>CM021245.1:2838290-5674081 GCA_010577795.1 Isatis tinctoria | reverse complement strand
CGGAAGGTGGAAATTGAAGTGCGTGCTACTTACACATCTAATATCTTAGTATGTGGAGGGAGATGGTAAACAAAGAGCGTCTTTTTTGATACGGCAGATTCCTGAGTTTATCATCCAGCCAATGTGTTAGCAATTCATCATCCCCAGAATTTATATTTTGACTTAGTGGCTAAGCGGTCTTGTGAGCTTGGCATATCATATTTTGAAGATGATAAGAAGAGAGAGGTACCTCAGAAAATCGGGAGTTACATTAAGTCCTTCCACTGTCTCCTGTTGTTACAAGAAGATTTTCGAAGATGCTTAATTGAACATAAACTTGCAAAATACTCTAACAAACAGTAGCATATTAAAGTTTCCGCGAAGATTATACTTACGGCAGCTTCCTCAACAAAATCGGGAGTTTCATCTCTGTCCTTCACTGATATTAAATTAGACTCATCAGACTTTGTCTCCTTTGTCTCCAACAAAGTCGACCCTTCCTTAGATCTGCTCTTTCGTTGTCTCCTTCTCCTCCGATTTTCCTTAGGTTTCTTCAGAACCGGTTCGGTCTCCAAATCACCTTTCACCGTCTCCTGTTACATGAGTGGCCATAATAAGAACAAGATGCTTAATTAAAACATAAAAGCATATGTGCAAAATATCTGACAAACAGTAGACTGTCTCCAACAAGTCGACCCTTACTTCGATCTGCTCTTTCGTTGTCTCCTTCTCCTCGGATAATTCTCTATGTTTCTTCAGAATCGGTCCGGCCTCCAAACCATCTTCTGGCTTTCGCTTACCCAATAAATTAGCTTTGGAGGTGGCCATAGACAAGATGAAAACAGTGAGGGTTTATCTCCGGGGAAGAGTTGAGAGCAGCAATAAGTGAGGGTTTATTTCCGGGAAAGAATTTAGAGCAGCAATAACCCTATTATTTATAAAACAAGTTTGGGCTGGGCTTTTATTGGTCCGCAAGTTTGGCATTAAATTAGAACTAATCTAGTACATTATCGGATTAAAATGGATTGTTTCTGGACGAGTTCTCCACCTTCCCTGAATCCTATGAGCCAGTTTTCTCTCATATTAACGTCCCACGTTACCAACCAATTTTTAAAATCTGTCCTTTTCTTCCACCCAGAGAAAAACAAAATACAGCATCCAACATTTTTTTCACAAACCTTATTAATACTGAAAGGTCCACTAATTTATTATATAGTTTTAACTCTTAACCCAACCCAACTTGCCCATATGTTTTCACAAACATCAGTCCCCATTCTTTTCCATCTCACTTCTTCTGCCTTCAGGCTACGTCTGGGCATTCGGTTAGTTCGGTTCATTCGGTTCGGTTTAAACGGTTTTCGGTTTTTTCGGTTTTGGATAAAAAATTTCCGAATGTAACCGAATTATATTTCGGTTCGGTTCGGTTCGGAACTCGGTTTATTCGGTTCGGTTTATGTATTATTTTGTGTTCCGAATAAAACCGAAATTGTTTTATATCTCGGTTAGTTCGGTTAATTTGGTTAAAAATCTTGAATTTTTTTGGTTATTTTCGGTTCATTCGGTTAATTTCGGTTTATACGGTTTATTTCGGTTTATTTCGGTTTATTTCGGTTTAATTCGGTTTTTTCGGGTTGTTTCGGTTTTTTTGGTTTTTTCGGGTTTTTTGGGTTAACCGTTCGGTTAGTGTTGCCGAACCGAACCGAACCGATAACCGATTGAATTTCAAAATCAATTCTGATCGGTCAATGAATAAAAATTTTGCAGAAACCGAAACCGAAATTTTCGGTTCGGTCGGTTCGTAACCGAACGGTTAGTGCCGTTCGCCCAGCTCTACTTCAGGCTGTTGCTCAAGACTAAGTCAATTTGTTCGCCATATGATTTCTCATTTGCACCATTAATCTATATTACCATTTCTCATAACGATCTTACTCTGAAAAAAAAGCTGTATATCACTCTCACCTTTGTAAAGAGCTACACTACGTTAATTGTTATCCGCCAAAAGTTATGATCAAAACAAATAGATTTTTTGATGTACGTGTTAAGGAGATCAAGAATTGGGGCAGAGCACAAGTTGATAAAGATGATCACAGAGCTTGTAGGCTGGTTCGCCATTGTGAAGTCACTGCGATTCTCATTCTACATGTACTTCCTCGGTAAAAACGAACACCTTTCAACACTACTAAAACGAGTATTTATCTTTATGAGATATCTAAAATATTTGTATTGCAATTGTACAGTTTATTAACTTGATCAATCCTTGCTCATGCGATGATGTATGCGTCTCTTTGACTAAATGGTATTAATCTTAAAAACCCTCCCTTCTATAAATGGAAATTTATCTTGATAATAGTTTCTCTTTCATGTTTCTTTGACTACGATATCCGCATCTTAAACCAGAAGTGAAAGAGGGATATGTCAGGTTTTAGCTCATACGTGGTTCGACTCTGAGACTTATGTTGGCTCTAAATCAGTAGATATTGCATCTTCTTCTTCTGCGTCTCCATCATTGCCCGCAGTGCCCACCGCGTGCACAGTCCAAGAAAGGTGAGAGGTCTGACTTTGACAAGAAACTTGAGGAGTTTATCAATCACCAAATCGAGGTGAATTCTTCATCGACATATGGGGATGGTTCATGTAAGGTAACCAAGCAGTTCTTACGCATGGTCTCTGAAGCAAACCCTCGACGGTTTTTTCTTGACCGGTACATTTCCTTTATTGGATTTGAACAATACTAAGAAAAAGAAAAAGCTTTGTTATTGTTTTCAGAATATACACAGAAAAAAAGGAAAAACTGTATAGGTTTAATACCTGTTTAAGAGCATAAAGTTCCCATGCTTTTACATCCTTATATGGTTAGTACGAACACGAACTTTCAAAACGTCAACAAGAAGCAACGTTATGTTGATAGGGACAAGTCAATTATGTTGTTGAAAATTATTGGGAGATCGAGATAAGATCGACCATATCTGGAAAGATCAATAAGAATAAGTAGGATTTAGAAAATTCGGTTCGATTATCCGTAAATTCTCAATTCAATATCTAATGGGTTGTTTACAAAATTCGGTTCGATTTTTTTGGTTTCGGTTATTTCGGTTCGGTTTCAGTTCGGTATTTCGGTTTCGGTTAAAATGTTCAGGGGTAACTCTATGTGTATTTTTATTTATTCGGTTATAATCTAATATCATAGAAATATTGTCCAAGTTCTACGACATTAAATACGTCCACTTGCTCCAGTGGTGAATGGACTGGGCCAAGAATCTGATTGAAATGGGCTTAAACTAGAGACACCCATATTGATATGTATCTGTCTTTTATATTGTGTGCAGGCTAATAAAATTTAACATACTAATTGGTGGGTTTAACCCCGAAGGGAAGCCCCTTCCAAAAAAAACTCGCCCCCTTTTAGAAAGAATTTCAAAAGAAAAAAAAAGGTTCAGACAATATCTCGTTTTTAAACTGCAACGAAGGAGTACACAAAGTACACCCCTGCGCACTCAAAATGTTGACCCTTCCTTGTCGCGATAGACAAAATGTCATCGTAGCCGGAAAGGGGGGAGGCAACAATTTGTTGGACCAGACGAGTTCTACGAGCCTCGCTATCTTAATATATAGAGGAAAGTTCATAGGTTCTGGAGTCCCACAACCGATGTGGGACGTATTGGAAATACACAATCATGGCGTTTTCAAATAGTTAGTGTATATACATGTCGTTTGACACTTTTTGAACGGCACGAAGTTTTAAATGAAAACACAGAAAACGACCCGCAGTTTTCTGGATAAATCGGGTCTAATCAAATATCTGCGCATAAATTGTACAATTTTAAATAGACTAATACGAATAAATATCTGCGCATTAACCCATGCGATTTCCTAGTAAGTTGTAAATAACCCTAGATTTAAGGTATTTATAAAACAACAATCTGGTTTGGGGTGGGCTTTTATTGGTCCACTAGTAGAGTTCAGCGGATTCTTTAACGAATGATATCATTTTAGTTATTAATAGTTTTAGATTTGGATATTTTATTTAAATTTATAAATTGGTGGGCTTAAACCCGAAGAGAAGCACCCCGTCACTCATATAAATCCTTCGAAATCTAAGTGTCATCAGCGCCTAAGGGAGGGAAAGTTATTTTCGGGGAGTATCACTAACGGGGGCTAGCTTCCTTTTGTAGAGGGAACTGCACAACCCATGTGGGAAAAATTGCATAGATTGTGCAGTTTGCAATGCAGGAAAAATAATATATAACATTGCAAACTGCACAACCCATATGGGAAAAATTGTAAGTTGTGTGATCTTGGGTCAACTTCTAATTCATCTTTGGCCGTAATACGAAGATTTAGAGACGCTTTGTTTTCTAAGTGAGCTCGTCGTCTAGATCTATGCGACATGGTAGGTAAGAAATAATTATCAAATTTAATGCAATCAGTTGGACCGAGTGAAAAGGTCTTCCAAATGATGGATCTCAGGCCAAGTGATCAATTCATATCAAAAGGCAAGGTTCAGTTTTTTCTTTTGGGTCAAAAAGAGCACTAATATTTAGAAACATGTTGACCATTTATGAGATTGGTGGGAGCTTGAGTTTGGTTGTAATCGGTTGATATAACTCTTAGAGTCAAACCTCTTCAAGGATGAACCACCTAGAGTAAATCACTTTAGACTTCCGACCTAGAGGCTTACAGAGATTGCTACGCTCGACCATGTAATGTATTTTTATTTATCAACTGGTATGCACTCTGCAGGAACGAGACTTCAGAGACTGGCAAGACATATCGAGTTCGTAAATGTGTATGGGGTCATCATCATTTTATTTTTGGTATGTATGGGGTCACTTAGATATATATATATATTTTTTTTAATTCAGTTTCTAATCATGTTATTAGAAATAGATATATTGTACAAAATATGCCGGAGACATAACTTCAATCAAACGTTGTATCCTGCTTCAACTCGTATCATATATGGGCAGTCCACATTTTGAACCAAATAAAGCAAATTGAAGAGAAGATGTGAGAATTGGATGGCTAAGATACGACTTAGGGTTGCTATGTAACAAAATTGGTTGGTCACTTAAAACCAATCGAGAGGGACAACAGCTTAAAATGTGATCCAACGAAAAAATCATAGATAGAAAAGGAAAAAAAAAAAAAAGAAATCAATTCATCAAAAGAATCCTATTTCGAAACACGATGGGTCTCAAAATAAATCTTTAGCTATGATTCTCGTGTCTCCTTCGAGTCCGTGTACCTAGATTTTTAATTTAGTTTTTTTTGTCGACAGAAAAAGATACAATAATTTCAAAACCATCCAAGTAAGTACCCTAGCAGGAAAACTATTCCACGATTGTAAACCCCGGCGGCAAAATCATTTGATAGTTTTCGTGAAAACTCTAATTGATATAACACGAGCCGTCTACAAAAGGAAAAAAAAAAAAAAAATTGAACGTCACTTGCATAACAATATAATAAGAGAAAACATGCATGCAGATACAGTAACACACTCAGATAAGCCCCTCAGATATTTGGATTTCCTACTTAAAAAATAGATTAAATTGATAATGCATATGGGGAAAGAGCAGTGCCATGTTTCGAAAACAGTGATGATCACCACGAAATACTGTATTATTAATAAACGATTTGCAGTTGATATATTATCGTTCCGACATGTAAATATTACAAAATCACGACAAACACATAAACCCGTAGGATACGAGAACTTGCTAAAATCTAACCATAACACATACATTTGTATTGACTTTCAAGAGAGAAAAAACATCCAGTATCTAGCTTAAGCTTCTACAAAAATAAAATTGACGGTGGGGGCAGAGAAGTAAATTTGAAAACAAGTATGAGAGGAGAGTGAGCCATGTGAGTACCTCACAACACTCTTCGTCTCTCTCTCTCTCATAATTTGAAAGCATATATTGGCTTCCCGAGACGACTTCACAATACAACAAACCAACGCGCTCTCTCTCTCTTATTTCCGATCAAAAAGTTGAGTAGCTTTCTGCAGCATTTCCATTTCCAATGTCTTTGTTTCCCATTTAGCTTGATCTCATCCTTTGATGCACTAACCTTGATCAAATCCACGATGAATCCATTCTGTAAAATTAAGCAAATGGGTTTAAGTTATTAGGGGACAGGTGATCTCAAAGATTGATGAGATGATACTCTCACATAGTACATCATTATTTGTTTAGTAATAATGTAATATAATCATGCAATTTAAAAAAAAAAAAAACATTAATGAAATTAAAATGCATTATAAGTGTTTTGTTCATATAGTATAATAGTATCCACCAAAGCGTTACCACTGACTATTTAAGGAGAGAAATACTTGAATTGCATAATTAACAACAAAAAGTAGAAGATTCATCCCCAAAGTAAGTCATCTTGCGACTTTGTGGGGACAGTTGTGTTATTAAACGCTAGGCGTTTCTTCTGAGCGTGACATATTTAAAGGATAATAAGAATAGGTACCTTAGCAATATTGGGAGGTGTCTCATTTTCTTCTATCGGAAGGCTTTCTTGTTGTTGAAGGTAGTCTTTTTCGTACCTGGAATACATCAAAAACACCTTGTGACATGTCCATGTATACCAAAAGCTGCACCCAATGTGCTCTTGATAACAGATCCAAGAGGCAGATAGTACAATCCCTTACCAAATCTTGTGATCGATGCAGTACCTAATTAACAAAAAAAAAAAAAATAGCGTTAGTCTTCTGTCCTGACATCAAAACTCTAGCAGTCTATAAATTAAAAGTCCATTTGCATCGAGTCTCTATATCCGGCCCAAGATGCACATGTTGCAATTTTTCTCCCACATCGGGTGCAATAAGTTAATAAATAACTTTAGATTTTAGGTATTTATAAAAAATTTAACTCATAAAGCCCTTAAAAAAAAAAAAAAAAACTTTTCAAAAAAAGAAAAAATAAAACAAAAACAAACGCTTTTCAAAAAAAAAAACACAAAACAAAAACAAAAAGAAAAACAAAAAAGGCTCAGATAATATAATAATCATGTTCTGTCAGAATCGATGAAGATATTATATAATAATAATCATCACAGCCCCGAGGAGAATATTGATTGATTTCGGTGTGAAAAGAATAGTGGGGATTTAGTTCGTTTTATAAGGAAAGTTTTCGAACATTCGAAGGTAATCCCACCGATGTGGGAGTAAAATATTGGACGCTTTTTCTTATAGTTAGTGTAATTTACCTATACTTTTTAACGGCACGAAACACAGGAAAACGACGCGCAGTTTTCGATCTCAATTAAGGCACAGTGAAGACTCGAGAGACCTTTGCTCATCTCTTGCGCACCCAGAACGAAGGCTAATGGACGGTTAGCAGCAACCGCCGTCTGGAGCACCGCCACCGGCGGATGCTTATCAATACTATCAGCATCCGGCGAGGCCACCGCGTGCCTCCTCCTACGCAGCCTGGTAATCCTAATCCTGCATGGTACTCGCCGCAGCAGTGGGGACCACCTTCTGCTTATCCTCCGTACCCGCACCCTCACCAGCATCCTTATCCTCCTTACCCGACGCACCCTCACCAGCATGGGGACAAATCCACCAGCAATACCCTAGTCATGGCTATCAAGATGTTCATCAACAGGGAGCTCCAGGGTTAAGCTATCAGCAGTTTCCAGTTCCACCCACAGCACAGCCGGAGAGATATCCAAATTATGCAACTTACACCTCCAGAACTTAAACTAATTAAGCTACTTACACCTCCAGAACTTAAACTTGTTACTCTGTTTGCAGGTGAAGAAGAATGTAGCAATGCAACACAACATGAGGTGCAGATATCAATGCCTGATGGTGGGGGACCTGTTCGTGCGGAGCAGCAAATGCAATATGCATATGGGGATCAAACGGCTGCTCCCCCTAATAACCTTCGTGATCAGCCTTTCCAGTTTGCTACCAGAGAGAGTTCTGATTACGCTAGTCATCACAATGCGTGCCCTCCCCATGCCTCAACTGGAGTAGTTTATCCTCCAATCCTTCAATGCCAGAGGTACTCTTAACGTTTTTGTTTTGTCCTTCATTTTTGTATTTGTTCGACAGTGGCAACTGGCAAGTTTCATGTATGCTTTCTTTGCAGCATAAGAGGCTTCATGGATGAACCACCTAGAGTAAATCACTTTAGAATTCCGACCTAGAGGCTTAGAATGTATTGGAAGTGATTTATGTACAAATCTGCTGTGTTCAGGTTGGTCTAAGTGGCAGTGGTTAATCTTTTGCAAGAGTTGGATGTCAAGTGGCTAAGGCAAAGAATCGGATACGTGGGGCAGGTTCTCCTCGCATTTTCCCTATGATGATCGAATAAAATCTCATGAATTTCATTACCTTTCTAAAGCTGTCACAAACTCACAATGAAACAGGAACCAAAACTCTTCCGCACAGACATCGGTTCCAACATCAAGTATGGATGTGATCGAAATGTAACGCAAGAAGACATAGTATGGGCTAGCCTATGCGCATGACTTCACCAAGGAACTTCCCAGTTGTTACAACACAATGGCTGATGATGATTTACTCAGTGGAGGGCAGAACCAGCGGATTGCTATGGCTCGTGCCATCCTTAGAGATCCTAGAATTCTCATCCTCGATGAAGCAGCAAGTGCACCTGATGCAGAGAGCGAGCACAACGTCAAGGTAAAATCCCTCCTAGTGCCTAAAAGAGAAATTATTTGGATGCAAGAGTCTTAAGCCTTTGTTTTTTTTTCCAGGGCGTACTTCGTTCTACCGGAAGCGATACAGCGACAAAGAGAAGCGTCATAGTGATAGCTCACAGGTCTGTTTTTTCTTACACAGATCCGATTTTTACATGTTTTGATGATCGGTTTATGACGACTTTTACACAGCCGGAATCACTCTTTGCTCGGGTGTTTAAATGCAGATACTTTGATCAAACGACCTTCCTCTCAGCGACAAATGGTGCAAGACCCTCATATTCAATTCGGCAAAAATCGCCTAAGGCAAAGACTTAGAAAGGAGATCGACAACGGGAAGTCAATGTTGATTTGGTTGGAAAGCTGGATCAGGGACAACGGATCAAGGCGTCCACTAATGAAGAATATATTGGTCGATCTTAATCTCACCATTGACAAATTATTGGACACCTTGTTGGGTTAGTGGAACATTGAGGTTCTCCATGATCTTTTCTACCTGCAAGATATTCAAAGCATTCTCAAGATGAAACCTGTTATGAATCAAGGGGACTTTTGGGTATTCTGTTCGGTCCGGTCAATCGTTTATCTAACAAAGAGCTGATTCAAGAGGCAGCAGAAGCAAAACCTTCCATCAACAATTTGAAAGGAGTGGTTTGGAAGCTCGACACCTCACCCAAGATCAAAGCATTCATTGGCGAGCCTTATCAAATGTCGTTCCAGTGGGGGAATTGTTGCTTAAAAGAGGTATGAAGCTGGATCCTGTTTGCCAGACTTGTGGTTTCATTGGAGAATCTGTCAATCATCTCCTTCAGTTGCTCTATTGCACGTCAGGTCTGGGCCCTCTCTAACATTCCTTACTGGGGTTTGGCTTTTGTGAGAATTCTCTTTTCTCCAATTTTCATTTTTTTTGTTAGTGTTGTGGCGTGATAACAATTTTCCAAAGGAGGTTATTAGATTGTTTCCTTGGATTATTTGTTTTTATGGAAAAATCGGAATGGAGTGGCTTTTGAAAGGAGATGTTTTCTAGCTACTGAGATCGTTTCTAAGATCAAAGAGGAAGTTTAATTCTGGTTCTTAGCGCAGGAACTAGACAAACGAATGGAAAAAGAATAGAAGGATCTTGCTGGCCGTATTTAAAAGAAATGGGAACCCCCCAAATACTTGATTCAAGTGCAACGTAGGAACTCACTGGAATCCGACTCAAGGAAACGGATGTGCTTCTTGGGTCGTGAGAGATAATGAAAGTGCTGTTATGGTTCACAGCAGAAGAGCATCCATCAGAAATGTGAAGTTTAGCTGATCTAAACATAAAGTTCTAAAATGGTCAATTGGTAGCATGGTCAGTCTCAAGTTGAACAAAGGTGATTTTTGCAGTGGATGATACTCATTCGATCGGAATCATCACACCCAAAAGAATGGCCATCGCTTAAGCTTCAGATTACAGATATTTTGAAGAGCTTAGCTAGAATGGAATGGTGGAGACTGATTAAGGAATCGAAAGCAACGAAAAGAAGGGATTTTCTCATTGCTCGAGTGTTTACAAGCATATGCTTTTACAATCATACATACCCTCTGGATTTTCCCTATGGTTGAAAGAATTGTTTGAAAATGAGAGAATACATGTGTTTAGTGTTTTCTGTTTAGGCGAATAGGTTTTTGTGTGGCTCACCTTATTTTTTGGAAGGGTAACTTTCATTTGGGTATAGGTTTACTAGTTGTCTTCTGTAACTAGGTTCAGGGCATCTAGCGGTTAAAATTAGCGATGTATTCGGATCTTTATATCTAATAAAATTCAGATGACAAAGAAAAAAAGGTTGTATTGTATCCCAATAGACACCAAAGAGCTTCATCTTCTTCTATCAGTCTTCAAAGGTAGTCTTCTTACCGGCGAAGCTTGCCTGCGGTTTGACCAGCTCCGGTTTTGGCAAACCAAAGCCTTCTCGTCGAAGGTCGTCTTCGTACCTGCAATATATCAAAAACCCTTGTCATCTCTCCATGCGTACCAAAAACTTCACCCCATGTGCTCTTCATAGCAGAGCTCAAAGTTAAATCCCTTACCAAAGCTTCTTTGCAATATCTGGAATGTTGTACCTAATTAACAAAAATAATAGCGTTAATCTTCTCTTATGAGACATGAAAACTATAGCATTAAGTTAGAGAAACAAATCTCCATAAGGAAAATCAATTTACTTGGGTCGGAAAGGGTATGGATCTGTCTCAGCCACTTTAACATAACTCGCACTACCATTCTTCTCTTTCACCGCCTACAGTATAAAAAGTTTAATCAGCAATCTTACTTTCAGAAAACTACTTGTATTTTTTTCATCATTACTATAAACTACTCTTCACCTTCTCTGCTTCGTTAGCAGAAGCAAACTCAACAAAGCCACAGCCCAGATGCTCACCCCTGTCGTCTCCAATCATTCGAACACGAACAACTTCTCCAACACTTTTGAACCACTTGATGCTGTAAAATGAAGGATAAAAACTTAGTCATGAAAATTTGCTCCAAGAACAAAAGAGGATATTAAAAGTGCTACTTACATTCTTGATATGTAACAAAAATTGTCTTTTTTCTTAGCGTGAGCAGCAACAAAGACCGTCTTTCTCTGAATCTAACAGCCAATTGTGTTAGCACGACTCTTTTAAGGAGAAAAATACTTGAATTGCATAACAACAAAAGGTAGACTCATCCCCAGAATAAGTCATCATTCGACTTTGTGGCAACATTAATTCTTCAGAGCCTGACATATTTAAGAATAGGTACCTCAACAATATCGGGAGTTTGATCAAGTCCATCCGCTGCTGCATCTTCTTCTATCACAAGGCTTTCTCGCTGAGGGTAGTCTTCGTACCTGGAGTATCAAAAAACCTTGTCGTCTCTCCATCTATACCAAAAAATTCACCCAATGTGCTCTTGATAACAAACTCAAGCTGCAAAGTGCAAATAGTTAAAATCCTTACCAAACCTTGTGATCTATGCAGTGCCTAATTAACAAAAACAATAGCGTTAGTCTTCAGTAATGGCATCAAAACTCTAGCAATAAGTTGAAACCAGGTGTTACATAAACAAATCTCTGTAGCATGGAATATCAACTTACTGGGATTTCTCAGGGTATGGAGCTGCCTTGACAACATCAAGAAAATCTCCCTATCGTCCAAATATTCACCGTTCTTCTTTTCCAGCGCCTACAGAACAAAAGAAATAAAAATCAGCAGCAATCGTACTTTCAAATATGTAACTACTTTTCAAATGACTAGTAAAATATTTTTCGTCATTACTATAGTAAACAATTCTCACCTTCGCTGCTTCGTTAGCAGAAGCAAACTCAACAAAGCCCACACTCAAATGCCTGATAGGGATCTACAATAAGTCGAACATGAACAACTTGTCCAACATCTTTGAAGAAATGGATGCTGTAAAAATGGAGGATAAAATATCAGTCATGAAAAAACTTGCTCCGAGAACAAAAGTGGTAATTTAATGTCCTACTTACATATCTGATATTTGAGTTCGGGGACAGAGATGGTCAACAAAAAGCGTCTTGTTTCTTACAGTGGCAACTGCCTGTATTTAACAGCCGAGTGTGTTAGCACGACTCTAAGGAGAAAAGGACTTGCATTGCATAACAACAAAAAGTAGCCTCATCTGAAGATTAAACCCAGAACAAGTCATCTTTCGACTTTGTGGCAACAGGTCTGATATTAAACGCTAAGCGTTTCTTCTGAGCGTGACATATTTTGAGATAATAAGAAGAGGTACCTCAGAAAAATCGGGAGTTTCATCAAGTACTTTCATCAAGAAAATCTTATGATCGTGCAAATATTCACCATTCATATATTCCAGCGCCTAAAGTATTAAAAAGATTTAATCAGCTATCATACTTTTCAAATCACCTTAATACTTGTATCATCATTACTTTAAGAAAACTACTCACCTTCTTAGCTTCGTAAGCAGAAGCAAACTCAACAAAGCCACAGCCCATATGCTTACCCTTGTGGTTTACAATAAGTCGAACACTAACAACTTCTGCAACATGGAAGAAACAGGTGCTGTGGAAGTGGAGGGTAAAAAGTCAGTAATAAAAAACTAGCTCCAAGAACGAAAGTGGAAACTTGAGGTGCTACTTACATATGTACTATTTTAGTTGTTTGTGGAGAGAGATTGGCAATAAAGAGCGTCTTACTTCTGACAGTGTCAACTGCCTGAAATTTAACAGGCAAGTGTGTTAGCAGGACTCTTTAAGGAGAAAAAAAGACTTAAAACTGCATAACAACAAAAAGTAGCCTCATCTGAAGATTCGTCCCCAAAAAAAGTCATCCCTCGACTTTGTGCATTCTCTAAAGAAGAATCTAGCACTGTGGAGTAATTAGGCAAAATGATTATGGCTTGGAACAAGGTTGATGTGCCCTTGCACTGTGGAGTACTTCCACCGTTTTTGTATCAAAGAGGAACTCACAATCAATGGATCATTAACGAGGCTGTGTCATGTAAAAGAAGGTTTGTGTTTGATGCCACTTCGACCATATCAAGCGTTTTCATAGGCAATGCAGAGAACAAGTATGCCTATTAATAGGAGTGATAATGTCACACAATCCAAAACAAGAACCTGGGAATATATAGGAACTCTCATCTTGGGAAGCTTTACGGGTCAATGTCCTTCAGTGACTCCAAGTCTTTTGCTTTACCAAAGCTTTTGAAGTGTAACAAGCGGTATATATTCGTCACTGCTTCAGATCGTTCCGTTGTGCCTAAAGGAAAGACTGGCTTAAACGTAGGCTTTCGGACGCGGGAGAAGATCTCAGCTTGTATCAGCAGAAGTAAATCACGAGGCTTGAAATTAGATTTTGTGCAGAAAGATCAGGCAGTGCCACAGTTGAAGTTTCCTTTTGACCTTGAGTCTCTTCTCCCTTTAGTTGCAGACAAGAACAGAACTGTTGTTCTTTCAATTGCTGGGTTTAGCTATAAGGACATGCTGATGAGTTGGGTCTGCAGGTTACGCCGCCTCGCAGTTCCAAATTTCTTAGTTTGTGCACTTGATGACGAAACTTATCAGTTCTCTATATTGCAGGTAAAAAAAAGTCTCTTGCTTTCTCCTTCTTACTACATTGAACAATCATATGATATGGTCTCGTGTTCTAAATAACAGGGTCTGCCGGTTTTCGTTGATCCATACGCCCCGAAGAACATCAGCTTCAATGATTGCCACTTTGGATCAAAGTGTTTCCAGAGAGTGACCAAAGTTAAGTCAAGAACCGTTTTGAAGATACTGAAGCTCGGCTATAACGTTCTCTTGAGCGATGTAGACGTATATTGGTTCAGAAATCCATTGCCTCTGCTTCACTCTTTCGGTCCTTCTGTTCTTGTTGCACAATCAGATGAATACAACACAACATGTGAGTGGTGAAATGATCAACTGGGCCATGCTTCGTTGTAATATGTAAGACTAATAAATCGGTTTGTGTTTGGTTTTTGCAGTACGGATAAACCGACCAAGACGCTTAAACTCGGGATTCTACTTCGCACGTTCCGATGGACCGACGATAGCAGCAATGGAGAAAGTGGCGAAGCATGCTGCAACCTCTGGTCTATCAGAGCAGCCTAGCTTCTACGACACATTATGTGGAGAAGGCGGAATTCATCGTTTGGGAGACGATAGATGCGTTGAACCACAGACGAATCTGACAGTTCATTTCTTGAACAGAGACTTGTTTCCGAACGGAGCTTATGGAGATCTATGGCTGAAGAAAGATGTTAGAACAGAGTGTGAGAAGAAGCATTGCTACGTTCTACACAATAACTGGATCAGTGGGAGATTGAAAAAACTGGAACGCCAAATGATGAAAGGTCTTTGGGACTATGATGCATCCATGAGGATGTGTGTGTAGATACTAGATATGATGAGGTTTATTATACTATAGATGCCACATTCGAAGGCTTCGTATGGGGTATAGTTATACAAAAGTGTATTTATTTATTTTATTGTTTTATGGAAGAGTTTTAGTTATTGGCGGCAGAGAAATATGTTATTGGTAATTAAAAGTTATTGCATTGTATCACAATAGATACTAAAGAGCTTTTTTGTCATCTTCTTCTATCAGTCTTCGAAGGTAGTCATCTTACCGCCGAAGCTTGCCTGTTTGACCAGCTCCGGTTTCGGCAAACAAAAGCCTTCTCGTCGAAGGTTGTCATCGCACCTGGAATATATCAAAAACCCTTGTCATCTCTCCATGTATACCAAAAAACTTCACCTCATGTGCTCTTGATAACAGAACTCAAAGTTAAATCCCTTACCAAAGCTTCTCTGCAAGGTCTGGAATGTTGTACCTAATTACCAAAGCTTCTCTCGGTGGCCTCGCCGGATCTAGTGCTGTTTCTTTGCCTGATTTGATTTCGACATTTTTGTAGTGAAATTGTGAAATGTTGGACGCGAATTGATGCATTTTGGTTAGCAAATGAATATTGAACCGGGTGACATGTCCAGTACGATAATTTGTTCGATCTGATAGCTCTGAGTGAGTGATTAAACAAGACTTGTGGCTAAATGCAGTATCATCATGTTTTTTTTTTTTTGTGTGGGGTCATAAGTCTTTTGTACAAAGACAAAACAATTGGGTCCCAATCAATATTTTATTTGGCGAACATAATTTTGGTTAGATATACATTATACTGTATGTGTATTTTTTATTTAATTCGGTTTATAATCTAATAACATAGCAATATTGTCCAAGTTATACAACATTAAATACGTCCACTTGCTCCAGTTGGTGGTGAATGGACTGGGCCAAGAATCTGATTGAAATGGGCTTAAACTAGAAAAACCCATATTGATATGTATCTGTCTTTTATATTGTGTGCAGGCTAATACAGTTGACAAAAATAATATTTAACATACTAATTGGTGGGCTTAACCCGAAGGGAAGCCTCCTTCCAAAAAAACTCGCCCTTTCCAAAAAAAATTTCAAAAAAAAAAAAAAGGTTCAGACAATATCTCGTTTTTTCAACTGCAACGAAGGAGTACACAAATTACACCCTCAAAATGTCGACCCTTCCTTGTCGCGAGAGACAAATATCATCGTAGCCGGAAAGGGGGGGAGGCAACATTTGTTGGACTGGACGAGTTCTACGAGCCTCGCTATCTTCATTTTATACAGGAAAGTTCATAGGTTCTCGAGTCCCATAACCGATGTGGGACGTATTGGAAATACACAATCATGGCGTTTTCTAATAGTTAGTATAATATACCTGTCGTTTCGACACTTTTTGAACGGCATGAAGTTTTAAATGAAAACACAGAAAACAACCTGCAGTTTTCTGGATAAATCGGGTCTAATCAAAAATCTGATCTCAGTAAACGCAAAGAGTGAGTGAAGACTGAAGAGACCTTGCTTATCTCTCGCGCACCCAGACGGAAGGCTAATGGACGCTTACCGCCGGTGCCTCCTCCTACGTAGCCTGGTAAGTACTCTGATCAATTTCATTCTTCATCGACATCAATGTTATTGAGGGAACATTAGGGTTTAGCTTCTGACTGTCTCGTGATGGTATTAGGAAATAGGTTATTTTATATATATATTTTGATTGGATAAATCTCTATGTTGTTTCGACTATATCCAAATCTATTATGATAACGTTAAATCTTGTTAAGAGTTGTGTATATATACGTTGTAAAGACCAAGCTTGTTCAATAAGAAAGTCAGTATACAATCGTTCTTCTCTGGTTTACATGGTATCAGAGCCCAAAATCTCTGAGACCTAGTCATGTTTTTTTTCTCTCTGTGTTGTTCGAGTCTCGAAGTTCGACGACTCGTAAATAATAATCGAAAATTAAACCATAAATAATATTATATATAATAGTAAATAAATAAAGTGTGAATATATAAAGTACATACTATGATAAACCTCAAAAAGCTCTAAAAAAAAAACATTTAAAGAAAATAATAATATATGTACATAAATTGTACATTTTTAAATAGACTAATACGAATAAATATATGCGCATTAACCCATGCGATTTCCTAGTAAGTTGTAAATAACCCTAGATTTAGGTATTTATACAGCAACAATCTGGTTTGGGGTGGGCTTTTATTGGTCCACGAGTGGAGTTCAGCGGATTCGTTAAGGAATGATATCATTTTAGTTATTAATAGTTTTAGATCTGGATATTTTATTTAAACTTATAAATTGGTGGGCTTAAACCCGAAGAGAAGCACCCTGTCACTCATATAAATCTTTCGAAATCTAAGTGTCATCAGCGCCTAAGGGAGGGAAAGTTATTTTCGGTGAGTATCACTAACGGGGGCTAGCTTCCTTTTATAGAGGAAGATTTCCTACATTGCAAACTGCACAACCCATGTGGGAAAAATTGTAAATTGTGTGATCTTGGGCCAGCTTCTAATTCATCTTTGGCCGTAATACGAAGATTTAGAGACGGTTTGTTTTCTAAGTGAGCTCGTCGTCTAGATCTATGCAACATGGTGGGTAAGAGATAATTATCAAATTTAATGCAATCAGTTGGAGCGAGTGAAAAGGTCTTCCAATGATGGATCTTACGCCAAGTGATTAATTCATATCAAAAGGCAAGGTTCAGTTTTTTCTTTTGGGTCAAAAGAGCACTAATATTAGAAACATGTTGACCATTTATGAGATTGGTGGGAGCTTGAGTTGGTTGTAATCGGTTGATATAACTCTTAGAGTCAAACCTCTTCAAGGATGAACCACCTAGAGTAAATCACTTTAGACTTCCGACCTAGAGGCTTACAGAGATTGCTACGCTCGACCATGTAATGTATTTTTATTTATCAACTGGTATGCACTCTGCAAGAACGAGACTCCAGAGACTGGCAAGACATATCGAGTTCGTAAATGTGTATGGGGTCATCATCATTTTATTTTTGGTATGTATGGGGTCACTACTTAGATATATTTTTTTTTTAATTCAGTTTCTAATCATGTTATTAGAAATAGATAAATTGTACAAAATATGCCGAGACATAACTTCAATCAAACGTTGTATCCTGCTTCAACTCGTATCATATATGGGCAGTCCACATTTTGAACCAAATAAAGCAAATTGAAGTTGGGTAGATGAACTGTATAATTGAACGTGTACTAACTAGTTGAACTTGGGTAGTAGTTGGGTAGATATACACAGTACTAGATAAAATTGTATTATCCGATTAACCAGTAACTAAAGTGGTTAATTAAATCTTCATACTAGATTATGTAAGTGGCCCAGTAAAATATCTCATAAATTATAAATATCAAGAATTTTACGACATTAATGCGAATCGTCGTGGTCGTTGTGGCTTTTCGAGGGACCGGTTGCACAAGACAAGGCCTACATCAATGACAAATATCAAATAACGTTTGATAGAAGAAATCTACGAAAATATCCATTAGAAAACAAAACAAAAATGAGATTATTGTTTCTTAACGGAAAAGATATGGGAAAAAATATCTACAACTTTTAATGTAGCACTGAAAATGATATCGTTCTAACCATACATGAGAAAACTATGTATGGTAGTGTATCAAACAAAACATTGTCAGGAGTTGTTACAATACACAAATATATGTTCGTTGTAACTACATGTTTGCATTGATTTATTGTCACAGCATTAATGGTTCTTCATGGCATCGAGATAGTCCATATTATTAAAAAATTAGTTGAAACTCTTTATGAAAAACATTTGCTTGCCTATTTGTGACGGCTAGTTAGGACTTAGGAGGGATGAATCCGAAGTGGTTATCCTAATTTCTACTCAACTCCGTCCGTCATGTTCATATTTAGATAGTGTTCGGATTTTTACCCGCTCATAAAATTAGTATATATTTACCGCGGAATATTTATACATTGAGTGTCGATACAGTTTTGACAGTCAACAGTGTTTCTGGTTCCTTCAAAGTCCACTTGTCAGAAAAATGGGATATGATTTTTTCTTTATGACTCTCTTTTGTTCTATAGTGTGCACTTTTTTTCCTTTTTCTATTTTGAATCAGAGAATAATTCCAAAATGTATAAGGTCGGCCGAATTTTCATCTCGAATTAAAATATTCTAATAAATTTGAGGACACACACGCAAAAACACGCAAAAGAAAAAGAAGAAAAAAGAATATACCATACTTTCATATTTCCTTGGCATCTGTTGAAAACTCTCTCTATATATAATATAACCATTGAATCTTGTAGCAGCTTGGCTTGAACAAAAGCCACATACACACTCTTTCTCCTCCGAGCTTGCAGATAACCATACAAGCAATGACCACTCGTTCGCCGAATCCAACCACCGTCAAATTCCTCTGTAGCTACGGCGGCAGAATCATCCCGCGTTATCCCGACGGCAAGCTCCGTTACCACGGCGGCCATACACGTGTCCTCTCCGTCCAACGCTCCATATCCTTCACCGGTTAGTTAAATCACTTTCTTCTCGGTTCGGATATCTTTTCTCTCTATTGCGCGTGATTTGACGGTGGTTTTTAACAGAGCTAGCGATGAAACTCGGCGAAATCTGCGGGACGACGGTGAACAGTCTCCGGTGTCAGTTACCAACGGATGATCTCGACGCGCTTGTAACCGTATCCTCCGACGAGGATCTATCCAACCTCATGGAGGAATACGATCTCGCCACGACGGCGCCGTCGCTTAAGATACACGTCTTCCTTTCTCCACTAAAATCAACGAGGACGACGACGAAGACTCCGTCTCCTCCGCTTTCAACGGCGTCTTCCTCCTCTTCGAAATCATCCTCTCGCTCTCGCTCTCCTCCGTCGCCGTCGTCAACTGTGAACCCGGAAACATGTCCGGTCTGTGTAGAGAGGTCGTATCGTAACAATGGATGCTACGTTCATAGAAGTCCGAGTCATAACCAATTCTATCTTATCGGCCGCAACTGAAACTCATCACTTATACACTGTGGCAATTATTAGAAGTCTCGAATTCTCGGAATTATTATATAACACCTTGAGGATCAGTTTCGTGTAAGCCAAAAGTGAGCCCGAGAGTTTTTTGTTGATGTAATTGCGTTTGCTTAAGTTAATCCGGTTATTGCGTCCACTTATTTTGTGATTACAGATTAGTTGTTGGTTATCTTGTGCTTCATCATATATAATATAAGTGAGGTCTTATAAGCACTTTGTTCATTTACGATAATAACATAAAGAAATCTTCAACTAATCTCTGTTAACCTAAGTAACAGAGAGATGTAAAAGAAAGGATTGTACTCGAGGTTAATTATCAAAACCAAAAAAAAAAATTTAAGTAAATATTTTTTCTTGGTTTGGTGCTATGTGGCTCTCTGTTACACTTCTTTTTCCCTTGTCATGACAGTACACCATTCGTTGTATGAATGAATGTCCAATGAGTTTATGTGACGTGTCTAATGGGAACAACAGTATCTATTGTGACCCTAGTTCTGTGGAGGTGTCTAAAATCCCTTTTTAGTTGTACGTTTTTCAGATATTTTTGTTGTTGAAAAATGGAAATTAAACCACAATTTATTTGGTTCGGTTTAATACGGTTTATGGTTTAACTGAACCGGTTACTTTACAAAATAAATAAACTTCTCTGGCATTCTACTCATAGTCTTGTTGGTTTTTACAGGTAACTATCAAACTGGTTTCAAATTCGAGTTCAATTAACTTGTTGAGAACGATCCGGTTGTATAGGATTGATGGATAAACATTTGTTCGTTTTACAGTTGTGAGAAAAAAAAAACATGTCTTTGTTATGTGATTAGTTGTGGCATGGCCTAAAAGGGTGTAGAAAAGTGTTTAATGTGAACCTGTAAAAGAATTAATTATAATTCATCAAATTTATATTATTTATTAATTTAGATCGAATTTAAAATAAATATAATTCCTTTTTAATATTAATCCACCAGCTATAATTCCTTGTGTCTTGTATATTGTACCTCCAAAACAAGAGGAAGATAGCAGAAGGAGAAGGAAAAAAACAGTTTTTGCAACATTATTATTTATTTTCTGCTTTGTGTTACTATATCATACTATCGTATTTAGTAGAAAAATACAAATATATTCTTTTGGGTTTTATGCAGAGAGTAATGTATATTATCACTTAGTTACATAATTACATTTTGTGTATTTTTGTTTGTTCTTTTAATAAAAAATTCCGAATGTATATAGTATAACATCTTCATATTTACAACAACGAAAGTAACACAATAAAGATAGTATAGTAAACAATTTTAAATGCAATAAAAAAATTATTTTTATTAGTTTCTCAAACTTTAACATAAGTATGTGTTATTTTATTCATAATAGCAATGAATAGAATATAACCATCTCACATTTTTATATAGAAAGAATTTTTGTATTTGAACAATTCTTAGAAACATATGTTCATTTTTAAAAAATTTAAACATGGCATATCCAATAGAACGTACAATCTACTTTCAGTCAAATTGCACATTTAAATTATTGTGTTTGAAACGATTGCAAGTAATCAAAGTGAAAGGATAAAAAAGTATATATTGTATGTAATATAGAAAATGTTATGGATTTTTTTTCTCTGGTTGTGTGGTGAATTATAGTTTTTTTTGTTGGCTATGGTTTGCTAATTTCATACTTTATTCAATTAAACCGGGAGCGGAGCAATTATTTAAGTTGCAGTATAGCCCTCTAACTTTTCAATCTTCGCAAAAACACACTCCCTACAAAAAAAGCATAAAAAAAATTCCTCGTAAGAAACCCTAGTTTCGCAAAAACCTATTCCTTTCCGTGTATCCCTCTTTCTGCGTGGCCGGATTTTGAACTCCGCCGTGAAAGATGCAGCATGACGAGGTTATATGGCAAGTTATCAGGCACAAGCACTGCAGTTACATGGCCAAGTAAGATCTTTGGTTCTTTCCTCGACTATACACATTTATTCCTCTGCGACTCTTTTTACTGATTCTTACTCCGCTTTACTTTGTAGAATCGAAACCGGAATATTCTGCAGAAACCCTTACAATGTAACGGGAATTTGCAATCGAAGCTCTTGTCCTCTTGCTAACAGCCGCTATGCCACCATTAGAGACCACGATGGTACTACTCTTAATCCGTTAAATCGAAAATTTTCAAATTTACAATTTTTTCTTGTTTTGTGTTCTTGTTTGGAACGCTTAGTGACTGCCGTTGGTTTAGTTAGAGCGATTGTTGAATTCGTGTTTTGTCTGATTGGATCGGTTATGTTCAACCTGTAGAAATGTTTTGTCTTTGCCTACAGAATTGTGATCTCGTACTTTGATTTTCTCTGTGTTGCAAAAAAAAAGGTGTCTTTTATTTGTATATGAAGACAATAGAGAGAGCCCATATGCCAAAGAACTTGTGGGAGAGGGTAAAGTTGCCAAGAAACTACGAGAAGGCTCTTGAAACCATTGACAAGCACTTGGTGAGCTTAGATTACCTTGTACATAGATTGATGCAGCAAGAGCAGTGGTTTTATTCTGTTTCTTTTGTTGTGGCAGTTGTATTGGCCCAAGTTATTACAGCACAAGATCAAACAAAGACTGACCAAAATGACTCAGATGCGCATTCGGATGAGGAAGCTTGCTCTCAAGACAAGGTTGGTCCTCCTTCAGTAGTGGTTATCGTTGTTTTGTAATACGCAGGTTCCTAGTTCTTTGCTTTTGTTGTGTTTGATTGTATGATGGTCTTGGTTTTGTTCATAGGGAGAAGATACTTTCTAAACCTAGGAGGAACATCAAGAGGGAAGCAAGAAGAGAGGAAAAGGCTGTAAAAGCCGCGGTCTTGGATAAGGTCACCATCTATTTCGTGTTTTGATTTTACCTGTCTGCTTTAGTTTCTCTTTTGTTTTAATTCATAAGCCGGTCTCTTCGTGAGTAGGCCATCGAGACCGAATTGCTAGAGCGCTTGAAGAAGGGCATTTATGGTGACATATACAATTACCCAGATCTCGAGTGGAACAAGGTTCTTGATGAAGAAAAGCAATTAGCAGAGGATGTTGAGGAAGAAGAGGAGGTACCTTTGTCTACGCGTACACAGAAAATTTGATATTGTGTTCTTGTCTCTGTTTTGTTGACATAAACGGCACTCCCTTTGTTGAATGAATTAACAGGAGCCAGAGATTGAATATGTTGAAGGCTATGAAGAACTTGAAGAAGAGGAAGATATGGAAGATTTCTCTGGTTTTCCCTCTAAGATGTCTGGCTTCGACGATGACGAACATGGTAAAACCTGATAGTTATTTACTCATCATTTAACTCAATATAGAAACATTTCATGCTCTTGTTTCAACTCAGTCCCCGAATCATTGATGAGCTGTAATTCAAAAGCCCCAAATAAGTTACAAAATCATCCATGGAAATCAAATATTGATCCATTATTCTCTGTCAAATTGGGTGTTCCTTTTCACAAACTGTACAATCCCTTGTGAGTATTTTAGTCAGGTCTGGTCTTTCTCAGTGTGGATCATTTACTAAGCTAATCAAACTTTCTTACAGACTCAGCTGATGAGGAAGACGATGACGTTGAGAAGCAAGTTGCGATTCATAAAAGAGGAAATAGAGATTCAAGAAAGCCTGATGACCATCGAAAACCAAAGAGGAACAAGAGAGTAGTTGTTGAGGCGAGATTCACACTACCAGCTACCGAACTCTTTTATTGAGTTAATTTTGTGATTGTGTTGCCCATATCTTCTTATATGTCTGTCTATCTCTTTCAGGTCGAGCAAGAAGATGGAGACGTGAGACGAACCCTGAAAACTGCAAACTGAGCTTAGATGCCAAAACCTGAAAGCTTGCAGAAGAAAGTGGAGTTCTTTGTTTTGTTTTGTTACTGAGATAAGAAAAGCGGAAAGCTTTCTTCTTGACAGTGTTACAGTTGAAAGCCTTGAAGACTTTACAATTTTGTATCCCTTTCTTATGTTCTTATGTATTGTAAAAGTTGACTTGTTGTGACCTTTGAATTTACATACTTTGAAGAGGACAACGCTGTGCATTCGATTTGCTGATCCTATGGTGGTCTTGTGGATGAGAGTGACTATAATTTCCTTAAACTAAAGCTTGAATTTCGACGAAGTTTGATTAATTTGTCTTGTGAGTTTCATTGAAATGGTGAAGAGCAAATCGTGATTATAAACAACACTTGATTACACAATAAAGGAGACCTTTTCTCATTTTTTTTACGTGCATTGCTCCAGTTGGTGGTGAATGGACTGGGCCAAGAATCTGATTGAAATGGGCTTAAGGTAGGGAAACACAGCCCATGACTATATATCTGACATTTGTAGAGTGTGCAGGCTAATTCAGTTGAAAAAAAAAAAAATATTAAACTAAATAATTGGTGGGCTTTAACCCCGAAGGGAAAAGCCCCCTTCCAAAAAACAAACTCGCCCGCCCGCTTTCAAAAAGAAAGCCAAAGGAGGCTCAGGCAAAACACTTGTTACATCAAGGGTGCAACGGAAACACGAAGTCATCCGCGCTCAAAATGTCGGCTCTGTTTATGTCGGCTCTCCTAAATAGGAAAGTCGAACGACGACAGAATCATCATTACCCCGCGGGACGAGTGTTAGATTTGTTCGAGTATTACGAGAGTCGCTATTTTGGATATATAGAGGGAAAGTTTCATACGGTTTGAGTCCCACAACCGATGTGGGACATATTAAAAATAAACGAAGCATGGCGTTTTCGTATTATTATGGACCCAAAAATGTAACGCCCAGTACAGGCCCATTTATAAGCCTTGTTATAGTAAAATGATTTTTTGAGTTTCTTTTAGTATTGGGAACTCAAAAACGGTGCCGTTGACATCCTCGTCGTCGAGCTTACGAAAAACTCTGGTTCATGTTTTAGGGGATGCGATGCGTCGTCGTCACAAGCAGACGCCATGAAAGCTTGCAGGAGTCTGTGGAGAACTTTGGAGATTTTAGATGAACTCCAAACCCAATCCCTCTGCTGATGATGATAAGGATTTGGAATATCCATACGGGAAAATACAGATTCTTTCTCTCGAATTGCCGCTCTTTCTCGTCAATCAAACGACCTCAAATCCCAGGAAGCGATGAGAGCAGCCTCTCGATCTCAGAACGCAGATTCGACCGGGATTTAGCTCCAAACAAGACTCGTGTTTACGTCTCTCTCTTTCGGCTATTCTTAAGATGCGGGAGGCTCTACGGAGCAGCAAGGACGCTCTCTGCGATGTGCACCTTCGGGGTTGCTCCGGATTTGCGACTCTGGAATAGTTTAATTCACCACCTCAATGTCAACTGTTTGCTACTGCACCAGGTATCATCGATTTACAGCAAGATGTTAGCTTGTAGGGTTTCGCCTGATGGTTTTGCACTCAATGTGTTGATCCATTCTTTGTGCAAAGTGGGTCAGCTGAGACGAGGGAGGCCAAGAGGTTCGCCGTTTCTTACTGCAGGATTCACCTGGGGAATCCAGACATGTTTGGGAACTCGGATAAAACGAGCGGTGGGCTGGATAGCAGGCTGAAGAATTGGGAACCTGTCTCCTTTACTTCCGTTGATCTTCTCCGAGGTTGGTTCTGGTTCATTGGACATGTTTGGAGGTAGTAGCAGTGGGGTTCAGTCTCCTCCTGGGTTTTTGGATGACTTCTTCTAGGACTCGGACTTTGATATCTTGGACCCGACTCTCAAGGAGCTGTACGAGGACTTGAAGTCTACGGTTTTAAACGTATCTGTGCCAGTGCTTGGAGCCTTCCAGCCTCCGTTGAGGGCTCTCAAGTATCTTGTCAGCTTACCGGTAGGAGCTAAATCTCTGGTTAGTCACGAGTGGTGGGTTCCACGAGGTGCTTATATGAACGGCCGAGCAATGGAGTTGACGAGCATTCTCGGCCCTTTCTTCCACATCAGCGCACTTCCAGATAACACTCTCTTCAAGAGTCAACCTGATGTTGGGTGAGTTCGAGACTTATTTCTGAGTTTTCTGTTGCTGAGAATTATGTGATCTTTGGGGTTGTTTAGCTATCGATGCAGTAAGTAATGTTTTATTGCTTACTCCAGAGTGGAGCCTTGATCAAAAGAGGAAAGAGGCAGATGTTTTTCGCTTATAATTTGACATTTTAAGGTGATGTATATTTTAAGCATGATTATACAGTTCCAGCATAGTTACAGAGATATTAGTTAGCTCTCTGTCAGGTTTAGAATACTGCTGGATGAAATCAATTATTCTGAGGATATTTTCTTGTCTGTACCGAGGAATCTTGACTGTTCATTGAACATTGACGTCTGACAAGGATCAATTGTGCAAATGAAAGGGTTCTCCTCATATACATTAGATAGTATTCACTACTATTAAATTCATCACTTTCCATATTTTCTCCACAGGAAAGTACAATAACATATCATCGATTTACAGCAAGAGGTTAGCTTGTGGGGTTTCGCCTGATGTTTTTGCACTCAATGTGTTGATCCATTCTTTGTGCAAAGTTGTTTGTGTCACCATTTCATCTCTTCTCATCACTCTTCGTCTTCTGTTTGAAAGATTAGATTTTTAGCGATTTTGACAATCAGATTGGAACAACTTCAATGTGTATTCTCTTTGTGACAGTGATTGAATGAGTCTCTGTGTCCTCTTATTGAGTAGTAAGTTTAACACACGTACCGGCTGGAAAACGCTGTGGGTTTGTTCAAAATTTCTGACAAGTAAGTGCACTGTTGTTGCTGGAAACACTTTTTCCATTTTGAATATCAACATCACAGTTGGATCATGTGTGTTTGTGATTATCTCTCGTTTTTCAGAAGCTGTGCAGAGGAAGCTCTTAGAGCGTTGAATGGAATGCAATTGGGTGGAACAACCGTCAGGCTTTCATGGGGCCCAAGTCCTTCATCGAAACGGGTAATTGGATCCCTTTGCATATGATATTAGATGATAGATAGAAACCACTTGCAATGTCTTGCTTGGCCAATGGAAATTTAGAAAATCTAAGAGTCTATTGTTCCCTACTGTTTTGTTCATATATCCCTTCTCCAGACAGCAGATCCGAGTCAGTATTATTACAGCGGTTATGGACAAGGTCAGGAGCACTATGGGTACTCTATGCCGCAAGATCCTAATGCACAATACGGAGGCTACCCCGGCGCGTATCAGCAGCCACCCCAGGCGGGCAAGCAATCGCCACGGCAGCAACAAGTCGGATTCAGCTACTAGCTGCAAGAAGATAAAATAACTAAAGATCCAAAGTTAAAAGTCTTTCGCATAATTCAAATCCATTTAAATCTTCTCTCACTAATAATTTTAATAAGATCATTTTCATTGTTGGAGTTCTCAGTGTAAATTTCTGAGCAATTAGAATATAACATTTTAAGATAATTGAATTATATAATTAAAATTTTTAATAGCAAATCAACTGCTAGTGTCTGGAGGCACTGAGAAATCTTTACATCACAGATAAATATGTTATTGGTAATTAAACTTATGTGAATTGTATTGACGCAAAAGAGCTTCATCTTCTTCTAGCCTTGGAAGATAGTCTTCTCACCGCAGAAGGTTGCGTGTTTGACCAGCTTCGGTTTCGGCAAACCAAAGCCTTCTCGTCGAAGGTTGTCTTCATACCTGGAATATATCAAAAACCCTTGTCATATACCAAAAAAACTTCACCATCTGTGCTCTTGATAAGAGAACTCGATGTCAAATCCCTTACCAAAGCTTCTTTGCAAGGTCTGGAATGTTGTACCTAATTCACAAAAATAATAGCGTTAGTCTTCTTTTATGAGACATTAAAACTATAGCATTAAGTTAGACTCTCCATATGGAAAATAAATTTACTTGGGTCGGAAAGGGTATGCATATGTCTCAGCCACTTTAACATAACTCGAAAAACCATTCTTCTCTTGAACCGCCTACAGTGTAAAAGATTTAATCAGCGATCTTACTTTCAGAAAACTACTTGTATTTTTTTCATACTTCCCAAATGACTAGTTAAATACTTTTCATCATTACTATAGTATAAACTACTCTCACCTTCTTTGCTTCCTTAGCAGAAGCAAACTCAACAAAGCCACAGCCCAGAAGCTCACCCCTGTCGTCTCCAATCATTCGAACACGAACAACTTCTCCAACACTTTTCGACCACTTGATGCTGTAAAATGAAGGATAAAACCTTAGTCATGAAAATTTTCTCCAAGAATGAAAGAGGATGATATTAAAGGTGCTACTTACATTTTTGATATGTAACAAAAATTGTCTTTTTTCATAGCGAGAGCGGCAACAAAGACCGTCCTTTTCTGAATCTAGCAGCCAATTGTGTTAGCACCACTCTTTGAGGAGAAAAAGACTCATCCCCAGAATAAGTCATCTTTCGACTTTGTGGCAACATTAATTCTTCAGAGCCTGACATATTTAAGAATAGGTACCTCAACAATATCGGGAGTTTTATCAAGTTCCACTGCTGCATCTTCTTCTATCAGAAGGCTTTCTCGTTGAGAGTAGTCTTCGTACCTGGAATATCAAATAACCTTGTGATCTCTCCATGTATACCAAAAACTTCACCCAATGTGCTCTTGATAAAATTCCTTACCAAACCTTGTGATCTATGCAGTACCTAATTAACAAAAATAATAGCTTTAGTCTTCTGTAATGGCATCAAAACCTAGCAATAAGTTGCAACCAGGTGTTACATACAAAAAATCTCAATAGCATGGAATATCAACTTACTTGGATCGCTCAGGGTATGGAGGTGCCTTGACAACATCAAGAAAAATCTCGTAATTGTTCAAATATTCCCCGTTCTTCTTTTCCAGCGCCTACAGAATAAAAAAATTTAATCAACAATCGTACTTTCAAATATGTAACTTACTTTTCAAATGAAAAGTAAAAATAATTTTCGTCATTACTATAAACAATTCTTACCTTCGCTGCTTCGTTAGCAGAAGAAAACTCAACAAAGCCAAAACCCACATGCCTGCTATTGCGATCTACAATAAGTCGAACATGAACAACTTGTCCAACATCTTTGAAGAAATGGATGCTGTAAAAATGGAGGATAAAATATCAGTCATGAAAAAACTTGCTCCGAGAACAAAAGTGGTAATTTAAGGTCCTGCTTACATATCTGATATTTTAGTTCGGCGAGAGAGTCCGGCAATAAAAAGCGTCTTATTTCTTACAATGGCAACTGCCTGAATTTAACAGCCAAGTGTGTAAGCACGACTCTAAGGAGAAAAGGACTTACAGTGCATAATAACAAAAAGTAGCCTCATCTGAAGATTCAACCCAGAACAAGTCATCTTTCGAATTTGTGGAAACAGTTCTGATATTAAACGCTAAGAATAGATATTTTGAGATATTTTGTCGACTTTGTGACATATTTTGAGATAATAAGGAGAGGTACCTCAGCAAAATCGGGAGTTTCATCAAGTCCTTTCATCAAGAAAATCCTATGATCGTGCAAATATTCACCATTCATATATTCCAGCGCCTAAAGTAAAAGAGAATTTAATCAGCTATCATACTTCCAAATAACTGCTCGAGTACTTTCAAATTACCTTAATACTTGTATCATCATTACTTCAATAACTACTCACCTTATTAGCTCCGTAAGGAGAAGCAAACTCAACAAAGCCATAGCCCACATGCTTACCCTTGTGGTTTACAATAAGTCGAACACTATCGACTTCTGCAATATCTCCGAAGAAATCGATGCTGTAGAAGTGGAGGGTAAAAAATCAGGCGTGAAAAAGTTGCTCCAGGAACGAAAGTTGAAACTTAAGGTGCTACTTACATATGCGATATTTTAGTTGTTTGTGGAGAGAGATTGGCAATAAAGAGCGTCTTGCTTCTTAAAGTGTCAACTGCCTGAATTTAACAGTCAAGTGTGTTAGCACGACTCTTTGAGGAGGAAAGAACTTAAAACTGCATAACAACAAAAAGTAGCCTCATCTGAAGATTCATCCCCAAAATAAGTCATCCCTTGACTTGTGTGGGGACAGTTGTGTTATTAAACGTTAGGCGTTTCTTCTGAGCGTGACATATTTAGAAGATAATAAGAAGAGGTACCTTAGCAATATTGCGAGGGGTCTCATCTTCTTTTATAGGAAGGCTTTCTTGTTGTTGAAGGTAGTCTTCTTCGTACCTGGAATACATGAAAAACCCTTGTGATCTGTCCATGTATACCAAAAGCATGTGCTCCTGATAACAAATTCAAGAGGCAGATAGTAACCCTTACCAAATCTTGTGATCTATGCAGTACCTAATTTAACAAAAAAAAATAATAGCGTTAGTGTGGCATCAAAACTCTAGCAATAAGTTACAAAACAAATGTCCAAAACACAAATCAATTTACTTGGGTGGAAGGCATCGAGCTCCCTTATTAGCCACATCAAGACGAATCTCGCGGTTGTGCAAATATTCACCCTTCTTTTTTTCCAGTGCCTAGAGCATAAAAGATTTAAGTACTTTCAAGTAAGTAACTAGTTGTATATTTTTCATTATAAGTATACACTAGTTTCCAACTAGTCTCACCTTCTTTGCTTGGTTAGAAGAAGCAAACTCAACAAAGCCTTGGCCCGTATACTTGTCCTTGCGGGATAGTTGAAGTCGAACACGAACAACTTGTCCAACATCTTGGAAGAAATCGATGCTGTCAAAATGGACGATAAAATATGAGTCTATGAAAAAACTTAAGACTTGGAAGGTGGAAGGTGCTACTTACATATCTAATATCTCAGAATGTGGAGGGAGACGGGAAACAAAGAGCGTCTTTTTTGATACGGCAGATTCCTGAGTTTATCAGCCAAGTGTGTTAGCAATTCCTCATCCCCAGAATAAGCCATCTTTTGACTTAGTGGCTAAGCGTTTCTTGTGAGAGAGAGAGAGAGGTACCTCGGGAATAATGGGAGTTACATTAAGTCCTTCCACTGTCTCCTGTTACATGAGTAGCCATTGGAACAAGAAGATTTTGAGATTACAACACGAAGATGCTTAATTGAAAATAAAGCTGCCAAATACTCTAACAAGCAGTAGAATAATAAAATTTCCAAGAAGATTATACTTACGGCAGTATCCCCCAGAAAATCTGGAGTTTCATCTGTGTCCTTCACTGAGATTAAATTAGCCTCATCAGACTTTCTCTCCAAAGACTCGACCGTGCCTTTGATCTGCTCTTTCGTTGTCTCCTTCTCCTCCTCGGATTTTTCCTTAGGTTTCTTCAGAACCGGTTCGGTCTCCAAATCACCTTCCACCGTCTCCTGTTAAATCAGTGACCATAATAAATACAAGATGCTTAATTGAACATAAAGCATATATGCAAATTATCTAACAAACAGTCGAATATTTAAACTAACAAAAATTATACCTTCACCGATATAGAATTAGCCTCGTCAGACTTTGTCTCCAACAAGTCGACCCTTCCTTCGATCTGCTCTTTCGTTGTCTCCTTCTCCTCGGATACTTCTTTATGTTTCTTCAGAACCGGCCCGGCCTCCAAACAATCTTCTGGCTTTCGCTTACCCAATAAATTAGCTTTGGAAGTGGCCATGGACAAGATGAAGACAGTGAGGGTTTATTTCCAGGGAAGAGTTGAGAGCACCAATAAGTTATAAGTAAGTAAATAACCTAGAGATTAGGTATGTATAGAACAACGATCTGGTTTGGGCTGGGCTCATTGGTCCGCAAGTGGAGCACAGCGGGTATGTCTTTTGGCAATAAATTAGAAGTTAGAAATACATCTAATGCAGGTAGGCCTAGGCATATATTATCCGAATCCAAATTACCGAACCAAATCTGATCCGAAAAATCCGAACCAAATCTGAATCCAAAGTGATAAAATATCTGAATGGCTCCTAAACTTCTATATACGAAAACCAAATTCAAACCCGAACCGAACCGAAATTTGAATGGGTATTCAAAATATCTGAAATATAATTATATATCTAAAAATATTAATTATATTTAGAGTTAGTATAACCTATTTATTCAAAATTACAATTACAAAACCGGAATCTGTGAATTAATTGTAGACGAAAATAACTATAATATCGAAAATATGTAAAATGTTCAGAAATTTTTAGATATACTTGTCAAATTTTTACTAATTTTTATTCAAATTTAATCAAGGGCAATTCTCAAAAATACCACACTTTCACGTTTTTGTGACAAAAATACCACACCAAGGTGAAAATGACATTTTTTTAAGAGAAAAAGACTATTATACATTTATTTTCATATGTTTCTTCCCAATCCCTTAAACATAAACCCTAAACCCAAAATCTAAACTCTAATTAATGACTTTTGAACTCAAATTTATTAATTTAATTATCTTTAAACCATTAAATAAATATTATTTTTATCATTTTTACCTTGGTGTGGTATTTTTGTCAGAAAAACATGAAAGTGTGGTATTTGAGGATATTTCTCTTTAATCAATTTCATTTTTTATGTATAGTTACTGCTGGTATCCAAACCCGAACCAAATCCAAACCAAAATTCTAAAATACCCGAATAGGTTTTATATCTCTAGATCCGAAAATCCAAAAATCCGAAAAATCCAAACTAAACCCGAACGGATATCCGAAGGCCCATACCTAAATCTAGATACTGAATGGGAACATAAGTGTTGAGGCTTTACAACATCTCATAGTCCACATACTTAACTTTTAACCAATCAGGCTTTTAGTTTTTTTTTTCTTTTTCTAAAGTGTCTACAGCCTCTAAAATTTGGTTTTTATTTAATTTTATTCTAAACCTCTTTGATTAAAAAAAAAAGATATTCTAAGATTTGGTTTTGATTTAAATTTTAGTCATAGAATACATATATTATTTGACTAAGATTTAGATACCTTTAACGAAGATTTGGAAAAAACATAAAAGAAAAAAAAAACAATAGCATTACATGTAAATCTTGCATGGGGCAATGTTAATAATAAAAAGTGGTCATGTTTTAATAGTATAGATAACTCTAAAAAAAAAAAAAGATATGAACCCTCGAGCAGTCAAACCAAACAATTGGGTCCCCATCATTTTCTGATACATGGTACGACCATCATAATTTTGGTCAGATGTATACATATGTTTTTTTTATTCTCTTAATTCGGTTTATAATCAATCATGTTATTAGAAATAGGTATACTGTACTCGACAAAAAAAGAAAAAAAAAAGAAATAGGTATACTGTACAAAATATAAGGCAGACATGCGTAAGGTGGCCCAGTAGAAAATTATACGACATTAATACGTGCATTGCTCCAGTTGGTGGTGAATGTACTGGGCCAAGAATCTGATTGAAATGGGCTTAAGGTAGGGAAACACAGCCCATGACTATATATATCTGACATTTGTAGAGTGTGCAGGCTAATTCAGTTGAAAAAAAAAAAATATTAAACTAAATAATTGGTGGGCTTTAACCCCGAAGGGAAAAGCCCCCTTCCAAAAAACAAACTCGCCCGCCCGCTTTCAAAAAGAAAGCCAAAGGAGGCTCAGGCAAAACACTTGTTACATCAAGGGTGCAACGGAAACACGAAGTCATCCGCGCTCAAAATGTCGGCTCTGTTTATGTCGACTCTCCTAAATAGGAAAGTCGAACGACGACAGAATCATCATTACCCCCGCGGGACGAGTGTTAGATTTGTTCGAGTATTACGAGAGTCGCTATTTTGGATATATAAGGGAAAGTTTCATACGGTTTGAGTCCCACAACCGATGTGGGACATATTAAAAATAAACGAAGCATGGCGTTTTCGTATTATTATGGACCCAAAAATGTAACGCCCAGTACAGGCCCATTTATAAGCCTTGTTATAGTAAAATGATTTTTTGAGTTTCTTTTAGTATTGGGAACTCAAAAACGGTGCCGTTGACATCCTCGTCGTCGAGCTTACGAAAAACTCTGGTTCATGTTTTAGGGGATGCGATGCGTCGTCGTCACAAGCAGACGCCATGAAAGCTTGCAGGAGTCTGTGGAGAACTTTGGAGATTTTAGATGAACTCCAAACCCAATCCCTCTGCTGATGATGATAAGGATTTGGAATATCCATACGGGAAAATACAGATTCTTTCTCTCGAATTGCCGCTCTTTCTCGTCAATCAAACGACCTCAAATCCCAGGAAGCGATGAGAGCAGCCTCTCGATCTCAGAACGCAGATTCGACCGGGATTTAGCTCCAAACAAGACTCGTGTTTACGTCTCTCTCTTTCGGCTATTCTTAAGATGCGGGAGGCTCTACGGAGCAGCAAGGACGCTCTCTGCGATGTGCACCTTCGGGGTTGCTCCGGATTTGCGACTCTGGAATAGTTTAATTCACCACCTCAATGTCAACTGTTTGCTACTGCACCAGGTATCATCGATTTACAGCAAGATGTTAGCTTGTAGGGTTTCGCCTGATGTTTTTGCACTCAATGTGTTGATCCATTCTTTGTGCAAAGTGGGTCAGCTGAGATTTCGCACTTAGTTTTAGCTGTGAAAGTTTTTAGCTGTTGTATCATTCTTAAATCTTGGTCACTCATGTTTACCTTCAACATTTTTTTTATCACTCTCGCTGGGGCTGTGCACCAGGATGTATCGTTTTTGGACTCTCAAACTGTTGGTGACTTAACAAGCTGACTTGGATTTGACTGTCAGCAAGTCCGAGGGTCATTGGAAATGATCTGAACATGATATTTCGCAATGTTCTTCAGATCTTCTCCTAATCAAGACAGTTGCCATCTCGCCTAAAGCATGACGAGGTTATATGGCAAGTTATCAGGCACAAGCACTGCAGTTACATGGCCATGTAAGATCTTTGTTTCTTTCCTCGACTATACACATTTATTCCTCTGCGACTCTTTTTACTGATTCTTACTCTGCTTTACTTGGTAGAATCGAAACCGGAATATTCTGCAGAAACCCTTACAATGTAACGGGAATTTGCAACCGAAGCTCTTGTCCTCTTGCTAACAGCCGCTATGCCACCATTAGAGACCACGATGGGACTACTCTTAATCCGTTAAATCTAAAAAATTTCAAATTTACATTTTCTTGTTTTGTGTTCTTGTTTGGAACGCTTAGTGACTGCCGTTGGTTTAGTTAGAGCGATTGTTGAATTCGTGTTTTGTCTGATTGGATCGGTTATGTTCAACCTGTAGAAATGTTTTGTCTTTGCCTACAGAATTGTGATCTCGTACTTTGATTTTCTCTGTGTTGCAAAAAAAAAGGTGTCTTTTATTTGTATATGAAGACAATAGAGAGAGCCCATATGCCAAAGAACTTGTGGGAGAGGGTAAAGTTGCCAAGAAACTACGAGAAGGCTCTTGAAACCATTGACAAGCACTTGGTGAGCTTAGATTACCTTGTACATAGATTGATGCAGCAAGAGCAGTGGTTTTATTCTGTTTCTTTTGTTGTGGCAGTTGTATTGGCCCAAGTTATTACAGCACAAGATCAAACAAAGACTGACCAAAATGACTCAGATGCGCATTCGGATGAGGAAGCTTGCTCTCAAGACAAGGTTGGTCCTCCTTCAGTAGTGGTTATCGTTGTTTTGTAATACGCAGGTTCCTAGTTCTTTGCTTTTGTTGTGTTGATTGTATGATGGTCTTGGTTTTGTTCATAGGGAGAAGATACTTTCTAAACCTAGGAGGAACATCAAGAGGGAAGCAAGAAGAGAGGAAAAGGCTGTAAAAGCCGCGGTCTTGGATAAGGTCACCATCTATTTCGTGTTTTGATTTTACCTGTCTGCTTTAGTTTCTCTTTTGTTTTAATTCATAAGCCGGTCTCTTCGTGAGTAGGCCATCGAGACCGAATTGCTAGAGCGCTTGAAGAAGGGCATTTATGGTGACATATACAATTACCCAGATCTCGAGTGGAACAAGGTCTTGATGAAGAAAAGCAATTAGCAGAGGATGTTGAGGAAGAAGAGGAGGTACCTTTGTCTACGCGTACACAGAAAATTTGATATTGTGTTCTTGTCTCTGTTTTGTTGACATAAACGGCACTCCCTTTGTTGAATGAATTAACAGGAGCCAGAGATTGAATATGTTGAAGGCTATGAAGAACTTGAAGAAGAGGAAGATATGGAAGATTTCTCTGGGTTTCCCTCTAAGATGTCTGGCTTCGACGATGATGAACATGGTAAAACCTGACAATTATTTACTCATCATTTAACTCAATATAGAAACATTTCATATTCTTGCTTCAACTCAGTTCCCAAATTATTCATGAGCTGTAATCCAAAATCCCTAAAATATGTTACAAAATCCTCCATGGAAATAAAATGTTGATCCATAATTCTCTGTCATGTTCCTTTTCGAAAACTGTACAATCCCTTGTGAGTTTTTAGTCAGGTCTGGTCTTTCTCAGTGTGGATTATTTACAAGCTACAAACTTTCTTACAGATTCAGCTGATGAGGAAGACGATGACGTTGAGGAGCAAGTTGCGATTCATAAAAGAGGAAAAAGAGATTCAAGAAAGCCTGATGACCATCAAAAATCAAAGAGGAACAAGAGAGTAGTTGTTGAGGTGAGATTCACACTACAAGCTACCTAATTCTTTTATTGAGCTAATTTGTGTTGTCCATATCTTCTTATATGTCTGTCTATCTCTCTTTCAGGTCGAGCAAGAAGATGGAGACGTGAGACGAACCCTGAAAACTGCAAGAGCTTAGATGCCAAACCTGAAGCTTGCAGAAGAAAGTGGAGTTCTTTGTTTTGTTTTGTTACTGAGATAAGAAAGCGGAAAGCTTTCTTCTTGACAGTGTTACAGTTGAAAGCCTTGACGACTTTACAATCTTGTATCCCTTTCTTATGTATTGTATTGTAAAAGTTGACTTGTTGTGACCTTTGAAATTACATACTTTGAAGTGGAGAACTCTGTAATTTCGATTTGCTGATTCTATGGTGGTCTTAGGGATGAGAGTGACTATAATTTCCTTAAATAAAGCTTGAATTTTGACGAAGTTTGATTAATTTGTCTTGTGATTTTCATTAAAATTGTGAAGAGCAAATCGTGATTATAAACAAAGGAGGTGCCTTTTTTTCTTTTTTTTTACCCGCCAAAAGACTCTCTGCTTAAACAAAATCTTAAAGATGAGATTTTTCAAGACCGACCATGAATACTTCCGTCGGATCATTGTCTACCCAAGAAGACTAGTCAAGGCCGTTGCGCATATCCACCATCTGTCTAAAACCCAAATCCCGGAGATCGCTAGAGCTGGTTTGGCTGATGATCCAAGCTCTCACCCATGGCCCGAATGGCTGGACCTGATGGGGATGCTGGTGAAGAAAGGTTACTTCGGAGAAGAAGTGAATCCGTTGATGAGCTCGAAAGAATCGAATCATATTCGTACTGCTTGTCTCGATTTTGCCCGCCATCGTTTCACTCTCGTAAGGTAATGCGATTGGTTCAAATCCGAGGCTTTTGATTTTATTCTGCATGTGATTCTGTGTTTATCTGCATGAAGGAGTTTGCTTTCTGGTTCATTTGTTCCATCAAATCGTTTTAAGTGAAGTGAATAATCCAATATGCACACCAGATGTTCGACTATATAGATCGGTCTCTCAAAATGCTGCGTTTTTTTTTTTTTACAGATACTTGTCGAAGAAAGACATCAAAGTGATTGCTGGGTGTGGATGTCCTAGCACGGACAGGAAGGTCGTGAACTCAGGAAAGCGTCTAAGAGCTTATGTGGGCATTGATGAAGGAAATGTATGTATTCCTAATTCTTCTTATTCAGTTGAAATTAAAAATTTATCACATAGTTATGGCGTTAGGTCTTTGTCTTTCTGAGGTTTCACTTTGAAACTTACTTCACCAAGCTTGAAACCTTTACTTAGCAGGTGTGTGGCTCTTGCAACTTGAGAGGGAAATGTGAAAGGGGGTATGCACAAGCACGAGATGAGGAAGGTGTTCGAACTATAGATGTCATGCGGATACTGCTTACTTACGGGCTTGATTCCATTTCTCCGACTGTGGAGAACCGTGCTTGTCAAACTAAATTTGTTGAAGATTCTGTGAGGAAGTTGCTCAGAGAAAGTGTAGAGTATAGCTTAAAAGATGCTGAGTCTGCTGAGACTGATGAGCTCCAGCCAAATTCACTGGACAAAGATGAGGGAGACCAGCGAAAAAGGCCAGGGGATTGGCACTATACAGAGTTAGTAATCTTACGGCGTCATCGATAAAAAAAAATACGAGTTGATTTGACTTCATTAATCTTTTGACTCTCTTTTGTTACGAATCATTCTTGTTTTGGCAGATGCAAGTTCCTGAATTTTGCGAAAAACATAAGATGCTTGCGATGTGATGTCTTTTCTGAGGAAAGGCTGAAACAGTTGAAGCAAGAACAGAAAGATCATCTCCCACTGAAGAAAGGAGATTGGATATGCCAAACGTGAGTACATCTTTTACAGTTTCATCAGTCAGTTTGCTTGTCTGATTAAAAAACCATGAAACCCTGAACTTCCATTTTATTGCCGCAGATGCAATTTCCTGAACTTTGCCAAAAACACGAGTTGCTTAAGGTGCAAAGACAAGCCTTCAATGCGTCAAATCAATCCGGGAGAGTGGGAATGCGAGTCGTGAGTCATCATCATCCTTAAACCTTAAAGCTAATTAAAGACGGTTTAATGTCAAAAGAGTTTTTGTTTGGAAAGTTGATGTCATTTTCTATACATCATCACGTGCTATTACATCAATTTTAGAAGAAACTCGATATGTTTGAAGTGTGATCACAAGAGACAAAAGGCTCCAAACGTCACACTGGATTCAGAGGGTGTTGGTGATCATCACAGCGGAGTTTCAAAGACAAGGACGTGGAGTTTTGTAGAAGAAGAGAGTGGAAAACGATGCAATGTAGAGGAAGAAGAGGAGGAAGAAGAAGATGTCGTCATGGGATTTCCAGTGGAAGGAGGGAGAAGCAGTGTTTCAAGGAGTGCGGAAAAGAGAGAGCAATGGAAGTTGGAGATGACACAGAGGATGAGAAGCAATGGGCATGAAAAGAAAAAAAATGATGATGATAAGAATAGAGAAACAGAGTCAGGAAGAAGTTATGATCGGAGAAAGATTGAGCTTCTTGGTAACTTTAGTGATGATGATGGAGAGATGGATGATTGGTTTGCTTCAAAACTAAGATAAATCTGTTTTGGATCTAGTGCTGTTCCTTTGCCTGATTTGATTTGGACATTTTTGTAGTGAAATTGTGAAATGTTGGACGCGAATTGCTTAGGCGCAACTGCGTTTGCGTTTGATGATTTTAATCGTAATTCAAATTAATTGACCATGGAGAGAGGCATAACCACAGAGGAGTAATGAACATATATTTTATTCATTTGCAATTTCTTTAGGTACCCTTCACAGGTACAAATGGCATTATAGTGGAAAGAGGCTTAGAGCATCCACATTTAGCCCTGGGCATTTTAACCGAAAACCGAAAACCGAACCGAAACCGAACCGAAATAACCGAAACCGAACCGAACCGAATTTTATGATTAACCGAACGGTTACTAAATCTCTATAACCGAAAAAACCGAACCGAAACCGAACCGAACCGAAACCGAATGGATAACCGAACGGATAACCTAATATCCGAAATACGATCCATATACTTAAAAATATTATTTATATTTATATTTAAAATAATTAAATAATTAAAATTAACCAAATATTAGTAAAAAACCGAATTATCCAAAATTATCCAAATGTTTTATCCAAAATATCCGAAATTATCCGATATTATCCGAAGTTATCCGGTTTTTTATCCAAATTATCCAAAAATATAAAAAAAACCGGAACCGAAACCGAAATAACCGAACCGAAACTGAACCGAAACCGAACCGAATTTTATGATTAATCGAACGGTTACTAAATCTCTATAACCGAAAAAACCGAAAACCGAAAAAACCGAACCGAAACCGAACCGAATTTTATGATTAACCGAACGGTTACTAAATATCTATAACCGAAAAACCGAAAACCGAAAAAAACCGAACCGAACCGAACCGAAAACCAAACGCCCAGGGCTATCCACATTGGTGAACCCATGACCCAAAAACAATATTTTAATAAATTTTTTATTTTTAAATCAATACAAAAAGAAAAAAAAAATTCAACCACTCCCCTCTTTCCAAGTGGTGAACCTGAGGAGAGAGGGGTTCACCATAGGAAACTTTTTACTTGGGGATCATCACTATTCACTCTCTCTCTTATTATTTAATTATTATTTTTTTCTTTGAACCTCCCTATGAACCTCCCTATAATCCTCCAATGGACATGCTCTTAGCTCCTGTGTCACTTTATTTGAAGATGTTGTAGGATCCGACTGAGATGGTGTTTCGAATGGTGTGAGATTTATAAAGGGTTTACACTTTAGAACTGGTAAAATATCTTCGATGGTTGTGTTTTTTTTTTAATGAAGAACGTAATTCGAACTCAAACCGGATGGAACCAAACTTTGACCAAGAAATCTGAAATAGAGATGGTTATGTCATTTCTTATTTGCTGAAAATGACACGGGTCTCTTATTTTCTGAAAACTATGTGGTCTTCTTTGTTTGGTGCAAAAAACGACATGGTCTCGTATTTCTAGAAAATGGGGTTCCGACAATTGGACATCTAAGGAAAATGAGCTTCCGACAAATGGGACTAACCCAAAATTGCCTGGGCATTTGGTTTCACTTGGTTTATACGGTTTTCAATTTAGTTAAAATGTCGCTGAATTGAACCGAATAAAAACTCGGTTCGGTTCGAAAATTGGTTTATTCGGTTTGGTTGAAGCTAAAAATAATTATTCGGAAATAAACTGAAATTCTATACCAATTTGTTTTTTCGGTTCAAATACAAAAGTAGAAAATAAAATTGCAAATCCAAACTCATTCATATGTGTAGTACCGTATTAAAAGAGAGGATTCATATGTTTTGTACTGTATTACAGCAGCCTGTAATGGATATCAGGCATTGGGCCTTTGCTCTTTTTTTTTTCGACAAACATAATATTACTAGGTGATTCTCCCGTGCTCATGCACGGGTATGAATATTTATAAAATAACTGAATAAAAATTATTTGTTAATTATTCGGTTTCATTTGTTTATAAATTTTTAGTCGCTTTATGGATTATACATTTGAACATAAATAAAAAATTATTTAAAATTTTCAAGGCTGTTATTTTTTGGTATAAATATTTATACCGGTTCGGTTATTTATTTTTTTGGATATAAGTGGCATTTATTATTATAAATTAAACCATAATTATGCTTTTTTCTAATTAGACTAAAGTTCGGTTGGTTAGTATTATTAAACTTATAAATCTAATTCTAAAAAAATTTATAAAAACTTAAGAAGTAAAAATAAAAATAAATAAATAAAAGCTTAAGAGATAAAAATTGGATAATTATAAAAAGTTAAATAAAATAGCATTATCTTCTTCATAGTAAAACAAAATCTTTTAATAATGGCAATTAAATATATATCTTTAGATATATTAAATTATGATATTTCCAGTTTTGTTTTTATGTGATTTAAAAATATTTATTCTAGCAAAAAAATATTCTTTTTCAAAAAAAATTCCTTTATTTTTTATCACGTTTTTAATATATAAAAAGGTATTTAAAAAACTTTTTATTTCAAAAAGAAATCAAATTCTAAATTAAAAATGTTCTATATTTTTATAAGCAGTTTCTAATATATAAAAACCGTTACTAAAAAAGGAAAATTCGAAAGCAATTAAAAAGTAAAATTTCCCTTTATTTTTATGAATACGTTTTTAATTTATAAGAGTTACTTTGTAAAATAAAAACTAAAAAAAAAAAATTTCTTTTATTTCAAAAACAAATTTGATAGTTATCAAAAAGTACAATAAAATAAATTTGTAAATAAGAAAAAGGAAATTGCAAGAAGTTAAAAAAAATGTTAAAAAGAAAAACTTTTCTTTATTTTTATAAACACGTTTTTAATATATAAATATAAAAAGGAAATTAAAAATAAAATTTTCCTTTAATAAAAATAAATCAATTTAGAAAATAAATTTTATCTCATTAAGGGTACGCCTGTAATTGACCATAGTGAGAATCAACGTGAGCGCGACACATATGCAAGTGACTTCTCAAATAATATTATAGAGATATTACACATCATTCCAAGAAATTACATAAGGAGAGTTCGAGATTCTTGCAGATTTTGCTAAGTAGTCTGCTTTATAGTTACAAGATCTAGAAATCAAAATAAAGTTGAAATTTACATCAGAACAGATATATAAAATATCCTTTATGAAAGAGGAAATTGGTAGATGCTTCCAATCCATATCCGAGTTTATAGGATTTATAGCTTTTTTCAAACCTTCAATTAGCACTTTGCAGTCTCCAAAGAAGCTTACTCGGGTGAATCCCAATCTTAATGCTTCTGCTTCCGTTTCTAGGGGAGACGATATAGGCCCTAACGAAGCCTTTGCTCTTAAATCGGGCATTATTATTATAATTATAATACAAACAGTTGAACCAAAAAAAAATAACCTAAATACTCCATCCCGAAAAACGCACCTTCGCATTAAAACACAGCGTTTTCCAAACTCCCCTCTTCAACCACTCTAATACCGTGTTAAACCTGATAAAGGATGACCTGACCCAAATAATACACGTCGACACTCCACGTCAGCTGGAAAAGGAGCGTCACGCACGGATAAGTACTGAGAAATGAGAATAGTCACGCTTTACTTTCATTCGAAAAATTTGTTGAAAAGTTGTTTTCCTTTCTTCTCTCATCGCTTTCCGGGAAACTCTGGTTTTGGGTGATTTCTCGGGTAAGTTTGTAATCGGTGTTTATTTGTGAACATTGGATTATCCGTTATGGTTTGATCAATCGAAGTATCGTAGTTTTACTCTATCAAAACCCTAGCAAATCTGCGGCTCCTTGTTTCTCTCTCATTCACTGTCCCTCTAATTTGTAACCCTCCGAGGTACTGAATCTTTGCTAGATGGCTTCAAGTTCTTAGCTGATTTCTTATTTTTCAGGTGTTGATTTGACCTTGTGAAAATGCTCCTACTGTTTGAGACGGCAGGTGGTTTCGCCATTTTTGAAGTATTAGATGAAGGAAAGCTGTCTAATGTTGAGGTTATTATCTTCAACTGCTGGAGATTCTTTTCTATTTTGTTCTTCTGGCCTCGTTATCTAAACTTTGTCTGTGTGTGGATAATTATTATTCTAAGGACGTCCATTTGGTGCTTGTAGGATTTGGATGATCTGGTTTTGGATGATCTGTTCTCGTCTCCTGAGTCAGCGCGAAAGGTGTTTTCGAGATGGTTCATATTTAGTCTCTGGCTTATATGTTGATTAGAGGTTTCTCATAGCACTTCTTTGTTAGTACAGATGGTCAAGATTAAAGCGTTTTACAAGTTTAAGAACACGTCTGAAGCTCTGAAAGCTGTGGCTAAATTGCTGAAGGGAGCTCCCAGCAAGGGTCTCCGCAAATTTCTGAGAGCCAACTGTGAAGGTGAAGCCTTAGCTGTTGCTGATTGGAAGCTTGGAAAGAGTATAACGAATAAACTGGTTTGTATTTAGTTTGAACTCATCTGTCCTCTGTTAATTCTGGATAGGGGCTGTTTCTTACTGATTTTGCTTAACTCTTGTAGAAAATACAGTGTGTCCACATCAGTGCTGTTAGGGAACTCTTTCGAGGGGTAAGAACACAGCTGTCCGAACTTCTTTCTGGATTTGGGGTTCAAGACTTAGCTCCAATGAGGTTGGGGCTGTCTCGCAGCCTTGCAAGTCATAAACTAGAGTTCAGCCCTGATAAGGTAATCTTTCTCAGCGCATTTGATTATGAAACTTCTATTTAGCCCTCTGGATTATGATTTGTTGGGTTATGCTAACTTTTGATAAATTATGGAACCTTTGTACTGAACTTAAATCCATTTTTTGCTCTTTCAGCATTAGTGTCTGAAATGCTGTTGACTTTCTTTGTATTTCCTTCTCTTGCGTCTCCTAATGCTTTAGTTTTTGGTTAGGTTGATACCATAACCATCCAAGCTATTGGTCTACTTGATGAACTTGACAAAAAGCTCAACACCTACGCTATGAGGGTTCGTGAATGGTACGGTTGGCATTTTCCCGAGCTTGCTAGGATCATTCGAGGCAATATCCTATACGTCAAGTCTGTTCAGTTAATGGGAGATCGAATCAATGCCCGAAACCTAGACTTTTCTGAGGTTAAGCCATGTTTACCATTCTCTTTGATTTTTGTTTTGGTTTCAGTTTTGACTTGCACAGAGCCCCTTGAAACTAATGATGCCTTCTTTCTAAAACATTTTTTCTGTTTCCGCACCCGTCGCAGATATTGGCTGATGATGTTGAAGCGGAACTAAAAGAGGCTGCTGTGATATCTATGGGAACTGAAGTCAGTGACCTTGATTTGATGCACATCCGGGAACTCTGCGACCTGATTCTTTCTCTTGCCGGGTACAGAGCTCAGCTTTATGAGTACTTGAAGAGCAGAATGATCACGATTGCACCAAATCTGACCCAGGTTGTTGGGGAGCTGGTCGGCGCTCGTCTAATTTCTCATTGTGGTAGTTTGTTGAACCTCTCGAAGCTACCTGGGAGTAAAATTCAGATTCTTGGAGCAGAGAAAGCCGTATATAGAGCCCTCAGGACCGAACAGGCTACTCCGAAGTACGGTCTAATTTACAATGCATCTGTGGTTAGCGGAGCTGAAGCGAGTCACAAGGGTAAGGCCGCACGGTCACTAGCTGCGAAAGCTGCTCTTGCTTGTCGGCGTGATGCTTTTGGTGATTTTGAAGACAAGGTACGCGAGTAAGACCCATAGGCCTAAAAAGAAAATAAGTCGTTCACGTTTGGCGAAGGATCATTTTGTTAGTATGTAAGAATGATTTGAACTTAGCCCTTTGAACTTATGTTTTGTGTTTTGTTAGAACTTGTCTTTGGAATGTCTCTGTGTTTTTCAGAATTTGAACATATATATTTTATGCAAGTCTTTTTTCAGTGTTGAATTAATATGTACATGTCACTCAATGAAACAAAAACTGAATTAAGGAATAAGAAAATACCAAATTGGTCTGCTGGTGAATAAGAGTTTGAGCGGCAATCATGTCGGTGTAAAGCCAAGCTGTGCTTTGTTATGATGCGAGCAAGCGTCCGGTAACGATTATCTGTCCATTCCATCATCGGTGCGATGCTGGGAGGAGCACGAAAAGCCCCAGTGAGGAAAAGTATCAAGAAAACAGCTGGGAAGCTAAGACCGAGCGCGCAAACGGAGGAAGATAAGGAGATGAAGAATCTAGCAGCAACGGAACAGCTTGTAGGCACCGCGTTAGACTCGTCGGAGAAGATAATGTCTAAATTCTGTCTCAAAAATCCTGGCTAATAGACTCAAGAGCATTTTGCCGCGAATCATCTCTCATAATCAGTCTGCTTTTGTCAAGGAAAGATTATTAATGGAGAATGTGTTATTGGCTTCAGAAGTGGTAAAAGATTATCATAAAGAAAAGGTATCTCCAAGGTGCACTATGAAGATAGATATTTCTAAAGCTTTTGACTCGGTTCAGTGGAGCTTCCTTTTAAACAGTCTGACCGCTCTGGGGTTTCCGGAACAATTCATTCACTGGGTTCGTCTTTGTATCACTACTGCCTCATTCTCTGTCCAGGTGAACGGGGAACTTGCAGGATATTTTCAAAGCAGCCGAGGACTTCGACAGGGATGCTCTCTCTCTCCCTACCTATTTGTGTTGTGTATGAATATCTTATCTCATCTTATTGATAAGGCTGCAGAAGAGAAAAAATTTGGTTTACACCCCAAATGCAAGCAGATACACCTTACCCACCTCTGTTTTGCAGATGACCTCTTGGTTTTTGTGGATGGGAAACGAGATTCAATCCAGGGAATTCTCAACATATTCGCAGATTTTGCTGAAAAATCAGGTCTTACAATAAGCATTGAGAAGTCAACCCTCTACCTTGCTGGAGTTGATACACTTACAAAAGAAGAGATCATCACATCGTTTCCCTTCGCCATCGGAGAGTTGCCTGTGCGTTACCTTGGACTTCCTCTTCTTACAAGGAGAATGTCGAGAGCAGATTATGTTCCACTGGTTGAGAGAATCCGGCGCCAGATGAACTCATGGACTTCACGGTTACTCTCGTATGGAGGAAGACTGCAGCTTCTCAAGTCGGTAATTGCAAGTGTAGTCAATTTCTGGATCTCTGCGTACAGACTTCCTAATGGTTGTATTAAGGAGATAGAACAACTCTGTGCTGCATTCCTGTGGTCTGGACCAGAACTCAGTACTAAGAAGTCAAAAATCGCATGGCGAGATGTGTGCAAAACAAAAGAAGAAGGAGGTCTTGGAATAAAACCAATAAAAGAGGCAAACATGGTCTCTTGCTTGAAACTAATATGGCACATTCTCTCTGCAGATTCATTATGGGTCAAATGGATTCGTATGGTTTATCTGAACAATGCCTCTTTCTGGTCAGCTAAACTTCGACCTGGGAGCTCTTGGATATGGCAAAAGATAATGAAATACAGAGACATGGCTAAGGTTTTTCACAGGAAACAGATCACAAATGGGCAATCATCCTCCTTCTGGTTTGATAATTGGTCGGAGATGGGTCGAATTTTTGAAATAACTGGACCACGAGGTTTCATTGATCTTGGTATCCCGGCTCAGATGACGGTGGCAGAGGCTCGTGATCGCATCAGAGTTAGAACTCACCGCAATACTGTGCTCAATGCCGTTGTCATCGCTATTGAGCATACTCGTGGACAAGACAATTCGGGGGAGGATATTCATCTCTGGAAAATTGGGCCTGAAAAGTTCACGACTCGGTTCTGCTCTCGAAGTACTCTCACCCTTATCAGACAACCGCATGTGCAACAGGATTGGTATGTTGTCCTATGGTTCAAATATGCAACACCGAAGCACAGATTCATCACTTGGCTGGCTCTGCATAATCGCCTCTCAACAGGTGACCGGATACAGAAATGGAATGCAGGTCTGGTAACTGATTGCAGCTTCTGCGACAATAGATTGGAAACAAGAGATCACCTATTTTTTGAATGTTCGTACACATCTGCGATCTGGGTACAATTAGTGTCAAATATGCTGAGAAGAGACTATGTTGATAACTAGAGCCTTGTCGTCCAGCTTCTTAGCAACCTCAAATGCGACAAAATCACAGCCTTCTTACTGAAATATGTTTTTCAATCCACCATCTACCACATATGGCGGGAGAGGAACAAAAGACGTCATGGAGAACAACCTATCCCCGCACATCAACTGACAAAGGTCATTGACAGGAATGTTCGCGACAGACTCCTTGGTATCATTCGTATACAAGATCGAATTTATGAAGAGAGCTTGACGAAATGGTTTGAGTATACTTCAAAGTAATCAACCATCAGAGGTTTTTAGTTTTTCAACTTTCTAAACTTCTCAAATCTCCCTGTAACACCTGGTTGTACAAAAGAACTTTTTCTTTTTGAATCAAATTTAATATTTTATTCAAAAAAAAAAAAAAAAAAAAAAAAACAAGAAACCGAAAGCTAAACGACGTCGTACTGTAGCGCACTAAAATAAAATAAAGTTTGATGGGCCATGTATTGAGTCGGAAAAGCCCAATGAAGGGAAGGCAAAAGTAACGGAGATATTTTATTGTTTGTGCGTAGTCCCACATCGGCGGTGAGTCTAAAGTCATAATAAAATTTACTCACTATATAACTAACCTAAGCGCTTTCCGCTTTAGTCACAAAATCTAGTAGTCTCCACCTAGCATGGTAATTATAGCTGTCAATTGGGCGGCGTCAATGGACAGGCCCAGTCTAAATAATATGGACGGGCTATGGACACACCCAAATAAAACATGGTCCAAATGGACATAAGACCCAATTGGTCAATGGTCTAAATAAGCAAAAACCATATGGACATTGGGCTGTCCAAACATCTTAAAAATCTAGGGTTTGATAAATTCATAAAAAAATATTAGAAAAATTAATTTATAAGAAAATTAACAAAAAAAATACTTATAGAAAATCAAAATTTTGCAATTTTTTTTATAAAAATGTTGTTTTAGGCGAGAAAATGCAAATTTAAGATTTTTACGGAAAACACAATTCTACTATTTTTTACGGAAAACACAATTTTACTGTTTTGACGGGAAAACGTAAATTTGATGGTTTTGGCGGGAAAAAATTAAAATTTACGGTTTTGGCGGGAAAACGTAATTTTTCGATTTTGACGGGAAAACGTAATTTTACGGTTTTGACGGGAAAACGCAATTTTACGGTTTTTGCGGGAAAACGCAATTTTACAATTTTTGCGGGAAAACGTAAATTTACAGTTTTGGCGGGAAAACGTAAATTTACGGTTTTGGCTGGAAAACACAATTTTACGGTTTTGGCGGGAAAACGCAATTTTACGGTTTCGGCGGGAAAACGCAATTTTACGGTTTCGGCGGGAAAACGCGATTTTACGGTTTCGGCGGGAAAACGCAATTTTACGGTTTCGGCGGGAATACGCAATTTTACGATTTTGGCGAGAAAACACATTTTTACGGTTTTGGCGGGAAAACGCAATTTTACGGTTTTGGCGGTAAAACGCAATTTTACGGTTTTGGCGGGAAAACGCATTTTTACGGTTTTGGCGGAAAAACGCAATTTAACTGTTTTGGCGGGAAAACGAAAATTTACGGTTTTGACGGGAAAACGCAATTTTACGGTTTTGGCACGAAAACGCAATTTTACGGTTTTGACAAAAAAACATATTGAAACAAATATTTTTTCAATTTAGAATTTATTAATTTATTTGAAAAATGAAGTTTTAAGACTTTGGGCTGTCCATGGGCATGCCCATGTGGACATGGTCTTTAATAGGTATGGATGTTTTTTTGGTCCATTGTCCAATATGGACCGACCAATATCACCCATAACAAAAATGGTCCATCTCGACAGGCCCAAATGGACTATGGACGGACCATTTGACAGCTTTAATGGTAATGAGGCGCGACGCCTTACTCTTGAGTTTGAGCGTTGTAGGCCAGTTATCAGAGTGGCGTTGGCCCATGTTACTGATAATATCCCTATTATTAGCTCAGCCATGCCACAATGGTGTGGGAGCCTAATCTTTGGAGGGTTGATCTTAAGGTTGTTCCTTTGTGGTTAAGCCCGCCAGTTATAGTTAAACATTTATAAATTTTGAGAGAACAAATTTCATATAAAATAATAAATAAAAAATTACTTAAAATTACACAGATATAGTTAAAGAAAAGTTATAAAAGTTTTGACAGATCAAACACAACATAAAATAATGAATAAAAAAATCTTTCGGCTTTCTTTTGCTTATAGAACCTCGGCCTAGGCCTGGGCAAGGGGCGGGTACCCGGACTTTTCGGACTACTTGTGATCCGCCTTGCCCCATTCAATTTTCCCAAATTTACTTGCCTTGTTACTTGCGAGTACTTGCAGTGACGAGTACTTGCCAAAAATTGGCCGACTCGCAAGCTACTTGCCTTGCGACTTGCGACTTGCCTTGCGACTTGTTAATTTATTAAAAAAACTACTTGAACAAAATAGCATAAATACTTAACAAGTTTGTTAAAATCTCAGCATACAAATTATCAAGTTCAAAACATCTAATATAACATAAATACTTAAAAGATAGAATTTGAAATACTTAAAAACAACATCAACTTTGTTTCTTTCTCGTGAAGCTTTTTATTCTTCTTAATTCATTTTGTTCCTATAAAATAATGTGGATCACAATAAAACAAACACTCAAATTATTAAAGATCACATACTTCTAAATCATAAATGGACGCATATGAAATATAAAGTATTCTTACCTTATATTCTTCCTCCAATGTTAAGCTAACTCCTTGGACCAAATTTCCATAAACATTTGAAGCAATAATCTCTGTTTAAACAACATCAAACATGTGAGTTCATAAACTAAATCAATAATCATAAATAACACAAAGATAAGTGTCCTTGACTCCTTGTGTTTTTTATTTGTTATTTTTGAGTAACAATATATTATCAGCTAGATTCACTTTTCCATTACTAGATTAACTTTTTAAATATATTATCAGTTATATAAAATAAATTATATATCATAAAACTATTTCAAAATAAATCTAATATAATAAAGTTGCCTTTTTTCTCTCCTTTGGGAGAAAAAATGACAGCTAGAAATGATTATCTCCGATTGTTATCTCTTGGGCCTTTGTGATTTTCAGCGTTTGATTCCCTTTTAACGGCCCAACTTAGGTGACATAGTTTGAGGCCTGGTTTTCTGTTGCTCTCCCTTCCCGACGTTCGCCGTTCTTCTTCTTCTTCGTGGTGCCGTTCCGAAGAACTGGAGCGTCTCGGATGCGTTACAGAAGCAGACCTTCTCATCGATTAATTGCCTCCATTAATCGGAGAGTAAAGGCCGACGATTCATCTCTCGCCATCTTCGATTATAAATACTTTTCATTTATTTGGCAGGTAAGAATAACAGAGGGAGCTTCTCTGTATTCCCTTCGTCGACCGTGGTTGAGAAATGGTGCTCATGAGGGAATTAAGGTTCACATCAATTTCCTGTTTTGCTTTTGTAATTTAGTGTAGAATATGTGTATGATTGACACAAGGATAGGAAACTAGCAAAGCGATGCAATGACATGTTTGCCAAAGCCTTTTTCCTGCGGATGTGGTGGAGACAAGTTTGCCAAAATATTCAGTTGAAGAACCAAATCGTGAAGAAGACAAACAGGTTTCGTGTTTCTTCTAATTCCTTCCTAAAATGCTAATGGTGAATAGTATCCTCAGTTCCATGGTTATCAACTCTTTGATGAGCTTCAGGACGAGGAATCTGTGAAACAATTGTCTGATTCTGATCTTTTAAAAAGACATGTGGAACGTGCTAAGAAGGTTCGCGCTCGGTGAGTCACACAACATTTCGTCAAATCAAAGTTGTTTTCTTGGTGACTGCAGAAGCAAAATTTTGCCTTTTTAAACAAAATTGTGGGTTTGCTTTTGTTTTCAGATTAAAAGAAAAATGTTTGAAGAGGATTGCTAGGCACAAGGCAATATTCGCTCTTCTTTTGCCACCATTTGGAGAGCGATGCAGGAACGAGTAAGGATTTTGAAACAAGGGAGTTTTATGTGAATATACTTGAAGTTGGTTTAGATATGTCATAAGGTACCTTAGAGGTGTGTGTCTGCATCTGTCCAAAGGAATCGGTTTTGGATGTTACGATTCCGTCGAAGAAGGTGAGCTCCATATTGTATAATATACTTCGGCGGATTGAGCTTTCAGTGCATTTATTAGGTTTTGGATTCGCAATGTTAATTTTATTTGGGAATTCTAACATTATCTTGCACTATATAGAAAATATTTCTTATTGGGTTCAGTCCTGATCAAAATTTGTGTCTTTTGTTTTCAATGCATCTAGATGGGATTCAAAACTTAGGATTGCCAAAGCAATCGACTATGTGGTTTCTATTTTTTTTTTTTTTTTGGTTTTGTCTCAGGACAATTAAGTGAAAAGATGTTGAACAGTCTCGAAAGTTTCAAGGCAGAAAGAAGGAATTTACTACCCAATTACTGGATTGAGAAGGACGATATTTTAAGAGGATCAATTTGATATGCAAGTTTCAATACCCATCTAAGGTATAATGACTTTCTCGGTAGCTTCTTAATTATCATCTTTGTACCAAAAGCCGTCTTCTCCCTTTTTATATCGGACAATTGCTCTTTGTTAATTTGACTCATATATATTGTTCGCTTTATTCCAGGAAGTATCTAATCAGGACCGTGGTTTATATGCTCATATTTTTGAAGAACTTATTGACTTGGCCGACTCTGATTCAACCTCACTGTTCCACATCTCAGCTCGGTTTCTTTGTTTCAGTAAAAAAGAGGGAAACTCAGCGTCTGAAACAAGAATTAACGGGTTTAAAACGAGCACTTAAAAAAGCAAATGACCAATGTGTACTGCTCTGCAATGATGTGCAGAGAGCAGAGAGTGTGGAGATTTTCATTCAGACTGCAATCAGATTCAAAGGTTCTTCTGTGCCGACTGAGTTAGTGTCGGGCTATTTTACTTATTAATTAAGATACATTTCTGGTAATGTTTCACTTTTTTCAATCGTCCAGTTAGAGAATACTATGGTTGCCGACAAACATAAAATAGAAAAGGAGCATGCTTCACAATTAATAAAGGAAATCAAATAGCTCAACTTTTACAATTAGAACTAGGTGATTCTCCCGTGCTCACGGGTATGAATATTTACTAAATAATTTAATTAAAATTATTGGTTAATGTTATCTTTTATTTATTTATAAGTTTTTATTTGTTTTGTCAACTATATGTATTCATGTAAATAGAAAATTGTTGTAATTAATTTTAAGATGTTATATCTTATTAAACATATTTTGATAAAAAATTTACATAGGTACCTTTATTCATTTTTAGATTTATTATATGGCATATATTTTTTTGAATTGAAATACAATTTGTTTTATTGTTCTATTTAGGCTAAAGTTGGGTCGGTTTTTCATCTTTGATTTGTAAAGCTATTTTTGTGAAATATGTCTATTGATATATGTTGTTTTTAATATGATTTTAAAAACACTTTCCTTTATGTAATTTTCGTTTTTTTATATATATACAAAAATTATTTCTCTTTATTAATGTGATTTTGAAAAAAAATATCATTAAACAAAAAAATAAATCAAAAAGTTTTAGTAATGGAAATTGTCTTAAAGTTATTTCTTATTTAATATGATTTTATAAAAGACTTTCCTTTTTTGGAATTAACGTTTTTATATCTAATAAAAATATTTCTGTATTTCAATGTTATTTCCTTTTTAATATGATTTTTTAAAAAACTTTTCCATTTTTATAATTTTCGTTTTTATATCTACACAAAAATTATTTTATGTTTTAAAATTATTCTCATTTATTAATGTGATTTTTTTAAAAAAAAATCATTAAACAAAAAAGTATATTAAAAGGTTTCAGTAATGGCAAACTAATATAATAATTGGAATTCATTAAGGGTATCTCTGTAATCGACCTCGTGAGAATTAACATGAGTGCGACACATAGGAAACTGACTTCTCAAATAATATTATAGAGATAGGAACAAAAGGTGCAGGTGCAACAACAAGATTTACCATTCAAAATCTCCCGGTTCGTATTATGGATTTTTATTGTTCTTACTTTAGATTTTAATACAAAATATTCACGGTTTGAGTTCCAGGGCAATATATGGGAACCTTCATGATTTACTTCCTGTATTTACCAAAAATATCACTTTCCCGAAACTGTCATCATACATTTGCCTACTTTAAATTTTGTTTTTTTTTTCTAAACTCTTCATGCTGGTTTTCATATACTTCAGCTTCCAGTTTGGTGGGAAAGACGAGATCATTATCTAGCATACTGATTTCTATATCAGCTAAGAAATGGTCGTACATGGCCTATCGCATGCGCACTTCGAATAAATTTATAATTATGATATCAGGTTATAGTTATTGTGGTCCATCACTTATTTTACACCTTTGAATTGTTATGACCGATATTATAAAACAATACGATGCTGAATGCATAGCAAGAAGAAGAAAACAAAACATGCAAAGATAAAATATCGTAAAGGCAACAAAATCGTAGACAATTTCGCCTACAATAGATGGCGATTGTAAATTGCAGAAGAGTGGAATAACTAAACTACATGCATTTTGATTCAGTTATAAACTTATCATGGAAGTTAAAATGATTTTTTTTTTAAATTAAATATAGTCAATATTTCTGAAACGTTAAGGTTCCAACTAAATCTTACAATCATTATACGTATGGTGTATAAATTTGGGAAATTGTTAGAAATACCACTTTTCTTATACACTTTTTCAGAAATACACTCCCTTCCATTCCTTACAAAAATACACTAATTTATTTAGGTGAAAATGACAATGCTACCCTCCGTTAAGATCCATTTTATTATTCTTCTCCTCCTCCGCGTGATACATTTCTAATCTAGAGTTTCATTTCCTGCTTTTACGAGCTCGGAGATCGATCGATTTTTTTTTTGTTGAAATTGAGACTGGAAGATCGAGGGGATTCGGATTCGTCACTTTTAAGGATGAGAAAGCCATGAAAGATGCCAACGAAGGGATGAACGGACAGGAGCTCGACGGTCGCAGCATCACCGTCAACGAGGCTCAGTCTCGTGGAAGCGGTGGCGGAGGAGGCCGTTGTGGAGGTGGCGGTGGATACCGCAGCGGCGGAGGTGGTGGTTACAACAGTGGTGGTGGAGGCGGCGGCGGCTACAGAAGACGCGAGGGTGGATACAGTGGTGGTGGAGGTGGTTACTCCTCAAGAGGAGGCGGCGGCGGTGGATACGGTGGTGGTGGTGGCAGACGCGAGGGTGGTGGATACGGAGGTGGTGAAGGTGGAGGTTACGGAGGAAGCGGCGGCGGCGGTTGGTAATTAGATTAGGGTTTGAGATTTATGACTGTTCCGTTTCGGGCTCTGCTTCTGGTTATGTGTGCTATGTTTGGTTCTGCTGCTGGTTCTGCTATTTTGGATGTAACAGTTCGTGATTAGGTATCTGATATCTGGAAGCGCAAATGTTAAATCACTTTTCCTTCTCTCGAGTTTTATTTTGTTTATCGAATTAATCAGCAAGGAAGTCGTTATATATCGTATCAATGATCAGCAAAGAGATCATGAAGGGTGCTAAACAAATCATGATGAAACGTTACCATAAAGAATATTTTGATCAATAGTGATAAGTGATAACCACTGATACTTCAAGATGGAAAGGAAGAGTCATCATCTATGCTTTTTTTTTTTGCTGGAAACCTCCAGAAAAGCTAACAGACAATCATATAATCGTTTCAAAATCGTTTCAAAATTGTTACTTCTTCTTGATTGCTTCATTTTTGTTTCTCAACGGTATTGTATAATCTGTTTTATAAGGGTTTATAAATTGATTTATAAAGGTTTATAGACTGATTTATAAGGGTTTAAAATTTGATTTAGAATGTCTTATAAATGAGTTTATAAAGGTTTATACGTATTTTATAATGTCTTATAAATGATTTTTAAGGTTTTATAGATGTTTTTATAAGGGTTTATAAAGTATAAATTTATGTATAACAAGTTCTTAAGAACTCATATAAATGATTAATAAACTCTTATATATTTCACAGAAATATAAACATTTATAAAATAGATTTATAAAGTTTTAAAAATGATTTTATAAGGGTTTATAAATTGATTTGTAAGGGGATTAAGTAAATTGTTATTGTATATATTTATAAGGGTTTATAAATTGATTTATAAGCTAGGGTTTTATAAATTGATTAATAAGGGTTTTATAAACTGATTTATAAGGGTTTATAAATTGATTTACAAGGGTTTATAATGTCTTAATAAAACCTTATAAACATTCTTTAAATCGTATGTTTCGGGTTTATAATGTATCACCTCGCTGATTAAACTTTTTTGTAAGGCTTTATAAACAGATTTATAAAATGGACTTCTTTAAACCTTTAGGAGTACTTGTTGATTAAACGATGACTGCACAATAACCCGAAAGGATAAATCAGTGTCTGACTTCCTTTAACTAAAGAAAATAGGAGACAGGCAAGAGATTGTGCATTTGTGTTCTTTATAAATAAAACATGTACAAAACATTTAAAATATTTATAAACCTTTATAAACAGTTTTATATACACTGCTTTATAATCCTTTATAAAATAATTTCTTATGTTGGATTTGGTGGCGAAGGACAATAATCAGTTTGTGAATATCTTTTTATATGATGCCCCATGATTAAAAGAAAATATTTCGTAAGATGAAAGGTTTTCCAAAGAATTAAGATCAAATCAAAAGCTGAGGTTAAGAACACTAGACCTGGGTTGCGGGAGTTATCATTGAGAGCAACGTCGGCAAAAGATTTCCGGTATTCTGTAATGAGATCAGAAACAGTAATTATTAGAGTAGTAATGGCAGATGCACATTGAACACGACCAGAAACAAGAACCCAAAAAGAGAAGTGCAATTGTCCATTCTTCATGACGAGGTTCAGAGAAGTGCTTTTCCATTTCCCTTTGCTCTGTGACATGTTTGACACCAAATACAAGCAGAGGACGAATACAAAAACAGGGCACTGTTGGAGAAAGAGTTACATGACTGTGATATACAAGCAATGACGAGTTAGAGTTTTAAGAGCCATGTTTAAGAGAGCGGCAATGAGCAAAGAGATCATGAAGGGTACTAAAGAAATCATGAGGAAACGTTTCCATAAAGAATATTTTGATCGATAGTGATAAGTGATAACCACTGGATACTTCAAGATGGAAAGGAAGAGTCATCATCTATGCTTTTTTTTTTGCTGGATTCCTGCAGAAAAAGCTAACAGACAATCATATAATCATTTCAAAATTGTTACTTCTTCTCGATTGCTTCATTTTTGTTTCCCAACGGTATTGTATAATCTGTTTTATAAGGGCTTATAAATTGATTTATAAAGGTTTATAGATTGATTTATAAGGGTTTAAATTTTGATTTATAAGGTCTTATAAATGATCTTATAAGGGTTTATAAATATTTTATAATATCTTATAAATGATTTTATAAGGTTTTATAAATGATTTTATAAGGGTTTATAAAGTATAAATTTATGTATAACAGGTTCTTAAGTACTCATATATATTAAACAATGACTGCACAATAACCCGAAAAGGATAAATTAGAGTCTGACTTCTTTTAACTAAAGAAAATAGGAGACATGCAAGAGATTGTGCATTTGTGTTCTTTATAAATTAAACATCTACAAAACATTTAAAATATTTATAAACCTTTATAAACACTGCTTTATAGTCCTTTATAAAATAATTTCTTATGTTGGATTTGGTGGCGAATGACAATAATCAGTTTGTGAATATCTTTTTATATGATGCCCTATGATTAAAATATTATATTTCGTAAGATCAAAGGTTTTCCAAAGAATTAAGATCACAGCAAAAACTTAATAGTTCTAGCTTTTATAAGATTTTATAAGGTTTTCTAAACAGTTTTATGAAGTTTAATAGTTCTAGCTTTCATAAGATTTTATAAGGCTTATGTTTTTAAGATAAATAGGTTTGTAAGGCTTTATAGTTCTGGTTTTATATGATTTTATAAAGCCTTATAAAAATGGAAGCTACACTCATCAATCTTACTCGATCAACTCTTAGGCTAAATAGTTTTATAAAGCTTTATAAATATTTTAATAAAGCTTTATAAATATTTTATATGGCTTTATAAATATTTGTATGAAGATTAGTAGTTCTCGCTTTTATAAGATTTTATTAGGTCTATGTTTATAAGATAAATAGGTTTGTAAGGTTTTATAGTTCTGGTTTATAAGTAATTTATAATCCAGTATAAATGGTTTATAAAACTCTTATAAAATGTTATAAATTTTTATAATGAACTATAAAACCTTATAAACGATTTATAGCCTTTTATAAAATGATTTATAAACCTTTATAAATCATTATACGTTTATAAAGCAAAATATTGCTGTTGTGACAAATCTAAAAGCTTGAAACTTTTGTTGCCATGGCTCATGAGTCTCGACTTATATATATATTATACATGCATACTCACAAAAGGTATTAGTTTTACATTACGATGAAATTGCTAATCTTACATACACTCTTAATTAGTAGCTCTTTGTTGATCCCCGATAGATAGATAAAAAAAAGATGATCAGTGTTCGTCTGGTAGTGCAGTTGAAAATATGCTCAAAGACTTTTGCTTCTCACCTTCTTGTTCTTCCATGGCATTGCTTGCTTCAGGCCCTTACATAAAGTTCCCTGCATTTCCCCAATCAAACCCAATATAAGAGACGAGGCTTTTGGAAGATGAAGTCACGAAGAAAATGCCAAAATAAACAACGAATACTTTACCCAAAAGTGAGATCCTTTTACAGAGCCACTACCACTGAAACTCCCTGGTCTGTTCACCTTTATGATCTTCATGTTGTTGTTGATCTCACCTGCTCCCTCCTTCTCCGACAGAAAGACATAATTAGTATATATTTGGCATACCTTATACTATCCTTCCTATCTGCCATTTACCTGCATTGCAGTAGCTGACAAAAATGGAGGAGCACTCCAGTCCAGCTTTTCCCAGCATTGGCAATAGATTTAGCATCCGATTTCTAGTTACATTCGTCCACCTGGAACTAACATCTTAAAAAGATCAATAGTTATAGTGAATCACAAGATAGAAAATATCAATAAACAAACACTAGAAGTTGAATAGGGAAACAGATTGAAAACGTTTGTCCATTACCTCTCCTAAGCTTAAAATGACAACATGAAAGCCACAAAGATTGATTGTCAATCAACCACCAACCCAATGAACACAATACACTATTTGGCAAAAAAAAAAAAACACATACCGAAGTGCAACAGTTCCTGGACGGTAACGATGAGGCTTCTTGACTCCACCAGTGGTTGGGGCAGACTTGCAAGCAGCCTAAAATTGCAAGAAGCGTTTACAACCACAATTCAACAATGTGTTAATTAAGCTACAAGGATCAAATGTGAGAGCCTAACCTTAGTAGCAAGCTGCTTCCTAGGGGCCTTCCCTCCAGTAGACTTACGAGCGGTTTGCTTGGTACGAGCCATCTGACCATTAACCAACAAATAAATAAAAAATTAGACAATGAGCTTTCAATCCAGCAGTGAATCGTGAAATCGACAAGATTACGGAAAATCCATAAACAATCACAAATCATCAATGCCTCGTCAAGATATTATCGAAGACGGAAGCCAAACCCTAATTATCTCTCGCTTTTTCATCAACCAAACACTCCCCAATTCACCTCTCCTTCTCCGCCGTCGCAATGTCCTCCTCGACTCCTCCTCCGAGCCAGATCATCGAGCACATCGTCCTCTTCAAAGTCAAAGACGAGACCGAATCCTCCAAAATCGCCTCCATGATGAACGGTCTCAACGGTCTCGCCTCCCTCAGCCAAGTGACCCACATCTCCGCCGCACCTCTCCGCCGCGTCAGATCCTCCGCCACCGCTTTCACTCATGTCCTCCATAGCCGGTACGGATCCAAGGAAGATCTCAATGCGTACGCTGCGCATCCAGATCACGTCCGCGTCGTCAAGGAATCTGTGCTGCCGATCTGCGAAGAGGTCATGGCTGTTGATTGTACGAGGAAGAAGAGATAGAGATCGAGGAAAGAAAATAAAATAATGATTAATTGTTAAGGTTATTTTCGTCATTTTAAGATAAGAAGAAGTGTAAAAATGAAAATGTCTTTCTTAGAAGTGTATAAGTAAAAAAGTGTATCAAACAAAGTGCATTATTGAAATTGTCCCTATAAATTTCTCATTTTAAAAAGGAAGATATAAACATTATATTGGTTTATTATAGGACTCCAACGGAACTAAAAGACTCCAAATTACCAGGGCTACTAAATAAAAAATCAGATAATAAATTAAAAAAAACTTCGTCAACCAAACTGACAAAAAAGGACTGCCTATACGATCTCCAACTAACCATATGAACGAAAAATAAACTTAAATAAACAAAATCAACAACTCCCACACAAATCATATGTCTCACACATTCGAAACTATTCTTTTGAAGTTCTCCGAACTTGAAATCATAGCGACTACAAATATAGATACAGTAATCTAACATCAACGTTAAATAATGAAGAAGAAACCCGCGCGTAGCGCGGACAGATACCTAGTTTTTAATATAAAATAGCGGGGAAAGCTCGAACGGGGCGAGTTTCAGAAAAAAACCGTTACTTGATACTTGCCCTGTACTTGCGAGTAATAGAATTTTTCGACTTGTCATCCGACTTGCGCGAGGCGGGTACTTGTTCAGACAAGGCGAGTACAGGGCGAGTCACGAGTAATGGACGAGTAAAGGGTACTTGTGCCCAGGCCTACCTCGGCCCATATTAGGTTCATTTTTTTCTTTTATTAACAGCGGACACAGTAAACTAAGAGGTTATGTCGTCATTACGAACAGTACTAAATTTAATCCAATAGGAGGAGAGCACGAGTCTGGTTTCGAGAACATACCAAATGACGTGTACCAATGACAATACCGGAACTGATAGGATCTCATACTGCTCTCTCGTCCACGAATTCTGATACTAAACCCAGCCCGTTAAACCTTTTGATTTTGTTGCCACGCGTCGAAATCGCGGTCACTTGAGTTTTGATTCCCCCGAAACAAAAACAATAATTTTAATTAAAAAATTCGGAAAAAAATAAAATTAGGAAACCTTCATCGTCTTCTGCCCAACACCTCTGGAAAGTCCTACAGAGTAATTCTTTTTAGTTTTACGATCAAACTTCGATGAATCGATACTGTCGCTCGGAATCTGCCGTTTCTCTTTTGTTTTGGTAAATTATTTGATCGGTGAAGTTTTTTGGAGCTGCTAGTGAAAGTACTTGTCTTACAGGTGAGTATATTTGGTTGATAGTATACTCTAGGGTTTTGATCCTTCTTACGTTTGGTGGAATCTGTTTCGGTTGAATTTAATTTGAACTCGTGGCTCTTATGCTCAACGGTTGAATAGCAGCAGCAGCTGATGATTTCTCAGATTTGATTTTCTTTTGTTCCATTTAGTAAGAAGGCTTGGCCTTGTTACAGATATAAAATCTATACCCGCTCACCGACCCGCCCGGAGATCTAATCGCTGATGGTCTCTCTTCCTCCTCTCTCAAGCGCTGCAGTCTTCTTCCTCACTTGTGTTCCATAAAATTAGGGTTTAAGGTTTTGTGAATTTCGTTTACTATTAGGTACTCTTATCGCTCCGCCTCTTCTTAATGGCGATGAATTCCCCATTAATGTGAGAGTTCGTTCGAGTATCGGAGTTGTTCTTCCCGCAATGGTGGTTAACGCTCAACCTGAGGTTGCTTCAGGGAACCCTTGCTGCCTCGCGGTAACTATTCTTCATGAACAGTAGATTTTCATCCATTAGGTTTTGTTTAGTGATTTTCTTTGGAAAAAAAATAAAAATTCTAATCCACTTGGACTGTATTTTCAGTGGCAAGGGAAGTACCTAGGCATGAAGAAGAGGCGGGATGCTTGTAAAGAAGCGATAGATATTCTCCAGAAGGCCATCGGAGTCGCTAATAATGAGAAATCCAATCTCGAGAAAAGTAAGTGACTACAATTCTCGAATTTCTTCAATACTTTTTTTATTGGGAAGTTACTGGTAAACGAAAGTATGGCACTGTATACAAGTACTTAGCTTTTTGCGTTATGACGTGTTGTGCTTCCGTGGCTGACTAATTTTGTTATGGTACATTATCCCTTTGATGTCTTGAAGCTAGCCATAAACATTAGAGTAGGTTATCGTTGTATGCCGTATGTCTTTGATTTTGAGTAGCTTTAATTCTCCCAAATGATGATCCTATGACGATTGTAACTGGATTATCTTACTTGAGCTACTAGTGATATGTCCTTTTTGCTTTAAGACTTGGCTGTGTGGCTTGGGTGGAAAGATGGTCTTATTACTATAGTTCTCAATCTTGTCGTCATTTTTAACTGGCCACTGCTTACTTGCTATATACATCTTACAGAACTTAAGGAGATGGCGGATCACAGGGACACTAAGGAAAATCTTCCAGTGGCAAAAGCATCTTTGGAGAAAGAAATCTCTGATTTGAAGTCTGAGATTGCGTCTTTGAAGCAATTGGAGCAAAACCTTCAAGAAAAAAATGGAGAAATACATATTCTTCAGGATCAAGCTTCTAGTGGATATAAGGAGATCAATGAACTGAAGAACCTCCTTAGGAAAGAAACATTAAGGGCAGATCATTCTGAGGAAGAGAGGGAACAAATTTGTAAAGAATTGAACAAGGCCAAGGCTCTGCTTGTAAAATATGAGGATATCAAGCCACACGTTCCTGAAGTGGAAAAAGAAATAAGTCTGGTTAAAAATCTTCTTGCAAGCGAGAGGCACAAGACAGAGTCAGAGAGGAAGAATGCAGAATCAGAGAAAAAGAAAGCTCATCAGTATCTTTCGGAGTTGGAGATGTTAAGAACTACAGCTCATCAGACTAGTTCTGATCTGCTTACTTTGACATCCAATCTTGAGACTGTAAAAAAGCAGCTTGAGTCTGAAAAACAAAAGACTCTGAAAGAGAGAAAACGTGCAGATATGGAGAGTACAAAAGCCAAGGAACAAATGAAGCGGGCAGAAGGTTTGTCTAAGAAATTCGAAATCATGAGAGCAAAAAATGAAGAACTCAAGAAAGAAGCAGAATTGCAGAGCACTACTAGCAAAGTGAAGTTTGCTGAAAACTCGGCAAAACTGGAAGAGAAGATAAGGTTCCTAGAGATGAATAAGAAAACAGCCATGAACTGGAAATCTTGTGCTGATGATCTGGCTCAGCAATTACAAGAAGCACAATTAGTGACTGAGGGTCTGAAAAAACAGGTGCATGAGCTTTCACTCGCCCAGAAATCCGCCGACACTCGCTCTGTTTCTCCTCGTACAGTCAGAGATCTTGAAAAGGCTAAAATGAGGCTTTTGAAAAAAGAGGTGAAGTTTGAGAGGAATTGTGCAAAACACTTCAAAAAAGTGGCCGAGTTTGAAAAATACCGAGGGGAGATAAAACGTGATTTCGGTAGTCTTGCAAATCGCATGAATCTCCTGGGTGAGTATTCTTCAAGAGACGTTGAAGGTACAGCTGGTCTTGCAAAGGTTTGTTTATGCCATAAAATTTCGTACTCTATGCTTCCTTCTCATCCTAATTTAGAAATTGGCTTGATGACCTAACATTTGATACTTTCTTTGTTACCGGGTTTCTGACACTAGGTTACATGATGGATCTATTGTGAATGACATGGTAAATTAAAAAGGAATCATGTTTTTCTATTTGCCTCTTCTTGAGAGAATATCCTAACATTTCTCATTTTAGCTAAAACAGTCAGTTGAAGTTATCTGAGTAGGGACACTTAGGCTCTAGTCTGTTGAAGTTGTTAGCGACATTGAATCTGACTGTAGGAGGTGAGAAGATTTGAACTTTTTTAGTCTTTGAAATAGTGGCCCCTATACATGGATTATTCACAACATAATATCGCTTTTATACTTTGCTGTTTTGATCATTCTAATTCCTTACTAGTCTACGTATTTTTCATTTTTATTGCTTTGCAGGTGATAGGCCGCATGAAACTGCAGATGCTACAATCCCAGAAGAATCGTAATGGTGAAAAACATTCTGACGCAAGATGTCAGTTGGTAGCAAGCGCTGGTTGTCAGGAGCAGGATCGCAAGCTCTCTACTACATTAATTGGTAAATCCAGACATGGCATGAGTGAGTCTGTCTCAGGTACTATTTCTCAATTGGAGTCTCCTACTGGAGGTTCTAGAAAATTACAGACTTCTGGAGTGATTTCCAGCGAGACATCTTTTTCTGATGGGAGTTACTGGCCTCACAGGAACAGAGCAGTTCTCTATTAGTACTTCAGCGGAAATGGCAAAAGATAAACCGAATATCCAACCAACAAAATCAAGTGTGTTCCAAAGAATCGATACCAGGAAAAATGGAAATCTTTGTTTGGTGGCTGAAAACTCTCTTCAAAGACGTCAGAGAGATAGTCATGAGGTAGTTAATGAGCCCTCTCGAAAAAGAAAAAGAATGTCAGAGGCAGTCGAGTCCCGTAATCATCTGTCATTTGATGATACAAAGAAAAATTTTCAGATTGAAGAGAAGCTGGGCACCTTGCCATCTATGGTTGTAGAAACTGGATGTAGGCCTTTAAAAGTGAAGGAAACCCTGGTCCCTGATATGAAAGATGGTTCCTCTGATCGCACTACCATTTCCAAGAAAAGAAGGTTTTCTTATGAGAAAAAGACAATTATGCAAAACTCTCCTGAGTGTAACCAGCCAGCCAAGACTCCAGGCAATAAAGCTGGAAGTACACAGGTGGCTAGGAAAATTATGTGTCTCTCTACTGCTAAAGGACACGATGCGGCAGCATTATTTCGGGAGGTCGTTGCTGCTACAGATTATATGAAGTTGCTGGAGTTGGATAAACCAGAAGAAGAAAAATATTACAAGATGGCAAGAGAATCGCTTCTGTCCCCTGATCTTCCGCAGGTAGACTTTTTGGATGGCGAGGTCATGAATGAGGAGAAAAGTCCTGCTACGGCTCTTGAGCTGGTTGCTAGTAATAGCGTGGAGTTATGTGACGCCATAAATTCTAGCGGAGCTCCTAGTCTCAGCAGTCAGAATGCTTCAGTTACAGTCAAAATGCAACCTGAGTCAACAATGTTGCATGGTCATATTCCTAAACACTTCGTTGTGTTTTCAAATATTAAAGACCAGAACAGTTTCATCAAAATTTTACATGCTGCAAACAATTGCGTTCAGCGATGCCCATCAGTTGCTACAGCACAGTGGGCAGTGCCCGCGATTCTGTTCTCTTTGAAAATGGAAGAAAACCTTATAGCAAAGTAAGTTATTCTCCTCTCTGATGCGTTTTCAATTCATAATGTTGATATATGGTAACTTTCTCAACTCCATCAGTAAACTAGTTTCTGGGTGCTAATATAGACCTTTTGTTTCTCAGGGAAAGGGTATGTGTGTTCCTCTCCTTGCTGCTGCATAACTTTTCTGTGGTTTCCTCGATGAAAATTGGAAACACTCTCGATGATGATTCTTGCTCCTGCTTGGATTCCTTCTTGAAGCATATATCTAGTGGTATATTTTGAATCCATTTTCCTTTTCTTTTTTTTTCTTCTCAAGGTCGAATATTTTCAATCTGCTATTGATTTGATGTTTAAATTGATTGACCTTTGAACTTTATTGTGTAGTCGTGGCTGATACTGAAGCTGGAGGTATTCTATCTGAATTTTTGGAAGAACTCCTTAGTCTTCTTCAAGACCTCCTTTCCGAGCAGAGGGTATTGTATTCTGCTAAACCCTCAGAAACAACTGAATCTGATATAAGCATCCATGTCACCCTGAATGGAGAAAATTTAGCTCTCTTCAGTAGAGTCGCTCTAATTGGTCATTTGGTGGCTGGAAGTGCTACTTTGGCGGCGATATGTACTGCGGTGGACCGTGTTGTATTTATCCGTGAAGCTTCCTTTGAAATCCTGCACAAGCACAGTCACGAGAAGACCTCGGTGCCACTGACAATTCTGCACGTTCTTGCTCACATTGCTGGAGAAAAAATGATGACCTCTAGTGATCATGACATATCAATTGCAGTGTTGAAATCCCTCGTGATGTTTCTGGAGAAGAGACATTTTGGTACTGTGGAGGGAAATGCTAAGTTGCACCCAGGCAAGAACAAGTGTCCATTCTCAGACAGGTCCTCACCACTGGAGGCTATGGCATCTATGCTCATGGAAAATATTCAGGAGTTTGCTCAGTGTTATACTTTGCATCAGAGCTTGAACGAGAAGACCGAGTTTAGGCCCGCACAGAAAGATTTCCAGTGCGTATTGGCCAGGGATCGAAGTGTTTCATTATGTGACATTCTGTCATTGGTGGAGCTTATTGCTTGTTACACGGTACGTAGTGAAGAATTTTTCAAGAGCATTTGCAACCTTCACGCAATGTTCTGCTGATCATTGAACCAATTTGATCTTATGTATAAATGCAGGAATGGGATTGGACTAGTGCGAACATTGTTGCTCCACTCGTTAAGATGCTGGGGATGCCATTGCCAATGAACCTTTATGTTGCAATCGTCTCTCTTCTTGGGCAACTTAGCAGGTAATATATTATTAGTTCGTCTCAATTTTTGTTTTTTTTTACAGAAGGACCGATCTGATGTAATAACTCCAACTCTCTCTCCCTCTGTCTTTTTTTTCTCTGTTGGATTTTGCAGTATTGGAGTGGATGCTGGTGGCTATGAAAATGAAGGAATCTCAAACTTGAGAGAGAAACTGTCAGCATTTCTGCAGTGTGAGAGGACACTAAAGGCTGGTTTTGCAGTCCAGATAGCAACTGTGAGCTCCCTCCTGAAGACGCTGCAGCCAGATGTCTCGATAGTTTTTCAAGGCAAAACCACCATGCTTCCGGCTTGTGGCGATCAAAGCTTATCTGCTTCAGCCAATCTGGTCACCAAGTGGTTCTCTTTGTTGAGCGACGAACAGCGAGTTTTCACAACCGGTTTTTTTACAAACCTCTGTTGTTAGATGATTCCTTAGTTCCAAATGTCGTCAAAGGCAGTGAAATTTTGGGTATGTCTCTCACGGTTCGATTCTTCATTGACACCTGATCTTTTGATTCTAGGATGTAGATGTTTTAATGAAGCTTGCATTGAGGTTCTATTTTCTCGTCTTTTTCCCTTAAATTATATAATTGTTAACTAACTAAAAATAAAATATGTAAAAGAATGTATAACTTACCGCGCATTTCAACTCTAGTGAAAATTATATATAGAAGAGCTTATATCCAAACTTAAGAGAGCAGAGACTGAATTCGGATTCGTAAGCAAATTACCTATATATAGTTCAAAAACAAATGTTGTTTTCCAGAAAGTCTAACCACATCACCACGACAAGTAAAGATTGTTTATATCAAAGATTCAAGACAAAAAAAGAAAAGAAAAGAAAAAACACAATCTAAATTGCTCCCTATGACAAAACCCAAAGACACATCACTTGTCTATATTGTTAAAACTTTATTTAATATTAAACCCATTATAGCAAACGACCTCCACAATCCATCAACCGATCTTTGTCGGAATACTCTGTTCATGCTTGAAGAAATTCTCAGGATCAAACGCAGCCTTGATCTTGACCAGCCTCTCGAAATTCCCCTTGAAAGACTTAGTCCCCCACTCTCTAACATCAGTCTCTTCCTCGTTCACCCCCAAATCAAGATCCCTGTAATTCACATACGCACGTCTCGGGTTCTTGGACACATACAAGCCTTGTGTGTGACCTGAAAATGTTCTATTATAATTTGCAGCCTCTGCCTAAACATTTTCCACTCAGAGAAAGGAAATAGCTTGTGGAAGCAAAGAGCCATTTTTGCACTGCTTTCAAGGAGTGCAAGGTGTGCCTGTGCAAGTGGTACAAAGGAGAGAAATAATATTTATCAGCCATTTTTGAAACCATACAAGGGATTATTCCTAGGGATGTTAAAAATGGGTTATTACCCATAGGTACCCTAAACTTGGACTATTTTTTGAGACCTAGGTTAATAATGGGTAAGTACTCTTTTATCATTTACCCAGTCGGGTTTACCCTATTGGGTATAGGGTACCCTATGGGTTTTTTATTTTTTAATTGTTTACTAAAGAAATCAAACCAATCACATAAAAAATGATTTTTTCAAACTCTTTACGTTTTTACCACGAAAACGCATTTTACATTTTTTGCGGGAAAAAATGGAATTAGGTTTTTAGCGGAAAATACGGAATCACGTTTTTTTAAGGAAAAACGCGAAATCACGTTTTTTGGTGGGCAAACGCGGAGTCGCGTTTTTGGCAGGAAAACGCGGAGATGCATTTTCGGCGGGAAAACGCGGAATCGCGTTTTTGGCGGGAAAATGCGGAATCGCGTTTTTGGAGGGAAAACGCGGAATCGTGTTTTTGGCGAGAAAATGCGGAATCACATTTTTGGAAGGAAAACGCATTTGAAGAGAAAACGCTGAGTTTTTGGTGGGAAAACGCGGAATCGCGTTTTTGGCGGAAAAACGCTGAATCGCGTTTTTGGCGAGAAAATGCGGAATTGCATTTTTGGCGGGAAAATGGGGAATCACGTTTTGGCGGAAAAACGAGTTTTGGGTGGGAAAACGCGAAATCGCGTTTTGGACGGGAAAATACGGAATCACGTTTTTGGCTAGAAACACGGAATCACGTTAAATACTCATTTTTCTTTGTGATTTGTTTTAGATTATTTTGAATTATGTGTTTTACTTTGGATTATTATAGTTTAGTTTTAATTGTTTTGATTAATTTATAGTTGAAAAATTACAAACAAAAATAATGTAAATGTCAAATATCTATAAATTTGATATTGTTTATGGTTGAAATTATAATTGCAAATTTTAAAATTTAGGAATCAAAAATAATTTAGTGTTTTAATTTGTATCTTAGTGAATATTAACAAGAGAATGAAAAGAGTAATAGGATACCCATGGATAATCCATATATAATAGGGTTTCTTTTGGACTAGCCTAACAAGTTTAGGTGGTTTTAGGGTACCCTAAATCTATGTTTTTAATGGGTAGGGTAGGATATGGGGAGGGTAAGGGTAGGGTAATTTCGTGCGTCTTTGTTAATTTGTAAGGTTTTCATATCCTGGCAACGCTTATTGCAAGGACCTGCAGTTTATGGTGTTCCAAGTAGTGAACTTACATGCAGACAGGTTCCGTGGAAATATCTAGCTTTTGAGTTGCTTTGTCTGCGAAACCTGTCGATCTGCTGATAAAAAAAAGAGTTTCTTATGTCTCTGAGTGTTGGTCAGGTTCTTGAGGAACATCAAGTATACGCAGGCTCTGTGTTAGGAACACAGGCAAACGGGAGGCCTAATGTGAGGGATTTAGTGAAGGTAGGTGTGATTTAAACAAGAAAACGGTAGCCTTGTGTGTGAGCTGAAAATGTTCTATAATAAATTGCAGTCTCTGTGCAAGTATGATATTTTCCTAGGGATATCTTAGAAAGTGCGTCTTAGGATCACTATCCATAATGCCTGGTTTTGTTTGTTTCTTGCTTTGCCTTTTTAGTTGGTCATAGAGATTTCAGACAGGCCTGGCGAGATAGAAGCTGAACCTGCATTCAAGGTTAAACATCTGCTCAATTGACTCCTCCTACACATGTTATATCTGAAATATTTGGTTATCAGTTATGATTCCCTCTGGTGACAGCCTAGATGAATCTAAATACTTGAATTACTGGTCATGCAGTACATTGGGAATGTACATGGAGACGAACCTGTAGGGCGTGAGCTCTTGTTACGTCTTGCAAACTGGATTTGTGATAACTATGGGAAGGATCCATTAGTAAGTGATCTTTGCTTCTTAATTCCAACATTGCTCTTGGCCATCAAATTTGAACACTCAACTTCAATAAAACTGCCCAAGAAAAATGTTCTGGGCATATACTGATATTATCTAATTTGGTATGCAGGCTAAGATGATTGTGGAAAATGTTCACCTTCATATATTGCCATCATTGAATCCAGATGGCTTTTCACTCAGGAAACGTAATAATGCAAACAATGTGGATCTAAATCGCGACTTCCCTGACCAGGTGACTTGTCCGATGTAGCTTTTCACACTCATAAGTAGTATTTTTCATCCATGCCCGGAGTAATCATGAATGCTGTGATTTGCATGGCGATAGTTAAATTTGGTTGGTTTTGGTTATTCATAGTCATTAGTCACGTTTGGCTGCTTAACGCATACCTAATGTCGCAGTTCTTTCCCTTAAATGAAGACTCGAGTTTGAGGCAACCTGAAACTACGGCAATTATGACTTGGCTGAGAAATATAAGATTCACAGCGTCGGCTACTCTGCATGGGGTAACGCTCCATACTTTTTTCTTTAGCAGGCTTGTGGATACTATCTCATCTTAAGTTTCTCCAGTTTGGAAGTTTACTTTGAAGAAACTCCGAGGGGTTTTGATTCAACATCAAGTAGAATACCATGATTCCATGTGATTAAAATCGTTGTTAAACCTTGTTTTGTTACAGGGTGCCCTGGTCGCAAATTTTCCATGGGATGGGACGGAGGATAAGAGGTGTTTGCTTTTATTCAAAATTATTTTGTATATCACTGTGTGGTCCCTTACTGTTATGCACTCTTCTTTCAGGAAATACTATTATGCGTGTCCAGATGATCAGACATTCCGGTTCTTTGCACGTATTTATAGCAAATCGCACCGTAACATGTCTTTGAGCAAAGAATTTGAGGAAGGTATCACAAATGGAGTCGAATCCATTTCCTCTGTCTTCTCCAACAAATGACTTTTTTGGTTAATGCTCTAAGCAAAATGTTCTACAGGTACCCGATTTACGGTGGTATGCAGGACTGGAATTACATACATGGAGGATGCTTTGAGTTGACTCTGGAAATAAGTGACAACAAGTGGCCTCGTGCCTCAGAGGTCTAAATTATATATTCATATGTGTTAATGTTTCTTCGTAGCCCGTACATTGTAGTTAGCACTTAGTTGATCGAGTTCGTATGTCTTATTCAGCTTTCCACGATTTGGGAGTACAACAGAAAAAGCATGCTGAATCTTGTTGCAAGCTTAGTGAAGGTATCACCTGTTGCTTTCAGAACCCACATTTGTAATTTTGTTGTATCATTTATATCGAGCCGCTAGAGATTGGTTATATTAATGCAAGATTGCATTCAGTGCGTACATCCCTTTTTCACTGTTTTGTCTTTTATTAATGTACGCCCTTATCTCCTTACATTAGACAGGAGTTCATGGACGGATCTTTTCGGTAGAACAGGGAAAGCCACTGCCTGGGCTTGTAGTGATCAAGGGAATCAACTATACGGTATACGCATATAAACCTTGCTTTCTGAAAAATCGGAAAAAAGAATGCTTTTGGTTCCTCAATTACTCATCTTAATCCTTGTGCTCTCAAGCTTACGCAGACTACCACCGCTTGCTTGCACCTGGGCAGAAATATGAAGGTCTGATGTTCTTCCCTCACATTCTGCTTAAAATATGTGTGATTATGTTGCAATTAATGCAAGGACCAAAGTATAGAAGAACGATTACTTGCAATATCTATTTTAGACCTGAAATTCGATTGAGTTCTTATCAGTATGATATTTGAATTGTCAATTGTTATAAGCTGCTGCTAATAGTTGTTACGAGCGCAATAAGATTTCATTCTTAAGTTCGTGTGCATACAATTGCAATATGATTTCTTCTTGACAACTGTGGTCAGACCATTGCTGTTACCGCTGATTTCATTCTCGTCCCAGAAGCAAGTTCCGGAGGCAATCTACTGAGAAGCAACTGTGACTGTAGCTGCGGTCAGCCGCTTCTAACGCGATTTTTCACGGAGACTAATAACGGGATCATGTTTACGCTTGTCGTGGTTGTAGCGTTCCTGTGTTTTTTGTTGCAAAGAAGAGTGAGATCTAACCTATGGAAGCAAAGACAATCCTCTAGGAGATCAACAACAGTATGATATATATGTATATGTGGAGATTATTAACTTGGAGCAGAAGCAAGTTATTTGAATCTGCCAACTCAGCCTACTCTAACTTAATTATGGTGGATATAAATTCAAATTATATTTAAGCAAAAGCCATTTGGGACCACTAAAGCAGAACAAATAAATTGCATAAACAAAGAAGAAGTTGTTGCTGTACCGAACACGTTAATGGAAGGTTTACCGTGTAGTCTTGAAGTGGTGGAGTTTGGTTTAATGGAGGTTCATAGATATGCATTATCAGCATGTTGCACAGTGGAGACTCCAATACAAGACTTGTATAAATAATTGTATTGGTGTTAATAGAGAGTATCAACATAAGAAAACATACAATCATACATCGTAAGTGATTGTGAGTGGTGATGAGAGAATAGCTAGAAATAGTAAACTTTGTATACAGCTCATTCTCTAGGCTTAGATTACAGAGTGTGCATCAAGTGCTAGTGAAGGGCATTGGTGTGGATACTTGTAATTCTTAGTTGTGTAAACACAACTGATTTAGTGGATTCCGAGCAAGGCTCGGCCAGACGTAGCGTTCCTGTTATAGGGCGTGAACTGGATAAATGTGTGTGCTCCTTCTCTTCTCTGTTTCTTGTTCTCTGTTTTCTTCCTTCTCTCATTTCTCTGCAACTCTTTCCCTCGCTTACAGTTTCTTGTTCATTGTGAAAGTCGACATCTTGGTGAACAAGAAAGCTTTACAGATTGGTATCAGAGCCGTGGTTCTTTGTTTGATTCAAGTTCTCAAACTCTGAATCATGTCATCGGCGAGAATCGAAGTGGAGAAATTTGATGGTCGTGGAGACTACACCATGTGGAAGGAGAAACTTTTGGCTCATCTCGACATCCTGGGCTTAAGTTCTGCATTAGTAGATGAAGAAGAGATCGTCTTAAAGACCGCTGACCCAGCTGTAGATGCCAAAGTTGAGAAGGAAAAGCATGAAGCTCTCGAAGAAAAGAGAAGGAAAGCTCGGAGCACCATAGTACTGAGTGTAACAGATAGAGTTCTAAGGAAGATCAAGAAAGAGAAGACTGCAGCTTCTATGGTGAACGCTTTAGACAAACTCTATATGTCCAAAGCTCTTCCAAATCGAATCTATCTCAAGCAGAAGCTTTACAGCTTCAAGATGATGGAGAATCTGTCTATCGAAGGCAACATAGATGAGTTTCTCCACATAATAGCAGACCTTGAGAACACCAACGTTCTCGTATCTGATGAGGACCAAGCCATTCTTCTCCTCATGTCACTACCTAGACCTTTTGACCAGCTAAGAGACACACTGAAGTATGGGTCTGGAAGAACGACGCTGTCTCTTGACGAAGTGATAGGAGCTATCTACTCAAAGGAACTCGAGATGGTTCCAACAAGAAGAGCATAAAAGGTCAAGCTGAAGGTCTCTATGCAAAAGACAAAGGAGAGTCCAGAGGAAGAAGTGAGACCAGGGAGAAAGGCAACAAATCGAATCGCTCCAGGTCCAAATCCAAGTCCAAAAAGGGATGTTGGATCTGTGGAGAGGATGGACACTACAAGAACGCCTGTCCTAACAAAGGAAAGTCCAACAAAGGAAGAGATTCAGGACAAAACAAAGGCGAATCATCTGGAGGAAAAGGCAATCTCGTTGAAGCTTCAGGGCTCTATGTGTCAGAAGCGTTGTCATCTGTGGATATACATCTTGAAGATGAGTGGATAATGGACACTGGGTGTAGTTATCATATGACGCACAAGAGAGAGTGGTTTTCGGAGCTGAATGAAGATGCTGGTGGGTCAGTAAGAATGGGAAACAAAACAGTAGCCAAAGTCAGAGGCGTGGGCACTATCAAGCTCAAAAATGATGAAGGGCTTACTGTCGAACTCACAAATGTGAGATATATCCCTGATATGGACAGAAATCTTTTGTCCTTAGGAACTTTTGAGAAGGCAGACTACTATTTTGAATCAAGAAATGGGAAGCTAAGTATCAAGATAGGGGATATAAATCTCCTTACTGGACACAGACATGATACTCTTTACTTGCTCAAGTGGGAACCTGTTATGGAAGAAGCCAATCTAGTGGTCAGAAGAGAAGACGACACAGTCCTTTGGCATAGAAGGCTCGGGCATATGAGCCAGAAGAACATGACGATCTTACTCAGGAAGGGACTACTAGACAAGAAGAAGGTTTCCTCTTTTGATTCATGTGAAGACTGCATATATGGAAAAGCAAAAAGAGTGGGATTCAACTTAACTCAACACAACACCAAAGAGAAGCTGGAGTATGTTCATTCTGACCTTTGGGGAGCACCATCTGTCCCTCTATCACTTGGAAAATGCCAGTACTTCATCTCATTCATAGATGACTACACTCGCAAGGTATGGATCTATTTTCTTAAGACTAAAGATGAAGCTTTTGATAAGTTTGTTGAGTGGGTTAATCTTGTCGAGAACTTAAGTGATAGAAAGGTTAAGACTCTTAGAACTGACAATGGTCTGGAATATTTTAATATGGTATTTGATCATTTTTGTGAGTCTAAGGGAATACAGAGACACAGAACCTGTGCTTACACGCCACAGCAAAACGGCGTTGCTGAGAGAATGAACCGGACTCTCATGGAGAAAGTAAGATGCATGTTGAGTGACTCCGTCTTCCAAAGAGGTTTTTGGCAGAAGCTACTCAAACCGCAGTTGTCACCATCAACAAGACACCGTCCTCTGCCTTGAATTTTGACATTCCAGATAAGAGATGGTTCGGAAAGGCACCAGTCTACAGCTATTTGAGGAGGTTTGGTTGTGTCGCTTTTGTCCACACTGATGATGGGAAGCTGAATCCAAGAGCAAAGAAGGGAGTATTGCTGGGTTATCCTACAGGGGTTAAGGGTTACAAAATTTGGCTAATGGAAGATCAGAAATGCGTGGTGAGCCGGAATGTTCAGTTTCAAGAGAATGCTGTGTATAAAGACATTATTCAGAAGAGAGAAGCTCCATTACCTGAAGAAGATCAAGACAATGCATATCTGGATCTCGACCTTGAAGCTGAGAAGGATACTACCTTGGGTGGAGTATACGATGAACCTGCAAGCTCATCCGGTGAAACAAGTTCACCATTGACTCCACCAGTCATCGCTGAAGAAGAAATTACAGAGGTGACTGACACGCCACCAAGCTATCATCTTGTAAGAGATAGAGCTAGAAGACAAATCAAAGCACCAACTCGCTTTGATGATGAAGATTACTGTGCTGAAGCTTTGTACACAAGCGAAGATGGAACATCACTGGAGCCATCTGACTACCGAGAGGTCAAGCTAAATAAAGACTGTGAAAAATGGAAGCTAGCAATGGATGAAGAAATGGAGTCGCAGAACAAGAACAATACCTGGACCATTGTGAAGCGACCAGAAAAACAGAGGATCATTGGCAGCAGATGGATCTATAAGTACAAAGTTGGCACTCCTGGTGTTGAAGAACCTCGCTTTAAAGCGAGATTGGTAGCAAAGGGATATGCTCAAAGAGAAGGCGTGGATTATCATGAAATCTTTGCACCTGTTGTCAAACATGTGACAATAAGAATTCTGCTGAATATTGTCACTCAAGAAGATCTGGAGTTGGAGCAATTGGATGTTAAGACAGCCTTCCTCCATGGTGATCTAAAGGAGAAGATCTACATGACTCCACCTGAAGGTTATGAATCATTGTTTAAAGAAGGAGAAGTCTGTCTCTTGAACAAGGCCTTGTATGGTCTAAAGCAAGCTCCAAGGCAATGGAATGAGAAGTTTGACAACTACATGCTGAAAATTGGTTTTGAGAGAAGCTACTACGACAACTGTGCATACATCAAGACATTGGAGGATGAATCAAAGATATATCTTTTGATCTATGTTGATGATATGCTAGTTGCTGCAAACAACAAGGATGCTATTTCTCAACTAAAGCAAGAGCTCAACAAGCGCTTTGATATGAAGGATCTTGGTGCAGCTAAAAAGATATTGGGTATGGAGATCACTAGGAACCGAATTGAAGGAACACTTTGGCTGTCTCAGGAAGGCTATTTGGAGAAGATTCTTGAAACATACAACATGGCAAAGTCCAAACATGCCATAACTCCTTTGGGATCACACTTTCGTTTGAAAGCAGCCTCACCTGAACAGCTGGATCGAGATAAAGAATACATGAAAACAGTTCCATATTCTAATGCCGTCGGAAGCATCATGTATGCCATGATAGGCACTAGACCTGATCTTGCATATCCTGTTGGAATCATCAGCCGCTACATGAGCAGTCCCATCAAAGAACACTGGCAAGCAGTTAAATGGGTACTCCGTTACATCAGAGGGTCTACACAGATCAAGTTATGTTACGAGAGAAGTCAAGAATTCAAAGTAGTTGGCTTCTGTGATGCAGATTTCGCAGCAGACCCCGATCGGAGAAGATCAATCACAGGGTTAGTGTTCACTCTAGGAGGAAACACTATAAGTTGGAAGTCTGGTCTGCAAAGAGTGGTGGCTCTCTCCACTACTGAATCGGAGTACATGGCACTCACTGAAGCTGTGAAAGAGGCTGTATGGTTGCGTGGTATAATGAAGGAGTTTGGTTATGATCAGAACAATGTTGAGATTCATTGCGACTCTCAAAGTGCCATTGCCTTGTCAAAAAACAATGTGCACCACGAGAGGACCAAACACATCGACGTGAGGCACCATTACATCCGAGAAATCATCGCTGAAGGAACAGTTGAAGTGCAGAAGATATCAACAGAGAAAAATCCAGCGGATATCTTCACCAAAGTATTGACTGTGAGCAAGTTTCAATCTGCTTTGAACTTGCTACGAGTCAAGACTGAGTAATAAAACTCAGGAAAACCGAGCCTGGAATCCAGTACACTAAATCAAGGTTAAAACACTCTCTCTTATATCTGTGTAATAAACGCTTCTGTCTCTCATGTTAATAGGTGGAGATTTGTGGAGATTATTAACTTGGAGCAGAAGCAAGTTATTTGAATCTGCCAACTCAGCCTACTCTAGCTTAATTATGGTGGATATAAATTCAAATTATATTTAAGCAAAAGCCATTTGAGACCACTAAAGCAGAACAAATAAATTGCATAAACAAAGAAGAAGTTGTTGCTGCACCGAACACGTTAATGGAAGGTTTAACGTGTAGTCTTGAAGTGGTGGAGTTTGGTTTAATGGAGGTTCATAGATATGCATTATCAGCATGTTGCACAGTGGAGACTCCAATACAAGACTTGTATAAATAATTGTATTGGTGTTAAGAGAGAGTATCAACATAAGAAAACATACAATCATACATCGTAAGTGATTGTGAGTGGTGATGAGAGAATAGCTAGAAAGAGTAAACTTTGTATACAGCTCATTCTCTAGGCTTAGATTACAGAGTGTGCATCAAGTGCTAGTGAAGGGCATTGGTGTGGATACTTGTAATTCTTAGTTGTGTAAACACAACTGATTTAGTGGATTCCGAGCAAGGCTCGGCCAGACGTAGCGTTCCTGTTATAGGGCGTGAACTGGATAAATGTGTGTGCTCCTTCTCTTCTCTGTTTCTTGTTCTCTGTTTTCTTCCTTCTCTCATTTCTCTGCAACTCTTTCCCTCGCTTACAGTTTCTTGTTCATTGTGAAAGTCGACATCTTGGTGAACAAGAAAGCTTCACAGTATAATTACACAACTCTTTACTATAATAAGCAAAAACAGAGTCCGAACCCCCTTGAGCCCATTCCTCGTGTACTTGTTTCCCATTAAACATTTTATTTTGAACCATACATGGAAGAAAAAGAGTTGTAATTAAAGTGTTTCGGTGTTCGATCTCATCTCTTACTACCATCGCTTATGAGAAGCCAAAAGGTTGTTACAATTCTAAATTTTGTCCTGTTGGTTCTCATGTGAAGTCATTGATGCGAGATCTGTGTACGCCAAGAAAAAAAAGGAACCGACCTTGAATTGAGGAGAAAGATATTTCTTTATAAGCCAGAATTTTACAGGACGATCGCTGTGCTTCAGGACACTGAGAATCATGATCTCAAGGAAACGCTCATATCTATCATATACAGTGCCTCGGCAGCAGAAAGGAAGAGATCCCAAAAAAAAAAAAAATCATGTATTAAGGTTTTCTATCCACATGATATACTTGAAACTCTTCTGCACATAATATCCATATATAGACGTAGAGAAACCATACGTAATATCTGTTTTCATATGCGTGATGCATTTAAAGTAATTCTAGATTATTTAAAATGTCTCTGCACATATACGTGACGAAGTTTTTTCCCTTCCTAGCATAATGGTTCTATACACTTGATTATATGTCAATGTACGTGGTCATAACCATCGCTTGTGAGAAGCCAAAAGTAATCTCTTCTCTGTTTGACACAGTGACGAAACAGTATTATCTTCTCTTCAATCGGATGCGAGATCTTCAGCTTGAAGGAGATCTTCGGGAGCATGTCGGGCCATAAATTGAAACATGATCTGGAAAATGCTCGTGTCAATTTATAAAGTCCGAACTGCAATGTGCAAAGAAATAGAGTACTAACCCTGGAATAGCTATCAGCAAAAGCTCGGGCTCGATTTGACACACCGGTATATTCTATATCAAACTTCGCAAATCCACCATCCACAAATTTCAGGCGTCTGTCGCCAATGGCACAGCGAATAAGGCTTCCTGAAGACAGTCCTGACTGTATTATCCAACAAGAGTCGAAAGCACACAATTAGTTAGCCAAGTACGCAGAGTGAGAGAGCATCCTTAAGTTCAATCTACCATTATCGGTGGGGACATGGAGTCTGCTAGCAAATAGAACCACTCTAATATATCTTGACCAGACATACATGTATATAATCTTCTGCTTCTAAGACACCAATTGGTACGGGTGGATCATCCGACGTTACAAGTTCTCCACCATCTTGCACCTCTAAGACGATCTGCAATCAATTAAAAGGTGCAGAGAGAAAATATGTTAAAAGTTTCGTTAGTGGGAATATAACACTAAATATTAAAAACCATGTGCTGTATGTGTATGTCAAGTCCACTTACATGTTGTTTGTCTGGGACTCGTCGATTGTTGCCTGTATCAATGACATACTGACTACACTTCTCATCCTTCCATATCAGCACCAGAGGAGTAATACCATTGTGATAATGTGCATGCCTGAGGAATGGAAGAAAGCATTTATACACATCATTGTGAAACATAACTTTGTCAAAGAAGGGCACTAGACCAGTGAGAGTACGAGTATGAAGCAAGCAGTAAAATTAGATAACAACATTAAAGGGATAATAACTGTCCTGTTTCTTATATAGTCATCTTTCATGCAGAAACCAGGAGAAGGAAAGATGGAAACTGCAGGAAATTAAATGGCAAGTAGAAGAGATGAAATGATGCGCTTACTTGTTATAGAACAGCAATCCATCCTTGAGATAAGATGGTTCACTATAAGCTGAGTGAAAACCGCTTTGGTCGCAGTTGTAAGAAGGAACAGCACTGAACTTGAACTTGTGGTAAAAGGAAGTGGCACCACAAGCACCTGTCGCAAGAAGTCTCGATTGCAACAAAAAGAACCTGAACTCTGCTGTACATTCGTAAAGAGAGTTCCCCTTCCAACAGACCATATCGATCACGTAATATGTCTGATCCCGCTACATAAAACAGTACCAAACCACTTAGTAAGATCAGTAACGGAAACCGATAAATCAGAGAGAAAGACAAATAACAAAAAGGGATAAGAATGCTTTACCTCGTGGAATATACAATCTAGTATAGAATATGACTGTGCCGGGTTGCCTTTCTTTCTTTCACCACCAGGCAACGCAGAAGGAAAACGGTGCAAGATGGATCCATTCCGTAATCTACTAACAGTTGTTCCATAGGCTGATACTACAAAACATCGTTCTCCAGCTGGTCTTGCTAGCACATACCTAACCCAACCACCGATAGTTATCTCCAGAAAACAAAAACCTAAGGAAAAAAAAAATATATACAAATCGAAGGAGAGTACCAATCTTTTCTCAGATCATCAGAGTACCAATCCCTTGTGAGTATTTTAGTCAGGTCTGGTCTTTCTCAGTGTGGATCATTTACTAAGCTAATCAAACTTTCTTACAGACTCAGCTGATGAGGAAGACGATGACGTTGAGAAGCAAGTTGCGATTCATAAAAGAGGAAATAGAGATTCAAGAAAGCCTGATGACCATCGAAAACCAAAGAGGAACAAGAGAGTAGTTGTTGAGGCGAGATTCACACTACCAGCTACGAACTCTTTATTGAGTTAATTTTGTGATTGTGTTGCCCATATCTTCTTATATGTCTGTCTATCTCTTTCAGGTCGAGCAAGAAGATGGAGACGTGAGACGAACCCTGAAAACTGCAAACTGAGCTTAGATGCCAAAACCTGAAAGCTTGCAGAAGAAAGTGGAGTTCTTTGTTTTGTTTTGTTACTGAGATAAGAAAAGCGGAAAGCTTTCTTCTTGACAGTGTTACAGTTGAAAGCCTTGAAGACTTTACAATTTTGTATCCCTTTCTTATGTTCTTATGTATTGTAAAAGTTGACTTGTTGTGACCTTTGAATTTACATACTTTGAAGAGGACAACGCTGTGCATTCGATTTGCTGATCCTATGGTGGTCTTGTGGATGAGAGTGACTATAATTTCCTTAAACTAAAGCTTGAATTTCGACGAAGTTTGATTAATTTGTCTTGTGAGTTTCATTGAAATGGTGAAGAGCAAATCGTGATTATAAAGGAGGTGCCTTTTCTCATTTTTTTACGCGCCAAAATACTCTGCTTAAACAAAATCTTCAAGATGAGATTTTTCAAGACCGACCATGAATACTTCCGTCGGATCATTGTCTACCCAAGAAGACCAGTGAAGGCCGTTGCGAATATCCACCATCTGTCTAAAACCCAAAACCCAGAGATCGCTAGAGCTGGTTTGGCTGATGATCCAAGCTCGCATCCATGGCCCGAATGGCTGGACTTGATGGGGATGCTGGTGAAGAAAGGTTACTTCGGAGAAGTTGTGAATCCGTTGATGAGCTCGAAAGAATCGAATCATATCCGTACTGCTTGTCTCGATTTTGCCCGCCATCGTTTCACTCTCGTAAGGTAATGCGATTGGTTCAAATCCGAGGCTTTTGATTTTATTCTGCATGTGATTCTGTGTTTATCTGCATCTCGTGAAGGGAGTTTGCTTTTGGTTCATTTGTTCGATCAAATTGTTTTAAGTGAGTGAAGAATCCAATATGCACACCAGGTGTTCGACTATATAGATCGGTCTCTCAAGTGCTCCGTTTTATTTTCTTACAGATACTTGTCGAAGAAAGACATCAAAGTGATTGCTGGGTGTGGATGTCCTAGCACGGACAGGAAGGTCGTGAACTCAGGAAAGCGTCTAAGAGCTTATGTGGGCATTGATGAAGGAAATGTATGTATTCCTAATTCTTCTAATTCAGTATACAGTTGAAATTCAATACCTATCACACAGTTATGGCGTTAGCTTTGTCTTTCTGAGGTTTCACTTTGAAACTTACTTCACCAAGCTTGAAACCTTTACTTAGTAGGTGTGTGGCTCTTGCAACTTGAGAGGGAAATGTGAAAGGGCGTATGCACAAGCACGAGATGAGGAAGGTGTTCGAACTATAGATGTCATGCGGATACTGCTTACTTACGGGCTTGATTCCATTTCTCCGACTGTGGAGAACCGTGCTTGTCAGACTAAATTTGTTGAAGATTCTGTGAGGAAGTTGCTGAGAGAAAGTGTAGAGTTTAGCTTAAAAGATGTTGAGTCTGCTGAGACTGATGAGCTCCAGCCAAATTCACTGGACAATGAGGAGAGAGACCCGCGGAAAAGGCCAGGGGATTGGCACTGTACAGAGTTAGTAATCTTACTGCGTCATCGATCAAAATCTACGATTTGATTTGACGGATATTAATCTTTGGATTCTCTTTTGTTACGAATCATTCTTGTTTTTGGCAGATGCAAGTTCCTGAATTTTGCGAAAAACATAAGATGCTTGCGATGTGAAGTCTTTTCTGAGGAAAGGCTGAAACAGTTGAAGCAAGAACAGAAAGTTCATCTCCCACTGAAGAAGGGAGATTGGATATGCCAAACGTGAGTACATCTTTTACAGTTTCATCAGTCAGTTTGCTGGTCTGATTAAAAAACCACGAAACCCTGAACTTCCATTTTATTGCCGCAGATGCAATTTCCTGAACTTTGCGAGAAACACGAGTTGCTTAAGGTGCAAAGACAAGCCTTCTATGCGTCAAATCAATCCGGGAGAATGGGAATGCGAGTCGTGAGTTATCATCATCCTTAAACCTTAAATCTAATTAAAGACGGTTTAATGTCAAAAGACTTTTTGTTTGGAAAGTTGATATCATTTTCTATACATCATCAGGTGCTATTACATCAATTTTAGAAGAAACTCGATATGTTTGAAGTGTGATCACAAGAGACAAAAGGCTCCAAACGTCACACCGGATTCAAAGGGTGTTGGTGATCATCACAGCGGAGTTTCAAAGACAAAGACGTGGAGTTTTGTAGAAGAAGAGAGTGGAAAACGATGCAATGTAGAGGAAGAGGAGGAGGAAGAAGAAGATGTCGTTATGGGATTTCCAGTGGAAGGAGGGAGAAGTAGTGTTTCAAGGAGTGCAGAAAAGAGAGAGCAATGGAAGTTGGAGATGACACAGAGGATGAGAAGCAATGGGCATGAAATGAAAAAAAATGATGATGATAAGAATAGAGAAACAGAGTCAGGAAGAAGTTATGTTCGGAGAAAGATTGAGCTTCTTGGTAACTTTAGTGATGATGATGGAGAGATGGGTGATTGGTTTGCTTCAAAACTAAGATAAGTCTGTTTTGGATCTAGTGCTGTTTCTTTGCCTGATTTGATTGGACATTTTGTAGTGAAATTGTAAAATGTTGGACGCGAATTGCTTAGGCGCGTTTGCGTTTGCCTTTGATGATTTTAATCGTAATGAACATATATTTTATTCATTTGCGTTTGATGATTTCAATTAAACGCAAACGCTTTTCTGTAGACAGTGTATTAAACTAATTTACATAATCCTCAAAAATGTCAATGTTCCATTTTATTTTATTTTTGGCATCGAGTAATGTTACATTTTGTAATAATAAATTTGCGTTAAATATTATGATAAATATAACACGCGTCAGGAGTAGAATGATTCTGAAATAATGATTTTGGTATAAATAAATGGGAGAATTTAATGAATATACATCAATATTTGAAAAATTAAGTCTATGGCATATGATAATTGAAAAACTAAGTAAATAGCAGAGAGAGAAAATTCATATCAAACTGATCCTCACTTTTTGTAAAAATTACAAATCTGCCATTACCGGAAAACACTGTTCATCGATGATCAGTTATTTGATTTCGTTTTATGTTAACTCCTATATCAATTAACATTAACATGTTATAGCGTTATAACATTAAATATTGTTAGCAGGTAACTATTGTTAGCACGTTATAACTATTATGTTAGTACGTTAACATTGGTAGCAAATAAAAATTGTTAGCACGTAAATTTTATATATAGTATGCTAACTTTCAATAGCAGATAACAGTTACGTTGTTAGCAAGTAAGTTTTATATATAACATGTTAACTTCAATATCAGATAAATTTTATGTGTTAACAAGAATTAATGCATATTGTTAGCGTGTTAACATTTATATGTACGATGTTAACTCTGATATCAGACGTTTACGGGTTAACAATATTGTTAGCATGTAAATTCGTATTATTAGCATCTATCAATATTAACACGCTAACATTGTTCTATGATTTCGTTGTTACCTCATGTTTTCTATTCATCCTCTCCCATCGTTAGGTTTCTTTCTCCTTTACGAACTTGTAGCTGATTCGAACCAGACCTTCGATCGTTGTTGATCGCATCTCGTCTCTTCGTTTAAGAAATCATTCCATTGATGCGCTGTGACCTCATAACTCTCATCTGTCATCATCGCTGTCACGGAACCGGCGGTTTGCTTCTCCGTCGTCGTATCCATATCTCCCTCGAAACACTACCAGAGAGAGAGATAGATTGAGAAGAAGAAGAAGGATTCGATGATCAAACCTTGTCTCAATAGCAGATAACGTTTACATTGTTAGCACATAAGTTTTTTATACAACATTTATGTGTTAACAAGTATTAATGCATATTGTTAGCATGTTAACATTCATATATAAAATGCTAACTCTGATATCAGATAACGTTTACGGGTTAACAATATCGGTAACATGTAAAATTCATATTATTAGCATCTATCAATATTAACACCCTATCATTGTTGTATGATATCATTGTTACCTCATGTTTTTTTTACTCCTTCTCTCCCATCATAAGGATTCTTTCTCCGTTACAAACTTCTCCCTGAATAGAAGCAGAGCTTCGATCGTTGTTGATCACATCTCGTCCTTTCGTTTAAGAAATCGTTCCTTGAGGCGTTGTGAACTCATAACTCTCATATGACATCGTCGCCGTCATGGAATCGGCGGTTTGCCTCTCCGTCGTTGTATCCATATCTCCTGCGAAACACTACCAGAGAGAGAGAGAGAGAGATAGATTGAGAAGAAGAAGGATTCGATGATCAAACCTTGTCTCAATAGCAGATAACGTTTACATTGTTAGCACGTAAGTTTTTTATACAACATATTAACTTCAATATCAGATAAATTTATGTGTTAACAAGTATTAATGCATATTGTTAGCATGTTAACATTCATATATAAAATACTAACTCTGATATCAGATAACGTTTACGGGTTAACAATATCGGTAACATGTAAAATTCATGTTATTAGCATCTATCAATATTAACACGCTATCATTGTTGTATGATATCATTGTTACCTCATGTTTTTTTTACTCCTTCTCTCCCATCGTAAGGATTCTTTCTCCGTTACGAACTTCTCCCTGAATAGAAGCAAAGCTTCGATCGTTGTTGATCACATCTCGTCCTTTCGTTTAAGAAATCGTTCCTTGAGGCGTTGTGAACTCAGAACTCTCATATGTCATCGTCGCCGTCATGGAATCGGCGGTTTGCCTCTCCGTCATTGTATCCATATCTCCCGCAAAACACTACCAGAGAGAGAGAGATAGATTGGTTGAGAAGAAGAAGCATTCGATGATTGGAAAAGAATAGAAGAGACAAGGTTACTATCAAAAAGCTTTTTGAATGTGGAGCACATTCTCCCTCTTTTTGGTATTATTTTTTCCGGTGATGGCATAAACACGTAAATTTTATAAAAACTAGAGGATAAAAAAATAATTTACATCGGAGACAACATCACTGTTTTTGTCAGTTAATTTCCAAACTATCCGGTACCTTTCATTGCAATTTCTCTAAATAAATACTCTAGTAGAATTGTAGGTTTCAAAAAAAAAAATTCCAAAAAGAATACTAGACACACTTGACCAGCTCTCTCTTTTTCTTCTTCTTTTTTTCCTTTTTTTTTTTATCAAAAAACACTCTCTCTTTTTCTTTTATTATTTTCCCATATTCACACATTCCCCTTCTGATGAACATGAACAGTAGTTAGAAGACTCTCTCTCTTCTGTCTTTCCCGATATCTCTCCTTTCCTTTTCTCTCACCGAAGCCCTTTCAGATACTGCCTGAAACTTCCAACTTCCAATCTCAGGATATGGGTTCCGAGGAAGAGAAGGTCGTTGGTAAGTTCAATCGACTTTTCCCTTCAGATTTTTCTTTTTTCGATTCAGTTTTCTCGCTAAGCGTGCTTGATTTGGCATCTTAGGGTTTTTATTGTGTGTTGACTTATTTCTTAATTATAGAGATTGATTCTGCGATCTGGAAATGATTAGTTTGCTCAGATTAATCTTGCCAATCTGCTCCGTGTTTTTTTTGCGCAGTTCCGAGAAACTTTAGATTGTTGGAAGAGCTTGAGAGAGGTGAGAAAGGAATCGGAGATGGGACCGTGAGCTATGGAATGGATGATGTAGACGACATTTTGATGCAATCTTGGACCGGCACCATTATTGGTCCTCACAATGTACGTTATCTCTACGTATTTACCTTGTTATAGTATCTGTGTTGAACTGAGCAACGTGCAATTTTTTTGAGTACTAGAGCAAGATTTGTTTCAGTGTCCCCTTCTTAATTTTGTCCAGATATGAGTTTTTGCCACATGGTTTGATCACTACATGTAGGAGTTAACTGCAAATGATCCGTAGCTGTGTGTAACTGTATGGATCATATACCAGTTTTGGTAAATGAGGAGAGACAAAAAAGGAAATGTTTTGTTTCCACTTTTGGTGGCATCTAAGAAGATTGATGTTTTTGTTTGATCAGACTGCCTATGAAGGGAAGATCTTTCAGCTGAAGCTCTTCTGTGGAAAAGATTACCCAGAGAGTCCACCTAATGTGAGGTTCCAGACCCGGATCAACATGGCTTGCGTCAACCCTGAAAATGGAGTGGTAAGCTAGATCAACCAACGTTAGTGATATTTAGCTACATTTACATATAGTTCTTTCTTTTTAACAAGCTGAGTCAAAACCGAACAAACAGGTCGAACCTAGTCACTTCCCTATGCTGTCCAACTGGAGAAGAGAGTACACAATGGAGGATTTACTGATGCAGCTTAAAAAAGAAATGATGTCACCGCAGAACCGGAAGTTATCTCAACCAGTGGAAGGTAATATACTTTCTAAGTGTAATGAGGTATCGTTCGTTGTATCTTGTTGTGTTGTGAAATCTTTCGATTTGACAGTTCTTACATTTAGCCGGTTTAGTCCGATTCCTAGGTTTTCTAACCGAAACCCGAATGTATCATCAGGTAATGAGGAAGGGAGAACAGACCCGAAGGGACTAGTGGTGAAATGTTGTGTGATGTGAAGCGAAGGTAAATGAGGAATTGGTAAGAGAATTAAAGAGACAAAACAGTGTATATATAAACATCAGATTTAAACGCTTTGAGATCGCCTGCCTCAGAATCCTTTCTTCTACAGCCTTTAATCCTACCCACTTGATTATGTATTATGTAATGATTCAGAATATATATCCCACCAAAGCCGGTGACTTTCTTAATAAACTCTTCTTTCTCCATCACAATTTCTGTTCTTTTCTACTTGTATGCATCTGTGATCTGTGTGTGTGGCCTAATCCTTAGGGGAAAAAGGAGGGTTAAAGAGCGCATCAAAAGAAGAGCCTTTGCATAGATAGCTGATAAAGCAAAAGTTGGAGGGCGGGAAAGCAATTTACTTTTTACGAATTTTGGCAGAATCATGGAAGATGTTTTTGTAAAAGACTAAAAGTCATGCCAGTGGTAACTGGTACGCACTCTACTACTGAGATCTTGCAATAACCAAAGAGTAACCTTAGCTGACAACAAAAGTACCAAAGGAATTGTTGCTGTCAGTTTTCTCAGGAGTTTTTTTCATTAGTTTGGATTCCAAACAAACTTGGCAAATCGTTAAAAGAAGGATGAGCTTATTTATAAGGTAAAATCTGGTTAAAAAAAATCACAGACAACCTCTAAATTCGGCTAAGTTTTCAATTTGTTCTCCATTATTTTTTGGAATTCAGCATGTTTTTAACTTAAAAATTCATCCGCTAGCATCTATACAGCCTATTATCATGCGTTAAATCCTCTATTGCGGATTTGTTGATAAGTGGAATTGTGTGATGTGACTTTTAATAACTATGAGTTTGAAGAGTTTAAAATAAAGTTTTTAGATTATAGTATAAAAGGGAATGTTTCTGGTAATCTGTAGAAGCAACAATCTTATACCAAGTGTGAATGCGGAGAGGAAATTGCAGCGTTGTCATCACCAAGCCTTTGGCTTTGGACAAGACAAAAGAGACAAAAGCATAAGGAATCTATTGCACTCGGCTTTACGCTATGCCTTTCAATTGTTGCACTCTTCCAATGCGTGTGAATGTTGATACCGTTTCTTAAAGTCTATCAATCCTTCAACCATTTTCCATTTAGAATCTTTTTTTTTTGTTCAAACCAAGTCTCAAACTGTATACAGTTATTTACAAAATCTCTAATTTTCATAACATTAAAACGTACAATATTTATAAACATTGGAATAATAACTGTTATGTAAGTCCAAGTGTCCAACTGGTGGAGACATGAAAGCCATTCACATATTATGTCCACTTTTATCAGTTTATAGTGACAAAATATGCTCAAAACTTCACAAGACTATTAGCACAATCTAACAACAAAAGTTTTTGAAATTTTAGTCCATAGTTTTGTCATGTCGACATCAGTAGTTGACAATATATGTGTGAGCAAACTATCACTTTCACACACAAGATACATACGATATATATATATATATATAACCTATAACAATTAACAGTTATAAATCTACCGATCGTAAATTAGTCGGTTCAAAATAATAAAAACAGAAAAAGCAAAATTCTGTTAAGTTTTTTTAGCGTTTTTCACCAACAGATCGGTACCATCAAATACCAATATCAAAGTTTACCTTATACGTGTGTGTTGTCGTATTTATAAACTAAAATATGTATAAAAGAGTGACTAACAATTAACAAAGTAGGGTTACGTTTTGGTAGCTGCAGACTTTGCCTGTCCGCATACAAACGCGGTGCTGAGTCATCCATATTGGTGAAGAACTCAATCATTTAAGTTTAGGCTTCATAAAGAAACATAGAAAGCGACTTAAAAAACAAAAATACTATTACCCTAACAAAACACATCTGTGTATACCCTTAATACTAATTTATCTTTCTAAAAGCACTTTTTTTTGTGTGGAACTGATCACTTTGTTAATCCATTAACTTAATAATATCCATCTCCACCATAGTTGCATTATTATTGATGTCATCTCCTCTCCCGCGCGAGAAGTAATGTAAATCACGATTTTTGTTTTTATCTGCGCTCATCACGCCAATTTTATATTTTTGTTAAAATACAAACCTTGTAACTTCTTCTAAGTGTTAATTTTTTCCGAGGTATCATGTTAGACTAATAATATTGTTTTAGTAAATTGTCTTTTATATACTTTTATATTTTAGTGTTATTTTAAATAAAGAAATATTTCATCCTAAGAGAGCAAGTTTTATTTTTGTTTAAATATAGTAAATACTTTAATCTTCTCTATTAACACGTGTACAAAAACGTCGTTTTTATATGAAAGGTTTATAGAATGCCGTCGGCTATGCGAGACGGACAAAACCTGGAAACTTTACAATCAACTGAAGGAAGGAAACACATGAGAAGTACTACTATTATCAAAGCGACAGATTTCTTTTTTAAAAAAATGAGGGAAATCAGATATATAAAATTATGATTTATGAACCATTACGTTAAGCAGAGAAAAAAGGGAAGTCAAATAAAAAATGAATTAGCTATATATGGCTGTATCAGCGAAAGCAACGTGGTGCATGAATGAGGCCAATAATAAATGCCTGAGGCTTCCCACTCATTTTCTCGTCTTCGTATCTAAATCATTAAAAAAATACAGATCGAATCGAATCTTTGGTTACATTATTATCATACAATAACATAACGAACAGTTTTTTTGTGTGTGTGTTAAATCTAGAGATAAAGAAGCGTGTGTTTTCCCAATCTCTTTTCACTTTTTTCTGTTACCTCTCTTTCTCTCTCTCTCAGCCATCTCCTTTTTGCTGTCTCTCTGATCATGGCTTCCTCTGTATCCACCGGTACTCTTTCTTACGTTCTCATCCTCAATTTCATGATTGCGATTAGTAATTTACGCATCTGTACCATCAAAAAAATCTATCTTTAAACGTTTCGGGATGTTTTTTGTTTTCCAGGAGTGAAATTTGTGCCAGAAGAAGATAATTTCTTGCAGAGACATGTCGCCTTCTTCGACAGGAACAAAGATGGCATCGTTTATCCCTCGGAGACATATCAAGGTTCGGTCTTAAAATAAGAAAACCCTTTACTTCAACCAAAGTGTCTTAATCAATCTCGCAAAACCTAAAATTAGATTTGTTTTTGAGATCTTTTGTTTTTCTGTATATATTTGTGTGGCTCTTGTGGCACTCATCGGTAAGAAAAAGTAGGATTTTTGAATATATTTTTGTTCTACTGAATTTTACTGTCGGATTACGACAAACAAATAAAAACAAGAACAGGATTTAGAGCAATCGGATGTGGATATCTCTTGTCGGCATTCGCTTCTTTGTTCATCAACATGGGTCTTAGCAGCAAAACTCGTCCGGTAATTTAAAAGATTAAATTACTATACACAGTTTAATTATATTGTAACGCTACAGTTAATAATCTCATACTAGTTTATTTACTAAAGTCAAAAAAGAATCAATGATGTGTGTTTTGTTTGATTCGCAGGGAAAAGGTTTCTCGCTCTCTTTTCCGATAGAGGTTAAGAATATCCACCTTGCCAAACATGGCAGCGATTCAGGCGTTTACGATAAGGATGGAAGGTATCTTCTCTTTTTTAATTCTCCCATTTAAATTACAAGTTTCTGATTATACTTTTTTTATTGATTTTAATTGTTTTCTCATCTTATCAAAACTTTTGTAGGTTTGTGGAATCGAAGTTCGAGGAGATCTTTGCGAAGCATTCAAAGACACATCCCGATGCTTTGACGGGGAAAGAACTCCAACAACTCCTCGACTCAAACAAAGAAGCTAATGATCGTAAAGGAGCGTAAGTATCCCGACCGGTTTAGTTTTGTTCTCATAACCGGAAACGCGATTTGTTAGACCTGATTATGAATAATAATATGTGAATTAAAATAATTGCAGGATTGCTGCATATACGGAGTGGAAGATATTGCATTATTTATGCAAAGACAAGAACGGTTTGTTGCACAAAGAGACAGTGAGAGCTGTATACGATGGCTCCCTTTTCGAGAAACTCGAGAAACAAAGAGCTTCTAAGAAACATCCCTAAAACATTATTTTAAACAAACTCTTATTATATGCTTGTGAATCTGTTTATTTCTAAGACTTTTTTATTAGTGAACAATGGTGTGAAGATTGCAATTTGTTTGATTTTCTAAAGTTTTTTTTTTTTTGGTGTATTTGATCGATTGTATACGTACTTATATCTAGTAGTTCCAATAAGCTTATATATACTTCAAATTGAATATAAACATATCTAAATTTCCATAGTCGTTACTTAGTTATTGCAAGTCGATTCAGGTTGAGGTTAGTCAGTCCTATGGTTTCGGTTCAGCCGATAAAAAAACGTGCAAATTTTTTAATGAGTTTTTAGATTTAAATCTTCTTTTTCACGTTTGGTTCAAAAATTCCTATACATTTCCTGAAATTTATTTTCCAGTATAATTTTTTTTTTTTTTAGAAATCTCTTACTGTGATTTTGTAAAACCAGATTGAGAAGTAGGATTTACGGGCTTTGAAACGGAACTTACGGACTTTTCATTACAAGTGGCCTTGGTCCATATATAATTGGGTATTGTGTAAACTTCGTAAGAAACTAATGGATCTAAGCCCATATTCTCTGTAATTTTGGAAAACAAGCCCAACTCAAAAATTAGTTTCTTTAGGTACCCAAAACATCATGGATAAAACCCAATGGTATTGGTTTTGGCTTAGGTGACATAAGAATCGATCTGATGGCAAGGGAAATTCGTATGTCATTTTCAAGTTTCTATATTTTAATGTGTGGATCGAGTTTGGCATTTCCCTTTGGTCTCTTAATATTCTACTCAAACACATACATTTTTTGTTTTATGTGTTAGAATAACATGGTTGGCAAATTGTCCCTCTTTGATCAATATAAAAACAATGGTAGAGTTCAATAGCCCCATATTAGTCTATTAGGAAGTTTCATGAACTTGGTTTCGGACTTCCTTCTAGGATACGTGTTATTTCAATAGATGTTTTAACTCAACTCATTTGTGCTTTTAGTTTAGTTGAACATGTGTTTCTGACAACTACCAAATAGTTAAGTGTTGTTTCAATGGGACTCCTTGCTTAGGTGCGGTAGACAACAAACATTATAGAAGAATTTTGAATATTGTGTCGAAGGATCTAGAACATCCTATAGGTATTATTGTTGATATTAAATTAATAATATTAAATTTATTAAAACAGAATAAATGGTAAAAAAGTATCTACTGGTGTTTTCAAAATTTATCATATACAAAATGGTTTATCACATCTTTTCTTTTTTTACATGTTTCTTTTTAGTTAGACACAGTCTAAAATATTCACGATAGACATGCTCTAATATCTATGGCGGAATAAATGTGTTAATATTTAATAATATTCTTATAAAAAAAGAAAATAAATTTTATTATAATTAAATATTGTAAAAAATAACAGATTAATAAAATTTAATATTAGTAAAGTTGATTTTTAAAATAAAGAGACGTAACTTCCAAACAAGTAGTGCATGCCATAAGAAAATAATAGTATATAAAAAATACAATAATAATTGTCCTATTTCACAGTGGTTGAGAGAAGTTGTGTTTTATATGCACACTTATCCATACATATCCGCTTTTTAAGATTGAAAGAAAAGCGGCTACTGGCAGAGGCGGAGCTACAGTATCCAGAATGGGGTCAGCTGTCCCAGTGTTTCTTTTTAAAATAATGTATTGCTTATTTTTTTTTGCTCCCACTATAAATTGTATATCTGCCCCCATTGTTTTTTCCTTTTTAATGCTGGAACAAGCTAAAAGAATTAGATAAAAGCCCAAAACACTTTTTATTTTATTTTAACAAACCCAAAACATTTAAACTTAAATTAACCAATTAGTATTATTTGATATAGAAAATCTGCTAACCCATAAGTCTATAACATTAATTTGTTTTTTCTATTGTAAAATCATTAAACTTATATGGTAACTATCTATTTACTAATGATTTAATCTCTAGTTTTTATTTATTAATTTGTAACATCTTCTCTCTATATTATTATTTTTAGAATGATATACATTCGTTTTTGTTTACCATACTTTTTGTATGTCCAATTTAAAAATTATCACATAAATTATCTTTTTTTAGTTTTATTATGAGATGTAGGCTGTTACTTATTATTATCAATTTGTATGTATTTGTAATTTATGCAGCTGAAAATATATTAATTCGATTTTTAGTAATTTAAAATAATGATACATTTTGCTTTATTTTAGTTATAAAAATGATTAATTTTCATTAATAAATAATGACAACATTTTTTGAAAAATAATAATTATTATATATATTATAAAAATAGTAGATATATATATTTAGTAGTCAAAAAATTTCTAAATAATATATATATATTGCCCCCAATAAAAATAATTCATAGATCCGCCAATGGCTACTGAAACAAATATATGCGGATATTAGATCGCGTCGTTACAACCTCAGCATAAAAAGTAAATAGAGTACATATTATTAACAGAATTTGTTAGGGTTTAAGAAAATATGAGCAGGCCAATGCTTACTGTTTCTTACGATAGTAAAAATGGAACCCAAGTGTGTGCTATGAAATATATTCAATCGGGATAAGATAAGGTTATAGGCTTATAGCTGGTGAATGATTTTAACAGAGTAAAGGAACAAACAATCTTACAAAATTGGAATGATACAACAAATATTAACTTAGAAACGAAGACACAGGATCAGATCGGACGTATGCGTATTGTGGTGCCCAATCTAGCATGTGTAGTGTTACGTTCTTTTATACAGAAAAAACTTTTGTTCGAAGGGACAGTCTGTGATTGGGTGAGTGAGTTTTAAACCCCTTTAATCATCTAAAATAATTAGATGCTGGCAAATTATGGCTTATCCATAACCATATATAATTAACAGTCTTTCAGATATGGCACTGGTTAATTTCAATAAACACCCCTTTTAGATTACACGTTCATAATATAATTAATGGTTTTATATGTATACAATCGTTAACGAGTATAATAAAATCAAGTAATACTTGAAAGAAAGAAAAAACAAAATTTGAATATATGATTGATTACAAAAAAAAACAGAGCCAATCATTAATGCGTAAGAAGAGAAAAGGAGACAAACTATATTTATATCTTTTTCGAACATATTCATGTGAAAATAGGCAGACTGAGAGAAGAAGAAGAGTGAAACAGAGAGAAATTGATCTTGTCTTTTTGTTATATAGTTTCTGAATTCTTGTTGATGAAATATCATTTTGGTCCATATTATCACAGGCCTCTAAAATTAAAATGATTTTTTAATGCAAACAATTCTGATTATGATTATACGCAAGGATTGTCTTAAATCAAACAATAGCCACATAAAAGTCCTTTCGACTCCATATTAGTTATCGGTAGTTATATTGGATGTCTCCATTTTATTTCAATTTTGAAAGATTCCCACAAATTTTCCAAGAAGCGTTTCCTTTTGGAATTGACGAACGAGTCAACCGTATTAGGTTAGTCTAAATTCAAGAAAATTACTCCACATTACGAATTTTAATTATTGTTTTGAAGAAATTGACCAATGACTTATATATTAAGTCAAGCACGAAATTACTCACCCAAATCCCTTAATCTCTGCATCAAATTAATTCCTCCTAAATCTTTACTTTTTCTGTATCAAAATGATATTACGGATTCACCTGCCAAGGAAGACAAAATTGTTTTTATTAAGCACTAACGTATAATTAACAGTCGACTTATGAAGTTTGTATACAGCCTGGTCTTGGTAAATTAAGAAGTGCTCATATATATTTAGATAAAGTTCCTTTTCCTTTTGATAGGCCCATGTGGCCATGTTTGTTAGTAAGAAATTGACACAACTTCTAATCTGTCCTTTTTATTCTTATGTTACGTGAAAATAAAACAATATTTTGGATAAAAAAATCAAACCCACCATGCAAATATGCAATCGCCAAAACTTTCTGCTAGCCCTGGGCATTTTACCCGGACCCTAGAACCCGATCCGGATCCGACCCGAAATATCCGGTTCGGTTCGGGTTCGGTTTTAACCCTTAGATCCGACGGGTCTTAATTTCCAGGACCCGTGAGTACCGGGTCGGTTCCGGTTCGGACCCGAGACCCGATCGGATACCCGATTAAAACTCCGACTCTCGTTCTCTTCTTCTCTCATCGATCGATATTCGAATCCTATGCTTTGACTCTCGTTCTCATCTTCTCATCGATCGCTATTCGAATCCTATGACGATTGAGTTTCCAAAAGTTTCACTTTATTACCTTCATTCGAGAAAAGCCATAATTACAAACTGGAATCTCTTGCAAACGTTGGTGGCTCTCTCTCGTCACCTCCGTCGGCTTCGTCAAGAATCGTTTCGGAGGTATGTCTCTGCAACTCAAAATCTCCGGCCTCCGGTTATTTCTGTATAGTCTCAGGCTACTCTTAAGGCTTAACAACTAGTTGTTACTCCGACTCTCCGCTTTTGAATGTTCAATGAAAGTATCGTTCCATTTATCTTCGTGCGACTGACCTTTAATTTGAACAGATTTTACTTGTATTTGTGTTTCATACATCGTTATTCATGTTCGAATCTGAATTTACATTTGAGTTTTTTTTTTTTGTGTTTCATACATCGTTAATCGTTTTGTGTTTGATTTATGCTGAGCTATATGTTTGTTTGCTAATTTTGGGTTCATTTATTTGTGTTTGTGATGTGTTATGTACTTCTGTTCCAACGCAGATGGGTTCTTCTGATTCTCCTCCACGAAAAGATAAGGCTCCAATGGATGTAGATGATTCCAGTGAATCAGACGAAGATGTTGAAACACCAACTCCGGGAAGTGGACGTAAAGGCAAGAGGAAAGGTGGTAGCAGTGGTAAAGGATCAAGGAAGAAGACAAGGTCTTGGGTTTGGGAGAACTACACACGAAAGGAAGACAATTACGACTTATGTAATTGTAACCATTGTGGGAAGGAGATGACTTGTCCAACGAAATCCGGCACCTCTAACTTGAAAAAGCATCTGCAACAAGTGTGCAAAGCGTATTAGGTGTGGTTTGCTGCTAAGAAGTATAAAGATCAAACTGTGTTAACTCCTGATGATGAAGGGAATCTAGGTGTGGGTAAGGTGACTGACAAAGTGGTTAGAGAAGCTACAAACGAGATGGTGGTATTGGCAGAGTTGCCATTAGCTTTCGTAGATGGCTTAGCATGGAGACACTTTTGTAAAAGAGTGCATCTTCCACATCCTCATTCTCGGAGAACATGTACCAGAGACTTAGTGGAGATGTTTGCTACTAGGAAAGCAACTATGAAGAGTATTCTTGGACAGAATAAGCAGAGGATGTCACTCACTACAGACATATGGGTTGCTCCACACACTTCAGCTAGCTACATGGTTATAACTGCACATTTCATTGATTCTAGTTGGAAGTTAAGGAAGTTCATCATAGGATTCAAGCATGTAGCCGATCATAAAGGTTCAACAATCGCTAAAGTTCTTCTTGAGTGTTTAGCAGAGTGGGAAATAAAGAGAGTCTTCTGCATAACAGTAGACAATGCTACAGCTAACACTTCTGCGATGAAGAAGTTCAAGGAAAGATTCAGTGAAGTTGGTGCTGATGCTATGGTTTTACAAGGTGAATTTCTGCACTTAAGGTGTGCGACTCATATATTAAACTTGATTGTGAAGGAAGGTTTAACGGAAATCGATCATAGTATTGCTGCTGTTCGTAATGGAATCCAATATGTGAGGTCTTCAACAAATAGACAGAACTCTTTTGAGTTCCGTGTAGCAAGTGGGAAGATGACACGGGGAAGCTTACCTTTAGATGTGCAGACTAGATGGAACTCAACCTACTTGATGGTAAACCAAGCTATGAAGTTCAAGTCGGCATTTGAGAGGATGATGGCTGAAGATAAACCTTATAACGATTACTTTTTGGAACATGTCGAGAAGAAGAAAAGGATTGGACCACCATCTACATCTGATTGGGTTGAAATTGAGAGGTTAATTCAATTCCTTATCATCTTTTATACTTCTACTTTGAATCTATCAGCATCAACATCAGTCACGGCTCATAAGATATACGCTGAGATAGTGAACATCACTAGGAATGTCAGTGCAATAAGTAATTGTGAAGGTCCTGATGAAGAGCTTAGGTGCAAAGCTCTGCTTATGATGACAAAGCTGAAGAAGTATTGGAACCCTTTCTGGAAAGAAACGCCTGAGAATGCTAAGAGTCAAAACCGTGAGATGAACAAATTGATGATAGCGGCCTCAGTTTTTGACCCCAGAAAGAAGATGAAATTTGCTCACCTCTGCTTCAACAAGCTTTATGGCAAAGAGAGCATCGAGTTCAATCTTCTTTCTGAGAGTATTATGACGATCTTGAAGAATCTGTTTGATGAATACAATAGTTCTGCTAACAAAGGTCCTACTGCTGGGTCGTCTCCATCACAAGGGGCTTCGTCTAGTCAGTCTGGTGGTCAATTTGTAGCTGAGGAAAGTGGGAGGGGGGTATGTGAGAGCACAGTTATGGGTAATGGTGTCAGTTATGAAAGAATTGATAGTCTCTATGAAGAGTATGTGGAAGAAATTGGAGTTCCTGAATCAGTTAATGAGCTTGAAATGTACTTGAACGAACCGGTTGAGCGTCCAAAGGTAATGAAAGGTATGGAGTTCGATCTCTTAGACTGGTGGAGGAGAAATAGTATCAAGTATCCGGTTCTGTCTCTTGTAGCTAGGGATATACTCGCGATGCAAGTATCCTCAGTAGCATCAGAATCCGCATTCAGCACTAGTGGGAGAGTGTTAGATCCGTCTAGGAGTTGTTTAACACCATATATGATTGAGGTGTTGATGTGCACAGAGCAGTGGTTAAAGTGTGAGATTAAGATGAGTGAAAAAGGAGTGATTACAATTGAGCAACTTCTTTCGGAGGTGGAGGACCAAGATAATTTCATGAGAGGTAATTTTCTCTTCTTTAACTCACTTCTTATATGGTTTTACATAGATTATAACTATATTCATTGCTTTTCTACAGAGTTTGAACCTGATTTCAAATAGCAAGGACAATGACGATGGTTACTTGGTTATTTCAATAAGGTAAACTCGTAACAGATGCCAACGAGAATGGAAACTTTTGTGTATTTCGTGTCTTGTGAGATGGAACCTCTTTTGTGTCTTCTGAATTCTGTTAAAACTCGATTGTGTTTGCGGTTTCTTGTCAGATTGTGTTTGCGGTTTCTTTTCAGATTTTTGTTTGGGGTTTACTGGTTTTGAGTCTTTTGACATTTGAATATCATATGCGGTTATTCATTATTGGGTACTTGTTACCAGCTTTGTTTCTTTCTTTTCACTGTTTTTGTTTTGAAGATCATTATATGCGAGCATATGTTCGAGTAGTGTGTTGTATTTGTATACTTGTAGTGGTGTTTAACTGTTCAGGTGATATGTTATGGTTTATTTTAATCAATTCGGGTTTGATTTCAGTTGTTTCGGATATAATAGGGTCAAATAACCGGAACCGAACCGAAATCAGTACAAACCCGAAGTTATTTCGGTATAAATCGGTTCTGAAAATCTATACCCGAACCGACCCGGAACCGGTAAGAACCGGACCGAACCCGACTCGAAATAAACCTAAGTACCTATTGGGTCTAATTTTGGTGAACCCGATAGACCCGGAACCGATAGGATCCGACCCGGAACCGACCCGAGGACCCGATTGCCCAGGGCTACTTTCTGCTATCAATTATGCCATCTTAATTAGTTGGTTATTATTTCAACTTCTTAACTGAATCGCGAATAGATATCCTTTATCGACAAAATTATTACGTTGTATTGTTACACTATTGCCATTGTGTTATTTGTTTTAACTCATTAGTTATTACGTATTAGTAACGTTCTGGTATCATAAAGAGGTGCTTCCTTATATATTGTCTATTTGTTAATATATTACATTAGTTGTGAATTTATATCGAATAAAGAAAATAATAAATTCGAAGAAAAAAATAAATTGAGGTGAAATATTTTTTAAGACAATTTTATTTAATTGATCAAAACAATTACAACTCATTCTAGACATCTCAAACACAGTCAGTAGTTAGTACGTGTTATAATGTTTTGGTAATTAATTGGAACTCGGACGATGAGATTAGTTATGTTACTGTCCCTATTGTAACAACTTTTGATTTGACTAGAGAAACCTTTTATCCCAACCAAATAGTGGTGGACCAGTGGTTGTTATTCGGAGAGAAATTGTCATGTTGGTTTAGGCCAGTGATCGATTTTTCTCGAGCGTGAAATTGTTAGATATTTTTCCATCTATTCGTAGGCATTATTTTACTGGCGATTACTCTTTTTATCCCACTATGGAGCGGAGCTTCGTTTCGAACCCAAAGGTAACTTCACCTGTCATAGCGCAGGTCAACACCAGCTGTGAATTAACAAGTCAAGGTATGCAAATTATAATAAAATATGACCAAGAAAAAGTTTCTCAATAAATACGACTAAAAAAGGATTATGACCAAAAAAAATTATAATAAAATTACATGTATATAAATACATAATTAACATCAAAATAAATTTCACAATAAAGTAATTTTCTAAGAAAAAAAATTGTGTAGTCGTCATTACAGGTACTACTAATTATTTATTTTTTCAAGATTTTTTTTTTCAGATTCAAACAAAAAGCTAAAGAAGTAAACAAAAGTCTTTAAAAATCTATAGCCAAAGGAAAAGTCTATACAATCGATGCTGTTGTGTTTTTAAAACCACACAAAAGAAGGTCAAAGAACATGGTTGTCTTCTCTATATATTCGTTTATCGGTCCCGTAACTAAACTTTGACGTTGGAAGCTTTCTTAATTCTTTATCTCATTTCCTTTTATATGAATGTGAATCCATTTCTGCAGAAGAAAGTTTAGTTACAAAAAGTGAACATTAATATGCAGAAGAAAGTTTAGTTACAAAAAGTGCCTTTTGGTGATTAAAACATGCTTCCCTTGGCCCCAAAACGATAAACAAAATCTTATTATATGAATAAAAATAAAAAGATGATACATCCTGAGTCCCTGACCAACACGCCAAGATCCCTTTCCATCCTCTTATATCACTTTCAGGTACCATTGCCTATCCAAACTCTATACGCTTAGTCTAGACTCTATATAATAACCAAAACTCGTTTTCGTGACGTATAGTCGTTCGTTACTTGGTATTATTCATATAATTTTTGTAACCAAGAGACACAATATGGTCATTCTATACATAATGCAAGAAGCTTCTTCCTATCATCTTGTTAAAGACAAACTAGACCGAGAATATACGGAGGCGGTTAAGAAAGAGAAATCCAAGCGGATCGAATGCAATTTTTTTATAAATAAAAAAATGTGTTAAGAAGTTAATATTTGTATCAATTTCGTGAAATTTCCACAGGTCTTGCCTTTCCATACGCATTCAGACTGTATAGCAGATCACCATATATATACCAATAAGAAACATCCATAATCTAATGGCCTTCGATTAGTGGCTCATATAAAAAGGGTAACTAATTAATAATAAGTAACAACGGTATATATAGACGCTAACGAATTCATTCATACAGGTCGTCACTAATGTCAAAGTCAAAATTTGAATCCAAATGAGTACAAATATATAGTTTTTTTTGGGGATAAAATAGTAAAACTATATAGTTGATTTAAAGAAAATTGTAATGGACATTAAAATAAACGCACCTTGCAAAATTCCACAATAAAGCTCTAATCAATTAAGTCCGAGCGGAGAAAGAGTTGCTGTATTTAACTAATTTCAGTAATATGGAATAATTGCAAATTGTGGAAAATCTCTTAAGAACGTCAACTAAAAAGATAAAAATAAAAAGCATGCAACATGGAAACTACATATAAGCTACTCCTTTCTTTACGTTAATTCTCTTTAAAGCAAACTCTTCGCTCCTCAACTTCTGTTTTACTCTCCATCAAACATGTTACCAATCAGATCAAACATGTTCAAAACAACGACGACCCTTCTCTGTTTCGTTCTCGCCGCCGTCATCTTGATGGACCGAATTTCCTCCACCGCCACAGACAACCCAACTTCCTCCGCCTCCACAGAGACTTTCATATACGCAAACTGTTCACAGACCAAATTCTCTCCTGGCTCCGCCTATGAGAGCAACCTCAACTCCCTCTTCTCTTCCCTCGTCAGCTCCACCGTCCTCAGCCGCTACAACAACCTCACCGTTCCCTCCGGCAGCGGAGTAAAAGCCGAACCGGCCACCGTATATGGTCTCTTCCAGTGCAGCGTTGACCTAGACCCAACTTCTTGCTCATCGTGCGTATCACGCGCCATCGCACTGGTCGGAAACAATTGTCCAAACGCGTACTCCGGGTTCTTACAGATGCAAACTTGTCTGGTCCGGTACGACAAGAGCTCGTTCTTTGGCGTTCAGGACAAAACGTTGATGCTCAAGAAATGTGGCCAGCCGATGGGATTTAACGACCAGGATGCGTTGACCAGAGTTGGTGACGTCATCGGTTCTTTAGGTTCCGGAGGTGGAGCCGACAGGACTGGAGGGAACGGGGATGTTCGGGGTGTGGCACAGTGCTCAGGGGATCTAAGTCCAGCACTGTGTCAGGATTGCTTGACCGATGCAATCGGACGGCTCAGATCTGATTGCGGAATGTCCCAGGGCGGATACGTTTACTTGTCCAAGTGTTACGCGCGCTTTAGCATCGGTGGTAGTCACGCACGTCAGACCCCAAACTCAAACTTTGGTCAGCTTTCTTACTTTAAATTAGTATTTATAAATATAAACTATATTTCTAAGTGTAATTAGGTTATTTTGCAGGAGGAGAGAAAGACGATAAGGATAATAATGGCATCGGGAAAACATTGGCGATAATAATAGGAATCATCACCTTAGTCATCTTGCTCGTTGTGTTTCTCGCTTTTCTCGGAAAGCAGCTGAGAAAATTACAAGGTATTTTCTCTATTTAATTTCAATTTTTTCCCCTTTTATCGATAAATCTAAATTACGATGTTTATGAATTTGCAGATGAGAAATGTTGTAGATGAATGGACGAAGTGAGAAAGAGATCAATCAACAGCTCGAGTCAAGCCACTGCTAGTTGTATTTTTGTAATTTAAAATTTTGTGATCATGCCTCATAAGATGTAGTTATATATGGTTTTCCAACGATTGTTTTTTCGACTCGATTTTTGTATTATTGTCGGACTTCTATAGGCCAAAGCGATTTAAATGAAAAAATAAGTGACAAAACCTCCTCCTTATCTTGTTTTGATTTGGTATCTATAAATACCATTTTAATCTTCTTTAATTCTTTTGTTAAGACAGATGTGTAGAGTATATTATGATCCGTAAACACACACACACTGACACACATAGGAATATGTTGAAATAAATGAATGTGTCGAGAATAATGGAACATAGTAAGCCGAAAATTAGGACGGAGATCCGAAACAAAATCATTTTGCTCGTCCTATTGTGGATGTCTATACGAATCTTTTCTTCTTATTCATCATTATTTATTCGCATACTGTCTAAAGAATTCAGTTGAAGACTTGGCCTAATGTGTGCTTTAATCATTAAAAACGATAAATTAAAAATTGTAAGCTGACTACCAAATGTTTAAGGAATTTGACAGACCAACTAAAGTATGACTAGTTTCCATCTTTAAAAAAATATAATCCTCTGAAATTCTAGATGATATATTGCAGAGTAACAAGGTCATTCTCTTATACATTACTAATAAATAAATGACACAAATATAGTTGAAAATCTTGAAGTACAAGAGAAGAATATTCTCAAACAATGTTTCCGTATAACATTACCACTATCATGTGTTATTACGACTTATGGTTTCAGTACAAAGAAGACTATGCTGTTTTAAAAATCCCTTCTCTTAAACGTTTTAGTTTGACATCGAAAGAGGTTATGTGACTTAAGAGGTTTTTAAAGGCTTGCTTGATTACAAAATAAGTTAGTTTGTCAAAACTCGAAATCTAGTCCTCACAAGAAAATAACGAATCTAGTCTAGTGGACGAAGCTTACGTATGTTGGGCCGGTCTTTATAAGATAAGCAAGCAAGGGAAACTTATTACAGCCCATTGAGCATCATCGTGGTGGCTATTGTAATCCAACCAGCGACAACACTTCACCTCTACGAAAGACTCGCCTCATCATGTATTATTGTTGTAGAATATAGGGATGTATACTTTTCAAAGCAAAAAAGCAAAGTGATGTGATATGCTAAAATATCAAACCGTTGCACAAGAAAAGGAACCACACATTTCACATGTGCGAGTTCACGAATAAAAAGATCCACAATAGCCATTAATCCACCTTTTATTATTTTTTTACTAAAAAACTTGAAATGAACTAAAATCAGATCCGCCGACAGATGTCTGCCATCCCGAGAAAGCAAAAAAAATCAAAAGAAAAAACATAAAAAACACGTGGGAATGAACCGGTCTAACCAGTGGCACCAACCGTTATCTCCCGGTGAAAAAAAACCCCCACATGGTTTAATATCAAATCCCTTTTAAAAACCGGAAAGAATAGCGATTTTCATTAGTAGGCCTCTCCAAAAGTGTGTCTGCAACATTACCAAAACGAAACCTTCCCCTTTGGATTCCCATTACTTTGTTCTGTCTTTTTTTTTTTTTAACGTTTTAAATTAAATGTTTGGGCAGAAACAGATAAGTAATTTGTGGAGTATTCTTTGATTTGGTTTGAGATGGAAAGAGATTTTCTGGGAATGAGCGACAAGCAATATCTGAGTAACGTTAAGCACGAGGTTGACGATGATCGTGTCGGAGAACAAGGTTTGTGTTCTTGTCTCTACCTCTACGTGTAGGCTAAACCGAGGTTTTAAAAGAATATATAAAACTGTTTAGTAATATCGTCCAAAAGTTGTTGTTTTAAATATAATTAATTTAGATTCCAAAATCCTTATCTAGAAGTAGAACTATAAAAATCATGCATAAAAGTGAGAATTGGATCTTTAAAAGATGAGTGATTTGATGTGAATAAAAATGGATACTTTAGGATTGACCAAGAAGGCAGCTAGACAGTGGGGAAAGGCAAAGCTCTTGCCTAATTCAAATTTCATGCCTCCTGCTGCTGCAGATTTTCAGGTTGGTTCAAATTCTTTTAATTACTAATTGGTTACAGAATTTCACAATACTGAGAATTCATCTTCTTTATGGTTGATCTAATGGTTCCATTAGCTACTTTCCCAGCCAATTGTCGGCGGGAAGCACCGGAAAATGGTCGAAAAACCTGTCGGAATTTTTATTTTTCTTTTCTTAAAATTTCTTGTGTTTTTTTTTTTTATTAAAAGGAAACAAAAAATTATTATGTGTGTGGCCAATCATCAACGGATAACTTCTTTTTTAAAACGTTGTGTTGGATAAGTGCGAGTTTAAAACTTCCGTACGTAGTGTCGCGTGCCAGCCGCAAAATTAGAAAATAGTAATAAAAAAAAGATGTGGCGATTGGCGTTTGAACTTAGGATCAAGCCTATGTTTGTTGCAACTTGGGACCTTTTTTTTTTATAACATATAAGACATTATAAAAATGTAAAAGATGTTGACGTCTCAGGAGTTTAAGGCGTTTCCTGGCTCATACCAGTGGGGCCCAGTCTCTGCGGCCAGTTTTCGCCGTAGAAGCCAATTTGGCGGTGGTGCGTTTCAGAACGCGAATCCGCTTCTACTTGGCGGATCAGCTCCCTTATCAAATCATTCTTCTCTCCGTCCTTCCTTTAATTCGTCAGCGGATCCACGGTTCGTAACGCAACTCCGTTTTTGTCCTGCTAAAGATTTCAACACATGTGCAACTTTTTTTATTTTCCATATTATGATTATGTGTGGTGTAAATAAATAAATAAATAAAATTTACTCATTTTATAAGGACATAATCGAACATTTAGCTGTTTTTCTTAATTCAGAACGACAACAAACACTTAACGTTGAATTAGGTTTAATTTTGGTTATTTGACTTGTGGAACAGAGTGGCTTCCTCAGGATCATCTCCTCAGCTCACAATCTTCTATGGTGGAACTGTGAGAGTCTTTAATGATATATCTCCGGATAAGGTATAATACATATTCGTATAATTACATTTACAACACATAACATGTTCTGAAGATGATCTGTGTGATTAGGCTCAAGCCATTATGTCATGTGCCGGTTTGAAAGGAGAAACTGGAGAGAGCAGCTTGAAGAAACCGCTTCGAGAAACTGAGAGAGTATATGGAAGACGAATCCATAACGCTGCTGCTGCTGCTGCTGCGTCGTCTAGCTCTGCCTCTTACGCTGATAGTTTCTCCAGGTGTAAAGACAACCCCGTTGGTGCGACTAATGCAATGAGCATGATCGAATCATTCAATGCAGGTCCTGGCAATATGATTCCTTCAGGTATATATATACATCAATAGGAAACCAAATCTTTATGTATTAAAGACTTTTCAACACACAAATGATCATATCTCTAAACTAAAAAACAAATGCTTCCTTTTTGTCAGTTCCTCAAGCTCGTAAAGCATCGCTGGCTCGGTTCTTGGAGAAGCGCAAAGAGAGGTTTGATTCTGTTTTTCTTTATGGAATCTTGACTTCTTCGATCTAGTGACTAGACGTTGAATCTAATAAGAATTGATGTTGGTGCAGGCTCATGAGTGCAATGCCATACAAGAAGATGCTTCTTGATATGTCGACCGGAGAATCCAGTGGAATGAATTACTCTGCTGCTTCTCATACCTAAAACCTTCTTCGTCGTTTTTTAAACGTCTCTGATGTTTTTTCCACGATGGTAATCTGAAATATAATCAATAGAATATTTTTATAGCTACCATTTATTATGTTACGTGCAGGAGAAGGCGTTAGGCGTCTGTGTATTTGAGCATTGTTTGTAATGGTTTAGTCTGTTATTGTAGGATTACTTTATTACCTTAAACACTAACAGATATATGTTTTTCATGTCTGTCAAGAATATAAGACCGAATAAAAATCACTATTGTTATTTATATCTTATTATTATCAGTAAAGCGATTCTTCTAATTGATTATACGAATACGTTGCATGCATCATCATCACAAATGCTACTAAAATAGGAACCTAGTTTATGAAGTCGCTAGTTTTTCTTGCTAATAATTGATGATTTAGAACAGCAGACTCGTTAAAGGAACTGCCGAATGCGTTTTAAAATCATAAATTCGATTTTCCATCTTAATTAAAGAGGAAAATAATATACATATTTTAAGTTCAGAAAATATATATATTCTTTTGATGTACTAGAGAGGATTGTGAAGTGAGTGGAGCAGAATTAGCTGCGAGGTTGATTATGATGTATTGATTCTCTTGGCAAAGATAGATCTTTTAGATATTTTTATTTATTGAGGCAGAAGAAATCTCGTAAAGGAATATTGGGGAGGAAATAAAATTTGGTAAGGAGAAAGAAACAAAGAGATTAACATGTAAATTGTTCATAAAAAACACGTTCTCGTTCATATATAAGTGGATAAGAACGACCCTCGTCTTATCATTCTGCACCTCTCCCTGTCTCATTCTTAATTTTTTAAAAATCTTCTCCTCCGTCCATGCCCCCACCAAGTTGCACAATTTGAACTACCACTTTATTGTTCACAAGTTTATTGTCTGGGCTAATATTGAAGGTTCGTGTTTTTAGATTGTTTCTATAGGTTTAGGCTGAATAACTTATATTATTAGAATGATGATTACAGAGTATATATACGAATACAATACACAGCTAGAGCTAATACATTACCTAATCTACCTTTTATACATTCGTATGACAATATCCCTCTCAAGATGGAGATACATGTGTGACTCCAATCTTTCAAAAGAGTCCATTGAAGCGCTGACAAGATAACGGCTTGGTGAGAGCGTCGGCGAGTTGATCATGGGTAGAGACCAGGGGCGAAGCTAGAGTGTCAGAAGGGGGTGCATGTGCACCCATAATTTTTTTTACACTAGTGTATTTGTTACTAATTTTTTTAGGTGTACCTATAATGATTTAGAATTTGCACCCATTAAAAATTAGATAAAGCTCAAAAGAAAAAACAAAACAAATTAAAATACATCTAACAAGGTAAACATAATTTAACCCACTTAAAAAAACAATATAACTTAAACATTAAAGTCTACTAATGTTTTATCTTTTTATACTTAAAATATTTAATTACTAAAAATAACTTAAACCATTTAAAATAATAAAAACTATGGACTACTTTACTAAACAAATTCTAAAGGAATTCTTAATGCAACAAAAATTATATATTTTTTTTTATCATTTTAAACAATTTGACGATTTTTTTTAAATCATCACTGTAAAAAAATCAATAAATTGAATTAGATTTTTTTTTCTAAATAATCATCTAAATTATTTTATCGAAAGTTACTTTAAAATGTCACAAATAAAATAATGATGAACCAACTAAACAACAAATAAATATACAATATGTTTAGAAAGTGTTATTTTTATTTAATATAATATTTTATTTTATTAAATATTTAATAATTACATATATTTAATATTTATTCATATAAATTTATATATTAGTGCACCCGTGAAAATAATTTTCTAGATTCGCCCCTGGTAGAGACATGTGTGATGCGTAACTCGCCTCTGTGAATGCGGTCGCGGATGAAGTGATAATCCAAAGCCAAATGCTTCATCCGAGAGTGAAATACAGGTTTTGCACATTGGTTTTGAGTTGGAAGCTCATCGAACTTAACATGGTATCAGAGCCCGATCCACGCTATCTAACCCTATCCGACCCAAAGTTGGTCCAACTATCGACAACCCAGGCCCATAATTGGTGCCATCGATCTATGCCCGAACATTCCGAGATTAATGGCCAAAGAGCCATCATCTCGAGAGGGCGTATTAGGACATAATGTCCCACATCGGAAGTTGGAAGGGATCATAACTAATATATAAGAGATATGGGTCAATCCACGGCTCCACATAAGGAAGTTCGTTGACGTGAGTTTAGTGACATTGAACATGTTCACGTTGATCAGATTTGTGGTGGGTGTGAGTGGAATCGATTCGGATTGGGTGTAGGCCATTGTAGAGAGTGAAAGAGATGATAGAAAACTTTAAGCGATGAGGAAGAAGGAGAAGGAGATTTGAATCTCCAAAAAGACGGCTTAAAATTTTAGGATCAACAGCTCTGATACTATATAGGTTTAGACTGAATAACTTATATTATCAAAATGATGATTACAGTTTACAGAGTATATACACGAGTACAATACACAGCTAGGGCTAGTACATTACCTAATCTACTCTTTATACATTCATATGACAATAGTTTCATGTATTAATTGATTTATTATGATCATTAATTTTTTAGAATAAGTTTGTCGGGTTGTTTTGGTTGAATGGTTTTTTTTGTTATCTGAACGTGGTTTTTTTTAATGTAATATCTAATATGCGGAGGATAGAAATCTTTCTGCTAATGAAAAAATATCTTATCTAAAGATGCATATAGCCTACTTCTTGTTAGATCAACTTATTGTATGTGTATTGTAACAGAGCAAAGTCTCCAGCTCCACAAATGTGTGTCAATGATGATTCTCGACATCATGGTGTGCCAATTAATCTACCTGTGTTGGTAAAAGAGAAAGCACCAATGATGACAGTTTGTAGTGGAAGTAATAATGTGCCTGTGTTGCACAATAGATAGTGGAGAATGTGCTGGATCTGCCAGCTAAACATAAACAATGGTTTTCATATCTTTATATAAATATGTAATCGATCACGTTTGATAAGTTAAGTTGAAAGAAATAGAAAATTATCTTCATCTTCTTTACCAAGCTTTGTGCTTGTTCATCTCTTTTATGGTATCAGAGCACCATGGACGAAAGATCCTTGGAGCTTTTCACTCCACCTTCCATTAAACTTGTCAACTCAGTTACTATAAAGCTCTCTAAGCAAAACTACATCCTTTGAAAAGACAGTTCGAAGCTTTTCTTAGTGGCCAGCGCTTGTTAGGGTTCATCAATGGATCTACGCCTCAACCTCCGGAGAACCTTACGACTCCAGCTAGCACCGGTACGACAACTCCAACACCGAATCCAGACCACGACCTCTGGTTTCAGAAAGATCAGGTCATCCAATCTTGGCTTCTTGGATCTGTCACTGAAGACATACAGAGTCTTGTTATCGACTGGAAAACCTCACAGCAGATATGGCTTGCTCTGGCGAATCTTTTCAACAAACCCACTTCATCTCGTTTATTCGAGCTCTAGAGGAAGCTTCAGACCATAACTAATCAAGACAAGACTATGCAAGTTTATCTCCGTGAAATAAAGATGTTGGGAGACCAACTTGCCTCGATTGGGAACCCTCTAACAGACAGAATGAAGATTTTCTCAGCACTTCATGGTCTTGGGAGAGACTATGAACCTATCAAAACAAGTATAGAAGGTCAGATGGATCTCGTTCCCTCTCCTCTCTTTGAAGATGTGAGTTCCTGACTTGTTAGCTTCGATGAAAGACTGCAAAGCTATAACCAAGTCTCCGATGCCACTCCTCATTTGGCGTTTAACACAGTTCGTACGAACAACTCCGATCAATACTCTGGCAACACTGAGTACTATTCTAATCGTAACCGTGGTCAACAAAACCGTGGTCGCTACAGAGGAAACGGTCGTGGTCGTGGAAACTACTCAACACGCTGAAGAGGTTTTCCCCAACAGTTCTCCAGCTCCTCTGCTTATGTCTCATCTGAGAATGACAACAGACCCACCTGTCAGATATGTGGTCTTTATGGACATAAAGCTCTTCGCTGCTATCATCGCTTTAACAACAGCTACCAAGAGGAAGAACCACATCTGGCTATGGCAGCTATGAGAATATCTGAAGTTTCTGATCAACAAGGAGCAGAATGGTATGCTGATTCAGGTGCCACTGCACACATCACAAACTCACCTCATCATCTGTCTCAGAGTCAACCATTCAGAGGAACAGATTCGGTCATGATTGGTGATGGAAACTTTCTTCCTATCACTCATGTGGGGTCTGCTGATCTTCCCACTGTCTCAGGTACTCTTCCACTTAACGAGGTCTTGGTTTGTCCTAATATTGCTAAGTCGTTATTATCAGTATCTAAGCTTACATCAGACTACCCATGCTCCATCAAGTTTGACAATGTTGGTGTTTATATAAAGGACAAAACTACAAAACAGGTCCTGAGCCGAGGAAGACCGTATAAGGGGCTGCATGCGATTAAAGAACCAAGGTTTCAAGTTCATTATTCAACACGTCAGACCTCTGCTAGTGATGAAGTGTGGCATATGAGACTTGGACATCCTAATTCTCAAGTTCTACGTCATCTGGCTCAGACTAAATCTATCATCATCAATAAAAGTACCTCGAGGATGTGTCAATCATGTCAGCTAGGGAAGAGTAGTTGTTTACCTTTCAGTTCTTCTGGTTTTGTTGCGTCTAGACCTCTGGAAAGAGTCCATTGTGATTTGTGGGGTCCATATCCTACAATATCAAATCAAGGATTCAAATTCTATGTGATCTTTATAGACAACTACTCTCGATATTGTTGGTTTTATCCACTTAAGGCAAAGTCAGATTTCTTCTCAATCTTTGTGATGTTTCAGAAGCTTGTTGAAAATCAATTTTCTTCTAAGATTGGTATCTTTCAGTGTGACGATGGAGGAGAATTCAATAGCACTGCTTTCACATCACATTTGAAAGAGTCAGGAATCCAACAATACATTTCTTGTCCTCATACACCACAACAAAATGGGTTGGCAGAAAGAAAACACAGGCACATTACTGAATTGGGTCTCTCGTTGACGTTCCAAGCAAAGTGTCCTCAAAAGTATTGGGTGGAAGCATTTTTCACTGCCTGTTTTCTGAGTAATCTTCTACCATCGTCAGTCTTGGATGAAAAACGAAGCCCTTTTGAAGTCTTACTCAAGAAAAGTCCTGATTATACTGTGTTAAGATCATTTGGGTGTTCTTGTTATCCCACTTTACGAGAGTACTCATCCAAAAATTCGATCCTCGTTCTCTACACTGCGTGTTTTTGGGATATAATGAGAAATACAAGGGTTACAAATGCTTATATCCCCCAACAGGACGAGTTTAGATCAGTCGACATGTAACTTTTTGATGAAGGTAGCTTCCCTTTTGGCAATGTGTATCAGCGGTTTCAACAAGTGTCTGCAACACCTCTGTTATCAGCGTGGCAGAAGAGCTTCTCGATACAACCGCCTGCACATGTTGAGGCTGCAACAATTGTGGATACTCCAGTCTCAGTTCAGTCTCCAGCTCCTGCAATCTCTGTCACTGTTCCACTGTCTGTGTCAGAGCAGTTACATGTCACAGACCCGTCCTCGCTAACTCAAGATTTGAATGCTCCGCAGTTCACTGAGGCTGACCTTTCTCCTCTTGTGCAACAAATCACTGAGACGGCTCCAGCTCCACAGCTTCAAACAGAAGTGCCTCCACCACAGCAACAACGTCAAATGGTGACAAGGTCACGAGTGGGAATCAAGAAACCAAATCCCAAATATGCTTTACTTAACGCCAGACAGTCCCATCCTGAACGTAAAACAGTAGCTGAAGCGCTTAAACATGAAGGTTGGAAGGGCGCTAAGGGAGAAGAGATAAGAAACTGCAAAGCAACTAAAACTTGGTCTCTAGTAGCAAAAACGTCAGATATGCACGTTCTTGGAAGCAAATGGATCTTCAGAACAAAGTTAAAAGCTGATGGATCATTGGATAAACTCAGAGCTCGCCTTGTGGCACAGGGATACGATCAAAAAGAGGGGGTTGATTATCTCGAAAATTACAGTCCGGTAGTGAGAACTGCAACAGTCAGACTTGTCTTACATGTTGCCACTATCATGAACTGGGACATCAAGCAAATGGATGTGTCTAATGCCTTTTTACATGGTGATCTCACTGAGACTGTCTACATGAAGCAGCCAGTGGGTTTCATTGATAAGACTAAGCTGGATCATGTGTGTCTGCTCCATAAGTCCCTCTATGGCCTCAAACAATCTCCTTGAGCCTGGTTAGACAGATTTAGCAATTTTCTGCTTGAATTTGGCTTCGTTTGTAGTATCAAAGATCCTTCTCTCTTTATTTATCACAGGGGGAATGATTTCATTTATCTGCTTCTTTATGTAGATGATATGGCTATCACAGGAAACAAATCCTCTGTTATGGATAAGCTTATGTGTGACCTGAACAATGAATTTCGAATGAAGGACCTCGGCAAGCTTCATTACTTCCTGGGAATTCAAGCTCAATTTCATGAAAGAGGATTATTTCTCTCTCAAGAACAATATGCTGTGGAGTTACTGCGAGCTGCAGGAATGGAATCTTGTGCACATGTGCCTACACCTCTGCCACTTAATCTAAACAAGGCTCTAGATCAAGATGTTGAGTTCATCAATCCAACGTATTTCAGGAGTTTGGCTGGTAAATTACAGTATCTCACGCTTACTCGACCATACATCCAATTTGCAGTCAATTATGTATGTCAGAAGATGCACGCTCCATCTCAGTCTGACTTCAATCATCTCAAGAGAATTCTTCGATATATAAAGGGGACAGTGTCAATGGGAGTATCATTCAATCGTGATATAGATTGTACCTTAAGGGCTTATAGCGACAATGATTGGGCAGGATGCCCTGTAACCAGACGATCTACAGGAGGTTTTTGCACCTTCCTCGGACAAAACCTCATCTCATGGTCATCAAAGAAGCAGCCTACAGTTTCAAAAAGCTCCACTGAAGCTGAGTACCGAGCCTTGTCTGAATCTGCCTCCGAGTTGTCTTGGATTGGATCTGTTCTGCGTGAGTTGGGAATTGATTTACCTGTTACACCTGAACTGTTCGGAGATAATTTGTCTTCTGTCTACTTAATTGCCAATCCAACCTTCCACAAGAGAACCAAACACTTTGAGACAGATTATCACTATGTCCGATAGAGAGTTGCTTTTGGTTCTCTTGTCGTCAAACACATTCCCTCTAAGCTTCAGATTGCTGATATATTCACCAAATCTTTACCTTTTGAGCTTTTCTACAGTTTGAGATTCAAACTCGGCGTAGACGTTCCTCCCACACCAAGTTTGAGGGGGAATAACAGAGCAAAGTCTCCAGCTCCACAAATGTGTGTCAATGATGATTCTCGACATCATGGTGTGCCAATTAATCTACCTGTGTTGGTAAAAGAGAAAGCACCAATGATGACAGTTTGTAGTGTAAGTAATAATGTGCATGTGTTGCACAATCAATTTGAATTATTAGATAGTGGAGAATGTGCTGGATCTGCCAGCTAAACATAAACAATGGTTTTCATATCCTTATATAAATATGTAATCGATCACGTTTGATAAGTTAAGTTGAAAGAAATAGAAAATTATCTTCATCTTCTTTACCAAGCTTTGTGCTTGTTCATCTCTTTTATATTCTACAAATAGAAGAAATGACATCAAACTCGTTTGCATCGGCGGTGACTGTGGAGGAAGCGTGTGGTGATAATCCTTCGCACTTTTTGTTTTTAATCTTATGTCTTACTTGATCTGCATTTAGTTTTAAACTTTTAATCAAAGTTGTCAATGATATCGAAGTTGACTTTAACAACATCATCATCATCATTTGTATTTTCCCTTAATGGGCTTTTTTCTTATTAAAGAAAATGTCAGAGACAAGCCCATGTAAGACCACTTGAGATCAGTTTTTTGTGAGAGGTCTCTTTCTTCCTCCTCTTGGTTACCTATCCATCCTCCTCTCTCGTTAGCTCAAAAGAGTCTGGAACATGGAATAAATCCATCGTCTTAATAAGTTTGTGAAGGTTCTCCATGCTGAGCTGATACATGTTCCCAGATCCGACTTATAGGGCAAGCAAGTGAAGCAAAAGCTTAAGGCATTCATTTTATATGAGCATCAATTTTATATAAATATAAGTTATATATATATATATATATATATATGTATTAATTCTAAAAGTCTAAATAAACTTTGAGTTTTTGTTTGATTTTTAAAAGTAGCAGCTGCAAATGATGATACTTTGATAGTATCATGTTTGAACTTAGATGGTGTTATTCAATACATGAATTAAAATCAACTCTATAGGTTTTATAATCCACTGTTATTCAATGATTGATTTTATTTTTTTTATTAAAATCTGTTGTTATTAATTATTGTATTTTAAATATAAGTATCAAAACATTTTAAAATCTAATGTTATTTGTTTTTGTACAATCTCATCATTAATAGAGTTTAAAATCTATTGTTGTTCAATTAAATATTTGGATATAAGAATTGAATTCTTGTGTTATTCATGTTTGAAAGATTCAAACAGGTCATTTGATTTGAAAAGTTTGAATGAATTTAAATCTAATTTCATGTGTAAATTATAGTAATCAAAATCAAACCATCTAATTTATCCTCATATTTTGAAATCCTTCACTATTAAACATTTTTCTTCTTCCAAAAAATTGTTGAAATACATATTTCTCTCAAGAAAAATTTTCTTCCAAATTGATCAAATCCAGATTTTGTCTATCTAACATCTTTTTTTTTCTTTGAAATTTGAAAGGAAACAAAAATTCCATCTTGTTGAAATATATATTTCTCTTATAAAAATTTACTTCCAAATTAGTCAAACCCAGTTTTTATACATATAACATCTCTTTTTCTTTTTTTCTTCTATGAAATTTCAAAGGAAGCACAAATTCCAACTTTTTAAGTTATTGATTTCATTATTTTATTACATGAATTGGCTAATTCATCATGTATATATTTGATTCTAACATTTTTAGGGTTTTTTTTTTCATTTTCTCTTTTGTTTTGTTTGGATACCTACATAATTTTTTGTAGCTTTTTTTCTGTATTCAATTTCATTTATAAATTTGTTTTGAAAGAATGTAATTCTATTCACAATCTGTTGTAGATATCAAATGATATTATATTGATTTTATTAATACTTTGATACAGATTTAAAAATTATATATCTGAAATTTTGAAATGAGAATTTTTTTAAAATCTGATATATTCTAAATTTTTAGTGGAGTTGATTTCAAATTATACAAGCAATAAGCTTCTTTAAAGAATGATATGCGTTTAGACATTGTTGGTGATGATTTGTTTATGAAATTAAAGATTCTCTGAAAATCAATACAAATGAAACTATATTGAAATGTTTTTAAAAATGCACAATTTTTGAACTTGCTTAGGGCATTCCAAAACATTGCACCGGCACTGCATGTTCCCATATCCAACCGCTTGATACTCAGTAACCAAAACTCCTCAAAAGCTCGACTATTTCAGCCACAATGTTGGTGGGATCACGATCCTTGGGGATGCTGAGATTCTCCAAATCCCAGAGAATACCCATAGTGGCCCTGAAATGATCAATGTTTGCAAGGCCCTGAAATGATCCAGAAGCTTTTATTTGCTTAACCAGTTTTTTAATCTTCGGACGGCTGTCGAGAACATCATGAGCTTTTTTGATGAGATCCGCTAATGACTCCCCTACACTCTTAATGTCTCTGAGCTCTTTGGATCCCTTCTTGTTGTTCTTTTTGATGGTCGGTTGCTCTACTTCACTCGAAGAAGAGAATTTTCTGTCGATCGAAACCATGGGACTCACATGGGGGTTAAGGCACTGCGATAAGAAGAAGCTCAGTCTGGAAATTCTCGCCAAGTCTTCGTCCTTAATATCTGAATCATGATGCCTGATGCAATCTCTCTCTGATTTTCTTCTGCAAAGTGAGCCCAAGTGCAAGAGAGTTACCAGATATTCTGCTGTACCCCGAGAGGCAGAGGCAGCAGAGACGATCCCGGAGGAGGCAGGAGAAACAATCCGAGAGGAGGTAGGAGAGACGATCCCAGAGGAGGTGGAAGCAATGATCCCAGAGGAGGTGCTCCCAGAAGAGACAGAAATTGTAGCAGAATCTGTTGCTTCTATCAGATTCTTAAGCAGTTTCTTAAGAAATTCGTCATCACTGTCATCACTCATCACTCCCAAGATCCTTCAGTTCTTCTTCAATAGCATGCCTAGCTATTTCCTCCACCCAATCCCACAAATACTTGTACCGAGCTCTAGCTTCTGGAGTCAATCTATCACCACCATTTCCCTCTAAGATACTGTAAGGATAAAAACATATTGTGCTACTCCTTGTGTTACAGTAGTCTCCCAACATGGATTTTAAGTCTTTCTCCATCTCCCCATTTTCCCTTATCAATTCACCCAGCCAAAGTTGTTGTATCTTCTTTAAGATCGCCAAAGCCTTAATATCATCTGGACTTGGTTCTTTTTTCTTGGTGAGCTTCCGTTTCTGTATAAACACATGAGCCAGAGGAGCGGGCTGAATATCTGCTAGAGATAAAGATCTGGTGGGATCTAAATATGTGGTGGGAGCTGACATATGACAAGGACGAACAATAAACACTCAAAAATTTACTCAAAAACAAGACACCGAGAACCATCAAGTCCAAGCAACCACATAACGTAAACGTTACAATCCAAACTAATCAAAACAACGGTAATGGTCATCTTTTCACTTAGATAAAGAACCAGTAGGTTTATGATTTCACTTAGATGATGTACGAAAATTAAAAACAGACACTCAAAAATTTACTCAAAAAATTTAAAGATGTCCTGAACATAAACATTTGCAGGAGAGTAAAACTAACCAAATAATTTAAATTGTATTTTGAAAGGCAAATTAATTGAGAAGGAACAACACAAGTTTAAGAATAAAATTAATAGCCAAACCCAAATCAAAATCAAAATCTTGTTTACTTACTGTAACGGAAGAAATTTCATCAGACAGCCCATACAGAGCACATTACTCTAAGAAGTGTAGAGAGGCTCGAACAAAGATTGTCCTCAATGTCTAAGAACGACGCTCATCTAACAAGGAAAGACTCTCTTTCTTTTAACAGCTTGTATATTCTATATTTTAACACTTTTTGTATGTATCTCATGTAGATCCTCTCATATGATTTCATCACAATGTCTTTGCTGGGCAGTTAGGCATCCTGTACCAGCAAATATATTGCTAATCCCGAAAGACATAGAGGGGCGTGATGAATTCATCAGAGAATTTGACTTAGTGACAAGGAAACGATACAATTGTATGTTAGCACAGCAGGTGGACTCAAAGGTGCTCCATCATTTTTCTGTAGATAGAGCATGGTTTTGGGGTACCCTTTCATCTGGAGGACCCGCTCTCTCCCCACGTTTCGATGATACTGCCACTAGTAGCTCACACTCACAGGGTGTCTCACCTTTACAAGAACAAGTCTCTGCAAACGAAATTGAAGCAACTGCTCGGTCACACTTACCGCCTTAGTTGTTATTATTGTCATGTCTGCCTTTGCAGTTGTTTCTGGATTCTTTCAATAACCCACAAAATTTCTCTCTCACAAATTCTGGATCAAATTAAGGCCTAGGCCAGATCAGTTTATAACACTTACGTGCGTTTTATTTGATACCAACTCATCCTTGATTTTTCATAACCAAAACTGTCAAAGTAATCCAAAATATTAAGAGAAAGCTGAGAACATCGGATTATCATAGAGGCAAAGACAAAACGATAACTTAGGCTCCATTACCGTTGCCCAATTGATGAATCAATCTTACTATTTGATCATATAGGAAATTTTAGGATTGTTTTTGTATGATTTTTTAGATTTGTAAATCAATAAAGTCAGTTTGTATAAATTATGGTTTTGAAAACTTTAAATTTGTTTAATTTGCCAAGCAACTTCTTCTTATGTTTTCTTGCCACGTGATCTCATTTCCATATAATTGATATTGATTTTGATTTTGGCATGAATTTACATTACACAGAAATTATCCATTGTGTAGTTTCATCAGAGACTATAACAAAGAATAAGAGTAAACACACCGAAACTCAAGAATAAGAGACATAAATTATAAGAAGTTAATAGTTTAAATATACCTATATTTTGTGCTACTTTAATGCGTATTTATATCAATTGTTTTACACAGATTTTGCATAGATAAATAAAGAATATCTAGATCCGCATCGATCAAACAAAATATGTCCTTAAGTTAAGAAGAAATGTAAACAAACTTTCACAATAAAACAAGCCAGCAATCAGAAAACCTAAAGTGGAGATTAATGTTAAAAGAGAAACGTTGATCACAAAAGAGCACATAGCTTTAAAAATACAAAAACATCAAACTGAGTTTAAAGGCAGCTTGTCTGTGACATCTCTCCACAATCCAGCCCGTGTTGTTTCTTTAGTGAAGACTTTGTTGACGACAAAGTTCTCCATGTTGAGCTGAAACATGTTGCCATAACCAAAGGCTTGATACTTACCATTGTATTCAAAACTCTTTAATAGCTTGACAATTTCAGCGATGATGTTGGTAAGAACACGATCCTTTGGGATGTGGAGATTCTCCAAATCCCAGAGAATCCCAATTTGGACATTCAAATGATCTATTTTTGCATGCCAATCGGTTTGCATATATCTAGAAGCTTTTATTTGCTCAACGACATTCTAACCTCGAGAAGACTCTCGCTGATGACTCCTTTATACTCTTATAGTTTGGGAGATCTTTGGATCGCTTCTTGTTGTTTTTTTATGGTCGGTTCATTTCCTTCGCAAATTTATATTCAATACTAAACTGTAACTATATTTTTCATTTTTAATAACTTTCAAGACAATAATTTGATTTTAATGAAAGTGAAGAAAAATGGGAAAACTATGAAACTTAAAAGGAGGACAACAAATTATAAATTTTGAAAGTTCCATATTTTCTGCTACTACAGTCGGTAAGGTATAATATTCTTTATCATTGAAAACTTCTGAATCGAAGTTAAAGCAAAATTTATTTCCGGTTTTCAATGGACTTGCTTAGTGATGAGATCACTGTAAGTTGTTCGTTTGTATAATATTAATGGTGACAGGAAGATGTTGCCATGTTGGCAAGTGAGAATCATTTACGTGGTGTTAATAAAGCTTTATAAAGCTAATCTGAGTAAGGAGTTGAAAGATAAGTTTAATTTCACACCGGCACAACTCTTTCTTTCTTCACTAATTACGGGCTTACAATACAATTTGGTCAAGTAGAAAATAACTTAAAAACAATTAAAGTGATTAGGGTGGCCTAAAGTTGCCAGCACACCTCTACGAATAAAGACCATCCTCATCGCCAAGAAGAATGAGTGGAGAAGTAACCGAGAAGGCCGACGAGTGGTGCGTTGATGTAAGTCGTGGGCTCGGACTGCACGAAGTAAGGTCTCGAGTCAGGAAAAGCATCAGTGACATTGGGTCCACCAACTACAGCACCAACCAGAAGGTTTGGGTTAGGATTTGGGCTGAGGAAATAGCGAGAGCCTTCTTTGCAGCGTATAGGTGCTGGATGGGCCGAGACTGAAGGAACCGAGCTGCCACGGTGGTGAATCCTACGTGGAAACCGTTGACCGTACCCAACCATGTAAGACATTCCCAACGGGTTGTCTCCCAAAATGTAATCCACCTGTTCATGTGTCAAAACAATTAAACAAATTTCCCCAAAACGGCTATATCAGAAAGTTTGGTCCCAAAGCAAAACGGCTTTGTGTTTTGTTTTTTTGGTCCAAAATGTGAGAAATTTTTGGGACCATGATTCTGTCTCTTACCTGACGCTTGGCGACTTGACGGAGGAGAGATGGGGAGGCAGTTAATTCGCCACAAGGCACAACCTTTCTGGCATGGCTCAGATAATTAGAGTAAGCCAATAGGAGGAAAGATAGTGATGTTACATGTTGCATGTTACTCCCTCCAGTTTTCACAAGCAACCCTCCTATGTACGACCGAAAAAAAAAAAGATTAACTTTGTGAGTTTAATTATTTTTGGGAGGAAAAGACAAAAGTGAATCACGTGAAGTGGGAAAAAAAGTAGTGTATGCTTTGATATTGGCAAAAAAAATGAAAAATAAAATTGACGGTTTTATTTTACCTCGAGAGTATTGGACTTGAGGGTGAGAAATCCCAGGCAATATAGAACAGATAAACCCATCTGCGTTTTGCTTGAAAGACTCAAAATACTCGGCTTTTCCCATTAGCACTTCCTGTTATCAAAACAAGACAAAAACACTTATTAAACCCATGCATATCTACTACATATCTAAACGTTTTTTGATATGGCAATGAATAAAAGATAGTAAATAACAAGAAAGGATCAAGTAATAGGCAGTCAATAATGAAAAAAAAAGAAAAGAAAAAAGAGCGCCATGTGAAACTTAGATAATGAAAGGGGTCTTGACAAATCCTTTTTCAGAAGCAAAAAAGACCGTTGAGAAATGACAAAACGAAAAACCCACTTAGGCTAATGCAGCAGAATGGGAACTGGTAAGGACTTGACACTTTTCTCAGACTTTGTGCCACATGCTTTGTGGCAGTAACCATAGACTTCTATACCCTTCCCTCTTTTACTGTCCCCACTTGCACCCTATAGGCCTGAAGCCTGAATACTACTAATAATAATGTTGGTATAACCATATGCATATATTAAGAATCCCTAAGTTTTCAATAAATAAACTTTATCCAAAACTACAAATAGGAGTATACTCATGTGATACACCACATGCAAACTCCTTCCAACAGGAAAGGGCACAAAGTCATATACTGTATACATTTCACCTACCTACAATGGATGAATGGGATTATCAAGTGTCTTTATTATATCCAGATTTATATAAATCCACAGTTGTTATCCCATACACTAGTCATGGCTCATGGGGCCATGTGAGGCTCTGGCTTCCATTTGGTAACGTTATATTATTAAAAAACCTATCTGCTGCCAAATCTAGGAGCATATCGAGCACATATACTGGACAAAAGAAAATAAAGGGGAATGTCCAATGAGGTATGTCTTATCTTAAAATTTAGCTCCCACATCACATGACCATTTCTAATTGGTTAAATCCCATATTTCATCATGTGCATGATCCAATCATCGATCCCATATTTTTTATCTTCTACTCTATAGTTTAATATCCCATATCACTTTTCTATAAAACCACGAACCTAGCACGCCTTTTATCTACCTATATATCTCAATCAAACAAAAGACTCGATATTGGTCGACACACCTAAGCCGGTTTTGTTAAAAGATAAAAAAGCGTTTAATGAAACACATATGGAATACCAAAATAGCTAGATAGTATCATAGGACCCATAATTGTAATGTGAACCCCACTTCCAATTATATGATCAAAAGTCGTGCCACCAACACGTGATAACCAGACACACACCATCCATCTCTCTACCTATGTTAATTTAATTCTTAACATTAGTAGTCCCTCTTGCAACCAAACAAACAACCAAACAAAAAACACCATTCTAACCCTAAAACCTCTCTAGTTTTCGAATCACCAAATCTTGGATTCTTGATCTACAACTATGGTGTTGATAGAAACGAGATAACAAATAATTAAATAGTTTAGCTTGTGACTAAAATGTGGGTTACCTTGGAGATTAAGACATTAATCCCAGCATGCTTATTATCCCAACCAAACTCATTAATTGTATCTCCAGCCCTGAGAACCACCTCGTTCTTCACAATGAATTCTCTGTACGCTCGTTTCCTAGAGGCTTTGTGCAGCCAGGCCGCACCCCACAGTAACTCGTCCTGCATAACCGTCCACGTCAAATCACAGTATTCATCCAACGGCTGACACTAAAAGTAGTCAAACACCAAGTTGACTGAGAGTTTAACTGTTTTTTGTTTTACCTGGTAACCGTTGAAATCACAGTAAAAAGGGCACACCGCGTGGTAAAGACTGCTACTGTACGCGCCGCGATACCTATTAGCAAACGCGAATACCTGCGCCACGTTACGTGTGTTTGTCAAAATTTCAGTTTTTTATTTTCCTCAATCCAAACATAGTTTTCCAGATCCGTGATTTTGGTATATATATTCTCTAACGTCAGGAAATCATTCATTCAACCGTACATATACGTAACAAAAATACTCAAAAAAAAGTCAAAGTGATTTCTTTTTTGGTGATTTTTTATAAACGAATCACAGAAATGGGACAAGTGAAATAAAAAGTACTGAAAAAAAAACAATTATTAGGATGCATATGGAGAGAATCTCTTATCTCACAAGCAAAGAATCATTGATTAATTGAAAACTTTTGACTATTTAACCATTTATTAGTATTATTTTAAAAAGAACAAACAGGAAATGGACAAATAATAAAAAAAAAAGGTGGAAACTGGATTTTTTTTTTTTGCTCTAACGGGACTATATACGCGTATTAGACAAAACAAATACTGTCCACACTAGTGAGAAAACCAACGTATTAATAATTATCACAATCAATGAATAAGCATTAACAGTAAATGGTCAAAGAACAGAGGAAACGAGCACACGCGTAAGTCATAAAAACCAAGAGAAAGCGACCGAGAATTTGTAGTTTGGTGATACTGTGATAGTAACGTACCCTTGTGGCCCTGTCAAGCAGCCGCCTGGAGTAAGCAGGATCGCGTTTCCTGAAAACGATCGAAGCTGCGGCCAGAGCGGCTGCGGTTTCTCCCGCCACGTCGGATCCGGGATGTGCTCTGTCGATTTTGTAGACGGTGCGAAGCGTGTCCATGTCCTCTGGCCTTTCCCAGCAGTTGTGGTCGGAGTAAGCGTCTCCGACCTGTACGAAGACGACGCCGGGGATCGCCGTCGCTTTTAGGAGGTAGTCAGTTCCCCACCTCACGGCTTTGACGGCGTTTTTGAGCTCCGGTCCCATGGTTCTCCCGAAGTCGATGATGCTCCATGACAGCATTGTCGTCGTGAACGCCATCGGGAAACCGAACTTCACGTTGTCTCCGGCGTCGTAGTAACCTCCCGTTAAATCCACCTGAAAGTTAGTAGAAAGCGAAATCAGAGGGGAAAACAAAACTCGAAAAGCGATTGATAAAAGTGGACAATGTAGACTCACGCCGGCGGAGGAACCGTCGCGCAATGCTGAGTCGCGGCGCCATCTGAGGCGTTGATCGGGAGGGAGTTTGCCGGAACGCTGGCCTTCGAAGAACATGATGCTTTTGCGGAGTGCGTCGCGGTAATCGTGTCCGGCGTGAATCGCTGGTGAAGAGAGAAGCACGACGAGCAAAACGAGGGAGAGGATCGGCGGAGAGATTTCCGGGGAAATTAGGGATTTTCGCGCCATCTTTTCACTATCTCTCTCTCTTCCTCTGTTTGCTTCTTTTTGGTTCTGTTATTATTAGGGAAGCGAGAGAGAGACTGTGAGAGAGTGTTGATAGGACCAACGAAGAGAGGGCTCTTTATACTAAAAAGGTCCTCTTGGATTCCAGAGAAAGAGCCAATGAATGATCACCACGTGGAACTTTTTGATTGGAGGCAGCTCCATGTTAGATTGGTTGTGGGGGTTTGGGATTCCGAGGCTAAATCCCGCTTGACCGGGTAAAGACCGGATTTTAACGGGTCGGGTTAAAAAATCCGGGTTTAGGGTTTGAGCGTTAGTTAATGCAGACGGTGTGTACGCCGTCGGTACGGTGAGAGAATCCAAAAAAGTGGAAATCTGTGAAATGAATAATGATACAAGACAAGAAAGGTTTGCTTTTTTTTTTTTTTTTTTCTTTGGTTCTCGTTGCGATTTTTTTTTTACCATGTGACCCACCGCCCTATTGTCACGCGACACGTGTTGTGATCTCAATTTTGGAGTTTTGTGATTAATTTGTTTTTTTTTTTTTGCTTTCCTCTTTTTCACCAAGGCATAATCAGTAAAATCACTATTGATTCTTCGTTTAGTTTCCCATTAATTCTGGCTTTTTTTTGGACCTACAAATAGAAAAAGATTCTCCCATCCATGAGTTTCTTAACATTTGTCTTATTACTCGATTTTAATAGCAATTTTGAAGAAAACTTGTGGTTGTGTGAATTGTGAATTGTGATTATGGATCGTCTTTAAAACTCGATGTATATGGTAACGTAATAAATTTTAGCTAACATCCAACTTTCGTCGATTTGCAATCTGTAATCCACTTTAGTCATGTGATGTGTATTTGGACACAAGACATCTAGCATTTAGTTGATTCGGGGATAAAATTATTTTATATTATTTTCATAAAATAGTTTATTATATTCTTCTCTTCTTTTTTTTATAGGAAAACCATTTAGTTGATATATATAGTTTTATTCTCTGTGGTTATATTAAAACTTCTTGTAAGAAAACCTTGCAATTTGTTGATTATTGTTCAGAGCATTAATCAATCATTTATTTCCAATGAGGCACAAGACAATGCAGCATTGGTGCTTTAAAAGATGCAAACAAGATCTCACCATTGGAAAGCATAAGAGTTTTCTACTAACATTAAGAAAGACAAGAACATTTCAAATCATCTATGCATATTATAATTTACGGTAACTGTTACATATGTTAGAGGATAAGAGATGAACTGTGAGTTTGGTGCTGTTATCTTTTTCCTTTTAAGCGATGAGAGAATTACCTAAAGAAAAAGTAAACCAGAAAAATATATTTATTTGAGAAATTCTGATGAAATCAGTGGCGGACCCAGAAATTTATTTAACCGGTGTCAAAACACAATTTCAAATAATTTGACTGGGTTCAAACCTAATAAACCTTCATACTTAACAAAAGAATCTAAAATTAAACTGGTGTCAGGTGAACCCATATTAATGTCAATAGGTCCGCCTCGGGATGAAATTTAGAATCGAAACAAATAGTAGAAATAGCCCTCGTACTGTCGTACATGGCACATGAAACTGCAAATAATTACGTAGTATTATACAATTGCTAACAACTCCAAATTAATTGTCTTGATAATTAATGAGATAGCTGGACATTTAGAATCATTAACATGAATTATATATCAACGACTGAAAAAAATAAAAGTAGAATTTAATAGCAATGCGACATATGTCCTCACGAATTAATGAATATCATCTTTATCCAATTGAAATGTCCGGATAGTACGCTTAAACACGCGACGCTGTTCAAATGAAATTATGTTTGCAAACAAACAACGAACATGCGAGGCCAAAACCCTTATCCGACGCCGGCTCGAAGGGGGGGGATTAACATTAAGAAAACCCAAATTTTGGGTCCCAAACGATCGCCCTCACCCAAAGCCCTTGTGAAAACAAGACTACAAAACTCAAGTAATTTTTTTTTAAAAAAGTGGAAAAATAAATGCGGATGTATAAATTATCGTTGAGGAAGAATTCTCGCAGTTAGTGAACAACCACATACAAAAACTCACTCATAAGAAATTTGACTTGAATGCCTGGAATCTACTATTCATAGGATGTAAATGGTTGTAAAGAAAAAGAAAAAACAAGAAAATAATATGGATATAACAAAATGAGTGGAAAATCAATTTTTAAGCTGGTTTTTTATTTTTCTATCTATAATAATAATAATAATTTATATATGAATTAAAAATTTCATATGTGAGGTTCATTAATATCTATAATAATTTAAATTTAACGTATATGTATAATTCAAGAAAAAAAAAAAGTTGCAGACTATACTAATTTTTTTGTTCCTCTAAAATGTCATCTATCTACACATATATAATGATATTAACGGTAGGTAAAAAACCAGCAAAAACAGAATGAGTCAATTTCGAAAACAAGCATAGTTAGAAACTTAGAATTGTTTCCTTTTCCTAAATGCGAAACATGTTTAATCCCGATTGATTCAGCTAGATGGTTTTGGTCGAATCAAGATTGCTTAATATATAATTATGATCTTTTTTGATCCAGTATCCAAACAAGTGGTGAGAGATTTGATGTTAAGAAATCATGGAGGAATCACAAAACTTTAGAAATTCTCTAATTTTTTTAAAATTAAAAAAGGATTTCAAATTTGGAAGGCGAAGGAAAATCGTTGGTGATAGCCCTTCAAAATGTGTGGAGTATTGGATTATGTTTCGATTTGTTTTGAAGGTGATTGCTGAGTTTTTGTTAACATTTTGAATGGAAATACAGAAGATATCTCAAGCATAATCAGACCAGTAACATCAGGAATATATGCATAAATACAAGAGACTTTCTTTCACTCATATTAAAAGGACTTTTTAAATAGAGCAGCTCGTTAATTGGTTAAAAACGGACTTTCTAACGATATTTTTCTTTATGAGAGGTATTTACTCTTCAATATGGTAACGTTAGTTATTGTATTCAGACTTGATGTGTCCAAAATAATTTTTTTTTCCGGAAAAATAAAATAAAATATTAATAAGTGCATGTTATAATTAAAATTAAAACCCCAATAATTATCTTGACCAAAAAAAAGAATACCAAAAATTAAATGGGTAGGAAGTTGGAACAATAACGGGGTTGACTAATATACCCGAAAGGATTGTTGTATTGAGCTGAGTCATGTGATCATCTTCGCTGTTTTATCGCCACGTAACTTTTGAAGCCTTTTTCTTTATTCTCACCAAAATTATTTTTTCTTTTCTCAGAAGCAAAATAATTTCGTCGAGTCAAAGAAAGATACCAAGAAAAGAACCAGAAAAAGAAAAAGAAAAAAAAAAGTAAGAAGAAGATCATGATACGGGTGATGTCTTTAAATCCGCCACGAATTTAGGCCGATTGATTAGTAGAGAGTACTTTCATTTACCGTAGACAATCAATGCGCTGATTAATGAACCGAAATTTTTTTAGTATTTGGGTTAAATCAATCCAAGTCGGTTTATGCGGCAGCGTATTCACAATGCTCCTGTCACCTATGGTTATGGATAACGTAACCTTTGGGTTAATTACACAAAAGTACTATCTTAACTGATCTTAGGTAAATAATTTAAGTATTGGCTACGCAAAAGTGCTATCTTAACTGATCTTAGGTAAGTACTGGCTATAATTGTTTGTGACGAATTGATTCAACAAGTTTATGGGAAAGGAACATTGTTGTTTTACACCCAAAAGGTGTATGTAGCGGCCCTATGAGATTTTTCTTGCTTTTGGGTGTAACATGTATTGGTCGAGGCTGTATATACTGATGGTTTGGATCAAACAAGATATCGACAAAAAGTTATTTAAAGCGCACCTTACCGGATTTAGAATATTGACGACTTAAAATCATGATATAGTAGAGTTGTGTGACTGAAATAAAAATATCACGATGTGCTTCACGAATTCACGATATGCTTCAGATCTTCTTTTATGTGGTGATTGGTTGGAGAGTATTTATAGAGATTAAAATTTACAGAATATCAGATACCGAGTTAGTAGGTTTGGTGCTACTAACATATTTTTGTTCCTCACAAGGTGCCCCAACAATTACAAAGCCCACATTTATTCCTTATCTTATATTAGAAGAAGGCCCACCTAAACCAACATTCGAAGTTTATATCCAATAATCAGTTGCCACTAGAAATTTGTTCGTTCTGTGTTCGAATACAATTGAAAATCGAAAGATTAGATAGATTAATTAATGTGATACAAAAGTTAGAGAGTGGTGACCCAAAAAATAATGGAGAAATTTAGCTAAAAATGCTAGATTGAAAACCAAATTGTCCCATTATGTTTTTTTAATCTCAAATTGTCTAAACATGTTTTATAAATTTCTGATTCCGGTTTTGTCCTTTAATTTAAGAAACAATAATTAATTTCAAAAATAAAATAATGATTATTTTAGTTGATTTTATAAAATTATGATTATTTCAAAAATAAAAACTTTAGTATATTAAATAAAATAATACACATAAAAAGAACAAGTATTAAACCAAACCGGTACATTTTTGACTTATGTACATTCGGTATGGATTGTTCTCCGATTTTGACATCTTCGAGACGATAAGTTCCCCAAACCAACATTTTCTCAGGAGACCGAGAACTCTGTAACTTGATCGTGCACCCGATCTTCCGGTTGAAACTCCTGAGTGGTGGCTCATATTCACTTTCGATCCCAATTTTTGAATTTTTTGTGTTTCTGCAATAGCCGTAGTGTTTCTTTCAGTAAATAAACCTACTTTAACGACGGTTCTATTCAAGGTTAGAAACCGAACTAAAACGATAACGTATAATCTGCGTTTTAATTAAAAAAAAAATACCTCTTCCACTCACCAGGTATCGAACCCAGGTTCGACCGAGCTTGAAGAGAGGAAGGGGACTAGTTATGCTATGTGTTTAATTCGATAATTGTATAGCACGAAATATACTTAAAAGCTTAGATGTACTTTTTAAAAAAAAAGTCATTCTTGCACTCAGAAGGAACCAAAACCAGGTTCGGCCGAACTTGAAGAGAGGACGAGAACCAGTTATGCTATGGGTTTAATTCGGTAATTGTCTAGCAAGAAATATACTTAAGATGAGGATGGAGGGGAAGAAACGATGAAACAAAACAAACCGTATTCCCTAATTTCCTAGATTTTTTGTTTATTTTTCAAAAAAAATTTCTTTTTAAATTTCGATATTGAAGTTTTTTTCATTTTTTTTTAATTTTTTAAAAACAGAAGTTTGGAAAATTACTTTTTTTAGAATATTGTTTAGATTTTGTAGAATATTCAGTAACCATATCCGATTTTTGTAAGATTTTCTTAACTGAATAATGCAGAATATGAATTCTAAGCAGGATAGAACAATGACAAATAAATAGAATATATATCCTATAGAGGGTTAGAACAAAGAGAAACGGCTAGAATATAAATTCTATTCATGGTTAGAACATAGAGTAATGGATAGGATAGAACGAAACGTATTCTAACCAAGGTAGAACGAAGACAAAAAGTTAGAATATACATTCTACCCAGAATAGAAGATAGAACAAATGTTAGAATAGATCGACACGTATTCTATCGATGTTAGAACATAGACAAAAGAGTAGAATATGTATTCTAACCAACTTAGAACATAGACAAAGCTTCAGAATATATATTCTATCGAAGGATAGAATGTAGAACAAATGGTAGAATAGAACCGATCCATTCTATGCCACCCTAGAATCTTTAGAAAAACTAGAACCTACATTCTAGACAAAGTAGAACAATGACTAATACATAGAATGTATATTCTAACATAAAATCAAAAATATTTTTAAAAATCCATTATTTACAAAATTTATATGAAAAAATATTTATAGAATATTATCTTTCCTTTTCTATATTTTTCGGATTTTTTCAAAATTTAAAAGTTATTTTTATGTATTTTCGAAAATTAAAAAAAAGGGCAATAAAGTCCAATGTTGCCCAAAAAAAAGAAAAGCATAATGAGACAATTTGATTTTCAATCTATCCTATTTAGATAAATCTCCCAAAAAAATTTCGAGTGTAAAGATGAGATTGTATATTGAAATGTTAATGGATCCATCATGTTAAAATCTGTAAAATCTTGATAAAAGGAAATAATGTTAATTAAAATGAAATTGGTTATATTACATGCGTTAACTCAGAATTAAGCCAACTCTTCCTGCAAATTTTTTGTTTTGTTTTGATGAACCTTCATTGAATTAAGATAGAAAGCTACTTGATCCGAAAGAGAGAGTTTGAGAGTTGATACAAAACTGGTTTAGCTACAGAATCAGTTATAGTATTTTCTCACACGCGATATGAAAAAAATAAATAAAAAATAAATAACATTACTCATAACATGAATATCATGCAAGATGTCTTGAAGCTCAATATGGCATGTCCTTTGTCTTGAAGAGAGCAACGAGCGATTTTGAATTAGAGTACACTTTAAGGGAGTGAACTCTTAAACGAACTACATATAGAGCGTTGCGGCTTTTACCACTAAAGCCTCCGCTACTAGAACAGAGGATATGAAAACGGGGTTTGGCGAAGATAACAAAACCTCCCTACCATCACAGTCATGTAAATACCAGCTTAAGCCACAATTTCTAGTTGCCGCATCCCAAGCCGCATTCGAATAGGAGCTCCACAAAGAGGTAATATAAGAGGTCAGGAGAAATTATACTATAGATCGGCGAGGAGGAAGAGTTTATTGGAATAGTATTTTTATGTTCTAACTAATTTATGATATGTATATGTTGACTTTTAAATGTCTACAAAACAAATGATTCTCGAGATTTGTTATTTTCTAGTTTTTCAACTTAAGAAGGACCGATCAATGAGTCGGTTTAATAAGACTGATTGAATGTTTTTTGAAATATATCATTCTGTGTTTTCTCAATACAAATGCATATATTGCAAATCCGGAAAAATTGGAAACTAACTTCTCATATGTTAAGTTCTTCGATTGAAATTCGGTCCGGCCCATTATACATGCGTGCCGACCATTGTTGGCAGAGTGAGTATTCGGGTTTACCTCCAAACTCAGCCTAACTTATATTTCGCAATAATTTCATTATTTATTTTTCAGTAACATGAGTACATAACGAACGCATCATAAAGCCACTTGAGAAAACCATGATAAATACTCCTGAAGCAAAAGCTCATCAATCCAAACACATCACACAATGGTACTAGTAACAACGATGATGAGACCTATTCTCCTAGTTCTCTTCACCTCCCTTCTCCCATCAATCCTCACCGTTGATCCCCCACTCCCATCACCCGACGGCTCCGATTTCATCCGCACTTGCTGCAACACCACACTTTACCCCGAACTATGCTTCTCCTCTCTCTTCCCTTTCACAAACTCCATCCACAATGACTTGAACCGCCTCGCACGCGTAGCCATCTCTCTCACTCTCTCCAACACTCTCCACCTTGTCTCCTACCTCCAAAACACTTACGGCAACTGCGTTGACCAAGGTTGTGGTGGACCCCACAACCAAACCGCTGCAGTCCTCAAGGACTGCTCCGAGAATCTTAAGGATGCGGTCGACGACATGAGAGATTCGATGAAACAGATGAAGGAGCTTGTCTCCACAGGCTCGGTCCAGTCGTTTAGGTTCCAGATGAGCAACGTCAAGACTTGGCTCAGCGCAGCTCTCACTAACGAGTATACTTGTACGGACGGGTTCGAAGACTTCCACGAAGAAAACTCCATCAAAGACGACGTATGCTCGCGAGTGGATGACGTCAAGAAGTTGACTAGCAATGCGCTTGCTTTGGTCAATCGCTACGCCGACAAGGCAATACCTTAATCATTCATCGATCAAGTCTTTTTTTCACTTAAAAACAAAATAAATTGTGAAAAATATAAAGAATATCATTCGATTAAGAATATCACTCGATTGTTGGCTAATACTATATACGTGAGTTTTCCTTAGTTGTATAACATGTGTTTGTATCAAAATTATTGTTTGCTTGGAATTAATTAATTCAGTCGTTCTAAGTAGCATAGAAGGAGAGAGTGTAAAAAGAATCACTGATCCTTTCGTTTTTCTTCCATTTAGTAATTGTCGCTTTAGGATTTTCATATATTGTTTTAGAATATATCAAATATATAACCTCGATTAGAGAACGTGATATTATCAATAATTGAATGATATGTTTTGCGTCTATAAACAAGAATCTTGATATATTGACGCATAACTCATAATTTGATAGTATGCCCATGCATGCGCTGTAACTCCACTACCACTTGGGACTTTATGTGATAATACTGATTGGTTTCAGATATATTTTTGAATCTTGCATTCGGTTGTACTATCGAACATCGCTTTCATATTTCAAAATGTTAAAAACTTCAACGAATATGAAATCATAATCTAGAAGAGCGCACACACTAGAATTACTTGCAAGTTCAAGAGCCTAGAGTTGAATTCTCTACTCACACTCACACTCATATCCAGAAAAGACTTCAACGTCTTTCCAAGATACATGCATTCAAGATGAATATACTTATAGACTAGTGTTTGGTATACCTACATATTCATGTGATTTTCCTATAATGCCTAATGAAAGTATATTCTTCACTTCTCCTTAATTGGTTGTTGTAAAAATAGATGTAAGAAATGAAAACATACCAAATATTCTTTAAACATACCAAATGGAAAAGCATATTCAATCACTGGGTCCATGATTCTCCCTCCATTCATACATAGTACACAAAAACAATAAAATACTAGAAATCAGTTATAATTACCTTTTGAAGATACCATATATTTCGGTTGACGCGCTATCACTATCCAATATAATTTATAGATGAGATACACGAGGGAAGTACTTGATCAATAATACATTTTTTTTTTTTTTAATTTTGGTATAGTCTATTGTGATCATATGCTTTGTTCATATTTTTTTGTACAACAGTACAAGTATAAAGTAATACAGACAAAGAGCCAACTCAATAAGAGTTCCTCTCAAGTTACGAAATGACGTACGAGACTTATCGCATATTACTATATACTATCAAATGCAATTTACTATAGTCATATATGATATATATAACCCTCAAGAAGTAAACTAATTCTTAAAGTTTTCTTAGCCTGAGTTTTGCATAATACCCCTTTTATCTTTCGACATCTATTATATTTATATATCCAACAATTATGATATGCGGAAGTCCATACTTTGAACTACATTCAACGCAATAATTCCTAGTTGATGGCTAAGTTTAGGAGTCAACTCCATTAAACGAATATATTTGCCAACTCTACACTCATAATGACGATTAGAAAACTTTACATTTTTCTCTTAATCTTCCTTCACATTTTTCTTTTCATTCATGATTACATCAATATTTAGTTGTGATTTCACCAAAAGTTACATAGAATTATAAATTTATAATCGTTATAAAGTTATATGGTATTAGAAGCAATTTTACACTAGCATTAAACTTGTGAATATCGAAGAAATATTCCAATTTATGTATATACGATATGATAGACAGCTACAGCGTAACCCATCAATTTTTACGTACATAAGAAATTGATGGTTAGCTAAAATCATTAGACATTGTTGAGACAAAAGCCTAGTAAAAGACGAAAGATATGTAAAAAGGACAAAGGAAGAATGCCTAAATTGGGAGGAGTGTTCGGATTGTAATGATAAGTACCTCTCCTGTCTTTTGGATTTTAAAACCAAATAGGAACCCGTGAACCTTGACTCATCATCTTCTCTCATTTTAACAAGACTTTATACAAACTACGAAAACGAAACTAACTCATATGCCTCGAGCGCTACCACCTGTTTTTTTCTTTTTTTTTATCTCTTTATTTCTTTCGGATTAGTCTCGTGGGTTCATTTTAGTTATAAATTAAAAACACCATTACAAAACTAACAGATATGGTTTTGTAATCATGGAATGACAAAACAAATATATCGTTTCGTATAGCTTTAACAAAATAAAAGAAAGAAAAAAGAAACATGATGTATTCGATTCAACTATGAACTATATAGTAATGATGGTAGTTATGATATAGACTGTTTTTGATGATACCACTAGTATGATACGTTTAATAATGTACGGATAATGTAGAATACGTTAGAATTCAAATTTATTAGACACACAGATTTGAAGTATAAATCAGATTCTTTTTACGAACGTTAGTAAATTTTTGTTGTCGTGATTTTAGTTGTTAAGTTCACGAACCGTGATTTCTTCTGCCTTGTCATCACAATCTCTCAGATCTTTCCTCTTCTACCTTGCATGCAATGCTAATCAATATTCAGTTCCCAACAACACGTATTTTCCATTAGATGGTTGTTTAGAAGTATAACTCTGTAAGATCACAGATAGTTCGAGTAATTAACAAGAAAGAGCAAAACCAAATTCATAAGAACTGAAGTTGGAGTAAGACTGTAAGAGTAGTATAAACAGCATGGTCGGGAAGTTGTCTTATGTAATAACGGTTGGGGATGATCGGCCGGTGAACTCTTGCATCTTCGACAGCTTTAAAGCAACATCAACCTATGAAAATCACAAATCAAATAATGGTTTGTTAATAAACATGACAAAGATGAATTGCGTAATCTTTGTGAGTTTTTAAAAGTATCTGAATCTGACCAGAGGAGAGAGAGCATCCTGAGAATCTCGGCCGGTCTTTGCAGCGTCCTTCTCGTACTGTTCAATGTAGAGCCTGATTGTTGCTCCTTCTGAGCCAGTTCCCGAGAGACGGAACACCTTTACGTTGGACAAGGAGAAACAATCCCAAATTAGTGTTTTACTACTTGACAAGCTCATGACGACATTTTCAGAAGTTCAAGACAGATCTAACTTACAAGTCGTGATCCATCCTCGAACAAGTATCGGGTCCCTTGGTGCTTGGAAACAGAGCCATCTACTGGATCTTTGTATTCGAATTCATCCGCGCTTGCAACATTTGCCACTTCCGGATGAATTTCCTTCACAATCCTGAACAATATGTCCAAGAACTCTTGTTCAGCTGATGACTGAGTCTGACAGTAAAGTAAATGCAAAAAAAAAAAAAAAATCTCAAAAGACGTGAAGAGAGAGGCGTACTTGTTCACTTCAGGAAGTGAAGACTGCAACTTAACCAAGAGCGCCATGAGTTTTTTCGCTGCAGCTGCGTCTACGTTCTGTGGAGGAAATTTATAATTGGCAAGTCGTATTGTTTATTTCGCATATTGTATAATGAAATTTATGAGCTTAACCTCATAGTCGTATCGAGTGTAATAGTGACGGCCATAAGTAGCCCAGTGCTGACGAACAATGTCTTCAACCGTCACCAGTTTTGCATCCCCGTCAAGAGTTTCCTTGTTCTTGTGAGTCAGTATAGATAGCCAAGCAAGAACTGCCCAGATCCCGTCTTTCTCACGGATATGATCCGAACCTGTGGAAAAATGCTTCTTTGTGAGCTGTGTAGGGTTATTAAGGTTTTAAGGCATGTAAGGATCTAGCAGAAGACGCTAACCGGTTCCAAAGCTTTCTTCCCCACAGACAGAACACATCCCAGCATCCATAAGATTGCCAAAAAATTTCCAGCCTGTTGGAACCTGAAATGTAGTTATGTTAGAGAAACGAACTATGTTACATAATTGTGAAAATGAGAAGCTAGAGAACAGCTGCACAGTGACATGTACCTCAAAGAACTTCAGATTCAGGTTTTTTGCAACGACATCAAGAGCAGCAGAGGTCAGCATGCTCCTGAAATAAGAATGTGAACGTTGAAACATAAACGACCAAAGTTACAGAAATGTATGACCAGAAACAAATAAAAATAGAATCAAGCTGCATACCTTGCAACACCTTTCAAACCAGAGCTGAAGTACGGAATGGCCCCAACAGCATTTGCAGCAATTATGGCAACTGAATCCGAAGGAGTAACGAAAAACCTAAGAAGAAAGAGATATTTTTGGTAACAGGTGAGAGTCGTATACCCGCTCAAAATCTCTGTGCTCACTTAAATGAAACATTAAAAGGCTACCTTTTACCAAGGATCATGTTACGGTCTGCATCACCATCAGCAGCGGCGCCAAACTCTGGAGGCTCAACTCCAGCATCAGTTTTACTCAATCCCATTCGTGCCACGAGCTCCTTAGCATACGTAAGATTGGGATCCGGATGACCTCCTCCAAAGTCTTTCTGTACAATGTTGTGTTGTGATAAACGACCATGTCCAAGGTGTATGATCTATAATCATTTTAGGGAATAATATTTCCTGATAAGACAAAACTGATACCTTCGGTGTGCAGTTCAACAACGAAGTTTCTTGTGCACCGAGTTCTTCGACGAAGATGCGGTGTGCATAGGCTCCAGCAACTCCATGCAATGCATCATAGCTTCAAAGAACAATCGAAAATAAAACATCCAAGACATGAGCATATACAGGCGAACGAACTCAACTAGATAGGTTTAGGGACTTCGGTAAAATACATACCAGAACGTAAATTTTGGAGACGAAAGCAGTTTCTTGATGGATTCAAAGTCGAAGATTGACCTGAAGAGACGAGAAAAAATCTTAGATCATTGAGAACACAGATTCTCTTACTTCATCAATTTAACACAATGATGGATATACTTACTTCATCAATTTGACATAGTCGTCTGCAGAATCAAAAACTTCAACGTCAAATTTTCCTTCTGGTCCCTCAAAGCTGGTTATACCAACAGCAGAGATATCAACCTGTTGCGTACAATTATAAAGACCAGAGGAAAACCATGATTAGTAAATACAAGATTATGAAAAGATGATGACAAACAAGAGGATCATTCAGAAAATGTCAGATACATTGGGTAGATCTTCCGCTATAGGGTACTCCTTGATTGTCTTTGTGTTCTCGTAAATCTTATCAGTGATTGATTCAGGAGCTGGTCCACCATTTTCCATATTGTATTTAATTCCAAAATCCTGAGATAGAACAGCATAGGTATCGTAGAGGTGAACATATGTGTTAAGAAAATGGAGCAAGGACTAAAAAGTGGGTGACATTATAAAGGAACAAACGCAAAAGAGTGAGAACTGACCTCAGTAGGGCCACCAGGATTATGACTCGCTGTTAATATAAATGCCCCCGTGGCTTTAGATCCCTGAAATTGGAGACTCGGATTAGTTCCTCATCACGTCATTACATGTTTGCGAACATGCATAGCCTTATACAATAGACAGAAAGACAAAACAAGTAGCATGAGGCTGGAGGAAGATATCTCACATCAGCTCCTACTCTTTCACGTATAACAGCTGATACAGCAGGAGTTGAGAGCAGAGAGTTTTGACCAACCCACACACGTCTAACACCATTGGCTGCTGCCAACTTGATTATAATCTGTCCAGGTGAGAAGCAAAATGTATAAACAGCTGGAGAGGAACAAACCACAAAAAATGTGAGAGCTGATACATTACGTAGTAGCAGCAGGTCAATCAATGTCAGCCAAAAAGAACTTGCTGTTGTGATAGGTTCTAGAGGTAAAACAAACAAAGATGAATATGCACGCAACGCAATATAATAACAGTAAGTTACCATTAACACACTTATGAGTGACAAGAATGTCCCTCTTATGATCATTTAAAGTTGATGCAAGCTATACTATCTCTATAACTCACGAGTTCCCTAAAAAATAGCAATAAGTATCTAAAAGTAATACTGTTTACTTTCAATCCCAAGCAAAACGAAGAATTCAGAAGACATAGTGAATGGAGCATTAACCTGAATAGCCTCCTCTGAATAGTACCGACCATCACCAGAGACCACAAGTGTCGCACCTGCACAAGTTAACAAATACTCCTTGCTTACATGGGATCACCAGTTATCCACCTAAGCAGAGTCATCCAAACAAGCATCTAGGTGAATAACAAGAATCAAGATGGGTTAAGAGAGATCTTAATTACCTCTGACTTTCTCTGGTGTAAGAGCATTGAACGTCGCCTGGACAAAATTTTCTAAGTAATTGGGTTGCTTGAACACTTTCACCTGTCAAGTGAGACCACCGTATTAGCATCCATCAGAGGAAATTACGAGTGAAAACATCAAACTATGCAATGCCTTAGTTTCAGGAGAGACTAGAATCACGATTAACACACGAACGCAGGACAAAGCGTTCACCATCTTGCCGCGCCAAGTGCAACACCTTCACATTAGCGCCAAACAATATAGTTTCAAATCTATCACATGAAACAATGCGTAATTCAAAAAACTCATCTGGTCGGATCGGATCAGATGGTTAAACAAATTAACAATCAATTCACTACGTAAGATCTACAAAAGTAGAAGATTGGAGAATATCAATTTCGCTTGCGCTCCGAAAACCAAAACAAGAGATAAAATCAAATACGAAGAGATAAAAAGAAAGCGAGATCAATAACAAGAGAAGAAGCAAACAGACGAACCTTCTTACGGAGTCCAGAAGTTCCCGGTTTCTGGCCATCAATAGGAGAAGTAGAGACGACAGAGACCTTGAACGAAACCATTTCAATCTCAAAGCAGAAGATGATGATGAAAGAGCCCCGTACGCAGTTTTGAGGAGGAGAGTGTACAGTGAGGCTAAACGAGAAGGTGACGCGTGTGGCTCGTCTCTTTTCGGCTTTTAGTGGACCCTAAAATATGTACTCCTTCTCAAAGCCTTTTTTATATATTTTTTCAAATCTGTAAATAAATATTACGACCGTTTGGTTTCTGAAAACTCAAGTTTTTAACGAAATTCGTTGCCAAGGCGTTAAAAACCTCTTTTTTGGGTTTAGCGTGTACCGTTAATGGTCATTGTCAGAGAGTTCAGGATCAAGATTCAACTAGAGAATATGCTTTACGTACGAGGCCAATAACAAAGGGGGACCTCAAAATGTGACGAGGGGTTTTATTTCAATATACTACTACGAATGTAATAACAAATGAATGAAATTCTTTTTTCTTTTCTCTTTAATGAGAGAATCACACAATACTAAACCCTGTCCTATATTCACTAACACAGCCAAAAGTAATAATAATTTACCTTCCAAACCAAAAAAAAAAATCTCGCCTATTTACAAGATTTTATGTACTTCAATAACTCATAGGTCGTTTACCATGAGGGTCCGAGCTAGAGCTCGCACCTGCGCTCGCACCTGCACTTCTCGGGGCGTGACCCCGAGTCGGAGTCCTAGAAGACGCTGGAGTCGCTCCACCTGTTCCTGTGTTGCTTCCAGTGTTTGTGTTCAAGTTCGAACCGAACGAATCTGTACTCGACCCGGTCGTCGAATATGCTCCAACCGAGGATGTTCCTGAAGGACGATGCGTTCTACGGCGGTATCTAGATCCCGGGACACCAGGGCGCTCTGGTTCTTCTAGATGTCCTGGTTTTCTCGAGAGAAGCAGAGATACTCGTCTCATAGCTGGTCTCTGGTGAGGATCGCCTTGTACACAGAGCAGGCCGATCTGAACGCACAGTTTGACCTGGTCCGGATCAGCTGAAGCTGCTATATCCGGGTCTACTATCTCCATGGTCCTGCCTTTCTTGTACAACCTATGTGCCTGCGTCACACACAATCAGGAAGTCTTTAGCATCGGGTGAAGCAAATGCTTAGACAAACGAGTCCACAGGAGCAGAGACTAGAGGCTTACCCATTCAAGAAGAGTCTGGTCAGCGTGTCTCAGACTAAAACTCGAGTTCTTCTGGCCACTGATGAGCTCCAGAACCACAACCCCAAAGCTGAATACGTCTGCTTTTACCGATAGAGCACCGTGCATTACATACTCCGGCGCCATATAGCCACTACGCATTAGAGGAAAGTAAAAAAGCAGTGAGCATTAATCACCATTCTACCGTGAAACACCGATGAAACAAAACGGACTCTTAAGTGACATTTGCACCAAAGAATATATGCAATCGAGCTTTTTAAGAAGTAATGATAGAGAGCATACTTGGTTCCTGCGACGCGAGTGTTGACGTGCGTTGCGTCTTCCTGATAGAGCCTGGCCATCCCAAAATCTGCAATCTTAGGAACCCATTTCTCATCAAGCAAAATGTTGCCAGCCTTGATGTCCCTGTGGATAATGCAGTTTGGCGCGTCTTCATGGAGATAGAGCAGTCCTCGAGCAATGCCTGTTATGATCTCAAACCTCTGCTTCCAGTCTATCTCTGATTTTTTGTTGGACTCTGCATCCAAACGGAGCAACCACTACGTGTTAAAAACGTCTCCATTTCAAAATCCTTTATTCTGATGTACACAAACCAATCTAAATCAAAGCACATAATTAAAGATAAGAACAGAGGTGGTAACAAACAAGACAATGAGAAGAGAACTTACTGAAGAGGACCTTGTCAAGGCTCTCATTAGCGACGTACTCATAGACCAAGAGTTTATCATCTCCGTGTGTGCAATAACCCCACAGATTAACGACATTCCGATGCTGGACTTTAGCTAAGAGCTTGGCCTCGTTTACAAACTCGTTCTTCCCTTGCCTTGAAGCCTGAGCAAGCTTCTTCACTGCTATGTCTCTCCCGTCAGGTAACCTTCCCTATTACACAACCAATTAATCTCATCAGCCAAACTAACAAAGTCCATGAAACGAGCACACAGAGAACCCTTCCTTCAGGCTAAACAAACAAAGAACCACAATCGTTAAAAGAGGTTAAAAGAGGAAGCTTTGATCAGTGGGGATGTCGAATAGGGGATTACCTTGAAGACGGGTCCGAATCCACCTTCGCCGAGTTTGTGGGTTGTGTGGAAATCTTTGGTAGCGGAAACTAAGACTTGAAATGGGAAAACTTTCTGTTCGAGAGCAGCGATTTTCTCGATATCGTCTTCAAGACCTTTGGGGTCAACGAAGAAGAAGTGAGTCAACTGAGAAAACCCTAATCTGTTTTTGCAGGGAAACCCAGAAGAAAAAAAGAGAAAAAGCTTGAATATTTTACCTCGATTGGAGCTGCGTTTGAAGGGTTTAATGATATTCTGGAAAAAATTCATGCCCAGATTACTCCTTTGAGAATTCTTAGTGACCATCCCATGGAAAGCAACAGAGAAAACAAAAATTTAAGGAATTGGAAAAGAAAAAATCGAAGAAGACCGCGAGATGTTGAATCCAACTGGGGTAAGCAGATTTTCAGAGCTTTTTTACTATACGGCGTTCGATTGAGTTTCGCCGGCTGTAGTCTCAGAGAATCAGATTGTGTGATTGAGCGAAGAAGAAGAAGGTAAAAGAAGAAGCGTGTTTAAATTTCTCTTTGTAATTTTTTTTTTTTGTGTGTGTGGTTTTGTTGGAAGGAAAAGATTATGCGCGGAAGGAAGAGAGAGATAAAAAGTCAAGAGGTATTCGTGCCTTTAAAAATAAAATCTCTCACGGGGTTAAATAAAAGTCAAGTCTTCCTTCCTTCCTCCCCACTTTTTTCAACCACATTTGCATTTCTTTTATTATTTTAAATGGGTTTTAAATTTTTAATGGATGATGTGTTATCTCACAGAAGAAAATAAACGCGGTAGTGATTTTTAACACACTGATGATATTATTTTTAAAATCACCAAAAGTTCTAGATTTCTGGTTTCTAATTTTTTTTTTCTGAGAACAAAGCATGTTTAATTCCAGGAGCTAAAATACATTTTTAATAATACATTTTTAATTTAACTGGCTAAATATCCATTGAAATGATCATGAAGTTTGATATAGTGGTTTGTGCTAATATTATTGTTTGTGATTTATAATAATTGGTTATGTCGCTGTGTTACTCTTCGAATTCAAAAAAAAAAAACATACATTATTGGAAAAAAAATTATCATTCAATTTTAATTAACATTTAAGTATTAACTAATTTCTCTTTTCTTCTTCTTTTAACTACTTTTTCCTATTTTCTTAATAGTTGGTTTCTCTTGACGTGCAGGCCAGTTGTAAAAAATTGTATTTGTTAGGGGAAAAAATTAAAAGACGTGCAACCGTGGGAAATTGAGTGAAAAGCTTTTGTTTCAAATGGTTGGTAGACACTAGTCTTTTATATATAATGATCCAACGTTCTTTCTTCACTTTGCACTACATAATACCAGATAGCGTTTTAATTTTGAGAATAAAAATAAAAAATAAAATGAGAAAATGGTGTCCGGTGGACTCGAACTCGGATACAGAGAGTATTAAGCATACATCTATAATCATTGGACCATGTTGTTTCGTTGACAATGTTTACCGAAACAAATATATAGACAGTATTATAGTGAAAATGTCTTCAAATTCTTCCTCGATTAATCCCCGAGTAATCTCAGATTTTTCGGTAACTCGCTAGGTCCAGACCCACCGCCCGATTAACGCCTAACGAGTTCCCAAACTTGCGTTAACAATAACAAAAAATACATTCGTTAAACAAGTTGATGAAAAGTGAATAAAGAATTCGATCAATAATACATTCCGATAACATTAATAAAAAAACTATTCGATTACAAATCATGGTTTATTTTAATTTTAAATTTAGCAACTTTTTTCTATATAAAATACAATAAGTGTGTAGTATTTAATAATGATCATTAATCCAAATAAAAAGATAGAATTTATCCATTTTAAACTGATTAAAATGTCATACCAGAAAAATTATAATATCCAGAGGTTTTCAATGGAGAAGTACATTCCATCAAGAGACAATTCATGAGTTTTTTTAATAGAAAAGAGACAATTCATGAGATCGTCTATGGTCACATAAACAGTTTCAATATTTGAATGTAAAATATAGTTTTTATGAGTAAAATTTGCAATAAAAAGTTTTATGAGATATAGTTCTAGCCATGAAGAAATGAAAAACTATATCTTGCAATCCTCAGCAATTAATCTTATATTGACATAAAACGTGGAAAAGTTAAAAAATGAAAAAAATATCATTAGATAAATAAAATCAAAAAAAAAATCAAATATTAATATATTGATACAAATAAACACATATTATAACAAAATATTACCTACCTATATAAATTTGATTATATATTCAACCAAAAAAATAAAAATAAGACAAACATATACCCCGTGTAAAGAAGAAGAAAAGTAAAGTCATTATGGTTAGACATCATCTAGGTTATGAGAGGTTTTCGAATACTGGATGATGAACTATCACCTATAGGTTACAAATAAGATAATAAGATATCAACACGAAAAAATGACGCGTAACCAATGGGTTCGAAAATGCAAAAGAAGGTAAAAAGAATATTAAGGATTAATTCGCCGGTTTGTCTGAGACAAATATTGTATTCTTAAAATATACATAAACAGAAAAATAAATATTAAAATATTCTGGATTGCGTAATTTTATTAGAACTATATATAATACAAATGAAATAAATATATAACCAACGGAATACTACTCCGTACATGCATGGGGTTAGCAGCTCTACTATAGAACTAATTAGCGACTTAAGATAGAAATAAGAGAAAGAAAAACATGATAGTTTCTTTTATATATCCGGTAAGTAGCTAATGACGTTATTACTAATCCTTATACATAATCACAGGATGGAGTAATCGTATGGTTAAGGAAAGTGCCACCTCTGCATTTATAAAAGCCACTTGCCTTGACCAACCCTTCGTATTCCAAAGCCATATACCAAACTCGCAAACTCACATTTTTCCTTAAAAAAAAAAACTTTAAACCTAACCTTAATAAAATGAGATTGGATTTTGGATGAATCATATTCGTATAGACTTGAAACCATATCTGTTGACATGGTTGGAGCATGCATTTCTACTTTCTAGTCCTTCACCGAAGCACAGTACAAGCCAGTGTATGGTTTCTTTTGTCAAATCTAGTAGTGTAGGGTTTCTAATTTATGTTTTACGGTGATAAAATGTTATATGACATCATTGACGATGACGCTAAAAAGTAAAAATCGAACGCAACTTGGCATAAGTTAACATGACCCCAGACGCGTTTCTATTGATTTTTTTCGTTCGGTCAAGCCTGATGTGTACCCTTTTATTTTATTTTGTTGGCTCCTTCTTGTAATAGTATCTCCTTTAGAACCGAGCAAAGGTGGATCTAGGAAAGTATCTAGATAGGGCATTACATGGGACATAAAGTTTATGCAAATTATTAAAGGAAAAATAAAATTCGGACGAGGGCAACGGAGAGAGAGTTCTTTTCTTGAATAATGACCATTCACATGTTATATATTCTTACAAAACTATTATGTATATTATAAAAAAGATAGTTCTTTTCTCTCCCTTGTCAGAGTAATTAAATACTTTGTATATCCTATTTTTCAAGGTAATCATAAATTTGTAATATTGGGAACTTTTACAAGGAAATGGACAAGTATAATAGACCCTAGCAACTAAATGCTCAGCTATCTTACAATCCCATAAAAAAATATCGAGGTCAGAAATATGTGTGTTATAGAGTGAAAATTAAATGCTCACTGGGTCAATGAAAGAAAAAACAAACAAATGAATCTTAGGTCGTCAAAAAGGTTATTATGATGCATCCACCAAAAGAAGTTGCAACAACAATTGTCAATGAAATCATTAAATATAACTTACACATTACGCGGCATTCATACTAGATGTCTTTGTCACGTATGTACGCCAAACCTAAACCAATGCAAATGTATCCATAACTAATACTACTAAGATTATATTCAAATGTACCTCACACGAATCTATTTAAAACATATATATATACACGCACAGGCTAATTATGCTCTTCAACCAGATTTTTTTTTTTTTGTTAACTCCATAGAAAAGTAGTGTTTTGTTGTTGTCATATCGATTAATTTATAATTGATAAATTTATGATGAAATTCATACGATTATCTGTTAGCATAGATCAATTTCAAACGAAAATCGATTTAAAAACCTGAAAGACTCACAATTTGTTTCGAGAGTTCCAAGATCTCTATACTAACCAAAATGGCCATTCTACTGCAATTTTGCATATTGTTTCTCATTTTTTTCTTCACTAGACAGTATTTCCGATGAAAACAATAATTAGATTAAGAGAAATTGTAGGGGGACTCGATTTTTGGATAATATAATTTTAGGGGGGACTTTGAAAGAGTCGTAGGGTACAATATATCACACATTATTTGATTTTTTTTATCATTTGTTGGGGGTGTGCGTGTATGTTTTCAACTAATTTAGATGGTTTTGGTACCTTCCATTATGTTCTTTTATCCGGCTTACTATTGCTTTCCAATGAAAACCATAATCCGGTTCAAAAAAACTTGTAGGATAGTCTTTGAATGAGTCGTACGGATACGGTAAAACATCACACCAGGTCAGCCACACGCTTAGTTGTTGTTTTTGTGTGTTTATTATCAACGCACATGTTTATTTGCCAAGTATGTTGATGCAAAAAAGAGTAGCCTTCAAGTAACACTGACCAAATGTTATAAATCTTTTCCACGTGAACAGTAACATGTCCGACTTCTCTGAATTTTCGACTCGAGTTTTATGTATCCGTTAAAGCCCATTTAAGCAGGCCGTATTGCACAATCAGATATCCAGGTTCAATTATGGGACCTAATTAGGGTTTTGAATATATTTTCTCTTTCAAATATGTGTAGCACCAAACAAGTTATGGAATGCAATGCACCTTAGTCAATTTCTCTGTTTTTTTTTTCTTTCTTTTTTTCTGAAATGTAGCTAGCAAGGAAGTAAGCAGATAATTAGTTTTCACTTTCAGTATACATTCAACTGATCAAAGTCTGACAAGTTTAGTTATGATTAGCTACATTAACTAAACAAATTAAATACAGATAATCCAACATTATAATCTATGCACACAAAATTAAAAAGAACGAAATATGTAATTTTAAATTCTGATAGACAACGCGATAAATTTAAGGACACATTTGTGTCGTAAGTTTTAGCAGAGAATAAAATTCTTATTTTTTTTTTGTGTGTGTAAAGCATATTATCTCTAAAAGTAACCCAAACGCAATAAAATTATCGAGATAGGTTCAGTTTTTATTTATACAAAAAGCTTCAATATTGTTCTTATATTATTTAGACCTTCTAAGCTTCTATATAGGATGGATATTTTTTTAATGAAAAAAGCACACTTTTTTCATCTTTTTGAATCATTTGTGTGGCTCCTTAATTAGTTCATTATAACATGCATTTTAATCATGTAACCACGATATTATTGACCAATAATGTGATGGAACGTATAATATATGCGGAAATAAAATCGTAGGCATGTAAGTAGATTAAATAGACAATGGGTAGAGGAAGGTTGCGCGCATAATTAAGTGCACGTGAGCGTTTGAGCTTTATAAGAGGATCGATCGCCGAAAGTCACAAATTTCGATCTCGATCGGTTGTTTTAGAAATTAAGTACAACCATACTTTCTTCTTCACCACTATTATTAGGCTATCGCAGTTTATAACATATTTATACATTTATAATAGGGAGGAAATGGGTGCGACTCTAAAATATAAAGCAACAAACTTTTTTGGTGATTTCGGTATACGTTTGCGAATCTCTTAACTGTCGAATTATTTGGGTTAGCTGGATAGCTAGTTGTCATATAAACCCATATATTCAACGATTTTATGTTAATTATATAGTTTTAAGAATGTTTGGAATACTGGTCCAGTAGGAGTATACACACACTCCATTGTTTTCTAATGAAAGTGACAAAATAAACAATCATATACAGAGCTAACAATAACTATATATAGCTAGTGATCTTAAATAGCAACCAGCTACATATGTCTTGTTGTTTGTTTCTGAAGTTTCTAGTGACCAACAACAGTAACTAAATCTTTTTTTTTTTTTTGAATATCGACAGTAACTAAATCTTGTAGTCGTTACTTATGCAACTTACTTGAACGATAAGTTTGAGACACTAGCGACTAAAAATTCTAGTCAGTAAAATGTTTTAGCGTGTGAAAATTTAAATTAGTGACTAATCGCTGAATTTTTTTTTTTGCTGTCACCAACTAGGCCTGAGCGTTCGGATCGGATTTTTCGGATTTTCGGATTTTCGGATCTAGAGATATAAAATCCATTCGGGTATTTTAGAATTTCGGATCGGGTTCGGTTCGGATCCATCCGGATTCGGATCGGATTCGGATACCGAATTTATACATAAAAATGAAATTGATTATATTAAATAAAAAATTAGTAAAATTTTGACAAATATAGCTAAAACTTTTCGAACATTTTACATATTTTTGATATTATAGTTATTTTAGTCTAAAATTAATTCATATATTCGGATTTATAATTGTAATTTTTGATAAATAGGTTATATTAACTCTAAATATAATTAATATTTCAGATATATGTTTATATTTCGGATATTTCGGATACCCATTCGGATTTCGGTTCGGATCGGGTTCGGAGTCGGATTTTCGGATATAGAAGTTTAGGATCCATTCGGATATTTTATCAATTCGGGTTCGGATTTTGATCGGATTTTCGAATCGGATTCGGTTCGGTAATTCGGATTCGGATAATATGCCCAGACCTATCACCAACGATAACAAATAACATATAGTTTAGTCGCTGAGATTTATAATTATATATATGGTTGAAATCTGTTGGTGTGTGTACTCTTTAAAAGTTTGTTTAAGCTATCTATCTATTTCAATTTCATCTCTCTTTCGAATGAAAATCAATTTCTACTTGGTGTATATATGTATAAATTTACAACTAGTCCATTATATGTGTACATATATTTTTTTTGTGATTTTTTAGTAAAAAGAAAAAGACGCACTTGTTTTTGTTTAACGCCAACGTCTTATATTTTAGATGTAGTTTGTTGATTTCTACCAACCAAATTAATGTATTGCTTAGAACCGAATCCATGCCAAATTGATCCCGAGATAACTTGCACTACAATTGACAACCCCTTCCCTGTAGATAAATAGTAAAAACAATACAAAAGGTAGTACGAACAAATTCGGGAGTAGACTGATTACAAAACAAAACAAAGGACTCGTCTTTGCAAGAGTACATGCGTAATTGCTAAGAAGTTACAATCCAAAAGAAAACAAATGAAAGAGGTTACTTACCCCACCTAGAAACAGTAATTCTAAACTCACCCCGAAAATTCCTAAATGTTCTAAAAAAGTCCAATAAAACAAAGAGGTAATTTGCTAGATATACATATTTTGAGTTTAATTTGCGAGTTGGTACAAATAGTGAAATCTGACACAAATACTGTTCTACGCAGAGTGTGGAGAAGTCGACTTAACCCTCACGGCTACCTACATCTACATTTGGAAGATCTATCCCATATCTCCCTTTGTCAACCTACGGAGTAGTAGCATTTGACTGTTCACAACTTTCGGTGGTGGCTACACATTGTCGTACCGTGGTAACGTTGCTGTTAGCAACCATATTCCGAATATCTGAGATTCTTTTTTATGGGTGATCCTGACACAAACTATGTATTCTGAGAAGGTTGGATGTCCCAAGAGTTGAATCATCATTTGTGGCTTTGGGATTTTTAAGCACGGGGATTGAAGATTTTTAAGCACGGGGTTTGGGGATTTTTAAGCAAGGGGCTTGGGGATTTTGAAGCACGGGGCTTGGAGATTTTTAAGCACGGAGATTGGAGATTTTTAATGGAAAATTTACTCTGTACAAAACATAGTACGGGGCTTGAGGAGTTTACATTTGTGGCTTTGGGATTTTTAAACGGGCTTGGAGATTTTTAAGCACGGGTTTGGAGATTTTTAAGCACGGGGCTTGGAGATTTTTAAGCACGGGGATTGAAGATTTTTAATGGAAAATTTACTCTGTACAAAACATAGTACGGGGCTTGAGGAGTTTACATTTGTGGTTTTGGGATTTTTAAACACGGAGCTTGGGGATTATTAAGCATGGGGCTTTGGGACTTTGTGATTTTTAAGCACGGGGCTTGGGAACAGTTAACCAAAACAAATGGAATTATATGTTTGGGTTGCTATGCCTAAATATTAAGGTATCAAACGCCACTCGGATTGGATTTCTAAACACGGAGAATTAACACTTGTGGCTTTGGTATTTTTAAACATGGGGTTTGGGGATTTTTAAGCATGGGGTTTGGAGATTTTTAAGCACGGAGTTTGAGGATTTTTAAGCACGCGGTTACGTACAATGTTAAACTCTAGAGTATCTGGTAACATATATATTAGTTATTCCATGCAATTGTATCGCGTAAGATCTCACTAAATTTGATCTTTATAGTATATGGTAAAAGTTATGTTATCTACTATGGTCAAACGTAAAAAAATACTACGATGATCATACAATGTTCATATCGGTTGTCGCTCATGGTACAATTGTAACATATATATTATCCGGTAACATTTATGTTATCTGATACATTTAAGCAGCCTACATTCATTGTTACAGTTAAATAAAAAGTAAACGTCTAAAACAGATATTATCGGATACATAAAATGTTATAGAATAGAATTTACTTACTTCAGTCTGGCATGTAATAGGGGATTTCAAATTGAAGTCGATCCGCAGGTTTCGCCTGAACCACTCACAACATGAGCTGCGTCGGCTTCCCGAATAGGTGGTTGGGTGGGAGGATTGTCACGTAGTACACCTGTTGACGTTTTTTCTTTTTCTGATTGTGGAGTTCACCTGAGTCCTCATCAACGCGTAGCTCTTCGGGCAGATTAGCAGGCGAGGAGAGGAAGGGAAGGAAGAGGAATCGTCGGTGCAGAGGTGGTGGATGTATTTGAAGGAGAAGGAGGTGGCGGTGGGAGAGTCGTGTCGTGTATCTTTACCGACGAGACGACTAGAATATTTAGAGAAAATACTACACCTGCCCTATTAGTAAGTAGGTGATAGGGTCTGTCTCGGAATAAAAAAAATAGGAATAGTGCACACAACCAAACCGCAAATTAATCTTAGATTGTGTATATCTATGCCAATTACTCTAAAACAAAACCATTATGTACAGTTAGAGCTGGCATCTTTGTTGAAATCATTCCAAGCTCTGCCACAAACATCCAATAAAATTGACAGCTTGCCTTTGGGTTTTTTTAATAGCAATATCTCACCTTACTACTCACTACACTACACTACACACACATACACTCATCATTCTACCTTTTTTCTATTACCACTCATAAAGACAAATTAAAAAAGTGAAAAATTATGCTGACACTCCTCTCTTTCTATATAAATCTTCATTTTTTATATAAAAAAATATAACTAAAAAAAACGAAAGAAAGACTGACATTCTCATCTGACACAACATAATCGAATCAGGTGGATATTTTATCTGAGACTTTTATGGCATTTTCTTCTTCATCTAGACCTTTTCTTGTTGTTCCTTGTCCCTCAAGCAACACAGTCAATTTCTGACCTATTCACAAACAAGAAAATTGTTTCTTCTTAATTTTTTTTCTTTCTTGAACTGGTTTAAGACGGCTTGGTGGAAAAGAAAAATAAAAAAACAGAGATCATGTACCTGTATGATTTGTTCTGTTCATGCCACACCATATGCATAGAGTGAACTCAAACCCAAACTCAAAAAGCAAACTCAGAAAGTCATGTCTTCATTTTCTCTTACGCGAATAAGATCGATGTTCTTGAGATCACGTAGATGTTGCAGAATCTCATGTAGGAGATGTACACCTTTGTCCCCTTTTTTTAACGAACCAACACAATGTCTCAAGAACTCTCTATCTGCCTCTAGCGCTTCTAGTCTCTCGTATAGCTCATCCACTTCTTCTTCCACCGTTACAATCTCACCTTTCTCCGATTCATCAACCCCGTTTTCATAATGGTTTCCGTTTTCCATCTCTCCATCGACGGCGTCAAACAGCGGGAGTAGTCTCTTTGATTTGAGTACTCTGTGCTTCCCGTTTGTCTCTTTTCCATGAAAATGCCCGTTTCCATTGATGCTACCATTACTCTCAAACGTTTTAGCTTCCTCCTCCTCGACCTCGTCCTCTTCATCATTCAGAGCTGTGAGTTTCTCTTCAAGAAACTTCAATCTCCCAAGAATCGAGAGCCTCTCTCCTTCATAATCATCTAAACACTCATCAAGACGTAGCACAACATCAACCGGCGTACTCTCCATCTCATTCTCTCTAAATTTGCAATCCGAAACTCCCTCAACGTTCTTGTTCTGTAACTCTCCGTTGTTCTCATCTGAATCTCCATTATTTCTATACGAATCAACAGAGGAATCTCTCATTCTCCGCATCAACATCCCCATTTTCTCTTTAGCTTCATACTCCTCCAATCTCTTTCTATACACCTCTAGCTCCTTCTCCAGCTCGGCGTTCTCCTTCTCTCGTTTCACAATAACTTCATTCAACAGCTGCAAGGCTTCTTGATCGAACTCAGATTGCTCCTCCATCATTCTCTGATACTGCAACGCCTCCATCTGCATCGCCGCCTTCTCCTCATGCAACCTATTGATCATCGCCATCGTTTCATTCGCAGCAGTCGCAGACGCGCTCCTCTCTTCTTCCAGCTCCTCGTATAAAGCATTGAGAGCCTTTCTCTCTTCTTCTAACTCCGACTTCAGCTTGTCCACGGTGAGTAAACCTTCAGGACATTCCATATTCTCAAGGGTGGGTTCTGTTCCGGGTCCTCTTCGATCTAGTTGAAACATAGCGTTATGTAGACCGTGCAAGGTTTCCGTCGAGCCTGAAGTTTCGAGAAGACGCTCCTCGTTGGCGTTTAAGACAGGTCTCCTGGTTTCAATATCAACTGTTCTGAACTCCAACGTGTCATTCTCTGTGGACGAAGTAACGAATATGTTGAAAATGTTAGTTAGAAATCAAGAATGTGTTGAAGATTCGTAACCCATTTTGTTTACTTTTGTATGTTTAAAAGCCGAAAATTACGGTGGTTAAAGTAAATTACCATGATCGTTGTCGTCGTCATCATCGTCAGGAATGAGTTCGTGGGATCGGATATCTCCGATTTGCTCGTGATCAGGAATCTCTGTGCCTATTGAAACCTCTGCGTCTGTTTCCTCGTCGTTCTGCATTTCTTTTAAATCATCATCTGACGAAGAACCTGCGATACATTAATATAAAATCATCAACCTCAAAGATTAATTAGGACAAAAGAGTTCAAAAAGGGTTTTGTAAGAATTTTCAAAAAAATAAAATCACCTCGATTCGTCTCAGTGTCGTCCGGTTTCGATTCATCCGGCGAGGTAAACGCGGAGATTTCCTCGGAGAACAATCCTCCGTCTTTCTCCTCCGCCACAGCCGCCGCCAAATCAGGTTCAGCGCCGAAATCGAGAATAAAATCTCCGTTAATGTCGGAAATCTCTCGGACTTCCTCACTCGGTTTGTAGAGTTCTTCAACCGGAATCAAATGGCAGTCCTTGTCGTCAATGTAGAACTCGAGGTTTTTCGGCGGCGCAGGTTTATCCTCCGTTGCCTGCGTAGTTTCCTCGACCTCCATAGCCAGATCCACTATGTTTTCTTCTTCCTTCTCCGTCGTGACAACTTCTTTGTTACAGTCGTAACTCGACACAAAGCAAGAGAATTCATCATCTGTCTCATCATCATCAACAACAACAACAGCTTCTTCTGTTTTTCCAGGAACGATTTCGATTACTGAGTTATCATCTTCTTCTTCTTTCCTTTGTTCAACAACCTTCTCCTCTGTTTCTTCCTCCCTTGTGAAGCTTCGTTCCTGAGAATCGATCAAATGCACGGATCCTACGTTTTCTTCTTCTGAGACGAAGATAGATCGGGACCGTTCGATAAAAAGCTGACCATTGTGGATTTGAACATCATCTCCGATCAGATTCGTGGTATAGCTAAAGCCTATATCCTCCAAATCAGGCGCGATCGGAGGACAGCACGACGGAGATGTACTCTCAACGCTGCGATCGGCGAAATCTTTTGGGAATTCATCGAAGGGCAAGGGAGCTTCGTGGAAGGCTTTAGGTTTGGAGGGAAGTGTAGAAATCTCGAGGGCGTGATCGTCGCAGAGGAGATCTCTGTGGGAAGGAGATTTACCGGAGGCGTCGAAGAAGCGATCGAGTCTGGAGCAGAAGAGGCAAGGACGCTTGAGACCGAAATAGTCAGCGAATCTGAGGATGAAATAAGAGAAGAGAGAGTTGAGAAGAATGAGGAAGATGAGAGACCACTCGAGGAAAGCGTAGACGAGGACGAGAGTGATTCGGTTGGTTTTGCGGTGGATCAAGGTCGCGAATCTGTTGGCCGCCATGGAAGAAGAAGAAGAAAAAGGGTAAATTCAGATTTTTTGGGTGCAAATATTTACAGAGAGAGAGAGAGAGAATGTGAAAGAGACGAAAGGGTGTGTTGTGGGACGGTGTTGTGGGAAGCACAGAGAAAGACTTGTCAGCTTAAGTAAGTTTAGCCGGACAGTCGGACCGACCAAAGACTTTTTTTCATTACAGTAGCGTATTAGTATTTAATTAAGTCGTATTAGTTGAATTTTAATTTGACAACAATTAACAAAAAACGCATAAATTTCCTCAAAAAAATTTGAAATAAGTATCAAAAGAAGATAAGAAGAGTCAAGAAAAGAATAAAAAGGGCTTTTTGATATTATAGCAAAGGATTAATTAATATCATATTTATTATCTTCTAAAGCATTTGTTATTAAGTAGTATAAGAAGATATTTAGTTTTATTATATACTAAAAACAAAATTACTCGTTAAAATGTTATTGATTTTATGGCTGACCAAGACATTAGGGATTTTTACACCATGTTTTGGATTTTAGTCTCTAAAAACTACTAATTTTCTCTCTTCTTTTCAGAATGCGGTCCAATATTTTCTTGCGGAAAATATATACTACGTAATAACAAATGTTTCTTGAAGTTTTAGTGTGTTGTAAATTAGTCCATGTGACTGACCGTCTATTTTTATACAGTAGTACATCATTTGCATTTACATTTTCAGAAAATATTAGTAAAAAATACAATATTTTTTCGAAACTTTTTATATCAAAAAATATAATTCTTTTATATATTATAGAGTTTCAGATTAACATGAATAAATATGTATATAAAATGAATGACCTCCCAAAAATATATATATGCTTTGTAATATAAACAGTTTTTTTTCATGTCCGGCCAGAGGCGAGTGGATTAGTGTAGCGGAAAGCTACTGATTTTACGAATTTTAATTTGTCGTCAAGCTACTGATTTTTATGATTAAACATTGCTCGTGACGCAATCATACTGTTGAATTTTATTTTAGTTTTGTTTAGCTTTTTCAGCAAGAGAAATAGGACTAAGTAAAAATAATTAAAAGAAATAAACAGGCCTTGCCACGTGGTTTATATGACCCCGCCACTCTGCCTTTAGATTGTAGAGAAAAAAGAAGAAGAAGAAGAGTAGGCCCATACCCGTGACCCACATGCGCGGAGAGGACCCACGCTTTTAAAACTACGAATTTCACATATTCAAAAAGGATGGGCATTTCGGTTTATTTTCGAGTTCGGTTCAGTTTCATTTATTTGGGATTAGTAAAAACTCTAGCCAACAATCTCAAGTAAGATTAATTTGATTCGGTTTGTATTTGCCATTTGGTTTGATTTTGATTGATTTGGTTGTACAGCCTGCTTCAGTTTCAGTTTCGTTTTGAAAATCAAATCGACTATAGTTGAGAAAAATTCTAGCCAATTGGATTACGTATTTCGAGTATGGTTTTGTTTGCATCGATTTGGGTTTTAAAAAAACAATCAACTATAACTGAGAGAAACTATAACCGGATTAATCTTGGACTGAAGTTTAATTTCATATACTATAAATGCTAAATTTTTCGTTTTAATAGAAACTGAATCTGAGGTAATAATCTATACTTTTTACCAGCCACAACTCGCTATCTATTTCCATATACATTTCCATATATTTCTTGTTGAACCATATATAGTTTTTCATTTTAGGAAACATAAGTGCATCAGAGTATCTCCAAAAGAAACTTCAAAACTTCATTTTCGAAGTTTTGTTTACTCCAGAAAAAAACCTTAAAACCTCAAATTTTAAGGTTTCACTATTTAAAAAGTTTCATCTTTTTTCCTTTATATTTTGGTCATTATAATTATATAATTCACTAATTATAATCTTTAAATAATTTTATTTCATATATATTTCATAAATTTTATTTTATATATAAAATAAAAATAGTTAAAATGAAAATAACTTATTAATATAAAGAGGCATTAATATAATAGTATACATAACACAAAATAAATAACAAGAAAATAAAATTACATAGAAACATAAATAATACAGAAATAAAAATACAACAATACTAATATATTTTATGAATTGATATTGCTTGTAATATACTAATTATGTATTTTGTGTTATTCAAAAAAATTATGATATAAATTGATTATGATTAATAGTAATGACTTTATTGTAAATTTTAAAAATTTAAAAATTATATTTGAGGTCTGTCTTTTGAAAATCAACAACCTTAAACTTCAAATTCGAGGTTTTTTCTGGAGATGCTCTCCCAAAATATATAATTTATTCAATTTGTTCCTTCTACATATATATTAATGATGGTTAGGAAGTAAAAATAAAAATACATTTTTGTGTGGTCGTACAATGAATGTAATCTCGTAACTTAAAAGGTGGGTAACAAAATTTGCTTTAGTTTCCTTTTAATAACACCACTTTACTTCTTTCAAATTTTGACCAACATTAATAGGCCCCCAAGGGAAAAATAAAGACATGAAGCCACTGTTACAACTAAGACCAGAAGGCGACCACGATATTTAATATTTGAAAGATTAGATGCCGAGTTATTCCCCCTATTTGATCATACTACTCATCTTATATATACTTAGAGAAAAATGGCATTTAAATCCCAACTACTTCAAAAACGCCAAAAAAGCTTGTCAAATATCGAGGTATAAAAAAGTCTCCAACTTTTGTTGACTTTTTTAAAAATCGTAACAAATCGTTGACAAAGTCGATTTAAGCCCACCGTTAACTCCATAATAACACCGTTAACTGTTGCCGTTTAACTTAAAACGACGTCGTTTTGTCATACGATAAAGCTGGATTAAATTGGCCAAAAGGGGATTCGAACCCGAGACCCTGAACCCATAATCGATGCTCTCTTAACCATTGTGTCACGGTAACTCATCGAACATTTATCGAATCCTAATTTATTTGAATAGACTTTTCAACATATTTTTTTATTTAGGGCAATAAGGTAAACGAGGTCGTTTTGGGTTTAGGGTTTAGTATTTTGAGTTTAGGTTTAGTATTTTGGGTTTAGGGTTGAGTGTTTTGAGTTTAGGGTTTAGTATTTTGGGTTTAGGGTTTACTGTTTTGGGTTTAGGGTTTAGTGTTTTGGGTTTAGGGTTGAGTATTTTGGGTTTAGGGTTTACTGTTTAGAGTTTAGAGTTTAGTGTTTTGGGTTTAGGGTTGAGTATTTTGGGTTTAGGGTTTACTGTTTAGAGTTTAGGGTTTAATATTTTGGGTTTAGGGTTTAGTATTTTGGGTTTAAGGTTAAGTGTTTTGGGTATAAGGTTTAATATTTTGGGTTTAGGGTTTACTGTTTTGAGTTTAGGGTTTAGTATTTTGGGTTTAGGGTTGAGTATTTTGGGTTTAGTGTTTAGAGTTTTGGGTTTAGGGTTGAGTGTTAAACTCTAAACAGTAAACTCTAAACAGTAAACCCTAAACCCAAAACCCTAAACCCTAAACCCAAAACACTTAACCCTAAACCCAAAATACTAAACCCTAAACTCTAAACGGTAAACCCTAAACCCAAAATACTTAACCCTAAACCCAAAACACTAAACTCTAAACTCTAAACAGTAAACCCTAAACCCAAAATACTCAACCCTAAACCCAAAACACTAAACCCTAAACCCAAAATACTAAACCTTAGACCCAAAACACTTAACCCTAAACTCAAAATATTAAACCTTAAACCCAAAACGAACTCGTTTACCTTCTTGCCCTGAATAAAAAAAATATGTTGAAAAGTCTATTCAAATAAATTAGTATTCGATAAATGTTCGACGAGTTACCGTGGCACAATGGTTAAGAGAGCATCGATTATGGGTTCGGGGTCTCCGGTTCAAATCCACTTTTGGCCAATTTAATGCTTAACCTCACTAAACTGTGTTATTAGGGAGTTAACAGTGGGCTTAAATCGACTTTGTTACGATTTTTTTAAAAAGTCAACAAAAGTTGGAGACTTTTTTATACCTCGATATTTGACAAGCTTTTTTGGTGTTTTTAAATAGTTAGGGATTTAAATGCCATTTTTCCCTATATACTTATAAGGATTTTAATATTTTTTTATATGATAGTTATGAAAGTCAGAAAGTCACTGAGAACATGGATTAGAAAACAAAATAACACATAAGATTCTTTACAACAAATATATTAGTAGATAGTTTTTAAATACACTGAAAATTTTCATCTAAACTAACTTCTTAATAAATTTAAAATATATTTTGACTTTGATCTACCATCTCACGTAGAAAAATTTATACGCAATTCCCAATTTATTTTTAAACAATAAACCCTTTTGCTAAAAGTTTTAGCCTAAAACACTCTCTTGCTGTTTTATATTCATAACACATAATGTTTCTCAATGTTTATTTATATGTAATAGGTGTTTGCGGCTAACCATAGCCAACTTTCCAAATCAAAATCTACAAAACATTTTACCAACTTTATTTCTTCCTTCTCTTTAAAAAAAAAATGAAAATAATTCTCTTGCAAAAAAAAAAGAAGGAATTTTAATGTTGTGTTAAACTCTTCAAACTGTCAGTTTGCTCAGCTACTATTTCAATAACCGTCTAATTCGTTCACCTCACTTATCTTGATAAAACTTTTGATTGTATGTCGTCAATCTGTTACTGAACAAAAAAAAGGTATGTCAATCTGTTCACAGCTCAGCTTTCTATAGTACTCTTTGTACTAATTTTTAACTGATACAACAATTATATCATCAAACCTCTCATTTTCAAATTACTGAGGTATCGATATAGTGTCCGATTATTTATAGCAATGATTGTATCTCTAAAAAAAATATAAAACATAGAAAAATTAAATTGTTTTAGCTATAATTTAAGTTTTTGTGTAATTAAGATGCACAGTTGATAAAATATAATAGAATTCGTTTCAAGGAAAATAAGTAGACGACAAAAAAGGAAAATAAGTAAACAGGGAAAAAAAAAGCCACTTCCCCTAAAACATGGTTGATAAATAAATTGGCGTTACAAAATGTTCTAGTAGACATATTTACCAAAAAAAAAAAAATGTTCTAGTAGACATTATTCATAGCCAATAGCCAGAAATGCATAAACAATTACATTTGTAATGTGTGTCAATAATGAAATTAATATTCGAAATGGAAGGAGCTAGAAAAATAAATAAAAATCTAAATTAAAAATAGTACATGGACCGGTCCAACATTATGTGCCACTGTTTTTATAATTTACATCAACCAAACGGTCCAAACCTAATTAATTTTATTTAGAGCGTGTCCTATTTATTTATAATATTGACGGGACATTCAACGTTGTGATGTATGTTATTTTATTATTATTCTGCTAGTTAGCGGAATGGTTCACATTTGACATCACAGGTTCACAGGGACATACAAATTCTGACTTTTTTCGAAAACACATTATAAAATATATATTTGATTTGAGCTCGTGGCCTTGCCAAATATAACTCGCGTGTTAACGTCTTAACGAAGAGATGATCATCACCAAATGTATGATAAGTGTCGAAATCATTAATATTCAACGGTCCAGTATATCTACTTAAGCTTGCATGTCGGAATTTAATTAATCAAAAAGAGATGTTTTTATTTTTTGGGTGCAAAAAAATAAAAGAAGTGTTATTAACCAGAACTCAGTGACGAATATATTCGACTAATATACATATTGGAAATTTATGCATTAGGATAATTTCGTGATTTCGATTTCATTAAGCTTTAACAAAATAATTTCGTGAATATAAGGTGCCATGTGATGTGGCACTGTATGGGCATGGCTCATACAAAGTCTGATGACAGGTCACTCCCACCTCACTGTTTTTCCTAATATTTTTCAACGTAAGAATAAATAAGTTTTCAAACTTTTCCTTATTTTTGATAATATTCATCCTATACTTTTCAGATTATTAGCTAAATATGGGTACATGCGTTCATACTTTCACATCATCTCTTGATCTCTTAGTTGATTGATGCATATATTAATTTCAGGGGGAGAATAAACATGTTTTAATGTCCTTCAAGATGTAAACCGCTCCTCGGAAAATATGTATTTAATGGAAATCAACATATGAATTTGACCACTTGAAGACGATATTCTACTATTACTAAACAAATTTTTTATGCTATAGTATTAATTTTAGTTTATCAATAAAAACAAGAAAGAAGAAGCGACCTCAATGATTAACATTCGTCGGCTGAATCAATATCGAGATTTTAAAAATTTAAAATGGTGGTGGGGTGTTTCAGCCTAAGCTTTTAGGTTAAGGCTTTTGACATGTGATTAACTTTCTGCAATAGTAATGGCGCTCCAAAATCCCACAAAAGAAGAAAATTATTTCGACACGCACTTAGGATTCTACAAAATGTGAAAACTTAGAATAACTCACTTGTCGCTTCCATGAAAAAGTGTGTCGTCGTAACACTTTATTTGAGAAAGGGATTAACCCGTTGAATGTAAGCTATTTTTTTTTTTTGTCGAAAAAATGTAAGCTATTTAACCCGTTGTAATTCCCTGCTCAAAATTTCTTGGCTACCAAATGAGATGTAACAATACTTTCTTTTTATTTATTGATTATCCAAATCCCCTATATATTATTTGAGAATCCTTTTTGAAAGACTAACCTTTACTTCATGTGTTTATTACAAGAATGTCATTCTTACTTATATTAATTACATATAATGCTATTATATGATTTGATCACTTATATTAATTATCACTATTACATAATCAAAACTATGATATATCTCATAGATTCTAATTAAAATACATGTTATTTATTCATCCATAAAATATATAACTTTAATTATGTATTTGACCAATATAATCAAATAATTTTATATTAATATATATATTATGTTTATTAAATAACTTTTACTTGAAAAAAATATATTATATTCCAGTATAGTTATTCGTTTTAACTTATATTTATGAATTACAATAATAACTATATCACTTCATAATAATTTATTTACATAATCTTATATTATATATATTTATAATTCTTTAATCTTTATTTAATATAAAACTTATAAATACTTTTACTTTATTAATATTATATTATATTATTATAATATAATAAAAATTATATATTATTTTTCTTAAAGATTATAATATAATAAAAAGTATATATTGTTTTTCTTAAAAAGCAACTTACAAGCAATTTTAATATATAAATAAAAATCACTAATTTATATCAACTTACCATGATTATCAGATATATTTATTATAGTATATAACTACAGCTATAATAAATTTCATTGTATTTAAACATAATTCAAATTTCCTAAAATAAATCAACATAAAATATTTGATTTGTATTGATACCAATCAGTAATAAAATTATGGTAATGAAAAATTATTCTGTTTCTAAACTTAATTAATAATATAGATTAAACTAAGTAACCACACATTTAATTAAATAAACATATAGTAGTTGAATTTATGCTTATTCATATCAATTTAGAAATAAATTCAGATATAAATAATATGTCATAATTTTTTACTCGATTAACAATGATTGAAAATAACTGATTTTTAGCAATGTTATCATATATATATGATTTAATTGTTTTGTATTTATTAATATACAATTTTAAAAGATTTTGAAAATGTTGAAATCACATTATATATCTATATAAATGACTATAAAATTATATTTAATTAATATTTATATAAATATTTTATCCCGCACATGGCGCGGGTTACTACCTAGTACTATTGATATTAGGGATCTAAAGGCAATGAGTGTTATTATAGACAGATGTTAGATCAATGTTATGGGAATAAATACAATACTATACAACAAGTAAAAAATATAAAAGGAAATAATTGTAAACAAACATATATATAACATCAATATATATATTATCAAGAAGAGTGGAAAGAGTAAAAATGGTGAGAGCAATGATGTTGAATTAAGCGCTGTTGCAGAGAGGTGGGGGATCCGGTGGCCCCCTCTTTTATTCCTTATAAAAAAAACCATTCTCTAAAAATTCTTATTAATTTTTCAATAAATAGAAAAATCTTTAGAAAAAAATAATCACATTGCACAATGACACTCACTTTATTAAATGAAAATCTTGAAATTTCAATGATGGAAAAACAAAGCATCAAAGATGTTTTCCCCCCTCACTAACTGGTTTTTAGGGTTCAAACATAACAAGTAAAACCCTTTTTCTGTACATCGAAATAGAATCATGCAAATCCAATAACTAAAGAAAAATAATGCAATAGTGGAAACAGAGCATGTTTTGTGTAGTGGGAGATCCATGTCTTGTTAGCCGATTTCAACATCCCTGTGACAGGAGACATTCAAATGTCTCTGTCTGTGTCTAGCCTGTGAAGAACACAAAGGGACAGTTCTGTCTGCTGAAAGGATTTTGGTTCCATGAGTTTCATCACAAGCCTTTGGTGCTGTTGAACTAAACCAGCTTCTTCGAGCTCAAACAAGAGTTTACATGTTTCTATAAGTCGTCAGCTTTCAATCTCAGTCTCTGCATTTGTAACGTAACACACACACTCATGACTCATCAAGGACACTCTTTATGTAATAAACTGAGGACTAATCTACATAAATAATTATTCTCTAGAAAATCATTAACTTTGTGACATCCTCAGGATGGAGAGATTAATTTCTGTTAACAAAACTTGGAATACATGTGGAATTCGGAATGAGATTTGTTGATTTTATATCATTTCCTGGAAATAAAATACCACTACATGCCAAAACAAAACGTGGGACCCTTAATGACACGTGGAATTTATGGGATTCAGAAGAAAGTAATCCAAGGCTGCTAATACTCTCTGGTCTCTGCCATTAGAACCAATCTCAAGAGATAAGGAAACTTCACGAGACAGAACACAGAGAGAGAGATGAGCCGTTGCTGCTCTCTTGGGCTCTGTGCCCCGAATCCTTTGTCCTCTCTCTATTCGAGACCTCGCACTCGCAGCGTCAAAGCTCCTCTCTGTATTACATCTCACACCAAACCAAACTCTAACACAGATTCTCTTCTTCATGTAAGACTTCCTTCTAACTCATGTTGATTAGAGCCATCGACAAGAATTTGGGGAAAACAAAACTCTGGTTCTTGGGCTTGACTTTTATTGTTTACCACAGAATGTTGCCAAGATGAGAGTAAAGGCCGTTGATTTCTTTGGAGCAAAGAAGACAATCCTTTCAACTCAACTCGGGGCAGTTCTTGCCACGGTAAGAACATTCGAGGCCTCGCTACACACGATTTGAGATTATGAGAGAAATGGTGGTAACCGAAAATCTTCAGTTTCTTTCAGATTGATCATCCGGCGTTGGCAATAACGGGAGTCAACCACGAGCAGGAACTAAGCAGCGTTGTGCTCGATATCGGGATCATATCGGTTTGGTACTTCCTCGTAATGCCAGTAAGTTTGAGACAGAGACATTGTAGTAGTTTCCTAGATGATTTATGTTTCTGAAATTACTTAATCTGGGGCTCATATACAATGGTGTTATATTAGCCAATCATCATGAACTGGCTGAGAGTAAGATGGTACAGAAGGAAGTTCTTCGAAATGTATTTACAGTTCATGTTCGTCTTCTTGTTCTTCCCCGGGTAAGTATCACTTACACCATATCATTCGCATCGATGCTTGCTCTCTATCTCCCTCTGGTTCTTAGGAATGTTTATTGTTCTGCAGACTACTGTTATGGGCACCATTTCTCAACTTCAGAAAGTTACCCAGAGATCCATCTCTGAAGTATCCTTGGGACAAACCAAAAGACCCTTCCACGATCAAGAACGGTTACCTCAAGTACCCATTTGCAAAGCCAGAAGATTACGACTACTAAATCTGGATTCACAGTAGATTCACAAGTTTGTTTTATATCTTGCGACTGTATATACTATGGACTCACTGAATGTGCGGGCTCTTTTCTTATATTCGGCTTAATGCTATGTTCTACTACATAGTCAATGACTATCATCCCAAAACATATAATAAACAGAAATAACTTTATTGTAATTTTATGGTAAAAAATAAGGAAGAAACAAATTATCTGGACACAAATAAAACAGTCTACACACCTTCTACAACTTGCGAGCTTTGAACAAACTCCCAAATTCCCAACTTTGTGACTATATAAACGAAATCATCATTATTTCTAGTCAAGCTTTTCAAAATTTTGTATCTTGGAAGCGTAAAAGGCTTTAACTTTAAGTAAATTCTCTACACCGACGATAATCAGAGTTACCTCTGCTTATCGTCCTCAGGTTGTTTTGTTTCTCTTCTCTCTTAATTCTTCAAAGCTGTGACGACTGCGTTATAGTATTGCTGCAGCTCCAATGAGTCCACCAGGTTCTTCAGCTCGTTTGTAGCCTCAGGGTTGGAAGATAGAACAGCTGCAGCAGCGGCTCCTGCAGCAGCTAGAACCACAACAGTAATGGCTGTTCCTTTGAGGCAGCCACTTCCACGGGAGAGTCTCCCCGATATTACTTTGCAGGACTTGTCAGCTTCTTTGTAAAGAGAACCATCGGCTTTTCCTTCAGTGATGGCTTCCTCGTTCTAAGAACATCAGAGGTGAGGTCAGGGATGATATTACAAGCGGATGGAGGGTGAAACTAGTTGGCTTAATAGAGTAAGAGGCATTACCTTTAGCCTGAAGCTCTTCATAGTTCGGTTGAGAGTGGCAGTATCACTTGGTGATGATGATAGCTTGACAGAATGGTCCTTCCATTCGTCTACAAGCCTTTTAAGAACAGCAACACTAGCTTCTAGATTCTCCTTGTAGACATTGTCCCAGTACTTGCAGCAATCAACGTTTTCGGTCACAGCCCAGATAGCGATTGCTGTCGCTTCCTTGGCTAAAACAGGATTTCCTGTAACAACGGAAACACATTATAACTCTGTTTTGGAGAAGTGAGAGCGTAGGAGAAAACTCAAAGATTCAAGGCTTCGTTTGTTACCAATACCTTCTCCAGCTAATCTCAGAGCGAAAGTGAATATCTGCTGCGTGGCTTGTTTCATAGCCTTGCTTCCCGGTGCACCGGCAAGAGCCACTTCCTTTAGCAAGGGATACACTGCCTCAAACCTCTCGGTAGCCTGTGTGCATCAGAGACAATGCTTTGTGATCAGAATCAACAAACGCATCAAGCTTTCTTGTTTCATAAATTCAAACTACTATTACTTACCTTTACTCTTGCGGATGAAGCAGGGAATGTAAGCCGCACCAAGATATCAAACGAGGGAGGCGGAATCAATCGCTCTCCCTTCCTAACAGCTCCATTTACAAGTATGGTCCGAGCCTTTGGATTCGACAAAATTCTGATACGAAAGTTGCATAAACTAGGTTAGATGATTTGTCAAACATAAACAAAAAGGAGATCACAATTCACAAGAAAACTTCTGACTCACTTCTCAACCAACTGCAGGATGAGATCCCTTGACTGAGGGTTGCAGTTCTTATTACCGACTACAGGTAACAAGTTATGTGCCCATGACAACAAGCCTACGGATAGATCACCTTGAGAGGCCTGTTCACATTCCACATTTTACAAAAAGTTCAGAACACAGCTCACAGAAAACACAACTTTCTACACTTTTGCTTCTAACAAAAAAAAAACACCAAACAAACCTGAGCCATCATCCAAACTGTAACCGGAAGCTTGTCCTGTCCTTGATACTTAGGATTCTCTCTCAGAGTTGGCAATGCATTAGTCAAAGCATCAGGTTTCCTACGCAATACCATTGCTAATGCAACAAATATTGCCACCTAAAAATATAACATAAAGAAGTTATTAATCCAAAGGTAACCTAGATACTTAAAATTGATTAGTAGCCTGAACAAAACATCACAATTTCAAATCACCTGAGATTTGGAAGAAGCATTTTGTGCACCTTTCTTCCCACCTTTGGCACCTCCTTGGTGTGCTGCCAAATCTGTGAGAATACAGTCAAACGCCCACAACACAAAGGCTCCAAGAGCTTCGATTGGACGTTTGTTGATCCAATCGACTGATGTTTTGTAGACTGGTTCAGGAATATGAGATAACGGGACCTGTTTGATTAAAGATATCAGCTTTACGAACTTAGTCCTACACTTTGATTCGAAAACCTCACAAGAAAGTAAAAGAAACATAGCTCACATCGATCAATTTGGACAAAGGAGACTCTTTGAACATCTTCACCCATGGAAATTGCACAGATGATACTCCAGAAAGTGCTCTCCCAAAGTAATCAGCAAATCTCATTAGCTGAATCTCTGGCTGAGTCGAATACGATTCCTATCAAACCAAACAACAACAAACAAAAAAGTTTGAATTTTGATTTGTGGGTTATCGATTTCAGATCACAATTCAAACGATCAAAACAAATCGGATCGAGTTTTCAAAATTGCATGCACTTACCGATGCTTCGAGGAGGAAAGCTGCGAGATTTGAAGGGTCGATCTTCGCCGCAGCTTCGGACAACGACACTTTCGGCTTCTTCTCCTTCTTCGGTTTCGGCTTTTTAGTTTCCTCCGCCTTCAGATTCTGCTCATTCATCGCCGCGATCTCCTCATCGCTGTCATCGTAATCATACCCCTCGTCGCCGTTACCGTTAGATCGGCGTTTAGATCTCGCTCCGCTCGATTCATCCTCCACGTCAGTGGCAGCCATCTTCGCCGCAAGGATCCGTTTTCTTCGATCCTCAGCTTGCTCCTCGAGTGAACGGAAGACGTTGTCGCCGTTAGCTACGTTTCCGTTCGGAGCAATTTTGCCGGAAACGGCGCCATTCGCCGCTTGATCCGCCGGTTTCTGTTTCCGGTTGCGTTTTGGGTACACGACTTTCTTCCACCCATGGTCGACGTGGGAGTTACCGTTGGAGGTCTCGAAGCCATTGTACTCGACAGTTTCGATCGGATCCATTTGAGTTTTTATAAAGTTTCTCACTTTTCTCGATAATTCTCTCTCAGGCGTGAAAAACAGAGACCAAAGTAAACTAGGAGATTGACCGGAGGGAAGAAAATGGTTTTTATATATGAAAAATAGGGCTGATGAAGATAAAAACAATATCCTTAATTTGTATTCAATCTACGAAATTGCCATTGTTATATGTTAAGCAGATTATGACCAATGGATTTAGTTTTTGTTTTTTAGTCTTTTTTTCTTAAACACGTTTTTTAAGTTTAATTGTTTAAGGATCGTGATTCCTTTTCCCAAAAAATCTAGAAAAGGGTAAATTAAAAATTTGAAAAAGATATGTCAGCCTCTCTTTTTTATATTATCAGACATTTTGTTTAACTGTAAATATGTAAATATGTAAATATCGTTATTCTATTTTTTTATTAATATGGTAAAGTGATGTATGACAAGAGTTCCACTACCACTAACCGTATACACAAAAGAAAAGAATATACATAACACAACAAAATCAATTAGAGAATCTTAATTTTGGATAACGTTTTCAAAATCGGATCCTCCTCTTTTGTCAACAAGATCTTGGTTTCAATGTTTTTTCTCTTTTTTTTTTTTCCGTTTCAATGTTCAAACTTCAAACTATCATAACCTTCTACAATTAAAAAGGTTTATCATAAAACAAAACTGTATATACATAACTTTTCAGTGTCATTTTGAATGTTAATCAAATTAAGTTACATATCCAACCATAAAAATAAAAATAAAATTGGAACTTTTATATAAACAGAAGAAACAACAAAGTTTAGATAAGTGCAACTAAAATTTTTATATCGTCAATTAATATCAACATAATTTTAGAAAAACATAATTTTGTTATCTCCAATTAATACTAACATAATTTTATCACAAAAAGTCAAGAAAAACTGTAAATATTCGTTTCTTTAGATATTTCTCAACTCGTTTTTTTGCTGACTATTTTTCTTTATATATATTTATTTGTAATATAAATTATGTGAAACTTATTTTTTTAATTATTTCTATTTGTATTTGTATTAAAATTAAGTTAGTATAATATTATTTTTAAAATATGTTCAGTTAGTATAATATTATTTTTAATAAATCTCTAAAATAATTCTGTTTTAGTAATAGGAAATTTTCTTTCTATAATATTCATTTGTACATGTGTCTTTTTGGCTAAAGTTTTAGATCTATGAGTAACTATCTATATAACATATAAATTTTACTGTGCATTCTTCAAAGAATTAATAAGTTTTACTGTGTTTTAAATAATCTAGAGAATCCTAACAGAGAATAAAAATCTCAGTGCTAATTTGTTTTTATTGTGAGCTGGTTTAGTTTTGCTACAAAAGAAATAGGGTCTTAATTAGGAAAACTTTGGCGAAGATCACGAATATCTAAAAATACACATGTGGATTTGTTTTTTTTTTTTTTTTTTTTTTGTCAAGCTATACTTTAATTTTAAATTTCTGTAAAATAAAATATACTTAAGACAAAACACGTTTTACAGGGGCGGTTGTTGGTGATTGTGACTTGTGAGTGAGAGGTGTTTGTCTCCTGATTGTTGATGTCTTAAAAAAGACCTTCCCGTGATCTAGATTATGACGAGGAGATCTTATGACATTGGTGCGGTGTCTTCCAAAGACTTGATTTGGAGAACTAGAAAACGAAAAAAAGTAAAGTGGTTCATGGGCCAGACAACGATCCTCATAACTATCTGAAGATTGTTGGGCTGATTTAGAAAACAAAACGAGAATTGTTCCTACTTCGAAGATGGATCAAACAGAAGCTCAATGTCCTACTTCGAAGATGGATCAAACAGAAGCTCAATGTCGAACAGTCGAACAGAATTGGATGAATCAAATTGGATTGCTTTGGGCTGCGTTTCAAAAACACCCAAACTGAATTGTCAAAAAGTGCAAAATGTTATAAGTGAATTTGCATTCATCTATATTCTATAGTGTACTAGATTCCACAAAATAAGTGGAAGCTTAGTGTAATTTATTTTATTCATCATTAACTCTTCTCTTTTAATATATTTATCTCATCATCACCATTTACCTCCAAACTCCAAAGTACTGTCCATTGAGTGTGGAAAACTGGTTTCCATGGGTTTCGTCGATTGGTTATACCGAGGCCCGTAGGTTTTAGCCATCAAGCCCATAAAAATTCTAATAGTTTGAACCTCACCTACTTTATACAATCCCTCTCTTAATTGACTGAATCTCTCGTATAATATTTTCCTCCCTTAATTTTGTTTTCCCCGTAGTTCTACACCTCTACTAAGAGACTCTAGTCTTTTCAGTTTCCGCACCGAAGTTGTGCTAACTTTCTCCAATTTTACATATGGATCTTAAATTGCTCATTCGCAACAAACAACCACAAGTATGCTATATGAGGAAACAGAGAAAGAAACGGATAATCTATATTTTCTTGTTGACTAAATCGTGTATGGTGATTAACGTGTACCCAAGAGCTTAGTAAGAATAGTTTATACTACATGTCTCAAAAACCTTACCATGATGCACACGTGTCGTTAAAAAAACGTTGTGTTGTTTCAGTTCTTGTAGAAGTATCCAAAGATCTCTCCGTGTTGGATAAGGAAAGGTGGGAAGACGTGGAGAGAGGAAATAAAACACTGTCGTTTTCGTGATATGGAGAAAGAAGGGAAGTGAAGCACGGCAAGACTGTAGAATGCACGAGGAGGAGCTAGTAGTAGCTAGAGAGAGTACAAGTTGGTACGGATTCTTTTATGCGTATTCATTCACTTGTACTTTTCTTGTTTCCTCTGTCTTAAAAGTTTATTTTTTCCCCCTTTTTTAATCAAAACAGATTTTATCACCTTTATTTTTTCGGATTCGACAATGACATTTTTCCTCTTTACCACTTGACACTTTACGACAATACTCCTAACACAAAAAAAAAAGAGAGTAAACACGGTAATATAATATTCTACATCACGAGCACAACAACTATCTATCACTCTCATCACCTCTGTTTCTCTAGAAGAACTTATTCCGTGATAATAAATAAATTGAAAACGTGTTTTTCGAGAAGAATAATTCAGAATTCTACTTTAAAAGTCCACAATTTGTGCCTGCAAATTGCGAAAACTTCTAAGCTGATCCACTTGCAAGAGGAAGAAACCAAATTATCACTTGAAACAAAGCAAAACACTAAACTAATCGCAGTTAAAAGTAACAGACAAAACGAAATTTGCTTTGTACACACACACCAACAAATCAAGAAGGGGAAGAAATTCGAAACTTTTTTTATTTCCGATGATGAATGAGAGATGTAAAAGACAACGGCTTCAATGTCAAATAGAAGCTTTTTTGACAAATGGAATCAAATCATAACGAAAAGAAGGAAAAAAAAAAAACAGAGAAGATAAGAATCGGTCTTTGGTCTTTGTCTGAAGAAAAGAGAGAACGAAAAACAAATCAAATCTTTAATGGGTGGGGACTTTGAGGCTGAAGGACTTGTTGATCCAAGCTTTAAAGCTTCCTCCTTTTCTTGCTCCGTTAATGGAATTAGATCTTCCATCATTACCTTCCTTCACCTTCTTCTCCTCTGGTTTCCTACACAGAGTGAAGTTCCTCGCACCAAGCGATCCAATTGCATTCCATGCGCTTAAAGCTAATCACAACAACAACAACACAAAAACAAGTTTAGTAAACCAATTCTAAACCGGAATTTACCAATTCGAATTTGGGTGAAATTGAAAATCGGTTTATTACCTTCGGGTCCAACCATGGGACAGTAGAGAAGAAAGTCATTGAAATCGGATCCGAGAAGCGGGAGGCGACCTTCGCGAGCGTAGCACTTGAGAGCAGTGTCGATCACAGAAGCGACGAGATCTTCCTCGTAAGCAACGAACCGGATCGGACCGGCGCTACCCAGAACCGTAACGCTGATTAGGATCCTGTTTCCCTTGGCGTTCTGGTTCTTCTTCTGCTTGTTGTAGAGCAACATCTTTCCAAAATTTTCAAAGAGATTAAAAAATAAAGAGAGACAAAAAAGCGGCAGATCCCTAATGAAATCTAGATTAGGGTTTCAGGGAGGACGAAGGAGATTGTAGATTCACGGGTCGAGGCCGAGGCAGCGGAAGTACCAGCCTTCTTTGCAGGAGCCGAAAGCGAAAGCAGATGAAGCAGAGAGAGGAAGGATGAAGCTCGCCCTTTGGATCGGAAGGGAGAGCATAAACTTACCACCGATCGGATTCGTTTCCACCATTCACAAACGATTCCACAGAGAAAATAATTTTGGAGGAAAGAGAGATCGTAATCGAGAGAAAGGAGGAAAGCACTTTTGGTTTTTTCCGTAGCGAAGAAGCAGAGAAGAATATTGTGAAGAATATTGAATGTGATTGTTGAGCTGAGGGGCGAGGGGGCGTATTTAAATACGTGGTTAGGGTTAGGGTTTGTTTGGGAAATTTGCGAAATTGGGGATTTTCCGAAGTTGTGTTCTGATACCGTTTTGGTGCTTTTTTTTTTTTTACAAAACGTGCGTTTTTTTCTTCTTCTTTCGTTGACGTGTTTTATTTTGTCCCGTGTATCCACCGAGTACCAGACCAAAAAGATATTAAACCGGTTCGGTTCGGTTCAATGCATTTTTTTTTGGCTTCCTCGAACGGAAGCCCATTTCCAAAAACAAAATTAAACTCATCAGTTCTGAATTGCAGCGTCCTATTACTATTCATTGGTGCAGAATAAACTAAAGTTTATCCCGTCCCTCACAGTTACCACAGGGAGGTGAGGAATCATCATCTGAGTGACATTTGTTTTTGGCCCGGTTCAATGCATTTGCACATTCTTTTTTATAAATCCCGGTTTTTTGTGACTTCTAGACGATTTTTTTTTTTAAAATGTTATTCATCATATAACAATAGTAATTTATGTATTTACATTTGTGTTTAATTTATAGATCGTGCCTTTGACGATCAATATTTTGCAAGTCATTCGAATCGAGTGATTTTTATTAGACTGGCATCGATGTTAGAGATCTTTCTTTTTCTTTTGTCATGGATGTTAGAGACATATGGCAATTTTCTAGAGTGTTTCTCATTAGAACTTATCACATAGGATGTGGTATATTATTATAAAATATTTACAACATGAAACAAACAAATAATCGAGGATCTGGATGGCTATATAGGGAAGAGGATGAAGTCGATTTCTTTTGCGACTCTTTATCGTATCAAACTCTCTCTCTTTTTCTTTTTTGTAGTACATATGAAGTGATAAATGGTAAACGGTCGTTATCGAAGTTGAGCAATATGAAGTGGCATTAGTAAAAGAGCATCACGTGTCGCGCCTTGGACCATTGTCTTGATCCTTGCTGCTTTTAGGTTCCACCGATACAATCCTCCCCATATTAATGTAACACCCGTCTCCCGACACTCGGTAACGGCGTGCCACTAACCATAATATAATAATATATATTCAAATCACATAAATAAATCACGTTTAGATTTCCGGAAATCCATAAAATACGTCTGTCGTCTCACAATCGTATTACCGTAAATAAACTGTAAATACCAAGTCTGAAATACAATACGAAAATACGAAATAACATAAATCCCAAAAGTAGCACCAGATCCGATAAGTGTCTACTACTCCTCATTCTCACCTGAAAGGGGAAAAAGAGGGGTGAGTAACAGGGGAGTCACTCAGTGAGGTATGGGATGCTAATCACAGAAACGTAAATCTGACCATAGCACGCCATACATAGGAAATAGACTAACATGCACAATCACGGTACCTAAAGTACCCAATGAACAACCAACATCCTATTACCAGATCCAGTGACCGGCGGCACCCTCCTACCCGAGGACAAACTTATGGGATAGTGCCCACTACACCGCCCGTAGACGATTATCGACCTCGAAGGTACTGGAAACAGCAGGTCGACTAATTCTGCCCAGCACCATCTCCTCAAACAACACGCGACGCAAGTACAAAGATAACGTCTCTGTACCCCCGCAATCCCTAACGACCCACATGGTCAACTAATCCTAGTTCTAGCAGGTTTAAAAGAATCAATTAACAGTTTAATGCACAAACAGTGGGTTGAATCATCTATTATTCCAAAGTCCGATTTACAAACAATCCTAAAAAGACTCTAGCATAGAAACGGAACACATTTAGTGCTAAATCCTATCTACGGCGCTTTTTAGATGAAAGATACGAAAGTCCGCGAAAAGCCCTCACCTTAGCTAAAACGGATGATTACTGCGGCTTCTGAACTCCGGATGCTAAAACGGACACTGAATCGGAAAAGTCACCGGCGGTGACGGCGGCGGTGTCGGTGGCGGTGGCGCGTGGGAATCACGCGCAGCTGGTTCGGCGGCGCTGGGCGCGTGGAAATCACGCGCCGGTTCTTCTGACGGCGCGTGGCGGCGCGTGCGTTGGGCGACGGAGGTTGAGCTTGGTGGCGTGGCTTCGTCTCGTCGAGCTGAATCCGATGGTGGCCTGAGGGCGGTTTGACGGCGGCCGGAATGAGCAACTTCTCTTCTTCTTGTTTCTCCTCTTCCTCCTCCTCCTCTCTCTCTCTCTCTCTCTCTCTCTCTCTCCTCTCTCCTCTTTCCTCTCTTCTCCTCTCTCTCTCCTCCTCTCTCTATCTCTCTCTCTCTCTCTCTCTCTCCTCTCTCTCTCTCTCCTCTCTCTCTCCTCTCCTCTCTCTCTTCTCTCTCTCTCTCTCCTCTCTCTCTCTCTCTCTCTCTCTCTCTCTCTCTGCTCACGGTGGAAGGGTGAGGAAATGGTGGGGGAGAAGCTGAATAAAAGGGGAGAAGATGGTGAGTGGTTGGCTGGGTGGGAAAGGAAATGGTGGTGGGGAGGGCGTTACAATTAAGCTTGAGAAGTTACACGTTTCTTCTACTTTTAGAACTTATTAAGTGATAAAAATCTTTGAAACGCACCTATCTCTGTGGAATATAATTAGATTATTCCAGAGCATAAGGCAAGAAGTTCGAGGAGAGTTGTACCAGAATTCATCTTTTAGTTGTGCTGGTGATATTTCTTGGATACACGCCACACCTAACTTGGTTACATAGCACTCTCAACAACTTAACTTCACTTTGATTTGTGGCATATATATATACCAAAATGCATTTTTGTATAGGGACTTGGTTATAATTAAAGGGAGGGATTAATTAATTGGCCACTAAGCATGTTTCATGTATGTTCTTCATTATCTTCAATTTAGCATTTCGGTCGAGTCTTATTTGAGTTGGGTGGATTTACGTCATAGAAAGCAGAAAACCTATCATTTTCTGACATTAACGAAAAAAGAATTTGCGTGAAAGTCAACATAATTTTGTTTAATTCGGTTTATATATGTCCTTAGAATATAACCAACCTTTTTAACAATTTATTTAATTTGGGTTAATCGTCGAATCTTAAAAAATGCCGGACAAACGCGTTAATTTGAAGAAAAAAAAACAGAAGACATGATTAACTAGGAACGGCGGGAGACAAACTCTATAAAGATGTCGAATCTTTTTGCATCCAGATCTTATCTTATGAAAAGTGCAATCAATTTTCTCATAACATGGTAAAATTTTACGTGCAGCTAAATGGAATTAATACGGTGACAGAATCAGGTGCAGATAGCATCATATGGGCCATGATCTTTGAATGGTGCAGAGCCAAGCTAAAAGTTTATGACTAAAGATAGTCAGATAGAGAGAGCACATGACTGGCGGATAGGACCAAAACCAACGAAGCATAGATAAAGATCGATGTCATAAGTTTCAGACAGCTATCAGTCTCGTCTCCATGTATTATGATCTCCCCATCTATGTATATCACCTAACTTCTTCCTATCATCATCTCTTCCATGTCTTATCCTGAGCCGCTCAATGTCCCACTAAAATTGTCCGGTTAATTGACTTCTTGTATGATTTATCGTGTAGCTATCTGGCAAAACATATCGTGTCCTAGAAATTTATTATAGAGAAGTAGATTTCGATCCATTAATCGTGAATTCAAATATACCGTACGTCGTGACAAAGAACCTAACTCTTGATTATCCCGAGAAACATGTTTCATATACGTCATAAATGTGCATGTATTGTTAATATATAAAAAATGTATTGTTAATATATACTGTGATCGATGAACAGTTCACAATTCTATTTAGATTTACTATATATCTATCTTGTAAGTTGTAATCTTGTTGACTCGGTCTTCGTTTAATTTAATTAAGTTTGCCATGAACGATCTTAATCGTATCGCTCACGTCAAACGTAATTCATCTTTTTTTTTTTTTTCAAGTTACTCCAATTGTTTATGCATGTGTCACCTAGTGTTAGTTGATTTGAGATATTTTTTTTGGATATTTTTTCAATTGTTCATGTTGTCATGTGTACATGTTGCAGATTGTTACATTTCAAGTGACAAAAAGTGGGTTTAAATATGCATGTAAGTTAGTTTGGATTTGGATGCAATATTTATGCGCTTATAGGAAAAATACATGTTGATTAGATTTATTTTGGGTTGATGGAATCATTTTATTCCAGTTATAATATTATGCATGCATTTCCACCCAAAACAGGAACTATATCTACGTTTAATACATGATGGGAGTCGATGGCCAAGTAGCTGAAAATGCCATTCCTAATTTAACAGGATTTGAGCCTCCCAAATGAAAGTTTTGAAGAGTGACCATTAGATGTTTAAACATCATACACCAGTCGAAGAAACGGCCAAAATTTAAAATTTCCTTCAGTCAAAGACAAGGAGTGGTGGGCATATAGTATATACCTTTTATTATACGAAACAACAGGTCATTTAAAAATTTAAGAGCATATTGGAAACTAATATCATCCATAGAAAAGAAAAATCAATAAATAAATGTGACAGCTTATGATTTAATTTCAAACATACGATGAGGAAGAATACAACAAATTAAAATAAAACAGGAAGATCTCTTTAATTATTGTCCAGCCACTCTGTGTCTGTTCAGTTAGCCACTAGCCAGATTCCCCAGTTTTCCTCATGTCCGTTGATTTCAATCATACGCCAACAAATTAACTCTTCTGGTTTCAAAGGTACGTTAGTAGGAGTAGGACCATTCATTTCAACATGTCACACTGTCATAGTGTCATCTCAGTCCACATATCGTACCATTCCTCCATATTATACATTATCTTATATACATATGAATGTCAGTCGCATACAAGATTCGCTAATAGCTATGATCAGTTCACACAATAATAATAATCCTTAGTTTTCAGTCGTTCTCAATTATTATTATTATTATTAAAACCTTTTGAAATACAATACAATAAAAAAACATGAAAATTCCGAAAAAACTAGAACAGATCATACATAACGAAAGTTAGTGATTTGTACTTAGTGGAATTGAAATGCTGTCGATGGCAATAGTTACTGGTTAAGATTGTAAACTTAGAGGAAGTTGAGGGACTAAAAAGTAAAAAAAAAAGAAGGATACGTCATACGTGTACGTTTACAGGTGAGGAATGCGAACGAACGAAGAACCCTAAAGAAAGGGGACATCATCTCAGATGCTCCTCTACAAAAAAAAGTGATCAACAAAACTCTCCTTCAATCTACCCTACTCTTGTTAATGTTGTCTGACCTTTTTACCCTTAATGAATTGACTTTGACCCAGCTTCTCCCCCTTTGACCTTGACCTTCTCTCTCTTCTCTCTCTCCTCTCTCTCCTCTCTACTCTCTCTCATCTTCTCTCTCTTTCCTCTCTTTCCCTCCCCGACGAGAGACAACCGACGAGCTCCGTCGACCTCTGTTCGCCGCCGTTTCACCGCCGGAGCTTCGTGGAGGTCCGAAATTGAGGTATGTGTTAATTTTTTTTAGGTTTTGTGGTTTTTGGGTTTTAGGGATTTGAAATTGAAAAAGTAGGAGAAATTTGGATTTGATGCATTGGTGTGTAACGAATGTTTCTGGGTTGAATATGACTCTACATTGGCTACAAATGCAATACGGTGGCTGAATCGTGGTGAATTATAAGGTTTTGAAATCTCGATTGGATCTGAGAACCTGGATCTCTGCGAAAATAGTATAACTAGTAATACTAGAAACAATGGGAAACGATGTATAACTAGTAAAACTAGTATTTAACTGGGAACAAGTAGTGTATAACTTAGAAAAACTAGGGTATTACTGTCAACAAAAAACAGTATTGATCGAGATTTTGTGGGATTTTTTTTTAGTTTTTGGCAGGTTAAAATGAGCAATAACATGGCCATACATTATAAATGTGAAGGTCTCATCAATGGTCTAATGTTCAAGACATCATTTGAGGAGATAACTATGCCGATGATCGAAGCTAGGTTATACAAGAAGCTTGGGTTAGATGAAAGTAAGATTAGATTGCAATTGAGTTACATTGCTAGATAGGGTGGATGTGAGCAAATGTCATATATTTGTGATGATGAGGATCTCTTGGTATATTTAACGCATTTGATAGTGAGAACCATAGATGTGTGTTGCTAGTGAAGTTGCTTAGTACACCGGAACAGCCCGTGCAACAATCGAGAGCCGGAACAAGCTCTTATGGTAAGAATTATAAGCGTGTTGATGATGAAAGCGTAGTAATAGGACCTAATGCCATAACGCTGCATGTTGACAACAGAGGTGGAAATGAAGAAGAAGAAGAAGAAGAAGAAGAAGAAGAAGAGGAGGTTGATGATTCTGATAGTGATTCTGATAGTGATTCGTGGAATGTACCGGATTACATCAAGGAGGGTTGCTTTTTGGAGAAAACTTCAATTTATGATTTTGTATTGTCTTTTTGTAATACTGGTAAAACTATGAATTTGTGTTTGAGTTGACTTTTCAACGTTTGATTTATGTAATTTAATATCATTAGGCTATAAATTGGGTTATTTTATTGTTTTCTGTATAATAGTTGTAATACTATCAATATTGTGTTTCATTTGACTTTTCAAAGCAAATAATTGTTAGAACTATAAATTATATGGCAAACAAACATAATAATTGAAAAAAATAACTGATTGTCGAGATGGATTAGTTTTTAGTGTTAAAATTAAAATTCATATGGCAAACAAACATAATAATTAACCCATCAACTTATTTTCAAAGAAACTTCAACTTACATGGTTTTTCCAAGAAACTTCCTTATACTTTAACAAACTCTTTCATAAGGAGAACCAATTTGTTTAGTGAAAAGTACAATAATATCATTTTCGATCATATTATTGCACAGGACTATGATATTCTCATGGAAAACAATGTACTTGAACTGTAATACTAAAAATTATAACTTTTAGTTGGTGTAATACTAGGATAAGGTGGTGAAATTTTTGGGTCAAATTTTTCGAAATTTGGTATAACTAAGAACTTGGTATTACTACGTGTATTTTCCAATGGGGAAACTTTAAAATAGAGGCGGAAAATAAAAAATATAGGCGGGAAATTATAATTTTTAGGAGGGAAAGTGATTTTTTTAGGCGAAAAATACAATTCTTCTCTCTTTCCCACCTCTCACTTTTGTCATTCCAACCTCTCACTTTCTCTCTCTGCACAAATCTTTCTTCTCTCTTCTTCTCTCTTTCATCTCTGGTTCTCTCTCTTTCATCCATCGTTCTCTCTCTTTCATCCATTGTTTTCTCTCTTTCATCCATCTTTCTCTCAAATCTCTCATCTCTCCTTCATCTCTCAGATTACAAGGTACAATATCCGCAATCTCAGATCTGGGTTTTTTGTGTCCTTTTTGGTGAGTAAAATCTTCAATTTCATATCTGTTCGTTTTTTATGTAGGATAATGGACTCCACTATCGCTAGCCATGAGTTTTTGGAGTTGAAGAAGAGATCCAGAAAGTTGGAAATACAGTTGAGGAGATGGAAAAGCAGCTTTATTATTGAAGACTTATCTGCAATTTCCGTGTTATTGACGACTTAGTATTCACTTTTGATACTCTGTTGTAGTATCACTTAGTATTTCTAATGTTATATAGTTGTACTAAGTTTCACTTTTGTTACTCGTATCACTTAGTATTTCTAATGTTAGATAGTTGTACTAAGTTTCACTTTTGTTACTCTGTCGTAGTATCACTTAGTATTTCTAATGTTATATAATTGTTCTTCGTATTTACAATGTTAAAACATAATCCCAACATAAATATGAAAATGATACATAATCTCGTAACACTTGGTATTTCTAATGTTACTTTGTAACACTGGGTATTTCTAATGTTACTTCGTAACACTATGTTAAACAAAGGTTCCAAAACAAAAGTTTCAAATTAAACAAAGGTTCAAAATTAACGCATGCTCGTGGGTAGTTTAATGCCCTTGCAATATACATCCGGCTTCAAGAATAACTCTGGTCGCATCAAACCCTGCAACATACAAAGTTCAATATAACAGAATATTAGAAAATTTCAGTAGTTTTACCCGGTTTTCTTAGTTTTACCATCAAGCTAGTATTACCAAATAATACTACAAATTTCCTGCAAACCTGTTGCTTCATCCTCTTCTTCTGCCTCCCACGTCGGGTCAGCCTTTGTGGGGACATGGTTCGGCGGGTCAGTATTCGGTGGGTCACCGTCTGTCGGGTCATCTTTTGCCGGCGGCGGCGGCTTCTCACTCGGGTTCGGGTTCTTCTTCCGCATATTTCTCGTCCTTGGTGCCATCTTTTGCTTGCCGTGAAACAGTCTCCGTCGCTGTTAGGGTTTGGGAAGAAAGTGGTGGTTTTGGGGGAATTTCGGTTTCGTGAGAGAGAGAGACGGGATGGGACGTTTGAGTTTGTAAGGAAGAGAAGAGAGAGAGTTCGGGAAGGGAAGAGGGAACTTGAAGAAATTCTTCCAATTTTTTAATATCTGGCCCAAGTTCAAGAAAACTCATTTCAGGCCCAAGGTCAAATTGGAAATCTTATGTATTTCATCTGGTTTTATGGTCATTTCCATTGTTTAACAAAAAAAAAATTATAACGAGAGCATCTGAGATCTGAGGTTATTTGGTCACTTGCGAGAGTATCTGAGCCATTTTCCCTAAAGAAAGTAAAGGAGCAGCGATGAAATCGGTAACCCGAAAACTGCGGATGGATCTGTCGATTTCGTTTTTGGAAGTCCGCGTTGAATCAGCGTCGTTGTTCCTCGTAAATTCTATCTTTCTCGAAGAATCCAGATCGTTTCCAATTTTATAAATCACATCAAAATCCGCTTATTTTGGGTTAAATTCAGGCAAGGGTTTGAGGGGATTTCGTGTTTCTTCTCCGATTTGGATATCGCTTAGTCGGAAAAATCTAAAACCTTTTTTTTTGTGTCTGTTTCTCGGTGGAATTTGCAGCGATGGAGGATAAACCGCTAGGGATTCTGAGAGTTCATGTGAAAAGAGGGATTAATCTCGCGATTCGTGATTCCACGACCAGCGATCCTTATGTTGTTGTCACATTGGGTAATCAGGTTTGTCTTTTTTTTTGTTTCTCGTTTCTTGGTTCTTTGCCTTGTAATAAGATTACGCATTGTTCTTGGTTTGGTTCTTTTAGAGTAAATGTGATTTATTTTGTTAAGAAAGGATTGGCCTTTTCGAGCATTGCGTATTCGAAATGTAGGTTTATAGATCCTATAGAGTTATAGCCACATGGGAGGAGCCACAATGTGACGGACTGAGATCACCATGTGATGGTTTTGGTGGCCACCATGTGAGAAAGATCTTCGTTTTTATGTCTTCTTTGCTAAACAACAAACTATATTTTCTTTTTAACAGTACAGAATCTGATTGAAGGGTCAATCTCGTTTAACTGATAGCATTTGTTTTTTTCTTTGGAATTCAATACATGTCTACTCGACTAATTTTAGTACATAATCTTGTTCAAAGGTCTTCTCGTGAAGCTAATTAACTTTACTTCAGGTTCATGCATAATCTTGTTGAAGGATCATCTCTCAAATCAAATAGAAAAATGTCAAAAAAATAGACATGATTGACTTGTGCTAGATGATTGTGTCCATAAGTTTGTTTGTTCTCTGTGAAGTCCTCTTTTATCATCATTTGTACTATGTAATTTTTGTTCGTGAATTTGTTTTTCATCTTTTTTTAACCTTCTTTTGGTCGTTCATTCAGAAACTGAAGACACGTGTGATCAATAATAACTGTAATCCAGTGTGGAATGAACAACTGACCCTTTCCATCAAAGATGTGAATGATCCAATCCGTCTGGTAAGCTCTCACGTCTATTACAACGTTCTCCTCGAGACAACGGAACATGTTTTTACCCTAGTTTATTAGCTTCTCATCGTTGATGCATTGCTTTTGGAAAACTTTCCCCCTTAAAAGAAATGTTCCATGGCCTTTTGGCTCATATTAAGCTCTGTTTATGCAGACGGTGTTTGATAAAGACAGATTCTCGGGAGATGACAAAATGGGTGATGCGGAAATAGACATGAGGCCGTTCCTAGAAGCGCATCAGATGGAGTTAGATTTCCAGAAGCTCCCCAATGGTTGTGCGATCAAGAGGATCCGTCCAGGAAGGACCAACTGTTTGGCTGAAGAGAGCAGCATCACTTGGAGCAATGGGAAGATCAAACAAGACATGATTCTTAGACTAAAGAATGTGGAATGTGGCGAAATGGAGCTCATGCTTGAGTGGACTGACGGTCCAGGCTGCAAGGGTCTTGGACGCGAAGGTATATTAATAACAATCCTTTGTTCTTTTTAATTTGGTTTTTGCTTCTTTTTTTGTGATTTAAATGCGAACATTGGTTCTCTCAGGATCCAAGAAGACACCATGGATGCCAACTAAAAGATTGGACTAAGGGTGCAGAAATGTTGAAGAGAGAGACCGTGAAGATGTGATTGTTTTTTTCTTTTCTTCTGTTCATGGAAAGACGAGTTTGTCTTTGTCTCTTTTAATTATTGTGACAAAAGGCTCTGCTTTGGTCTTTAGTTGTACATGTCGAATATAACCCAACCCTTTATATATATTTGTATCTGTTTCTATTATTGAAGAAATAAAGCAAACCCTGAATTTCAAGAACCTCTTCAAGTTTTTCGTTGGTTCTGCTAACATGAGAATTATCGTAGTATTTGACATATTTGCAGGGTATTGATTCTTTAGTTATGTTGAAGTGGAATGAATATTTATGTTGTGGGACGAAAGGCGAAAAGGTTAACGATGTTCACTTTCCTCCACTGTTAAAGAATCCAAAAGATATTTATTACCAAAGGTGTTCGTGAGAGTAACGCGTTGATGAGAATAATTGAGGAAACAAGAATCTGGAAAAGAACCCTTTTTAATTACTATATTATTTGCTCTTTATTTTTTTGTTACTTTCTCGCTCTTTCGTCCATTGATAAGCCAATTTAAGTGGTCTCGTTGAATTTGAGCCGGTAATATTCTTTTGACGAATAAGAAAAGTAGAAGAGTCAGAGCCTAGAGACATCGATCGTTGTCTGTTTTCTCGTAAAAATTCACAAGAAAAACAGAAACTTTTTTTCGAAGAAAACAGAGGAAGGAGGTTGAAGATGGAGGAACTCGCAGGGCTTCTGAGAATCCGAGTGAAGAAAGGGATCAATCTCGCTAGACGAGACACTCTAAGCAGCGACCCTTTTGTTGTCATAACCATGGGAACACAGGTCTTGTCTCTCATCCGATTTGGTCTTCTTGGTTTCTTGATTTTGATCTGTTTCATGTTTCTGTCTCTGGTTCTTGAGATATATTTCTCTGATTATTCTCTTTCTAGATGGAAAGATCGGAGATTCACCTTTGAGAAACATGATAGATTTCAATTTCTAATCATATTAAAAAGATTTAAATCTTATGAAAAAAAACAATAGATTACTTTGGTATCTGATTTTTGATAGATTCAAACGGCTTGAAGAGAGAGATATATAGAAAATTAGAAATGGGTTTTATCTTAGGAATTTTATCTTGCATGCACTCTAACCAAAGTTTTAAAATCTTTGAATTGCACCAGAAGCTGAAAGGTCGTGCTGTGGAAAACAATTGCAACCCAGAGTGGAACGAGGAATTGACACTTGCGATCAAACACCCCAATGAACCTGTGAATCTGGTGAGTACAAGTTATTCGTCGATTTTCGTTAACCAACAAGTGAATTGTGTCTTTTAGATCCATCTCTTGTTCCAATGTGTGATACTCTTAACAGTGTTCTTTTGAATCATTATGAGTGCAGATAGTCTATGATAAAGATACATTTACATCGCACGACAAAATGGGAGATGCACAGATTGATATCAAGCCGTTCCTAGAGGTTCATAAACTGGGTTTGCAAGAACTTCCAGATGGAACAGTGATCAAGAGAGTTTTGCCAACCAAAGAAAACTGCTTGTCTGAAGAGAGCAGAATCGTCTACCATAATGGCAAGATCGTTCAGGACATGATTCTTGTGTTGAGGAATGTTGAATGCGGTGAAGTCGTGATTCAGCTTGAATGGATTGAAATTCCAGGTGGTAGAGGACTCTGAGAAATGTTTTGATGATTCCTATATATGTGTGTGTGTGTTTGTAATAAAAGCTTTCTGAAAAAACAAAATATCACTTCGTTTTGCGTAGCATAAGAATTAGCTCATGCACATCGAATTTCAACAATATCTGAGCATGGTTTGAGGCCTTGTTGGGTCGTGATAGATGACAAGAATGATATATATTTCTGGTATCTACTTAAAATTATGTTTGCATGGTTGTTACTTTTGTAAAATGTAATGAAGAAGATGTATATTGTTGCACCAAACACATGTTTACTTTTTAGCGTCATCGTCAATGATGTCATATAACACTTATTTCTCATCTGATTTGGTCTTGTGGGTTGTTTGATGTTTCTGCCTCTGGTTCTTGAGATACGTCACGTGTTTAGATGGGAAGATCGAAGAACCAACCTTTAAGAAACATGATATAGATTTCAGTTTATTAATGGGCTTTGATCATAGAATGTTGTTATCTTGCATGGACTCTAACCGAAAGTTGTGAAAATTCGTTGAACTGCACCAGAAGCTGAAGACTCGAACCGTGGACAATAACTGCAATCCAGAGTGGAACGACGAAGTGACCCTTGCGATCGAAAATATCAATGAGCCTGTGAATCTGGTGAATACTAATACAGCCATTGGATTTTCAATCTTTTCGAAGTTAACTACTCGTTTTGTGTTGTAATTGTGTTTTTTGGCCTTTGTTATGAGTGCAGATGGTGTATGCATGATAAAGATACAATCACATCGGACGATAAGATGGGAGATGCGCAGATTGATATCGAGCCGTTCTTGGAGGTTCACAGATTGGATTTGGAAGAGCTCCCAGATAGAACAGGGATCAAGAGAGTTTTCCCGACCGGAGACAACTGCTTGTCTGAATAGAGCAGAATCATCACCAATAATGGCAAGATTCTTCAGGATATGATTCTTGTGTTGAGGAATGTCGAATGCGAATGCGGTAAGGTCGAGATTCAGCTTGAATGGATTGAAATTCCAGGTGGTAAGGGACTTTGAATCAGAGATGAAGTAAGCATCTTAATGGTTTCTATGTGTGTGATAAAAGCTTTGTTTGTCATGGAAGCTAAAAGTTAAAATATAAGCAAAAACAGAGTACTTACTCTGTTTTGTAATGGAGATATTTGGTTTTAGATTTTAACGGAAACCGTTTTTGGTTTCCCGCGAGTTTCCTACTCGGTACATAAAAGAGAATATGCTATTGTTGTTACGCAGATGAAGAAAAAAAAACGTGAAGAAGAAAAAACAAAGAAAAAAAATGTAATAAGCTTGGAAGTTTGCTTGAGGATATTTTTGTTTGCTAAACATGTGAAACTGGAGAGATATTCAAACGTAAGGTTATGGTTTCACCTAGTTACGAATCTTATCCATCTCCAAATCTCAAATCTAAAGAACACTTCCAAAGGAAAAACTACGAAACAACATCGCAAATATAAAATTACGCTTGGAATTATATTTGCTGACATTTGTCATTTTTTTCTTTGGATCTCTACCTTCAAGTCTGGAACTTGATGAAACTCTGTTCCTAATTGACTCCAAATTTGCAAAGGAGAAAAGCTATGGCGTCGACTTCAACTTCATCTTTAATGTCTTCGAAAACTGTAATCTCTCTGTTTCTATCCTCACCAGGAACAGTCAGACGGAGTTTCCTATCATTCACACCAGTTTCTCCTTCATTTAAACCCCTAAGGGCAAGATCTTCAAATGCCACTAAGATTGATGAAGTAACCAACTACAGTCTCGACGAGGACATGGACCAGATTCGACGGCTACAGAACGGTTCTGACGTGAGAGGAGTCGCATTGGAAGGAGAGAAAGGCCGGAGGGTTACTTTAACGCCTGCAGCCGTCGAAGCAATCGCAGAGAGCTTCGGAGAATGGGTTGCAGCAACGGAGAGTCACGGAAGCGGCGTTATTAGGGTTTCTCTCGGGCGAGATCCTCGTGTTTCCGGTGGGAAACTAAGCACGGCCGTTTTCGCGGGTCTAGCTCGTGCAGGATGTATACCTTTTGATATGGGTTTAGCTACTACTCCTGCTTGCTTCATGAGCACGTTACTGCCTCCATTTGAATACGACGCTTCAATTATGGTAAACAGCAATGACTCATTTTGTTTCTTTATGATAATATATCCGCTTTTTAAGAGCTCTCAACTTAAAAGTTACTGAGTAGATTGGAAGTTGTTTCAGATGTGTGATTCTGACATATTTAGTCGTTGTGGTTTTGAAGATGACGGCGTCTCATTTACCGTATACAAGAAACGGTCTCAAGTTCTTTACCAAGAAGGGAGGATTAACGTCTCTTGAAGTGGAGAAGATATGTGATTTAGCTGCGCGGAAGTACGCAAATAGACAGACTAAAGTCTCTACATTGATCAGAACTCGAGCAGCGCAAGTCGATTTCATGAGCGCTTACTCTAAGCACCTTAGAGAAATCATTAAAGAGAGAATCAATCACCCTGAACATTACGACACTCCTCTCGAAGGATTTCAGGCAAGAGCCTAGCTTTATAATCTCTCTTTCTCTCTTCAGTGTTTCTATACAGATTATATGACGGTTTTTGGTTGTAGTTTAGATAGTAGTGAATGCTGGTAATGGGTCAGGAGGGTTCTTTACGTGGGATGTTCTAGACAAGTTGGGAGCGGATACATTCGGTTCGCTCTATCTTAACCCGGACGGTATGTTCCCCAATCACATTCCTAATCCGGAAGACAAAACCGCAATGTCACGCACCCGAGCCGCGGTTCTTGAGAACTCAGCGGATCTCGGGGTTGTGTTTGACACGGATGTTGACAGGAGCGGAGTGGTGGATAACAGAGGAAATCCTATAAACGGAGATAAGCTCATTGCACTTATGGCAGCCATTGTGCTTAAAGAACATCCAGGTGGGTTTACACTCATGATGTTATTTGTTAAACCATATCTTTGATTAGTTTATGTGGATTATAAATTTACAATACTGTCTTTAAGCATTGATATAGGAAGTACAATAGTGACGGACGCAAGAACGAGTATGGGGCTAACTAGATTTATAACGGAGAGAGGAGGGAAACATTGTCTGTACAGAGTAGGGTATAGAAACGTGATTGACAAGGGAGTAGAGCTGAACAAAGATGGCATCGAGGCTCATCTCATGATGGAAACTTCAGGACACGGTGCTATTAAAGAGAACCACTTCTTGGATGATGGTTAGTTAATCACTACTTTTTAATTGATTTAGGCCATAATTGTTTATAATCCCTCTTTTTGTTCCTACTGGTTTATGAGTGATATATGGTCACCATGATCTTCTTATGCTGTTGGTTTTATATGCATTGTGACACATTGTAGGTGCATACATGGTGGTGAAAATTATAATTGAAATGGTGAGAATGAGACTCGCCGGATCGAAGGAAGGTATCGGTAGTCTCATCGAAGATCTCGAGGAGCCTTTAGAAGCAGTTGAGCTGCGGATGAATATCTTGTCGGAGCCAAGAGATGCCAAAGCAAAAGGCACTGAAGCCATTGAGACATTCAGGCAATATATCGAGGTACACTATCTATATTTAAATATCCTATTGGTTATGGTGGTAGCTTTAGACTTCAGAATTATAATTGTGGAACAAATAAAAACCGTGGTTATTAGGAAGGCAAACTAAAAGGATGGGAATTGGACTCTTGTGGAGAATGTTGGGTGAGTGAAGGTTGCTTGGTTGACTCAAATGATCATCCATCCGCCATTGATGCTCACATGTACAGGTAATATACTTTGTTCACAGATTCTATGTAGCATATGATACAATCCGAACTTCAACTTAATAAAAAAAAAAAATTCAGGGCAAAAGTGAGGGATGAAGAGAGTGGGGAAGAGTATGGTTGGGTGCACATGAGGCAGAGCATTCACAATCCCAACATTGCTCTTAATATGCAATCAATGCTTCCTGGTGGATGTCTCTCCATGACAAGGCTCTTCAGAGACAGGTAACTTTTTCATTTCTTTAATCGAATAATGAAGTCTTAAATCCCAATTTGAAATACATGATGCTAAAATGTTTTTTTTTTTTTTGTTTTTGACAACGTTAAAGTTGATTTACGTGTGTTTCATTAAGGTTTCTCGAAGCTAGTGGGATGGCTAGATTCCTCGATATAAGTGATTTCGACAGTTACATCGGAAGTCAATCTTGAAGGCTTTTTTTAGTTAAATTGCAAATTATGTCAGTAAACCGCAATGTGAAGTGCTACTATTGTATCTCTATCTGGAATTATGTACATTACATGTAAAAATCTCAAAAAGAAAATGAAAACAGATATGAACTGTATTAATCATAAAGACAGTTTAGTTAAATTTCACATCATTTTTTCCCCCTAAGATTTGGTTTCCATGTCACAATTACTCACTGAATATGTGGCTGAACTTCTTAACGGAACTAGCTGAATTTTTTCATTCTCATTTATGTCATGTAATTCCCAAGCGGGTACACTTGCTCGGCAAACTCGGTATCATAGTTTAAGTTTTCGTTTTGTAATAAGAAGAAGAAACTCTATTAGTGATCTTGTGAATGTTGTTGCTTGATAGTGAAATTCATCCCAAGTTTTAAGCACAAAAGCAATTAAAATTCCCTAATTAACAGTTTTAAACTGATTGATTAATATTAGTATTTTAATATAACTTAATTGTTTAATTAAATTTAAATAATTTTGAGAAATTGAATTACTTAAAAACTAACATGTTTTTTTTTTCTAACATGTGTTAGACCATCTACAACGAAAGTTTTTAGAAAATAGGTTCATAATATTTTTTTATTTTTACTTTTTAGGTGGAACCCACTTTTTAAGCACTTAAAAAAAGCAAATTCTGTTGTGCCACGTGATGAGAACAATTACGAATTCGGTTTATAAAAGTTCATAAATAGGAACCAGTTCACCTCAAGCTCCTCACTGTTTACGTGAGCCCATATTTGTCTACCCAAGTTCACTGATGGATTTGATCGTATGAGAGTATCTCATGAGTTTCTAATTATTTCTCCTTTTTTTATCAACAAATACTTTTCTCTTATTCTTTTTTTTTTCATTTTTATTTATTGAAATACTATTGAATATCTCCTAATAAAAATGCTCAGTTTCTCACCAAATCATGTGTATTTAAAGCTTCTGTCCACAATATTAGTTTTTTTTTGTTTTTTTTGTGTGTATGTGTGGAGAATATACTGATTGCCATTAACCAAAAAAATATCCACCATGTCATCATATGATTATTTATATGTGAATATAATTGATGGACGACAATAATATTAATGGAAATTAAAGTACTTGGGATGAAAGTTCTGGTCCCTTTTAGTTAGGGTTTAACTACTTGGTTCACAATTTATGGTTCCCCTACAGATGTTTTCTTTTCTTTTTTATTGTAAAAAACAAACCTGATTGGTTCTGTAATATTTTTCGACCGGCTTTCAATAGAATAACCATTATCCAAAAAAGAAGTTGTTGCCGACATCTATAAGTTGAAATATTGGAATAAAGGTTAATTTGGTGGCTGATTAGTAAACTGTACACAGTAAATAAATAATTTACCCACACATAAAATACTTTTATTGGCCATGATATATGTTAGTTGGTTTGTGTTAATACTGTGTTACCACCCAAATCCAAACATGTATATTGTTACTCTGTTACCAAACATAAACACACTTATATGTATATTTTTATAGTAGGTCTCATCAAAGCTAGTACACGTCGCTTGTCAGAGTTACAACTTTAAACGTACAACGATAATATACCCACACATAATTTTATGGCACACTCTCATCATTTATATCTTTCACAAACTCGGACATGGCTCCTTAATCCTTTATTGCGTTTTAATTAATACAGAACTTAAGGCACACGCACATTTTATTCCTCGGACAAGAGATGTTCGTCGATCTCTTTGGAGACTTCGACACAGAACTGGAGGAGAGTCTCGGGATGAGCAACCTCTTCGCTAATCTTCTCGTACTCAAGGTGCCAGTGCACAATACTCCCTGGCCCGCCATGCTTAGGGGTCACCTGGATCGTGAGCAAGAAGCTTTTGTACTCTTTCATCAGATCACCTTCTATAACCCTGAACGTGATCAAGTTCTTCTCCGGCTCCACTGCCTCGATCCTCTCCTTTGCCACCTTTTTCTCCCCATCTGCACCAATTATTTAACATTTTCTAGTTATAGGTTTAAGTTTGAGAATCGACGATATATATATTATAACTGAAATCTAAGATCGATATACACTAGATCCGTCTCTTTTTTTCACTGTAAGTTTTACAAGGCGGCTACATGCCTAAGAACTTAATTTGTAGGAATTTGGATCCAAATATCATGGTTATATTAGGAAAATGGTGTATAATAACGTTAACTTGCCATGAATGTAGTTCCAGAAGATGATAGAGCCGGGTTTGCCCCAATCTCCTTCGTGCAGTTCACAGCCCTGAATGTTGCCTGGAGATGCTTTGGCAACATGGTGAGGTTTCCCGGTGAACATGTGATGGAACTGCCCCGCGGAAGCTTTGATCTCCACGTCTGTCTCAAGCTTCCCAACCAAACTAGACGTCTTTGTTGTCTTCACCTCCTCTTCCGTCGGTTTGTTTGTAGACTCGGCCGTTTTGGGAGGCGCCACCGTCACAGTGGTTTCCGCTTCTTCGGCCGCCCTTGCAGCCTCCACCGTTTTAGTTGGTGCCACGGTCACTGGAGTCTCCGCCTTTACTTCCAGCTTCTTTGCAATTTCAGTAGCAGCCTCCGCCATTCTATCTTTTGCTGATTTGGTTTTCTTGAGGAAATAGGTTTTTTTTTTTAAAGAGAGAGTGACTTTCTTTGTTAAAGAGTGAGTAATTCCTTTGGGAATTCTATAGCCTTATGTAGAGGAACGGGTGAGTAACTTTTGGGGAAATAAAGTTTATCTTTCTTGTGATCAACCCCATCATTATGACCTACCTGAGGATAGCGACGATAACGAAAAGATAAAAGTGAATTATTTGCATTGAATATTGAGTAATTGGCACTAATATACACAAACAAACTTAATTTGCAGAAACGGTATGACTACTGTTCATTTTTCAATATCAACGTTTCACCCCAACAACTTATTAAGCTATAGGTCTAGCCGTTAACTCTGTTATTTTCGTCTTTCTCTCACATAAATCGAAAATTGCTAAACTGTAGATGAAAAAATAGTGTTGCCGGAGCGAATGTTCGTCGCCAGTCACGAGCCTAGTGGGGAAAAGCTAAACTGTTACCATAAGACCAAGCGGGTCGCTGCAATTCTGAAATCGTTGGATCCGGAAGAGATAGAGTTCCTCCTTCGTCGCCACCTTACCCCTACAACATCATATGTATCGGATACTATGATTTGTATAGAGTAAATTTTCTTCCTAACCTATACATATGCTCTAATCTTAATCAACATTTCACAGGAACCCTCATATAAGCATCTTGGTGTCGCCTCAAACAGTCGCAAGGATAGTCGTACGAGTGAACCGGTTAGATAACAAAATTGTTAAACACTATAAGTTTTGTATCAATTATTTGTCAGCCAAAGGAAGAGAAGACTATTTCAATCTCTATTGAAACCATGTGCTGAGAGATTTATATTGTTGCCGCTACGATCATCAAAAAGGGTAAAACCTTCTTTTACGTCACAATGCACATAATGATTACGTTTCCAAGTTTTCTCTCTTTATTTGCGCAAATATTTTTTATATTGTGTATATTCAACTAATTATCCCTTGAATATTTCTACCTACTTTTTTAAATGTGTCTCTAAACTTTTTTAATATTTTTGTGTGTGTAAAGATTCACATATATAAAATTAAATATTAGGCAAGAAAATAAAAAGGGTGAATTATTTGTGTTGTCTATAAATGAGAATTCTGATGAGTTTGTGCATCTGGAGGCTAGTTCCATACAAATGATTTATCCCAATATTGTATCTGAATGTATTTTTATCATTTTTAGGTGTGCATTTAGATGTTACTTTTGATTGTCTGCTTGGTTTTTTTTTGGGGACTAATATTTGTATCATAAAAAAAATGAAATATAATCTTAACCATATTACTATTAGTTTTCATCACTAATCTAAATTATATTTACAACTAAATAATTTCCAGATTGTGTATTTAAACATTTATAAATTTCCATTTTCATGAAATATAATATTATTCAAATTATTTAAATCTTTATGTATTTTAAATTTACATTTTTATCGGGCAAAGTAATATTACCATTTTGAACCATAATTTTGCCGTAAAACGGCAAAATATAAAGTATGTGATTGGTACATTGAACCTCTATTTGATGGATCTGGAATGATTAAAGGAAAAAGTCTCATTATACTTATGTTTTTATTTTATTTTATTGTATAAGTTTCTAGTATATATATAATTATTTTCGTCATTTATCTTTTTTCGACCAGATGTATCTCAATGCTCATTCTAACTCAATTTTTTTGGGTGAGTTAAAAAAAAAAATCATTTAGATACTCTTATCATTTGAATGCTGTGTTTAACTGTACTAAATAATTAAATCTCATTTCGCAGATGAATCTGAATGAGCAAATAAACATGATCTAATTATTGCCAGCGTGCAAGTGGCATTTGATTTTGGGAATGCGTTTACAAAACGCTCCCTCGATTTCGAAACCTACTAGCAACAAAGTAACTTGCACGCTGGAAAGCAGGGATTGGGTCTGTCCACAATGTCGCTGGGGTGCATGCCTAGACCCTGTAAACCAGGCAGGTTTCTCCAAAACCGGTGCTAAGGCCCAGTTGAAATATCTGTAGGCTAATTAAGTTAAAAAAAAATTTCTGTCGGGCTAACTCATTCCTGGAATTAGTCGGAAGGCTCAAGTCATTCCGGGCAAGACAAGGTATCGAGTCCTTGTGGTTCCAATTTCGATGCTGCCCGAATCATCCACGTTTAGAAAAAAAAAAAGAATTATTGAGTCCACTGAAGAAAAGCTGTGGAAAGGGATTGGGAGACAAGAATAAGTGGTTGCATTATTACTTGACAAGACACATTTTGTGGTTTTCTAATTTTGAAAAATAAAATAACGTGTGGTTGTTACATGTGTGTGTTTGTGTATAAATATGAGCTTTTGATATTTGCAAGATACCCCAAAACTTATGCAATTAGAAGACAATAACAACAGCATACTCTCCAAGTTCGTCCCTTATTTTTCCTCTTCATTTCTTTTGTTTACAGGGAAAGGAAGCTCATTTCAACATCATTTTCTTTCTTGCATTAAATCACAAATATTATTATATTATTTTATCAATTACAATCACACGGTTCACTCCGCCCCTTTCTCAGTGTATGTTTATGTGCTAAGACGCATTTGTAATTGCTTTATAAGCCAGTAGAGCTTCTTTATTTACTTACCTTGCCTAAACAATTTACAGAGGAGAAATCCCAGGACAAAATTAGGCTTTTAAGCTCGTTTCAGGAGACAGAAGTTTTGGTAGGAATTGATTTTTGTTAGCCCTTTGATCTTGATGCTCAGATACACTCTAAACCAGATCTTAAAGTTGTCAATAAAACTTTAACTGCAAGGACAGTGAGAGAGGCCAGCTTAGTTCGGCCCAGGTCACAAAGATCTTGATAAATGGCTGTTGAGGATCTCGTATATGCAATGTACAAAGAAAAACTTTTTATGAATCGATGAGAGTGTATAAATTAAATCGAGTAGTGTCCTCCACACAACTAATTTCAGTACATTTATGCCTTCAATCTCTAGATTAATATGCTTTAATTATTTCATATTGGCTACATTTCTGGTTAACTAAATATTGATTCAAAAGATTTGTTTACCAATATTTATTTTAAAAATTAGATTGACGTATCTCTTTATTACATATGAACCTGACCGAAATATCAAATCAATAGCATAATAGTTGAATAGCTGAATCATGATGTAAAAAAAAATTATCAAACAAACAAAACTCGTAAATAAACTTACGTTTTCTATTTTATGAAACAACTAAATAACGAAAAAAACATGAATAGTAAGTATATAAATGCAGTTGCCATAAGTGAGATGCAATCTTAAGGTATATAATTATCACACTCGCTTTTTTTTTTTTTTTTTTCTGTCAACGGGTCCATTAGACTACTTTCTCAACCCTTTGCAGAAAAATTGAGTCGAGTTCTTGTAACGGAAATAGACTTTTAACAATCTGTGACTAAAAGCGTTTTTTCTTCATACCCAAACTTATACGTTATTATCATGTCTTCCAGCGTTCTCTCAACTATCCTTATACTATTAATTATTCAGGGATACAGTTGTAAAAGAGTATGAAAGTTAGTATCTAACTGAAGTTTTCTCTAGAATAGTTATAGTTTTACAAGGTGCGAAATAAATAGAAAATTTATTTTGTTCATTATCAAGTTTTACCGTTTTGTGGAAACATGAGGAATAGTATGTAAACGTAATTCTTGAAAATATGAAAACACGAGACGATTCTAGGGTTCATCGAGTCATGATATATAGCAGAGAAAAGAGCCTTATCAATTAAATTAACAAACATATATCACAAGCTTTTATTAAAAACAAACTTCTAGATCTAGTCCTCATTCAGGAGATGTTCATTGATCTCTTTGGAAACTTGAACACAGAACTCAAGGAAGGTCTCAGCTGGGTGAGCCACCTTCTCGTCAATTTTCTCATACTCAACGTGCCAGTGCACTGTACTCCCAGGTCCTCCCTGTTTTGGAGTCCCTTGTATCGTGATCAAAAAGCTCTTATACTCTTTTAATAAATCTCCCTCTATCACCCTAAAAGTGATCAGGTTTTTCTCCGGCTCGACTGCCTCAATCCTTTCTTTCGCTACCTTTGCCTCCCCATCTACGTCAAATATATATGTTTGAGTTTTGAATCTGAGAATTGATATGAATATTAGTGCCGGCACATACTATAAGCAGGTGGATGTAGACAAATGGCGTACCATGTAATAAACTTGAGTTTTGTCAAGTTTATAGGCTTCCAACTCATAACCAATTAGCAATCTAATATTACCTAAAATAAATTAAGTTTATCTACTACTATGATATAATCATTATATATATATGACATCCACTTGCCATGTACATAATTCCAAAAGACGATAGAACCAACTTTTCCCCATTCGCCTTCGTGCAGATCACAACTGCGAATGTTGCCAGGAGATGCTTTAATTTGGAGACATGGTGTGGTCTCCCAGCAAACATGTGATGGAACTTCCCAGCAGAAGCTCTGATGTCAACATCTATCTCAAGCATCCCAAGCAAACTTGACGCTTCTGTCTTCCTCAGATTCATTGCAGTCCCGGCCATTTTAGTCGCCATTTTTTTCTCACGTTGATTATTCTTGAAACTTAGCAAGGATTTTGAGAGAGGATGAGTTCCTTTTAAGTTTTTTAGCCTCTTTTTGTAGAGGAGTGAGTGAGGTAACGGTTGCAGAAAAAACCAAATATTTATTAATAGCTATTTTGTATCCCTTGTGGTCATGACACCATCTTTTTGTCTCAACTACTGAATTTTTGTAATGGATAAGGGTTATTTAATTAACGTTGTACATAAGAATGATCTAGCGATCATATTCAATATCACACGGTTGATCACGTCTTCCTTCCGTTTTAAAATTTTCATCTTGAGATGATCTGTTAATAATGTACTCTTTATATTCTCGAAATAGATCTTTCTCCGCTGAAAATTCCATAAAATCTATAATACTTTAAAATGATCCTCAAGAAAGCATGTCATTTGTTAATGAAGACAAGTTGGATCATATGCAATTGAAAATACAATATTAGTAATGTTATTAGATAAGTATATGATTAAAATCAATGTTTGAGTTCGCATTATTTGCACGAGAATCTTCATTACAATTGCAAGTATCTTATTTTGATTTCTTTTTAAGTGAGAAAAAATATATTTAATTGTGTGGATCTTTGAAATAGTTGGGTAAAATGTGAAACTTCTGCGGGGAGCTTTTAACTATTTGAAAGATTTGCACAATTATATATTTTTTTACTTAGTAAGATATTTTTTCACAGAATTTTGCCAATAGTCTTTCCTTTTTCTTAATATAATCACTTTATTTTTGTTAATATTATGATACACTATTAATCATCAAAAGTTATATATTTACCTATCATATTATGCACATCATTTAGTTGCCATAATCTTTATTTGATCCATAGTTTGTGATGAGTTTGGGTCGTTATTACGCTTTTTTTTTTTGGGTAGAATGCTTAAATACATCTCCACACGATACGATACAAATCTAGAGTTCTTAAGCATATGAAACCAAAAACCATGATATGTAATTTAGTGGTTATGTTAATATTGTTATAATGTCATATAGTATTATTTAAATTATATTATTACCTAAATTCAAATCTGCATATTTACATTTTATTGATATAACTAATGAATCTATGAAAGCAGAAAAACTAGGCTTATTGATCCAAACATATATCACATGCTTTACAGTTTTATCAAAGAAACATATCACACTTAAAGAAACTAAAAGCAGAATACATACATATACAGTATAGCACTTCCATTACATGTAACTCAACCATATTGTACACTCATTATTTAATTGACATGCTTCAACCACACATACAAGTACTGATAGGATACTCACACGAGGAGTACTCTCCTCTATTCCTCAGACAAGAGATGTTCGTCGATCTCTTTGGAGACTTCGACACAGAACTGGAGGAGAGTCTCGGGATGAGCAACCTCCTCGCTAATCTTCTCGTACTCAAGGTGCCAGTGGACAATACTCCCTGGCCCTCCATGCTTAGGGGTCACCTGGATCGTGAGCAAGAAGCTTTTGTACTCTTTCATCAGATCACCTTCTATAACCCTGAACGTGATCAAGTTCTTCTCTGGCTCCACTGCCTCGATCCTCTCCTTTGCCACCTTTTTCTCCCCATCTGCACCAATTATTTAATACTTTTCATTTATAGAGGTTTGACTTTAAGATTACTTGAATGTTAGTTCAAAAGCCTATTATAAGTAGTTAAGTACATATTTACATCAAGTGGTAGTATTATATTGGCTATCGCCTTGTAGGTATATATGTCACGGATTTGTTCGCTTTCTACCATAGCCGTTTTCTGGGTACTAAGGAATTCACATAGCGCCATATTTCCGGTTTGGATTCTTCCGATTATTAAAAAGTAAGCCATAGTAGTTTAGTGGGAGTCTACAATCAATTTACGGTAAACAGAACTCTTTATATTGCCACTACAGGATTCAGACGGTGGCATACCTCATAATATAGACTCTAAAAATGTTGGTTCTATTATAATCCAGTGATTAGAAGATGAAGAGAAAGTGTATGTATGAAGTTGACTTGCCATGAACGTAGTTCCAGTAGACGATAGAGCCGACTTTTCCCCAGTCGCCTTCATGCAGATCACAACCTTGAATGTTGCCTGGAGATGCGTTGGAGATATGGTGTGGTCTTCCGGCAAACATGTGATGAAATTTTCCAGCCGAAGCTTTGATCTCCACGTCTGTCTCAAGCTTCCCGACCAAACTAGACGCCTCGGTTTTTGCTACCTCAGCCATTCTTTCTATCTCTGATAATATTGTATATCTTAAGAGAAAAATAGGGTTTTGAGAGAGCAGTGAGTTCCCTTGTTAACTCTTTAGCCTCTATTTGTAGAGGAACGGTTGAGGAACTGTTGAAGAAGACAACCTTTGTACACTAGAATAATCTCATGATTTGTTGTATTCCATGTGTACCTCATCCCCATCATTATGATTTGATACCTGCCGAATTATTTTGTATTTGTTTATAAAAGTAATCTATTCATTAATCACACGATGCACGTCGCTACTAATTTCGTTTTCGAAGTTGTCAAGTCTCTGCTCAGATTTATTTAGTTATTGGCAGCAGGTATTTTTATTTAAATATTTTCGAATAGCCCGTAAGAGATCAAGCCGTTTGTCAATAAAGACACGTTAGTCCATAATTTAAAATAAATAAATGAAAATTTAGTTTAACTTTAAATCACTGAATAAGGCCATATTCAAAAAGATTTTGCTGTCGCTAATAAAGAACTAGTGACAGTACAAATCCGAGGCTTCTGTTGGAGCCGATTTTATAATAGCCAATCTGCACCAGACACCAGAAGAGATCCACTTGTTCACCAATTAAGCGTGAGTAGACAAATCACTATTGTTCTCAAAAGTCTTGGAGACGGTATCAAGATGAATCACTATTGTACTCCAAGAGCTATATACGGCTACGAAATCCGAAAAGATGCAGGTGAAGAGGTAAGATGGAAATATACACTGCCGAGTTCCCTCACCTATAAAAGAGGAAGTTTATGGAAGAAAGGAGCTGATCTGAGAAACTCATCCAAAGATACCCATTCAAAAGAGTTAATCTGAATGAGAAACATAAGGAGTGATTTTTTATGTTAAAAGTAACATGATTGTCAAGAGGAGATTTATAATTCCACTTTTCTTACACACGCACAAATTCCAAACATTCATCATCAGAAAAAGCCTCTCACACGTAAAACCCACACCTTTTTACATCATCATTCTCATCCTCAGTTAATTATATAAAGTATGAAATTACATAATCACAATACAAAAGTATGTTTCATTTGTGATCAAACTTTCATAAATGTTACGGCCATACGGGTTCCTCAATGGATTAAAAGGTAACAGTTTGAGCATTCATCTAAATCTTACTCTTTTACTCATAACCGTGACTGATTTTAGTTTTTCATATCTTATTATATAAAAGTTAGTTCTCGAAACTTATTATATTTTTATACCCTTTACAAATTTTTAAGTTCTATAAAATATAACGGTGGATGGTTTTTTTTTTATTTTTATTCCCTAACAATCATGGGAGTTTTGAGCTTTAGACTTATAATTTCTTTTAGGTCTAACGTCAGCATTTGTAAATTTCGATTTAAAGAATAACATTTGATTATCTAGAGTTTTTTTTTTTGGTTTTGTTTGTGGTTAAGTCCTACAGTCTAGTTAATAGTAAGGTAAAAACTAACCTCTCTTCTCTAGGTTCGTAAATTTTCATCACTGACTCATTGTTATTCCTCGGTCACATTCCCTTCTTATATATCTCATCAAATCACGAAGCAAAATGCTTAATTACTTTATTTAATCATATGCTATTATATGCTTTTATTATTAACAAACATTTCGTACATAAATTTCGAGTAGCCTCATAGCTGCTGCTATAACACTTAATTAGCTTCTCAAAAGTAACAACTTTCAAACACTCATGAGTCATGACACACATATATCTCTTTACAAACTTGGACTAGGCGGCTCCTTAATCCTTATTTATAGCACTTTCAAAGACTGAAGTTTAAGGCAAAACACACAAATATAAGTATGGATATATAGGATTGTTACAAGAGAAGTCTTCCTCTATTCTTCGGACAAGAGATGTCCATCGATCTCTTTGGAGACCTCGACGGCAAACTGAGGAGAGACTCAGGGTGAGCCACCTCCTCATTAATTTTCTCGTACTCAAAGTGCCAGTGTGCCACACTTCCAGGTTCTCCCTCTTTAGGGGTCACTTGAAAGGTGATCAGGAAACTCTTGTACTCTTTCATTAAATCGCCCTCTAACACCCTGTACGTGGCCCGATTGCTCTCCGGATCTATTGACTCGATCCTCTCTTTCAGTACTTTTGCCTCCCCATCTGACCATATATAACATTGACACATTTATAGGTTTGAGATTGTTAGAAATCTTGCATTTGAATAAGATCAGACATAACACACACATATATATGGATCAATCCACCCATTTTAAAACTGGTTCTGATTCAAAAGTTGATATATTTTTATATATGTCGCTATGAATATGTATTCATATAACTGGCTGGAGAATTATAACGTTGACTTGCCATGAAAGTAATTCCACTCTACGATAGAACCAACTTGGCCCATTTCACCTTCGTGCAGCTCACAGCCCTGAACGAGGGATGGAGTTGCAGTGGAGACATGGTGTTTTTTCCCGACAAGCATGTCATGGAACTTCTCCGGCGAACATTTTAGCTCCACGGTTGTCTCAAGGATCCCGACCAAACTGGATGCTTCCTCCGCCATTCTTGAATCTTCCGCTAATTTGCTATTGTCTCTTAGAGTTTTGAGTTTTGAGAATGAATGTGTTCTCTTCTGAACTCTCATACCCCTTTTAATAGAGGCATGAGTGAACCGAGAATAAACTAGAATTTATTTAAGTATTACTAATAATATCTTGATTATTTCTTTAATTCTTCGCTGTGATCACGCTAACCCATCTGGCGCCAACTGATAAGCCTGAATTATTATACTTTTTTATAATTTGTAAACGCTAAGGCAATATCAATATCATCCATAGCTCGTGTGCCGATCAAAAAAAAAAAAAAAAATCCATAGCTCGTGTCATACAAAAAGATTAAAGTAAGTACTATTAGTGAGAAAGCGCGCAGTCAGTTCGTGAGCCTTAAGAACATAATTAAGAGAGTGCATCCATGATCCATCAATTTGCTTGTAGGATATATATATATACATATATATATATATACTGTTGATGTCAATCAAGATAGCAATCATAGCATAATTCAGAGCTTGGAAAAGTTGTTTGAAGATGGACCTAAGATCCATGTTTTAAGAAAAAATATCACTCAAATGTTGGGTGACACAATTAACTTCAGTTTTTTTTTTTTTTCCTTTTCTAAGAAACTGATAAATTTCTTGAAAAGGTCTTTCTCCTTTGAATATAACATTCTAAAAATAATAAGTATTTAACTTTTGGATAATCTCTAAATGGATATCTGGCAATCATATACGATCATATTTATATATTTTATGAATGGACTACACGTTGTTATTTCATAAATTTAAGAGGAAATTTGGAAATCTGCCTTTTTATTAGTTTTTATTTTGAAAACTACTACACCTCATTTTTATTCTTTTGAAAAATACACTTATTTATATGTGAAATGACCAAATTATTTACTTTAAATATATAATTATTTTAATATCGAAATTCAAACAAAAAATCGTGTTGAGTTTCAAAAATTTGTTTTTAAAAACATCCCAAACAGTTAAAATTTTAATTATTTAATTTTAAATATTATTCTTAATAGAATATCTTATTAGAATATTCACTACACTTTTAAGCGCTAAATTAGAATATCTTATTATGATTAGACTTTTTATTGACATTTTTATATATAATTTTTTATAGACCTTTTTATATAGATATTTTATAAACGTTGTTCTATAAATATTTTTATATAGACTTTATAAAACTGAAATTATGTACAGATAGATCTTGAAATATTTTACAAACTTTATCAATATATATTTTAAGATTTAATATGTCTTTATCTTTTTTTTTGTCTAAATAAACTGTATTTATCTAAAACATAAATACTAATAATTATAATAATTTAAACATTTTCGAAATTAATAACTGTAACTATTAAAAAAGTTAATTTTGAAATAAAATAGGACAAAAGTGTCTTATCATCTATGAGAAAGTGTAGTTTTCAAAAAATAAAAAAGGAAATGTATTTTTCAAATTTTAAATCATATATAGGGTAATTTTCAAATTCCCCCTAAATTTAAATGATAAATAAGCATTATTATATTTTATTATAAATAAGCATTATTATAGGCTAAAAAGGATTTTTTATCCGGCAGCTATAACTCGATCTTAATATGAAAAAACGAAAGATATCCTCCCCATTCTGTTTCAGGGATGATTGGTCACTATTACGAGAGACGAAGTCAAATTCTGGTGGTTACAATAAGTATATAATAAATTGGTACAAAAAAACTTGTAGTTAACTATTTACTTGTTTCTAAATAATATATTTTACATATTTTTATACATTATAAAATTAAATTAACATTTAGTTGTAAATACATTATGTTCTGTGATTAATCATTTTCAATAAGAATAAATCAATAGTAATTCAGTAAAATTAAAAGAAATTGAACTTTACACTTTATCACGAATAATTAAGAAAAAATCCATGTATTGCTTTCTTCTACACTTATTTTCTTTTTCATTTAAGTTTAGAATATCCATATATTTTTTTAAGTATTACTTAACTTTTTTTATAGATTTTAAAAAATTAAAACCGCAAAGTTTTGATTAAGAAGATCATGTCTATGACGTTGGGCTAGGCTTTCTTGAAAATTTTGCAGTCTAGTTGATCATTTTTGAATTTCTATGTTTTCTTTTTTGCATGTTGTAAAATCCAAAAAAAAAAAATATAACTTCTTGCACAAATCAAACCTTTTCAAAAATAGTAATACTTAGTGATAAAAGATTTGAGAATAAGATATGTATTTATCATTTTTTTGGGTCAAAAGATATATATTTATCTAAAATCAATTTTTATTAGGAATATCTTTGTTCTATTTAAGAAACGGAGGAAGGGGACGGACATAACTTTTTTCCAAATTTGATTTTCATATGTTTGTTCACTACCCCGGCCACAGTTTTGACTTTTGATCAAATAAACGCATCAATCTTCACTACCCCATATAGGCCATATAGGCCACAATTCTTGTCGTAAAAGTAAAAGGTCCGTGGGCGTGGAAAACGTGAGGTCATTGATCATCTGATTGGGTTTTTATAGTGTGATTAGATCATGATTTCTTCTATCTCTTCTCTTATGGCTTCTACTTAATTGTATGTTGTCTATTACTTCCTTAAGCTCTCTTCCAAACTATATGACCCAAAAGTCATATCCTTGTTTTACTTTTCAGCATTTTAATAGCAAAACTTAAAAAAAAAAAGTAAAATGTATCTACGTGACGGGTGAACAATTTGAAAAAGTATTTGGTAATCGTCACTATCGGTTACTAATTTTGATATTGTTAATTCTCATTATACTTAAAACTAGGGCGAATTGGCCACTAATATCCAAAAACTCAGTGACAAATAAAATCAAAAAGGATCTTCTTCTTTTTAAAAGTTTGTTTTTGAATTAAAATAATCAATGATTGCAATAGATCACGAAAAGAAAGTTTGAGAAAGATAGGATTAAGCATACACTTGTAGTAATATAGCTTTTAAGAACAAATAGCTCATTAAAAGTCTGTAGCTGTGTGTTATTTGGAATATTTGGAAACGAAGAAATAAATTCCTTTTTGATAACTCTCCCTTGAATCCGCTGGACACGTTTGCTATAGGTAGTGATGAATCAAAGGATTGGTTTTGTGTTCTTCCCCTGTTTAGATGTTTGTTTGTTTGTTTCAAAAAAAAAAAAAAGGTCTGTAGCTGTGTGATCCCACGGCCTTCAGCAAACGATTGTCCACAGGTTGTCCATTGACCATTATAATTCTTGTATTTTCTGGGTATTAACGCATTCTAAGAAGATACATTCTAATCCTCATCTATAAGGATCCCGTTTTTATCAAAAACATCCACCTACCTCTTTTTAAACCAAAGATCTTTTTTTTTTCTTGGGTAAATTGTTAAATAGCATCACTAATGTTTTTTTTTTTTTCAAAAATCATCAGGACGATTTGCACCCAAAGAAAAATAAAAAAAATTCATCAGGACGATTTATGAGGCCCATAATAAAAAATATAAGTATATTAACGCCAAAGGCCCAAAACACAATCCCCTCAATTTTTTTTAAATTCATTTAACTTTCGTACGCATTAACAACTCGTGGCGTTAGAGAAGTAACCGTTATTTAAAAGCAAAGCAATATATATATATATATATATATATATATATATACTAGGTGATTCTCCCATGCTAATGCACGGATATAAATATTTACTAAATAACTTAACTAAAACTATTGGTTAATGTTATCTTTTATTTATTTATAAGTTTTTATTTGTTTTGTCAACTATATGTATTCATGTAAATAGAAAATTATCGTAATTAATTTTAAGATGTTATATATCTTATTAAACATATTTTGATATAAAAAATTTACATAGGTACCTTTATTCATTTTCAGATTTATTATATTGCATATATATTTTTGAATTGAAATACAATTGGTTTTTCTGTTCTATTTAGGCTAAAGTTGGGTCGGTTTTTCATCTTTGATTTGTAAAGCTATTTTTGTGAAATATGTCTATTGATATATGTTGTTTTTAATATGATTTTAAAAACACTTTCCTTTATGTAATTTTCGTTTTTTATATATATTCAAAAATTATTTCTCTTTATTAATGTGATTTTGAAAAAAAAATATCAGTAAAAAAAAATTAAATCAAAAAGTTTTATTAATGGAAATTGTCTTAAAGTTATTTCTTATTTAATATGATTTTATAAAATACTTTCCTTTTTTGGAATTAACATTTTTATATCTAATAAAAATATTTCTGTATTTCTATGTTATTTCCTTTTTAATATGATTTTTAAAAAACTTTTCCATTGTTATAATTTTCGTTTTTTATATCTACACAAAAATTATTTTATGTTTTAAAATTATTCTCTTTTATTGATGTGATTTGTTTTTAAAAAATCATTAAACAAAAAAGTATATTAAAAGGTTTCAGTAATGGCAAACTAATATAATAATTGGAATTCATTAAGGATATCTCTGTAATCAACCTCGTGAGAATTAACATGAGCACGACACGTAGGAAACTGACTTCTCAAATAATATTATAGATATATTACATGTCTACACACAGGGACGGTTGGACGTTAACAATATGGTGGCACGTGCCCCATACTAATGTTTTGAACAAAAAAGTTATTAGTTCACTATTTTTTGTTACCCATTAATCTATATTGATATTTCTAAAGTCTTAAGTTTGTGTTAACTTTACATGTAGCTATTATTACTGTGGAAATATGTTCTTTTGTAATGAAAATTGTGAAAAAATATCTTACATAATCAAATGAGTGACCAGTTTTTAAATGATTGTCTAGTTTTTCATAAAGTGACAAACGAAATAATGATTAAAATATAAAATATAAAATATAAAATCTTATAGTAATTTTGTAAGAATTTTTTGAAAATTTTTTCTGTCATAACATTATAATGTTTTCTCTTTTTACTTAGTCATGAATTTTATTTTGGTTATTAATATTATATTTTTATAATTTAGTTTAGGAAATTAAAAAAAAAAACATGTGCCACATGGCCCACATGCTAAATAACTTTCTGGATCCGTCTCTGTCTACACATCTATGTTTTGATAAGATTAATCTCAGTATCTTTAGTGAGATAGACCGCGAAATCCATATACTTGTTCGTTCGGAGCTTGAGAATCTGATTTAAGCTTCTTGTATATTCCCAGCTCCATCTCGCTATGCTTCTTCCATGGAGCTTCGGTATGATCTGAAGGTTGCATTTGAAGCTACTGAAATTTTTTTCCATTACATTTCCATTGATCACAAACATAGTAATTTATTTGTTCTGTTCGTCCATTTCAACTCTCTCTTTCATCTTCTCCACTTTTCCATCTGTAAACAAAACCACAAAATCAGATTGATACCGATAGTAACTAACTAATGGGAGCTGTAAGAAGAGGAAACACGTTATTTTATTTTATTTTTTCTACCGATAGACAAAGTCCAGTTCTTGGTGCCTTTACATTCATCACCAATTTGCTCCTCCATGCTAAGTATTTTCTCTGGAGATAGTTATGATGCGCGAAAATAGTTTTTTTTTTTTTTGGTAAAATGGGCGAAAATAGTTTCTTAGCAGCTTGCAAAATCTTATCAGCTGAAACTTAAATCTCCACTTCTGTCGCCATCTGAGCCATAGCTTTTCTGTTGTTTGATCTTTGATGTATATAATTTGATTTCTGTAGGCTTTATGTCCTTCATAAAAAAATAAGCTTTATAAAATCTAGAAATGGTGGATACTGCTATCTAGGGTTTCTTTTTGGTTAACACTCCTACTGTCTAGTTAATACTTAATAGTAAGGTAACAACTAAATAAGCTGTCTTTCTCTCTGTCCTCCTTCGTGTTTGTAAATCCATCACGTACGATTCATTTGATGAAGTCAGGAAGCGGAAAGCGCGATGCTTAATTAATTTATTTAAACATATGCTTTCATTATTAAACGTCTCACACATAAATTTTCGAGTAGCCTCATATATATAGCTGTTGCGACTTTCATCAGCAAAATCAGGATATACCTCATTAAAATGCTTCCACACTGCTCTGTCTGACGGGTGATGCATTTTTCCTTCGGGAGACACGTGTTCAGCGTGCCATCGCATATGGGATACAGTCGTCTGTAATTGGAATAGCCATTTTAACCGTTCTGTAATCGGCATATAAAACATCCGTTGTTTATGTCGATTTTCCCCGTCCCATTGTTTGGATGGTATCTGTCTTTACCACAAAACCGACAAACCAAAAGTTCTTGATCTTCCTTCCAAAAGAGCATACAATTATCTTCACAAATATCGATTTTAACAACGGGGACCCAAGCGATCTTGTCAACTTCTTTGTCTCGTAGTATGATGAAGGAGCTTTATTTGGCGCTGGTAGAACTTCTTTGAAACTCCGTGATATCTCATCCACACATGCCTCCGCCATGTTGTGATCGGTTTTTGCTTTCATCATACGTGAAGCCAAATATAATTGAGAAATTCCTACGGCATACCCGTCGTAAAGAGGTTTATTAACAGCTTCAAAAGCTTGGAAAACACTATCATGGTATGGCTTCATTGGTTTCTTCCATCACATTTGGCACATATTCTCCAACATTGAAATTTGTGTTTGGAAAATTCCCATATGTTTCAATCGAAACTTGAAAATTTGGAAACGTGACTAGGTGGTAACGAATTTATTTGTGGTAAAACGTGACAATATTAGCCACATAATCTTTCGTGACATAATCGTGTCTATTTTGGTCACGAACGGACACGATTTAGCCACGGTTTAGCTTTTCTAGTCACGATTGTTTCTTCGTGACGTAATCGTGGCTTTTTTAAAAAAACAATCACGCAGGTACTGTGACTACTTCGTGGCTATGCCCGAGAATTCTACTAGTGAACATTTGAAATAAAATTTGTTTATAAAACAACCAGGGAATATATTATTAAGCAACGTAGACCGGATACTAGCATACGTAAACTTAAAGTAACCACAAAGAGAAATTAAGAAAAAACTTAAGGTTTAAAGTAACCACAAAGAGAAACTAAGAAAAAAACTTAAGGTTTTAAGGCTTAAACTTAAAATAGCTTTTACCCTGTTACACGTCGATTTAAATTGAGAACTTCAGATATAACTGGACCGTAGTAGCATTACACGCATGACACACACCAACATATAGTATCTCTTACCCAAAGTTGGACAAGGTCACACGGCTCATTATTTATTTCAAGGACTTAAAGACGCACACACTTCACACACACACGAGGAGTAATCCTCTATTCTTCGGTTAAAAGATGTTCATCGATCTCTTTTGACATTTCAACACAGAACTGGAGGAGAGTTTCAGGGTGAGCAACCTCCTCTATTCCTCAGACAAGAGATGTTCGTCGATCTCTTTGGAGACTTCAGCACAGAACTGGAGGAGAGTCTCGGGATGAGCAACCTCCTCGCTAATCTTCTCATACTCAAGGTGCCAGTGCACAATACTCCCTGGTCCTCCATGCTTAGGTGTCACCTGGATCGTCAGCAAGAAGCTTTTGTACTCTTTCATCAGATCACCCTCTATAACCCTGAACGTGATCAAGTTCTTCTCCGGCTCCACTGCCTCGATCCTCTCCTTTGCTACCTTTTTATCCCCATCTGCACGAATTATTTAATACTTTTCATTTATATAGGTTGGACTTTGAGATAACTTGAATGTTATATAGTTCAAAAGCCTATTAATATTATAAGTATAGTGAAGTACATATATTCAAGACTTCAAATGGTAGTATTATTTAATTGGCTATCGATCGCCTACATGGATCTGTTCGCTTTCTACTATAGCCTTCTTCTGGGTACTAAGGAATTCACATAGCGCCAAATATTCGGTTTGGATTCTTCCGATTATTAGAAAGTAAGCCATAGTAGTTTGGGGAGTCTAAAATCAATTTACGCTAAACTGAACTCTTTATATTGCCACTACAGTATTTAGACGGTGGCATACCTCATAAATTAGACTTTAATAAATTTTGGTTTTAATATAATCCAATGATTAGAAGAGGGAAACAAAAGAGTGTATAAAGTTGACTTGCCAAGAACGTAGTTCCAGGAGACGATAGAGCCGACTTTTCCCCAGTCGCCTTCATGCAGATCAACACCTTGAATTTTGCCTGGAGATGCTTTGGAGACATGGTGTGGTCTCGCGGCAAACATGTGATGAAATTTTCCAGCCGATGCTTTGATCGCCACGTCTGTCTCAAGCTTCCCGACCAAACTAGACGCCTCGGTTTTTGCAGCCTCAGCCATTCTTTCTACCGCTGGTGATATTTTTTTTATCTTAAGAGAAAAATAGGGTTTTGAGAGAGGAGTGAGTTCCCTTGTTACCTCTTTAGCCTCTATTTGTAGAGGAACCGTTGAGTCCCTAACTGTTGAAGAAGACGACGATTGTACATTAAAATAATTAATACTGTGATTTGTTGTATTCCACGTGAACCTCATCCCCATCATTATGATTTAATACCTGCCGAATTATTTTGTGTTTTTTTATAAAGTGATCAATTCATCAATCACACAATGCACGTGGCTACTTTCGTTTTCGCAGTTGTTAAGTCTATATACTTATTTAAAAGATTGATGTTTTAGTTTTTACACAGATTAAGAAAAATTAAATAGTTACTTTTATCTATTATTTTTTTGATTTTATCTTTAATTAGTTTAATGTATTATTTGTTTTCCAATAAAGTTCTACCACTCAGAATTTTACATTTTATTTTATGTTTTAATTTACAGTATAATGCATTAATTAATGTCCAAAACATCAGTCTTTCAAGAACAAAGAAAAAAGCCTAGAACATACCTTTTAAATACAGAGGGAGTATTTAATTAGTTATTGGCAGCAGGTAGTTAATTTTGTTAATTATTTTCGAATGGTCCATAAAAGATGAAGCCCTTTGTCAATAAAGACACGTTAGTCCGTAATTTAAAATAAATAAATGAAATATTAGTTTAACTTTAAATTACTGAATAAGGCCATATTCAAAAATATTTTGATGTCGCTGATAAAGAACTAGTGACAGTACAAATCCGAGGCTTCTGTTGGAGCCGATTTTATATATCCAATCTGCACCAGACACCAGAAGAGATCCGCTAGTTCACCAATTAAGCGTGAGTAGACCAATCACTAAAGTCTTGATGAACAACGATAGGGAGGAGTCCAAGAGCCTATATACGGCTACGAAATCCGAAAAGATGGAGGTGAAGAGGTAAGATAGATATATACACTACCGAGTGGAATCAATCCGGAAAGTGAATCTGGAAGGCTCACTCGAAGAGCTGATCTGTGAAACTCATCCAAAGATACCCATTCAAAAGAGTTAATCTGAATGAGAGACATAAGAAGTGTATTCTTATATATGTCAAAGTAACATGATTGTCAAGAGGAGATTTCTAATTCCACTGTTCTTATACACACGCACAAATTTCAAACATTCATCACAGACAAAGCCTCTCACACGTAAAACCCATTAAATCATCATTCTCAGTTAATCGATTTCTTTCAGGTCTAAAGTCAGCGTAAATTTTTATTTAAACAATAACATCTGTACCCAAAAAAAGTTTGAACTTAGAACACAAGGGAACTAACCCCTTTGATCACTAGCTACTATGCATTGCCACCAACACTACACTTTGATTATCTAGAGTTTTTTTTTTTTTTGGGTCTGTTTGTGGTTAACTCCTAAATTCTATTTAATAGTAAGGTACAAGAGTATTTTTGAAGAATTTAGAGTATCCCCAGATACAGTAATCACAAATGCTGTTACTGCTGCTCGCGAATGGGAAGATGCCCAGTTGGGGAGGCCAAAAATCCATCAATCAAGGTCAACCCCACAACCTCAGTCTCTCCCAGCTTCCACGACGGTCTGTCTCACTGATGCAGCGTGGGACCGAATTTCGTTGAACGCAGGATTTGGATGGGTTCTCAAGTCTCCGGATGGTAGAACAACTACTGAATCCTCCTCCGACGAATTCGTCTCATCTCCGCTTATGGCTGAGGCTTTAGCCTTACGAGAGGCACTTGCTCATGCTCGTGCTTTAGGGATTTCCAAAATCCATCTCAAATCAGACGCTCAGAACTTGATTCTAGCTATCAACTCGCGGGAGAACATCACAGAAATCTTCGGAATTCTTGCTGATATTCTTTCTCTCGCCTCAACCTTTGAATTTGCTTTGTTTTCTTTCATTTCTCGTCGTTTCAATTCCTTAGCCGATTCTGTGGCTAAGAGGGCTCTGTCTTCAGTTGTCCCGAACCTTCTGTTTCCGCTTGTGGGCTAGCCGGTTGGGCTGGGCCTTTCTCTTTTAATGAATGCTGTTCAAAAAAAAAAGTAAGGTAAAAACTAACCTCTCTTTCTCTCGGTTCCCCTTCTTCCTGTTTGTAAATCTTCATCACTGACTCATTGTTATTCCTCGGTCACGTTCGCTTCTTATCTTCATCAAATCACGAATCAAAATGCGTAATTACTTTATTTAATCATATTATATGCTTTTATTATTAACAAACATTTCATACATAAATTTCGAGTAGCCTCATAGCTGCTGCTATTACACACTTAGCCTCTCAAAAGTAACAACTTTCAAACACTCATGAGACACATATGTTCTCTTTACAAACTTGGACAAGGCGGCTCCTTAGTCCTTATTTATAGCACTTTCAAAGACTGAAGTTTAAGGCAAACACACAAATATAAATATGGATATATATATACATATATAGGATTTCTACAAGAGAGGTCTTCCTTTATTCTTCCGACAAGAGATGTTCATCGATCTCTTTGGAGACCTCGACGGCAAACTGAAGGAGAGTCTCAGGGTGGGCCACGTCCTCATTAATTTTCTCGTACTCAAAGTGCCAATGTGCCACACTTCCGGGTTCTCCCTCTTTAGGGGTCACTTGAAAGGTGATCACGAAACTCTTGTACTCTTTCATTAAATCGCCCTCTAACACCCTGTACGTGGCTCGATTGCTCTCCGGATCTATTGACTCGATCCTCTCTTTCAGTACTTTTGCCTCCCCATCTGACCATATATAACATTGACACATTTATAGGTTTGAGATTGTTAGAAATCTTGCATTTGAATAAGATCAGACATAACACACACATATATATGGATCAATCCACCCATTAATTTTAAAACTGGTTCTGATTCAAAAGTTGATATATTTTTATATATGTCGCTATGAATATGTATTCGTATAACTAGCTGGAGAATTATAACGTTGACTTGCCATGAAAGTAATTCCACTCTACGATAGAACCAACTTGGCCCATTTCGCCTTCGTGCAGCTCACAGCCCTGAACGAGGGTTGGAGTTGCAGTGGAGACATGGTGTTTTTTCCCGACAAGCATGTCATGGAACTTCTCCGGGGAACATTTTAGCTCCACGGTTGTCTCAAGGATCCCGACCAAATTACTGGATGCTTCCTCCGCCATTCTTGAATCTTCCGCTATTTTGTTATTGTCTCTTAATTAGACTTTTGAGTTTTGAGAATGAATGTGGTCTCTTCTGAACTCTCATACCCCTTTTAATAGAGGCATGAGTGAACCGAGAATAGACTGGAATTTATTTAAGTATTACTAATAATATCTTGATTATTTATTTAATTCTTCGCTGTGATCACGCTAACCCATCTGGCGCCAACTGATAAGCTTGAATTATTTTATATTTTTTTATAATTTGTAAACGCTAAGGCAATATCAATATCATCCATAGCTCGTGTCATACAAAAAGATTAAAATAAGTACTATTAGTGGGAAAGCGCGCAGTCAGTTCGTGAGCCTTAAGAACATAATTAAGAGAGTGCATCCATGATCCATCGATTTGCTTGTAGGATATATATATATATATATATATATATATATATATATACTGTTGAGGTCAATCAAGATAGCAATCATAAGATAATTTAGAGCTTGGAAGAGTAGTTTGAAGATGGTCCTAAGATCCATGTTTTAAACAAAAATGAAAGCACTCAAATGTTGGGTGAAACAGTTAACTTCAGTTTTTTTTTTTTTTTTACTGATAAATTTCTTGGAAAGGTCTTACTCATTTGAATATAATATTCTAAAAATAATAAGTATTTTTGGATAATCCCTAAATGGCGACATCTGGCAATCCTGAAAGATCATATTTATATATTTTATAGATGGACTACGAAAAAAAAAAAAATTGAAAAATATCCTCCCATTCTGTTTCAGGGATGATTTGGTCACTATTACGAGAGACGAAGTCAAATTCCGGTGTTGCACTACCAGTTACTTTGGTGGTTACAATAGGAAAAAGTGCCTATTTCAACGGCAGTCGTATTTTTCACACCTAAACAATCAATCAGTGCATATTTCAACCCAAACCGTTAAAAAATTTAAATTTCCTACCTGAACTTACCATTTAGGGCCAAAATCTACATTGACTAACGATTTGTTAGTCAAACGTTAAACAGTATCAGACCTGTGACAGAAAAAATGTCTTTTTAGACCCGAACTAGCTCTAACGTGCCTTTTCATACCTGTACATTTGAGTAGTGCTTATTTCTCCCCAAACCTAAATAAAATTCAAATTTTCTACCCAGAAAACCAATGATTTACAGGTTTGAAGAGAAATAGGCACTACTCAAATGTACATGTATGAAAAAGCACGACTGCCTTAGTTCAGGTTGAAATAGGCACTTTTCCCGGTTACAATAAGTATAGAATAGCTTGGTATAAACAAATTTGTGCGGATCCATTAGCAAGTATATGGGGTCAGTTGACACCTATAAAGTTATATTTTCTTTGTTAATGTTTTAGATTTGTTTCTTTTGCACCCATTGAAAAAAAAAATGTGAATCCATAAATCTAAATTTGTTGTTTTAATGAATATTTTTTACTTTGACCTATTAAATAGATAGTCCATATTTTTACTTTGATCTTCGCCTAATATCCATATTTATCTTTTTTTAGGATTGGAAACAAAGTTTAACTCATTTAAATCATTTTAACATAGTCTAAAATAATGATGTTGTTTTATGCAGCAGTTTTATTAGAATAAAATTTCTAGGTCCCCCTGCAATTTGTAGGTAACTATTCACTTGTTTCCAACTAATATATTTTTATATTTTTATACATATTAGAAAAATTATACATATTAAAAAATAAATTAAAATTTAGTTATAAATACATTATTTTATATGATTAATCATTTTTCAACAACAATAAACCAATAATAATTCAATAAATTAAAAGAAATTGAACTTTACACTTATCATGAATAATTAAAAAATTTCCATCTATTTCGTGCCAATGTGCAACACTTCCAGGTCCTCCCTCCTTGGGGGTCACTTGGAACGTGATCACGAAACTCTTGTACTCTTTCATCAGATCACCCTCTAACACCCTGTACGTGACCCGATTGTTCTCCGGATCCATTGACTCGATCCTCTCTTTCAAAGTTTCAATACTTTTTCCTCCCCATCTGACCAAATTTAACATTGACACATATTTAGAGGTTTGTGATTGCTAAAGATCTTGCATTTGAATAAGATGAGACATAAAGAACAAATTTTTTTTTTTTCAAATTGGTGTTAACTAAAAATTGATATATTTTGATATAGACTTGATAAGAATGTATATATCGATAAAAATGTATATATATATATATATATATATACTAGATTATAATCCGAGTCCGACTCTGGTACTAAATATTCACAAAATTATTTAACAATATATTTAAATTTATTTATTTTGTAGAAAAATAATATTCAATCTATGGTATATATATTCTTTAAATATTTATATGCAAAATACAATGATTATTAATATATATTTGAAATTTAATTTATGTTTGTTATGATTTATTCTATAATGATTTATGATTTATTACAACATGTTATTGTATGGTTGTAATTTTATGTTTAATTTGAAAATATTTGTTAATGGGATGCAGAATTAATATTTTGTTTGTAAGATACTGTACTACGTTTTTATAGTGTAGTAATGGGCTATGTTTTAGAGTGAAATAGTTTTCAATGACATGTCTGGATGGGTGAATCTCATTGGTTAATTTTTCCTAAACTAATATGACTGAGACATGTGGCAAAAAATTTTTTTTGGTGTATTCTCAATAAATATATAGGAGATATAACTAGAGAAATATAACGTCGATGCTTTCCATGAACGTAATTCCAAAGAAAGACAGCACCAACTTGGCCTATTTCGCCTTCGTGCAGCTCACGGCCCTGAATGTTGGATGGAGATGCATTGGAGACATGGTGTGGTCTCCCGACAAGCATGTCATGGAACTTCTCCGTCGAACATTTTAGCTCCACAATTGTCTCAAGGATTCCAACCAAACTAGATGCTTTGTCCGCCATTCTTGATCTTTCGCTAACTTGAATATGTCTCTTAGGCTTTTGAGTTTTGAGAATGAATTAATGTGTTCCCTTCTGAGCTCTTTAGCCCCTTTTAAGAGAGGGATGAGTGCAGCAAGAAATAGAATAGAATTTATTTTATTACTACTAATAATATGATTCGTTCTTTGTTCTCGTTGATCGTGTTAACCCATCTGGCACTACCAGATAAGCCTATATTATTTGCTACTCTTTGAAAAAAAATGAGGATGCGCCAACCTTCATCACCAAAGTTATTGCTAACAGAATTTTCTGTTTGGATCGTGTTGGGAAAATCTGTTCTATCTAAGGTGAAGAACTATCATAAGGTAGCTTTCTTTTTTGATGATCTGTTTTGTTGGTTTGCTTTAAATTGGAATAACATTGATTCATCTTGTTTATCTCACACAGTGGTCTATTAGAATAGTGAAAATGTTCCACTTCCCAGTGGCTTTCCACTCAATACCTTTTGTCCTATTCTTAGGAAGAAGCTCACAGAAGTAGGTTATCCTGGCCATATAAAGGTGTTTGCTTTTGTTGGGTATGTGAATGATTACGCTCCAACGGGACTGGATACAAAGATTGAAGTTGTTCGGGCTAAGGATGAAAACAGGAAGTGTATTTTTCTCTTCTTTTTTTTCATTTCTGTTTCCTTTGAACAAAAAAATATGACATTTCTTTCTTTTTCTACCAGGACCTGAGGATTCAAGTGGCGATCAAGTGGTTGATATTGGAATCAAAGACAAAATTGGTTTCGTGTTTGATGCTCGGCCTAAGAAGAAACCCCGGAACATGCTACCTTACCTCTGGAGACAAAGAATTTTTAGTGGATTTAAGCAAGATGGAGGCACATGGACATAACATGATGGGGGTATGAGCGAGTAGAAACGAGAGTTAAATTAATAATTAGAGAGAACAAAGTATCTTATTAATTTTAGGGTTTATTTGTTAAACAAGTATGACCTCTAATTCTCACTAAACTAAAACTTTCAAAGCTCGGTATTGTCTAGTTACTTAATTTTGTGATTGTTTCTTTAATTAATCAAATATGTGTACAATTTTCGCTCTTTGTAATTAATAGACATCAGTTTATGTTCGTCAAATGTAATCCAATTGGCAGATACCATGTAAAAATTTCGATCCGAAATTTTATGAGAATTCATCACTCTATTGAAACTTTTTGGTTGCCAAACCAGTTAGTAACTTTTTGGTATCCACATCAAGATACAGCTTGACTCCATAATTTATCATGGTTAACGGAAATAGGGAAATGTGGAGATCTCATGGTTAACTGAAATAGTATCTACGCAGACTATCCAATTAGTTTCTTATAGATATATAACATTTTCTTTTTTTCTTTGTTTTTGTATTTTCTCTTTTCTTCTTCTAGATCTGTCTATGTCTTTGATTTCTTATTTTAATATGGACACGCTAAGGCTATATAAAATTCATTTGCAGATTGTGTCATACAATTATTTTTGAATGAGTAAAGCAGTCAGTTCGTAAGCTTTAAGAAAATAACCGATCACGTGGGTTTAGGGTTTCGTAAATCATCAACCATATTGGTTAGATAGGTAGTGTATCCATTGGTTTTGCCTCTATGATATACCATATATATATATATATATGCTGTTGCTGTCAATCTAGATAGCAATCATAGCGTAACTCGGAGCTTCAAGGAGTAATTTGAAGATGGACCTAAGATTACTGTAGCGTGAATGTGACTGAATTCATATTTAAAGAAATTAAATCATTCAAATATATTCGATGACACAATCCAAGTCAGTTTTTTTTAAGTGATAAATTTCTTGAAAATTTCGTACTCAGTTGAATATAAAATTCCGAAAATAATAAGTATTTAATTATATTCTGGACAAATGGACAATCCCTAAACGATCATCCTTTTGTCAGTCCTATAAGATCATATCTTTTGCAAATGGATTACACGTTATTATTTCGTAATTTTAAAACATAAATAAGCATATATATACGTTGAAATATATTGTTTACCTCGTCATAGTATCTCTTGAAAAATGGAACGGAAACGACAATTCAGAAATGAAAAAATATCATCTCGTTTTATATCACGGTCCGATTCGTTACTATGACGAGAGACGTACTCGAACTAATTCCGGGGCCGTACTACCAGTTATTTGGTGCTTGCAACAAGTTTAGAAAAGAGCTTGATATAAAGAAGTTGTAGTAATTAAATGGTGGTAACCTAATGGTAAAAGAATTAGTGACAAAGGTAAACTAATCCTTTAAGTTAATTTTTTTATTGGGAATATTTTCGTCCTATCTGGCTAGTTGAAACTATACTACGTCTTAAAGTTTATTATAAAATTTGACGGATTCATTATAATCTTTTGATGGATGGATTATTTGAGTGTTATATTTGTTAGAATGTCACATCAAAATTTTGAAAAAGCCAGCAGGCCCAGCACTTATATATACTAAAAACATTAGGCTATTTTAATTTATCAATTGTTAATTAGTTTTTAAGTTAGAAATTAAAAAATTTGATATAATATGATCTAATTATACTGGTTTAAAAAGAGTTTATTACTAGTCTAAATGGAATTCGATTCAAGACGAACTGATAAAAGTCATCATTTTGAAAATGTATGTTACAATCTCCTATAGAAAATTCGAAAAAATCAATAGTATAAATGATTTAAACAATTCAATAATTACCACTTAGTTTTGAATTAGAACCCAGAAAACTTGACAATATTCACTCTAAAATAAATTAGTTAGTTGGATTTCAATAAAATTTCCCAGTTAATAGAAAAACGGACCCAAGAAAAAAAGAACAAACATTAGTATATTTGATCGAAAAACAAAGTTGGTAAAATATATCGGGAGATTTCTATGAGAAACGATTGAAACGGACGGGGACGGACATAACTTTTTCCAAATTTGATTTTCATATGGTTTGTTCACAAACACATAGGTCACAGCTTTGACTTTTGTTCAAATAATTATGATAAATTATAAAATAATATCTACCATCACAATGTGACGTGTGGAAAGTTCGAAAAAGTATTTGGTAATCGTCACCATCGGATACGGATTTAAACATTATCAATTATACTAGGGATACAATTTGAAAGATATAAATTTAACTATTGATGAAATTGGTTTTTGTGTATGTATCGCATGATAAAACTTATATTAGTTATACAATATGCAGTACTGGATATTGATTAGATGATAAATTAATGAATGTGCTTTTTATGTATGTTTATGTATAAATATATAGTTGTTGAACCGAAAATATCCAAAGATTCAGATAAATGAATGTGACAAAAAATTTGTTGCTAAGCTAATCAATCAGGGACATTTGAATCCAAACAAAATTCGATCGAAGCACATCTTCATCCCATGTTTACTCTCATATTGGACCGTCTTAAAATTGAACAAATACATTTCTTACGTCAAATCATTAAAGCTAACTAGATAGCATTACTGTATTTTGTTTTTGTTCATAGATCAATATCAGGACGATCTACCAAGTCCATAATTACAAACTCTTTACTAAAGCCAAAACAATATATCCCCTCAATATTTTAATTCATATAACTTTCGTACGTACATTTAACATGCATGGCTTAAAGAGAAGCAACCGTTGTTGTTTTTTTTTCTTGGTAAAAAGCAACCGTTGTTATCATTTATATATAAACAAAGCAAAATATAAATTACATCTTTACACATCTATGTTTTGAGAAGATTAGTCTCAATATCTTTAGTGACGCAGACCGCGAAATCCATATACTTGTTCGGAGCTGGAGAATCTGAGTTAAGCTTCTCGTATTCCCAGCTCCATCTCGCTATACTTCTTCCATGGACCTTCGGTATGATCTGAAGGTTGCATTTGAAGCTACAGTAGTTTTCCATTACATCTCCATCGAACACGAACACAGTCATTGATTTGTTCTTTTCGTCTATCTCCACTCTCTCCTTCATCTTCTCCACTTTTCCATCTGCAAACGTAACCCACATGAAGTCAGATTATATAGAGAGTAACTTATGGGAGCTGTAATAAGAGAAAACAGAATAACTTTTTATTTTTGTGTTTGTTTTTACCGACAGACAAAGTCCAGTTCTTGGTTCCTTTACAGTCATCACCAATTTCATCAATAGTTAAATTTATATATCACAAATTGTATCCCTAGACTTTGTATAATTGATAATGTTTAAATCAGTATCCGATGGTGACGATTACCAAATACTTATGGGAGCTGTAATAAGAGGAAACAGAATAACTTTTTTTTTTTTTTCTGTTTTCTTACCGACAGATAAAGTCCAGTTCTTGGTTCCTTTACAGCCATCACCACTTTGCTCCTCCACGCTAAGTATTTTCTCTGGAGATAGTTTCGGTACGCTACGTGAAGTTGCCTTAATAGCTTGGAAAATCTTATCAGCTGACACTTTGACCTCCACTTCTATCATGGAATGTCTATGTAGCTCTGCTTATATAATAAGTGCAGTCTTATAGAGGAAGAATCAGCATCGGAATATGGTACCATGCCTAGCATTAACGCCAGTTTATATTTAATAGTTTCTTTGTTATATTCACATACAAGACTCTCTCGTTTGGGGAATTGATTCACCAAGAATCTCCACCCAAAAACAGGCCTTCTCAAGGGAGATATCTGACAAGTGTGATGGAGCTTTACTTAATTTCCCATATAGTTTACAAGCCTCAGGGGAACACGAACAAAGGCTCGCCTCTTGAGACTTGAATAAGTCAATTGATGCAAGAGTCTTGTTTCACTTCTCCAAAAGTTTAGATGCGTCTTTCCTCGGTCTCACTACTATGGGCGAGGCAGAGAAGCGTCTGCGCTTGTCAGAAACAGATACACAATCAATTTCTTCTCTGTTCTCTTCACTTTTTACGAGGGTTTTAGGCGACGAACCAAACAACTGCACAGTCAGGCTTCCACCTGCAGAGGACGAGAAGTTTTGCATGGTTAGGACTTCCCGACAAGAATCTCTCTACATGTGCTTAATCATTAGCCAGAAGCTGATCAGATCATTTTACGTTTGAGTATTTGAAGTTACATTACCTACCACAAGGGCGGCTCCGATCCAACCAGCCATGCCCCATCTCTCACCAAGGATGAACCATGCAAACCCTGCACCCCAAAGAGGCTCCAAACCATAGATCACTGCAGTGTCACTGGCAGATACATCACACATAGCAGTCATCTGCAAGGACACAACCATTTGATTTATACAAGACACCAAAAACTGCAAAAGTTCATTTATGTATCCACAAATGATTAGATTGAGAAAATTAGAGTGATACATTAGAGGAAGAGAGTGAGAAAAACCTCAGTTACCTCTATCCACAGGCAGAGACCGGTTGAAAAAGCGCCCGTGTAAAGCGCAGGTATCCATGGAAACGCAACCATCCATTCCCAAGATGAGTTCCATGTCCAAGCAGATGGGTCATAACCTTGGAAGGCAGTAGACCAGGACCCAGCAAAGTACCACAACATCGAAGAGAGAGCAACGACACATGTCTGAGTGGATATTGGCATATACATAAAGCTCCCTTAGACCATGGAAGCACAGTACTATAAACACACTTCAACTATAAAACACAGCTTCTCTGACCTCATAGCCGAGTAGGGGCAAGAACTTGTCCTTAGCTGTAGTCCGTGAGATATGTTCTGTCCTCAGCATATGAACTCCGAAGAACACAGCGCTTAAGAAATTCAACAGATCACCAATCTGAAAAAGATGATGGAGAGATAGTAAACTAACAGATGTAGCTAGTCAATCCAAGTCTTGAAAACAAGAACGTTCTCCACAGTTTCACTTACACATGGAGAAGAGCCACTAGATTCCAGCATCCAGACTCCCAAAATAGACATCAGAGCTCCAAACCAAGTCCGCGCAGGAATTATAGCTCCAAGCATACCATCAAGCAACGGAACCACAATTATCTGAAAATTTACTTACTTTCAGTTTCAGAGCCTCTCATACTTGTAAAAAATGTTGCAGCTTTGATCAAACTCAGACTCACGGTGAAGATGGATATAAACGATGCACGTCCAGCATCAGATGTTAGAAGCCCAAGTGCCTGCATCAGATAACCTAAGCTAACCCAGAAACCTAACTCAATCCCTGAATTACGCGTCTGAGCATCACTCAACGACCGCGCAACAAAAGGTGTAAACGGAATCGCAGCCACAACGAATCTCACAACACTAAAAGCTGCAGGGTCCATGATCTCTTCAACCTCTTTAACGACTGCAATATTACTAGCTACAAGAGAACATGTCTCAGTCTCACCATTATCAGCTTATAAACTTGTCCACATTCGAGTAACTTTTCTCTAAAAACACACTTACCATACACGATGGTAATGGCATTGAGCAAAATGATGCTCCTAAGTTTCGTAGAAGAAAACAAGATCTTCCGCCACAGAGCTTTTTTACCGAACAGAGATTTGAAAATCAGGGGTAGTTTCTTCTTAGTGCTGATCGTTTTCGAGGATAGCGAACAAGGGATCAAGGAAACACGCTTCCATTCGTAATTGATCGGATCGGAGCCATGAGTTTCCAAATTGCCCCGTCCTTTGGAAGCATTCGTGGTTAGAGACGAAGAACAAGAAGAGGAAGATGAAGGGGAGGAGTTTCTGAGAGAGAAAGCCTCGTGACGAGCCTGTTTGACTTGAGATAACGAGTGGAGAGAAGAAGAAGCTACGAACTTGACAGCCATGGCAGATCTAAACGAACATTTGGACAGAGCTTTTTCTTCTCTCTGACACCATCTCGTCGCGGTCGATTCTAAATATCTTGATTGAAGTCTGTGCCACGTGTTACTACTTTATTCGTTTCCATTCCCAAGCTCTGTTTTGTTTTTTTTTTTTTTTAACAGTTCGCGGTCAATTCTAAATAGATATTTAAATATGCTTTCAACCATCTATCAAAGTCACAATGTCCATTAGGTTTGTTCGATTTTCGAATTGTGTATCTGGATTCGTGTAATTAACTTCGTAGGTTTGTGTTGGATTATCAAGATCAATTCGAGAAAGCTCTATACGCTTTAAAACCAATTTTAACCAGTTAATGTTCAATGGGTTTTAGTTAGGCTAGTTTTAGTACAAGTGTATTTAACACACACTTCCGGTTGATGGTCGAATCCGGGTCCGGTTTTAAAAACACTGAAAAAAAAGAGTAATAGCTATATTTTAAAATTTGTAAACATCTAAAACATTTTGAAATAAAATTTGTTTATAAAACAACCAGGCAATATATTATTAACCAACGTAGACCGGATACATAAACTTAAAGTAACCACAAAGAGTAAGAAAAAAACTTAAGGTAGCCTTGTAGCTTTTACCCTTTTACACGTCCATTTACATTGAGAACTTCAAACATAACTGGACCGTAGTAGCATAACACGCATGACACACACCAACATATATCTCTTACCCAAAGTTGGACAAGGTCACACGGCTCATTTATTTATTTCAAAGACTTAAAGACGCACACACGAGTACTAATCCTCTATTCTTCGGTTAAAAGATGTTCATCGATCTCTTTTGACATTTCAACACAGAACTGGAGGAGAGTTTCAGGGTGAGCAACCTCTTCGCTGATTTTCTCGTACTCAAGGTGCCAGTGCACAACACTACCAGGCCCTCCGTGCTTAGGGGTCACCTGGATTGTGAACACAAAGCTTTTGTACTCTTTCATCATATCACCTTCTATAACCTTGAACGCGATCAGGTTCTTCTCCGGCTCCACCGCCTCGACTCTCTCCTTCGCCACCTTTGCCTCTCCATCTGCACCAATTGTTTAACTTTTGATCTCTATAGCTTTAGGCTTTTACGAATCAACGTAATTAAACGATAGTTTCAAAAACATAAACAGATATGTATATATAACGTAATTATTCATCGACTTGTTGATCAAGATCTGAGATATATATATATAAAGTTGGCTTGCCGTGAACGTAGTTCCAGATGATGACTGAACCGACTTTGCCCCAGTCACCTTCGTGCAGCTCACAATTCTGAACTCTGCCTGGAGTTGCTTTGGACACATGGTGTGGTCTTCCTGCGAACATGTGATGGAACTTTCCAGCCGAAGCTTTGATCTCCACATCTGTCTCAAGCCTTCCCACCAATGTAGACGCTTCTGCCATGATTTTTGCTTGCTTTAAGAAAAGAAAAACGTTCAGGATTGTGAGCTATCTTGTGAATTCTTTAGCCATTTGTAGAGGAAAGAGTGATAGCAAGTGCTGAAAAGTAGAACGAGTTTTTGTTCATTTAAAAATTATCTTGAATAGTTCTGTGGCCCCATGCACGAGATCACTGATTCATAATAATTCACCAGCCCAATAATTTTATAGAAACAGAGACTTTTTTTTTTTCGGGCATGATATAGACTAAAATAAAATCAGAAATATTTTTGGCAAATATTGAAAAGTATTCAATGGTTTTTCTTTTTTTGGTAATCAAAACAGAAATATTATTCAATGGTTTTTCCTTTTCACTTTGTAAACATATCATCATATCTCAACACATATATATATATACATATATATATATTTAAACAAGGTTTCAATTTTGTATACGCATCAAATTATTTTAAGACTGAGCTTACGAGTTGTTGTTTTTTGTTATTAAAAATATACAGTTAATTTTTTGTTAACGTAGAAATTTCAGATCTTCGATCTATAATGTTTTTTTATTATCTGGAAATCAGTTTTTAAATATTCTAATATTAAAAATTAGTTATACAACCAATTCCTATTGTGCCACCATCCCTTTGGTTAAAGCGGTTAAATTTTACAGGGTAATTTCATCATGTATATGGTTGTTTTGTATATTCCTCTAGATTTCTTGTTATCTTCATTAAATCACGTTGCAGAAAAAATTTAACTCCCCCCATAAAAAAGGTCTTAGGAAAATAAATTAATCTTGCCGAAAGGCGGGATTGATAACACAAAATATTATACTACTCCTATTATATTAACCAACGTGGAGGGGTAGTATAGCAATGCTATATATAATAGCATACATAAACTTAAAGTAGCCTTGTAGCTATACTCCTGCACATCGCTTTAAATTACGAACTTTAAACATAGCTGACCGTTGTAGTATGCATACAAACACGCAAGACACACCAACATATATCTCTTACACAAACTCAGGCACCGCTCATTATTTATTTCAGAAACATAACTAAGCAAACATCCTTAAGACGCGCGCAAACACATACACACGAGGAGTGATCGGCCTCTATTCTTCGGTCAAGAGATGTTCGTCGATCCCTTTTGAGATTTTGGTAATGAGTTGGAGAAGAGTCTCAGGGTGAGCTACCTCCTCGCTAATTTCTCATACTCGAGGTGCCAGTGCACAATACTTCCAGGCCCTCCAAGCTTAGGGGTCGCCTGGATCTCGTGAACACAAAGCTCTCGTACTCTTTCAAGAGATCGCCTTCTATGACACTCATCTTGAACAAGTTCTTCTCCGGATCCACCGCTTCGATCCTGTCCTTCGCCACCTTTGCCTCCCCATCTGCACCATGAATTAGTTCACATTTAATTTATATACACAGATGATTTTGGGAGTCAACATGAGTGTTAGTTCAATTCAAATACGTACATGTCATGCGCATGTATCGTGTATGTAAATGATGGTATAAAAGTGGTCAGGGCCTCGTGGATCTATGTCAAGAGTTGGCTAATTTCCGTTGTATTCATTTTCTTTTTGGTATTATTATAGAATACACATAGCGTGTATCTGCTCTGAAAATTAGTTTTCTTGTTTTTTTTGTCAAGATAGTTTTCTTGTTTAAATTTCTCTTGTTAGTCAAAAAGTAATCAGTCATAGTGAAGTTTAGTGACGGTCTAAGATCAACATACCCTAGACGACACGTTGATTTTTGCCACTACAGAATCTAGCCGGTTGCATATCTCATAAATTAGTCTTAAATAATTTCGGCTTTGAGTCAATAGAATGTTTTTACAAAAAGAGTGTATGAATTTGACTTGCCATGAACGTACGTAGTTCCAGACGATGATAGATCCGACTTTGCCCCATTCGCCTTCGTGTAGATCACATCCCTGAACGTTGCTTTGGAGATATGATGTGGTCTCTGGGCGAACATGTGATGGAACTTTTCAGCCGAAGCTTTGATTTTCACTTCTGTCTCATTGTCTCAAGCTTCCCCAGCAAACTAGACGGTTCTGCCATGATTTTTGCTTATCTTAAGAAAATAAACGGTTAGGATATTTGTAGAGTGAGTTATCTTGTGAGCTTCTAGCATGATCTATTTGTAGAGGAATAAGTGAGCAAGCGTTGAAGATTAGAGATTTTTTGTTCATTCAGATAAGATCATAAATAGTTTTGTGGCCCAAAGCATATGTGATCACAGGTTGAAAATCATAATACAATTATTAAAAGTCCATTACTTTAATTAGAACAAACACACCACACCGCATTTAATATGCATGCCAAACTATTCACAACAACATTCTAACTTCAATAGATACAGGTCCGTCTCGACTTTTTTTATTGAGTCCTATATATATATATATATAAATACATCTCAACTGATGAGGTATTTCCCAAATTTTTCATTAATATAATATCTAACATTTCTAATATAATTGTATTATGCTATTAAAATTTAATATAATTAAAACATTTTTTGGGTTATGAATTGTGTGACTGCACAACAGTAAATGGAAATGAATTTTGCTAGATATTGTTTTGAATTGGTGAAGATGGTGTCAGCAAAGTGTCAGCACAGGGCCATCGATATCAAAGACACACACCACCACAAATACACCCATAATATAAGAATCATCGTCCGAGAGAATCTAAACATAAATACGACCATACTGTACCACCTTGAACTCGAATCAAACAATGCCGTCTTAACACTTTGGATTATATATATGTTAATGTTTTAGTTTGAACGTTTGTAGTACTAGTTAGTAGTGATAAGTGAAATATTCTTGAAGTTTAAAATTAAGTGGATGTCATTCTGAATTTTTCTATGCCATTCTTTTCCAACAAAAATATATCATTTCTTTTAACATATGTCACGTCTTCAAATCTTTTACAAAGCAGATTTGAAGCAATTTTTTTTTTACAAAACACGCTTAATAATTTATTTTGTAAAATATACATCTTTTTATTCTGTGAAGCGAACTTTATTTGGTAAAATAGACCTTGTTTTTAAATCAAAGTTTTTTTATTTTATTTTTTTGTGATGGCATATATTGTGAAAGTTCGTAAAACAGAAAGGTGGGGATACAATTTTCGAAACATATATGAAATTGAAATATTATATTATTAACAACGTAGATCGGATACTGGCGAACATAAACTTAAGAGAAAGGCAGGCAGCTTTACTTCTATTACACGTCGATTCAAATTTAGAACTTCAAACATAACTCGACCGTAGTATACATACACGCATGAGTCGACGACACGCACCAACATATATCTCTTACCCAAACTCGGATACGGCTCATTATTTATTCCAGTTTTAAAGACTTAAGGACGCACACACGAGCAGTAATCCTCTATTCTTCGGTTAAGAGATGTTCATCGATTTCTTTTGACATTTCAACACAGATCGGGAGGAGAGTTTCAGGGTGAGCAACCTCTTCGCTAATTTTCTCGTACTCGAGGTGCCAGTGCACAACACTACCAGGTCCTCCATGCTTAGGGGTCACCTGGATTGTAATCACAAAACTCTTGTACTCTTTCATCAGATCACCTTCTATAACCCTGAACTTGATCAGGTTTTTCTCCGGCTCTATCGCCTCGACCCTCTCCTTGGCCACCTTTGCCTCTCCATCTGCACCAATTGTTTAACTTTTTGTTTATACTTATATAGGTTTGGGCTTTGACGTATCAACGTAAATGTTATTTTCAAAAACATAAACGTGTATGTATACATAACGTAAATATTGCTAGTACTCTCATCGACTTGTTAACCAAGATTTGAGATCTGCTTCTGTTTTTTTTTTCTTTGTTACTACGAGATTTACATAGCAATTGTATGTTTGAAATTTAGTTTAGATTTTGGTTTATAAAGTTGACTTGCCATGAACGTAGTTCCAGACGATGACTGAACCGACTTTGCCCCAGTCGCCTTCGTGCAGCTCGCAATTTTGGATGTTGCCTGGAGTTGCTTTGGACACATGGTGTGGCCTTCCTACGAACATGTGATGGAACTTTCCAGCAGAAGCTTTGATCTCCACATCTGTCTCAAGCCTTCCCACCAATGTAGACGCTTCTGCCATGATTTTTGCTTACTTTAAGAAAAGAAAAACGTTGAGGATTGTAGGATATGAGCGAGCTATCTTGCCACGGTCTTCAGCCTTACTATATTAGATCTGGAAAAAATGTTCAATCCGAAAAAGATGAGGAGAAGGAAGATGAGAACATAAGGAGATGAAGATAAGGGGAAGGTGACAAAAGAAGAAAAGGCGTAGAGGAAAAGGAAAAAGAGGAATGAGACATGAAAAAAATAAAATAAAAGGTGTGGAGGAGAACAGACGAGAAGGGATGCGAAGTATATATATATATATATATCATTCTTTTGTCGATCACTTATGGTTTTTTTTATACAACTGTTATATTTGTTTTATATAAGTTTTAGTATTTGGAAATTTGTATCATTATGATTTCGACAACGATTATATTTGATAGATTTTGATTTCAAATTTATCAGATTTGAATATTTTGTAGATTTTGAAAAATTTTGAATTTTTTGAATGAATTATTGATTTAGAATTTTAGATTTATAATTCAAGGTTAAGAAAATGACTAGATTTTAACCCAAACATGTTTTTAGTTTTGGATATATTGATTAGCCAATGAGAAGCTTTTATTAGTTTGTTTTTGAATAAATTTTGCAATTTGTATTGATTTAGTCTTATAGTTTTTTATTTAATTTTTATGTTTGAGTGTATGTATAGTTTGAAGTTTAGGGTTTCGAATAACCACAAATATATTTGTGTCAAAATTATGACTAAATAGTCATATTTAGCCATGGTTTTTTAATGTGACTAATTAGTCATGAATATATCGTGGCAAAATATAGCCAACGTATCCACGTCGTATTTTGTGGTTAAATCGTGACTAATTTAGTCACGAAAATATCACGGATTAGCCATGTTTTTTTATTTTAATCACTATTGATTTTTCGTGACTGTTTCGTGATTTTCTAAAAAAAAAGTTACAAACTAATCGTGATTTTTTCGTGGATAAAAGGAAAAATTATACTAGTGTTTGAGATTTCGGTAACGAGTTGGAGAAGAGTCTCAGGGTGAGCCACCTCCTCACTAATTTTCTCATACTCCAGGTGCCAGTGCACAATACTTCCAGGCCCTTCATTAGGGGTCACCTGGATCGTGAACACAAAGTTCTTGTACTCTTTCATGAGATCGCCTTCTATGACACTCATTTTGAGCAAGTTCTTCTCCGGATCCACCGCTTCGATCCTGTCCTTCCCCACCTTTGGCTCCGAATCTGCACCAATTAGTTCACATTTTATTTATATACACAGCTAGAATTGATTTTAGGAATCAACATGAATGCTAATTCAAATACCTATCATAAGCATGTATAGTGCATGTAAATGATGGAATTATAGTGGTCACGGCCTCGTCGATCTATGTCAAGGGTTGGTTAATTTCCACTGTACTCATTAGAATACACATATCTGCTGACTGCTCTGAAAATTTGTTTTCTTGTTTAAATTCTCTTGTTAGTAAAAAAGTAATCAGTCATAGTAATTAGTACCCTAGACGAGACGTACGTTGTTTTTTTTGCCACTATTCAGAATCTAGCCGGCTGCATATCTCATAAAATAGTTTTAAATAATTTCGGTTTTGAATCAATAGAATGTTTTACAAAAGAAGTGTATAAATTTGATTTGCCATGAACGTAGTTCCAGACGATGATAGAGCCGACTTTGCCCCATTCGCCTTCGTGCAGATCACATCCCTGAATGTTGCCTGGAGTTGCTTTGGAGATACGGTGTGGTCTCTGGGCGACCATGTGATGGAACTTTTTAGTCGAAGCTTTGATCTCCACTTATGTCTCAAGATTCCCCAACAAACTAGAAGGTTCTGCTATGATTTTTGCTTATCTTAAGAAAGTAACTGGTTAATTAGGATATTTGTAGAGGAGTGATTTATCTTCTGAGTTTTTAGCTCTATTTGTAAAGGAATATGTGAGCAAGTGTTGAAGATTGGACATTTTCTGTTCATTCAAATAATATCATGAATAGTTTGTGGCCCAAAGCATATGTGATCACAGATTCATTCACGTTTAATATGCATGACAAACTATTCACAACAACATTTTTAACTTCAACAGATACAAGTCCGTCTCAATTTTTTATTGAGTTAGAACACCTTGATGGGAAGATTCTAGCAAACCTAAAATATTTTTTTGATTAATTAACCAACGTAGATCGGATACTAGCAAACATAAACTTAAAGTAGTCTTGTAGGCAGGTGGCTTTGCTTCTATTACAAGTCGATTAAAATTTAGAACTTCAAAGATTACTCGTATTATACATACACGCATGAGTCGACGCGCACCAAAATATATCTCTTACCCAAACACGGATACGTCTCGTTCTTTAATTTATTGCAGTTTTAATGACTTAAAAGACTTCACACACGAGGGGGTAATCCTCTATTCTTCAGTCGAGAGATGTTCATCGATCTCTTTTGAGATTTCAACACAGAACTGGAGGAGAGTTTCAGGGTGAGCAACCTCTTCGCTAATTTTCTCATACTCGAGGTGCCAGTGCACAACACTACCGGGTCCTCCATGCTTAGGGGTCACCTGGATTGTGATCACAAAACTCTTGTACTCTTTCATCAGATCACCTTCTATAACCCTGAACGTGATCAGGTTTTTCTCCGGCTCTATCGCCTCGACCCTCTCCTTGGCCACCTTTGCCTCTCCATCTGCACCAATTGTTTTAACTTTTTGTTTATATATAGGTTTGGGCTTTGACATATCAACATAAACGTTATTTTAAGAAAACAAACGTGTATGTATATATAACGTAATTATTGTACTAGTACTCTCATCGACTTGTTAATAAAGATTTGAGATCTGTTTCTGTTTTTTTATTTTGTTACCACGAGGTTTAGAGCATCATTATCGCTAAAACTCATGAAAATCTCTTATATAATTAAAGTGAGACCCAAAGAAAAGAGAAGCAAAATTGATGAAAATCATATGTGTACCATAAGATCCGAATCTTAAACTTCAAGAAACAAATCTAAACTGTAACTCATTTTTATTTATTTTTATTACAAAGAAGATACTTAAGAACCCCATAAGATCTCTGCTATATAACAGCATCGCTAAAACCATTTACAAAGTTCTTATCTAATATTTATATATAAAACTGACGGGAACCCAAAGAATAAAGAAGGAAAGTTGAACAAAGTCTGACGTGTACAATTGGAAGCCAATCTTAAACTCCTTAAAAAGCGAATGTTATCTTCTAACTCCTTTTTTATTTATAAAAAATATTTAAGAACCACTTAAAATCTGCGTGATAATGATGCTCTAATGATGCTCTAATGATGCTCTTACATAGCAATTGTATATTACAAAAATTTAGTTTAGATTTTGGTTTATAATCCATTGGTTATAAAAATAAATAATATATATAGAAAGTTGACTTGCCATGAACGTAGTTCCAGATGAGCACTGAACCGACTTTGCCCCAGTCGCCTTCGTGTATCTCGCAATTCTAGATGTTGCCTGGAGTTGCTTTGGACACATGGTGTGGTCTTCCTGCGAACATGTGATATATGGAACTTTCCAGCAGAAGCTTTGATCTCCACATCTGTCTCAAGCTTCCCCACCAAACTAACCGCTTCTGCCATGATTTTCGCTGAAGTAAAGTAAAACGTTAAGATTTTTGGAGAGGAGTGAGTTATCTTGTGAGTTTTTTAGCCTCTATATGTAGAGGAATGAGCGAGCAAGGGTCGAAGAATAGAACGATATTTTGTTCATCAAATTAATATGATTAGTTTTGTGGCCCCATGGTGATCAGGATCCCATCATAATAAGTTAACTCACCTGCCCAATATTTTTTAAGGTTTATCCTGCCAAACTAGATATCTGCGTAGCTCACTAAGTGATTATATTGCACTAAGTGATTTATATTGATATTATTCATCAATCGCAACATTCACCTCGTTCCTATCGCTCTCAAATTTCTCCTTTCTCAGCTCCAATTGGAAACACAATACGATTTTTCTTTTTGAAATGCAGTAAAAAATTACGGTAAGAGATGATGATAAAATAATGCCGGTTCATAAATGATGTTTATTCAATAAATAATACTCCATATAAAAGTATAAATATAAAATTAGAAAATACAGGTTTATATAATAATTCATTTTAGCTCTTTTCTATAGTATACCGTATTTATTTTTCAAAATGCTATTAAAAATTAATGGTAATTTTTTAATATTTCAGTATTTTCCAACTTTCTGTTTTTTTCTTTAATCGCGCGCTCAGATCCAAGTCTATTATTTATGTTTGTAAAATCATATGGTAGTGTTCAACTTATTTCTCCTTTAATTAAGCCTACCGATACAGGAGGGACTAAATAATTCTACTATATATTAAGATCATACAACTTTTATAAATAATTATTTTTATTAAAAGCATACATCATCAATAATTGTTATAACAAAAGCCATGAAATCGTGGGGTCGAACGAACCTAGTATTGTTTATAACAGAGATCTTTCTCATTTTGAAATTGAGTACAATAATACTTTATATGAAGTGTTCTGCCTTTGATTTTAAAATCATATGTGGTTCAACAACTAGATCAATGAATATATCCCTACTGATTTAGAAGTTTAAACCTCAATGTAGAAGTTTGGTTCCTTAACCCTCAATTTCAATTGGGCATGTAAAACAAAATATTAGGCCTTTTTGTCCTAAACAAAATATTACTCCTTAACAAAATATTATTTGGAGTAGGCCTTAACTTTGTTTTTTCGTCGGCCAATGGGCCTTAACTAAACATCTGTACTGTTTTATTTCTCCATGTTTTTTAATAAAAGTTCTATTACAACTATTAAAACAACAACATAAAAAAAAAAAAGCTGGTGGCACAAAATAATTAACGAAATGGTAGTCACAAAAAAGAAAAAGAAAGAGTATTTGCATTGTATATACACAGAAATTATCTTAATTAGGTAAACAGATAACACTGTGTTGTTCACTGTGTAAAAATTTTAAATACGATTACACCCTCAACATTTACTTACCTTGTTTCGTCTCCCTCTCTCTCTCTGTTTCGTCTCTCTTTCTTCTTCTTCTCCTCCACGGGTGATGGCTTTATGTCTGAACAGAGTTTATGTTATTTCCACTCGTACCCATGTTCCTCCATCTTCCTCATCTTTTCTCATTTTCAACATTTCTTCTTCTTTTTCACACGCAGATCTCTTTTCAATCACTTTACTTGTGGTTATTCCACATTCTCCATGAGGAAAGGGAAAGGCTCTTCCGTCGCTGGACACGCCTTTTCGGTTACCGCTGGAAATCACAACGGATCTGCGAAAGAACCTCGTATTGAGATCCATATACTAAAATTATTAGCCGATAAATATAGTATTAGACATACATTTATGATGTTAACCGTTAATATTGGAAGATAATAAATTTTATTAGCTGGTTAACAATCTCTTTATATGCTCCAATCTTAGTGTTAGACGTACATTTATGATATTAAACGATAATATTGAAAAATAAAACAAGTAATGCACAGAACATTTGTCTGTGTTTCTCACGAACTAGGGGCAATCCGTCATTTCCTTGATTATGCAGCTACAGTGTTTGGGTATCTACTTAATTAAATAAAATTTTCTCTGTATACCTAATTAAAAATTTCCTATGTATATACAGCTAAATGACTCAAAAGAAATACTATACTAGTATTGACTAGAAACGTCCAAATATAATCTAGTTTGACCGCAAAACCCGATAAAAAGAGAAGGGTGCTAAAATATAAATTTATATAATCAGTGAGCTGTCTTAACCCACAAAGTCAATGGCTCCAAGGCTCCAAAGGACATTGGCCAATGAAAGTAAACACACAACTCATCGACATTACCAAGAAAACCCTAATTGCAATTATTAGTACGTCAAAATTCACAGTTACGAAATTAGTGATGTTTTGAAAGGAAAACACAAAAAAAAAGTGAAGAAAAAACAGTAAAAAGAGGAGAGTGCTTTCGAAGACTCTTCCCTCGAATAAACACAAAGAGGTGACAGCCGTTATTAATACCGCCTGCCGTACTTTCTTCTACAGACCACACACACAGCACTCTCTCTTTGCTTACGACTTCCGAGACAAAAGAAAGGATAGAGAGAGAGAGGGAGAGAAATAAAGAATTCTTGTAAAAGCTTTTGCCTTTTAGAGGAAAGAACAGTGCAGATCTTAGAAGGATCCGAAGACCCATCACTGAAATAAACCAACTATAACGAGTCAAAAACCTTATTTTTACCCACAAGACAAAAAGTTGTTTTAATTTCCAAAAACCCTCTTTTCTTTCTTTCTTCTCATTCTCTCTTCTCTCTTTGCTTTGAACCAGAAAAAAAGTCTCCAGCTTCATTTGACTTCGACTGTCGTCCCAGTTGATTTGTTTGTCTTCATGTTCGTCTGCTTCTGGTCTCTCTGAGATGACTCACGTGTTGGTACGAAGAGAGAGACAAGGAAGGAAAAGTAGAGGATGGGACATGACGATCAAATATTTCTTCTTCTTCTTCTTCTTCTTCCTTGTCATTCTTCAGATAGGCTTGTCTTCATCATCGGCTTCTGTTGATTCTCGTCGTCACTTCGTCTCGTCGCCGCCGAGAAAGGCTCTGGTGTACGCAACGACGCCGTTTCGTGGGCCACTGAACAGAGACGATAACATTTATGGAGACGACAAGAGAGTAGTTCACACGGGTCCCAATCCTCTCCACAACTAACTTTTACGTGTTGCTATAATTATCAATTACACTCCACACCAACCCTACGAAGACTACAAGCAACACGCAAAAGCGGAACGCTGATCGCGATCCAAAGGTACCTTTGTGTAAAATCATGTTTGTCATAGATTTTGTAAGTTGGAATCTTTTTTTTTTTTTTTTTTGTATTTCATGAAGCATAGAAACATTTTGCTAGCTTTTAGTCTAGGATTTAGTTCGGTTATGTCGAACTCTATTAATGTTAGTATCAAGAGTCTAAAGATTATTCACCACTCATCGCCTTAAATTTCATTTTCCATCAAAAAATGAACCTTGGTGATTTTTTTTTTGTTTCAAGTCTTATAATAGAGATTAAATTGTCTTATTCTTTATATATATAAAGAAGAAATTGTGAATTGGTTAAGTGTTAACCAATGTCATTGTGTTTCATATTACAGAAGAACTGTGTTTTTGTGTATTGCTTTAAGAATATGCCATGTTTTTAGCTCTTAATTCTCATTATAGCTTTCCTTCTTCAGCATCTGCCTTCATAAATCCATCTTTTTTTTTTCTCTTTGCTCTCAACATACACCTACCTGCCCCTACAAATTGAGCAAGTATGAATAGTTCTCTATCATACTAGTATTACTATTACCAATACCAAATCTATTTTTATTTAATACTGTGTAACCATAAAGTATGCATTAAGATAAAATCAACTGCTCATCATGACTATTCATTTGACAAATCTGCAAAGCGCACTGAAGATCCTCTCAAACTTAGTTAGCACTGTTATGTTGTTCAATCAGGAAACTGAACAATACATTTGTTTATCAAAATAGTTTTTAGTATGAAAAAGTGGACTATGGTAACTTCATGGCAACCATGGTCTCGAGGGACTATGCATACTATAGAACGTTAATATCCAATACATCTTGGGATTGAATGATTATCCATTCGTTATCAAGGAAACAAAAAAAAAAGGTTTGATTAACTATTGATTCAAATGGGTACAGAAGTATAATTAAGTTGAATTCATTATTCTTTTGAAATCCACTATAGTCATCACCATTTATAATGAATACTCCTGCAGATTAAATGTAATTTTACTGCCCCCGCTGATAAAAGAAAGAACAAAAAAGTGAAACTTCTTCCAAAAATGTTTCCGCTCAGTGAGAAGTGAATGGAAAAATAAAGTTTACACATGATCAAAGAAATAATTCTATGACTTTATTCATAGCATCAATAATTTCCCTCTGACTAGATCTATTTGACTTATTTCTAAAATCTTGTCGTCATCATTCATATTAACATTTATTTCTAGTAAATGAAGGAAATAACGGGATTGAATGACACCGGTTAATATTAATTTGTATAAAGCATATGTATGGAGAAGAGAAATGGTCAGGCCAGGGCTGTGACACTGTCCATCTTCTTTATTGCTCTCATCTGCCTCTCTTCTTTACCGTTCCCCCTCTTTATACGCGGTCACGTCAATAAATTTACATAATTGTTTTTCCATTTTTTTCTTTTTAGATTTAGCATCGCTAGATCAATCTCCGAAGTGAGCGACTCCTTAGTAACCAGAATTTTGCAAGTCCTGCACAACAGATAAATCATTCATGCGGAAGTCCAAGACCAAGTGGTCTACGCACAACGTTTGACACTGGGATCGAATATGGAACTTTAAACGATTTAGGCAATTAATTAAACCCTAGAGCCAAAGACTACACTTGCCACCACCACTCGGGTCATCTTAGTCTTGTAACGATGTGTGGTTTTGTTAACAATGAACTAACGACATTATATATATGAAAATGCATGCAGTGTAACAATCAAATTTTATATCAAGATAATGGAAAGACAAAATCGATTCAAGAGTGGAAGCGTTGAGGGTCGACATATTAAAAATGAAAACATGAGGGGAAACTTGAATTTTAAGGTCGGGTTTGTTTTGTCAACTAACGAAGACCCAACAACGTCAGAAACTCCTTGGGAATAGTGTAAACGAGACTTACATTAATTTTTTTTTGACTAAAACACATTCTTATAGATGTATTATCGCGAGACATAACGGTCTTAATTATGATGCTACGTTTTTAGAAGTCCCAAAGATTCTCTAGCTAAGCATCGGTCAAAGATACTTATAAATGCTCCATTTGTTTTACCTAAGTTTAATCCATTTCACAAGAATGTGTGTTCTTAATAATTTCGGCAGACCAGTAGCTCTCCAGCTCTTTTCTTCTTTGAGCGTAGCATTAATATATATAGAAACTAGCTAGTTAATGTTAATGAAAACTTATTAGACTTTGATTACATTATTACTAAACTTCATCCGTTATTGTATAAAATTAGATCTTTCGTATTTTTGTAGACATATCAGCACCTAATTAAATGCATCCATCCTATAATTAAAATACTACTAGTATTTTCGTTTGAACTTTAATTGAGTAAAAATAATTATACATAGTTTGCATGTAAAATAAAAAACATCTTTCATCAATAACTGCATAGGTTTATATCATACTATTTGTAAAAATAGTTTGAATGATACATATATAGCTTTGTTGCATGTAATATACAATTTGCCAGCCCAATAGAGCAGCAACACTGGGCTCGACCCATTTTTGGCCCATATACAAATTGGAATGAAGTAAACCGGGGATCCGGTACGAGAAACGGCCGACTCTTATGATTGGAGCAAGAGGAAGAGAATATGCCTTTGTGTCAAAGGAAGAAGATTCGTGACTATCTATCATCTCTCTTACTCTCAATTTTCTTCTTCTTCTTCTCAGCTTTTCTCTGTGTTACAAGTTACAACAACTGTTACCCGAGTGCTTTTTCTTATCTTCATCCCTCCAAGCTCAACTTCGATCTCTCTGTGTAGCTACATCGCAAGGTCTGTTCTCTGCTCTCAAATCTCTCTGTATGTATATTGCATCGATGCCTCTCGAATTTGAGTCTTTGCATGCTTCCCGGATCAATGGAAGTCAAGAATTTATGAAATATTGGACCTGTTGGGTCTTAGCTAGTGTTAAGCCCTTAGCTGGTGTTATTAACCCTACGATCTAATATGAAACTGAAAAGAAAAAAAAAAGAAAAAAAAAAACTGTTTTCGGTTGTGCAATCTAATTTTGGCAAAGCACAATTCAAAGAAGAGATGAACAGATTATTGGTTATTTGAGAAAGGTTTCTACTTTCTACCAAATAAAAAAAATAAAGAATGCAAAGTAATGAGTTTTTTTCTTTTTTTTCTTTTTGTGATCAGAGCAGAGCAGTAGCGAGAAAGCCAGGCTAGACCAGCAAGTTCATTTGCTGGCTAGCGGAGAGATATTGCGTGGTGGTCTTGAAACAAAACAAAATCCACATGAGCCCTCAAAGCGTATCAAAGACAAGCAAATCCCTCGAGGGTCTCCATGGGGTTCATGTGGTGTCTCATTCGCCTTTCGCATTTGAACGCATCAGCCAAGTATCTGGCTTTGAGTCCTCAGATGCGGGAACAAAACAGAGTCTTCTCATTGAGTAAGTTGATTTGTCTTCTTCATAGGCTAAATTATTTGCAAAGCTTTCTCTTTTCTGCCAAAATGTTAAGGATATGTTTGATTCATTGCCCTTTTTTTCTTAATCTTCTGCAGACGTGTCTGGCAACAAAGACCACCATGCCTAAGACCTATCCATTGCTGCATCCACGGTATTTATGTTCCTCCTTTGCGGATCAGTAAGTTGTATCGAATCTTTTGATGTTCAATTGACGTGATACTCCCATTGACAGGTGATCGAAGTCTCTTAGAAACAGCTGCTAATGTCATCACATCGCTCCCTTTCATTTTCCTCGGTATGCAGGCACCAAGGTAATCATCCTTCTTTGTTTCATATGGTTTCAGATAAAGAATTTGTATCTTCTTCCGGTAAAGATAAACCAATGTTGAATAAATATGCGATATGTAGGAAAAACCTGAACATGAAAGTGTATGCAAACTCCTTAATCGGAGTTGGAATTGCGTCCAGCTTGTATCATTCTTCAAGAGGAAACCTGAGGAAGTACCTAAGATGGGCTGATTACACGATGATAGCCACAGCGACAGTAGTAAGTCTTCTACTTGTTTACACATTGAAGATACGTAGATGTAGTTGACAAGACTAACTGTATTATTTTTACAGTGTCTATCGAGGGCTCTTAGGGAAGAGAATCCAAAGTTCTTGATGGCTGCATCAGCTTTGGCTCTACCTTTCCAGCCTCTCGTGGTTTCAGCTGTTCACACTGGAATGATGGAGGTAATAAGAAATCTCAACTTTACACTCGATGTTACCAAATCTCAGTCGGTCCAATTTTGCTGAAACTCCAATTTCCACTCAGATAGCATTTGCGAAAAGAGCCTTGAAGGATCCAGATTTGAAAATGGCTCATAACGTACACAAGATGTCTTCGCTGTTGGGTGGAGCTTTGTTCATAGCTGACGATCTTTTCCCTGAAACACCATTCATTCACGCCGGTTGGCATCTCGCCGCAGCCATTGGCGTTGGGACTTGCAATAAGCTTCTTCAGTAGTTCCGTAAGACCAAATATAGATTGGACAATTGTGGAACTGCTGCCATATTCTTGGTTCAGAGAAATCACGGTTTCACTGAGCTCATAAATCAGCCGACATAACTAGTTACCGTTGTAGTCATCTTATCTTCAATTCAATGTATTACGATGCAGTATGGAACCTAAAACAAGTCGCTTGTAATCTCTAGAAAACCAGTACTTTTGCGTCTCTCTATTGACTCTCTCCCTTGAGTTTTTTTCAATAGGAAATACATATGGATCAATAAGAATACCGTAAAAAGTATTAAACTTTGATGGGAAAGTACGATCTTACAGAAGCTAAGCATAGAAATAGAACGAAAGAGTAGTCGATACAACTGAGCTTAGTTTTGAATCGAGAGCTCTCTATAGTTCCAAAGATCGAATCTTTCCTCCAACACACGAATCAGTCGTGAAGTGTGGCCATGATATCTTCATCCCTGTACAAAAGGAACCTGCAGAGAAATCAAAAGACACACAGACATAGTCAATCAAAGTGAAGAGAAACCGGCTTACCTCTCTCTCTCTCTCTCCGAGGAATAACAAACAAGAAACAGATTAAAAGGCACTCTTGCTCTGCGAGCAAGAATCCATTGGGCCTCTCGAAGTTCATTACGCTTAGAGCGATCCGTTAGGATCCACTTGTGTGCTAATTCGCTCAACCCGGAAGAAATGAATTTATTCAACAGAACCGTAAGAACAGAGTATGGAAAAAGTAAACCGGATCAAGGTCGGCTAAATAAAACAAAGGTAGGTAGTGGGGCCCATTAGAACTCCACTTTGGTTGCAAAAGCCGAAAGGCATGGGATGTATTGGAGGCGTGGCCAATAAATATGGACATTTGGGAAATTTGGGTCATGCATACCAATTATAACGAGTTATATATATCTCGCACAATATACGTTTGTCTCATTAAAAAAAAAATACAGTATTAATTTATTAAACAATTCTCAAAACTAAAGAAAATGGTCAAAAGTCAAAACCTTTATTTTTGGTCTGGAAACTTTCAATTTATAAAACTGAATTTTGTGTATATTGATAGTAATATTAGTGTATATATGCATTTTTAATATAAAATTTTTTAAAAAAATTCATCTAAATTATTATGATATTACAAATTATTAAATATGCAAAAACAGTTATATAGCAGATCATTTTATATGATCCATAAAAAAAAATCAATGATAAATATGTGAGAATACGATGAATGGCTTTAAATTCTTGCATGACCTTATAATTTTTTATTTACACACAAATATAAATGATAGTAGTAATATGTAATTGGGTCTATGAGACTGATCTTAGTGAATATGATAATGTAATTTTCCAATTAGCTTTAGTATATTCCCCAAAAGTTAGCTAGACCTAATCTAACTCAGAATTCCAATTCATGATAAATGATTAATTAATTATGTTAAATTATCTTAACTTAATATATTCATTCAAACTGTAGATTGTTGGGAATTTTCAAATTGTTTGATTTATCTTTTCTTATTTCATATTTCAGATGGTACATGATTTAAGTTTCAGTTATGATCTTAGTATTGCTTGGTTATAATTAACACGGTATTAATCTATACGGTTTAACATTTATAACGAGATCCATTGAAGCTTAGACCGTTCTCGTTTTTCTAAGATTATTATATTCGTAACGCTCAACGCAAAACAAAACTTTGGCCACCCGTTATTCTCCCACCCAAGGCATAATCAACACAATAATAAGAGAAGTGCCTCTCCAGGGCTTGACACATAGGATGTGAGGAGTGTTTTGGGAGCGCCATGTCAATAAATGAAAAAACTTTCGTAGCCAATAGAAACATTTTATTTCAACACGTCAGTTCTTATCCTCTTCCCTGTTTACACGTCACTGACATCCAAATCTCCGTCGCCGCAGTCTTCAGAACCTCGATTTGCAAAAATCTCCTCAACCCGTGAATCAAATCGCCATCGTCGCAGCCTTCAGAACCTCGAGGTTTGTTTTTTCTATTATACGACTGTTAGATTCAGTGTTTCGTCTGATTTCGTTGAGTTGTGATTAAAAATTACTCAGAACTTCTTAGGAAATTCGATTTAGAAGACTTCCTTAGTGTTTACTTTTGTAGCCGATTTTGCAAATAATCTCATCTATAGTGGTTAGTTTTGTGCTTACATGTCAAAGATGGAGAGTGAAAAATAAGTGAATCTGAGATTTGGTGATGTGTGATTTGGTTACAGAGATTGGTTCAGCACCAGCCGACAGAACATCTAGCGTCCGCCGAACTTAGCATTCGCAAAATCAAGTTCAAGGCTTGTGTAACTGATTGCTCGCACAGTTTGGAAAGATTACTATGCCAAGGTTACATTCTCTCTCACTAACTCATTTTTTTTAGTAAGCTTGAGATGCATTTGTCGCTTGGACAAATTCATTACGTTGTTGTGTTTTTTTCTGATATTCTCAAATTTTATACTTCTTATCTTGGTAGTTGGCATACACATATTAGTTTCTTTTAAATCTATAAAAGTACCAAAGATGATATTGACCGACAAGCTGGGGCATCATTTCTCTAAAGGTGACTTAATTGTGTTAAAATCCACTTACGATCTCAAATTGTCACATTTTCAAAACTGTTTGTGACAGAAGATTGAGAAAAACTGGTATTTCGAGATCAACTCTAATATTTTCTCCATGAAACGCCTTATAGAAACCAAGTCTTTTACATCTTTTTAGTTACAATCTTTCTTTGTAAACTTCAGAGATTCCTCAACAAGTTCCTTAGCAGAGAAGTCGCATGGGATCAACAGCAAAAGAGAGGGAAGATGTTTCGATGACAGTCCGACAGTGTGATAGACATAACGAGGGAGGTAGCCCGGAAAGTACTGATGCGAGAAAACCAGCTATAAGAAGAACATGGAGTTCAACAAATGTCCCTAATTAATATGACTTCGTTTGGGACTATTGTATCTGTTGACAGCAAAGAAGAGGATAAGAAGAGACTTCTGTGTGACAAATCGAAGCTTTTGCTAAAGAAAAAGGATACAAACGACGACTAACTGCATACAAAGACAAACCTGAGAGGAACAAAGCTATATGCAATGACAGCGAAGGTAAAAGTTTAATTTTAAGCTGACAACAAAGCTGTTTACATTCTTTTGTGAGTTTTGCCTGAATTCCATGAAACGTAAAGAACAGCTTCAAAGGAATATGGTGAGCAGTTGTTCTAATTTTTTTTTTCTTTTTAAATTGCTGTATGATGTTCTGTGAGTATATTTTCATTGTCAGCTTATTCAAATCTGTATTCTATGTTCTTGCATTTCATTGTCAGCTTATTCAAATCATTTTCTTTGTATGAGATCTGCAGTATGTAGTCATTTAGATATGTAGTATCTTCACCGATTTGCATAGTGAGAAGAATATATCTTTCTTTTATAGCGAGAAGAACTGTTTCGTTGCCTTTTGTTTTGATAAATGGCAATGTGGTGGTAGGCACATTCTTATCTCATTGATTACTTTCACGGAGATTACGAGAATCTCGAGAAAGAAGAAGAAGAAGAAGAAGAGAGAGGGAGAAGAAGAAGAGGAAGAGAGACTGAACCCAAGCTCAGAGTTTGGGCGCTGGTGGTGATGAAAGCGGAGGAGTGTGAGGCTGTGAAGGGGAGATGGGAGAGAGGAGAGGCGGAGATGTCGGAGGGAATGATATTCGTGGAGCAGTTAAGAGCGGCCGCAGCGGAGGAGAGCTGCGGTTGCGGCTTTGACGGTGACGAGGGCACACGTACATGGGCTTGGTCGTGCAGGGGAAAGGAGTGGATGTGGGACGGTTTTTTATTTACTAAAGACAACGGGGGTCGGGTCACCCTCAGGATAATCTCGAGAGAGAAGAAGAAGATCCCAGGATAATTCTCTGGCTCATTTGAAGCCTAACTTTCAGGACTCATTACAAGCAACCTACAATCGCTTTTCGTTAATTAAAATAAACACAACAATAAGTATGTATGATTATTTAGCACAACAATAATGAATAAATACGATAATGCTCTTTGTGAAGAATTCAAATTCCTAATATTTTTTTTGTTATGAGTTATGACCGCTTAACAAAAACTAATGACGACCACCGCAGCCCAACAAAACGCATTAGCGTAAAGACCATAATATAAAAACTCAACACCCGGGGCGTAGCCCGGGTTCGGTCCTAGTGAATTCAATAACTCCGAAATTAAAATTGGTAAAACACGGAATAATTGATCATACTCATACGAATATGATTTGACTTAACGACCATAGTCAAACCCCCTTCTTTCTCTCCAAATCCACCAATAACACGTATACACACCTCTTCATATAATTCTATTCATTTGTCTTTTTTATTCGCTCGACTTAAACTGCCATTTATTTTTCTCCCTTAATTTTTGGTTCATTTGACATGCTTGAAACTTTTATCTTTTGTCGTGTTTTGAGACTTTCTTGAAATTTGATAAGTCTATCAGGCTTAAATCTAATTCCTTATTCCTTATTCCATATTCCACGCTTATAACAAAATCTTTCTCCTTTGTCTGGCTTTTTCTCTTTTGTTCTTTCACATGTGTATGTGTATATACACACAGACACATACACACACTCGCATTTCTATTATCATATTAAACTTCAACTTTACCTTTTCTCTTCCAAAAAAACTATTTTCTCTTCATCAAGTTATATTGATCGTTCCAGCTTTTACTCATCCTCCTCTATGGCCGTCTCACCTAATTCAAGCTCCTTAGAATTAACAATATCAATTCCAAGCTTCTCTCCATCTTCACACCCTTCATCTGGTAAGATCCAAAGATTAGTTTTAAAATCATCTCTATATATGATATAGAGTTGTAATAGTTACGTCTCTGAAAAAGATCTGAACGTATATTATTTTGGTAGGTGAACACATGGTGAGAGATTTGGACATAAATCAAACTCCAAAGACGGAAAAAGATCGTGAGTGGATCATGATCGGTGCAACACCGCATGTCGACAACGACCATGGCAACTCTGGCGGCAGGCGGCGCAAAAAGCTCCGTCTAACCAAAGAGCAATCGCATCTTCTTGAAGAGAGTTTCATACAAAACCATACCTTAACCCCTGTAAGTATATATATCATACAGTTCCATGGTTGCGTATATGTTTTGTTTACGTTGAAAAGAAAGAAAAAAAAATAGAGAAAGAATAAAAAAAAATAGAGAGATATTTTCTGATGATCAAGTAGGCTGATTATGTTTTCCTTGGATGATAATGAAACGGCAGAAACAAAAACAAGAATTGGCCACTTTTCTGAAGCTTAGTCAAAGGCAAGTCGAGGTGTGGTTTCAGAATAGAAGAGCTCGGTACGTACTTCGATCTACCGCTTTCGTATATTGCATCGTTTGTAATACATATAAATTGAGGAATATATGATTTATATATCGTATGGAATTGTGTGTATATAAATTTATACGGTGAGACAACTGAGGCATGTTATGTGTAGGGTTTTGGAATTAGTTTTTTAGTGGTCGGATACATATTAGTTAATGAGAGTGCGTTGACAGAATATTTATATATAAAGAGATCGTGTGTGATCGTAACTTAGATTCTTAACATAATTCACCATATACAATAATAGTTTAGAAAAATCTAGTAAAGTGGAAGTGATCCTTCTTTATCCAAGTGTTTCACGTTGATTCCCACATATATAGTTATCACGCATTTTATGCGACACATGAAAAGCCCGTACTCTTATTCCTGTGACTACGTGTCTATAAATAAATGTCCCGTGATTAAAAATCAAAATATAGAATCTAATAAATACACCAACAAGAAAAAAGCGATGGGGAACATAAGGGACAAAGTTAGAGGCAATAAATGATGTGTTTTTATTTTTCAGCCATCTTTGGCCACTCCACAATTATGATGTTTGTTTCATATAGTAGTATACATAATTCTTAAATGAAACATAAAATTGCACACTGCACACATACACTTTTTATCAATGTTTTTTCTCCTCATGTCTATATATTCATGAATCCATGATATGTACGTACATTTGTGCATCAGTGCATGCATGGTATATAGAGATACATGTTGCGTGGCCGTTTGTTCATAGAGCCCATAAAAAGGAATTTAGTTACCGGGCGTAATGAATTTGATGGATGAAGACACTGAAAATGTCCTCGTGTTTTCTTGGTCAGTTTCACAAAAATTGTCGTGTTCTACTGTTATTGTTTAGTTTCACAAGAAAAATATAGTCTCTTAAAATTTAAGCGTTTTTTTCTACTGAAATATAAAACTTATCATTCACTATAAGATAATCATCCTGTAGTTTTGAGTCTTGGTATATAACGAATATTGTATTATTATCCTAGGATAATACGATATATATGACGAGATGATCTCATTCTTACGTCAATATTAATACAGTATTATGACGAGATGATATTGACAGTCCGTGTCAATCAGGCAATATAGCCACTTATATAGTATATCACATGTGAACACATATCGCTACACGCAAAGGTCGGTTGACTAGTCTCACAAAAGTAGAATTTTCTCAAACACCAACCTCGTTAAAAATATAAATAACATTAAGATATTTCAGCCTATGGGATATATGTGGTCGTTATACGATAAATGGATAATACCTAGAAACTACAAGTGACGTAAGCAAATTTAATAGTACGCAATATATAGCACCAATATCATGGTTACACACGAAAATTTGATATACAGGAGTAAGCTCAAGCACACGGAGATGGAATGTGAGTACCTAAAGAGATGGTTCGGGTCATTGAAGGAGCAAAATCGAAGGCTACAAATAGAAGTTGACGAACTACGAGCTCTGAAGTCTGAACCGGCCTCGGTTCTAACCATGTGTCCTCGGTGCGAACGTGTGACCGATGCAGCAGATAATGACTCTATTGCCGTGGAGGAGGGAACAGCTCCGAGAAGCCAGTCAAGGATGACAATTTCCTCTTCCTCTTCCTTGTGTTGACTGGCTCGGTCAAACGTCAAAGTCAAAGATTGAAACGCCTGAGTAGGGGCAAAAAGATTTGATGATGATTAGGAGGATTTTGTGCATATATAGTTTCTCTAATTATTTATTACACCAATGAGGAAAGAAGAATTTGTTTAATCCTCGTTTTATAGATTGTTCATGTTTTTGATGATTCGTTAACTTTATTTTTTTCGTGTCCGTTTGGATTGAAATAGTACTATCATTAACTTGTAAAATGTTTTATTCTATGCTAAGACGACGAAAGTAGAATATTGAATAGGAAAGTAGGTATATTTTGTCGTCGCTAAAATAACGAATGATAGGAGAAAATTTATAGAAAAGAAAAATCAAACTGATAGATAGTGGCAAGTGGCAACCCAAAAAGAAAAAATACAGTCATCGAACTTTTAGCTACTAAATTAATTATATATTTGGGTTGGTTGGGTACGGACAGATTGTTAAAACGTCAAATAACGTCATTGTTATTTGACTTCCGCAAGTCTCAAATAAGGCTGCTATTTATTCGTTGATGTATATAGGTAATCTGTTTTTTCTTTTATTTGTATATTCACCTGATGTCTCATTCCATATAATCGTTGCTTTTCTTTAATCTTTCTTTCGCTAAAGTTGTTACTCCGTAGTTCTTTACTTCCTGTGGTATTGGTCAATTTTAAATATCCTTTATAAATAAATGATTTTGATTTTCAACATTTTGACACTAACTGTTTGTATCTGATCAACCCGAATCTTGAATCAAGCTCAGGTTCTATGATGGGATGATTATATTAACCAATTGACTGATTCTAATATCATATTAAGTTTCACGTACTTCGAGTTCATAATCAATTCACGATCGGCTTATAACCTTTATATGTTATTTTAGATTCGATCACTTTTTTTTTATGTGAAATTCGTAAGCCTTTGTTTACATATAAGTAATTATTTTTTCATCATCGAGAGATTTTTTTTATTGAAAGTATTGAAAGTATGTATCACGTGATGCTGGACAGACGCATCTAGCCAATAGATGACAAGTCCACTTCGCGGCCGATCACTTTGTCATACATGAGTTCGAAGGCCAATAGTTAGTAAATATTTGTAACCAGTTACTAAAATTATAGTAGTACTAGGATTTTGCCCGCACATACGTGCGGGTAAAGTTTTTTTTTTTAATATTAGATAATCACAATAAATGACAATTATATGTTATATAATAGATTAGTATATAAACTGTTATTATAGTATCATAGTAGTCAATTTTTATGTTAGCTTATATATTATATGTAGTTGTTTGTTGTATGAATTAAATTTTTTGTTGGTGTTAGAAGAGTTGTATGATATGAGATTATATATCATTTTGATTGGTGCTTAGATAATTGAAGAATTGTATTATGTGACATTATATATCGTTATATATCATATAATTACATAGTGTAAATTATATTTTGTGTTGGTTTAGATTAAAATTTATAAATATTTTTCTATTATTAAATTATATGTTTTCTTGTTTAATAATTTTTTAGATATTTTTATGAAATATAATAAAAGAAATTCTGTATAGTTAAATAACTATTTTTAAATTTGAGAATAATTAAAATCATATTTTTATTTTTTCAAATTAAATTAACATATGTTTAATTTTCACCAAACAATAAACCCAAAACAAATCTAATTTTTGACTAAATTAGAAACAAAAGAATCATTGTTTTCACAACCGATTCAAAAAAAAAATAGAAACAAAAAAAATTGGGTTCATAAATTGATTTGGCTATAAAAATATTAGAATGGGTTTTGCAAAAAGAAGGTCCGTTGAAATACAGCCAAAACCCAACTAACATTTCCCCTCCGGCGAAGTTTATTTGTCGGATCTAATTTCTTCTCTGAGATCAGATCCCCCGATCATGCAGAAGATGACATTTCCCCTCCGGCGAATTTGTTTTCTTCGATCCCTAATTTGCTTTTTTGGAATAGATTTTTCTGAAATGGTTTGAAAAAGGAATCATGGGGAGTACTGGTTACCTCCTAAATATCATTATCAATCTCCTTCTGGACATCTCTTTGTTGATTCAGATTTCATCTCCGGTTTTAAGAGTAAGTTTCCTTAGATTCTTTAACCGTTAAAGAGTGTTAATTATGATTCATCCATTGCTTAGGAATGTGGATTCTCTACTTTCTTTGAACAATTTAATCTGTTTTAACAAACAAAAATCTAAAGGAAAGGCATGTTTGATGTTTTGTGGTTAGTCATAAATGTTATGAGGGTTTTGTGTTTTGTCATGTAGTTTCTGAATAAAAGAAAGAGTGTTTGATATTTTGTAAGCTGCTTTGTTTCTGACTATGTGATCAAGAAATAATACAAATTGTTTAATGTGTGCAATGCTCATTCCTCTCTCTTAATTTCTTATGCATATAGATTTAAGAGTGAGTTTCTTTAGATTCTTTATAGATCTAAAACAAAGAATAAAGATGATTTTGCTTTCATTCATACACGATGGGTCATGGTGAAATCTTGCCCATTTAGAATAAGTGGCTTGCAATAAAGGAAAAAAAAAAGAGGGAAATCAGTTAATTTTTATGATTTTATCGGTTGAGCTTAAGCTCAAGTTCATCGATTTGTTCTCTTTTGGTATTGCATGAGATGATTTACCCCTTCTTCTGCCTCTTTCTTCCTCACAGGTTTTGATTTCTTCAGTTCTATGAGTTTTCTCTCCAATTCACGCATCTTTCTCACACTATAGAACTTGCTCATACTGCTGTGAATTTCAGGTTTGTCTAATTTCTCTGTTTCCATGCTAGGATTTTGTTTGTAAAAATAATCTTTGCGGACCTTCACGAAGTTCCACTGGGAGAAGAGTAGTTTCTTAATAATTGATGTCAATTTTGTTATTTTCTAGGAATTTTAGAATGCTCTCGTTAGTTCTTATAGTAGATATCATTGATGGGTCTGTATCTGCCATTTTCTCAGGTTACACAAACAATTAGTGGCTTGATCTGAGGGGTAGGTTTTGTTCTTGATTAGTAACATAGTAGCATAGGATTTTTTTCAAGTAAAATTGAATGTCCTGTCATTTGCTTTCAAACATTGCTTTCAAAGTACATGTTATCTCTTAACATAGTAGCACGGTATAGAGTTTTGTTCTCTATTTTTGGAATTTGCATCATCAAAAATTTAAGATAAGAGATGAGATTAGAAAAAACTTTGAATAAATGAGTCTTTTTTTAAAAGCAGTATATACTTCAACCTGTAATAAAAATTTACAGAGCAATGTTAGATTATGAGAAAGAAAAGGTTATTGAGAAATAAACCATACAAATAAAATATGAAATCTATTTTTAACTAACCAAAATATTTCTCTTTTTGTGATTTTTGAAGGTGATTTCTCTGAAGTGCATGTCTGTCATTTACTCTGAAGCATTGCTTTCAAAGTACATGTTATCTCTTAACATAGTTGCACCGTAGAGAGTTTTGTTATCTATTTCTTGGAATTTGCAGCATTAAAAATTTAAGATAGAGATGAGATTAGAAAACACTTTGAATAAATGAGTCTTTTTAAAGGAAAAGGTATATACCTCAACCTGTAATAACAATTTACAGAGCAGCGTTAGATTATGAGGAAGAAAATTTTACTGAGAAATAAACCATACGCACAAAAGATGAAATCAATTTTTAACTAACCAAAATACTTCTCTTTTGGTGGTTTTTGAAGGTGATTTCTCTGAAGTGAAGTTCGAAAGTTAGAATGAAGAGGTAATTTGCTTTGATCCTTGCTAGTTGCATGAATCTTGGTACCTTACGATACAAAGAAAAAAACAATAAGTGTTAGAAGTATATAGTGCTTATAGATGAAAACTAAAATATCAGCAATTAAATATAACCTCTTCATCCGCTAAAATCAATTCCAGTGTCTCGCCTGTGTTAGCAGTATATTGTTTCCATGAGTGAAGGATTTTGACTTGAATTTTCCAAGATGTCTTGGGTTTGATCTTAGACAAAAGGAAGATTGGAAGAGAAGAAGCCATTTTGATGTGTTTGGGTGCAAAGCTGTGAGGTACGTGAATATATTATATCGGTATGAGTATATATATATAAGTAGATTAGGTTTAACAATAAATGTGGCATAATCAATTTTGTTGTTTTTCAATTTTAAAAATAAAACTCGAAGACGAATATGGATGGTTAATTTATTGTTAGGATATCTGATATAGGGTTTGAGAGATTACAATATAATTTCGAATATATCCACCTATGAATATGGACTGTTTCTTAGCCAAGTACTTTGTAAGAAAGAATATTTCATGATGGAATAAGATTAGGTAGCAAATCTTATTGTTGGCAAAATTGTTAATCGTATAGCAAATCGGTTATTAGTTAGTTTTAATTTCTGTAATTTTAAAAAGGAATAACAGCTATTATTTTGGAAATAACATTTTTAATATTTGATTTTGTTCTTTAATACGAAATTGGATTTCTATATATAATCCTTGTACTATTTATTCGAAGTATTTGTTTGAAAGAATATTTGGTGAGGATTGTTTTTTTTTTTTTTTTCTCTGAAAATTCATTGAATCAAAGCAAGTAGTAATACAAGGAGAATAAACCCGTAAAGGCCATAGTCTAAAAAGCCAAAACCAGATAAAGAAAGAGAAGAGCCATAGCAGCAAAAGTCTGAATAGAAACCATAAAACAGCGAGGGAAGGACTTGGCAAGAAAGGCTTCGGACCACGGCCAAAGACCAGTGGCTTACCGCAGAACGCCAATCATATCTACTGATTCCCAGTTGACCCCAAAGCCTCCTCAAGAATGATTTGACGAATCCAACTTGGTTCCAGGCGAGCAATATACGATTGTAAACGGTTGTCCCGGACGACACTTGAGGCAATTAGCATTGCTGCTCTGTTTGCCAAGTCTGAACAGTGACTGAGTGACCAGGACCTGATAACCGACAGACAGCTCCAAACACATTTAATAATTTGATTGTCTTGTTCACCTGAAGAAGATATAATGAGAGCTTCTCTAGCAAAAGGGAGAGATGATTCAAAGATAATGTTGTCTTCTTTTAGACTCTTCATGGATTCTACAGCCCACAGGACCGACAATAACTCCGCTTCGACGATGGAGGAGACTTGGCTAAAAGCACGACGGCTATGATAACGAACAGTTCCGGCTGAATCTCGAACAATCCACGATGCACCTGATAATCTTTTTTCCTGGGACCAAGATGCACCAAAATTGCATTTGATACTCCCCACTGGAGGTGTTGACCATTTAGATAAAGGTAGAGTAGTATGAGTTTGATGTTCGACTGTGGACAGTGATGGGACATTGAGAGTGAGCCAAATGTCTGCATCTTCAAGAGCCTTGTTGATTATCGCCGACGACTCATGCCTAGTTTGTTCAAACAACAGAGAATTCCTTGCTTTCCATATTTGCCACATAATCCATGGAAAGGAGAGACGAAGTCGAAGCGGTATAGATGACTTCGTACTGCATCCTAAAAGGTAACTGAGGTTGTGGAACATGGATGTGGTCGAGAAACCTGCAGGTGAGAGTGGCATTCCTGATTTCTCCCAAACCTCACGTGCAACAGGGCATTGAAATAACACATGACAGATAGTTTCCAGGGATGAGTTACATACAGCACAACTCGGATCAACCTGGAGGCCTCGCGATTGAAGCCTTTCTTTTACAGCCATAGCACCAGATAAAGATTTCCACAGAAAATGCTTAAGTTTGGATGGAGCTTTAATCTTCCAAATTCTCTTCCAGACAGATTTTTCTAGGGGGATCACCGGCGGGTGTGCAGGATTTTCGACTAAGAAAAGAGAATCAAGCAGAGCGTAACCACTCTTAGTGGTGTATTCATCCTTCGTAGAAAAGCCCCACACCAAAGAATCATCTTGATTAGCCCTTACCCTCACCGACAGGATACGTGATACGTCCTCCTCCGTAAACAACTGTCGCAATGTGTTGCGGTTCCATTCATGGGAATTGGGTAAGAAAAGATCCGATACCCTCAGCGTAAGATCCGATACCCTCAGCGTAAGGTCCACTGTCGCAATGTGTTGCGGTGAGGATTGTTAGTTAGTTAGTAAATATTTGCAACAATAAGAATCATTAATTGCATGGTATATTTCGGGACAGGTTATTAATATTTGATTTACTTTTGGTTTATTCCTTTGTACAGTCTAATCCAAATCGTTTTAAAGAGTGACTATTATCTAAGGCAGATTATATTAACCAAAGCAATTTGGTTTTCATAAATCTTAGAGAATCGACTTGATTTAACCGACTATATCTATTCGGTTCAATTTAAGTGATAATAGGATCCGCGTGTATGACCTTTAATCTGGGTCGGGTTTTTTTTATTGCTGGCGAGAACTCTTCTTTGTTTAGCCTGAGATAAACTTGTAATCAAACATGTTTTACTATATAAAGCAGTGGCAATAGATATAATTAAACGGTTTTTTGCAAACAATTTTTTAAAAGTGCTCCTCAAATAATAATAGTAAGATAACTAAAAGCTGGAATCTGCAAGCGGCGATCTTTTGAATAACGTCGTAGAACAATGGATTTGGGTTTTCGTGGCCCAATCAATAATTTAACATTAATGGGTTGAACAGCTTTTATAGCCTTGACTTGAGCCCATGGAAATTTGAAAAGCTGACTGATCATTTATGTTTTCGCAAAAACATTAAATGAATTCTTCACAATAGAGTCCGCCTCCTTATGAATACGAATATCACTGTTACTGTAAATTAGTTCATTAGGTTACAATTATACTATAGTTTCTGGCTGCGAAAATTCAATAAAAAAACTTAGTGTTTACTCGGGGCTGGGTAGACACTCCGGTGTATCACTGCCTATTCTTTCATTAGAAAATATATATATATATATATATATATATATATATTAGTATGTAAGAGTTTTGGTATATAAATTTTTAATATTGCTCTTTCACTGAAACTTTCTTTTGTTTGCCTGTGGAGACTTGAGGCATAATCACTGTGTATTTAAAGAAGTGATATACACCTTTAGTATGGGAGCAAATTTCGAGATAAGAAAACATATGTAAAATCCAAATATTATTTCTGAGACAACTCAGAGTGACAGAGGAATGTGTGTTCGAATTACTGAATTAGGAAGATTGCCATGTGCTTTTCACGTGCGCTAATTATGGACAGTGGACATGACGCGTGCATGTCAAATGCCCCGCCACTTTTTTTACCATGTTTTCTGACGATGTCCATGTGTACTCGTCTCATTGGTCAGAGATTCAACATTATCCTTGACGCATTTTTCTGGTGAAGAACACAAAAAATTGTTAATGAGAAAAATAGATAGATGTGTAATGTGTTGTGGTAAGTAGAAATAAGGGACCTCATTGACATAAATGATCGTATCATCAATGCGATCGATGTCTAAATGTGTATTTTTCTGAAAAAACTGAGGCGTACAATCTATCTAGAATTTATAAATGATTTTTTTTATTAAATTCAGAGAAAATCTTCGGCATAAACCGAGACTAATCTTCCTGAAAAATGATTTAAACTATAAGTCTATAATTGATTGATTTTAAAGAGATATGTTACCGTCAGTTAATATTTAAAAAAAAATTATATGCTAAATTTTCAATGTACTTTTTATTGATTATTAATGATAAAATATAAATTTTAAAAGAAAATTAAATCCATTGAAGTTACTATTAATGTAAACCTATTAAAAACTGTTAAATATTAAAAATTATATATTGAATGTCAAATTTTAATATCTTCTAATATATATGAAAATACCAAAAACAGATATTACTGGAAATATTTTGCAATATACCAAAAAAAAAAATCGCATCATCAAGATGACTCAATCTTGTACGCTATAACATGTGCAGTTGATGTTCACAACTCACCCATCTGTCATTCTCTTTTTCCCATTTGCTAGTGAACTTTTAGTCTCTTTTTTTTTTTTTTTTTTTTTCTAAAAACTTTTAGTCTTTGTCCCAGATAATTTATCAATAATTGACGATCGATACTTTTTACTATTCAATCCTTTAAGAGTTCATTGAAAAACTTTTTGAAAATTTCACCCTCTTTAATTCACATGTTTAAGTCACCAGTAGCCATCATTGTTCACTTTCAAAATTGTCTAAATCGGTTCTACGTACATTTCTTTCAAGAACTGGCTGGAACCAGTACTGAATAAAAGAACAATACTTACATGAACTTCACAATTGTTTTGCATCAGTAAATGTCAAATCTTAAGTGTGTTTATTTCATACGAATTATTTATTCGTGTGTATATTTATGTTTATGTTACGAAGTTCGAAACACGGCATGCAACTGAAGTAGTCTAACTATATATAATAAGCAGTTGAATGATAAACAGGATTTTGCAATCACTGCCAATCAATTGTAGTATAAAAGTGTCAATTCACACTTGGGAAGTAACTAAACAAACACCAGAGATTCAGAATGCAACTTAAGCTAAATGCAATCAGAGTTTTGATTTGATGATTCTAACAACCTAACAAAAGCAAACAAAAGGAACAAGATAAAATGCAGCAAGAAATAAGAGCAACACAAAACAAGAAACAAAGCAAGGATCAAACTAAAAACAAAGCAATCAAAGAAAGCAAATAACAAAGATAGGGGAAATCAAATTCTAAAAGGCATTAGGCTTATGGAGACAGGTAATTGATTTCAAGTGACTAAGGGGGAAACCAAGGCTAGCTAAATACAATAAAGAACCTTCCTATGCAATAGACAACTTAACTAATCAAAACATTCTCATGCAAAGATCCTAAACCACCATGATTTGATCATCAATTCTCATTGGATCAAATCATGGGGGTCAGCAATAAGAACAAGTCTAATCAAGCAAACCTAACACCCTAGCATCAACTCTCATTGGCTAGCATGCAAAGCTCTCTAAAAACTTGGTTCAGGAATTTCAACAAACACCTTTTGGGCATGCAAAACCCTAACATCTAGAAACAGAGATTTTGCCTCTAATCTAGCATTAAGAACAGCCTAAAGAGAAGGAAACTAATAAATAAACACTAGCTAAACCTTGAACACCCCTTAATCACTCTAGATCTACCTAATCCATAAACCTAACTAAAAGACTACTCACTAATCTCCATGAAGATACACAAACCCATGAAGGATAGATGCATAATCAAGAGATTAACAAGAATAAACAATAAGAAAAGAAAAAAGGAGAAAAGATTAACCAAAATAATAGTACTTGATTAAGAAATGAAGAACAATGGTTTTTAGGTTTACACCAAGGATAATAGAATGCTCCTAAAAATAGGTCAAGAGCCTATTTATACAAGTCTGAGAAAAACCCTGGTTTTACCCCACAAATCAGGGTTAACCCAGGAAAAATAAGAGAAGTCAAAGGAAGTTCCAAGAAGTCAACATTTTCTTTGGTTCGGAATGGTCGTAGCGACCTCCATGGGTCGCTAGAAGGAAGTCGCTAGGTCATAGCGACTTGTGTGAGTCGCTAGGGTAGTCGCTACGGTCCGCTTCGAATGCTCCATTTGGACCGCAAAGCCGCTAGCGACTATGTGCAGGTCGCTAGAACGTAGCGACCAGGTGCAGGTCGCTAGGCCGGTCGCCACAGTTGAGCTCCGAGTTTCTTCTCTTGATTTTGCTCCCATTTTGGTCCCAAATGCTTCCAAGTCTCCTCTATCTCCACTCCAAGTCCTGAAATGAGGTAACCATGCACAAATGCAACCTAACATGCCTAAACACTAAGAGAAACCATGCAAATGAAGCTAAAAGGACAAGATCCAAACATTAGAAATGCACAAATATCAACTCCCCCAAACTTATCCTTTGCTTGTCCTCAAGAAAAGCAAAAGAAAGAAAAAGAGAGTTGGGTTGAAAGTGGGAGCTCAGATCCACAAGTATCAACAAATGGAATCAAATTGGTGTTCTAGTTCTTGATTCTAAAGTGCACTTGATGCCTAACCTACTCCAAAAGAGTTAGCCATGCTCATCACAACAAGAGTCTCATCCCAAAGCTCAACCTACACAAACACTTCATGCATTTCACCCTTTAACATTTATTGAAATTGGAACCATGAATCATACTTGTGTAAACTTGCCTTGGCTCATTTGGCTTGGGGTTAAGGTTTTGAGGTAAAAATGACCTCAATAAGAAAGGGTTTTCTAATCAAACACAAGGGATCACTCAATGAAAAGGATTGAACTATGGCATAATGCTAAAGGTAAAGGACAACTGATGCATACAAGACTAGACTCTCATCTACCCTCATGCCCCCAAATGACATTACCTATTCTTCTATTCCCAGCCCAAAAGTTCACCTATTCTACCCCTTTTTTTTTTTTTTTCTTAACCTTGATAGTTGAATGGAGTGCTTTACACTTGATCATGATCACTTAGCTCTTAACATTTCATTGGGGGAAATCTCTCTCTCTTTTCTTTTCACTAACTTATTCTTTTTTTTTTTTTTTTTTTTTTTTAGAGAGATAGACTTCCCAAACAACACTTAACTTAGAGCATTTCTTTTCTTTTCTCTAGCACTAGCAAACCATTCAACTAAACCCCACTTCTTTCCACTTTTTAGGATTCTTTGATTCTTTCTACACTTGTGATCACACTTCCCAAAGTCTCAACTCAACCCACCTAATCCTAAACCAAGCTCAAAAATGAAGAGCTGGATCTATATGAGAGTCTAAACCTGTCGTCCCAAATCCTAACACTTTATGCTTAGTCCAATCATAATGGGAAAAGGCCTCACAAGTCTCTCAATAAAAATGTTGGCTTGAATGAAGGATTGGCTAAGGGTGAGGATATCTACTAGGGCTAGCAAAAGAGTGGTAAAAAGATGGAAGAAAGCCCTAGTATTTTCAAGGTATCCATGAGCTTCATCAAGATTACACAAGCATGATAATTAAAAGTCAAGATTAGAGGTCAAAATAAAATAGGGAGAAACACAATCCATGCAAGATTCAGCTAAACTAAGGCAATCAAAACAGTTGATCCAAGCATGGTTCATCCTTACTTTCAGTTCAACCTCAAATGCAATAGAGAACCACTAACTAGAGCACCAAATTCATTCCAAATGCTAATACTCTACAAGGAAAAATCATCATAGCTCCCTATGCAAATGCATGATCATGCAATCCTAAATGAAATGCTATCTAGACTCAGTCCTAAAAATAAAATAAAACATGTTACTAAATGCATTTTTTTTTTGTTTTTTCGAAATTTTTCAAATTTTTTTGGTTTTTCTTAAAACATAACTATCTACAATGCAATATGCAAATATGCAGACTCTAAAAACAAAAGAAAACACTAAGTTAGAAACTGGTCACTCCCCCAAACTTATTTCACACTGTCTCAGTGGGAACAAGTCTGAAGGAGTAACCGAAAATAAAGGAAACAAGACGAATAAAAAAGAAGTATATACAGAAAGTGTGCAGAAGTACCTCAAAAGTCTTGGGAAGGAGGAGAGTCCGAGGAGCTCCCAAGTGAGAGTGACTCGTTGTCGGAATAGGGAGGTGGAGCTGGGACATATCTGCGGTTTGCGGCTCTGCGGCGCTCATGAGCGGATGCGCGTGGAGGCTCTGAGGATCCTGCATGCTCGCGGCTGCTGTGGTAGGAATGACGGCGCTCTGCAGAAGATTCGGGCGCGTCAACCATCTGATGATCAGGATAGTGCGGGGCATGGCTGCTCGAGCTGGCTCCTTTTAGGAGCGTCTTCACTTGTTTCTTCAGCGCCCTGACCGTGTTGACCAATTTCCCGATCGTTCGGTCCTGCCACTTGTTCCATCGCTGCAGCCGGCGAATCTGAGAGTGAGCGACGTGAAGGTGACCTTCCGGAATAGCGGCCGTGGTAGGATGGAAATGATAGCGAGCACTACCATATACGGGGCTCGGTGGTGGAATGGGATATACGTCATCCTCACCAACGTCTGCCTGCTCTGCAGCATCTGCAGCTCTAGCGTCCCTGTTGCGACGGATCGTCTTTAGTGGCTCAGAGGTATGGAGATGATGCTTGTTCGGGAGGAACACGACATTATTCGGAATCGTGATGTCTGTGAGAGCCACCTTGGGCAGCATAATGATGCTCTGCTCATCTCGCTCGCGGTAAAAGGAGAAACCAAAGGTCTCATGCATCGTGCCTCGTAAAAACTGGATCCTGCTCAAGTGGTTGATATCAATCCATTCTGCTCCCAATGATGGTCCATCCATGGGGATGTTCTTTGCAATGAGGATAGGGGTGATCAGTCCACCGATACTCAGCTGAGGCGTCTTATCTGTGTGCGTCCATGCCCAATCTTGGAGACAAAGCAAGCGCGACATGAAGTAACCCACCATGCTGAAACTGTAGTTCTCTGGAAAAGGCACTCTGTTCTGAAGCCATGGTCGGAGACCCCATGCGAGAAGTCGCAGCTCTTCTTCGTTCACTCCACCGGTTTCGCGCCTAGCAAAAATGGAGTGGGCAAGAGCTCTCTGAACATATCTAATGGCTGGATGCCTGATGTGATTACTCCTGTTCTGTCCTGGTGCGTACCGTCCAGCAACGGCTCCCCAAAAAGCAGCGGCGGTAGTCCCATCTCCCGGAGGACGAAGTCGCAAACCATCCTGCATCCCGTAAATGTCGCACAGCTCTCTGAAACCAATCCTGTAACTCCTCTCGTAGACTGAGAATGTGATGTAGCCGTACCCCTCGTCCTCTGTCCTATGTCCGTGCTGTGTAACTCGCAGAGAGGCTAGGAACTCACATGAAGGCTTGGGGTGGGATGAGTAGTGCGTCCGGAGGAATATGTGAAGACCTCCCATCTCTTTTAGAATAGCCATCACATCATCGTAGATCCCAAGCAGCTGTAATGACTCTTTATGGGGAAAACGCGTAGGCACCCAATCAATGCGTCTGATCTTCTTCAAAAGCTGATGATAAGTCGGAGGAACCTTTTCTTTGCTCCTGGACCTCTTGGTGCTCTTCCTTCTGGGCTGCTGAATTGGGATGTCTTCAGGCTCGCTTTCAGCTTCCTCTTGCTGTCTCCTGCTACTAGATGTAGCAATACCCTTGCCTTTTTCCGCTCTGCTGCTCGACGAAGCGACCCCCTTGCCTGTTTCTGCTCTGCGGCTTGAAATAGCTACAACCTGCGCTGCTTCTTGTTCTTCCCTCAATGCTGCCAACGTCTGTCGTCTCGTGGTTCTTCTTTGTCCTCCTGCAATGATGATTCCTGCATACCAAATAAAACTTGGAACTTGTTAGTTTTAATCTCAATCCATCACAAATAAGTGAAACAAACAACCAAGTTTGCAAGTCAGCAAGATTGCCAAGGAATCATCAAGAGGAGCAATCAAATGCTTAAGGAGATGCAAAGAAAATCAATTCAATCCAATTCAAATCATCCAATTCTTAAGCAAATGATGCAACAAGGACAACCATACAACCAAGAAGGCATCACTAGCTTAGGGACATGATTAGCAAAACCTTTCAAAGCATCAGCTCAAATCAAACCTCAATCAACATGTTTTACATGAAAATGTGCAATGAGCTTAACTAAAAACTTGCTAAAACCTTGCCACAAGCTAGAATTCATCATCAAACCATCACAAAGCATTCAACAGACTTCAAAACCGCTCATCATCAAGAACAAACAACCATGATCCCAAAAACTCAACCAAAAAAAATCAAGATTCTAACCCATTTTTCAAAATTTTGTGAAACAAAAATCATCCAAATGAGTTAGTCTCTTGCATTCATGCTAAACATACTCAAATACACGCAATTCAACCATCAACAATCATTTCCCCCAAAAATTTTCAAAACCTCCAAATCCTCTAGAACCCTAATTCGGATTTTTCAAATTCATGCAGTTGGGGTTCGATTTTGGTTCCAATTCTTCCTAATCTATCAACCATGAGTCTAAACCAAGCTAATTCAACCAATTTCGGCACAATGCATCAACAAAAACTAAAATCGAAATTCCACCATAAGAGTTCAAAACGAAAATCAGAGAATGAGAAGCATACCTTGTTCGTGGTTGAAGAATGAGTGGAGAAGGAGAAAGAGCAGTGAATTTCGCGCACAGGGAAACAAAAATCGTCGAAAATGGTTGTGTTTTGAGTGAAAATCGATTTGGAAAAAGAAATGAGAGTTTGTGTTCTTCCTTGAGAGAAAACTGAGTGAAAAACGATGGTGAAGGATTGATTTCGTCGATGTGAGGAGAAGAAGAAGGTGTAAGTCGGTTAAAATCAGGTGGAATCCGGTTTAAATGACCAAAATCGATTTAAAAATCGGTTTAAAATACTTAAATTGAACCGGTCAAACGCGAGAAAAGGAGAGTTGACTTACCTGGAGGAGGGCTAGCGACCTGGGCAGACCGCTACGGGTAGGTCGCTACGGTCTAGCGACTTGATGAGGCCGCTAGGGATGGTCGCCACGGTCTCTGTTGTTTGCATATTTCAGTCCGCATAGCCGCTAGCGACTTCTTTCAAATCGCCACAGTCTAGCGACCTGGTGAGTCGCTAGACTGGTCGCCACGGACCAAAATCGCCCAAACACTCTTTTAAACCCTTGTTTAAGTGCTCCAACCTCCATTGACTTCCTGAAAAACATCCTAAGAAACAAAATAAGCAAGAAAAAGAGATTAAAAAGGTAAGAAAGAGTATTTACAAAGGATACTCATGGGACTTCCTCCCAAGTGAGCTTGTTTTAAGTCTCTTAGCTTGACTTTGCCATGATCTTAGGCTGGAGTTGTGTCTGAGAGAGCAACTGATCCTCCCTCTTCAATGAGTTCATCTGCCAAGTAAGGCTTGACCCTCTGTCCATTCACAGTGAATTTTTCACCATCTTTGTTCAACAGCACAACTGCCCCATATGGCTTCACTTCATCAATCTTGAAAGGTCCACTCCATCTAGACTTCAGCTTTCCAGGGAATAGTTTAAGTCTTGAGTTGAATAGCAGCACTTGATCACCTTTCTTGAAATCTCTGTTAAGAATTCTCTTATCATGGAAGGCTTTGGTTTTCTCCTTGTAGATTTTTGAGCTTTCATAAGCATCAAGTCTGATCTCATCAAGCTCACTCAGCTGAATCAACCTCTTTTCCTTGGCAGTCTTGATATCAAAATTCAGAAGCTTGACTGCCCAAAGTGCCTTGTATTCCAACTCAACAGGTAGATGGCAAGACTTTCCATAAATCAAGTTGAAAGGGGTTGTACCCAAAGGAGTCTTGAAAGCAGTCCTATAAGCCCACAATGCATCATCCAACTTTGCTGCCCAGTCCTTCCTTGTAATTCCCACAGTCTTTTCCAGAATGGCCTTGATCTGCCTGTTAGAAACTTCCACTTGGCCACTTGTTTGGGGATGATAAGGTGTTGCAACCTTATGCTTAACTCCATGCTTCCTCATTAGACTTTCAAACACCTTGTTGATGAAGTGAGATCCACCATCACTAATCACTACCCTTGGTACTCCAAATCTTGGAAAAATAATGCTTTTAAACATCTTCAGAACAACCTTGGCATCATTTGTAGGACTAGCAATGGCTTCTACCCACTTGGAGACATAATCAACTGCTACCAAGATGTAAGAGTTACCATAAGAGGATGGGAAAGGTCCCATAAAGTCAATCCCCCAAACATCAAAGATCTCAACTTCCAAGATTGGATTTTGAGGCATCTCATTCCTTTTGCTGATATTCCCTTTTCTTTGACATGGGTCACACCTTAGGATGAAACTGTGAGTATCCTTCCATAAACTTGGCCACCAAAACCCAGCTTGAAGTACCTTGGCTACTGTCTTGAATGTGGCAAAGTGCCCACCATAAGCTGAACCATGACAATGATGTAAAATGCCATCTACCTCCTCTTCAGCAATGCATCTTCTGTAGAGTTGATCCTTGCAAAGGGTGTAGAGGTATGGTTCATCCCAGAAGTATCTTGTTATATCTTTGAAAAATTTCTTCCTTTGATAGTTGTCCAGCTTCAGGGGTTCCTTACCACATGCCAAGTAGTTGACAATATCTGCATACCAAGGCATCTTCTCTTCCAACCTTTCTGCTTCATCCAACTTGTTTGCTACCTCTGCAGCTTCAAAAACAACCTTGATGGCCATGAGTTGTTCCTCAGGAAGTGAATCATCAATTGGGATGTTGTTCTCTATCCTCAGCCTTGACAAGTGATCAGCTACACCATTTTCAACACCTGGCTTGTCTTTAATCTCCAGATCAAACTCTTGAAGCAGCAAAATCCATCTCAGTAGTCTTGGCTTAGCATCCTTCTTTGCCAATAGGTGTCTCAAAGCAGCATGGTCTGTGTAGACAATGACCTTGGACCCAACTAAATAAGATCTGAATTTCTCAAAGGCAAATACTATAGCCAAGAGCTCTTTCTCAGTAGTTGCATACTTCACTTGGGCTTCATCTAAAGTTCTGCTGGCATAGTAGATCACATGCAGCTTCTTGTCTTTCCTCTGACCCAACACTGCCCCAACTGCATAGTCACTTGCATCACACATCAACTCAAAAGGGAAGTCCCAATCTGGTGCCTGAACAATGGGTGCACTGACCAACTCCTTCTTGATTCTCTGAAATGCTTCAAAACATTCAGCATCAAACTCAAATGTAACATCTTTGCAGAGGAGTTTTGTGAGAGGTCTTGCAATCTTAGAGAAGTCTTTGATGAATCTTCTATAGAACCCTGCATGTCCCAGAAAGCTTCTGATCCCTTTCACATCTCTTGGAGGTTCCAAACTAGTCATCACATCAATCTTTGCCTTGTCAACCTCAATCCCCAACTCTGAAACCTTATGCCCTAACACAATGCCTTCTCTAACCATAAAATGACACTTCTCCCAGTTCAGCACTAAGCTTGTCTCCTCACACCTCTTGAGTACCTTGCAAAGATTCAACAAACAAGAGGAAAAAGAGGAGCCATATACTGAAAAGTCATCCATGAAGACTTCCATTATATGCTCAGTTAGATCAGAGAAAATAGACATCATACACCTTTGAAAAGTAGCAGGAGCATTGCATAAACCAAAAGGCATTCTTCTATATGCAAAAGTTCCATATGGGCAAGTGAATGTTGTCTTTTCTTGGTCATTGGGGTGGATGGGGATTTGGAAGAATCCAGAATACCCATCAAGGAAACAGTAGTAAGGATGATTAGCTAACCTTTCTAGCATTTGATCAATGAATGGCAATGGGAAATGATCTTTTCTAGTTGCAGAGTTTAGCTTCCTAAAATCAATGCACATCCTATGCCCTGTGATTGTCCTAGTGGGAATGAGTTCATCTTTATTATTTCTAACCACTGTGATCCCACCCTTCTTTGGCACAACATGGACAGGAGAAATCCATGTGCTATCAGAAATGGGATAAATAATGCCTGCATCTAGAAGTTTCAGAATCTCCTTCTTGACCACCTCTTTTAAATTAGGATTTAATCTCCTTTGGTGTTCAATTGAAGTCATTGATTCATCTTCTAGATGGATCCTATGCATGCAAAGGGATGGAGAGATGCCTTTGATGTCATCTAGAGAATAGCCTATTGCTTTCCTGTACTTCCTAAGCTCATGCACAAGTCTAGACAATTCCTCATCATTCAGCTCATCATTTACAATAACAGGGTAAGTCTCATTGGTTCCTAAGAAAACATACCTTAGCCCTTGGGGAAGAGGTTTGAGGTCCAACTTTGGGGCTTTAAGCTCACTCCAATCATCCTCAATGCTAGACTGACCCTTGCTAGCTTCCTCTTTGATGTCTTCTTTCTCCACCATACTGACTTGGTGCTCAACATCTTGAATCCTTTCAAATCCTGAAACTTCTTCCTTGACCTTGTGTGAATCAAGAAGTCTCACATACTCAGCAGCTTCCACACTCAGGTTGTCCTCTTCAGTCTTGGAAGTCAAAGCCAACTGCAATGAGTCTTCTTGAGCCAATTCCTCAAGGAATTCATCAGCCAACTCATCCATAGTCTCTATCCAGAACATCTGTCCTTCTATTGTTGGCTTCTTCATGGTCTCCTTGATGTCAAAGTTTAGAGTGTAGTTGTCTCCCAAGTGAAGATCAATCTTTCCTCTCTGCACATCAATGATGGCTCCAGCTGTGGCCAAGAAAGGTCTTCCAAAGATTATTGGGTCCTTAGCTTCCCCATCCATTTCCAGTACCACAAAGTCTGTAGGAATTTCTGCATTCCCCATCATAACTGGTAAATCTTCAAGTAACCCAGTTGGGTACCTCACTGTTCTGTCAGCCAAGATCAGTGATATCCTACAAGGCTTGAAAGAATTGAATCCTAATCTCTGAGCAACTGATAGAGGCATCAGACTTGCACTTGCTCCAAGGTCACACAAACACCTTTCAAAGAGTAAAGGTCCTAGAGAACAAGGAATTGTAAAGCATCCAGGATCCTTCATCTTCTTTGGAATGATCTTCTTGGAGATAATAGCACTGCACTCATGTGTTACTACCATCATTCCTTCTAAAGCTTTGGTCTTCTCTTTGATGGCGTCCTTCAGGAACTTGCTGTATTTGGGAGCCATCAAGAAGGCATCTAGGATTGGCATGGTGACTTGGACTTGGCTCATGTGCTTATCAAATATGGCTCTATATTTGTCTGTGATCTGCTTCTTGAACCTTCCAGGAAATGGCAGCTTAGGCTCATAAGGTGGAGGAACAAAGACTTTCTCCTTTGCAGTAGATGATGATCTCTTCTCTGGTTCAGTCTTCTTTTCACCAACTTTCCCTTTCCCCTTGTAGTCTGTCACCTCCTCAGCAACTGTCTTCTTATAGTCCAACTCTTCTTCAGCAGCTTGTTCCACTGTATCTGACCCAATCTTCACCCTTTCTTCACTCTCAGCTGTTTCTTTAACCAAAGTATCAAAGTCCTCCTCCCCACCAATCTGTTCATTGTCCTCAATGACTACCTTAGGTCCCAGCTCCTTTCCACTTCTCAAAGTAATGGCATTGATGTACTCCTTGGGGTTGGGTTCTGGTTTCCCTGGTAGCTGTCCTTGTGGTCTCTTGGAGGAAGATGGCATTTGTGCCATTTGGTTGTCCAGGATCTTCATGTGTTGCTGAAGGCTCTCAACTTTGGCATTGAAGTCATTTTTCATTGTGTTGAACTCTATAGCAGATCTGCCCTGACCTTCAATGATTTGCCTTAGCAAAGCATTTGTATCCTCTTGTGGGTTTGAAGAACTAGCTGGAGCTTGTGGCTGTTGTTGCCCTTGATTTGGATAGAATCTTTGCTGGGTGTTCTGATTTTGGGGTCTAGGTCTGAAAGCTTGATTGTTGAAGTAAGGCTGCTGCTGGTAGTTGGTTTGTTGTTGACCTTGAGCTGGTGCCTTTTGTTGAGGATAGACCTGGTCTTGTGGGTTCTCCACATTTGGATTTCTATAGGAAAAGTTTGGGTGGTTCCTATAGTTTTGGTTAAAACCTTTTTGAAAGCCTTGTCCTCCCATGTAATTGATCTCCTCTTGGCCTTCAAGTGTCTGTTGAAAGGGACCCTCTTGGTACCCTTGGCTTTGATCAAATTCACCCACAAAGTTGATAGTCTTCTGGTTGGCACTCAACAACTTATCCATCTTTTCATTCAGGGCATGCATCTGTTTCCTGTGATCATCACCCCCTCCTCTTGAAGTTCTGTCATAGTCATCTCCATAAGCAGAGTTGCTTTGGTAGACATTTTCCACAAGTTGGAGGCCAGCAGCTTCAGGAAGACCAAGAAAGTTCCCATTGCTAGCAGTGTCCAGCATCATTCTGTATTTTGGAAGAACTCCTCTATACAGAGTTGTAAGGAGACTTTCCTTTGAGAATCCATGATGAGGACATTGTAGAGTGTAGCCATGAAATCTTTCCCAAGCCTCTCCAAAATTTTCATTCTCCTTCTGAGCAAAGCTGGAGATTTCATTCCTTAGCCTGGCTGTTCTTGAAGTAGAGAAGAACTTGGCAAGGAATTCCTTCTTGCACTGATCCCAAGTGGTGATCTTCCCTTCAGGTAGACTCTTCTCCCAAAGGTGAGCCTTGTCTCCAAGAGAGAATGGAAAGAGTCTCAGCTTGAAAGCATCTTCTGAAACTCCATTGGTTTTGACAGTGCTGCAGAGCATGTCAAATTTATCCAAGTGATCTAGTGGATCCTCCAAAGGCAGGCCATGGAACTTGTTGTTCTGTATCATGCTGGGGAGACTGCCTTTGATTTCAAAATTGTTGTTCTCTATGGGAGGTGGTCTGATTCCACATCTGTTTCCATAGATGCTTGGTGCATCAATTTCCCCAATGGGTCTTTCTGCTCTGCCATTTCCTCCCTGATTTTCTGGATTGTTGGCCATAGTGTGACCTAGTCTTTGCAGATGATCAAGTCTTTCCTGCTCTCTCCTTTCCCTTGCTATCTGTCTTTCCAAGGCCCTTATGTCTTCAGCTCTTGGAACAAGATTGGTTGGCCCTCTGCTTCTCAAGTTCATACACTGAACCTGCAAAACAGAGTAAACACTTACAAAGAGAGTGAGAGTTCAGGAAGAAATAGGATTTAGTCTCAAGCAAGCTATCTATCTCTAATGGTCTAATTAACAATCCCAAGATGGCAACGGCGCCAAATTGATAAACAGGATTTTGCAATCACTGCCAATCAATTGTAGTATAAAAGTGTCAATCCACACTTGGGAAGTAACTAAACAAACACCAGAGATTCAGAATGCAACTTAAGCTAAATGCAATCAGAGTTTTGATTTGATGATTCTAACAACCTAACAAAAGCAAACAAAAGGAACAAGATAAAATGCAGCAAGAAATAAGAGCAACACAAAACAAGAAACAAAGCAAGGATCAAACTAAAAACAAAGCAATCAAAGAAAGCAAATAACAAAGATAGGGGAAATCAAATTCTAAAAGGCATTAGGCTTATGGAGACAGGTAATTGATTTCAAGTGACTAAGGGGGAAACCAAGGCTAGCTAAATACAATAAAGAACCTTCCTATGCAATAGACAACTTAACTAATCAAAACATTCTCATGCAAAGATCCTAAACCACCATGATTTGATCATCAATTCTCATTGGATCAAATCATGGGGGTCAGCAATAAGAACAAGTCTAATCAAGCAAACCTAACACCCTAGCATCAACTCTCATTGGCTAGCATGCAAAGCTCTCTAAAAACTTGGTTCAGGAATTTCAACAAACACCTTTTGGGCATGCAAAACCCTAACATCTAGAAACAGAGATTTTGCCTCTAATCTAGCATTAAGAACAGCCTAAAGAGAAGGAAACTAATAAATAAACACTAGCTAAACCTTGAACACCCCTTAATCACTCTAGATCTACCTAATCCATAAACCTAACTAAAAGACTACTCACTAATCTCCATGAAGATACACAAACCCATGAAGGATAGATGCATAATCAAGAGATTAACAAGAATAAACAATAAGAAAAGAAAAAAGGAGAAAAGATTAACCAAAATAATAGTACTTGAATAAGAAATGAAGAACAATGGTTTTTAGGTTTACACCAAGGATAATAGAATGCTCCTAAAAATAGGTCAAGAGCCTATTTATACAAGTCTGAGAAAAACTCTGGTTTTACCCCACAAATCAGGGTTAACCCAGGAAAAATAAGAGAAGTCAAAGGAAGTTCCAAGAAGTCAACATTTTCTTTGGTTCGGAATGGTCGTAGCGACCTCCATGGGTCGCTAGAAGGAAGTCGCTAGGTCATAGCGACTTGTGTGAGTCGCTAGGGTAGTCGCTACGGTCCGCTTCGAATGCTCCATTTGGACCGCAAAGCCGCTAGCGACTATGTGCAGGTCGCTAGAACGTAGCGACCAGGTGCAGGTCGCTAGGCCGGTCGCCACAGTTGAGCTCCGAGTTTCTTCTCTTGATTTTGCTCCCATTTTGGTCCCAAATGCTTCCAAGTCTCCTCTATCTCCACTCCAAGTCCTGAAATGAGGTAACCATGCACAAATGCAACCTAACATGCCTAAACACTAAGAGAAACCATGCAAATGAAGCTAAAAGGACAAGATCCAAACATTAGAAATGCACAAATATCATTGAACACTAGTAGCAAACATCAATTAAGCTCGGTTTGAATTGTATATTATTGCATTTGCTTGATTGTCTAACATTTAGATTGTCAAAGTCTATCACTTAGTCAATATTCCAAACATATCATCATCAAATATTAATTTTAGTATGATCGTCAATCCTCCACCAACACCGTTCTTTCTTTCTTTCTTTTTTCCTCGCGTGTGGCTGTTTCTTCTATCCTGTAACAGTTGATAACTACATATCTCAAACATTTTTGGAAGCGCATCAGTCATATATAAATTTCGTTATCGTTCCTGCAATTCCGTATATCAACGACGAAAAGTATGTTATAGTTTGACTTGGAATCTAATTATTTGATGCACAGACATAATTTTACAATAGATATATTGATTATAATATTAAAATATATAGAACTTTAGTTTCTTTTCTCAAACTTACTTCTCTCTATGATAAGTTCACTACATTGGATAAAAAATGTGACATCGTTATGAGAAAATAGAATTTCAAAGAGTATTAATGATGATAAAATATTTTAAATAAAAATAGAACAAACATAAAAAAAAAAAAAAAAATCTTGATTTGATGGTGAACTGGTGCTTTCTGATAAGAGATCGGAAGCAATTAGGGTAAGTGTAGGAACTAGGAACCCCCAATATTTTCAAAAAGAAAAGAAAAAGTATAATGAGGTGTTTTGTAAGCGTGTAATGTCTAGGAACCAGACTCTTGCGACCTGATTGTAGATATATAGGTTTGACACATGTCTTTTAAGGTTTTCAGAGAGGTGATAGACGCCATTTTTACTGGTTAGGCTTTGTGACCTGCCGTTTTTTAGATATTTTGGAAAAGTTAATGTTTTACTTTTTACTGGCCTTTCCCGGCGCAGGTCTACTGAAAAAAGCATGTTCAAGTACTAGTCATTCATCGACTGAGCTTATTTCTAAGTAACCCAAGAAAATTCGCTTGCAATAATATATACTTTGTAGGTACTATGTCGTTTTTCGTAATTATATATTCGGCATACTACCTTTTTTCCCGTGGATCTTTTTGTAATAGCTACAGAGATTGAATATATTTCTAGTTAATGAAAATGGTTACGCTGACATATGAAGTGCTTCCAAAACTTCCCTAAATCTTATGCCTATATTTGGGATTATTTATTTGGCTAATTGAAGCCAGTTACTAATATATGAATATATACGTTGATTCAATATGAAAAAAAGAATAATTGAGTTAATTAACGACGACGACTTTGTATAATAAGGTTTTGCACGGACCACAGATTTTGTTTATCTTAAATCTCAATTAATCATTCGTGTTTGGACGCATTCGAGGAAGTTGTGTCCAGTGGTTATTTATGCAATCGGGTAGATACAGACACACTAAGTCACAAGAAGGTCACGACATTCTGTCTCAACCATTTATTCATATGGAGCTTTAGTTGTGTACTTTAGTTATTCATATGGAACTTTAATTGTGTATACCCTTGTTTCAAAAATAAAAATAAAAATTAGTTGTGCTCTTCAAAGGTAGTTTTACCCATACAAGGAAAAAAGTTCATAAGAACAAAAAATAGAAAATAAGACATTTTTCTTCATATAATAAGATGAATTAAATTACGTACTAGCAGGGGCGGCTGTAAGGGGTGCTACATGTGCAAATGTTCAGGGCCAAAATTTTTTTTTTGGTATTTTTAGGTGTATTTTCAAAAATTATGACCAATTTTAATTTTTTTTTGGCTGAAAAGGGCCAAATTGGAACAGAGACTCCATTATGTGTGAGCCGCCCCTGCGTACTAGCTAAAGTTACGCGGTAATCTTTATACTAAATCCAGATGTGAGTTTATCTAAAAAAAGTTATAGAGAAGCGACGTATAACATGAAGCAGAATAAGAAACGTAGCTTAATGATGAGAGACCATAGGCTAAAGTTTATGCTCCTCTAAGGAGTGATTGAGTGTTGCCTACTTCACGAGACAAATGAGTAAACCTAACAATAACGTATAGAGACACTCGACGCCATTAGCCAAATTCCATTTGAACCATCCAATTCCTTAGTGGATCTTCTTTGTCTCCAGCCCATCTTGTCTCCATAATGTTTTAATGATTACTGTTTTACTCTTTTCTTTTTGTTGAACACCCAAAAATTATGGGAATTTTCGAGTTTTATTTTATTATATCAAAATACTATTTTGTATAGATACATGTTACTGATATTCGCTATTCTTCATATCACGAAAATGAATTAGTTCGAGAATGTGAAATAAAGGTAAATTAAAATATACAAAAGCAAAGAGGAGGGGGACAGAAGAGAAAAAGGTATGTCTGTGATGCCCATCTCCATAAGTTGAATGCCACATGTAGACCTTCTTTTAAAGATCTAACTCAGATGCTATTTGTGCAAGTAAAACTGTTGCAGGCTTCATTTTTTCATTTTTTTTGAAACTACAACTTCTAGTTTACATTTGTATTCGCGAGATACATTTTCATTGACTAATTCAGATGACATGATTTTTTTTCTTCTTATAATATCACGTTATATTAGCACCTAACACGTTGTTTCATATATATATATGTGCAAATAAAAAGGACATGTAAAGCAAAATAAGAATTAACTACTTGGCCAAATAGCAACAACTATGAGCGAATGAGAAGAATATTTGCGCTAAACAATATTATAGTTTTAGATTTTTAGATAACAATTTTGAGCAGCACTCGTTACCAATCAGGATCTATATAGATTCCATTTGTTTACACATTTAGTACCAAGTCATTTACATAATGAAACACTACAGCCACTTAGCAAATTTACCCAATATATGATTATTATTATACGACGGGAGCAATTATATAAAAGAAATGATAATTAATTTTACAAAAGAATAAGAAAATAAAAAAAATTAGTAAAAAGGACTTTGGGTTGTCAAGTATTTGCTGTATAAAGAGGTGTAAAGTGGCCATCGCTCCTTAAATTATATCCTCAAAGCCAAAGCTGCTCACTCCTTCACACACACACACACTGCTCCAAGTCCCCACTTCTTCTTCTTCATCTTCTTCTCCAATCTCTCTTCATATATCCACACCGTTGCTCAACGGTTTCTTTATTTTTTCTCTCTAATTTACAAATTCCCCCCCTCTCTAATCCACCGGAAACAAGACGATGATCTCGTGGCACGACCTCTATACGGTCCTCACGGCCGTGATTCCTCTGTACGTCGCTATGATCCTCGCCTACGGCTCCGTGCGGTGGTGGAAAATCTTCTCTCCCGATCAATGCTCCGGAATCAACCGTTTCGTGGCCATATTCGCCGTCCCTCTCCTATCTTTCCACTTCATCTCCACCAACAATCCTTACGCCATGAACCTCCGTTTCATCGCAGCCGACACTCTCCAAAAAGTCCTCATGCTCGTGCTCTTAGTCCTCTGGGCTAATTTCACCCGCTCCGGTAGCCTCGAGTGGAGCATCACAATCTTCTCCCTCTCCACACTCCCCAACACGCTCGTCATGGGGATCCCTCTCTTGATCGCCATGTACGGCGAATACGCCGGTTCACTCATGGTCCAGGTCGTCGTCCTCCAGTGCATCATCTGGTACACTCTCCTCCTCTTCCTCTTCGAGTTTCGCGGCGCCAAGATGCTCATCATGGAGCAGTTCCCCGAGACGGCTGCTTCCATCGTCTCCTTCAAGGTCGAATCCGACGTCGTTTCTCTCGACGGCCACGACTTTCTCGAGACGGACGCTGAGATCGGAGACGACGGGAAGCTCCACGTCACCGTGAGGAAATCAAACGCTTCCCGTCGTTCTTTCTGCGGGCCGAACATGACACCACGGCCGTCGAATCTCACCGGAGCTGAGATTTACAGCTTGAGCACCACTCCTAGAGGCTCAAACTTCAACCACTCCGATTTCTACTCCATGATGGGTTTCCCCGGCGGCCGTCTCTCCAACTTCGGTCCGGCCGATATGTACTCCGTCCAGTCATCGAGAGGTCCCACTCCGAGACCTTCAAACTTCGAGGAGAATTGCGCCATGGCTTCCTCCCCAAGATTCGGGTATTATCCAGGAGGAGGAGGAGGCGGGTCTTACCCGGCTCCGAATCCAGAGTTCTCTTCAACAACCACCGCGTCAACAGCCAACAAAGCCATCAGTAAGAATCCGAAAGACGTAAACACTAATCAGCAGACGAATCTTCAAACCGGCGGCAAGGCGAACAATCATGACGCGAGCGCCAAGGAACTACACATGTTCGTGTGGAGCTCCAACGGGTCACCCGTTTCGGACCGGGCGAGTCTTAACGTATTCGGTGGAGCCCCTGATTCTGGATCAAACAACGAACAAGGCGGAAGATCCGACCAAGGTGCCAAAGAGATCCGAATGTTAGTCCCTGACCAATCTCAGAACGGAGAGACCAAAGGTTAGAAAAAAAAGAATCATTGTTGTTCTTCCGACACTCCACATTTCACTTTAAAAGTTTTCTAAAAATTCCGTTTTGTGTTGTGATTATAGCTTTAGCTCGTCCGGCGAGTGGAGATTTCGGAGGTGAACGATTTACTTTCGCCGGAAGAGAAGAAGAAGGAGAGAGAGCAAAAGACGCGGAGAACGGACTGAACAAACCCGCTCCTAATTCCTCGGCGGAGCTACAATCGAAGACAGGACTCGGAGCCGCGGCCGCCGGAGGGGAAGCAAGTCACGGGAAGCATATGCCTCCGGCGAGCGTGATGACGAGGCTGATACTGATCATGGTGTGGAGGAAGCTAATCAGAAACCCAAACACTTACTCGAGCCTCATTGGCCTCATTTGGGCGCTTGTTGCTTTCCGGTTAGTAACTAAGTCAAAATTCTTATTAGTATAAAAAAACTCTTGTGCTAGAACCGACCGGTTATCGGAGAAATTTATTCCGGTTGTGAATATGAAGGTGGCACGTGGCAATGCCGAAAATTATTCAGCAATCTATCTCCATTCTATCTGATGCTGGTCTTGGAATGGCAATGTTCAGTTTGGGTAAGTCATCTTCGTACTCTGTTTTATTCCTTCTCGAAATTTTTATTTATATAAAGATATCTAAAAGGATCAAATCAGATACAGACCATACGTGTTATTTAGTACGAAAAAGAAAAACTCCTTAATTCTGCATATTTTCGTTGACATATTTACCCGTTTACACGATGAAAGAATTTAAATTTCCTAGTCCGTAAATTTTTTATATGCTGTTTGTCATTTTGAAGAAAAATATTAGGAGTAGGAATTAAAAGTAGATTAAAAAGATTGGGGATGGACCATCCGACAGGTGGGGCAATGGTGTGAGTGTCTTATTAGATAAATGGTGATGGTGGACGACATGGTCTCGTGTTGTTGATAGTCGTCATGGTCCCCATTTTTATGGGAGTTGATTGGAATTTTTAGATACATACATATATATATATAATTAAATTATTAATCTACTGATTTAGAAATTAAACTGTGTACGTGAAAAATCGTGAAGGGTTGTTCATGGCGTTGCAACCCAAATTAATCGCTTGTGGGAACTCAGTGGCAACATTTGCGATGGCGGTTAGGTTCCTCACAGGTCCTGCCGTGATGGCGGTTGCCTCTATAGCCATTGGACTGCGTGGTGATTTACTTCGTGTCGCCATCGTTCAGGTAAAAATATATATTACACTTGTATAAAATGTTATGTGTTACTAAATGTTTTGGTATGGTTTTTAGGCCGCATTGCCTCAAGGGATTGTACCATTTGTGTTTGCGAAGGAGTACAATGTTCATCCTGCTATTTTAAGTACAGGGTAAGTCATGGAATTTTATGGTTAATTGATATTCATAAGTTGCTAATGTTATTTTCTTTTTAACTTTTAACATTGTTAAACCGAATGAATATGCAGGGTAATATTCGGAATGCTTATAGCGCTTCCGATCACGCTGGTTTACTACATTCTACTCGGGTTATAAGCTTTTGATTATCTGGACACTTAAATGGATCAAATATCGAGGGAGAAGGAAGAAAAGAACACAAGGGAGTGTTGTTTCAACTTGTGGGTGGAAAAAAACTAAAAAAGCTTAGAGTATATAAGTAAAATTTAGGGAGTAGCATGATTTAAGGATGATGATGATGCCTACATTACAAGCCAATAAACCCTTTCTTCTCCATATTTTACTTATATAGATATTGGGAGATAATAAGACTGAGACAACGAGGCGCAGATAAGGAGGAGCAAAACATGGGGCAACGAGACAAAACAAAGATAAACAAAAGATTGGAGGAAGAAGACAGCTTATTATTTTTGTAACTTTTATTTGTTTTACACAAGTCCCTTTTGTTTTTGTGTTTTGTGTTCTTTGATTAGGTTTTCGGGTAACTATTAATTGATTGCTGTGTAGTTTTTTTTTTTTTCTTAGTGAAGAAAAGTGTGGTTTTGAATCTTTTCTAGTTCAAGTTTTCAGATAAGCAAAATAATGCTTTTGAAGCAATGTTATTCGTGTTATATTGCTGAGATTTTAGTAAAATTTGTGATATAGTGGGTGGATTTACTGATCCTTGTTTGCTGTGATAATGAGAGTGGTAGTGGAAGAAATGAGTTAGGCGCATTGGCACTGAAAGCATTTCGCGTTATCAACTTATCATTAGTTTAAGCTGATGAGTGATATAATCATAGTCCATGTAGTGTGTAGGGATGATGAAAAATTATTAAAGAAGGTAAAAGGAGAAGCAGAAAGAGATAAAGTCAAAAGCTAATATGAAAAAGTTTTAAAAAGCTGTCTTTTTTTTTCTCTCTTTCCTTTCTATTAAGTGTTTAAATAAAGCCGAGTATGTTTTTCTTTTCCTTTTGTCAACAAAGTAGAAAATGCATACAAAAAGTTATAAACATAAATTGACTGAAAATGACCGGTTTTTATCTCATACTCCGGCCATTACTTTTAGTTTAAGAGAGAGTTCGACCATTTTTTCTCGTTTTGCGGGTCGACATTTTATATCTTCCTAATATATTTTAAATTAAGTATCTAGACATGCGTTTGGTGGATATAAAGTACTTATAAAAATCTTCATTTAAAACAAATTATAATGGATAAAATCAAATTTGCAAATCTATATTGACGTTTGCACTTTTGGATGATATATGAATACATCATCTAAAACCAAAATATTAATATAACCTGCAAAATACTTTAAAATGGGAGAACGGGAACGCATTTAATAGTTTCTTATACAAATAAAATCGTGTAGGTGAGTTGTGGGGTGTTTACTATGGGCTATGCATTGTTTGGGATAAGGGAGTTCGAAAGCTGGAGTTGCAAGTCGATTCTCAGATGGTTGCGGGTTTTTTAAAAACAGGGATAAGTGAATCTCACCCCTATCTTTTCTAGTACGCTTGTGCTATGGCTTAATATCGAGGGACTGGTTAGTCCGTATTTGTCATGTTTTCAGAGAAACTAATCGTGTTGCTGACGGATTGGCTAACCTTGCTTTTGAGTTATCTTTGGGTTTGCATCTCTTTGATTTTGTGTCAGAGAGTGTTGTTTCTTTGTTAAGGGATGATTTGGACGGGATGACAATCACCAGACAAGTTCTTGTATAATTTTGTTTTATTCAATAAAATGCGAAGGCACTAACCCGACAATTTACAAAAAAAAAAATCATTTTTTTATAACCTAATAGTAGTATTGTGTTTCGTAAACAGTGCTTATACACTCTGTCACCTAATCTAGAAGTGAAAACGATGTCAGTAATCACTAATCAGGGATTAATGTGATTAAGCAAGTAATTAGTGGAAAAAACGTTGATTGGGCTCCGAGTATAATTGAATGTGTTGTCGCATTGGATGGGAACATAAGGGGACGCAATCCTAAAGAAGTCCGTAAGCAGTTAATCCACCGTCACGGCTTATTAAACTGGTCGGCTAGTTTATAATTAAATTGATTATCAAGATTATCAGTATCTCCATTTAAAAGTAGTGTAATTAGACCAACATGCGTCGCACAAAACCTGTAATGGGCTCCGTGCACCTCCATTTCAATCAATTATACTAATACTACTTAGATCTCTTTATTTTTAGCCTATTGTATTTCTCGCTATTATCGAAAATTCGCCACGGAATCAGAAACATTTATCGGTAACTTCGTCAAGTATTTGGACTTTGGATGGAAAGGGACTGTCTCGATGATGATAGATTAGTATCATAGTAACTACAAACGATGCATGATTAATGGAACCTCCCATAAAATGTAACAAAACCTATTTCTTATTTTTGTTTGACGGAGAGCGAGGTACCTGTATATATGTAGTTTATGGACTATATATAAGCCAAATGGCTACAATATTTAAAAATTTAAAACATCTTTAGTACCCGAAATAAATCAAAATCAAAACTTTGTTATAGAAAATGGTTTTAATTTTGTTATCATCTCATTCTAAATGAAATAAAAAGTCGGGTGGAAGAGAGGCTAACTGCTAAACAAAAATTAATGTATTCGAATATAATTCTAAAAGGTTAATATGTATATACATGCTTACGAATCACAAATCTCTTTTCACATATCAAAATTCAAATATATAATGAATATACATATCACGAATGTGACTATATAAGAATGCCAATGTTGTTTAAGAATTACATATAAACTTTTGATGTGGAAAGGAACGGTTTATCATGTTCCAGCAAGAGACATACATGGACCAATTAAGGTCGGTTTAAAGTACGTAGAATTCTGGAAGATGTGTATCTGAACAAGTTCCGAAAGATCTCATATACAGAAAACACGCCAATAGTTTTCGATACCTGATTGGTTTCCTTTACTATAACACTATAAAATATAAACTTGAGGAAATGTGTAAAAATGATTAGTAGTTGAAGAAGAAGAAAACAATCTTGTGATTAAAATTTAGGGGGTGATTGGTTGGGTTGTACCACTAATCTACAGCCTTAAATTTTGTTTACAGCCTATAAAATTACCAATCAGGTTGTATATTGATTTTTAAAGCTACAACGAAAAATCTGTAAAAATGGCTGTAAGTACCTTATTTACTAAAACAATATTTCTAAAGCTGTAGAAAAAAATAAAGCTGTAGCAATTTCTTTCCTTTTTCTTGTTCTTTCTCATTTAGTTTTTAAAGCTACAACAGATATTGCTACAGCAAATATAACTACAGACAAAATTTTACAGCAAACAATCTACAACTACAGTCCAACCAATCATCCACTTAAACTGTTAATATATTTTCACGTGATGGGATTTGTTCAGGTTTTAATCGGATTAAAACAGCCCTAACAACATCCTAACCCACGGATCGTGTTAATTGAATCTTTGATGAATCTCGAACATACCTGGAGATTTGCAGCGGAAGAAGAACAGGTAATCGAGATAATCAAGCGCCTCAGGTGCTGCGCCTCTACAGAAGTCCACACGCACACAAACTGGACGACGGGATGCTAGTACCGGAGCGAACGATTCGCCTTCGGGTTTTCTGAAACGTTTTCTTTGTTTTCTGTGAGTTTTTCAAGCTTCCAAGAGCTTCAATTGTATATGAACTCGAGCAGCCCTCATATCATATATATAGGCTGGAGTTGCCGACAGGTGTCGATCGACACCCACCATTGGTGTCGATCGACACCAGGTCTCGCAGAAAGTCAAGGATCTTCTAGAAGACGATCCCGAGTGGTGTCGATCGATACCAACCATTGGTGTCGATCGACACCTTCACAGAAAATCGATATCGACGTATATCTTATATACGTTGATCATAATCATTACTCTAATGATCAAAACCCAATTTATAATATCCAGTTTGCTTAGGTGTGTGACCCTATAGGATCATATGATAATGGTAATGAGTTCATAACTCATAAGTTATAAGCGGCTTCTAGCAAAACATTATAACCGTCCAATATCATATGATAGTCTTATCTCGACATCACGACTTTACTAGAATAAATACAAGTATGATTTCAGGACATTCCCTTCAATCTCCCACTTGTACTGGAATCAACTATTCTCATAATCCCTTTGTCTCTATATCTCGATCTGGCATAAGGCAAGAACTCGTGTCATCCTTAATCAACCAAACCATGTTTATCGAACTCTGATTTATACTGATAAAAGACAAACGATTGACATTCAATCCGTTTGAGCGCGGCCACGCATTTCCAGTATCAAATCTTCGATAGGCCCTGAGATATTATCTCCCGTTATATGGGAGGGACAAATTCCATCTTGTTCCATCCCTGATCCTTATATACTTCATAATATGCCCAATCAATGCCTTTATAGCCACCAGTTACGGCTGACGTTTGACAGAGTCAAAGCATACCAATCATATGTAAGAAAACATGATGAACTCAGGTCAAAGGACTATACTCTATAGTCGTAATGAGAAACTCTTATGACACTCATATAACAATCTTGTAGAGTTCTCATTAGCGGGTCATGTCCGATCATGTGTTCTCTAACACATATCTATGTGATTGACTTTAATACTCCTATTAATGACTCCATGAAACTTAGTCATCAGTCACCTCACATACTAGTCTCGCGCGGTTATCAATGTCCAACTTTGATAACCTCGACTATGGACACAAATAATTTATGTCATCTATCACTTATAGAGTCTCATGATCAAATCACATATTTGATGATCTATAAGAATGCCATAAATTACTTTTGGACAGTTATTTAATAACACCATTAATAATACTGAAACAATTTCATTAAATAAAACATAACCAAATGTATGTTTACATGAACATCAAAATATAAATATGATAACTCCCACTAAAACAAGATTACTGCTTAAGGAATCTAATGCCTATAGCAGCTGCATGACTCTCATGCTTCGGTCGTGGGAGTGGTTTAGTCAACGGGTCAGCAACGTTCTCGTCTGTCGGAACTCTGCTGATCTTGACGTCACCTCTCTCAATGATATCACGAATCAGATGATATCTCCTCTCAATGTGTTTGGATTTCTGATGTGATCTGGGCTCCTTAGCCTGTGCTATGGCTCCATTGTTGTCACAAAACAATGCCACAGGCTCAGAAATGCTAGGAATCACACCAAGCTCAGTAATGAACTTCCTAATCCAAACAGCCTCCTTCGCCGCTTCAGAAGCAGCGATGTATTCAGCCTCGGTCGTTGAGTCCGCCACGGTGCTCTGCTTGGAACTCTTCCAACTAACTGCACCTCCATTCAGACAGAAGACGTAACCAGACTGAGATCGGAAATCGTCTCTATCTGTCTGAAAGCTGGCGTCCGTATAACCACTCACTACAAGCTCATCACTTCCTCCGTACACTAAGAACTTATCCTTGGTATTTCTCAAATACTTCAGGATTGTCTTGACGGCAGTCCAGTGACTCTCACCGGGATCTGATTGGTATCGACTCGTCATGCTTAAAGCACAAGCAACATCTGGACGAGTACAAAGCATGGCATACATAATAGATCCTACTGCAGAAGCAAAAGGAATCCTACTCATGCGCTCTCGCTCAGCAGGTGTCGAAGGACACTGCTTCTTGCTGAGAGTAATGCCATGAGACATCGGAAGCAAGCCCTTCTTGGAATCATGCATGTTGAACCTGTGTAGAACCTTATCGATATAAGTGTCCTGACACAGTCCAATCAGCCTCTTTGATCTATCTCTATAGATCCTTATTCCAAGAATATAGGCGGCTTCACCCATGTCTTTCATCGAGAAACAACTTCCGAGCCAGTCCTTTACTGACTGAAGTAACGGAATATCATCTCCTATGAGAAGTATGTCGTCTACATACAATACGAGAAATGCAACTGCGCTCCCACTAGTCTTCTTGTAAACGCAAGGTTCCTCTTCGTTTCTGATGAAGTTAAACCTTTTAACTGCTTCATCAAAACGTAGGTTCCAACTCCGAGATGCTTGCTTCAATCCATAAATGGATTTATGAAGCTTGCATACTTTCCCAGCAGCATTAGGATCAATGAAACCCGGAGGTTGTGTCATGTACACATCCTCCTCCAGAATCCCGTTAAGGAAAGCTGTTTTCACATCCATTTGCCAAATCTCATAATCATAATGAGCGGCTGTTGCTAGGAGAATCCGAATAGATTTAAGCATAGCGACTGGGGAATAGGTTTCATCATAGTCAACACCTTGAACTTGTTTGAAACCTTTTGCCACCAACCTAGCTTTGTAAATCTGAACGTTTCCATCCACATCGATCTTCTTCTTGAAGACCCATTTACACTCAATGGCTTTTACACCATCAGGTAAATCACCCAAAGTCCATACTTGGTTTTGTGACATGGAACCGATTTCGGATTCAGCGGCTTTAAACCACTTTTCGGAGTCAGGGCCCATCATTGCTTCTTCGAAAGTCGCAGGTTCGTCACTGTCAATGATCAAGAGATCATGACAATTAGTCACAAGAAATCCATATCTCTCGGGTTCTTGACGAATCCTTTCGGATCTGCGAACTTCTGGCATCACAGGCTCGGACTCTACAACTCTTTGTAGATCCAGTCGCTGCTCTTCCTCGACAGGTTGAGCAGGCTCCTGTGATTCTCGAACTTCTTCGAGTTGTACTTTACTCCCACTGTTCTTCTTGGAAAGAAATTCTCTCTCAAGAAAAACACAGTTCTTAGCAACAAACACTTTGTTCTCAGAACGGTTGTAAAAGTAGTAAGCCTTGGTTTCCTTAGGATAACCAACGAAGTAGCACTTATCAGATTTGGGTTCAAGCTTATCAGATATCAACCGCTTGACATAAGCTTCACAACCCCAAATTTTAAGAAAAGACAATCTTGGAACTTTTCCAGTCCACATCTCATATGGTGTCTTCTCGACTGATTTTGATGGAACTCTGTTTAGCGTAAACGCAGACGTCTCTAGAGCGTATCCCCAAAAGGATAATGGAAGATCTACTTGACTCATCATCGATCGAACCATATCCAATAAAGTCCGATTCCTCCTTTCAGACACACCATTCCACTGAGGTGTTCCAGGAGGAGTGAGTTGTGAAACAATTCCACAATTACTCAGATGATCACTGAACTCTTGGCTTAAGTACTCACCTCCACGATCTGATCGAAGAGCTTTGATACTTTTACCAAGTTGGTTCTGTACTTCATTTTGGAACTCCTTGAACTTTTCAAAGGATTCCGATTTATGTCTCATTAAATAGACATAACCATATCTACTGAAGTCATCAGTAAACGTGATGAAGTACTGAAAATTTCCTCTAGCACTAACACTCATTGGACCACATACATCAGTATGTATTAGTCCCAATAGGTCACCGGCCCTTTCATTAAACTTGTTGAAAGGAGCCTTTGTCATTTTGCCCAATAAGCAGGATTCACACTTCTCAAATGATTCAAAATCAAATGAGTCCAAAAGTCCATCATTATGAAGCTTTTGAATCCTTTTCTCATTGATGTGGCCCAAACGACAATGCCAGAGAAACGTAGGGTTCGAGTCATTGGTTCTTAACCGTTTAGTACTTATGTTATAGACAGGCAAAGATTGGTTAAGAATATAAAGTCCATTCTCTAATGGAGCGCTACCATAAAACATTTCATTACGATCAAAAGAACAACACTTGTTTTTAATCGAAAAATGAAAGTCTTCTAAATCCAAAACAGGAATAGAAATGATGTTTCTGCTTATAGCAGGTACATAGTAGCAATTATTCAATTCTAAAACCAAGCCTGACGGCAAAGACAAATGATAAGTTCCTACGGCCAATGCAGCAACTCTTGCTCCATTCCCAACGCGTAGGTCCACTTGTCCCTTCTCCAGCGTTCTACTGTTGCTTAGACCCTGCATATTTGTACAAATATGAGCGCCACAGCCGGTATCTAATACCCAAGACTTAGAACCTGAAGTAGTAACATTTACTTCTATAACATAGATACCTGAAGAAGTCGTCTCATACGTCTTCTTCGAGTTCTTTAGATCTCCAAGATATTCTTTGCAATTTCTCTGAGCCCAAAACTATTTTGATAGCCCAGTTAAGCAAACCAATCTTTTAAGTCCGTAGTAACGATTACAACCTGCCTCACTCATGTAATTGCGGACACCCTGCTTTGGCAGACCCATCACACAATGAAACGAGCCTTGACAGTTGACAAGATTGGGAAGATATTAAAAGCTTAATATTTTGTTTGAGGAACTGAACCTTAAATCTAGTTTATATCAATTATATATCCTAGATATTTCAACTTGTTTTAAACCTTTAAAAATTCTTAAGTTAAACAAGCTAGGAACGCAAATTCTGAAGTGGTGTCGATCGACACCAGATCAGTGTCGATCGACACAACTAGCTTGTGTTGACCGACAGATTCCGATCCGGTTCAATCGCGATAAACCATTTAACCGATTAAACCGATCGAATCAATTTGCAAATAACCGACCGGTGTCGATCGACACTACATTAGTGTCGGTCGACACCAACCAAATCGGTTCAATGAACGATAACCGATTTACCGCTTGAACCGATCGCGATTACCCGGTTCAATCCAATTGAACCAAACGCGATGAACCGATTGGTGTCGATCGACACTACTTTAGTGTCGGTCGACACCAGTGGTTTGAGGAAACACGATCTTCGATCGTGACCTTAAAGTTCACGCGAAAACCTGATTGGTGTCGATCGACACACACATGGTGTCGATCGACACCCGTTTCGCACAAGCCCTGGATTTAACGATTTATGCAACAAAAACAGTTTTTGAACATAATAATCTCGTTTTGAATTCAACCAATTCAATTATAAGCTCCATATTCAATAAAACAAACCTCTCTGATACCACTGATGGGATTTGTTCAGGTTTTAATCGGATTAAAACAGCCCTAACAACATCCTAACCCACGGATCGTGTTAATTGAATCTTTGATGAATCTCGAACATACCTGGAGATTTGCAGCGGAAGAAGAACAGGTAATCGAGATAATCAAGCGCCTCAGGTGCTGCGCCTCTACAGAAGTCCACACGCACACAAACTGGACGACGGGATGCTAGTACCGGAGCGAACGATTCGCCTTCGGGTTTTCTGAAACGTTTTCTTTGTTTTCTGTGAGTTTTTCAAGCTTCCAAGAGCTTCAATTGTATATGAACTCGAGCAGCCCTCATATCATATATATAGGCTGGAGTTGCCGACAGGTGTCGATCGACACCCACCATTGGTGTCGATCGACACCAGGTCTCGCAGAAAGTCAAGGATCTTCTAGAAGACGATCCCGAGTGGTGTCGATCGATACCAACCATTGGTGTCGATCGACACCTTCACAGAAAATCGATATCGACGTATATCTTATATACGTTGATCATAATCATTACTCTAATGATCAAAACCCAATTTATAATATCCAGTTTGCTTAGGTGTGTGACCCTATAGGATCATATGATAATGGTAATGAGTTCATAACTCATAAGTTATAAGCGGCTTCTAGCAAAACATTATAACCGTCCAATATCATATGATAGTCTTATCTCGACATCACGACTTTACTAGAATAAATACAAGTATGATTTCAGGACATTCCCTTCATCACGACCTAGCACATCAACTCACGACAAATAATCTCCATCAATACCTTCATTATACGCAAATTGAAAATATATAGAAACTCAATACACACAATCACTACACTTAAAGAGTATTCTGATCTCAAAACATGTCAATGTTTTCAAATACTCTTTTCTACTCTCACTCGCATCTTCTTACGTTTGAATCGCTTCTAAGCCATATTAAACTGTGGACCATTTTTATTCTGGTTCAAAGCTTTTCTAAAAAACAAATTCTGGTTCAAAGCTCAACCTGTTACATTATCTTTTTCTATTTCTTGTTATTACCAGTCATGTGGTCTTCGTTTCGATTTACACATTGAGTATCGTCAAAAAAGACAACATAACAATATTCAAAGCGTTCTTAATCGTCTCGTTCATGTGCAGGTTTCGGTTTGCTCCCCGTGCGTCATTTTAATTTCCACTGTGATCCAACAACCTCAACGGAAATCCACCTAGTAAAAAAAAAAAAAAAATCCACCTAGTTCATAAAATTAGCTAGTAACTTAAAATCTGAACTTAAAATCATACTCCATCTGTTCCATTTTATAAGATGTTTAAGCAAAATAATTTGTTTCATTTTATAAGATATTTCACGGGCTTTTATGCAAAAGTTAAATGGATTTGATTTTTACAATCATTTATATTAGGAGTATACAGGTTTTTATGATTGATTGAAGGATTTTCATTAAATACTATTTGGTGTTTTCAATGTATTTTTTAAAAAAAAGTAATTTATATGTTTCTTAAAATTCACGCATTTTAATTAGAAAATCTTAAAATCACATGTGAATATGTGATGTATTTTAGTTTATCTAATTAAATGTACTAGTAAAGCTGCTAACCCCGCGCATGCGCGGAGTTGATATGTTGGGATTTTGACCCATTCTAACCTTATTATCTAATTGCTTTTTAGAGTTTTTGAGTTTATTTCAGGAGATTTTAGGTAGCTTTGGAGCTGTTATTGGAGTTTGGAGCATTTGGAACCTTTTGAAAAGAAAAGAACAAGAATTGAAGAAAAGAAGGAAAATCCTGCAAAGTATCACCAACTCCAATCGGTGAGCACATGCTCACATATTTCGGCCACCAAGCGAGCACATGCTCGCCGCGAAAAAATAAAAAGAAGGGGATTTAACCTAATGATTGTAGCCGACTTTTAAGGGGCAGCCACCTCCCAGCCGCCTATGCCTCCTGTTATAAATACTCTCTTTAGTCTTAGGTTTTATTTTATCTTTCATATTCTATTCTATTCTCTTTTCTTTTTGGTTTTTAGCTTTCAATACCTAGGAATTCTTTTGTAAGGGAAAAGATCTCTGCCACAATTCTGAGAAGATTTCTGAACCCTATTCTTTTTAATACCGATTTCAATGCAGTCTTTTTATATTATTGATTTGCTTTCTTCTTTTATTATGTCTGAGTAGATTTCTTAGTTAGGTTAGGGTTTTCAAAGGAATCCATGAGCTAGGGTTAAACACAAATAGGCAAACAAAATCGATGTCTTCACCCTTGTTAATCTTAATGCTTGAATCGATTTGATCACTTGATTCATTGATCTTAGGTTTAATTTAGACAACGACAGTTGCTAGGTTGCTAGAAGAAACATTGGTGAGCAATTTATTCATTACCTACGACAGTAGATGTATTGGAGAATTGTGAACATATCAAACCTGATCTATAATGCTTGTCTGCGATTTCCTAGGGCCAACGACAGTTAGGATTCTCTAGGTCGTTAGATAAAGTTGTTAATGCCACGACAGTGGATTGATATTATTTTCGTGTTTGAGTTCTAGACTGGTTCTTAATCATAACCTGAATAGTCGTTTGACCCGTTGCTCTGGATTGCCTGCGATTTATCCTAACCTAGCGCCTTTATTAATTGTTTTCACAACCGATTTAGATTCACTCTTGTTAGATTCGATTTCCGACCTCATATTGCATTGTCTTAGCTTTTTATTTAGTCTTAAAAACCATAGAGTAAGCTTGGTCTTCGTGGGATCGATCCCTAAATACTACTCCGATTTGCTGTGCACTTGCAGTAGGAAGTTAGGGTTAAAACCTGTGTATCAAGTTTTTGGCGCCGTTGCCGGGGACCAAATTATTACCTTTGGTTTTCGGCGAAATTTTTAGTCTAAGATTTACTAACTTGTTCTTCTTTTCTTCTCTTGTGTGTTTCATAACAATCAGGAGATAGCAAGGTTAGAACGAGCTGATTAGAAGAAGAAGTCGGATCCAGCCAACATGGGCGACGAAACCGACGAGCGAGCTGCTAGTGGCTATGTAGCTGCTGAAATCCGAAGGTTAGAACAGCAGATGCAACAGTTGCAACAACAGCTACAACCACAGCAAAAGCGTGCCATTGGGGACATACATGCGCCTCATGCCTACTATCACAACAGAGCCGCAATCATTCCACCCACGATTCAGAGGCAGGACTACGAGATCAAACCTCAGATGATCGCATTGGTGAAGCAGCACTTGTTCCACGGTTTGGATGCAGAAAATCCGATGGACCATGTTGAAGATTTCGAAGAAATCTGCAGCACAACCGGTTCGAATGGCGTGCCTCCGGATTTCCTCAAATGCAAACTCTTCTCATTCTCTTTGGCGGACAAGGCTTTGCGCTGGCTTAAGTCATTGGCACCTGGATCTCTGGCGACATGGGCTGATGCTAGGTCGGCATTCTTGGACAAGTTCTACACCAAGTCCAAAACCGCAGCTCTAAGGAACAAGATCTCTTCGTTCCAACAACAGTCTGGAGAGGCTTTTTGCGAAGCGTGGGAAAGGTACAAGGAGTACCGCAGAGATTGCCCTCACCATGGGTTCAGCGATGAGCAGATCCTGAGCACATTCTATGATGGTGTTGATTGGGAAAGCAGAAACGCCTGAATGCAGCCAGCAATGGAAATTCTACACCAGATCGAAGGAAGGCGCGTTTGAGCTGATTGAGAACTTGGCTACAAGTTCTGGAAATCGCTGCCATGAGTATGATGAGAATAGATATGTCAGCAGTGTTGAATCGCAGAAGATTGATGAGCTGGCCGCAAAAGTGAGCTTGTTGTTGGAGAGACATCAGAGAAGTGTCCAGCTTTGCGCGAATAGAAGCTATGAGCAATATGCAGAGGTGAACTACGTGAATGAAGGCTATGTGGAGAATCAGAGCTTTCAAGCTCAGGCGTCTAACTCCCATGACGAGCTGAAATCTCTTATGCAGTTGGTTCTACTCAGCCAACAGAAATCTGCTAATGAGATCAATGTCAAGGTGGACAGCATGTACAATGATCTCCATAGTAAGTTCGAAGCTGTTTGCACTCACGTGAAGAAGCTTGAGATTCAGATTGGTCAAACTGCTGAGGCATCAGGAATTCTTCCAGGAAGAGTAGAGGTGAATCCTAGGATCGGATATGTCAATTCTGCAATTCAAGCTGAGGAGCACCCGCTCAAGGGAGAAATATTTTCTCATGGCGTAGAAAAGAAGATGGATTACGCCTCATTATCTGGAGTACCTGCCTCTTACCCTCGTTTGATTGATCCTGGCGTAGAAAAAATGAGTGAGCACTCCATCTCTCCGACAGAGCACATGCTCGCTACCCGCGAGCACATGCTCCCCCGAGATGCTCCCACCCAACCTGCAGGAAGTCCTCCAGCGAGGATTTACATTCCTAAAGTTCCTTATCCAATTCCACCTAGAGATCAGAGGGGGTCTATCAGTGCAGAGAAGCTAGCTGATTTTAAGAAGATGGTGAGAAGGATTCCTAAGGAAATCTCTTTTGAAGAAGCCTTGGAAAATCGCCCCATACTTGATTTCTTTTGGAACTGCAGAGAGACTCAGGAAGAGATTAAAGCGATCTTTGTAGAAGCAAGGAGTACACCACCATTGAGGGTATTGCCTAAGGTTGAAGATCCTGGAAAGTTCTTGGTCCCATGCTCCATTACAGGAGTTGAATTCAAAGAAGCTCTTTGTGATTCTGGGTCTAGTGTCAATCTCATGTCAAAAGCTCTTGCAGAGAAGTTGAAAATCTCTGAGATAAGGCCTAGTCGAATGAATCTTCGATTTGCAAACTCCTCCTCAACAACATCGTCTGGCAGCATTCACGATCTACCTGTCCAAATAGGGGATTGCCTAGTTCCAACCGATTTTCAGGTTGCGGAGATGCGAGAAGGGTATGATATGCACTTGCTTCTCGGAAGACCATTCATGGCTACAGTGGGTGCAATCATTGATATGCCTAATAAGCGAGTCTGTTTTTCCAAGATCGACAAAACGGTTTTCTACAAAGCCGTTCCTACAGGAACCACCACACACGCCTCTTGCATCTCAGCAGTGGATAGAGAAGAAGCACATGCTCCAATCCCGCTAGCACCTGCTCCACCACCCGGGAAATTTAGGGCGAAGGCAAAGACGCGAGAAAATGTGCAGAGCAAAAGGATCACGGGAGGTCCTCAAATGACTTTGATCCCTCAAGGATATGATGGAAACTCGGTTGACTACAAGGTGAAGTGCAAAGGTCGTCCTAAACCTTTCTCTAGAATTAGAGCTATTCTTCCATCAGAGTTGAAAGAGAAGGGTATTGGTGTTGTGAATGGAATGATGAATAAGGTTTTGAACGTAAGGATGCCTGATTATGGAGTTTGTTTTGGAGCAAGCTCTGAAGCCCCACCTGATTGATACATGGCACCAAAGTCAAGCTAATGACTTAAACCAAGCGCTTGGTGGGAGGCAACCCACTGGTAAGTGTTTTTTTTATTTTATTCTTTTGCTTTTGATTTTTGGTTTTGGTTTTCTTTGTTTCAGAAAAAAAAAAAAAAAAGGCGAGCACCCACTTATATTCCGGAGCACCTGCTCCGCCTTGCTGCTCTGCCCTGCAGACCCAGGTAAATTTTCTACACCTCTTCTCTGGCTCATTTCACACCGAGACGGTGTGAAGTAAGTCTGGGGGAGGTTCGTACCTTGAATCTTACTTTACTTCGTGTTTTTGAGTCTTCTTTATTTTCTTTTTAGAGTCAGTCCATTTTATTGGGTCAAAATTTTGATTGGGATTTATGAACTATCTCTTAGAATATTGAGCTGGCTGTTTTTACTTAGTGACCATATCTTTAGGATCTATTCAGCTAAGACTAATGAAAAATCCAAAGTCTGGCCAGTCCACTAGAAACACCCATATTTTCAGCAGATTTTACAACCTGAGCTATTGACAGAGATCTTTCAACTGTAGCTGGTGATCAAAGAGCTTGATTCTCTCATTCATACCTGACATCTGCGGCTGTTGTGAAAAGCTTATGGTACTCCTCTCCCTTATTCTGAAAATCCTGAGAAACAAATGAAAAGATGAGATGATTTTCTTTTGAGTAAAGGGGTAGGAAAATTTCCCATGACCCCATTATTTTACTTTGAAAGGAATGATCACACAAAGGTGGAAACGAGGGATAGGAAAATTTCCCATGACCCCATTATTCGTCACACCTTTGCAATAAAAAAAAAAAAAAAAAGAGAAGAAAATCGTGAAAAAGAAAAGAAAAAGAAGATCAAAAGATCAATGCAGAGTATGAGAAAAGAATAAGTCTGGGGGAGAGAAAGAGTACCAAATAGGTGGATTACATGGTTGTATTTGTCAAGGTATAGTATGGGAAAGAGTCTATTAGGCCCTTGGCATTGGATGCATTGTTAGTCTCTATGCAATGATGGATAGTGGAAGAAGTTGAGATTTTGTGGAGTCAATCTGGAAAAACTGCGATGTGGCTAAGGAGAAGTACATGGTGGTCGATTTTTGGATCGGTTCATAAAGAATGTGGATTACAGGTTTAAGAGTTGGTGCGATTATTCTGATTGAGATTGTGAGATCCCTGTTTTCAACTCTTTCTTCTCGTTTAGGTTTTGGTTTGTTTGAGGACAAACAAAGATCTAAGTCTGGGGGAATTGATATGTTGGGATTTTGACCCATTCTAACCTTATTATCTAATTGCTTTTTAGAGTTTTTGAGTTTATTTCAGGAGATTTTAGGTAGCTTTGGAGCTGTTATTGGAGTTTGGAGCATTTGGAACCTTTTGAAAAGAAAAGAACAAGAATTGAAGAAGAAGAAGAAAAGAAGGAAAATCCTGCAAAGTATCACCAACTCCAATCGGTGAGCACATGCTCACATATTTCGGCCACCAAGCGAGCACATGCTCGCCGCCGCGAAAAAATAAAAAGAAGGGGATTTAACCTAATGATTGTAGCCGACTTTTAAGGGGCAGCCACCTCCCAGCCGCCTATGCCTCCTGTTATAAATACTCTCTTTAGTATTAGGTTTTATTTTATCTTCATATTATATTCTATTCTCTTTGCTTTTTGGTTTTTATCTTTCAATACCTAGGATTTCTATTGTAAGGGAGAAGATCTCTGCCACAATTCTGAGAAGATTTCTGAACCCTAATCTCTTTTAATACCGATTTCAATGCAGTCTTTTTATATTATTGATTTGCTTTCTTCTTTTATTATGTCTGAGTAGATTTCTTAGTTAGGTTAGGGTTTTCAAAGGAATCCATGAGCTAGGGTTAAACACAAATAGGCAAACAAAATCGATGTCTTCACCCTTGTTAATCTTAATGCTTGAATCGATTTGATCACTTGATTCATTGATCTTAGGTTAATTTAGACAACGACAGTTGCTAGGTTGCTAGAAGAAACATTGGTGAGCAATTTATTCATTACCTACGACAGTAGATGTATTGGAGAATTGTGAACATATCAAACCTGATCTATAATGCTTGTCTGCGATTTCCTAGGGCCAACGACAGTTAGGATTCTCTAGGTCGTTAGATAAAGTTGTTAATGCCACGACAGTGGATTGATATTATTTTCGTGTTTGAGTTCTAGACTGGTTCTTAATCATAACCTGAATAGTCGTTTGACCCGTTGCTCTGGATTGCCTGCGATTTATCCTAACCTAGCACCTTTTATTAATTGTTTTCACAACCGATTTAGATTCACTCTTGTTAGATTCGATTTCCGACCTCATATTGCATTGTCTTAGCTTTTTATTTAGTCTTAAAAACCATAGAGTAAGCTTGGTCTTCGTGGGATCGATCCCTAAATACTACTCCGATTTGCTGTGCACTTGCAGTAGGAAGTTAGGGTTAAAACCTGTGTATCAGGAGTGTATTATGTTGATTATATATTTATTTTCTTCGTATTATATATAGTTCTAATAAATTACGTAATCTAGAATATTTTAATATTTATTTGTCTGTTTATGTGTATTTTAAGAATACATTATTTGTCCCAAAAAATCGGCGAATTAATCCTTGATATTCTTTTTACCTTCTTTTGCGTTTTCACACCTATTTTTTACGCGTCATTTTTTCGTGTTGATATCTTATTATCTTATTTGTACCATGTAGGTGATAGTTTCTTATCTAGTATTCGAACACCTCTCAGAACCTAGATGATGTCTAACCATAATGACTTCTCTTTCTTTCTCTTTGCAAGGGGTATATGTTTGTCTTATTTTTGTTTTTGTTTCTGTTGAATATATAATCTAATTTATATAGTTAGGTAATAATTATTGTTATTTTATGTGTTTATGTGTATCAATATATTAATATTAATTTTTTTGATTTTATTTATCTAATGATATTTTTTTCATTTTTTTAACTCTTCCACATTTTTATGTCAATATAAGATAAATTACTGAGGATTGCAAGATATAGTTTTTCACTTCTTCATGGCTAGAACTATATCTCATAAGACTTTCTGTTGCAAATTTTACTGATAAAAACTATATTTACATTCAAATATTGAAACTGTTTATGTGACCATAGACGATCTCATGAATTCTCTCTTTTTATATAAAAAACTCATGAATTATCTCTTGATGTAATGTACTTCTCCATTGAAAACCTCTGGATATTATAATATTTCTTGTATGACATTTTAATCAGTTTAAAATGGATCAATTCTATCTTTTTATTCGGATTAAAGATCATTATTAAATACTACATATTTATTGTATTTTATATATATAAAAGTTGCTAAATCTAAAATTAGAGTAAACCATGATTTGTAATCAAATAGTTTTTTATTAGTGTTATCAGAATCTATTATAACTCGAATTCTTTATTCACTTCTCATCAACTTGTTTAACGAATGTATTTTTTGTTAGTGTTAACCAAGGTTTGAGAACTCGCTAGGCGTTAATCGGGCGGTGGGTTTGGGCCTAGCGAGTTACCGAAAAATCGGAGATTATTCGGGGATTAATCGAGGAAAATTTTGAAAACATTTTACTATAATACTCCCTTTGTTTCTCAATATTAGATTTTTTGGTTAAAAACACATATATTAAGAAAAATAGCTTTTGTGCAAAAAGCAGCATTTAATATATAAATAAACATAACTAATCATAAAAACTGTTTTAAAATATAATTGGTTAAACACTCTCTAGTAAATGTAAAATTTGCATTGAAATGTCAAAATGTCTTATATTTTGAAACAAAGAAAAACCTTCAAAAAACCTTACATTGAAAAATAGAGGGAGTATTGTTTATATATTTGTTTCGGTAAATATTGTCAATGAAACAACATGGTCCAGTGGTTATAGGTGCATGCTTAATGCTCTCTTTATCCGAGTTCAATTCCACCAGACACCATTTTCTCATTTCATTTTTTTCTTAGACTCAAAATTAAAACGCCACGTGGCATTCAGGTGTGCAAAGGGAGGAAAATAGCTTTCTAATTATATATAAAGATTCAGTGATTAAGAAAATCGTATTTCTTTATTTTAATCTATACATTTTATTTGAAAGTAAATCTTTTGTTTAAAATTACACAAAGAAAATTTGTTCTCTTAATTTTTTGAAAATATATATCATGCATTGGATTAAAAAAGCTATGATGCGCTTAAAATATGAATTATATTATTTTCTGATAAGGCGATAATATGTATGCATATGCTCAGTAAAGATAGTTAGTGGTTGTCAAGAAGAAGAAAAGAAAAGGAAATAATAGATAGTTTGTGAACAAAAAAAGAAGAAGTAATAGTTAGTGTACGTACGTTTAGACAAAAAGTGAATAGATCCCTTTATAAATTGTACGCTTCTTTCTTGTTTGCTTTTTCTTATACTCGCGGGGGCTGTCTCTATACTATTATTAACTACGCCCACTCCTCTCATGTGCTCACAAATTCCCCTCGTTGGCAACTTCTGTTACGTTTTATCTCCTTTGGAATTTTCCCGTTATAACATTGCTTTCAATGATTTGATCAAATTAGGCCATGCCAAGGGTTTTGGCATAAACTGGACCGTCCGGCCTACAACACGATAGACAAAGCGTAAGGTAGGGACGTGAAACACGAATGCACGATCCGTTCATTGAACGAACAAACCTTTGAAGATGATTAATGAAACTATAGAGTGAAAAATGGGCGTGGAATATAGATAAGAGCCCTTGTACTATCCAATTGAATGCAAAGACATTGAGTTGAAGTAACAAAAGAATGGACCCAATAGAAGAGGGAAAGAACAACTGTGACTTAGTTGTCTCAGTTATGTTGAAGGCAATGGATCGAGTCACATTATACCTGTTGAAGAAGAAGAAAAAATATGTGGATCACAATTTGCGAACGTAGAGCCAAATAGTCTCTCTGTCCCTACACTTTTGAAACTAATCATCCCAACCCCCTTACCATAAATGTGCAATTTATTTTTAGAACAAATGTGCATATTATTTATTGTTAAGATATGATATGAATGTAATCATGTATATATATATATATATATCCCATATATATTGATGGAACGGAAGGAATAATAAATTGATACGTAGTCTGGACGCTTGAATATTGAAACAAAGATTTGTAAAAAAGCTCTAAAATCATATGACTATCATAATAAAACATTATTGATTACAGACATTTGTATAATATTTAGAAGTTAGCGTATAAAGTATATATATAAATTATAGAAATATCTTCCAAACGCGTATATTTTTAATTGTGATTAACCAAATCTTCATATAGATTCTATGAGTAACTATCAGTTTCTACTTTTGACAAGTGTTTTTACGAGGATAAGGTAAAAGAAGATTATGATTGGGAAAGTTATGAGAGGATATGGTGGCGTCCTCGTGTGCGTGGCTGCATTCTCGTGGCATACCATCGCATTACTAATAATTGAATTTCAATATACATAATTCATTAACTAAAAAAAAGCAAAAAGAGAAAAAGAAACGTGAACAGATTGAGAGAGAGAAGGACAGATGAAGGTGGGTGTCGGCCGAACCACGGACACCGGTCGGAGTCTGAAGACAAAGGAAGTTTTGCTTCTGGGGACCATTCACACTCCCTCAATACGCCCATGCCAACTCCAACCCCAGTTTTTTTTTTTTCCGTTAACCACAAATAAATAGATTAAAATCATTTAATGTAGTTTAGCTTAAGTGTTTTACTTTTCCTTTTCCTTTTTTCTTCTGGTAATGAGTTTAATTACATATTATAAGGTTTTCCTTGCATTGGTGATATAAGTTTTTTATTTGGGTAAATATGAACCAGAGCGGGTCGTGAACATAGCTAGACAAATTAACTCTTCTTAATATATATAGATCATTTACTTCCCAAATTAATTAAGAAACAAAAAAAAAATATATATATATATATATCTAGATCATTTGGTGTCAATTCATTTTTGTTTAAGCCACACAGATTTCTGATCTGGACACATTTTCGAATGCATGTTGCCATTACTCTTGTAGAAAAAAAAAAGAGAAAAAGAAGACTTTTCTGGCGGTTAATATGTGGTTAATTGTTGTCAAGAAAAAAAAGTGTGGTTCGTTATTCTTTCTGGTATTTAAAAGGAGAATACTAAAGGAAAAGAAGTGTAAAGTTAAAAGAAAAAAACAAAGGAATGTAAAGGAAAATACAAGTGTATCCCGGCATTAGTTTGGTTCGTGTACTTCTTGTTGTGTTTCAAGTTCTTTGGCTAATTTTCCTCACATTAACTTTAGATCGCTTCACTTCTTTTCTTTTTTTTCAGTATACGACTAATCCATTTATTATATATATAATTTTTTTTATTGAATGCAATGTGAATTGTTAAGTGGGTTGATTTTAAATAAACGAAGTACTGTGTCGACACGTAGGAAGAGAAGCTCCTCATGATGAGCCTAATTAAGATGATATTCTCAACTTTACCTCTTGACCATTATCAACTCTAGAATAACAACTATATAATATGATGCAAATCAAGTTCACATCATACATTGGATGCCATATCGTACAGATGTGATATCAATTGTTGCATGTGCCGAAACTACACTTGAAGAGGCCTATATGCCCGATCATGTTAGACATGTCAACATAAGAAGTCTATTTACTATGTGCTTCACATCATCCTAACTCAACTCAAGAAACCAATAAAATGATATTTTGACACATATCATGTATGTTTTATAAACCCTTCTTAGCTGCGAGGTGAAATAACAACGTGGCACAACAAATAAACATATACAACGAGAGTTACGCATTTAACTGTAAATGCTTTTGTAGAGCAACTGTGTTGAATTGGTCTGATTCGAATTTTCAGGTTTAGATTAAATCGGAGAAGAAGAATCGATTATGTTTGGGATTTTTGATTAAATTGAAGAGGAGACAGACGATAGAAGGTTTTGACTAATGTGTTGTATGTAGAGCACTATCATCATCATCATTTCCTTTAACCGTCAACAAGAGTGACAAAGAAACCTGGAAGCTTTATTGATGATTGTGCTCCATCTTGAATTGTATTTTTCATTCTAGTGGATTGTCGGATTGATCGGCCCTTAAGACATAGCTTCCTCACACTAATGAGTGAAATCAGGTAAACAATTATTGTCTCGTGTGTTTCTGCATTTTCTTTTCTTTCATTATCGATTATAAGGTTGAGTGCACGTAAAAAAAAGAAGAAGAAATTTGAGAGAATGTGATACGTTCACTAAATTGGATTCGAATTTGTAACATAACGATAACTTCAAACATGCATCCATTCTCTAAAACGGACTATGTTACCAAAGAAACACACTTCATACTTTTTTGGAACCCAACTTTCACTAAAACCAATATTTCGCTTGGCAATTTCCAATAAATTAGATTAAACCTTATCATTTGCTTAACCATATATGCTTTTATATCCATACAAGATTAAGAATTTTTACCATAGACGACCAAAAAAGTTCATGCATATATATATATATACCAAATTTGGTTCTTGTCATGTGCCTAAGATACAAATGCATATGGTCCATATATATATCATTTTAGTATGAATTTAAGATTGTCTTACTTAGGATTCAAATTTTAACAATATACTTGAAGATTATAAAACATATTTTTCTACAATTAGGGACTTAATTGATACTGCGTAAGGCTCATTATTTGCTTGAATGAGACGAACATGTGCGCTACCTTAATATTGGAGAAATAATACAATTTGGAATGAAGGGTACTTACACAGAGATTGACCTAAACTCATTCACTGTTAGTTTCAACCTTTAAGGACTAAGGTAGAGATTCATATGGTTAATTTGAGGAATTAAATCGCAAAAATTAAAAAAAAAAACCTTTCTTCCCTACTTCCCTTACACGACACCAGACCCAACTCGCCACTGTACCATCATGTATCTTGGAGCTTCGCTAACTTCGAATGAGCAATGAGCCCTTTGATCATTCCCAGGCACGGCCCAATCCCAGTCCAATTTGTAAGCCCTCTTTGGAAATGCATCTCATGCCCCTCCACAACTAGTAAAATTTGAATATTCCAACGTAAAATCTTTATGATGGGCTCGAGAAAAATATTCTTATTTGGATCCAACACCAGCCGCCCAATATTTAAATTGAACTTTTTGCCAAAATATGGAGTGGGGTTTATCACGTGGCGTGACCCTGCCACTTAAAAAAATGTTTCGATCCACATCTGCCGTCGGAAGAAGAAAACCGCCGTCTAAACTTTATAACAAAGCATCTGGACCGTTGATTGCGTAACACAAATCCGAAATAAACGGGCGTGATAACGGAGAACGTGACCAACGTCTGACGAGAAGAAGACAAAAAAAAAAAAAAACAAAAGCACATGACATGATTCTTTCACCCTTTCGTCTCCCAATCTCGATTCCTCTTTTCTTCTTCTCTACTTCAATAGTTGTTTTTTTTTTTTTTTACTTGCAGGAACATTGTAGTTGAATGAGATACAATGGCAGGAAGCGAGATTCAAGAACCGTTTAGCCTTAGTTTTCAGGTAACTTCTTCTGCTACAATCTCCATAACGAAACGTTGTTTCTTCTTCTCCTTGTTTGGTCTTGGTAGCTTTAAGAGAAAGGTATCAAGATATGAACATGGTTCTCTTGAAAACGTTTTTTAGGATTGTTTCTTGTTGGTTAATGAATCCCCGGATGCAGGCGAATTCTATCCACTCTGGATCGATATCATTTGGGAGATTCGAGAAGGAAGGTTTGTCATGGGAGAAGAGATCATCTTTTTCACACAACAGGTATCTTGAAGAAGTTGACAAGTGCTCTAAACCTGGCTCTGTTACCGAGATGAAAGCACATTTCGAGGCTCATTTCAGGAAGAAAGGGATCCGGTTTCCGGATTCTCTTGAATCTCAGACTTGGGGAGTTCGTCAAACAGGTGAACCGGATGATGATGCTGTCTACGCAACTGAAAGTTTGGAGGATTACCGATCTGATGAGAGTTTCTCGGAGAACACGAGTGATCAATCAGACAGTCATTGTAACTACAGACGTGAGCAAGAGGAATGTGATCGAGGGAAGAGTCAATGTGAGCATGTTGAGGAAAGTGATCATTGTGTCAGCTATGATGAGATTGTTGTGAATTCGGACGATGTGATCGAGCTTGATGAAGAAGGCGGTGTTGACCATGGGGCTCTTTCTGTTCCTTTAGACAGTGATGAAGTACTTTCAGTGGAGTACGTAGCTATCAAAGAAGATAGCTGCGAGGATCTTGACCCAAATGAGATGTCACTAGAGATTGAGGTTCGAGATGATGATGAGGATAAAGAGCAATGCGCTGAAATTCAAGAAACAGAGTCAAGACTCGTTGAACATGTTCCAGAAAAGGTGAGAGCACTTGTTGATGTTTTCTGCACAGTGACACATTCAGACATCTAAAAGTTAACGTGTTTCTTGGTCTACTGATAGGCATCTAATGTTACGGAAAGACCGTCTTCCTCCTCCTCTGCATGTGGACAAAAGAAGTCTCTGCCAAATGAAAAAACTATTATTCCTCATGCTGTGAGTGTGACTAAAGCTTCTACAAAGAGACATGATGCAACTCCAAAAGCTGCTTCCAGGAGGACAAAGGGTTCTTCTTTGAGTTGTAATTCTAAAACAAATGTAGATGCCAAGAGGTACTACTCTACTTGTCTTTCCATTGAGAAAATGTTGCAACTCTGTTTCATTTTCCTCTTTACTTAAAGAGTTAAGACTTATTGGTTTTGCGGCAGCCAAAAGGAACTAATACCGAAGAAAACTGTGGAATCTCAACGTCCAGCATCGAAGAAACCCGAGACTCGAACTACTCCTGCTACAAACAGGTCAAATACTAAAACCGTTCTACTTTTTTCGAGTTAATTGACTCCAAGAATCTAACGGTTGTACGTGCAGGTCCAAGACTGATACGTATTCTACTAAGCTGGAAATGAGTACAAGTGTTTCTGGTTTCCGTTTCAAATGTAGCGAACGAGCTGAGAAGAGAAAAGAGGTCTTCTTTCCCATTAAAAAAAAATTAGCATTTTTTCTTGTTTAGAGGAAAGTAATTACTTGAAGGATCTTATGTAACTTCTTTAACGTTTCAGTTCTATATGAAACTGGAGGAGAAGATACATGCTAAAAAAACAGAGACAAACCAGGTTCAGGAGAAAACGCAGGTATCATCATATCCATGTCTCTTTGAAACTTAAAACATGCCATTTGTCTTTTGACACTTATGCAATCAAAAAAAAAGGAAAAAGCTAATTGGATTGTATCAACGTTTGGCATGCAGCAAAAGGCAGAAGCTGAGATGAAGCAATTCAGAAAAAGCCTCAACTTTAAGGCAACACCAATGCCTTCATTCTACAAGGTATATTTCTACCATCTACAATGCAAGCTTCGTCTAAACAACAAAAGGAACAAGAAAAATAAGGAATCTATCCAGCGTCAAATCCACTATGATTTATATTTTCTAAGCACCAAGTTTAGAGTAGCAAAGCAACCAACTTCATACTCTAAACTTGCTTTCTCTAAATATTTTCAGACCGAGCCATCTAAAGTCGCACCTTCAAGACCACGTCATACAACCTCAGCCTCAATTGCGAACAAACACGGTTTGGAAGAAGCTAAAATGGTTGGTAACAGAAAACAGAGTGTTGCTAAAGATTCGGATCTGCAAAAGGGAACAAAACAGAAGACTGGTACTCGCAAGGAGCAGCAACTAAACAGACAGGTGGCGGTTTGAATTCTGCGGTTGGCCACGCCGCGTTCTGTTGCGTTCAATCATCATTCTCTCTGAAACTTGTAACTCTGCTAAGTATTTTAAACCAATAAGATACTCTGAATAGTATAACTTAATATATATAAAAGAATGCATCAATTTGTTTCCTTTTTAATTCCGTTACAAAAAACGATCAAGAAGAAATAATTTTTTTAGGAAATGGCAAAGTCTTAAGCTTTTCACTAATAAGTAGTGGCATCTTTAAAACTGGAAACTTGTGTGTTTTTGTGTTATTTTAGAATGCTTTTACGAAAAGTCGTAACGTGAATTAATTGCAATTACCCATCCCATAACCTCCACCTACGAAGTCACCAACCGAAAGTGACGTTCTCTCCACATTGGTTGTATTGCACTAATCTTAATACAAGCATCGCGACAATAACAATAACATAATAACAATGCAAAAGCAAAAGGAGGAACGAATAAAGTTCTTAGCATATAGGTTAAACCCTTTTTCTCCAACTTATTGATTCATCTTTACACAAACTAGAGCATATCCTAAAGCACCACAGAACTTCTAATTATATAGTAATAATGTAAAATAAAGTTTTCAACTAACGAAATTACATTTAACTAGTAAACCAAACGTTGCACAGAAGCAACGCAAGCACCGCAAGAAGATTTGCCACCGTTGCTATCCTGACCTTTGATTTCACCGAAGTAGATGAAGATGATGACTGATCCGTCTGATGAGGAGGTTTTCTGTAGTAGAACGGGAAGTAAGGCAAGATAGGGTCCGGCGGTGGAGGACCGTAATATCCGCCGCCGGCATCACCACCGACGTACGGTGGAGAAGGGTAATTCGGTACATTCCCAGTTGGAGGTGTGTAATACCCGGTTGGAGGAGGGTAATAACCGGTCGGAGGAGGGTAATAACTGGCCGGTTGAGCTGAGCCACCGCCAATTGGAGGAGGGTAACAAGGGTACGGACACGGCGTCTCCGATATGGTTATGAACGGGAAGTTCACAAGAGAAAAGACGAACAGTAGTAGACCTAAGAGGTGACGGCAACGTTTACTCTTCATGGCTATCGTTTCTTTATGAAAGATTTTTTTAATGGTAAACAGAAAATGTTTTGAGTAAAGAGAGAGAAGTTGGAGATTATTTTTTCTTTCTTTCTTTCTTGCTGTGAGTGAGTCTGAGTGGAAACGATTAAGTGAAGGTTTTTTAAAAAGAAAGTTTGGTTTAGATTGTCTATAAAAATATATAAGACAAGTCACAAAAGACTAGACTAGTGATGAAAATGTTGAATAATGACGACTAACAAGGTCAATGAGATCCAACGTGTCTTGTGGCTACGATACACTTGTTGTCTTGTAAATTATGATACTTGGCTGTATAATTTTGTCCTTCTTCGAGGAAATCATGAACGATCACAGTGATCACCGCATGATTTTGAATCAAGAAAACGGTACTATTTAACTACATAATTAATCTACATATATATTGGCGGGTACTTTTTTTCTTGTAAATTAGCATCTTATATTCATATATTGGCGGGTACTTTTTTTCTTGTAAATTAGCATCTTATATTCATATATTGGAGTATGTAACGTCACAATTTCCCAAATAAATTATATATTTAACGTGTAAATTTTACGTTACATGGTTCACTGATATAAAAGACGAGTTGCTCGTGTTTTTGTTAGAGAGCTTGCTAGTTAATTAATTAATCGCATATTGAAGACAACATATAATTTGGTCTAAATTGAATATAATATATGGTATTATCATAACAAAATAATGACTACGGATTAAACAAGTAAATATCATCTTGTGATAGTTATCTTCACGAGTTTACCAAATGCTTATTGTTGTAAACTTGTAACTCCCAATTATAAGAGGACCACTTGGAGAATATTCTTACACACGGCATTAAAAAGCGACCTCATTTATATCTACGTGTGTATAGAGGAAGGAGTTTCTATGCAATCACTCGCTAGTAGCTAGATGATAAAAGCTTATAATTAAACCCAGGCTGTGATTTGCTCTATTATTTCGCACCTTATCAAATTATACAATGGAAAGCCTTTGAACACTAAACAAAAGAGGGGAGCCTTATCTGTTGATTCTTGTTTTTTTCTGTAAAGAAAGCAAAGGAGAGATGAGCTGGAATGCCACAAATAAGATAATTGAAACATATATGCTAATCATATTATACCCGTGAATCTCTTTAGTTTTTTTTTTTGTCATAATTGTATGTTCGATAAGATAATTCTCTGTTCCTAACAATTAGAGGTGCAATTAATAAGTTCGACCAATCCAGACGAGACTGATTACATTTTATCAACTATAATGTTAATGATGTTTCAAATGAAAATGAATTGTTCATCTTGCGCTGTGAGTGATATCATAATAATAATAATAATAACAAAAGTAATGGAATTCTCTGAAACTGAAAATTGTGAAATAGAAGTGGAAGTCGCTGAGCTATAAAGTATAAATATTGTGTTACTTACATTATTGAAAACGACAATTTACAGACCGTTATATAGCATACATATGCTAAAGTAATTCTATCTAGTTCACGGCACTATTTTAATTATCAAAATCAATTTAGTTAAGTATTCTGACGTTCACGGTAGTATTTAGTTAAGTATTCTGACGCTGACAACTAAACAATATTTTTGACTTTTTCTTGAAATCTTTATGAATATTACCTTTCTCATAACTTTTTTATCCGAAAATTTGCGACGTACTTAACTTTCTTTTGCTCCTACCTTAACAAAAAAATCACATTAAATCGCCTGTATAACTCTAACTACTGCAAGTTTGTAACTTTAACTAAGAGCCAGTTTTTTTTTATCATTCTACAAACATTCCAGTTTGAGAATCAACCTAAATTAGGACTGTTAGGTTGAAGGGTGAACCGTGAACGTGAACACTTATACTTTCTAGAATTAATGCCTCTTTAAACACTAAACATGATTTAATATTCATATTCATTAGACTTTTTTGGTACAACGAAATATGATGAATCGATCCTAATTTGAGATTATAAAAACATAATATCCAAATCGATAGTTTCTCGGACAATAACTAGGAGTTATCTGGAACATCATATACCGTCAGTGAGACGATCAAACAAGGAGATATCCATCAATTCACGTTCATCAAGAAACCCATAACTCCAAACGCGATCAGACCAGAGATCTTCACCACCGTAAAGCTTTTTGCAGCAGCCTCTCCAAACTGTTGGTCAACGGGATACAACTCTCCCGGTGGACCCGTCATGTATATGTAAGTCGACGGAGGAGGCGGACAATAAGTCTTCTTCTTCGGCGGAGAAGGAGGCGGTGGTGGAGGAGGACAAGAAGGAGACGGTGGTGGAGGTGACGGCGGAGGAGGAGGGTTTTGGAGACATGGCATGCACTTTATTGGTTCCTCTTCGAGTTTTCTTGCGGCTGGAGAATCCAATGCGTTGATCATCAGCGGAAACGCGAGAAACGCGATCACCGTGAGGGTAGAGACAACGAGTGATTTTGAAAGGCGAGAAGTCTCCGGCATGTTGAGAATTGTTTTAAGAATCGAATAAAGAGAGTCTTGGGGTGATTCTTTTTTTTTGCTTAGACGTGAAAATGTTTATTTTTAAGGTGGTCTCGTTTGGTAATAGGATGCATGGAACTGATATACTTCTTCAAGACTATACTTTTATCCAAAATTTCGTTTTTTTTTTAATTGATAGCTAAAGATGAAAACACTATAATAATACTATACATTATGCAAAATTTCTTCGGCTATTACATGTGAGTTTGGAGCTTGATTGAAGGGGTCCCACGTGGACCATATTCGTATAATCGTATTACTAGCTCGCTCGAAATTATTATTATTGTTTTTTTTTTTTTTGCAGTAGTGAAATTACAAGCAAACAATCCACCGTCGTCCACTCAGAAATAAAATACACTGTTTAATACACCTAATTAAATCCCAAACGTTTCCAATTATTTGATACAAAGGTTTTTATGACACAATGATTGATCGTAATTAATCTGGTTTTAAAAGTTATGTAATGTGTAAATAATGTTGATAAGGCGTGAACTGGTCCGGTTTTTCTAATAATATCATGAGAAGTTGGGAAAATTTGCGATTAGAACATATCTCTTATTTTAGCTAGTGTTTGGTGCATTGTATTTAATTATAGTATACCTAACCATCTCTCAGTGGTTCGTCGTCATCAGTCCATCCAGGCTCATATTGATTTCTCCGTTTTTTATTTCACATATGATTATATCCTAATTAGTATTCAATCTATCAAACCCCATATAATTTTATTTTATTTTTTCGTAGAACTCTTAAAATGAAAGAGAATAACAGAATTGTTAAAAGAATAGTGTGCTTTTTATTCAACAAATTAAAGAAGGAAGTAGACGTCTGGATCATGCTGTTAGATTAGAGGAAATATTAGGATACATAAGATACACTTAGCATTATAGTGAAATAGAAACGCAACTACACAATTTGGTTCGGCATAGATGATCGAGGAATAATTTTGGAAAGACTACAGAACAGCCTCTTTATAGGGTATTTCATAAATGTGTTTCTTTTGTGGCCATTGCACATGCAGCGGGAATAAGTCGACTGACTTGATTAATACTATTAAAAAAATTGATGTTTTAGTAAAGCTTTGCGGCCACCGACTACGTTAGCTAAATTGGTCCATAGAATAGTGCATGATAATTTCTTGTACATACATTTGGAATATATAAAAATTCCATAAAATTCTAACTTAAAGAAATCGGATTTTTGGTTTTCACTGAAATTTTATTAATGTGACTAACTTTGTTATACAGCTGGAAAGTCCGTAATCTTAGCCCAAAAATTTTACGTAAAAAGATTCAGTGAAAAATATGACTTTCTCCTAAGTTAACAACCCATAAAGGATAAACAAAATTAACAATTCGTACCAAAAAAACAAAACTAACAATTTAAAATTTTATGGAAAAAATACTAAAAAGAAAAAATACAACACACACTAAAAGAATGATACTAATAGATAAAAATGATACTAATAGATACAAAAATCTAAATAATTTTTGACATTAAAGCTAAACTGCTAAACCTAACCACTCCATAACCACTTTCAAGAAACCTAAAGACAATAAAACTAGAGTAAAAACATGACCAGTGCCGTGCCTACACTATTAGGGAGCTAAGGCAAAAAAAAAAAAAAGTTTAAGAAAAAAATTTAATGAATTTTCCTAATTTATTTAAAACATTTTTTCTTTCTTTATTGACATAGTCACATAACTGATTATAATTTTTCTTTTATTTAACTAGAAAAATAAAATTATTACATGTCAAAATTGGATTGACTCACTCAACATATTTTATGATCTTGTAGATTATGAAAAAACTAAGTTCTTTATGTAGACATCATAAATATTTGCAAGCTTTTAAAAATTAATTTTTTTCTTAATTTTTCTTTTATATTGATTATATTTCTTTTTTTGATGAAAAACTTAAAATTCTTTTTTAAATAAAATATTAATAAATCTATTTTTTAGTTATCTTTAAAATTAACCGAATAATAAATATTTTTGTATAGTTTTCTTTTGAATTTAGAGATTTCATTATGTCTATTTTTCTTATTTTAAAAAAAAAAGTAAAACCACAATGAATATTTTTCTATGTTTTCCATTTTGCTTGTGTCAAAATCTTAAAATAAGAAAATGCCACATAGCATAATCTTGTTAATTACTAAGTTTGAAAACCATATTTTATATAATATAATAAGATGACTCATGTTCCATAAATTACTATAGTGTTTTGTATAATAGGGTCCCAAATTTTGATCGAATTGGTGGGGCCTAAAGCTCTTGCCTTATTTTTATAACGTTAAAAATCCAAAAGGACATGCATCTAAAAAATAAGTATAGCACATAAACTGCATTACAACATGCAGCTAATTCAAAGAACCAATTAAAGTCCCTGAAAAAAATATACACAAAGTAAATTAAGCTTCTTGGACCTCGCAGGACCTCCGTTTAAGGAAAACATCCTACAGATCACCAACTTTTACACGTGGATATCTGTATCTGCAAACTCAAAGCCGATCAGTGCCATCATCATGGATTCAAAAAAAGCTAAAAACACCTCAAGAAAAGTCTAGTGAATGTCTCTACAATGAGATACCATCCGAGAGACAAATTCCAAAACATTAATCATTCGAGAAAGCAAAGCAGAGAAATAAAACCAAATACGAAAAGCATAGACGGCTTATAAAGTGGCGCACACAACACTTGTTATATGGATTTTTTTGGTTCTTCGTTTTCTTTGAGCAATTTTTTCCTCTGTCCATGCGAAGACCAAGTTGAAGTTAGAATATAAATATATTAGAGCATCCAGATTGGTAAGATTTTTAGTATCTTAAAAAGTAAAAATATTAATATTTTAAAATTTTTTTATCACATAATCAATTTTTAATCTAAAAAAACAAAATAAACCATTAGATGAAAGACAAATGGTAAGAGAATTTCAAATGAAAATTTCCTCTCCTTCTCTCTCTCTAATAATTTCATTATTTTATATTTTTATATTTTTATTTGTAAACTCATCAATGAAAATGCTCTTACAAAACCGGAAAATATGATGTGCACCAACGGCCAAAATGGGCGGTAATGAGAACTTGGGTCCATAACAAAAACGTCTACCGAAGCTAATACGAGTGAAAGACGAAGGTTTTCGGCTGATTCCAATTGGCAATTGCCATTTGTTATTGAAAAGTGAAAACAAGTCCTAACAGTACAAAAACATTAGGAAACCGCAATTACAAACCTCTGTTTCAACGAACGAAAATTATTCACAACAACATTTCCAGGGCTACTTGTCAACAACAGCAAAACGTATAGGTGGAAATGGAGAGGTCAAGACTCCCCAAGAGCAAGTTCTATTTGCTTAGCCCACAAGTAAAAAAACAGAGCAAGTGTGAGACTTTGAGGGAAGAGCATCCATCAGCCAGAAAGCAGGACAGTGATCCTTCAATCATTAGCCCATAAGATGAAAGTCAAAATCTGCAAGATCCATATTATGTGTATGTTGCTCTAATAGCTTCTCTGACGACAGAGTTCGAAGCTTGAAACCGGTAGAGACATCTGTGAAGGCCAATCTACAGGTTGGTTCAGGTCGAATTTCATTTCCATTGATTGGTTCTGGAATAACGGTTCTGATTGGAACTCCGAGACCATGTCATCAACCATAGTCTGCAACTCCTCCAAGCTGTATTGCTTTTCCTGCACGCAGCCATCTCAGTTAACGTGTGTGCGAAGAAAGAAAGAAAGAAATGAAAGTGATGTTAGGTTATAGAAAATGAGCTTTACCTCTCTTCTCGTCTGAGCCATAAGTGAAACCATCTCTTCAACGAAATCAAAATATCCCTTCGATCCCAAACAAGAAAAATCAGCGATTTCAGATAAACGAAGCAGCCTATAACATCTTCAAAATCGCATTTCGAAAAATCTGTCTATACCTCATCTTCTTCAGTATCGTAGAGTCCCACATCGTACAAACTTCGTTTCCTTTGATCCGACAACACTAAACATCACAAATTATTACATAACAATGTCAGTCTCAGACAAACAACGACAGAAAAACCTCAAAACAACAGACCCTCACCTGAATAAGCTTCTTGAATCTGCTGAAATCTGCGTTTCGCTTCTCCAGATCTAAAAGGATCTTTCGTCCATCGATCAGGATGCCATTTCTTCACCGAAAAACAACATAAACAAATGAAAATGTCAGAACACATGTTTCTACATATGTTTCTTTATAGAGGTTCCAAAATCTCCAAACAAGAAGCAGCGATGACCCACCATAGCCAGTTTGTGATACGCTCGTCGTATCTGCTCCGCCGAGGAATTAACGGCGACGCCGAGAACTTCGTAATACGACGGCGACGTTGCCTTAATGCCACCTTCCATTGGTTATTAACTTATATATAGATATATATAACCTTCACGACATTACACCGCACGAAAGATATAATGAAGTTTTGGTGTTTATATAAAGAAAGGAGGTGACTTCAATGGCGGTTATGTGGAAGAAGAATCTTACAAAAGAATTTCTAGAACTTTTTGGGTCTCCAAAATATCTCGTCTCAAGAACGTTCCGGAACATGGTAACGAGGCAGATATGTGATCCACACAAGGCTTTAGATATTTTTAGATTGGACGGCTGCGATTTAAATGGACTGTCACTTCATATCCAAACACGACACGCGGATTTAAAATACATTCAATGTGAAATTGTGAGATTATTATGGATTTGTTTTTATATTACTTGTCCAAAGTAAACAAGTCAATGAAGTCATGCTTCGGCGCACACAAAAGGCGGTGAACAGCACAACACAAATATCTTTTTTTTTTCAATTCCCTTTTAATTCGTTCGAAGTCCAAATCCGTTTTTAGAAAAGTATAGCGTTTTAAAAGATGATAATTCGTTTACAAAACAAATATCACCGTTGTGTTCTTTAAATAAAATTAAAACTAAAGATAAAAAATATTATAATCAAAGCTAAAAAGACTGCCAGAGAAATGAAACGAAAATGGTGTTAACTAAATACCATATGATTTACTTTATGATTTTGAATGCTTTCGATTGCCCGATGCAAGCATTTTTTTTTTCCGTCAATCATAAATTATTAAAGCCAAAGCAAAAGTACAGCCCAAACATAAATACAGCGTTTGATATCTACTTCACAAAACAACACAGACAAAAATTAAGTCCAATTATATTAGATCCATTCTAATGATCTAAAGACATTCGCGTTGCCACGTGTATGCACGTGATGGAAGTAGAACTGTTAAGAAGAGTATTGCTTTGAATAACTTGTTATTGATCTCAAAACCATCGTTTACAATATATAGTCATAGCTTTCAAAACCATCGTTTACAATATATAGTCATATTTTTAGCTTGACGTGCAAGTAACCGATAAAACCAAATCTACATAATGATAACATTAAATCTAACAAGATATGTTTTCCTATATTCGGATATATCATATCCTATTACTCCCCCTCAAGATGGCGAGTGGATGTCCCGAACTCCCATCTTGCCAAGAAGATACTGAAATTGTACTCTTCCCAAAGCTTTAGTCAACAAATCCGCCAATTGCTCATGTGTTCGAACGTGCTGTGCAGCTAGTTCACCAGCTATGAAGGCGTCACGAATGATATGACAGTCATTTTCAATATATTTTGTACGCTCGTGATACACCGGGTTCTTTAGGATCTTGATTGCCGATTGGTTGTCACAGAAAAAAGAGACTGGTTCGGGATGCTTGATATTAAACACCGGAAGTAACTCCATAAGCCATTGAATTTCCGAGTAAGTGAAGGACATGGCTCGATATTTGGATTCAGCTGAGGATCGAGAGACTGTTTTCTATTTCTTGGTCTTCCAAGACACCGGAGAATCTCCCAACAACACCATGTAGCCTGTGAGAGAACGTCGGGTAATAGGACACTCAGAATAGTCTGCATCGCAGTAGGCATTGACATGAAGATCCTGATCGGAGCTGAGGAAGATGCCTTGACCCAATGTACCCTTAAGATACTTGACAACACGAATAACAGCTGTCCAATGGCGTTCCCGCGGTTTAGCAAGGAACTGAGCAAGGAGATGTACGACATAGCTCAGATCAGGACGAGTTATAGACAAGTAAACAAGTCGTCCTACGAGACGTCGATAGCGAGATGGATTTGATATTTGTGCATTTCTAATGTTTGGATCTTGTCTTTTTAGCTTCATTTGCATGGTTTCTCTTAGTGTTTAGGCATGTTAGGTTGCATTTGTGCATGGTTACCTCATTTCAGGACTTGGAGTGGAGATAGAGGAGACTTGGAAGCATTTGGGACCAAAATGGGAGCAAAATCAAGAGAAGAAACTCGGAGCTCAACTGTGGCGACCGGCCTAGCGACCTGCACCTGGTCGCTACGTTCTAGCGACCTGCACATAGTCGCTAGCGGCTTTGCGGTCCAAATGGAGCATTCGAAGCGGACCGTAGCGACTACCCTAGCGACTCACACAAGTCGCTATGACCTAGCGACTTCCTTCTAGCGACCCATGGAGGTCGCTACGACCATTCCGAACCAAAGAAAATGTTGACTTCTTGGAACTTCCTTTGACTTCTCTTATTTTTCCTGGGTTAACCCTGATTTGTGGGGTTAAAACCAGGGTTTTTCTCAGACTTGTATAAATAGGCTCTTGACCTATTTTTAGGAGCATTCTATTATCCTTGTGTAAACCTAAAAACCCTTGTTCTTCATTTCTTAATCAAGTACTATTATTTTGGTTAATCTTTTCTCCTTTCTTCTTTTCTTATTGTATTCTTGTTAATCTCTTGAATATGCATCTATCCTTTATGGATTTGTGTATCTTCATGGAGATTAGTGAGTAGTCTTTTAGTTAGGTTTATGGATTAGGTAGACCTAGGGTGATTAAGGGGTGATCAAGGCTTAGCTAGTGTTTATCTGTTAGTTTCCTTCTCTTTAAGCAGTGCTTAGTGCTAGATTAGAGGCAAAATCTCTGTTTCTAGATGTTAGGGTTTTGCATGCCCAAAAGGTGTTTGTTGAAATTCCTGAACCAAGTCTTTAGAGGGCTTTGCATGCTAGCCAATGAGGATTGATGCTAGGGTGTTAGGTTTGCTTGATTAGACTTGTTCTTATTGCTGACTTCCATGATTTGATCCAATGAGAATTGATGATCAAATCATGGGGGTTTAGGATCTTTGCATGAGAATGTTTTGATTAGTTAAGTTGTCTATTGCATAGGAAGGTTCTTTATTGTATTTAGCTAGCTTTGGTTTCCCCCTTAGTCGCTTGAAGTCAATTACCTGTCTCCATAAGCCTAATGCCTTTTAGAATTTGATTTCCCCTGTTTTTGTTATTTGCTTGCTTTGATTGCTTTGCTTTTAGTTTGATCCTTGTTTTGTTTCTTGTTTTGTTTTGCTCTTTTTTCTTGCTGCATTTTATCTTGTTTCTTTTGTTTGCTTTTGTTAGGTTGTTAGAATCATCAAATCAAAACTCTGATTGCATTTAGCTTAAGTTGCATTCTGAATCTCTGGTGTTTGTTTAGTTGCTTCCCAAGTGTGGATTGACACTTTTATACTACAATTGATTGGCAGTGATTGCAAAATCTTGTTTATCAATTTGGCGCCGTTGCCATCTTGGGATTGTTAATTAGACCATTAGAGATAGATAGCTTGCTTGAGACTAAATCCTATTTCTTCCTGAACTCTAATTCTCTTTGTAAGTGTTTACTCTGTTTTGCAGGTTCAGTGTATGAACTTGAGAAGCAGAGGGCCAACCAATCTTGTTCCAAGAGCTGAAGACATAAGGGCCTTGGAAAGACAGATAGCAAGGGAAAGGAGAGAGCAGGAAAGACTTGATCATCTGCAAAGACTAGGTCACACTATGGCCAACAATCCAGAAAATCAGGGAGGAAATGGCAGAGCAGAAAGACCCATTGGGGAAATTGATGCACCAAGCATCTATGGAAACAGATGTGGAATCAGACCACCTCCCATAGAGAACAACAATTTTGAAATCAAAGGCAGTCTCCTCAGCATGATACAGAACAACAAGTTCCATGGCCTGCCTTTGGAGGATCCACTAGATCACTTGGATAAATTTGACATGCTCTGCAGCACTGTCAAAACCAATGGAGTTTCAGAAGATGCTTTCAAGCTGAGACTCTTTCCATTCTCTCTTGGAGACAAGGCTCACCTTTGGGAGAAGAGTCTACCTGAAGGGAAGATCACCACTTGGGATCAGTGCAAGAAGGAATTCCTTGCCAAGTTCTTCTCTACTTCAAGAACAGCCAGGCTAAGGAATGAAATCTCCAGCTTTGCTCAGAAGGAGAATGAAAATTTTGGAGAGGCTTGGGAAAGATTTCATGGCTACACTCTACAATGTCCTCATCATGGATTCTCAAAGGAAAGTCTCCTTACAACTCTGTATAGAGGAGTTCTTCCAAAATACAGAATGATGCTGGACACTGCTAGCAATGGGAACTTTCTTGGTCTTCCTGAAGCTGCTGGCCTCCAACTTGTGGAAAATGTCTACCAAAGCAACTCTGCTTATGGAGATGACTATGACAGAACTTCAAGAGGAGGGGGTGATGATCACAGGAAACAGATGCATGCCCTGAATGAAAAGATGGATAAGTTGTTGAGTGCCAACCAGAAGACTATCAACTTTGTGGGTGAATTTGATCAAAGCCAAGGGTACCAAGAGGGTCCCTTTCAACAGACACTTGAAGGCCAAGAGGAGATCAATTACATGGGAGGACAAGGCTTTCAAAAAGGTTTTAACCAAAACTATAGGAACCACCCAAACTTTTCCTATAGAAATCCAAATGTGGAGAACCCACAAGACCAGGTCTATCCTCAACAAAAGGCACCAGCTCAAGGTCAACAACAAACCAACTACCAGCAGCAGCCTTACTTCAACAATCAAGCTTTCAGACCTAGACCCCAAAATCAGAACACCCAGCAAAGATTCTATCCAAATCAAGGGCAACAACAGCCACAAGCTCCAGCTAGTTCTTCAAACCCACAAGAGGATACAAATGCTTTGCTAAGGCAAATCATTGAAGGTCAGGGCAGATCTGCTATAGAGTTCAACACAATGAAAAATGACTTCAATGCCAAAGTTGAGAGCCTTCAGCAACACATGAAGATCCTGGACAACCAAATGGCACAAATGCCATCTTCCTCCAAGAGACCACAAGGACAGCTACCAGGGAAACCAGAACCCAACCCCAAGGAGTACATCAATGCCATTACTTTGAGAAGTGGAAAGGAGCTGGGACCTAAGGTAGTCATTGAGGACAATGAACAGATTGGTGGGGAGGAGGACTTTGATACTTTGGTTAAAGAAACAGCTGAGAGTGAAGAAAGGGTGAAGATTGGGTCAGATACAGTGGAACAAGCTGCTGAAGAAGAGTTGGACTATAAGAAGACAGTTGCTGAGGAGGTGACAGACTACAAGGGGAAAGGAAAGTTGGTGAAAAGAAGACTGAACCAGAGAAGAGATCATCATCTACTGCAAAGGAGAAAGTCTTTGTTCCTCCACCTTATGAGCCTAAGCTGCCATTTCCTGGAAGGTTCAAGAAGCAGATCACAGACAAATATAGAGCCATATTTGATAAGCACATGAGCCAAGTCCAAGTCACCATGCCAATCCTAGATGCCTTCTTGATGGCTCCCAAATACAGCAAGTTCCTGAAGGACGCCATCAAAGAGAAGACCAAAGCTTTAGAAGGAATGATGGTAGTAACACATGAGTGCAGTGCTATTATCTCCAAGAAGATCATTCCAAAGAAGATGAAGGATCCTGGATGCTTTACAATTCCTTGTTCTCTAGGACCTTTACTCTTTGAAAGGTGTTTGTGTGACCTTGGAGCAAGTGCAAGTCTGATGCCTCTATCAGTTGCTCAGAGATTAGGATTCAATTCTTTCAAGCCTTGTAGGATATCACTGATCTTGGCTGACAGAACAGTGAGGTACCCAACTGGGTTACTTGAAGATTTACCAGTTATGATGGGGAATGCAGAAATTCCTACAGACTTTGTGGTACTGGAAATGGATGGGGAAGCTAAGGACCCAATAATCTTTGGAAGACCTTCTTGGCCACAGCTGGAGCCATCATTGATGTGCAGAGAGGAAAGATTGATCTTCACTTGGGAGACAACTACACTCTAAACTTTGACATCAAGGAGACCATGAAGAAGCCAACAATAGAAGGACAGATGTTCTGGATAGAGACTATGGATGAGTTGGCTGATGAATTCCTTGAGGAATTGGCTCAAGAAGACTCATTGCAGTTGGCTTTGACTTCCAAGACTGAAGAGGACAACCTGAGTGTGGAAGCTGCTGAGTATGTGAGACTTCTTGATTCACACAAGGTCAAGGAAGAAGTTTCAGGATTTGAAAGGATTCAAGATGTTGAGCACCAAGTCAGTATGGTGGAGAAAGAAGACATCAAAGAGGAAGCTAGCAAGGGTCAGTCTAGCATTGAGGATGATTGGAGTGAGCTTAAAGCCCCAAAGTTGGACCTCAAACCTCTTCCCCAAGGGCTAAGGTATGTTTTCTTAGGAACCAATGAGACTTACCCTGTTATTGTAAATGATGAGCTGAATGATGAGGAATTGTCTAGACTTGTGCATGAGCTTAGGAAGTACAGGAAAGCAATAGGCTATTCTCTAGATGACATCAAAGGCATCTCTCCATCCCTTTGCATGCATAGGATCCATCTAGAAGATGAATCAATGACTTCAATTGAACACCAAAGGAGATTAAATCCTAATTTAAAAGAGGTGGTCAAGAAGGAGATTCTGAAACTTCTAGATGCAGGCATTATTTATCCCATTTCTGATAGCACATGGATTTCTCCTGTCCATGTTGTGCCAAAGAAGGGTGGGATCACAGTGGTTAGAAATAATAAAGATGAACTCATTCCCACTAGGACAATCACAGGGCATAGGATGTGCATTGATTTTAGGAAGCTAAACTCTGCAACTAGAAAAGATCATTTCCCATTGCCATTCATTGATCAAATGCTAGAAAGGTTAGCTAATCATCCTTACTACTGTTTCCTTGATGGGTATTCTGGATTCTTCCAAATCCCCATCCACCCCAATGACCAAGAAAAGACAACATTCACTTGCCCATATGGAACTTTTGCATATAGAAGAATGCCTTTTGGTTTATGCAATGCTCCTGCTACTTTTCAAAGGTGTATGATGTCTATTTTCTCTGATCTAACTGAGCATATAATGGAAGTCTTCATGGATGACTTTTCAGTATATGGCTCCTCTTTTTCCTCTTGTTTGTTGAATCTTTGCAAGGTACTCAAGAGGTGTGAGGAGACAAGCTTAGTGCTGAACTGGGAGAAGTGTCATTTTATGGTCAGAGAAGGCATTGTGTTAGGGCATAAGGTTTCAGAGTTGGGGATTGAGGTTGACAAGGCAAAGATTGATGTGATGACTAGTTTGGAACCTCCAAGAGATGTGAAAGGGATCAGAAGCTTTCTGGGACATGCAGGGTTCTATAGAAGATTCATCAAAGACTTCTCTAAGATTGCAAGACCTCTCACAAAACTCCTCTGCAAAGATGTTACATTTGAGTTTGATGCTGAATGTTTTGAAGCATTTCAGAGAATCAAGAAGGAGTTGGTCAGTGCACCCATTGTTCAGGCACCAGATTGGGACTTCCCTTTTGAGTTGATGTGTGATGCAAGTGACTATGCAGTTGGGGCAGTGTTGGGTCAGAGGAAAGACAAGAAGCTGCATGTGATCTACTATGCCAGCAGAACTTTAGATGAAGCCCAAGTGAAGTATGCAACTACTGAGAAAGAGCTCTTGGCTATAGTATTTGCCTTTGAGAAATTCAGATCTTATTTAGTTGGGTCCAAGGTCATTGTCTACACAGACCATGCTGCTTTGAGACACCTATTGGCAAAGAAGGATGCTAAGCCAAGACTACTGAGATGGATTTTGCTGCTTCAAGAGTTTGATCTGGAGATTAAAGACAAGCCAGGTGTTGAAAATGGTGTAGCTGATCACTTGTCAAGGCTGAGGATAGAGAACAACATCCCAATTGATGATTCACTTCCTGAGGAACAACTCATGGCCATCAAGGTTGTTTTTGAAGCTGCAGAGGTAGCAAACAAGTTGGATGAAGCAGAAAGGTTGGAAGAGAAGATGCCTTGGTATGCAGATATTGTCAACTACTTGGCATGTGGTAAGGAACCCCTGAAGCTGGACAACTATCAAAGGAAGAAATTTTTCAAAGATATAACAAGATACTTCTGGGATGAACCATACCTCTACACCCTTTGCAAGGATCAACTCTACAGAAGATGCATTGCTGAAGAGGAGGTAGATGGCATTTTACATCATTGTCATGGTTCAGCTTATGGTGGGCACTTTGCCACATTCAAGACAGTAGCCAAGGTACTTCAAGCTGGGTTTTGGTGGCCAAGTTTATGGAAGGATACTCACAGTTTCATCCTAAGGTGTGACCCATGTCAAAGAAAAGGGAATATCAGCAAAAGGAATGAGATGCCTCAAAATCCAATCTTGGAAGTTGAGATCTTTGATGTTTGGGGGATTGACTTTATGGGACCTTTCCCATCCTCTTATGGTAACTCTTACATCTTGGTAGCAGTTGATTATGTCTCCAAGTGGGTAGAAGCCATTGCTAGTCCTACAAATGATGCCAAGGTTGTTCTGAAGATGTTTAAAAGCATTATTTTTCCAAGATTTGGAGTACCAAGGGTAGTGATTAGTGATGGTGGATCTCACTTCATCAACAAGGTGTTTGAAAGTCTAATGAGGAAGCATGGAGTTAAGCATAAGGTTGCAACACCTTATCATCCCCAAACAAGTGGCCAAGTGGAAGTTTCTAACAGGCAGATCAAGGCCATTCTGGAAAAGACTGTGGGAATTACAAGGAAGGACTGGGCAGCAAAGTTGGATGATGCATTGTGGGCTTATAGGACTGCTTTCAAGACTCCTTTGGGTACAACCCCTTTCAACTTGATTTATGGAAAGTCTTGCCATCTACCTGTTGAGTTGGAATACAAGGCACTTTGGGCAGTCAAGCTTCTGAATTTTGATATCAAGACTGCCAAGGAAAAGAGGTTGATTCAGCTGAGTGAGCTTGATGAGATCAGACTTGATGCTTATGAAAGCTCAAAAATCTACAAGGAGAAAATTCCATGATAAGAGAATTCTTAACAGAGATTTCAAGAAAGGTGATCAAGTGCTGCTATTCAACTCAAGACTTAAACTATTCCCTGGAAAGCTGAAGTCTAGATGGAGTGGACCTTTCAAGATTGATGAAGTGAAGCCATATGGGGCAGTTGTGCTGTTGAACAAAGATGGTGAAAAATTCACTGTGAATGGACAGAGGGTCAAGCCTTACTTGGCAGATGAGCTCATTGAAGAGGGAGGATCAGTTGCTCTCTCAGACACAACTCCAGCCTAAGATCATGGCAAAGTCAAGCTTAGTGACTTAAAACAAGCTCACTTGGGAGGAAGTCCCATGAATATCCTTTGTAAATATTCTCTCTTAGCTTTTTAATTTCTTTTTCTTGTTTATTTTGCCTTTTAGGATGTTTTTCAGGAAGTCTAATGGAGGTTGGAGCACTTAAACAAGGGTTTAAAAGAGTGTTTGGGCGATTTTGGTCCGTGGCGACCAGTCTAGCGACTCACACAGGTCGCTAGACTGTGGCGATTTGAAAGAAGTCGCTAGCGGCTATGCGGACTGAAATATGCAAACAACAGAGACCGTGGCGACCAGTCTAGCGACTCACACAAGTCGCTATGACCTAGCGACCTACACCTAGCGGTCTGCACAAGTCGCTAGACCTCGCCCAGGTAAGTCAACTCTTCTTTTTCGCGTTGACGGTTCAATTTAAGTATTTTAAACCGATTTTTAAATCGATTTTGGTCATTAAACCGGATTCCACCTGATTTTAACCGACTTACACCTTTTTTTCTTCTTCTCCATCGACGAAATCAATCCTTCACCATCGTTTTCTTACAGTTTTCTCTCAAGGAAAACACAAACTCTTTTTCTTTTTCCAAATCGATTTCACTCAAAACACCACCATTTTCGACGATTTTTGTTTCCCTGCGCGAAATTCACTGCTCTTTCTCCTTCTCACTCATTTTCAACCACGAACAAGGTATGTTCTCTCTCTCTGATTTTCGTTTTGAACTCTAATGGGTGGAATTTCGATTTTTTGTTTTTGTTGATGAAATTGGTTGAATTAGCTTGGTTAGTTGGTATAATAGGAAGAATTGAACCAAATCGAACCCCAACTGCATGAATTTGAAAAATCCGAATTAGGGTTCTAGAGGATTTGGAGGTTTTGAAAAATTTTGGGGGAAATGATTGTTGATGTTGAATTGGGTGTATTTGAGTGTGTTTAGCATGAATGCAAGAGACTAACTCATTTGGATGATTTTTGTTTCACAAAATTTTGAAAAATGGGTTAGAATCTTGATTTTTTTGAGTTCTTGGGATCATGGTTGTTTGTTCTTGATGATGAGCGGTTTTGAAGTCTGTTGAATGCTTTGTGATGGTTTGATGATGAATTCTAGCTTGTGGCAAGTTTTAGCAAGTTTTTAGTTAAGCTCATTGCACATTTTCATGTAAAACATGTTGATTGAGGTTTGATTTGAGCTGATGCTTTGAAAGTTTTGCTAATCATGTCCCTAAGCTAGTGATGCCTTCTTGGTTGTATGGTTGTCCTTGTTGCATCATTTGCTTAAGAATTGGATGATTTGAATTGGATTGAATTGATTTTCTTTGCATCTCCTTAAGCATTTGATTGCTCCTCTTGATGATTCCTTGGCAATCTTGCTGACTTGCAAACTTGGTTGTTTGTTTTTCTTATTTGTGATGGATTGAGATTAAAACTAACAAGTTCCAAGTTTTATTTGGTATGCAGGAATCATCATGGCAGGAGGACAAAGAAGAACCACGAGACGACAGACGTTGGCAGCATTGAGGGAAGAACAAGAAGCAGCGCAGGTTGTAGCTATTTCAAGCCGCAGAGCAGAAACAGGCAAGGGGGTCGCTTCGTCGAGCAGCAGAGCGGAAAAAGGCAAGGGTATTGCTACATCTAGTAGCAGGAGACAGCAAGAGGAAGCTGAAAGCGAGCCTGAAGACATCCCAATTCAGCAGCCCAGAAGGAAGAGCACCAAGAGGTCCAGGAGCAAAGAAAAGGTTCCTCCGACTTATCATCAGCTTTTGAAGAAAATCAAAAGCATTGATTGGGTGCCTACGCGTTTTCCCCATAAGGAGTCATTACAGCTGCTTGGGATCTACGATGATGTGATGGCTATTCTAAAAGAGATGGGAGGTCTTCACATACTCCTCCGGACGCACTACTCATCCCACCCCAAGCCTTCATGTGAGTTCCTAGCCTCTCTGCGAGTTACACGGCACGGACATAGGACAGAGGACGAGGGGTACGGCTACATCACATTCTCAGTCTACGAGAGGAGTTACAGGATTGGTTTCAGAGAGCTGAGCGACATTTACGGGATGCAGGATGGTTTGCGACTTAGTCCTCCGGGAGATGGGACTACCGCCGCTGCTTTTTGGGGAGCCGTTGCTGGACGGTACGCACCAGGACAGAACAGGAGTAATCACATCAGGCATCCAGCCATTAGATATGTTCAGAGGGCTCTTGCCCACTCCATTTTTGCTAGGCGCGAAACCGGTGGAGTGAACGAAGAAGAGCTGCGACTTCTCGCATGGGGTCTCCGACCATGGCTGCAGAACAGAGTACCTTTTCCAGAGAACTACAGTTTCAGCATGGTGGGTTACTTCATGTTGCGCTTGCTTTGTCTCCAAGATTGGGCATGGACGCACACAGATAAGACGCCTCAGCTGAGTATCGGTGGACTGATCACCCCTATCCTCATTGCAAAGAACATTCCCATGGATGGACCATCATTGGGAGCAGAATGGATTGATATCAACCACTTGAGCAGGATCCAGTTTTTACGAGGCACGATGCATGAAACCTTTGGTTTCTCCTTTTACCGCGAGCGAGATGAGCAGAGCATCATTATGCTGCCCAAGGTTGCTCTCACAGACATCACGATTCCGAATAATGTCGTGTTCCTCCCGAACAAGCATCATCTCCATACCTCTGAGACACTAAAGACGATCCGTCGCAACAGGGACGCTAGAGCTGCAGATGCTGCAGAGCAGGCAGACGTTGGTGAGGATGACGCATATCCCATTCCGCCACCGAGCCCCGTATATGGTAGTGCTCGCTATCATTTCCATCCTACCACGGCCGCTATTCCGGAGGGTCACCTTCACGTCGCTCACTCTCAGATTCGCCGGCTGCAGCGATGGAACAAGTGGCAGGACCGAACGATCGGGAAATTGGTCAACACGGTCAGGGCGCTGAAGAAACAAGTGAAGACGCTCCTAAAAGGAGCCAGCTCGAGCAGCCATGCCCCGCACTATCCTGATCATCAGATGGTTGACGCGCCCGAATCTTCTGCAGAGCGCCGTCATTCCTACCACAGCAGCCGCGAGCAGGCAGGATCCTCAGAGCCTCCACGCGCATCCGCTCATGAGCGCCGCAGAGCCGCAAACCGCAGATATGTCCCAGCTCCACCTCCCTATTCCGACAACGAGTCACTCTCACTTGGGAGCTCCTCGGACTCTCCTCCTTCCCAAGACTTTTGAGGTACTTCTGCACACTTTCTGTATATACTTCTTTTTGATTCGTCTTGTTTCCTTTATTTTCGGTTACTCCTTCAGACTTGTTCCCACTGAGACAGTGTGAAATAAGTTTGGGGGAGTGACCAGTTTCTAACTTAGTGTTTTCTTTTGTTTTTAGAGTCTGCATATTTGCATATTGCATTGTAGATAGTTATGTTTTAAGAAAAACCAAAAAAATTTGAAAAATTTCGAAAAAACCAAAAAAATGCATTTAGTAACATGTTTTATTTTATTTTTAGGACTGAGTCTAGATAGCATTTCATTTAGGATTGCATGATCATGCATTTGCATAGGGAGCTATGATGATTTTTCCTTGTAGAGTATTAGCATTTGGAATGAATTTGGTGCTCTAGTTAGTGGTTCTCTATTGCATTTGAGGTTGAACTGAAAGTAAGGATGAACCATGCTTGGATCAACTGTTTTGATTGCCTTAGTTTAGCTGAATCTTGCATGGATTGTGTTTCTCCCTATTTTATTTTGACCTCTAATCTTGACTTTTAATTATCATGCTTGTGTAATCTTGATGAAGCTCATGGATACCTTGAAAATACTAGGGCTTTCTTCCATCTTTTTACCACTCTTTTGCTAGCCCTAGTAGATATCCTCACCCTTAGCCTATCCTTCATTCAAGCCAACATTTTTATTGAGAGACTTGTGAGGCCTTTTCCCATTATGATTGGACTAAGCATAAAGTGTTAGGATTTGGGACGACAGGTTTAGACTCTCATATAGATCCAGCTCTTCATTTTTGAGCTTGGTTTAGGATTAGGTGGGTTGAGTTGAGACTTTGGGAAGTGTGATCACAAGTGTAGAAAGAATCAAAGAATCCTAAAAAGTGGAAAGAAGTGGGGTTTAGTTGAATGGTTTGCTAGTGCTAGAGAAAAGAAAAGAAAGGCTCTAAGTTAAGTGTTGTTTGGGAAGTCTATCTCTCTAAAAAAAAAAAAAAAAAAAAAAATAAGTTAGTGAAAAGAAAAGAGAGAGAGATTTCCCCCAATGAAATGTTAAGAGCTAAGTGATCAAGATCAAATGTAAAGCACTCCATTCAACTATCAAGGTTAAGAAAAAAAAAAGGGTAGAATAGGTGAACTTTTGGGCTGGGAATAGAAGAATAGGTAATGTCATTTGGGGGCATGAGGGTAGATGAGAGTCTAGTCTTGTATGCATCAGTTGTCCTTTACCTTTAGCATTATGCCATAGTTCAATCCTTTTCATTGAGTGATCCCTTGTGTTTGATTAGAAAACCCTTTCTTATTGAGGTCATTTTTACCTCAAAACCTTAACCCCAAGCCAAATGAGCCAAGGCAAGTTTACACAAGTATGATTCATGGTTCCAATTTCAATAAATGTTAAAGGGTGAAATGCATGAAGTGTTTGTGTAGGTTGAGCTTTGGGATGAGACTCTTGTTGTGATGAGCATGGCTAACTCTTTTGGAGTAGGTTAGGCATCAAGTGCACTTTAGAATCAAGAACTAGAACACCAATTTGATTCCATTTGTTGATACTTGTGGATCTGAGCTCCCACTTTCAACCCAACTCTCTTTTTCTTTCTTTTGCTTTTCTTGAGGACAAGCAAAGGATAAGTTTGGGGGAGTTGATATTTGTGCATTTCTAATGTTTGGATCTTGTCTTTTTAGCTTCATTTGCATGGTTTCTCTTAGTGTTTAGGCATGTTAGGTTGCATTTGTGCATGGTTACCTTTTCAGGACTTGGAGTGGAGATAGAGGAGACTTGGAAGCATTTGGGACCAAAATGGGAGCAAAATCAAGAGAAGAAACTCGGAGCTCAACTGTGGCGACCGGCCTAGCGACCTGCACCTGGTCGCTACGTTCTAGCGACCTGCACATAGTCGCTAGCGGCTTTGCGGTCCAAATGGAGCATTCGAAGCGGACCGTAGCGACTACCCTAGCGACTCACACAAGTCGCTATGACCTAGCGACTTCCTTCTAGCGACCCATGGAGGTCGCTACGACCATTCCGAACCAAAGAAAATGTTGACTTCTTGGAACTTCCTTTGACTTCTCTTATTTTTCCTGGGTTAACCCTGATTTGTGGGGTTAAACCAGGGTTTTTCTCAGACTTGTATAAATAGGCTCTTGACCTATTTTTAGGAGCATTCTATTATCCTTTGTGTAAACCTAAAAACCCTTGTTCTTCATTTCTTAATCAAGTACTATTTTTTGGTTAATCTTTTCTCCTTTCTTCTTTTCTTATTGTTTATTCTTGTTAATCTCTTGATTATGCATCTATCCTTCATGGGTTTGTGTATCTTCATGGAGATTAGTGAGTAGTCTTTTAGTTAGGTTTATGGATTAGGTAGATCTAGAGTGATTAAGGGGTGTTCAAGGTTTAGCTAGTGTTTATTTATTAGTTTCCTTCTCTTTAGGCTGTTCTTAATGCTAGATTAGAGGCAAAATCTCTGTTTCTAGATGTTAGGGTTTTGCATGCCCAAAAGGTGTTTGTTGAAATTCCTGAACCAAGTTTTTAGAGAGCTTTGCATGCTAGCCAATGAGAGTTGATGCTAGGGTGTTAGGTTTGCTTGATTAGACTTGTTCTTATTGCTGACCTCCATGATTTGATCCAATGAGAATTGATGATCAAATCATGGTGGTTTAGGATCTTTGCATGAGAATGTTTTGATTAGTTAAGTTGTCTATTGCATAGGAAGGTTCTTTATTGTATTTAGCTAGCCTTGGTTTCCCCCTTAGTCACTTGAAGTCAATTACCTGTCTCCATAAGCCTAATGCCTTTTAGAATTTGATTTCCCCTATTTTGTTATTTGCTTGCTTTGATTGCTTTGTTTTTAGTTTGATCCTTGCTTTGTTTCTTGTTTTGTTTTGCTCTTATTTCTTGCTGCATTTTATCTTGTTCTTTTGTTTGCTTTTGTTAGGTTGTTAGAATCATCAAATCAAAACTCTGATTGCATTTAGCTTAAGTTGCATTCTGAATCTCTGGTGTTTGTTTAGTTACTTCCCAAGTGTGGATTGACACTTTTATACTACAATTGATTGGCAGTGATTGCAAAATCCTGTTTATCAGGATTCTCAAAGAGTGGGCCATTGTCACGAGCGAGATTGTGGTTCTGTTCCAAAGGAGTATCATACGGACGACATCCTGTTAAGCCACATTCAGTAACGATGTCCAAGGCATATTTGCATTGGCAGATATAGATACCATCCTTATTTCGAGAAATCTCCAAACCAAGAAAATACTTCAACGCGCCGAGGTCCTTCATGTGAAAACATTTGTTCAAATAGGTCTTGAACTTAGCAATGAGATCGGAATCATTCCCACCGATTATTAAGTCATCAACATATACTAGGACGTATATGCAAGAGGAGCCACGATGATACGAGAAGAGAGAGTAATCTTTCTTGTTCTGAATAAACCCAAACTTAAGTAGTGATTCAAAGAGTTTGGCAAACCAACATAGCGGAGCTTGTTTAAGGCCATAAAGGGACTTGCGGAGGCGACATATTTTATTTTTATCCGTTGCTGTGTAGCCTGGGGGAAGTTTCATGTAAACTTCTTCTTTGAGATCACCATGGAGGAAGGCATTGTGTACATCCATTTGGCAAAGTTCCCAATTCTTAGAGGCAGCACACTTGAGAAAGACACGAACAGTGGTCATCTTGACAACTGGAGCAAACGTTTCGTCATAGTCGGAGCCTTCTCGTTGACGATTGCCACAAACGACCAACCTTGATTTGTAACGCTCGATGTTGCCATCAGATTTCAGCTTAACTCGGAAAACCCATTTACTAGCAATGGCGTGCTTTCCAGGAGGTAAGTCCACCACATCCCACGTACAGAGTTTTTCCAAAGCCGTGATCTCATCCTTCGAAGATAGACCCCAATGATCATGTTCCATTGCTTCCTTGAACGTTTTTGGTTCTGCGTAAGCATCAATAGCTGCCAAGAAAGCTTTCTGTGGAGCAGAGAAGCGATCGACAGTTACAAAATTCGAGAGAGGATAGAGACACTTACTTGAGGACGTGACGGTGGAATGAGGAGCTGTGGGAGGGGATTTATCATTAATAGTGACTGTATTGGTGACATAAGGTTCCAGCCTGGTTGACGGTCGTTTGAGTCTGTGCCCACGACCCAAAATTTCATCATCAACGTTGGAAGATTCAGTAACAGATGATGGGAGTGTATTTGTGGGTGTATCCGGAGGAACAACAGCTGGAGTGTCGATGATTTCTGGTGTTGGTGCAGGTGGAACAATAGTCGGAATTGGCAGCGGGGCTTGCGGAGGCAGTGTAGGCTCCCCCTCAATATATGCATCCCTGTCAGGTAGCCCTGTTATATATGGCTCCGTGACAGAGAGAACTGGTGGTATGTCAGAGCCGAAGTCATCAATCTGTGCAGACGGTGTCGATATTTCAAAGGGAAAAACGTTCTCGTAAAACTGTACATCCCGAGATGCAAAGAACATTTTCGTTTTGAGGTCTAGCACAAGCTAACCCTTTTTGCCAAAAGGATATCCAAGGAAGGCACAGCGAGAGCTTCGTTCTGCAAATTTATCACCAGGTCTTGGAGTTCGTGTGGCGTAGCAAAGGCATCCAAACACACGATTTGTTGAGTAATCAGGAGGGCGTTGATACAGAAGTTCATATGAAGACTTGCCGTGAAGGACCATAGATGGCGTGCGGTTAATCAAGAAACACACAGCTTGAATGCTTTCTCCCCAATATTGAAGAGGGAGATGCGATTGAAATAGCAATGCACGAGCTACATTGAGAATGTGCCTGTGCTTCCGTTCTACCCTACCATTCTGTTGCGGCGTGTACACACAAGAAGTATGATGCGAGATACCGTGTTCTGCAAAATAGGTCCGTAAGGGAAGAAACTCTGTTCCATTATCTGTGCGAACAGTTTTGACTTGCTTGCCAAACTGCCTTTCGACCCATGTAATGAAATTCTTGACCACTGTTGTAACAGACGATTTTTCCCGTAGCAGATGCGTCCAAACCGCTCGTGAGAAATCATCAGCGATAGTAAGAAAATATGTGGAACCGCATGAAGATTTTGTATGATACGGACCCTAAACATCACAGTGGATTAATCCAAATAAATCATCTGCTTTATTAGAACTCTCGGAAAAAGAAAGTCGAATTTGTTTGGCTCTAGAACAAATGTCACAATTTTCGTCTAGACTACTAACACCCGTCAAAAAATACCAAAACTAGACAAGAAAGTAAGAACTTTAGCAGAAGGATGACCCATCCGTTTGTACCATAAATCACGAGTATCCATCTTCCCAACTCGGCTTGCCTGAGGAATAACCGCACCAGTCAAATGATAAACCCCACCACGAGCTTCACCTGCACCAATCAAAGTACTCGAAGCTTGGTCCTGTATCAAACAAAACTGTTTTGTAAAGATCACAGAACTCGCAATTTCATCAAGAAGTTGAGAAACAGAGATAAGTGTAATGTGCAGGTCAGGAGCATAAACCACGTTGCAGAGAATGAGACGTCCGCCAAGGTTTAAAGTCCCTTGACGAGTTGCTCAAGCGAAACCACCATTCGGTAGTGTAATTGGACTTGCGGCTATGGATTGAAGATCGCTTCGTAGATTTATGTCTCCAGTCATATGATGACTTGCTCCGGAATCAATAATCAAATCAAAACGGCTATGAGTACCGTAGAGAATAAGTTTATCAGTCTTACCAGAGAGTTTTTCGCCTGCGGAATCTTTCTTACTCTCGAGAAAACTTGCTAAGGACGACCACTGAGCTGGAGTCAATGATGGAATGCCAGGTGATGATGCAGAGGTTGCATTACTAGCCACAACTTGCGAACCACGTCCTTTGCCTCGTCCTCGAGATGTATTTTTGCCGTGACCTCCACCGGATCCTCTGTTTGCCGTTGATTGTTCAGGCCACCATTCAGGATAGCCAACAATTTTGAAGCACTGTTGCTTGTCATATCCAACACGTCCACAATGAGTGCAGAGGAGTGACTGTTTGGAGACAGAAACGGACAGACCAATAGCTGTGGTTGGAGCTTCCTCTTCACGAGTAGCGTTGCGATGGCGTTCTTCTTGGATTATTTGAGAGTATACTTGACCAATGTTAAGGTCAGGTAATCTCGCAAGTAAATTTGAACGAGTAGTGCCAAATTTTCTGCTATCCAAACCCATAAGAAACTGATGAATGCGAACGCTCTCCCGTTTCTTGCGGAACCGAACCATAAATCCACATCCTGACTTTCTGCAGCAGCAGGAGAAGCCTTTATCCAAGTTTGCAAGATCGTCCCATAGTGTTTTTAACTTGCCGTAGTATTCTTCAACGGTTTGTCCTTCTTGTTTGCTCTTCCTTATGTCATCGTGAAGTTGATGTTCACGAGTTCCATCATCCACAGAGAAGCGAGTTTTGATGTTTGCCCACATAACGGAAGCTTTGTCAACAATGGAGATAGAAGATCGAAGTTTTTCTTCGACGCTAGCCATGATCCAGCCGATGATCAAGGAGTTTACCATATCCCATCATTCTGAATCATCTGTGCCATCTTCAGGTCATTTCAAGGTTTCATCAATGAAACCAAGTTTTCTCTTTGAACGAAGAGCATTAATCATGAGCTTAGACCATCGCTCATAATTGTCTCCATTCAAGAGCACCGAGGTCAGAACTTGACCACTGTGTTCACCATGCTGAATCGTGTATGGAGATATCAGCACAGCTTCTTTCTTCTCACCACTGGTGGCCATGATGAATTAGGTGCTAGGGTTTTGAGATCGCTTTCTTCTTCTTTCCTTTTTTTTTTTTTAGAGAGCAAAACTTTTAGTACAAGCCAAAGGTAGGCTCTGATACCATGTTAAGAAGAGTATTGCTCTGAATAACTTGTTATTGATCTCAAAACCATCGTTTACAATATATAGTCATAGCTTTAGCTTGACGTGCAAGTAACCGATAAAACCAAATCTACATAATGATAACATTAAATCTAACAAGATATGTTTTCCTATATTCGGATATATCATATCCTATTAAGAACCTTCCCGATTCCGATCAGCAACCCGCTTGCAATCTTCGCCGGAAGATGAATCAAACACTGCTTGAGAGCTTCCTTCTTTCTTCGCTGATGCATAAAATGATTCCTTTAACCATTGATCTAATCTTGTTCACTCCTCCTCTCAGCTTCACTCCCCAAAAAGAGAGAACCATCTTTCATGGCAGTCAAGGCTCAAAATAGTGAAGATAATTTCAATCAAAGTAAGAACCAAGTGAACTGTTTTCAACCACCGCTTCAAGGAAACATTCTACACACTCGGGATTAAAATTGACACACAGAAGAAAAATTTTAAACCAAACTTAACATAACAAGATAAAACCAAAGAACTCAGCTATTTACAACTGGACAAGCCGGACACAAGAAACCGCCGTCGGATCTAACGATTGACGGTAAGAAGAACAAGATCGCTGTGAAGAAAACTAGATCTAGAGAAAGAACTAAACAGTAATAGAGAGAGAAAATGACGCCCCATGGAAGAACTTAAACTTTGCTATTTCCATCAACTCTAGAGAAAACTCTTGTATTGTGCATTAACACATCACTATTGAGAAAAGAAACAATGAACAAATATATCGTATTATGATTAATAAAATAACAATAATGATGACGAAAAAGGAACAACAAAATATGAAAGAGGGGTCATTGGTCATGAAATTAAAGCACAACAAGTCCGAGATTTCTTTGTGAAGTCCGTTTATTGGTTGGCCAGTATCGAATCAGAAGTTAGGTTTGGACTGAGGCGTCAATGCGACTGTTGCTAAATGTTCTCAAAGAAAAAGCTTTTTGGTCATTAGTAATGGCACCAAAAATCAAAACTTCCCTCGGACAGATGCTAAGTGATGCGATCCCAGTGGCTGATAACCTTATGGCAAGAGGATGAAAATAGATTTAAGATGTCAATTCTATGGTATAGAAAGTGAGTCAGCAAATCATGTTTTCTTCATTTGCTCTGTTTGCTCAACAGATTTGAGCTTTATCATCCAGAAATAGATTGCATCCGGATTCTATCTTCGTGAATATTCATTATCCCATGTTAATAGGGAAGAATATCAAGATCCCCATAGAGAGAAAGGTTGTCCCTTGGGCCTTGGATTTTATGATTTTTGTATAAAATGGAAACAAATTGTGTTTTGAAAGTTTGTCACACTCACAGATGGAAACAATGAGAAAAATGAAAAAAAGAGTTGGCTAGGTAGTTTGTGGCCTAAGAAGTGGAAATGTTCACTTCATATCGAGATCATATATATCAAGACAAATTCAAATTGGAGAGCCACCATTGCCATTGGAAAAAGTGTAATGTTGATATGTAAGAAAAAGAAAGCTGCAAGAGGAGCTTGGATCCTATGAGATCACAATAGTAATGTCTTGTTGTATAATAAGAGAGTTTTTTTGTGTGGTTGCGGATAGATGATAAAAAAATTAAAGAGATAAAATTTAACTAAAACTAAAATTTAATAATAAATTTAAAATAAGTTTGAATATTATAATTATAAATACATGGAGAAATTTGATATTTTAAAATAAAATTTATTAACCATTTATCATAAATTTTATATTTATAAAATCAAAATTGTCTTGATAAATTTCTTCTCAATCACTAAAAATCTATAAAACAATTAACACTAATATCAATTAAAAATTGACATAAATATCATACACATAATTTTTCATTATTAATCATATTAAATTTTAAAAAAATTAATATTTAATTATATAATACAAATTTTAATATTTTATAATTATGTAATATATTTATATTGTTAATTTATTATTTAACGATTATTGTATCCAATTAATCAAGTGTGAAATCGCAGCTCTAAAAATATATAGGTCAGAGTAGGGATATAGGTTACAATTATAAGTTTAAGTAATATATTTGACTAATTTATGTATTAAAATTGAAATAAACATGATATGATTGTACATATTAAAAAAAAAGTATGATGGATTTTTTTCCGTATAAAAAGAGACCGTTTTCCCAAGTTTCTTTCAAACTTATTATGATTTTAAAAATATTTTTTTCAGTTCAAAATTATTATATTATTTGTTTTTTTTTTTAGAACAAAACTATGTACCAAATTATTATTACAAGTATGTAGTAATCATAGTTGGGCCAATGGGCTTTGAGAGACGGAGCCTACCTAACTTCATCAACGACGAGCATTTGAGAAGAGGTAGTGTTGTTAGTTGAAACTGACGGCAAAACACATTGGTAGCTGCAATATTTTTTCTTTTTTTGTTTTCTTTTGCTTCTCTATCTCTTGTATAATGGATCACCTATTACACAAAACATCATTCGCTTATCCAAAATTTTATTAATGTCGCGACTTATAATGAACCATGAGATTCAGGAGATTCATAAGATCCAATTTGGACCATCAAATTGTCTATTCCAGATCTGAAATGTCTTCCGACATTACTAACTATCAGTAAACCGACGACAACGAAATCTATGTATAGATTTTTCAGACAGATGTAATTTTTGTTCTAGGTGTTGGGATACAATTTAAGTCTCACATCAAAAGTTTGAATGAATAAACTATAATATATAAAGGGTTAGGATCAATCCACTAATTACTAATTAGTTTTTGTTGGAAGCCCAGTATTAGCCCGAACTTAACATGATATCAGAGCCGAAGATTCAAATTCTGGTGGATTCAGAAAAGTGGATACGGATACGCCTCTGTTAACCCGAGTAATGAGGGATCGATTCGAGATGGAGTTATCATCTCGAAGAGGCGTGTGATGTGGTCCTTAGTTTGAAAGGGAGATTGTTGGAATATAATCTAAGTCCCACATCGAAAATTTGAATGAATAAACTATAATATATAAAGGGTTAGGATCAATTCACTAATTACCAATTGGTTTTCAGTTGGAAGCTCAGTATTAACCTGAACTTAACACTAGGGAGGTGACTTATATTCATGCAGGCGTTAGAATCATCCTACAAAAATGTAGTGTGCGTATACCATCATCGTCTCCGCGGAGCATTTTTCAGAAAATATTCGAGTTTCTTATAACAATCCATTCTATGTTTTTCATAGAGGAGAGAAACATTTAGCTTTTAAGGTAGGACTTGGTTCGGCTATGGAACACCATCAATTTTAATATTAATAACTTAAAGATACCTTCATTTTTTTTCCATCAAAACTAAAGTGGACAACTATTGGTGGTTTTTTTTTATAGCTTTACTTGATCCTGTTCAAGTATTTAATACCTGAATAAGATACTTCACTATAATTAAGTCTTGAATAAGATAGTTCACTGCATCTTGTTCGAGTATTATTTAAATATATAAAAAGTTGAAATTAAAAGGCTTCGGTCATAGATTTGACGACCATTGCAAATATTATTCAGCTAAAATGTGTCTGTAGTTCAATCCGTTAGTTAAAAACTTAGAATACCACTCGTGTAGCAACGTAAATTATCAATATGGTTTTCATGTTTAGCCTAAGATTTCCTTTTATTATATTCAGTGTTGATTTTTTTTTGTTCCGTTTCAAAGACTGTGTTATGAGACGCATGTGAAATGTGAAACATGGGAAACTTGGTTTCAGCTTTCTTGGCATAGGCACATATTTGGATATACCTTAAGATGTTGTCCCATCTGGGTAATGTATGGTTGTTCTATTTAACGATGATACTCTATTTTTCTTTCAGGTCATTTAACTACCTCTGTCATGATCCCATTAAAAAAAACTACCACTGCCTCGCATTCTAAGGAAGTAGTAATTAGAAAACAAAATAGACTCTCTAAAATATCAGAAACATTACCGAAAATATAAAATATTGGAAAATGTAGCTAATCTTCTTGGCATCATTTTATTCAAGAATTCAAGAGATGTTAATTGATTGGTTCCCATTATATATCTTCACGTATGATTTACTCGGATGAACTTTCGTAGAAGCACGGTGATTTATTCAAATTATTCGTACACATTTGACCCCATGGTAAAAGCAATTTCTTTAGCAATTTTTTTGCTAAAGAAGATTAAATATAATTTGCATGCATAACATCTTTCAATGGACAAAGGGGTAGTTCTTGAACCTACCACATCGACATTCGTTACAAAGAATTTAAGCAAATCGATCTAATTAAATGTAAAAGAAAAAAAGAGGCACTAAATTTAGATATGGATCTGAAAAATCAATGTAAAAGGAACGGTGGGAAGACATGAATCACGCGCGAAGATACACCTACCCGAAGGGTTTTAGAGAGGAAACAAAGAGACAAACAAAGAGATGTGAGTTTGGTTTGGTTTTGGGTTTTTGGGGGTTGGTAGGGTTTGAGGTCCATATGCCTCGATAATCCTCTTCTTTTTCTTTTAACCTTTATTAATTACAAAATTCGTCTAACTAAATCCCTCCATCGAATCATGCACACATACAAATATATATATGTATAACAGTATAAGCCAAGCGAAGTTGTTGGATTCAGTGCAAACACTTGTCAAAGGAGCAGTCCCGATCTGGTTCCATCTTATCTTCGTTGTCTGTTCGACCTTGGCTTTGGCTTTTACCATCACATACAAGTCTTTCCAAAATTTGTTTCTTTTAAAAATTGTTCAAAATCACATATAACTTAGCTCTACGGAAAAAAATAAACACCAAACAAAAACTTTCGAATACTTAGGAAGTAACGACTCTTAATATTCTGTGTACAAGTTGTGAGAAATATCTATCGTCAGATAAATTGAAAACACTTAATAATTAAATAACCCGTCTACTTTTATCTACTCACGATGACACGTATATGCATACCGTATTACCACAGTCATGTATACTCATGGTTTTGCGTATGTGCAAATTCAACAAGCATGCTTAGCTTATGGAACTCTCACGTCAATATGCATATTAATATGTTCTGTATATGTATGTATATAGCCATAAGCACATAAACACCATATGTATATTATACTCAATAGGTAAACATTTTGACTCAAAACCGGATTTTAATTTTACACGAATGTCTCTCTATATCTCTTTTTAGGTCCTTCATGCATGTCGTTACAGACAATTGTTTCTTCATAACGAATGTAAAACCTTTTTCCTTTTTTGTTAAACACGAATCTAAAACTTTGTGCAAAACAAAGAAAATCCGTGTGGATATGATCACCATATAGATTTTGTACGTATGCTAAGAGAGAAGGAAGATTTATTATAAGCATATATAACTTCAATCAAATATAGTAAGTATTGTATGAATATGTGTGTGTGCGGCTTAGACATTAATGTTAAAACTACTTTTGTTAAACCATAAGGAAATAGAACCTCAGAAGCTAAAAGTTTCTATCGTCATCCGGATCAATCAAAACTCGATACCATATCGTAGTTGAAGATGATGTAATCATAAGAAGTAAGAAGGATGCATGAATGAAATAATCGATAAGGGTTAGTAAAGTTGCAGAATTAGGGTTTCAAGGACAGATCGAGGCCAAGGTCGAACAGACAACGAAACAAAGATGAGAACACATAAGATTGCTCACTTTGACAAGCATAGCATCGAACCCAACCACTCTTGATCATCATCTCCGTCTTCTGATATCTACCGTTTATAGTCTCAATATTATATTCTTAAAAGTTATAAGAAAAAAAAGATATTTTTTTGTGAAGGAAGAACCCTAGCTACTTATAGAAGAAGATATAGAATGGAGGAGGAGAATCCACGCAACAACCGATGAGTTAATATAAGGAATACGACAAGGCTCGATAAAACATCTGGAGTAGAGAGCCTCGCACGTGTCAACCAATCACACGAACCCTTTGGTTTGTTGACTCACGGGTGGTTCGTGTGCATGCTTCCCCTTCCATTTCGAGCGTGCGGCATATATATACACCCACACACATTTTATGCATATACACTGTGTACCGTACCTACCAACATCTCTCGCGAACAAATTAAAAAAAAAAAATTTTAAAAAAATTGTATTATGTTGATCTTGATATGATCATATGAAGATTAATTAATTAGAACCACATTTATAACTAGATTTTGTATGTTGAAAACTTGATACTAGTCTCAAAAATTTCGGAATTTCCTATGTTGAAACTTGATACTAGTCTCAAGTTTTTCGGAATCAGCAATAGAACTATTTAATGATACCTTTCACCAAAGAGTATCGATGTCTCACTTTTACCATATAACAAAAGCTACCGAAGATTATCACCGAGTAACATAGGAATTATCTAGTTATAACTACGCACATGGGTCGTGTCCAATCTTTATATCGATAATGACCACACGAAATATCAGCTATAACCCCAAGGTATATGTTTCACCCAAGTAATATTGATATCTAACCTATACTGACATAAGAAAAGTACACGAAACATCATCATTGTTTTATGAAAATTACAGATTTCGTGTATATACCTTTGAAAATATTATTATTTCAAGCTTTCTGTGTGTGTATGTGTTGATGAGTACACCAATTTATTTCGTTTAGAGTATCAGTGTACCATGTTTGAGCTTTATTTGGAATGTTACAGTTGTGCCGTTAGTGATAGTACAATGATGAACTTCAATTATTCTGACTTCTGAGACGAGTTAATTCATGTGCTTCGATAATCCTTTTTCTTCGGTATCTTGTCTGTGTTTTGTTTTATATACCCGTGTGGGTATTTTCTTTTATCCACTCAAAACTGTGTTGTAACGAGCACAAATCTGATCTAGTTAACGAGAAACTCAGTTCCTGTACAAAAACTAAAATGCGAATTGAAGAAACTGATTATAGGTTCGGTAACTTTTTTTGTGCACAACGATTGATTCATATATTAGTTCCAAATCCTAGGAGCTGGATTCAAGATTACAATCAACCACATCAAAGCTAAAGCAGACAAAAGATAAAACATGATAGATTCAAAGGAATTACAAGCCACAGTTATAATTTCCTTTAGGATAGATAGGGAGGCAAGTCCGAAACGACCCAAAAGCACATCCTAGGAGTCTAAACACTTGTCCGAAACTGAATCCATGACACCATCAATCGCCAAGAGTTCAGTGAGCAGGTCCCAGTCCACGAGACTTTTGCATTGCTGAATTTTGTTGAGAGGTAGACTTGAAAACAAATTTCTTTATACCCAAGACCAGATAAAGGTCTATAGGTTCGGTAACTACTAACTCATATATGCTGATTAAAATTAAATGTTCCTAGTGGTCTAATAGTAATATAAGAGGATTGTTTCTTTGTGTTCCGGATTCAAATCTCATTTGCTACGGATGTATACTTTTTTTAAGTTGGAATATCGAAAGGTTGATTTCAAGTTTTGGAAGAGAATATATATGGATCTAAGTTTGGTACTTTCACAGTATTAAAAAAGAAAAAAAGAAAAAAAAAAAAACAATCGTTATTTATGAATAATTTACTTATCAATTTCATCCGAAAATTTCACCAAACATGGTCGTTGAAGACAACTCAACTTTTCCCCACCTACCAATTGCGCAAGCTTCCATAAAATTTCCACGTCGTATTAAAACTCAGCCTATATTTTCATGGTACTTGAATACTTTTACTATTAGATCTAACTATAATTCGCTCTTACATGAAGTTTGTATCCCATGACTTTATATATTTTCATCAAAATCTACTACCTATCACATTTATTACAATAGACTCTTCAAAAGAAAAGAAAAAATTGAATTCGAAAATCATGATAGTTTTGTACTTTTGTACATCTCCGGGTGTGTGTAATCGGTTGAATATTAGTAAGTATTAACAACGGAGTTATGATCCTTTCAATAACAAAAGCTTTGATATGAAAAAATCCTGAATCAAAAGCATATTTAAGTGAATACTTAATTCATCATATCCCGTGTTGAAAAGTTATCCATCTGACAAATATTGATAGTTTTGATATTCTCAGACTTTAATTTATAGTTGGCTCTAAATTCTACTGGATCCATAGTGTTAGTAACGAATGGGCCTTGGAATCTGAATTGGACCTATACGAAAATTGTTAGTAACTACTGGGCCTTTAAATCTGATACCCAAGCTAAACCCACTATCAGTAGCATGCAAGTGATAAGCTACCTTTCTCTGTTTTAGTTCCATTCGATTCAAGCCAGATGTTAACGAGTACACAATACATCACTTTATAACGTTTTCTTTGGAATATAAACACACAACCAAACAGGAGAATAGGTGAAAATGTTAGTGAGATCAAAGAATTAAAGTGCTCCTCTCTGACTTCGGAGTTAAAAAGTAAAATTGAAGTGTCGGGTCAAATTACCGACTCGTCGTAATGGACCTTCTGGTGTATTTATTTTTCTACGATCATAACAGCTTTAATTGACTTGCGAATCAATATTGAGTGCTTTAGAAGAAAACTATATCAGTTGCTTAGAAAATTGATTGTCCCAGTTCATTTCATTTTCCGTTTATAATAAATGCTGTGTGTGTGCAACACGCATTTTTTTAGTAGTAGTATTATTTTCTAACTACATACTCTTTTTTTCTTTATAAATAAAATTAAACAAAAATTTCCAGACTTTGGACTATATGGATTACAGGATGAGGCACTGGGCTTATAGCTACGTACTGTTTTGTCGATTGATGTATTTACCAAGAAATGACTTTTTCCTCCTTCATTGTTGTGATGTTTGGTCAATTCCAATTCTGTTTGTTCTATTTTTCTCCCCGCTTATACTTTACACTAATTACAAGCCGTAATGACCCCAATTTTCCAACTTCTCCATCCGTTCGTTGGTTTCATTATCTTGTAAATTTTATTTTGTAGAAAATTTTAATTTACAAAACTTGGATAAAATAAAAGAGATAAGAGTTGCTATCAGTTTCGAATAATCTTTCTAATATACGTACGCGTACATATACAAAAGCATGTACTTGGGTGTGAACTTATAATTATCCCACTCTTTACATTCACGTCTGTTAAAATGCGTGACACGATCCAATGCCATACCAATTTTTTTTTTTTTTTAATGCCATACCATTTGTCCCCAACTTCCCATCGTTGTTTTAAAATAATAATACGTACATAATTAATTTTATTTCAAATTGTGTATATATATATTTATTTATTTTATTTTTTCCCTTTGTCAACATTCATTTTTGTGTTTATTGGAACCGACGAAGATGGGAATTATATCAGAGCAATTTGGAATATTTTATAGTTAGAGTATATATATATTAAACGGTGCCAAGTATGATGTAACATATCTATCCATCTTAAGATTCTTAACTAAGATTAAATTAGAATAGACTTCAACAAACTGACGAGATTCCACGTAGAGCTTGTCGATTTTTCAAATATAACTATTTTATATAAAATTATCTGTTGTATAAAAATAATAAGCATGTAAATTACGACCGTTCGAATTTATATTATTTTCCGTATGTAATTCACTTTTCTTTATTGGTGTCCTTTTGAGTATTTATAATTTGATGAATATATAGATTTCATAATTAGTGCACATGAAATAAAGAGAGAAGAATCTCCTCCATTTAGAGAAAATAAAAGGAAAAAGTGAAATGCACGGTGAGATACATGAATCATTGTTAAATGGACTTAAAACAAGCGCAGAAACCGTGGGTAATGACATTAAATAATGAATATTCGAGAAAATCCGCGAGTTCATGATGATTAGGTAGAAAAAAAGTTGGTGTAAATAGCTATAAAGTTTTTATCGTCAAAACTGAACACACAAAGATTCCTTTCGTTTTTTAATTTCTGTAATATTAAAACAGAATCACACATTTTAATCTAAGTTTTAGATTTGTAAGATATTAAATGTAATGCTATTGTTTTTAGATGTTTTTCAAATATTCATTAAGACTATTTTAGTCAAATGAAACATGTCAATTATGATTAAAATTTAAATCAAAATTAAATCAAAAAACCAAATTTCATAATATATTATTAAAGCAAAGTAAATCAAAACTTCCTTTCAAATATATTATAAAATATTCGATTTTCGATTTTCGATTTTAGGCAAAAATATCTTATGCAAAAAAATTATAGTTAGATATATATATATATATATTTTTATAAAAACAATATTATAAAATTAAGACTCAACTTAATAGTAATTATTTTTAATTTACAAGATGAAGATTTTACTTTAATAAAAATTAATAATATTAGACATTAGACTGATATATTTTCAATTTAATAAAAAGGTAAATATTTAAAATTATTAAATATTTATATTATTCGATTACATAGTTAACGTGTTGGGATTAATATATGTTGTTATTGAATGGGTTGGGGTTATAAAGTAATCTAAAATAAATATTTTTTTCATATCTTTCATTCTCTTCAAAATTGAAAAAAATACTATTAATTGTGAAAGTACTAAAATAAATTATTAAATTAATTTTTGATCTATAAAATGAAAAATGTAAATCCTATAATATATCTATATCTATATATATATTTCATAAGGATAGTTAAATTATTAAATCAAGTGGTAATTGTAAATAAAAATAACTTAACACATAAATTATTTTAAATTTAGAATAAGATGGAAGTACTTTTATTTTAATAAAATTTTCAATATTATACTTAATATTTATATTTGATAATATATGATGGACAGGTTGGGATTGATATTTTTTACAAAATGATGTTTATTGGAGTGTTAATTATTAAACATGCAAAATATCTAGACCACCATAAAATGGGTTAAAAACGAAAATCAAACTAAAAATGTTGTTCGCTATTGGGTTAAAATTTATATATATATATATATATATTCATAAGCATAGTTAAATTATTAATTCAAATAGTAAATGTAAATAAATAAATATAAAAAATTTAAAAAGGTTAAGAAAATAAAAAAGACTAAAAATATATATATATATATAATATATATATATATATAATATATATATATATATAATATATATATATATATATATTCATAAGCATAGTTAAATTATTAATTCAAATAGTAAATGTAAATAAATAATTTAGTATAAAATTATCTTTAATTTATAATTAAATAGAAAATAGTTTCAATTAATGAAATTTAAATATTTAAATTACTCAATATTTAACTTATTTGATAATATGATGGACGAAATGAAAATAATTTTTTTTACGAAATGGTGTCTACTGCGGGTTAATATCAAACTTAAAAATATTTAAACCACTGTGAGATAGGTTAAAAAAAACAAACTAATTTCCTTTTTTGCTAACGGGTTAAAATATAGTAAATTATATGCATATCTATATTAAAAATAAAATTGTTAACACATCTAAAAATATATATCTGTAAATATATAATGTAAAATAAATAAATATAAAAAATTTAAAAAGGTTAAGAAAATAAAAAAGACTAAAAATATATATATATTATTTTCTGTTAAATTTAAAATTTATGGAAAATCTATTCACGTGTTTTCGAAGCGTGGATAAAAATCTAATTTTATATTTATGTAGAGATATTTTGAGACTAGGCAACAACAATTGTGTAGTTTTAATGGCCTCGTAGATTGATTAGAAAATGTGCCCACTCGGCCACTCATAAGTGCGATAAAATCTATTTTAAAATTAAATATGAGAACTCAAAAGTTAATTAACCTTGGCAGCCCAATGTGATTGCGTCGAGAAAAAAAAGGTACTATAATAGTTTGTATCCGACCGATCTCTCTCGTGCACAACGGCACTAGTGGAATGTAACACCACATGAGATCACGCCTCGATTCCTTTTTATTTTTTCCTCCTAATATCCATGTTGCCAATAAATTATATTAACACTGAGAAAAGGAATAGTTCTCGTTAGGAAATGTCACAGTGTCAGCTCACATAAACTGGCAATCTTTTACCCTTTTCTCTTTGGTGTGTGTGTGTGAGACATGAATTTAAAAATTTAACCATATCAAATATTATTTGCTTTTTTACTTTAACGAATTACAATCTCCATTGAAGATTTAGAGATCTAATTTTTAATATCTAAATAGCCACATATGGTTTTTGATTAGTCGTGAAATGTAAACATAATCTTGCCCTTTCAGAATGTAACAAGAGTCACCACCTCCCGTAGAAAATAAAAATAAAAAGAAGTAATTAAACATATTTTTGTAACATATGCATCACCTTATACATATGTAAGCAAATTGGTTTATACAATGATGATGCACGGTTTCTGAATAAATACTATAACACAAAATTAAATAAACAATCAGATAGTTAGTCCGTAGAGAAAGCGGAAGATAATTGAAAGAAGGCAGAGTTTGAGAGGTAACCCCAAAGTAGGCCCCATTGCACCCTGAATTTGACGCAGACATTATCATAACACCAAAGATCCATCAATTTTAGAGGTCCATTTTAGACATTCATTTCGAAAGTACGGTCAAACCGAAAGTGTTAAATAATAATAATAATACTAGTAATACTTTTGTTTTGCAACCATATGCAATTTAAAATGAAAAGGTACCACAATTAGATCCGAGTCGCAAATATTGTTTCAACCATTTATTTTTCTAATTTATACGAAGTGGGTTGGAAAATATTAAGAAGAAGAAAATATGAGTCATGGAAAAATTTCCGAAAATTCTGATTTGGAATTTATAACATATAGTTAAACTATTTTCCGGATATGAAAAAGAGTTCTTTTTAAAAAAAATTATTTCCAAATTAGATATATGCCCAAAAGATGTATTTATACAAAAAAGTGATAGTAAATAAAATATATTATCCGAATATTTGAAATTCTTTTTACTATTTTAGTCGTAGTTTAGCGAAAAATAAAATTCTATCCCAAAAGCGAGATTTAACTTTAAAGTTTTCTTTTTATAAATGTGATCTTTTTCTTTTCTATATTGAGAAGATTATTTACCAAAAATATACTCTGCCATTTTAGCTATTAGCTCGACCTTAAACACTATCGGCCTATCTCTTCAGCCTGTTACTAATTGTGGACTTTCGCTTATATTATGACATGGCAGATCATTTTCATATTTTTCATGGCGTTTTCGGTAGAATGATGGATCCTTCTTGTGTCAATTGCATCAAAATGCATATGCGTTCAATGGTTAGGTTTGAGGATGATTTTATGATGTGGTATTCTGTGATTAGTATTATGTATTAATTTTTGTTTTCAAGACTAACACCAGTGGTAAAATCACCATATCAACGAGTATTAAGCTAGTGATCTTATCTGGTCGACCATGTTAAGTTCAAGCCAATAATCATTTTTATAAGCAGCATAGAAAAGTTTTTAAAAGAGTTTCGAAAAGATCCAAAAACTAAAACGAGATGGTGGCTTCTTACCCACTTTTTAAAATATGTTCAAAGAAAATAACTTACCTCAAAAATAAATTATTCTAGTGTTTAGCTAAGACATTAAAAAATATTTTTAAAAACGTTGAAAAGAAAGTTTATACTTTCTACCGCGTCCATAAATCCAAAATTTAAAACATATATTTTTTAAAAAAAATTGGACATTCAAATTTTATAATTTAAAAATATTTTGGTTTAAATCCTCTTTAACTTTTTATATATTACGAATTCAGTACTTTATGTATGATTATTAGATTCATTGTTTTCAGAATGATACAAACTATGTAAAAAACAATCCCAGATTAATTGTTAATCTCCAGTTTTGCGAATTATTTTCAAATTACATATTTAATCATCAATCACAACCCATAAATTATTTCTTTTACATATCTTTAAAACTAGTATGTGGTATCTATAAAGAGATTAAATATAAAAAAAGGGACGAGATTAGATTATAATTTTCGGTTAATACTTGGAAGAGGAGGTCTAATAAAGTGACAAACGGATGAGTTAGGGATCAATCAGCTTGAACCATCCGTTCTACTTTACTCCCATCACCTTTTGTCAACGGTGCGTGTTTTATACGTTCGTGACTCTAGCGCGTGAGTACGAAAATAGATCTTCAAGAAATAAACTTTTTCACGCACCAATGAAGTTTCACTTTACCTTCATATTTTCATTTTGTTACATTACTATTTATTTATAATTAAAATACAGATTTTAATCCATACATAAATACGCACTCCCCTTAAAGATAAAAAACCACGCCTTCCCGTATTAACCCCGACCACTAACAGACAACTGTTTTAAGTTGTTAACTAATTAGTCAAGTTAAATTAATTAATTACGCACATAGATAATCCAGACTCTTCTGCTAATTTAGCCTATGAACGAATGAGAATCTAGTCAAAGTTAGTACAAAATTATTCTTGTAACATTTTTACATCTTCCCGTACAAGCTATTATAATTAGTCCAATTATATATAGTTAGATCATCGTTATCTTCTCATTCTCCAATTATATGTGTATATTTTCTTTTTTTTCTTCGGTGAAAAGCTTATCCGTAATCATTATTTTGCTATTCGGTTCATAATCTTGTTATCCTTTCCCCACGTATATTTTTCTATTTATATGGATATAACAATTATGTAGAATTTTGACTGATCAGCTTTGCGATTCAGACCAGATTCACACGTTTATTGCCGGATTTAAAAGTTTAGGAATACTATGATATATTCTGTATTTAATACGATCATTAAAAAGATCTAAATAGGTAATCCGCTGTTGGAAAAAGTGCGTATCGGAACTAAAACAGAGAGAAAAACTTTGACGTGTAATAGTACTAATAAAAAAAAAACGAAACGTGAATATTTGAGGAAAAGAAATTTAAATTTATTCAGAGTTTCACCAAAAGGTTTATTTGTTTATATTGTAAAAAATGTTCACTAAAAAGGAGAAAAGAAAAGAAAACGCCGTTGGGAACCAATTGAAAACGGAACATTGAAGAAAGACGGAGTCTCTGTCGTGTCAAATAAAAGAAAAAAACGACTTTGAGGTCTTTGTCATGTTTTTCATTTTCTAGTCCATTAAAAAAAACCACGAAATTAATTAAATCAGATCAGAATTTTAAAAATGGGTATAAACCCTAGTTGAAAATATAAAATGGGATAGAGCGAATTAAAAAAAATAAAAGAAAGGGGCAAGGGAACAGAGGAGAGAGAAAAAGGTGTGAACAGTTAATGGCGGAGCAGTATAAGGAATCGCTTCTCTCTAGAAATCTGCCATAGCTGGATCAATTTTTTCATCATCTATGTTAACAGTAGAAATACAGGAAAAAAAAAAAAAAATACAGAAGAAAGGAGAAATTGAAGTGTTGATGTTAGTGGAGAAGAGAAATAAAATAAAAAGCTGTCTCAGTTGTTTTCGAGATGCGAGCTAAATCCGGTAGAAAAGGAACCTTCTCTGTACTTCTCCTCTTCCTTCTTTTGATTCTCATTTTGCCTAGTCTTTAATTTTTCCCATTTTTTCTCTCTTTTTTTTTTCTAACTTTCCCTTTTCTTCTTCTTCTTCAATTTCACTCTTTCTTGTTTTTTTTTCTTGGTTCCCCCGGATTTTTAAAGCTGTGATCGAGGAGAAAGTCAAGAATCATTCTTCATCTTCCCTTTTACTTCTTCTTCATTTTCCAATAAAGGTTTCTTGGGTTGTTGGTATTGGATCTGTTTCTTGGTCCATCATTACTTTGAAAGATTGGCTAATAGTTGAAATCTGGGGTTTTTGTTGATCTAGGGTTTGGAATTGATGTAAGACTTCGTTTTTTAATTGAATAAGAAAAAAAAGAAAAAAAAGAAAGAAAGAATCTGTTTCTCATCCAAATCTACCCACCATTTTTGTTGTGGGAGATTTTTTTTTTTTCATAGTCATACTAAAAAAAAGAAAAACAAAAGTCAGAGATTTTATTTAGTGTTTGAATCTTCCATTCGAAAAATCTTGGGGAGAGAAGGGTTTTTCTTGTAAGTAAGAATATTTGATTGTTTATGGGAATACCTGATGGTTCAGTGCTAGATCTAATTGACAAGGTTAGGTCTTGGATAACTTCGGATTCAAGCGATTCTCCTTTGTGCTTCTCTTCTTCTAAACACTTTGAAACCATGCCAATCGTTTCCAAAATGTGCAATGACTGTGGCACCAAGCTCGACGGTGGTTTCTTCCACGCTTACTGTTGCCTTAGCTGTGGCCGTTTGTGGTGCAAGAGCTGCTACTCTGATTCTGATTCAGAGGAGATACATGAAGAAGCTTGCAAGAAGCACTGCAGAGAATGTGATGGTGAGCTTCGTGAGTTGAGAGGGAAGAGCTATGATAAGGTTCATCCTCGTGATAGCCCCGACCCGCCTTGTCTCGCTCAAAGCGAGAATCTTGAAATCCGCGATTGCAGGAATATCGCCTCTATTCGTTGCTATCCTAGCAGGTATTGTGCTCAAGTTCTTGACAAAGTTTCGACCTTTTTGATTCAATTATGAGTCATCGAAACATGTTGTTGGAGTAAGTGTGTCTTATGTGTGGATTGTTTGCAGGGGAGATGATGAAGAAGGTAGAAATTGTGGTAAACAGTTTCTAAGCCCTTCGAGTGAATACTATCAAGACAGTTCAGATATAGAGTCGGGTAGTGTTAGTGCTAGACATGAGCATTTTAGTTGTAAATCTTCTACTGGGTCCAGTCCTCACGACAGTCCATTAAGGAACAATTTTAGTCCTCTTGGGCGCTTTGTACAGCACGCGAAAGACCTGAGCTCTAGTGTTGGTTCTTTTGATCATCATCACCAAGAACAACTCATGGCTGGTGATTTAAGTAAGCCAGATCAGGGGGTCTTGGAACCGGAAGATCAGAGCCAGGAGGAGGAGGATACGTTGCAACAACCGTTGGATTTTGAGAACAACGGACGCATTTGGTATCCTCCCCCTCCTGAAGATGAGAATGATGATGCTGAGAGTAATTACTTTGCATATGATGACGACGAAGATGATATTGGGGACTCTGCTACCGAGTTTTCATTGAGTAGTAGCTTTTCTAGCCACGTTCCTACACGGGAGAAACTGGGAGAAAACAGTAACGAACCCCTTCGAACGGTGGTGCATGACCATTTCCGTGCTCTTGTGGCAGAGCTATTACGTGGGGAGGAGCTTACTCCTTCTGATGATGGCAGTGCTGGGGACTGGCTGGATATTGTCACTGCTTTAGCGTGGCAGGCTGCGAATTTCGTAAAGCCGGATACTCGTGCAGGCGGCAGCATGGATCCCGGGAACTATGTCAAAATAAAATGCGTGGCATCGGGAAATCAAAACGAGAGGTATAGGAACTTTTTCTTTTGGTACTCTTGCCACTATCCTATTCATTAGCAGTGTTCTCTGGCTAAGGATTACTTACTGAATAACTTATTTCTACAGCATCCTCATCAGGGGAATAGTGTGTAGCAAGAATATAACGCACAAGCGAATGACGTCGCAATACAAACATCCGAAGCTGCTGCTTTTAGCCGGGTCTCTCGAGTATCAGAGAGTTGCAGGCCAGTTAGCGTCCTTTAACACGTTGCTCCAACAGGTTGATCTTTTGCCCTTCTTTTGTATGGCTGCTTTTATCATCTTTAATATGGTCTTTTGAATTTAACTGTCGAATTTGTGTGGAGGACAGGAAAATGATCATCTGAAGGCGATTATAGCAAAAATAGATTCCCTTCGTCCTAATGTTCTCCTAGTAGAGAAAAGTGTATCTTCATATGCGCAACAATACCTTCTAGAGAAGGATATTTCGTTGGTGCTCAATGTGAAAAGGTCATTGCTGGACCAAATAGCCCGTTGCACTGGTGCGGTTGTTTGCCCCTCATTAGATAGTATTTCTACTGCTCGGTTGGGGCACTGTGACCTATTCCGGACCGAGAGAGTGCTGGAGCAACACGAAGCTGGCAATCAGTCCAACAGAAAGCCTTCGAGGACATTGATGTACTTTGAAGGGTGTCCTAAGCGCCTAGGTTGCACGGTATGCTCATTTATTGATTCAAAGTCATTATTTTTTCGTAAAGCTTGAACCTTTGTGTCTCACTTGAAGCCTGCTAAATTAAATTTTACTATCTCGTTTCCTGAGTGTTTCCACCAGTCTTCTGATCCGACCTTTTTGAAACTTGTGCAGGTTGTGCTCAAGGGCAGTTGTCGTGAAGAGCTAAAGAAGGTTAAGCATGTGATTCAGTACGCTGTATTTGCTGCTTATCACTTGTCATTGGAGACTTCATTCCTTGCGGATGAAGGTGCTTCTCTGCCTAAAATTAGACTGAAGCAACCGGGGATGGTGCGGTCGGCTTCAGAAAGGAGAATGATTGATGATGGTATTTCCCTAGTAACTCATTCCCCTACAGAAAAAGATCGTCAAGCTTTGATTGATACAGCTGCACACGAAGATGAAAATACGGCACTGATGCCAGAACATGAGGTTTGTGAAGAATCGTTATGCGAGGATTTTGATCCGAGTCTGATATTCCCATCGTCTTCAGGCATGATATCTTGTGAAGTTGACACTGAGCAATCTGATGCCCTGAATGGAGACTTACCCGAGAATTTGGTTATGAGATCATATTCGTCAAATCAATTAACTGATTTGCATGAACCAACTATGTCTTTGAGTGGAGAAATCCCTGAAACACCGACTCAACAGTCGAGAGGTGAAGAGGAGAACCAGTTAGTAAACACCCATGATCTGGCACAACACGAAAAATTTGATGAAGATGATGTTTCTAGCGAATATTTCTCTGCCGCGGACTCTCATCAGAGCATATTGGTCTCATTTTCAAGCCGTTGTGTTTTGAAAGAATCAGTATGTGAGCGCTCAAGACTCTTGCGGATTAAGTTCTATGGATCCTTTGATAAACCTCTAGGAAGATATCTGAAAGATGATCTTTTCGATCAGGTAGCTCTTTCTTCTTTAATGTATATCTCCCTTTTTTGTCTTTCTAAAATGCCATGAAATAAGCACTTTAAATTTTCGCCTTTTCCTGTTTTCTCCCATTTGTGTACAGACTTCAAGTTGTAGAACGTGTAAAGAGCTGGTTGATGCTCATGTCCTCTGCTATTCTCATCAGAATGGAAATCTTACTATCAATGTTAGACGTCTGTCTTCCATGAAGCTTCCTGGTGAACAAGATGGGAAGATTTGGATGTGGCATCGGTGCTTAAGATGTGCACATGTGGATGGAGTCCCACCTGCTACTCGTAGAGTAGTTATGTCTGATGCGGCATGGGGACTGTCCTTTGGAAAGTTTCTAGAACTTAGCTTTTCGAATCATGCAACTGCGAATCGTGTTGCATCCTGTGGCCATTCGCTTCAGAGAGATTGCCTTCGATTCTATGGGTAAAAAGCTTTATAATCTCATTCCGTAGAGATATCTCAATGCTTCTAAAGCAGTAATGATATTATGGTTTAATCTTTTTGCAGATTTGGGAACATGGTTGCTTTCTTTAGATATTCTCCCATCAATATACTTACCGTCTTCCTTCCCCCGTCAATGCTTGAATTCAATAGCCATCCCCAACAGGAGTGGATACGGACAGAGGCAGCCGAGGTGGAATTCTTAGAAACATTTTTAAGGCCCTTTTGCTTCAGGTTTTGGTATATGCAAATGGTTAAGCTCATATACTTTCTTTTTGTGCATTCTACAGCTTATGGGTAAAATGCGGACTATGTATGCGGAGATATCTGGTATGATCAACCGCATGGAAGAGAGAAGCAATTTACTTGAACCTGAACAACCTGAAGCCTCTGATCTGCAGAGTCGCATAATGGGATTGAAAGATCAACTCGTAAAGGAAAAAGATGAATATGATGTGAGCATCACTCCCCCTTCTTTTAACAATTGCTTGTGCTTCTGAGATCTTGTTGATGCTTGTTGAATTTTGTATTTGATGGAGTCTTTCTCATCGTGAACAGGATGCGCTGCAACCTATCTTTGTGGAGAATCTGCAAAACCAGGGGAGTTTGGATATTCTAGAGCTGAATCGGTTGAGACGGGCACTCATGATTGGTTCTCATGCTTGGGATCATCAGCTGTACTTGTTGAACTCTCAACTAAAAAAAGCATCGGTCTTTCAAGCTGGTGATGGCATTGCTTCTCGGAATCCAGAGATGCATGATCCTCCAAAGAGTGACCATAGACGGCAGGAAAGTCCAGATGAAGGGGAAGGAAAAGCTCATTCTGATGGAGAAGCTAATGGTGATGACAAAGATCAAGATAAAATGCTCTCCCCTGGGTCTTCTCTGTCTGAGAGGATAGATTCAGCGTGGTTAGGCTCGTTTCATACTCTAGAGAAAGCCGAGACAATTGCTGAGACAGAAGGCTTTTCAGGTGCTAATTCTCCTCTCAGGAGGCTCGCTAAGCCAATTCGAGTCCAGTCCTTTGATTCAGCGATACGATTTCAAGAGAGGATCCGAAAGGGTTTGCCACCATCTTCTTTGTATCTCTCGACCATCAGATCTTTCCACGCTTCTGGCGAGTACAGGAATATGGTGAGGGACCCTCTTTCGAATGTGATGAGGACTTACTCACAAATGTTGCCACTGGAAGTACAGAAGTTGGATCTGATTGTTGGTTCAGCGCCTACATACATCTCTTCAGCATCTCAGATGGCTGATGGGGCCCGGATGTTGATTCCTCAACGGGGTCTCAACGATATCGTGATTCCTGTATATGATGATGATCCCGCAAGCGTTGTATCATATGCTCTCAATTCCAAGGAATATAAAGAGTGGGTCGTTAACAGAGGCCTCGCTAGTAGTAATAGTGGCAGCAACTGGAATAACAGAGAGTCCGAACCTTCCACATTCTCGACTTGGCGTTCTCTAGGGGCGATGGATGTTGATTACATTCATCACGCGGTGTATGGATCTTCTCAAGATGATAAAAAGTCCCCACATTTGACTATTTCTTTCAGCGACCGGTCTTCTCCTTCCTCTGCTGCAACTGATAGTAAGGTGAAGTTCTCTGTGACGTGTTATTTCGCAACACAGTTTGACACTCTGAGAAAGACGTGCTGTCCGAGCGAAGTAGACTTTGTGAGATCCTTGAGCCGGTGTCAAAGATGGTCTGCGCAGGGAGGGAAAAGTAATGTTTACTTCGCCAAGTCGTTGGACGAGAGGTTCATCATAAAACAAGTCGTCAAAACGGAGCTGGATTCTTTCGAGGATTTTGCACCTGAATACTTCAAATATATGAAGGAGTCACTCAGTTCCGGGAGCCCCACTTGTCTTGCTAAGATTCTCGGTATCTACCAGGTTAGTTACACCCTAGGGCCAAAGCTTTTGGTTTCAAATGGAACAGTTAAGCATGTGATTTATCGATTTGAATGCTATGGTCTGCAGGTCTCCATTAAACACTCAAAAGGTGGGAAAGAAACGAAAATGGATCTGATGGTGATGGAGAATCTCTTCTACAACAGAAGGATTTCCAGAATCTACGATCTCAAGGGATCTGCACGGTCACGGTACAATCCAAACACATCCGGAACAGACAAAGTTTTGCTAGACATGAATCTGCTTGAGACCCTACGCACAGAACCAATATTCCTGGGAAGCAAGGCCAAGAGAAGCTTGGAGAGAGCTATATGGAATGACACAAACTTCTTAGCTGTAAGTGATTTCATTACCCCAAGTCACTTTTGCTCTTAAAGTTTTGATTAATCCATTTGCTCATTATCCTCTTCTGTTTTTTATTTTATTTTATTTCTAGTCTGTGGATGTAATGGACTATTCGTTGTTGGTTGGGTTCGACGAAGATCGTAAGGAGCTGGTTCTTGGAATCATAGACTTCATGAGACAGTACACATGGGACAAGCACCTTGAGACTTGGGTCAAAGCTTCAGGCATTTTGGGTGGACCCAAGAACGCTTCTCCGACCATAGTCTCACCAAAACAGTACAAGAAGAGGTTTCGAAAGGCCATGACCACTTATTTTCTAACTGTTCCTGAGCCATGGACCTCTTGAATAAGAGAAACCATTTTTCTCATTCTTTTGTTTTACTGATCTCAATTTGTTCTTTTACAATAAAAGGGAAATTGGTTTAACAGACAGAATATATATATATACAGGTCCCAACCTGACTGATTGAATTTTATCTTTTTTCTTTGTTTGGTGTGTGTTTGTTTCTCTGAGTCTGGAGAATTGTATATTGTAATTATCGGCTGAACTTATTCCCCCCAATTGAAAGAAAAAAATACTAATGGTTTGCTTTTTTTTCTTCTAGTTCTCCTCCCTTTTTTGTTATTATTTTCAGATCTTCTACACATATATGACATATCTAAGGTGATGTAGCAGAGACAAAGATCAGTATTTCTCGTCAGAATTGTGTATTGTGTATATTCGGCTTCCTCCAATCATCTTCATTAAACTAAACTAATTAAATAGAGGAAAAGTGGGAAACTCTGTTACAATATATTATATATTTCCGTTGCGTAACGGATAAATTGTTTATATTAAGAATAGACTAGAAGTTTGTTACACAAGTTGGAGCACATCCGTTTCCTAGTGGCCATTTTCGTAATTAGAAGAAGCAAGAAACGTGGCTTGAGAAACGGATCGGTGTTTTTGTTTGTTTGTTTCTCTTTTGGTCTTCGACAAGAAAGTTAAAAAGAAAAACCTAAAAAGAATTGATCACCTCTTGTGCTTTGGCACCTTCTTCGTCTCCAATCCCAAAGCTTCTTCCTCCATTACGAATCAGATGTTGTCTCTGATGAATCAAACCACTTGGAATGTTGAGGAGACAAAGTGCTGTGATCTTGTTGGAGAAATCAGAGCCACTCTCACTCTCTTTCCTCAGTTTCTCCACTTTCCACTTCGGTAACCTCAACTTCACGCTACTCATCACTTCTCTCTCTTCTTCATCAACCTCCTCCTTCATTACCGAGAGATCAGACGATGATCTACGAGACAGCCTAAGATTCTCTAGCCTCTCCTTGGCACTCATCTGTATTCCCGACCGAACCCTTCTCGGGGTTCTCTCTTTCCATGTTCTGTCACGTGGGTTTCGATGATTACTCGACCAAAATGACTTTAACTTCGAAAACTTAACACGAGAAGATGAAATTGAGGAATTACCTGGGGAGTTCCACCATGAAATAAAGTCTTTTGGATTCCAAGTTTTGGTGAGGATCTAAAGGCTTTGCTCTGATTCCAAAGTGCTTCACGGATTCGGATTCCAAGAGAACGTGGCCTGGAAAATCTTTAACAACCGAACCAGCTTTCACCGGAGTCTTCAGCTTGAAACTCTCGCCATTGATCTTCATGATTTTCGCAGTTTTCTTGCTCCCCAAGCTATTACCCATTAGTGAATGATCTTTTGTAATCTGCAGGGTTACTAAAAAAATGTGATCTTTTAGAATCCACAAAAGAGATGTAAAAAACTTTGTGGTTTGGTATCTATTAAGAGCTCAGTAGCTCAAGGTGGGTGCTGTGTTAGATCAGATGATTACAGATTTTGGATTTATGGTTGGTTGCTGATGATAGTGAACAATATTTTAGGTCAACAAAATGCCAAATCTTCAATAATATATAAAGAAAATGGAAGACAAAGTTACGTTGCATTTCGCTATCGATCTTGAAAGAACCCATAACAACCCAAAAAACTATGTGTAATTTATAGATTAAAAAAAAAAATCAAATGATTAATTGAAATCGAAAATGTGTACTGTTCTTCACTTAGACCACAGTTTATGTCCAAGAGGGCTTTGTGACCTATGTTTCCGGGAAAATGACTCTTGCGTAAATCACTCCCGATTAATCAGGAAAACTTGCGTCGGCGAACATTTCTTTCCAAAGGCACGTGAAGATTGATTGACTTTTAACGAATTCGAAAACAGAGAGCTAATTTACTTCTCTTTCCAGGAACAGTAACTAGTGCACGTGAACCAATCCCCGTCGAAGCTAAAACCAAAAGACCTTATTAATCATATGAAATGTTGAATTAACACAATCTTGTTATTACAAAATTAATAAATAAATAAAGAGGTGAGTAAAAGAGTTCGATTCTCGTAACTCTTTTGACTATACCACCTTCTCAAATGGAATTAGTTTTCAGACAAAACTAAAAAAAAATCATCACAGAACTCAAACAGATCAAAGAAACAACCAACGAAATTAAACTAAAAATTAAAACCAGTGTTCTGGTAGTAAAGTTAATTTCCGAATCTTTATTTTTCTGTTAAGAGCTATTTAGCGTAATTCTTGAGATGATTTGCGGAGCTGCTCTAGCAAAGAATTAGCTTTCCTCTTAGCTCTCTCTGTGCCATCTCTTGATAGTTCCATTAACGGGACAACAGCTCCAAGTCTACCAATGGAAATCAACTTTTCAGTATCTCTCTTGCAAAGCGAAAACAATATCGCCACTGCGTTCTCTCGGTTTCTCGGTTGATCCTTCTGGAGAAACTCTATCAAAGATGGTATCGCGTTCGCCTTCAGAATCGCGGCTTTAGCATCTTGGTTACCAGCTAGAACCGAGAGTATGGTCAAGGCTTCAGTGACCATCCTGTGGATCGAGGAATCACTCAGCATTTTTACCAATGGGTTCACAATACCGGCTCTAACCGCTCTTCCTTTGTTTCCCTCGTAGATACACAAGTTGAACAGAGCCGTAGCAGCGTCTTTCTTCCCTCTGGCGCTTCCGTTCTCAAGCAGCTGCACCAAGGCCGGTATCGCACCCGATGCGCCTATTATGATCTTGTTCTCATCAGCTAACGAAAGGCTAAAGAGAGTTGCCGCAGCGTTTTCTTTAGCTTCCATGGTTCCAGCTCTGAGGACTTGCACTATAGATGTGACTGCTCCTGCAAGCATGATCAGTTCTTTGTTGCTTTCGTATATGGAGAGGTTAAGAACGCAAGTGACAGCTTTCTCCTGCGTTTCGACGTCGTCTGATGTCAAAAGGTTAACTAAAACAGGGATGGCTCCTGCTTCTGCAATCAGAATTCGGTTGTCCGTGCTTCGTTTTGACAGAGAGCGGATTTCAGAAAGCGCGGTCCTGCGGTCTTCGATTGATCGGGAAGATAGCTTGCGAACCAATGTTCGTATCGCTGACATGTCTCCACTTAGATCACAGTTTTTGGTCCTACCGTTCATGAAACCACCTGGCTGCTCAATGTTGTGCTTAGTGCACCACTGAGAGATGAGGCTTCTGAGAACGTAGTTTGGAGTAAGAGTAAAGTTTTCGAGTTTCTGCTGGGTCTTGGGGCATCTCAGATTCCCACAGTCTATCCATCTTTGTATGTAAGACCTCTCGTACGTCTGTCAATGAATAAGGGAATATCATCGTTAAGGTTTCAATTCAACAACCATACGTCAAAGCTATGTAAAGTTTTGTTCTTTTAAAACCAGACCTGTCCTGTGGAAACAATAACAGGATCCTTCATCAGTTCCAGAGATATTGGACAAAGAAAGTCCTCTGGGATCGTCAGATTGTCCGATTTCTTTGAGTCATCGCTGCTCTTGGTCACTGCTTTCTCTAACCTCTCGTCATCAGCATCTTTCGATAAAAAGAAGGCCAAGGAAACGGAAGAGCTCTTCCGTCGCGGTGACTCGAATTTCTTCTCATCTGATAAAGGAACGTTGGAGTGCACTGTCTCTGGAATACTCTCCAACTTCTCAGTAACTTTGCTCTTGGCGTTGCTAAAGGCGTCTTTCTCCATTGGCTCGGATAGAGCAGTCGAGAACTTCTTTGAATTCAGAGATCCGTATCTCTTCATCGCTCTTCTCAACTGCGACCTTGCTAGTTCCACCTGATCACAAGCAGTATAACCTTAGAAACAGCGTTCATACATTACACTCTGCATCCTCATGAACGAACTTTTTACCTGTTCGCGGACTTCGTCAGTGATGTCATACCGATCATATGGCAAATTGCTTAAAGCTTTCTCCAGCTTCCACGTAACGCATTGGAACTGGAATGATATTCTCTTCGCAGCACCGTCCTTCACAATCAAAGACACATCAACTTTGAGTGATTTTTTATAAAAAAGAAACACAAATGTCAAGAACATATTAGCTTTCAATCTAAAGACACTAAAAACATATCACGTTACAAACTCCTGTTACAAAAGTAGGTCCTGCAATGGTGAAACCAATGAACGGATCTAAAGGAGTATTAATCTTTATTTGCATTTTTCTTATAGTCGTTGAAAATGGCTTACAGAGGATTCGCGAGCTTGGAAACAAGTGGCTGCGGATAGAAGACGCTTCGCGGCTTGAAGCCCCACCACGAGATCAGACCACCAATCGCATTCAGAAGAAACCAAAGAAGACGAAGCATCAGATTCCGGCGGCGGAGATTCCCTAATCTCCTCGACCAGATGCGTCAACAGACAAACTCTCCTCGCGAGATCGGCACAGTCCTTCTTAAACACCCCCGTGTTCGCTGGAATCTCAGCGATTTCCGCGATGAGGCCGAGCAGAGAGGCAGGAGAGACGGCTACTCCAGCCATTACGCCGTCGCATACGCTCGTCGGAAAACCAAATAAAAAAAACTCGGATTTGGACTCGCTCTCTGACTCAGACGCGCCTGTATCGCTTTTATGTATCCGACGAGGCCATGTGGCGCAAGAGGAGAAGTCCTTGTTACGACACCGTTTTACGCGAGTGTTTTCTTCACTTGGTCTTTAGTCCAAAAATGGTTTTATTAGATTTTTTATCATTTTAGATAAATTCATGTAATACAATTAAAAATTTTACAACGCTACAAACTAGATAATTGAGAGCGAGATTCGCGGTGCGAGTAGATGTTGAGGGAAAAAAAAAAAAAGAGAGGATACAGTTGTCATTTTCAATAATTACAATTTGTATTGCAACCAAACGGTCCAAACTTATATAATTGAAACAATCCACATTCCAAGAAAGAAAAATCTCTTTTATATTTATATCAGGAAATGGTTTGTTGCGTGCTTGGTTGTAAAGATGACCTTATAGTATTGTAGTATTTTTTATATTCGTGGTGGGATAATATTCTAATTGGTTTGTAAAGTATAAAAGAAGAGAATCGGCCATATATGTATTATATAAGTCTTACAATGGAAATAAAAAGTCAAATTAGTGAGTTTTTCTCTATGAGAAAGCAAGATAGATAAAATTTCACTTGTTATCATGAAATCATTGGCCAGTATATGCTAGATTCATTGAATTTACATGTCTTTTCTTTGTATATGATCTGGCTTACACTAAATCAAAAGGGAAACTAATATTTTCCTTTGTGATTATGGCTTTCCTTTTTTTTCTTAGATTACTTTTCATGTGCAATTATAATTTATTTGATTATTGATTTGTTACTTTTAGAAACCTTTTTCTGTCTTTAACACCTTTTCAGATTTTTCCGCAGCCGCATTATTAATACTTTTTTGAGATTTTCTTCGCAGGATCCAAGACAAACTCATTTGAAAGACATGATAGACTCACACTATGACTACATTAACCATTAATTTCCTCACAAATATGATGACGCTAGGTGGTAAATTCAACCATATCGTAAATAAAAATGACTATTAATTTAAATGATTGGTCCAGTACGTACACCCTAAGGGTTAGTCCAATGAATCACGTTATCGTGTTTGGACTAGTTGGTCAGCTTATACTTAAACTTAAGAGTCCTCGTGAATGAACTTAGACCATCTGCATAAATGATTAGCAATTGTTGCCCACCTTACAAAATTCCATATATTCTGATCGTGAATAAAAACTACGCACTACAGAATACAGATATAAACTAAGCAAATTTTGGGTCAAGAGATAGTTAGTTGATTAAGTACATACATAAAAACTCTATTTCAAATTGATTAAAATAGTAAGATAGTTTTTATTTATTTTCAGGATTAAGAAATAGTTACTGGATCAAGAAATAATCTTTTGATAAAGGAAACAAAAAAAAACTCAATTTTGGTATTGATAGATTCCTTTTGCTTTTGCATAAAGAGTAAAGTGTGGTTTGGAGGAAGATGAACATACTTCTCCATTTTAAGTGAGTTAGTTAATTACTGTGGTGGAAAGCATCCCCTTAATGTGCACCGCATATTCATTTCTCTTACGGCTTTATTGATCCGATCACGGGTTATCAAAGGGGATTTAATTAAGGGAATAGCTTGATGAATACCAGCCGGTCTAATTCGGGATTAAGTTTTCAAAAACCATTTTGTTATTTCTCTAGCTAATATTTTATCTAGTGATACATGTCAACATGTGTACAACACAAATACACAATTTGAACAGGTCTTTGACAAAGAGTTTTCCGCAATCTCACAATCCACCACTTTTTTCACTGGAAAAGAAGAAGCGTTTCTTGACTCGTTGAACCATAGCTAGATGACTCGCTAGATTCTTGAAGGCAGCGAACTGGCAAAGAAGTCACGGTCTTCACCGGGATGAGACCGATGTTGAGGTCAGGCAAACGGCTATGTCCGGCACTAGCACTATCCCCAGAGCAATTGGTACTTGAAACGGGTAATAGTGTCATATCACATGACTCGGAAACCGAAGAAGATTGATCACTTATAATATCGGTTTGATCATGTTCCTTATACGAGGAATTCAGGAATCGTCTAGAAATATAGTTGGTGTGATGGTAAAGACGATGATTGGTTGGATCGATTCCCATTTTCATGAGTTTCTTCTTTAAGTAGGTTTCCCAATGGATCCTTACTTCGTTGTCGGTTCGTCCAGGCAATCTTCCCGCTATCAACGACCATCTGAAAACGTACCATCAAAACTTAAATATTACAAGCATTCACATTTTGTTATATTGTTATAATAACGTTCGAAATTGAATAAAGAAGAAAAAGAAGAATAAGAATGTAAACCTATTGCCAAGAAGTGCATGAAGCTTGAGGATGAGATCGTCCTCGTCTTTTGAGAAGTTGCTTTGTTTAAGTTCTGGCTTTGCGTAGTTTCTCCCCCTCAGTCTATATCTCCTGGCACGGTGTAGCATTCCTAAAACAATGATTCAGGGATTAAATTTCGCAAAATAGAACGATATTTTGTTGCAAACTCACAGGTGCACATGTACATTATGTAATCCGTGAGTTCCACACCGATCTTTAATTATGAAGAATTTGGTCATACGAAAAGCAAAACGTATCTACGGAAGGAGGAAAGTTACCTGAAGGCCGAGAGAGAGCTCGGTGACGGATTTTGTTCATGTCTTCTCCAAAGGAGATTGGTTGGTTCTATTGTTAGTTGATTGATGGTGAGGTTGTTTGCAAGAAGCAATTGATATATAGGGGGATAGTATATGGATAGAACTTTGACTTGGACCGGTGGGTCGAGAGAAGCGTGCATGGTCAATTAATAATGGTTGGACTAGGAAGGAGAAGAAGAACACATCAATGCAGTTAACTGGTCCTGCATTTATTCAATTCCAATAGAGATTATCACGGCGATGTTTTCATAGGACCCGCGGAGTCATAAATGTGGAAAGAGTTCGCATTTAATATGCCATATCTATACAATACCAATCCAAACCTCGCTCTTATCCATATTTTTTTTACAAGTGGACATACTTTCTCGTAAACTCTATACTTATGGTTTCGATAGTGTAGAAAGAAAAAAAGATCTGGCTCCGACAGGTAACTTTGTGAAATGGCAATATTACATAATTAAAATATGCGGAATTAACAATAGTTTTCACTAAATCAACATTTTTGTAACAATTAATAAGAAAATTATGAAGTGGCATAGTACAGTGAACTAGCTATAAAAATAGAAAACTACAAGATCAAATATTCAGTCCCCGTGCTAATATTTTTATTTTTTTTTACAATTGAAAGATAAAAGCACAATAATACAAAGTTAATGAGTAGAAACCAAGATTAGAGATCGAAGAAGAAACACATATGTGATATGTCTATGTTATCGTTCTTCACGATTGGTTAAAAAAAATACCAGTAGGGTGTTTAAGTTACGTGAATTGTGGTTTTTTTTTTCTTTCAGAGCTGTAACACATACATTATTAGAAACTATTTGACAGCTTTCAAAAGTTTCTGACTTTTTTAAAAAAAAAATTATGAAATTTTTATAAACTTTAAAAGTTTAGGGTGGAAAGATAGAAGAAGATAATTTGAAGATATTTTATAACGTGTCCTAAGTAATATATGATGAGGGTCACAGACATTTGTCCCAAAATTTTCAGCCAAAAAATTGAAAATGCTTTTTTCAGCAAATGAAATAATGAGAACTAGAAGAAGATATTTTTGCAAAGGGGTCAAAATTAATTGGGTATGTTGATATTTGATCCACAGGTTTACAGATAATATCAAAATATTGAGAACAAGAAAGTGATAAACTGAAAGAAGAGAACAAATTGAATAGTGTGGGTGCAGGAAGGAGATAGAGGTGGAAGAAACATGAGTATTCAGTTAAATTGACTGGTGGTTAGAGAATACGAGGAATTTTGTAATCATTCACCTCTTCCCCTCTCTCACTTACCACCTACTTAGACCTACCCAAAAGCAACCGTATTAAATGAACTATTGGACACGTTAAAGCCTGTCGTTGTTAGCCCATAGGCCCAATGAGAGGCCCAATGAATTACAATAGGGGATTTCATGTCCTAAATGTGGTTCGTTGAGATGCTTAAAAGAACTTGGATGAGTTTCTCTTCCCTAGTCAATAAAAAGCCAATAAAAGTTGATGTTAAAGTGAAATATGAACTTAGTGAATTTTTTTGTTAATGCTCATTAACTTTTTGGTTAACAAATAAAAGTTTAGATAAACCAAAATGATTAGTGCCAAAAAATGAGTTAATCTTACTTAGAGATTTATGTTCTAAGATTGTAGTTATTGTTCGTTTCTCAGCATCATTGATTAGTTGTCATTCTCATCCTAGTTAATTGTTATACTCTTGACTCGTTGCTTTTAATCATCTTGATCATTATGTTTCTGCTTCCTTTCTTTACAATACTTGATCTTAATTTTTCGCTAGTATCTTTATTCTGTCTTGGTATCTAGTTCTTTTTAGGATTTAGAGTATCAACCAAAACCACTTGCTTATCTTAAATCAAGGTGATTGTCATGTGCTTAGCGTGTTAGTTCTACACGCCTTATGAATTCGGTTCTCTAAGTGCATTTGGAATTACAGCTCTGTGCTTATAATACCGCCAAGATATAAATCCAAAATAATGTATGTTGCTGACAAAAACAATATTCTGTGATGTATTTATCGAAAGTATTTCTGATATGCAGTCTCATCTTATATCTTTTTTTTGGGTAATCAAACCTCTTGCTACACAAATCTCATTCCATAATTGTACGTTTGTTTTCTGTAGAATTACATAACTGTTCATCCATCTTGCTAAAATAATCTTATCACTTGACCATCTCAAAAGGTCTCATCATCATATTGTCTTCATGATCCAATATCTACAGTTCAAAAAAAAAATTAGCTCCCAGAAAACACCGTAAAGAAAAATAGTTATATTTATTTGCTAACTTACGTGGCAATGGTAGACGTAGCCTGGCTTCTGAGTGGCGTCAAAGGAGTAAGATTCATTGGAGTGAACATAAGAAAACCTGACAAGGATCTTCGTTACATGTCCCGGCATCATCTTGAATACGTTTTTCCATCCCCTCTCATGTGCCGTCACCGCCGTCTTATTCCCACGTGCATACTTATTGATTTGGCACTCGACGGCGTCATTTTTCTCCGTCATGCAGTCCGTAAACTTCTCAGTCTCCACCAACGCCGTTTGCTCCAATACTTTGAACAGTCCCAGGTGAATGTGTAACGGATGGTTATCTTCCGTCAAATTTATCACTTCCCACACCTTCACCAACGATAATTTAACAATTAGTAAAATTCGAATTTGAAGATTGAAAGTACTGAATATGTATAACTAATACTAAGTACCTCGCTCGTGCCGATTTTAGGAGTTTCCGTTACAGGAGCGTTATAAGGCAAGCCATTGATGTATAAATGTGTTGGCTCGTCCGCGCTTGACACGTACTCGAACATGGCTATGTAACGCGTACGGACAGATCTTGACAGGTCAGCAGGCGGGTATTGGATCAGTTTCCTCGGAATGGTCGACGTGTCGGTTTCCGATTTGCGCTTGATTTTAAACTTCATGACTTTGCTGTTCTCTTCCGTGACAGGGTCTCCCGATGGGTAAGGATAACGCGCGTTGTTGGCTAGGATTGCCGTCTTAGACTTTGACTTGGAGAAGTCAACGATGACGTCGACGATCTCCGAAGGAGCGAGGAGAACCGATTTGGTCGAGACCGGTTTTGCTAGATAGGCGGAATCGGAACCCACGACGACGAATTCGAGACCGTTGGAGAAGAAGAACCGGAAGAATCTAGCATTACTAGCGTTGATGATTCGAAACCGGTATTTTCGACGGCGGACGGTTAATCTCGGCCAAGCTTTTCCGTTGACGATGATAGCATCGCCGAAGTACTCGGGCTGCCATTGCGGGTGAATGGAGGGGTTGTTCCCGGTGGCGTTCATGTAAATGGAACCGTCTTTGCGGAAACTCCGGTCAAACACGATCAACGGACGGTCAAACTCACGGCCAGTGGGTAACCGGAGAGGCGTTTCGACGGAGCTGTGGCGGAGAATGTAAGCACCTAACAAACCGGCGAGAAGGTTGACTCTGGTCAAACCGGCAGCGTGATCGTGGTACCACATGTTTCCAGGTTGTTGCTTGTTGACGTAATGATACGTCGTTTTCGTCCATTTCGTTCCGGTCTCTTTGAAGCCGGCGGTGAACCAAGAGTCAGCGTTGCCGTCGCTGGCCGGTTCGTGGATCCCGCCGTGCAAGTGAACGACCGTGGGAATGCCGCCGCGTTTGGAGATTGCAGGGGAGATTGTTGGGTCCCAAGGGAGGATGTGAGATGAAGGGAGGTGATTTCGCCACGTCACGTATGCGTCGACGCCATAAACGGCTTCGATTGTAGGTCCCGGAACTGTTGCCGTACGCTTCGATACACCGTATGCGAACACTGGCGTGGCAGGCAAATCTCTGTGGAATTTCTGTCATTTAATTCATGTAAGTGACTCAGTGTTACAGAATTTTCAAAGATCAAATGATTCGATTACATACTTAGCAGGCTAATTAAGTAATTTCAAAAGGTTGATCATAATTAGCTGAGCCAAAGTGGTAGGAAAGGAATCATTATTATATGGTTAGTGGGTAACGGAGTGTCTAAAGCTCTTATCAAAATAATCAGCGAAAAGAAAAGAAGAAGAAAGAATGTGTTAGAATTGATGTTGTTCTTAGTATAATTAATTAAAGCAAGTGTCAAGAGAGCAAGGAATATTAAACTTGACTACTCATAAAAGAGAGAGCATTGATTCGTCGGTACTATTAATATTAGATATTTTTCCAAGAAGACAAATAAGGGAGGACAAGAGCGAAAACACAAGGCCGAATCTATTCTAATGAGTAATGACTTTACCAACGAAGAGCCGTAGCCAACTAAAAAGCATTAATCTCACTAATCTTTATGATTCCAATGTTTTAATTTTGTCGTTAATGAGTTCAAAGTAAAAATAAATTAGACCTTTTTTCTTGCATGTAATACAGATGTATGTATATCAATGAATGGTGGATGTATGTAAATCCATCTAAATATTTGGGACATTTATCTTTATAGCCTCGGGACAGAAATGGAGATGATCTGTTTTCCACGAAAGACTTGACTGTAAATTAAATTTAATAACAATACCAAAAATAGCTTCGTGAAAAATCAGAACGAAACAAGGGCAATAATTGAGAAAAGGAAAGAATAGAGATGAGAAATTAAAGAAAATACCCATTTCTTGAAGAACATGCCAATTTGAAGAGATTTGGGTTTGAGGAAGCCATTAACGATGTGGAAGCTATGAAGAGTAGGAATGTGAGGAAGCTCGTCAACAAACATCTCCAACTTCTCAATATTGAACAGTCGTTCCTCAGGCTTCGTGTCTCCTGCATCTCCCGCTATGAGCCACGTCATTATTACGATTAGCAGCAACATGACTCTGGTCATCGTCTTCCGACAAAGCACAAACTCCATGTCTTATTTTCCTTCACGAGTTGTGTAAATATGCTTGAAGAAAAGTCAAAAGTTGAGGGGAGAAATTGAACAGGTCCTTTGGGGTTTTGTGTATTTATACATATGAATGCGTGGTGTGTAGCTTTATTGCTCTTTCCTTTGACACTCTTGAGTCTTCGAATTTTGTTTTGTACTTATATGTAAAGTAAATTGGGTTTTTGGTATATATATCATATATGTGTAACGAATGTATCCACAATCAAATGCTTTCTCCGTTTATTTCTATAGGATGCTTTTTAGTTTTCTATTTATTTTTAATTACCATGGTTTTTTTTTTGTGTGTTCAAGACTATTAAAATGTTTTTTTTAGATTTCTATGTAAATTTTTAGTTTATTAAATGCTATAAAACTAAAATAGATTGGTCAAAGAAATTTGAAAGCTACAATGTGATCAATTTTTATCCGTAGTCAAAGATTTTAGTTACAGTGTAAAACTTTGAAATTTTGGTTTCAATTTGTTTTGAAAGTTGGTAACATGATCGTCATTTAAGTGTCTTAAGAAGACTTGAATGTTGACCCATATTAGTATTATTCAATTTTTAACCATTTAGTTGAATTATTTTTAGTTAAGTATTAAATCATTAATTTTCTTATAATTTTTTTGAAGTATAAAGATTTTATTACAATATTTTAATGATATTCAACAGATAATTTTACCATTCTACCAAAATCCACCATAGCAGAATTTACCTATATCACACCATCACCATGCTGCTGAAAAATTATTTTGCAAAATTGTCTCAATTATAGAAGTGCATCATCTAAGAATCTAACTTCATATGTTTTGGTGTAAAAGCACTAACTAACCCTTAGTTAATCACTAGATCAAACAGCTTCTACTATTTTTTTGAACTAGAGTGATGAAAAAATTCAAAAAAAAAAAGTTATGAGTAAAATTTCCTTCAATTCATTTTCATGTTTACTTGGAATTGAAGTACCAGTAATAGTTAAGGTATTAAGGTTAAAGTTATTCGATTGATTTTACTAAATCTATTTCAGGTTATTCAACAAGTACATGCTTTAATAGCTTGAATGTTTGTAGTTTTTAGAATGGTTTTTGGTTTTTATTTTTCAAAATCTACTTTTTTAACCATTCAAGTTTTTCAGAAAAGAGATTCCCTAAATTTTAGGAAAACTAGTTTTTGTTTGGTTTTATCATTTACAAACAAAATCCAAAAACCACAAATTGTGGGTTTTTCATTTTTCTCTCTCTACTTTGATTACGGGATTTGATTTTTTTCTTTTCACTCTCTTATATTTTTTTCAGTATTTTGAGTTATTCAAGATAATAAAAGCAACAACTAATATCTATAATTACTTATGTTTATTAGTTAAAAAAATAATTACTTCCTTTATTAAAAATTCAAAAATCTATTTAATAAATACTTCCTCTATTAGTTAAAAAAAATACTTCTTCTATGGAACATTCAAATAATTTTATAAAATAAATATATGTGGCTTTACATAATAATTTTTTTTGTGTTTCTTATTATTTTTATAAGAAATAATATTTTTGTTTTAGCAAATTTTATTTTTATTTTATCATGTTTAATTTTGTAAACAAAATTAATATTTCAAATATAGTCAAAAACCAAAAACTAAATAAATCATCATTCAAGTTTCTTAAAAACTAAAATCTACAGCAAAATCAAAAACCAAAAATTGAAAAACCAAAATCTAAAAATCAAAAATCAAAAACCAAAAACCAAAAACCAAAAACCAAAAACCAAAAAACAAAAACCAAAAACCAAAAACCAATTAAACATTCAGGGAATAACGGTATGTTCAGGTGAATATTCTACCAGTAGTTGATGTATCTTACAACAGGTGTTAAACCTACCAAAATTTGTAATATACCATCGTAATATACATTAATCTCGGAAATCAATTTTACTACAATGTACACACTAGAAACAATCTATTAGTTCATCTGTTATCCGTGGAACTCAAACAATACGAGTGCTAAGTATATTTTTCACAGGATGATGGATATAAAATTGAGCTTTATTTCATTCGCGATAAACATAAAAATTGTCACTTAAGAGTTTATTGTATTATGTAGCTTTGAGCTGCAATAAATCTGCAAAAATCAAGATTTTTAGGGAAATAGAGTTGACAGAGAATAGAAATCTACATTAGAACAAAAAAAATACAACAACACAAAAGCTTTAAAAACAAAAGATGAGGCCCAACTTAATTCCATGTGAGAATAATACTCAGAAGTCAGAACCCATGATAACTTTTCCAAAAGAAAATAGAACATATGCAATTTATAGATTAAACTCAAAAGAGAACTAAAGAAGAGTGACATCAGCCTCTTATTGCACATCAAGGTATCATTGCCTGGAAATCAATCTCTTGAACAAAAAAGCAAGACAAAGTTTGGATATCTACTAAACCATTTTACTATCGCTGAGACGCGAAGACAAAATTCTAAAAACCTAAAAGACAAAGTTCAGAAAGGATCACAAGATTCACAACAAAATATACAAACTATGAGGATGATAGGAAGGGCTTATATGTTGTAAACAGTTAGTTTTTCTTTCTACAACCAAACGTTGAATGAATTATTCTTTAACTTTTAAAAATAACCTACTGCCTACACCTAAAACGTTAAAAAAGGAACTATATTACATTTTATCTTTTTAAGTTTAGGGTTTGATTGACGAGTGTTATGTATTTTCACATCGATAATTTTTTATAAGGCACCACATCTCTTCCAATTTTTTAATTTATACATATTATTTAAAACTACATATTTTTCTTTCATTTTTGGTTGGGCTATAAAGAGGAAATTACCTAAAACTAAATATTTTGGCTTCAGAAGATTTATGAATAAAATATTTTTTTTTCAACCCCGTATCAAAATTCTATAATATTAAAACTTACGATCATAGCAAAAAAAAATCATAATCTTTATTTTTTGATAAAGTAGAGAAACCTGAAAAAGAGGAAAAATAAGAAAAATGTTCAAAAATGTTAACCAAGATCTCCAGGCCCAATAGTAAAAGTTGTGCTAGTAGCCTCCTACCGATGTGGGTTCTAGTCCCTTTGACCACCAGGAATTTAACATGTTCCTTGGGTCCAAGAATTAGTTCGATGTTCATTCGAATTGGTCTATGATCGGTTCTTCGGTATCCGGAAACCTGATATAATAAAAAAAATGAAGAATGTTCCTTGATTATATTTAGGATCCTTATATTTGGCGGTATGGAGGTAGAAGAAAACTAGATCAATTTCTCATATAACCTTATCAGCTAAGACCAATACTCATATGATCTTCTTGTTTTTGGCATTTATTTTTCATTTTCTTTTTAATGTGGATCACCTGTAAAAGTCTTTTTTGCCCTTAAAACTAAGTGTCCAAAACTCATCTCTTCTCTTCCTTAAAAACAATCAATCCACGTTTCTTCTTCTCTTCTCTTTTCAGCCACACTGAAACCCTAACTCCCCAAATCCGACGAACCACCGTTGCTGACAAAACACAATCTTCCTGATTTCGCCAATCAAATCCACATGCGACCCAATGGCACCTCTTACAAAAAAGAAGAAAGGGAGTCCACCGACGAAGAAAAAATCCAAAACGGTGAAAACGAAGGTGAGCCTTCCTCCTCCGGTGTTGAGTTCGGAGGCTCCGGCGTCGAGTTCGAAACAACCCACGAAGAAGAGCATCTTGCTGCCCCTCGAGAAGTGGAGAGGAGATCTCGGAAGAAATTAAAGGAGAAAACTTCCGGTGCTCCGCCTCCGCCTCCGCCTCCAACGGCACCGGTGACCGCCCTTTCCCTTTCCCGTGTGGCTAGGGTTAGAGAAGCAGAAATCACGGGCTACACCGCCAGCTTCACCTTCGGCTTCACGGGCTTCGCCGTGTCAAGCAGCTTCACGGGATTCACCGTCGCCGGCGCCTACACGATTGCAGAGCTTTCAGAGAAGGCGATTGCAGAGGAGAAGGGGATTGCAGACCAGATTTTTGGTAAGAAATATTTCGATTTATATTTGAGTATTTGAGAAATAGTTCTAATTTTTATGATGACATGATAATGCAGGTGCGCCGAATCAACACAAGAGTTTGCGGATGCTTATTTTGGTGCGGCGACACAACCAACTGAATCAACTCAACCTTCGTCTTCTCCTCCGTATTCTCCTCCAACTGTCGCAGTCCAGCCTGGTTTTGGTGAGAAATGGTTTGCTTTGACACCTTTTGCACTGATTTTTGCATTATGATAATTCAGCCTGGTTTTGGTGAAAAAAGGTTCGCTTTGACACCTTTTGCACTGATTTTTGCGTTATGATAATTCAGCCTGATTTTGGTCATTTTGGGCTTATTTTCATTGATTTTTTTTCTGCACTGAGAAAAATCTACAGGTCCAGCGAGAAAGTCCTTAGAACAAGGAGATTGATCCAAAGGTGTAAGAGAGGTTCAAGAGCTCCAAAAACTCCAAGACCTGAGAGAGTGTTAAAGCTTTCACATTTATTGCAGTCCCCATATGTTCGAAAATGAGAACTTATTTTATTTGTTTTATGTATTTTCGACTTGTTATTAATTTAAGTACTTAGACTTAATCATGAATCTAATTATTTTCAGACTTAAGATGATTTTATATATTTATTATCGAAGTAGTATAACTAGTATAGCTAGTATAATTAGTAAAACTAGTATTATTATGTCCAATGGTACAACTAGTACAATTCATATAATGTCTGAAAATGATAATACGTAAAAAGTTCACCAAAAGGATTAAAAAACTCATGAAAAACGTCCTTAAAAAAATTGAATCCCGTGAGAAAAATTTTTTTGTGAAGAGTTGTACCAATGATGCAGTTATACCATTTGTTTTTTTTTGTGAAGAGTTATACCTTCGTCATAATAACTTGTAACTAGTAGTACCATGCTGTAAATCAAATTTATCTAGTTGTACTTTTGAAATTAAGTATATAAATTACTTATTACATATTCCTGTATAATCAAAATGTGAAAAAAATAATTTGGTAATAAAACTCTATGTTATGTGCCTAAGATTGTGAAAGTAACATTAGAAGTATAAGGTAGATGATGGAATGATAACATTATCATCAACTCATTAGTGAAATTAGCTTTTAAATCACTAATATTGTGGTGGAATGGTGTTTTTAGTGTTTTATTTTTTTATTTAACATGAGAATTGTATTATAATACATTATATATGCATTATAGAGATTTATTATCAAATTTATAGGAGGTTCAACTACAATAGAGTTGTATGAGTTATACCACTTGTACTAATACTACCAATTGTACTAGTCCTACTAGTTGTAGCAATCGTACCACACATGAGTTGTACAAATCGTACCAGTTATACTAGACATATTTGACTCGGAATATAGAGTTGTACTACTTGTACCTAGTCATACTGATAGAAATAACATGCATGCTTACATCCCAAGTCTGACATTCTTTCCATCTTTCTCAGTAACATTGTACTCAAGCTGAAAGGTGTTTAGCTCTTGCACAATTAACTTCTTAGCAACCGGAAGCTGGTTATGAAATTTTTGATGCAAACGCGGAACTAGTTTGTATCTCAGGCACTTCAGCAGAAGCCTTTCGGTATTTGTTAAATCTCTCAATGATCTTTGCCAAAATGACGTCAATCATTGGTAGTAACGACAACTTCCTGGCCTCTACCAAAACATTGTTAAGGCTTTCGACAGAGTTGGTGGTGTCTATGTTGTACATGTCACCTGGAAAATAACATCTTGCCCATTTCCTCTCATCAACACTGACATCAAGATACTTTGCAGCTTGTTTATAATCTTTCCATTGTCCTTTGCAAAAAAAAAAAAAAAACATCATCAACAAACTGAAGTTGTACCAGTTCTACTAGTCAGATCAGATATACTCGTTTTGCTCATTTTATTAATCGTACCAATTATACCAGTGATACTAATTAGACCAATGATACGAGTTGTACTAGTTTTACTCGTCAAACCACTTATACTCGTTTCGCTTAGTTTCTTAATCATACTAGTTGTGCTAGTTGGACCAATGAAACTAGTTGTACCAGTTAGACGAACGTGAGTTTAATGTGTGAGTGTGGGATCAATGGGAAACACGATTAAACGTGAGCCGTTAGATCGTCGTTTAATCTGACGGTTCAGATTTGTTTTGTTTTGTTTTTTCATTAATGGCAAAATAATTTTGCCTATTATTGTGAGGTTCAACGTGGACTGTTCGATCTTCATTTGATTGGATGACTGAGATTAGATTTTACTTCCTCATTTCATTAAGGGTAAAAATGTCAATTCTCTCACATAAGGTCATGTTAGAATAGTGAGAGTCATTTTTGGTTACTTTTTTGTATAGAAGGTCATGTCAGAAATTGATCCAAGAAAACTACCGTTCATTAGAACAAAAGAAGGCCCATTAGGAGAGACATGCATGCGAGCCCAATAGAATATCACTCCTAGTCTAGTATTTCGCTCTTGTTTGAAGGGGTGAGAAGAAGAACCCAACCCAACCGAATTATAAAAATCAGCTGAGGGGTTGAAAAAATATCTTATATATAATGAGCCAAAGTTCTCGTTCTGCACCATGTACTGTCACGTGTCCAAACTTTCACTCACCAGCCGAAAACGATGTCGTCTCATATTTTGCAGAGTTGGGCTTACCTGTTTGAAGTTTTCAAATGCTTTGTTGGGTCTATCTACAACAAACCCAGAAAGAATAGCTCGCCTTCGTCTCCATCTTCCGCCGCCGTAGACGCATCGAAACGCCGGGATTCTTCATCTTCCCTCTTTCACTAAACTTGATTCCGCTTTCATTAATCGAGATCATTCGTGATCACTTCCTAATCTTAATTTCTCGCTGCAACACATTATAATCTTCAAATTGCCCTTTTGCTTTTCATCTTTTTTTACGGTTTACATCATTGTAAGCTGAAACTCTGGGGAAGATAATTCTTATTGCAAGCCTGCTTCACTGTTTTCACAATTAAAGCTAGGTTTTTTTTTGGTTTTTGGATTTAATCATTGCACTAAGTATTTGATTTTACGTAAGAACAATTAAAAAGTAGGTGAGTTTTGTTTTCCTGTGTTGTTGTTTTGATTCATATGGACCTGCATATTGGTTTAGAACCAAAGGATGCAGTTGATTGGTCGTATAGAGGAGAAGAAGCTGCTAATCTGGTTCTCGCTTACACTGGATCCTCTCCCACTTTCATTAGTCTCTTCGATATCTTTTTTTTTTTCATATTTCATTTCAATATATTGAATCTGATTTTCTTGGGACTGTGAACGCTAAGATTGACTTTACATTATTTCTCCTCTTTTGTGTTATGTGTGAAGTTAGGAAAGATGACGAGATTATAAAAAATGCGAAATGACGGGAAAGAAGAAAACGGAGATTAAGGAACTTCTTTTTTGCCAGAACAAGGAGATTGCAGAGTTTTTGTTTGTCAAACATGTCATGAGACCTTTGTTGGGTCATAAACATGTCAACCCTGGAGTATGTATCCTTTTACTTGTCATCATGATATGTTAAAAAAACATATGCAATTGGAATGTTTTGAAGAGTTTAGCTTTGTGTCTCGAGGTCTTCTTATTGCAACTTTTTGCAGGTCCGTCTTCTTGTAGCAAAGGAATTTCTTGAGTCTGTAGAGAACATTTTGACATTTAACGGCCTTCTTGGCAAGCTGCTGCAGCCAGCGTGGATACTAACCGCAGTTTAGTGCTTCTGATGGATGATCGGACAGTTTTCGCCCACGGTAATTTGACTTAAGCTATGGTTTAGGGTAGTCGTTTACATGTCAAATGACTCATGGAGATGACACAGGGTTAGTATTCTCTCCAAAAGTCGCATTTATTCAAGTTCTTTATGCCGCTAACTTCAGAGATAGTGGCTTTTAAAGATTCGTTGATGTGTGTGAAGCTGTTGAATCCACCTCGCTTAATGCTGGAATCCATCCTAGAATAGATAAATGCTAAAACAAATCTTCCGGCTGGAAGTATTCAGATCGGAAGTTGAAAGATGTTATATTCAGAAACGAAATTGGTTCAAAAGATTTGGCGAAAAATCAGGCCAGTTGATAACCTCACATTTTACCTTGTTTTAGCATGCATTTTGTAAAGGTTTTGTATCCTTTCATGCATTCATTCATCATGTTTAGTTCACTTTTGCATTCATCTTAGAAATTTTGGGTTTTAGACTAGGCATTGCATATTTTGCATGGTTTGGAGTCTATTTCAGGTCTAAATGAAGCTATGGAGAACCCTTGGAGAATGGTGAATGATGTGGACATGAGGAACCAAGCATAAGGGCCAAGATGATGGGTTTTAGGCTGCACCAAAGCCCTGACCAAAGCTGAGAGAAAGCTGCTTGATATGCAGATTGATATGAAATGTATGGGTCCGAACAAAGGTCTTCCGGTGCGATTCAGCCTTATCACCCTTCATCTAAGTTGAAGAGGATCGAGTTAGCTTTCCAATGGAGTTGGAATCAGGTCATTCCGATCTGTGGTTGAAGAGATATGACGATTCTAGCAACAAGGACTCTTGAAGCAAACTTATCCGAAAAATGTTGACTTTTTGTAGACAACTTTGACCAGACGAAAAATGGCATTTTCCTATAAATACTCTTGACCTAAAAACATTTCTCTTCATCCTTTCTCTTGCCCCCAAAGCTTGTGCTTTGGTTTCTTCATAGATCTTAGTACAAATCCTTTTAGGATAAGAGATTGGATCATTGTATATACTCTTGGTTTTTGTTTTCTTCTTCTTTTAATCTAAGTCTTTTATGCTTTAGTCTTGTCTTCCTTTTGTTCTTGTCTCTTCATTTTCGAAATTTCATGTTCTTGTGTTTTGGAGTTCTTGATTTTTGATGAGCAATGTGTTTCCTTTGATGTTTAAGGATGATTAGGGTGTTAGATCTTTGAATAGCTCTTCTTATGTGATTATGCTTAATGCTTAGTACCTCTTGTTAGAAAAGCTAAATCCTAGGCTTTTTAGTTATGCCCACAAGGTGTTTGCTGAAATGCTTGATAGAAGTTTTGGTTGATGTAATGTCTTGCTTAACTTGTGCTTAAGGCTTAGTATAACATTGATGGGAAATTGTCTTTAGATGCTGATTATGCATGAGAGTGTGAGTTAATATCTGAACCATTGCTTAAGAGATTAGTAAACCTAGCCTAAGAGATTAGATGTCTAGCATGCTTATTAGGCTTTTTGGACCTTATGATTTAATGCTTGATTGTCATAGATACACCATTAACCATGGGTTTGAAATGTGATAAGTCAAAGGGATTAGTACCAAGAGATTGGATTAGTCTAGATTAGTAGTCCTTGCCTAGAGTTAATGCATTGATCTTTGCTTGAAAGTCTTGTTCTTAATTGCAATCACCTTGTTAATCATTAGTCTTGAACATCTATTTTCTTGTTTGGATTTCTTGCTTTAGGTTGTTAGAAATTAAAACCATTATATGTGTAGGCCTAGCTTAGCAAATTTTCTGCATCTTGGGTGTTCCTTGGCCTATGGATTGGATTGATAACCTCTTGTACTTCAATGACATGATTTTTGACTTGAGGAATTGAGTCACAAGACCTAAAAAGTCAAGTATCAATTTGGCGCCGTTGCCAGTTCATTGTGTTTAAGGCATTTGAGTTTGATTTCTTGCTTAGACTAGGCCAAAAGTCAAGCTTTGTGACTATAAACTAGCACACTTGGAAGGTAGTTCCATGTCTATCCCTTGTATATATTTCTTCCTTATGCTTTTGATTTCTTTTGTTTAGTGTTTCAGGTTTCAAGATGTCTCAAAAGGTTCAACAAAGGTGTGCAAAGCTAAGGAGCTTACAGCAGCTTATTCAAAGAGTTGGTGCATTGATCCTGGCCATAAAAAATTGGTAGGCTACATACTGAGTACAAACCAGACATTTATGCTCAGTTTGATTGTCTGTCCATGCACCAACTTACTCTCCCAATGGCGACTGCACCAAAGGTGAAGATGTCTCCACATTTCCACTCCTCCTCCATTACAAGACCTTGAGGTATACTCCAATACCTTTGCACTTTTCCTATTTTCTTCTTCTCTTAATTTTTGAATTGTTGGCTCCTCTTGCACTTTCATTACACAGTGGATTACACAGGGACTGTGTAATTTAAGTGTGGGGGGAGGGTGTGATACTAACAATTCTCTTTCAAGTTTTGACATTCATCTCTTGCATATCTCTCATAATTGCAAAAAATTGAGATTTTTGAAAAAAAAAATTCGAAATTTTTAAAATTTTTGAGTGATCATCTAGTTGCATCTTGCACTTTAGGATTGCATCTAGTTGCATTTGCATTTAGGTTTCATGCATTTGAAATTTTGAGCATGATGTTTGCCTTTGAGAGATGTTAATTTTTGAAATCACCTCATTGCCTAAGTTGTTAGTTCTTTGATGTTATGGTCTTGTTTGAATTGAAGTTTGAACCACACTTGGAATTCTTTGCTTGATACTCTTGTCTTGATGAAGCTTGCATGATCTGAATTCAGTCTCTATTTACTAGAACCATAATTTGAATATTGAATTATCATGTCTTATGCATTGAAAGTGTTTTCATGGATACCATACACATACTTGGGCTTTCTTTTTCCCTTCTTTGTCCCCTCTTGCTAGTCCAAGTAGATTTTCCTGCCATTAACCAAACCTTTTTTTTCAAGCCAAAAATTATTTGTGAGTGATTGTGAGGCCTTTTCTATAAGGAATGAGCTTAGTAAAAAGTGTTGGGTTAGAACTACAAAGGGACCCTTCCATTGTAGAACTAGTTCACCCTCTTGAGCTAGATAGGCTAGGATGTTTTGGTTAATAAGGGATAGTTTTGGGATTTTGATTTTGGGTTATCAAGTGAAGAAGGAAAAGAGAAAGCAAAGGAAAAGGAATGCACATAAGTAACCTTGGAAAGTTTGGCTAATCATTAAAAGCTCTATGCAAATGAAGAAGGTGTCCAAAGCTAGCAAAGAGAACACCAGCAAAGTAAAGAAGAGCAAAAGCAAAGAAGAAATGGCTAAACCACCAAGAAGAATCAAAGAAAATGATGCACCATCAAAGAAGCTCCAAAGGAGAAAAAAGAATGGGATCAAAGAAGCAAAAAGCTTCAAGAAAAAGGGTAGAATAGGATTATGTTTTGGGGAAGAAGCAAAGGAGTTTAGATCACTTATGGGTTTTGGGGTAGATGGGAGTTTACCTTTGTATGCATAAGTTGTTCTTTACCCTTAGCATTTTACCAAAGCTCATTCTATTTTCTTGAGAGAACCCTTGCACTTAAATATAACCAGTTTGAAATTGTTTGAGGTCATCTTTGCCTCATAAGCCTTGTCCTTAGCCAAATGAAACACAAGATTTGCATAAGCATGATCCACTTGGTTGATGAGTTAATTGAATGTTAAAGAGATTGGATGATGTGATTGCTTGTGTAAGATAGGCTTGAGTTTTCTTGTATATGTTTGTGATGAGTGTGGCTAGATTTTCAGTAAGAACAAACATCATTTGCATTTCAGAATCATTAACTTGGACAATGACTTGATTTTTATTATTGACATCTTTCAAATCAAATAGCTCCAATTTTCAACATTCTCTTCCACCATGTTTTTACTTGCTTGAGGGCAAGCAAGAGCTAAGTGTGGGGGAGTTGATAACCTCACATTTTACCTTGTTTTAGCATGCATTTTGTAAAGGTTTTGTATCCTTTCATGCATTCATTCATCATGTTTAGTTCACTTTTGCATTCATCTTAGAAATTTTGGGTTTTAGACTAGGCATTGCATATTTTGCATATTTTGGAGTCTATTTCAGGTCTAAATGGAGCTATGGAGAACCCTTGGAGAATGGTGAATGATGTGGACATGAGGAACCAAGCATAAGGGCCAAGATGATGGGTTTTAGGCTGCACCAAAGCCCTGACCAAAGCTGAGAGAAAGCTGCTTGATATGCAGATTGATATGAAATGTATGGGTCCGAACAAAGGTCTTCCGGTGCGATTCAGCCTTATCACCCTTCATCTAAGTTGAAGAGGATCGAGTTAGCTTTCCAATGGAGTTGGAATCAGGTCATTCCGATCTGTGGTTGAAGAGATATGACGATTCTAGCAACAAGGACTCTTGAAGCAAACTTATCCGAAAAATGTTGACTTTTTGTAGACAACTTTGACCAGACGAAAAATGGCATTTTCCTATAAATACTCTTGACCTAAAAACATTTCTCTTCATCCTTTCTCTTGCCCCCAAAGCTTGTGCTTTGGTTTCTTCATAGATCTTAGTACAAATCCTTTTGGGATAAGAGATTGGATCATTGTATATACTCTTGGTTTTTGTTTTCTTCTTCTTTTAATCTAAGTCTTTTATGCTTTAGTCTTGTCTTCCTTTTGTTCTTGTCTCTTCATTTTCGAAATTTCATGTTCTTGTGTTTTGGAGTTCTTGATTTTTGATGAGCAATGTGTTTCCTTTGATGTTTAAGGATGATTAGGGTGTTAGATCTTTGAATAGCTCTTCTTATGTGATTATGCTTAATGCTTAGTACCTCTTGTTAGAAAAGCTAAATCCTAGGCTTTTTAGTTATGCCCACAAGGTGTTTGCTGAAATGCTTGATAGAAGTTTTGGTTGATGTAATGTCTTGCTTAACTTGTGCTTAAGGCTTAGTATAACATTGATGGGAAATTGTCTTTAGATGCTGATTATGCATGAGAGTGTGAGTTAGTATCTGAACCATTGCTTAAGAGATTAGTAAACCTAGCCTAAGAGATTAGATGTCTAGCATGCTTATTAGGCTTTTTGGACCTTATGATTTAATGCTTGATTGTCATAGATACACCATTAACCATGGGTTTGAAATGTGATAAGTCAAAGGGATTAGTACCAAGAGATTGGATTAGTCTAGATTAGTAGTCCTTGCCTAGAGTTAATGCATTGATCTTTGCTTGAAAGTCTTGTTCTTAATTGGAATCACCTTGTTAATCATTAGTCTTGAACATCTATTTTCTTGTTTGGATTTCTTGCTTTAGGTTGTTAGAAATTAAAACCTTTATATGTGTAGGCCTAGCTTAGCAAATTTTCTGCATCTTGGGTGTTCCTTGGCCTATGGATTGGATTGATAACCTCTTGTACTTCAATGACATGATTTTTGACTTGAGGAATTGAGTCACAAGACCTAAAAAGTCAAGTATCACCAGTCGTGTAGTCTTTCCTCTACTACAATTATATAGTCTTATAACATGTATGTCAGTTATCGATTTCTTCTATTCTGAGATCAGGTGAGAACAGTGAGGCTTGGCACTGGAGTAAGATAGATGTCATAAGAATTGAGAGGAGACTTGATTGAAAAGGTCAAGGACTTGCTAGCAAAAATACCGGAAAGATCTCTATTTGATGTGGCAAAAGAGAAAGGTCGAAAAAATCACTCGAAAGGTTGATACTTGAGATGGATTATGGAATCCCTGAGTTAAAAAAAAAAAACTGATTATAGGCCCATGATGTGACAAAGTTGAAGTGGATAAGTATGTGAAAGAGTGTACCATACATCAAAGTCAACGTTGAAGTTGAAGCACGAGGTAAGACTATGTACACCCCTTAAGCAGCCTGTAGTAGAAAAATTATTCTGTTTGTCGTACACAATAATAGTCTACTTGATTAATCACTTGGTAAGTAAAGTTCTTTTTTTAAAAAAAGCAACGAGTCTCTTCGAATTTTCTCTGCAGCCTATTATATGCTTTGCATCAGGACAGCCAGCAAATAAATGGACTCATTAGAGAAGAAACATTCAAAAATTAATAGATGTTGCATAATATTGTAATGATTTTGATTTTGATTTTGTATTCTTTTTTTTATGGCATATAATCAAATGTAAGAACATAAATCTCATGAGTATCTTTTATGATCATATCGTCCATGGCTATCTGAATACATAAAAAATGCAACAAAAAGTATTAAAAAAAACTAATTATACAACTAACTTAAAAAACAAACACAACTGAAAATCGGAAAAAAATCAAACCCGTGCGCGAGTGTTACCTGATCCTAAAGAAAAACAATTAAGAAAAGCAGAAAAGAAAAACAATTAAGAAAAGCAGAAAAGCTAAAGAAGGTAAACTTCATACTTTGAAATTTGAATGCTGCGTAACTAATGAGGGCAGAATGCTAAACAAAAGACATACATGTTTTTTACTAATACATTACACATTTCTCACAGGTATCCCAGTGGAACCAAAACTCAACCGCCAAACCAAAGACAAAAGCAAAGAATCAAACATTTGCAAATCCTTCTTTTCTTAAAAACCAAAAACAAATTGATTTTATTATTTACATTAGTATTTTCTTCATTCATAGCAAATTTTAGGTTCAATGGAAGACTTTGGTAATAAAATAATTCATCCACCCGGCTTAGGTTCATGCAAATATTATACGTAGTGTCACAAAAAATAATCTACAACAATATAGTAATTCTTAAAACTATACAACAAATAAATCGTAAAACATTCAGGAATGCGTAGTTTTTATTAAACTAAATATAATACAAAGAAAATAAACTGTCAACCAACGGAAGATCATCCCGCTCATGCGCGGGGTGAGCAGTTCTACTAGTGTACATAATATCTGAACCAAATCTGAATTTATGCAACCAAAACAAAGTTATTATTAATCATTAAAAAAATTATTTACATACAAAAATACAGTTAAGTACTGCATACTACAAATATGATATATGCAATATTAATCATTTAATCACTTTAATTTTATTTAAATATAAAGGATTTGAATCTAAACTGAACCGAAAATTTTCAAGTCAGAACCACCCGATCAAAATGAAATACAACCAGGTTATATAGTTTTGACCAAATTTTCAATTCAGAAAAAACCTGGAACCTCGAGTGTAAACGAGCCAGAGAACGAATGCCCATCCTTAGTTGCCGTATTATAAGAGAGAACTGAGAAATTACTGTGTTTATAAACTAATATTATTTTACCATACAATCATATGTTCTGACATTTGCCAAATCACAGTATTGACTTATCTCGGTGTTCCTAGTCAAAATGACTGAGAGCGGTCGATGTCTCAGTTACTGTACACGTGGCAATTGTCTAAAAGGCTCATCTTGTACCTATCTTTATAACGAGGCTGTCACCACCAAATCGACGGTTCACCAAGTCCTACCAACGCTGCTTTAAAATTGAAACGCACGCGATGATTTTGCGTTTACGATCGTGTGCCCTTTCTCGTCGCGCCATTTGTTTTGTTTTGCGTCCTTTTCACAACTTCAAAAAATCTATCATTACTTGACTTGAGCTTGTGTTAAGTCATACTTTAATAATAAGTTCATTTCAGTTAGCCTCCAACACATGATTGGGATTTCGACAGCGATGTATATTTATATGTCCTCTCATCCTTAGTGCCGTAAAATTATAAAAATTTGAATTTTTTTCTTCTTGGGTAAATATGTACGATCGATTAATGTGTGGATGATTAAATTAAACGATTTAGCGATATGATCCATGCGGACCATGCATGTACGGAACATACTCAAAAAATATTATAATTAAGAAAAAAAAAGAAAAAATTGTGCAGTAGACGAATCGTATCCTAAGAAACGCGATCTCTAAGAGCATGATTATCGCAGTATCTTGAGACCGTCTCTTAGAATAAAAAGTGATAAAAATAAATCAAAAATAACTAAAAGATGAAGAAACGTCTCCTAATTCTCCTAATTAGTATACGTCTCTTGACAGACAAGTGTTGGTCTGAGAAAACACGAACTTGGTTTCAACGAAATCTTTTCTTCTAGCCATTGTTTTTTTCCTTTCTGACTGATTCAACTAAATCTTTACTTTGGAGGCACAACAAACATTTCAATCTTATCGATCAATCAATTATCATCTTCTTCAAGTCTACTTGTGCTTCCAACTTCTGGGAAGTTACTTTGATTAAATTCAAGCTCACTCAAATCAAATGGAGATCAAGTCTGGTTTATCCGCTTTCGTCACCGCGGCGCTTCAGGGATCGGTTAGATTCCATTTCCGATTTCGTTTGTATTAATCTGGTTCTTTTGGTTCGGGTGTGTGTACGTTTTTATTTTCTCCAATTGGATGTAATAATTTATCTCCAATTGGCCTAAACACAATACTTTGTTTCGTTATCATCTTATGTCTTTTGCTTTAGTTTCAGACTCCGATCGTTTGTTTCCACGAGATCTATAGTTGAATCTGATCAAACATTACTGTGTTTCGTTGAAAAAAATCTCACCTTTTTTTTTCTTCTTATTTGGGTTTGTTTTAGGATGAAAATTGCAAAAACTGAAACTTGGGCGTGTATATGATCATTGTTTATAACTGAAATCGAAGCTAATCTATCTCTATATTTATTTCGTAAATTTGAGTTTCTTCTGATGCGTTTTGTTTTGGCACTTGCCTGGGAACAACTTTATGTTTTTGAGTCTCTATTGTCTGATTTTTTTTTCTGGCAATTTCAGTATGTAAAATGTGGATTTGCTGGAGAGAATTTCCCAACATCTGTTAGTGCTGCTGTTGCTCTTTCTGTTTCTGGAGAACTCGCTTCTCTTGCTAAATTTCTGGTCTTTGAGATATATGATACTGAGGATTGAGTTGAGTCGTTAGGGGAGGGAGAGATACATCGCACAAGAAGTGGCGTTGTGTAGATGTGAAAGTTAGATTAGATACGATTCGTTATTGTCTTTTGATTCTTTGTTGTTTGCAAATAGTTTGTAAGTATAGAATATTAGTGAATATTATGATTATGTTTTGTGCATGGAAGAAAGAAAAAAGGAATCGTACTTATGCATATATCGCTTTGCTCGTTTCAGTGTTGCTGTGATGACAAGAGCTTCCCTGACTATATGACTCAAAGGAAGGATCTCCTGCTTCTACAGAATATCGCAAGCTACATGCTCCTTGCTTGTGGTCTTATCTACTCCATATCAGTACGATTTCCTAAAATTTCACACTCTTCCTAATCTACCTCTCTTGTTTTTACCCTTGCCCTTGTATCTTTTCATATTAGTTTTGTGGTACACTGTTTCTTGGCACACTGTTTCTTTTGAAAATGCCTTGCGCTGGAAAATGATTCTTGGCACACTGTTTATTTTGATCAATCTCTTCTGCCAATTTAACATCTGCCTCTGTTTGATTTGGTTTTTGCAGCAGGCTCCCCCTTTTGTTGGCAATGTCTGAGTCCCCGTTTAATTTTTGGTCATTTTCTGAACTTTCAGGGAGTTCTGTGCATCGGCTTTCTGAAGCGTGCTCGACAGCAGAAGGAAATCTCAAGAGAACAAGCTGTCAAGGATCTTGAGGCATCGAGTTTTCATTTGCATCATCATCAAGATATTTGTCACATTGCTTCTAAATCATTGATCCTTGTTGTTGCAGGAGATAGTTTCTCTGCAAAGGATTGTGTGAGCTCGTACTTATCATTATCTTCTTCTTTCATCTCAACTTCACGTGAATCGTACTTATGTAAATTGTATATTTGTAATCGTACTTTATAATAAATTCAAAAAATAAATTCTAATTACAATTAAACAAAATTATTAAAAAAAACTTTTAAGAACCTCTAATGGGTTTTACCATTGGAGCAAAGAAAACAAAAATACTTTCACATGATCTCTTACCAAAAATTTAGTAATTGAATAATACTTAAGAGACCTTAATGGGTCTCCCCCATTGAACATGCTCTAACTTCCTCCTTACCAAATACTCCTTAATTCTTACGGCAAGATTTGGGGTGTTTATATTTAAAGACATGGATATATCTATGTTAAGTTAATTTATGATATCTGTCGCCATCTAAATTAAGTGTTACATGCATTAAAATTGAATTGGTTATAATTTTCATATGTATCCTATCGTCTTAAGTTCAACGCATTGTTGGTTATAAAAACTCTAAATGTAGTCATGACAGAATAGGCAAAACAAAACCCTAATGATACACACGATAAAAGAAATACTACTTGCTTCTTCCTCTATACACATAGCCAAAAGAGGAAAAAGTAAAACGTTAAGTATGTGCGGTAAGTAGCAATATTATATTGGTAATTTATGTATTACATAACGGAGCAAGCGTTGGGGTTCTCGTCGCTAAAAAGAGACATGATTATGTCGTCTGAAGCTCCGGGCAACGGCTGCGACTGCTCAGACTTCCTCACATAACCGGCGGGAGCTTTTTTGTCGTAAGCTCCGACTGCGTATGGATATGCGACCAGGTTGTACGGAACGTACGGCCACATCTCCGCCTTTTTCCCTGTCCTTTCGACTCTCTTCAACACCTTCTTCGGTTCCACGTACCCACTCACCGTCACTTTGTGTATCTTCCTGTTCAGCTCCACCGACTTCACTCCTGCGCCATGATTAGATTCATTTCAAAAGCTTGTTTTTTTTTGCAAATTATACAAATGGATCATATGGTGTCTTATATGAAATGAATTGATTGAGGTTTATGGAAATAAAAAATTACAATATAAAAAATAGAGAACTTTTTTTTTAATATCAGGAGCTATCATGAGCTGGAAATTCGAACCTTTCATTGAGGAAACGGCGTTCTTGACTCTGCGTTCACAACCGTCGCAGTCCATCTTCACCTTTATATTCACCGTCTGCCACCAAAAGAAAAAAACGGTTAAGCAAAAGTAAATAAAATATTAGGCTTTGAATAAACCAAAGCTACATATATAGCGTTTAGAAACTTTTTGTTTGTTGCTTAAAAACAAACGTGCCAAAAACTAAAATTTCTCATTTAATTTTAGGAATCCATAATCTTAAAAAGAACTTGCTTGAGAGAAATGAAATTGCAAGTTTTGATGCTAAAACAAACACAATTACAAGGAAAACCTTCATTAAAGATGAGGAGAAAAATATAGTTTAGAAGCAGTTTGAGTAACGTCGTTGTAAATATATAAAGACCTGCATGACTTTACGCTTCCTTCTTTTTTGGGAGACGTGGAAGTAGTCGGAGATGTATTCACAGAGAGAATCAAGAGCTCCCATTTTCTCTCACCAAGGCACAGAGAGATCAGTGATGCATATATATATTATCGTCTCGACACGACCATATATATTTATAGTAAGTATTTGGTGACTTAATGAGTTTGCCTTGTGCTGAATATTAGTAAATCAGTTAATTATAATTAAATGGCTTTAATATTCACAAAGTGTGATTATGGAGGTGTATATAACGAAAGAGGTGGCCCTCTAATGATGGATTCCTCCAAATATCACACGGCGGACAACGAAGCCGTTTTTGAGGCTAGTTCACACGACTCGGACAAAAGTATAATCTCCGTTTTATATTAGATGATGAACTACAATTTGAAGTATAGAATAAACAAAAGGGTGATTGTTTAATGGAGCATGTAGTTAAAATCTGTAAGTAAAGTGATAATTTTTCTTTTGTTAACGATGTCCTCGATCTATCCGTTGCTATGCTTGAGTCATAAAACAACGTCACGGGATTAGAGGTCTTTTCTAACACCCATCACCTCACAGTTCACATGCGTCAAATTTAATGCATCGGTAATGGCAATTATGGTTGTCTCAATCTTTCTTTTGACCAACTTAAACTTTTATTTTGGTTCGTGTCAAAAAAGGGTCTATAGATGATAGATTATTAATTTCTAATACATATCTATATGATGTCGATATATACGTACGTATGTGTATTGCGTAATTGTCATCGTGTATTGAAAACGACTAAGACCCTTTTAAATTAGTTGTTTTGTTACTTTGGATTTGGACAATGAATGGATGAATAGTAACAGGGTTTATAGATAAACTACACAATCACACACATTCAATTATTTTATTTAGGTAAGAAGATACAGCAAAAGGGAATAGTAATAGAACAAAAGAAGAAAGAAAAGGAATGTAGCAATTTAAGGGCAATGATTCGAAGAGAAAATAGGGTGTGTGGGGGTCCGATTTTACGAAGTAGACAACTCAATCAAACTAGTTATGTAGTCTGCATATAGTTTGAATAACACAAGCCCCTCCTCATTTATTTATTGTTTGCATTTTTATTTTTTTGGGTGTCTTTATACTTTCCACCCTATAAACTTCGTTGGCATTTCCTTCTCTTACACCCCAATTATCACATTCTTTAGACCTCTTTTCCCTTTTTACAAAGTTATATTTTACAAAGCTAGCTACTCATATAGCCATATATTTTAGGGTAAGATATACTTTGTTTCATCACAAGAAGTAGATTACAACTTTACTTGTATTAAGCTAATTAAAATGGAAACGGTTTATTATTTCAATGTCATTATCTTTTTATTTAGTTTTTAGTTTTAGTATCCAGTATCCTAGTTTTGTTGTGGAATCGCTCGGCTAATGTTGGAGGTGAGCATGCCACTTGATAAGAAAACTTCCGCGAGTCCACTACGTACATATAAAACATATGAACCGAAGTTCAAGTGACCAAATTAAATGACCCTATGCCTAAACTTTGCATATAGTGGAATCGAACCATGACCTTAACGAGTTTACGTACTTGGCCCTATATCCAATATCTCTGTGGATTGTTGTTATTATTATTATCAACATATAATATAAACTTAACTAAATATTTGTACTAGGGCAATTTATATGTACTGATTTAGGATCATAGGATCAATGTGTACATTCACCATATCAAGGTTAATAAAAGAACAGTTCTTTAACAGAGGTCAAGAAAGCATCACCTGGTCGCCATGGTTTATAAAATTTTACTTTTTAGTAAAGTGTCCCACAAGCATTTGACCCCAAATGAAGAAAAACCAACAATAAAAAATAGGTTACCGATATAAAGTTAATTCCAAAAAAGGTTATCTTGAAATAGTCAGCGACACACAAAATATCTCAGGATTAATAAATCGACGGATCAAAGCACCAAATAGCATTTAGCGTAGCCTCCCTTTTGAACTAGATATCTTTAATCAGGGAAACACCATTGATCAAAGACTTTTCATGCATGTCCAAATCCACAATTTGTAAAACGATAACAATGTCGACAAATTTACCACCATAATGCGGTACTATATGGCTTTTGGAGTATTATAGCCCAATCAATAACTTTGACTTCTTTTTGGTTAGTTTAATTACATTGACTTGTCTATTTGTCACAACAATAAAACTAAATTCATGAACCGAATCTAAAACATCTCTTTCTCAGCAGTTTCTGTATATGGCGAGTCACTACATCATGTACAGAACCAGTGGTGGAGGTAGCTTATAGCCTTGCTCAATGGTCAGTTGATGAAATTGTTTAAAACAATATCGGGCTCTATTAATTGAGCTAGTATCTTTAGGGTTTAAACTTCAAGACTATGAATAACCAACAATCACCTGATCACGATTCCGACTGCTGTGTTTGTGAACTTTTGCTCGGAAAGAAAACAATCATCTCTAACTGCTCAGATCTTCTGAAATTTAAGATATATCATAGACCATAAAAGTTCAATAGTCCAAAAAGATACAACAAGATGTAGTTGAAGAGATGAACAAGAAGAGAAACCTAGCCATGAAAAGCCCATTTTCAGCCAAGAAGTTGGGTTTTCCTCAGCCTATCCATCTTCACAGCCAAATCCGCGACTTTATCTTTCCGGCCTTCATCAAGAAGAGCTTGTTTAAGAAGGCTAAACATAGGTCCCGGTGCCTTAATACCCACATCCAACATCTCATTGAAATACTCACAAGCCTCGTCTAATTTGTTCTCATGGCACAGAGCTGTGATCAAACTTGAGAACATGTGCATTCCTGGAAGAACCCCTTTTCCTCTCATCTCATCCCAAACTTTGATCGCCATATCCAATCTCTCTTTGTTGCAGAACATCCTCACCATGATCTCGTAAGTACTCACCGTTGGTTCACAGCTCATCTTCTGATAAACTTCATAGGCTTCTTTTGTCCTCTGCATCCGGATCAGGTGATGGAGGATTATATCATAAGTTCTAGCATTTGGTCCTATCCCTTTTGATCTCATCTCTTCCACGACCTTGAACGCGTCTTCAATTCTCTGCGACCAGCAATAAGCTCCTACAAGTGCATTGTAAGTGGGAGCTTCAAGGGGAAACCCTGAACTCTTCGATCTCTCGAAGAACTCGAGAGCTTGGTTCAGTTTCTTCTCGGAGCCAAGTCCATTGATCAGACTGCAGAAAATGTGTGGACTTGGCTTGCAATTCCTCTGTTCCATTTCATTGAAGAACCTGATAGCTTCATCATGCTTTTTCGCCTTGCAATGCGCATTGATAATGATACCGTAAGTGACAACATCAGGCTCGAAACCTTCGTCTTTCATCTCTCCGTAAACCTCATTTACTCTCAAAAGATTCAACTCCTGACCCCAACCTTCGAGTAAAATAGTGTACGACTTGATATCAGGCTGAAACCTTTTCTTTTTCATTTTGTCGAACACCTTCTGTGCATCTCCAACATTTCTTGATTTGCTCAACGTATCAAGCATTCGATTGAAATCAGTAGGTTCCATCTTAAAGCCATACTCTTCCATCTTATGAAACGCGGTTATAGCTTCCTTAACCTTCCTGGCTCGAGCGTAGCGTCTAGAGATGAGCGCGAACGTGTCTTTGCTCAAAAGCTTCTTCTGTTTCATGTCGTCTACAAGACTCCAAACGAGCTTGAATTGCTTGATCTTACCTAAGGATTCGATCAACGCGTTGTAGCTCGCGGTGGTGTGCTTGAAACCCTTTTGATTCTCTGCCCATTTGAAGACGGACAAAGCTAGAACACCCGCGTTGCTCAGCTTCTTCAGAACTTCCTCGACCAGTGCCGGCGAAAGTTTAACAGAAGCTTCGTCGAGCAGAGTCTCCACGCTCGAATCCGTAAATCTGGATAGGATCTTGCAGATTCTCTCGGCGTCTTGCGAAACTCTGACTTCATCATTAGCAGCGGAAACTTGGGTTTCAACAGAACCACCGTGAAATGATTGATAAACAATCAAATTTGAAGCTTTATGAATCCATGGAAACGATTCGAGTTTCAAGCTCTGTTCTCCGACAGAACAGATGCCCCAATAGACACGACGAGAGAGGTGTCCCCCGGGAAGTCTCCCAGCGAAGCGGAAGATACGAGAAAAGATCATTGGAGAAGAAATTTAGATTTCTCTTTCAGTTTACCTTTAAACCCTACAAGTCGCAGTCTCCACTAACTAAGGAATAGTGATCGCATTTGGCAGAATATTACCAATAAAGATTACAACAAGAACAAAAGTTCATCCAACTGCAAAGTCTAGTGGCTTAGCAAAAGGAATTACAAAAACTGGGGAAAGAGAAAAAAATATCTCCTTTCTCTTCTCCTCGTATACATACAGCGCCACTATTGCCCCCAAAGAATTAACCTTACAGACAGAAAACAATGTAATCTCGTGTCGTGTCCTGTGTAATAATATAATGATTCCGAGAATCTCCCACCATTCTCTTCACTTGCATTGATTTGTCTGTGAACTCAAATCATCAAGAAAATTCGTTATTGTCTCATCCAGCTTCTTAGCCTGAGGTCCAGCTTTGACCACGTTGACATCATCCCATTCCGAGCAAGGATCTGTCCACCAGCTGCTGTGGCTCGCGCACCAAGCGCCAGGAGTGACCCGGTAACGTCCCCGTTTCAGGATCTCTCTATCGACCATGTCAAGGACCGGATCGTCTTTCTTGAACTGCCGCGCGAAAGCTGCTCCGCTTTGAGCCATTTGCTCGAAATCCGATACGCTAAGGAAGTGTGGCTCCATCTTTGGTGGACTGTCCCAAATCATGTACCGTAAGTCCCCGTTGACTGTCGTGTTACTGAACTCGGGGGCGTTGCAGATCACGGTGTGGAAGTAGCATTCTTCAGCGAGAATGACGTTGTTGAAATACATGAGGAGGATTCTTGGTAAATTGTCCCAACCGAAGATGCAGTATTCTAGGAAAGATCTGCTCAGTACGATCCACGGCGAGCCTGCGTGATATCACAAACCACCAACACATGCCTATTTAGTTAGAATGAAGCATAACTATCAGCTACAGAAAGTATTGTTAGCTACTGAATATTTTGCCTGTAAAGACTTTGAAAGCATCTGGTGTTGGTCGTTTCTCTGTAGCAGTGAAGAGCTGTGTTCTTCTGGCTAAGTAAAGTGCTGGATCGACAACAATAGGCTTGATTCTCTGAGATCTACAGAAAAAAATACCACCATTCATAATCCTTACTGAATCTACAAAGGAACAGATTTAATAAACATTGCAAGAGACTGGAAAAAGAAAAAAATCTTATACTTACTCTTTCCAAGCAAGATCACTAGTATGATCAATGAAATTGACGCTTCTGTTCACCGAGGCAAACACATGAGATAGGTCTGAGAGAAAACATGAGTGGAAGAAAACGTTACTTTGAAATCCAGGTCATATGAAGACAAACAGAAGATGTGAGTGGAGTAATAAATATCAAAAGCATGTGTTTTGCAATAAAGAGATCAGTGTCGTTATCAATAACAGTGATCTTTCCAGAAAAGGAGGTTTTTTTTTTATCATGGATGCCACAATCTCAAGAAGCTAAGAAGGGGAAAAGCTATAAGCATAAGACATGAGAGACCAAACATAAGAAGCTCAAAGAAAGGTGAAACAAAGATCTAAAAAGTGCAGATGAATCACAATCAAGGAGCATCATCTGAAACCTCGTACAAGCATCTACATTCCCTTTTCCAGTTAAAGCTATTATCTTCTCTCGTTTCGGATTTAAAAAAAAAAAAAATCGATTTTTTAATTTTTCATACCGTCTTGAGTAATGAGGGGATAATCCAAGGCACTAAGCTCAATGAACCAATTCCAAGTGCGATCAAGCTTCAGCAAGATCGACACGGCGTGGAGAGTCGCAGCCGTTTTAGAAGCGCCATTGTCAGAGAGACGATCGACTTTCCCCAACACATCAACATTCCCAAAGGCACTCACAGCAGGCACAGACTTCAAGTCGGAGAGAAGAGCGAGCCTCTCGGCGTCAGTAGCTTCAGCGCCTAGATGCAGAAGATAGCGATTCCTAGGATGGTAAACAGCGAGCAGCAAGCGAAAGATCCGGTCAGTGTCTCCACGACCGCCGGTTATGTAGTAAGCGAAAGCTGGTGGGTAATGAGGACCGTGACGGATTGGGGAAGGGAAAGGCTTAGAGGTGAAAGCAGAGATTGAGTAGAGTAAGAGGAGGAAGACGGAGAGGAATACTACAGAGAAGAGAGTGAAAATCCATTTCTTCTCAGCTCCCATCGTTTTACTTCCCTCCTTTCCTTCACCTTTTTGATTCGTTTCAAATCTGGCTCCGATTGAGCATGTGTTCGTTTCTCACCGATCAAAACCACAAGTTTCGGAGCTCATACGTGGATCTTGAGAAATGTTGAGGACGAGATCTCGGCGTTTCGCGAGCCCGGGAGAGTGAGATCGAGCATGGATTGGGATCAGATTCAGACTCCCGATGAGATCTCGGTGCCGGAGAGAAGAAGCAACGATTTAATATTCAAAAGCAGAGACAAAAAGGGAGCTAAAGGAGAAGAATAGTGGAAGAGAGAGAGTGAGAATAAGGTTAGGGTTAAAGACGTAACCAAAAGATTTGGACTTGGAGGCTCTGAAGAAGACAACGATTCCCTCAGGTACAGATTTCGATCTCCGCTCAGTCGGTTGGGGAAATTTACGGAACTTTTAACCCGCTTGTTAACAGTAATGGCACACTTTCCTCCACCACTCGACCCCTTCCAGCGCGTGTCGTCCACGATCCTCCACCTGAAAGAAAAATCAGATGCCTTCGTGGTTTTCACGCGCATTTGAAAGAGAGTGAGAATGAAAGTGGATCGGGTGGTTAACCGGCCCGAGGAGATTCATTTTTTAATTAATTGAAGAGAGGACAGCTTTAAAAACACAAGCAAGATTCTGGATTTTTATGTCCCAACTCCTGAAATAGTAACTGGACCATCTATAAATACGTAAAAGTGAAAATTTACCCTTTTGGAGCTTCAAAGCAATTATTCAGACACAACGTCTTAAATTTGGAAATATCGTTGATACAAGTTTGTTGGATTTGTAATTTGTTCTTGTTTTGTTACACGGAGTTGACTTCATCTTCATCTTCATCATCACTCCCTCCACTTCCACGGCTACGGCTACTGCTTCCGCTGCTACTTTGGCCGCTTCCGCTGCTTTTGCTCCGACCATCACTGTCACTCCCGCTGCTGCTTCCGCTGCTGGTGCTTGAGCTTGAGCTTCCACCTTTTTGCACCTCTGCGTTTACTTGCGCTCTAAGTGCTTCTGCCGCGTTAAGACCCATCTCTCCTTCACCGCCACTGTCATCATCCACATCTGCAATCTCTTCTTCCATGATGCTAAGTTGCTTGCTTAAGTTCTCCTCATATTCTCCACCAACATCAGCATTATCTTTGTCTACATTCTCGTTCTCTGGTGTAAAGCCAAATATCTCAACGAAATCAATCTCGTGGTGTTCTTCTCCGTCTTCGTTCTTGTCATCAACTGGTGGTGAGATAGAAGGTGCGTTTCCTTGGATGGCAGGTTCAGCTGCAATCACTCTTTTTCCGTTAGATATCACACAAAAACTCATGCTTAAAAAGGTAGTGTGGATGTATAAATAACTTGAATCAACAGTTTAATATTCCTGCTTAGTCTCCATTGACTATATCTAACCAATACAGAACCAAAGAGCCATAGCGGCAATGAGAACCCATGATCTGAAATGAAAGAAGGATCCGATAAATAAGTACTATTTTACAAGCCAGAGAGAAATCAGACCTCTATGTACTAACCAAGCTCAACCAACCACATGTATATGCAAACTGCGGTTTGTAAAGAAAGAGGCTAAGCAGTAATGAGAACTATGGCAGGTTTGTCTTGTGCTAAGGTTTAAGTTTTTTCCCATTCTATGGAGTGAACCTTACGATCAGAAAAATCAAAGTCATAAGACAAAAGAAAATTGCTAAATCAAATGAGAAAATCGCTGGAAAAAACTACAAACCTGAGTTCTCTCGCTTCCCAATTTCGATTCTTTCCACTTCAACCTGCAGATATTACAGAAAATGAGAGAATTTAATAAACCAGTAGAAGCAACATCTATACCATCAAGCAATAAACCAAAGACATTGGGAAACTCACAGGCATATCTGGAAGCAAACTTCTATTCACTTGTGGAGATTTAGAAGCACGACCAGCAGGAGATAACCGATGGTCCGCAGGCACTGAAGACTGAGAAGCCGCCGCAGATTCACCGGGCGTCCTAAGATGTCGCAGCTGCTTCACAGCCCGATGCAACCTCTCCAAACGGAAACCTTCCCCATCGAAAAAGAGCACCGCGTCGTTTTCTTTGTAATCCTCGCTGCTACCTTCAAATGTCACCTTTGGTTTACCAGGTTGGTTATTTTGGAACTCAACTGAAACTCTGTTGTCCTTCTTCTTGTGCAGAGTTCCTGACCTCTTCTTGTCGATAGAAGCCGGCTTGAATTCATCTGCACATACATATCACCTCAACAATAAACGCTTTCCAGTAACAAAAATCATTCTGATAACTAATCTGACACCTAAAGTGAGATGAATCTAATCTCCGTTATTCCAATTTAACGAGTTTCGGTTGAAATCAACGAAAGGTAACACAATCGAGGAATCGGAACTCACATCGCAAAGTGCAGAACTTATGGGAGGAATCATCCTTAGCAGAGGAACCCAGGACCAGATCATACCACTGATCTGTCTTCGGGGCGGTACTTGGCTCTTCTCTGGAGTGATTCGACATCTTTGGGAGGACGATCAACGATTTGATCAAGGTGAATCCATCAAAGAAGACGGAGATTAGAAATCGAGCTTCAAACTCTCGATTTCGCGATACCCGAGGAGCTCCGATTCTCAAATGCGGAGGACCCAGCACTGGCGCTGCTCACGTAGGGTTTTGCTTTAGGGCAGACGAAACGAATCCGGGATCAGAATTTCGGATCCGATACCCGCCGATTCATGCTTTTTAACCTGATTCACCAATTATATACCAACGCGTGTCACCAAGTCTGCGTATCGCCTCCATGTGGGCCTGTTTGGTTTGTGGCAGCTATGTTATTCCCACGTGGGGTAACTGATCAAGAACCTCCACCCAGACGTTCCCTTTTTGTCCGGTGTTTACGTAGCGCGGTACGATTGGTCGGTCCGGATTTAACTTTAAACCGAAACCGTGAATCGGTTTTAATGGATTGGTTCATTTTATAAAAACAAACTTTTGAGAGCCTTCTAATTTATTCAAGGGCCGTTAATGGGCTTCGCTTCTACCCAAGTGTGTGACTGTATGGCTCAAATCATTTATCTTCTTCCGATGTGATAACCATGAATTTTTTTTTGTCAAGACGAATTCTCAGAAGAAGAAAAAACAGAGAAAAAATTATGCAATTAATAATAGATTTGGCGTTGATGGTGCATCTGTCCTCGCAATCTTGTCGTCTTACTCGATGACAGCTTCCATGTGAGAGTTCCAGGTGTTCTTCTCTCATCTGATTTATCCCTTCCCAACCATCTTCGCGATTGTGTCCTAGTTGTGCTGTTCTTTTATTTCATGTTTCAGATAGGTCACTGTTGTCTGAACCCAAAAAAGAAACAAAAAAGATAGGTCACTGTTGTGTGTATAATTTTTCTACTTCTCGGTTCTCAATCCATTGCTTGGGTTGGGTTTCAGTTTCCAGTTTGGTCATCCTCTTGTGTTTTTTCTACCGTTGACTTCGGGCTTTACACGGTCCACAGTGAGATCAGAGAGTCATATTCAGGTAACTTTGGATCGAAGATGTCGAGTTTCTCCAGTGAATTTTACGGGAACAATGTTAGTTCTAGGGTTGAGGATATTCTCAGTGGTATTGTCCCTTTGATGAAGCTTATCTGCTTGACCGTGATTGGTTTGCTTCTTGCTCATCCTAAATCTCAATTAGTCCCGAGAGCCACGTTTAGGCTATTGAGCAAGCTTGTGTTTGCTTTGTTCTTGCCTTGCCTGATCTTTACTGAGCTTGGAGAAAGCATTACCTTGGATAACATTGTTCGTTGGTGGTTTATTCCGGTCAACGTGCTACTCAGTGCGGTTATAGGGTCCTTCATAGGATACTTGGTGGTCCTCATATGTCGACCTCCTCCAGAGTTCACTAGATTCACCATCGTAATGACTGCTTTTGGTAACACTGGGAATCTCTTGTTAGCTATTGTTGGCTCAGTGTGTCACTCGAAGAACAACCCTTTTGGGTCGAGTTGCCACTCGAAAGGGGTTTCGTATGTATCCTTCGCGCAATGGGTCGCTGTGATACTTGTGTATACTGTTGTGTATCACATGATGGAGCCGCCTTTGGAGTACTATGAGGTTGTTGACGACGAAGGGGTTGAGATAGAGGAGATCAATGTGGCTTCTCATGATGTTAGCAGGCCTCTTCTAGTTGAAGCTGAATGGCCAGGGATTGAGGAAAAAGAGACCGAACATTGCAAGACTCCTTTCATTGCGAGGGTCTTCAATAGCATTTCGAGTTTCTCACAGACTTCTTTCCCTGAAGTTGATCTCTTGGGAGATACCGGAGGCGAGAGTTCAAGCCCCAGGTCTCTTCAGTGCTTGGCTGAGCCGAGAGTTATAAGAAGAATAAGAGTCGTGGCTGAACAGACTCCAGTCAAACACATACTCCAACCTCCAACGCTCGCATCTCTATTAGCCATCATTGTTGGATCAGTGCCTCAGCTGAAAAAGATTGTCTTTGGGTATGATGCTCCACTTTCTTTCATCACAGATAGTTTGAACATAATGGGGAGCGCGATGGTTCCCTCTGTGATGCTTGTCCTTGGTGGTATGCTCTCTGAGGGACCAAGGGAATCAACTCTCGGGCTACGTACGACGATTGGGATAACTGTTGCAAGACTCTTGGTGCTTCCTTTAGTTGGAATAGGGATTGTGATGTCAGCTGATAAACTTGGTCTCATCTCCTCGGATCCAATGTTCAAGTTTGTGCTTCTGTTGCAGTATTCGACTCCAAGCGCCATTTTACTTGGAGCCATCGCGAGTCTAAGGGGTTACGCGGTCAGAGAGGCCTCGGCGATTCTGTTTTGGCAGCACGTATTTGCGCTGTTGTCTCTTACGTTCTACATTATCATCTTCTTCAAGCTCACCGTTGATAGTGTCCAAGGTATGCCATAAATCTCAGGGAAAGAAAAAAAAAACAGAAAAAGTAATCTTTCTTGTAAACAATGTGATGGATCAATCAATACATTGATTTTTAATTTGTGTGTTTGGTGAATAAGAGACCACCTTGAAAACTCCTTTCTACTTTTTATAATCAATTCAATGTTTAAAGAAGTAAAGCCTTCGTACCAAAAATGGCATGAACCGTGCACGTACAAGTTACATGGTATCTTATTTCCTGGTTTAAATCATCTTAAACAGAGCATCGTCGTATTCACATGCTTGAGATGAGACATGTTGACACGGAACAGTGACATTCTTTCTTAATTAAAATGTTAAACAAATAACTCAAAAGTGATGGACCGTCATGATATCCAATGGTGGAGAAAGGCTGCTTTGAAAGATAGTGGGATCGGAATATGCGGCGAACTTATTGAAAAACGTGTTATATCTTGGAATTTGAATCTTATATTATCCACTCTTTTGAAGAGAAAATACTACAAATCATTTTGGAGCCATTGAAATGGAATCAAGATCCGATTATACTGTATGAAAGTAAACTTTTGCAAAGACAAATCTAACTCTTTACTCGACCATTCATTGATCTCCAAATGGCATGATGCACTCTACTCATAGCCTCTGATTGGTAAGATTAAAATCATGGTAAGGTAAGTAATAAGAGAGTTTAAAGTATAGTTAAAATGTGTGTGTGTAAATTAGATGGTGACATGTAAAAACTAAATTCAAATATTTTAGATATACACGTACTTACATATCTTGAGAAATTTCCGTATCTATTTGATTGCATATAAATTTTAGGTTTACCCTTTTAAAACGGTGCTTACTTCTCTCCCAAAAAGAACCGTCAAAGAAAGACAAATTCGATTCTGAGGTTCAGACTTCTGAGTCTCTTCCTTAAAACTCCACCGTCACATTTGGGCATTCAAATCACAAGAGCAACACGCTTCTCTTGAAGTTACTTTACAAATGGGTTCTGCGTTCGATCCACTTGTCACGCTCGCCGAGGAGCCAGCCGCCGTCGGCTCGCCGCCTCCCTCCAATCTCACACAGGACGACCTCAAGAGAATCGCCGCCTATAAAGCCGTCGAGTTCGTCAAATCTGGAATGGTCGTCGGCCTCGGCACTGGCTCCACCGCCAAACACGCCGTTGATCGTATCAGCGAGCTTCTCCGGGAAGGAAAGCTCCGGGATATAATCGGAATCCCTACTTCGACCACGACGCACGAGCAGGCGGTTTCTCTGGGGATACCGTTGTCCGATCTAGATTCGCACCCGGTCGTGGATCTGTCTATCGACGGCGCCGACGAAGTCGATCCCGCTCTCAACCTGGTGAAAGGACGCGGCGGATCGCTCTTGAGGGAGAAGATGGTGGAAGGAGCGTCTAAGAAGTTCGTGGTGATAGTCGACGAATCGAAGCTCGTCAAGCATCTTGGAGGAAGCGGACTCGCCGTTCCCGTGGAGGTCGTGCCGTTCTGCTGCAATTTCACGAGGGGGAAACTCGAAGAGCTTTTCCGTGAAGCGGGGTGCAAGGCGAAGCTCAGGGTGAAGGTCGGGGCTGACGGCGGCGAGACGGCGGCAGTGACGGATAACGGAAACTACGTGGTGGATTTGTACTTGGAGAGAGATATGGGAGATTTAGAGGCGGCGAGCGAGGCCATATTGAGGTTGCCCGGAGTGGTGGAGCACGGGATGTTCCTGGGGATAGCGACCACCTTGATCGTCGCCGGTAAATTCGGTGTAACCGTCATGAATAGGTTTGGATAAAAGAGTCATTTATTCGGGGGAACAAAATTAGGGTTTATGGGTTTGATTTTGATTTTTCCGACAGATGGTTCTGCTTCTGGTTCTGTAAACCCTTTTTCTCTTATTGGCTAGAACCTTTGACTTACTTTTGGTCAGTCTGTCTAAGTTTGACTATTGAAGACTTGCTGTTCCAAGAAAATTTCCAAATTGTTACAAAACTTTCTCCATTTTTACAAAACCTACCCGAAACTTCTACTATTTTACTAAGCTGTCTATAAACTCCCCGTCATCTACCATCTTCATTATTTACTAAAGTTCGGATTCCCGAAATATTTTTCTATTCACAGGAAGCGGATGCTGTAATTTAAAGAGAAAACTTTGTCATCGTTGATATACAGCAGATCATTTATGTACAAAAGTTTGGTGAACTCGAATTCGTCACGCTTGTGTTGTGTTCATGAAACTTACAAACAAAAGGGCTTAATGGGCCTTCTTTCGTAAATCAATGGGCTTTGGGCTATAAAATGTTTTCCAGGAATTTGACAAGAAACGATGTCGGCAGCGAATCTCGTCAGCAAAGGGATTTTTTGCTCAATTTTGTTCGTTTGCTTGTCGTGGGTGTCTTTTTCAGTCTCAGAAATTTCAGTAGACAGTAGTAGACTGTAGACAATATTTACATAACTTTTACAGACGAAATATTGAAAACCTATTAAGGAAGTTAATTCAAATGGTTTGTATAAACATACTGTGTTGCCTTACTAACCAAGTCTAGATATCAATTTTCGTCTACTTTTCGTATTTGATCATTTAAGAATCCATACAAATATCTTTCAAACCCAAAAGAGTGTCTAATTTTGGTAGAGAAGATAACAAAAGAATTGAAAATAGACGCTTTCTAATACGGGAGGATATAATAACATGTTATGGGCTCTTTTTGTCAGGGAGCAAGAAAGATGCATCTCGAATTAAATAGATTTCACACAATTTGCGTCACATGATCCTCTCACATGCTTTCTCACGCATTTGAACGATCTTGACTCTACCTAGATGACCCACCCTAATGGCATGTTGATATGAATCACAACCAAACAAATATGTATTAAAAAAAAAATTAATATTCTAGATTTCTACTTGAATGTAAGAGAAGTCTAATAAGTACTTAATTAAAAAGGGATAAACTTTTAATATACGATACAAACTTCTTTCGGTTTTTTCTAGTAAAGATAAAAGTAGAGACGCAGGTCAAATACCAAACCCCACCCATACACATTAAAGTGATTTAGGTATAGAATTAAATACGTTTTTTTTTAATATAACTCTAAAATATCCTAAAAATAGTCAGAGCATCATTATAGGTGCTTCTTACTCAAGTTTCTTAACATTTTTTCATAATTAAATTAAATCAAAAATAGAGAAAAAGGGAAGCATTGGTTCTTATTTAGGAATTAGAAGAACCATTCTTAATCTTAATAAGAAACTTTAATACATGTGTCATCTTCTGGTTGAGCGAACTATTTAAATGAATATTAATATAAAGTTTATTATAACCTCAGCAAATTAGTTTTACCTATAATGATGCTCTCATAAAAAAATGAAGGCATTAGAGTGGACACTTTAATAGTTTTATTAAGATTTCGATACGCGTTATACGTACGGTCGATAAGGGCCTAGGGAGTTATCAATTACTCGGGGATTATTCGGGGATTACTCGGGGAGTAATTTTAAAACATTTTATTATAATTTTGTTTATAAATTTATTTTGATAAATAATATTGATAGAATAACATGATTTAATGAGTAGAAAACTATTAAAAATCATGAGATAAGTGTTCGAGTGATTTTGTTTTCATTTTTCTACCACTCTAACTACTTCATCTTCATCTTTTACATATTTTTTAGTCAAATTTTTTTTTTTTGTTATTTAGAATAAAATATAACAAATTTGTCAAATTATTATCGATTTAAGTGATTTATATTGACTTAGTTGTCATATTTATACGTCGTTTTTTCCAATTATATGATTTAGACGAATAAAACACGAGTCACTGTATAATATAGCTGTATAACTCAACTCGTCATGCTCCACCACTGAGTAGCGTATTCTCGGACGTATACTCGGTTAGGCGGGAGAGTTTTCGAACACTGGTTTTATTTCCCGTCACTTTCGAGAAAAAATTTGCCGTCACCAGGAAGAGTCTAAAAAGTCTAGAGATCCATCCCATAACCTCAAGCGCAAGTTATGGTATTTCAAAGTCTTAAAGCCCGGTCCAAAAAGCAAATTTAATATATTAACAATAAAAATACTCTATCAACAATGAATTTTTTTCCAATTTTTTCCTGAAAATTACGTATGAAAATTCTGTTCCTCGCGTAACTCTTTGAAAGTAGCTAGAAACGAAATCCATGTGCTAAACCTAACTTATAAAATTTATTAGGTCTAGACTCTAGACTAAGAAAATAGAAGATGTTTTTTCTTCATCAAACAGACGCATGTACCGAAATGGCAATTGAAATTAGATATTCGTATGGACCAAAAAAAAAAAGCAATACATGATTATGAATTAATTTACATGTGTACTATTATTTACTATTTACACACAGCCACTATAGTCAAAGAAAACACATGGTTCTTGAATTAATGGTCACACACTCCAATCAATGTACCGTCCGATCAAAGGTCCACGTGGCTACAGAAAACAAAAACCGTCACTGGAGACACCGAGACGAAGGGACGCTACCAACACGTTAGACCCATGGAGTCAGCCACCAACGGGACCCACAAATATAATCAATTAATTCCTTAATTACACAATCTTAGTTTTTAAACAAAGAAGCATGCCGTGTTTTTCTTGAGTGCTCGCTAACAGAATAACGAAATCATTAAATGTTGACAAATCTTTACTTTATTATATTTTACCCATTTAATCTCGTTGATTCACAACATATAAGTGATAACCAAACAATATACTTCCAAATTAGGATCTAACAACTCCTTCATTACACCAAGTTGTTTATACTTAAACACCAACTGAATCCATCACCTGACTACGTTTTTGTTTAATTATTTATAATCGAATTAGTTGAATAGTATAAGATATATATAAAAGTGTGTGCGTGTGAAAAGCGTATATAAAAATATGCAAGTGTGAAAATGAGAAAGAAGAAAAGTGGTGAAAGGACAAAGAGAGTAAGTAAAGGTGGCCTTAATAAAAGGAGACATCGTCTTCTATGTCCCTAAATCATCTCGACAAATCTCTCGTGTCCCCGTTCTATTTTTTTTTGTTTTTAACATTATTTTAAATACAAAAGTAAAGGGAAAGACATAAAACCCAAGACAACTTAAAAGAATCACAATTTTACCAAACATAAACCGGAATTAAACCAACTCCTCATCTAAATCCCTAATTTGTCAATTTGGGGAAAAAATCAGAAACTTTCTCTCCTTTCTCTCACATTCACGCGACTCCTCTCCTCTTCTCCGACTCTTCTTTTGAGTCTCGTTCTCCTCTTCTCTCATCTCTAAATCAGAAATCGTCGACCTCGCCGTCTCAACAATGGTGGAAACAAGAAGAGGAGCTAAACGGAATGAGATTCTGAAGGAATCGCCGACCTCGCCGAGGGGTAGGAAGAAATCGTAGGCGAGTAGGAAGCCACTGGTTGATTGGTGTCATTTCCATTGTTTTGTGCGAAGGAAAACTATGTAGAATTGGGGAATATTAGGTAAAAATTTGAATTATTTGTTGAGTAACACTAGGAATATTTGGTAAAACTAGTCGCGATAGTCTTTTGTAAAACTAGTAAAAGTTGGGAAAACTGGGTAATACTGGGGAAAACTATTGGGAATTGTGATGTACTACTGGTATAACTGATGTAGAACTCAATGTTTCTTGCAGGATAATGAGGGAACCATGGCAGCTGGAATGTACTTCTTACCAACGGAGTACAAAAAGCAAATCAAGCTGGGGACAAGGTGTTTCATATATGAAGTTCTTAAGGGAGTGAAGACAAACTTGTTTTGTGGTTGAAGTTTGAAACTTTATGGGAAACTCTGAACTTTGGCCGTTTTTTGGAACTTGTTTATTTGTTCCTTTTTTTTGATGTTTTCACATTTTGGTTTAGAACTGGTTGAACTTGTTGTGGTAATTCTTCTTATTCTAGTTTGAACTATGTTGGGCAATGCTAGAATAGAAAAGACAAAGACAATTAAACACAACATAAATCTTACCAACCACAAGTATAAACAATAACATAAAATGGATAAGTCTTAAGAAACACATAAACTGATACAACTCTTGACAAACAATTATTTATATCATCCGAGAACAAGTTTTAGGAAAGGAAGATTGCGAAGAGAATTTAATTTAGTTAATCATATCCACATGTGGCTTCATCTTCTTCGTCTCCCTCTTGTTCATTTTCTCCTCATATGGATCCAAGATGGAAGGGATAGTAGAGATCGTGAAGAAAGAAAAAAGTGAGAGAGAAATGGGAGAAACAGCAAGAGAGTTATGAGGAAATGAGAGAAATGAGAGAGAGAATGAGAAAATGTGAGAAATGTGAGAAATTGAGAGAGAGAATGAGAAAATAAGAGAAAATGAGAGAGGAAAATGGAGAGAGAAATGGAGAATGAGAAATGACAAAATGATTTGAGAGAGAAAATGAGAGAGTAAATTTTTTTTCAAAAAATTCTGTGAAAATTCCCTCCAAAATTTCCCTCCAAAAATCCTTCTTAGTAATACCTAAGATAGTAGTAGTACGAAACTTCTTCACAGTTCTACTTTTGGTGTTTTTCATTTTATTTAGTATTACTTAACCTTCAAATATGTTTTAGTAGTTTTACAGTTACGTTTAGTGATTTAACATGTAAGACTGATTGTTTTATGGAAAAATATGTTTGAAATCATAATTTCGTTAACTTTTCCTTACTAAGTTGGTTGTCACCAACAAAGTGTTCATGAAAGTATAAGGAAGTATATTGGAGAAATGTTGGGCTTGTGTAACAAAAATCAAATGTAAAAATCAAAATCATATATTTGTTATAATTATATGTAAATACAATAAAATCGAATTTGTTTTTTTAGTTTTACCGTTGATTTATTTTTTTAGAAGGAATACTAATTTAATTTAAAAATCACCCAAAATTAGCTTTTACTAGTGTTACCTTAATAAAAACTTTGTTATTTTCGTTTTACCGTTGATATAATTGTTTAGGCAGATAATTTGGATTGTTCAACGTAGTAACATGTTCGCACTCAAGATGGGAATAAATCAAATATATTACACATAGTTATACTTAGTTTTACACAGTTGTCCAAATCATACAAGTTTTACAACACAAAAGATGGCAATAAATCAAATACGTTCGCACTCAAACATGGCGACAAATCAAATATATTTGACACATTTATACTTAGTTTTACGCAGGAGTCCTAATCATACAAGTTTTACAACACAAAAGATGACAATAAATTCATTCACCGCTACACCCTCTCCCAAATAACAACCAATAAAAACCTTTATAGGCTTGCCTTTTATGCAGTGTTCTGATGTAATCCGGTACATTCTATTCAGACCTATCCGGCACTACATAAATCATCTTGTAGTAAGCCAATGCCCATAGCTCCGTCAAGTAATATTTTGTGCACAGGTCATATAGTTCTAACTGGATATCACGACCACGACCCTGACCAGCTCCAGTTTAACCTTACTTTCATCTAACCCAAGCTTCTTATACATCCTAGCTTCTATCACTGACAAAGTTATCTCCTCCACTGATGTCTTCAAAATTACACTACACATACGACATTGACATTTAAAATATATGGTCACGTGCGTAGTCATTGTATCCTACCAAAACAATGCAAAAAACTCAATAAATTATCCATAGTTATCCATAGTTATCCATAGTTATCCACAGTTATACCAGTTACACATTTTCAGTAATACCTGTGTTACTAGTTATACTACATTTATCAGTTCTACTAGTTCTACTTAGTTATACCCAAAATCAATGGTTTCCACTGCAAATGTACTGCCAATTCGATCCATTCAACTACTGAAATTCATTTTTTTACCAATTAAGATTACTAATTGACCCAGAAACATGGGTAATACAACAATGTGCGTACCAAATTCATCAAATCTCAATTGAATCTGAATTTGAAAGCCATAAACCTAATTGAGAACCTAATTTCTACTAAATACAGCTGGAGGAAACAGAAGAATGCAACACCTGTTTTCAACTATCTGCGACGGAATGCGGCGGCGGAGGTGACTGGAAGTGAATGCGACGGCGAGTGAGTGAGTCGGGGAGAACGAGTGCGAGGGGAGGACGGCGAGCTCGAGATTTTCAGATTTTTTTTTTATTTTCTGTTTTTTCCAATTAAACCAATAAAACAAATCTGGGTATTTTCGGAATTTCCAATCTGTTTAATGAAATAGGGATATAGGAGATAAAATAGGGATATAAGAGATTTTAGTTTGGTTTTTGAGGATATACGAGACGATGTCTCTAATAAAAGCACCTCTCTCTTCTCTCTTTTCACTTTCCCCATTAAAAGGCAAATCAACAAAAGGTGATGCAAGGCATGAGCGCGGGGATAAATCTCCCATCACCCGCCAAGCTTCAACAATGACGACGGCCTTTCTGATCTGACGACAATCTTACTTTGCTTTCTCCTCATTCTCTCTCTCTCTCTCTCATGCCTCGAATTCGTATCGACGTAGCTGCTGAGTGCTGATCAGTGAGGAAGAAGAAGATGATGAACTTCTTTGTCCTCTCCGTTTTTGTTGCTCTATGTTTCTTTCCTCTTCCTCCTTCCGTCGCTCTCTCCCGAGATTCATCCTCTGCCGCCGCACAGGATCCGCTTAAGCTCATATTAGGTTTCTCCCTCTTCCTCTTCTTTTTGTTTTGTTTCACGCAATTCACGTTTTCCTTTCTTGGTTTTTGCTGTTTCGTCTTGTGGAATCTCATCGCGCTTCTGGGTTTATCGAAAAGTATGATCTTTTCGAAGTTTCTGTTATATCTAATCTGTGAATGTTGCGACCATGATCCACAAATCCTTAAATTTGCCGCCTTTTGTTTTCATTGGCACTATCATCAACCAAAGCTTAGAACTTGTGATGTGTTTTTTTTTGGTGGAATTCTGATCATGCCGAAATTGCTTTGTTACACAAACACAGGCTCGCCTAATTTTGGATCATGGAAAGGTGCAATCTCGGCAGATTCGTTAGCACCAGGGCCTTCAGCTGATTTCTCTGATTACCTCGTCTTGGCAGCTGACAGAACCAAGAGACCTGACATTCTCAGGGCCTTTAAGCCTTACCGTGGAGGTTGGAATATCACCAATAGTCACTATTGGGCAGTAAGTCTCCTGTTTTTCTCTGTTTTTGTCGAATTGTTTCAGTTTCCACCAGTTGATTTCTTCAAGTTCTAGGATCTGTAGTAATGAATGGCAATTCTGTAGTCTGTTGGATTTACAGGTGCTCCTGGTTTCATTCTAGCTGCTGTCTGGATCTTGTCTTTTGGCTCTCTTCTTGTTGTATATCATTGCTTCAAATGGAGGGTATGCGAGAAAGCCAAGGGATCATCATACAATTCACGGAGAATCTGTCTCATCTTGTTGATAGTCTTTACGTGTGCTGCTGCGTAATAATCTCAACCTTCCCCGATAGTCTTTGTCTAGATTAGGATTCATTCTCACTTTTTGTTGTTCCTGAGATTGAATTGGTGCTTATTTTCAGGGTTGGATGCATTCTTTTGTCTGTTGGACAGAATAAGTTTCACGCTGAAGCTTTGCATACTCTTAAGTTTGTGGTAAACCAGTCAGACTACACTGTGGGGATCCTCCAGAACGTGACTCAATATCTGGCTCTTGCAAAAACGATTAATGTGACAAGGTTTTCCCTTCCACCTGATGTATTGGGTGAGATCGAAAAGTTAAATGTTAATCTGAACACTGCAGCAGAGACACTAGAAGAGAAAACAACAGATAATGCTGCCAAGATAAAGAGAGTTTTCTATGCTGTGTAGGTTTCCCTGAACCTTGTATTGTGAACTGAATGGTACTCCAATTTTGGACTAACAGGATAAAATTGTCCGTACTGACTTTGTTAATGTACTTTTCAGGCGATCGGCTCTGATCACTGTGGCTACTGTGATGCTCATCCTCTCTTTTCTTGGTCTTTGTAAGTCCACTTGTTGTTCTAATGGTTGTTTGGTACCCCCTTTTGGTTTAGCTGTGACATCCAATTGACTTGAACGTTTATCTGTTCTTTGGGTTATTACAGTGCTTTCTGTTCTCCGCCATCAACACGTTGTTCATATGTAAGTCCTTTAAGCTCTAACATCTCCATTTTCTTTAATTTCTTGTGGTTTAAGATATATGTTAACCTGACTCATGGGGATGTATACGATGACAGATTTGTCGTGAGCGGGTGGATACTGGTGGCTGTGACATTTATTCTTTGTGGAGTCTTTCTGATCCTAAACAAGTAAGACTTTTTGCTGTTCAGTTGTTTGTTTTTACTTTGCCTTTTTACGTGGACTCGCAAATGTAGCTAACTAAATGTCGCTGTTTTTTTTGGTCTAGTGCAATTTCCGATACGTGCGTAGCCATGAAGGAATGGGTTGATCATCCTCACGCAGAAACAGCTCTAAGTAGCATCCTCCCATGTGTTGACCAACAAACAACAAATCAGACTCTTGCCCAGAGCAAAGTTGTCATCAACAGCATCGTGACGGTTGTAAATACCTTCGTGTATGCCTATGCCAATACAAACCCATCTCCAGGCCAAGACTTCTATTACAATCAAACTGGACCTCCGATGCCTCCTCTGTGCAGCCCATTTGATGCGAACATGGAAGATCGCGAGTGTGCGCCTCAGGAATTGTCAATAGCAAATGCATCATCGGTACTTTTCAACTCACGTATCTTTCCATGTCATGAACAAAACACCACAATGTCTAAGACATGTCTTATTGAACTTCTTTGTTCACATATATTTTGTTTTCTTACAGGTCTGGGAGAACTACATATGCGAGGTATCACAATCCGGAGTGTGCACAACCGTGGGGAGAGTAACGCCTGACATGTACGGGCAGTTAGTAGCAGCTGTGAATGAGAGCTACGCTCTCGAGCATTACACGCCTCCGTTGCTTAGCTTCCGAGACTGCAACTTTGTTAGGGATACATTTGAAAGTATCACCTCAGAGTACTGTCCGCCATTGGAGCGTAACCTGAGGATTGTGAATGCAGGACTCGGACTGATCTCTGTTGGAGTGTTACTGTGTCTGGTGCTGTGGATATTCTATGCGAACCGCCCCCAAAGGGAGGAAGTGTTTGCGGATCCACGCCCTCGAATAAAAGACGATAGCTTTGGTAACGCCTTGGATAATCATCACTCAAGCGACGAACCTAAGCGTTCTGCAGAAAACGTATAATAGACAGGTATAGATAGATAGAATCATATATAGAATCATATAATATTGTATTGTATAAAGGTATGAAAGAAAACAATAAAGTCATTAGAAGAAGAGAAGACTGGAAGTGGAGCAAAGTTTCACTTTCTGGATTTTGTTTTCGGAATGATTTTGGAGTCTTAAATCGCAAAAGTAATTACTTATCAAGTTAAAGAGATTGAACAATTTTTTTACTTAGCTCATATTCCAACTTTTAGACACAAACTCATCATTGAATGATCCATTACAAGCAGAGAAGAAGTATTAAAATGTAAAGTTGGTGGCAAGAGCCATGAGATTGAACGGTCTGATCTGGTTTCTGTTTCCATTCCACAAAGCTTTTGACATGAGATGGTAAGTGCGTTCAGTCGGATGATAAAAATCCCAAAACATAAACTCATTAGGGTTCTTGCAAATCTTGTATCCTTCTCTTCCACATTGCATCAATCCTCCCAGTATCCCATCCCCACAACACGCATTCGACACATCCGAAAACCCTTTAGTCACAAGCAAAATTCAGTTTTTTGATGACACACTCGAATCATTACTTAAAGATAGAGGTTAATCAACTAAATTGTTTACCGTAGCGAGCAGGGAAAGTTTGGAATCTGTGAGTGATACCATACACAGCTCCAAACACGGCAATGGCTCCAGGGTACTTAGTGGGGATTATGTTCACTATATCTTCAAGTCTTCTGTTATACTTCTTGGCCATGACATTCATCTTACCGAAGCATTTATTGGTTGGGGCACTAGGAAGCAAGGCTCTTGCAGGGACACATCCCAGTGGACCTAAAGAGAAGATGGCGATGCGACGAGCGCCTAGTTTGTAGATTTGATCAATGGTTTTGTTCACTTGGGTTAACATTGCGTCCACATAGGCGTCTGGAGAGAGTGTAGGAGCTTGGAATGGAAGAAAGTAATTAAAGATGTCGTTGGAACCAGACTCTAGTAGGAAGAGAGATTCTTGGATAATAGAATTCTCGATTTGGTTCTCCTCTACAAGTGTCTGGAATTGCTGAAGTTGGGTTTGAATCGGTGTCACTCCCTGCATTTATACGTGTAAGCGGATGATTCATAAGGAAAGAACATTGTCTTGTAACGTACGAAAGATGCTTCAGTTATTAATTACCATGTCTTTGTTGGTATCAAGCAAGAATCCACTACCGGCACTTGCAAAGTTAATGCCATTTGAAGGGAATCGTTTTAGAGTTCCGTTCAAGATTCCGATTTGCAGTTCCAAGAATGGTTTCTGTAATGGAAGACCTATAAATTGCGCTGCAATGATGAATCAAAGAAAAGAGAGAAGTGTAAGGTGCCTTGCGGAGAAAGCACTCTGGAGAAAAAGGTAAAATAAGTAACGAGTTGGGATATTATTACAGATGAAGTCAGCGACTGTTCTTCCATTGGTGAACCTCCCGGTAGGTCGGTGGAAGAAGGAAGAACCATAAGGAGGAAAATCAGCCTGAGCAGTGCAGTTTTTGTTGAAATGATTGTTTCCTGCGTCAAAAATGGAGTCACCGAAGGTGAAGATGGCAGGAACGGAGGGAGGAGACTTGGCCAGAGCCACCGGAGAGGCTAGAAGGAGCAGAGCGAAGAGTAAGTCCATTGAAGAAGAAGACATGTGTGAGGATCAATTCAAAAACATTAATTATATATATATGAACTCAAACAGTTTACAGATTAGTTTAAGTCACATTGATTTTGAGGCATAGAAAAAATTGAAACGGAAGGTAAGAGCATTGTTCATGTTTCTACAGTTTCTCTTTGGTGTGATTAAAGTATGAAGTTGTTCCTAATTTTCTGTTTATTATTAACACGCTATATGATTCCTCTAACAGTTCAATTTCGTTCAAGGAGTATTAGAACAAGAAAACAAAAAGAGTAAGCGTTTTTACCTTTGGAGTTTAGGCTAGTGATGGATTTCTACTTTGTAAGCTATGTGATGTGAAGTGAACAATTGAGATGGTTAAGGTAAAAAGGTGGACTTATAATACCATAAGTGATGGTGTAGTTAAAAAGTTTGATGACTACTACAAAATACAAAAACTTAAAAATCATAAAATATCACTAGTCACCAAAACTATTTTTCAATTTGTTGAGAGAAAGATACTCAAACTCAAGTCTATCAAAGTTAAACTCAACTAACATAATAAAAAGATCATCTCCAACCTCAACATCCCAACACAATCCTTATTATAAGCAAGAATTTTTCTAGATTATGTCAATTGATTAAGAAAAATATAGAGTGATCTCAATAGTCTACATTACATTGATTTGATTTAGAAGTTACTAAAACAACAAGGGAAATTGTCACTAATACCACTTTCTAACTACCACTTTTCAAAAATACACTCACCTACAAACTATGCAAAAATACACTCACTTTTAATAGACTAAAAGTCTATTATACCCTTAATGAATTTAACTCAGAAAAATCTAATTAATTAAAAAAAACCTAATCTTCTTCCTCGATCGTCATCGTCGAAGACTGTAGCGCCACCGCGTAGCCACCGCCGAAGACTACAGTAGCCACCGCCGAAGACTGACGCCGTCCTCTTGGCAAAGTCGTCCCCGCCGTCGTCGTACTCTAACTCGAGCTTTCGACACAGAATCAGCCGGTGCTAGCTACACTACTGGGTTTATCATCGAGCGACGTGCGATTATCCTCACCAATCGCCATGTGGTTAAGCCAGGTGTGTGTGAAGATCAATGTATTTCTCTCTATGATTCGAATCTTTCTCTCGATTCTGTATTATTTCGATTTCAGAGATTGATTGTACATAAATGTGAAACAGAGAACCAGCGACATTGAGAATTTGAAATAGGTTTGATTTTCATCAGCATTCATCATGATCGACATATATTCAGTATGTGGGGATTGGATACGAGTAAATGGGAATTTGGACTTCATAATGGATGATAGAGGTTCATCTTTGAGTCCCATTGATGAAGACATCAGCTACAAGGCATTGGTGAAGTCTGTTCATGAAGACTTTGGATTAGACAGCACCAAATATTCCTTGAAGCTGACCTACAAGGAATTCAGAACTGTTTCTCTAGGTTCAAAGGAAATTCCTCCAGTGACGATAAGGAATGATCGTCAGGTGAGATCATTTATCAACAAATTTAGAGAGAGCGGAGGCGAGCTAAAGTTATGCGTATCTGTTGAGGTACTTATCAAATTTTTATAAGGTTTTATAAGGTACATTTTGTTTCATAAGTTTCATATTTTTATGTTGCATTTATGTTGCAGAGACCAATGTTTGAAAGAAACAAGATCGATAGAATCGATGAAGTTGATCCAAGTGTTGGTAATGAGGTATTGTCAAAAACTCTTAGCTGAAGCTTTGTATTTTTTATAAGGGCTTTATAAATTTTTAAGTTTTATGTTTCATGTTGCAGAGATTAGTGCACACTGTTTCGATGATTGAAAGAAATAAGATCCTTGATGATGAAGTCTCTAGCACTCCTGATCCAGATCGTGTTGCCAATGTGGTACTTCATCAAACTGTTGTTCTCAGTTTTATTTTATAAGGGGTTATAAAAAATCAAATAAAAAACAAGAGCAAATAGGTTTGTTTTTCATGAGGTTTTATAGACTTTTTTCATGTTTTATGTTGCAGAAAGGAACAGTTTTAATGACTGAAAGCAATATGATCCTTGATGATGTCTCTAGCACTCAACATGTTGCTCTTGCTGGAAGTAGTATTGCACCTGATCCAGGTCTTATCGGCAATGAGGTAGTTATCTAAACTCTGTAACTTGAACTTTTAATTTAGACGTTTGTTAAGATTCATGTTTATTTTACAACGGTTTATTAAAAATCTTTAATAGGAGAATTGTACTGCCTCTGATCCTCATGTCGTTGGTAATAAGAAGGTACTTATCAAAACTCTTAAAAGCTATAGTTAAAATTTAGAAGTGTATAAGACATATTTTCATGTTTTTATGCTGCAGAGATTAACCAACACATTTCCAATGATTGAACGTAACAAGATCCAGAGAGTTGATGATGTCTCTAGCACAAAACATGTGCATGTTGGTGATAACAATCCTCCTTGTCCTTCGAATCAAATTCTTGTTAGCAATACGGTATTTATCATCATTCTTACCTACAGTTTTCTTTTTAGTTATATGAGGGTGATTCAAATTAGTGTATGATGTTCTGATTTCTTTTTTGGAGATACCAAAGGGTGTTCAAGTTGAGAAGAGTTGTACTGCTTTTGATCCTCGTCTTATTGGCAAGGAGGTACTAATGAAATCTCATACTTAAATTTTTTTTTATAAGGGTTTATAAATTTTAGTTACTGATCAATTTTAATTAGCTGTCTTATAAGTTAGCATGTGATATATTTTTACAAGGTTCGATTTTATAAGGGTTTATAAATCTTCCTGATGTTTTAGAGAGGATCAGAGACGTCAAAGTTGTCATGGTTTTCTAGTAGACTGGGTAAAGAGATGGTTTCAGAAGGTTCTGTTTCTACAAATACTGATGTTGATGATGGTGGTTTGTATTGCGGAAAGCTTTTCAAAAACAAAAAGGAGATGAGTGCAAAGTTGCGAATGATTGCTATGACCGAAAGTTTTGAGTTTGATACAAAGTATTCAGACTCAATACGATATCTTCTTCAATGTGTTGACAAAAGATGTAGTTGGAGATTTCGCGCAACTAGTGTTGGGGACACTCAGAGTTTTGTTGTGCGACAGTATGTTACTGACCATACTTGTGATACCTCATTAAGAAATGTGAACCATCGTCAAGCTACTGCAAAGATTTTGGGTAGTATAGTTAGCAATCATTTTGAAGGGGGAAAGATTGGACTGAGACCAAAACAGATAATGGAGAAAGCTAGGAAAGATCATGGTGTTGTGATTTCGTATACAAAAGCTTGGAGGAGTCAAGAACATGCGCAAGATCTTGCAAGAGGCACTCCTGCTGACAGTTTTGAGGACTTGCCAAGTTGGTTTCACATGCTAAAGGAAAAGAATCCTGGGTCTGTAACTTTTATTGAAATTGATGGTGGAAAATTCAAGTATGCATTCATGTCATTTGGTCCATCAATTAGAGGGTTGAAGCTGATGAAGAAGGTTATTTGTATTGATGGTGCCCATCTGAAATCTAAGTTTAAAGGGACTTTACTTGCTGCTACTGCACAAGATGGCAATTATAATTTGTACCCCATTGCTTTCGCTGTAGTGGATTCTGAGAATGATGCTTCATGGAGCTGGTTTTTGAAGTGTCTGATAACCATCGTTCCTGATGATAAAGATATGGTTTTTGTCTCCGATCGAGCACCCTCCATTGCCAATGGTCTTTCAACACATTATCCTCTTGCTCACCATGGAATCTGTGTTTTCCATTTTGAGAAGAACATTCAATCACGTTTCAAGTATACAACGGTTATTCCTTTGTTTGTATCGGCAGCTTATTCTTACACAAAGCAAGATTTTGATTATTTGTTCAATGAGATCAAGGAATCTGACCCAGGTGTTGCAAAGTATCTTCTAGAAGCTGATATTACTAAGTGGTCACGTGCTTATGCTCCTGCAAATCGCTTCAACATCATGACAAGCAATGTTGCTGAATCAATCAATTCCATGTTGAAGTTGAGTCGTGAGTATCCTATAGTTTGTCATTTTGATACTATCCGAACGATTATGACTAGATGGTTCACCGAACGACGTGATAAAGGACGGCGTCATCCCTACCCTGTCACAATGGAAGTGGGGTTAAAGATGAAAGACTTATTCAACCTTAAATCAAGGTGGTTTGAGGTTGCTAAGATCAACCAATTTGAGTTTAATGTTAAGGGAGATTTACGAGAACATGTAGTGAATTTGGAAGCTAGGCATTGTTCATGCTTTGAGTTTGATATTGAGAGGTTTCCCTGCTCTCACGCTATTGCTGCAGCAAAATCTGCGGGACATCTTGAAAACGATTATGTTGATGAGTTTTTCTCCACTGAGAGGTATGATCTGTACTTGGTTTATAAGTCTTTATAAATATCTTATTACATAAAACTCATCTTATAAGGCTTTTATTATCACATGATGATATTTCTTTGGTCTTTTCTTTTCTTTTATCTGATCATATGAAATTTCCTTTTTAGGTGGACCCAAGCATATTCTGAAAGTATATATCCTGTTGGTGACAAAGCATATTGGAATATTCCACCCCATATAGCTTCTATTGTTTGTCGTCCTCCATGTACTTTCCCAGTGGCAGGAGAAATAAAAACAGGATCCGTAGTTTCTGGGAGCATGGGTCCAAACCATACAAGTGCAGCAGGTGTGGGCAAACAGGACACAACAAGAGTAGTTTTGTAGTGCCTATATGATTCTCTCTTTGCTTTCGCTATACTTAAAAGCAGTTTTTATACATTGGTACTATTTTTATAAAGATTTGGTACTTATAAATTGGTTTTATGAAGACATAAATTTATTTATAATGACTTATAAATTTGGATTATAACGATTGAGTTGTATAATATGCCTTTGATTCTTATAAATTTGGATTATAACTATTGAGTTGAGAGAAGACGTTATGACGAACAGTTTTTTGTTTTATAAGGCCTTATAAACGGGTTTGTAAAAGGCTTATACATCGTTTTTATAAGGCTTTATAAACGTGTTTATAAAAGGCTTATTATAATGATTCCACTTCTTTCGTCACGTAAATGTTGGAGTTGTGCTGCGAGAAAACGATAGGAGTTGTGAGAAGTCGTTTTATCTATTTTACGATGAACAGTTTGTTTTTATAAGGTCTTCTAAACTAACGATTGAGTTGAGAGAAGACGTTATGACGAACAGTTTTTTTTTTATAAGGCCTTGTAAACGGGTTTGTAAAAGGCTTATACATCGTTTTTATAAGGCTTTATAAACGTGTTTATAAAAGGCTTATTATAATGATTCCACTTCTTTCGTCACGTAAATGATGGAGTTTTGTGCTGCGAGAAAACGATGGGAGTTGTGAGAAGTTGTTTTATCTATTTTACGACGAACAGTAAGTTTTTATAAGGTCTTCTAAACCGGTTTACAAAAGGCTTATAAATTTTCCAAAAAGAAAGCTTACCAATAGCAAACCAAATTATACAACTGAAAAAGTAATATGAAGACAAACCAAAAGAGTTTTGTGAAAACTACTTAAAACCAAGAGTTTTGTTACCAACTAATATGATGAAAACCAGCAGCTTTTTTATCCTTCAGTCACCTTCATCTTCTTACTCTCATCAACTTTGCCACGCAAAGTTGAAACTTTTCTCTTTCTTGTTTTAGCCTCAACTTCCGTATTTAGTTCAGCAAAAATGTCCACAGCCAACTTAATCCTCAAGGTTTTGATGTTTTCATCACAAAGCTTGGTCATATTTTTCATCCTGTTAGCACAACACTCTATCATCTTCAGTGCGTACAATCCGGTTTCTACGCAGGTTTCATCATCTTTTACCTGATATACAAGGGATGTCCAATTATAAAGTTATTCATCACCAAGCAAATTTTTATAATCATTTTTTACCTTTGGGAGAAAGGGTGGTTGCGATTGGATTTCGAAGTCAGAGATGTCCTTCACTCCTTTAATGATCCGTTTTAGAAGGACTGGCATTATCTTTGCATAAGGCAAAGCCACATCTGTGTAGTTAACGACACTGCTGTTCCATATGCTAACGAACCTCGACTCCAAGTGGATAACAAAAACGACCCATTCTTATGAATTTAGCAACAGAGGTGCATAGATCATCTCAATGTCGGAGATCCATTTCTTTCCTGTGTTTGCAACCTCTGGTAACTTCCCCGTTATGTAGGCTTTAATCTTGTTGCTAAAATCACAATTCGGATCATTTTGCCATTTCTTGATGCATTCTTGGAGAGTGATTACAAAATCTTCACCATAAATTGCAGCTTTTTTGTTTAGGAAGAGTTTAGGACTCCTTTTTGTTCTCACTTGGAGCAACTGTATAGCTGTTTCCATTTGCTGTTATTAAAACAAACAAGAGTAAATTTGTTATCATTCAAGATTATATATTTCATACATTTTTTATAAACCTTTATAAAGTTTGATATTTACCTCTTTCGTCATTCTATTCCCGGGTGTCTCCAGTTGAGCGAACCACTGTGTATTCACCTCATTGCCCAAACCATCTTTAAACAGTCTACATCAAAATAAACTTTGATATAAATATCTCACAATGCTGGTATTTATGTTTGTCTTTCTAAGTATAATTTACCTTTGGTTACTTGCTTCCTTCCATTGATCCAAGCTAATTTTCCTAGCCAAAACATAAGGTTCAAAAGGACCATAGATCGGATGGATTTTAGATTCTTTCAATTTTCTTTCCAGATCTTCATCTGTAAGTGGGGATCCAATTTCCTTGTTTTCTTGCAATTCTTCCAAAACATTTCCAACAACCATATCGACAGAGTCTTTCCCTCTGCAGTTCTCCTGCTTCTTCAAAATAGCTATCTATTAGAAGAAACAAAAATAACTTATCCACATATTTTTATAAACCTTTATAAAAACATTAAACCCTTACCTCTTGAGGTTTTGAAGCTTCACCCCCTACTGTCTCAGGTTCTTCATCCTTGTCTTTTGCCAAAGCACATTCTTCTTCATCAAACTCTCTCTCATCTCTTATGTTATCAGGTTCACGAGGCATGTTCAGTTCAGGCTCGGTGTTTTTTCCTGTCACTACCTAAATAGGCATCAGATTTTGTTTTCCTCTGCATGTATTTTTATAATACCTTTATAAAAAACATTAAAAGATTACCTCCTGGGGGTTTGAAGCTTTGCCCCCTGCTGTCTCAGGTTCATGAGCATCTGTAGGAATTATTACATCTTGAGGCATGTTCAGTTCATGCTCTGTGTTCCGTTCCACTTCCTAAATATGCATGGGATTCTCACAATACATAAAACATTTATAAAGCTTTATAAACTTCAAATCGGAAACCAAACCTTAGTGTTTCTTTTCCGCTTTTTTTGCCGGTTGATGAAAGCACTTAGGAGGTCAGAATTTTCCGATTCTTCTTGCTGTCCGAATGGCTAGAAGGTACGAGCATAATAGTAAGAGTATATTTTACAAAAACTTTATAAGGACTTTATAAAAAATTATCTTACCTCTTGGGATTGTTCTCTAATTTGAAGCAAATGTTCCAAGTGATTTACTCTTTTTTCCAACACCAACGCTAGGTTTTTAAGGTATTCAATCTGGTCGTCCTTGGAATCAAAAGCTGTCTGGTCAGCTCTGAGTTTCTTCAAAGCTTCTACAGCAGCCTTAATGCCCACATTTCCCTTCAACCAATCGCTTCTCTTCATTCGATAACCTTGGTTCAGAAGGTCCAAGAGTTTTTCCATTACAGGATCAGTATCTCCAACCAAATTGGAGTGCAGGTCTGGCTCTCCAATGACACATCGAACATAAACCTACCAATATGAAAAGTACATATGAATTAGCTTTTGGTATGAGTTTTATAATGGGTTATAAAATTGGTTTATAAGGGTTTATAAAGGTTTATAAAGGGTCATAAACACAAATGAATTTATATGGAAAGAAGGGAGCAATACCTTCTCCTCGTCTGCAATCATCTTGACCTCATCTTCTGTCGGAGATTGATTCCCATTTCATAAGGCAAAAACTAGATGTACATAAAACAAAAATGCATATATACCTTCAAAGAAACCATTGTAGCTCACACTAATGGTGCGTTCAGGTCGAGAAGAATCAAAATCTCCAACAGTGAATGTCCAAATCTCACCATCCTGCAAAACGTCACGTCAAAAGTTTCTTAAACATCTAATGACTCTAGTTAGTTGGTGGTTTAGTTAAACTGTGTAAATCAATCCTGGTATTGTTTTATAAATCGGGACACTCTTAAACCAAGTATCAATAATGCATTCCAATTCGCACAGTATAGCTCTATGAATAATACGTAATGCAACCTAAGTGCACGCATCACCAAGAGATGAAAACAAACATATATTGTGCCTACTTTGTTATTTGATTCCTTGGATATGTCGGTTCGAGCCTCTTTCAGTTTTTGTTTCAATGAGCTATTCTTCTGGTTCAATCTGGAAACCTGATCCTGTAATAATCCGTTGGCATTTTGGTGTAAGGAGAAAGATAGCGAGAGAGACAGAAAAAAGTAGAGGTGGCTTGAAGACAATCCATACCTCTTTTTCTCTTAATAGAGTTGTGTAATTCACTAGTAAGGCTTTGATATCTGCTTCAGATTCCTGAAGTTTTATAATCTCTGCCTTATACCGCTCAATCTAAAACGCGAAATTGAATCATAAACCAGAACATATCATCACACACACCGCATTTCGCAACTCAGTGAAAATCTGATGCTTAATCGATAAAATCGGGCAGGAGATTTTATCTAATCATGATGAAATACCTCATGATGAGCAGACGATTCGATTCCATTGGAGATCGGATACTTAGAAACGGACCTAAACCCACTGGAATTCCTCCGATCAGAGTTCGATAGATCACCGTCGCCATTGGCGGAACTGTAACTGTGAAGATCCTTTTCATCTTCGTCGTCTTCGTGCACATCAAACGCAATCTTGTTCAAATTCTCCTTCAAATTCTCAATCGAATTCCACATAGCTCTCTCTCCACGCCGCAATCGCCGCCGAAGTTCATGGAGGAAGAAGAGATCATCAAAGAATGTTAAGGTTATTTTAGTCTTTTTCAAAGATGAGATAGTGTAAAAATGAAAATGTTCTCCCTGCAAATGCAAAACTGAAAAAGTGTACCAAAGAAAGTGCATTTTTGAAATTTCCCCAAACAACAAATACATGTCTACAATACCGAACTATTTATTTATTCTGTTTCTAAAGAAAAGAGAAATCTTGCATTTCGAAATTGTAAACATTTCGATTTTAAGAGGAAAAAAATCGAAACAATGAGCCTAATAATAATACTCTCTGTTGGAAAAAGAATAAACTGCAATGATTCTTGCAATTATAAAATGGACCGGATCTCTCCACAGGCTTATGATATCTAGGAAAAACAAAACTATTGCTTTTCATGTCGTCATCCCATCTCCTAAATTTGATAATTTTATTATTCTGGACATGATTCATGATTGGTTAAGAAACAAAAAAATTAAAAAAGAAAAATCAAAATGAGGAGAGGGCATCAGAAAAAAAGAGATTCTGAGAGAATAAAAACATATTCTGAAAGCATCAATTTGTAAAATGCCAAAGCAAGAGGGAAGGGAGAGAGAGCCTTTCCTCCCCCTCTTATGCCTTTCCTCCTTTTTTAGGGGCTCCCAAACCCTAAAAAAATCCACATTTTCAAATTTCACCACATGAAGCGTATCGTCAGAATCTCCTTCACCGACGCCGAAGCCACCGACTCTTCCAGCGACGAAGAGGCGGAGGACCGCGCCGGTGCGTCCCAGGCTCGCCGCCGTGGGAAACGCCTCGTCAGGGAGATCGTAATCGACCCTTCCGATTCCGACAGCAGCCGCAAGACCCGGTTCAAGATCAGGATTCCGGCGGAGTTTCTCAAGGCGGCGGCTGCGACGGCGACGGGGAAGAAGAAGAAGTTCCGTGGAGTGAGGCAGAGACCGTGGGGGAAATGGGCGGCTGAGATCAGATGCGGTCGAGCTCTCAAGGGACGTCGCGATCGTCTTTGGCTGGGGACTTTCGACACCGCCGAAGAAGCCGCTCTCGCTTATGATAACGCCGCGATTCAGCTGATTGGACCTCACGCCCCAACCAATTTCGGCTCCCCGGCGGAGAATCAAGAGGTTAAGATGGTGGCCGGAGCATCCTCCGCTGCTCGAGGCGCGTGAAGCGCAAGAAGGTCTCTGTCTAATGGCCATGGATGGTTGTTTAGTTTTAGAGATTATGTAAATTAAATTAAGAAAAACTCGCCGGATGTTTCTCCCTGAGACATCATCTCCTTTGGTCTGTAACTTTGTTCCTTGTTGTTGTTGTCTCTGTATATATTTGTTACATCGACGAAATTCAGACCCTGAAAATAGATTGAATAAGTGAGAATTTTTTTTGGTGGTTTTGGATTTGGGGTTTGGACTTCTGAACCAAACCAACCATTGCCAAATTCAAATGATTGTGGTTAATTATTCGTTCAAATCAAAGTTACCATATTTTGATTGGTAACTCTTCTTTGGAAAACAGTGCTAAGTATAACTAGGGGCGGACTTTCGGTTTCGGATACTAGATTGGATTTGGATTGGGTATTTCAGATATTCGGTATTTCAATTCTTTGGTACGGATCTAGTATTTTTTTATATATAATTTTGGTTTGAATTTGGTTTGATTCAGAATTTCAGATATATAGGTATAGAACCGAATTTTGTTTTAATCCCAATCTTTTTATATATATATATATTTGAATGTATCCAAAATATCAAAAATATATAATCCGAATTTTGTTTTAATCCCAATCTTTTTATATATATATATATTATTATTAGTAATATTTTCTAGATATCTATGTATATTTCATATATTTTTGAATACCCAAACTTTTTTAGTTTAGTTTGTCTTTCGATTCAGTTTGGTTTTCATTCTTAAGATATATAAAACTAAGTCTCGTTCAGATATTTATATTGATTCCAGTTCAGATCAATACCTTTGATCTCAAATGGAATTTAGTTTGGCTTTTCAAATCCGAATAATTTGTCTACGCGTATGTATACTAATGTTTACTAATCAAACTAGAAAGTACTAGCGAAAGGAAGATTTGGATCAAAACAAAAACAAGCGAAAAGAAGAAAAAAATTCAAAATATCGTTTTTATTTTCTACCTCTCATCTTCTTCTAATGTATATCCATATATTTTTGTTTTCTGTTTTTTTTTTTTTGTTTCTAGCAAGGTTTAGTAGTATATCCATACTTTTATTGCTTCCTATAGCCAAACTCTTAACAAAACTGAATTCTAACAGAACTAAACCAAAATGACTCTGGTTAGAGTTTGATTGCAAGTACTAAAACGAGACTAACGTAACCAAATCCCCCAAAAAACAAGTAACAACAGTCACTCTTATATTAGCTTTGAAAAATGATTTCATGGTTCATAAATGTATAAAACTAATCGGGTTGGATCGAATCGAACACTACACAAGCCTAGTTTTTATAAATGTATTTGTATGAAGTTCCTCGTATTTGTACATGAACTTTCGGATACCAAATAATGTAACGAATCAAATCGCCGAGTAATTTATGTACTAGGTAGTAATCCGCGCCATGCACGGAGTAAAATGTTTATATAAATATTAATTAAATATAAATTTATAGTCATTTATATAGATATATAATGTGATTTCAACATTTTTAAAATCTTTTAAAATTGTATATTAATAAATGCAAAACAATTAAATCATATATAGGATAACATTGCTAAAAAATCAGTTATTTTTCTATCATTATTGATCGAGTAAAAAATTATGACATATTATTTATATCTGAATTTATTTAATAAATTCAACTACTATATGTTTATTTAATTAAATGTGTGGTTACTTATTTTAATCTATATTATTAATTAAGTTTAGAAACTGAATAATTTTTCATTACCATAATTTTATTACTGATTTGTATCAATACAAATCAAATATTTTATGTTGATTTATTTTAGGAAATTTGAATTATGTTTAAATGCAATGAAATTTATTATAGCTGTAGTTATATACTATAATAAATATATCTGATAATCATGGTAAGTTGATATAAATTAGTGATTTTTATTTATATATTAAAATTGCTTGTAAGTTGCTTTTTAAGAAAATAATATATACTTTTATTATATTATAATCTTTAAGAAAATAATATATAATTTTTATTATATTATAAATTATAATATAATATTAATAAAGTAAAAATATTTATAAGTTTTATATTAAATAAAGATTAAAGAATTATAAATATATATAATATAAGATTATGTAAATAAATTATTATGAAGTGATATAGTTATTATTGTAATTCATAAATATAAGTTAAAATGAAAAACTTTACTGAAATATAATATATTTTTTTCAAGTAAAAGTTATTTAATAAACATGATATATATATATTAATATAAAATTATTTGATTATATTGGTCAAATACATAATTAAAGTTATATATTTTATGAATGAATAAATAACATGTATTTTAATTAGAGTCTATGAGATATATCATAGTTTTGATTATGTAATAGTGATAATTAATATAAGTGATCAAATCATATAATAGCATTATATGTAATTAATATAAGTAAGGATGACACTCTTGCAATAAACACATGAAGTAAATGTTAGTCTTTTAAAAAAATCCTAGGGGATTCATGGCTTTACTAAACTAAGGAACTTTAGATGTCTTTCTATATTTTGATCCTTGTAATGTATCAACTATACATGTTTACACTTTGGTTCTTGGGGGAATTTAAAATACAAAATACAGAAAAGTTGTCATTGTTTACACACTAGGTGGGTTTTACAACAAAATACAGAAAAGCTGTTACTACTCATTAGTGGTCACTTTTTCTTCCTAATTTGCTAGATTAAGCCTATGAAAACTGTAGGCGGTCGGAAACGTTTTTCTCTTTTCTTTTCTGGAGGAGTAGAAGAATCATAATACGGCAGGCCGCTAAGTTCCAAAAAGTAATTAATTTTAAATTGATGAGATTGGAGAGATTCAAAAACATCTTTGAAGAAAACGAGAAAATACTGAGGAAACACGTTGAGTGGGTTTAAAAAAGCAAACACATCTATCTTTTGTCGTCGTCGATGATCTGTAAAAATTCAAAAGTTGGGGTCTGAAGGTAATAGTTTGACTGGTTCACAACGTCAAATAACAATAATTAAAAAAACATAAAAGAAGTCTTTGGTTTGATTTACTGCCTTGACGAGGAAGAAACTACCATATGTTTTAAATAATAATCAACACTGCAACAAATTTTTAACCAATTAAGGAGCGTTAGATTTTATTCGCTACTCCATTAAGGAGTATACAACTTTGGTAATAACAAGAGAAACGTTCACCAGTTGTTGCTCAGAGATGCGCTTTCCTAATTTGGTATCATATTGGCCCAATTAGATCCAGAGAACATTCATTGGCGGCTAAAAAATTAAAATGAGAGAGACTCTGTATCTGGAGGTGTAGAATCATAATACGACACTCCGCTAATTTCCACAAAACATTAAAAAAAAAAATATACACGAATAAATATTTATATAAGTACAACTATAAAGTAGGGAGATTTGTATTTGATTAACATTCCAAACAAATCTCGAAATCTCCGGAGGAACAGCGGAGAAGAAGGAAGAATGGATACGGCGGAGAAGGGTTTGCTCGTGGCGAGCGACGGAGAGGAAGAGGAAGTCAACACGAAAGATGGGTTTCTCCGGGAGATGAGGAGGCTCGGTTACATCGCAGGCCCTATGGTTGCGGTGAACTCGTCAATGTATTTTCTTCAAGTCATATCGATCATGATGGTTGGTCATCTCGGTGAGCTTTTCCTCTCAAGCACCGCCATTGCTGTTTCTTTCTGCAGCGTCACCGGTTTTAGCCTCGTCGTATGTTTCTTTCCTCTAATCTCCTTTTTTTGTTCTTCTTGAGGAATCTTGTCTTATGGTTTGAAGATGAATTAACAATCGTTCATTCAACAGTTTGGATTGGCAACTGCGTTGGAGACTCTGTGTGGCCAAGCTAACGGAGCTAAACAATACGAAAAGCTTGGAGAACATACTTACACAGGGATCTTCTCTTTGTTCATTGTTTCGATCCCTTTGTCTGTTCTTTGGAGTTACATGGGTGAGATACTCTCTCTCATTGGACAGGATCCTCAAGTTTCTGAACAAGCAGGGAAGTTTGCGACTTGGCTCATACCAGCGCTCTTTGCTTACGCGGCACTGCAGCCGCTTGTTCGGTTTTTCCAGGCGCAGAGTTTGATTGTGCCTTTGATTATAAGCTCGATCTCTGCTCTGTGTTGCCATGTTGTCCTCTGCTGGAGCTTGGTTTTCAAGTTTGGGCTTGGGAGCCTCGGTGCAGCTCTTGCCATCAGCGTTTCTTACTGGCTGAACGTGATTGTGCTTGGATTATACATGATGTTTTCTTCCAGCTGTAGCAAGAGCCGTGCGAAGATCTCCATGAATGTGTTCAAAGGAATGAGAGAGTTCTTCCGATTCGGAGTCCCATCTGCGTCTATGATTTGGTATGAACAATCTCTCTGCCTCTTTTTTTTTGGTTTTGGTCACAGAGTAATGTAATTGCATTGAGTAATACTGAATCTCTTTGTGTCTTTATGGTTTTGAATCAGCCTCGAGTGGTGGTCATTCGAGTTTCTTGTCATGCTCTCTGGGATTTTACCGAACCCGAAGCTAGAAACCTCTGTTCTCTCAGTGTGGTATGTTACTTATCTTCTAAATACTTACGTTTTGAGATAAAAGTATTATCATACAACTCAGTTGCTTGCTTCCTTGTTGAACAGTCTATCAACAATCTCCTCCTTGTACCAAATACCAGAGAGTCTAGGCGCAGCAGCAAGGTTCTTTCTCGATATATACCCGTCTTTTTGTCGATTTTGCGATATCTAGAAACCTAAAATCACTCTCTCTGTTTCGTGTTGTTTGCAGTACAAGAGTTGCAAACGAATTAGGAGCTGGAAACCCGAAGAAGGCTCGAATGGCGGTTTACACAGTGATGGTAATGACAGGCGTAGAATCAATATTGGTTGGTGCAGTAGTCTTTGCTGCAAGAAACGTATTTGGTTACCTATTCAGCTCTGAACCCGAAGTTGTGGATTACGTAAGATCAATGGCTCCTCTGGTTTCTTTATCAGTCATATTCGATGCCCTTCACGCAGTTCTTTCGGGTTAGATTCTGATCTTTCAACGATCTTTAAGAGACTAAATTAATGGAATGTTAATGATATATAAAACGTGTTTGATTGAAACAGGTGTGGCTAGAGGATCAGGGAGGCAAGATATTGGGGCATACGTAAACCTAGCTGCGTATTATATCTTTGGAATACCGACTGCTATCTTATTAGGTTTTAGGTTTAAAATGAGAGGAAGAGGTCTCTGGATTGGTATTACAGTTGGGTCATTTGTACAAGCTCTTTTGCTCGGTCTTATCGTCAGCCTCACCAACTGGAAACAACAGGTTAGTAAATTACTGAAAGTGATGTTCCTTTTGATTTGTTGATTTCATTGGTCAATTTGAGAAATTAAGTGAAAGTGATGACTATTTAATGTCCTTTGAGTCATATGTGGATTGCGCAAAATGATTTGTCAATTTGAGAAAATAAGTGAAAGTGATGTGTGTTTAATATCCTTATGAATCATATTGGGAATGCAGGTGAGAAAGGCGAGAGAAAGAGTTATGGGTGAGGAGTTTGAAGACAAAGATAATGGCGAACATGAACAGTTGATCAGCTAAAACCAAAAGAAGAATCAATTTGACACTTAATGTTGTGTCTTTAGTAGGTAGAATTTTGGTGATGCGTTTTCGATTATAGTAATGAGTAGGAGCTGAATGACGTGCACATGTACGTGCACATGAGTTTTTTTGGCTTCTACTTTCTTCCCATACACATGACATGAGAATGTGTTCTTTTTCTCTTTTCTTATTAAAGGTTAATAATCATTAATCAAATGATATTGTCGAGCTCTAAAAGCTGACGAAAACAAAGACACTAGCCCGTCGAGTTGCTTTAAAATAAAATCCTAAATCAAGAAACAAAAATTAAACTGAAATCCTGAAATTTTTTGGTTAACCAAAACCCAAATATGATCACCAAGATTATTTCATGAAACAGTATCTTTGGCAGGAGTATCTGGATAACAGGATAAGATATGTCGCTCAGAACCATATCAGGGCCCTCGAGACACAGTCGCTTTATTCCAACTCGTGCTCTCACGGTGGATGGTGTTGGTACCTTGTCCTTCCCAACTTGTGATGATAGATACAACTTCACTAATTTCTGACATTGCTTCAATGCGAATAGTTTTTGTTTGATGCAAGAAATTTTAAGTTTGCTGTCTATAAATTATTTGTCTATGTTGAAAAAAAAGCAATGGATTATTGGAGAACCGAGTATTTACCAGCCATACCCCATAGATAAAACGTGTTCGATTTTAAACTGAAACCCTGATTACTGATTTAGAGACGGGTTTGGTGAATGTTGTAGTTGTTCGAGCAATCGCCGCCTCCAACACAAGACAAACTAAGCTGGAACGATGTCCTTCAGATATCTGATCACCTCTCCAAACAAGCCACCATAGGTTTTCTTCTCTTTAATGGTTTCTCTAATCTGTTTGGTGCTTTGTAAAAAATTTCTTGAATTGTTTGTATTTTGTGTTTAACTCTATTAGTGGGAATGCTATGGACTGGAGAACCTCCACAAGCTGAAGCATTGAAGGCGACGATGGAGTCATACTACAACGCGCTTCAAGGTCTTTTGCTGCATTGCCATGGAAGTATGGTTGGTGCTGGGCCTACACTTTCTTCATCCATACAAGCCTCTCCGTGAAGCAGATTGTTGATTCCAGCTTCAAGTTGTTGCAGGGTTCTGTCTCCTTATATGGTAAGTAGAAGTCTCTCTGTTCTTCTGGTTATTAATTTAAGATTACTCACTGTGAATGTTTTTGGGGAGTCAGGAGGATCATCATATGAGAAAGACAGGAAGCCGTCGCTTCCGCAGCTTACAGGAGCAGTGTGGGAGGCATGCTCTAACTTAAAGAAGGTTCCTGCAACAAACATCAAAGCGATTGGCCGAGCAATGACACAAGTCGCTGTTTCCATGAAGGATGTTCTTAGGGAGATGAAAGAACTGAAGCCAGCTTCAGTTTGTTCTTCACCCGACCATGATGCTTCTGCAAATTCTGAATGCGGGACTCCAAACTTAGACGAAGATGATGACGATTTAGGCGATGACTTGTCTCCTGAAGAACAAGAAGTTGCTACATTGGTAGCTGATATCGTGTCTGAGATGCTCATGGTGATGAAAGAACTCATCCGCGCTATTACAGGCATGGTCATGAAGCTGGAGAATCCAGAGGACAACGGTGGGTTTGTGGACTCGCTTGAGAAGTTACTCAAGTTGTGTCAAGGAACCGGAGTAGAGATTGATGAGCTTGGAGCTTGCGTTTATCCCCCGCAGGAGCTGAGTCTCATGAAACAAGCGGTGGAGAGAATAAAGAGAAAATATTGGTGAGCTCGAGGCTGATGTTATGGGTTTCAAGATTTCTTATTCATCAGAAGCTTTCTTGGGAAGATGCAGAAGGCTGCAGAGTTTGATTGAACGTATGGAGAGCGAGCTGGACACAAGAATTGAAGCTGAAGTAGTTTCCAATATGCAGAATGTTACTCTTTAGGCACTCGTAACTTTTTCCTTATGTTTCAGCGTTTCAGGCATTGCCTGACTTTTGTGTGTGTTTAGGAAATGAAACAGTTGCATATACATGCTAAATCTTGCTAATTGGTAATACTAAATCCTATTTCAGAATGCAATAACACAATAAATTTCTGAGAGGAGAGATCCAAAAGAAACAACTCAAGAATTTGAGAATGTGTAAAGTTTTTTTCCTACAATGCATGAATTAGCTCAAGAGCAGCCGTTGAAGCATTCCTTCAGCAAACTAGAGTGAATGCGAAGGATTAGATAAACTATTCTATTGAGCAGCGAATCGATGTCAAGAAAGGAGCATTGTCCTCAACCCATTTGAAGCATCTCCACAGACCGGATACAAATGGACTCGATCAGACCATGCATTCCTTTCTTTTGAATCGATCTCGGAAATGCATCTCCAGACAGCACTATTAGCCTTAAAGCCACTTCCAAACCCAATCTGCCATACTCTATCTCCCCTTTTCATTCTAGCTTTGGCTTCCAGGTATTGCAGCTCATACCACAGTGAAGACGAAGATGTGTTCCCATAACGATACAGTGTTGACCTTGACGCTTCTCCATCTTCTTTGTCCAGCTTCAGATGCTTCTCCACTCCTTCAATTATTGCCCTTCCTCCGGCATGTATACAGAAATGCTCGAAAGCTTTCTTGAAGTTGGGTGTGTATACCTCCTTCTGCATTCCCCATTTTCTTTGGATGAATGAGATTATGTATTTGAGCTGCTCTGAGTAAGGTAGCACCCGAGGGCCTAACTCCACCACGTTGATCTTCAAGGCCTTTGATGCTACCTTGACAAGCTGCTTGGACAAAGCTACTCCTACTAGTCCTTCCTCATCAATCTGCTGCCTTACACTCTCGTAGGATTCATTGTCTGATCCGACGTGAGTTCTAATAAGATGCTGGAGTTTGTATTTCGCGTTATGCTTATCTTGCTCCCTGTTGGAGAGAAGAATCGCCGCCCCACCCATTCTGAAGATGGTGTTAGCAATGAGCATTGACTTGCACTTCCCTCTGTAACCATTTGGACTCACAGCTTCCATGCTCAACACTAACGCCACAGAATCACCATGAATCTTCATAAGATCTTTTACGAGGTTTATCGAAAGAAGCCCCGCGCTGCAGCCCATTCCGCTCAGGCTGAAGCTCTTTATGTCGCTCCTCATGCCAAACCTGTTTATGATGATGGAGGTTATGGACGGAGAAGGACAGAATAGGCTGCAGTTAGACACAAGGATGTCAATACTCTTTGGATCTATCTTGTGCTTTGAGAAAAGGTCTTCGACAACAGTGAAGAGGATATCGTGAGTTTCTTCTCTAGCTGCCGAGAGAGAAGAGTTTGGTGGAATCTCATGGACCGTCACAGGGACGCTCGCGTCATCTCCAATCCCTGACCGCTCTAGAATCTTCTGCTGGAGATCAAGGCTTTCTCTATCAAACACACCGGATATCGTAAGATGCTCAATGAAATTGGAGACTGGGGCTCGCAAGAAGTCTGGAGGTTGATAACATGAGAAGTCAATGAGGTATATACATCGTGGTCTGAAGAAGTAGTAACCAAAGACGGCTATAAGGACGCAGGCTGATGCTGCCAGTAAGTGAGGGAAGCTCATGAAGGTGTGGGAGATATTGATGAAAGGAGAACTCGATTCCATGTTCTCAATGTTGAATGGTCTAAACTGAGAAAGAGAGAAGCAAAAGATGGTGAAAACAGAAACTTTTGTTTTTGTGGCAAAATGTGGGTCATAGTGTTTACCATAAAGGAACTGAGAACCTAAGTTTGTTGCATCACATGGTAAGCATGTGAAGGGGTCCAAAACAAGGATGAAATTCAGGTCTCGTGACCATCTGAGCTTGCATGATTTCACGGCGGCAAAACGAAGATTACGTGTCTGTTGAGAAGACACCGTCTCTGTTTCTAAGCTCGATCACAGTCTCTCTCTCACCAACTCCATTACGTGTTCTTGTAAATTCGGATCAAACTCGAAAATATTGTTTCCAACTGTCAACGTTTCTCGTTCCCGAAGCAGTTGCGAAGTGAGAGCCTTGAATTTTGTAGTAAGACCAAATTAATCGATAATTGAAATCCAGAAAAGAACAAAACAGACCTCTCAATAAATGAATTCGAGTGATGTTTAGAGAGAGCTTACTATTTTTTTATTTTTTTATCTTCCCATCGTCGTCTCTCACAAGTTCTTCAATTGTTGTGAAATGGAAACTCCATACCCGGAGCTCATCAGTCCTTCCAAGACTCGAATCGGATGGATTGGCATCGGAATAATGGGATCGGCCATGGTCTCTCATATCCTCGCCGCAGGCTATTCGGTCACCGTCTACGCTCGCGACCTCCGAAAGACAAAGGATCTGCAAACCAAAGGGGCTCGCACCGCCAATAGCCCCAAAGAGCTAGCGGAGATGAGCGACGTTGTGTTCACGATGGTTGGAAACGCCAACGACGTCCGATCGCTGCTTCTCGGTCCCGATGGTGTACTCTCGGGCCTCAAACCCGGCGGAGTAACCGTGGACATGACTAGTAGCCAGCCATCCCTGGCGCGCGAGATACACGCGGAGGCGAGGCGGCGTGATTGCTGGGCGGTGGACGCGCCGGTGTCCGGTGGAGACGTAGGAGCACGAGAGGGAAAGCTAATGATTTTCGCCGGCGGAGATTCGGAGATCGTGGAGTGGTTGTCTCCGGTGATGAAGAACATGGGAATTGTGAGGTATATGGGAGGAGCAGGGAGTGGGCAGAGCTGTAAGATCGGGAACCAGATATGCGTAGGAAGCAACGTGGTGGGACTCGCCGAAGGGATGGTGTTCGCTGAGAAAGCAGGTTTAGATCCAGTGAAATGGCTCGAGTCGGTGAAGGACGGTGCGGCTGGATCGGCAGTTATGCGGTTGTTTGGGGAGATGATGGCGGAGGGGGATTATACGGCGACGGGGTATGCGGAGTATATTGTGAAAGATTTGGGAATGGCGGCGGAGGAAAGTGACAACGTGGCGGCGTTGCCTGGGACTGCTTTGAACAAGCAGTTGTTCTGTGGAATGGTGGCAAATGGAGATGGGAAGTTAGGGATGCAAGGCGTCGTCTCTGTTATTAAGAGACTTAACGGCATTTCCTGATAATGGTTTCATAGATCATCAGGCAAACTTGTCTTCAATTTGGTGTGTACATTTGATTTGAAGTTGATAATAATAATAGCATGGAGTCGTTACAAGTAAACATCCAAGTGCGAAACATTTGCATTGTGTGATAAGGTTACACAGCTCATGAGTTTCCATTTGGATTATCAACCTCTACCTCCTATACGGCTATAACTAATTCCATTTGCCTGTGATTCTTAAACAAAACTATCAAAAGTAACACATTGATCTTACATTAACCAGAGAGTCACCGACATAACCTACCATTCTCTTCGACTGCTACGTTGGAGTAAGTACACTCGAAGCTCTCTTCCTCGGATCCCTTTCCTATACTTCTCGACCATGATATCTTCCATGTCTTATACAAGCTTATCCTGTGTTAAACAAAAATGAGGTTAAAGCATGAATCCAAGAATATGGGTCTGCCATGTCGGGTCATATCGTATATATGTAAGAGAATGTGTACCTCTCGGTTTGAACAGTTCTTTTAGCGAGCATCAGGGTAAGGAAGACAGGGACCATAGCAGCGCACAGATGCTTTATAGAATGCCCACTAAGAATATGATGCGTCCAGCTGTATATGGGCTTATCTGCAGCTTCTTCCACCTTGGCTAAGAGATAGAATCCTGCAATTTGGGACCAAACGAATCTAGAATAAAGAACGAAGCTTCAAGTGCACAAAAGCGAACTGAAGACATCAGATAAAACACTGAGCACTAACCTGCAGCCCATAGCCAGTACGTGGAATGCGTATACATTGGAGGTAATAGAATAGCCATCAATGGAATGACAATACAAGGAACAAACTGGACTAAAGCATATGGACGAAGATCATCGAAAAACCTGCAATTACAACAGCCTCATGAGACAAGTTAAAGTTACAATCTCAAGATTGTTATGTATCATTTAAAGAAGTTTCGGATTGACTTGCCTCCAATACAAAATGCTAACAAGACCCGCGAGAAGCAAAGGAACAATGGAGTAAGTACCCTTGTGCTCATCAATCCTCTCGATTACAAATATAGCCATGATGGACGTGAAGGCGATAGTCATCTACTCCAAAAACCAAGCAAGTGATCAAAAAAAGTAGACAAAGCGAGAAAAGAGAGATAAAAAGAAAGAGCGTTACGGGAAGGCGATCCCAGACGAGACGTGCATCGTCTGGGTGGAGATGATAGTAAGAAGATCCGAAAGCAACAGCCGCAACACCGACGAAAAAGCAAGTCCATCCCAATTTCTCACCTCGCAAACTGTTCGATACACACAGATTATAACTAATTATGCTTGTTCACTAAGAAGAACAGGCAGATATGGAGAAGTAGATATTTACGAGCCTGAATCTGAAGTAATCATCTGGGTAATAGCACAGGACGAGACCGATAAGGCCGATGACGAGGAAAGGGAAGTTGGAGATGACGTTCAGAGCATTCGGGATCCCTGAAAAAAATGGATTGTAAGGTGAAACCCTAAAATTTAAAATTCAAAGGGATTTAGGAAGATGACGAGTGAGAAAGGGGAAAAAGTTACCGAAGAAGGAGCGCTGATCGGCGAAATCGTGATAGGCCTGAGATTGAGGGATCGTGGGAGTGACGATCATCAGAACCAGGAAGATTACAATCGCTGCTCCCCATGAGTAAATCGTCCGCTTCTTCATCTTCCTCTTCCGTCTTTCTGTTTCTGCTTGAGAGATTCGGAGAGGTTTGACTCTTCCTCTTTCTTTTTTTATTCAGTGACTTTTTATTGGGGTCGATATCATAAAAAGTTCAAAGAAATCGCAATTGCTCAAATGACAACAAGAAGGGCACAACGGTAATTGCAGTGTGAGGTCGCACGAATCTCCGTAGTGTCCGTACGCATTTCAGCATTTGTTACCAAAAGGGGTCTGTAATTTTATATTTTGTCAACCAATTTGTATACAATCTAATTCTATCTTCACTAGTTTAGTGTAAAATTTATCCATCAGATTTCAATACATACAAACTTTTACCAGATATATTTTCATTTATATCTTCAGTTCATTTTCTTTAGAACATGATCACTATTTATAGGTATTTTTGTCTAGTCTGATGTTATATTTTGGAGTAGAAAAAGATAAAAAAAATTGACAGACAAAGTTATATTGTTATATACTATAAGTTAGATAAAAAAAAGTCTATGAACTAAATATCTGTTATAACTTATAAACATGATATCTAAACAACATATAAGCAAAATAGAAGCAAAAATGTATAAAAAATGCAACGACTTATATGCAATGGTGGTTGGGGGAGCTTAAGAGTTTCACTCTGGCTACTATCTTTGTACATTACAAAGTTGAAATAGAAATATCAACATTTACAGATTGTATAAGTCATGTGTTCTCTCTCTAGTTAAATGCTCACTTTTGTAGAACTAAGAAAATTACATACTCCATGTTACGCTTTTTCTTAACTCGTGATACATATGGTCCGACTCTTCTAAAAGGTTGAGGTCATGATCCTAAAAAGAACGGCCTTCACTTTTGAACTAAAGATTGTACTAATGACATTCATTGAACTAGGTTTTACTAGATCGAGCTCGAATTTGGTGGCAACAGCGTAAATGGACCTAATTTGTCGGCCAAACTTCAGTTCAAGCATGTTCCAAGCTCAACGTCAACATATTGCTTAACCGAGTTCGAACTTGTTTCTTAAGAATGATCAGAATGTCACATAAACTCTCACGAATTAGATTCGACATTCACACAACTTGTTCTACGCCAGTTAAATCACCAGATTGGTTATTTATAGTATATCACTAAGAAATATTTTTAGTACACGGAAATATAAAAAGCAAAACTTCTACATCTATAATATAATTTATGAGATTTCAAACACTAAACCAAACATGATAAAAGCAAGAAGAGGAATGCGAATTGCAGTATGCGTCATCAAAGCAATTCCATATTCTTCATCTCACTTTCATTTGCATTTTGTGTTGTCAAGAGAGCGAAGAATTGATGTTGTTTTTCAACACTGTGATGTAGTCATCATCACCTTCGCAAGGCTTCTCATCCATCTACAGTTTCCCATACATTTCGCAATTGTCAGTTCTCTAACAACAATGTCAGAGACTTTCTGGTCTCCCATATTATATCATTGTAAAAAAAAACTATCTATACATGCAAATATATGTAAAACATTCCTATATATCTCTACAAAATACCACACTCCAATTTGTGTAATCAAGATCAAAATAGTCTCTCTCGAACCACTAGTAGTATCAGTACCAGTCATGAACTTAATTAGAAACTATTTTCCCAAGATGGACCCTAATCAAACCTGTATTGTTTGGAGAAGAAAGTCAAGTTTTTGTTCATATTCAATGTCTAAAACTTACTTACCAAATATTTATGTGCCTATTTACTAGCTAGCACATTGATTCGATTCTGCAAAAAAAAAAGAAAACATAAAATCAAAGAGAAAAGAAGTATAGAAAAGAGCAGACACGTACCTTAACATGGAAGTTGTACCAAACCACCCTTTGATCTTGACACACTAGAGATGTAGAAGCATTTATAACACTGGAACCTTGCATCTCCATTACGTGAAGCAAATTGGAGAACTCGTCTTCCTTCGCCTTTTTCATGCTTATCTGCACAACAGCCTCATCACCTGATCCCCCTAGTCCAAGAACCGAGATTGCTCGAATGTGAGGATCTTGTCGCTCTAATTCCCGGGACCTCTTGCTCTCGATCGCTTCTACAAGCTTTTTCTTTCTGAGAGTTAGCTCTTCAACTTCGTTATGTAGCTTGGGAATGTAAGTGACCACTCTGTCCATTATAGACGGTGCACACCATTTCTTCTGTTAAAATCAAGAATCTAGTTCAACAATCAGCAGAAGGTCTCATACCGTAAGTATCTAAGTAGAGCGAAATAAAAAGGGAGATTATCAACCTTGGAGGAAGAAGAAAGATCAGGAAGAAGAGTGCCGAGAGTGAGGTAAGAGGCATGAAGTCTCATCCTCCTTAGACGCTCATTTGCGTTACGTTCTTCTTTCTTTGCTGCACCACTTGAACCATGAGGTTCTTGATCATGAAATACTACAGCTTCCTTCCCTTTTCTTTCTCGTTGAGCTTGACACGTGTCGTCTTTCTCTCGGGACTCCTTCTCACCGATTGTTTCTGCAGGGATATGCAAGAGATCGTCTAGTAAAGTGGATGCTAAAGTCTGATGATCGGACATACGTACCAACGGCAAGATAGAAACACATATACGCCAACGATAGAGAGGCTTCGATCTCTTCTTGTATTCCACGAGATAGTCTTAATTTAAACTCATAGTTGCAGGAAACCAACTTATATTAATCTCTAAGCCCTAATTAAGCTAACAAGATGATCATTAATGACGATGATATATGTATGTAGGTGTGTATATTCATATATAGAGATATAATATACAAAGATATACAGGGGAATGAGCCCAAGTCAACCCCAAAAGCAGTATCTGTGAGAATAAATAACTATGCAATGAAGCCGCACAACCTATTATTTTCAAAGAATTAAATATTCGAGAGGCAGTTTATGTTACAGAAAAAAATGTAAACTGGAAAAATGATTGAAGATAATGTATAAATAAAAGAAGAAAAGACGATCTCAGGGAATCACAGGTCACAGCAAGTTGGCCGGAGAGGAGAAAACACTAGTATAATATGCTCTGCAGTACAACACCTGCAAGAGAGAAGAAGAATAAGAAAAAGAATCGTACGACAGAATCCGCAGATTCTGACCTGATTCATCTTCTTCGTTAAGGATGCAGAGGCTGTCATATAGTCAAATCTCGGTTCTTTCTGATGTAGTCTCGCCGGTCTGGTTTATGTGTATGTACGTGGGTCTTTTAATGCAGTACAAATGGCGTTAAACTGTAGTACACAGTACTTACATTTTTATTATTATTTTTGTTTAAAATGTATTTCTCGAAAGTTGAGACATGTACTCCGGATACTCCGCTCTCTTCTACAAGTCCTTGGATTTTATTAACATGTTTCATGATTTGTATTGGGTCGATTCAGTCCTCGTTAATCCAATTGCTATGAGTATAGTCTATCACTTTTTCTTTGAAAAGTGAAAACAAACATGAATTGAGAAAAAAATCTCATCTACGTACAAAATTAAATCAGAAACCAAGTCGAGCACCATAAAATTTCCTTGATAAGCAACAAAGATTTAGACAGAACTCTTGAAATCTCTATCTGAGTTGTTGTGTGTTTCTAGGAAAGAATACAAACAATGTGTATGTAATGGAGATGTGAAGCTAATAACCACCCAATTCTGTTGGTGGTGTCTTTAACCACACTAATTAGAGCTTCTGCGTAAAGACGAACCCATCTCTCGCAATCCAGAGACGAGAAAGCCTCTGCAAGTTACAACATCCAGCCTCGAGAAGATCCAAAAACCAGAGACCATAAGAGGAATCTGGCTTTCTCATCATCACCTATTGTCGATGATCCAAAACTCAAAACCAAAATAATTTGAATCCAACTCGACTGAGAGATTCTTCCCTTATTCCTTTAAATTCAACTAATCTGACCTCTCCGTGACATTCAACATTCAAGTTGCCCCTGTCTGCTATTCCAACCATTCCTCCCCGTGTTCGACCGAGAATTGAGTCCATATAGTATGCGACGAGCCCGATCAAGGATCCTTTCAGTCCGTTCATTAGGCTTATACCCTCTTCGAGCTATTCTATCAACCAACTCAAACGCATCTTCCGCCTGATTCATTACAACCCTTTTCAACAGCATATTGTACGTGTACATATCCAGAGGATAGCATTTCTCTATAACTTCATCTAACCGCTTCAGTTCTCCTTCCATTTCGATCCGTCCTGAGAATACTCCTATCAACTCACCAAGAGCCTTCATCTCAGGTACCTGCTCTTCTACATCTCTCATCCGTGTCCATGCTTCATACACCCCTTTGCTCATTATTGCATTATATAAAAGAACATTACCGATGAAGGATGTAATACGGCGCCCGCTTTTCCTAAATTCATTGACTAACCCAACTGCCTCCTCATACTTTTCTCTGTTGCACAATTTCTGTATGAGCACTTCGTAACACTCGATACTAGGATGTCTTCCTTCGCCTTTCATTTCTTCCAAGAAATGCATAGCATCATCCAATCTATTTGCTCTACAGAGGCCAACAATCATTACATGGTAAAGTCTCCTTCTGACCTCGCCTTTTTCACGCAGATGATGGAAAAAGTCAAGGGCATCAGCGATTTTCTCGTTTTTAAGATAACTCTGAAGCATGAGAATGTTCGAATCTAGTGTTGGCCTGGAACCATTTCTATCTATCAAATCATACACTAATCTTGCAAGTTTTGGATTTCCTGCAAACCCAGCTCCTTCAATGAATAGATTGTAGGTCCCAACTTTGTGTTCCCAACGAGACAACTGATAATTAAGCAAAGTAGTAAAACAGCTTCTGTCACCGCTTTCCATCGCACAAACACATCGAATGACGTTTCGATAGAGACTATAGGGCGGGGTGTAGCCCTTTTCCTGCATTCTGATTATAAGTTTAGCAGCTCTCTCTCCCCTCATTAACCTGATTGAGCCGTATATCAAGCTGATGAACATTCCGAAGGTGGTAGCTACACCACTTCTATTGAATAGCTCGTTAATCAGAATAGCATCCTCCACTTTCCCAGCATCGCAAAGAGCTGGTATAATCTTGCAACTACCTAAAAATTTAGGCAATGCGTCCCGTTCCGAGGCAACAATAACCAGTTCCTTCGCCATGTCAGCCTTCCCGTTCCAGCACAAAGCATTGGAAAGTATACAAAAAGTCTTTGCACCAAGAAAATGCCCTCGGTCCATCGCCCCCTTAAAGACATCATAAGCTTGTTCGACACGTCTGTCCGCGCAAAGGGTGCGAACCAGATAGCTGTAAGACATGGAGGTAGGAGCAAAGCCAATTTCAGACCTCGACCGGTATAACTCGAGGGCTTCGTCTACTAATCCGGCTTTGCAAAAGAAGCATAACGCTGCATTCATCGTTTTCTTGTTAGGCAAAACTCCACGCACCATCATCTCCGTCAGGATATCATACACACTCCCAAGATTGTTTTCTTTCAAAAGTTTGGAGATCAAGGAGTTATACCTGAAAACTTCGATTTCACAACCTTCTAGAGGACTAATCTGCTGCAAGAAACCCTCAATGTTGTTCAAGAATCCAGCTCCAATAAGCGCCCTAATCCAAATGCTATAAGCACGGTCCATAGGCACTGTTCCCACCACTTTGATCTCGTCTAACAATTTCGTAGCTTTCTGGAACTTTTCTTGGGAACATAGAGCATCGACCAAAATGCCTAAGCCAGCTCCGCATCCAGCAGGATCATTTGGGAGCAAGTCGCGGAGATAAGCTTCAGCCTCATCAAGCTGGCCTTGCTTGCACAACTTCTTCACCAAAATCGAGTGCGTTACTAGGCAGACGAAGCCACGCGCGGAGATCTGGTCGAAGATGACATCAACAGTATCAAAACACTTCTCCTCAACAAGTGCATTCAGGAGGACGTGATACCCAAAAGTATCCAAATCCAGACCCCGAAACCTCATATGACCAAAGTGCTGGAGAGCGATGTCGGTGCGGCCGGCAACAGCATACCCAATGACGAGGGCGTCGCAGAGACGGAGCGAATGCCGGTAACCTTCGAAACCCTCGCTTCCGTCTAAGAAGTCGATGATAAGACGAAAATGGTTGGCGCTGCGAAGGATCTTGAAAATGGCATGGAAAGTGGCGCGCGTGTGGTGGAAGCTAGGCTGGTGAGCAGCCCAATCGAAGAACTTTAAGCACGAGTGGAGATCGTAACGGGTGTGGTTAAGCACGTCGAGTACGAACTTCTCCGTGAGGCGGAGGCAGAGACCGGAGAGTTGGTGGTAAAAAGCTCGGTCATCTCCGTCGCTAGAGGGAGCTTTGAGGATGTCACAGATTCGGTTGATTAACTGGTGGCTTTGCGGCTGCACATCGCGCTTAAACCACTCTTTCACTTCGCGGACGAGGACATCTCCGGCGGCGATTGGAGCCTTCGCGTAGGAAGAGAAATGAGAAGGAGAAGAGAAAGCATCGCCGGTACCGGGATTGCAGTTCCTGAGCGACGCCGAGAGCGATAGTATCCTCCGCCTGAGGAGCATCCCTTTCTAATCGCATGATCTCGGCGGAGACGACATCGAAGCCCCAAATCTCTACGTTCGATCAGACGAAAAACCCTAAGTGTCCACAACCAATCAGATGCCTCCAGGTCACAATGATGTCGTGGCTTTTGCACGTGCTTACGAAAATGCCCCTTTTAAGTTGCTAATGAAATATTTCCCGGCTCGTTTTGGTTCTCCTCTTCTCCGTCGCGGAAAAGATGGGGACCAATCTGAGATCCGTGCTCTGTGTGTTTCTTCTCCTCTTCGTCGTCTTCAGCGTCAACGCTCAGAATCGGAGACCTAAGAATGTTCAGGTGGCGGTTAAGGCTAAGTGGCAGGGTACTCCTCTTCTCCTCGAGGCTGGGTAAATGCTTATGTTGTATCATTTCTTACTTTTGTCGAACACCATTGTTACTGCTCTTGCGCTTCGAAAGTGAATTCGAGTTTCTTGTGACAGAGAGTTGATTTCGAAAGAATCGAAGCAGCTTTTCTGGGAGTTCAACGATGCTTGGCTTGGTTCCGATGGAGATACTGGTGATTCCGATTGTAAATCCGCCAGAGATTGTCTCCTCAAGATATCTGAACATGCCTCTACCTTATTGGCTAAACCTGTAGCTTCTCTCTTCCATTTCTCACTTACTCTGAGATCTGCGTCGCCCAGGCTTGTGCTCTACCGCCAATTGGCTGATGAGTCTCTCTCTTCTTTCCCTCACGGAGATGATCCCACTGCGGCTCACTGCTGTTGGGTCGATACTGGCTCTTCCCTGTTTTACGACGTTGCGGATCTTCTCTCATGGCTCGCTTCTCCTCCTACGTATGCACTGACGTTCTCTCTTCCTTTTCTTCTTTTGGTTGATACCACGTTTGCTCATTTCTAAGCTGCATTTCGTTCGATGCCAGTGGCCGAGACGCGGTTCAGGGGCCTGAGCTCTTCGACTTTGATCACGTTCATTTTGATTCAAAAGCTGGAAGTCCAGTTTCCGTTCTCTATGGTGCTGTTGGGACTGGTTGCTTTAGGAAATTTCACCTTTCGCTTGCTGAAGCAGCAAAGGAGGTCTCTCTCTCTCTCTCTCTTTCCATAAAAGTCCAGGCTCCGTTGTCCAGGGATCTCATTTCTTAGCGTGTCTCTGGTTTTGTTGCGTGCATTCTAATGTAGCCTTGGTTTCCTACAGGGAAAAGTTACATATGTTGTTAGACCAGTATTACCTTCGGGTTGTGAAGGCAAAACGAGACCCTGTGGTGCCATTGGGGCTAGGGATAATGTTAGCTTAGCTGGTTATGGTGTGGAGCTTGCTTTGAAGAACATGGAGTACAAGGCAATGGATGATACTGCTATAAAGAAAGGTTAGTGTTAGCTCATTTATTCATTTCGTCACCCGAATTTGAAAGCAGAAACTTATTTTTATTGGTTACTTATTTTCTTTCTGTTAGCTGTGAATTTGCTAACCTTTTCATTGTTTTTTGCTATGAATTTCAGGTATCACTCTTGAAGATCCAAGGACTGAAGATCTTAGTCAAGATGTTAGGGGCTTTATTTTCTCAAAAATCCTGGTATGTTTAATTTGCAACATTACCAGAATAATATACTGAAGCATTTCGTTAAAACAATCAGTCCTTTTGATTTGCACGGATGAATGGATGCTCGCACAATTGAATTTGTGTTTCTTAATGGACGTGAGATGGACAAAGATAAGAGATGAGTGATGGAAAAACGAGTTCCGTAGCAATTTTTTATTTTTTGTAGGGTGATGATCAGGGTCAGCGCTCCTTTTTTTTGCAGGACAGGAAACCCGAGCTAAGATCAGAAGTCATGGCTTTTAGGGATTATCTCCTATCATCAACTGTATCAGACACGCTTGATGTTTGGGAGCTCAAAGGTAGTTCTGCATCCTGCATGTCTTGGTGATAATAGAAGTTAATCTAGTGTTTCCTAACTTACCTTTGTTCCACAGATTTAGGCCACCAAACAGCCCAGAGAATAGTCCATGCCTCTGATCCTTTGCAATCTATGCAAGAAATTAATCAAAACTTTCCAAGTGTAGTTTCTTCATTATCTCGCATGAAGGTATGTCATGGTTTATTGATGCTGTGCTTTACCTTCATCTGTTAGTTGAATTGTTTCTTGTGGTTTTCCGATTTAGATATGTTTGGTTCAATCGTGCAGCTCAATGAATCAATCAAAGAAGAGATACTTTCAAACCAGAGAATGGTTCCTCCTGGCAAAGCTTTGTTGGCTCTGAATGGTGCCCTGTTAAACATTGAAGATATGGACCTATACATGTAATACCTTTTTGCACATTGTGATTTTTTTTTTTTTTTTGTCTTGATCGAGGCATAGTTTCGTGTATTAGTATTCATGGTCCTTGACGTGAGAATGTTTTTATGGTGTGGGGAGCTGAAATTCTGGTATTTTTTTCCTCGCTCCGTCTAAGCCCGCTTTAGCTTGATTATGGTCATACCTAGTTTCCCGCCTTTCAGTTCACTTACAATTCGATATCGGTTTGCTGTATTGCTTTTCATTTGGATTTCCATTTACTCCTTTTTAAAAGCTAATATGTCTACATCGTTTGTTATAGTCCATTTCCATTGATCGTCTGATCCGTCTGTCTGTAGGTTGATGGATTTGGCTCATCAGGAGTTGTCCCTGGCCAACCAGTTCTCGAAGCTTAAGGTACTCTTTTACTGACTCTGTGCGCCTAAACATTTAGGCTAGTGCTGTATAAAACATCTTGTAATAATGGTCTTAAAGTTTGATAATTTAGCCTTTTTTGCCTGTTTTGCTGGAGATCTCAGACATACATCCCACTTCTTGGTTGATGCGTGTACAGCGTTAAAAGAAAAATTAAAGCTGTGATTTATACAACACGGAGGAAAAACTGGAATGATACAAATTGATATATAATTTTCTTCTATTTAGAACACTGAGATCTGATTAGTCTTGAACTTATGGATGTGCTAACATATATATGCAACTGTCAGATACCTGATGGAGCCATACGGAAACTTTTACTAACTACCCCTCTCCCTGAGCCGGATTCATATCGGGTTGATTTCCGTTCCGTGCATGTTATTTATCTCAACAATCTGGAGGAGGATGATATGTACAAGCGCTGGCGGAGTAATATCAACGAGGTAACTAGTACAGCTGACATCTGCTTGATAATTGAGGATACATATGATATAATTCTGAGCAAGGTGAAATTTGGAATATTAATTCTCTAATTGCCTGTGTTTCTCTCACCATGTAATTAGATTTTGATGCCTGCCTTCCCTGGGCAACTACGTTACATCCGAAAGAACCTATTCCATGCAGTTTACGTCATTGATCCAGCCACTGTCTGTGGTCTTGAGGCAAGTCTAACATCTGCCCTTTTCTGGCACTGCCGGCCATTCTTCCCTTATTCATGAGAACAGAGCTTTTGAACTGACTATTGTTAGATTTTTACAGTCCATTGACACTCTCAGATCTTTATACGAAAATCAACTCCCTGTGAGATTTGGGGTTATATTATATTCCACTCAACTAATCAAGACAATCGAGGACAATGGTGGTCAAATTTCGTCTTCTGATGCAGAGACTAATGCCCATGTTAAAGAGGACATATCCACTATGGTATTCACCTGTCCTTAGAATATAAACTTGCTGCTATCAATTTCCCAACGTTGATTTTTTTTCTTTTTTGCAATAAGATGCTTGTTCGTATTATGTTGTTTTTTACTGTTTTGCTTGGGGATGAGACTAAGAATGAACTTGTTTCTGATGATAAACACTCTTTGCAGATCATTCGTCTTTTTCTGTACATCAAGGAGCACCATGGGATTCAAACAGCTTTTCAGTTTTTGGGGAATGTAATAGACATTAACACTTACTCATAGCTAGAAGGGTCCTGAAGTATCCCAAACGTTATTTGCTGAACATCTTCAGGTTGGTTCACAGGTCAACACATTAAGGACTGATTCTTCCGAAGAGGACATTGAACAGCAGCATGTCGATGGAGCATTTGTTGAGACAATTTTGTAAGTAACCTGGATATTTAAAATCATGATCATACAATCACAGATCTATGTTATTTTCTATTTTCAAGGAAAATTTGGATTGTATTCCCTAGCACCCCTAAAGTTGGGTCGTTTCTATTTCAGACCAAAGGTGAAATCACCCCCTCAGGAGATATTGCTGAAACTGCAGCAAGAGCACACTTTGAAGGAGGCATCTGAAGCAAGTTCCATGTTTGTATTTAAGCTGGGTCTGGCGAAACTGAACTGTTCATTCTTGATGAATGGCCTCGTCTTTGATTCTGTTGAGGTACTTTTGTGCGTCTTTGTTAATATGTAAGGTTTTCATATCCTGGCAACGTCTATTGCAAGTACGTGTGTAATTCGTCATAAAAATTGTCCATGCTAACCATTTTGCTACTTTGATATGCATCAACTTTCACGTCGGCATAATAAGAGCTTTTGATTTTCTATCGCTATGGTTTTCTTAGACTATTGGAAATTGGTTCATGATATTAGCTCTTGTTTCTACAGGAAGAAACTCTTTTAAATGCCATGAATGATGAGCTTCCCAAGATTCAAGAACAAGTTTACTACGGCCAGATAGAATCCCGGACTAATGTTTTGGACAAATTGCTTTCGGAAAATGGTCTTAGCCGGTATAATCCACAGGTAGGGAGTTTCACAGGCAGCATCTTTTTGTAATTTGTCTACGTGTTTGTTCATTACTGATTACAAAAAGAGTCTGCCTTCTCATTATTGCATTGTTTGTAGATTATTAGCGGAGGAAAGAACAAACCCAGGTATGTGTCACTGGCTTCATCTACCAAGAGTGGGGAATCTATGCTGGATGATGTTAACTACTTGCATTCTCCGGAAAGTAAGTAAACGTGCATTTATATAGTCAACAGCCTCTTGTCCATATCCCATATGTGTGATCTTCTCATGCAAACTCACTTGATATGTATCTTCTTATCTGACAATTCCAGCTCTAGACGATGTGAAGTATGTGACTCATCTCCTTGCTGTTGATGTCACAACGAAGAAAGGAATGAAATTGTTACATGAGGGAGTCCGTTACCTGGTTAGTTGATGTATTAATAGCTTCCTGTGACGTTCTATACATCTCGACCCTCAGTTGGATACACCCATGTTATTGATGTTCTTGCATTTTCATTCAGATTGGAGGTTCCCAAAGTGCTCGTCTTGGAGTTCTATTTAGTAGCAGCCCTAATGCTGACCCATATAGCCTTCTTTTTATAAAGTTTTTTGAAATAACTGCGTCATCATTTAGGTACGAGATTTTTTGCTTTGATGTGATAGGTTATATGTTCTTGCAGATGTTTTTATTTATTTCATTTCAGTCCCTTAATCTCTGCTTGTTACGTTTCCTGTCTAATTGTTTGCAGTCATAAGGAAAAGGCCCTACACTTTCTGGATAAACTATGCTCGTTTTACGAGCGTGAATATCTGTTTAAAACATCAGTGGAGTCAGCTAGCTCTCAGGTGCCAATTGATAAAGTCCTTGAGCTTGCTGAGGAGCATGGGTTATCTTCTAAGGCATACAGATCTCGTCTCGTAGAGTCTTTGGACGAGGATTTACGTAAGCGTATGATAAAGGTATTCTGCTTTAAAAGATTTCCAATCATGCCTGAAAGAACATTGATCCAAGAATCTTCAGTTTTCCTCTGAAATAGCAATGATGTTAACGATGGTTTGGTTTGCTTACAATTGTCACGTAGGTCGCCCAATTTCTGTCTTGGGAACTTGGGCTTGAATCTGATGCAAATGCAATTATTTCAAATGGAAGGGTGAGTTAACCAATTTTTATCTTTTTTTTTTTCTGTTTATTTTATATTTCACTATATACGTACTCTTAGTAATAGTTTCAATTGTAAACCTTCACCATATTCAATTATATATTTGGTAGGTGATTTTTCCTGTGGATGAGAGGACATTTTTGGGCCATGATTTGCACCTTCTTGAGTCAATGGAGTTCAATCAAAGAGTAAAGCCTGTTCAAGAAATTATTGAAGGCATTGAATGGCAGGGTGTGGATCCCGATTTGCTGACAAGGTATCGCGTTTTAAGCTTTGGCTGTTTCTCCTTCCCTTTGCGTGCAGTCTTTTCTGCAAAACCAAAACTTCAAACAGAATTTTCGTAGTCGTTATGCTTCTTCTTGTCAATTTTTTCCCTCCTTGTTCTTGGCGAGCAAAGTTTCTTTAGCTGCACATTTCATGGGATATTGAAAATTTACTTTACGATACGCACGCCCTATGCCTCTGATTTATTTCTGTATCATATCCTTTTTCTTTTCCATTAAATGTGGCTCTTGCTGCTTATCTTTTGATAGGTACAATATTTGATTTATCTGTCTCTAGGCTGATAATTCCTCTCGTAATTTCTTCTTCAAGGAGGGATGATCCCATTTATGTTTTGTAAATAGCTGATAGGATATGGTTCTTCTTGGATAGTCCCTTGTATGCTTTTAAAAATGGCTGATAAATATTATTTCTCTCCTTTGTCACACTTGCAGTAAATATTTTAGCGATGTCTTTATGTTTGTGTCATCCGCAATGGCAACACGGGACCGTAGTTCTGAAAGTGCACGATTTGAAGTCTTGAGTTCGGAGTATAGGTATGTATATTTGGTCATTTGGTAGTTGCTTTTCTTTTTATTTTTGTTGGTAATTTAAGACTGCAACTAAGATGTCCATACGCTGTGTAGTGCGGTTATGCTGGGAAATGAAAATGCGACTATACACATTGATGCTGTTATCGATCCTTTAAGCCCCACTGGTCAAAAACTAGCATCCCTTCTTCAAGTTTTACAGAAACATGTTCAGACAAGCATGAGGATTGTTCTGAATCCCATGGTGAGTAAAACATATGCTGCTCAGCTTGTTATTTAAAAATCATGCAAATGTTAAACTTGTTGTTTCGAGCCATCTAGGTGTTCAAAGGGCTTATTCGTATGGCCTTTACTGTGGTTACTGTTACTGTTGTTGAGACCAATATTTATACGATATTACAGCTGCCTTATCATGTATATTCTGTTTCAAGGGTCACTATTTCTTATTGGGAAAAAAAGATAATACATATTGTTCATGTGTCTGACCTAGAGTTCTTAATTCTTATTGGCAGAGTTCCCTTGTGGACATTCCTCTGAAGAATTACTACAGATATGTGTTACCCAATACGGTATATTAATTGATAAGATCTTAAAACTATATGGCGGTCTGATTTTGTCCACATTCCCTGGTCAAATACTGATTCTGCTTTTTTTTTCCAGGACGATTACAGCAGTACAGGCTTTGATGTAGATGGGCCTAAGGCATTTTTCGCAAATATGCCATTGTCCAAGACACTTACCATGAATCTTGACGTTCCAGAGCCGTGGCTTGTTGAACCAGTAATTGCCATGTATGGTATTATCCCCTGAAAAAGAAAATGGGACTATGCTATTCCTTTGGCGAGAAATGTTTCACTGCGTTAAAGGCATTTGCTTGTTTAGTTCACTTATTGTTGCTTATGCCTGACTTTCTTTTCTCTCTTCCGGATTTTTCTTGTCCAGTCATGATCTTGATAATATTTTGCTTGAGAACCTGGGTGATACCACTACACTGCAGGCAGTTTTTGAGGTTGAATCTCTTGTTCTTACAGGTTAGCCTTTCTAAACTTATTCTTTTACGCTGGCAGGAATTGGTTCATGTTTCTATTAACATTAATCCTGTGCAGGTCATTGCTCGGAAAAGGATCATGAGGCTCCCCGTGGCCTTCAGCTAATTCTAGGAACCAAAAATAGACCACATTTGGTTGATACGCTTGTAATGGCCAATTTGGGTTATTGGCAGATGAAAGTATCCCCGGGGGTTTGGTATTTGCAACTTGCCCCTGGTAGAAGTTCTGAGCTATACGGTTTGAAAGGAGGTAATGAGGGGAGTCAAGATCAGTCCTCGCTGAAACGTATCACTATCGATGATCTGCGTGGTAAAGTTGTTCATTTAGAAGTAGTTAAGAAAAAGGGTAAGGAGCACGAAAAGTTGCTAGTTCCTACCGACGGAGATGATGGCGTGCAGCAAAACAACGAAGTAAGTGCTTACTCCAACAGAAGATTTACACAAAAAACTTTTGGTCCTTGAAAATGCTGGTTGTTTATTATCCGATGACGCCTTTTGTTATAGCGGGGAAGCTGGAACTCAAATTTCTTGAAATGGGCGTCTGGTTTTGTTGGTGGTCGTCAACAATCGATGAAGGGAGGTACCATAAAGGTAAGAGCTTCTGTAATCTGGACTAACTTTGTTGCATGTTATAAACTTGTTGCATCTCAACTATGCATGAGTTTCTAACACGTGGATTACCTTTGCAACAATTTTAATATTGTTATTTCTATTTTTTCATCCTTTCAGGAGCATCAGAAGGGTGGACGACATGGGAAAACGATAAATATATTCTCCATCGCTTCAGGGCATTTGTAAGTGCAAGTATTTTTCTTGACTGCATGACCACGTAAATTGACATATAATCAAGTGTATAAAACCATTATGCTAGGAAGGAAAAAACTTCGTCACCTATACGTGCAGACATTTTCAATAATCTTGCATTAATTTAAATGCATCACGCATGTGAAAACAGATATTACGTATGGTTTCTCTACGTCTATATATGGATATTGTGTGCAGAAGAGTTTTAAGTATATCATGTGGATAGAAAACGTTAAATACATGATTTTTTGGAATCACTTCCTTTCTGATGCCGAGGCACTGCATATGACAGATATGAGCGTTTCCTTAAGATCATGATTCTCAGTGTCCTGAAGAACACCGATCGTCCTGTAAAATTCTGGTTTATAAAGAATTATCTTTCTCCTCAATTTAAGGTTGGTTCCTTTTTTCTTGGCGTACACATAAGGTTTGTGTCTGTGTCTATTTTTGTTATCATTCAATCTCTAATGTGAATTTATCACTAGATTTCATAACCACTTCAACTTAATGTGTATCGCATTCTACTCTTGCAGGATGTGATTCCACATATGGCACAAGAATATAACTTTGAGTATGAGCTGATTACGTACAAATGGCCTTCCTGGTTGCATAAACAGAAAGAAAAGCAACGAATTATTTGGGCCTACAAAATACTTTTCCTTGATGTTATATTTCCTCTCTCGTTGGAAAAGGTAGGGATGATCATATCACATTTTCATTTTTTAATTGCTGTTTTTATGCTGGAAGATCTCACTATAAGACATTCTACACGATGCCACTATAACACATCTACACGTATCCTGTAGGTTATATTTGTCGACGCAGATCAAATTATAAGGACAGACATGGGCGAACTGTACGATATGGATATAAAAGGAAGACCTCTCGCGTATACTCCTTTTTGTGACAACAACAAGGAAATGGATGGCTATCGGTTTTGGAGACAGGTAAAAATTTAACTGTTTTTACTTGTAGGGGTAATTGGTTTCCTTCGTTTTACATTCTCAATTGCTTGGAACAGGGTTTCTGGAAAGAACACCTACGTGGTAGGCCATACCATATCAGGTAGACTAACTTGCTTCACTTGGACCTTGATAAGTTGCTGCTTTTTCCATTCTTGATGTGCCTTGTTCTATCTGTAGTGCTTTGTACGTTGTTGACTTGGTTAAATTCCGAGAGACGGCGGCAGGAGATAATTTAAGAGTATTTTATGAGACGCTTAGCAAGGATCCAAACAGTTTGTCCAATCTAGATCAGGCAAGTTGTTCAATATGGTTATCTAAATTTGGTCTAGTTCGGCACTATAACCTCTCTTTGATGGTCGCACCATCGTTTTCCTTTATTTGAAAGCCTTGGCATGTGGATCTTATTCTAACCCAGTTTCTAAATGGCCACTTATATGTGTGCTTTGAACCCAGTAGTTGAATAAATGGACTTTCTTTGATCTTCTGAAGCCGAATCTACCGTCCTGCTTCTAATGTCGCATTGGCCATCACACTATGCCCTGAATCTGTATAACATTCTACTGCTGGTTTGGGTTATCTTCTTGAGTTCGATGTTCTAACTTGTTGATTGGCATGGCATTGTCTTGTTTCAGGATCTTCCTAATTATGCTCAGCACACTGTTCCTATATTTTCACTTCCCCAAGAGTGGTTGTGGTGTGAATCCTGGTGTGGAAACGCCACCAAAGCCAAGGCCAGAACAATCGATCTATGCAATAATCCCATGACAAAGGAACCAAAGCTTCAGGTAAACAATGGCTTGTCTAATAACGCACTAATATAGATGCTTCGAAGTTTCCCTGTTAAAGCTATTTTCCATATCTACAAGAATGATTAAACATTTGTTAAATGTGGTGTGGTGGTTCTTCTGCAGGGAGCAAGAAGAATTGTAACTGAATGGCCTGATCTTGATCTCGAGGCTCGGAAATTCACAGCAAAAATCTTGGGTGAAGATATGGAACTCAACGAGCCAGTAGCTGCTGCCACAGAAAAGCCCAATCCTTCTCCATCAAGCGACATCTCTGAAGATTCAGAACAAGACTTGGAATCTAAGGCAGAACTGTAAATGCAGGTTCCTGTAATTTCAAAAGAGAAGAAAACATCAATCTTGGTTATTGCTAGATAAGGTTTCTAGTTTTTGTAGCACCAGTTTCGAAGACATCTCTCAGCTAAACTATAGTAACGCTGGGAAAGTGAACAATCAACTATAGTTTGCATTTTGCGATGTTATAAACTTCACAGGCTCAACATTGTCTGAAGTAGATCAACCATCTGCGAGAGAATAATATCAGTATAATATGATTGAGTTTCAAAATGATAATAAAACTCGACACTCTCATGATCAATAAGTATATTCTGTTTGATCTTCCCTTTTTTTGTCTTAGCATTTCGAATGAAATACATGTCATCAACATCCACTGGTGATTGATGATGCAATAAAAGTTGTGCTAACGCAACCAAAGCAAAATCTCATCAATATATATATACGAGTCCACAACCACTACTAGTCGCGAAACCTTAAACTGTAATGCGGCTCAATAGGATCAACTGACCCACCACTTGAAAAGACTAAAAAAATCGCGTGAAGTGAGCCGAGCTTCTCTGGTAAAAAATAAAGTGGAATCGTTTTCGGAAATCTCGCTATTTTATAAGCTTATTATAAATATCAAATCTCTAGGGTTATTTATAGGGTTTTCTGCAAAAAAACCCTCGACTCGGTTTTGTTTTGCAATTTTAACCTTGACTCGGTAAAATTGCAAATCAAACCTACGAACTCACAGTCAAACCGCAATATAACCCTTCCCTATATCGATGACGTGGCAATGATCACTCTCCTTTCAAAATACACTCACAGCATAAAACGCAACGTTTGAGTTTGAGTAAAAACGGCATGAAGTTTGTATATTTTAGAATTTTACATTTTTTTTAAAAAAAAAAAAGTTTGTATCTGTGACTTTTCAAACGCAACGTTTAGTTTTCTCTGTTGTAAAGAATCTTCTAATTTTTATTTTTTTGGTCAAAATAAAGAATCTTCTAATTATGTTGTAATATTTCATGAGAATCTTAGTTCATGAGAAATATAAACATAACAAAAGATATTTTCAAACATAAAAAGTTTCGTACCCATACATAAACCCACAACACAATAAGTGAAATAGAGACAACAAGACCATGTTTATTGTCGACAGCTACCAAAACAGAGCAAGTTTAAGACCAACACAATAACTGAAATAGAGACAACAAGACCAAGTTTCTTGTTGACAGCTACCAAAAGAAAACCAAGTTTACAACCGTTACAATAATTAAAATAGACAACAAAACCAAGTTTCTTGTTGACAGCAAAACATAACCATACAATCTCACACACCAGAAGGACGTCCCCGGGATACCTTCAGTTTCTTGCGTTCTCTAGCTCCGTACAAGCTACTTGGAAAGACTGTATTGTTGCTTGTGTCAGTGACTGACCGTCCAACCTGAACGTAGTCATCACCAGTAAACATGCTTGTAAAGATACCATGTCCTTCCTGCAACCACCACTTATCAGATTAGCATATAAATTTTGAAGCATTTTATAGAAATAAACAGTTTATGTATATAACTTACCCTTGGCATATGTGTTGGTCCTGTATCATAAATCCGTTCTTCTCGAGAGATAGGATTCGGTTGAGAGGATGAACCACCTTCAAATTGACTTTTACGAGGTCTTCCCCGACCTTTCTTTGGTAGCGCAGATGAAAGGCTTGGAATATCTTCCATTGGTGACTTAGTGTCACCAGTTCAGAAGCTGACGCGGGAGGAAGAGGTGTTTTTCGTGGCCTACCTGGTGGATTCTTTGGCGGCTTGATAATAGGTATATTCTTGCAATAAAGCTTGTTGTGTCCTTCTTGTCCACAGAGGCTACAATGCTGGATAAATAACAAACAGAAAATCAGTTTTATGAAGTAATATGTCTATAAAAAAAAAAGATAAAGTAATAGATGATTACGATTTTGGTTCCTCTTTTGGCAACTTTTCCTGGTCTTGGTTCACCTTTTTCTCTCTTTCTTTTCTTTCCCGGAGGTCTCCCAGGAGGTTTCTTATAAGGAGGTGGGTTTACTCTCACCGTTGTAGTCCTCTCCCACATGTTCATGCCTCCCACAGGTCTCAACCCTTCAGCATAACATCTTCTTAGCTTCTCCACGGTGAACCAAGAGGAAATCAAACTCTTTGGGTCTTGGTTAGCATTCTTCTCTAGCCGCAGTGCAGAAAGTATATGGCAGCAAGGAATACCACTTATTTTATACATCCTACAACTACAGCTGACTTCACCTCTCATCTTCACCACAAACCTGTCATTAAAGTAGCCAACCTCATAATCTCCCAAACCACAACTTAAGGGGCTACAATCCTTTGTTCTGTGAATCTGTTGGTCTAACAATGCCCTCGACCTAGGAGTATAACCCCCTTTACATTTCTCTGCCTCAGACCGCTTCTTGTCATTGCTAGTCATTACGCTTCTCCTAATCTCTTCAAGCATCTCAACTACTGGTTTGGTTCTTGCAATGCGAATTGCTGCATTAAACGACTCTCCTAGATTGTTTTCAACGGCATCACACTTCGAGTACTCACTAAAAAATGCCCTGGACAACACAATAAGGCTTCACACAATTAGATACTAGGTTAATAATGACCAAAATAATAAGATTTTTTGAAAAGTAAATTCTACATACCTAGACCAAGGACAGAAAATAGATATAGATAGCTTCAGGTCATTGTATGCAGTCATACACAGTTTCTGTAGCTCTTCCATCTTCCTATTAAATGCAGCTGGATAATATGAATCTGCAGCACCCCAAAACAAGTCTTCAAAATCTGCTCCTGAATGCTTCTTTTTCCAATTGGCATAAACATGTCGTGCACATAACCTATGTTCTGCATATGGGAGCACATCTTTCACAGCTGCGATCAATCCTTTACACTGGTCACTAGCTATAGTCAACCCATTCCCAGTTCCGAGATCCAAGTCTTCACTCAAATGTTGAAAAAACCACTCCCAATTCGGCTTATTCTCAACATCAACAATACCCCAAGCTATGGGAAACATCTGATCATTAGGATCTCTTCCACAAGCCACTAACAACATACCAGTCATCCTCCACTTCAGAAATGTTCCATCAATATGAACAATCCTCCTACATGCTGCCTTCCACCCATCTTTGAGACCATGAAAACAAACATAAAATCTATAGAATTTTGATTGCCTTACCTCACATTCAACAGTGGATCCGGGATTAGTCTTCTTCAACTCAGCAACATAATCAAACAGCCTTGCAAATGACTCTGCTTGCTCATCATCAAATGTTTGAAGACACCTGAGTCGAGTCCTCTCACAGATTGTTTCTGCTACGTGTATGTTCCGTTTCATAAGCTTCTTCATCAATTGCCTTGACGAGAAGTCCGGATTGATCCTGAATTCCTCAATGTATATTTCAGCAATACGAGCATTGGTAAGAAGTGAGACTTTGCCTTGCCATGTGCAATCATGCACATCATTGAAGGCTCGAACAACCACTCTACTACTACTGCTATTGATTGTTCCAGAAAGCCTCCAAGGACACCTCTTATCTGAACATATAGCAACTACACGCTTGCTATCAGACTTCTCAAATTTAATGTCTCTCTTCCTCTTCACTGCATATCACATAATAGCACTCTTGAAAGATTCTATTGTCCTGTACTCTTGCCCCAACCTAAACTTCCGATACTTACTCTCATCTATCTCAGGTTGGGCCACATCACTTTCACTGCTACTGCTATCATGCTGCTCATCATCGCCATCACTAGCTTCACTCTCAATACCACCATCTGCATCATCAGACTCTGAACTACTACTTTCACCATCAGAAGTGCCATCTGACAGGTACCCAAGATCAGTATCTATACGCCTACCAAGATACGGATCATCTTCTCGAACAACATACAATGTCATAGCTCCTGATCCAACTGAATAGTGCACCACTTTTCTTAACATCTCGTCATCCTCAATGTCTTCTTTTGTGTTAGGCGTTTCCGGTGGAAACCATGATACTTTACACATGTTATCATCATACCCATATAACTCTCTCACGTACATCATAACAGTGCTGAGCTTAAACGATTCACCCAATATTTTCCCAACTACATGTGCATCACCACCATGATATAAATCATCTGAAGACCAGTACCCACCAACATAGATGAACAAATCGAAACTGCAAAAAAAGTACATAAATTATTGAATCCACTATAGCCACTTTCTAAGATGAAGATGTTAGCAAAGACGTTGCAAATGTAATAATCCCAGCCATTTTCAGACACATTATATTACAATAAGCACAAATTTAATCTGCTATAGTTACAAAAACGGAAGCCATTTGCTCATGAAAAAGGCAAAAACATAGTCAACTATAATGGGAAAAGCAATGTAAACAAACGCTACAACAGTCTAATAAAAAAACAATTTTTTTTTTCCAACTAAGAATTATAATAAAACAAGATGGGAACCAAACACAGATGTTCAAACAAAAAAAGAAGAGGACAAACTGAACCCCAGAAAGGCTCAACAACACGAGCCACAACTGTCTCAACCACAAAGCACATACTAATAAAAGCCACCATGCCCACACAAAAATCCATCTCTTTAGTAAATTACTGATAAATACCTGCACTTTCTAACCTAGAAAAACCCTTAAACAAAACAAAAGAGTAATCAAACAGAGGGATGGATTTTTTCACTGACGAAGAATTCAGTCAACCACAATTTTTTTTTTAATTGAAAAAGTTAACAAAATTAACAAATATCAATATACATACCTCATCGACATTCTCCTTCCTTTGCTGTGTTTGTTCTCCTTCGTACTTCTTCTTCTTCTTCGTTTCTTCTACGTTCTCCTTCGTTCTTCTCCTTTCTCCTTCGTTCTCCTTCGTTTTTCTTTGCTCTCTCTAACCTCGAAATCGTAATCACAAGACTATCTCAATATCAATACGAAATTGACCTCAAGACAACCTTCCCAACACTAACCCATTTCAATTCGTTTCTCAAATTGAAGAGAAGAGAAAATTTTATCCTAAACCCTAAATGATTTCCCCCAATTCGATTTAGGGTTGGAGCGTTTTTATGGGTTAAAAACAGCATACTGATTTACAAACTACTTGTCATTTTCCTCAAATCCAAACGGTGCGTTTTATTTTCAAGGGAGAGCGATCATTGCCACGTCATCGATATAGGGAAGGGTTATATTGCGGTTTGACTGTGAGTTCGTAGGTTTGATTTGCAATTTCACCGAGTCAAGGTTAAAATTGCAAAACAAAACCGAGTCGAGGGTTTTTTTGCAGAAAACCCTTATTTATAACTTATTTTGCTGCTCTCAGAGGAACTCTTCCCGGCAAAATAAATCCTCACTGTTTTCATCTTCTCCATGGCCACTTCCAAAGCTAATTTATTGGGTAAGCGAAAGACGGAAGATGATGTGGAGACCGAACCGGTTCTGAAGAAACCTAAGGAAGTTTCGGAGGAGAAGGAGACAACGAAAGAGCAGATCGAAGGAAGGGTCGAGTTGTTGGAGACAAAGTCTGATGAGTATAATTTTATATCAGTGAAGGACACAGATGAAACTCCAGATTTTGTTGAGGAAGCTGCCGTAAGTATAATAATCTTCGGGGAAATTTTAATATGCTACTGCTTGTTAGATATTTTGCAAGTTTATATATGTTCAAGTAAGCATCTTCTTCTTATGATCTCAAAATATTCTTGTTCCAATGGCTACAAATGTAACAGGAGACAGTGGAAGGACTTAACGTGACTCCCGATTTTGTTGAGGTACCTCTCTCTTGTTATCATCTTCAAAATATGATATGTCACGGTCAGAAGAAACGCTTATCCCAAAAGACGACTTATTCTTGTTATGCAAGTTAAAGCCTTTTCTCCTTTGAGAGCCCTGCTACTAACACACTTGGCTGATAAAACTCAGGATTCTGCCTTATCAAAAAAGACGCTCTTTGTTTCCCATCTCCCTCCTCATACTGGGATATTAGATATGTAAGTAGCATCTTCCACCTTCCTAAGTCTTTAAGTTTTTTCATGACTCATATTATATCTTCCATTTTGACAGCATCGATTTCTTCAAAGATGTTGGACAAGTTGTTCGACTTCGACTTCGACTATACCGCAGCGACGAGTATACGGGCCAAGCCTTTGTTGAGTTTGCTTCTGCTAACCAAGCAAAGAAGGTGAGGGTGGTTGGAAAGTAGTGTATACCTATAATGAATAATATACAACTAGCTACTTACTTGAAAGTACGATTGCTGGTTTAATCTTTTATGCTCTAGGCACTGGAAAAGAAGAAGGGTGAATATTTTCACAACCGCGAGATTGGTCTTGATGTGACTACTAATAAGGGAGCTCGATGCCTTCCACCCAAGTAAATTGATTTCTGTTTTGGAGTTTGTTTTGTAACTTACTGCTAGAGTTGTGATGCCACACTAACGCTGTTAATTTTTTTGGTTAAATTAGGTACTGCATAGATCACAAGATTTGGTAAGGGATTGTACTATCTGCCTCTTGAATCTGTTATCAAGAGCACATTGGGTGTAGCTTTTGGTATACATGGACAGATCACAAGGGTTTTTCATGTATTCCAGGCACGAAGAAGACTACCTTCAACAAAAAGAAAGCCTTCCGATAAAAGAAGATGAGACACCTCCCAAGATTGCTAAGGTACCTCGATCTTATTATCTTTTAAATATGTCACGCTCAGAAGAAACGCCTAGCGATTAATAACACAACTGTCCCGACTTATTTTGGGGATGAATCTTCTACTTTTTGTTGTTATGGAGTTTTAAGTCCTTTTCTCTTTAAAGAGTCGTGCTAACACACTTGGCTATTAAATTCAGGCAGTTGACACTGTAAGAAGTAAGACGCTCTTTATTGCCAATCTCTCTCCACAAACAACTAAAGTATTACATATGTAAGTAGCACCCTAAAGTTTCCATTTTCGTTCTTAAACCAAGTTTTTCATGACTGATTCTTTACCCTCCACTTCTACAGCATCAATTTCTTCGATCTTGCAGAAGTTGTTAGTGTTCGACTTATTGTAAACCACAGGAGTAAGCATGTGGGCTGTGGCTTTGTTGAGTTTGCTTCTGCTTACGAAGCTAATAAGGTGAGTAGTTTTTAAAGTAATGATGATACAAGTATTAAGGTAATTTGAAAAGTATTCGAGCAGTTATTTGAAAGTATGATAGCTGATTAAAATTCTTTTATACTTTAGGCGCTGGAATATAAGGACGGTGAATATTTGCACGATCACAAGATTTTCTTGATGAAAGGACCTGATGAAACTCCCGATTCTGCTGAGGTACCTCTTCTTATTATCTCAAACGCTTGGAAGAAACGCTTAGCGTTTAATATCACAACTGTTGCCACAAAGTCGAAAGATGACTTGTTCTGGTTGAATCTTCAGATGAGGCCACTTTTTTTTTTTTGTTATGCAGTGTAAGTCCTTTTCTCCTTAGAGTCGTGCTAACACACTTTGGCTGTTAAATACAGGCAGTTTCCACTGTAAGAAACAAGACGGTTTTTGTTTCCCATCTCTGTCGCCGAACTAAAATGTCAGATATGTAAGTAGGACATTAAATTACCACTTTTGTACTCGGAGCAAGTTTTTTCATGACTGATATTTTATCCTCCATTTTTACAGCATCCATTTCTTCAAAGATGTTGGACAAGTTGTTCATGTTCGACTTATTGTACATCCCTATATCAGGCATATGGGTTTGGGCTTTGTTGAGTTTGCTTCTGCTAACGAAGCAGCGAAGGTGAGAATTGTTTATAGTAATGATGAAAATTATTTTACTAGTCATTTGGAAAGTAGTTACATATTTGAAAGTACGATTGCTGATTAATTTTTGTTTTTTAATTATGTAGGCGCTGGAAAAGAGCGGTGAATATTTGAACTATCGCAAGATTTTTGTTAATGTTGTCAAGTCAGCTCCATACCCTAAGTAAGTTGATAGTCCATGCTATAGAGATTTGTTTATGTAACACCTGGTTGCAACTTATTGCTAGAATTTTGATGCCATTACAGAAGACTAACGCTATTATTTTTGTTAATTAGGCATTTCCTAGATCACAAGGTTTGGTAAGAAATTTTAACTATTTGCAGCTTGAGTTTGTTAGCAAGAGCACATTGGGTGAAGTTTTTGGTATACATGGAGAGATGACAAGTTTTTTATATATTCCAGGTACGAAGACTACCCTCAACGAGAAAGCCTTGTGATAGAAGAAGATGCAGCAGTGGAAGGACTTGATGAAACTCCCGATATTGTTGAGGTACCTATTCTTAAATATTGTCAGGCTCTGAAGAATTAATGTTGCCACAAAGTTGAAAGATAGACTTATTCTAGGGATGAGTCTACTTTTTGTTGTTATGCAATTCAAGTCTTTTTCTCCTTTAAGAGTCGTGCTAACACAAATGGCTGTTAAATTCAGAAAAAGACGGTCTTTTTTGCCTCTCTCTCTATGAAAAAAGACAATCCTTGTTCCACATCAAAAATGTAAGTAACACCTTTAATATCCTCTTTTGTTCTTGTAGCAAATTTTCATGACTAAGATTTTATCCTTCATTTTACAGCATCCAGTGGTTCAGTAGTATTGGAAAATCTGTTCGTGTTCGAATGATTGGAGACGACAGGGGTGAGCTTCTGGGCTGTGGCTTTGTTGAGTTTGCTTCTGCTAAGGAAGCAAAGAAGGTGAGAGTAGTTTATACTATAGTAATGATGAAAAGTTTTTAACTAGTCATTTGGGAAGTATGAAAAAAATACAATTAGTTTTCTGAAAGTAAGATTGCTGATTAAATCTTTTATACTGTAGGCGGTGAAAGAGAAGAATGGCAGTGTGAGTTATGTTAAAGTGGCTGAGACAGATCCATTCCCTTTCCGACCCAAGTAAATTGATTTTCCATATGGAGATTTGTTTCTCTAACTTAATGCTATACTTTTTGATGTCTCATAACAGAAGATTAATGCTATTATTTTTGTTAATTAGGTACAAGCTTCCAGATCTTGTAGAGAAGCTTTGGTAAGGGATTCAACTTTGAGTTCTGTCATCAAGAGCACATAGAGAGGTGAAGTTTTTGGTATACATGAAGAGATGACAAGGGTTTTTGATATATTCCAGGTACGAAGACAACCTTCGAGGAGAAGGCTTTGGTTTGCCGAACCAATCGAGATCGGTGCCGGTCAAACAGCAGGCAAGCTTCTGCGGTAAGAAGATTACCTTCAAAGACTGATAGAAGAAGACATCTCTCAGCAAAACTATAGTAACGCTGGGAGAATGAACAATCAACTATAGTTGGCATTTTGCAATGTTCTAAACTTCAAAGGTTCATTGTCTGAAGTAGATCAACCATATGCGAGAGAATAATATGATTAAGTTTCACAATGATAATAAAACTCATCACTGTCATTATTAAGAAGTATATTCTGTTCGAAAACATACTGATAATCTTTTCTTTTTCGTCTTGTCATTTCGAATGAAATACATGTCATCAACATCCACTGGTGATGATGCAATAAAAGTTTTGCTAACGCAACCAAAGCAAAATCTGATCAATATATATAACACATACCAATCAACAACTGCTAGGAGTCGCAAAACCATAATCTGTAATGGAGCTCAAAGGATCAACTGATCAAGAGTGGTGGCATCCTCAAGAATTGGATCAAGAACCCGTTAGGTATGGACTATACAAAGATTACAAACGCCTCTTTGTTCCCAACCAACTAAGCACATAAGATGACTTGTTCTACAGCTTCGTAGGGAGGCGGTAATACATTGTGCACATCAGCAAACACATCTTCTTCTCCACTCCCTGGACTCACAGAAATGGGGGAATCTAAGACATAGTCGGGGATCACCTTCAAGCTTTCTTCCAGCAACGATCCCACCGTCTGCAATACAGATTTCAACACTCACCATACATTACAAACTTTCTAAGATGTTACTACGAATATATCATACTTGCACACACCCACCTTGCACTCCCTGAAAGCAGCGTCTGCTCTTTGCTTCCACAAGCTATTTCCTTTCTCTGAGTGGAAAATGTTTAGCAGAGGCTGCAATTAATTATAGAACATTTTCAGTTCACACACAAGGCTACCGCTTTCTTGTTTAAATCACACCTACCTTCACTAAATCCCTCACATTAGGCCTCCCGTTTGCCTGTGTTCCTAACACAGAGTCTGCGTATACTTGATATTGCTCAAGAACCTGACCAACACTCAGCGACAGAAGAAATTACTTTTTATCAGCAGATCGACAGGTTTAGCAGACAAAGCAACTCAAAAGCTGAATATTTCCACGAAACCTGTCTGCGTGTAAGTCCACTGCTTGGAACACCATAAACTGCAGTGTCAACAGGTCCTAGGGTCTGCCACGGGCTGTCAAGGACAGAAGCGAATCAAGAAGAAGAAAAAGGGCTTTGATATAGAACTCAAATCAACTAGGCTAAAATTTCCACATACTTGTTGTATGCAGCGCGGCCTACCATGACTCCGTGAGCTCCTTCCTTCAGTGCAGCGTTTACCTTACAATCACAACATATTTCTCAGTCTTGCTCTGCTATAAACCACCAGAGAGCAGAAAGCTAGTCTCTCATATCCAAGTTGGTCACCTTCGATACACAAGTAATGCCTCCATTAATTGTGAATCTCAAGTCCGGGAAGTCACGCACTAGGGCATAGTAGTACTCGTACCTGAACTACCCCCAAGGACAGGTGATTTCAAAGACAATAACTTTTGTTCAGAAGACGGTAATTAAGAGGGCAAGTAATGGTAAAACATACTTTAGAGGAGGGATTCTCCGGTTATCAGCAGGGCTTATCCCACCAAGCAGCGCCTTGCGTGAATGTACAATGAAATGCCTGGTTGGTGACAGAGTAGAAACCTTGTAAACAAAGTCACCTAAGAGTAAACGAAAAGCAGTATTAGTACGTCCAGACCCAGTCCATACGAGGCTTGAGTAAAGAAGGCACTTGTAACCAAAAAAAACTCACAGAGTTCATCATACGAATCATGATCGTCTACACCAATTCGACATTTCACAGTAACAGGGACGTTGGTATTGGCAGCAATGGCAGACATTGCCTCTCCAACAAGCTTTACAATCAGAATTACAAAGTGTGTGAGAGGGAGCACCATCAATCTTGAAATCATGAGGAGGAGTAACGGACCTTGGGGTTGAGCATGAGGCTAACACCAAAGCATCCATGGCCGGCTACCTTAGGACTGGGGCATCCACAGCTATCTCAACAAAAAGTAAAAAGAAAACAAGCCCACTTTAAGTTTCCGAGTCCACACGCAACACCGAAGTGAAACGAAACTACCAGAAACACTAACTTGAGATTAATTTCGTCGTATCCGTAAGCATGAGAAAGCTTAGCAGCTTTTGCAAGGCTTTCCACATTGCTACCACCGAGTTGAAGAACAATAGGATGTTGTTGGGGAGAAAATGCCAAGAACTTGTCCTGAGGCACAGAGAGAGTGCACAAGAAGGACATGTCTACCGAAGATTCTCGAAAGAAAGGACATGCTTGATGGTCATTGAGACAAAAACTGAATTAAGGAATAAAAAATACCAAATTGGTCTGCTGGTGAACAAGAGTTTGAGCGGCAATCATCTCGGTGTAAAGCCAAGCGTGCTTTGTGATGATGCGAGCAAGCGTCCGGTAATGATTATCTGTCCATTCCATCATCGGTGCGATGCTGGGAGGAGCAAAAAAGGCTCTAGTGAGGACAAGAATAAAAAAAAAAACAGCTGGGAAGCTGAGACCAAAAGATGCAAACCTGAATAAAGGAGGAAGATAAGGAGATGAAGTAGTGGAGAATCTAGCAGCAGTGGGTTGTTTGAGTCTCGGTGAATGAAACCGACGGAAAGAAGAACACTTGAACATCTCAGAGACATTGGGTCGAACAGTTGGTAGACACCACATTAGGCTCGTCGGAGAGGATAATATGAACGTTTGGAACAGAACAAAAACTGTGAAGTACTTAATTAGAGCATCATTATTCGACGTTGTTAAAGTAGGTTTCTAAAAAAAAATATTATAGAATAATATATATTGTTTTTTTATTTACAGAAGTTTTAAAAATTTGTAATGATTACTCACAAAATCTTAAAGAGGTTTTGGGTATAATCATTTAAAGTTTTAGAACCTCATACAATTAAAAAATAATATATATTATTTTATACTTATTTTTTTTTAGAAACTCACCTGAACAACTCTCCAATAATGATGTTCTTATAACGGTGTCGTTAATTCAAATTACTGTAGCAAAAAAGCAAAAAAAATTGATTTCAGACGACAAGTCGGGAACTATGGAGACCGGAGTCGGCTCTGGGCCGGCGCAGCGATTGTGATGGGCCATGGATTGGAGTAGGAAAAGCCCACTTTAACTTTAAGAGTCCAAAGGATGGCAAAGTAACACAGCCAATTCTCAAAAATACCACACTTTCATGTTTTTGTGACAAAAATACCACAACAAGTTGAAAATGACAAAAATAACATTTATTGAAGAGAAAAAAACTAGGGCAATTCTCAAAAATACCACACTTTTCATGTTTTTGTGACAAAAATACCACATCAAGCTGAAAATGACAAAAATAACATTTTTTTAAGAGAAAAAGACTATTATACATTTATTTTCATATGTTTCTTCCTAATCCCTTAATAAACCCTAAAACCCAAAATCTAAACCCTAATTAATGACTTTTGAACCCAAATTTATTAGTTTAATTATCTTTAAACCATTAAATAAATGTTATTTTTGTCATTTTCACATTGGTGTGGTATTTTTGTTACAAAAACATGAAAGTGTGGTATTTGAGGGTATTTCTCAAAAGACTATTATACATTTATTTTCATATGTTTCTTTCCAATCCCTTAAACCTAAACCCTAAAACCCAAAATCTAAACCCTAATTAATGACTTTTGAACCCAAATTTATTAGTTTAATTATCTTTGAACCATTAAATAAATGTTATTTTTGTCATTTTCACCTTGGTGTGGTATTTTTGTCACAAAAACATGAAAGTGTGGTATTTGAGGGTATTTCTTAAGTAACAACATGGAGAAGCTTTTTCCGAATGTTAAAAAAATCGGTTTAGTTTACGTTAGGCGTTTGAACCCTTATAATTTACACTTTTAAATTGATTTTTTAAAATTTTATTTAGAAATATGTAATATGAAACGAATAAAATCTAAATATATAGTAAATCAGTGTATTAATATATAGTAAACCAATGTACTGTTTTTGTACGCCTAGGCTCCGATTAGTCGTTTTAGACGCTAGACTTCTATTGGACGTTTAGTGACCGCCTAGTGATTTTTTCAACATCGTACTTTCTTTTTCCAAGATGGTTTGTGTGTCCCACATCGTTCTGACGCCCAGCAGCGAGTCCGAAACCTCGCTTCTTCCGTCAGCTCGAAGCTCGAGTAGCTTTGACGTTCGTCAAGCTTTGAGTCTCAGAGGACCAGAGGCTCGCAAATGGTTCGCGAGGCAGCTTATGCTACCTGAGTGGATGATCGACGTCCCGGATAATCTGAGCCGAGATTGGTACTCTCCTTTTCATTCATGTTCGATTTGTCTTATGATACAGAGACTAAGAGCATGATATTCTGAATATTATTTAATTAATTACTTTTGGTTCAGAAATTTAGTTAAGAAAATAAGAAAATTCTGTTTTTTATCTTCAGCCAATAAAATGTTGGCATGTGATTTAGAGACAAATTCTGAAAATTCTTGTTTTATAACCAGTTTCAACGGTTTCTGTTTGTTTTTATTTTTATTTTTATTTTAATTATTTTAATGTTTTCTTTCTTTTTGAGCCTCTTTCAAAAGTTCCGAATAAACGAAGTCGCTAAATCATATTACTGTAGCAAAAGAAATTGATTTCAGATAAAAAGCTCGACAAGTCGGAACCATGGAGACCGGAGTTATGGAGACCGGAGTCACTCGATTGGACCGGCGATTGAGTGAAGTAGTTGTGATGGGCCATGGAGTGAAGTAGGAAAAGCCCACTAAAAGAGCTTAACAACTGTCTCAATTATTTTTATTATTATTAAAATGTGTGGGGTGGATACGAAAGACACGCGAGAAGAAGAGAGAGTCAAAGACTGGATAGCGAAAGGAGGAAGGTGGCAGATGATGTAAATAAGTCGATAAAGTGATGGCAAAGTAACAACATGGGGAGGCTGTTTCCTTTTCCCACTCAGTTTGACCTTTGACTTGTAATTAATATTCTTCTTCTCCTCTCTCTCTTTCTTTCTCTTTTCGTCTTCCTCATTGCGTAATTTGATTCCTTGGTATTATTAAAAAAGCAAGCTGAATCTGCAAGTTAGGGTTCTTCATTCTCTCTCTCTATCCGACATGATTCTTGCCCCAATCTCCAGGTACTCTCTTTTTTTTTTTTTTCATTTCTCCTCTTCTACGTTTTCTCTGATTACCCCCGATTCGCAAAAACCCTAGCTTTCTCTAAATATCTAAGCTTAAATCTAAATCGCAGCAACTAAAAAAAGGATGAAGCGACTAAGATCCAGCGACGACACCGATTCCTACAATGATAAGAATGTTGACGGAGAATCTCTCAACTCCGACCGCCATACCTCATCCTCCCACCGGTGGGGTCGCAGAGGACCCATATCCCCTGCAAGATACGACCGTGACCGCCACTCGTTTCTCTCCGGAGACGATGCTCCTGGCTTCTCGAGGTCTTTGTCCCGAAGGCGATCCAATCGTGACTTTGACGACAATCGGAGGAAAGAGCCGGACGTCCGATATAGCAGGGAAGATAGGCTCCATCGATCTGAGAGCGCCGTTTGTTTCTCAAGGAGGGCTTTTCCAAAGGGGTTCCGTTCTGAGAGGGAGAGGCCTACAAGAGAAGCTAGCGTTTCTTCCTCGTGGAGGAGGTTTGGTGGTCCAGGGAATGACTTTGGCCGAGAAAGGGGAGGTCTTAGTTTGAGATTAAGGGATGCTGACAGGGAAAGGAGTGTCAAGTCTCCTTCTTGGTCCAGAGACTCGGGTAACGAGCAATCAAAACTCAAAGTTGATTCCAGAAATTCTCGCTCCAGATCCAAGTCTCTAGCTTCTCCAACATGGTCCAAAGACTCTGGGAGTGAGCAATCCAAGAGCGTCGGGAATGTTGTCAAGAAAAGCGATGAGGAAGTGCAAGGTAAGAGCAGTAGAAGCAGTAGCGAGATGGAGGAAGGTGAGCTGGAGCCAGAGCCACAGCCCCAACCAGAGACCGCATCCGGGGATGCTCAAGACCCATCCTGCGCTGCTGGTGATCATAAGGATGAAAGGAGTGATACTAGCTTCCCGGAGATGAAGAAAAACGCTGAGAATATGATGATAGTAGCCGAAACTGAAAGCAACAGGGAAGTCAGTCATGTGGGTGGTGATAGGGAATTGAAAACGGCTGAGAGTATGATGGAAAAGGAAAATGTTGAGAAAGGGAAAAATGTGCCTGAGCATGCGACAAAGAGCATGCATACTTCTCAAAGCAACGTGAATGATACTTCTACAGCTTTGGCTAGTGAACACGAGCTTAGAGATGACAGAAACACTGCTCTTGTCGATGAGATTACTGATATGGTCGATGATAAAGGTGACAAAGAGGAGGAATACCAGGAGAAGAACCATGAAGTGAAGTTGGAAGAAAGTCTTTATCCTGCTGTTCCTGAACGGTCTCATGCAGAAGAGCTTAATCGAGTAAAAGGTAGTGATGGTGACGCCAAGGAAGCAGAAGGTGAAGCCCCGAAAGCTGTTGAGGAAAATGCTCTAGGAAATAGATCCCCTGCAAAACATATTAGTATTATATCGGATAGCTCCATCCACCAATGCGAGGATAAAGGCAAAAATTTGGATGCCCCACTTACTCATTTACTTGGAAATGCTGTCTTTTCTGAAAGAAAGCACGAGGATCTTACTGACAGGGATAAAGAGGAAGATGACAACTTCGGAGGACCAAGTATCAGAGGGTTTGAACTGTTTTCTAGTGCTCCGGTTAGAAAAGCAAATAAAAATGAGCAGTCAGGTGTCAATAAGCCAAAGGATGAAAAGTTGTTGTTAGAGCCACTGGATCTGTCACTTAGCCTACCAGATGTTTTGTTGCCGATTGGTGGCCATGATACTAATCAGCCTCTGGGTTCACCAGTCCGTTCTGAAAGTGTTCGTTCTATGACAGACACATTTCGTACTGATTCCGACGGCTTCACCATGTCTATGTCCTTTTCAGGTTCACGTTCGTTTAATCATAATCCAAGCTGTTCGTTGAATCACAATATTGGAGATAATGAGCAGTCAGTTCATAGCCGACCTATATTTCAGGGTATAGATTGGCAGGCATTGTCTCATAACGATTCAAGGTACAACGAGAATACAGTCTATCAGAAATTGATGGAAAATGGAAATGGTTCAGTTCATCCTCAATCAGTGAAAGGCATTTTAATTCCGGGTCAAGCTGATGAAGAGCATCTTAGATTGACCGATGGGAGCTCTAAGGCTGCAAATAGGCTTGAGAAACAGTTAAGTTTCCAGCAAAATGCTGATGTTAGATCAGCATGTCCAAGAACGGGCTCTCTTGAAAATGAGTCAAAGTTTCATGTTGAGAAGAAAAAGGCCAAGGACTTATTCGGTGGTAGCATCTCCTGGATAAGTGGCATGGAAGCTGCTGGGGATGAATCTGTTGAGACGGTCATAAGATACATTCTCTCCGATTCTATGCATGTGATGACCAAGAGATTTCATGAGATGCCCACTCGATACATAACTGGCCTGAAGGAAAACATCCGGCAGATGATGTTGAACATGGATAAGAATCTACAACTTGGTACTTTTCGAGATGCTCTGCAGAATAGGACTGATATAACACTGGAATTGCTTTCAAAATGTCATCGTGCTCAGTTGGAGATCTTGGTCGCTCTGAAAACTGGTCGTTGTGATTTCCTTGAGTTGGACAACAGCATCTCTTCTACCCATTTAGCTGAGATCTACATGAACATTAGATGTAAAAATCTTTCCTGTAGGGTTCTGGTGCCTGTGGATGAATGTGATTGCAGGGTTTGTTCAAGGAAGGATGGATTTTGTAGTGCTTGCATGTGTCTTTTGTGCTCAAATTTTGATATGGCTTCCAACACCTGTAGTTGGGTTGGGTGTGATCTGTGTCTTCACTGGTGTCACACAGAATGTGGGATACGAGAATCTTACATTCGGAATGGGATCAATGCTTCTGGTGCTCCAGGAATGACCGAGATGCAATTCCACTGTGTCGCCTGTAACCATCCCTCGGAGATGTTTGGATTTGTCAAAGAAGTGTTTCTGAATTTTGCCAGGGAATGGAAATCTGAGCGATTTTGCAAGGAACTGGAATATGTCTCTAAGATATTCTCATCAAGCAAAGACTTTAGAGGGAAACAGCTGAGACAAGCTGCTGATGCGATGCTGGCAAGTTTGAAAAGTAAATTGATAGACCTTCCGGAAGCTTGCAATCGGATATTGGGTTTCATTTCAGGTGTGCATAACTGTTTAAATTGTGAAGCTTTATCTGGTTTTTTATATAGCTTTATATATCTGATCACAGTGTGCTTGTGAACACATAATGGTTACATTGTCCTGATACCTGCACCGTAGATATTCCTTATACAAATTGTCATTGCTGATCATCACATACTTTGCTTGGTAATGGCAGACTGTGATTCCTCCACTCCTGGTGAAACTTGTGCACCGTTGAGATACGAACAGCCAAAACCAAGGCACGAGAGGGGAAGCCCTAGTCAGGACACGGCGTGGCTGAGATCGGTGTGCTCAGATAAACCGCAGCATCAGCTGAAAAGGTCAGCAAGCGTAGTTGATGGATTCCAGAGAGAGAGACAAGGTGAAATATTTGGAGTGGAGACAGGTTTGAAAAGAGAATCTCCAAAGGAACCTCGGTTTGAAGAACTAGAGAGCATTGTGAGAATGAAGCAAGCAGAGGCAGCGATGTTCCAAGGGCGGGCAGACGATGCAAGAAGAGAAGCAGAGGGGCTGAAACGAATAGCGATAGCGAAGAAGGAGAAGATAGAAGAAGAGTACAAGAGGAGAATGGGGAAGCTGAGTGTGGAGGAGGCAGAGGAGAGAAGGAGGAGGAGGCACGAGGAGTTGGAGGCAATGGAGAGAGGGCAGAGAGAGTTTTACGAAATGAAGATGAGAATGGAGGAAGAGATGAGAGGGCTTCTCACCAAAATGGAAGTGACGAAGCAGAGTCTGGCCTTGTAATAGTTGTAGTTATTTGTAGTAGTATATGTAATGTACACACAAAGTGGCACTCTCATTTCATGTATATTCTGTCTTAAGTTAATTGGAAGAAAAGAAAATACATTAAAAATACATTTCCTCTTACTGGAATTAGCAGAATTATTTACTGATTGCCTGAAACTGTATGATTTGGTTTTGGAGGCTAAAGTGTGATTCCTGGAACTGTGAAAATGCATGGGAAATAAACATGGCATGTGTAGGACTTGCCGTAAATGTGTTCCGATGGCAGTCTGTTCCGTCTTTGCAAGTTATACTTGCATAGAAAGTAGAAGCCAAGGAAAGGTCAAGAAATCAGTATGATCTGATCTTAAAGAACATTCTACTGGTGTTGAAGAAGGTCGATCTCAAAGACTCGGCCCATAATCTAAAATTGGTTAACATTAAACCAAACTCAGACCCGCAAGGAAACCGAACAGAATTTCGAATTTCACGCGTGTCACTGCGTGTAAAAAACACCACGTGTTCTGTCGGAGCAAAGAAGCCTTTGCACAGTATACAATTCGCAGCACTCGAATCGATAAATCTTTAGACAAGTCTCTGTATGTATGTTCATGGAGTCATCTTCACACGAATCGTTTCAATCGGTTTCACGAGTTAAACCATAATTTTTCTGCAAATTTTGAAACTTTTATGTAAGAAAAATGGAGGAGGGTTCGTCGACGATCGCAAGGAAGACATGGGAGCTGGAGAACAACATTCCTCCACCAGACTCATCCTCCGACGGTATCTTCTACTACGACGACACTGCGCAGAGTAAGTTCCAGCAGGAGAAACCATGGGCGAACGATCCTCACTACTTCAAGCGAGTCAAGATCTCAGCGCTCGCTCTCCTTAAGATGGTGGTCCACGCTCGCTCCGGTGGCAAAATCGAAATCATGGGTCTTATGCAGGGTAAGACCGATGGTGATGCCATCATTGTTATGGACGCTTTCGCTTTACCAGTTGAAGGAACCGAGACAAGAGTTAATGCTCAGGCCGACGCGTATGAGTACATGGTCGATTATTCACAGACCAACAAGCTCGTAAGTCCCCGTTTCGTAGCTTCTTCGATACCAAGATGGTTTCTCATTGTAAATCCTTTACTTATAACTTAGCTCTTTCTTGAGGTGAGGATTCAATCTGTGATTTCTTCCATTTAGAATCGATTTCTTTTGGTGTTTTTTTTTTCATCTGATTTTCAAAACTCTTCTTGTTTCATTGTCTTGATGGCTGGGAAAAAAAAAAACTGAATTGTGCATGCTTCTGTAGTGCAAGATTTGACTGACATCAATGGTGTAGAAATGGGTTTTAAGAAGCTTAAAAAGTTCTAATTTTTCTTTGTTCCTTTTAAGTTTCTACAACTCAGAACAGTGTGATTGATTATTTCTGTAACTTGATTCATAAGGCTGGGCGGTTGGAGAATGTTGTTGGATGGTATCACTCCCACCCTGGATATGGATGCTGGCTCTCGGGTATTGACGTTTCTACGCAGAGGCTTAACCAACAGTTTCAAGAACCTTTTTTAGCTCTTGTTATTGATCCCACAAGGACTGTTTCAGCTGGTAAGGTTGAGATTGGAGCTTTCAGAACATATTCAGAAGGATATAAGCCTCCAGATGAACCTGTTTCTGAGTATCAGACTATTCCTCTTAATAAGATCGAGGACTTTGGTGTTCACTGCAAACAGGTTACATACTCGTATCATCATTTTCTTGATTGATTTCTCACTGGAAGCTCCCTTCAAGATTCTTATGTTTGACTTTTGATTTTTGGCAGTACTATTCATTGGATATAACATATTTCAAGTCATCTCTTGATAGTCACCTTCTGGATCTCCTATGGAACAAGTACTGGGTGAACACTCTTTCTTCTTCCCCTCTGCTGGGCAATGGAGACTATGTTGCCGGACAAATATCAGACTTGGGTAAAAACTCTTGGACATGGCCTAGGGGAAAAAATCATTTACCTTTCCTTTTTTTTCCTAATAACCACAGTCATGTGTCCTAATGGTTTAATAATTTTGCCAATGAAGCTGAGAAGCTTGAGCAAGCCGAGAGTCATCTGGCTCATTCTCGCTTTGTGCCATCATCGCTTCATAGGAAAAAAGGGGTATGTGTGAGTGTTTCATCACATTTTAGTTGCTCTGCCTTCCACACCCCACTTCTCTATCTTATTTTCCCTATCTAGAACTTCTACATCTGGCTAATTAACTACCACCGTCAACATCCAGCTACTTTGATGATAGTTCTTCAACTTTTCTGGTTCTTGGGGGGGTGTTTTTGTTTAGTTAAAAGGAGAGTTTGTTGTTGAAGTTTGAGCAGATATATAAACTTTGGAGAATGTTAGTGGGTGTTTTGTTCACGCATCTATGTCTTGCTCCTTAAAGATGTCGCCTGACGTGTCTTCTGTATCAATTTTCAGGACGAGTCTCAACTAACTAAGATAACTCGGGATAGCTCAAAGATAACTGTGGAACAGGTCCATGGACTAATGTCGCAGGTGAGCAATAACATCTGAAATGTTAATGGTTGTTTATCTTCCGTTAAGGTTCATATATCATCGGAGACTCATGGTCTTATAAAAATCATCAATGTTGTAGGTTATCAAAGACGTATTATTCAACTCAGTACGCCAGTCCGACAAATCTCCCACTGACTCGTCTGATCCAGAGCCTATGGTTACATCTTGAAGCTGCTGTTCTTTTCATTTCTAGCTTCGGTCGTAGTTTTTTTTGCGCACGTGACTTTGGGTTTGACCATCCATCGTTCGTTGTCATCTAGTTGTGTCATTTTGCTTTGTTGTATAAGAACTCAAGGCAAAATGAGAGTGAATCAAAGTGAATACTACAGATGAATGCTTTTATTTTACACAAGATATAATGAAACAATAAATATCACTTAACCATACATTTTCGTAAAATCCAAAATCGTTAAAACGATATTATGATCTGAGATTAACATTCCGGAAAAACGCGACCGCTACGTTTCCAAAAGAAGATAACGAAACAAGTTCTTGTTGAAAATAACATCAAAGTCAAACTGCAAAGGTGTAACATTTTACGCTATTAGCCCTTTAAAATCGTGTGTAAGGCACACGTGCCCCAGATCTATGACGGGGGTATAATAGAGAAAGTAACAAAAAAATCGCGTTTTGACGTTTAACGTTGGTCGTTTGGTGATTAGTTAGAGGCCTTGAGAATAGTTCGTCTGTTTATCTCCTAATTGTCCTAAAATATATTGCCGCTCGGTTTTCTTCTTTTGCTCAGTCGTCACTAGGTCACGCCAAGTAGCGAACCGAGAGTGAAAGCGACGGCGAGAGACACGGATCCAGCGGAGATGGCGGATGAAGAGAAGGAGTGGGAGGACTGGTGCTTCGTCTGCAAAGACGGTGGGAGCCTAATGCTCTGTGACTACAAGTGAGTCTCCCACTCTCTCTCTTTCTTTGCCTCTTGAGAATCTGAGAAGATCTGCATTAAAAAAATCAAAACTTTCGTTATAATCAACTGTTCAAGATGAATACTGAGCATTTTTCTGGCATCTAGCTTAAATGTTAGCTTAAATGTATGCATCAGCCTCAACCTCATTGTGCTTGCTCATTTCAGGGACTGTCCAAAAGCTTATCATGCCTCTTGCGCTGGAAAGGATATCTCAGCTGGAGAGAATGAAGATTCCTATATCTGCAGTAAGCGCTAATGTTTCTGTATTTTTATATTTTTGTCTGCAGTATATTATACTCATTTTGTAATTAGCAGGCTTCTTCGAGTTTCCGTCGTCAGCTGTCTCCTCCTAATTAGTTTAATGGTTTTATGTCGGAAAATCAGAGACATTGAAGGAGAATATAGTTTGAGCTTTTTTTTAATCATTATTCATATAAAAGTGTTTTTTAAGCCTGCAGGAGCCATTGGTAACTCAAAAGTAACAACCTTTTGATCATTTTTCCTGTCTCTTAAGCAAACACTATTGACTGAGTCTATATATTCGAAAAATACCTTGCTAGGTTCGTGGGTCTGTTAGAGTTTCCAGACACAAAACTTTGAACTTTCATATTTGCAGTCAGAAGGCTATTATATTTTTCATACTTGCTTTCTCGGGGGATTAGTGTTTAATTGTAAAGTTGCAATTTTCAGAACGGCACAGTTGCTACTTGTGTAAGAAGAAGAGAACGAAGCTACACTGTCTTTGTTGCCCACATGCTGTATGTGAAGGCTGTGTTACTCATGCCGAGTTTATTCACCTTAAAGATGATGATAAAGGGTTATGCAATGAGTGCCAGGAGTATGTCGTTGTTTTAGAAGAGATTAAAAAATATGCTGATGCTGGGGTATGTTTCAAACTGCCTTAACCATATATCAATATTATTTCGTTTTCACCCAAATTTTGATACTAGCGGCCTCTTCTTATTTTGAAGTTTTGGTAGCCATCTGTTGCAGATAACTAAGATGTTGTTTAGGATTTGTAAAATTCTGTATAAAAAGGGATTTATGGCCTTACGAAACCAAAAACAAAAAACAAAAAGCATGAATTTGGAAGAATCTGTGCTAAACGACTTAATTAAAGACTTGGTTAGTCTTTTCCCTAGGAAATTATAGATGAATCTACTACATATGTAATATGTCTTTAGTGATGGAATGTGATATATGCATGCGTTCAAGCTTGTTATACTTAGCATTTTTTTCTTTAATTATAAAGTGATAACACAAATACGAACTACTGTATGTCTATAATTAAAACTTCTCTTAAGAAATAACATACTTTCTGACGTTTATAATGTTAGTTTCTCTGCTTTACATTCTTTTACTGGTTTTGCAGGACAAGATCGACCTGACAGATCAGAATACATTTGAGTGTCTGTTCCTCGAGTGTTGGGAAATATCAAAAAAACAAGAAGATATAACTTTTGAAGATGTCGTTCGCGCCAAAAAATCACAAAAGAAAGGTGCCAAGTTAAGGCACAAAGATGATCCCAGATCTTCGCTCAATGGTGCCTACACCTCAAAGCCACAGAAAAAAGTCGTCAAGCTGAAGCAAAAAGTTGATTATAAGCATTCACTATATGACCATGCCGTTGAGGATGCAGAAGATTATAAAACTGTGGGCAAAAAAAATAAAATGGAGTTTATCAGATGGGGTTCAAAGCCCCTCATTGATTTCCTAACATCCATAGGGGAAGATACTAGACACGCAATGTCACAACATAGTGTGGAGTCTGTTATCCACAAATACATTCGTCAGAAAAACCTGCTTGACCATAAAAAGAAGAAGAAAGTTCGTTGTGATGAGAAGCTGTATTCTATCTTCAGGAAGAAGTCTGTGAAACAAAGAAAGATTTATAGTCTTTTAAATGCTCACTTCAAGGAGAACCTTGAGCAGCTGAAATATATCACACGTTCGGAACGTGGCTTCAGTGGAAGGAATGAAACGGTTTTCGTGCCGTGCAAGAAGCAGAAAATAGAAAGGTCAGATGAAAAAACTTGTGAGAAGGAAGTGAAACCTGAAATGTGCTCAACCGAAACTTATGAAAAGGAAGTGAAACCTGAAATGCAGTCAACCGAGACTTGTGAAAAAGAAGAAGTGAAACCTGAAATGCGGCAAACCGGTTTCGCTACGATCAATGCAGATAATATAAAGCTTGTTTATCTGCGGAAGAGCTTAGTCATAGAGTTATTGAACCAGAATGAGAGCTTTGGGGAAAAAGTGGTGGGAAGCTTTGTGAAAGTGAAGAATGACCCAAGGGAGCGTCTAGCGTATCAGATCCTGCAGGTTACAGGTAACCAGGACTTGTGATTATTAATAATTGCTTTCTATAATAATAGTCTTTGCTGATGGTTCTTTCTATCTTCTGGATTTTAGATAATCATGAATGTTTTCTTTTTCATTTGTTACATGGGAGCGTTAGACATTGTAATACTGTCCAGTTGTCATATCTAATCTGTGAATTTCTCATCCGTGTCATGACCACTCTATCACAATCACTGTTACACTAACACCTGCTCGTTCTTTTCCTTTCCTGTAGGCACTAATACTGATGATGACCAAAGACAGGACGTGCTTCTTTATGTTGCTGGTATGGCAAGTATTGTTAGCATTTCCAAGTTGGATGATTCCGACATAAGAAAGGTGATTATGTCTGAATTAGTTCATATATCACCATTTTAATTCCTTCATTTTCCTTTTTCTCTCTCTTCTGTGTTTTGGGAAAACATATTACAATTTTGCTGCATTCAGTGAGAAATTATCGCTATAATATTCCTCCAAGGTGACTGGTTACTAGTGGTTGAAACTTCCTTTGATTTTACTTTCTAAAAAGCCAAAACCTGCACTTTCCTCTTCAGGAAGAGATTGAAGATTTGAAGCAAAAAGTAACGAGTGGCCTTTTGAGACGGCCAACTGTTGTAAGTTGTTAATACAATCTAGATTTATATGTATCACAAATGATATGGCTCTCTGTTTCGATCGATATAGCTGTATTACCTCCATTAAGGTGACGAATCTCTTTGTAGGTTGAGATGGAGCAGAAGGCTAAGGCTCTCCATGAGGATATAACGAAACATGTGAGTCTCTCTGAAATCACATAAGCTAAATACTTCATGTTGATAAGACAGATGAATAAGTGGTTAGTTACTCGGTGTCTTTGGTGCTGCTTCTCACATTTCTTGTGTGAATACTTAAAAATCAGTGGATTGCAAGGCAGCTTATCATTCTGCAAAAGCGCATCAACTATGCTAATGAGAAAGGATTGAGAGAAGAATATCCTTCAGATTATATCATCTAAAAACACATTTAAATATTTCATTTGATCCCTACATTGAACACCTTAACTGTTTTCTCTTTGCGGGACTATTTTACATTAGACGAGTATCTAGAGCAGAGAGAACGTCTCCAAAAATCGTCAGAGCAGGAGAGATTATTAAGAGAAACCCCAAGGATCATTGAAGATCTTATCGAGATTAAACGAGAAACTCCAAGGATCATTGAAGATATTATCGAGATTAAACGAGAATCATCTGCTTCCTCAGAGAGCAGCAAACAAGGGAGTATTAGCGGTCTGTCTAAGGAGGCGGCGATAGAGATCGATTGAGTAACCAAGATTGTGTAGCAACTACAAGAGGCAATAGATTTGATGTTCTTGTGCATCTTTTGTTTTTGTTTGTGTGTGGGTGTATTTTGGATTAGGAAACTATAATGGAAAGTGTTCTCTTCCATTAGAACTTAGGCAGCTCGGCTAATCTCTTAATTTTGGCACTGACATGCTTTTGCAGAAATATGAACCTAGGGGTTGCTTATGTTTTGTACTTTTGTATGATGATTCTGTATGTAGTATGCAAGTGAAATGACATATCTCATGTTCATGTATGCATTATGTTGTATATGCTAGTGCCATGTTAGAATTGTTGGAATTTGAAGTCCTAACTATGACATGTCCAGAGCCTATGATTATATCTTGAAGTTGCTGTTCTTTTGGTTTCTTGCTTCGGTCGTACCATTTTTTGCGTTAGGACTTTGAGTTTGACCCATCTCTCGTTGTCATTTAGCTGTGTCCTTTCCTTTTGGTGTTGTTGTGTAAGAATTTAAGGCAAAGAAGAACAAATTACATTGAATAATACAAGTTTACAAAGAATGCTCTAATTTAACACGAAATGGTTGTTTTGTGGTAGAAATCGAATTGGGGTTAAGGAACTGTCGACATGGTTGATATTATTGAAAAATGAAAAATGAGGAAAAGGACAAGATGGAACCAGAAGGCAAATAGTTTTTAGTGGTGTTTTGCTACCGTACGCCTCCTCCTTCAAGCTTTTTCGACTACAGAAATGGCGCAGAGAATCGGAGGAGTGAAGAGAGTGAAAGTCTCTTCTGCAACTCTAGATCTTCCCGTTGTTTTTCGTCGGGATGGATTGCGTGTTCATCGACGTTGCTCTTTCTCGCGAAACTGTCATTCTAATCGAAAGCCAAGGCTCCGGATTGTTGCCCAGAAATGGAAACTGAACGACATCGACCCAAGTACGACCTTCTTCTTCTTCTTAGATTTGGATTTCACTTATGCCTTCTTGGACTCTTTGGAAAAAAACCCGAAACGTTAATTGGCAGTAGCTGCCACAAAGTTAATAGCTTTTTGGTTTTCTTCTCCGGCAGATGCGGTGCAAGAACGATTTAGTCAGTGGGTCTCTAAATCCCAAAAATATCTTAGCGACGTAACCTCACCGCTGACAAAAAAGGGTCAGAGTCTCAAGGTCGATCTTGATGATCAACATGATTTTGAGGACTTGGAGGAACTTCTTACAGTCGAACAAACCGTTCAAAGCGATACACCCAAAGGATCTCTTTCTTTTGATGCTATCATCTCCATCGAGCAGTTTAGCAGGTGAACCGATCAAACAACCATCCTCACTTGCGATTGTGCTGTAAATTTTAAGTATTTGTGGTAAAAGTGTTTCATCCATATGCAGGATGAATGGATTAACGGGGAAGAAAATGCAAGATATATTTGAAACACTTGTTCCTCCAGCCACGTCTACCAATGCCAGATACCTTGTGGAATATTGCTGTTTCAGGTTTTTATCAAGGGATAGCTCAGAATTTCATCCGTGTCTCAAGGTATCTGCGATTTCGGATGCTTTACACTAAGTTTTTAGTTTCGGGAATGAAGAGTCCTTAAACCCAAAAATATTTTTTTTATTGGTTTCTGAACCATTGAAACTTATCTTGTCGTAGGAGCCTGCCTTCCAGAGGTTAATATTCATCACAATGCTTGCGTGGGAGAATCCATACTGTAAGGAAACAAATGCACGCAATGATGCCTCTGAGAAACCTTCTTTTCAGGTATTTCTTAGAACACGCTCGTTTCTTGTAGCTTATATGTTAATTCTGGAATTTTGAAAATTCATAGTTGCTCTGAAGGTTGGTAGTGGTAAATAGTACTCAGATAGTATTCTGCTCTTCTGGAAATTATGGTTCAATATAGTGTACTGTGGTAGCAGATCAATACTGATGAAAGGTTCTCGGTGTTGAAGGGACGGTTTGTTGGGGAAGAGGCATTTGTCCGTATTGCTCCAGCAATTTCAGGCTTGGCTGATAGGGCTACAGTATATAACCTTTTCGAGGTTCTAGCTGCTGCCAGTGATCAAAAAGGCATTTCTTTGGAGATTTGGCTATCTTACATCCAGGAACTTGTCAAGTGAGTAAAACATTTTGGTTGCTTTCCACTGCCGACTGCTCTTTCATATGGTGAACTGTTGACCGTGCGTCATTGTGCATTCAATGATATGATTAGTTAGGAGTTTAAATTTATGACATTTTTTTAACTTTGCTTTCTGTTTAGTATCTCTGGACTCCATATTGCGTTCTCAGCTGAATATCTATCTTTTCGTGATAGTAGAGTTTTAATGTACTGCATAAACTTAGTGTGTTACATAGGTATAGACTAAGCATTGTTCTCCTAGCTGAGTATTTTTACATTGTCAGAACAGAATACACGAAGGACGAAAGTCATACCAGATTACAGAATTTCCGCAGTTGTCATCAGAGAGACTTCTATGCATGGCCTCTAACAGGAAAGGACCTGTTTTAAAATGGGAGAATAACGTTGCATGGCCTGGGAAACTGACTCTAACTGATAAAGCTCTCTATTTTCAGGTATTTATAGTTCTTGTTCTGTAACTCCCTCGTGAAGGAGCAATAGAACATTATTTTCCTTTTGCCTGTGTCAACAAATACTGTATATTATAGGATTAAATTTGGCTATTGTATACCTTTTTCCTTCAGATTTACATATTCCGTGCATACATATGCAACTTTAGCTGAAGTCGTTACTTGCAGTAGTGTGATTTTAAACTCTATAAACCCCTTCGTTTGGAATTTTAATTTTGGTGTAGAAATGTCCACCTTCACACTGAACCTTTATTAATTATTCATTCTCAGCCAGTTGACTTAAAGGGCAGCAAAGGGATCATAAGACTTGATCTCGTAGGGGATAAGTCATCCGTAGAGAAAGCAAAAGTGGGTCCTCTGGGGTTTTCCCTCTTTGATTCTGCAGTAACTGTTTCATCCGGCCCCGGGTGAGTTCATATATATATGTTCATGTAACTGATGTGGTTTTGATGCCTATCTTAGTGTGCCATATGTCGAGGTGGTCGTTTTACTTAGAGACATGCTCACCTGTAATATGTTCATTTAGGTTGGCCTCTTGGGTTCTAGAGTTCGTTGATCTAGGAGGTGAGCTGAGACGAGATGTTTGGCATGCCATTATTAGTGAAGTTATAGCGTTGCACACATTTCTACGAGAATTTGGGCCAGAAGAGAATGATACATCGGTGCTTCATGTTTTTGGTGCAAAGAAGGGTAAGGAAAAGGCAATTGCTAGTGCATCTAACTGTATTGCAAGACTTCAAGCTCTTCAGTATATGCGGAATTTGCCTGATGATCCTATCAAACTAGCTCAATTCTCTTTTCTTCGACAAGTAGCCTATGGTGACATCGTGTGTCAAACTTTAGCTGTAAATTTTTGGGGTGGACCATTAGTGACCAAAGTCGCAAACACGGTCTACAACCGAGCTAAAATGGTCAGGACTTCAGGAGATTCCTATGAAAGTTTCGATAACGCCTCTGATCTGGATGGAAGTGTCTACTTGAAAAGGTGGATGAGTTCTCCGTCCTGGGGTTCAAGTGCATCTATTAACTTCTGGAAAAACTCTTCTCTAAGACAAGGCTTAGTTCTGAGCAAAAACCTTGCCGTGGCTGATCTCACACTTACAGAGAGAGCAGCAGAAACATGCAGCCAAAAATATAAGGTGGTAGAAAAAACTCAAGCCACTATTAATGCTGCAACTATCAAAGGGATACCCAGTAACATTGATCTCTTCAAGGTAACGCTTATTCCCCATTAATAGTGTTCGCTGCAAACCATTTTTTCAGATGGTTTCCTTATTCCAAATGTTAAAAGACAATTTTCAACTCCTGTGTGCAATGTACTCAGTATTTGTGGTCAGCCTAGTAAATTGTTTTACAAAGGTAAATTTAGTAGAGACACTTGTGATTCAATCCTATCCTTTTTACTCTTATTTCACTTCCAGGAACTCATTCTGCCACTGACTATAACTGCCACAAAGCTTGAGAAACTCCGGCGGTGGGAGGAGCCTTATATGACGGTCTCTTTTCTAGCATTTGCATCAACGATAATTTTCAGGTTGGTTTACACCCCGACATGTGATAGATGAGATATCATGTACGTTGCATTCAGAATGATCCTTACATTTCAGATTTGCAGACGCATGCAAAGAACTAATATAATCAATTGGTGGACCTATAAGTTGACTATTGTTATATTAGTATTGATCTGATACTACTGAGAATTCTATTATGTGCCTTAGGAACCTTTTGCAGTATGTTCTTCCCGTGTCTTTGATGTTGTTGGCAACTGGGATGCTTACGTTGAAGGGACTCAGAAGACAAGGGCGTCTTGGAAGATTGTTTGGAATGGTCACCATTCGAGATCAGCCTTCTTCAAATACTATTCAAAAAATTATTGCTGTCAAAGATGCTATGCAAGATTTGGAGAGCTATCTCCAGAACGTGAATGTTGTGCTTCTAAAACTACGGACAATTGTACTATCTGGTCATCCTCAGGTATGTTATGTTATCTACTAATTTAGGAATAGGGGAAGAATGATCTTTTGCCAGTGATAGTGGTCGTGACAGGTAATTATTATGTGTTGTTATATAACCTTGTCAGGTAGCTACGGAAGTAGCGCTGGTTTTGCTATCTATTGCAACGGTTCTAGTCATTGTCCCTTTCAAGTATGTTCTGGCTTGTGTTCTCTTCGATCAATTTACTCGGGAGCTGGAGTTCCGGAAAGAAATGGTCATAAAATTCAAAGCTTTGTTACGTGAACGTTGGGAGATGGTACCAGCAGCTCCTGTCCTTGTTTTACCCTTTGTGGATGAAGAGTCTACACCTGCAAGTCAAGGAAAACAAGCAGCTCAGAAAACCAACACAGATAGGTGATTGATAAAAAAAAAAAAAAGTGGTACATTTGTATAATGTAGTTGCCATTTGTATGCATTAGATACACGAGTTGCTCAACAAGGACAAATATCAAATGTAGTAAAAAATGATCTCTGGTTGGTAAATGTATATGATAAGTACAGAGCCCTTTAGATGTTAGTTAACCAATATTTCTCTGTATCTCATGAATAGCTTAATTGCCAGTTTAGCACTACAACAGGTGACATACATTCTCACTTTTCTTGACCTTCGTTCTTTAAGAGATTTACTTCGATTCTCGGCGACTTTATCCGTTTGTGACAGAATAATCTTGTCTCATTATATTCTTGTTTTTATCTGAAGAGGGTGAGAAAGTGCGTCATGGTCATGACTTGCATATGCAATTGTAGTTTCTTCTTATGAAGTTTCAAACGTGATGCAAGCTTATTGACTCGCTTACATGCAAGCAGCCGAAATGCGAGAGAGCCGTTACAAATTGAAACAGAGAATCCGGAAGATAACTCCGTGTCACATGCAGCATGTTTTGCTTAGAAGCTTTATATAGTTACCTTCCATATTCACATTATAATTCAAACGAACACAAACGAAAGAAAAAGATGAGAATCCAAATTGGAGGATACGCGTTTATAGTTGCAGTGATGGCGTCTGTTATATTACAGCAGCCTGAGCTGGTGACCGGACAAGCTAGAGTTCCGGCTATGTTTGTGCTCGGAGACTCATTGGTCGATGTTGGAAACAACAACTTTCTAGCATCCGTAGCTCGAGCCAATTACTTGCCTTATGGCATCGACTTAAACTTTCGTCCTACTGGCAGGTTTAGCAACGGCATGAATTTCATTGATTTGCTTGGTAAGGTTTTTAACCACTTCAACGAATGTTCTCTGTAAAAAAAAACCTCTTTTAGCATAGCTCTCATCTTACTGCGAAAAACACTGACACTGTTCTGAAAAAAAACAGCTCAGTTGTTAGGAATCTCGTCGCCTCCTCCCTTTGCGGATCCAACTACTTCAGGAAATAGAATCCTCGGAGGAGTTAACTATGCGTCTGCAGCTGCAGGCATCCTCGATGAATCAGGCCAAAACTATGTAATTTCTGTGCTTTGTGTGTGTCATCACTTCTTTGTTGAAAGATACGATGGTGTATAGTGTTCATAGATAAGAGAGTGATGGCTTTAATTTTCAGGGAGATAGATTCAGCTTGAGCCAGCAAGTGGTGAACCTAGAGACGACGCTGAGCCAGTTGAGGACGATGATGAGTCCCCAAAACTTTACGGATTACTTGGCAAGATCGCTTGTGGTTCTCGTTTTTGGAAGCAATGACTATATCAACAACTACCTTATGCCTAGTCTCTACTCCTCCAGCATCAGATACAGACCGCCTGAGTTCGCCAACCTCCTTCTCAATCAATACGCTCGACAACTTCTTGTATGATAACATTAAAGCTTCATATAGTATTATTCTTCAATGAATCTTCTGATAAATCATTTGAATCTATGTGTGTAGACTCTGTACAGCCTAGGTCTAAGGAAAATATTCATACCTGGAGTAGCACCACTAGGCTGCATACCAAACCAAAGAGCCACCGGCGTTGCACCGCCGGATAGATGCGTTGATAGTGTGAACCAGATTCTAGGCACATTTAACCAAGGGCTAAGATCACTTGTTGACCAGCTGAACCAGCGATCGCCTGGAGCCATCTTTGCATACGGCAACACATATGGCGCCGTTGGTGACATCTTAAACAACCCAGCTGCTTACGGTATAACCTTTCCTCCTAGATTACATCGCCAATTAAAGGATTTTTTTCTATGCTCAATCTACTCAGATCAAAAACGAGGTTTATATACGGTACAGGATTCAGCGTAGTGGACAGGGCTTGTTGCGGGATTGGGAGGAACCAAGGACAAATCACATGTATGCCGATGCAGAATCCTTGTCCTAACAGGTCTCAGTATGTCTTTTGGGATGCATTTCATCCTACTCAGACTGCTCTCTCAATTCTGGTTAGACGAGCTTTCTACGGCCCACCTAACGACGCATATCCTGTCAATGTCCAACAGATGATTCTCCTTCGCTAGTTGTTGTTTTCTTGTGTTTCTCAGACTTAAAAGTTGTATGTTTATGACACTTGAACATGTCTAATAAGCTGAAACCAAAATGCTTTTACCGCAAAATAACATGAGTGATAATGACAATGAGCAGAAGCCCCAAAATTAGAAGTCTTAGAGAGGACATGTTAATTTCAAGAACAGAGCAAGCCAAGTTTTGTGTGCGCCAAACTCCAAAAAAAGCAAGACATGCATTGTCAATTTACGCCATTCCTACTCTCAAATCAGTTTTTACCCCACTCCAGCTCTAACTGCATTGAATCAGCCTTTGGAAGTGAAGTAATTCCCTGCGCTGCAATACCAACGTCACCTCCTGTTATCCGATCCCAGCCCAGGATGTGTGGCAGGGCAAACTGCACACAATACAACAGCCCTTTCTTAAGAGAATACATACTTGATCCAGTCAATGTTCTTTGGTTCTCGAACTTTTATAATAGTAATTGAACAATGAGAAAGCAGAATCTAGATTGTATCTTACACTACAAGCAGACTTCAGCACTGCAAATTCAGCTCTGGAGACAGAAACCACAATACTTTCTTTGGTGTTGTGGATGTTATTGGTAACGTCTGAAATAAAACCGCAGAAGTTAGTATTTGTACAACATTAGTGTTATCAGAAGGGAAGCTGTTCCAAGCGAAAACTGTAGTGGCATTAACACTAACTATTACAAAACCAGTACAGGTGTGACCTTCTAAATTTGACTTAACAGAATTCTCCCACAAGTCAATAATTTCAGTAGTATTCAGACTGGCGTACTCCATTGGTTACACAAATAAAACTGTATAGAAGAATCCTTACTCAAGCTGAAGAAGTAGCCGGTACAATCTGCGAGTGGCTTAATCGACAGTGACTTCCTGACTTGACCAGCATTACTGAGAGGAATCAAAGATCATCAGAAGATGGAAAATTGCTGGATCAAAGCACATATCGCAACAAATCAGCAAGTAAAAACCTTGATTTCATGGAAGGGTCATGGAAAAACTCAGAGCTGTCCTGGGGACTCATGCTGATCAAGGATCCAACTTCAGTGGGTGACAAAGCAAAAAACTGTAGTAAACAAGTATCATTTATCAGGCAAGAAAGATACGAGTGAGCCAGAGAGAGACAGAGAAAGATAAAATGAAGACAAAGACCTGTTTCTTTTCCCAGTCGTACTTGCGCTCACCAACAGCAGGCATAAAAGTCATCATCACGGATCCACGACGATCTATCCGGAGATTTCCAGGCTATAAATATTGTAGACATTAAGCGGTGAGAATCTCCAAAGTCTTTAAAAGAAACAAAATCACACAATGAGGGTTTTTTTTTGCGTGTGGCAAACCTCGATTTTGGTGAAAGTGGGGAGAACAGGTTCAACAGAGAGTGCAGCTCTTCCTTTGAAGATAGCATAAGGTGCGAACACTCGACCACTAGGCTTAGCGCCATCTTTTGAAATCAAAGTGAACAAATCAGGGCAAGACTTAAACAGACAAAAAGGAGAAGAAAAAAAGTTATTTACCTTTGTCAGAGTAACCACGTTTAGTAGTAGACGAATCAGGCCAGGTTGCAAAACCACGCAACGCCGAAGACCTAAAGTTTCCTTCAAAAAGTGATTTGCTTTGGTCGCAAAGGCTCCTGCTTCAACAAATCCAGACAAAAAGAGGCTGTTTCAGAGAGATGAAGTTAAAAAATTTGCATTTTTCTCGAAAGAAGCGAGGAATTAGGGTAACCTGGAGAGCAAAGTGCGAGCTTTCTTCATCATTTTCTCCTGTGTTGAATGAGGAGAATGAAACGAGTATCCGGCGTCACTGGTTTTCTTTTGAGGTTTTATGATTCATCAAAACGAAACGGGTGGTATAGTTCTCCCAAATAACCCGACCCATACAAAATAACCCGCTTCTAACGGACTATGGGCCTTTTAGTTGTGACGGGCCCAATTCGTTAAATTGAGATCAGATTATAGAGAAACGAATGTTTTGATGGAAATCAATGATCAGATTAGAGAAGTTCATCTTATGATCTTCTCTTAGTTCTTAAGTCTTGAAGAATCTTGGCCTTGTTGATTCGTAGATCCTGGTTCCTGCGTGGCTGTTTCACTTCTTTCACGGGGTTTGGTCTCTTAAAAGGTGATTCAGTGTTTAATGTTGTAATTGTTTTGTCCTTTCGTTAATCTCTCGTTGATCTTCTATCTAACATCGATCATAGGGTCAAGCTATGGGAGGCTTGAGTAATCATGAGAAACATGGTTTTGATTTAGGAGCATATGTTGGAGACTTGGCTTTTGAAAGGGATTCATGCAGGTAACATGATATCTAACGTTACCTTAATTTGATTACGAAGTATAGTTCCTGTACTCTTTATTTTTCTGATTAAAATTATATGCTTTCACTTCTGTCGCACGTGATCATATCGACATTAGGCTTTTCGATTTTCTCTTGAACAGTGAGGATATATCATTGGAAGGGCTACAACAAGAACTAGAAGAATGTGAAACTGATGAGGTAAGCTATTAAAACAACTGAGAATCTTTCGACCTGAAAGTGATGCAATTCGATTGTTTATTCCAGTATCGTTTCTAGTCTCTTTTGAGTTACTTTGTACATAGATTGATCATAGACTCTCAGGTCCAAGGATGTGATGCCCTTTTCTTTATCTCGTTTGTGTGTCACCTCAGGTTGTTGCCAATATACTATCCAGTGGTGCCAAACTTAGAGAATATGCTAAAGGGGTAGAGAACAATCTACAGAAGGTCGAATTGGATTCGATTCAGGTTGCTTTTCTTACATGTGATTATACATTTTGGCACTTGTTATTTTCCTCTGTCTCCTGTACTATATATATTTTTTGTTGCATCTAAAATGTTTGGCAATTTCTTCAGTCATGTAAGTAGCTTACGTAAATGCTTTACACTCCATGAATACTCAGGACTACATAAAAGAAAGTGAAAACCTCGTCTCACTTCACGATCAGATTCGTGACTGTGACAGCATCTTGTCACAGATGGAAACTCTCGTCAGTGGATTTCAGGTATTCGACAAATATCCATTCATATATTTTGTGTTTATGGAATTTGTTTACCTATAAATACCTATCTATTGTTTTCCTTGAAATCTAAATGCGCTTTTTGCTTCTTCTTCTTTTTTTTTTCTCAGGAAGAGATTGGTTCTATAAGTTCAGACTTAAAGATTCTTCAAGAAAAATCAATGGACATGGGTTTGCGATTGAAAAATCGCCGGGTATTATATGCTAGTCAGAAACCGATATTAGCATTAACTCTTGCTGCTTCCACCCGTGACTCATCCAAATGGACTTGTCTATTTGAACAGGTGGCTGAATCAAAGCTAGCAAAATTTGTCGAAGACATTATTGTGCCACCAAAGACGATAGTGTTCCAAATTCCCGTTTTTTTTTGTAGCTTTGGTAGTGTTGGAAATTTGTAGGATCTCTTCATGTGGTGTACGTGTCTCTTTTTTTATTTTTGTTTCTGGTGCTGTAAGAATTATTGATTTGGTGCGTATGATGTACTCTGACAAACGTAGGAAAAAATAAAAAAACAACATTTTCTGGTTAAGCTTGGTATTTGCTGCCATTATGTGCAATAGTAGAATTGAAATTTCGCCAATTATCTTCATTTAGCCACTATGTTTTTGTAAGACTGTGTAGGGGTACCATATAGGCCTAGGATGAATTGTATTTATTTTTTATATGATAGTCGTGCTATTTTCCTTATTCAGGTGAATGAAGAGTATATGAAAACGCTTGAAATTCTGAGTAGGAAGCTGAAATTTGTCGAAGCAGATCAAGAGGTTAAAAGTTCTAAAGCATTAAAAGATGTAGAGCCTGAGCTCGAAAAGCTCCGGCAAAAAGCTGTTTCCAAGGTTAGTGATCTACTTTCTCTGTTACCTGATACCGAACAAATATATCTATTTAGCTGAAGGGAGTGTGACAGGTCTACGCATCTATGCCTCAGAAGAGACATTTATTACATGCATATTTCTTGAATTTGTTCATTGCTAAGATCCTGATATAACCCAACTTATTCTACCTCATTGCGATGAATCATTGATCCCTCCCTCTAAAAGATTTTATAGCCAGAAAAAGTTGCCATCTGGGGTGAATTCGATGAACTTTTTAGTACTGTATTAGGTCCACGTCGTTTTTGTTTCTTCTCTTTTAGTGCTGAAAGGGCATGCACCTAGACGGAGCATTTTTAAATCTGTTCTCATGTAATAGATTTATTTCCGTTTCGCAGGTGTATGATTTTATTGTCCAGAAGCTTATAGCCCTGAGGAAACCCAAAACAAACATTCAGATTCTTCAGCAGAGTGTGTTACTAAAGTACAAGTGAGTTGACTTTTACTTGGTTGTTCGTAGTGAAACTACTACTGGACAACAATTCCGCTCTTGCTTGTATGTTTCTGTTGACTTTTTTCTGCATAGTTTTGTATGTAGTCATCACCTTAATTACAAATGATTTGGTTACTTATATTGCTTTGTATTTTGCATGCGCGGAGTTGTTTTAGTTTACATGTTACTGATATCCAACTTGAAATTATTTTGCTTCCGCAATAGATTAATCTGGATCCATATATAGTCAATTCACCAATTGCCATTTAATGATAGGTATATAATCTCCTTCCTCAAAGAACATGGAAAAGAAGTGTTTATGGATGTTCGTACTGCCTACATTGATACCATGAACAAGGTGATATTCCTTATCTTGTTTGATTACTTGCAACTGCAACTCCTCTTTATATCTTAGTTCGATGCTGAAGAGATAAACAGATAAATTTGTCTTAGGTTTAATATCTGAAAAAAAAGGTACTGAATAACGTATTGCACGTCACGTGCAAGTAGTTCTTCTTTTCTTGTATTCTCACTAGAGTTTTTGGGCTATGATGGTTACATGATGCATGCAGGTTGGATTAAAAAAAAGGTGTATGTTTGCTCAAGCTTTCAGTTGTTGTTACACCTAATGTACTGTGAGATATGGTTTCAGGTTTTAAGTGCACATTTTCGTGCTTATATTCAAGCACTTGAGAAACTACAGTTAGATATAGCCACACCAGATGACTTGATTGGGGTGGAGACTAGAAGCATCGGCCTCTTCTCAAGAGCTAGGGAGCCACTAAAGAACCGTTCTGCTGTTTTTGCTTTCGGTGAGAGGATAAAAATTATAAAGGTATTCAATATTCACCACTCAGTGACTAACATTGCTAATTAAGTTCTTTTCGGTTTTTTCTTGTAGAGAAGAAGTAAATCCAGATGTTGTTTGGTTTTAACCGTTTTTGTTGTTACCTTACTTTCACTTGATCTTTTTCTATCGATCTTATAGTTGAAGTGAAGTTATTTTATTCTAAAATTTTGTTAAAAGACTTAAGTTTCACTATCTCTGTTGTATAGGAAATTGATCAACCTGCATTGATCCCGCACATAGCCGAAGCCAGCTCTCTCAAGTATCCTTATGAAGTGCTCTTCAGGAGCTTGCACAAGCTGCTTATGGATACGGCTACTTCTGAGTTCTGTTTATTTCCCCCCTTTTCTTGTGTTATTGTTGCTCATCGCTCAATCCCTTGTTTAATGTCATTTTGTTTTCATGTTAATAGGTATATATTTTGTGATGGTTTCTTTGGTGAAGAGTCCATGTTTTATGAAATTTTTGCGGGTAATTTCTAATCTGTATCCTTTTTGCTAAACCAAACCTTGTGTTATCTTGTTAGCAGCGTGTAAGATATTTCTTGTCTGTTTGCTAATTAGATAATTGAATACATTCTACTATAGGATTGATAGTAGCTCGTTTTTTTTCTTTTGGAGATAAGTTCTAAATTTCATATGATACAGGTCCATTTTCTGTCATCGACGAGCACTTCAATCCCGTTATTTCAAACTGTTTTGACGCTATTGGCCTGATGCTTATGATTCGCATTATACACCGACACCAGGTTGTAACTATGATCCAATTAGTAGTTTATGTTTCTTTTGTTGAATCCATTTGGAATCAAGTAATGTAGTTAGCTTCCCTTTTGCATCTTTTTAGTTGCATTTAATTTGTATGTCACTGTGAGAATGGATCAGAAGTTCGTGGTTCAGTGAAGGATGGTTAGGTATTTGTCACTCAGCATTGGAAGGAGGAGCCTTAATGTCTTGTAAACTAAAGATTCAGATATTCTGGTCTTTTTAGGAATTTTTTGTGTTTTGTTTACATAGGCTTTCCACGACCAATCTAGATTTTGCCTCAACAGTATAATAAACTAGCTTGTCTTCTTGATCCCAGCCTTTTGCAAGGGTCATGATGGTTTGATGTCACCTTTTTTTTTTTTTAAGCAATGCTCAATTTGCCACCCTTTTTCGCAGCTTATCATGTCTCACCGGCAGATTCCATGCCTGGATTCATATCTGGACAAGGTTCATAACTCCCTATCGCAGTTTATATATGTTGCAGTTTTTTTTTGTTTCTTTTCAAATATATGTTGCAGTTAAAGCAAAAAGAAAAGTCTTCATTATTTTGAACTTTGTAGCTGTTTTCACTTGGTCACTATATTCTTTCATTCTGCTATAATTTTGAAGGTCCTATATAGATAGATATAAGTTGGTTTTCTACTCTCTTTTGAGTTACTCTGTACATGGATTCCCACAATGAGTCTTTTGCCTTTTGCAAACTAAGCAGGTGAATATATCTTTGTGGCCTCGCTTTAAGATGGTGTTTGACTCACACCTTAGTAGTGTGAGGGATGCAAACATAAAGACATTATGGGAAGATGATGTTCATCCTCACTATGTCATGAGGCGTTATGCTGAATTCACGGCTTCGTTTATTCACCTGAACGTTGAATATGGAGAGGGGCAGGTTCGTTGTAAGCATTCCCACGGTCTCTAATGATATGTGTCACCTGAACTCGTCACTCAAAGGTGCTTTGTACGTGCAACTCCGCAGCTTGATATAAATTTGGAGCGTCTAAGAATGGCTGTAGACGGCTTGATTCTAAAGCTTGCAAAGTTGTTCCCAAATCCAAAGCAGCAAATTGTGTTTCTCATAAACAACTACGATATGACAATTGCTGTTCTGAAGGTGAGTTCAATCCCTTGCTTGGTTTCGAATGCCTTTCTCAACACTCATATCTTTTGTGTCTTACCTTACCAGAAAAATCTGCATGTTTTGATCGTGCTCCTATATTTTAGGAAGCTGGAGCAGGTGGGAAAATTCAAATGCATTTTGAGGAATTACTAAAGAGCAACACTTCGTTATTTGTGGTAAGTGACAAATCTTGCACTTTTTTATTTGTGTAGTAATCTTATGTTTTTTGAAACATTAAAAAATAACACGCCCACCGTGGGGCTCGAACCCACGACCACAGGGTTAAGAGCCTTGCGCTCTACCAACTGAGCTAGACGGGCTTTGATGGTCATGTTATGTTGACTTCAATAATTTATTACATGGTTATCATAACTGCATGGCTTTGTAAGGATGCTGATATTTTGTTTTATCTCGTAGGAAGAATTGCTGGTGGAGCATTTCAGTGATTTAGTCAAATTTGTGAGAAGTCGAGCCTGTAAGCAACTCCTTTCTTTCTCGTCTTCGCACTCATCATTTGCCAAGTGAAATACCCACTAAATTGTGAAATATGTAGCAGCTGAGGATTCAAGCTCAAATCCAGAGAGGTCCATCACAATTGCTGAAGTTGAGCCACTGATAAGGGACTTTGGAGAGAGATGGAAGACAGTGATAGAATTGATGCACAAAGATGTCATGACCTTTTTCAGTAACTTCTTGTGTGGTATGGATATTTGGAAAGCTGCATTGACACAACTTTTGCTCTATTACGCAAGACTCACAGACTGCATCAAGAAGCTTGATGGTGGAGCTGCTCTGAACATGTATATTGTCTCCTTCAGATCTATCACCCTCGAGATCGAGATGAAGAAATATCTTAAAACTTTCTGAAAGATAAGATATGTGGCTGCTTATGAAGATTGTCTAAATGTTATTGTCAGTGCTTTTTTTGGATTGTATTATAGTTACTTCGATATAGGAAGAAGAAGTAACCCAACTTTGCTTGCACTATTAAAAACTGTTTTATACACTTAGAAACTATAGCGTAACTGTTTATTGCTATTCGTTATTAATATAACGTAAATTCAATTCGAATAAGGGACTCATGTTAATTAGACTAATACTTGGTTCTCTTCAAATAATACCTCTCTCATTCTCATTCTCAGGCTTGTCAAGCACTATATTTTACCTTTTCCACATAAACAAGCAAGTAGTTGATGAAGATGTGCAAAATGGAAGTTCTATTACGGATGCTGTGAAATTTCAATGCGTCTCAAAATAGGCAGCAATAATCCGCACCAAACAATTCAGAGATCTTTACGTGCGCCAATCAATGAAAAGGCCTCGATTGCTGTTCGTCGACTTTCCATATAATGGGTCCGGATGTATTGCTTCACACTATTTATCAATGGGAGAAACCATTGTTGTCGTCTGGTTCACAACAGATGCAGGTCCGTTATGATCCAGAACTAGAACATCAGATTGTTTATCCCACCCGAGGTTTGATTTGGCTTCAAGAAAACACTACAGTTAAGATGTGCAATTCGGGTGCAACAAAGCTTATGATTTTACTAGAGATCTAGGCGGGAGAAGAAGGGATATAAAGAAAATACGATGAGATTACAAATGTATTCAAGATATTGTGTGTGCCAAAGTCAGTGCTTGATACATCAGAAGAAGCTAAGAAATGTCAAACTCTGACGTTTAGATAGGATGAAGAATCTTGAAGACAAATCAGATGTAAGCATCATCATTCTCCGGTTACACATGGAATATGTAGAGGAAGACTTTTGTACTATGGAGTTCGATCTAATGGTGACAATTCTATGGTAATGAGCTTCAATGTGAATTCTCAAAGTTTACTGTCACTGAATTACCTAAGGGAGCCTGAAGAATAAAGTAGTCGCTAGTTTTATTTAAGTCTCAGTTATTTGATGTTTGAATTAGTCTTGTGACTAAGTCTTGTTGAATAAGTCATCCGGGTCTTTAAGATCAGATGATGAAGTTGTTTAGCTTAAGTTTCGGTAAGTAGTTTAAAGCCTTACGTTTATAAAAGGCTCTGTAAATGCTCAGTTTTAGTCAAGCAATAAAAACAGCACTTTCAGTTTCTTCTCTGATATACAATAGAGCCATCATTAATCTTCGCTGCAGCTTTGCGAATTACAATGAGAAAATTGCCATAGTGGATGATTCTAACTTTGAATTTGAACTTGCTGAATTATTGAAATGTGGGTTATGAATGAATTAATTGTAGACTTTTTATTTATTTGTGGTAAGTGCACAATTTTTGCTCTACTACGCAAGACTCACATACTGCATCGAGAAGATAGATGTGGAACTGTTCTGAATAGGTATATTGTCTCCTTTAGATCTATCACACTTGAGATCAAAACTTTATGAAAGATAGCATATGTTGTTGCTTATGGAGATTGTGCAAATGTTATTGTTAATTTTTTTTTAAATTGTATTATTAATATTTTAATAGAGGAAGAAGAACTAACTCAACTTTGTTTTATTCCTATTCGTTATTCATATATAGAGAGACTACCATTACAAGAAGAAGAAATCAAAAGACTGAACTAAAATTTTCATTTCAAATAAGGGACTCATCTCAATTAGACTAATACAAGGGCTCCTCTACCTTAAAAGTTAAAACAACAAGGCCAGAAAGTGGTAATTTGAGAGAAACGAGAGTATTAAAAAAGTCTTTAACGGCCCAATGGGCTTTTCTGGTGTGAGTGAATTCGCTAATTCGATTTGGATGGAGCCCCAAGAACGTTGAAAGAGAGGACGAATCTGAAAAGCAATAGCAGCCTGAAAGACTCAGCAATTGTATGACGAACTCAGACTGATTTCAGACTCGGAAAGGTTAGATCGGAGATAAAAAGCATCATTCGAATCTTAAATCTCCTACCATTGTTTGCAGAAATTGTTTGGATATAGGTCGAGGGATCAAGCATTATTCTTTCATCAGCAGAGATGTCCGACGGCATTCCCATTGACGCATTGGTATGGCTTTCCACTTCGTTTTCGCTTTTTCTTTCGAAATTTGATTTTCTGAGCTCTAGTTTATCCAGGATCTTCAAGCCTTTGTTGATTCCTAGTTTATCATCCATGGATCCTGTGTGATTGTTTCATTTCTTTTGCGGGTTCGGTCTCTTATCGAAGTTCGTGTTTGTGCTCTTTGATCTTTCTGTCTAACATCATAGGGACAAGCCATGGGAGACTTTAGTAATCATGAGAAACTCGGATTTGATTTAGGAGCTTATGTCGGAGACTTGGCTTTTGAAGAGGATTCTGGCAGGTAACATTTCTCATGTTCTTTTTTCTGTTTTCTTTTTAAGAACAATGCCGGTGCTTCTTTTTGTCTTATAATTAGAATGGTCTCCTTTCACTTCAGTCGAACTCGATCAAATCGACATTAGTCTTTTCATATTTTTGTTTTGACAGTGAGGATATATCATTGGAGGGACTCCAGCAAGAGCTAGAAGAATGTGAAAGTGATGAGGTAAGCTATTCACTTATCTGAGATCAAATCTCTTTTATAGGAGTATTTCCGCTGAACTTGCCCTTTTCTAGCTGATATTGATGTGATTCAGTTCTTGTTATTTTTTTTAGAATCATTTCTACTCTCTTTTGAGTTACTCTGCACTTGGATTAATCATAGATTTTTAGTTCCAAGGATATGATGTTCTCTCGATCCTTGTTTATGTGTCAGCTTAGGTTGTTGCCAATATACTGTCAAGTGGTGCCAAACTTAGAGAATATGCTAAAGGGGTAGAAAACAATCTACGGAAGGTCGAATTGGATTCGATTCAGGTTGCCTCTCTTACCTACGTTACATTTTTATTCAGTCCAGGTTGTGTTCAGTTTATCCTGTAATTAGCTTACTTTAATGCTTTACCCTCCATGGATACACAGGATTACATAAAAGAAAGTGATAACCTAGTCTCACTTCACGATCAGATTCATGACTGTGACAGCATTTTGTCACAAATGGAAACTCTCCTCAGTGGATTTCAGGTATTTGACCATTAGCCATTTATATAGTTTCTTGTGTATGGGCATCTTTCTCCGTATTCTGACTTATGCATATTTAATGAAAGTGTTTACCTTTAGTTACCTATCTATAGTTTCCTTGTAATCTAAGTGCGTTCTTTGCTTCTTCTTTTTTTCTTTCAGGAAGAGATTGGTTCTATAAGCTCCGACATCAAGATTCTTCAAGAAAAATCGATGGACATGGGCTTGAGATTGAAAAATCGCAGGGTATTTTAGCCAATAAGAAACTACTATTGGTATTTATCTCTTACTGCTTTCACCTCCCGGGACTCATCAAATGAGCTTGTCTATCTGAACAGGTGGCCGAATCAAAGCTAGCAAAATTTGTCGAAGACATTATAGTACCACCAAAGATGATAGATGTAATTGTGGATGGAGAGGTATTTTGCAAATTCCGCTTTTTCTATTTGTTTTTGGTGCTGTTAAGAGTTACTAATTTGGTGCATATGCTGTACTCCGACAAACATGGGAAAAAAAAAACTTTAATTGTAATTAAGCTGGGTTTTAACTTCATCTGGGCTTAACTTTCATTTGGTTTTCTTACACCATGTATTCTTTGTGTTGTTGTGTCTCCCGAGTACGTGTTTTTAGGCTATAGGGGGTGCACTTAGGCCTAGGATGAATTTGCTGAGAAAAAATATTTATTTCTAAACTGATAGTCGTGTTATTTTCCTTATTCAGGTGAATGAAGAGTATATTAGAACGCTTGAAATTTTGAGTAAGAAACTGAAATTTGTAGCAGCAGATCCTGCGGTTAAAAGTTCCAAAGCATTAAAAGATGTAGAGCCTGAGCTCGAGAAGCTCCGGCAAAAAGCTATTTCCAAGGTAATTGATCTACTTCTGTGTGACTTGATACCGAACTGCTATATATTTCTATGTTATACTACTAAGATGTCGCTGAAGGGAGTGTCATAGGTCCAAACAATTATGTATTTGTTGACTCACAACAGACTGCATGCATGTTTCTTAAAGTTGTTAATTGTTGGATAAATAAGTACAGAAAGAGTTATGTTCCTAACATAACCTAATTCATTCTAACTCGCTGAGACGAGATTAACTTTCTAAATCATTTTTCCTTCCCTCTAAGAGAGTTTATGCCCAGGAAAAAGTTGCCATCTGGGATAAGTTCAATGAATGTTTAATACCATTTTAAGTCCAAGTCGTTTGTGCTCGTCCTCCCCAAGAGAATGCACGCGGAGAGCATTCTAAATCTGTTCTTATGCTATAGGTTTATTTCTGTTTTGCAGGTGTATGATTTTATTGTCCAGAAGCTTATAGCCCTGAGGAAACCCAAAACAAACATTCAGATTCTTCAACAGAGTGTGTTATTAAAGTACAAGTGAGTAATGTTCCAAGCCCCTTTCCTTGGATGTACTTGTGGACAACCTGTCCTGCTGAGTTTTTTTCTGCATAGATGTGTGTGACGTTAATTGTCACCTTACAAACGATTTGGTTAACTGTTGTGCCTGCATGTCATTGGCGAAGTTGTTTTACGTACATGTTATTGATATCTAACTTGATATATTTTTTGCTTCTAGAGTAGATTTATTTGGATCCATACTTCATTCACCAATTACAATTTAATGATAGGTATATTATCTCCTTCCTGAAAGAACATGGTAAAGAAGTTTTTATGGATGTTCGTGCTGCATACATTGATACCATGAACAAGGTAATAATCATTATCTTGTTTGATCAGTGGCACCATGCTGCAACTTCTTTGTATAGTCTAAGGTACACTCGTCTTAGGTTAATCTCTGCGATTGTAAGGCAGTGAGTACATCCAATTGCACGTTACATGCCAGTAGCTCTTCTATTCTTGTTTTCATCTTCATTCAAGCCTTTTGTCTCGCTAGAGTTGGACAAAGTTAGTTTTCTTTGTTGATTGAGCTACGATGTTTAGATGGTGTATGCAGGTTAGATAAAAATAGCTGTGTTAATTTAGGCTTTCAATTCTTGTTACACCTAATGAATTGTGAAATCTGGTTTCAGGTATTAAGTGCACATTTCCGTGCTTATATTCAAGCACTTGAGAAACTACAATTAGATATAGCGTCAGCATATGACTTGATTGGGGTGGAGACAAGAAGCAGCGGCCTCTTCTCAAGAGCTAGGGAGCCACTAAAGAACCGTTCTGCCGTCTTTGCTCTGGGTGAGAGGATAAAAATTATAAAGGTATTCATCATTCGGTGATTAGCATTGCGGACTCATTTTTTTCAACCATTGTTTGTACATGCTCTGGCGAATTTGTTGTAGAGAATGAGTTACTTTTCTGATCCTTCATTCAAAAGTTGGTAATAGGTGTGGCTCTTTATGGAAAATAGATGTTGCATTAACTTAATGTAGACCAATGGTCTTATTTAGGTGTGCTCACTTTTGTTTTTTTTGGTTCAGATATTTTTTTTTTTTACGTTCTCGTGTAGTAATTATAGAAACCTCATTTAGATCGGTGCATGTGAGTTTTGGGTTTAGACATTATGTATCGTTGATTTGAAGGCTCCTCAATTACTATTAGATGTAAGTTGTGGTTTGGGTTTCCTCATCTTCAGTTTGGTTCAGTATCGATATGGTTTTTCTGGTATAAAAGAAGTAAATCCAGATTAAAATTTTGTCTGCTTTAACCGTATTAGTTACCCTTACTTTCACTTGACCTTTTTCTGTTTTTCTTATAGTTGAAGTGATGGTATTAAATTCTAAAAGTTTGTTTGAAGACTTAAGTTTCAGTATGTCCCCTGTAGGAAATTGATCAACCTGCATTGATCCCACACATAGCTGAAGCCAGCTCTCTCAAATATCCCTATGAAGTGCTCTTCAGGAGCTTGCACAAGCTACTTATGGATACAGCTACTTCTGAGTTCTGTTGATTTACCCTTTTTCGTTTTTTCTTATTGTTGCTCATCAGTAAACTCCGTGGTTAATGTCATATATTTTCATTTAAACAGGTATATATTTTGCGATGATTTCTTTGGTGAAGAGTCTATATTTTATGAAATTTTTGCGGGTAATTTCTCATCTGCCTCTCTCTCTCTCTCTCTCTCTTTTTTTTTTTTTTTCCTGGCAAACTTTTTGGATTTTGTTGGCTGGTCAAAGATACATCAGTATATCTTGCAGAACTCCTTCCAACATAGTTAGGATAATAGTCAAGTAGCATGTAAGAAATATCTTGTCTACTTCCGTACAGAGAATTGACCCCTTTCTTGCCAGATGATATGATGATAGTTGCAGCGTGTCTTTTTGGTAAATTCTGATTTCTCTAGTATACAGGTCCATTTTCTGTCATCGATGAGCACTTCAATCCCGTTCTTTCAAACTGTTTTGACGCTATCGGCCTGATGCTTATGATTCGCATTATACACCACCACCAGGTAAAAACTGTTTTGATGCTATCGGCCTGATGTTTATTTTTTCTTTTGGTGAATTCATTTGGAATCAATTAATTTAGTTACCCTTCCTTCGCATCTTTTTAGTAGTATTTTGTATGTGAGAATGCATCGGAAGTTAATGGTCCAGGGGAAGATTGTTAGATATGTATCATTCAGCACTGGAGGGAGAAACCTCGATGTCTTGCAAACTTAAATTCAGGATACACTGGTCTTTTAGGAAAGATGTATTTGGATTTTATATTGTTGACTGGTCAACGTAGGCACTCCACGACCAGACTATGTTTTGCTTCTAGAGTATAGCTTACATTGTCACTTGTCTTCATACTTTTTCAGCCTTTTGCAAGTGTCTTTCTAACAAAAATAAAGAGATTGGTTTGTGTCCACTAAGTGTTTTAAGTAATTCTCAGTTTGCTATCTGTTGCACAGCTTATCATGTCTCGCCGGAGGATTCCATGCCTAGATTCATATCTGGACAAGGTGCATAACTCATATCTCTTATTCTGTTTGGTTTACTCTTAAATACATAGGTTGTTTGCAACTGAAGCAAAACAATGTTCATTATTGTTGTGCGATCTGAGGCTGTTTTCACTTGGTCACTCTATGTTTTCTGGTATAAATTTGAAGGTTTTGTATTATTATATAGATTTTAGATATAAGTTCTTAGGTGCGGCTATTGTCGATTTCCTTAGGTTCCATATTCCTCTCACAAATATTATTTTGCATTTTGCAATCTGAGCAGGTTAATATATCTTTATGGCCTCGTTTCAAAATGGTGTTTGATTCACACATCAGCAGTCTGCGAGATGCAAACGTAAAGACATTATGGGAAGATGATGTTCATCCTCACTATGTGATGAGGCGTTATGCTGAATTCACAGCTTCGTTTATTCACCTGAACGTTGAATATGGCGATGGGCAGGTTCGTTAATATCATTCCCTTTCACTCCACCTATACGTGTTACCTCGAGCTTGTCACTCAAATCACTTGACATTGCCTATGGTACTTTGCAGCTTGATATAAATTTGGAACGTTTAAGAATGGCTGTCGATGGCTTGATTCTAAAGCTTGCAAAGTTGTTCCCAAGGTCAAAGCAGCAAATTGTGTTTCTCATAAACAACTATGATATGACAATTGCTGTGCTGAAGGTGAGTTAAATAAATCTTTGTCCAGTCTCATCTTAAGTGCACCCATGTAGACCAGTCTTTGCTTGGTCTGAAATGTCTTTTGAATCATTCAGCATATCCGAATTTTCATTCATATCGATTGAGCCTTTACCTACCAAAGGAAACTATTGTGATCATCTTCATGTATCTTAATTTCAGGAAGCTGGACCAAAAGGTGGGAAAATCCAAATGCATTTTGAGGAATTACTGAAGAGCAACACTACGTTATTCGTGGTAAGGGCCAATGTTGCAGTTTGAATAAAACTTTGTGAAGTTATGTTGCCTTATATATTTGCTCCTCTGTTAACACAAGCATGGCTTTGTAGTAGATTACACCTTAAAATTGATGTCAAGTCATGCTAGTTCAATTCTCGAGGATGGTGATAATTATTTGATCGAGATAAAGAAAGACCATTTCAAGATATAAACTTATGGGGTTGTTATGTGTCCGTTTAATTTATTTTGTTCAATTCTCGCAGGAGGAATTGCTGCTGGAGCATTTCAGTGATTTAATCAAATTTGTGAAATCTCATGTTTGTAAGCAACTTCTTCCGTTCTTGTCCTCGCACTCATCATTTGTTAAGTCAAATAAAACGCTAAACTGTAAAACATATACAGCTGAGGATTCAAGTTCAAATCCAGAGAGGTCCATCACAGTTGCTGAAGTTGAGCGACTGATGAGGGACTTTGGAGGCAGATGGAAGACAGCGATAGAGTTGATGCACAAAGATATCATAACTTCCTTCAGCAACTTCTTGTGTGGTATGGAGATCCTGAGAGCTGCATTGACACAACTTTTGCTGTATTACGCAAGAGTCACAGACTGCATCGAGAAGATAGATGGTGGATCAGGTCTGAACAGGGATCTTGTCTCCATTCAGTCTATCATGTTCGAGATCAGGAAATACTCCAAGACTTTCTAAAATATAACATATGCTGCTCCTTATGAAGAGAGAGTATGTAAGATAGTCAAATATATCAAGAGTGAATCTAAAGCAAGTGTTATGTGTTCTCCTGTATCCTTGAAACGCCTTTTGCTACTTTTATCCCAATTTAGTCTTTGGTTCTTTCTCGGCCTGCGTGTATTGGATATTTTAATGGGAATCTCCATCCACAATTCACAACTTTTAAAGATTATGGGAAGAATAGGAGAGGAGGGAATAGAGTTCGGTAGCCATTGCTGAAAACTGAAAAATTTTACTGGTAAAAGTTGCAACCTGAAATGTTAAAAATATGCAACAAGATATTTCTTACAAGTTACAAGAATGAGTCTATTGAGAGGATCATTTCATTAACCGATTTCAAATCGTAAGGCCTTGAGTAGATACAAAACGTAAAACTTGGGTTCCTTGAGTTTTACCTTCAAAGACTACTACTTACTGGCAGTGGGAACACCAAATAATGTTTTGTTCCCATGGTAAAAAAAACTAGCTTTTACAGAGCATCCTCGTGGTATAGATGAAGCCCTAATCCAAGCCTTGCACAGGCACGGCGAAATGCCATTGCTTCCGCCTTTTGCACAGCATCACCATAGCCTTTGTCATTTACCGAAGTGGTTCCTGTTGATTCCCTAAATATCTTCACAAGACAAACAATGAATTAATTAGTTCAGCTAACATGCAAAACAATGAACACGTAATGTGGTCAAGACGGTAAGAAAGCAAATCCCTAACAGATTCTATAACCCGGCTTTGGTGTTTCTCAACAGACACTCTCTAAGCTGTGTTGGCTTATTAACGGATCTCATACGTTGGACATAACATCAAATGTACAGAAGCAAAAAAGAGACAGTCACTAGATTTCTAGCTACGTAGCTTCTCAAACAAGAAGGCAAACAATTCTCCACCAGAGACCTCTTAAGCTAAAAAGACAAATGAAATCAGAGCATATTGCTAAAGAAGAGGGAAATATACCTCAGCATCAGTGCCGTAGAGAGTCACGCGATAAGCAACAGTGACGGTGTTACCATCGGGAGAGTAAGTGACACTTCGAACTTCTCCTGACCATTCTGAAACAGAGAATCATAGACAAATATGTCAAATCAAAACCCAACATCAGAAAAAACCCAGAAGACGAGATAATCAGATCAAAGGACTTAGCAGACCTGGAGCATGCAGGTTCATGATCCGATTAACAGTGTGCCTGAGAATCAACACAGTTTTTTTTTTTTTAAGTATTAAGTATCAACATAGTCTCACTCTCAAAACCCAATCAAGAGCCTTAAAACTTTACCAGGGGATGTATTTCATAGCAAACCCATCTTCGACTCGGGTTTTGATGGCGCTTTCAGGAACCTTTTTGTTAAGCTCCTTGAGAATCTTAGCGAGAGGTCTGCCGATTCCTGAAGTTGGAACATCGTTTTCTGGTTCAGAGCAGAACCCACGAATTCCCCACGAACAACGCCTCGAAACAGTACCTGCTCCGCTCCTCAACGTCCACTTCGCCGCCTTCAACCGTAACCCTAGACTCGCCATTTCCTTCGCCGGAGAAGTTGTTTGGGAGGGACCTCTGGTGTAGGGTTTAGTCGTCCCGCCCCTTTTTATTAAGACTTTCCAGTTTCCACACTATCTTTAATTTTCACTTATTAGATTTAATTCTTGCAATTAGTAAAAACCTCAGAGCGCGAAAACGTCGTCGTTGCCCAGGGTGCTCTCGTCTTCAACCTTTTGCTGAACTGCTCTCGGCGTCTCCGTCTCTTCCTTGCTTGAAACCCATTCCTCCCAGCTCCACTGTGAGTTAATTTAATCTCTCCAATGATTAATTACCTTCTTCTGCCAATATAGTTCGATTTATCACGTCTCTGGAATTGTATCTGAGTGATTTTTGGAATTTGATTAACTAGTGAATTCGATAGTGCTGTACATAGAATGCGTAGAGAAGCCTGGCCTGGGTTTTACTTACTACTCTACTTATTGAATTTGCAAAGTGGAAGTATTTGGTTATATGTGATAAAGTTAGGACCTTTTGCAAGTCCTCTAGTCCAATATCTTTAATTTCCCACAGAGAAAGTTTGAGTTTTTTCCTCTCCTTTCTCTACCCCAATGCTTATAATTTGTGATACGAACAATCTGCAGATCAGGCTGAAGTAAGGAATGGATTCAGATGCGTGGGAAATCATCCATATACCTGATAAGCCTACATTCTCACCTGAGCATCAGCCCACTTGTATGCTTCAATCTCTTAGAATGGTTTCTCGTTTTGGATTTATCTTTCAAAGTTTTTTTCTCTTTTTTAAAACTTCTGCTTGTGTGTTCTTGTTCACAGTGAAGGTGTATGCGAGTGTAATCAAACCCAAGCTTGCCAATACCATAGTGAGGTTTGTCATGTTGTTTCAGCTCTTCTTTATTGATTGAAATTTGCAGCTGTTGTCTCATGCTCAGTTTCTTCCAACTCTGCACTAAAATGAGAGAATTTTACTTTGCTATAATAGGCAGTTATGTAAGATTGCTCCTCTAGAAGATCTTCGTCATGTGAAAAGGGTGCGGAAGAAGGTTCTCCCAGATCATGGTATCTCCATTGTTAGTTTTTTTGGTTCGGTGATACATCAAACATCAGATTATGAGTTCTTGATTGCAAGCTTCTTGGACAGGTGAACCTCAGTTGACTGTCATCTTATGTCTAGCTCCTGAGGATAACGATATGCCCCCTGATGTACAGAAACTCGTCGATCCCTATGAGTTGAGTCCTTTCATTACAGAAGTGCGTTGCTTTTTCATTCATCTTTTTCTTCAAGGCATTTTTGTACATTTAGAACCCGAGTCAAAGCTTTTTGCTCATTAGTTTATATTTTCAGTTGAGTCTGATCCTTTTGTCATACTTATGATAGGTTTGCAAATATGCTGCGATATCGAAAGAAGAGTGGGAAGAACAATGTAAGTTATGGCCAACGTCATTTCATCCCCCAACCTAGTAAGCTCCATGTCTTTTGTTGGATTCTAATTTCTTGCATCATTTTTTTCAGATCCTTATGATTAAATAGTCCTACTTAATTACTTCTTTTAGTCTCGTCTCTGTGTTGTGATAGCTTGTCTTCGTTTATAATGCTGCACTCACTGACTATTTTTCTGTTGCATTTGACAATGACAGCAATATAGATGGTATTGATGGATTCAGTGAGGAGGACACACAATCAATCTTCAAGTTCATGAGACTTGTTATTGATCTAGCAGTCTCTGGTCAGAAACCAGTAAGTATATTGTTGCTTGCCTTAATCTTACTCAATATCAATTTGAAGTTTTAGAAAACGGACCAGGCTCCTCTCTGTATACATGCTCTCCTATTCATCTGTTTTCACTTTTTCATCGCCTTAATTATTTTCTTAGTAACAAGGTTTACCTTGGCTAATACTGGATTCATTCAGATTGTAAATGCTGCAGTAATAGTTGACCCTTCAGTTAGACGGATAATAGCTAGTGAAACTGATCAAGTATATTCATCGTCTGCTCCTCACGACATGACTAGCGCAGAGACCATTTCCCTCAATGAATCAGTGGAATCTATGGACTGTCAGAGTACTGATAGAGTGGCTAACGCTAGCTCGGAGATATGCTTAAACGGCATACTTGAAAAACTGAATGGTTCATCGTCTGCTGTTGCTTGTCTGAATCCTTGGCAATGGAGTTTGCAGCCACATGATGCTGAAAAGTGTATCCAATGGCACCCATTAAGGCATGCTTCCATAGTTGCCATTGAATCTTCTTCTGCAAGAGATAGATATTTATTTCCCAATTCATCTGAGAGTTTTGATCAGGATCATTCGCAACTCTCAAATGCTGATTGTCCAGCTAAAAAGCAGAAAACAAGCATTCACAGTCCAGATGTAAGTTTATTCCAACCAAGATTTTTATATGTTCTTCAAAAAGCTTTGACTAGTAAAGCATTCTCTCTTACAATCTTGAGTCACAATAGGTCCAAAATGATAGCAAAGAAGCTCTTAGAGATCCTTCAATAGAAAAGCCCTACCTCTGCACTGGTTATGACATTTTCTTGCTTTGGGAGCCTTGTACAATGTGAGTTTCTACATACACATGCATTACCCTTCTAACAAGATCAAGTTTGGGGATCTGATAAAGTTGTGAATTATGGTTCCTTTGTATAAAAGGTGTGCTATGGCGCTTGTGCATCAAAGAATAAAACGAATCTTCTATGCTTTTCCAAACCCCACAGCAGGTGGTCTCGGGAGTGTTCATAGACTTCAAGGGGAAAAGAGTTTAAACCACCATTACGCAGTGTTCAGAGTTTTGCTGCCTGGGAATGCCCATAAAGCTCTCGAACAAGGTCGAAAACATGTTACAGCCGAGTCATAATTGTATTACAAGTTCTGAGCTAGGAAGCTGGTTCTCTTTGTTCTTGTTCTTTCCAAGAATCTGAATCTTATTGAGTTATTTCAGTGAAACAACATAAACGAGAAAGATCTTTATCAGAAACTTCTTTTTGTTGGTTATCAAGTTCTCTATCATACTACAATCTTAAAGAATGCTTGATCTTTGTCAATCGTATTAAAACTGCTAAAAGTTCATCTCAAACTGACTACCGTATTTTGACATGTGGAACTTGAAGCTGAAAGGTGATTCCTATATCAGTTCTCTGTTGCCCGAACCAAAAACTTTTCATGTCCGTATTGAAAAGCCTTCTTCCAGACACTCAGTTCTTTGATCTTCCATGAGACCCTGAAACATAGCTGGATTGCTCGTAACAACAGCATCCACACCTAAGTGAAGCATCCTTTTCATTGGATCAGCCTCATCCACAGTCCATGCGTAAACCTCTTTCTTTCTCCTGTTCATCGGATCGAGCAAGGTTGTAAACACAAGAGTAAATGATAAGTGTGTAAGATGAAAACATTTTTTTTTACTTACCGATGCACAACCGTAATCAAGTTTTCATCGATCAAGGGATGATAGACTCCCACAACCTTAGCTCCCTTCATTCTCAGCAGGTTGTTTCTCACTCCAGTCAAAGGATCCACCATCACAATGTATCCCACCTGCCAAAAAAAAACCAAAGTGCAATCACAAGGAATGAGCAAGAAACTGGACCCAAACTTCTGCATCCTATCCTCAAATGGAATCATCCATTTCGACTACTTACTGTGATATCTGGTGCTCGTCTGATTAGGTCCCTAGCTAAACTGTCGCTTTTGGCCCATACGATGCAATTCTTGCACTGCGCTCTCTCAATCTAACAACAACAGAGGACTGATGAATCAGGTAGGCAAAGCCAGATATAACCACCATTAAAGTAGAGGCTAAGCATCAACAATGATCCAGACTCTGTTTTACAAGTATTTATACAAGCACTTGTAGCTCTGTGTGTACAAAGATACAAGGAGAGAGAGGTAATTGATAAAGTTCCTAGGTAATCAACACTTATTTTATATTGCAGACATTTGATAAGGAGCAAACAAAGATCTCGTGCAATTTGTACTAAAAGCTTTATAGGTACAAAGAGCTGATAAGTGAATAACTTAGTGCTTACAACAGAAAGAATGTCTTGTGCGAGCCCCTTTTCATGCATTGGAGGTCCGACTTTAGCATCAAGAATCACTTGCCGGACTGAATTCGATATCGACTGGATGATTGAAGATGAAGGTTGTTAGGCTTAAACACTTGTTATTACTACTGACCAGCAATTACAAAGCAAAGCACGAGAAGATTAGTGATAACAAAGAGTGTAACGTTTGAGGCATTACCGCTAAAGCATCTTCAAGAGTAGGAACCCTACGATTGCCCGAAGTCCCTCTAACAATTTGTGAGACATCGAGTTCCTTGATCTGCACAAGGATCATCAAAGGTTTAAGTAAAATCTGGATGGAAAAGCGAGTTGCAATCCGAAAAGATGGTATAAAGAGAGATGAGGAGACCTGTTTCATACTCAGATCTCCAACTTGTACAGAAGAGTTACGAGCAATACGCCGCAGATCCCTGACTGTGCGTGTGATCAGGTACGATACAGAACATCTCCCATGAAAATCCAAACACAGAAAAACGAAAAAAAATAGGAAGAAAAAAAAAGAAGGAAAAAAGTCTGTAACCTGTTGTGGAGAGCGAATAAAACACCATCGGAGGAACGAGAAACGTCGACTTCGATGCAATCAACTCGAGAACGAATAGCGTAAGTGTAAGCATCCATCTGCGAGAGAGAGAGTACATAGTAAGGTTTAGAAGAGTAGTAATAGTGTGAAGAAGAGGGAACATGATCGAGAGTATATACAGTGTTTGGAAAACCGAGGGTGGAATCGCCGCCGTGTGCACAGACAAGTGGAGGATGGTGAAGCCAATCGCACTTTCTTGAGACAGTCTGGCGAATTCGTCGGAGCTTGAAATGGAAGAAGAGAGGAGGGAAGATTGCTAAGAAGATCACGGCGAAGAGAATCATTCTCTTGATTTTTCTCGAGTATAGTGGCCTGAAGAGAAGACGGCGGCGAGTTCCTCCGCCGTCGAGTGGACGTCTTCTCTGCCGCCATTCGAAGATCGCCATTTTGCTGGAGATCAAAGAAGTTATGAGCTAAAAGAAAAAGACGTTCAATGCGATTGAAAAAAGAAGTTCACCAATCACCAGTCACCATCAAACTTCTGTCTTTTGATAATTAACTTATTTTTTTGGAAATAATTTAATGAACATCTAATATTCGATAGATTTCGTCTATCATAAGGCTACTAAAAGTTTGATTTTATTAGCTACTCATAGATCATATTTTCACCATTTTCACTTCACATATTCACAAATACATAGTTTTTTTTTGCATACTGGTAATGTAAAAAAACCCTTTTATTCTCATTTGTTCCAATATCTCAAGGAAACACGAATTTAAAAGAAAAAGAAAAAAGGAAACATAGCAAATGATATCATTGCATAGCCTTATCAAGAACTTGAGTGTATCAATTTGGACCATTTGCTACCTAAAAAGCACCGGAGATGTGGAAACGTGTGAAGATTCACTTTTGATGAAAATTCTACTCTTTGTATCGCATCGTCTCTTTCTCGAACCCAATTGTTGGGAACTGTTTGGCATATTCTTCAACCATCTCACGCAGCTTCGCCATCTCTGACTGTAATTTCTCATTGGATTGCATTGTTGCTACAAAGTCCTTCAGCTTTGTTCCTGCAATACATTATCGATCCCCTCAGTATAATTCCTACCTTTTCAGAGAGCATGACAGACACAAAATAAACCGATACGGCTTACCTTGAGACTCTGCCTTGATCTTTAAGGCTATCTTGACGGCTAGATCAAAGTATTCCGCCACTTTTGCAAAATCTTCCTCAATGAAGCCTCTCGATGTGAGAGCTGGTGTTCCTGTAAGAAGAACAGATCGAAACATATATGACTTTTTCATTGATCACCAGGTCTCTGCGATCACAGCTAAAAGACATAAAGTTTCAATAGTAGTCTAGTAGATATAAGCATGAACATTAACTAGTTTTTCGATATACATTACTTCTTTCAGTTTTCTTTTAAGACCCTTACCCATACGGATGCCACCTGGAACCATGGCGGAAACATCACCAGGAACTGTATTCTTGTTTGCTGCAATATGTACTGATTCTAATACTTTTTCCACTCTTGATCCATCTATTCCCTTCAAGAACCCAATTTCAGAGAAAATTAGCGACACTATGAACTGCTTAATGATGTTCACAGTACAAAAACCAAACACATTTAAACCTTCATTTGCTACATTGCTACATCTGGTCAGCATATTTTCCGCAAAAAAAAAAATGAAATTAATCACACATTAGATATGAGAAGCAAGAAACTGTCACTGTTTTAGTTAAGCACACTAAAATCAAATTTCAGGAGTTACGCTTCTCTAAAACCGATGAGATTCACCACTTTCTAATGCAAACTCGCAAGTCCAGAGCAAACATTTCCATCAAGACATCAAAGAGTCGGTGCAATATAAGATAGAATGAGTAGTACCTTATTTTTAAGATTCACCAATACTAAATGATTGTCAGTGCCTCCAGACACTAAGTCATATCCTTTCGCTAGCAAAGACTGCAATTACAAGCCATTTTACAAACAAAAAAATGAGATGATTACAACATGCCTTATACCAGGTGTTCCAAACATAGCACGATATTCGAGGCATATCAAGTAACTAACGATAACGAAAATCAGCAAACACATCTCACATCAGCAAACTTCGAGCAGTTAAGGAGAACTTGATCCTGGTAAGCCTTATACTCGGGTGTTTTCACCTGTAATAACGTAAATCGACAAGAAGATACTAGATTAGACCATAATCAGAAAGTGAAAGGTGTTCATGGGTACATATTAGACAGCAGAACATAATTTCATGGAAAAGGTTTGATGACCGAACCTGCTTCAGAGCAACTGCTAGACCTGTTATAGTGTGATTATGTGGACCTCCTTGCAGTCCAGGAAAAACAGCTGCGTTAATTCTGTCCTCATAGTCATACATGACCTGCCATGTAAAGATACAGACGACATATAATCAAATCCAACGAAAATTAGTCAGCAGCTGCAAGTTATTTACTAATTCATTTTATACAATATGACTTGAAATTCACCTCTTTTCCTTGTTTGTTAATCTCTTTCAACCCCTTCCTAAAGAATATCATAGCCCCTCTGGGACCGCGAAGCGATTTGTGAGTTGTAGTCGTAACAACATCTGCATACTCAAAAGGAGAAGGAATCACGCCAGCAGCAACCAACCCACTAATATGAGCCATATCGGCCAGCATAACCGCCTTTTGCTTGTCACAGACCTGAAAATTTGTCATGCATAATTTTGAAAAGTGCAATCCACATTTATTTAACATCAACTTTGGTAATTATACTTCACACTCGAGAGTTGAGAGAGTATTTTACCTTACGAATACGTGCGTAGTCATACAGACGAGCGTACGCACTTGCACCCGCAACAATAAGTTTTGGTCTGAAAAGCACGGCACTTTTTTCTAGCTGCCAATAATGATACCAACATGTCTCAATGGTAATTTTGGCAAATATAATACGTTTAAGCATTAATCTATGCTGGCTATTCGCTACCCAACCTGATCATAATCAATGTAACCAGTATTCTCGTCCAATCTGTATGGCATTGTCTCAAAAAAGATGGATACAGCAGATATTTTCTTCGTGTCAGTCTGCACAATTTAAGAAAAAGGGAAAAAGTTACATTATCAATCATGCAGATGAGAAACGAAGCCGAAAACTGACCGTGCTATAGAGATTACATTACGGGTACCTGATAACCATGAGAAAGATGTCCACCATGAGGCAAGTCAAGTGCCATGATTCTTTCATGAGGTTCAGCAGTGCGGTGTAAACTTGGAAGTTAGCTGGTGATCCTGATAAAGACTGCACATTGACTACAAAAAGAACGTGTTTAACCACGGGTGAGTTAAATGTCTAAGAATCACTATCAATAAAGCATGTCATATGCATAAACTCGAACCTCCCCATTTCGAAGGATCTAACTGAAAAGCTTCTAGTGCGCGTTTTTGACATAATGACTCAGCCATGTCGATGTACCTAGTTGACACGATGAAAATAATCTTGTTGATAAGATACGAACAGCAAAGCGCAAGAACTTGAAATTAATAAATAAACAAGAACGTCGTTGTAAGCATATAAAAGACGAATGCTTCTATAATACTTGATCAATTCCAGAAAGTAGCACCAAAGTGAAACCAAGTGTACACTAAAGTAAAATGGAAAAGGAGATTTACATACTCATTTCCTCCATAGTATCTAGCTCCAGGGTATCCTTCACTATACTTGTTAGTCATAACAGAACCAACAGCTTCCATCACCGATGCAGAGGTGAAATTCTCTGACGGTATAAGTTCAAATCCCTGAAACCTCGCAACGTCCAAATTTCCAAATCAATATAAAGCTTCCAGATTTTTAAATGTTTTTGTTCTACTAACGAATAAAGCAAACAAAATTCCCAAAAGAATACAGATTTACAGCCTTCATGTGAATTTGATCACCCAAAATACACTATATGTGAATAAAGTCAATACCTTCCATTGCCTAGCCTTCTCGAGTTCGATAATATCTGCGATTTCGGGATCGATTTCTTCCAGAGGTGCATTCAGTTGCTTTATCCACTGATAAAAGAAGAATAAGAAGCATGTTCAATCGTAAAACTCGACGTTGATTATTTTATAACGCATCCGATCCAATTGCCATCAATATATAAAGCCAAAAAGATTATATTTTTACACTGGAACGAGATCTCTCTGAGTCCGCCATAGCTGAGGTTGGCAAAGACGACTGAACATCAAAAACATGAAGAACGGATGAGAATCTAAGAAGAAGAAAACGAATATTCAAGGAGAAGTTAGGCGTGAAAATAAGAATAACCATAGAACGGAGGGAACCGCCATTAGAGGAGATCGGTTTCTTAAGGGAAGAGGAGAGTCTGCGAAGAGCCAACGCCATCATCTCTCTCTCTCTCTCTCTCTCTCCTCTGTCTCTGTGTTTGTGTGTGAGCAGCAGTTGAAAGCGGCACTGCCTCTGTAAATGAAGCTTTGTGGTTGGTGAGAGCAAAAGGTGGTCTCGCTCAGCTTTTGTTTATTTTATTCGGTGCAATGCAGCGTCACTTGACGTAACAAGTCACCACTTGCGATTGAGAGTGTTTTTATAAGCTAATTAAAATTTAGAGATGGGACCTGTTTCTCATACTTCAGATCCCTCCTGACTGTGAGTGTGTGCGTGTGATCAGGCGATGAAGAACATTGATAGATCCGGGACATGGTGGGTTCAGGGAACTCTTGGGCTTGGGAACAATCAAGCCCATCTCAATTAGTAAAACTAAAATCCTACGTGGACCTTAGAGCAGTATAACTTTAACTTTTATATATTAATAGGAGTTAACTTAATATTATATTACAAAAATTTCATAATTTAAGATAATTGTCTCAATCGCATAATTCACCATATATAACTTAGAATAAGTATTGTTGACCAAAAATATAGATCAAATATAATAATGAAACAATTTTGTATAGGTTTATTTCTTAGTTAGAAAATGGTTTTAGTGAAATATTATACTAATAAGATTGACATTATATGCCTTTTAAACTTACTAAATTAGCCAATTAATATTGTACTATTGAATTGTCATTATATACTTTTAAAATTGTCTATATTAGCTTTTAAATAACCAACTACATATTCCAAATTTTCATCTTAAGTTAATTGTATTTTTGTATATTTTTTAGTTATTAGAAAAAGTTTTTAAATCCTGAACAACTATTATAAAAATGAAAAATTATAATGAAAGATTCTAAAAAATAAAAAAAAATCATTAAATGATATCGAATTGTAATTGTGAAAAGAAAATTTATGTCTCGGATATATAAAATTTTATATTTCTAGAGCTTTAATTGATTTTCGTTTTTTTTATAATTTAAATCTAAATATCATATATTTTAAACTTTTAGCATTTGGATATAATTGATATGAGATTATGTTAAAATATATATATTTCAATCAATCTTATAATTATTTAATAAATTGTTATACGATAGATTATGCAGTATTGTAATTAATTGTGAAACTAATAAAAAAAATTCTTCATTCACTTCACTTGCTTTTCAAATGCTTCTAAAAGTGATTTAGTTATCGTTTCTTTCATTTAAAATTAGATTAAATGTAATAATTTAAATCAAAATATTTAGTTATTGTTTTGTGATAATCTTTAATAATTTTCGATTTATTACAAAAAAAAAACAGAACCAATTGATAACTGAATATAACAAGTTATAAGACAAGTATAATGATGAATCTAACGACTAGAATTGAGTAAGCTATTGATAGTTTTAACATTAGAATTAGAGCCACTTAACCAAAAAAAGAACATATTAAGTTTATAATATTTATTAGGAGATTTGATGAATTTTAAAAAGTAAAATAATAAGAGTTTCTTTAGAGCTTCAGAGAAAAAAATATGATGTGATAAAAAAAATTATTGGACTATGTTTTAGAGTGTTTGCATTTAGTTTAATTGTTATATGATGTACTAATAAGTATCACTAACTTCTTAAATTTAAAGTTTGTTAACATGATTGGATTTTATTCTGGAAATTGAAAATTTTCTATAAAGTTAATATTCCACAGTAAAATTTAAATACCACTTTTTAAACATTAGAAATTCTAAAAATCTAAAATATTAAATTGCATTATTCTATTTAAATGATGCCGGTTTTGTAAAAATATTTTAGTTTTATAAAGTTAGTTGAGAATTATATAGATTTTGATGTGAGTATAAAACTATAATCTTTTCGTAGTTTTTTAAAACAAATATATAATTAAAAATGTTTCAAATAAGAAAAATAAAATATTTATTAAATGGCAATTTTGTATTTCTAGATAGCTTTGAGAGGTTAAAATGTTTGACTCGAGTCTAATATACAGGTATTCATAAGATGTAATATATACGTTGAAAAATAACTTATAGATAGATGATAACGAATTATTCCCACAAAAATATTGTGGTTACAAAAAATGTTATATTTCATTTCTTAAAACATAAGAAAATTTAGAAAAGAGTTTCTATGATGTAAAATATACAATTAATAAATATACACTAGAATATTGTTAAATATACGGAAAACAAACTATAAATTATTTATTAAAAATAATTCAAGTGACAAATATGTTAAATACAAAATTATGTAAATAGATGATTCATTGATAATATATAAATTTAGTGATTAAATATATTATATTATACTACTATGAATATAAAAATAATATTTCAACAAGTATTACTGATTTTATGTTTTCATAAAAAATATTAAAAATTCCCCACGCGTAGCATGGGCGAAAAACCAAGTATGTTTAAGAGCTAAAGACAAAGAGGTTAGGAGCTAATGAAGACAATTGTTGCTATTGGAAAGATGGTTCACCAATCAGCATCAGACTTCTGTCTTTTGATAATGTAACTCCAATGCATCAAGTAATTATTTGGGAACATCTACTATATTAAAACTGAAGACATTTAAAAAATAAACTTATTGTCATGTGTTAATTACGAAATATGCCACTGAAATTTAATAAAATATATATTTCAATCAATCTTATAATTATTTAATAAATTGTTATAGAACAGATTATGCACTATTGTAATTAATTGTGAAACTAATAAAAAAATTGTTCACTCACTTCACTTGCTTTTCAAATGCTTCTAAAAGTGATTTAGTTATCGTTTCTTTCATTTAAAATTAGATTAAATGTAATAATTTAAATCAAAATATTTAGTTATTGTTTTGTGATAATCTTTAATAATTTTCGATTTATTACAAAAAAAAAAACATAACCTATTGATAACTGAATATAACAAGTTATAAGACAAGTATAATGATGAATCTAACGACTAGAATTGAGTAAGCTATTGATAGTTTTAACATTAGAATTAGAGCCACTTAACCAAAAAAAGAATATATTAAGTTTATAATATTTATTAGGAGATTTGATGAATTTAAAAAAGTAAAATAATAAGAGTTCTTTTAGAGCTTCAGAGAAAAAATATGATGTGATAAAAAAAATTATTGGACCATGTTTTAGAGTGTTTGCATTTAGTTTAATCGTTATATGATGTACTAATAAGTATCACTAACTTCTTAAATTTAAAGTTTGTTAACATGATTGGATTTTATTCTGGAAATTGAAAATTTTCTATAAAGTTAATATTCCACAGTAAAATTTGAATACCACTTTTTAAACATTAGAAATTCTAAAAATCTAAAATATTAAATTGCATTATTCTATTTAAATTATGCCGGTTTTGTAAAAATATTTTAGTTTTATAAAGTTAGTTGAGAATTATATAGATTTTGATGTGAGTATAAAACTATAATCTTTTCGTAGTTTTTTTAAACAAATATATAATTAAAAATGTTTCAAATAAGAAAAATAAAATATTTATTAAATGGAAATTTTGTATTTCTAGATAGCTTTGAGAGGTTAAAATGTTTGACTCGAGTCTAATATACAGGTATTCATAAGATGTAATATATACGTTGAAAAATAACTTATAGATAGATGATAACGAATTATTCCCACAAAAATATTGTGGTTACAAAAAATGTTATATTTCATTTCTTAAAACATAAGAAAATTTAGAAAAGAGTTTCTATGATGTAAAATATACAATTAATAAATATAAACTAGAATATTGTTAAATATACGGAAAACAAACTATAAATTATTTATTAAAAATAATTCAAGTGACAAATATGTTAAATACAAAATTATGTAAATAGATGATTCATTGATAATATATAAATTTAGTGATTAAATATATTATATTATACTACTATGAATATAAAAATAATATTTCAACGAGTATTACTGATTTTATGTTTGCATAAAAAATTATTAAAAATTCCCCACGTGTAGCGTTGGCGAAAAACCTAGTATGTTTAAGAGCTAAAGACAAAGAGGTTAGGAGCTAATGAAGACAATTGTTGCTATTGGAAAGATGGTTCACCAATCAGCATCAGACTTCTGTCTTTTGATAATGTAACTCCAGTGCATCAAGTAATTATTTGGGAACATCTACTATATTAAAACTGAAGACATTTAAAAAATAAATTTATTGTCATGTGTTAATTACGAAATATGCCACTGAAATTTAATAAAAATATATAATTTCATTAAAGGTAATTTAAACTAAACATATATGTAGTCTATAATAATTTTAATACACTTGAACACATCTGATTATGTAGAGATGAATTACCGTAAATAAAAATATATTAATTAGATATGTATCTTGACAATTTAACATAATGGGTCCCACTTATGTGATTAATTAAAAACGAAAATAGTAATAATATATACATATTAGATATTCAATCAAATAATAAATATAATTAATTAATATAATAAATTAATTTTTAAGACAAAAAATCTAATTTTAGTAAATATACACATAAAGTAACATAAGAATATATTTGGTAAATATACACAGAAAGTCACATAAAGTATATCTCGTATTTTTACTTTGATATATATATATATATATATATAATTCCGGGTTTTTATAGTTTTTTTTATTAAAATATGTAATATATTTAGACTATTAGAAAACGGGTTAAAAAGACTAATTAACTCATTTTAATTATCAAACTATTAAAAATTATTAAGATGCGATAAGTTTCATAAACGGATTATCATATTTTAACTTTCCTAAATATATATAAAAATTTAAATTCAATTATAAAAGTTAGAAAATAAAAGAACAGATACAAATTAATAGAATAGACTATATAGTTTTATCATATACTTAAAATAAAACTATCAGTACATCTCAAACTATAACTTCTAAATTTACAAATACACACTATTTAAAAAAAATAACCACATTAAAAAAATTACCACATTATATTATTATCGAATATAAAAATAACATTAAATTTTATATTCTTATAAAATATGTTAAACTTTTATTTAGATATTAAATCAAAATATATTATTTTGAAATCAGAATAATGTTTTTAAAAGTCCAATATATTAACAAATATAAACATTAAGCTAACTATTTTCATAAATATTAATATTTAAATATTAAATTTCCTAATTTACAATTTAGTTCCACTTATCTTCTAATTATATTGATGTAAGTTTTCATTTTTTGTTATTGGTTTAAAACTATTTTCTTTCTGGAAATGCTAAACATTTTCATAAATATTAGTATGAATATAATAAATTTACTTCCACGTATGTGTGCATTAAATTGATGTAATTGAAAAACTTCTTACTGCTTATCTACTTCTTTCTGTTTAAAACTAATTTATTTCTGTAAATTTCTAATCAAGCCATAAAAAAACCTCACAAAATAATTCATACTACAACTTTAAAGTATAGTGTTACAAATTATTTGCAATGTTATTGTTTTTTAATAATTTTAAAAATTATTCTTATATCAAAATATATTAAAAATTTATAAATTTATATATTTAACTGAAAAATATTATTCATATCCGGCGTGCCGAAGCGCGGGTTCGGATCTAGTTTAAATGAACATCTAACACTGAATTTGAATATTACAAACATTTTTGATACAGGACTGGTTATTTTCTCAACTCATGCATATATATATCATTCACTTCACATAGCCCTGGGCGTTTGGTTTTCGGTTCGGTTCGGTTCGGTTTTTTCGGTTTTCGGTTTTTTCGGTTATACATATTTAGTAACCGTTCGGTTAATCATATAATTCGGTTCGATTTCGGTTCGGTTTTTTCGGTTTTCGGTTTTTTCGGTTATAGAGATTTAGTAACCGTTCGGTTAATCATAAAATTTGGTTCGGTTTCAGTTCGGTTTCGGTTCGGTTATTTCGGTTTCGGTTCCGACTTTTTTTTATATTTTTTGGATAATTTGGATAAAAAACCGGATAACTTCGGATAATTTCGGATATTTTGGATAAAACATTTGGATAATTTTGGATAATTCGGTTTTTTACTAATATTTGGTTAATTTTAATTATTTAATTATTTTAAATATAAATATAAATAATATTTTTAATTATATGGATCCTATTTCGGATATTCGGTTATCCATTCGGTTTCGGTACGGTTTTGGTTCGGTTTTTTCGGTTATAGAAATTTAGTAACCGTTCGGTTAATCATAAAATTTGGTTCGGTTCGGTTTCGGTTATTTCGGTTCGGTTTCGGTTAAAATGCCCAGGGCTAACTTCAGATTTCCCTTTTATAAAGGAAAAAACCCTTTGTTCCATAACTCAAGAGTAAGTAAAACCCAGAAAGCAGTTTAGAACACAAAATGAAACTAAACAAAAGAGGCAGCAAACGAAATCATTTCCTAGTCTTGTCAAGAACTTCAATGTATCTCTTTGGAACTCCATAGTGTTCCACCATATATCTCGCGACATCATCAATCACACCTCCCTGAATCAGTACCTCGTACCCTTTCTTACCTGTAAACAACACAATACAATCTCTCAAAATAGTTTATTCACTTGCACAAAAGAAGAAGAAACCAAAGAATTGTTTTAAATCGTACCAGGAAGTTCTCCAACTGAAGTACTACAAGCAAATTTCTTCTGCAGTTCTGATCCAAACGAGTCAGGGTCGATCAAGAAAGTCTCCATCCCTGAGACCTTGGTCACTTTTTTGTTACCTTGTCTTCGTTCCGTCATTATCTGAATCGGCTTTATAGCTCCTTTACGAACCACAGGCTCACCGCCTCTCATCACTACCTGATGAGGCTGCATTCTCGCTATGAAGGTCGATCCAACATCTTTTTTATGAATCTCTGACGGGTATGCTGACCCCTTTTTGATAGCTCCTTTGAACAATGCATCGCATAATATCGGATCCAACACCACCATTGACTTGTTTGTTGGCTTCACCAGATTTTCCTTCTCGATGTATTTGAACACAACATCAGAGGCTTCTGAAGCTGTGTATAGCTTTCCTTTGTCTTCCCCAACTGATGCAAATATTACACTGTTGTGTATGCTTGGTTTATAAACCTCAATGATTTCAAGCATTTTTTCTGACTGAGCTTGTGCTGTGGAGCGGTCTCCAGAAGGCTCAGAAATTTCTGCTTTCTTTTTCTCCGGCTTGAAGGATGAGTAATCAGGGTGCCTGCGGTTCACCGAAATCAGCACAAACTCCTTCTTATGCTTGTCTTCTTTCACCGAAATCTGTTCATATATTTAAGACAATCAGACTGAGTGTATATAGCAATCAATAAATCAAAGTAAATCTACTTGCAATTATGAGTATCATAGGGTAAATGTAAAAGTCATTACCAACGGGTGTTACCAACTCTTTATGCAGCCTACAAAACTTCTAATTATAGTTGCATAAATCTATACACCAGTCGGTATTTATTCTATAACATCGAGAAAAAGAAGCACCGTAGATTAAGGGGAAGTAGCAAGAAAACTAACCATTCCTGTGGACGCTTTAGATTGCAGCCACTTTGACAGCTTTTTATGGGAAGACTTCTTAATGTCAAGCGTGACCCCAGACGGCCTACAAGGTAATACATGATTTGCCCTGCACCACTCACAGAAAAACATATGTAAGCCAAACTTGGTAAGGAGAAGGAAAATGCGTAATAAAACAACCGATCCCAACAAGGTAAAGCGGGATTGCATATATCAGGAGGTAAGACACCAACCAACTACCAGAATCTAACTAAAAAAGCATCTGAATGGCGTTCTTACCAAAGAGTACTTCCTGGGATAGGAAGGTCCTTCTCCTTCAGTGTTGTATGCAATGCTTGCAAAAGGCATTGGTCAAGAAGGGCATCTACCTCCTCCGGGGAGAGAGTATTCTGCTTCTCGTTATTAGCTTCATTAGCAGAAACGTCATCTGCTAAGCTCAGCTCATTCATGCTCCCAACCATATGTTCTTCAGTATCATTCTTAGCACCCGTAGCTGAGGTTGAAGCTGAATCCGGAGCAGATTCACCTTCTTCATTTCCTGTACTTGTCTGATGCCCAACTGAAGCGTCTGAAATTTCTTCACCTGAACCAGAAGCAAGGTACGATGGGTCTTCCATGACAATATCCCCCATAAATCCAGCATTTGGAACATAATGACCCTCAGCTGATTCCCTGTGAAACACACTTAAGCGTGTAAGAAGTTCATTTCCTCCAGAGACGGCAAACCGAAAAGGAAAAAAAAAAAAAAAACTGTTGCCTGCATCTCATGTACCAGAGGAAGTCACGGTAATAATGGGCTATCCGTAAAGCCTTCCCACGCAAACCTGCTTTAAGGGCTTCTGCACTACTCATTGTGGTAAAACCAACCTTCAAAAACATGCATAACCATCATGTAACTCAAGAAACACACTTTATGTAAAGGTTCATCGTTTGGCTAATATAAAGAGACTTACAGCTATAGGTGCCGTATTCCCAGGAACTTTGACAGCCCATATTTCTCCAGCTGAGAAAGAAGGAAAGCCTTCGGCAGGGATCAAAATACCTGGGAACATCAAATCTGCACCGCCTAGTACATACCGTGAAACCTCACAGCCTTTCAACATAAAGGAAGGTAACATTTCAGGAGCCTCCCAGAGAGCAAAAACTGCAGCAGGAGAAAGAAAAAACAAAATAACAGAAACTCAGAACGGATTTTTCTTGATCAGAACTAACCATTCCCACTCATATGGCACTGTGCTTGAAGCATTTCAATCATACAATATCTGCAAACCTGTGGGGAGTATCTCATTCCCTCTTCCATCTATATCGAAAAACATGGGACATCCTCCTTCAATACTGTAAACAAGAACCCGATTCTGGAACTTGGAAACAGTTACGTCGACCTAGACGAAGACATAAAATGCCAAAGTAAGCAAGGCATCAAAGCATAACAAACCCGACGCAATCTAATCAGAATCAATCAGATATCTGAAGAACAAAGGCCCAGTAATCTATTCACTTTATCTGCAGACAACACGATGTCGAAAGAAATAGAAGGAAAAAAAAAAAAGCAAACCTTGGGAGGAAGGATGGTGTCGAGAAGCTCATCGGTGAGGAGGGAAAACCTACTTTGGACAGTGCGCCGGAGTTTCTTCCGATCGGCGCCGGAGAGACGCTGGTGAGACTTGGCCTCCACCGCCTTCTTGAACATTCTGTTCGCCTGCGTGTCGCTTTAGCACCGCGGGACCCAAACCACAAACCAGACCAGTGCAGTCTCTCTCCTAAACCCTTTTCTCTTCCTCGGTTTCCTTTTCTGGCTTCGCATCGATACCTGCCACGTGTCTCTAACTCTATAATCGGTTCAACATAACTGTCCGAATAAAATAAAACGGCCAATGACGGCCTTACAGTTTTCACTGGCCTACTTCATAAACCACAATCACAATTCAAGTTGGTTAACAAACTACAATCTCTATTGAACCGGAATTTCAGGTACAACAAAATTGATCTTATATTGAACCGGCATGTTTGGCTACAACGAAAACCCCTGCCATTACCAAACCGGTCCAAGTTGGTAACTGTAGCTGGTATAGAAAGAAACTCCATTCATGGCCTTGCGATTTTGACCAAGATCTATAGTGCAAATTGGTACAAGGAAATCTGCAAAAAAAACAGCTGAACCGGTATTTGGGGCAGGCAAAACTGATTTTCATTTGAACCGCAATATTTTATTCTGTATAAAAAAGACTTAACTACCTCTACAGTAAAAAGTAAAAACTAAGGACAAAAATGAAAGAACAAAACTGAGAGGCTCTTCTCATCAGAGAGACAAAACAAACATAACGAATGTAGAGCTTATCAATAGCAGAAGCCAAGCCCAGCCACCTGGCATATCTGCTCGACCTGTCGCCTTCCCAAGAACCACGGCTAAAACCGCGACAGCCCCAAACCCGACACAGATGGTGAAAATAGCCACACCTTTTGTCTCCATCCAGTCCATTCTTTCCAACACTTGCTCCAACCTCTCCTTCACTTTCTCCTTCTCATTCTCACCCTTCTCAAGCTCTGTCTCTACTCTTCTTCGCCACTCTCTCATCTCCATTGCCTCCTCCTTCATCTCCTCTTGACTCTCCTTCATTCCCTCTAACTCTAGTCTCATCTTCGCCACCTCCTCCTCTCTCTTGCTCGCCTCCAAATCCATCTCCTTGAATATCTTCCCGTATCTCGAGCTCAGATCCTCCAAGTAACTCTCCAGCACCGATGAGCTCAAGTCAAGCGACCTTATTTTCTGCATCAGTATCTTAAGCACCGTGTCCCCTGGCATTCTGCTTCCTGGTTGATGATGTTTTATCTCTTCCACCGGATCTGGCAGCTTTTTTCTCTCGGTTGATACTTCAGCTTGCACAACCACACTCTCTGGGGAGGTTTCTTGTTCCTTCTCCTTCTGTTTAATCCCGTCTTCACCGCTCTCAGAGGACTCTATCGCTTGTACTGGCTTCTTCTCTTTCTGCTCAGTGTCTCCTTCCTGAGGTCTTTTGTCTTGGATAGATATCAAATCCTCCAGCATTCGTTCCACAGCGTCCACTCCGTAGACTTCTAGTAAACTCAAGGTGCAGTAGAACTCTGAACCGTAATGGCTTAGAAAATTCAGCTTTAGATATCTCACCCATTGGGGATCCGCCAGTGTAAAGTTCTGCTCATTCTTCATGTTTAAAGCCGTGAAGTTCCCCAGATGAACCCAGGTATCAGTAGGGTAAACCAAGGTGCCCAGAATCTCAAAATCCTTCAGATTGGAAGAGTAATGCTCGAAATTTGCAATCTTGATTGTGTTCACCAATGTTTCTTCTGAGAGCTCTATAACAACGAACTTCCCTTCAGTAGAACACGGGTTCCGTAGGTACTTGTCTTTGTCCCGGCTTATGATGCTTGTAGCTCCTTTTGCTTCCTTGTTAGAAGACAAGACCTTTGCGCCTTTTGAGTCAGCTGCATAGTTGTACTCTTTCCCACCAGGCTCCATCCTGTGAATCACGCCGCTGACTTGGCCTGCCAGAGATTTGTCTTTAGAATTGGACACTCTGCTCTTGAACTCATCAAGGCCAAGCGGAACAGCACGGGACAGCTGATCAAGCTTTGAACCACTGGTCTCTGAATCATTCCCCGCACCTGTATTGTTATTACTCATCTCACTTTGGTTCACAAGCCCAATGTCTTCGCTTTCTGTAACATTTCCAGCAATTGTATTATCGATTTCTGTTTGCTGCGACATAAACTCTGAGTCGGCTGCGGATATATCAACATAGGCACTCAAATCAGGAGTAGGATGGACAAAGGCAGACACTAGTGATGGTGCATCAACAGTCTTAGCTGTCTCATTTGCCCTAACATCATCTATATCACCTTTCACCACCGAATCGACTGAAGACCTCCCTGCAAATGCCCAAGAGAGTAAGCTCTTAATACACTTAAGAGAAGGGAAAAAAAAAAAAAGGGATCAAGTATGTACATTGTTATTTCTCAGAGAGCAGTTACCATTTTTTGATAATCGTTCCTCTAAAAGTTAAAGGTCAGTTTTTTGTATAGTTTTCTTATGTATGTTTTGCATTTTTTCCAAATTAGGAACTCAAAAGGTTACCTTTGTCACCATTTCCATGGCTGAACCACAGTGTAGATAAGAAGAGAATCCCCCATATGACAAAAACCAGAGACAATGAAACTTTGTAGAGGCGATTCCTTCCATTAGAAGTATTCTCAGAAGCTCTTCTTCTAACCAGAAGAGCTTTCCGTGATCTTGTCATTTCACATCCAGGCAAGAATCAGATCACCAAACAAACTAAATGAACAGTGAACACCTGTTATCAACGATGCATATCAGACACAGCAACCAAGTAAAGCGAGTTCTATAACTAAACCAGCCAAATAGAGATTTATAGACTCAAGCACGAAAGAAACTAGCACATTATGTATGTACATACCCAGATGATTTCAAGAAGCTAAAATCGAACAGAGTCGAACAACCCATAAGAGAGAATTATCAATTTCCAGATCCAAGGACAAACGGAATTTGACTGGAAAGTAGTCGGAGTAAAGAAACTACCTAAGGAGAGAAACGGAGAAAGAAGAGCGAAAGAAACCCTTTTCAACGCCGCCGTCTCCGATGGGTTTCCGATCGTTTAAAACCGGGTCGGTGAAATTCCGGCGATCTACCTCGTCTCTGCATCACAATCGGCCAAACTCACCTCAATCTCGGCCACTTTTTTTACAGGTATTTATTGAAGAGACTCGAATACAATTACACCAGATACTTTGTTTTTAAACCGTTGTGGTGTAAAAAGGAAAGGAGAAGAGTCAAAAAAGACTTTCAAAATGAAAAACCGCGGAATCTGTAGAGTCGACAAGAACTGAAGACAATGGACAGGAGAGAGAGAGAGAGAGCCAGCCAGATAGGTTTTTTAAGCAAAACACTTGGGAACAATGTATATAAAGATGGTACCGGTCCACAGTTTTTTTGAATCTTGCAATTCATTTTTATTTTCTTTTTTGCTTTAAAGTTTTCCTCAATATAGTTACCTTACCTTCTAATCAAATTATCTGCTTAGCTGTTAACATTTATTTTTTTTTTTTAAAGTCAATTAAAACAAAATAACGTCCTTATCTGTACGTTTTTGCCGCAGGATATTATTTAGATTTCCCTTATTCAAATCTTTCTATAGATCCACCCATGCATGAATATTTGAAAATTTGATTTTCGTTGCTTGAATGATTATAGATATTTTCGGTGGTAGAATGTTCTCTTTTTTTTTATCTTCCTAAATTTGAATCAAGCAGATACGATGAGACGAATGTAGTCATAATAAATTAATAATACGTTGCCACTACACTATTGGCTGGATCGTATACAAATACTTTTATGGAAACTAGACTATATATACATAGTACATACACCTCGAGAACCCAAATTACTATACAACTAATGCTGTAGTGGCTACAAATTTTATTTGCCATTCAAAGCAAAGCAATCATTTGCTTTGCAAAAACTCTAGTGTCTCTTAAATCCTGGGACTCCCAGCTTTTTCTTTAAGAATTAACTTGCACTATTATCTCAGTTTAAAAAAAAAAAAAAAAAACTTGCACTATTATCATAAGAATTAGGGGGAACCTTGTCTAAATTGTGTCTAACTAATAGTCTAGGTTATTCGCTATTATTTCTTTATATTCAAACAAAAAGAAAAACTCTTTATGAATATACCATCTGGACAACTCATGAAAATTTTGTTTCGACCATTGCGTTTTACATATTTTTGAAAATATTAGTTCTCTTTTATTTTTGTTTCTTAAATAATAATTTAAAGTTTCACTGTCATATAACCTAAATATCTAACATATCTATTCTATATATATAATTATATACTATATTTCTTCTGTTTCAAACTTATAGATGTTTTCAACTTTGTATAGTATAATTTCTGCCGACTTATAAACCGAGTACTCATATTGTTATTTGGCAAAATTACTTAATTAATCGCTAGAATGTTTTCCAGAAAAGAAAAACAAGGCAAGCCTGTATTACAAAATGAAAAAATGATAATTCTTTTATCTTTTTATTTTTATTTTTATTTTTTTAATTCGTTTTATCTTATGCATATTTGTTTGTCTTCTTCCACTCTTTCAGTTTCAACTCGGCCAGGAAGGAGTTACTTTTCCATAACAGCGAGATTGCTACGCTGTACATAACAGGCAGAAATAGTATTATAAAAATGCATGGTCCAGTAAATTTTAAAATGAAACAATTGTATTCAAATTAGGAAAACTACGAAACTGGTGAACGGTAGAGAAGGAGGATGACGGTCGGAATTAAGAAGATGGGTCCCATGACTCTGACTAATGATTGAGTAACTACGTGGCGTTAACAGAGACAGCTCGGATTGCTCCCTTCTCTTCCGACACCTGGCGTATTCCTCTGCGTCAACCTCGCGTTGGCCGACCTCTAACAGTTATACAGCATAGCTCGTTTTTAATTTGTTTTTTTTCATCAGTCTTTTTCTTTCATCAATTTTACAGTCTTTTTTTTAAATGAAGTCTTTTCAAAATAAAAATTTCGCCAAAGCTTATCAAGGTCTTTTTTGTTTGTTTGAATTAAGTCTTCTTTTATATAGCCAATGAATTTACCACTAATTCCACGTAGCTTATCTACCTACGCTCAGGCTTTAATTTATATAAATATAAATATTTTAAACCCATAATCATAAGACCACGAGTAATATTTCATACCGGGTCCATTAATATTGGGTCTAAGCCCATTAAGAGTATACATTAGTTCCATTACTGATTTTCACGTTTGGCTTGGGCCAACGGATCTTAACTAACCATTTTTCCCAAAACAGGAAAGAAAAATCAAAAGGAACTTTTCACATCGGAGAAAGTGCGTGGCGGATTCGATTTTCAAGCCGATGTACCGGAGGCGAAGTACGCCAAAGGTCCGACGAAGGCGGCGTTTATGTAAGTAGCAGGTTCCGAGTGACTGTAATCGTCTCTCTGATCCGGATAACCATCGTTCTGATTTGGGCCTCCAACGATAGCTCCTGTGAGAATGTTTGGGTTAGGGTTCTGAGTGTAGAAAGACTGGAACCCGCCGTTGCAGCCCAAGGGTTTGGAGAGAAGTGCGTGCGAAGGAAGAGACGATGCTCTGTGGTGGATTCTCTTGGGGAAATTGGGTCCGAATCCAACCATGTACGACATCTTGATCGGATTCTCGCCGAGTATGTAATCCACTTGTCGCTTCGATACGCTTATCAAGGCGTTGGGGACGATGACGGAGTTTCCGCAGTTGAAGGTGTGCCGCGTGGACTTCATGTACTTGGCGTAGGTCGTGAGCAAGAATGTTATGGCGGTTACGTATTGCAGATTGCTCTGAGGTAACTTGTACATTAAACCTCCTGTGATTGGGGTAATAATGAAAGAGGTTTATCGTTGGTAACGTTTTAAGAAAGTTAGAACGATTCGTATTCGTGATTGTGACTTAGCTCACCTTGAGTGTATTGGGTAGACGAGGAGGGAGAATTTGGGAGGATCTTGCACATGAAATTCTCAGCTGCTTGCTTGTATTGTTCAAAGTTGCTGTTTTTGTGAAGTAATGCTTGCTGCCAAAAGAAATAGACTTTGTTATGAATTGGTGAGTCAAATAATGCTTTAGCAGTTAGACGCACCCGTGAGAGAAGAACATAGGCGCCAGCATATTTGTTGTCCCAGCTGAACATATCAGGCTGATCTCCACCTCCTAGAGATTTTATGAAATTTTCGTAATATGGGTTATTGGTTGCTCTCAGCAGCCAAGCCGCACCCCACATCAGCTCGTCCTGTAATCATAAATTCACATTTCAAAATGATCATCTGGTGTAGCGATAAAAGTGGTTTATATAGTTCCAATGATTCGTTCAGATTTGTCTTTCGGAAAGAGATATGAAAGCAGACCTTGTAACCAGAGTAGGAGCAGTAGAAAGGACAGACGGATGAAGAAAGGGAATCACTGTAAGCTCCTCTGTACTGAATGGCAAACTGCATCACAGTCTTAGCTGTTGCCAGCAGCAAACGCGAGTACTTAGAATCAACTTTTCTGAAAACCATAGAAGCTGCAGCCAGAGCTGCTGCTGTTTCAGCTGCTACATCAGAACCGGGGTTAGAAGAGGAAACCCAGTAGACAGTACGAGGTGTGTCCATGTCTTCAGGTCGTTCCCAGCATTTGTGATCGACATTAGGATCTCCTACCCCGACATAAAGCTTGCCCGGAGTGGCTCTAGCACATTTCAGCAGATAATCCGTTGCCCAACGGATGCTTACACGCGCATTTTGGAGCTCAGGACCCAACCGCTTACCGTACTCAAGTGTGCTCCATGAAAGCATCGTGGTGGTAAACGCCATTGGGAAATTGAACTTGATGTTGTCTCCTGCGTCGTAATACCCACCGGTTAAGTCCACCTGCGATTCATATAAAAATCTCCTGTTTAATTTAGTTTAATGTCAAAGCTGTTGCCTATAACAGGTTTAATGGTTTCAGGGTGTACATGAGCGGCGGAACCATCAGAGAGGCCGGAGCTAGCCCTCCAAGAGACTTGTTGGTCTCGAGGGAGAGGACCGGATCGCTGACCTTGAAAGAAGAGTAATGACTTGGAGAGAGCTTCTCTGTAATTTGGGTTGGCATCAACATTGCGCGTGAGAAGAGACGAGAAGAGGAAAACTAAAAAGAAAGGAGAAGTCATTTTCCAAAGGCAGAGAAGTTTTTTACTTTTGAGTTCTGAGGTACGAATCTATGATATGAAGGTCCACATATATATACACAGATAGGGAGAGAGACAGGAGAGGGATTTGATCCGGCGCTGATGGGAGCGAGAAATATGGCTTTTTGGGAGAAAGTGGCTTTAATTAACCTTAATTTCTCCAATCTAAATATTTTATTTATTCTATTTTCTGGTTAGTCTTTACCTTAATTCATCCGACCAAATCCCTCTTTTTCTTTTTCTGTCCATTGATAAACTTTACCTTTGTTTATCCATTTAAATTCCTCCCTTTTTTAAATATCAGCTAAATCTCTTCGTGAAGTGTTGAGAAAATAGACTATCTTATCATAAGAACAAATCGGAAAATGGAATAAAACTATGTTTGCCATTAGTGGGCATTGGGAAGCAAGAAAGTCTTAATTGTCTCCAGTTTCCAAATAAGCAAGTAGTATTTGTCATGAATGAAGTATAAACGCACGTACTGACTTTGCGTCTGCCTTACAAATTACAGTATTACACTGTGATGGTCAAAAGCCAAATGCAAAAGTGGGATTATTTTCTGGGATGATGAGAATTTTTGGGAGATTTGTGATATAACGCATTCATAAAATGTTGATATGTGTATATGCGTTTTGCTGGAATCGGATCTTGTTATAGGAGTTAATAAGCTAAGCGATTATATTACAAAACTGATGTAACCAATATGTTTTCATTTAGTATTAAAAAAGAAAAAATCAGACAAGAAGACTGAAGTTTTACTTTACTTATGAATTTTTTTTTTTTGAAAACGTTACTTATTGGGAAATTGTTACATCACATGTTTAATTTGTATTTATTTTGATGATTACTTACCGGTTAATAAATTTATATGGTTAGCTTGAGTTCCCATTAAGGCTGAGTATAATTGGATATAGTGAGATTCTGTGTTCATATGTTGCTTTAGAGTATAGTTAGAGTTAGGTAGGTTACAGTTAAATTAGGTTAGGGTTCAAAGGGATTTTAAATTTTAAAAAGAGGAGGCAAAAGATAAGAAGGAAGCGTGAATGGCGCCAAGATAACGGCGCCGAGTCTTGGGACTTAATCAAAAGTGTCTAGTGTAATGGAGACGAAATTGATACCTTAATCCACTTTACTATTTGTCCCTCTTTTTATGCATGTTGATTAAACTATTCTTCGACCTCCCCTCTTTATTTGCCTTTTTTCTGGGACATTCTTTTAGTGTTTGTGTAATAACAAAAGCGAATAAAAAGGGGACAACGTGTCTGCTCGATGTTCTTACAATGATTATTATTTACTACGGTTTAAGCAGACGCGTGATGAAAGAGTAATGTGTTATAACTTACTAGTTATCGCAATCATTTGATGTCACTAATAGGACTGATCCGGCTCTCTGCATGTGCTAAAATGAGTTGGGTTATATAGTTTGTTAACTAGGTGATTCATCAACACTTTGAGAACAATCAAACTAAACAGACATAAATTTGTATATTGGGTTTTGACTATACCAAATCATGTAAATTTAAAACTAGCAAATGAGCATATGAGCTAATCGTGGTAATGGGCCTTCACTCATCGTCTCTCTCATGAGACAATTTACGATACAACGAGTGACGACCATCACCATCACTGTCTGTTGCCGGAGTTAATAGCTTATGGATAATTGATAGCTGATTTAGATCTTTTGATTTGTGAAACCAATTTTTTTCAGATGGAGACAGTCTAGCTATCTGTGAATAACGACAATATACTTATGGTAAATAAAGTGAATAGAAAATTAACCGTTTGCTACAGAATGCAAAGTCGAAAAGTTTGTGATTCTTTGTTCATTTTCTATTGAATACTTACACTACATGGATGCAAACTGTTTGTAACCTCTTCCGCCGACACATCTACAGATTAATAGATGCTAGTATCTTTAGAAAAACTTGTTTTTGAGCTCAAAGAGTAGACTACTAAACCAACAAATTCTACTTTTTTCCCCTTTTCAGTTCAAAATAGTACGTTTATGTCGCATACCCGCACTTAGACAAGACTCATAATAAAACGAATATCGTTTGTGACATTTAACATGGTTTTATTAGTGTACTTAGCAATGCATGTTTTTGTTGGTATGATTATCAATGCACCGATAGTTGTAGTTCGTGTAGCTAATCTAGCACAATGAATGAGTCAATATTTATGTGGAACATTTCAAGGCAAGTGGCACAATTCATTTATGATAGAGAGATGGGAACCAACCGAATTCAATGAGTTGACGCAAGACTTGATAAGTCACAGCCAACGCTTAAACCGTTTCTTCTTCTTCTTCTTCTTCGTCTTCGTCTTAAAGAGAGCGAGTGAAAGCATACAACTTAACACATTACTTGCAAGTTAGAACACAAACTATATACATATATGATGACTCAAAGCCATTGTTATTGCTTTTTTGGTATCATTGCCATCTATTTCTCCCTCCTAATCCACACTCTTGCCTCTACTACGCCCCACTTTTGCCTCCACGACCAGAGGGAGGCTCTTTTGGAATTCAGAGACGAGTTTCCGATTGATGAGCTTGACCCAAATCCGTGGAATACAAGCAGCACTGATTGCTGTTTTTGGAAGGGTGTCATGTGCGATAATAAATCTGGCCAGGTGATATCACTCGCCATTCCTTTCACCTTTCTGAGCAGCTCTTTGAAAACTAACAGTAGCCTTTTCAGACTCCAATATCTTCGTCACTTAAACCTTACTGGTTGTAATCTTCAAGAAGAGATTCCTTCTTCACTAGGAAACCTTTCTCGTCTCACACTAGTTGACCTTTCTCATAACAACTTGTCAGGTGAGATTCCTTCTTCAATAGGCAACCTAAAGCGGCTTACGTACGTTAACCTTGGGGCTAACACTCTCAAAGGAGAAATTCCATCTTCAATCGGCAATCTAAATCAGCTAAAATACCTTAGCCTTGGGCTTAACGAGCTCACAGGAAAGATCCCTTCTTCACTAGGAAACCTTTCTAGTCTCTTATATCTCCAACTTTCTATTAATCATTTGGTAGGTGAAGTTCCACATTCCATAGGAAATCTTAATGAACTAAGAGTCATCTCACTTGGCCAAAACAAACTTAGTGGCAACATTCCTATTTCATTTGCCAACTTAACCAAGCTTTATCATATTAGCCTGCCCTACAATAACTTCACATCCACGCTTCCATCTAACATGAGTGTATTCCACAACTTGGAGCATTTTGATGTTAGTGCAAACTCATTTTACGGGTCTTTCCCTAAATTCTTGTTTGAGATTTCCTCGTTACAAGTGGTTTACTTGGAAAATAACCAATTCATAGGAACTATAGAGTTTCCGAATATATCTTCTTCATCATCTCCTAAGCTAGAGTTTCTATACCTTGCTCATAACAAATTCGTTGGCCTAATCCCACCATCCATAGCTAATTTTTTTAACCTCGGAGAGTTAAATCTTTGTGAAAACAAGTTCACTGGGACAATCCCTAGGTCTATGTCAAAGCTAGCCAACCTTCGTGTTCTTGATCTTTCCAACAACAAGTTAGAAGGTGAAGTACCAGGTTTCTTATGGAGATTGACAACAATGACACTTTCTCACAATTTTTTCATCAGCCTTGAAAACCCTTCACAAGAAACACTGATCCAAGCGTTGGATCTGAATTCGAACTCATTGCAAGGACCATTTCCTCATTGGATCTGCAGGCTTCAAGGGTTAAGCTTATTAGATCTGTCCAACAATCTCTTCAACGGCTCCGTTCCTCCATGTTTAAGAAACTCCATTGTTTCTTTCACAGACCTGATTCTGCGTAACAACAGTTTCAGTGGAACTCTTCCAGAAATCTTTGCCAACGCTACAGAGCTACGATCATTCGACGTTGGTCGTAACCAGCTGAAGGGAAGTCTTCCAAAGTCCTTGATCAACTGCAAAGCTCTGCAGCTTGTGAACGTGGAAGATAACAAAATCAAGGACAAGTTTCCATCTTGGTTGGGATCTCTGCCGTCATTACATGTTCTCATCCTAAGATCAAACGAGTTCTCTGGGCCCTTGTACCATCACCGCATGTCCATTGGGTTTCAGAGAATAAGAATCATCGATGTATCACACAATGACTTCACTGGAACTCTCCCACTTCACTATTTTTCCAACTGGCGTGAAATGACCACAGTAACCGAAGAGTATGAGGAAGACTACATGGCAGATCTCATCAACTATTCTATTTATTATCGTAATTCTATGGAAATGGTAACTAAAGGAGTAAAGACGAGCTTTGAGCGGATCCGACAAGACTTCAGAGCCATTGATTTTTCTGGAAACAGACTTCATGGCAAAATCCCTGAATCCATTGGTTCTTTGAAGGAGCTGCGTCTTCTCTATTGAAATTAAACTTGATTTTGGGATAAGATATTTGTGTATCTAGATATTATGGTAGAAAAATCTTAGAAGTAAGGAGGTTATGAATAAGATATTTGTGTAGAAAAATCTAGATTTGTATGATAAAAATCTAGATATTATGGTAGAAAAATCTTAGAAGTAAGGAGGTTATAGATAAGATATTTGTGTAGAAAAATCTAGATTTTTATGATAAAAATCTAGATATTATATTTAAAAAATCTAGAAAATTAAGAAATATCTAGGTTAAGGAGGTTAGAGTAGAAAAATCTAGATTTATGTTGTAAGATCTTTTGGAGGCTATAAATACCTCCTCACCCCCTCATTTGTAAGATGTACAAGAAGTTGAAATAAGAAAGTGTGTTCATCATAAGTTCAAATACTCTCTCTAAAATTCTTTCAAGTATTCTCTAAGTGTTCTTCCATATTCATTTTCATACTTAGAGGTTTATTCTCTCGGGTTTCTCGGGTATTACGGTCTTGGGCTAGTGCAAAGCACTATCGGTGTTGGTTTCTTTACATGGTATCAGAGCCATTCTAATTTGGTTCTTTTCAAGATCGGGATTTAAAGAGAGCTTGAGTTTATTCTAAGTATGGAGTCAATGGGTCGTGTTGTTGGATTGGGGATGGAGATCTTAATGAAGGATTTCGTTCAGGTTTTAATCCGATTAAAACAGCCCTAACAACAATCCTAAGTCACAGATCTTGTGTTAATTGAATATATGTCAAATCTCGAACATACCTTAGTATTTGCAGCGGAAGAAGAACAGGTAATCGAGATCAAGAAGCGCCTCAAGTGCTGCGCCTCTACAGAAGTCCACACGCACACAAACTGGACGACGGGATGCTAGTGCCTTCGCGAACGATTCGCGTTTGGGTTTTCTTAAACCTTTCTATGCTTTTCTGTGGTTTTTCGGTGGTAACCAAGAGCTTCTCTCTTGTTACTTCTATATATCAAACCCGAGCCCTTATATCATATATATAGGCTGGAGTTGCCGACAGGTGTCGATCGACACCCACCATTGGTGTCGATCGACACCCTCACAGAAAGTCAAGCATCGAGAAGACGATGCCGACAGGTGTCGATCGACACCCACTATTAGTGTCGATCGACACCCTCATAGAAAAACGATATCGACGTATATCTTATATACGTTGATCATAATCATTACTCTAATGATCAAAACCCAATTTATATTATCCAGTTTGCTTAGGTGTGTGACCCTATAGGATCATATGATAATGGTAATGAGTTCATAACTCATAAGTTATAAGCGGCTTCTAGCAAAACATTATAACCGTCCAATATCATATGATTGTCTTATCTCGACATCACGACTCTACTAGAGTAAATACAAGTCTGATTTCAGGACATTCCCTTCAATCTCCCACTTGTACTGGAATCAACTATTCCCATAATCCCTTTGTCTCTATATCTCGATCTGGCATAAGGCAAGAACTCGTGTCATCCTTAATCAACCAAACCATGTTTATCGAACTCCGATTTATACTGATAAAAGACAAACGATTGACATTCAATCCGTTTGAGCGCGGCCACGCATTTCCAGTATCAAATCTTCGATAGGCCCTGAGATATTTATCTCCCGTTATATGGGAGGGACAAATTCCATCTTGTTCCATCCCTGATCCTTATATACTTCATAATATGCCCAATCAATGCCTTTATAGCCACCAGTTACGGCTGACGTTTGATAGAGTCAAAGCATACCAATTCATATGTAAGAAAACATGATGAACTCAGGTCAAAGGACTATATTCTATAGTCGTAATGAGAAACTCTTATGACACTCATATAACAATCTTGTAGAGTTCTCATTAGCGGGTCATGTCCGATCATGTGTTCTCTAACACATATCTATGTGATTGACTTTAATACTCCTATTAATGACTCCATGAAACTTAGTCATCAGTCACCTCACATACTAGTCTCGCGCGGTTATCAATGTCCAACTTTGATAACCTCGACTATGGACACAAATAATTTATGTCATCTATCACTTATAGAGTCTCATGATCAAATCACGTATTTGATGATCTATAAGAATGCCATAAATTACTTTTGGACAATTATTTAATAACACCATTCAATAATACTGAAACAATTTCATTAAATAAAACATAACCAAATGTATGTTTACATGAACATCAAAATATAAATATGATAACTCCCACTAAAACAAGATTACTGCTTAAGGAATCTAATGCCTATATCAGCTGCATGACTCTCATGCTTCGGTCGTGGGAGTGGTTTAGTCAACGGGTCAGCAACGTTCTCGTCTGTCGGAACTCTGCTGATCTTGACGTCACCTCTCTCAATGATATCACGAATCAGATGATATCTCCTCTCAATGTGTTTGGATTTCTGATGTGATCTGGGCTCCTTAGCCTGAGCTATGGCTCCATTGTTGTCACAAAACAATGCCACAGGCTCAAAAATGCTAGGAATCACACCAAGTTCAGTAATGAACTTCCTAATCCAAACAGCCTCCTTCGCCGCTTCAGAAGCAGCGATGTATTCAGCCTCGGTCGTTGAGTCCGCCACGGTGCTCTGCTTGGAACTCTTCCAACTAACTGCACCTCCATTCAGACAGAAGACGTAACCAGACTGAGATCGGAAATCGTCTCTATCTGTCTGAAAGCTGGCGTTCGTATAACCACTCACTACAAGCTCATCACTTCCTCCGTACACTAAGAACTTATCCTTGGTATTTCTCAAATACTTCAGGATTGTCTTGACGGCAGTCCAGTGACTCTCACCGGGATCTGATTGGTATCGACTCGTCATGCTTAAAGCACAAGCAACATCTGGACGAGTACAAAGCATGGCATACATAATAGATCCTACTGCAGAAGCAAAAGGAATCCTACTCATGCGCTCTCGCTCAGCAGGTGTCGAAGGACTCTGCTTCTTGCTGAGAGTAATGCCATGAGACATCGGAAGCAAGCCCTTCTTGGAATCATGCATGTTGAACCGGTGTAGAACCTTATCGATATAAGTGTCCTGGCACAGTCCAATCAGCCTCTTTGATCTATCTCTATAGATCCTTATTCCAAGAATATAGGCGGCTTCACCCATGTCTTTCATCGAGAAACAACTTCCGAGCCAGTCCTTTACTGACTGAAGTAACGGAATATCATCTCCTATGAGAAGTATGTCGTCTACATACAATACGAGAAATGCAACTGCGCTCCCACTAGTCTTTTTGTAAACGCAGGGTTCCTCTTCGTTTCTGATGAAGTTAAACTTTTTAACTGCTTCATCAAAACGTAGGTTCCAACTCCGAGATGCTTGCTTCAATCCATAAATGGATTTATGAAGCTTGCATACTTTCCCAGCAGCATTAGGATCAATGAAACCCGGTGGTTGTGTCATGTACACATCCTCCTCCAGAATCCCGTTAAGGAAAGCTGTTTTCACATCCATTTGCCAAATCTCATAATCATAATGAGCGGCTGTTGCTAGGAGAATCCGAATAGATTTAAGCATAGCGACTGGGGAATAGGTTTCATCATAGTCAACACCTTGAACTTGTTTGAAACCTTTTGCCACCAACCTAGCTTTATATATCTGAACGTTTCCATCCACATCGATCTTCTTCTTGAAGACCCATTTACACTCAATGGCTTTTACACCATCAGGTAAATCACCCAAAGTTCATACTTGGTTTTGTGACATGGAACCGATTTCGGATTCAGCGGCCTTAAACCACTTTTCGGAGTCAGGGCCCATCATTGCTTCTTCGAAAGTCACAGGTTCGTCACTGTCAATGATCAAGAGATCATGACAATTAGTCACAAGAAATCCATATCTCTCGGGCTCGTGACGAATCCTTTCGGATCTGCGAACTTCTGGCATCACAGGTTCGGACTCTACAACTCTTTGTAGATCCAGTCGCTGCTCTTCCTCGACAGGTTGAGCAGGTTCCTGTGATTCTCGAACTTCTTCGAGTTGTACTTTACTCCCACTGTTCTTCTTGGAAAGAAATCCTCTCTCAAGAAAAACACAGTTCTTAGCAACAAACACTTTGTTCTCAGAACGGTTGTAAAAGTAGTAAGCCTTGGTTTCCTTAGGATAACCAACGAAGTAGCACTTATCAGATTTGGGTTCAAGCTTATCAGATATCAACCGCTTGACATAAGCTTCACAACCCCAAATTTTAAGAAAAGACAAACTTGGAACTTTTCCAGTCCACATCTCATATGGTGTCTTCTCGACTGATTTTGATGGAACTCTGTTTAGCGTAAACGCAGACGTTTCTAGAGCGTATCCCCGAAAGGATAATGGAAGATCTACTTGACTCATCATCGATCGAACCATATCTAATAAAGTCCGATTCCTCCTTTCAGACACACCATTCCACTGAGGTGTTCCAGGAGGAGTGAGTTGTGAAACAATTCCACAATTACTCAGATGATCACTGAACTCTTGGCTTAAGTACTCACCTCCACGATCTGATCGAAGAGCTTTGATACTTTTGCCAAGTTGGTTCTGTACTTCATTTTGGAACTCTTTGAACTTTTCAAAGGATTCCGATTTATGTCTCATTAAATAGACATAACCAAATCTACTGAAGTCATCAGTAAACGTGATGAAGTACTGAAAGTTTCCTCTAGCACTAATACTCATTGGACCACATACATCGGTATGTATTAGTCCCAATAGGTCACCGGCCCTTTCATTAAATTTGTTGAAAGGGGCCTTTGTCATTTTGCCCAATAAGCAGGATTCACACTTCTCAAATGATTCAAAATCAAATGAGTCCAAAAGTCCATCATTATGAAGCTTTTGAATCCTTTTCTCATTGATGTGGCCCAAACGACAATGCCAGAGAAACGTAGGGTTCGAGTCATTGGTTCTTAACCGTTTAGTACTTATGTTATAGACAGACAAAGATTGGTTAAGAATATAAAGTCCATTCTCTAATGGAGCGCTACCATAAAACATTTCATTACGATCAAAAGAACAACACTTGTTTTTAATCGAAAAATGAAAGTCTTCTAAATCCAAAACAGAAATAGTAATGATGTTTCTGCTTATAGCAGGTACATAGTAGCAATTATTCAATTCTAAAACCAAGCCTGACGGCAAAGACAAATGATAAGTTCCTACGGCCAATGCAGCAACTCTTGCTCCATTCCCAACACGCAGGTCCACTTGTCCCTTCTCCAGCGTTCTACTGTTGCTTAGACCCTGCATATTTGTACAAATATGAGCGCCATAGCCGGTATCTAATACCCAAGACTTAGAACCTGAAGTAGTAACATTTACTTCTATAACATAGATACCTGAAGAAGTCGTCTCATACGTCTTCTTCGAGTTCTTTAGATCTCCCAGATACTCTTTGCAATTTCTCTTCCAATGCCCAGACTTATTGCAGTAATGGCATTTATCAGCATCAGTAGGGCCGCGTTTGGGTTTGGAAGAAGCCTCAGGCTTATCCTGATTCTCAATCTGGAATGCCTTAGCTTTTCCTTTACCCTTAGCATGTTTCTTAAACTTTTTACCCCCTTGCACCAAAAGTACATTAGGGGTGCCCTTTTTGATGTTTGGCTCAGCTGTCTTGAGCATGCCATGCAGTTCCGTCAAAGTCTTTGTCATGTTGTTCATGTTATAGTTCATGATAAACTGATCAAAGCTTGACGGCAACGACTGCAGAATGATGTCCGTAGCCAACTCTTGGCTAAGGGGACAATCCAGTTTTGCCAAGTTATCAATATAACCCATCATCTTAATGACATGTGGGCTAACTGGACCATCCTTTGGTAGCCTGCACTCAATGAGAGACTTAACCGTCTGGTATCTCTCAGTTCGTGCTTGCTCCTGAAACATCCCTTTCAGGCTAGTGATCATCTCAACAGGTGACGCCACGTTCTCGTATTGCTTCTGCAAGTCCGAGTTCATGGTAGCCAGCATGAGACAACTCACATCGACCTCATCATTGGAATGCTTCTCCCAAGCATTCCTTTCAGCGTGTCCGGCATTGGATTTCGGTTTCTCAGAGAGAACCTTCTCAAGGACATATTCCTTTTTCTCCTGCTTGAGAACAATTCTCAAGTTCCGATACCATTCAAGGAAGTTCGATCCATTAAGCTTGTCCTTCTCAAGGACGGATCGAAGCGAGAATGTGTTTCTGTGAGGGGAGCTAGCCATAGCTGAAAAACACAAAATGAGAGTTTAGTTTCGATGTTCAAGAAATGAGAAATCTTAACAATTAAGAAACTCACATTATATTCAAAACAATTTTCCTCAATTGAATATAATGATCCAAGATTTATATTTCACAAAAATTTGAGTGAGCTTTGGCCCATCGCCCAAACTTTAGCTATTTAGGTAAGCAACACTTTGCTAATTATATCATATATAATTCTTGTCTCGGATTAATATCTTATATCAAATCCGATCCTATATCTCTGAGCCCAAAACTATTTTGATAGCCCAGTTAAGCAAACCAATCTTTTAAGTCCGTAGTAACGATTACAACCTGCCTCACTCATGTAATTGCGGACACCCTGCTTTGGCAGACCCATCACACAATGAAACGAGCCTTGACAGTTGACAAGATTGGGAAGATATTAAAAGCTTAATATTAGGTTTGAGGAACGGAACATCAATCTAGTTTATATGACTTATATATTCCAGATTTTTTTTAACTCGTTCTATATTTGTAAAATTTCTCAAGTTAAACAAGTTATGAACGCGAGTTTTGAACTGGTGTCGATCGACACTACCTTAGTGTCGGTCGTCACCGAATGGTGTCGATCGACACTACATTAGTGTCGGTCGTCACCACCTGATTTGTGTCGATCGATACTACATTAGTGTCGGTCGTCACCACCAGATTGGTGTCGATCGATACTACATTAGTGTCGGTCGTCACCAGAGAGTGATGTCGATCGACACCAAGTCGATCGACACCCTTCTCTCAAAAAACCTAATTGGTGTCGATCGACACCGGATTGGTGTCGGTCGACACCGAAGAACCCAGAACGGCGTTCTTCGTCAAAAACGATTTTTAACAGGTGGATTAAGCAAAATATCGACAGATTCAATAAAAACACACCGCTCTGATACCACTGAAGGATTTCGTTCAGGTTTTAATCCGATTAAAACAGCCCTAACAACAATCCTAAGTCACAGATCTTGTGTTAATTGAATATATGTCAAATCTCGAACATACCTTAGTATTTGCAGCGGAAGAAGAACAGGTAATCGAGATCAAGAAGCGCCTCAAGTGCTGCGCCTCTACAAAAGTCCACACGCACACAAACTGGACGACGGGATGCTAGTGCCTTCGCGAACGATTCGCGTTTGGGTTTTCTCAAACCTTTCTATGCTTTTCTGTGGTTTTTCTGTGGTAACCAAGAGCTTCTCTCTTGTTACTTCTATATATCAAACCCGAGCCCTTATATCATATATATAGGCTGGAGTTGCCGACAGGTGTCGATCGACACCCACCATTGGTGTCGATCGACACCCTCACAGAAAGTCAAGCATCGAGAAGACGATGCCGACAGGTGTCGATCGACACCCACTATTAGTGTCGATCGACACCCTCATAGAAAAACGATATCGACGTATATCTTATATACGTTGATCATAATCATTACTCTAATGATCAAAACCCAATTTATATTATCCAGTTTGCTTAGGTGTGTGACTCTATAGGATCATATGATAATGGTAATGAGTTCATAACTCATAAGTTATAAGCGGCTTCTAGCAAAACATTATAACCGTCCAATATCATATGATTGTCTTATCTCGACATCACGACTCTACTAGAGTAAATACAAGTCTGATTTCAGGACATTCCCTTCACTTAAACCAATCTAACTACCGGTTATGGAAGTCATGTATGGAGTCATACTTGGTGAGCGAGGACTTATGGGATGTCGTCGGTGGTAGCAGCACAACACCACCAAGGGGAGATGCTGCAACCGCGGAAGCGACAAAGGAGTGGACACGGAAAAATGCCAAGGCGGAGTTTGCGTTGAAGAGGTCAATATCCTCAATAATATTTGAGCATGTCTCAAGGTGCACATCCGCTAGTTCCATTTGGCAGGCATTGGATCAATTGTTCAACAAGAAGAATGAAGCTCGTCTACAGCTGTTAGAGAATGAGCTGGCGAATGCGAAGCAGGGGGAGTCTTCAATCTCAGAGTGCTTCATCAAGGTAAAGAACCTTTGCTCTGAGATTAATACTCTTAATCCGGAGGAATCTATTTCGGAAGCCCGGTTAAAGCGGTCTATTATTCGGGGTCTGCGGCCCGAGTATACACCGTTTGTGACTTCCGTTCAAGGATGGGCTACACAACCTTCCTTGGAGGAGTTTGAGAACCTGCTAGCTTCGCAAGAATCATTAGCCACACAAATGGCTGGAGTCAAAATCCAAGATGACTCGGGGAGTGCTTTTGTAGCTCGGAGACAACAGAGCTTCAAAGGCAAATCCAAGTATGAAGGTCCAAAAAACAATGATGGACGGGAAGGATCTTCTACGGGAGATAAGAAGCGGTTCAAGTGCTACCGGTGTGGAAAACTTGGGCATTTCAAAAAGGATTGTAGAGTCAAGCTGAAGGAAACAAATATGGCGAAATCAAAAGCTCATGCTGAAGACGAAGAATGGGGAAAATGCTTCACGGTGGAGGCTGCATCTTCAGGTACATCCAAAACTAAAAATCTGGGAAATGATTGGATCGTGGATTCTGGTTGTAGCCATCATATTACCGGAGATGAGAAGCTATTTTCTAGTCTTCAAAGTCATGACGGGAAAGAAGCCATTATTACCGCGGATAATTCAATCCACCGGGTTGAGAAGGAAGGGACTGTTGTCATTGAAGGAGATGATGGAAGTCCAATCACTCTTAGGAATGTATATCATGTCCCTGGAGTAAAGAATAATCTTCTCTCAGTGGTGAATGCGGTAGACTCAGGTAACTACGTTTTATTTGGTCCAAAAGATGTTAAATTCTTGAAAAATATTCAGGAATTAAAGGCAGACGTAGTTCACACCGGAGCACGGGTCAAAGATCTTTATGTCTTATCTGCCTCCAACACTTATGTGGAGAAGATGAGCACGAATGATAATGCCTTTATATGGCATGCAAGGCTTGGGCATATAAATATGACTAAGCTGAAGGTTATGGTGAATAAAGATCTGGTTAACGGGCTCCCAAAGTTGAAGATTCAGAATGAAGGAATACTCTGTGAAGGTTGTCAATATGGAAAATCACATAGGCTTCCGTTTGACAACTCTACTTCACGATGCAGTGCTCCGTTGGAGAGGGTCCATAGTGACTTGATGGGTCCAACGAGAACATCCTCCTATTCCGGGTTCCGCTACATGTTGTTGTTCGTTGATGACTTCTCACGGTACACTTGGGTATACTTCGTGAAGGAAAAATCAGATGTATTTTCAAGGTTTCATGAATTCAAGGTCACCGTGGAAGGAGAGTTAGGTCGGAAGATCAAGACTCTAAGGACGGATAATGGAGGGGAGTTTATGTCAAAGGAGTTTCTCTCTTTCTGCCAGAAGCATGGTATCAAGAGAGAATTTACATGTCCATATACACCTCAACAGAATGGAGTAGCAGAAAGGAAGATCAGACATCTAAGCGAGACTTGTAGAAGCTGGCTACATGCGAAGAATTTACCTAAGGCCTTATGGGCGGAAGGTATGAGATGTGCAGCCTATGTCATCAACCGGATGCCGCTTAGTCCAAATAATATGAAGTCTCCGTATGAGATGGTTCATAAGAAGAAGCCAACGGTGAAATATCTCAGGGTATTTGGATCAGTCTGCTACGTCCACGTGTTCGATTCTCATAGAACCAAGCTGGAGGCAAAGGCAAAGAAGTGCATCTTTGTCGGCTATGATGAACAGAGGAAGGGTTGGAGGTGCATGGATCCAGAGACACACAGGTACACTGTATCTCATGATGTTGTCTTTGATGAAGTTTCTTCCTATTATGGACCTCCTCAAGTCTTGTTTGAGAAAGATGGTACGGGTTCCCTCAAAGGCGATGAACCAGCTGTTCAGATACCAAAAGAAGGTGGAAGTTTTGAACAAGAGACACAAGGTGAAAGGGGGAGCACTAACCAAGAAGAAGATGAGGAAGAAGACCATGGTTCCATGGCTAATCAACGGCCGAAACGGAACATTGTCAAGCCTGCTCGGTTCAGAGATGACAGTTTTGTCACTACTTACTCATGCTATTTTGCAGCTCCATTAGATGAAGAAGAGCCATCATCATATGATGAAGCAAAAGGAGTTAAAGAGTGGGAGACCGCAATGAAAGAGGAGATGGATGCTCTTAAGAAGAATGAAACTTGGGATTTGGTTCCAAAACCCAAGGATGTCCAACCAGTCTCATGCAAGTGGGTGTACCGTATCAAGCGAAGGACGGATGGAAGCATTGATAGATACAAAGGAAGGTTGGTTGCTCGGGGATTCTCCCAGAAGTATGGAGAAGATTATGATGAGACTTTCAGTCCAGTGGCGAAGATGACTACGGTTCGTTCGCTTTTATCTTTAGCTGCAAGCTTTGGCTGGAAGTTATGGCAGTTAGATGTGAAGAATGCCTTTCTATACGGAGAACTTGATAAGGAAATATATATGGAGCAACCACCTGGTTACATATCAAGGGAGCATCCTGACTATGTGTGCAAGCTAAAGAAGGCTCTATATGGGTTAAAACAAGCTCCTAGGGCCTGGTATGGAAAGCTTGCTCAGTTTCTTCAGTTTTGTGGGTTTGTCCCATCTAATTCTGATCCGAGTCTATTCCTCAAGAAGAATGGAAGAGTCCACGTGGTAGTTCTTCTTTACGTGGATGACCTGATAATTTCTGGGAATGATGAAGCGGAAATCGCTCGTCTACAAGAGGATATGTCAATAAGGTTTGAGATGAAGAAGTTGGGTGAGCTTAACAACTTCCTTGGTTTGGAGGTTGAAAGAGTAAAGGATGGAATATTCATCGGCCAGCAAAGTTATGCGAAAAGGATTGTTGAGAAGTTCGGGGTACACAAGGAAAGACACGTAATACTCCGATGGATGTAAACATTAAGCTGAAGCGCGATGAAGGATCTCTGCTACCCAATCCTCGACCTTATCGATCTCTTGTAGGAAGTCTTTTGTACTTAACCATTACTAGGCCTGACATTTCCTTTGCGGTTGGTCTTGTAAGTCGGTTTATGCAGACATCGAGGAAGCCACATCTAGAAGCAGCAAAGAAGATCTTGAAGTATGTGAAGACAACTCTTGGCATGGGTTTGGTGTATAAGTACAATGCCAAGGTCTCTCTCTATGGTTTCACGGATGCAGACTTTGGTGGAGATCTGGATGATCGGAAATCAACTTCGGGCTATGTGTTTCTGTGTGGAGACACAAGTGTTTCATGGTGCAGCAAGAAGCAAGCAACAGTGTCGCTGTCAACCACTGACGCGGAGTATAAAGCTTCAACACTCGCAGCTCAAGAGTGTATTTGGCTTCGAAGACTCCTTGAAGACTTGTTCGAGCCAATCAACAAGCCAGTTACTATCTATGGAGATAATCAGAGTGCTATCAAGCTGGCGAATAATCCGGTGTTTCATGCAAGCACTAAGCATATTGAGTTGGAACATCACTTCATACGGGAGAAGGTGCTTGATGGAACTATTGAAGCTTTGGAGGTTCGAAGTGAAGACAATGTTGCAGATATCTTCACCAAGTCACTGCCAAAAGGCCAGTTTGAGCTACTTCGTTCAAAGCTCGGGATGGTTGACAAAATCAAGTTTAAGGGGGAGTATTGAAATTAAACTTGATTTTGGGATAAGATATTTGTGTAGAAAAATCTAGATATTATGGTAGAAAAATCTTAGAAGTAAGGAGGTTATGAATAAGATATTTGTGTAGAAAAATCTAGATTTGTATGATAAAAATCTAGATATTATGGTAGAAAAATCTTAGAAGTAAGGAGGTTATAGATAAGATATTTGTGTAGAAAAATCTAGATTTTTATGATAAAAATCTAGATATTATATTTAAAAAATCTAGAAAATTAAGAAATATCTAGGTTAAGGAGGTTAGAGTAGAAAAATCTAGATTTATGTTGTAAGATCTTTTGGAGGCTATAAATACCTCATCACCCCCTCATTTGTAAGATGTACAAGAAGTTGAAATAAGAAAGTGTGTTCATGATAAGTTCAAATACTCTCTCTAAAATTCTTTCAAGTATTCTCTAAGTGTTCTTCCATATTCATTTTCATACTTAGAGGTTTATTCTCGGGTTTCTCGGATATTACGGTCTTGGGCTAGTGCAAAGCACTATCGGTGTTGGTTTCTTTACATTCTCAACTTGGCAGGTAACGCCTTCATAAGCGATATCCCACGATTCTTGGCGAACTTGACAAAGCTCGAGACGTTAGACCTTTCCCGTAACAAGCTGTCAGGTCAAATCCCACAAGATCTTGATCATCTCTCCTTTCTGTCATACATGAACTTCTCCCATAACCTTCTCCGAGGTCCAGTGCCACGAGGCACCCAGTTTCAAAGGCAGGAGTGTTCTTCATTCCTGGACAACCCTGGACTCTATGGTCTCGAAGAAATCTGTCCAGAAAGCAATGTCCCGAGTCCTGCATTAGTGGAAACCAAGGAACTGCCAGAGGAAGAGATGTTCAACTGGGCTGCAGCTGCAATAGCCTATGGACCTGGTATATTTTGTGGATTGGTGGCCGGGCACATCTTCACTTCGCACTATCGTGAATGGTTCACATGAAACTTGGTCGAAAGAAACTCAGAGTCACCATAAGTGATCATCAATCTTTATCTCTTGCAGTCGCAGTATGAATTTGTGAAGAATATGTTTTTTTTTTCGTGTTGGTACTGAATCTGTCAGGTGTCTTCTACAAAAGACTCGTTTGTCTTTTGTCTGTAATTTTTATTTTTATTTTGTAATAAACGTCTTATAATGGTATTTGAATATATCCTGTCATTTGCAATTCTCATAAATCCTTTATCCCATCCTACTTGTGTCCAACCAGAAGAGCTTATGCAGAAACAAACATGCGCAGGGTAAGAAAAACATACTTACATTCATCAACTTTATGTTGCTAGTAATAAGCTTTGCATGCTTTCCAAGCAACATTAATGTATCTCCGGAAGCAGTACTCAGAATAGGAACAAGAGCCTGCAGTGTTACCAGCTCAAAATCATTCAGTCAAACACGACTACTGATGACACTCTAATGATCAAAGAACGTTGCTTAAGAAACTTCTATAATTTTTGGAAAAAGTGACATGTTGAGAAATAACTAACAGCTAACACCATTTGCTACAAGTAAAATCAATTTAAGGAGGACCTGTGATCAAATATAAGTAAGTGATAAAGAAAAGCAGTATTATATATCTGGAAATCAATAACATTCTAGTGAGGAAACACATGGGACTCTGATTAATCTAAATTTTGACATTTCATGAAACTGTGCTATAGTAAGAACTTGCAACCATCGGCAAGATCATTGGTTGTAATACCAAATTTCCAAGTTCAGCACAAAGAGGCGGAAGCACCTGCTAGCCGCAAGATAAAACATGTTCGCTTAGTTGTTCAAAGATGAATCACTTGAACATCAAATCGTATATATAGTCAATTATATAACTTTCTTGTTTGGTATAGTTATCCACATAGTCAACGGTAATAGCGATTTAAGAAGAAACAAATATGCATATAAATAGGATTTTAAGAGATATTTTGGAGAGTATACAGTGAGCTAAAGGTTTATGTGGAAATCATCAAGACAAGTGGCACAACTGATTGACGAAGAATTTAGACAACTAAATCAAACGAACCGACGTTATGACGCAAGACTTGCTAAATCACAACCCCATTAAAAAGGGTTTCTTCTTCTTAAAAAAAACATACAAAATCCATTAGGCCATCATTACTTACAACACAAACTCAAGAACGAGATATGATGACTCGAAGCCAAATCTATTGCTTTTCTGGTATCGTTACCATCTATTTCTTTCTCCTCTTCCACACTCTTGCTTCTCCAACGCTCCACTTTTGCCGCCCAGACCAGAGGGATGCTCTTTTGGAATTCAGAGACGAGTTTTACATATATCCAAGTTCGTGGAATAGGAGTAGTGATTGCTGTTTTTGGAAAGGTGTGACGTGCGATGATAAGCATGGCCAGGTGATATCGCTCGACCTTAGTTACAACTTTTACAACAGCTCTTTGAAACCTAATAGCAGCCTTTTCAGACTCCAATATCTTCGTCATCTATACCTTAGCGGTTGCAGAATACAAGGAGAGATACGTTCTTCACTAGAAAACCTTTCTCGTCTCACCTTTGTTGACCTTTCCTATAATGAATTGGTGGGTGAGATTCCAACTGTAATAGGCAATCTAAACCATCTAAGAAACCTTAGCCTTAGGTCTAACCGTCTCAGAGGAGTGATTCCTTCTTCAATAGGAAACCTTTCCCGTCTCACATTTCTTGACCTTTCAGACAATCATTTGGTAGGTGAAGTTCCGGTTTCCATCGCAAACCTAAACGAGCTAAGAGTCATGTCGCTTCACAAAAACAGCTTAAGTGGCAACTTTCCTATTCCATTCGCCAATTTAACCAAGCTTTCTCATCTTCGCCTATACTCTAATAACTTCACATCCACGCTTCCATCAGACATGAGTGGATTACGCAACTTGAAGTATTTTGATGTTAGTGAAAACTCATTTGTTGGGCCTTTCCCTAAGTCATTGTTCTCACTCCCTTGGTTACAATCGGCTAATTTGGAAAGAAACCGATTCACAGGACCTATAGAGTTTGGGAATACATCTTCATCTGAGCTTTATTTTCTAAACCTTGCTCTTAACAGATTCGATGGTCCAATCCCGGAATCCATATCTGAGTTTCTCAACGTCACCCAGTTATACCTTTGCCACAACAGCTTCACTGGATCAATCCCTATATCTATGTCAAAGCTAGTCAACCTTAAACATTTACACCTTTCCAACAACAACTTGAAAGGCCAAGTACCAGGTTTCTTATGGAGATTGACGACGATGGCTCTTTCTCACAATCTTTTCACCAGTTTTGAAAACCCTTCACAAGAAACACTGATCCAAATGTTGGATATGAGTTCGAATTCATTCCAAGGACCATTTCCCCATTGGATCTGCAAGCTAAAAGGGTTAAGCTTCTTAGATTTGTCTAACAATCTCTTCAACGGCTCCATTCCTCCATGTTTAAGAAACTCTATTGGTTCTTTCACAGACCTGATTCTGTACAACAACAGTTTCAGTGGAACAGTTCCAGATATATTTGCCAACGCTACAGAGTTACGATCATTCGACGTTGGTCGTAACCAGCTGAAGGGAAATCTTCCGAAGTCCTTGATCAACTGCAAAGCTCTTAAGCTTGTGAATATGGAAGGCAACAAAATCAAGGACAAGTTTCCATCTTGGTTAGGGTCTTTGCCGTCATTACATGTTCTCATCCTCAGATCAAACGAGTTCTATGGACCGTTGTATCATCGCCACTTGTCCACTGGGTTTCAGAGTCTAAGAGTAATCGATGTTTCACATAATGACTTCACTGGAACTCTCCCACATCACTATTTTTCCAACTGGCGTGAAATGGCCACATTGACCGAAGAGGATGAGGACTACATGATAAATCTCGTGAATGGTTCTAGCTACTACTATTTCCTAATATATCTCTCGGTGGAAATGGTGAATAAAGGAGTAGAGACGAGCTTTGAGCGGATCCGACAAGACTTCAGAGCCATTGATTTTTCTGGAAACAGACTTTATGGCAAAATCCCTGAATCCATTGGCCTCTTGAAGGAATTGCGTCTCCTAAACTTGTCAGGCAACGCATTCACAAACGACATCCCACGAATCTTGGCAAATTTGACAAAGCTCGAGACTTTAGACTTATCTCGTAATAAGCTGTCAGGTCAAATCCCTCAAGATCTTGGTAAACTCTCCTTTCTGTCATACATGAACTTTTCCCATAACCTTCTCCAGGGTCCAGTCCCACAAGGCACGCAGATACAAAGACAAAAATGTTCTTCATTCTTAGACAACCCTGGACTCTATGGTCTCGAAGAAATTTGTGGAGAACCCCATATTCCAAATCCTACATCACAACAAGCCGAGGATTTGTCAGAGTCTGAAGAACCAATGTTCAATTGGGTTGCTGCTGCAATAGCCTATGGACCTGGTCTATTCTGTGGCTTGGTGATCGGTTATATCTTCACTTCACATAATCATGAGCGTTTCACTGAAAAGTTTGGTCGGAGAAAAATCAGAGTCACCCCAATTGCTCGTTAAGCAACATCTCTTGCAGTCTCTCTCTTAACCATTTGTGAAGCATATGTTCTTTTGTTCGTGTTTGTACTGAATTTTCAAGGTGTCTTCTCCAAAAGACCCGTTTGTGTTTGTTTGTAAATTTGTATTTTAGTGGTTTTGTAATAAGCCCCTTTGTTGGAACTTGATATGATGTGTATATCTTGGCTTCAAAATATATGCGGGAACTTGCACTTGTAATTTTCTACTCAAACCTTCAACTTGTGGTTAGTCTACACAGCCCAATGAAAACTCGTCTTCTCTTAAATACAGAACTTACTATATTATCTCGTGTTTCCTGGTTTCTCTTCTTCTTCTAACACTTCCCCAACGCTATTGCTTCTCCCACACGTCAGTCATACTATCCGTGCCGGTAACGGTTTCGTTTTCTAAAAGAGAAATCGGGAGAGTCCCGATACCTGAAAGATAACTCAATTGTTATATTAAACTGCCACAAGTCTTAGTTGATTTTACCCTTCTAGATAATTAAACATAAAAACAGAGCATTGAGCATAACCTGACCATCGAGTTGCTTAGCGACATATGTGTATCTTTTAAGAATTTACTCCTGTATGCGGACATCCTTATCATTGTAGGCTCGGATAAGTTGAGGAAGGACATGTGATAGAAGATGCTACCTGATCTCTAGTAAATCTTTTAAACTAGTGGATGTGTTTAAACATAAGCCAAAGTAAAGTAAGGATGTCACCCTATATGCAACATAAAAAGAGAGTGTTATTTTCATTGCATATCTTTTAATTGAGTCTTATGGTGGACTACTTGTTGAGTTTATTTTGATTGGTTTGTTTAAATGTCTGAAAGAAAACTAAAGTTGATCACTCTTTTAATTGTTTCCTGTCAAATCAACGATGGGTTTTTCTGCATAATTAAGTGCGGTAGGTAGAATAGGCTCTGCCATCTGAGCTGTTCTAATAGAGTCAAATCATATTACTTTTCATTTTTGGTATACTTGTCCATATAACCAACGTACGTTAATAGAAAATTTAAAACAAAATACATGTATATGATTAACGTAAATGAAACGTTAAGGGAGATTCTGGAGAGGATTGAGTGAGTCAGTCGTTTGTGTGGAAAATTCATTGACAAAGACAATTGCTGGAATTTGACGAGTTAGTCGCAAGAGTTGCTAAGTCACAGCCCCACTAAAGACTTTTCGTCCTTCTTCCTCGTCTTTAAAGAGAACCAGTGAAGCTTACATGAACCCATTACTTGCAACATAAACTCTAAAAAGAGATATGATGACTTTAAGCCATTGTCATTGCTTCGCTGGTATCATTACCTTGTATTTCTCTTTCTTAACCCACACTCTTGCTTCTCCTACACTCCACTTTTGCCGCCACGACCAAAGAGATGCTCTTTTGGAATTCAGAGACGAGTTTCCAATCAATGACTCAATTCTAAGTTCGTGGAATAAAAGCAGTGATTGCTGTCTTTGGGATGGTGTCAAATGCGATGATCAATCTGGCCAGGTGATATCACTCGACCTTCTTGACACGTCTCTCAACAGCTCTTTAAAAGCTAACAGTAGCCTTTTCAAACTCCAATATCTCCGTCACCTAAACCTTATGGATTGCAATCTCCAAGGAGAGATTCCTTCTTCATTTGGAAACCTTTCTCATCTCACACTTATTGACCTTGATTATAATGACTTGGTTGGTGAGATCCCTTCTTCACTAGGAAACCTTTCTATAGTCTCACATTTCTTGACCTTTCTTATAATAAACTGGTAGGAGAGATTCCAGCTTCGATAGGCAATTTGGTCCAGCTAACATACCTTAGCCTTGGGTTTAACGGTCTCACAGGAGAGATTCCTCCTTCACTAGGAAACCTATCTCGTCTCTCATATCTCAAACTCGAGTCCAATCATTTGATAGGTGAAGTTCCAGCTTCCATCGGAAACCTCAACGAACTACGAGTCATGTGGCTTGGCGGAAACAGCTTAAGTGGCAAATTTCCACCCTCATTTGCCAATTTAACAAAGCTTTCCGATCTTAGTCTCTACTCTAATAACTTGAGATCCACGCTTCCATCTAACATGACTGGATTCCACAAGTTAGAGTATTTTGATGTCACCACAAACTCACTTTTCGGGCCTTTCCCTAAATCCTTGTTATCAATTCCTTCGTTACAAACAGTTTTTCTGGCAGAAAACCAATTCACAGGACCTATAGAGTTTGCGGATACATCTTCATCATCTAAGCTTCAGTCTATATACCTAAGTGGTAACAGATTTGAAGGCCCAATCCCAGAATCCATATCTAAGTTTCACAACCTCGAAGAGTTACATCTTCAAGACAACAATTTCAGTGGGTCTATCCCTAGATCTATATCAAAGATGACCAACCTCCATTATCTTGATCTTTCCAACAACATGTTGGAAGGTGAAGTACCAGGTTGGTTAGGGAGATTGGCAACGGTGATGCTTTCTCACAATTCTTTCAGCAGCTTTGAAAACTCTTCACAAGAAACAATGATCCAACAGTTGGATCTGAGTTCAAATTCCTTCCGAGGACCATTTCCCCATTGGATCTGCAAGCTTAGATGGCTACGGCTTTTAGATTTGTCCAACAATCTCTTCAGCGGCTCTATTCCTCCATGTTTGAAGAATCTCACTGTTTCTATTACAGAGCTGTTCTGGAGAACAACAACTTCAGTGGAAATCTTCCAGATGTATTTGCCAATGCTACTAACTTGCGGTCGTTCGACCTTAGTCTCAACCAGCTGGAGGGAAAGTTTCCAAATTCCTTGATCAACTGCAAAGCCTTGAAACTTGTGAATGTGGAAAGCAACAGAATCAGTGACAAGTTTCCATCTTGGTTGGGATCTCTGCCATCATTACATGTTCTCATTCTCCGATCAAACGACTTCTATGGACCGCTGTTTCATCGCCACTTGTCCGTTGGGTTTGAGAGTTTAAGAGTCATCGATATTTCACATAATGACTTCAGTGGAGCTCTTCCACCAAACTATTTTTCCAACTGGCGTGAAATGACCACATTAACCGGAGAAATGAACGAGGACATGGTAGATTCGAATTATACTACAACATATTTTCACTCGATGGAAATGGTGCTTAAAGGAGTGTACACGAGTTTTGAGCGGATTGAAAAAGACTTCAGGGCCATTGATTTTTCTGGAAATAGAATTTATGGCGACATCCCTGAATCCATTGGCCTCTTGAAGGAATTACGTCTTCTCAACTTGTCAGGTAACCTATTCTCAAACGATATCCCACGAGTTCTGACAAATTTGACCAATCTTGAGGCATTAGACCTCTCGCGTAATAAGCTGTCAGGCCAGATCCCTCAAGATCTTGGTAACCTCTCTTTTCTGTCATACATGAATTTCTCCCATAACTGTCTCCAAGGTCCAGTACCCCGAGGCACACAGTTTCAAAGGCAGGAATGTTCTTCATTCTTAGACAACCCTGGACTATATGGCCTCGAAGAAATATGTGGAAAAACCCATATTCCAAATCCTACATCACAACAAGCCGAGGAATTTTCAGAGTCGGAAGAACCAATCTTCAATTGGGTAGCTGCTGCAATAGCCTATGTACCTGGTGTATTCTGTGGATTGGTGATCGGTTACATCTTCACTTCACATCTTTGGAATATGCGCTTCACTGAAAAGTTTGGTCGGAGAAAACTAGTCACTGTAACTACTCGTTAATCTCTTGCACTCTCTCTAGTAAGCATTTCTGAAGCATATGTTGCCCAATTTCTTGTTCGTGTTTGTACTGAATTTGCCAGACTCCTTTGTGGTTTCTTTGTAATCTTATATTTTATGGTTTTGTAATAAACCCTTTGTTGGTATTTGATAATATATATGCGGGAACTTCCACTTGTAACTTTCTACTCAAAGCTTCAACATATGGGTAGCCTACATAGCTCAATGAAAAGTCTTCTTCCCTTATGTACCGAACTTGCTATATCCAATTGTGTTTCACTGGTCGGAATTCTCTTCACTTGCTTCCCCTACACGTCACTATCATAGCCCATAACGATTTCGATTTTTAAAAGAAAATTATGCAGAGATTCTGACGTTTGAAAGATAACTCAGTTTTATATTTAACTGCCCCCCAAAAAAAAACAACCGTATACACGAAAATAGCGTAACAGCTGAATGACCAATGAAGCAACCGTTTGAGCAAGAAAAAAAAAACAGAACCAAAATTTACACAATTTGAGAGAGACGGAAACAATCTGAAACCCTGAAGCTGTAGTAAAGTTTTATATATGGAAGAACTATTCCCGAAAGATGTTTTACATAACATCTCTATGTTCTGAAAGTTTTCTCTGTAGCACAAAGCACACCGCGCAATCTCCATGTGTATATAATATATATATATGTTTCTCTTCACTAAGCGACCAAACACCGACCCCTGAAAGCTTTTGGTCATAGTAGATCCAATAAAGATGGTTGTGAGCCATTGGGCTTTGAGGTGGATGTGCCAGTGCCACCTCTACCTCTTCCCCTTCCTCTTCCCATTGCTGTCGAAGGTGGTGGCGCGAGTTTCATCGCAGGCTGCCCGGTTTTGCTTGAACCGAATATGGAGCTGATGTCTGCTGGCTTTTGGTTATTGTATGAACCACCGGTGAAAGATGGCATTCCTTGGCTCTGTTTTGGTAACCCGAAAGAGTTCATTGGATCCTGATTACTTGCAGAGACACCTGAACTCCCTTGCTGGGGTGGTTTCAGGGAAGACAATGAGGCACTGCTGAATGCCCAACTATCATTGTTAGCCGACTGAAAAGGCGTCCCGGAAGGCAAATTGTTGCTAAAACCAGATGCATTGCCATTGTTGAGACCGGCAGAAGCAGCAGTAGTGCCGTTGTTGGGACGTGGAGGCCAATTAGCAAACGGATCTAATTCATCAAAACCCGGAGTAGATGATGTTGCTGTGTTTTGCTGTGTCTCATCAGCTATTGCTGGAGCAGTGAGGCTTGACGATTGTCTTGGAGGCCACTCGATGTCCACTGGAGGGCATGTGGTTGGCGCTGTTGCCTTGTTGGGTAGAGTAGACATGATCGATGGCTGTGACTGATTTGCGGATTTGTTAAACTGATTATTTGTGTCGTGATGAGAAGACGCGGGATTTCCCAAAGAAGAACTTTTGCTCGGAGAACCCCAATCGTCATCCCAAGCTGGACCGCTTTTGGCTGCAGAAGCAACCTTCTCAGGTGTTTGGGACGATGATTGAAACTGGACTCCATTGGCACCAGAATGAGGTTTAACCTCTGGGATTCCAGAATCATTCACTGTAACCCCTCTTTTTTCCTCGATTTTTCTGTTCCAAGAAACACAAGCAAATCATAGTAAGACAACAACACTATGCAGTGGTTAGGACGTGAAACACTATTCCTAAGTACTGCATACCTGAGAATATCCTTGACAAATAGCATGTATTTTGCAAACTGCTGAACGTTCAGTTGTTGGGCAGTAAGAAGCGGCATCATCAGGGTAAGCACATGTTCTGCAGTGAATTCAACTCCATACTACCGAACAATGACAGAAAATGCAGTATATGAGATACGATGTTACCAATAATAGAAAAGGGCAAGACGTTCAAACTTCAAACAATAAGGAGAAATTTGAGCCTGTTCCTACCTGTTTCAGAATTGCGTTTGCGACAGCAAGGGTACACATAAGGGTAGGTGCAGAACGATCAACAGCAGTACACCGCTGAATTGTTTGCAGAATTTCGATAACGGCGGGTTTATCAAGCGTTTGAACCAACTCTGCTAAGCAGAGCAAAGCATTTACTCTGACCTGCGCAACAAGTACACTCCAATCAATTTTCATAGGATGATGGAATCTGTTAATTCAGCTTTCTCTTTCAATTTTCAGCTATTGAAGGCCATAGATTTTAATAGACAATCAGGCTGAGATAACCAAACAAGTCATACATACCGCAGCAACTGTAGTTTTGAGAGCCAAGCCATGAACGCGAGGCAAAATTGCTTGCTTCACAACCTGCAAAACAAGAGGCAAAAGAAAATTAAAAAATAACTAAAAGAACTCATCCAGCTTTGACTGGCACTATTTTCCCAACCACAGAGTCTAAACGTGTGCGACCCTGTTGCTGTGCAAGCCACAGATCGACATTCAATTTACCCTTCTAGACAATTCTAATTAAACATAAAAACAAAGCATTGAACATCACCTGACCATCGAGTTGCTTAGCGACAGATGTGGACCTTTTAAGAACTTCCTCCTGTATGCGGACATCGTTATCACTGTAGGCTCGGAGAAGCAAAGGGAGGACATGCGATACAAGATGCTCGCTATCCGTCTGAAAAGTTTAACAAAAATATAACCCAATAAAAATCTCACCCTGTATGCAATAGAAAAACGGCGGAGATTTCAATACATGTTTAGAAAATTAGAACTGTATTCAGAAACAAAGAGCAGCAAGTCTAACTTCAATATGGGAGCTTTCAACCAGATTACCATAGATAAAACAAGTCTGAAATAGATGTCAAAAAGATGTGTCTGACTAGAGAAATTGAGGCCCTGTACGTGTAAGTTTATGACAGCACAAAAGACTATATGTAGAGTTTCTGTGCAGCCATTTACCAGTGCCACTGCCAGTACATCTGTCATAGGCAACCATACTTTACACAAAAATCCTTTATCCCATCCTACTGTGTCCAATCAGAAGAACTTACGCACAAATGACATGTGCGGAGTTAGAATACAAATGCACTAACGCATACACAATGATCAACTTTACCTTGTTAGTAATAAGCTCTGCATGCTTTACAAGCAACAGTAATGTATCTCCTGAAGCAGTACTCAGAACCGGAACAAGAGCCGGCAGTGTTATCAACTCAAAGTCATTCCTATCCTGCAAATGTAATATTCAGGTTGCAACAATTAAATTCTTAGTCAAGTATAAGGAAAACTAGTTTTACCTAGAAACCACTGACACCTATAAATCAGCAACAATCTATTGAAGAAACACATGGGACTCTAACTAATCGAATTTAAATTTACCTGAGACTGTGCTATTGTTAGAACCATTGGCAAGATCATTGGTTGCAAAACCAAATTCCTAAGTTCGGCACAGAGAGGCGGAAGCACCTGCATGATAAAATCTGGTTCGCTTAGTCGTCGCAAGACAAATCACTTGATCATCAAATATTTTTCTATCAAGTCACAAAATGAGCCAGTAAAGTGACTACCTTATACCGTAATACACGGGAATCAAAATCTTTCCACATATCTGATAATGCTTTTAAGAACTCAGACTTCTGCATGTTATCTCTTTCCTGCAATAAAAGAGGAAAATGTTCCGAAAACGTTATCAGATGTGGAGATACGTTTTCCATCATCTAAGCGCAGCCTGTATGAAACAAAGATTGGAAGTGTATACACGTACAAGCATATGATCAAGGAAACGGAGAGCACGTAACCTAGCGTCGCTTCGGAAAAAACTAGATCCTGCAGAGTGATAGTTCAAGGCAAAGATGTAAATAACAAGCAAAGAGAGAAAATTGTTAAACCTCATCAAGATTATGTCTTCTTACCTGTGAAATCTAGTGCTGTTGGTCTAAAGGTCTCGTTCATTGATAGCATACTTTGCAAATCAGATACCAAGTCCGAGGGTATAGATGAGAAAGATTCATTTGTTATATAGTTCAACGTATTCAGGTACTGCAAGAAATTTCAAAATAACCATCATCAACCATGGGAAATCCAAAGAAATATAACTATTCTACTGGATAACCAAAACTACACCTAAGACATAAAGCATGAGACAAAACGTCCCAGATAGCATATATCCGAAGATCTAAGAACTAGCGAGCTCGGGTTTTTAGAGTTACCATCTTCACATTGTTATTGCAGTCTAACAACGGTTTCCGAGCAACTAAATGATAGGCAAGACATCCAAAACTGAAAATGTCTGACGAAGCTCCAGCTGAAGGACTTTTGCTGCGCACCAGTTCAGGTGCAGTGTAATTTAAGGATGGTTGGACTGGCAGCATAGAATCCTCGACGTCATATTCCTACACGTTACATATCAAATGACAACAGTCATCATACATAAAAAGTTACCTAACTTGTACAGTTGAATACAACAAATAAATGTAAAGCAGTCTAGTAACATTTCAGAGTTTCAACTTACAGAATAGTGGAATGATTGCATGTTATCCAAATTCCCAGCCTGTGCTGTCGAAATAGCAAAGCCAAACCCGGCAAGCTTCCAAGAGCCAGCTGAAGTAATAAGAACATTCTGCAAGGAAGTTACAGTTGCACATGTTAAGAAAACATTTACATACAGCTTATAAGACGACAAGCAAGTGTGGCTATGAATTTTGAAAAATTAACCTCGGGAGATATGGCTCGATGGATGAGATGGGCGTTATTGTGGAGAAAATTCAATGTCTCGGAAATCTGGAGCAGACCATGCTTCACCTCTAACAAGCTCATCTCCTACACAGTAATAGCAAATAATAATAAACAATCAGCCATTTTCTCTCTAGTAGTTTCGAAGATCACTAAAAGCAGTTGTCTCGAAGCAAAGGTCAAAATCAAATTGAGTTGAAACACAGCAAAAAAAAACATGATAAAACGGATATATGACGCTAACAGAGCACAAAAATCTCACCATCGACTTCAGATCTTTCGGCACATTAGCCACATTCTCCACATTCCCAAGCGCATTAGCCACGGAGGCGAAGAGCGGCTCCGTAACTAAAGCCATAGCATTTTTGTTCTCATCGAGTGCCTGAACCACGTGGACCACACCGGGATGCCTCAACCGCACCAACTTCCCGGCATCAGCTCGAATCAGGTCAAGAAACGCGTCTTCGGCTGCCTTAGACAGCCCAGCTCGGGCACGAGCTTCCGACAATGCACGCTTATCAAGCATCCAGACGCAGACGGTTGGGTACTGCTGGGAACGCGTGGGGTCACGCGCCTTGGCTGCGTACAGCTTCCAGGCGAGGCCAGGACCAGCGGAACCGATCTGGTCGAGGAGCTCGTAGTCCTGAAGAGGCTTAGGTCCCGTGACTTCCTGTACTGTGGTGTGAACCGTCTTCTCGATCACTGCGGCTGTTCTAGCCAGAGCTTGAGTAAACGTTTTCATGTTTATCGACATTTCTGCCGGACTTTGACAGTTGCTCTCTAAATGTTGTCGGCGACGATGTTAAAACCGGTGATCCGACGAGAGATCTACGGACAACGGAGAGTGGAGAATACGTATTTAATCAGGATCGAGGAGGAAGACGACGGCGGATAGAAGCAGAAGTCTGGATCGAAGATCAGATCGTCTTCTTCCTCCCCACCTCTCTCACCTCTCTCGCCAACTTGTCTGTTTGATTTTTCTTTTCTTTTTTCCTTAATTGCAACACAACAACAGTCTTTTTGCATTTCTTTTCTCACTCGTTTTTTTTTTTAATATAATTTTATTTATTTGCCGAACCAGTCCTTGTCCTTGTCTTGAGATGAAAGTAACATTAAAAATCTGACTTCTAATCTCAAGAAATGGCCTCATCGTCGGCGATTACCAGTAGTCATTACAGGAGCAGGAAGAATCTTTGAAATGGTGAAACCGATTCGAGTCTCTCACAAGAATCTCTTTTCCCAAAAGCTTAGAGGCTAATTTCATGAAGTTATGGCAATCGATACAGATCCTTATGTTCTTCATTATCTGTATCATATTCACAGCAACACCACCATCATGTGATCTTCTTCTTCCCTCTATCACAGCAAAAGCTAATGCCAATTTCTCGCTGTGATGCAACAAATGCTCTTCCTTCTGTTCTTCCTCTTCTATATCTTGCAAAGCTGACCTCATCTCTGGAACATAACCCATCTCCTTTAACCGACCAATCAGCCTCTCCAATTCACTGTATATGGCTTCCCTGTCTGCACGGCGCCGTCCTCCCGATGCGAATTCATGAACCTTGCTTCCTATCTCAGTCCAGCTCAAGCCTGGTTCTTTCCTCACCCTCCATGTCTCCATCTCCTTTCTGCTTTTACTGGCTTCGTTAAAGCTACCTTCTGCACTGTATATATTCGACATCTGGATGTAACTCAATGAGTTTGTTGGTTCTAGCTCTTTCAGTTTATCAGCCGCTACCTTACCCATCCGGGTGTTACCATGTTTTCTACACGAACCAAGTAGTGCACTCCAAACTACGGCATCTGGGATCATTGGCATTTGCTTGATAACCTCTTCTGCCTCGGCAAAACGCTCAGCTCGGCCTAGCATGTCGACCACACAAGCGTAGTGATTTAGCTGAGGAAGGGTTTCAGGTTTCTGAAACATGGATCTGAATATTTTCATTCCTTCTTCTACTCGTCCAGCGTGGCTGCAAGCCGAGAGGAGAGCGATGAAGGTCGCTGAATCGGGCTTGATGTCCATTTGCTGAAAGACTTGTAGAATTGAGTCTACTTGGCCGTGCAACGAGTAAGCCTTGAGCATTGAGTTCCAGGACACCGCGTCCCGCGATTCCATATCATCAAATACACGTTTACACAAGTCAAGAGAGCCACACTTGGCATAAGCATGGATTAACGAGTTGTTCAGAACTGTATCAGCGCCAAAACCACCTTTCATGACTTGAGCGTGTATAGTCAAAGCGTGGCGAGTAGTGACAAGTCCCGCACAAGCTTTTAGTACACTTGAGAAAGTATACCAGTCAGGGCTTAGTTTCTCGTGACGTAACTGACCAAAGAGATGAATAGCCATCTCTGGATCATACACTGCAAACGCTGTTATTATCCCAGTCCAAGCGACAATGTCCCTGCAGTGGCTCATTTCCATAAAAAGCTTGTAGCATTCAGTAAACTCTCCTAAAATTTCTGAATAAACTTTAACCAATGCAGTCGCCACTTCAGTCTGAGTCACCAAACCGGATTTAACAGCCAGAGAATGCAGCTGAAGACAACACTTCGAAACCTGATCAGGAACTAAGTCAGAGCTTTTGTACAAGGAAGAACATATATTAAGCAACGTGGCACGATCAAATCCTTCTCCAACACTATGCATCCGCATAAAAACGCCAACAGCCTGTTTCCCGAGATTGCAGGACTGAAAAGCTGCAATCATTGAGTTCCAAGCAACTAAATTCTTAAACTCCATGGCCTCAAACACAGTCCAAGCCTCATACGCGGCGGCACCATCACGACACCTACCGTACATAGAGATAAGCGCATTCGCCACATAAACCGAGCAATGTAAACCCAGTTTCAAAGCAAGTCCATGTACCTGCTTTCCAGGCTCATACCGGCACGAAGTCAACACGCTCGACAATGCAAACTCGTTAGGACAACAGTGGGATAACATAGCAGAGAAGAGACCGAATCCCTCTTGCTCGTTCCCTGCATGCGCATAGCCTGTAATCAACGAAGTCCACGAAACTACATTCCTATCAGGCATTTTATCAAACACCTGGCGCGCGTACAAGATTTTCCCGCATTTCGTGTACATGGTGATGAGATGGTTAGCAAGGAAAACGTCCTGTGAATAAGAATAAGAATAGGGATGCGAGAGCATGTGGTGGTGTAAACTGATGCCATGGCGGAGATTGCGTTGCTCTGCGCATGCTTGAAACAGAGCAGCGTAAGCCTGGTGGGACTGAAACTCGACCGGCGCACAATAGAACAAGGAAAAAGCTCGTCGGAGATCGCCAGACCTCACTAACCTACGCAATCCTTCAACAAGTTCGTGTTTCAGTGGAGAAGGTGAAGCAGAGCTAAAGCGCCTCAAGCTCGCGAAAGAGATATGAGATACACTTGTCATCATCGACGCTCCAAATTCATGATTTACCGAAACATATATGTAAGCAAATATACGAGGAAGATGATCGGAGCTCCGGCGATCCAGTCGCACCTACCGGTTAAGCCAAATAGTCAGACCCGGTCAATGTTCCCATTTTGACTTGCAGTTTCCATTTATATTAAAAGCATGTTTCCTTTATTTTTTACCATATTATAAAATAACCTTTTTATTTATAAGCACAGCACATAATTTGGAAATAATAAATTGAATGTTAGAACCTCTTCGAGTACACCTAAACCCTAAAGCGATAGCGGCGATCTCACGGGCGACCTCAAGCTCCACCAACGTAAACTCCTTTCTAGGTTAATCTCACAGCTCTCTTTCTTCTCCAAAGTTTCGAAAATCATGGAAGGGAAAGGAACCTGCAAAGATCTTCTGGAATTGGAACGCAAGAATCCATCTTCTTCTTCTTCTTCTTCCTCTGCTATCGATTCGGCACTTTTGATCTGTAAGGGGAAGGAGAATAAGAGGGAGGAGGCTCCATCGAAGCCAACGATTGCTTCAGTTCCCAAAAGCCAATTTCTTGACAAATTGAAAGGCTTCCTGCCCGTCATGGCGGAGGCTAACAAAAAGTTGGAGCAAGAAGCAGAGGAGGGAAACTCTGAAGCTTTTGATATCGAAGCGCTTACCGGAAACGAATCTCAAGTTATCGAGATGAATTTGATGCTCGGTGTCGCTGATCTCAACACACCTGAAGCAGTCAATGCGGCTGAAGCTGCTATCGCCGGTAATGTTTTGGCTACTGGAAGCGGAGATTCAAGTAGCGATGAGAGTGATAGCGACGACGAAGAGGATGAGAAGATCTCTAATGGTGAAGAAAGTAGCAAAAAACGAGCAAAGATCACTGAGCTCTAAGTTATGTTTTCTCTTCTAAATTTCAGTATTTCGATTTGTATGAATATTTGCCTAATGTTACCATGGGGAATATGATGCATCACCATTCATCAGTTGTGTTTTGGCGGAAAAGAAAACTTGAAAATAAGGATTTAGGACAGTGAGAACTCAAGTCACTCGCAAAAGATGGACAACTTATCTACGTTCGTTCATAGTCGCAATCCATAAAGAAAATAGATCAAATACTCAAAGAGTATGTATGTGATATAAGTCTTAGCTCTCTTCGTCAACAAGAAGTGTACAGCCGTCATAGACTCCAGCTTCAAGTAATCTTGCTGTCTCGTCATCAAGTGGTGTAGGAAAAGGCGAGCCCTGCCATGGAAATATACAATTGTTCCATTGATTCATATTAGAGATACAAAACACTTATATACTCAAAACGGTCCTTTCACGAACCTCCTCATGAAGAAATAACCTTAGCTTGATAGACCTGAGCTTGAATAAGCTCTCACATAAACTCTTCAGCTTCCTAACCTGTTACAAACACCCATCGAAAGAAGCTTTAACGAAATTTTTCACAGTTTAGGCTATAGATTCTCGAGACAAATGAGACCAAAGTAACAAACCGTCAGACTGCCTGGTAACTTGTCTGTCAACGGAGGCTTTTCACCCATCGATGGACCAACGCATTTGAGAGTAATGGCTGCATATGTAATTGCCACATCAAAGCAGCTTCTAGAGAATCAATCAACCATACATGAGAAACGTTTTAAAAAGACATACAAATAAGTCCAGATGCTATATTCTTAGGGCGGGTGTTCTCAGCTGATGCTCTTTCATCATCGAGTCCGTGAAGTTTCTTGAGTTCGTTAAATCTGCAATCACAAGCAAGGGAAAGTTTCTTATATCAACTTCTTCTGGCAGACACTTGCATGAAAAGAAGAAAACAGTGTAAACCAAAATAATACCCTTTACTATTTTAAGATTATATTGAAGAAGATATATAGTTTTGCAATATGTACCTAGGGTGGAGCAGCTCAATCTCCTCAGATTTGATATTTAACTTTGACATCACCATTCGGACATACCTGACAAATCCAAAATAATACTAAGCAAAGTCCTGCCGCTGAAATCAAACAGTAATATTGACCAAGAAGAGGGGGAAACTTTCCCCTGGCTGGAAAAGAAGAGTTGACGATTTACCGGATCTCAGACTCCTTCTTCTCACGAGCTCTGACCTAAACATAAGCCGATAGATTCAGATATTAAAGAGCAACGAAAGGTAACAATATGTTGAACATTTCTGCAGGCACTTGTTCTACCTCACTCCCATTCAGCACTTGTACTTTCGTCAACCGTGCAACAAGAACATATCTCGGGACACCGTCTCTTACGAGATCAGTTATTGGGTTATCCGAAAGCCTGATGTCCTATTACTTGAAGAGAGATATTAAGTTAAAGTACACGATTTTCAAAAGTCTACCTAGCTTTCCTAATGAACATCTAAGAATTGCAGGGTGCACCAATAGTGCCAGTGGATAATTAACGCTCATGCCTAATTTAATAGAGAATCACAGAACAGAAGATCAATACCACCAACTTAGGAAACACATTCAGTGCGTCTATCGAGGCCAGATCACCAATGTTGTTAGCTCCTGAAACAAAAATGCAATGGGGTGAGACTAATGGCCAAATTTCATGAAAGGGGACATACAACTTGAAGTGGTTACCTAGAAGAAGACAACGCAGACTTGGAAATGGGTCGCTGCTTTTCTCTTGTGATTCATTGCCATTTACAGAGTGAAAGATGTGTGACAGCTTATTCTTGTTCAGGTAAAGGTGCTCCAAGCTGAAAGACAACATTTCAGATGATCAGTTTTAAACAAGGATAAACAGTGCAATGTTTATTATCCACCAACTGCACGTAGAAGGGGAAATATTTACTACTGACCGTGGAAGTTGAGATAGCTTTAATATTTCACTCCACTCGGAAATACAATTATCATCCAAGTTCAGAAGTCGCAAAGAAGTAAATGCTTGGTCATCTGAGGATGACGTCGTCTGCAAAAGGCAGCCAAGGGGTTAAAAAAGGGACACTCAAAAAGAAGTTCACATTTACAAACTGAACACTAAGCATGTCCAGTCTTATATCTTACTTAGAGAAACTGAGCAAGCATTTGGGACTACGAAACAAAACATTACCGTTATGGCAGAAATCATGTTCCCCATCAGATGCAACTCCTCAATTCCAGGTAACGAGCGCCTAAGATCTTCAACCTGCTCCATTATGGTAAAAGCCATAAAAGTTATAAAAAGATGGGGATGGTGCTCAAACAGCTCATGAGATAAAGTAACAGGTCAGGATAATAGAATCATAGATCACCTGAGTCCAGCTCAGACCAGTATTATTCAGAACCAAAACACGGATATTTTTTAACTGCGGCAGAGAGGTAACTTCACTTGACAAAGAATTGTAAGACAAATTAAGGGTTGTAAGAGCTGGTAACTGTTCACAAAGAGCACCAATTTCCTGAAAGCCAGAAACAAATGATCAAATCATAAACTAGGAATGTTAGATCAAAGCCAAGCAGCAACGACTGATACCTCCCAGTCAGAAATCAAGTTTCCAGTTAAGTCCAGCAGCTTCAAATCTGTAACAGAGGAAGCAAATGAAACAAGTAATGTTTAACTATGTTCATCTAAAATTATTGAGCAAGAGAGAGAGTCACACGAAGATAGAATCTTACTGGGTAGAACTGAGCCCAAGTCAGATGAAACTTTAAGAGAGCTAACACCAAGATAAGGAAGAGAAGCACTCGTAAGCTCCTCAACCCGACTTACCTTATCCTGGATCTTGTCCGCTCCCAAAAGTTGAATCGAAACACGTTTGTTCTTCGCAGAGAGAACATACATTTCGTCTAACAACAACAAAAAGTAAGAGATTCACATTATTTTAGAAACAAAAAAAACTGACCTCTACCAAAATCCCTAATTGCATAGCCGAAACTAACTATAGCATCCACCAAGAAACCTATCTAACCAACGAAATGTGTACTGAACTAAACTTGAACAGTAAAGGAGAGAATAACACAATGCAGACCTTCTTCGTCTTTAGTCGAAGTCGTTCGGTATCTGAGCTCCAATGCTTGAAGCAACGTGATACCACGGCTAAGATTATGGGGGCGAACAAAGGAGGCAGAGGTCTGTGAACGGCCGTTAAAGTAGAAAACGCCATTAACGGAACCGTCATGCTTCCCATCACCATCTTGATCCCAGTCAACGCCGATCCAGGTTCCGGAGTACCCTTCCACACCTCCGACGTACTTCACCGTCCCCACTCGACGCGGATCGTTGAGCGAGTGGACTCGCTGCCCGATTTCAAAACACTCTTTGCTTGACTCGCCGCTCATTTCGCAAATACGTCTGAAACCACAGATGCAACAAACTTTCTGAAAAAAAAAGCGAAATCCGATGATCCGCCGATAAATCAATCTGGCTACGGGTTTAGTGCAATGTGTATGCGTAACCTCTGAAACCTCACGGAGACGCGCCACTGAGCGATCGAAACTGTTCGGACGCAGGTGAATGGTGATTTCAGTGATGATGGGCTTCCGACAAAGGTAGGTTGAAGCTTATTGGGCTCATTAAATCCTTAATAAGATTACATATGGGCCAATTCTTAACGTTTGGGAAAAGGCCCATATATCAAAGGAGTCAAACGATTCTCACGCCGACATTACTACTAATGGTCAAAGGAGCTCAAAAAAGTCGTAACTTTTGGCCTTCTTCGGACGAAAGGAGTGTACTTGCATGTTTTTTGGATTAAACTAATAGTAGTTTTAAGACTTGAGCACAACCAAAAATAGGAATCCAGCTGCAACTCATTATTAATATCAAGTCCCCCAAATTAGGAATCCAGCTGCAACTCACCACTAATTCACATTCACGCACACATCTCTCTTTCTCTCCATGGATATTTAGGAAGCCCAATCACCATCTTCCATTGTTGAGGACCAATCTTTTTGTTTTATAAAAAAAAGTAGTAGATTTTTTACTAACTGATCTTTGAAGAGAAGAGGGTATTAGATATGAAGATATGAAGTCTTACTGTTTGAATAAATAAATAAACAAATCTTATAAGGTATTAAGGTATGTGCTCTATATTCAATGAATCAAAGCTTACATCATTGAATCTTTTACTAGGAGGAAAGTTTTGAGGTTCGATATACATTGTTTTCCTCAACGCGTAAACCCATTTTTAGTGCTTACACTGAGGAAACCCTATAAGCAAAACAAACAACAAAAAAGGGAAAGAAGAAACTAACATCAGATTTTTGGATTCTTGTTTTTGGTGTCATTGTTACGTCGAGTTATTTACAAGTATTTTACAATTACATCTTTTTATCAAATCAGATAAATAAGACAAAACTGAAGTCGGTGGTCTTAAAGAAACTTTTGTTTACTTTATGATTTCTAACTTTCTAAACTCATAGTCACACAATATTTTTTGGATAAAGTTATTTTTTCTGTTATTGAAATTTCCTCTGTTTCTGTCTCCTTTTACCTTAACGTTTTATCTGCTGTCTTTCCCGACAAAGAAAACAAAAACGTTTCTCCTTTTCAGACCAAGAACACTCCCTCCTACGCTCTTGTAAAGCAAATAGATACGTGACTTGATTATATACCATTTCGTTCTTATCGAATTAAACACGTATATAATTCTATATTATTTATAACTAAATCTTAAGCATACCAACGAAGCAAAATCCCTCGAGGAGCCACAAAGAAATCTATTTTTCTTTGTGTCGCCAATCCGTTATAAAAGAAAAAAAAAAGTGTCCAGTCACTTGTACGATTTTCAAAATAAAAACGGAAGAAATGTAACTTTTTTTTGTTCCTATTCTGAGAAGTGACGGAAAATTCAGCCTATGGATCGAAGCCAGTGATTGAATCTCATCCACAGTGTCATGTGTTGGTCTTTCATCTTATTTGGCGTGTGAACATAGATTTCTAAAGACTTGGGATTAGTTTGAATTCTGGTATGGAATATACTCTGTTAAAAGAAAAATATTATAAATGGTTTTTTTTTCTTTATTTTTGAATTGACTACGGTAGAGAGTTTGGGGATTTATTTGTTACAAAAAAAAAAGAATTGTCAAATTTTTTTTTTCTTTTTGGATTGACTCGGGAGGAGTATATGATCCAATGATCTTTGACATTAGTCTGAGGATTAAATCCACTTTCTCCACCAAACCTAAGCATCACAAAGTTATGGAATGGATCATAAAAGGGTCCACAGGTGATGCAACAAAACCGCGTCTTGTATAGCAAAAATCCAAATTCATCCACTCTCTCTGCTTCTCTCTACTACTTCACTACACTTCTTTTCAATTTTAAAACAAAACCCAGATTCTGCCTCCTTCCTATAGATTCTCATTATTATAATCGCAATAATACTATTTAAGTGAATCAACAGTTCTCCATTTGAGATATAACACTTGTTTAACCCACAAACCACCTATGAAGCTTCCGGGAAGCTACAATTTGGCGCTCTGATATTATAAAACGTGTACATGCTTTTATCTGCTGTTAAGATGCTAATCCACACCTATAAATAACTGCTAACAATTACAAACATTCCAACATCAGAATCTAAGCATACAAAATACATTAAAAAGAGCACAAACTTGCTTGTGTGTGTGTGTGGTGTATTCATGGCTGGTCATAGTAACAGTGACAAATCGCAAAACGATGGTCAAGCCGGAATACCCTCTGCCTACAGAGGAGTCCGGAAGAGAAAATGGGGGAAGTGGGTGTCTGAAATCCGTGAACCGGGGACCAAGAACCGTATCTGGCTGGGCAGTTTCGAGACTCCTGAAATGGCTGCAACCGCCTACGACGTCGCAGCATTCCATTTCAGGGGACGAGAGGCTCGTCTCAACTTCCCTGAGCTCGCTAGCAGCCTCCCACGTCCTGCAGACTCGAGCTCAGACAGCATTCGTATGGCGGCTCATGAGGCAACACTCTGTCTCAGAACAGAACCAGTGGAGTCAGCCATGCATGTGAACACCTCGAGCTCCTCCAACGTAGGTCCAACGATGGTCAGGCTCTCGCCCAGAGAAATTCAAGCGATCAACGAGTCAACTTTGGGATCTCCTACTATGTTGATGCATTCAACAGATGATCCAATGGGGTTTGCCAATGATATGGGGATGAATGTTTGGGACACATACCAGACTGACTCTCTTTGGGACCCGTAAATCCGAACTCATGGGGAGTTTCTACAGCTCAATCTTGGGTTCATAACAGTTTGAATTACTGGCCCAGAATGCTTAAGTATCAGGTTTAGTTTCTAGAATCAAGAACAAGGGTTGTTGATTCTGACGTTATAGCAAAGAATAATGTTCATCTGAGTTTTGGAGGGAAGGGTATACTTGTATTCTTCTAAAGGAACAGATGAGCTTCATGGGTCCCAGATATGGACCTCTTCACCAGTACTTTTGTTTGTTACTAATAGACACACAGCTTCTATTTTATAAGCTGTGTAAGAGGATTGTGAGGTGTGACTCATTTTTTATTTTTTTTGTTTTCAATTGTTTGTTACCTCATATGCTTTATGTAATTCAATATGAATTGTAGTCTAGTAACCTGGATTTTGTTTGGTATTATGTTGTATGGATTTCTGAAAACTTTAATATATTTTTACTCTAACTAGACTTTTCCTCTCTCTTGAGTCTTGACTTTCTTCCCTTAAAGAACCATTGACTAATAATCTTAAGAAGAAACTACAATTCACACTGCAAGATTTTTACAAGTTGGTCAAATTCAATTTAGTTCTTCCATTTTCTGGAACCAAAACCAGTATATACAATCCAAAAAAACAAGAAAACAGAATATACTTTTTAAGAACTCTCTGAGCAGCTTACTTGATGCCTTTAAGAGAAGCGAAAAGATCTCTGAATCTTTAGTCAGATTTGTAGGGATGACGAAGAACTCATGATCGCAAGTCTTTGCGCTTCTTCAACACGACCAAACCGATTGAGAAGTTCAATAACCATTGAATAGTGATCTTCTGATGGCTGCAATTTGTACATCCGGTGCATCAAGTTGAAGAAGCGGCAAGCTTCATCAGCAAATCCGGCCTGACTGCATATAGATAAAACTGCTGTAAATGTGAAGGCGTTGGGAGTAAACCCTTCTGATATCATTTTCTCAAAGCAGTTTATTGCTTCCCTCAAGCGTCCAATGCAGCCATAGGCTTCTATAATGGCGGTCCATGTCAGAGAGCCCTTGACGACAACAGCATCGAAAGAGAAGTTAGCACTTCTGAGATCTCCACATTGTCCATACATCTTGATGATTCTTGCAGAAACAAAAGGGATCGACTCAAACTCCTTTTTCAGAATGTGCCCATGAATCTCTTTCCCCAGCTTTAATGCGTTGAGCTCACTGCAAACAGTCAAAACCCTACCCATTGTAACAGAATCCGGCCTGTGCTTTGATAACAGCATTGATCTAAACACATCGATCCCTGCTTTTAAATCACCAGCTTCCACATAGCAGTCAATCATGGCGGTCCATGCTTTCACATTCCTTTGCTCCAACCTCTCAAACAGTCTAATAGGATACTCTGGAACACCGCACTTCGAGTACATCACCATCAAGGAAGTGACTAATGATACATTTGGCAAGAAGAGATTCTTTAAAGCATAACAATGGATCTCCTTTCCTTGCTTTATAGTCCTAAGCTCTGCACAAACAGGAAGAACAGTAGCAATGGTAACAACGTCTGGCTTAAAGCCTTCTTGCTGCATCCAGACAATCGACCTCAAGGCTTGGTCAAGCCTTCCGTTGGCTGCGTATCCAGACATCAGTGCGGTCCAGGAAATGGCATTCCTCTGTTTGGAACCATAGAACACCCGTCTCCCAGAAATCATATCCCTACACTTGCAGTAAAAATCAATCAAACCAGAGTGAACAAACGGCTGTTCCACGTAATTCTTCGATTTCAATACATGAGCATGGACCTCCTTTCCCAGTTTCAATGCCTTAACATCCCCAAGTACAGGAAGAATTGTTGTAAGTATAACTGAGTTTGGATATATTCCTTCTTGACTTATCATTTTCCTAAACAATCCCAGAGCTTCCCATTGCCTTTTGTTGTGAGCCAATCCAGCAATCATTGCCCCCCACACGACTACATCTCTCTCTTCAATTTCATCAAAGACTCGACGTGCAAGGCCTACTTTGCCACATTTGAAATACATATCAACAAGGGAAGTCTTGAGAAAGATACTGTTAAGCAAACCGTTCTTGATGGCAAGAGCATGCGTCTTCAATCCCTGTCTCAAAGCAGATGCTCCAGCAAAGCTCTTGAACACATTGGAGAAACTATACACGTTCAAATCAACACCTTGCTCTCTCATTTCCGCAAACGTAGACAGAACATCTTGATACCGTCTCTTCCCCGATATCACAGTCCCTCTAAGCAACGCATTCCAGGAATAAACGTTCGAGCTGGTACTTTCGTCGAACACCTTCTGTGCGTCTTTGATCGAACCACACGCAGTGTACATATGAACGAGTTTTGTCCCAAGGAACTCGTTGTTCTCTAACCCATTGATGCGGATATGAACGTGAACCTGCTTACCGTGAATTAGCGACTTCCGGCGAACACAGGCGGCTAAAAGCGCGGAGAAAGTTGTCGCATTTACTGGGATCCCCCTCTGCTCGAGATAGTCAAGAATCGTGAGAGCATCTTCGAGCTTGTTCTGCCTCGCGAAGTTTTGGATATCTCTGTGGATAATGTGGGGGTTTTGGGAGTGAAGCGGAAGGGAAGAAGGGAAAGCATCTCTCTCCCTGAAAGGTTTGGGCTTTTTAGCGGGAGAAGTGGAAGGCCGTCTACTTCTGCTGGGTCTAGCCGGAGATTTCGCCGGCGCTCTGTCTTTAAATGAAGGGTGAGAACGGTGGTTGAAGCTCGACGTCACTGTAAGGGACGGGAGGTCTCGGAATCCGAGAGACGACACTACTTCCATGGTGTCACTCACCACTTGCTTAAGCTGTGGTCGTGAGTATTTATAGCATTCGCTATTTCAATATAATAAGTGAAAGTCACTATAGCTAGAAAAATTTACAAAAATTTATGTGTAATTATTTGACAGCGAGACTATACCTCTTTGTATGTGGCTAAAACAAAGAAAAATAACGACCTTACTCGTCACCAACAATCTCTTTGGATACAATGGTATGTTAGGAAGTATGTGGGTTCCTTCGACACGGTGAACATCTCAAAATTATGGTCCCCCTCGAGAAGGATTTGGAAGCAGCAACGAGATTGGACACCGCATGTAAGCCCCAATTGGAAGGAATCAGCTAGGGTCGTAAAGGAGTGGGCCTGGCTCGTCACATCAGAAGACCACCGTACATCCAAGTTATCGAAAACCATCATGGGGACCAAATGGTCGCGTCAACATAAGAAATATTTTAGAATAAGGAAGAACATGGATTGGAAACATACATAATAGAAGGGAGAACGAAGAAGATGACGAAAGAACATTGGCCAACCAACTCCATTTATAGGTTAGCAGGAAGATGATATCTCAGGTTTTAATCCTCAATATTCTTGCAAATACACATATAATCACAGTAGTATACAAGGGATCAAGTCAACATAGACTAAAGGTACACTACAAATTCTTTGATTCAGATTAAGGTAAGACCATTAGATTTTGAAATGTTCAGTTAAATTGAAAGCAAATGATTAAAAACGGTTGTAAAGTAGTGAATTAAAATGTTTCAAGAAATTCGTAGAGAATCAAGAATAACAAACATGTAAATTAAGTAGGGATTCAATTAATTTAAATGTTTTAGAACTAAATTATTGATGTTTAACTAATAACTCATGTTGCGTTATTTAACTATGCCTAACAATCTGAAATATGGTGTTATTCATTTATTGATTTTGAAATCTGTATAGGATTTATAAATCTAAGAAAAACATTTTGATTTCCAAATCTAATAATAAGTATGTACAAATTCGAGAGTTTTACCTCGGATTTTAGTCTTTGTATTTTTAACAAACAAATCTACTCAAATCCACTCAAATCCATTATAAAATTAAATCCACTAATAAAACTAAGTATAATACATGATTTAAATTAGGATTTATAAATCATAAAACCAATAACACTGGATTTCATTCATATTCTCAAATTCATTCAAATACATAAACCAATAACCCAATACAATGACATCTAAATCATAATTTGGATTCATGAAATTAATGACATATAAATCATAGTTTGGACCCACGAAATTGAACATGCATTGAAGATCATGTTTGATTTGTTCACAAACGCTTACATATTTGTATATTACATTTACTTTTTTTGTATATTACATTTACTTTATATTTTGCATCAAGCCAAAATTAAGGAAATGTAGAACAAGTATTAAAAATACTTAGTTTCTAATTGTTATTAAAGAATATGTTCTCTTGATAATTTAACAAATATCCTGCTTAGTTTCTAATTTTTATTAAATGTTTAAGCTACAAACGCGAAATCTGTTTGTTCTTTTATGACGGCAAGCTACAATAGCAGAGTTTTAAACTAATGAATCACAGGTGATACAATTAAATTTTTGCATAAAATGATAAATAAAACCACATATATAAAATCTAAGAGGGGAGTACGAAAAAGCTTCTTTTCATTTCCTTCACCAACCATTTCATTTAAACATGTGAATCATGATAAATCTTTTCTGCGGCAACGGTTTTCATCTTACATAGAGCCTCGAAAATGAGGTCACAAAGGTGATGAGGATCCGAAATCACAGCTACATCAACTCCAATATTCAAGATAACCTTGTCGACATAGCTTTGAATATTGATCATCAGTGCCTTGTCCAACAAATAACATATTTGTTAGTTTTGTTCAGTATTTTTTAATCATTGGTTTGAAACTTCGAATCAAATAAGAACAAACAAAAAGTTACTCTAAAAGTTGGGAGATTATTGAATTTGTAGAGAGACAACCTAAGAGAATATAGTGGATATTTATGATATTTTGAAAGTTGTGTTTTATGAATAAAATTATAAATTGAACCGGGAAATGTTAACATAATTCTAAAGCAATAGAGAAAAAGACTTAAATAACATGAAAAATATATTGGACAGATAAGTAATAACACACAGGAATTTTGTAATTTTAAGAATACCATTAATGAAACTTTTGTGGTATTTTTGGAATTCAGGAACTCTTTCCTGAATCAGTGTTTTTCTTTCCCGAATTATATGTTTTTGGAAATTCAGAAAAGAAAACATAATTAGGGAACCTCTTCTCGAAATAGTGTTTTTCCTTCCCCAATAATATTTTTTCCTTCCGAAATTATATTTTTTGGAAATTCTGGAAGAAAATACATTGATTAGGGAGTGTATTTTCTTCCTAAATTTTTTATGGTATTATAGTATTTTACTAGGTTTTTCATGATATTATAGTTAATTGCCCAAAACAATATTAAAATTTGTGGCTTAACTCGCTTTTCCAACTCAAAATCCTAATAGTACGTAAAACAAATATAAATATATCAAAATATTTTCCACAAGGTGAAAAAAATTTCTACTGGTTTCAGTGAATAATCAGTGTTGTTATAATTACATAAATACAATATAAACATTGAAAATTTTAAAATAAGAAAAACTTGACAATCATATATAAATAAAGGCTATTTATACATTTGATAAAAACATATTTATAAGCCAGTCAGAAGAAGAAATATAAAAAAATATTAAATTGTTGGTTGAACTGAGATACAAAAATCAAAAGGGTAATTCTTAATTTCCAAGTACACCAAAGATGCAATAATGTAAAGAACTCCAAGAAAATTCTAATTTATGGTGGTCGTCCTAGACGATTGCGTAGGTAGCTAGCAATGTCAAGAATATGTCTTGGATCTATATCCTAGTTAATGCCTTTAGATTTTAATAAATATACATATTCAATGCTCCTCTTTAATTTACAGAGGTTCAACTAGTAGATCCAACGACTCCAGGTTACGAATAAGATGCAAAAAAAAATCAAACTATTTGCGATTTTTATATATAAAAAAATGATAGTAAAAGTAAAAAATTTAAGGAACCCATTGTTGTACCTGAGTCATACCAATTGAAGTTGCGGCGAGGTAAGATATTTGATGGTCAAAAAAGGTTATTTCTTCTGTTGGACCGACCACATTTGTGAATAACATTGTTGAGCTTCGCAAAAGCTTATTTACCAAAGTACCGAGTACCTGTTTTCAGTCAGCACTTAATCCAATAAGATTCATCATTTATCATTTATGTATATAATATCAACTAGGTAATACATATGATGATAAAGAATATCACCTTGCATCCAAAAACTGCCAGGACAAATTTGAGGAAAACATACGAAACCAGAGGTTCAAGTGAAACTTTTTTCCGATCCATTGTAGCTTTGGCTCGTCGGACGTATTCAAGTATATCCTTTTCCGACTTCATATATAAAGGAAGCACAACAAAACCTACCGAGTTTCCCCATCTAAATTTTGAACCTTTCGCCATCATAGTAGCCAGATCCTACATAATATGCATTTGTGTATGGATACGGTTACATTCTAGATAATGGTTTTTGGCATAAAAAAATAAAATAATTAAAGATAATAAATGGGTTATATGGTCGTTTGCACCTCAATGTTTTTATTTGGCCTTAGGTTAAAAAAAACAGCGCCATGAAGAGAGAGTCTTTCTAGAGATTTTCTTGACTTTGAAGGTGTTTCAAGATCTGTTCACAAACCCACAACAAGTGTAAGTAACATTTAAAATGCATTTTATTTCGTGATAATAAAATATTGGTTAGTTAGTAGTTTACCGTATCTTTGAGACAAATAACGGGAAAGACCAGCTTGTACCACTCCAAGTAGAACATCATTCACCGTCTAAATTAGTAAGAGAAAAAAAAAATCGTCATAAATGTTATACTAAGAAAAGGAGATCAACAAAAAGAGAAAAAAAAACGTACCACATTCATCGCGTTCTTTACGAATTTGACATCTTCCAAACAAATGATTCGATGAATAAATTTGTTAGGGGAAAGTGTAGCACCAGACTTATTACTCACTAGAGGAGCGGCAATGTCCCCACCAAAACATACAAATACGATAGTTTTAAACAGTTCAACACAAGTGTAGAATACTACTCTCACTATGTACCAGATCCGTGCAACCATCGACCGAAACCAATAAGCTTTTTTCGGATTACTTTTTTGTGAAGCAACAGCGAAAGTAGGCAATGCTTCGGGATCAGATGTTTTCCGAGTACAAGCGAGCAAAAGGGACATAAGAGATATTCCATCACCCAAAGCATGATGGAATCTGGCTATAGCCACAGACTCTGCATGTGATGTCTTCATTTTAAGTAGATGAAACTCCCATAAAGGTTTTGACTTGTCGATTGGAGTTTTAACCATGTTTGAGGTATAGTCCTCTAAAAACTGATCAGGATTTTCAATGTTGGAATCCATTTCCGGAATTATTACATGTTCTTCAACTTTTACTTGTGTAGGAACCCATTTCCCTTTTCCACCATGACCGATTACCTACACACAAATTTTACAAGTCATACACACACTACAATAACATTCAGTGCATATATAAATATACGAATGTGAATAATTTAATTACCATAATGCTAGAGAAACGTGGATGGTTAACCAATGTTTTCTTTAAGCCTTCAACAAAGAATAATGGATTCAGTTCACTCTTGAACCCGAAGGTTACCATATTGATGCAGTCGTCGCCCAAAATGGTGAACAACTGCGAAGCCGGGCTGAGCGGTTCCTCTCTAGCCATCATTTGCTTCTCTACCGCCATTTCTTTTACTTGCCGGGTTAATTTCAATAGTATGTTTTGTACACATACACACATCCACACATATATAGATATTAATACTAGTGTAGTATACTATTTGTGTTAATTATGAGGGGTTGTTGGAAAATGTAAACCAACAGCCATGCAGATTGCTATCAATGTGATTAAATACGTCGTGCACTCATACAAAATTTTATATAATATTTTTTTGGACCCGACGTGTTATAATGATTAAGCATTATTGGTTGTGTCTATTTACTTCTTTTGTTCACAAGATCAACCACCATGAGCAATTTTTTTCCCCCTTTCTTATCTTGTCGTTTGTGCAACATGGGAATCTTTCCTTTTTTTGTTAGTTTCGATTGTATTAACTACAGTAATTTCTTCTCCACAACTTAATCATTTTCTTATGTTTAGTTTCCATAAAATTCATTACGTTGGTCACGCTATATCTAAATTAATGTTTGACCCACCCTATATCATTCTGACCCATTTCCACATTATTTTATACTCCCTCTGTATTTAAAAGGTTGATGTTCTAGGTTTTTGTTTTTGTTTTTGAAAGATTGATGTTTTGATCATTAATTAATACATTATCCTTTAAAATAAAACATAAAACAAAAGGTAAAATTCTGAGTGGTAGAACTTTATTGGAAAACAAATAAAACATTACATTAATTAAAGATAAAATTTAAAAGTAATAAATAAAAGTAATTATTTAATTTTCTTAATATGTGTGTAAAAACTAAAACATCAATCTTTTAAATACAGAGGTACATTTTTTATAGATAACTTTTTATAGAATTAAACTGAGTTTTTTTCCCCAAATGTTTATTAAAGTTAATAATTATATAAAGTAAATTTAAAAATGATAAGATATTATGTAATTCTATATGTTTGTTCTAAGAAATAAAGTATGTGTATACCTGAATTTTGACAAATAACACATTTTTTATCAGTTTTACGTAATGAATATGTATGCTTTTAAAATTTTAAAGGAAAAAAACTTAAATAGCACTAAAATTTTATATTTGATAATAATAGCAGACAAAGTTTTGTAATTCCAATATACCATTAATAAAACTTTTTTGATGGTATTTTTGGAATTCGTGCCACCCTTCCCTAATATGTGTTTTTTTTTATCTCTGAACAGTGTTTTTCCTTCCCGAGTATGTGTTTTTTTCCTTTCTAAATAGGAGTATGTGTTTTCTTTTCCAAATAGTGTTTTTTCTCTGTGTTCTTTCTTCCCTAATATGTGTTTATCCTTTTCAAATAGTGTTTTATTTTCCGAATATGTGTTTATCCTTTTCGAATAGTGTTTTCCATTCCCGAGTCTTTCTGAAAACAATTTCAGGAAGCATTTGTACAGATTCTTTCCAAAAATACCATGAAAAAGGTTTCTGGTAAAATGGTGTAGTTTTCATGTTATTATTGTCAATTGCCCAAATTTAAAAGATAAAAGTATTATTGGATTTTGACCCCTCCATATTTATATTATTGGCCGAAAAAGAATATGGTTGTGTATGCATACGTATTGTTTATCAGACTTGGATTTTTTTTTAATGTATTATAAAATGTATAATTTGATAAAATTTATAGGTCAAATTTATATAGATGTCAAGACTGTTCCTACCTACACAATAGTTGATTTTTTTATGTGGTTACAGAATCTGTGTTATGCAAGAGTAAAAAAGAGTCAATTAGGTGAATATAGATTGGAATGGTATAGGGAAAAAAAGAAGAAGATTGGAATTGTATATTAGTATTACACTTTACAAGTAGATTAGGTGAATATATATTCGAACATGTATATTTTATACTTCAATTCCAGACTATACTATATATATTTATAATATAAAATGGTAAAGTTGAACATAATAAATCAATGAGGTTTCATTTGATTTATTTGATAAGATAAGGTTCCAATCTTCATCTTCTTCACCAACCATTCATTTAAACATATAAATCACGACAAATCTTTTCTTCGGCAATGGTTTTCATTCTATATAGAGCCTCGACAATAAGATCACAAAGGTGATGAGGATCAGAAATCACGGCTTCATCAACTCCAATATTCAAGATAACCTTGTCAACATAGCTTTGAATGTCGATAGTGAGTGCCTTTTCCAACAAATAATATATATTTATTAGTTCCGTTCAATATGGTTTAATTACGTAGAGTTAATTTTCAATACAAAAAAAAATCATAGGTACTATGCATATTTGATACATTGAAAACACCATTTAATATTTAACAAAAACAATTCAACCAATAATAAATATGTTGATGATACAAAAAGTTATGAATATCAACTAATTAAATTTAAAGTTAAATCTAAAAAATTGTATAAAGAGAAATGGTGGAGTAGCAAAGAAGGGATTGTCTAACGTATAGTACCTGTGGTATACCAATCGAAACTCCGGCAATGTAAGATATTTGATGGCCAAAAAAGCTTATTTCTTCCGTTGGACCGATCACATTTGAGAATATCATTGTTGACCGACCAAAAACCTTGTTTATAAAACTATCGACTGTCTGTTTTCAATCATCACTTATCCAATTAAAACCATATTATACTTATGTCAAAGGTAATGTTAAGTCTGGATCGCACTATCTGTCTCTTTTTGACCGTTTGGAGATAATGTTGTCTTCTAGCACCTTTTCAACCTTCAATCACGCTATTCTTGTCTTTGCTTTTCATAATATAAAAACCTGTATCTGTTCCTTCTACGAGATCATCCTCATTATTGTATTCTTTAATACTAAGCAATGAATCATTTTCTCCATTCTCTCTCTTTGTTCATAACATAGTCTTCCTCGTTCTCTCTCATTCTCTAATCACTCTGTAAAATCTCCTCATGGTATCAGAGCAGCACGGTCGTTAGTCTTCATTCTTTCATCCTTTTATTTACTCTTGTTTTTTTTTTATCTTGTTGTGTTTCTTGTTCACTTCGCATCCGTACACCGATGATTCAAACCCACCGGAGCGTTCTTGTGAGTGATCAAGCTGTGTTCTTTTTGGTTCATTTCCGAGTTCTTCTTTTGGTTTCTTACGGATTATCACTCTTAGATACTCATTCTTTGTGTTTCCGATCAAGAAAAGGATTCACCTTTAAGCTTGTTTCAAGCTATGTTCCTTTGGTGATCTTCTCAGCCTTCAAGTGATCGTCTTTGGGTTTGAGTGTTGGTTTTGTGTTGAAAGAAGCTCCTCTAAGCTGAGTCTTCAAGCCGTTTTTTTGTGGTGTTGTGTTTTTTTTGGATCCAGCACACCAAAGTCTCGTACAAGATTATTTTTAAGGTTCAATCTTTATAAGGTATTCTCTGCTGGTTATACTCGGATTAACGCTCATCCTTCTCTCATTCTCATGGAAGAAACGAAGAAGAACAAGCTTGCTGTCTTGCCGGTTACTCTCAAAGGAGCCAACAACTATCTTCTTTGGGCTCGCACCACCAAGGCGGTTCTTTGTGGACATGGTGTTTGGTACCACGTTGAAGATCTGGCTGAGGATGATGTTCCTATGGAGGAGGATGCTCCACTCATTGGCAGTGCAAAATGGTTCAAAAGAGATCAAGCTGTCTTGGCTGCTCTACAAGCAAGCCTTGATGAACCGGTTTTGGAGGGTTACTCTTATTGCACGACTGCAAGGACTCTTTGGGACACTCTGAGGACTGTCTTTGGCAATGTCTCCAACTTGACAAGAGTCTTCGAAGTCAAGCGAGCCATTAGCACTCTCAGTCAAGGTGATTTGGACTTCAACACCTTCTTTGGGAAGTTTCGTTCCTTGTGGGCTGAGTTTGAGCAGTTGAGACCAGCTACCATTGATCCGATGGTCCTCAATGAGCGTCGAGAGCAAGACAAGGTGTTTGCCCTACTCATGGTCCTCAATCCCGCTTACAATGATCTGATCAAGCACATTCTTAGGGGCGCTAAGTTACCAAGTCTTGATGAGGTGTGTTGTCAAATTCAGAAGGAACAAGGTTCCCTTGGCTTGTTTGGCAGCAAAGGAGAACTCGTCTTGGCTAACAAAGGACTATACAAGAATGATAACAAGAAAACTGTCCTGTGCGATCATTGTAAGAAGGAGGGCCATGTCAAAGATAAATGTTGGATTCTTCATCCTCATTTGAAGCCGGCTAAGTTCAAGAAAGGCAAAGCAAACTTCTCTGACTCTGTTGGTCATGGTGGAATAAGCCCGGATACTCCTGGAACAAAGGATGCGAATCCCTTGGCAATGGTGGCTTACAATGGACATGGTGGAAGTGGTATTGCAAGTGGCTCAGGTAGTGATCTTGTTCGCAAATCCGACTTGGAAGCACTTCTCAAATCCATTGCTTCCCTCAAAGAGTCTGGTATCTCTTTCTTTTCCTCTAGATCAAGTGACTCTCTTATCATAGATTCTGGTGCTTCTCACCATATGATAAGTAATCCTGAAATGCTTAGTAACATTGAACCGGCCCTAGGTAGTGTGGAGATTGCTAATGGAGATAGGATATCGGTTAATGGCATTGGGAACCTTAAGCTCTTTGATAAAAATTCTAAAGCTCTTTATGTTCCTAAATTTACATCGAATCTTTTATCTGTCAAGAAAGCTACTACTGATTTAAATTGTTATGCTATCTTTGGCCCTAAAAATGTGCACTTTCAGGATATTGAGACAATGAGGTTGCTTGGAAAAGGGGGCACAAGAGGAGATCTTTATATCTTAGATGACACCTCTCCAAGCATCGATTTATCTGTTCCTTCTTGTTTTTCAGTTGTTGGTTTGAATAAGTTATGGCATGCTAGGCTAGGCCATCCTCATTTGCGTGCTCTTCAGTTGATATTGCCTGATGTTACTTTTGATCATTCCACATGTGAAGCTTGTATCTTAGGCAAACACTGTCACACTGTTTTTCCTCAATCAAAAGCTATCTATGCAAACTGTTTTGATCTTGTTCACTCTGATGTTTGGACCTCTCCATGTCTTTCTAGAGATAATAACAAGTACTTTGTTAGTTTCATTGATGAGAAGTCTAAATATACTTGGGTTACTCTGATAGCTTCTAAGGATCGAGTGTTTGAGGCTTTTATTCAATTCCATAACTATATTACTAATCAATTTCAAGCCAAGTTGAAAATTTTACGAACAGATAACGGTGGAGAGTATATTAGTCATCGGTTCAAAGACCATCTATCCAAGCATGGAATAATGCACCAAACCAGCTGCCCATATACTCCTCAGCAGAATGGTGTGGCCGAACGCAAGAATCGGCATCTCATGGAGGTGGCTCGGTCAATGCTCTTCCACACCAACATGCCAAAGCGTTTTTGGGGAGACGCTGTGATGGCCGCCTGCTATCTTATCAATCGTATCCCCACTCGAGTTTTGGGTGATATCTCTCCTTTTCAAGTTTTAAACAACAAGAGACCCTCTATTGATCATCTGAAAGTTCTTGGTTGTGTATGCTTTGTCTTGATTCCAGGAGAACAGAGGACAAAGCTTGATCCAAAGAGCCTTAGATGTTTATTTCTTGGTTATTCACCTACTCAAAAGGGTTACAAGTGTTTCGATCCCACCTCCAACCGGATGCATGTGTCTCGGGATGTCAAGTTTCTTGAAGAACAACCCTACTATGCAACTAAGGATTGGAATGGTGTCAAAGATCTCACAAGGTCACCCTCTGGGATAGCCTCTAGCTTACGGCATTTGTTGGAGCACCTGGGTAATCCATCTCCAGCTGCACTGGCTCCTACTCCTCAAGCCGCTCCAATTCCTACACCTGCTGATAGTTCTTCTTCAGCAGCCTTTCCGGGTGTCTCAGATTCTAGTCCTCCTGATAACGCTCTGGGGATTGACCTTACAATTCCGAATGACGATACTGAAGACGGGCAGGGCAGTGATGAATCAGATGGTCCTACACAAGAAGTGGCTCCTGAACCAGCTTCAGTCGAACTGAGGCGCAGCACCAGGATCCGAAGAGACCCCTCCCAATGGCGGATTTTCCATCATATGTTCAATAATCAAGCTGTTGTTCATCCCGACATTGAGGCTGTATGCTCGCTTGCCCTTTTGCCATCTCATCATCAAGTTTTCCTTGCCAAGATAGCTGTCCATTCTATTCCTGAGACCTATGAAGAAGCCGTGGCTAAGGACGAATGGCGCAATGCGGTTCATGACGAAGTGGGAGCAATGGAGAAGAACCATACATGGGATGAATCTGACTTACCTAAAGGGAAGAAAGCGGTCTCCTCCAGATGGGTTTTCACTATCAAATACCATACCAATGGTGATATTGATAGATACAAAGCAAGGCTGGTGGCAAGAGGCTTCACCCAAACTTATGGAAATGACTACAAAGACACTTTTGCTCCGGTAGCAAAGCTTCCCACGGTAAGAGTTGTATTGTCCTTGGCTGCTAACCTATCTTGGGATTTGTGGCAGATGGATGTCAAAAATGCTTTCCTTCAAGGAGACCTTGAGGAGGAAGTGTACATGCGCCCTCCACCAGGCCTTGAAAACTCCATTGCACCCGGGAAAGTGCTTCGGCTCCGCAAAGCCATCTATGGTCTTAAACAATCACCACGGGCATGGTACAACAAGCTCAGTCACACCTTATGGGATCTCGGATATCGCCGGTCAGAATCAGACCATAGTCTCTTCACTCACCAATCTTCCAAAGGTATTGTTGTTGTTGTAGTTTATGTGGATGATTTGATCATCTCCGGCGACAACAAAGATGGTATTGCTTCTCTTAAAACCTCTCTTCAATCGACTCTTGAAATCAAGGACTTAGGTGAATTGAAATATTTCTTAGGATTAGAAGTGTGCAGATGTTCTGATGGCATATTTCTTTCTCAAAGGAAATATGTCCTTGATTTGTTGAAAGAAACAGGTACAATGGAGGCCAAACCAGCAAAGAGTCCTTTGGAGGATGCCTACAAGGTCAATCGAGAGGGGGAGAAAGAGGACCAGCCATTTGAAGATCCTGGCCTTTACCGGAAGCTAGTGGGTAAGCTGATCTACTTGACTCTTACAAGACCTGACTTATGTTTTGCTGTGAATCAGGCTAGTCAGCACATGAAGACACCCACAAAGTATCATTGGTCTATGGTGGAACGCATCCTCAGATATCTCAGGGGGAGTCTAGAACATGGCATTTGGATGGGAAAGAACAAGAGCACTGAGATCGTGGGTTATTGTGATGCTGATTGGGCTGGTGATAGAGATGACAGAAGATCAACAACCGGTTATTGCACCTTCGTAGGAGGGAACATGGTGACTTGGAAGACCAAGAAACAGAAGGTTGTGTCCTGTTCTTCAGCTGAGGCCGAGTATAGAGCTATGAGGAAGCTGACGAACGAGCTAACATGGCTGAAAGGACTTTTGGCTGATCTCAATATACATCAGATCACTCCCATGACGATGCATTGTGACAACCAAGCTGCTATCCATATCGCTTCAAATTCTGTTTTCCACGAGAGGACAAAGCACATTGAAGTGGACTGTCACAAGGTACGTGAGAAGATTAAGGATGGAACGATTATACCATGCTACACAAGGAGCCAAGATCAGTTGGCTGATATCTTTACCAAATCGGCAAGTGTCAAGGTCTGTGAATCCATCTATAGCAGACTTGGACTTGTCAGCATGGCCAGAGACTGATAAGCGCTACCCTCGCTCATAAGAGCCTACACTCTTTTTCCCTCATCAAGATTTTGTCCCAAGTGGTTTTCCTTGTTGAGGTTTTTAATGAGGTAGGACCTTATGAGTAATCCAAGCTCAGAATTCATGGGTGATTCCAGAACTTCTAAGCTTGAGGGGGAGTGTTAAGTCTGGATCGCACTATCTGTCTCTTTTTGACCGTTTGGAGATAATGTTGTCTTCTAGCACCTTTTCAACCTTCAATCACGCTATTCTTGTCTTTGCTTTTCATAATATAAAAACCTGTATCTGCTCCTTCTACGAGATCATCCTCATTATTGTATTCTTTAATACTAAGCAATGAATCATTTTCTCCATTCTCTCTCTTTGTTCATAACATAGTCTTCCTCGTTCTCTCTCATTCTCTAATCACTCTGTAAAATCTCCTCAGGTAATACATATGTTGATTAAATATATCACCTTGATTCCAAAAACTTCCATGATCACTTTGAGCAATGCATACGAAAACAAAGGTTCAAGTGACAGTTTTTTCCGATCCATTGTGGCTTTGGCTCGTCGGACGTATTCAAATATATCATTTTCCGATTTCATATATAAAGGAAGCACAACAAAACCTATCGAATTTCCCCATCTAAATTTTGAACCTTTGGCCATCATATTAGCCAGATCCTATGTGTTATATGGATATTGTTAGATTCTAATAAATGGTTTTATACAATAAGACAGAGAAAGAATCAAATCAATAGGGCGGTAAGTTTGTTTGCACCTCAATGTTTCTATTTGGCCTTAGGTTAAAAAAAACAGCCCCATGAAGAGATAGTCTTTCTAGAGATGTTCTTGACTTCGAAGGTGTTTCAAGATCTGTTCACAGAAAAAAACACAACAAATGTAAAAAACATTAAGAAATTACCTACGGAAATATTGTAATATATATTGGTATAAGATAAAAAAAAATTAACATGATCTATACAAAGTATATAAAATGAGTTACTATATGGTAAGATCGCATGATTTTGAATCCATCTATATAAAAAGTCGAAATTTAGAAAAGATGCGATAGAGGGAGCATCAATTTTTTCTTGCATACTGAGACATTTCCTCATAATTGGATAAATTATAAAGAAAACCTTGACGACGTGAACTATACGGTCATTGGGTTTTGTCGGTTGTCATATGACCTGATTTTCTCGTAACTAAACAAGGGTTTGCTAGTGATTTACCAAATCTTTGAGTCAAATACCGTGAAAGACCTGCTTGCACCACTCCGAGTATAACATCATTCACCGTCTAATTAAATGGTAGACAAAAAAAGAATGAAAAAAAAAAATCATTATGAATGGATTACATGAAAAAGTAAAGGAAATTAACCAAACAGCGTACCACATTCATTGCGTTCTTCACGAATTTGACATCTTCCAAACTAATGATTCGATGAATAAACTTGTTAGCGGAAAGTGTAACACCGGATTTACCCATAAGCTGAGTCACATTGTCCCCACGAAAACATACAAAAACCATAGATTTAAACACTTCAACACAAGTGTGGAATACTACTTTTACTATGTACCAAAACCAAGCAACCATCCGCCCAAACCAACAAGCTTTTATCGACGTGCTCGGTTTACTTTGAACCGTGACAGTAGGCAATGCCATGGGATCTGATACTTTTCGAGTACAAGCGAGCAAAAGGGACATAAGAGACATCCCATCACCCAAAGCATGATGGAATCTCCCCACAGCCACAGATTCTGCATATGATGTCTTTAATTGAAGTAGATGAAACTCCCATAAAGGCTTTGACTTGTCCATTGGAGCAATAGCCATATTTGATATATAGTCCTCTAGAAACTGATCAGGATTTTTAATGTTAGGATCTATTTCTGGAACAGTTACATGTTCTTCCACTTTTACTTGTGTACGAATCCATTTCGCTTTACTTAATTTGTGCTCATCATGACCCATATCCTACACAACTTTCAAGCCATGTTAAGAATTCCACATGGGAAGTTAAGATGGAGATTAAGTAATAATATATATAAGAAATATGAATCAATCCACTCATAACCAATTGATTTTGAGATGGAAGTCTATAATCACACGCTAATATTCGTCGGTTCATATATAAATATACAAAAGTGATTACTTTATTTACCAGAATTCGGTGCATATATAAATATACAAAAGTGATTAATTTAATTACCAGAATGCTAGAGAAGCGTGGATGGTTAATCAATGTGTTCTTTATGCCTTCAACAACGACGAATGCATCGCCTTCAGTTTTGCACCCCATGATTAAGATATTGAAGCAGTCATGACCGGGCAAGCTGAACAACCTCGACATCGGGCTGAGCGGTTCATCTCCTGCCGTCACTTGCTTCTCTACCTCCATTTTCCTTTAATTTTTCCGATTATACTTTTAGGATTATATGTGCATGGCTTTATTATATATACACATCATTAGCTTCACATAGAGAGTGACTGGATAACTAAACAAACATAAAAGAGGGTGGTTGTATAGTTCAACAACCAACTACCACTCTAAATGTGATTATACGTTTTGAATCGACTTCTTTCTCACTCATCTTTAATCCAATCCTATCATTCTATGTTTAGTATGGACATTGGTGAAAGTTTTGACTTTTTTTTTGGGTTTGGTGAAAAAGCATATTATAATCGGATAACTTAGCTGGTTCATTTATTTTTTCGTGCTTTACTGAGTTAATTTGTACATTTTAGAATCATTTTCCTATATACATTGGACAATATATTCATTTAACTACTAAATTACAAAATTGCTCTAGTTCTATTCCTTCTGTGTGAATCTTGAAATGCAACTAATTAAAAGATCCAACAAAGTATATCAAAGACTACTTGTAAACTCAATGATTTCACAAAACAAATCAACAGAATTCACTCCAAAAAGAATTTTAAAACCACAAGGCAATTCGAGTTTCTGCACAATATTTTGCTGCTTCGGGTTCTTCAAAGACCACATCGATCAGATAAAAACCATATATGCTTCCTTGATGATATAGCATTTTCTTTCACAAATGGAGAAATGGAATCAATCGTAGTTGCTTCCAGAAAGAGATGAACTAAAGAATTACACGTGATAATATATATGTTTTATACCGTGTGGATCTATATACAGGTGATTCACTTGCTATGTACAGGGATACATTGTTTTTAATAGATAATTCTGATTTTCTTCATCTTTGTAGCAGCAATCAAGCTCACCTCATCTACTTCTCGCTTGTCAAACCTCAGTCAATCCTATATCTACACAGAAAACGCGTTCGCTCATGTTTTACTGAAATCCTTAACCTCATAACTTAATATATGAATTTTCTTGCAGATTTAACTTTTATTTCTCTAAAGTTTGTCTTTATTGTGTCACCAGTGGCTTTCTTTTTAATTTGTTGTTTTTTTTTTTGCGACAAAAAGCTACTATATTAAAAAGAATAAGAGTTACAAAGATCATTTTTAATTTGTTGCTTTAAAAATAATTTATCGTTTCATTAATGTTTCACGAGAAAAAAAATTGATGTTTCTGTAGCTATGAATGGACTTGTGTTTTAACATTATAGATATGACAATTTGGGCCTTTAACTGCAATTTAAACTATGAAAGTTAAAATAAGGAGGAAGAAAAAGTGATTGTGGAGCCCAATTTTCCTCTATATAAACAACCAAACCCCCTCATTCCAAAACACACCTTCTTCTCGTTACAATCATAATTTCTCTCATTCTCTCTAATTTCTCTCCTTGTACCAAGACTTTGTTGGTAATAAAATTTTGTCTTTATTTACTATTTCCGATATAATAATTTATCATTATTATTATAACACGTTATCAGCACGATCGTTCTACGATATGGGCTATATATATATATGTAATATTTACTCTGTTATAATGGCCGGGATACCCGCCTATATAATTTATTATTATTGTAATGGTTGTTTAATGCACCATTATTTACTTAATATTGCCGTGAGCGGTTTGTCGCCTCGTTATTTAATTTACCTGCACTATATCATGGCTGCTAAAAGCACCATAATTATTTACTGTTAATGTTATAATGGAGTGCTGGGCCACCTGTATAATTTTATTGTTAATATTATAATGGATGGCCGAGCCACCTGTATAATTTTATTATTAATGTCATAATGGATGGCTGAGCCACCGCATATTTATTTATTGTTTCAATGTGGATGATTATATCACCATAATTTTCTCATTATATATCTGTTTATATTATAATCGTTATAAATTAAATATGCATATTTTTGTGTTCAAAATAAGATTGCAGTCTCATTTATTCCTCAGGCGAATAAATTTAGACTCATATCAACGTACATCTCCAGGAACCCCTGTTCCGTTAAAGAGCACCTTCTTGTCCAACTGGGAAGAAGTAGTACGGATTTAATCAAAAATTCAGTTTTTCCGGTAGCTTTTTTCATAACGGTCACAAAGAATTTTTCACAAAATTTTTTCTCCCCAACGGCTACATCTAACGGCTATGAACAGTGATTTTCAACGGCTATGAACAGTGTTTTCGATCTATAAATAAACTCATCCCTCACTCATTTCATTTCACTCATCGATTTCATATCTTCTCTCTTCTTCTCTCAAATATTTCACAAATATTTTTCATCTAATTTTTGTAAGAATGATGAGAATGATGATCCGTTTGCTTTTAATTTTCTGTGCGATTGTAACTTTTACATCGATTTATGGTCTTTGCATGAGAGATTTTACTCCGGCAGAATTTTCCTTAATCGTTGTTTTACTTTTTGTGCATTGTTTTTTCCTTGTAATTGCTTGGATTATTCATGTAAACGGCTCATTTTAAATGAGTGATTATTACCGCACTAATAAAGTTTTATGATTTTATTTTAGAAATCTAATGGCAAATATGGAGAAGCTCCAATTTCCGGCTCTAGACATCACTGGTGCTAATTACATTTCTTGGACTACCAATGTCGAGCTTCATTTGGAATCTCTAGGTTTAACAGAAACCATCAATGAGAAAAATACCTCAACGGCCCAAGAAAAGGCAAAATCGGTGATCTTCCTTAGGAGACACCTTGATGAAAGTATTATATATGACTATGCACACATGAGAGATCCCAAAGAGCTTTGGAAGTCTCTGAAAGATCGTTTCGATCATCAGAAAGATATAACACTTCCACTTGCTCGGGATGAGTGGCAAAGTCTGAGGTTCCAAGACTTCGACAAAGTGATGAACTACAATTCCGCTATATTGGGAATTGTGGCCAAACTGAGGTATTGTGGTGAAGCCATAACTGAATCTCAAATGCTTGAGAAGACGTACACCACATTCTACAAAAACCATATCACCCTGCAACAGCAGTATAGGATGAGGGGATATACCAAATTTTCAGATTTGGTTGTGGCGCTCCTAATAGCTGAAAAAAATGACGAGCTCCTTATAAAGAATCACATGACTCGACCTACCGGATCAAAAGCGTTCTCTGAAGCAAACGCACTAGATGTTGAGAAACCGGTAAGAGAAAACAAATCTTTCCGAGGTCGTGGCGGTCGAAACAATCGGGGACGTGAAAGATACAACCCATATAACGGGAAGTCATTTCAGTGGATTCGTTCTGAACAACCATATAAAGGAAAAGAACACCAAGGAAGTACCTCTCAGAAGAGAGAAGATGTCTGTTACAGATGCGGTACTAAGGGACATTGGTCCAAGGTGTGTCGTACTCCTGCGCATCTTTGTGCTCTATATAAAGAATCCGCTAAAGGTAAAGGAAAAGAAGTTAACCTTGCGGAACATTCTGAGGGTACAACACATCTTGATGCATCCGACTTCACAAATGATTTCGATGATACCATCATGACTGAAGACTAAAATCTCTATCATGTGACTCTTGAAAACTCCCAATATTGTGCCATAAATAATCAGTGATTTTGTGAAATATTAATGTATAATTATTGTGTGATGTTTAATTACTATTGTATAATCATTGTGTAATCAAATCTTCAAGTATCAATGGATAATTATTATGTGATATTTTTCACTGATAAAATTGTCTTATAAATTTTATTTTGTTAATCTCAGAAATGGATCGCAATGCGAATGGAACAACATCCAAGCTGAATATTGGAGATATATGTATACCAGATAGTGGAACAACGCACACTATTCTGAAACATAGAAAATATTTTTCTAATTTGAAACCAACAAAAGCTGTTGTCAATACAATCTCAGGTCCTGCAGACTTGATTGAAGGAATTGGTAATGCAAATTTTGCATTACCTAATGGGACAAGGTTTTCAATCAATAATGCATTATTTTCTCCAAACTCTAAACGGAATTTGTTGAGTTTTGAAGACATATACCTTCACGGATATGATACTCAGTCTGCAACTGAGGATGGAAAGAAATTTATGTATATAACTTCTCATAGATCTGGCCAGATGCATATATTGGAAAAATTTCCAAAACTCCCTTCTGGTTTGCATCAAACTTACATCAATGTAATTGAATCAAACCTTGTGATCAAAAGAAGCCCTGAGGATTTCACATTATGGCATGATCGCCTTGGCCATCCAGGCACCACAATGATGCGCAAGATCATTGAAAGCTCACATGGTCATTCACTGAAAATCCAAGAAATATATCATGGAAATAAAATGACATGTGCAGCATGCTCTCTTGGCAAATTGATCATAAGGCCATCGCCAACCAAAATTGATAAAGATTCACCAAAGTTCCTTGAAAGAATTCAAGGTGATATTTGTGGACCAATACATCCACCTTGTGGACCATTCTACTATTTTATGGTATTAATTGACGCATCCAGTAGATGGTCACACGTTTGTCTATTATCATCTCGAAATATGGCATTTGCGAGATTTCTAGCTCAGATAATCAAACTGCGAACTCAGTTTTATGATTATCCCATTAAAAGAGTTAGATTAGACAATGCTGGTGAATTCACATCCCAAGCATTCAATGATTATTGTATGGTGACGGGAATTGAAGTTGAACATTCCGTTGCTCATGTCCATACACAAAATGGCTTGGCTGAATCATTAATTAAACGTTTGCAATTAATTGCAAGACCATTGATCATGAGATCAAAACTTCCAACATCAGTTTGGGGACATGCTATTTTGCATGCAGAAGCACTCATTCGGATAAGACCAAGTGCATACCATAAATATTCCCCAATACAATTAGCATTTGGTCGAGAACCAAATATTTCCCATCTCAGAATCTTTGGTTGTGCAGTGTATGTGCCTATAGCACCACCACAACGCACAAAGATGGGACCACAAAGAAGGTTGGGAATATATGTTGGTTGTGATTCTCCATCAATTGTACGATACCTAGAACCACAGACAGGTGATGTCTTTACGGCACGTTTTGCCGATTGTCACTTTGATGAAAAAGTGTTCCCGGTTCTAGGGGAGAAAATAAACAAGTAGGCCAGGAAATCAAGTGGAGTGTACCATCTTTGTTACACCTTGATCCTCATACAAAAGAGTCAGAACTGGAAGTTCGACGAATTGTGCATTTGCAAAGCATAGCAAATCAGCTACCAGATGCATTTGCAGATACCAAAACGGTAACTAAATCTCATATACCGGCTGCAAATGCTCCTGCTCGTATTGAAATACCACAAGAACGTGAGAAAGCAGATGATACACGTGAGTCTGAAACACGCCGGAAGCGTGGCAGGCCCGTTGGTTCTAAGACTAAGAATCATAAGAAACAAAAGAAAGTTGAAACTCATGAAACACCCAAAGTAGCAGAAAGTACTTTGGAGGAAACAAATCATGAGACCCATGATAATGTAGAGCATCAAAATCCAGAAGAAAATCATGAGATTTCTATCAATTATATCCATAATCAAAAGATATGGAAAAGGAAAGAAATAGATAATCTCGATGATATTTTCTCATATCTTGTGTCACAAGAAATAAATGAGGAAAAGGAAGATCCAGAGACAAAGTCTGTATATGAATGTCAAAAAAGACATGACTGGATAAAATGGAAAGATGCAATACAAGTCGAACTTGATTCGCTTAATAAACGAGAGGTTTTTGGACCCATTATGCTCACACCCGAAGATGTGAGACCAGTTGGATCTAAGTGGGTTTTCGTTCGCAAACGAAATGAGAAAAATGAGATCACAAGATATAAAGCTCGTCTCGTAGCCCAAGGTTTTTCACAAAGACCTGGAATAGACTACGAGGAAACGTATTCTCCTGTTATGGATGCAATCACGTTCAGATTCTTGATGAGTCTGGCGGCTGATGAAAATCTAGAAATGCGTCTTATGGATGTCGTTACGGCATACCTATATGGATCATTAGATACTGATATCTACATGAGAATTCCTGATGGTTTTAAAATGCCTGTTGCATTAAGTTCTAAACCAAAAGAGTTATGTGCAATAAAATTGCAAAGATCATTATATGGGTTAAAGCAGTCTGGACGTATGTGGTATAATCGTCTCAGTGAGCATTTAACGAAAGAAGGATATGTAAACGATCCTATATGCCCATGTGTTTTCATTAAGAAAACAGAAACTGGATTTGTAATAATCGCAGTATATGTTGATGATCTAAACATAATCGGAACTCATGATGAGATACAGAAAGCATCAGATTATTTAAAAGGAGAATTTGAAATGAAAGATCTCGGGCAGACAAAGTATTGTCTTGGCCTTCAAATTGAGCATTCTCAAAAGGGTATATTTGTGCACCAATGCACATATACTAAAAGAATATTAAAACGCTTTAATATGGATAAAGCAACTCCTTTCAGTACTCCTATGGTTGTTAGATCACTTAATATTGAAAATGATCCATTCCGACCACATGAGGAAAACAAAGAGATACTTGGTCCTGAAGTACCATATCTAAGTGCAATCGGAGCTCTGATGTACCTTGCAAATTGCACACGACCTGATATATCATTTGCTGTTAATCTTTTGGCAAGATTCAGTTCGTCCCCTACACAAAGGCATTGGAACGGGATTAAACATATTCTCCGCTACCTTCAAGGGACCACTGACTTGGGATTATTTTATCCTAAAAATTCAAAAGGTAAAATGGTTGGTTTTGCAGATGCAGGATATTTATCAGATCCACATAAAGCCCGATCACAGACAGGGTATGTTTTCACGATCGGAGGCACTGCTATATCCTGGCGTTCTCAGAAGCAGACAGTTGTGGCTACCTCCTCAAATCATGCCGAACTTATTGCACTTCATGAAGCAAGTAGAGAATGTGTCTCACTGAGGTCAATAAGTCGACACATCCGATCAAGCAGTGGGATTCTCGGAGATACGGAGCCAACTATCTTATACGAAGATAATGCTGCATGCGTTGCACAGACTAAAGAAGGATATATCAAAAGTGATAGAACTAAACATATACCTCCGAAGCTCTTTTCATACATCCAAGAACTTGAGAAGAATAAAGAGCTTGAAGTGAGATATGTCCGTTCATGCGACAACGCCGCTGATCTTTTCACGAAATCATTACCCACCACTATGTTCAGGAAGCATGTACATAGTATTGGAATGCGTCATCAACAAAATCTCTGAGATAACCATAATCAAGGAGGAGCTTGCGCAGTTGTACTCTTTTTACCTTACTATGGTTTTTCCCATTAGGTTTTTCTAGAAAGGTTTTTAACGAGGCAACAAAGGCGTTGAGGAAAGTATGAATATGACATTGGTCTCCAAGGGGGAGTGTTATGAAAGTTAAAATAAGGAGGAAGAAAAAGTGATTGTGGAGTCCAATTTTCCTCTATATAAACAACCAAACCCCCTCATTCCAAAACACACATTCTTCTCATTACAATCATAATTTCTCTCATTCTCTCTAATTTCTCTCCTTGTACCAAGACTTTGTTGGTAATAAAATTTTGTCTTTATTTACTATTTCCGATATAATAATTTATCATTATTATTATAACAATAACATGATTCTTTAATTCTCATTTCTTTTGACTAAATGAGGATAATGTGTCATTTTTAAAAAACTTCATTTGATGACATGGCAGCATGAGAAGAGAGAAAATAAAACTTTACATATATATATAGATATAAAAACATATATATATGCAAGATCGATCTTAAGAATGTACCGGTTTAACATCCGGCTTCTTTCAAGAATTTATCGTAAGGGCTTGAAGGCGGTAACCGAAAAGAATTGTGTTCCACCTCACGTGAACAAAATGCGTGCTGGGCTTGAGGTTGCTGGACTTGAGGAGCCACAGTTGTTGCTTTCTCATCATCTTCATCACCATTAAGTAGGTGGTACATACATAGTTTAAATTTTACTCTTTTTTTTTTTTGGCACAACATAGTTTAAATTTTACAGTAAACGAAAACAAATAAAGAAATTAGAAGAGTGTGCAATATTGATGATTGATGTAGCTTAATACAAAAGTTATTATTTAATTTGTTTTTTCTGTATGAACGTTTTATTTTAATAATTAAACAAAATATAAATTAAAAGGATATTTCTATGACCAAATTAGTTTTTTATAGGTTTTCTATGACCAAATTAGTTAGTTTGTTGATTAAGAAAACATTAAATTGCAATATTAATATGTAGGGTTGGGCAAAATATCTGAACTTGAAAATTCGAACCGAACCGAACCCGATAAAATACCCGAACATGGCTTAAATTTTGGTATTTCAAAACCCGAACCCGAACCCGGACCGAACCGAAAACTGAACCGAAAACCGAACCGAAAACCGAACAGGTACCCAAAATATCCGATATATAATTATATTTCTAAAAATATTAATTATATATACACGTAAAATATCTCAGAATACTCAAAGTGCAATTCATATTTCAGTTTATAATTGTATTTTTGAGATGATGTTGGTTTTGCTTTTGTTTTGATGTTTGACAATTTGATTTTAGCATTTTTCTTAGAATTATTTTTCACAATATCATTTTTTAAGTTTAGTTTTAGCCTTGTAAGTTCGATAAAATATGTACTTTTTAGTATGAAACAAGTGTTTTGGATCCTAAAACCCGAAATAGAACCGAAACAAAAATTATTTTGGGTGTTTCTGGGATTTACATGTGTTACTAAACCCGAACCGAACCCGAAAAAACTCGAACCGAACCCGAACCGATAATTCATAATACCCAAATGAGGCTAAAATTTTGGTATTTCAAAACCCGAACCCGAATTGACCCCGGACCGAACCCAAACAGGTACCCTAAAACCGAGGCCTATCCCCTATATATTAATTGAGAAGACACCAAGAGAGATTTCTGCCACGTGTCTCACTGAGAGCGATTTATGGAGAAAGTAACCAATGAAACAATTATATCCAGCCATGTCATTAAAAATTATTAACTCATTAAAAATTTAGTAGCCCATTAAGAGATATAATATACTAGAAGTCCATTCGAAATTCGTAGCCCGTTTCCTCCCATCTCTTTTTGCAGACCAAAAATAATTCTAGCTTATTACAAAATATATTCCTGCTTCTCTTCAAGTTTTAAATATACTTGCAGGAAAAAAAATTGAGATCTTCACGAAACATGATATGCTTTTATAACAAGTTCCGAAATTTACCCATAATTGTCTTCTTAACATTTAGAAAAATATATCACATCATATAGTTATTAAATTTATTTAGGGAAACTGGTACATATATTCCCAACTTTTCGAATTTCGTAATTACAATCCCAAACTTCGTCTTTCTAAAAAAAATCACCAATTTTTGTTACTTTATAAAAAAGACCCAAACTTTTCGTTGACTACGTAATTTTGGACATACCGTAATCTTCACTGACTGAGCGTTAGATTCCGTCTAATGTAGCCATCATACCCCAAAACGATGTCGTTTTTGTTTTTCTTTAAATTAAAATTGCCTTATTACATATAAATAATTTAAAAACATTATATCATAAATTAACTATTAGTTTTATAAATAATAATTTGGTTTAAATATATTATAGAAAAATTTTATGAATATATAATACCCGAGCCGGGCTCGGGTTATAATCTAGTTAATATGTATAGGAGAAAAATCACTGAAGGTCTAGTTGCTATGCAACAGTTTTCCGGAATCACGTCAGCATCTATTCTTTGACTGCGCTTTCAGCTCACAGGTCTGGTCTTTCTTCCCCTCTAAAGTACAGCTTACACCTCCTCTTTTGTTTGAAGATTTGCTGAAATGATGAAAGTACCGATCAGAGAAAAGAAAGTCGCTTTTATTTTGAGGTTGGCCTTTCAAGCATCGATATATGGCATTTGGAAGGAGCGTAATTCGAGATTGCACTATGGAGTAATTAAAACAGGTGAATCAGTGATTTCAGAAATACAAACAATAATCAGAGCTCGTCTAACACCTCTTTCAAGGGCTAAGGAGACCTCCCTTCTTCATTCACTTATTTATCTGTATGGTTTGAGTTGTTTCAAGTTGTAGAAAACGTTATTTGAAGTAATGGAATTTTAAAATTAAAAAAAAAAAAAAAATCACTGAAGGTAGTCCAATTAAAAGAATTGCATCTTAGTCCTTGTAGTTTTAGCTTGATGCTAACCTAAGGGGACGTATACCTCAATTTCATAATTTGTTTTTGACCAAAAAAGAATATTCCAAATCAAATCCAAGTGTTGAGAAAAAAAAAGAAAAACACAAAATCAAAACCCAAATGAGCCACCAAAACGAAGACAAACGACGATGAGCTTCACTGCTTCTCTCATCTCTTCTTTGGCGTCTCCGTCTCTCGTCCCACTCCACGATCTCCCTCCTTCCTTTTTCCTCGGAAACAAAGTCTTCAAGCCCACAATCGTCACTCGTTCACGGCGGAAATTGTTCGCATCCTCTTGTCTGGCTGCAAAAGCAGCTGCGTCGTCGGAGATAACCAATGACGTTTTCCCCGAAACGGCTCCGACACCAGCGTCTGAAGTTGTCTCCAGCTTTTACGCCGCCATTAACGTCCATGATTTATCCTCCGTCACAGACCTCATCGCTCAAAACTGCGTCTACGAGGATCTCGTCTTCTCGTCCCCTTTCGTTGGCCGAACGGTGACCAGATTCCGACGGACCAATCTCTTATCTTTCACTCTCTTTGGTTCGCAGACCTTTTCATCCCTAATCTGGATTAAACCATCATGACAGGCAATTCTAGATTTCTTCGGGAAGTTCATCGAATCAACAAGTACGGATCTTCAATTCGTCATAGATGACATTTCAACAGAGGACTCGTCAGCTGTTGGAGTTTCATGGCATTTAGGTTAGTTTCCAAAGTTCGAATCCTGCACTTAACGTCTTACTCAAGGCATTTTACACTTAGATAGACTCTTTGTGATTCTAATGATAACTCGTAAACTGGAGTACTCAACAGAATGGAAAGGCAAGAATTTCCCATTTAGCAAAGGTTGCAGCTTTTACCGGTTAGAAGTTATCGATGGCAAGAGACAGATTGTGTAAGCAAACTCTTTTCTCTACACAACATTGCTGCTTAACAATGCCAATTTGTCTTGCCGGGCGCGAAACATTTGTTCTCGGTTTTGTCTGCAGATATGGAAGGGACTGCGTCGAGCCTGCAATCAAACCTGGAGAAACAGTTCTGGTAACATAAGCTACTACTTGATTTTGATTGTGTGAATGCATTTGAAATTGCAAGGTAAATGCATATTTAACTATCTTTGGCATTTCGTGTTCAGGCTGCTATAAAGGGAGTTACCTGGCTCCTGCAGAAATTTCCTCAACTGGCCGACCAATTCTGATGTAATTTGTATAGCTGCTTGATGAAGCGAATCACCTTACATATATAAGTTGTCCTTGTGGTATATAGGAAAAATACTTACCAAGCAAGCCCCACGCTTGGCCAAATTGTGTTAATGGCAGTAAAGATATACTAGTACCACTCCACCCAGAAGTTGTCATGTGTATACAAATTGTTTTCGGTCTGATGATATGCAAGCGTATATAGAATATGTGTTGTTAACTAAATAAAGCTCTAGTTAATCATACTCGGGTCAGATGAATAGGATAATAAGATCCACGAGGGTCACCTTCATCCTACTTCTTGAAGGAGTTCGTCATCTGAACTTTTCTCCTCATTGATGGCATAACCAGCAGCGTCTTTCATCAGCTGATTCAGACCATCTAAGAGAGGATAGGTCTCACATGCTCCAGGGCTTGATGTGTCCCCAACGGAGAACAGTGAAAACCCAGAACCTGTGTCAATCCAAGCACTCCCCGGAGCCTTTTTCACACCCAAGTCCCTCATGGAAGTCCTCACTTCAGCAAGTTTCCTCCACGAACCAGCAGCTGCATACATATTTGCAATCAACACATAGTATCCGGGGTTCTTTGGCTTCATCTTCAGGAGCTTTTCTGCTGCCCATTCACCAATCTCTGTGTTCCCGTGGATGTGGCAAGCGTTCAGTAGAGTTGCCCACGTGGCACTGGACGGCTCATTTGGCATTCTGTGAATTACATCTCTGGCTTCCCCGAGGAGACCTGCTCTGCCATAGAGATCTACCATACAAGAAAAGTGTTGAAGACAAGGACGTATATTATACTCAGACTGCATCTTCGTAAATAGCCTTTGGCCTTCATGGACTAACTTGGAATGACTAGATGCGGATAGAATTGCAACCATAGTTACATGATCAGGTCTAATACCGGATGTTGTCATTTCCTTGAACAGAGCCAAGGCAACTCGTCCCTCACCTTGATTTCCGTATCCATCTATCAAGGAAGTGTATGTTACTTCGTCTCTTTCGCTCATCAAATCAGATACTCGCTTTGCAGCTACAATTTCTCCTGATTTTGCATAAACATCGACAAGGGAGTTCCACAGCATTGTATAGTCCTTGAAGCACTTGCGTCTCAGGATGTAGCAATGAAACTCTTTCCCGTGTTGCAGGTTTGCAACCCGAGCACAAAGAGGGAGAATGCTTGCAAGCGTAATGAAATTTGGCTGAAAGCCAGCAAGCAACATCTCCCTCAGAAGGTAAGAGGCTTCTTCTGATCTGTTCACTTGCGCATAACCGGAAATGATAGAGTTCCAAGTACTCAAACTATTGTCCGCAATCTGTTGAAACACTATCAATGCGTGCCTAAGGTCGTCGCATTTCGAGTACATTGTGATCAACGTGTTTCGAACATTATCAATCCCATCGTAAGAACTGCGAATCGCAAGACCGTGAATCTCTTTGCCCAACCGTCTTGCTCCTAAGAGCGAGCACGCTTTCAAACCAATAATCACAGCCACGGGGTCTAAGTTCGTGGGGGAATTTCTCATCCTAGAGACCAAACCCAAAGCACCTGCATAGTTTCCTGTTTGCAAACAACCTCCAGATATAATATTCCAAGTTATAACACTGACGTCTACACCTGAAAACCACATTTGATCAAAAAGCTCAAACGCTTCACTCCACATGCCTTCCGAGGCATAACAGCTTATGACAGCGTTCCATGAGACAGCATCCCTTTCAGACATTCTATCGAACAACCTCCGAGCAATACCCACGTTTCCAAACCTTTTATACATAGAGATCAATGCATTGCAGACATACAAGCTGCACTTGTGAGAGCTAACCTCAATGGATCCATGAACCACCTTTCCAGAGGAAAAATCTAGTGTTTCACCACAGGACTTAAGAACAGACGGATAAGTGAAGGCATCAGGTCGAATTCCCTTGCTCACCATTCTCTTGTAAGCGGAAACAGCCTCCACAAAAAGCTCGTTCTTGGCATACGAACCGATGAGCAAATTCCAAGGCAAGGGATGCAAAATGTCTGAGTTCTCAATGATTGATCGAGCTTCAATGTGGAGATTAAAAGCAGAGTAAAAAGTAACCAGCTTTGGGACTAAAGCGGAGTGATATTCAACACCCGTCGAAATACAGTGGGCGTGAATTTGCAGCCCTGCGTAAAATGCACGAGCACCGACGGAGGCGGATAGAAGGGAAGCTGCGGAATGCAAAACGAGGTCACCTGAAACAGCAGAAGAAGACTGAAGACGAAGGAGAGAAAATGTTCTGAAGGCGTCATGTAAATGGCAGTGGCTGGCGAAATGTCCCAGAGATTTGAAAAGGCTCTCAATCAGCATTGATTCATTGTGGGTTTTGGAAGTTCTTGGGACGGGACTGAGTGGCTGTTTCCATGATTTGGTAATAAACTTGGCAATGTCGCATATGCTGAGACCTCCAGAAACACGGCATGTACTGTGTCTGTATGTAATAACATCATACGTGGCATACGATCACAGTTGATCCGAGCACTAGAACAAACAGATTCAAGAATTTTATACTCCTCCTTAAATAAAAGCAGACGAACTAGGCTACAAGAAGTTGAGGAAAGTTCATTGAGGCATACCATCGAACACGTGGTGCGCTATAATATATCACATGTATACTTAAATCCTGAGCGTATGTAGTCATGACAAAATCGGTTGAGAGTTCAGGAGAAGAATGATAGACATTTTAACGGGATAAGCAGAGTGGAAGAAGCCGCGCGAGAAACGTAGAAAATAACGTCCCAAGAGGAGAAGAAGAAAGACGCCATAGAAAACTATCGGCTACTCAAGACTCAAAACTGAAAGTTATGGGCTTCCATCTCATGGCCCATGTAAGCCTACAATGCTATTAGGCCCATTAGATTAGCTTCCAAAATATCTTGAGGAAGAGAGGCGTGTTGGCAAAATAGAGGCCCATATAAAAAAGTGTGGCTACCATCATCTTTCTTCTTCCGTCGTTATCCACTTGTCTCTTCCTTTGTGTGGACAAATGCATTTCCTCTCTTCTCTTACGCTCTCTCTCACTCTCGTCCATGGCGACCACCGCATCAACGTCTCTCCCACGTAACTACTCCTTCACTCCTCCTCGGCCTCCTCCCTCTTTCATCCGCGGTACGTCGTTGGCTAGAACGTTGCCGCTCTTTCTCCGCCGTGACCGCCGGTTTGCTCTCACTTACCGATTGGACCAGAATTCTAAGCAGAGGAGCGGAGGAGGAATCGTCAGATGTGAGGCGACGGAGGTTTCTTCTTCGTCTGTTACTTCCCCTGGAAGGAACTGGGTGCCGGTTGTGCCGTTATCGGCGCTTCCGAAAGGTGAACGGAGAGTGATTATTCAAGACGACGAGACGATATTGCTGCTTTGGTACAAGAACGATGTCTTTGCGATTGAGAATCGTTCTCCGGCGGAAGGAGCTTACAGCGAGGGACTTCTCAACGCTAAGCTCACCCAGGTTTCTCCGCCTTTTACATTATTCGTAGTGTTTTCCGCCATTTGAGCTTTGGAATTTAGGTATTTATAGGTCGCGCGTTTGCCTAATTGATGAGAACTTTACGAGTATATAAGGTGTTTGTGAAAATGCCTGACAGAGTAAGAGTGATAGCTTCATGAATTGACGTTTTTGAGATAGAAGTCTTACCTCCTTAACCAACACATAGCTTGAGTTACTTCCAAATCAATAGACAGTGAAATAGGATTTGATTCCTGTCTACGTTAGCTTCTATGTAGACTCAGGTTTTCACAAGGAGAAAGTTATATGGAATGATAAATGCCTTATAAGATTGTTTGGTTATGTTAACTTCTTTGAATATTTGGAAAATTACTTGATTTGTCACTGAATCTGTTACTCAGCTCAGATGTTACAGTTATCGTGTTTGCAAAGGTTCGCTTTATATACAGATTGATTGCACATCATATGTTCACCGTATCTTTTGTTAGGGTTGTCAACTACTACTACTGTGATGATGCATCAAGGTCTTGGTTTAAGACAGCTATTTACTCACAGTTTCTTTTGGTTTCTCTAACAACAGGATGGTTGCATTGTGTGCCCATCAACGGATAGTACATTTGATCTTAGAACTGGAGAGATCAAGGAATGGTACCCAAAAAACCCGGTTCTCAGAGTCTTGACACCTGCACTTAGAAAACTATTTGTATACCCTGTCAAATTTGATGAAGATAACATCTACATCAGCATTAGAGGCAACGGGAAAAATGAGGCAGCTGCCGAAATCGTCTTCAGTGGAAAAGCTCAGCCTGGGCTTACAGCAACAAATGTCAACGTAGACGAGGTATAACAAAGAAAAAGATAGGCCTCAAAAATGTAAATATGTTTCATGTGGGAGAAAAAAAAAAGAAAGACAAGAATACCAAAAGAGTGATGATAAATTTGTGAAACAGGTGAGAATGGTGGTGGACGAGGGTTCTCAAGGATTTGGTTTCTCGAGAAAGAACGAAGTGATAAACGGGAAAGCGGCAGTGATAGGATTCTTGCTGCTGTTAGATTTTGAGCTATTGACAGGTAAAGGTCTATTGAAGGGGACAGGGTTCTTGGACTTCCTTTACTCTGCTTCAGATGCTTTCAAGTAGAGAGACATATCTCTTTGGTCTGGTTTTGCTTACCTCCCTTGTGCAATTTGTGGAGGAACAAACAAACAAACATACTTTTGTAACAACTCACACCATGTCTTAGTATATGAATCACAATTATAGAGATGTCTGCTATGGCTTTGTTTGTGTTTTTACGTCGTTATATGAGATATTCTTTGTTCTATTCCCTGATCGCATACTGTTTATCCGCTAAAATTTGTCTACCGTTATGTATTACCAATTATTCGCACCTAACATACCGTTAACCCAATTATCTCACTAAACCTCAGATGATTTACAGATTTTGAAACTTAATTTTTATGAGAACTTAAAAATTGTTTATTCAGATTTCGTTTTGTAATTAATTGTTTAAAAGGAAAAATTAACCAAACCTAAAACTAAATGATCGGTTTCATTCTTTCATTCTCTATGGTAATTTACTCGGCGTTCCTGTTAAGAGTCTGCGGCTTATTTGTTTAGACACTTAACACGTGCCTCTTCGTTTAATGTTTTAGATTTCAATGTCACTTCCTCGATGAGAAAGGCTGAGATTTTCATTTTCACCATTGCCCTACACGATTACCCAAATGAGAAAGGCTGGGATAAGCCATTCTGTCACGTTTAATTTATATATATACTCGATGAGTTGATAATAATTGTTGTTGGTGCAAAATTAATCAAACATCGATGGGGCATCCAGCATAGGGATCACTTGAATGGATCGACATAAGATTGATATTTGTGTTTTCGGCGATGATCTTCTTCCTCGTACTTATACTTGTCTCACTCTTTGGCTGCCTCTTTCTACTCCGATATGCCAAGACTTATAATGAACACGACGAGGACTTATAGTATTACATCTTATTCTCTTGTCTTCGATTGTTAATTTGTTGGTGTTTAGATTAAACGAGTTTTGCTTTTTCTTGTTCATCGGCTTAATTTGCGTAGTTACTTCAATTTCTCAATTTGATCTTACAATCATCAACTGATCATGCTTACAGACGATTTCTCAATTTCTTTTTTGTTACAGACGATAAGCATACGTACATACTTTTTATGGCTTATCCCACAAAGCATTCGTTCCAGAGTGGATAAAATTCAATCAAGTTCTAATCCGAACTAGCAAAACACAATTTCTTTTCTTGTGCCTTGTGAAAGTTTTTTGTATAGAAATAGACGATACATAAAAAGAGTTAGTTTTTCTAGATTCACATAGATTAGGAGATTTATTAGTTTAATAATGGATAAGTCCATGTCTAAAATCTTATATATAATTTAATATAGAGTAGGAGATTTATATATTCCTTCATTATCTATTTACTAAATCTTAGATAAATGTTATACTTTTTATAGATAAAAAAAGAAGATAAATGTTTTTTCTTGTAACTTTCTTTTTAAAAATCTTTTTTTATATGGGCAGAACCATGAAAATATGTTGCCTATTAATATTGATTTATTTAAAAACGATAAAATTAATCAAATATAGTAAAATATAGTAAAATTAATCATGATTTTACTATGCTTGGTACTTTTGTGTTTATTTTATATGATTTGCTCTAGCTACTCTTAAGTGTTAATTTCCTCTACCTAATCCGGAAAAATACACCTTCTTATTCGTCAGATTTACATAGTTTCTGTAGCTTCTCAATTTCCTCTTACATTAATCATCAATATGCACATGCTTACGGTTTGCCTCTCAGGGCAGTCATCCTCGAGTCTGGATAATGAACACATAATCATCAAGATCTAATTATTCATCCTTCACGATTATGTCTCTTATATATATCTCAAATTACATAACTTTCTTCATTTAGTGAAAACTGGTTTGTAAAAGGTAGAACCCCACCAAAATTATGAGGAGAGAGTGAGATAGATGAGCAAAACATAATTAAGGAACTATCGATGACCAGAAAAGAATTAAATTTTATTTGAGCAAGGTTACAATTCCTAACGATGGCCCTTATATCATGACTCAATGTAGAGATGTGAAAGCTCTAACAAGTAATATGGGATGTTCATTTCTGTTGACCTTTTAGAAGATTGCAGAGTTCTGCATTTCTCTGTTTTGTTTTTGTTTTTGTTTTTGGATAAGCTTAGAATTGTTTGAGAATAAACTTAAAACATTTCACTCTTCATTGATTTTTTGGATAAGTGAATACACGATTCTGATGCTTCTACATATATTAAGCAAAGACACTGCTTTAGAGACTTATAGCTCCCACTACTAGCTTATTATAACACTAGCTTAGGACTTTAGCAAAACAACTTCAACAGTTTATATTCTGACACACTTCTTCACCTAATCCAAACAGCAAACAACTCTAATTTCTCTGATTCTTCTAGTTCTTTGACTCCTCTTGTTTGGTTTGAGTACAAATTGGCATTACACAACAATTTCTCACCTGTAACAAGTTGTATGCTCAACTAATTTTATTATCAGCATGGAATCTAAATATTTCACATCCTCTGTTTTCAGCTGTTTCTAGAAAGTTCGATGCACAGATTTTGCGCACTTCTTTTATCAAGTTAGTAGCTTTATTTTTCTTCATCATTTTGATCATGTATCTAGCAATAGTGTTTTGGCTGAGTGAAAAAGATAATAATAAAATTGAGTACTTCTGCTTACACGATATCGAACTTAGAAGTTTGAAGATGGTAGGAAAGATCATCCAAGAGAATTCAGTTTAAAGAGAAACTATTCGGTCTAAAAGTTTGTTTTTGTTTATATTTCTTAGAAATATTTGCTTGAAAAAGGTTCTAGCATTAGTACTATATATTAGATTAGCTTTTATGCTGGTTTTAAAAATTTATTTAGGAAAATCCCATAAAAAGCTATCAAAAATGGTAGTTATTAAGACATTCTCGACTCTCCAGTGGATCATCAATTGCTCATAAATTCTTGGATTTAGTGGAGACTGATCCACCATAGCCATAGGTACTAAACATCCGTAACATAAGACTAAAAACAAATAGTTACGACTTCCATTTCCTCTCTTCTCTTCATATTAATGGATAAGAAGAAGAGGGAAACCAAAAAGAAAAAAAAACAGAGAAGAAGACGAGAAAAGTGGAGAAGAAAGGAAAGATTTCAAGATAAAAGAGTTTGAATAATGGGGTAAAGATATATTTATGGAAATTTAGTTTTAGTTGAACCTTAATCCTAATATTTCTCAGATTTTATAAATTGAACAATATATTATTTAAAATATGTAAAACAAAGAGAAATTAGTGAAATATATATTCTAAACTATGTAAACTGTATAGAAAATGGTAGAACGAAGTAAAATATGTATTCTAAATAAGATAGATCGTAGAGTCAAAATTAGGATAAAGAATAAACATATTCTAGTATTTAGTATAATTTAGAATAAAAATTAAAAATGTATATTCTGATCAAGGTAGATCATAAAGTAAATAATAGAATATATATACTATTAAATAAGTAAATAAATAAAAGAATATACATTATAAATTATTCGAATATATAATTTGACAACCAAGAACAAAAAGCAAAAAATTATTTTGAAGACCGATTTTTCCAACATCGTGATGCAAATTTTTTGTTATGAGTATATCTTTTTTTCTATATTTGTCTAATTTCTGTAGATTTTTTAAAAAATTGGGTTTATAAATTAAAATAAGAATAATTTGGTTAAATATTGGCAAAATTCACCAAAAAATTAGTGAGACAATTGAGTTCTCAATATGTCTCTTTTAGAAAAATTTATCTATTAAATTTCAGCTTCCTCTTTTTTTTTTCTCGAAAGTTTACGTTAGCCATAAATTTTTCAATAAACGTTGCTGCAAGCAATATACAATTTTAAACATCTCAAGATGATCTACCTGTTTACCATAATTTGGGAATAGTGTTTTGTGAATTGTGATCAATTATGTGGCGTGACGCGAACTCAAATACAAAAAGAAGAAAGGGTCCTTATAGATAGTAAAGGAGGAGAGTTGATTGCATTCAAATTGGGTTGCTCCAAAGTGAGTGAGTTTCTTCCGTGTGTGAGGAATCTTCGCCGTTCGTATTTAATTTGTATACCAGTTATAATAAGATCTATCGACCACAAACCCCATTCTATTTTTTTTTTTTGTTCGTTGTGCAGACAAAAAACAACTTTCTGTCTTTTAGTCAAACTTAGAAGGATTTATGAAAGAAAGGCACCCATATAAGACTACATGATGACGTCATTCGTGATGAATTGCAACACAAACCCCAAAAAGAAAGAAAGAGAGGCAAGTCTCATGCATGTGGTTCATCACGTGATGTCGTTATATAGCCATATATATGGGTCATCAATCGTAATATGTTTACGTGCGTGTTACACCTAGTCTCTTTACGGCGATTATAGATGTTTTTATATGATCATGCATGTAAAATGTTAAAATTTAAGTCATGATTCTTATTAGCAGATAATGTATAAGCTTTATGACGCAAAGACATAATTCATTTACACAACAGTCTACGAAGCTATAAATAAGTTTGTGATGAATTTTGCGCCAGTTTATCTTCTTTTTTTTCAAATAAGAATTTTTTTTCTCGTGTAGTTTACATTTCTAAAACCACAAAGCTTTTGTATACAACCAGTTTTTTGCTTTTTATTCAATAATTTAAATAATTGGAAGACTGAAACGATTAGTTAAAAAAAAAAACTGAGACGATCGACTAATATATATTAAACCTTTTCACAACTTTATTAAGAATTTCTACTAAATTATTATTTTCAGAATGATATTAGATTTTATGAGTATATCCTATCTAAAAACATAAATTTTCGTATCCATTAATCTTATTTTGAATTTCGATAAAAAAATAGATTTCCAATAACTTAAAATTACAATTTGAAATTATGCTATTCTATAGCTTAAGACCGTGAAAGAAGTCAAGAATACAGTACGGGCGGCATAATTTCTTAGGGACCATCTTGCATCTCATCAATCAGTACTGTTCATTATTAATAGATTTATAAGAAGATGAAAGCTGATGTGAACGGCATGCGAGACATATTTTTGGACAACAGCTAACCACATGTAACTGTTAGGTGTGTTCTTTTTCTTCTTTCCAGGTAGGCGCTCTTAATTATGATTTTCCTTTTGAAAAACCGCATAGATTAAAATTACCGGGTATCTTGTTGTATTCCAGAAAAAAAAATGAATATTTTGGTTATCCGGTAAGTCATAAAAAACTAGTTTGATAATTATCATATCGACATCACACTTATCATGGTTACCCCTTTAACTTTTATTTTATTTAAGAACCATTTATTTCATCTGTCCTATATTAAACAAACTTGTAAATGTAATTTATTTCGTACCGCTAAGTTTGTTGTCATCATCTGAAGTTTAAGATCTACAACTAGATTCAATCAATCACGTATATTAATGTCGAATAATCCATCTTTATCCACCACTTGTATTATGTTCTTAAGTTGAAATTTCATTTGTTTATCCAAATGGGTGTTATTAGTTGATGTAAACTTTAGCATGTTGAAACGCCAATAAGATCATGCTAGACTAAGAAAACATCAACTGTGTCAGCCACATGTCGATATCACATATTCCCCTGGTCATATCTTTGACTATTATTACTTTTTTCATCTAACCCAATTTAAAGTATTATATAATTATTACACATTTTATACAAAAGGGATTCTGACTTTCTTCTCCTCCAACGTATTTATATTCAATACCTTCTCTAAGATCATCAACTCAAAATGGATTCGAGAGACGCCAGAGAAGCTCATCAGGCCAAGTACAAAGGTATCCGTCGCAGGAAATGGGGAAAATGGGTATCGGAGATTAGGGTTCCGGGAACTCGTGAACGCCTCTGGTTAGGCTCTTTCTCCACCGCCGAAGGCGCCGCCGTAGCCCACGACGTCGCTTTTTTCTGCTTGCACCGACCATCTTCCCTCGACGAAGAAGTTTTTAACTTCCCTCATTTGCTCCAGCCTTCCCTCGCCTCTAACACATCTCCTAAATCCATCCAAAAAGCTGCCTCCGACGCAGGCATGGCCATCGACGCTGGATTCGTCGTTGAAAAAGACGGTGGGAGTGGTGGCGGCGAAGATAGACCGTCGACGGCGAACATGGAGGGAGACAGCGAACGGGAAGCGTTAAGCATCTCCGTGTACGATTATCTAGATGACGATCGCGTTTGAACTATTGGTTTATATATACGACCACACCTTATATTAGCAATTAATATAGGATGTGAATAGAATTTTTTATTTATAAACTTATGAGCTTTCATTTCTCGGGCTTCTTTTCTTATGATGTAGTCTTTCATCAAGAAAAACAAAATTTTGATACGGTTGATTCATCCCATTATAAGTTGCTTACATCCGAATTTGAATTATTTTTTATGTGTTGGATAGGAGAAAATTATAAAGATATATATATGAGGATTGTAAAAGAAACGAAAAACCATCAGGACTGAACTGAACTGATGGATTGCGTACATTCGTTCGAAATATAGCATGATGATGCTTATGATCCAATATTTGTATATTGTTTATCTAATTATATTTTAATTTAGTTACGAATTTCAGTTCTAGGATTTGTGTGTGTGTGTGTTTAATTTCTCATAAATAGGTTGTTTATGTTTAGAATTTCATTCATTGTCTTAAGAAAAGGTATTTGAACATAATATATGTTTTCAGTCTTTAGCTTTTGTAAACGAGTTTGCTTGAACCGATCGAACTAATCACTCAATCTCTTTGATGATTGCAGGAACTAACGAACGATTGACACCGGCGATTTAACGAGTTCACCACCGACGGTGGCTACGTCTCGTGGAGGACTGTCCCTCCAAAGATCCACTAAGAGAAACCGGAGATACAGAGTTTTCCGGCGAACCGGCGGTTACAACAACGAACAGCTCAACTTCGAATCTATCAAACCCAGAGAAACCCAGAAGAACACAAAGATCCTGATACAAGGTAATCTCTCTAGTCTACTCTCTTTTTCTCTCGCGCTTGATCTAATCTTTTTCTGTTATGGTTGTTGCAGGTCGATCGTTGAAGACGACGAAGACTTTATAGCTGGATCCGTTGACCAGCTTCTTCAGCATTTGGGCCTTACTCGCTCGAAGCCCAACTCCAATCTTCATTCCAGTCTTGGCCCAATGAAGCCCACGTGAGGAATTGGACCAACACGTGACAAAACTCCACCTTTGGTCCAGACCGAACACCGACCTTTACTCCGAAACCCTAGCTCTCTCTCTTCTGTCTCTCTGGAGTCGCCGAAGGCGAAACGACAGCTCCTCTCAGCTCCGGTGAAGCTCCGATGAAACTCCTCTCTTTTCCATCACGCACGAGCCTCTCCGGTAAGCCCTTCTGCTTCTAACCTGTTCTCTCTTTCAAAAGACACAGCTTGTTAAAAATCAAAAGCTCATCTTTAGAATCGAAACTAACCTTTCCGATTTCTCTTCTTGTCTGTTCCTGTTTCCGGTACTGAGCTCCGGTGAGCTCCACCTCGAACAAGTCTTCATCTCCTGCATGCGAAAGGTAAGATCTTGAACCCTAACCCTTTTGCATGTCTTTGAGATCTTCTTCTCTGTTTTCATCTTGACTCCTCGTCTTCCTTTCTGTCCGTTTCTGGAGCAAGGAACTGCGAATCTGCTCCACCTGGAATCCTGCAGAGAATCTAACACAGACAAGCACAGATTCGACTTTCTACGACCCACGCATCACCTTGAGAGCTCTCAACACCGTTCAGCTCCCAAGTGACCTCGACACTCAGGTAACAACCTCTCAAACCTAATGTTTTCTTCATCCTCTTATATTCGCATCTTAGGACTTAACACTTAGACTCAATACTAATGTTTGAATGTTTGATGCGAGGTATGAGGAGCGTTACCTGAGGTCGCGACGGTCCAATCAGATGACATTCAAAACCTCACGGCACAGTTCAAACTTAGAACCAGGTACCGTTTTGGTTAAGAAATCTGCTGCATTCTTAGAAGTGTGAATCTTAGATAGGATTACATCACCTTGAGCTACCACATCTCGTATGAAATGATACTTAGTATCCATATGCTTGGTTCGCTCATGATGTACTGCATTCTTAGCTAGAGCAATTGCACTTTGTGAGTCACAATTGATCTTGACTTTACCTTGTGGGTAACCTAACTCGGTGCAAAACCTTTTTAACCACAAAGCCTCTTTCGCTGCCAAAGTCAGAGCCATGTACTCGGCTTCGGTAGTCGAAAGAGCAACCACTGACTGCAAGCATGATTTCCACGAAACCGTGTTACCTCCAAACTGTTTCAACCCGTAAAGAGACTTCTTTAGTAGGCAAACCTTGTTCTCGTCCCCTTTCTTGATGAAACCCTCAGGCTGTTCCATGAGAATTCTCTCATCTAGAGTACCATGTAGAAACGCTGTTTTGACATCCATCTGTTCTAGTTCATAGTCACGGTTGACCACGATAGAGAACATTAGCCGAATAGACACGTGTTTGACCACTGGTGAAAACACCTCATTGTAGTCAATTCCCTCTTGCTGTGAAAACCCTTTAGCTACTAGTCTCGCCTTGTAGCGTTGGTCCTCAACCCCTGGAATGCCTGGCTTTAGCTTGAATATCCACTTACATCCAACTGTCTTTTGATCAGTAGGTCTGTCAACTAGAGTCCAAGTGCCATTCTTCTTTAGGGAGGACATTTCCTCGTTTGCTGCATTAGTCCAAAACTTCCTCTTAGAACATCTTAAAGCTTCAGCATAAGACTTAGGTTCCTCCACCTCTAGGTCATCTGCAACTGATAGCGCATAAGACACATAGTTTGCGTCTTCGTATCTGGAAGGAGGCCTAACATTTTGTCTCCTTTCACGATCCCTAGCCAGCATGTACCCATCCAGAGACTGATTATTTGTGGTAGACTCTGATGACTCATCATCTGAGTCCTCGGTTTGACCATACTCTGAGTCAGTCGAGTCTTCCGTGTCTGAACTCTCTCCACCTCGACCTGATGACTCCCCTTGTTCGTAAACACTAGGTGTAGGTCCTTGGATTAGACTTTCCCTGAATGTCACCTTCCTGCCCTTCTTAGTTAGCTTCTCGTTTGCTTTCTCTAGAGCGTCACCTGACTCAACCGAGGTAGTTAGTGTATCTTTGAATACTTCTTCCTCCTGGAACACTACGTTCCTACTCGTAGTGCATTTCCCTTCTTCAGGTAGCCACACGCGATAGCCTTTAACTCCAAACGGGTAGCCCATGAAAATCCCTTTCACTGCTCTAGGACTAGTCTTGTCTTGAACCGTGTGAACATAGGCAGAACATCCAAACCTTCTTAGATGACTTAGATCCGGCTTAGCTCCTGTCCAGACTTCTTCTGGTAGCTTGAACTCAATCGTAGAGTTTGGTGTCCTGTTGATTAGGTAGACTGCCGTGGAAGTAGCCTCTGCCCAAAACTCCTTCCCTAAGCCCGTCTCTGCCAACATACTCCTCACTTATCCATGATTGTGCGGTTCATCCTCTCGGATACGCCATTCTGTTGGGGGGTGTAGGTGCAAGTTCGGTGTCTCTTAACTCCTGAATCCTTGCATAGCTCATCAAACTTAGCATTGCAGAACTCTAGTCCATTGTCAGTCCTTAGACACTTAAGCTTCTTCCCGGTTTGATTTTCCACGACTTGTTTCCATTCCTTGAACTTGTCGAATGCCTCATCTTTAGTCCTTAGGAAATAAACCCAGACTTTCTTTGAAAAGTCATCAATGAAGCTTACGAAGTACTTGCATCCACTCAAGCTTTCCGGATTAGCTGGAGAACCCCATAGATCTGAGTGAACATAGTCTAGGATGCCTTTTGTAGTGTGTTTCGCCGAGGGAAAGCTTTGCTTGTGTGACTTTCCTAACACGCAGCTCTCGCAGAAGCCTAGCTTGTCACTGTTCTTCAATGACAAGTACCCCTGCTTCACAAGCTCTGTCATGTTGCCCACACTCATGTGACCGAGCCTTGTGTGCCAAACCTCTGTCATGTTCAACCCCGACTTAACAACATTAGCCTGCCCTTTAACAACTGTTCCTTGAAGGTGATAGAGACCATCTTGGTATTTGCCCTCGATGACTTTCTTGCCTTCCTTGTAGAACGTGACCTTGTAGTCTCCACCCACGTAGTTGCAACCTGCTTTCTCAAGCATGCCATAGGATATTAGATTTCTGCTAATAGAAGGAATGTACCTCACGTCCGTAAGAATAACCGCGGTCCCATCTGGATTTTGAATCCTGAGTTTGCCTATTCCTTTTACTTCAGTGAGTGTATTGTTTGCCACTAGGACCTTCCCTCCTTCATTTAGCTCCCTGAAATCAAACAAAACACTCTTATCAGGTGTAATATGAAAAGAGCATCCAGAGTCTAGAATCCAAACTCCCTGTGGGTCTTGTGCACTCGCGGTCAACACCATAGGCTCGGCTGCTATGTTTGCTGAGTCCGTGTGCTTGTTGTTGCCGTTTCTTTGATAACAGTCTTTTTTCCAATGGCCTTCTTTGCCACATATGAAGCACTCGCTTTGTCCCTTCCTATTGTACTTGGCCTTTGAGTTTGATCTATCCTTTGACTTGGATCTTGATCTGTCCTTCTTTCCTTTGCCTTTGTCTGACCTATCCTTGGACCTTCCCCTATCCTCAACGTATAGACCTTCGTCTTGCTTTCGAGACTTGTTGAGTAATCCCTTCTGTCTGAGTTCTGCCTCCTTTGCATACGCAGAGGTTGTAACATCACGAACAGTTAGAGTCTCCTTTCCTGCACCATACTTGAGTGTGTGAACCAATGGTTCATATAGGGGAGGTAGTCCAGTGAGAATCTGTATTGCTTGATCCTCATCGCTTATGGTGATGTTTAAGCTCGCAAGATCTTGAACCAACTTCAAGAAGCAATCCATATTTTCTTCGATGCTTTTGCTCTCTTCCATTCTGTAGCTAGCAAACTGTTGTTTGAGATAGATACGGTTTGGAAGAGACTTCGTTTGATAGTCTTGTTCAAGTGCTTTCCACATCCCATATGCTGTATTCTCGTGATAGATCTTCCTGATGATCAGATCAGATAGGCACGTACCAAGTAAGTTCTTGACCCTTGTATCTTTTGCGACTTTTGTTGGATCAAGTTTTGGCTCTTGTCCTTCTTCTAACTTTGAAGAATCTTCATACAGCGTTGAGCCCTCATCAAGAACATCCGCAAGTCCCTGAATCTCCAGTTGGCCGAGAAGTTTGTACTTCCACATGCCAAAGTCACCCTTGCCGTCGAACTTGTCCATCTTGAATCTTCCTTGCGTCGGCTCCAGCTTGACCGTCGACATGATTCCTGAAGATGTAAAGACAAGTCTTCAACGATGCGAGAAGAACAGCTAAGTTCCCTTGTTGATCCTTCTTCTCCTTTGTGAATCGAGCCCTAAGCCTGGAGCTCTGATACCACTTGTAAACGAGTTTGCTTGAACCGATCGAACTAATCACTCAATCTCTTTGATGATTGCAGGAACTAACGAACGATTGACACCGGCGATTTAACGAGTTCACCACCGACGGTGGCTACGTCTCGTGGAGGACTGTCCCTCCAAAGATCCACTAAGAGAAACCGGAGATACAGAGTTTTCCGGCGAACCGGCGGTTACAACAACGAACAGCTCAACTTCGAATCTATCAAACCCAGAGAAACCCAGAAGAACACAAAGATCCTGATACAAGGTAATCTCTCTAGTCTACTCTCTTTTTCTCTCGCGCTTGATCTAATCTTTTTCTGTTATGGTTGTTGCAGGTCGATCGTTGAAGACGACGAAGACTTTATAGCTGGATCCGTTGACCAGCTTCTTCAGCATTTGGGCCTTACTCGCTCGAAGCCCAACTCCAATCTTCATTCCAGTCTTGGCCCAATGAAGCCCACGTGAGGAATTGGACCAACACGTGACAGCTTTTTAATATATATATATATATATAAATAGCATACCAAAAAAAAATATCCACGAATTAAAAATAGAACTTGATTTCTTATTTTAAAGGAAAAAAAAAAATCTGTTTACTTTATTTCAGTAGATAAACAGATCAAATTTTTGACAAATTTAATTTTTTGACAACTTAGGCATTCCGAGTTTGTTCATATAATTGTTATTTAATTTAACTATTGTTATCAATAAATATATTTGCATTTAATTATTTGCATTTAATTATTTGTTAGCCTAAGATAGGAGAAAAATAGTGCGAACCGATCGATTTGAAATTTATGTACCATTTTGACCGCATCAAATAGTCGCTTCAAATATTTGAATAATGTAAAGCCGAGATTCTCAAATTGTAAGGGATATATAAATCATGGATGTCATTTTTTATTTTTATTTTGGTTCACAAAATCATGGATGTCATTATTATACACGAAAGGCTGAAATCCAAAGTACTCGTATACACAAATAGGAAGTTTTTAACAAATGACGACAAAAAAAATTATGATTTTTTTTCTCGGTCCCTAGTGACACCTCATCGGACTAATTCATGTTATGTTGTCACCAGAGAACTAGGCGACAAAAAAAAAACGAAGAAAAGAAATGTTGACACAAGAGAAATGATTGTGGGGCTTTGCAAGTTGAAATAGGCCCATTAAATGAAACCAACGAGACCCAACTACGACCGGAAGAGAGAAAAAATCAGGCTGTTGAGTTGACAAAATCCTTAAATCGCCTCATCATTTGAATCTAGAAGGAAAAAAATAAAAACACATTGAGTGGCACGCACGTTCCACTTTTCTATCACAACAAACTCACAAAAACGTGAGAGAGACAACAAAAATGAGAGTTTTTTTTGGTCGCCGACCATATCAACAGAGTAGAGAGATAGATAAAGCAAATCGGCTTTGACAAAAAAAAAAAGATAGAGCAAATCGGCAAAACTAAGTTTTTTTTTTTCAATACTTGGGAGTTTGAATGATTGTTTGTTTGTAATGGGTTGTATTTGCGCTACCGCGCGTTCTCCAAACGCTGCCGTTGCCAACAATGAGCTGTTGGACTCCAGCAAATCGATCCTTCATCTTATCCCTCATCCACCGTCTTCGTCGTCCTCTTCATCCATAAAGGAAGGATCTTTCACACGTCCGACTTCTGCAGCTTCCATCACCGTCGTGGCCAATGGTTATCCAGTGGTGCGTCGTCCCTCCACGTCATCTGACCGAAACAGCAATAAGACGGTAGTTACTGTGGGAGCTCCGACCAGGAACCCCACCAGAAGAGTCACGGCTATGCCGGTGGTGCAGCCTACGCAACAGCGGCAGCAGCAGCAGATGCAACATCGGCCGCAGCAGCAGCAGCAGTCAGGGAGTTTGACCGGAAATAAAACGGAACTCGCTAGCGCAGAATGGCCGTCTTGGCTGGCTTCTGTTGCCGGAGAAGCCATCAAGGGATGGGTGCCTCGCTGCGCAGATTCCTATGAGAAGTTAGACAAAGTTAGTTGATCTTCCGATGATGAAAGAAATTATATTTTGGCTCTTTGAATCTCTCTTGGTGACCTGAAATAGCAACTTATGTTGTCTGTATTGTTATAGATTGGACAAGGGACTTACAGCAGCGTGTACAAAGCTAGAGACCTGGAAACGGGAAAGATTGTGGCGATGAAGAAGGTTCGGTTTGTGAATATGGATCCAGAGAGTGTCCGCTTTATGGCCAGAGAGATACTCATTCTTCGGAAGCTTGATCACCCTAATGTTATGAAGCTTGAAGGTCTAGTCACCTCTAGACTCTCAGGTAGTCTCTACCTTGTCTTTGAGTACATGGAACACGATCTCGCAGGTCTAGCCGCAACTCCTGGAATCAAATTCTCTGAAACTCAGGTACTACATATTTTGTTTTCCTATAGACTTGGAACTTTCGAAAACTCAAGCAAGAAGAGAGTGTTACTTTGTTTTCAGATCAAGTGCTACATGCAACAACTGTTCCGTGGGCTCGAACATTGCCACAGACGAGGAATCCTCCACCGTGATATTAAGGGATCGAATCTCTTGATTAATAACGAAGGTGTTTTGAAGATTGGTGATTTCGGGTTGGCCAACTTTTACCGCGGTGATCGAGATCTGCAGCTGACAAGTCGCGTTGTAACCTTGTGGTACAGAGCGCCTGAGCTGTTGCTCGGTGCCACTGAGTATGGACCAGCCATAGACCTGTGGAGCGCAGGCTGCATTCTCACTGAGCTCTTCGCCGGAAAGCCTATTATGCCAGGACGTACAGAAGTAATGAAACACTCTAGTACCGTTTTTGTAGGAACAGAGTTTGAGCATTGAGTCACCATCTATTCCTATTTTGATTCTCAGAGCCTTATGGTGAGATAATTGTTTTTTCTGCTTCTCAGGTGGAGCAGATGCACAAGATCTTTAAGCTCTGTGGTTCACCCTCGGAAGATTATTGGAGAAGAGCAACTCTGCCACTTGCAACAAGCTTTAAACCGAGTCACCCTTACAAGCCTGTTCTTGCTGAAACCTTCAGTCACTTCCCTGCATCAGCTTTGACCCTCATAAACAAGCTACTGGCAATAGAACCTGAGAAACGTGGATCGGCTGCTTCGGCATTGAGGAGCGAAGTAATCTATTGCTACTAACCCGAAATCCATGTTTCTTAAAGAAGTTATTAGATGCATTGTCATGATCAGTTTAAAACTTTATTCTCTTCAGTTCTTCACGACGGAGCCACTCCCTGCTAATCCATCAAACTTACCTAGATACCCACCAAGCAAGGAACTTGACGCTAAGCTTCGTAACGAAGAAGCAAGAAAGTAAGGCATCTTCACTTCACTGTTCCTTCTCTCTTGTGGGGCTTTCTTATTAAGTTTTTTGGTTGCAGACTAAGGGTAGAGGATAATAAGAGAAGAGGGGGAGAGACTGTGACAAGAGGACGACCAAAAGATCTCAAAACTGCCCAGACACCTGAATTTATGGCCGCAGGGCAGTCCAAGGTCACGTGCATAAGCCATAAGTTCAAAACAGACGAGGAAGGTGGAACCGGGTTTAGGATTGAACCACCCAGAAGAGGAATCCAGCAGAATGGTTACGCTCATGCTTCTACAATGGTTCACCCAAGTGTTGCTAATACAGAATGGAACAGAGGAGGAAGCATCAAAAGGCAAACTCATGCAGAGCTCAAGTCTAGGATATCCCAAACAGGAGACTTGTCTGGTGATTCTTGTAGGAGAGCTTCAGACAGAGAATACTCAACCGTAAGCCTCCTTTTTTTTGGTTCCCCACTCCAGTTAAATTGTGTACCACGTAACCTTTTGAGTTGTTTTGGGCTGTGATCAGGGAAACGCACCAAGGAAAAACAGAATCCATTACTCAGGGCCATTGATGCCTCCTGGTGGAAATCTTGAAGAAATGCTCAAAGAGCACGAGAAGCAGATCCAACAAGCTGTCCGTAAAGCCCGTGTCGAAAAGTCTGCAATGAATAAAACAGGGCAACAGCAGCGTTACGCAGGAAGAAATGCTCGGTAGCTAAAAGAGAGAGAGAGAGAGAGAGAGAAAGCAAGAAGAAGAAGAAGAAGAAGAAGAAAATTTAAACAACATAGCACATGTTTTGAGGGTTTCATTAAAGCCATAGAAACTCATTAAGCGTTTTTTGTTTTGCCTCTTCTGTGCGTGAAGCCAGGGATTGATGCAATGTATAGTCAAAATTTGTTTTTCTTAGGCCAATGAGACTGACCACACTAAAATGTCAAACTTCCTTTTGTACATACACACAAAGGCCTCTATTGAGTGGAGAGTCAAGCAAACATGTATTTGCAAGCGAACCAAATATAACTCCAAAATATTTGCTACTCATTTGGAAGTAGTCTGACTCTTATTTCTTCTTCAAGCTGACAGCAAAGTTCCACGACAAAAGAAACTGGACTTTTGAGATATTATAACACTTTTTGCATTAACAAGTTCGTTCTAACCTCCCTCTCATCAGAAACTCAAGATTCAATTCATATAAATAATTCCACTACAAATTTTAGTGGTGAACAAGTTTTAAGTTCAAACCTTTTAGGACCTTTGATTTATATGTGTCTTTTTTTTTTACAAGTTAAAAAAATCATATTACTATGCATGAAGTAGAAAATTGAAAATTCATTAATAATTAACAGAATGTCAAAAATCAAACAGAATTATTGGTCATAGTTCAGCATTTTCAATATTGACGATTTTCTTACAAAGATACAAACAGATAAAATCGTGTTGAATTTGGCAATCAGCTACGTAGTTTTTATGAAAAGAATTCTCCTTCTACATTTTTATAGGATTTATAGACTCTTAATTGTTTTTATGATTATTATTTAAATTGCCTTAATGAATGGTGGGAACGCTGGAACATCGGGACGAATTAAAGCTAGAAATGTGGGTAATAAAACAAAGAAGAAGAAAAGGTCTGAAAGTAAAGAAAATAGGAAGAGACCAGAGTCGTTGGATTTGTAAGTAACTGCAGACTCGTTCAAAAGACCATCCTCACTTTCCTAGCATCCAAGTAATCAAAAATTACTTTCACCCTGATTACCTCTCTATTTAACCTCCTCACTTGTTCAATCATCATTAACCAGTAATTACTCTTTTCTTCTTTTCTTTTTTTTTTTCTGTTTTCTTCTCTATACATATTTTGTATTTAAAAAAAAAGAAAAATACATTTCCCTGTATTTTATTTTTTTTGGTGGGTATAAAAGAAAACACAAGACAAGAATGACATTCAATGCACCTCCTTCAGCGGTATTAAGCTTTTGTCTGCCTTGCAAATATCTTTTATCCTTAGTGTCAAGTTTTGGTCCGACTTCTCCAAATATATATCACATGAATAATGTAGTTTTCATCAATGAGACTCTAACATTTGATCATATCCTTTCTTCACTTTATCTCATTTTTTATTTTTTGCTATAAAAAAATGTAAGGTTTCAAATGTTGGTGCTCTTGAAATAATTCTGATCATTTAAATATTTTCTAAAAATTTAGCGATGAACATTAACTCATTCACTATGCTGAAAATTTCTTGAAACGCCACAACATATGGTATCTCAACAGGTTGCCTTTTTGACATTTACTATCATCTAGATATAAATCTTACCAAATCTTGATCAGGATGATGCGGATAACAAAGGAAGATCAACAGAAAATAATAATCACCGGCAAATGGATTACAACGATTGGTTACCGGTTACGGCGTCTAGAGAGGCCAAGTGGTATTACTCCGCCTTCCACAATGTCACGGCCATGGTCGGCGCCGGAGTTCTCGGTCTCCCTTTCGCCATGTCACAACTTGGCTGGTAATTTTTTGGAAAAAAAGAAGTTTTTCGTCTTCTTCACAAAAAAAGTTGCAATAGACGATTAATTAATATATTATTAAAACAGGGGACCTGGACTTGTTGCAATTATGTTATCATGGGCTATAACGTTTTACTCGTTGTGGCAAATGGTGGAGTTACACGAAGCTGTTCCCGGGAAACGGTTTGACCGTTACCCGGAGCTAGGACAAGAAGCGTTCGGACCAAGACTAGGTTACTGGATCGTCTTGCCGCAACAGCTTCTGGTCCAGATAGCTTCTGATATAGTCTACAACGTGACCGGAGGCAAATCGCTTAAGAAATTCGTCGAGCTTCTTTTCCCTAATCTCCATCATATCCGTCAGACTTATTACATCCTCGGATTCGCTGCGCTTCAAGTCGTCCTCTCTCAATCTCCAGATTTCAACTCTATCAAGATCGTCTCTCTTCTCGCTGCCCTTATGTCTTTCTTGTATTGTCACCAAAACCAAACCCTCAAAAGAAAATAAAAAAGTCTTTGTTCTTTTTTCTTTTTTCGTTCTGATCTCTTTGGAATTTGTTTGTAGTTACTCAATGATTGCATCTGTCGCGTCAATAGTGAAAGGAACGCACCACCGTCCATCTGAGTACGGAGTCAGAGGAGACACGACGGCCTCAATGATCTTTGACGCGTTTAACGGCATTGGAACCATAGCGTTTGCGTTTGCAGGACACAGTGTGGTTCTTGAGATCCAAGCTACTATTCCTTCAACTCCTGAAATACCTTCGAAGAAACCAATGTGGAAAGGAGTCGTCGTGGCTTACTTAATCGTCATCGTTTGTTACCTCTGTGTGGCTATCTCCGGTTACTGGGCTTTTGGTGATCATGTTGAAGATGATGTTCTCATTTCCCTTGAGAGACCTGTCTGGCTTATTGCTGCGGCTAATTTCATGGTCTTTATCCATGTCATTGGAAGTTACCAGGTCTAGTTTTTTTTTCTTGTTCTGTTTCGTTTATAAAAATGTGATGATTACAATGTGACTGATGATCATCTGGACAGGTTTTCGCGATGTCAGTGTTTGACACGATCGAGTCATATCTGGTGAAAACACTGAAATTCACTCCTTCGACAACACTGCGTCTAGTCGCACGTAGCACATACGTTGGTTAGTTCTCGTATTCTAGCTTCTTTTTCACATTTATTTTCTGGAGATATGTAAACTGAGATTCTTGGGTTTGTGCAGCATTGGTATGCCTTATAGCAGTTTGTATCCCCTTTTTCGGAGGTCTTTTAGGGTTCTTCGGTGGCCTCGTCTTCTCATCAACCTCATACTTCGTAATCCACTCTACAAAATACAATGAACATAACTCTGGTTGTCTGTAAACATTAGATTTTAAAGATGGATGATATATACTCTCTACCACTGTAATTTTCAGTTGCCTTGCATTATATGGTTGATCATGAAGCGACCAAGAAGATTTAGCTTCCATTGGTTTGCCTCTTGGGTTAGTCTTTCTTTCTTGATTTCACAAGGCTCTAGTCACAAGCTGACCAACATAGTAAAACTCTCTAATCTGTTGTTTAACCACAGCTAGCAATAACAATTGGGGTCTTGATAGCAATTTTCGCGCCCATTGGAGGAATGAGACACATTATCCTTTCAGCAAAAAGCTACAAGCTCTTCTCATAGGCTTTCAAAAGCCTAAAGCAACTACCATCACAACAACTTCTTATAAAGCCTTTTAACTTAGCCGTCTAGTTGGGAATATATAGTTTAGATATTTGATTCTTTGGGATTTCTCATTTCTTTTGTCTTCTCTTCCATGGAGTGTCTCTCTTTTTTTTTTTTTTTTTCTATAACCCTTCCGTCAAGAACTGTCTTCCGAATTGCTTCTGGATATCCGTGAAGGCTTCTACGTGCTCTGGCACGAGGCTGTGACGGATGTTCTCTCCAACCAGTCATGTAAAATCATCTTACAAAGGAATACCATACGATCTGTGGTCAACCGCTGGCTCTGAACTTGCAGATTTTTAGCATATTTTGGTCTTTTCTTTTGAAGTCTATAGATTTTCTACTGCAGTTAAAGAACTAAATGGCTGTGTAAAATTCAAAGCTTTTGGTTTTGGATTGTAATAAAACATCTGAATAATGTGATTGACTTTTCCGTTTTTTTGCTGTTGAGTTTGTGTCAAATGTGTGTTCACCAACCTCACGATATGGAGTATGTTTCACAATGCACTGAAATATGCGAAACAGAGAAGCAAATTAGATAAAATTCGTGAAAGATATATGTTTTTTGCCATGGTATAGAACCAACTTGGCTAAATTTTAAGCTTCACTGATGTCAATGTCTATGTACTTAACACAATGAATTATCTCCATATTTAACTTTGTAACATCGACATTGTATCTCAAAATATTCTTTGAAAAACTATCTTGTTCAGGTCTCTCCTATAAAGGGCCTTTCACAATAAAAAGACATGTTGTAGTCGAGTAAAAGAATAGTACTACTGTAATTTGTAACTGCTATATTACTCTTTAGTAATTTTTTAAACTGGTCCTCTAAGGTGATGACACCAAAGCCTAAATTAACTATCGAAATTATTTTTGTTGATATCGACCAATCAATTTGAGACACACCACTGTAATTAACCACCACATGGACGAAGCCCAAAAAGAAAAATTAAAATCGTTTGTCCCTTTGTCCCCTCTCTTACTTGAGCACTCAAATTAACACAATCTATCTCCCTCTCTCCCTCACAATGACGACTAATCTCCAATTTCCGATTACTCTGAAACTCATTTTTTCTAGCTTAGCTTCTCTCGTCGTGATCACTCTCTTCTTCATCACAAGAACTGATTTATCACCGTCATCATATCAGCCGGCGCCGGACAGAACTATCCGGATCTCAAACTCCTCCACCAGAATAAAAAGGTTACAGAGTCCTGAATCTGTGAACTGCGGTAAGATTCCTCCTTCGTTGGCCGATGCTCTAGTCCACTACGCCGCCTCCAATTTTACTCCCCAGCAAACACTCTCCGAGATCTCCGTCACCAAGAAGGTAACAAACACTGTTTACATGCAATCCAAATTACGCAATTCACATTGTTAATTGGCCTAAATCAAGAACTCAATTGGTTGGTTCAATTCGGAAAAAAAAAAAATCAAATATAATGAGCAATATAATGATTGGAGCATAGTGTACGTGTAACACATGTATAGTGTATAGTGTATCTGTGTAGCCGTTAGTGTAACATGTGATAATAATGGTTTGTATTAGTGTATCATGTATGTATGTGTGTGAATTGTATTGTGGACTATATTAAAAAAAAAAAAACTTAAATTTGCATCAGGTCTTAGACAAGAAGTCGCCGTGCAATTTTCTGGTATTTGGTTTGGGCCACGATAGCTTGATGTGGGCGTCGCTGAACCACGGAGGAAGAACAATCTTCTTAGACGAGGACGAGTCATGGATTCGCCAGATCGCTGACAAGTTCCCGTCTCTGGAATCGTACCACGTACGGTACCATACCAAGGTAAGAGACGCGGCGGCTCTGATGTCGGCGGCGAGAGATAGAGAAGACTGCCGTCCCGGCGTGTCGATGGATCTTAGGGTTTCTAAGTGCGAGCTCGCGCTCAACGGCTTACCAGAGGTGGTTTACGAGACGGAATGGGATCTAATCATGGTGGATGCTCCGACGGGGTTTCACGCAGAAGCTCCGGGACGGATGTCGGCGATTTACACGGCGGGGATGATCGCCAGGAGACGGAAGAAAGAAGGAGAGGCGACGGCGGTTTTTGTGCATGATGTAGATCGGACGGTGGAAGATGAGTTCTCTATGGCGTTTCTGTGCGGAGGTTACATGACGGAGCAACAGGGAAGGCTCCGCCATTTTACGGTGCCTAGTCATCGGAACTTTAATTTCACCGGCGGTAATTTCTGTCCATAACCCGCCGAATATTAAAAAAATGATTTTTTTTTTTAATGATATTTTTGTAATTCCCCTGTCAATGTCACAAAGTTATTAAGCTAAAACCAGTAGTAGATCAAAGAGAACGATTTGACTCAAAATGTTTTGACATGAACAAAACTCAAAAACGTTACAAGAACAAAAAAAAAACAAGAAAACAAAGACACAACACGAAGTTTAATTTTTAATTTCGTTCTTGATTGTCTTCATAATAAGGATGGTCTCTAGTTGAGACTAGCCAGTTCTTGAATGTTGATAGGAAACGCGACGGTGCGATCACCAGCAAACGCCTTTTTAGCCATTATGAGATTAACTTTCTCCGTCGGATGAAAAGCGTCCCAAAACAGATACTGGTCTCTGTCAGGACAAGGCGTTTCAAACGGAAGACAAGTGATCTGTCCTCTGTTCCGTCCTATCCCACAACATCCCTTGTCCAAAGTAGTAAACCCTACAAAACCCAACACACTATTACATTAACATCGAGATTAAGAGTTTTTGGTCTTAGCCAGCTTAATATCTGCTAATTACCATAACCGGCTGGATTAGCGATGATGTCTTCGTAGATATGAGCGATGTCGAGGTAAATGAATTTAGCATCCGGGAGATTCTGGTTAAGATTAGAGATCATTGTTTTGACGTTTGTGTTGAAAGGAAGAACAAGCTGGTTCACTTCGGCCGAGCATTTACCGTCGGTTCCTTGAGCCAGAATACTCGGAATGCATCCCATTCGTCCAAGTCCAGCCACTACAAATTTCCGACCACCGAGATTATACAGTCTCTGCATTACCAAAAGGAAAAAAAAAAACACATTATGTTTACATTTTGGTTTCTTGCTTAATTAGTACTATTAATTCTTTCTTTTTCTATGTATTACGGTGAGCTGATTGGCGTAATGTTGAACCAAGAGATCGCCGAATTGTTGGGCGTTGAATTGGCTACGGGTAGGGAAATTGGGCATCAAGTAATTATTGAGATAGTCGTTGCTTCCCATTCCAATGAAGAACAAGCTTCGAGCCACCGAGTCTGCAATGGACACTGGACCACCGGACTTACTCGCCACCTGATCTAACGTTGTCTCAAAGTTATGAATCTGCTGGTCGAACGGTATTCGACCCACCTGATCATCAGATCATAAACGCATTGAGAACATATGCTCATCTGACTACCATGTTAGCGCTTTGAAAATATTTGAGTTGATTTTTGAATTTTTTTTTAATGGAGTATGAAAATAAAATCATTACTTCTCAACATCTATATATGTCAAATTTATTTATTATTTTACTAAATGATTAAATATACTAAATACAAGGTACACGAGATATTAGCAAGTCCTTTAAGGTATTAAAACACAGACGAATAAATTTGAGGTGATACATTGGTTTTCGAAAATTATATATATTTGAAAATCATGTGAGTATATATAATATGTACTTGTTAGAAAATGTATAATACAAAATAATTCTAAGAAACAGTCTGTGTATAGACTCTATGTACTTGTTCAAAATGTAAAATGTTACATGCAGCTTACAAAGTTTCCTCCAGTGTCAGGAAGAATCCCTGCGGCTGCGGAAGCGTAGTTGACACCACGAAGTACTTGATCTCCGGTAGCTTCCGAGTACGCCGGAATCAATGGCAACCCCAATAGTTGAGCTATATGATAAGTTCATGCATGCATCAAAGTACTTCATCGATCAGCCTCATCCAAACTTCAATTATTTTTTATTACCTTTTTCTAAATTAGGAGGAAAAGATCGAATACATGTTTTGAAGAAAAAAGAAACAAGATTTAAACCAACATATACGTTTATATATGCATATATGCAGTAAAAAAACGTACCAATCCCATCGACCATGGTTAAGCCATTGCAGAACCGTCCAGTCGGACCGCCATTGAAATCGATGCCATACGGAAAGTAATTGGCTTTAGCAAAGGAAGGGATGTTATTGTTGTTCCCATTGTCTATGAGAGAGTCACCAAAGACAAACAGTGCCGGCACAATGCCATCACTGCCGTCTTGTTTGACCAATGGAGGCGGAGGAGCAGAAATAGGTTCCTCAACCACAACTAAAGGAGGGGGAGGAGCAGAAATAGGTTCCTGATCAACCACAACTAAAGGAGGCGGAGGAGCAGATATAGGTTCCTGATCAACCACAACTAAAGGAGGCGGAGGAGCAGAAATAGGTTCCTCAACAAAAACTAGTTGGCCGGAGACGCCATGCAGAAGTTGGAGAACCACCGCGAGAAGAGCTGGGAAGTAGCAAAGTAGCCGGAAGTGGAAAGCCATTTTGAAGTTGTTTGAGTTTGAGAGGTGTATGTTAATTTTGTAAGGTTAATTTTGGGGTGAAGGAAAGTAGAATTTAAGAGATTTATAGAGGGAGAGAAGAGGGGCGGTTGGTGAAGAGTAGTAAATGTACACAGTAATAACAGCCATTCACGACAATCGCAATATGTGAGTTATGGTTTATATACTTGTATTGTTTCTTCTAGCATGTCCATAAAATCGTTACATGTATTTGTCTACATATCTACTATATACACACAGGTTTCGAAGTGAATGATTTACGTATGCAGATATACAAATACAATACTATTTACAATTAATGTTATATCGATGGAAATGATGAAAGCTATGATATTCAGAATTACGTACGTACTGGTTGAGTTAGTGAAAGATTTGAAAGTGATCAGTTCAACTAAACAAAATCTCATTTACAAACGACTAGTTTTCTTAAGCTCACGAGGAAAAAGCACTTTCATCACAATTAAATAAAAATAAAGAAAAATAAGAAGAGAAATGTTGCATTTAAATCGTCGTTATTCTTAATGGCGTTTAAGCTTTCAAGGTAACACAATCGTGAAGACCAATTATATCGAAGAAGCGAGCAGAAAAAGCAACAACTCAGTTTCTTCTAATTCAAAATGATGGTTTACTAATTTTAGGGTTGACTATAAATGTTGACTTATTGGATTGTGTAATGAAAGGATATAAACCTGGGGCCCAATAAATGGTAGTCGTTTTTTTTTACCATAAGTGGTAGTCCAATGACCTTTCATTGATAACAATGTAATTAAATACACTGAAAAAAGAGAGGCTAGGTATCCTCAGTTAAACCCAAAAAATATAAGCCACAAATTCCAAACATAGATAGAAACCAGAAAGAGTTTAAGTACGTACACACCACACTTGTAGTCATTTTATTGCTCACACCAACAAATTAAAAACAAGAGAAAAAAAATTACAAATAGATCTTCAACAGCCAAGCAGAGTTCCAAAGGCTTTATTATAATTATGTGTGATTTAACAACACTAATTATACTTACCAAGATTATTTGAATTCGTAAGACATAGTCTTCAAATATCCTATGGTCTAGAACTGAAATATTTCACTTGGCATGGTTAGCGGATAAGAATAGTTAGTCTCCACAGTTGCGAAGTTAGCATCTAATATGTTATTGTTGTTCTCCTCTATCTGCATTATTTCACCAACACAACAACAAAACATATCATTAGGCCAACGCAGTCTACAGATCATCGGAATAGTGTGTGTGACTATATATAATATATATCAAAAGATACAATTGGATAGAATTCTGCTCTAGATCTCTAAGTTCATAAAATGAGCTATGATGAGAATGTCATAGCAAATTTGTTACCTTTTCGAGGAGATACTTGTTGGCATTTTTGAGGACTCCTTCCTTCACACACACAAAAAAACCCGTAAAACAACGTTAAATTTAACGTTTTATGTTTTGTTTTTATAAACCAAATTCCTGACTCATACTAATTGTTAATTTGTTATGAAGCTGAATATACAATGATGTTATGTGCTTATACCTTGTTCCTCAAGGACTGAATTTCTTGAAGCATAATCTCCATCTGCAATTTTACATACAAACTTCTTTTATTTGATAGAAACATATAACTTTTCTAATTATCAATATTTTAATATTCACTCTCCCTAACATATTGATTTAACATTTACGTATGCATTAATGCATGTATACCTTAGCAGAGCGGATCTGAGAAATCCAATACTCAAGATGCTTCTCAAGCAGAAGAAGATCTTCAAGATTCATCGCCCCATCTCCTCCTCCAAACATATACCTGAATCCATTTTATTATATATATACGTATGAATTTATAACCCCATATAATCAACTTAGTAAGGAAATAGTGTGTAGATAATTAGAAAAATATATATACCGTATTCCTTTCTGAAGCATCTCAATCTCTTGCTTAAGCACATTGACCTCATCCTTCGGATTCTAGATAATCAAATTTCGTTTCAGTATTTCTATTATTTGTAGATAAAATTTCAAACCGGGTGTAAAAGATGCATGCTGAGTTCCAATTAGTAAGCATGTCCCGATGTCCGTACAGATACGTACATGTATTTACTCCAAAAAATAAAGTATACATATAGGCATCAATAAAATCATACTATGTACTAGTTCCGAGCGTGTCAATGACAACAGTTTAGGGCTACCTTTCTAAAGTGTGCAACTTTTATTAAAAGGTTGTGCTGATTTATAAATCAATAATTCTTCCTTCGAAATATAATGTGATTAAAGTACTAAAGATACAAATATTTTAAAGTGTGATATGTGTACTGTTGTCTCTAAAGTATCTTTTACTTACTTTAACAGTAATTAATTTGACTTGTTTTGCTTTACCCAAAAAATTGAAACAAATAACTTGTTTTGTTTTTCCATTATATACTTGTAGTACAAAGTTCCACGATATGTGAGTGGCTCACAGTAGTCGAAAATTTAATAAATCGGAGAATGGGAGAGCTAGGTGCAATGAATGTTTACTTCATAACTATTAATTTCATGTAGAATCGGAATCAGGTGCCCTACCTTACTTACTATTTTTTCTTCAAATCAATTAACAACGTCCAACAGAGTCTCGCTTTGCATGTCAACACGTGTTATCAATAGTAGCATATTAAAATAATTATATTTATATAGAAAAATGGAGAAAAAGAAAACTAAATTACCCCAAATTAAAGAACGAAATGGAAAGAAGTAATTAACAGTGTAAGTATATGAGATATTAATTATCAAGCACCAGCTAGTTTTGGTCAACCCAAAAATGCTAAAGAAAACCAAACATATTCAACAATCAATCCCAAAATACAAAGAGAAAGTTCTATATATAAGCAAGCAATAAAATAAAGAAAGAAAATGAAAGAGGCGAGAGACTTTAAGTCTCAGACTTACATGATTTGGGGGTTGAAGTTGTTCTTGAGCAGTAAAAGTAGCAGAAGAAGAACCACGACCACCACCAGTACAATTCATGTACTTTTCAATCATCCCCTCCATTGTTCTAATTTTTTAATCAAAATTCCCATATATATAAGTTTATACTTAATTACATATAAACACAAATACAAATATGAACACTATGAGATATATATTAATACCCTTTAGTAGCAAGCTCAAAGAGCTTCCCCTGAGGAGAAAAAATCACAACACCAATCTCGGCGTCGCAGAGCACAGAGAGCTCCTTAGCCTTCTTGAGAAGACCGGTTCTCCTCTTGCAGAACGTCACTTGTCTGTGAACCGGGTTCTCGATCCTCTTCAGCTGAATCTTTCCACGAGCCATCTCTATCTGATGATCTAACGTTTAGAATTTGTGTTTAACTTTGGATTTGGATTTGAAGTTAGAACGTGGATCAACCTCCCACTAGTTTGAACTAGCTTCGAGGTTCCCCACTTACTGTTTGGTTTCTCTTTTTTTCTTGGGAGAAAACTGTAAACTTATGACCAAACTCATGCCACCTTCTTCTCTTTATATATAATTTCCATTATCAGATTCTCCCACTCACTTCTCTCTGCTTCTTAAAGCACTTTTTTTCTCCACAGCCTTTTTTCTCTCATATATAATATGTATACGTATGTGCTCATATATGTTAGTATGCATTCCTACAAAGTATATAGCTTTACATGCGAAAGCTCAATCTAAAGCATTGTTTGTTATTTTATGGCTTTGTATATTATACTAGCCCTTTCTTCTATAGCTTGTATAAAATTAACTTCTAGGTTATACTTGATTGATTGATCTTACATCGGATGTGATATATGACCTGACATCCACTAATTGATACAAAAGTTTACTCTATATATTGATACAAAAATTTTACTCTATTTAACTATCTAATAATCCAAATATTTTTCTATTTAATATGTTATTTTTCTATTATGGTGAAGAATGTAAAATTGAGAAGAACATACTAAAACTTGTGAGATAGAGAGAAAGATTTAAGTATGGACAATATCAACTTTCTATTCACCAAAACTGCTCTAATACATGAGAGAGGTTGGATTCCGTAAGTAATAGACGTAACTCTTACCCGAAACCTAACTCGAGAGTGAAGAATGGCCACACACTTATACACTAGTCCCATTTACACTCAATTTTTCGCTGTGGGATTGATAACGTGTGCTCTCCCTAATATATATGGTCACATAATGATTATAGTGGTAAAAAAATGAGTTCCCAAATGGCATGTGATTCCGTTTTTTTTTATAACAACTGTTCATTAACTGATATATGATTTTTTTCAAACTAGATTGATATTTTGGTTTTTTAATGATTCTAAAATTTCTAATCATTTCTTTCTAGCACATTTTTTTCCATGAAATTTGCATTTAGACATGATTAGAGATGTATATATATATATCGTTGAGATAAAAGGTCTTGGAGTGGTTATCGTTGATGATTTGAATGCAAATGAAGTGGATTAATAAACATGAAGCTTGGACCAAAAGAGAAGTTGAAGCAAGAAGAGGGGTAATAAAGATGGCAGTAGTCTCGAACCCACAAATGGAGTGGATTAAACCAAAAAACATGAAGCTTGGACCAAAAGAAAAGTTGAAGCAAGAAAGAGGGGTAATAAAGATGGCAGTGGTCTCGAACCCACTGTGCCGTGAAGACGCGCAAGAACCAAGTGTGGAGGAGCGGACTTGTGCAGTGGGCTGCGGAGAACGCAAATCGATGTAACCTTTAACTCTAAAATAATTTTCGACACTGTTCCAAGGGAAGACCATTTATATAGAATGGTGATTCTTATTATTAAATGATTGACTTACATACACGATATATATAGAGAAACTAAAGAGAATATACAGAGGAGATATTGACAGAATGATAGAATCATGTATGGAAAGTGTATATCAAGTGTATATCCTTAACATGCCCCCTCAAGATGGACGAAGTGAAGTGAGTCCAATCTTGGACATAAGTGGTGTAAACCGTGCTAGCGGAAGCGGTTTGGTGAGGCCATCAGCAAGCTGATCAGACGCGGAGACATGTGAGACACGGAGGACTTTGGACTGAACCAGGTTGCGAATATGATGGTAATCAACATCAACATGTTTCATCCTGGAATGGAACACTGGATTGGCGCAGAGGTAGGTGGCACCAATGTTGTCACAATAGATCACCGGAGGGATAGTTTGATTAACACCAAGCGTGTTGAGGAGAGACCGGACCCATTGAACCTCAAACGCAGTATCAGCAACTGATTTGTACTCTGCTTCAGTTGAGGAGCGCGCAATGGTGGACTGTTTCTTAGCGGACCAAGAGATCAAATGTTTGCCAAGATAGACCAAGTGGGCACCAGTGGAGGAGTGATCATCTTTATTACCAGCCCAGTCTGCATCTGATTATGCGTGGAGTGATAACTGATTGTCTGAAGAGTAGTATAGGCCACGATCGCGGGTACCACACAAATATCTGAGAATACGCTTGGCTGCCGACCAGTGTTCTGTTGTTGGGCGGTGCATGTATTGGGATAGCTTGTTAACCGCAAAAGCTATGTCCTGGCGAGTGAAGATAAGATACTGAAGACTGCCAATGACCATGCGATACTCAGTAGGGTTCTCCAAGACCGTACCTTGTAGTTGAGTAAGTGGCTGCTTGTCATCCATTGGCGTGGCAAGAGGCTTGGCTTCTAGCATATTGACTCGTCTCAGAAGATCAGTAATATACTTGGACTGAGTGATGGTTAAACCTTGTTTATCTCGGACCACTTCAATACCCAGAAAGTAACACAAGGCACCCAGATCTTTCAAAGAAAATCTTGCACCAAGACGATCAATAAACATCTGCACTTTCGATGGTGAGTTGCCTGTGACGACAATATCATCAACATATACGAGAACGAAGAGGGCAATCTCATCAGTAATGAAGGTAAACAGAGAGGCATCAGCAAGAGAATTATCAAACCCGAGGCTTAAGAGATATGTGCGGAGAGCATTATACCATGCTCTGGGAGCCTGTTTGAGTCCGTAGATAGCCTTCTTTAGCTTGCAGACATAGTCAGGGCGGTCAGCATCAACAAAGCCTGGCGGTTGCTCCATGTAAACAACTTCTTCTAATGGACCTTGCAGAAATGCATGATTGACATCAAGCTGCCGAAGAGGCCAATTCAGAGTCGTTGCAAGACTGAGAATGGAAAGACCAGAGGCACGTTTGATGACTGGGCTAAAGGTCTCAAATTAATCGATGCCAGGGCGTTGAGTATAGCCTTTAGCCACTAGACGCGCTTTGTACCTTTCAATGGTGCCATCCGGATTGCGTTTGATTCGAAAAACCCAGCGACAGCCAACAACATTATCAATGCCGTCAGGAGGAACCAAATCCCAAGTTTCTTCAACGATTTGATTATCAATATTCAGTGGTCATAGCGTGTCTCCAATGCCAAGTGCCGAGAGCCTGTTTGTAAGTAGCAGGTTCAACATTAGCATAATCCTCTTTGGCTTGAGCTAGAAACCCATACCTTTGATTCGGTTTCGCAATATTGTTTTTAGCACGAGTTGTCATCGGATGTTGATTAACCAACGGAGCTGGAGGTACAGCCAGCTGAGAATCTGCACCTGATGTAGATGGGGAAACAGAGCCTGTACCAGGTTGATGTTCTTGTTCCGCAGAAGCAGAGGCATCAGTTTGAGCCGAAGTAGACGGAGACTCAGCATTCACGGATGGAGCAGGAGACATATTGTCAGAGACAGAAACTGACTGAGGTGCTCCGTTCATGTCGTTTGTGGCAGGTGAAGAATCTTGACCCGGGTCCAGTATTGCACTGGGCTATGGGAGTGGCGCAACAGTTAGAGGAGCACTAACTGTGTCATCAGGAGGGGAAATTACCGAAGATGGTAATGAGGAGTCCCTTGACTTAGGAAAGATGTCTTCGAAAAATTCAACATGGCGAGAGACATAGAGTCGAGAAGTGTTTGGTTCAAAGCAATAATACCCACTCTGTGTTTGAGATTAGCCAAGAAATATGCAAGGAGCAGATCTTGGTTGAAGCTTATTGGTGGTATATGGTCTGAGACACGGGAAACAGAGGCACCCAAATACTCTAAGTTTTGAATAATTAGGTGGTTCACTAAAGAGAAGGGTATATGGAACTTGAAACCCGAGAGAAGATGATGGTAACCTATTGATAAGATAGATGGCTGTAGAGAAGGAAAAAGACCAAAACTCAAGAGGAAGAGATGCATGGGAGAGAAGAGAAAAGCCAGTTTCAATAAGATGGTGATGCTTACGCTCAGAAACTCCATTGAGTTGAGGAGTATGCGGTGGAGTGGTATAGTGGGAGATACCATTGGTGGAAAGATAATTGGCCATGACCACGAATTCTCCACCATTATCAGAGTAAAGAGTGACTATCCGGGTTTTGAGCTTATTCTCGACTAAGGCTTTGAATTTAATGAATGTTTCAAAAACTTCTGACTTTTTCTTTAAAGGATAAAACCAAGTATATCTAGTGAAGTGATCAACTAGAATGAGATAGTACTTGTAGACATCGAATGAGAGAACCGGGGAGGTCCAGACATCGGTGTATACAACTTCTAATGGTTTGGAAGTTCGAATCGTGTTTTCCCCAAATGGCCTTTTGTGGCTTTTGTAAAGCGAACAAGATTTGCAAAATAAGGAAGATGATGTTTTATTTGATAAAGGAAGATTGAAACTTGAAATAGTTTTATTCAAAAGGTCTACATTGGGATGACCTAACTTGGAATGCCAATCAGAAAATGAAGACTTAAAGCTAGAGAAAGCACAGAACGAAGACATGGAAGGCGACCACTCATACAGCCCATCTTTAACGTGTCCCTTTGCTACTGGAAGCCCCGAGTTGAGATCCTTCACCTGAAACATCATGGGATCAAAGGTAACCGCAACGTTATTGTCAACACATAGACGATAGACTGAAATCAAATTCTTCTCCATACTCGGTACATGTAAGACATTAGATAGAGATAGATCACGTGTATGAGAGGAAGAGAGATCGAGCCTGTGTTAGCTATCGGAAGAGCATGACCGTCACCAATGACAACGTTACCATTGCCAGTGTAAGGATCATGGAGAGACAAATTCTGCAGATCAGTTGTCATGTGATGCGAGGCACCGCTATCAAGGAGCCATGATGGTGTCTCATGTGGAGACGTGACTGCAACATTGGCCCGTGGTTGTTGTTGAACGAGGCGGCACTGATAGCATCGTTGCGCACTATGGCCATGTTTTCCACACGCCTGACATTTCCCTTTATAACCACGACGTTGAGAGGAGTCAGAGGAGTGAGAGGCACGTGGGTCTGAGAGACGCTGAGACTCCTGCGGAAGAGACGGAGACGAATTAGATCTCCAGTCAGAACGAGACGCAGCATTAGCAGAAGCCGGAAAATTGCCCGAAGAAGGCATAACACATACAAGTGCAGCTTCTCGATTACGAAGCTTCTCATGAAACTCCTCAAAAGAGACAACTGTTTCTCTATTTTGGATAGCATCACAGACAGCACGATACTCTTCTGGGATACCATCAATCACGTATTCAATGAGATCTTCAGTGTCAACAGCTTTACCGAGAAGAGAAAGCTCATCTGCTTTGGTTTTCATCAGCTGCATATACTCATCAATCGTTTTGGATCCTTTGGTACTCCTCTTGAGTTGATCCTTGAGTTGCTTGATATGTCCCCGTGATGGAGTACCATAGGTCTTGGCAAGAAGTTTCCAGGCTTCTAACGTTGTTTTGGCGTTCGTGACAAGAGCTTGAAGTGGAGTGGAGATCGTGCCCAGCAGTGCTGCAAAGATGAGTTGATCTTGACAGAGATGAGTGGTGTGTTTTGGATTCACCGTCGGGAGACCTTCAACAGTGATGATCTGTTCTGGAAGAACATATGAGTCATCAATGTACGCTTGAAGAGCATGACCTCCAAGGAAGAGGCAAATTTGGAGACACCACGACAAATAATTGGTCGTAGTTAACTTCGTGACTCCTGCCATATTGACAGAGAGAATTGGGGTTGACGGATCAGCCGGGTTTGGCAACGTATAAGACGAGGTTGCAGTTTCTGGTGTCGAGGCAGACATGATCTGAGACGGCTGAACGACGTTTGAGCCGGCGGCTAGGGTTGAGAAAAAGAGATTAAAGGTTTGAGATCTTTTTCTGCTCTGATACCATATAGAATGGTGATTCTTATTATTAAATGATTGACTTACATACACGATATATAGAGAAACTAAAGAGAAATACAGAGGAGAAGATATTGACAGAATGATAGAATCATGTATGGAAAGTGTATATGAAGTGTATATCCTTAACAATTTATCATGCCAAAATGATGTTTGCATGCATTCCATTTCTGATTTCCATGTTGTGAAACATCTTTGCTGTATGCCTTTTTTTTAAGACCTTTTTCTATATCCAAAACTCCAATTGTGTTTTGTTTCTTACAGCACACAAAAAAGAAAAAAATTGGTTAAGTATATTCGTATCCATTCTCTCCAAATCGATGATCTAGCTGAAAGCATTTTGCCATTTTCCATATTATCTTTAGTCCACAAACCAAGTTTATATCTTTTCATGGTATTAACCCGAATCCTCTCTCACTTTTTGGTTAACACAATTCTCTTCAACCAATTTTTTCTTTGTGCATTTTCAAGCATGACTAACACATATTATAATTCTGTTAATTATAAAATTAAAAACATCAATAACATATCTAAATCGATTTTTGATGGTTTTTACTTCTTTAGTTTTTTGAGGAAATAGTATGAAATTGGTTATTTTGCTACTTTAATCCCAAAAATAACCTCTTCAGCATAAGTCTGTAACAAATGCCCTTTATTTTTTTGTTATTTCAGTGGGTCTGTTACGTTTTTTTGTTTAGTGGTTTCTGTAACTGGTTGTAAAGAAAACAAGTTAGAGAAATAATATGACCAGAATAAAATTAACTCTTCTTCTGATGGCTTTTTCCTCTTCATTTTAGAAAGTTATAGTTTTCTGCAAAATTAGACTTTTCACTTATTATATTGGTCTCATTAATATTTGGAAGAATACAAATTCAACTTAAATGGTATATATTTCTATAAGAATTCACAGAAATTACAAATATATATATATATATATATGTGTGTGTGTTCTTTTAAAATATTATCTATGTGCATACTAAAGCAATAGTTTCCAGTTAAACCGTTTTTTTTTTCAGTTTTATGATCTTTCAATAGTTTCCGATTTGTGGAACTTCAACTTTTATAAATTTATATTTCCCATCCTTCATCATCTTGTTTGTTTCTTGCATATATCAATGTATAATCCTAGCTAAGATACCTATCAACACTCTTAGGCCATCTCCATCGTTCAGATACTTTCATTGGGCAGCTAACAAAAGTAACAATAATATTTTATTGTAATTTAGTGAGAAGATTGAATTTTATTTTGTTATTTTAAAATGGACTAATCATAGTTAAACACATGTACAAGTGGTAATGAAAAACGGTTCTCAGAAATTCTCCACCGAGACACGGTTCTATTTTTCAATATATTTTTCTTTTTTTAATTCCTAGAAACCCTCTCTCATATCTGCGATGGAGATGGCCTCATAGCTTACTTGTTTTGACCGAATTCCAATATAGGATCGAATGCATGTTGATATGTAAAAGTTGATGAAATTTCATCTCAAAATAAATTTATAATAACACATATATATTTTTCTTATATATCTATATATATTCAGTTATATATTTCTTACGTTTATCAACATGGAATTTTAAACCATTTTTAATTATTAAAGAAAAATTAAGTGATGGTCATTAAGCAATAAGCATAATTAGTCAATATTTAAAGAGGGTATCATGTGCATCTCATCGTAGTGGAGAACCAATGACCTGCCCATGTTAGGTTCCGATGTAGCCTTTTTTTGGTTATATGTAATTTATCTATTAATTTTTACTTTCTAAATGTTTTTTGGCCATCTTGCTTTGCCCTTTGTCTACGTGACAAACTCCTGAATCTTATTCTTCTTCAGCAGTACGTGGTTTTCAACTCACTTTTTCTTCTTGGGATATGGGATTATTTTCATATACATTAAATAGAGAATGCACCATTTTGTACTTGAAAGTCTGCGACTAACGTTCCAAAGATATACGGTACCTTCTTTTTTTCCCCCGAAATATACGGTACCTATGAACGAAGTTTTGGCTAAGTTCAATTATTTATAAGACCATTGTTGTAATCATCTGTTTTCTCTTTCTTATATCCTACTTTTGTATATATAAACAGAGATAAACTTTGACAAAAATAAATGGAGATATCTTATTTAAATAAAAACAGCGATAGAAAAATAAAACAAGTAGGATACTATTAGTAAGATCTATAGATTAATAAATTTGATATCAGTATAAGATTCATAGCTGGTCTTCAGCATAACAAAATTTGTGTCCCGTTATGATGCAATATATATAAAAAAAGGTAAAGAATCAAAAGTCTTCAATAGTTGTTATTATAATTTTCAAATTCATCTTTATAAATAGGATAAAGACAAAAAAGCTTCTCATTTAAAGTTAAAGACTAAATTAGTGGCAAGAAACCATAAATTAATTAGCTAATTTATCTCTTTTATTTCGAATTTAAATTATGAAGAATTTTCTCTGTTTTATTTTTATTTTTGTCATGAAAATCTTATAACAGAACCTATTAAAATAAGCTCATTTCATTGTAAAAATCACCTTTGATTCGAATTAAAAGTATATTTTATAATAAATAGTTTATATATTAACATTGTTCTTGTTTTATGTCAAGTGTATTTACATAAACTAAGTGTTGGAGTATATCATAAGCCTTCTACTACTTATGTGTCTTTTTTGATCCACCAACTAAACTTCATACTGCGTTTGAGGAACCTCAGTGTTTCCCTCTCTAATCTTGCTGTCCTGTTGTCCCCTACGGGTCCTTTGTACGATGCCTTTTGGTGTCTCTCTTTGCTTTTCCTTTTGGTGTTTTGTTGTTTTTGCTGTCTTTCTTTTGAACTCTGTCCGTCATTTCACAAGTATTACAAGTGTTAAAAAAATATATATATATCCAACCCCATTTTATTTTTCATTGTAAACTCCATTCATTCCAAACTCCATTTTACAGTAAAATCTTCTCCAATCATACTCCATCTCTAACTCCAAAATAGAATTAAAAAAGTGATTACTAGAAAAATACAGTAGTCATATTGATTACTCCATTTTTTACTCACTACTCTCTTTTTTTTTTTGACAAAAACAATCTTTCATTAATTAGTTAAGTCTCCTCTCGGAGATTAGAAACAAAAGACTATAACGTTTTTTGCGATGGAATCAGCTAAGAGATTCGAAGATCTCGGGATGAAACCGAAAGAGATTTTGTTGAAAGCTAAAGATAGATGCAGGATATCTTGGAGAATCCTGTGGAGCTCCTTTGAATTCGCATGTTGCATCGCCATGAAGATTGCAGTGGCTTCCGCCATGAGAGGTGAGCTTAGGTTGCTCCGGACTGCTTCTCCCTGTCTTTGCGGTTGATTTGTCTGTGAGAAAACCCAACCCAAGCCTCCCAGTTTCTTGCTAGTAGCCACGCTGTGTCTGTCTTACAATTGACTGATTATGGGTCTGATTGCAGGTGCCCGTACCTCCTTGCTGAGTTAGAGCTCTTCAGTTTTGTTGTCTGGGCCATCTGCCACTCTCTGGCTATAATAATTGCTCGCTGAACCGATTCCTCTGGCCATTGCGATTTGTCCTTGATTTTTTTTTTTGATTTCTTGCACACCAAATCTACCAAGCTAACCAGGGAAAGAGGGGGGCCAGATCCGAGGCCCGTTGGGGGGAGGCTTGTTGTCTGTTTGATAACTTGAATTCCTTGATACACATAGCCAATCCCGTGGATGTGGAGACCTTGTTTGAAAAGGGCTAGGGACCAAACTCTGCTCGCAAAGCTACATTTAAAAAGGAGATGGACTGTGTTTTTCTCTTCCCCGCAATGGGGACACTGTGTAATAGCGTTAATCGATCGAGCTTTGAGTGCTTCCCCTACTGGTAAGATTTCTCTTTTGACCCTCCATAGGAATAGTTATAGGCTTGTAGTTTTGGGGAGCATTGCAGGTTCCATATGTCTTTTTGCCAGTTCATGGGTTGGCTTAGGAGTTGAATATGTCCATGAATGTATGCTCTCTTAATCTCCTCATAATATCCTTCCCTTGGAAAGTTGGAGTGTAGATTCCGGTCTTGGATTGTAGCCAGATGGTTTTATCTTTTCCAATTAAGAAGCTTGGCCTTAAGCTTAGGATTCTTCTTCGTATAGTGGAAGGAGGCGTCTGATCTCTGCTTTATTCCATTCCTTATTGTTGTAGGAAATTAGATTGGATACGAGCCTTGAGCTGGACTCCTCTGTCGGTGGTCCCATAGGGCGGCGAGCTTCCTTTAGGGAGAGCCAGTCATTGTTCCATATAATGGTTTCCCTTCCATTGCCTAGAGCTGTGCCTAGGTTATTTTTGAGGAGGTCTCTACCCACACAGATGCTACGCCATCCATGCGATGCAGAATTGGGGACACTACAAGTCATGAAGCTGGTATCATGACAATACTTTACTAGTAGGATTCTTCCAAGCAGGCAATCCGGGTTTGTTAAGATTCTCCAGCTCACTTTCGCCAATAATGCATCATTGAAGCATTGCAGATCTCGCAAGCCCAATCCTCCATCTCTCTTAGATTGGGTAAGTTTACTCCAAGAGATCTAACATGTTTTCTTTTTTTCTCCATTTGCTGAGTCCCAGAAGAATCTGGTCAAAAATCCATTCATTCCAAACTCCATTTTGCAGTAAAATCTTCTCCAATCATACTCCAAAATAGAATAAAAAGAGTGATTACTAGAAAAATACTGTAGTCATATTGATTACTCCATTTTTTACTCATTACTCTATTTTAATATATATAAAAATAGAGTAAAGTTGGAGTAAAAATTAACTCTATTTTGGAATTACTCTATTTTAAAGTAAATTATAAATTAATACTATATTAAAGATATTCTAAAATTTATATCTGAAGTGTATAAGACAAAAACCATATCACACATTAAGTAATGAATTGTTAAAAAGACATACAAGAAAGAAAAAAATGAACTTTTTTTTTTGTGCAACATAAATATATTAAGCCCAAATAAAGTCTAGCCCAAACGAGGGGCATACAAACGTAGAGATAACTTGGCAAGCCCATCGGCTTCCTGGTTGTTTAAGCGAGGAATAAAGGAGATAGAGAAGAACTGAAAAGATGAGACTAAGATCTTGATATCTGCAAGAACACCAAACAGATTCTTGATGCAGCTACCGGATTGAATTGCTCTAACGAGCGTTTGAGAGTCAGACTTGAGTTGAATCGCAGAGATTTTATTCGAGATTGCATGATTTAGAGCTTCAGCAATTGCAAGTGCTTCTGCCATTAGAGGGGAATCGACATTTGCTTGGGTGGATGATCCTTGATTGATCAAGAGTGAGAGTTGGTTCTTATAGATCCAAGCCAAGCCCGCACGTCTGGTAGAGGCACACCAAGCTGCGTCCGTATGAATGATTAGGCAGTCTGGGTGGGACGCAGGTGGGGGCGGTTTTGGTGCTGACGAGATGTGGCGGGGGGTTTGATTGGCAATCTCCTGTGCTTGATTCCATTCCCGTGCATTACGAATTGCCAAAGAGATGATTTCAGCTGGGGAAATCATTCTGGTCTCAAAAATCATGAGATTTCGTGCATACCAGATACTCCAACAAAGCCAAGGGAAAATGGAGAAGGGCACACCACAAGGAGAAAGGCAGAGTAGCGTTCGCGAGTTTTTTAGCGCTGAGGCAAAGTCCATGTGGGAGCACGGATCGACTTCCTCCGAGAAGGGGGTCAGTTGCCATATCTGCTTGGTGAAGTTGCAGTGCAAGAACAGGTGAGCAGTTGATTCCTCCTCTCTGCAACGAATACATTTTGAGTCTGCGGTTATACCCCGTCTGTTCAGGTTAGTTCCTAGGGGGAGTGCGTTATGCATTATACGCCAAAGGAGGAGTTTAATTTTCGGTGAACATGCTATACCCCATATGTCACGATGCCAATTAGCTATAGGTATTTGATCCTGACTGGGTGAAGGAGGAGGAGCTCTGTTGACAACTGCAGTGTGATAGCCAGACTGTACGGAATAAGTTCCAGAATGGCGGGGTTGCCACCAGTAACAATCCTCAGCTCCTTTCGTACTAGGCCTCAGGCAGAGAATCGCATCCTTATGTAGGGGTAAGACTTCCTCTACTCGCTTTTCATTCCATTGCTGTAAATCGTTAGTGAGTAGATCCGATACTCGAAGGTCTAACTCACTCTCCTTGATTGGTCCGAACGGTCTAGAGATAGAGTCAAGGGACATCCAGGAGTCTCGCCAGACTTTAGTCTGCATACCATTTCTAATAGCCATGCCTAGATTATCCTGTAGAAGGTTTCTTCCAGAAATTATACCTTTCCACCCATGAGAAGAGGAGGCACAAGCTGAAACATCTAGTAGAGACTTATGGTGGCAATATTTTCCTTTAAGGACTCGAGCAAGAAGGCATGACGGTTGTGTGAGAATTCTCCATGTAAGCTTTGCTAGGAGAGCCTGGTTAAACAGCTGTATGTCTCTAAAACCCAGGCCACCTTCACCTTTTGGTCTAGTCATTGTCGACCACGAAACCCAAGCTAACTTTTTCTTCTCAGGGATGGAGTCCCACCAGAATCTGGTCAGGGATGACTGTATGCGCTTACAGAGACTTACCGGAAGTTGAAAGCATGTCATGGAGTAAGTTGGGATAGCCTGCAATACTGCTTTGATCATAGTCATTTTTCCCGCCTTTGAGAGGAAGCGAGTAGAGAGACAGGCAGCTCGTTGGCGGATCCTATCCACAATGGAGGTAAAGAGGTCTTTCTTTCTTTTACCAAAATGCTCAGGGAGACTAAGGTACTTTCCGCTTCCCCCCTCCTTTGAGATGCCTAGGATGTTATTTGTCTGCTCTTTTGTTTCTATAGGAGTTTTAGAGGAGAAAGTAACTGATGACTTTGTCGTGTTTATTTGCTGGCCAGAGAGTCGTTCATAGACGATTAAAATGTTGTGAAGCGCTTGAGAACTCTGAGGATTTAAGTGGCAGAAAAACATGGTATCGTCTGCGAAGAGGAGATGATTGACTCTTGGACTATTCCTTGAGACCCTGATTCCCTTAAGGCTGCCATCCTTTGCTGCAGCTCTACATAATCCGGAAAGGACTTCTCCACAAAGTATAAACACATAGGGGGAGATGGGGTCCCCTTGGCGGATTCCTCGCTGGGGCTTAACGCAACCCAGAACTGACTCGTTTATCAAGAAGGAATAAGAAACCGTGGTGATGCATTGGAGAATCCAGGTAACCCATCTTTGGTGGAACCCCAGTCTTATGAAAAAATTTTCGATAAAGCTCCACTCCAGTCGATCGTAGGCCTTTGACATATCCGTCTTAACTGCCATTGTGCAGTTTTTAACAGCTCCAGATGCTTTGAGGAAGTGGAGCACCTCGTGAGTGATGAGGACGTTATCTGAGATGGCTCTACCAGGTATGAACGCTGACTGATTTTCAGATATGATGAACTGTAGTACCGGCTTAAGGCGGAGAGATAGCATCTTCGAGATGATCTTATAAAAAATATTACATAGAGCAATAGGCCTGTAGTCACTCACTTGCTTTGGGTTCAGGATCTTAGGGATCAACCGGATATGAGTAGTATTGATTGATGGGTTAAGGTAGCCTGTTCTGAAGAAACTTGTGACTTCTTGAATGATAGCAGGTCCCACCACATGCCAATTGGACTGGAAGAAACTGGCAGATAAACCATCAGGGCCTGGAGCTTTGTCAGCATGGATACAGAAGAGAGCTTCTTTGATTTCTTGAGGTGTGGGTTCCTTTGTGAGCTCAACATTCATCTCCTCAGTAATACAAGGTATTAAGGCCTTTTCCAACTGTTCAAGGCCAGATGTAGGCGAAGAAGCATAAATATTATTATAGTAGCGGCTGATGACTTGGGCAATTTGGTCCTCTTCAAACATTGCCTCCCCATTCTCATCCTCTATAACCGATAGTTTGTTCCTTGCCCTTCGTTTTCGAGTAATAACGTGGAAATAATTTGTGTTTTTATCTCCTAGAGCAAGCCAAAGTTGACGACTCCTCTGCTTCCAGAATTCCTCTTCGGATTTATAAGCCTTGAGTAAAGCAGAATTTAATGAGGTGAGTAATTGGTTGTCCAGGTTCGGTTTTGATAATTCCTCATCCAGTTGCCGTTTAATCTGCTCAATTTCTTTCCTGCTGTTTTGGTAGAATGCTTTACTCCAAATGGATATGTTAACTCTGCACTTAGCGATCCGTTCTTCTACAGATGCATTAGGATTTTCCTCCCAAGTTTTCTTGACGAGTTTAGAGACCTCGTCATTATCTCTCAGCCTTCTATCATATCTGAACAGCTTCGCATTCTTACTTCGTCTACTATCCAGGAAGGTGAGAAGTGGTCTGTGGTCTGAAGACTCAAACCGTAAATATTGGCATCGACATGCCGGATAGATTTCAGACCATGCACTATTAGAGATTGATCTATCAAGCTTACAGTGAACGAGGTGGTTTCCGCGCTGTCCGCGCCAAGAGAGGTGATTGCCCGTGTGTTGGAGGTCAAATAAATCATTCTGTGAGAGGAATATGCGAAAAGCACAGAAAGTTCCTTCAGCTCTCACACGCCCTCCTGACTTTTCACTGTTATCAACAATCTCGTTGAAATCACCCGTCAGGAACCAGGGTGAATCAAAGGGTGAAGCCAAAGCTGATAGTTGGTTCCAAACACTTTGCCTCCGAGAGTGATCTGGTTCACCATATACAAAGGTGGCATGGAAAGTAGACTTCTTGTGCTTGATGATCGTATCGATAAAGTTGTGAGTAGATGAAAGTATTTCGATGTCTATTTCCTTATACCAGAAGAGCGCGAGCCCGCCTCCACTATGGCCATGAGGAGAGACAAGATGATGTGAGTCATAGTTTGCCCATTCCAAATCTTTGAGTACCTTCTCGTCTGTATTCTTTGTTTCCATGAGGAACAGAACTTCAGGGAGATTCTTATTATGAATCTCTTTTAATTGCTGGATTGTTGCAGGGTTCCCCAGCCCACAACAATTCCAGCTGGCCACAGCTAAGGAAGATGAGGGCCTGGAGGATGAAAATCCCCTTGTTGTCTTGCGCGTGCTGGAATTAAGTTGATAGGTGGAGCGCTTGAGTCTGGTCTGCTATCAGGAACAGGAGTGTTCGCTGATGAGTGGCGGGTAGAATGGGTGCCAGATCGGTTTGGAGAAGCAGCTGTGCGTGAGATATTACGTTTTCTTGAACTTGCACCATTGAAAACTTTTGGACTTTTAGCAATCACTTTAGGTTTGCTTGGTCTTCCTCTCTTTCTAATGACTTGTTCTCTTGTTTTTGTAGGGGACGGTTCCTTGTTGGTTTGGTGGGAAGAGGAGTCCGGGAGTAAAATCACTTCTGACTCAGTAGGTAGGATTGTGGGCTGATGTGTGGCGGGCAGGGGAAGGTGGTTTTTTGACGCTGCCTCAATGATCGATGCTGCTGTATTTTCCATAAAACACATAGCTTCACTGTCAAGGACTCTCTGCCGACGAGCTTCCCTTTCGATAGGGTCAGAACAGTTAACGTAGCGGATTGTAACTTCTTGCAGGTCGTTCATCACTTCCTCCGTAGAGAGGATATGGTGAGCTGGTGAGAAACTTGTGGAGTTCAGATCTCTTTCCAAAGGTTGGCGTTGAGGCGTTGATATGTCTTTGGAGGGTGAATCGGAGAGGGGAGGGGTTTTCTCCGGTGTAGTAGATTTACGTGTCCGGGGTCTCCATTGTAGCTGTGGAACGTGACGAGCTCCCTCTCGCTCCTTGGGGGGGAGCCGTTCGTGATGTCTGGCTGAAAAGTGTTGTGGCAGTTTCCGGTGCTCCCTTGGTGACCGAGTTGAGGGTTGTCTCCTATCATTGATGTGAGATCTCCCAGGAGTAATTTTGTTTGTTAATGGTTGGGACCAGGGTTGAGCAACAAAAGCCCTTGCTCCAAAAGGTCGACCATGGCGGTCGACTCGATCATGGAACTCCAGATGAGAAGAGTTCTGGAGATTAGTAGGTTTGACCGGTTGTGAAGTTGGCAGTCTTTCTCTAGTTCGTGAATCAGGTGGAGGTGGGGGCAGTCGTCTTTCTGACTCAGGACGTAGATGACACGAGGAGGCACGGTGTGAGAGGCTTTGGCATCTATGGCAGTGATTTTCAAGGCTTTCATACTCCAGTGTGAGGATACTAATCTCTCCCGAGTCGAACTCCACCTCCGTTTCTTTCATGATAGGATTGAGTCCGTTTAACTCAACTCTGATTCTGATACCTGTATTTGTGATTTCATAATCCTCTAGATGACCCAGGTCATGGCCAATAGTGTATAACATCTTTTCATGCCAGTAGTGCAAGGGGAGGCCCTTTATCCGGATCCAGAAAGGTATTTGTGATGGGAACGTGTGAGAGATAAGGGGTTCCCATCTTTGAAGGATAACCATCCACCGGTTGAAGTGATAGGGTCTGTTGTTGAGAACTCTAAGTAAATCATCTGCTGAATCGAATCTGAATTGGAAGCAGTTGTTTCCAAGATCTGAACCCATCACTCTTCCTATCAGGTTCCATTGCTTTGGTAGGGTCTGTAGAAGTGATTCCAGGTCCTGTTCCAGAGGGTTGAGGACTCGACCAATGAGGGTTAGTTGATTTTGGCTAATCAGGGCAGAGTTGTCTTAGACCGGAGCTTTGATTCTTTTCCTTTGAGTTTCTGAGGCCGGTGGAGCTAAACTCTTGCCCTTTTCAGCTGAGGAGAAGCGGCGAGACATCTTCCTAAGGTAGGTGTTTGAGAATAGCCGATGTTGTGTAGGACTAAGACTGCAGAAAAGCCCGTGAAGGAGTAACCTCGTCGACTTCAGACTTATGAGATTTCGAAAAGCAGAAGGTTGTCTTTGGCTCGAGTTGTTTTCGTACTGCCGGTTGGTGAGACAGGTCTACGGCGAGCACTCTGGGGCACTAGTAGATTGAAGGAGTTGTCGTCGACTTGCAATCTCGTGCGGTTTCAGAGAGGTGAGAACCCCATAAAATGGAGTTTTCCGGTGAGGAAGCGGCGGCCGGAGAAGAATTAGGCGGACCCTCCTGCCAAAAGGCGGGGGTGGGACCCCGGGAAAGTTGTGTCAGAAGTGGGATCGAGGTGCTGACTTTCCAATTTGGTGTAATAAACGGCTAACTCAAAACCGGGGAAAAACAAAATCCGGTGGATAGAAACTTCCTAGAGAATCGTGCCTGAGAGAGAATTTCGAACAACAAATAGTTGGTGTCTTGTTTTTTCTCACTTCCAACAAAAAAAAAAATGAACTTTTTAAATATATGAATTTGAGGTTCTGATTTAAACCCTATTTTTTCATAGAGGGGGAACCAGCCTTTGATTTATTCAATTGAGAACACATTTTATTTTAAAGAAAACTGAACTCAAGGCATAAATAAACTAACTCTTTCTGCTAATTTAAACCATTTTATTATTGGTAAAAATGTTTGTAAATGTTCGAACTCCTGTCTATAGTTTTCGTATTTAGGTGAGCAATCAACTTACTAATGAAAGTTTTGCAAATTAAATGTCTCCATAAAATGATTATACATTTGTAGTACCAACCGCAGTTTGGACTCAGGGCCAGCAACTGTCTCATAATTTTTACCAAATTTGTTTCGGTCTGGTATTTTTTCCAGCGTAAATTATAACATCAAATTTACATCCCACCATGAAGAGAAAAGGACTTAATCAACATGGAATGCTGAATCGCCTTCTATGAACTAAATGCCTTAGAAACTGAAATTTTATTAGCTGATGTAACTTAAATCGTGTAAGAGTGTATTCCCTTTTAATAAACTTAATTCATCTTTACAGAATTCATAACTAAATATATGATAATACAGTGGTGATGTATACAAATAATCATCATTTTAATTTAGCCAAGGTTAGTATTCAAAGTATTATTAGATGGGGCTCCTCTGCAAATGATTTGAATTTGCCATTACGAAATAATTTAAATGGTGCGCAAGCAAAGTTCTAAATAGGTTGAGATCATTATTTCAATATATACTCCCAAAATAGAAACTCTAATCTTAGATTTTTAGTCTTTTTGTTCACAGTTTGAACAATCTATTTCTAAGAAAGAGGGATAAAGAGGGCACGTGTCTCTCTATGGTGAGGTGATGGGTTGATGGGTCAGGTTAAGTAAGCAAGAAGGGAGTAAGATTGAGAATCTTTGTCAAATCAAAATGCATCAAACTTACAAAACCCAGAAAGCGTGTGTTCGATCTGTTTCTTCTTTTGCCTCGCATCTTTGCGCTCATTGGCTCTCAAGATCGTATCTATGATTGACACATGGTTTGTTTTTCTTGTCTTGTAGGGGGATAAAGCTTCATTTGATTCTCCACTACTAAATTTTATCTATTTCTTTGTATATTATTTATCTTTTTTTTTTTGACTAAAGTATTATTATTTATCTTAATGCATGCTTTTAATTTAACTATGAGCTTATGTACAATGCGATCTGCGACAGTAGTTTCTTGAGATACCTTTAATATATGCATTAATATAATATCTGATAAACTAAGTAGTTTATTACACAGCCGAACCAATTATTTTTTTCGAATATATGGATCTTAGAATAAGAAAACCAATTAAATATTTTGATGGAGACGCAAACTAATAATTATTTTGATGGGGATCCAAACTAATTTTAATCCTGCAGCTGCCACTATTTAAAACCTAGTAGAAACAATTTTCGGTTTAGAGCGGCATAGGTGACTTTAACATATTCGAAACTGTTTCTTACGTCAATGACGCGAAGATCGGCATGAGTGTTTTGTTAGACAGACGCTCGAACAAATCATTATACACTTGAGTCATTGATATCGTAATTTAATCCGAAGCTTAATACATATGTATGCATTATATATGCCATGGGTGTGTCATGTGTGTGGGGGATAATAATTAAAAATATAAAGGAAACAAAAAAAGGAGAAAATACAACTCAGATATTATAAATATCTAAATCTACAAGAAGCACTAAACTTATATATGTTCCCATCGACATTGAATCTTTAAAAGAAAGGACTAGATGCCTTAGGATAATTAAGGTTGCCCTTTATACTCTTATTAATCCTTAATTAATTATGCACCATTTCTTAAAATAAATTTATTTTGGACGAATCATTGTAATGTCATTTTATTGACAGATGACAAAATATTATTGCTGCAATGTAGGAGTTATATCAAAAATATGACGTTGATGTATTGTTAGGAATGGAAAGATTGTAAATTTGTAATCAACTCAATTAACAATTATTTATTAAAGAAACAAAAAAATTTAAAATATTGATTGTTTAAAGGTGGTGTTGAATCTTTTTTTTTTTTAATTCCAATTATTTGGATTTCAGATTTTTGTTTTCAAAGTGTATTTACTACACTAAATTCTATATCTTACTGATTGGTTTGGTACACTTTTAGTTTCAAATTGATGATGTCTTATGTTTTTACTGGATTTTAATATAAGTTTTGTGTAAAACTTACGATTTTAGAGTCTTTAACTTCTTTATTATGTCTTTTTTAACATCTATTTTATTTATATATAATATTCAAGATTACATAAGAAATTATAAGAAAAACTAAACATAAGATTTTTAAAAAATAATAATACAAAAGAAAATAAACCTAGCGATACTTTTCAAAAAAATACTTACTCGCTCTAAAATTTGCATTCCAAATGTTGCGATCTTGATCTTCAGTTATGCACATAACTATTTTTTTTTATCAAATCACATAACTATCTTAACCACTATTTTTTTGTTGTATAACATTGATCAATTTACAATTTGGATATATATATAGTCTTTGGTTAAGAACCTAATATATTGATTTTTTATTGAGTTTTTATATGTTATGTATTGCTTTGATGGAAAATGAGGGATTTGAAATGAAAAAAAAAAAATGCATAATCTTACATACGTGTCGTTAAAAAGCTTCTTATTTTGGATCAAACTGACATATGGTTTGGGATCACTTCGGCAAGCGGCTGGAAAGCTATGTTGATTCTACTGAAGATATGTCATCCCATGAGCATGTTACACAATCGTAATAACTGTTTTTAGAAGGCAATTTAATTTGATTTTTGCGTCCAACTCGTGTCAATTCAGAACCAATTTAATTTGATTTAAGATTGTATCTTTAATACCACTATTAACTCTTTTTCATAGATTTATCTTTCGCCAATTTATGATAAAGATTTCTCAACTGTAAATGGAGGAATATCTTACCTACGGTGTTCAAAGATTGTTCAACTCCTTTTTTAATTAATCTAAACATGTTTACTTTCATCTTTTGTTTATTTCGTTGTTATGTTTATGTAGTTTTCTAATTGAGTTTTGAGTTTTAGAAGAATTTCATAGCTTATCAGATTAGTATATCAGTTTATCAATTGGTTCTTTTGTTCTTGCTGCTGAAATTTGATCAATAATCTAGTTTTTGATCTTAAGTACATATGTTAACACATCAAAAATGTTGCCAACCTGTTTTCGTCATTTGCTTGAATGAACTTATATATTTGTTTATAACTAGGGTAAGCAAAATATTCAGTATGAACAAAGCAAACGAGAAGCATAAATATTGATTCCAAATTTTATTAAAATTAAATTTATATACATACTTCAATTTTATATTAAATATAAAGAATAACAGTAATTTTTTTATCTAAACTTTAATAGATTTGGTTATAAATAAATCTAAATTATGTTTATACGAAAACTTTATGTATTTAAATCATTTGGTTAAAAGTTACATAACAAATCAGATATCCAAATATTTTGAAGGGGGATTAAGTAGTTTTCAGTGCATACAATGAATCAGGGATTTAAACAAATAAAGCCAAATATTTGGTCAGTGCCTTTCACAAACTTATATATGTCTCCAATAAACATGCAGGGGTCAAAAGTATGCACATAAAGATTAAAGACCGCCCAAAGTTTTATTCTTGATAAGAGAATTTTGACTATAAGAGATCTTGGTCAGCCATTGGAGTTTCATGTAATGTTATTAGCCTTTTAATTATTTAAGATTTAGAAATTGAGGATTAAGTTCTCTTTAATTTAACATTTTCTTTACCATATCTTGAAGAAGAGAACATCCAGAAAAAACTTGTGAACTTAATTAACTCCTTGATTAAGAATAATGTCAATTGGGTGTCAAAATAACAGAGAAGTGGGAATAATTGAATGATTCAGACGGTGAAATTCTACATTTTGGTAATTAGAAATTGTAGAAACTGTTAGCTAGAATAAATAAAAGTTTAACTGATAGAACGGTTTTAATATGCATTAGGAAGGATAAAAAAATATTGAGGTCAGCACCAAGTTTGGTAGATGCTCATCAGGGCCGGCGTATAATCAGAAATCAGTCTACCAGTCCCACTTATTCAATTTTGCTCAAACCGATGAAAAAGACTTGGTGTAAATGTAATAAGAAATACTTGACTTATTTTTATGAATAATATCTTGAACATAACTTTTCCTTAAATTGATTTATGAAGGTCTTATGTCTCGGGTTTAATCATCTCGGTTTGATCTCTTAGATAGACTTCGGTTAGCTTTCGGTTGACTCGGTTTGTGACTTAAACCGAATGTAACTGTGCTTATAAAGTCGTTACATCGAACTGTTAGTTAGTTAAGTTTCTTCTTCTTTGAAAGAGAGAGATCAAGTTGTAACCTTGGATTGTGTGATTGAGTGTAATCAAGTGCTGAAGAATATCAGCTCTGGTGACGTATCTCTCCCACGGTGGCGGAGAGAACGAACACCGGGTAACCAAATCTTCTGTGCCGTCTCATTCCTTTCTCAGTTCATTACGCTATTTCGTTTCAAGTTCCGGTGAAGTTTGTGTTGTACATTGATCGAATTCGTACAATTTTTAACGGGTTTTAAGTCGGATATGTTGATACAACAATAACACTAATATAATTAAACTACTAAAATATATATCCCATAATTAGTTTTTATTCTTTGTATATATCTTCCCTACCTTAGAATGCTTTTAGGTCGATCTAATTCGTCTGGTCATGTTGCTCTGACCTTCGGGCATTATATTCCATTTCTAGATCAAAACTTGGTGTCAAATTTTCTTATTAACAGCGTTATATTAAATGAAAACAGTTCAGATATAACATATATAGACGAATATAAACAGGTATTGCATGCAAGTTTTTCCACCTATAAATAATCTGTATATATTGACTCAGAGATGTCAACTTTCTTTTACATAATATAATTGAGCGGTATGGCAAAAATTATCAATCACATCTTCTAATAGTAATATAAAAATACATTATATAAAAGTTAATAAATATTGAAAATAAACTAATTTATTGTTAAATCAAAATGATGAACGAAAGCAAAATAAAGAAAAAACGAATTGAGGTAGATTATTTTTGATGGTTGTCTAATAAACTTGTAAATAATAAAACAAATTCTACGAGTCCTTTATACAAGCCTTTAAATTTTTAAAATCTATAATACTTTTGAATCATTTTGAATAACACGATATATTTATATATATAAATAATGATATCTATGCTAAAATAAAAGATACAGTTTTAAATATGAATATATAAATTTTTTATAAAATAATATTATCAAAATATAAAAAGTGGTAAATCCCATAATTCATAATATATGTATAAGCAAACACAATCAATCAATTTAGGTAAAATAAATCAATTTTTCCTATAAAATGATATGAGAAAGTTTTCTCTCGGAAAATCATTTCTTCTATTAAAATTCTAACACAATCAGATCAACTGTATAAATGATTAAAAATGAAGCTCTAAAGTGATAAATATATTTTTCATTAATGTTATAATTATTGGTAATGATGCGAAATGGGATGCAGTGGAGCATCCAGCCATCCACAATATGGTTTCACAGCTTATAGAATAATCCGTACACCAAGTTGATATTTACAAAATCCAAGTTGATTTAGTTAATGTGATATATGCAAGCATTTGATTTTTTATTCCGTTCTATTTTATTTAACAATGTTTTATGATTCCAACACTAATATTTTGGGACATATGCCGTATTTGGGAAAAACTATAATTCAAACAAAAGATACTATTCTTCTTTTCCCACAAAAATTTACTATACAACTATATATGGAGATCACTGTGAATAATTACCTCCAAAGGTAACTCTGCTATTACAGAAGTGTATTATTACCGTACTTCAGTTATGCGTCCCGTTGATGTTTTTTATTTTTATTTTGATAAATTGCAAAACTGCATGCATGTAGCAAATATGTATCAGGTTATACGGCTGAACATTTGGTGGACTTTGATAAGAAAAAAGAACTGATGGAATGGAAAAGAAACTAGAGAGATGTAAGTTTATTTGATAAGAAAAAAGAAGAGATGAGTGATTTTTGTTTTCAGGTTACGGTCCTACCAAAATATCCTAAGCACACTCTTGTTTTTATTATTAAATTAAAATCTCAACTTGGGTATCTTACAAAGAGGTGTACGAATAAAGTATGAACAACACGTGTCGTCTTCCAGCCGAATCAATTAGATGATACCCCAAGGCTTTTATAGTCTCAATCTGTCAATCATGTGATTAACATCGGCTATAATGACCTAACATAACAAAAACAAAAAAACATTATTTATATGAATTCGTCTTTAAAGTAGCAAATGAAAGTAAACAGTCTAGTTGAAAACTATCTGGATTTCAGTTTTATAATTGCAATGAAAACATAACCGAAACAACAAAACGGGTTCTATTTCTTTCTCTCTTTTTTTTTTTAACTTTTGCTATGTTACTAAGTTACAACAATAATTTTTGTAACACAGCTACTAGATTTGCCACAAATTTGTGGCAGGTAGCTTAACTGATTACTTGCTAGGAACATATAACGACAATAGTCAGAGGGAAGCGTTGTGGATTGTAGAGACTTGCCAGACTTCCAATTGCAGGTCAGGATTTGCATGTCAGTCAAAATCAGAAGGAGAAGCTTCGATTATTGCTATCAGGAAAGAGAAAGGTCGCGGAGGTTTCCTTAGAAATGGAGTCAATTTAGAGATGACGGAGGCCAACGGTTAATGGTGGTCGGAGTTGATCCTCGACATCAGAGAACGAAAACGTGATCTAGAGAAAGAACATATTGTTTCTGTAATTTAAATTTTAAGTCATCGTTGACCCAAAAAAAAAAAATTGTCATAATCTTTGGGCCTTTGAAATCTGTGTGGGCTAAGACAAAAGAAATCATTGGGCCGGCTAAAGACAAAGGTGAAGGTTGCGAGTCAAATTCTCTTCAGTCAACATTTTTCTTGGGCCTGCGATTTGGGTTTTTCTCTTTAGTCTTTACAAGAAAATGAAGTCCCCCTATTTTTCCTTAAATTTGTTTTCATATAAAAACAAAAAAAAAAACAAAAAACAAAGGGAAAAGAAAATTGCGGCAGCAAAATGAAAACACATACACATATCCGTGGCTACAAAAGAGGCGACATTCACAACCAAAAGATTGTCTGCACAGAGAACTAGACAAGGAGAATAGAGATAACAAGAGAGATAAAGGATCCAAACTACAGTAATGAATTCAAAAGATTTTGAAAGTGTATAAAAATGTTACAGACCAAACTATATTAATCACAGTAAGTCATACATTACCTTCATTGTCAAAGTGAAAGATCAACTGAGAGAATTGATCCAATGAATTATTGAAATCTATAGAAGAGGAACATGTCGTCTTCCAGAATGCTTCGGTGAATCCTAAAAAAAAGGGTTTCAAGGAGGATATTTGATCCCTGTAACCAACTCCCAAGATAAAAAAAATAAAATATATGTGGAAGGCTCTAAAAGTGGAGCATACCATACATTTATTTAGCTAATCTGTTTACTTTACATTTTCATCCATGAATACTAAATTAATATATGCGTCCAACTTTCACTATAGCAGATGTGAAGTATACAAACATGCAGTACAATGGAATAAATGAGTGCACTCAACTATTAATTAACAATTTTAAAACTATGAGTACAAATACTATTTTATAAAGTAGGTTTCAATTTTTTTTTTGAAATGTTTTGTTAGGTCTTTTCTTTATCAACACTTTGGTCTCGCTTTTTTTTTTCATATAGTCTTTTCCTTCTTTTTTAATTAAAGGTTTTAGACTTTTAATATTTCATAACTTTATTTATTACATTCTGCAATTTGGAACGTGGGCTGCTAATTTTTGAACAATTTGCAATTTTTTTACCAAAAAAATGATGAGGGGTCTTCTTTTGAGTAATTATAAGATTTGCTTTCGGCTCTTTTTCGTTGGAGAATGTCTAATGTTGCAGTATATTTTAATTCTTTTTTTTTTGACTTCGTATAAGTTAATAATGATGCAGCTTTATATTTCTCATGCTTGGACCCATTATCTTTGTTCAAAGAACATGATAATCTTTTTCAATTTAAAAGGTCTTTGATATTTCTCATGCTTGGACCCATAATCTTTGATCACTACTTTTCAGTTTGCACCAACACCTTCGGAGTACATTCAATAAAACTAACGCTACAAAAATTGAAATATCTTTTTCACGTTTTTTCTTTTCCACGAAACTTGTCATAATTTTTTTTTTTCCCTTAAATAGATTAGAACAAAATTCCTATGGAATAAAACTACCATTACTCTAACCTAACTTCATTAGTTTATATTCTTATCGGAAGAATATACAATAAAGTGCATTACGTTTTATTACAAAAATACGTCACTTCTTATGGAGACTTGCATCAGACATTCTTCCGGTGAAAGATAATCTCCTACACAGAAAAATCCCCTGTGGATCCTATATGTAAGCGTTGCTTGGAAGCAAATGAAACTGTTCATCATCTGTTCTTCGACTGTCCATGTGCTCAGGATATTTGGCAGACGGTTAGATTCTTAAATAATATATTGGATGACAATGATTTGGATATTGCAGCAAAACTTGATCATCTACTAGCCTTACAACAACAAGAGACGCTGACTCTAAAACAGAGACTATTACCTCTGCATTTACTTTGGCGTATATGGAAGAGCCGCAATGACATGGTCTTTAATGATCGTCATTACTCAGTTCAAGATTGTTTAGAAAAAGCAGATCAAGATATCACAGAATGGACACAAGCTCAGTCTCAAGATATCGGACCAGGTACATCTAATATGCCTGGAAACAGTAGATGAAAATGGAAAGCTCCACCAAGTAATTGGGTCAAAATAAACTATGATGCATCACATCATCAGGGAGCTCAACCATTTGATCTAGGTTGGATTATTCGAAACTCTGAAGGAGATTTTCTACATGGTGGTATGGGTAAATTTGAAGATCGTCACACCTGATAAAAGAGGCAGAGTTTACTGCACTACTTTGGGCTATACAGTCTGCATGGGCACTGGGTTATCAACATATCATCTTCGAAGTAGATAATATGAGCATCAACAAGGCTCTTAAATCCACGGCTGTGGTTAATCGATATCATCACTACCAAACGACTGTGAACGGTCCTGCAATCAAGCTTCGGACATTCTTTAAAAACAATATTAACTGGTCTTCCAGAATGGAACATTTTTAATTCTTGCCCTCTATTTTTACAGCAATGTATCAGACAAGATAAAATTCATTAATATAAATATTTGGCCGACCCAAAAAAAAAGAATATTTTTTATTATTTATGATGTATATTGATAAAGAATGGTTTGAGCTATAAATATGTATACAGAGAGGACGTGCTAATATTAGTTTTACGAGAAACCCCGATCTCCAGCTCTCTTTTAAGACTCTATTAATCTTCACACTATTATAAACCTAACTGAGTTTAAAGTTTGGCCATCTGCTCCTAAAGTAATCCTGGAATTTCATGTGGAGGCCAGTAAGTTATTTAATCCGAAGAATAAACGATTTGTTTTCGAATAAAAATATAATTCTATCAAAATTGTTCTGAAAGTTGCATGCCTGTTCACACCTACCATACCTTTAAGGTAATGTATTTTAATTGTTTGCGTTCCTCTTTTATCTCTTACAGCACAGTTTTATCTAGAGATGAACATTAATTGATATATGTCATTTATCTGCCACTGACCTGTTACCCAATTTATATATCGCTTTGGAAGAAGAAGAAGGGAAGACGGGGTACAATCACAAAGAAACTATGTAAACTGGCTCTTCACACATAAAACTTGATCCTCTTACTCTAGCTACACAAAATTCTTTTAACGGGTTTAAACCACACAAAGTTCTTTGTTTATGGTTTTGACCACATAACCGTCTAATCCGTACCTAAACCATATTAAAATCGTAGTTAAACCAAATAACGAACATAAACCGTATTTAAATCGATCATAGACCAAAATCAAACTCTTTAAACCAAAATAAACTTTTAAACCAAAAAATCAAACCTTTAAACCAAAAAAATCAAACAAAACCCAATTAATAAACGAAACAAATCCCGTTGAACCAAAAAAAAAAATTTGTTGAACAAAAAAAAAACCCCAAATCCCCAAACCTATTTGTCCCCCTTTCACCTTTCTTCCCCGTGAAAAAGAAAGAAAAATCAGAACCCAATTTCACTTTGAAATCGAACAAACACCAAATAGAGCACCACTACGTCTCTTCTGAATCTGATGCGACCTCTTCACGTTAACCACTGGGACATCCTCAGCTTCACTGTCGCTGTCGCTGTCTGGACAGACATTGTGACGGATCCGAGGCTCGTTTTGGTATTGTGCAACTGCTTCCTCAATCTCCAACTGAAATCTATCAGTAGCTTCTTCTTCCATCGCTTGCCCTGACATCTCTGTTGATATACTCTCAACACTATGATCATTAACAGATTCTTCATCACTGCAATACAAGGAAAAATAATAATTGAGCAAAGAGTACGAAAATACAGCAGCAGAAACACACACAAATCGAGACTAAAGAGCTAAAGCTATGAATACATATATAAGATTTAGTCTCGTAAAAAATCAGTTTTGGAAGGCCAACATTATCCTCTCAAATCAACAGAAACACACAGAAATTGAGATGTACTACATATATCAATTCCATTTACATGGAACAAACAATGACCTTATTAACATATATATCACACACGTAGATATCAAAAAAATTTGTAAAAATTTTAGGCAACTTAGAAGTGAAGAACACAGTTCTAAATCGAAACCCAATTATGAGCACAATTTACCTCATCGCAAACCCAGGAAATGAAGAACACAAACCAACTAAGCAAAACACAATTTACATAAAAGAAATTAAGGAAGGAAGAAATCGTCGAAATCAAAGAAATTCTTGTTCAGAAACAAGGAACTTACCTCATCGTCTCAGTTTCGCTTTCCAAAACCCAGAATCAAAGGCAGGTTGTGATTAGATTTCTTGAGAGAGTAAAATCGATTTGGGGATTTTTGAGAGAGTATGATTTTTGATACCGTAATAGGGCTTTGGGGGTTTTGTTTGGTTTATTAATTGGGTTTTGTTTGATTTTTTGGTTTAAAGGTTTGATTTTTTGGTTTAAAAGTTTATTTTGGTTTAAAGAGTTTGATTTTAGTCTATGATCGATTTAAATACGGTTTACGTTCGTTATTTGGTGTAACTTCGATTTTAATATGGTTTAGGTACGGATTAGACGGTTATGTGGTCAAAACCAACTTCGTGTGGTTTAAACCCGTTAAAAGAATTTTGTGTAGCTAGAATAAAAAGGTCAAGTTCTGTGTGTACAGAACCAGTTTGCATAGTTTCTGTGTGGCTGTACCCGTCTTTCCGGAAGAACAAGATACCAATTTTAGATATTTTTAAAAAATATGATAACTCTATTAGCTAGAGGATGAGTCTTAGGTAACCTTTTTGTTGTCAGCAGTCTTAGACATCATGTATATATGGAAAAATAAAAATTAACTACGCGCTTTGTCTTTGAATCACTATTTTATTTGTACATATCCAAATTCTAAAACCCATATATATAACTTATATTATTGGCCAGGAAAGAAACCTTTTTTTTTTTTTTATTAATAAAAAAACTTATCGTTTTTGATTTTTAAAACGTAACGCTCGTGTTGGCGATTGGAATGGCGATTTAGTGGTTTTGGATGTCCGGTGGGGGGCTCTCTCAGACGGAGGCTTCTGAGGTTGGTCCGGTGGTTGGGTTTCGCTGGTTCGGTTTTGGATTGCTCGGGCTTCTTGGAATTTCGGTGTTACTTGATTATTGGGAATCCGCTTCCTGTTTCAGTGGAGTCGACGGATCTTTCACTCACCTATGGCAAGTATGTGGACAGGTGATACATATTTCCTTACGGGATCCGAAAGGATTATTGCGGACCAGCTCAGGGAAACGAAGATCTCGTTGCCTTAATCGGAAATCTATGCGTGATCTCGTTACGCTACATGCCTCGGACATACGGTTTTGGTACTCAGGTTTTTTTCGATTTGTAACTCGGTAATGAAAGTCTGGGTTAACTGGTTCGGGCGTACTTTTTGGTGTGGAGGATTCAGCGATGATGAGGTTAAGGTGATTGTGGCCCCTCGGTTTTCACAGTGCCTCATTTGCAGGGTTTCGTGTTTGATGAACCGGAGAGTTATATTCGGTACCTCCCTTCACAGATCTGTTGTTTGGGAAATAAGGGGTTCGTTTTCTCTCTCTAGTGTTTCAGGTGTTTTATCGAGCTGGGTTCGAGGCTTGCTTTCTCTCTGGTTAGAGGATTATTGGTCTCACGGAGGAATTTTCCGGATACTCTGTTTCTTTTTTCATGGATCGTTTCTGGGTTACAGTACCTGCAGGTTTCCGGACATCTTGTTCCCTCTCCACGGTGATTCTGACTTGGTTTTTGATACGGTTCATGCAGGGGGCGGATTCCGGATTTGTTATGAACTAACTTGTTCACGGAAGAGAGAGATTTTCTTGAGATTGCTGGAGTTTGTAATTTTTGTTAGGGGAATGAATTGGTTTCGTATTCTCTTTAAGGAAATTGAGGAATTTCAGCCATTGATCTATTTGATTATATTGGCTGCGAGAAAAGTTGCAGAGAGTGCTCAATACATGCTTAATTGGATTAGTTTATTAGTTAGTGGACAGCAATTTTACCCATCGCTTTGGGTTGGGGAGAAGTGGGGTTGTGTTTCAGTCTCGTCCTTTAAGGCAACAACACTGGGTTTTCCTTTGTTGACGAGATTATATTCTTTCCCTTGTGGGAGAGAAATTTGCAGATTATTTTTCAATTCTTTTATGCCTCGGGCTCTTGGATATTTGCTACACTTTGTTACTTTTGCTAGGAGAGTGGGTTGGTATCGTATTTTTTTTCAGGAAGCTGGGAATCTACAGCTTTTGTTTTATTTTATTTTGGCTGAGAGAAAAGTTGCAGAGTTTGTTCAATATACGGTTTCCTGGGTTTGTTTATTAATTCGTGGGCAGCAACCTTGCACGTGTTGGAGGGACACTTTTCTGTGTTTGCTAAAGTGTGCAACAGTTATTAGGGGAATGGCTCGGATACTAACATTGCTAGATGTTAATTTAATCATTATTCTAAAGTTATTCAAGTTACTGGGTGTTTTACCTTTATGGTTTTCAGGCGTACGAGTTTACAAGTGGTTCGAGAGAGCTGAGTACGGAGTCCACCAATTTTTACCAGCTGATGGGTATTATTTAAGTCATGTGGCTGTTGTTCTTGAAGTGTACCAGCTGATGATTTACTTGATAAAGGATTGCTCATGGAGTTTATTTTTAAATAAATTAGCGGGTTTTTTCAAACACTGGTTTTCCTTACGGTTGGTCCTACAGCGAATTATAATAGTGGGTTCTTTTAAAAAAACCTTGGAACTCCGGGTCTCTTCAAATCCGGGTTCTGATTTGTTCCTAAATGTCTGGAGTTAAGTATGCGGATTTTAAGTTGGAACTGTCAAGGACTCGGAAGCAAGTGGACAATTAGCTATCTTCGGGAATCATGGTACAAACACAAACCTGAATTCTTGTTTCTCTCGGAAACAAAACAAAGTTTTCAGTTTGTCCAACAATTTCAAGGGCATTTTGGTTATGATAGATTGCATACAGTTGAGCCGCGAGGATCAAGTGGTGGCCTTGCACTTTTCTATAATGATCATTTTAATGTAGATATTCGTTATTCGGACAATAGAATTATAGATATCGAGGCGGAATATGAAGGGAATAAAGTGTTTTTATCATTTGTGTACGGTGATCCGGTACAAAAATTAAGAGACAAGGTTTGGGAGCGCATCACTCGGATTGGGATTCTTCGGTCTGCACCGTGGTTTGTAATTGGAGATCTAAATGAGATTTCAGGGAATCATGAGAAACAAGGGGGTCCGCTGCGGCATGCATCAACGTTTCTATCTTTTAATAATATGCTAGAAAATTGTGGATTAATGGACTTTCCTTCTCTTGGAAACACTCTTTCCTGGAGGGGCAGGCGAGGTGGGCAACTTATTTTTTGTCGGTTAGACAGAGCTATTGCGAATGAGGAATGGCATTCGATGTTCTCCTGTTCTTTTGTGGAATATTTAGGGATGGTCGGCTCCGATCACAGGCCATTGTGGCAACTATTGCAGACAAAATTGTCCGGAAACGCTCCACTTTTCGGTTTGATAAACGATGGATTGGAAAGGAGGGGCTGATGGAGTCAGTATTGAAAGGGTGGAAATCAACTGGAAGGAGCATAGATTTTGTGGATAGGATTAGTGGATGTAGACATGAGATCTCGGTGTGGCGAAAAAATAATTTACCTTTTGGCAAGGATCGTATTCGTGAGCTACAACAAGCGTTGGAAGCTGTTCAGAATGATGCAAGTAGATCTCAAGAAGAGGTTCTTGAAATCACTCAGAAGTTAAAAGAAGCTTATAAGGATGAGGAAACATACTGGCAACAAAAGAGTCGAAATATGTGGCATACATTAGGTGACCGAAATACGAAATTCTATCATGCACTGACAAAGCAACGACGGGTACAAAATCGGATCGTTGGTTTGCATAATCCAGAGGGAGAATGGGTAACTACAGACGCAGGGATCGAAGACGTGGCAGTTAAATATTTTGATGAACTTTTTACATCAACTTCATCACTTACAGATTTAAATCCCTTGGTGGAGGAACCCTTTCTTCAGGAGGTTCCAGTCTCTATCACGGATAGCATGAACGCTGAGTTAACTAAATTAGCTACAGAAGAGGAGGTCCATCAAGCTCTTTTTATGATGTACCCGGAAAAAGCACCAGGCCCGGACGGGATGACTGCTTTATTTTTTCAACATGCTTGGCCCCTTATAAAACACGATATTGTGGAGTTGGTTAATAATTTTTTAAGGACAGGATTTTTTGATTCACGCCTCAATCAGACAAACATCTGTCTAATTCCTAAGACGAGCCGACCAAGTCGGATGTCTGAGTTGCGACCAATCAGCCTTTGTAACGTGGGTTACAAAATAATTTCAAAGGTGCTTTGTCAACGACTCAAGGGGTTACTCCCGGGACTTGTGTCTGAGACACAGTCGGCCTTTGTGGCAGGACGTCTAATTTCGGATAATATTCTAATAGCCCAGGAAATGTTTCATGGATTGCGGACAAATCCTTCTTGTAAGGAAAATTTTATGGCCATAAAGACAGATATGAGTAAAGCTTATGACAGGGTGGAATGGTCTTTCATAGAGAAGCTCCTTCTTAGAATGGGTTTCTCCTCGGTCTGGGTTTCCAGGATTATGTATTGTATTACCTCTGTTCAGTATAAGGTACTTCTTAATGGGCAGCCACGGGGACGCATCGTCCCTCACCGAGGATTGCGTCAAGGTGATCCTTTATCCCCATATCTTTTCATTTTATGTACAGAAGCCTTGATTGCGAACATTCGGAAGGCGGAATGCGACGAGTTGATCACAGGGTTGAAAGTTGCAAGAGCAAGTCCACCGATATCACACTTACTTTTTGCGGATGATAGTCTTTTCTTCTGTAGAGCAACGAAGGAAGAATGCCAGGTTTTTTTGCGGATTCTAAAGGAATATGAGCAAATTTCGGGCCAGCGGATAAATTTTGATAAATCCTCATTACTATTCGGGCATAAGGTGGATCCATTGGTTAGAGAGGATTTACAACAAATCCTTGGTATCACTACAATTGGGGGTATGGGGTCCTACTTAGGAATTCCAGAGAGTTTAGGTGGAGCGAAAACACAAATTTTTGGTTTCTTGCAGGAAAGGCTTCACAATCGGGTGAATGGATGGACTGCCAAATTATTATCAAAAGGAGGAAAAGAAGTTCTAATTAAGTCTGTGGCTACCGCCTTGCCAACACATGTAATGTCTTGTTTCCGTTTGCCAAAAGCAGTAACAAAGAAACTGACAAGTGTGATTTCGCGGTTCTGGTGGAGCACAGGCAATACTCAGGCAGGTATGCATTGGATGGCCTGGGACAAGCTATGTCGGGATAAATGTGAAGGAGGACTTGGGTTTCGAGTAATCAAGGATTTCAATACAGCTCTTTTGGCCAAACAGTTATGGCGACTCATTGATAAACCGGACTCTCTATTTGCCAAAGTTTTTAAGGGACGGTATTATCGTAACTCGGATCCTTTGGATCCTATTAGATCATACTCTCCGTCTTATGGGTGGAGGAGTATTGTATCTGCTAGATCTCTGGTTAACAAAGGACTAATCAAAAGGGTAGAATCAGGCTCATCTATCTCAGTATGGGATGACCCTTGGTTACCTGCCCCTCGCCCGAGACCAGCAACCTGCAATTTTACAACTTATCCTAATATGATGGTCAACGATTTGATTGATTCATCGACGCGGTCGTGGAATCTGCCTCTAATTGATGCGGTGATCTCTCCTAAGGATGCAGATATTATTAGGCAAATTCCGATAAGCCGGTTTCTAAAACCTGATTCATTGGGGTGGCATTTCACCAAAACGGGGAGATACACGGTGAGATCAGGTTATTCGATTGAGAGGTTATTTCCAGATACAGGGGTCCCTGCGGTTTATTACGGACCCGATATTCAGCCACTTCTGACACAGGCTTGGAAGGCAAAATGCCCCCCTAAGCTCAGACATTTCTTATGGCAAGTACTTTCTGGTTGTGTTTCGGTTAGTAAAAATTTACGGTCCAGAGGGATTTTATGTGACACTCAATGTATGAGGTGTGGAGCAGATGAGGAATCGATTAATCATGTACTATTTGAATGCCCCCCGGCAGTACAGACGTGGGCACTTTCTCGGGTACCGACTAATCAAATCGTGTTTTCAGGACAATCGCTCTTTGCCAATATGGATTTTCTGTTTTCGAGACTTCCAAAGGACGTGACAGATATTTCTTATCCTTGGATCATTTGGTACCTTTGGAAGAGTAGGAATGATTTTGTTTTTAGCAACAAGGATCGGAATCCACAAGAAATCTTGACAATGGCAACAACGGAAGGACGTCTCTGGCAAGAAGCGCAAGTAAGTGAAGAGGGGACAGTATGGAGAGCCAGGGATTCATCAATAACAGTCGATAGACTGGTAGAGTCGGATATGAATGGGGCTTGGTGTTGTTATGTGGATGGTGCCTGGAAAGATTCAGATATTTATTCAGGTCAAGGATGGTATTGTAACAAAATTGGTCAACAGGATCAAATGATGGGAATGCGTAATATACGCCGTAGTTTCTCACCGTTACATGCAGAATTTGAAGCTCTGATTTGGGCAATGGAATGTATGCATCATTTTCAATGTACCCCGCTTGTTTTTGCGACTGATTGCTCTGACCTGGTTAAGATAGTGTCATCTCCAGCAGAGTGGCCAGCATTCTCAACTCATTTGGAATTCTTCCAAATCTGGAAGGAGCAGCTTGAAGATTTCCAGCTCAAGCTTATTCCCCGGACGAAAAATGGAAAAGCAGACAAGTTGGCGAGAAGTGCACGGAGTCATACTTCTGAGTTGGTTTACATCGATTCAGTTGCTCCACAATGGCTTGATTTTGATGTCTAAGTTATTGTAGTTCTTTGGTGTTGACAAAAAAAAGAAACTCATCCTTAAAAACAGGTGATGATTAGTTTCTCAAAATATTGAACAATCAAAAGTTAACCTTTTAAATCTACTGATTATTACATTTAAGATGACATATGTGCATGTTCAGACGAGATTAAAATCCAGTTGTCAAAAAAAGAAGAAGATCAAACCCTATTTAATAAATATAAATTTAGTATCGATAAAAATAGTGAATTAGTGATGATCCAAATGGATTAGGTGAAAAGAGTATCAAAGTCATTTTTAATGTTCAAAGCCAACTACTCCCTCCTATGTCATTAGCACAAATTAAGCAGCCAGGAGAGCTAGCTAGCTTGGACCCATTGAAAAACATATTGTGTTTTCATGTAGTGATTCTAATCATATGTCTTTTCTTGTTAATTTGAGTTAAAAAAAAAAACCTAAACAGTGTACTACAGAAAACAAACTTATTTTCGTAATTTTTCACAAACAGTTCACACACATTTATGGAGACGTACTAGCTTTTTCAATTAGAAGCAATTATGTCGAATTTTCTGGGTGTAACGTAAATCTAATTAATGATCGGAAAGAGAGAGAGCAGAGGAACGTGGTGACCACAAACTAAGAGAGTCTCAAGCACATACAGATGTCAGGTTCTGAGAAACATACTTGTTTGGTGTACAATCATGTGCTCACTTTGCATTAGCTTTTTCAAAAGTCAAACTCTTTCATCCTTTTTGGTTATTTCAAAATGTCCCACAACCTCTGCAAAGTCACAGACTCACAATCTTCATTAGCTAAACCATTTACGATCCACTGACTCAACGAATATGCCAACGTACACAAGCGCAAGCGCAAGCGCGCGTGACTGTCTCGAGATTATTCCACTGTCATGAGTGTTTCTTCAAATATCCACACCGACGCTTACTTTCTTTTCTAAAATTGATCAAATATGTGTTTTTCCTAATGATAAAAAAAAATATATATGTGTTTTTTCTTGGCCTCCAAGACCGATAAGACCATATCGTTAAGTGAACAAAATTTTGGTTGTAATATAGATAGACCAGTTTCGTGATTTGTTTGTCGCTAGCTATAAAAAACAATTTCCAGTAAAACCACTATTTTTTCTTAAAATAATTTTACAAGACTTATAACATTTTAGTTTTCTACGTACAAGTAGACTGTGTTTATCACGCATTAATAAGATGAGTGATGTATACTTGTCGGTGATAGTATTTCTTGACTTTGGACTCTATCCAAGACTTTTGTTGCGCTGCGGCATTATTGTCTGTGGTCTCGTTCATAAGAATCCAAAATGCATGCCACTAACTCGTATACTTCGCCACTACGTACACCTTAATTTTCAAATTAATTAATATAACACAATATATGCATGGTTGTTTCTTTTTTTAATCAAAATTATATGTTATTATATATAGGTATTAAATTAATTATTTTTCATAATTAGATCGTTTCGAATCTTGGAGTGCATAAGTACTAGCTAGTCCTTTATGTACTTATGAAATGATCAGGAGTAAATCATCTTTCTCTAAACATAGCACATGATTTTAAAATTTGGGGTACTTCAACAGCACTGAAACAGATCTTTCTAGGCAGTTAGGTTGACACAAATTATGAAAAATTATTCTGTGTGCACCTAACTGGTTAGAAGTGTCTCTGTTTTAGCGCTTATATTTATTATTGTAAACATTTTCACGTGAATAACTAGTATGTTAACAATAATACCCATTGTCAATTGCTTTCTTTTTTCTTTTTTCTTGTGTTACTCCCATTGTCAATAATCAAGTTGATATATTAGGAAACTTCTTCAATAGGTGCATGGGCCGATGTCACGAACATGAACGCCAGCCGAAGAAAATAAAAACGGTTCCCACATTTTATCCGCTTTAATCTTTTATCCGAAAATGTAAAATGTATAATTTGTTGTCATATGAAAAGAATGTTCTGCTAAGAAATTGCTAGGTTAATTATACGGAGGACGAGATCCCGTTCCTACGTACCAAACGCAATATTTCAACTTAGATTTTTCTTTTTGAATAAAAAGACTTTCCTTTTTTTTGAAACACAGAAAGAGTTTCCTTTAAAACAAGAAAAACAAGCACTTTAGTATTAGGTTTTTCCTAATTAAAATATATATTAAAAAACAACACGAGGACCATTATGTCTATAAAAACGAAGTCCTATTTCCCGAGAACAACAAGAAGCAGAGAGGAGAGAAGCTTTAACTATAATTATAAACACCAACAAGAGAGAGAAATGGGTAAGGGTTTATCGAAACGTGTCCTCACGTTTCTGATATTGATCTCGTTAGTGGCGGTGGCACTGAATCTTCTGTCCGCGGTAGAGGCACAGAACAAGAAGAAGCCAAGGAGAGATCTTCCTCTAGTGAAAGGTCTCTCATGGAGCTTTTACCAGAAAGCATGTCCAAAAGTGGAAAACATCATCAGGAAAGAGCTCACGAAAGTCTTCAAGAGAGATATTGGTTTAGCCGCAGCCATCCTTCGTATACATTTCCATGACTGCTTCGTTCAGGTTTATCTTTTTCCTTCTTTTATATTTTATCCTTTTTGTTGATACTAAGACCTATAAATTTGATGTTCTCTAAACTTACCCTAAACGGTTTTACGAAAGTAATTAACTTGTTTTTTCTTTGATAAAAAGCTTAAGAAACACTTACACCCACACACCAAAAAAAAACGGAATCTCGTTGTCTTTCCGAAATATAAGAAAATGAAATTTGTAAATCAATTAACAGGTTTTACTATTAGTTTAAGATGTTATCACGTGCTTAATTAAATCCGACCAAGATAACCTTAAGAAAAACTTACATAAAGTTGCCTCGAAATTCTCAAGAACAAGAAATAAAGGTTGTCCGCTTTTTTCTTTCTTTTTCTTCAAAGAACGGTTTCTTAGTGTAAAGTATGAGCAACTAAGCACTATAGTCTATAGTAATTTGTTTCTGACATTAGTATAAAGTTATAAACACTAATTAAATGACCAAGATATTATCGACTTGTATTATTGGATGTATACATGCATTGGGATAGACTTGAATATAGCAGGACGTCGTGTCGCATTAATACTACTCACCCGCTTTTCGTGGGTCAGTTGTGTCGCTATTAATGAATATGGAGCGAATGGTACAACTACAAATAGGGCCAAGCTAGTATATATACAGTACCAATCCATTTGTATAAATTATCTATGTATCTATTTATGTATCCAATTTATTATCAGTACGAAATTATTCAGAGTTTCCTCTGGACAAATACTAATCAGATATCTATAGTGTTACTTGCAACACCTTTTTGTGGAACTGTGGTCTCCTTTGATTAGACAAATAATTGTTATGAGAATTAATAAACAAATAAATAAATAAACAGGGATGTGAAGGATCAGTGCTTCTAGCTGGATCAGCGAGTGGACCAGGAGAACAATCATCGATCCCGAATCTGACACTTCGTCAAGCTGCCTTTGTCGTCATCAATAACCTTCGTGACCTCGTCCAGAAGCAGTGTGGTCAAGTCGTCTCTTGCTCTGACATCCTCGCTCTGGCCGCCCGTGACTCCGTCGTCCTTGTAACCAACTCTCCCTCTCTCTTCAATCAATACTATCTGTCTATTTATTTCTTTATATCATTCTACCACTGTACCACACGTACAATATTGGATTTATATGTGGAAAAAATTATGGTAACATTGGTACAAAGTATAAACCAACGTTATAATTGATAATTTTTTGTTTTCTTGTCTGTCAAATAATGTAGTCAGGAGGGCCAGACTATGCTGTACCACTTGGCCGACGCGACTCACTAGCGTTCGCGAGCCAGGACACGACGTTAAATAACTTGCCACCACCATTCGCCAACGCGAGCCAGCTCATCACCGACTTCGCCAATAGAAACCTCAACATCACCGACTTAGTTGCACTCTCCGGTGGTCACACCATTGGAATCGCGCATTGTCCGTCTTTCACAGACCGGCTCTACCCGAACCAAGACCCAACCATGAACAAGTCCTTCGCCAACAACCTCAAACGCACTTGCCCCACAGCGAACTCGAGCAACACACAAGTGAACGACATAAGGAGTCCGGACGTGTTCGACAACAAGTACTACGTTGATCTCATGAACCGACAAGGGCTGTTCACTTCCGACCAAGATCTGTTCGTGGACAAGAGGACACGTGGTATTGTGGAGAGCTTTGCAATCGACCAGAAGCTGTTTTTTGATCAGTTCGCGGTGGCGATGATCAAGATGGGCCAGATGAGTGTCTTGACGGGGTCACAAGGAGAGATTCGTTCAAACTGTTCGGCGAGAAACACCGGAAGTTTCATGTCTGTTGTGGAAGAAAGCATACTCGAGGAAGCTCTTTCCATGATCTAGATAAAACCATAAATCTCGCCTCTTATTTTCTTTAACTTTGTTTTTTTTCTAGTTCACGCACTTTGTGGTTTGTGGAATGCTTAAGACTATCTGATGAATAGCGTTGCTTCATCCTACTTAACGTTGCTTTTAGTTCATGCATTTGTGCTTAATTTGTGTAATGTTTGACTGTTTAAAACTATCGAGTGAATAAAGAGCGTCGCTCCATCTTATATATTAAATAATTTGAATGAGAAACACATATTGCAGAAGAAGAAAAATGAATCCTATGATTTTTTTCTGTGTAGATCCAAAAAGAAAGTAAAAGGTAAAAATCTAAAAAGAAAGTAAAAGGTCAAAAAGCCTCAAGGACAGAGGTAAAAATCTAAACGGGCTAAAAGAGTCGAACTAAATTGAGCCCATTAGAATTTAAACGGGCTAAAAGAGTCGAATTAAATTGGGCCCATTAAAATCTAATGACCCACAGGTTAATATTCGTTACCCATTTGCAGCCCAATTTGTTGTACCTTTGCTTCAAGCTTCAGGGTCAACGGTTTATTTAATATCTCCGGTTCTTCCCTCCCACTGCTTTTTCTTCTATCCAGCAATGGTGGTGGAGCTCCGAGAACCCGGCACTGCTTTACCGAATCAATCGACAGAGAAGTGAGAGGGAATAACGGAGGGAGAGATATAGAGAGAGAGAGAGTAATCTGCTCTTTTCTTAGCTATGAGCAAACTCAGATTCGTTCGCATTCTCCTGCTTTTGACGGCGATCTGTTTTTTCCTTCCCCCGATCGCCGCTAGAGGCGGCCACTCCGACTATATCCAGCCAGGTCCGCCGCACAAATCTATAGTTTCTGTCTCGCAGATTGATTACTTCCTTCATTGTTTGCGCTTGATTTGAATTTGGGATATGCACGTTAATGTTAGATATAAGAAGAAGAATGAACTATTTGAGACATCATTTCGTATAAGTTAACGGTTGAGATAGTAGTTGAGGTTTATGCATAAAAATGCAGACTTGCTTCTGAATTCATGTATTACTTTTTTAGGTGATGGAAATTCTAGTTTTCATGGTACTGCGAGGCATTTATTTGTCCAAGAAGAACCTCGACCGAGGTAATGTCTTTTGGGTGTTTCAAGCTGTTACTAGGATGTTCTTACTGTATGTGTTACTGATAACCGTGTTTTCATTGTTCAAAGTGTGGAATTAACTCGAGGATACATGACGAATGATGAACTTGAGAAAGCAATGAAAGATTTCACCAAGAGATGCACCAAGATCTCGAGATTATACAGGTAATTAATTACTTGGCTGACACTTGGCAGAAGAAAAAACTGATGTGCCCAGTAGGGAACAATCGTTGGAAAAGTCAGTCGTTGTCTTTAGTCGGTATTCGTAATTTAATTTGTATTCTTATGGTGTTTTTGATTTTGTTCTTCATTTCTCTCTTTGAGGGTTTTCTGGAACGTGCTTTCAGCATCGGAAAGAGTGTCAATGGATTTCCTTTGGTAATGCACTCTTAGCTATCAAAGATGAATCTTCTTGTTTTGCGAAGTGCGTCTTAAGGTCACTCTCTATAATGCCTGGTTTTGTTTGTTTCTTGCTTTGCCTTTTTTTAGTGGGTCATAGAGATTTCAGACAGGCCTGGAGAGATTGAGGCTGAACCTGCATTCAAGGTTAAACATATGCCCAATTGTCTCTTCCTACACATTTTATATTTGAGATACTTGATTATCGGTTATGATTTCCGCTGGTGACAGCCTAGATGAATCTAAATACTTGAATAACTGGTCATGCAGTACATTGGGAATGTACATGGAGACGAACCTGTAGGGCGTGAGCTCTTGTTACGTCTTGCAAACTGGATTTGTGATAACTATGGGAAGGATCCATTGGTAAGTGATCTTTGCTTCTTAATTCCAACTTTGCTTGGCCATCAAATTTGAACACTCAACTTCAATAAAACTGCCCAATAATAATCCGCTAGGCATATACTGATATTATATAATATTTGGAATGCAGGCTAAGATGATTGTAGAGAATGTTCACCTTCATATATTACCATCACTGAATCCAGATGGCTTTTCAATCAGGAAACGTAATAATGCAAACAATGTGGATCTAAATCGCGACTTCCCTGACCAGGTGACTTGTCTGATGTAGCTTTTCACACTCATAAGTAGTATTTTCATCCATGCCCGGAGTAATCATGAATGCTGTGGTTTGCCTGAAGATAGTTAAATTTGGTTGGTTTTGGTTGTTCATAGTCATTACTCACGTTTGGCTGCTTAACGCATACCTAATGTCGCAGTTCTTTTCCGTAAATGAAGACTTGAGTTTGAGGCAACCTGAAACTACGGCAATTATGACTTGGCTGAGAGATATACGATTCACAGCGTCGGCTACTCTGCATGGGGTAACTTTCCATACTTTTTTTCTTTAGCAGGCTTGTGGATGCTATCCCGTCTCAAGTTTTTCCAGTTTGGAAGTTTACTTCGAAGAATCTCTGAGGGGTTTCGATTCAACATCAAGTAGAAAACCATGATTCCATGTGAATAAAGTCGTTGTTAAACCTTGGTTTGTTACAGGGTGCCCTGGTCGCAAATTTTCCATGGGATGGTACGGAGGATAAGAGGTGTTTGCTTTTATTCAAAATTATTTTGTATATAACTGTGTGGTCCTTTATGCAATGCACAATTCATGTAGCTATTATGCACTCTTCTTTCAGGAAATACTATTATGCGTGTCCTGATGATGAGACATTCCGGTTCTTGGCACGTATTTATAGCAACTCTCACCGTAACATGTCTTTGAGCAAAGAATTTGAGGGAGGAATCACAAATGGAGCATCCTGGTATCACATCGAATCCATTTCCTCTGTCTTCTCCAAGAATTGAGGTTTTTGGTTAATGCTTTAAGCAAAATGCTCTACAGGTACCCGATTTACGGTGGTATGCAGGACTGGAATTACATACATGGAGGATGCTTTGAGTTGACTCTGGAAATAAGTGACAACAAGTGGCCTCGTGCCTCAGAGGTCTAAATTATATATTCATATGTGTTAATGTTTCTTCGTAGTCCGTACATTGTAGTTAGCAGTTAGTTGATCGAGTTAGTATGTCTTATTCAGCTTTCCACGATTTGGGAGTACAACAGAAAAAGCATGCTGAATCTTGTTGCAAGCTTAGTGAAGGTATCACCTGTTTTAATCGTTGTTTTCAGAACCTACATTTGTAATCTTGTTGTATCATTTTTATTGAGCCGCTAGAGACTGGTTACATCAATGCAAGATTGCATTCAGTGCGACCTTTGCGTACATATCTTTTTCACTGTTTTGTCTTTTATTAAGTGCGCCCTTATCTCCTCACATTAGACAGGAGTTCATGGACGGATCTTTTCGTCAGACCAGGGAAAGCCACTGCCTGGGCTTGTAGTGGTCAAGGGAATCAACTATACGGTATACGCATATTAACCTTGCCTTCTGAATTTTTCCTTGTCCAAAAATCTTAAAAAGATTGTTAGTTCTTCAATTACTCATCGTAATCCTTATGCTCTCCAGCTTAAAGCCCATCAAGCTTACGCAGACTACCACCGCTTGCTCACACCTGGACAGAAATATGAAGGTCTGATGTTCTTCCCTCACATTCAGCTTAAAATATGTGTGATTATGTTGCAATTAATGCAAGGACCAAAGTATAGAAGTTTGTTACTTGCAACATCTATTTTAGACCTGAAATTCGATTTGAGTTCTTATCAGTATGATATTTGAATTGTCAATTGTTATAAGCTGCTGCTAATAGTTGTTACGAGCTCAATAAGATCTCATTTTTTAAGTTCGTGTGCATACATTTGCAATATGATTTCTTCTTGACAACTGTGGTCAGACCATTGCCCCTACTGTTATAAGCGGACAACAACAATATCAACTCTTCTTTTCATCACAATCCTTGTTATTGTTGATTACTTTGCCTCATTTGAGTTTCCTCTACTGATTCGCAGTCACAGCGTCATCTCCTGGATACAAACCGAAAACAACAAGTGTTTGGTTAGGTGAAAATGCTGTTACCGCTGATTTCATTCTCGTCCCAGAAGCAAGTTCCGGAGGCAAACTACTGAGAAGCAACTGTGACTGTAGCTGCGGTCAGCCGCTTCTAACGCAATTTTTCACGGAGACTAATAACGGAATCATGTTTACACTTGTCGTGGTTGTAGCGTTCCTGTGTTTTTTGTTGCAAAGAAGAGTAAGATCTAACCTATGGAAGCAAAGACAATCCTCTAGGAGATCAACAACAGTATGATATATATGTATACTTACACAACTCTTTACTAAATAAGCAAAACCAGAATCCGAACCCCTTGAACCCATTCCTCGTGTACTTGTTGCTCATTAAACCTTTTATTTTGAACCATACATGGAAGAAAAAGAGTTGTACTTGCGTGTTTTGGTGTTCGATCTCATCTCTTAGAGCATCTCCAATGGTTAGAAACCATGAGGGGTTATAAACATTATTTTAATTATAAAACTGGAAGATTTATAAGTTTAGAACTTCATGGAAATTGTATGCCTCCAATGCCTCCAATGGTTAAAATCCATGAGGGTTCCTAAATGCAATTTTTAGTCAACAATACATGTAAAAGAAAAAGCTAACGAAGATGCTCTAAAATGAAGATGAAACAGAATCTTTGCTGAGAAACAGAATGAAGATGAAAGATTCTTCGCTAACGTTCTCAATGCCATATGTAGTAAAACCAGAGTGGTCAAATTGAAGGGGAATGACTTATTGTGAATATAGATCATACTATCTGTCTCTGGGTATCCGACGCTAGCATGAGCAACTGATTTGGCCTAACCACAGGTTTCCAAAATTATCAGAACAAAACGCACTCTCAAGTCTATTTTCACGTGCGGTTTTAAAGGAGGAAGATGGAAATTTGAGTGAACTATCTTTAATCAATCTAGCATATCATAGACAGAGAAGAGAGAATATACCTCCAAAGGTGCTGCTATGAAACTGGAGAACATTGTACTGGAATATACTCAGCTTCAAAGTACAAATGACCAACTGAAACGTCTTGTAAGTCGTTGATTCCGTGGGAACACACTACACTTAAGGTGCTCCCTGCAGAGATCCATGTCCGTTAAGAACTTAGCATCGGAAAAACTTATGACGTGATAGGCAGAAGAAGACAGCTGATTATTCTAACCTTGATAATCAGTAAAGATTCCTTCTTTTCTATCGAGTTCCATTAGACACACGAAACAGAAGACACCATGTTAAGAACTATTCGTAGAAGTTTACAGAACTGTTCGTAGCTTGAAGGCTAGAGTCAAGAGTAATAAACAGAAAAAGCACAAGTTTCTGATCAAACTAAATACATACCTGATGCACTGTAACTCAACTCGTGCACGAACAAAATAGCCATTATAAGGAGTCAAACAATCGACACTACAATAACGAACACAAATTTACAAAGTTAAAAAAGCAAATATACACACATCACACACTCAAAAGGTGATTCTCAAATAAACGACAAGAAGCGCAAAGAGAAAGTCCATTACCTACTGCACCATATTGCGTCTTCTGCAGCAAATCATCCTCTGCTCTTGGGAACACATCGATGCTCCTAAGAGCCTGCTTCACACCCATCCTTGTAGCTTCCCCCGAAATAAATATTTGAAACGATTCGAGTTCCAAGGACCAACCAAACGTTAACGTTAGCTTCTATCTGATGCTGTGGCAGCTACAGACCCACACATTGAATTTGAGATTTCCTTACACAAAGACGCAGAAGTAACACAGAAGCTCTACCTAAAGAAAGAAGAAACAAACAAAAAAGAAAAAAAAAATGCAGTGAGAGTACCTAGTTACATTCATGAATTCGTAGCTTCCGATAAGCCGCCCTATCTCAAAGGAATCGGCGCTGGTGATCAAACTCGCCGTCAACGCATGCAGCCGCCGAGTCCAGACAAGCCATGTCTTGTGATTGCATCAAATGGATCAAACTTTGGATTTTGAAAAGGACTAATGATCGATAAATTTTCAGAGTGACGAAGGAACAAATTGATGTCGCCGAGATGAGACAGAGAAAGAGGAAAATTAATTTTATTGTTTTTTTCCTTCAAAAATTTGACCAATACGATCTTGCCACCTAAGGGTTCCAATGAGTTCTAAAAGCTCTTCTGTTGCAACCGGTTCTGATGCTTTTATTTCCTTTTCATTTATTTTTTGGGTTTAGAACCTATCAATATACCATTAAAACCTCCCTTAAGATTGTTATCGTTTGGGTTGCTACGGGCAACATCGATAGTCTCGTACTCAAGTTTCCGGGAGTTGCAAGTAATCTGCAGTTTTGAGTTTATTATATTAATCTTGAATAAAGTTGTGTTCTCTTTGTATTAGCGTTGTTTCTGGGGATATTGTTGTTCCGCCCGTTTTGTTTCCCTCTTTTGGGCTTTGTTTCCCTCTTTTGGGATCTTGTAATTTGGTTCGTTTGATTTCAATATAAAACACTAGATGGCAAAAAAAAAAAATACCATTAAAACCTCCCATTGGAGATGGCCTTAGTACCCAATTTTATCTCAAGTCAAAGTGGGTTTGGTGTCCTGTCCCTGTCCCTGTCCCTTTCTCGTGTCGTGTCATGGAACATATAAGTCTTGTACGACTACGTCATTAGTCCAACATTGTCGAAATAGTATGCACAGGGGATTAGTAACTGTATACCGAAGAAAATTCAAGCTTATCAAGTGTTTGGTTGTTTATCTAAAGGAAAATAAAAGATGCGTTCACATATGAAATTTCAAAGTCAAGCGTGAATTAGAAATTAAATAAATAAACCTTTTGAAGCACACAAATCCATTCTTGTTGTTAAACATAGCTTTCATCTAGATTTTCTGAATACTTTTATGGACATGGGTTTTTTTTTTCCTCTCTTTTTCGAGCGTACTTTATTTAGAAAGTCGTATTCTGTTTTTATTATAGAAAACCCCTTTCCTTTTTAAGTTGAATCACTTCTATTATAATGATTGATGACACACCAAATCTTTAATACTGCTATATAGTGTGATGGTACACCGAATTATAGTAATGTTATATGATAGTACTCCCTTCGTTTCATATTTTAGAGAAAAAACAACAACAAATAGCGTTTAAATACTGTAGAAGCAAATGCATATAATAACTCTAATCAGAATTAATGGCATAGTAGAAGATAAATGATAGTTGCATGTCTTTGTAAAGACATTATAAATTTATAACTAGTAATTTAACACGCGGCTGCACGGGGTTATATTTTATATTTATTTTATTTTATATATATGTTTTTATGTGTATAAGATATTTAATTATGTCATTGTTTCATTTAATTGACATAAATATTTTGTTTTAAATGAGGTATTTAGATCCGAGTAGACTTAACTGAAATAGGTAGATGGTTAATATATTAGCCGGAATTATATGTTGTATGCAGTCATTGTTTGTGTAGGGGTTAGAATAATTGTATTATTTGTGTGAATTATAGTTTGTGTTGGTTTAGTAATTTAAAATTTATAAACATTTTTTATTGTTGATTGTAAGTTTTATTATTTTAGATAGTAATTTTTAGATCTACTATTCTTGTTTCCAAACAGAAGCAATGACATAAGTCGTAATTTAAAACTATTTAAAAAAAATGATTTCTGAAATACTAATAGTAAGATATAAATAAATTACTTTCTTAATTTGTATCGGAAGGATTAGTGTTCTTTGTTTGATATAATTACTAGTTTCGTCTGTAGTAATGAATTTTGTACATCTCCAATAATCTCGGGATATTCACTCCGAGAGAGATACCTGTTGACTTTTCACACAACTAAAAAAGCTGCATTATTATTTCGCATCCGTTGACTTTGACTTTAAACAATGACCGGCAACTTTACGCCGTTGACTTACCTCCCATATATTCCCACGTGTTTATTCTTCATTGGCTGCGGCAAAACCGTCGGTCACAATAACCGTTTTAAAAACACCGTCAGCCGGAAAAAAAAAATACACAATTCGTATCACACACGGGAAAAACGAGAAACGCCGAAATTACGCGTTCATCTGGGTTTTTTTTCATTTATCATTTTTCTATATAATAAAATTACCCAGAAACGTAATTTCGTCGAGTTTCGAATTTCAATTCCCCAGAGTACTTCTTTCCATAAAAAGATTCCAAGATTTCTGTGGATAATCTTCTCTCTCAAAGAATCTTCTTCAACTTTTGTCTACGTTTCATATCCCTGCAACAGAATCTCATCTCTCTCTCTCTCACTTTCTTTCTCCTCAATAGTCGAATTTCAGAATCCAATCTCTACCCGAAAAAAATGGCGATCAAGACGAAGACTAGTCTTATCCCGAGCTGTTCTTCGCCGGAGGATCTAAAACGCGTTTTGCAAACGCTAGGTTCGAGCTGGGGAGACGTAGTCGAAGATCTGGAGCGTCTTGAGGTTGTTCCGTTGAAAGGAGCCATGACGAACGAGGTTTATCAGATCAATTGGCCTACCTTAAACGGCGAAGACGTTCGGCACCGCAGAGTTCTTGTTCGGATCTACGGAGACGGCGTTGACCTTTTCTTCAACAGAGACGACGAAATCAAAACCTTCGAGTGTATGTCTCATCATGGTTATGGCCCCAAGCTTCTTGGCCGCTTCTCCGATGGTCGCCTTGAAGAATTCATCCACGCGAGAGTACGTTTTCTTCTTCTTTTTTCAGTTTCTTTTATTTAAAAGAAAAAAATTAAAAGGAAGAACAGAGGAGATAGTTTTATTTAGTGGAATCAGAAGATTAGGCTATTATATATTGTTTGCGTTTCAAGGAACCTAATGATCAGGAAAAGATATGGAGAGGGAGATTGTGTATATGACAGAAACTTGTTGGTTTGGTTTCGTTTACCAGACTCTTTCTGCAGGTGATCTCCGTATAGCAGAAACATCAGAAATCATCGCTGCGAAGCTAAGAGAGTTTCACAAGCTTGATATGCCTGGTCCAAGGAACATTATCCTCTGGGAAAGACTCAGGTAAGTGAAACAATTTTCATTTCCTTTGGTAGCACCAATTGTTTCTTGCTAATCTCTTTGTGGACTTTTTCAGGACATGGCTTAAGGAGGCCAAGAACTTGTCTTCACCGATAGAGATGGATGAGTTTCGTTTGGAAACTATGGAAGATGAAATCAACTTGTTGGAGGAGAGGTTGACCCAGGATGATCAAGAGATTGGTTTCTGTCACAATGATCTTCAGTATGGTAACATCATGATCGACGAGGAAACCAATGCCATTACTATCATTGTAAGCTTGTTATATGAACAGAAACTTTCCCCTCTTTCATCAAGAAAGTGCTCTGTTTTCACCAACACCTTTTTTTTTTTTCTTAATTGCAGGACTATGAGTATTCGAGTTTCAACCCAATTGCTTATGACATTGCGAACCATTTCTGCGAAATGGCTGCTAATTACCATTCAGACACTCCTCATATTTTGGATTACACTCTATATCCAGGTTCTTAGCCGTAAATATAACATCTATTGAGTACGTTACTCGAGGTCACTCAGAGTCTGATTGTGTTTTTGTGTGTGTGTGTGTGTGGAATGATAAACAAACAGGAGAAGAAGAACGGAGAAGGTTCATTAGCACATACCTTGGTTCTACAGGTTTTTGTCATTTGTTACTTCTTTTCATCTCAAGAAAAAACTCATCTCTTAATCAAAAACCTAACCCTCTTTTTCTGTTTATCTCAGGGAATGCAACAAGTGAGGAAGAAGTGGTGAGATTAATGAGTGACGCAGAGAGCTACACTCTGGCAAATCATATATTCTGGGGCTTATGGGGAATCATCTCGGTTCGCTCTCTCTCTCAATCTTTCTTTCCCTTCTTTTAGATACTTTTATCTCTTTTATTGGAACTTGTTAGTAATCTCTAGTGGCGTTGATGCAAAGCAGGGGCATGTGAACAAGATTGAGTTCGATTACATGGAATATGCAAGGCAGAGATTTGAACAGTACTGGCTTAGAAAGCCCTTGCTTCTGGATTTACCTTAAAGGATGAAGAATATTCACATTGAAGCAAATTGAATCTCTAAATGTTTCTGCAATTAGATTAAAAAAAAAGAGGAAAAAAAGAAAGGGAAAAGAGTTAGGTCACTATGTCTGTGTTGCTGTTCATCAGTTTATGTGTTTTCTTCCGCTGTAAATAGAAGTTTGTAAACTTTCAAAGAAATAAAGAGGAATACTTATTAAGTAAATTAACACATGAAGCACCAGTGGTCTAGTGGTAGAATAGTACCCTGCCACGGTACAGACCCGGGTTCGATTCCCGGCTGGTGCATATCTTTTTGGCTTTTTCCTTCTTTTTGCCTTTACTTTCTTAATTTCAGTATATATTAGCTAAATTTAGAGAATGTTAAATCCAGAACTTCAATACTCAAGACTTTAGAAATACACATCAATCGTTGGTCTACATACAAAAAAAAGAATATGAGAAATTTGAAACAAGCTATATAACACATTTCCAAAAGTAAAAAAAAAAAAAAGAGTTTTATATGTCTTTTGTAATACTTCAGAAGTTATGGGGAAACAATAATAAAAGTTAAGTTGTCACACATTTTTTTAAAATGAGTTTTATGTTATCCAAACAAAATGAAAGCTAACATCAATAATTATCGTCTTTCTATTTACGTAAGAGTAAGAAACATTTTAATTACGATTCAAATGCATAACAATCAGAGATTTCAGATCCTCGTATGTTGTATATAGAGCCAAATAACTTCATCAAGCACTGAGATGAATAACCCATGCACATTTTCTTTCTGAATCAAAACCGACTCTCTCACTAGATGATGAACTAAATCTTCGACTACAAATATAAACGAGGGTTACATTAACCAGTTTAATGTAAATTATATTTTAGTCAGAATGTATATCATTTTTTTGTCAATAGGACTTCTGATTCCAGTCTTAGTACGTAATAAAAAAAGAGGTTATTAAATGAGCAAGCGATTTTCAACTCTGTTAAGTCTTTTCTTTAATCACATGCAAAAAAAATTATTAACGGACCAAAAATTGTTATTAACGTCCAGATGTCTATGCTTTTAAACGGAATCATCGTCGACCATTGATCAACCTTCGGTCTGAGTATATTTTATGCGATTTGATGGTTTGTTTCGATAAAACAAACAATTTGAAAAAAAAAAAAATCAAACTCAAAAAGTTAGAAGTGTTTGTCGGAAACAGATAAATATAAATGGTTCACTAAAGAAGAGAAGATAGAACTATAAGAATGGGATCGTTCCCCAGTGTGATGCATCAGTAACGACATGAGATTAAAACCTATCCGTAGAAAGAGAATGTCTCTTTCGCCAATACTTCATATGCAAGATCAAACAACAAGCAAGCACCAAATCTGATCAATCTTTTCTTTATTTATTATTCTTTTAAACGACTACGGCCACAAGTCTCTCGTCTTCAATCTCTGCATCCGTAAATGTCAAAGCTCGCTGAAGCTTCCTCGCGGAAAACACCTCGACTTCAGCCATGTATATCGCCGTAACCGGACGGTGATCTGAGAACTGCTGTTCGGTCCGCCGGTAATGAACCAGCCTCATTCCATTCCCGTAAGATAGTACTCTGTCACACCAAGCTGGTGTCCTCCGCGTCCCCTTTCCATTGTCCCCGGTGTACTCATCGGAATGCGCTTGGTACTTATAGGTCGGTGCAAATTGTAGAGTTCCTTCTGACCATCCGTCAAATGCTCGACCTTTCTTGTATTCCTTTACCAGCTGCAATATAAATGTTCATTCATAGGAAGAGAAAACAAAATGAGCATAAAGATCATATTATTTGAGGTCTAACTCCTAATAGTAACGACGGTTATCATATACCTGATCATATTCAAGTAACTTGGACCATTCTTTCTTGGAAACGAGGTCTCTGGTTTTCTCATACGATAAATTAAGCCTATAGTTGAGATCGCCTAACCAGATTATTCGTCTGCAAAGAAGTGAAAACAGAGTCAAGTCCTAGAAATCAAGAATTGTTTTTTGTTTTGAGTAAAACAGTTAGCAGAAGAGAGAAAAGACATCATACTCATGATCATAGATAAGCTTGGGAAGTCCTAGGGCTGAGACAGAGTGGAAGACTGTTCTTTTATGTATCTCGTGAACATCAGCATTTCTCTTGATCTGATCAACCTCTCTTTCTCCGGCCGTCAAATGAGTGCAGATGAAACAAAAGAACGTCTGGTTTATCGACATACTCACAGACACAGCTCCCTGCGAACCACAAGATCACTTATAAAAACAATTTTAAACATATTGTAACATAAAAAATTTGATGAAAATATCTAATCACTATATACCTTGTTACCGATGTATCCCATGATGCCAACTCCGACCGTCGAGACTCTCACGTTTTGAATGTGTTTCCGCAGGCTTCGTTTAACCCAAATGGTCAAAAGAATCCCAACCATTTGTTTACTCACTAGCCTCACATAAGCCGGTCTTCGTTTCCGTTCCATCAGCAACTTCAGGTCCATTTCCGCTAGAGCCAATACCTCCGGCGGGATCCCGATGTTGTGTCCGGCTACAGACTTAAACGAACTGTAAGCCTTGAAAGACTTTGCTGTCCTTAATGACTTCGCTGTCTTTATCGACGGCTGTCTATCGAGAACGCAAGTCGGTCCTAACATGTTCAAAGGCGGCTCAGGCCAGCTCAGACCGATCCTTTCTTTCCCACTCAGCATCCGGTTTAGCGTTTTCATACCGGTTTGAGCGGCGGACTCCTCGTCGTTCCTCCTCTTATCAAAGCTATCGGAACGTAAACAGACTTGTCTGTCTAGCTTCTTAGGAGAAGAGAACTGTCTCTTGACCTCAACAACCGGCAAACCGGAACTCGGGTCAACGAGAGTGTTGACTTCTCCGATAACTCCACCGTCATGTTTGAGCTCCCCGAGGGTTTCGCTTTCTCCTTCATCATCCTCGTCAATCGGGTGAATCTCAACGCCAGAGTCACTATCAGTCTCGTAAGCTACTTCTTCCTCTATAACATCGTGTGTTTCCTCAAAAGGTTTGAATCTCCCCGGAGACGGTGGATCACTGTAACTCTTGACCGCCGAGTTTTTTGGTCTGACTCTGTTCAATGCTTCTCTGATCACTTCTTCCCATTTCGCAACCGGTCGATTATCTTCCGCTCCAAGTATGTTTCCAGCATTCAAAGGTACAATCTCTTGTAAACTTCATACCAAACAAAAAAAAAGAACATAAAAAACATGAATTAATGATCTTTCAGAAATATGAACAGAGTTGGTTTTGTCCATGTCGTTGAGGAAAAGTCAAATTTAGTTTGTTTACCCAAGAACGTAGATATCAGCAGGATGATTAATTTCGATCCAGTCATCAATGTCAAGATCAGAAGGTGGTGATATTCCTCCAACGTTCCACGTACCAACACATACTCTGCACACAATAATTTTCCGTTATTCCAATTCCGACATATTAGGTCTCCTTTTCACCCAACAATATTTGAAAAAAAAAAAATTAAAAGAATAGACGATAACATCCGAATCTATCTAGTACTCCTATATATATAAAAAAGAAATATATAAAATAAGTTAAATCAAAAGAAACATCAAAATTGTACCTTATTTCTTTGTTGTTAATATACTGTGCTCTCAATGTTTCCGAATTCCTTCTCCTTAACTTCAATGGAGCATCTGTTTTTTCAGCAAACATAATTCAAAAGATTCATTTCGTAAACTTTTTAAGTTTTAACTTTTCTTAATAAGATTTTTTTGAAATTCAGCAAAGGGATAGAACTGAAAACCCAGAAATACCCCCACAGTGAATCTCAAAAACTACCTATGCAATTCGGCATTACCATTGCTAGTAAACTCCGCGGCTGCTGCGGCGGCGTCTACGCCGATGGAAGCGGCGGCGATGGCATCTTCCGCGTTCTCACAAACCCTCGATTGAGTCGATTCTCTTCTTTGCCTGCTTGATTCTTCACCATCTGTTAAACCGGTTTAAACGGCTCAGATAACCGGAAAAGAAGAACCGGTGGTTCCGGAGAGAGAGAGAGAGAGAGAAGAAACAAACCTTCATCGGAGCTGGAGTCTTCGTTTTCCAGTTCAACGTCTTCGTTTTCGGATTCGTCTTCAGTATCGGCACCATACTCAGGATCTCTAGCACTTATGTTCAACCACTTCCTCATCACCAGCTTCGCCCATAATCTCTGTGTAAATCATCACACGCTTTTTTTTTTTGTTCAGAACCAATCCTTCTTTTTTTGTCAGACATCAAAATTAATGCGTACGGACACACAAATCTCTTACCTGAGATTTCTGACGACGGTAGCTTCTCTTCATCATCCCGGCGGGTTCCGCAACTGAAGAAGACATCAAAATCGTAATTTCACAAAATAAGATATTTTTTTAATAAAAAAGGAAAGTGCTCAAACTTTTATAAATCTGGATATTTTTTTTTTCTTTTCTTCTCTTTTTTTTTTTCTGCGAAATCCAAAATAACTTGAGAGAGAGTTAGGAAACGCGTGAGTCTGCCTCGTCTTTCTTTTCATCATTTTATGTAAGAAAACTTTTTTTTTTTTGGAAACATTTACGTAAAAGAATAATACAATAATAATAACAATAATACTACATAATAATAATAATAATGGCGTGACAATAATTCTTTTCCCCTCGCGTCATGGTTACTTTTGTTTTTAAAAAGTAATAGGGAATTATTAACCAAAATCCCATACTAACGTCATGGAAAAAAACAGTTAATTGTTTTACTGTTTGCACCATTTACAATGATTAATTATGATTAACATTACAATATACTAATTCGAATTATTCTCCCTGGCTGAACTTATAAGGTGAACTTTTCAAAAATTGGACCACACTATATTAGCTTCTTACGTTACATTGATCTAGCTTCTTGTATGACAGTATATGTATATTTTATCAACCAACTAAAAGTTAATTTACAAATATATAATGAATTCAGAACTATAAAATATGCACACTAGGTAACATATTGGACTTGGTCTAACAACTCCCACGGGAGCTATTTTTTAACCTGAATCTCGACATAAACTTATGGTCTCAGCCATTTGGACTTTAACTTTTGGACCGCAACTCAACTGCTTCTATTAATATTTAAGTGTATTATGCATTATCTGTTCCTTAATAATCATCTATACGCTCACAATGTTAACGTGGTAATTTTTTAAATCACGTATTTAATAGATAAACCTAAAAAGTTAGCCGGGAAAGGAAGATCTGAAGTGGTGCCAAGTGGGTGTGGTAGTTGTGTTGCGTCACTCGTTTGCATAATGCGTATACCACTATACCAACAAATTATTACCCTTTCTAGTTCTACGCATATTGTAAAACATTTATTTTATTTTTATTTCTTCGATAAGCAAGGATCTTCAATTAAAATGCTAGAAATATATTGTGTCATTTATATTATTCGTAATAGTGTCGAACCTAGGAAAGAAGATATTGATAATAACGAACCATGATTATGTGGACCGCCTCGAACTACAGTTAAGAATATATATTATCAGATTTATTTGACATAATTTTATATTTATGCTATAAGAAAAGAAAAGCGTAACCATTATTTAAGAGAACCTATCAAAGTTGCTCAAGAAAATATCACTATTAAAGATGATTTCGAACTTTAAAGGTTGAAATTGACAGCATGACAAAAAAAAAGTTTGAAAATTTACCACAAAAAAGTAATTTGAGTAGTAACCATTGAGTTGATCTTCGAATTTTACCGTGCCAGAACTATTTATTTTTCGGAAGATGTGAAAAAGCAAAGATTATTTTTCGGAATAGCAGAAAAAAAGGAAAAAAGAAACGCAGAGTACATGGCGCCGCCAAATTAGTCGATAAGGTGAAAAAGCAATCTATAGGAGATCCGGTCCGGTTAGAGTCCGGTTTACGGATATGGTGTTCGGGTCGGTGAGGTGCGGTGTGGGACCCAAGAAATACACGGACCACATAAGCAGCCTACGAAGAGTTGGACTCTATTGGGTCCACCTACCTTCATCTTCAACTAGAGTTAGTCTACGATGCAACGAGTGTGTTGTATGTTACCCAACCTACTTGTTTCATAGCAGCTAAATCAAATCAACCAACTTGGATTTTTCACCTAAAATCCAAAACCAGTTAAATCAACGAATTAAATTACTCAAATTTCCTTTTATTGCATTGTTTACTATTTAGTGAACAGAAATCATCCAGCAATCATTTAACAGTAAAAGTTTAACCATTCGGGGAATAAAACTACAGAGGCTAAATCTTAGAATATTTATGTGGTCTAAAAAGATATACATTGACTATTACCGTATTGCTTATAGAAAACAATCTGTACTTCTCCTAAACGAGAATTTGCCCATCTTTAAAACTCATTTGTGGTGGACAAATAGAATATGAGCGGTTTTAATACGTGATATAGCTCTGCATCATTTAAAGCCTTAATTTCTTTTAGAATGGTAGGTCGGTCCATCTCAATTTCGATACATCTACATCATTTCTTTTGTTTCTACATATTTTGTGTGTGAAAAATGAATATCTTAGAAAAAAACTGGATTTTCATTCACTCATAATTTAAATACAAAAACATTTCATTAGATGATGTAAGAAAAAACATTTCATTAGATTTTATAATCTGCCCTGTATAAACTTATTTATTAAAGTGTTCTTGTATTTGGTAGGTGTAACAACAAGTTTTTTAAGATTTATAATTTTTTCAAAAGTCAATTAGGTGCAGTCGAACATTGAAATGTTTTTTAAGTATTTATGTGTCTTGAACCGAATTCAGTGAACTTCTAAAAATTATAAAAAAAACATATCTAAGTTATTATCAGTTATTATCCAAATTAATAGAAATCCATAGAAAATTCCTTTTGATTTGAAGTTTAAATCAATTTTGAAATTCTTAAAAGTTTTAGACACACAGATCCTTCATTAGTTCAGTGTTACATGTTTCTCACCCAAAAAAAAAACAAAAAGTTCAGTGTTACATGTTTTAATACTGTCTTTAATGTATGTGGATCGACATATATAAAATTTAAAGGACGGGAAGGTCACCTTTTAGCATCTCTAGTAGTATCCGGACTGTATCACTGTCACCTGAGATAAAATATAGTTAATCGATAAAGTTCAATAATTAAAAACTGGGTGCATAAAATTGCATGAGTTCCTCTGTAGATATACCATCATAAAGTGGTAAGTTTAGATGATAAGTATATATTTAATTTGCCGAAACCAGAAGATATCACCGACGTCCAAAAAAACAGCACATGCCTAGTTGTTGGAGAAATAAGGGTGCAAGTCACATATGAAGCTCCAGATAAATTTTCATTCATTTCATCATCGGTTCTTCTTAACAAAACAAAAATGAAGTTATTATTGATATATATATATATATATCTATACATATCAATATATATTATTTTTATCGCAAGTGATATTCCAAACTGTGTTATTGATTTTTTATAATTTGGAATAATTTATACTAAAACCACGCAAAAATATGTTGCTGGAAGTCTGCATAAATATGGCATAATATATGAACAAGTATTGCTTATAAAATTATTGATATATTAATACCCCTCGAGGCCTTAGCTAAAAATATATATTGAAAAAGTACAGAGAATATATTTTAACTTTTTTTTTGTTGAACAAAGAATATATTTTAACTATATGTATTAAAAAAACTATCGACCAGGATGGGTCAGTGACAGAAGAAACAACAAAAGAATTAAGAGAGCAAAAAAAACAAAACAAATGCAAAATAAGAGAGAATGGAGATAAACAGATCATGAGAGAAAGAAACATGTTTGGTCTCTTTTGGGATCGCATCAATCTTCACCACAATCCACAATATTGGCAATGGTCGACACCCAATTCTTTTAGCTAAAACTTTGGCTACACATGTCCACACCAGTCATTTATAATTAATTATATATTTGACAGAATATTTAAAGATAAGGTGCCATTTCATTCATCTTTTGATCAAAATTAACTAAATCGTAGACGAATTAATTTCTGTCAATCAGTTAGGTCTCTTTTTATTTTGGTCGTCCACAGCCACAGCAATCAGTTAGCTCTTTACTTGCTTAAAATCAACAAATCAAATTGAAGTCAACCTAATAACCAAAAACTTAAAAACCAGATTTTTTTATTGAATGGATCTTGTTTCCTCGAAGAAGTAGTATACTGACAATACTTTTCCTAAATATAGAATCTGCACGAAACTAACTTAAAAATAATTAAAGTTTTTTTTTCCAGTTTAGAAAGCTGAATACCGCCAAAAATAACAAAATTAAACCGATTGTTTACTTGTTTTTTTTTTATACCATGACATTGTTTGTCTTTTTATCCTAGTGGGAACACGTACATACCACTTTAAACTCCGCTTTAGGTGAATTCGAACTCAGTCAATTCATGTTGAAAATGACACTGAGAGATTAAAGATTCTAGTCCAATCAAATACTGCTTCGTATACACTTCCAAATATTTTAACATACATTAAACTTTTTTCAAGGTTTTTTGTCCCATATTTGCTTAGAAAAATAACTTGAAATATAACGGATATTTTTTCTTATTTATATATTTCAGGTCATGAACAATAGAATAGGCTTCAGATTTTGTTATTTATCACAAGTATATAACCAGTGCCGTGCCTAGCCATTTGGAGGCTTAAGGCAGGATTAAGAAATATTTCTGTAAATTTAATATTAAACATCTACTATATAAATTATCTATGTTAAATGTTTATAAAACTATATGAAAGTTGTTACCTATTGTTTCTTACAAAAATACAAGCTATATATTGTTTACTAGAAAAAAAAACAAAATATTCAATATTAAAACTATATGTGACCATTTTGTAATTATGTAATAGAATATGTGTTGATTTAAATGAATTAAAAGACAAAAGTTATAAATTTATCAATATAATATCATAAAAATATCATATGAGTTTAAAAAAAAAACTCAGAATAGCATGATAGGTAATGGACTAACTAGCACAAATCAATTTATAGCAAATTATAGCTTTAATTTGAAACTAAATAAATGGATCTATTTACAAAATTTTAATACATTGAACTAAAAATCTTAATACTTAGAATCCTAAAATACAATTTATCAATTGGGAGGCTGAGGCTGTCGCCTTTTTTGTTACACTATGAGCACGGCTCTGAATATAACGGACAAAGACAAAAAAAAACACCTTTGGGAATTAATTCACATAATAGCTACATATGATATGATATCCTATCTACCAAGTTATATTCCAGTATTAGAGATTGTGTAGATAACGAGCCACGTACAAAACAAGTGACCAAATATAACTTTATTTGGGAATATATTGGTCCCAAGTAACACAGTAACTCACTGTTCTTCTGTTTACTTGTTTTATTCCTTGTATTTAGACTGTAGTATGGTTTACATAAAAACGATATCCGTTTTTTCAGTAATAAATATAGATGTTTTTGTTTTTGTTACATAGAAGTAATGAAGAAATAACCAGATTGGTAATGTCTATTGGATATTGAGAAGAAAGTGTTCCACAATTGGATCTCAATTGGAACAATTCTTCTCGTTCGATCATTCTATTTAATTATATATTTATTTCATTTTTGGTATGTTCATTTTTGGTATGTTCAATTTACAGTCTCTTGCTTAAATATATAATCTTTTGTGTTCTGATTGAGAAGTGAGAACCTATCCAAAGCAGAACAGTGTTTGCAAATGAAATAAACAAAAAGAAAAGTCTGAAGTTAAAAGGAGATCAGATGAAAGTACCTGTGACTGTTAGGAGGTGACGACTTGAAGAAGAAGAAGAAGAAGAAGACAACGACGAAAGCAGAGAAACGAAAGAGCAAAGGCAATTAATGCTTCTTGGGGTCTTTCTAAGTGTGAATGTGAGGCTTTTTATTTTTGGGAAGGTGGAAACAAACACTTTCTTCACCCGACCTTTTGCTTCTCCATTTATATTTGTGTTTGTATCAAGAATATAAATATAATTTATTACTCGTATTATATATATATATACATCCTACATTGCTTTCAGTCCACACATTCATGCCACGTGTATGCGATTGGTAAAAATAAAGCTTCTTCTCGGTAATCCCTAAACATATTACCGCTTCCAATATAGTAGTATAACATTTGTTATCTGATTAATTTTCAATTTATTATAATTAAATTATAAACTTTTAGTAGTAATCTTTTGGTTACTACGCAAATTGACTCAAATTATCTGGCTCGAGTTATTTTTTCAAGGGACATGTTTTTCAGTATCGTTTGAATAAGAGACAAAAATTTGAAAAATATGGAAAACGATATATGAAAGAAATGGTTAGGAATATCATCTTCTGTTTTTGTATTATCATAACGTCACCAAAATTGCTTTGCTTTTTTATAATTTAGGCTTATTGTTGTAAAAGTAACAGTGAAATAAAACCTCAGACAGGAAGTCAAAAGTTGATTTCCCATTAGTCTAGATCCAAAGAACAAGAAATATAGCTAGGGTTCAACTATAATGTTTTAGATTATATACATAAACTTATGAAACTATTAGGAATGAAATACATACAAGAGGGATAGAATTGAAGTAATAATGAAAAAGTATATGAAACGTATGAAAAACTAGTACAGGCTTCGATTTGGGATCTCTTGTTATAATATATATATATATATATATGTGAAAATTACAATGAGTATATAGTAAATCAAAACATGAAGTGAAAGCTGAGTAAATAATTTGTGTGAAGGACTGTTTTATAAATACTAATAAATAAGTTAATAAAATGTGTGAACATAAATTATATATGTCTTTTCTGGGATTTTACTCTAAAAATACTTTTTTTTTTTTGGTGCTGAGAAAAAGAAACTAAGTAGTTTACATTAAAATTAAAAACTGTGGCTTTTTTCTTGTGTTATAGATGAATATTTTATTTTTATCTTCTTATTTGTTCCTAGCGGCAGAAAGCTGGAAATATATATTCCTAGCTTTTCATTGTGGCTTGTGAGTGACAACTGGGAAGAAATCAAAAACTTCAAGGAGGATAGATATATAGTGCTGCTCTATATTTGATATTCATCTCTCTAAGATACCATACCAGTCACATCTGTAGTTTAAACCGGCGAGGAAACGGAAAAACCAACGTAAACCGGAGGCACATCAAGTTATTTCGCCGATCGGACCTCCGGTTTGTGTAACCACAGCTGTAAGCCTGTAATGGTGCATCTTAAAGCACATGTAATTTGACTTCAAAATCAGAAAAATCAACGAGCAAACTTTGATTCGTTGTAAAAATTTGTCGTATTTATCGTACGTGTCATGTGTATATCTGACCTATGATTAGTATAAACTAAAAACCTTAACTCACCACGTAGCTTTACAAAGATTGTTTTCTTCTTTTTTATTACCGGAAGCAGAGAAGGATCGGGCGAAGATGGGACTTGTCTTACATCAGACTTCATTTTCTAACTTATCTGTACAGCGACAATTACGACCTCGTTATTATTTTATTTTGTTGATGGTCACCCTCATTATTACATTCATCTATCACGTGCGATTAAGACAAGTGTAGATATTTATCAAAACGGAACGATCGTCCAAAGTAAATTAACTGCATCTACTAAAACTCGGATTCGAGTGTGATATGGTATCTTATTACCTTTGAAAAAGAACTTAACACCCTGTAAGCCTACCTTAAAATGGTAAGGAAGGTTGATAACCGAATGCAGTCTAAATACTCTTTTGGTTCTATACCACTAATCTCAATCTAGGAATCTAGTATTAGATTATTGTACTATGAGGGAGCAATAATAAATAAACTGTGATGCTAATCAGCGTCTGCGAGCATTAAAATATTGACTTAGGTGGTGATCTTCGACGAATTCCTGAGAAATTTGAAGGTGTTTTTATAATGATTGTCTATGACTCATTGATTAAGTAAAACATTCAATGTATAATTAATTATATAATTTCAGATAGGTGGCAAAGCCATCATTAATCATAATCGATCGGTGAGTTTTATTTTGATTGTTTTTATGATCATCACAATTATGTTTAGTTAAACCGAGTTATTATTTTGCGTGCTGCTGGGTTGTTGTCAGGCTAGAAGTTGATCATCATAAACAATTATCATCTCATCTCAATCTTCGTAATAATTTACGATTGAAATTATGCAGTTTGTCTAATCGCTGTCTAGTGTCTATTAGTTTCACTATACTCCAACATTTTTTTTAGATATGAACAAAACTTCTTTTTCATTTATTGAAAAATAGGAGAATTCCATTTTTAATTGAAATGTAGCTTGCAGGTTGTATTTTATTGGCCGACGCAAACAATTTTTTAGCCATAAAGTAACTTGTTCATTCAGGTTCAGTATCAGCAGGTTTATTTACTTACTAAAGTTAAAACAATGTTTACTATGTGTTTTTTCAATAAAAAACAATGTGAAAAATATAGATGCCAAGTGGATAGTGACTCAAAGTTTAGCGTCCACAATACTTGAATCGGAATTTATATGATTTTAAGCGATACACACATTTATAAGATAAAACTATATATAGTATTAAAATGTAAGGAATACATATAAGGCACACAGAAGAACATCTCAGATATTATTATTCAAAACCAATAACATTTTGAATTTTTTTTCAACTGTAATAATTAAATTTAATTGTGAGAAAAGTAACCCAAATCGGGAGAAACTAAAGTTGAAATATTTTAAATATTAAACCTCAAACTACATATAAATAAGGGTTATATATTATAAATATCGAAACTAAAACATAAAAATATCATGAATTAAGACAAAACATCAATTTGAAACACCAATAATGTTATATTGGAAGCGGAGCAAAAATCAAAATTTTTTTGACCAAAAACATGAAACCATCAAATCAATTAAATTTATGTTAAAAACATATGCAACTGTTTGAAAAAAAAAAAACATATGCCAGCTTTGATTACCATGTATGTTTGAACTCAAAACTTACAATTTTCTTTTAGTTTTATGTAATTAGAAATCGAAAAACTATCACGTAAGAAAATGACAAATAACTTGATACGTGTAACTGTGTAAGGGTTGCCTGGAACCTTGCAAAGCGGCCGGCATAGAACGTCTAACACAGTCATTAATAACGAAAACGCCAAGCACCGCCTAAACCGCTTTTTCAGAATCCAACCGAAGAATGTTATGCTAGAGTCTAAACACGTTATTCAATAAATTCAACCGCCGACCGCAATATTGATAGGTTTTTTAATAACGGAAGTTTAATAAATGCGACGGTCCATTTAAAAGAAGGGTCCGTTCTTATTTGACGCACAACCGCATTATTTATTAGGTCCATTATGAATGTTGGGCCTATTGTTTAGCTGTCGTCAAATAGCTGGGTTTGTTAAATTCGTGAAGAATGGGTTCTATTGTCACATTTTAAACTTCGTATCCGATTTGATAAAATTCGTAAAAAAAGAGGGCATTTTAAAGAAAAGTAGCGAAAAGGAAATGGATAAAAAGAACCGTTTGAAGGAAATCCTCTGCGCGGCGGATAAGAGAAAAGAAAAAGATGCAAACGCTTCTGAGTCAGCCATGTAAGTCTCTATTCACTGCTTCTTCTTCGTCGATTCGTAGTTTCGGTGACGCGAGAGACTGTATCTACTTTAGAGCATCGGAGAAATCCTCGCAGTTCCAATTTCATAGAACCCTAAGCCCCTTTCCGTTTCGTAGTTTCGCTGTCTGTCGCGATTTTGCTGTTCGTGGAGCTTACGGGATTAGATTTTGCTCACGAGACGGCGTTTCCGATGCTCAAAACAGAGGAATTGTGGCGGATAAGGAGGAGGAGGAGGAGGAGCTTGAGCTATTGAACAAGCCCAATCCTGTACCGAAATCAGACGAGGACGAGAAGGAGAGCGGAAAAGCAGACGATGACGAGATTCTGGAGCCGTTTCTGAAATTCTTCAAACCAGAAGAAGGAGAAGGAGAAGGAATCGAATCGGAAGTTTCCGAGGAGACGGATAGAGTCAGCGTGGAGTATTACGACCCCAAGGCAGGTGATTTTGTGGTTGGTGTTGTGGTTTCGGGTAACGAGAACAAGCTTGACGTGAGTATCGGTGCGGATATGTTGGGAACTATGTTGACGAAGGAGATTCTTCCGCTGTATGATAAAGAATTGGATTATTTGCTGTGTGATTTGAAGTACGATGCTGAAGAGTTCATGGTTAGTGGTAAAATGGGGATTGTTAAGGATGATGATGATGAAGACGGTGTTCAAGTTGCGGAATTCGCAAGGCAAGGCAGGCCTGTGGTTGAGATCGGGACTGTGATTTTCGCAGAGGTTTTAGGGAGGACGTTGAGTGGAAGGCCTCTGCTTTCTTGCAGACGTTACTTCCGGAGAATCGCTTGGCACCGAGTGAGGCAGGTTCTCTTCTTGTGCCTTTGATTCAAAAACTGTTCTTGGGTTGAAGTGTTTGCGTCCTACTTATAAGCATCTAGTGAAGAGTGAATTGTTCTGTGACAGATCAAGCAACTTAATGAGCCTATTGAAGTTAAGATAACTGAGTGGAATACTGGAGGGCTTCTCACTCGGATTGAGGTTTAGATTTTGAGGCTTCTTCACATGTTTGCTTAGACTCCATACCTTTTTAAGTGTATAATCAATAGCTTTTTTTTGTTGTTGGTTTAATTTCAGGGTCTGAGAGCTTTTATTCCTAAACAGGAACTAGTGAAGAGAGTAAATAGTTTCACCGAGTTGAAGGAAAACGTAAAGCAAGAGTTTCTTCTTCCGCTGTAACAATTTTGTTTGTTTTTTACCGGCTAAATTGCAGTAAGCTTTTTGGCTTCACGGTTCTGTGTTTGCTCAACATTTTCGTGTTACAGGTGGGTCGTAGACTCGTTGTGCAGATTACGCGATTGAATGAAGATAAAAACGACTTGATTCTCAGTGAAAAAGTAGCCTGGGTTGGTTTCGCTTTCTGTCTTTGTCTTAATAAGAAAAACCAACGACGAGGCTTAATGATATATCGCATAATGTTGTAACAGGAGAAGCTGTACCTTCGAGAAGGAACACTCTTAGAAGGTACAGTTGCCAAAATCTTACCATATGGAGCCCAAGTCAAACTCGGAGATAGTAGTAGAAGGTTAGTGTTCAAGTCTATTGCTTCTCTAAGTTTGTCGTTCTTCTTAGTGACTAGTAGCTTTGAATACATTTCTTTGCTAATGCATGTTTCCACAGTGGACTGCTACACATTTCAAACATAACTCGCAGAAGAATTGGCTCGGTAAGCGATGTTCTTCAGGTGGACGAAAGCTTAAAGGTTCTGGTTGTGAAATCTCTATTTCCAGACAAGATCTCTCTCAGGTAAACCTTAAATAGAAACGCAACCAAATTCACTGGTCCTTGGTAACAACTAAAACATGTTTCTTCTATCTATTGTTTTTTTTCCCTTTCACGACAGCATTGCAGATCTTGAAAGCGAGCCGGGTCTGTTCTTCACAAACAAAGAGGTACAAGTTGTAAATCTTCTGTTGACAGAGTTCACTCATAAAGGCCTAAGCCTATTCTCTTATATTACGAAAGCGCCATTCATGTCCACACTCTAAAAGGTAATTTTGTCAATGCAGAAAGTGTTTATGGAGGCTGAAGAGATGGCAAAGAAGTATAGAGCAAAGATGCCTACGGTGACAACAACAAGCGAGATTACCGATCGTCGTCCTCCGATCACAAGCAGTTTCCCTCAGGGAAAGGATGAAGAAATCTATGCTAACTGGGAGTGGTTCAAGTTTGAGAGTCAGTGACAAAATCACAATTTCCGTTAACGAAAATGTTGTACAATGACTGTATTTAAATTTTGGGATTATATGTTACTACGAGTAAATTATTTTAAGTTCTTTCTCCTTAAAAGAAAGCTTGTTCTTACAGAAGATGTAAATATCAAAACACACGACGAAGCTCACTAAGGTAGAAACTTAGAATACATTGATTCTTGCATGTTTCTCTAATCCAAAGAATACACAGTTACTCGTCTCTTTAGTCACGGAAAGAACAATACAGACCAAAGGCAATGCAAAATTCACTCAATTTTACATAACTGCTGTAAATTTATTAAATCGCGCACAGATGATAATCAACAAAGAACAATGGCTCGATAACCAAATCGAAGAGGAGATTTTCTGCTAACCTCATCGTTCTCCACAGAATCAAACGTCATCATCAGTAGATCATTCGTTCAGCTGCTGAAGCTCAGCTTTTAGCTGTTCCATCTTAAGCCCCATGGATCGCTGCAAGGACGATTTCTCTTTCTCTGTGACCTTCCCGAGCAAACCATCGAACATCTCCAAAACCTCAGCCACGGCGGCTCTCGCGCACTCTGCTTCCTCGTTGAAGTAAACCGTCTCTTTCGCATCCATCGCCATTTCGATCTCCTCACGCGCCTCTGCGAACTTTAGATTGATCTCGTCCACCACCTTGTTCACATCTGGCGGTGAGCCGCCGCCGCTAGAGTCGGTGCCGAATCTCCTCTGGTTCTCGTGGGAGAAATTTGATGAAGCATTTGGGATCCGGAAGGTCAGTGAAGTGAATGATGCTTTGGTGAGACTGGACGTCGAATAAGGAGACCCGATATGACCGGAGACATGGCCAAGCGAGTTTATAGCAACAGGGGATGAGGTAATGCTTAGATTCTGAGGGCTTCGTAGTGAATCTCTGGTGAATAGGTTTCGGAGAGCAATTGCTGAGTGACGACGCATGGTAAGATTTCTCCGAGAATTTGTTGGTCGGCGGCGCAGGCAGAAATGTGGGCAAACGGATCGCCTTCACAGGGAAGAGGAAGAGAGTTTTGGGCTTAATGAGCTTTAAAATAAGGCCCACCATGAGGTCCAGAGAAAAAGCTCTGTCACGTGGAGAAAGCGCTAACACAACACACGGCCCATTGATCACAGAAAAAAAAAAAAGTAAAAAGACAGACAGGTTAAGGTCAAACCATCAGAAACACCTGAACCAGAGAACCATATACTTGTTTCTCAGGTGTTATCTTGTATGATTCCGACTGAAAATCATTTGTTTCTTTGCAACTTTTTATCTATTTCTTGGAATATAATGTATGGTTTTATAACTAAAATATTTAGGGAAATATGTTGTATGAAGATCTTGCTAAAGACAGTCAGAATCACACATCACTCAACTACATGCATTAGCTTTTGCATCAGAATCGATAAAGTGATCAATTGGATAGGGAAGCTATCAGATGACAGAACCTAATTTAAATGGCAGACCAGGTGGTTTGATGGAGGATGATGCATATTGTTTGTTTGCAAAACCTTGGTTTTACATGTTTGCCACCTCTTGATCTTCATTCTACTGAATGATAGTTCATACAATGATGGGTTCCTCAAACACTTTTACAATTCTAACAACTTCTCAAACAGGCTCACCCTCAAGCCCTAGAGACTGGTGTAGGCACCCCATTACTGATCGAACCCATCAGTTTCGTCGTTTGGGATCCACATTCATTTGTCCTCCACAATTCTAACAAGTTCTCCAGCTTCGTTAGACAACAACTTAACATTTGTGTAAGTTAATCATTTGTTTCCCTACTATGTTGATAAGAATCAAATTCGATGTTCGATTCAATACCAAAGCTGAGTATCAATTACACCAAGAATCTCCTATTCTGAATGTAATCAACACTCTAGATCGAAGAACTCTCTTTCTCTCGATTTCTCTAACAAACTTTCTCTCAAAATAATTCGATAAGATCAAATGAAAAAGCATCGACTTATTTATATACAGCTTTAACTAAACGATGTCGTCTACATCGTTTAGACTTGAATTCCTTCTCCACACGATGTCGTTCCTATCATCTTTTCTTCCTTATTCAAAACGACGACGCCTTGTTCAACACTAGCTTCCATGTTCTGCTCAGGTTCCTTATTCTTCTTCCTGAAGTAGGCTCTTAGCGGTCTATCAATACCCGCCCCTTCAGAATGAAGCTTGTCCTCAAGCTTCAAGTGAGGAAATTGTTGTAACAAGGTTGAGACTCTTTCCCACGAGTTTTCATGAGCCGGAAGACCAGACCAAGAAATCAAAGCCTCTAAATGCCCATCCGGACTGTAACGTGTATTCAAAATCAAAGCTGGTTCAACCACAAGCTCTTCTTCCACCGTCAAGGTGGTTGGCAAAGACGAGACCTGATGTTGCTTCCCCAATACTGGTTTCAGCTGAAAAACGTGAAACACATCATGGATTTTAGAACCGTCCGATAATCTCAATCTGTATGCAACTGCTCCCACCCGCTCTAGCACTTCAAAAGGACCGTAATAGCGAGCAGCAAGCTTTTGGTGAAGCCTTTGAGCTACTGAACGTTGACGGTAAGGCCTAAGTTTAAGAAAGACCATCTCCCCAACTTCAAAAGTGAGCTCACGACGGTGTTTGTCCGAGTTATTCTTCATCCGATCCTGAGCGACCACCAAATGCAGCTTGATTTGAGCCAACACCTCATCACGCTCCTTCAACATTGACTCCAGTTCAAAGTTATCAGTCGAGCCGTCTTTGAACTTTAAAAGATCTGGAGGGTCACGTCCATAAACCACTTTGAATGGTGTAACGGATATTGCTGTGTGGAAACTAGTATTGTACCATAACTCAGCCCAAGCCAAGTACTTTGCCCATGTCTTTGGTTGAGCTGACGCGAAACACCTCAGATACGTTTCAAGACACCTGTTCAATACTTCGGTTTGCCCGTCTGTCTGAGGGTGAAACGCTGTACTGTATTTTAGATGAGTCCCTCCCAACTTAAATAGTTGTCGCCAAAATGTACTGAGGAAGATGCGGTCTCTATCAAAAATGATTGACCGAGGGTAACCATGCAGTTTGATAACATCTTGAACGAATACAGAAGCCACATCCACTGCCGTGAAGGGATGCTTGAGGCGCAAAAAATGAGCAAATTTACTCAGACGGTCCACCACAACCAATATCACATTGCAATGGGATGAAGTAGGTAAGCCTTCTATGAAGTCCATAGAAATGTCCTCCCAGATGCGATCAGGAATCGGTAATGGTTGAAGCAAACCAGCTGGAGAAAGTGTAGAGTACTTCTGTCGCTGACACACATCACATTCAGCAACATACTTCTGTATTGTGCGGATCATTTTTTTCCAACGAAGCACATTCTGAATTCTCTTTAATGTTTTCAGGACACCAGAATGACCCCCAAGAACACCATCATGATACTCAGCAAGTATCAACGGAATGAACGCAGATGTTTGGGATATGAGCAATAGATTCTTGTAGAGGAGAGTAACGTTGACTACTGAATATCCTTTCTTTTGACAAACACCGGATATCACTGATTGTTTCAACTTTTGTAACCCCTCATCTTTATCAATCTCGTCCATAATATCCTTGAAATTCAAACATGACGACAAGGTTAGAGCAGCCAAAGACATTTTGGTCGTAACCGCTGGACTTGTAGGAATACGCGACAACCCATCTGCAGCCTTATTCTCCACTCCCGGTTTGTAAATGATATCAAAATCATAGCCAAGTAATTTTTATAACCATCTTTGATAATCCAAGGATACCTCTCGTTGTTCCAACAGAAATTTGAGACTATTCTGATCTGTGTGAACTACAAATTTCCTCCCCAACAAATAATGTCGCCATTTCTGAATTGCGAGCACAATAGCCATAAGTTCTCTCTCATATATTGGCTTGATCTGCTCTTTATCAGACAACCCTGAGCTGAAATAAGCTATTGGCCGATCTTTCTGCATCAAAACCGCTCCTAGACTGTAGCCCGACACATCTGATTCAACTACAAAAGTGCCAGTAAAGTCTGGTAGTGCGAGCACTGGAGCCTCAGACATAGCTTTTTTAAGTAAGTCAAACGCTGTTTGTACCCTTTCTGACCATTCAAACGCTTCTTTTTTTAGCAACTCCGTTAATGGTCGGGCATTAGTCCCATAACCCTGCACAAACTTCCTGTAGTAACCCGTCAAACCCAAGAATCCTCTGAGGTCTTTGACGTTTTTGCGAACTGGCCATTTCTTCATTGCAGCCGTTTTGTCGGGGTCAGTAGCCACACCCTGAGAGCTGATCAAATGGCCTAAGTAATCCACTTTTGGCTGTGCAAATAGACATTTTTTCTTGTTTGCAAATAGTTGATGTTTGGTGAATATATCAAACACAACCTCTAACTGCGCAACATGATCCTCAAGTGACTTACTGTACACCAGAATATCATCAAAGAAAACCAAGATGAATTTCCGCAAATACGGCCTGAACAACTCATTCATCAAAGCTTGAAATGTTGCTGGTGCATTGGTCAGGCCGAACGGCATAACAACGAACTCATAGTGTCCTTCCGCGGTTCTAAAAGCCGTTTTATGAATATCTTGTTCTTGCATCCTGATTTGGTGATAGCCGGCTCTTAAGTCTAATTTGGAAAACACCATAGCTCCATGCAATTCATCTAAGAGCTGATCGATCATAGGAATAGGGAACTTGTCGGGGATTGTTGCCTTATTCAATGCTCGATAATCGATACAAAAGCGCCAGCTCCCATCTTTCTTCTTGACCAACAAAACCGGGCTCGAAAACGGACTGCGGCTCGGTCTAATCAATCCAGCATCTAACATCTGAGAAACCATCTTTTCCATTTCTTCCTTATACGCATGAGGATAGCGATAAGGACGAACACTTATTGGCCCAGTGCATGCTAATAGATTGATAGCATGCTCTCTGTCTCGCAAAGGCGGCAACTGGGAGGGTTCTGCAAAAATTCTCACGTACCTTTCCAATAAGTGCTCTACCGGAATTGGAATCTCATGTTGAGATGTGGATTGTTCAATCTGAAACAATTCAGAATCGAAACTTAGATCCGTAGCCATGTCCACCCGCTATAGTTGCTGCGCCATAGGAGTACAATTATGTAAGGAAGGATCACCACACAGCTGCACTTGACGACCCTTATACATGAATGTATATTCATGTGTGTCCCAATCTACGACCACTTTTCCCAAGGTCCTTAACCATTGAATTCCCAAGATGACATCAACCTTTCCCAGCTCCAACACAATGAAATCAGTAGTGAATGAAGTGCCTTGTAAACCGAACTGAACATTGTTACAAACCCCTTCTGCCGGAACCGAAACCCCAGTTCCCAACAAAATATCCAAACAAGCACTCTGTTCCACTTTAAGCTTCAGTCTATGAACCACACTTGGAGCTATGAAATTATGAGTAGCTCCACTATCCAACATCACAATGATGGTTTGTTTCTTGATGCTCCCTTTGAGTTTAGTTGTATGAGGTGACGATAACCCGAGGAAAGATCTGAGTGAAATGGAGCAAACTTGAGGAGTCCACACGATCTCATCTTCTGTCTCCTCATCAAAATCAAAGCCAGTGACTTCCACTTCTAACCCATTCAGCACCGTGATGACCTTTAGCGACGCTTGAGGACACTCATGACCTTTTGTCCAACGACCATCACACTTAAAACAAAGGCCAAGTTTCCGTTTCTCTGCAATCTGCGTAGGAGACAAACGAACTTGGTTCTTCGTTTGAATGTTGGTCCCTAAGGCTTTCGCTACTTCTCGTCCTGCGTTCAATTCGTTTGATGCTGTTGTAGAGTATGTAGGTTTAAATCCCTTATACCCTGACTGTCGTTCCTTCTTAACCATTCGATGCATCATACTATTCTCCATCTGATAAGCTGTGGCCACCATTTTCGTTAAGTCAAACGGTTTACACATATCAACCACCTCAGCCATTTTCGGAGTCAGACCATTCATAAAAATCCCTTCCAGCTGTCTATCAGAGATTCCTGTGACCTAAGCCGACAAATCCTCAAACATGTGGATGTACTCTGTGACTGAACCTGTTTTTTTGAGGGAAAAGAGAGGTTGACTCGGATCTCTGATGCGCTTTTTGTTAAACCGAGCAATCAACCGCTGCTTAAAATGAGTCCAACTCATAAACGGTCGGCGATGTAGTTCGTTGTTAAACCATCTTAACACATCACCACAGAGACTAACTGAAACCACTTCCATGATAGCCATATCGGTGTAGCCACCCAACCTGAAAAACCTTTCTGCTAACGATATCCAAGCATATGTATCATTTCCAAAAAACACAGGCAGCTCAACTTTCTTTATCATCCTATCTCTATTTGCAACCATTGCCATTCTGTCACCAGGTTCCTCATTCCTAGAACTACGGCCATGTTCCCGGAAAGGATGATTTACCTGGTGAAATGTATGCGGTTGCGAATTGTTCGACTCCTCTCGATCGCGCGCTTATTGTTTGAACAGATTTAGCAGTTCGTCGAACTTCGCGTCAATCTTTGCGTCCAGCTGCGAGAATTGCTTCTCCGTTTGTTCGGCAAGTGCTTCCACGGTTAGCGACGTCGACGATCGAGTCTCGATTCATCCGATTTGAGCATTCTTCGGCGGCATCGCTTCGACGATTCGCTTGTTCGATCCTTACGTCACCAGCACCAATTTGATAAGAATCAAATTCGATGTTCGATTCAATACCAAAGCTGAGTATCAATTACACCAAGAATCTCCTATTCCGAATGTAATCAACACTCTAGATCGAAGAACTCTCTTTCTCTCGATCTCTCTAACAAACTTTCTCTCAAAACAATTCGATAAAATCAAATGAAAAAGCATCGACTTATTTATATACAGCTTTAACTAAACGATGTCGTCTACATCGTTTAGACTTGAATTCCTTCTCCACACGACGTCGTTCCTATCATCTTTTCTTCCTTATTCAAAACGACGACGCCTTTTTCAACACTAGCTTCCATGTTCTGCTCAGGTTCCTTCTTCTTCTTCCTGAAGTAGGCTCTTAGCGGTCTATCATATGTTCCCCTGGTTTTGATCATTTAGTTTTGGAAGAACTCAAAAACAAGGCGTTTCAGCCTTCAATTACTACAAAAGAAGAAATAAAATTTGAGTTTTTTTTGTGATTTCTCATGGTTTATGCTCAGTAATAAAAGAAAAAAGCTTCACAAGTTCCATAAATACTTTTATCCATATCAACTTGAAACAAAATATTCAATAGACACAATTCTATTTCTTCTCTTTCTCATTATTTTAATTATTGAATATAATGAATAAAAAATAATATACTATTGGAAACTTTTCAAAGAGAACCAATTGCAAACACCAAAAAGAGTTATTTTCGGAGATTGTTTGAAGGTTGAGAAAAAAAACAATCTCCACCAACTAAATATAGCTGTATACAGTTTTCCTGCCAATAGCTTTGTAGCGGAATGAATGATCTGCAGTAGGAACATGTGCTGAACTTACATTTGCACATATGATGCACATTTGTTTCCTTATGATTTTTGTACCATCCCTCTTGATTCTGCAAAGATTAATTTATTTTTTCATTTAATAATTTCTATTGGTTTTGCAGAGTCTTAAGAAGCTTTTTTTGAATAAAGCATGAAGTATCAATCAAACCTTCTAGTTGCACCTTTGTCAGCTTGATGTTATGACCTTCAAATGGAGACTAATTGAATGCGTTGAGACTTGTTCACCCTGAAAGATTACAATCTTTTTTTTTTTATTGTCTTTATCAATAGATGTTAGGTCCATTGTTCATACGCGTGTACTTCTTCTTATTGAATATGAGTCAATCCATCCTCTTAGGCGTAGGGTCAGACATGACAAATCTATTAGCGTGTCCCCATGAGTAAGTTGTGAATATATCGACAATGTCTCTTTCACCAGCACTTGTTAACCCACTGTAGTAGTGGAAGCTCTATACGATATCTAAACATCGGAAGAGCAAGGTCCAGATGACCACTGCAGCAGTATGATGTGATTTGTGATTATACTACTATCTTGCTTTCGCATCATTTTGCAGTCTCATGTGCTTGAAGTCAGGGTTGTTAGTTGGAAAGTCAAGAAAGAATGAGCTCCACGGATTGTTTAGTTCTGAGAGAAATTAAAGGGAGTTTTGGGATCCGTTCATGCTGCGGACCCAAAAACAGTGAAAGCCGGTTAAATCGTTTTCACAGTCAAAAGCTCTCTCTTTCAAAACATGCTTGCGTCTCCTCTTGTCCAAGCTTATTTACATAGTAACAGCTCTGCTTCTTATAGCAAGGTTCCGCATCAAACATTTTTTTTTTTTTGCTTTTATCATTTCTTTGTAATTGTATGTAAAAAATGGATAACAGATTCATCAAAGGCCCCGAGCTATGTATAAAGCATGTTTGTGCATTGATATTTTGATACAACAAACCGCCTCTCGAGTATTGGGTGAGCATACTAAACTGAAATATCACTACACTCTACTTCTCAACATATCCATCTCCTTGAGCTTCTAAATAAAAAAGAAATAGATAAATAAAATAAAAAACAAGAGGAAGAACAAGGCAACTTTAATGATATAATACCATCAAACCCACATAGAAAAATCAGATGAACTGGATGTTGTTGCACTTTGATGAAATTATGGGGAGAGCTAACAGATTAGCTCGAAAGAACTTACTCTTGTTGTCGTCCGCGTCAACACCAACTTTCACAGTTTCAAGACGTTCCAACTTGCCTAAGAAATGTCTCATCTGTTTCAGCTCTTGTAAAGAACCTCCGTACTCTGAAATCTCTAGCACCTTCACTTGACATGTCCCTAAACAACATACTACCTCCTCTTTCACAATTTTACTCTTCTTGTTAGGGATGCAAGCACACGCATCTCCGCATTTATTTGTTACTCTGTGCAAAAGACCCTGAAAGCAATACCAATTTTTACATGCACAAACGGGCAAAACTAACAAGAACAGAAAAACAAACTCTATTGATGAATTACCTTGATGGTTAAACTGCGTAGATTTGGACAACTATTGAGCAAAAGCGGCATTACTTGCCAACCTTTCTCCTTGTTACTCTCAATAGATAAATTAAGGAGATTGTTGAACACCGGCATGGATATACATCGACAATGTCTCTTTCACCAGCACTTGTTAACCCACTTTAGTAGTGGAAGCTCTATACGATATCTAAACATCGGAAGAGCAAGGTCCAAATGACCACTGCAGCAGTATGATGTGATTTGTGATTATACTACTATCTTGCTTTCGCATCATTTTGCAGTCTCATGTGCTTCAAGTCAGGGTTGTTAGTTGGAAAGTCAAGAAAGAATGAGCTCCACGGATTGTTTAGTTCTGAGAGAAATTAAAGGGAGTTTTGGGATCCGTTCATGCTGCGGACCCAAAAACAGTGAAAGCCGGTTAAATCGTTTTCACAGTCAAAAGCTCTCTCTTTCAAACATGCTTGCGTCTCCTCTTGTCCAAGCTTATTTACATAGTAACAGCTCTGCTTCTTATAGCAAGGTTCCGCATCAAACATTTTTTTTTTTTTTGCTTTTATCATTTCTTTGTAATTGTATGTAAAAAAATGGATAACAGATTCATCAAAGGCCCCAAGCTATATATAAAGCATGTTTGTGCATTGATATTTTGATACAACAAACGGCCTCTCGAGTATTGGGTGAGCATTACTAAACTGAAATATCACTACACTCTTCTTCTCAACATATCCATCTCCTTGAGCTTCTAAATAAAAAAGAAATAGATAAATAAAATAAAAAACAAGAGGAGGAAGAACAAGGCAACTTTAATGATATAATACCATTAAACCCACATAGAAAAATCAGATGAACTGGATGTTGTTGCACTTTGATGAAATTATGGGGAGAGCTAACAGATTAGCTCGCAAGAACTTACTCTTGTTGTCGTCTCAACACCAACTTTCACAGTTTCAAGACATTCCAACTTGCCCAAGAAATGTCTCATCTGTTTCAGCTCTTGTAAAGAACCTCCGTACTCTGAAATCTCTAGCACCTTCACTTGACATGTCCATAAACAACATACTACCTCCTCTTTCACAATCTTCCTCTTCTTGTTAGGGATGCAAGCACATGCATCTCCGCATTTATTTGTTACTCTGTGCAAAAGACCCTGAAAGCAATACCAACTTTTACATGCATAAACGGGCAAAACTAACAAGAACAGAAAAACAATCTCTATTGATGAATTACCTTGATGGTTAAACTGCGTAGATTTGGACAATTATTGAGCAAAAGCGGCATTACTTGCCAACCTTTCTCCTTGTTACTCTCAATAGATAAATTAAGGAGATTGTTGAACACCGGCATGGATATACAGCAGAAATGAATCGCCTATTGATCACAAAACCATACATATTGATTCCAATCCTAAAAAGGAAAGTATATAAGAATAGTCAAGGTACACATGACGTGGTGCTTCAAAATAAGCTTCATCACAAAACTCTTTCGAATAATCATCAAACGGAAAATCGATAGAAAACACAAGTCGCTTGATGGATGGACTTTCCACAAACGTTGTGCAATACGGAACAAGAACAACATCCTCGTCATCATCGGTTACGAATAGTTCTTCCAGAACAGGGCAGCCATCAATGAGCAGAGAATAGCTGTTATAATCAAGCTCTAAAACCGATAAGATAGAGAGTGATTTGAGCGCAGGGAAAAAGAAACTCCCTACTTCTCCGAAACCGTAATGGCCGGATAGTGTGAGCTTCACCAGTGTGTTGCTCGTTAGCAACTCTCTCTCTCTCTAAAAAAACTAGATCTCTGGTGCGTTCCAAGTGTAGTTCCAGTAAGCCTCGTTCCACTGCAGTCCGAATCCAACCGTAGACATGAGAGTAGTTTTCAAGTCCAACTGTACCTCCATAACTAAGAGTGAATTTCTTGATGTTGATGGAAGAATTGCTTATTAGAGTATTGACCAGGAAATCTAAGAATCGACGTGAACCACTGTTTGCTTCTTCTTCGTTGGGATAAACAACCATCGACTCATCAAAGCAAAAGGTGTCTACAAGACCCACCACATTCAGATTCCTCCATATCTTGGACAGAACCGATGTGGAAGCAGCTAACTTTGTCGGAACTAAAGACATGATTCTGCCAAGAATCTCATCTGGCAAACTGCTGATCCAATATCTAGAACCCATATTATACCACTCGATTAAGTTCACAAGTTCCAACTTTTGTAAATCAAACAATAGAAGCGTTCGGAATCTTATAAACAGAATCAATAAATCTAACGCGAGGTTAAAACTTACATGCCGGAGAAGGTGAGGGATATAAAAAACCTTACTTGCTTGACAATTGAACTAAGATGAGGATTGGGGTAGACAGAGAGAGATTGCTTATAGAGATGTTTTGGGGCTAATGGGCTTTAAAATTAGGCCCACCATGGAGAAAGCACTAATACGGCTTGGATGCACGAAAGTCAAAAGAAGACAGGTTAAGGTCAAAGTCAAACAATCAACCAAACCACCAAAGCCCTTGAACCAGAACCAAAAGCTTCTCACTGACCTTTCCAATGGGCAATGGCGAACCACTCCATTTCCACTGAATTTCACACAAACCAGACTCTCCTACATAAACCCCTGAGCTCAAACACAGCATTCACCCACAATCCCTCAGCCGCAACACCAACAATCTAGCCTTTTAGATTACATCAATGGCTCCTACCGTCTCACCATCTAAAACTCAACCGCATACAGTTTTTCAAATGGGATTAGCCGCAGCAAACCACCTTTTGGTTGGCCTTTCGGGGTTCGCTTCTCATTCAAAGAGGAAGCTTCGCCGTTGGACCACCTGTTATGGCTCTGGAGATCATGAGCCTGTTATACATCTCCAAAATGACATGACGATGATGATCATGAACAATGGTGGTGTTTGTGAGCCATACAACGGTGAGCCGAGCATGCTTCTGAGTGGGGATCAGAGACGAGGTCCGTTGTGGCAGAAAAACATTCTCATGGGCGGAAAATGCCAGCTTCCGGATTTCTCCGGTGTTATATTGTATGATTCCGATGGACTTGTTGTTCCTCCGGCCAAGAATTCTCTTCCTCTGCTCACCTGGAAGTAAAAAATGAAAGAAAGAAAGGCTATATACCTTATTGTCCGAGGTTACCATTTGTTTGTTTGTATCCATTTCTTGGAATATAATGTATGATTTGTATGGTGTTGTTCTACGATTTCTATAACAAAAAGGTATACGAAATTTATGTATTGTGTGAAGCTCTTACTGAATGCATTTGCATCAGAATCATTATCAAAGTGTAGTATAACTTTGGTTTCACTGCTTTGAACAACAATATAGAGGGGCCAGGTCACAAAAGACGTCATGATTGCCCAATAATTTTTTTAAAGTACGAACTGACTTCAGCTCATGTAATATTCAGGCTTCAGTACGCCAATGTACGATAAGTTGCGGTACTGCTCTGCAAAGTCCATGCCATAGCCCACGACAAAGTCATCTGGACACTGCACATATTCAGAAGGTGCAACACACGATGGCATGAAAAAATATATATTCCCAAAGTCCCTAGTGCCTATCACAATATACATCTGTTTCTCATGGATTAGACAAGCATAGGTATAACATTGCAACAACTGAACAAGGAAGATCATATAATATAGAATATACAGACTCTCAATAGCTAAGTATTCTCGATTATTTATGCATCTCCGGTTTTTAACAAGTCCCAGTTAATTCAAACACTTGCTGAGCCATATACTGAAATTCCAAAGCCCTTAAGACAGACACATAATGAGAAGAAGCAGCTTACTTGGAACCCACTGTAGAATTTCCCGTTTCCGCAAAGCTTGAAGTGAACCTTTCTTCTGGATGGCTTGTCGAGTAGAGTGCAGACCGAAACAGATGAAGCTCTTTTCAATTTCAGGTGCTCTATTAGGCAGCTGAGTGTATTACCAGTATCCACAATGTCCTCGACCTTAAAAACAAAACAGCATAGCTAGTTAACAAAAGAGGCAGTGAAACATCCAATACATGTGTAAAATTATTAGCAAGACATCATCAAATGTGAAACATCATTGATAACATCATCAAAAGTGGCCACATGTTCTTCAAACGTTAAAATTCCTTAGGAAGCATTAGCTTCATAAAACCAATTTGCATAGTCATATCACCCAAAATCCAGATAAAGAAAATATATGAAGCGGACGGAGATTACCAAGATAACGTGCTTGTTGGTGACGTCCAGCTTTAAGTCGAATGAAATTTTGGGAGTTCCACTAGAGACCGTACCGGAGCCATAGGAATCGGCTCTGATGAAATCGATGGCGATGGGCAGGTCGATTCGCCTGGCGAGATCGGCCAAGAAGAGGCAACAACCGGTGGCCACTCCGACGCAAACAGGCGACTCTGAGTTACCGGAAAAGTCAGAGGTAATCTCCGATCCAAGCTGATTCACCCGCTCAGCGATTGCTTCGGCGCTAAAAAGCACTTTCTCTATGTGCTTGTCTAGCGACATGATAATTGATATTCCCTACGTCAACCATCGACCTACACGATTTGGATTTTAGAGGCTCATTGTTCACCGACACTAAAGTGTAAAAGACGCGGGAGCTTAACCAAACTTAACCGAAACTTCTTACTTTTACAGTCTGGTATTAACCAAACCGGATACAGAATCATCTGGAATTACCCAAAAATTTCCCAAATTGGCGCTTAAAAAACCCTTGGAAGAAACGAGAAAATGAAATTGAAAATTAGATTTAAAGAGTCGAAAGCGATTGACCAAAAAAAAAAAAAAAAAAGAGTCGAAAGCGAAAACCCTAGCGAGCAGAAGGAGTAGAAAATGTCGAAGATTCCCTTCGTCGCGCTTCAATGTTTCGAATGCTCGACAATGCAGGTGAAGCAGAAGAAGAAAAGCAGCAACAAGTGGGTCTGTGTGATTTGCAATCAGAAGCAATCGGTGCGAAAAGTGTTCGCACAGGGCTACAAGGCCAAGGAGCTTCGTTTCTTCGTCCAGTCCTTTAATATGTCCCGGAAAGATGCCGACGAGGAGGAACTAGCCGTCGCACATACGTTTTCGGAGGTTGAAGACGAAGGAGGAATTGATGATGCGGAGGTTTCAGATGTTCGTGGGAAGAAGCGATCTGATTGGAGCGAGTATCTCGATTCCGATTCGCCTAATGATCGGCCGAGATTAATTGTGGAGGAAGACAGCGAAGAAGAAGGTATTCGGTATTTGTATTTGTCAACTTTTGCGTCTTGAGAGATTAACAGTTAAGAAAAATTCGTTTCACAGGTTTGAAGATTGTGACTGAGATGCCGAACGAAATGTTTAAAAGACCCAAGCTGAACAATTCTTCATCAGCTAAAAAAGGCGTTAAAAGAGACGATAATGAGGTTTTCGAACCTTCCTTCTCCAGGCGCGGCATCAAAAATTCAGATTTTTGTGCAGGTGAGAAGAATATGTTTCATATATTCGCTCTTAAATCATATTTCTGATTCGAGAGTTGAAGAATGTAGTTGGAGTAGAGCCACTTCGAATCTTGTTTATTATCATTCGCCAACAATTTTGGTGCTATGGTAACTAATATATTTCGAAAATGTGCAGACGGAGTAATGAAGAGGAAGAAGGTTTCAGAACAAAGCAATTTCGAACCAACAAGAGTTACTAAAGCAGCTTCGAAATGGGACGCTTACTTGATAGATTATGAGGACAAACAGCAAGCACCACGATTTGGTGGAAGAGAAGGTTTGAAGGATAATAATGTCAGCGAATGGGACCGTGCAATTATGGATATAAGTTCGGAATATAAGATTGTAGATGACGAAATCCATCCAGAGTTTATGTAATCAGAGTTAGTTATTATGTTATGCAGGTTACGATTTATTAATTTCTTGCTAAGTTTAATAAATTGCAAAAAAATTAGAGCAGGTGCAATTGGGTTCAATCATTAGATTAACTCAAAAAAAGAAACTACATAAACTGCTAAGAGTTAAGGTCTCAAGGGAAAAAAAAAAAATTACTGAAACTCCGACTCAAAACAAACTAAAGTTGCAAAAGAGAAAAATCCAACAACTAGTTAAAAGAAGTTCCTACAAGTTTTTTTAAAAGCGACCGTCTGATAAAGACCAGAAGAAATAAATAATGTTTTGAGTAAAAAATCAGTTCACTCGGTTGACGACGGAGCGAACTGGTCATCAACGGAAGACACAGCTGCTGGATTAGCAGAGAGTCTGAGTACATCCAACGCCTCAGACACTTTTGCTTTAAGAGCTTCCGGTGACTCGAGAAGGTGCAGTATCTCAGCTTGATCCATCTCCAGCAGCATCCCGGTAACTTTGGCCGTATGCACTGGCTCATGCTTCTCCACCAGCGGGTACAGTTGTTCCCCCAACATCTATCATCATTTCAACAGTTCCCCGTTTATTGGCTTTGCATTGTATCAATATCGTCAAGAGAGCTCTAACGCAAGTCTAGGATGTGATTAATAATATCACAAGTGTCACAAACCTGTGGGTGATTAGCGGGGTTAGCCAGAGCCAAAGCAGAAGTGAGCTTAGAAATGGGGAGGAGTGGTGGCTTCTGTGGGTTTTGAGAAGCATTGTGTGACATAGCAGATGCATCTAATGGCAAAGGAATGATTCCTTGGGGAACAGCTCCTTCCATTCCATTCCTCCTATTGCCCGAGCCTCCCATATATCTCATTCCCGAGCTTACGTTTTGCTGCATCATCTGCACGTTCAAAATAACGACATTCCCCAACCAAAGTTGAAGAAGATAACAAACTTACTTAAGACATGATTCTGTTCAGAATAAACTTTGCATACCTGTTGTTGTTGCTGGAAGTGCTGCTGCATATTGCCACCACGCCTGAACCCAACACGGGGAACAGGCTGGTTTTGCCTTTGAATAGGGTAAGGCATCATGAAGTTCGCTGGACCAGAACCTGGACGCACCCCAGGCATGAACTGAAGCTGATAACCGTACCCCATAGGCTGTGACGGCACCAGACCTTGACCGTTCTGCCCTACGTACATTGGATGATGTGGCCCTCCCATTGCCCCTCCTGCTGGGTGATGATGGAACCCAGGCATTGGTGATGGCATTGGCGCCATTGTCCCATTTGGTCTCATGTGAGAAAATAGAGTCTGGAACATGAAAATATAAAGCTCATTTGAGAATCACTGTCACTATCAATGTCCACTGTTCAAAATAGAGAAAGAGTTTAACAACCTGAAGATGATTCCTTCTCTCTTCCTTACGTTGAGCCAAGGCAATGTACAGAGGTTTCCTTCCTATCATCTTCCCATTCATTTCATTCATCTGCATATTCATCATCTCAAATAAACATCAGTGTGCTTTAAATATATATGTGTTTATTTATGAAAACCGCTTGAGAATTTAGCTGACACTTACAGCTCTTAAAGCTTCTTCAGGACTAGAATACGCAACGAAACCAAACCCTCTGCTCACACCTTGTGCATTCATCATGACCTAAAAAAGTTGACAAACGGAACACTAAGGTTTGGTCTGTGTACAATTAACCTTATGCAATCGTTATAACACATGTTTCAGGTTCAAGAACAAAACCTTGCTTGAGGTCACGTTCCCATACTCAGAGAACATCTCCTTGAGCTTCTCATCATTCACACTGTCATCAAGGTTTTTCAAATACAGATTCGATCCTTGCAGTTTCTCAAACCGGCTGTTCCTCTCTTGCTCAAACTTCCTCCTCAGCTCCTCTTCCCTCTCAGACTTCTTCTGCGCCCTCCCAACGTACAGGACATCCTCCCCGAGGCTGATACCATTCATCTTCTCAACCGCAACCGCAGCCGCCTCGGGGCTCTCAAAATTCACAAACCCGAAACACCTCGAGTTTCCACTCTGATCCCTCATCACAACCGCACTCGAGATGTCACCATATTTTCCAAACGTCTTCTTCAGCTCATCATCGGTGATCTCTTTGGGCAGATTCTTCACATACACATTAGTGAAACGCGGGACCGCACCACTCTCAGAACGAGACCGGTCCTGACGGCGGACAAAGTGGCCCACAAAGACTTGCTTATCATTAAGAAGCATTCCGTTAAGCTTGTCTATAGCAGCCTGAGCGGTTTCTTCTTTCTCAAACTGAACAAAGCCGTAACCTTTGGACCTACCCGCCACGTCCATGGCCACCTTGCAAGAAAGAATGGTTCCGAAAGTCGAGAATGTGTCGTACAGGGCTTTGTTATCGATCGATGCGTCGAGGTTTTTGATGAAAACATTGCCTTTTCCGCTCAGCCTGGTGCTCGGATCACGGTTCGAACGCATGATCCTTATAGGTCTGTCTCTGATCGGAGTGTAGTTGAGACCATCCATAGCTCGCATCGCTGTTTCAATTAAAAAAAAAAAATCACTCACTTGGATCACACAGAGACGAGTACACAGTTTCATGATCAAACAATATTTTAATAATCCATAATAATAATATTATAATTTGAAAATTCGAGGCTTTTATAAAGTACCATCTTCAGGATTAGCGAAGTTGACGTAAGCGTATCCGAGGGATCGGCGAGTCAAATCGCGACAAACCCTAACTGTCTGGACAGGAGCCACTTGGTTGAACAGATCCAACAGATGTGCCTCATTGACACTTTGGTCTAAATCTCCGACGTAGAGAGACGAGTTTGGGTGCGCTTGCAACGCCTCCGCCGCCGCAGCCGCTGCAGCCACAGCGGCCACCTGGTTCACAGCAGGGAACGGAGTCGTCGAGTGAGGAGACGCTACCGTAACCGCCGGTTGATTCGGAACTTGATCAACCATAGCCGTCGTCGGGGCAATTCCAGATGCAACCGCCGCCGCCATAGCGCAGATGTCTAGGTCTTTTTGTTTTTCGGCGTGTGTGCAAAGATAGCGATAGGTTTGTGATTGTGTGTTTTCCAAAAATTTTAATCTTCTGAGAATTTTTTGAGAGATTTTTTTTTTTTATTAGATATTTTGATTTTTTTCCTTTTTTGGTTAACTCCGGAGAAACGAAAGGAGTAAGAGAATGAAGAATGTGTTGTGGGTATTTATACATTCGCCAATTAAACGAATCGGTCCCTACGGATCGGAGTTTGATCTGATGTGTCTCTTCAGATTTTGACCGAGTTTTACGTGGACCCATCATGGGCTTTTTGTTCTGACCGATGATAAAACTGAGCGAAGTACGTATACGTGGATGCCACGTGTGCACGCTTTGGTCCTTTTTAATCGAAGTACATGTATCTTACTGTTTTTTTGTCGCCTTTTTTTGTGCATCTTCGAGAATTGGTAATATTAGTGTACTTCCATCGGGAAAAATACCCAAATAAGTATTTGACCAATTTTATTATAATATCTTTAATACAATTAAACTGTTTAATTTAAATTAAAAAATCAATCAATTATAATTAGGCACATGACAACAGAAATTGTAAAAGCTTCTCAAAGTTTTTCTTTTGGAAACAGACTTCTTACCTCTTTCTTCTTTTTATTAGATTTTTATTAATCAAATACACTATCTAGATACCAATAATGGAGCTGGCCTTAATAACTTGAATATTTCATTCTAACTAAATCAAATTATGTCATTTTTTGTGTTGGTTATGATTTGACCACTTTGTATGCGAAAATTTAGGTCAAATTCTTTTTAACCAACTTAATTTGGGATCTATGATTTGTAAAGAAAAAACCAGGTATCTTACTTTACTCTTTTGTTTTAAATTAGTGATGGGATCTTTGACGTCAGTTATAAATAACTTTTTCTCTAACATCCAATGAAGATATCATTCCACATATATAAAAAGATTAATGGAAAGCAGCTATTTATTTTTATTTCAATTTTAATATAAGATGTTAGTATATTTTGTATTTGGAACAATATGGTCAACAATTTGATATTTTTTTTTGGTGCTGATTTAGTTTGTCCATTTCTATTTTTGTACGCCTTTTTTTGTCACCCTGTACGCTTTTCTTAATAATTATTTTTCCTTCTTACAAAAAAATATGTATGTGGTAAAAAATGGATCGACCTTGACCCATATACTTTATATATTTCTTAAAAAATAAATACAAATATAAAATACAAATTTAATGTTGAAAATTGCCGCATATTCAAATCTTTTTAGATACTTCCCGTCGTTGTCTAGTATATGACTCGGTAAGTTATCATATGTACTGTACCAAGGTCCAACAAAAATGGAATCAAGGAAACTAGTATCAGGGTTGTAAATTTATTATCAGGAATAATATAATAAGGATTAACTAGGAAATTAAATATGAACAGCCCTGTAGTTTTACCAAACTTTTGGATTTCAGAAGATAAGTATCAGCTTCCACATCGCATACACATGAAAATGCACAAAACTAAAAAGTTCAACAAGATGCAAAATGGAGAAAATGCTTTGCTCTCTCTTGGTTCTGAGAGCAAGTAATTTGGCGCCTCAAGCCTTATCAAAGACAAACACTGGTCACCAAGGAAGGGAACATGTTGGGTTAAGACAAGAGACCCTCTATATTACATGGTCATGTAGGACCGCAATTTTGACCACATTTCAAGCGAGATGAGTGTTAGGGTCTGTGATATTACCAGCCATACTTCCTGAAGAAGTCTCTGGTTCTCTTCCTTGCACGGGTGAATACTATTACTATGCACGCGAGCACCCACGGAGGAAAGTTCCCAATGGAGATGTTGTTCTTGATCCACGCTGGAGGGTCTTTCAATAGAAACGTTATTAATAGCGTAAAAATCACGACTCCAAGAACGATTCTTGTGATTGGTTTGATAAGAGAATCCTGGAAACAAAAAAGAAGTGTTCAAAACAATCATGTCGTTACATGAATCACTCGTGTGGTTAAAGCTGCATGTTTAAATTTTTATTTATCTTCTTATAACCATACACCCAACCAACTCAGAGTACTGTGTCATCCTTTCTAGTTTCTACTTCAGAGTCTATGATATTATTTAATTGTCTACTTTCAGCAAGATAATCTGTGAACTAAAGTTGAGGTTCTACGAGATACCGAGTGCACGTGAATAGAAATTCTAGAGCTTTGCGAAGAGTTTAGACTAATGATGACATGTACGCGGTTTTACGGGCACAATAAACAGAAACCGAATGCAAAAAGATAATCTCGAGTAACTCAACGATCCAAGAATATGAAGAACAGGTAAAGGAGACAACCTTATGAGACAAGTCAGATGAAAAAAAAAAACATAACTTGCAACACTCTATATCTAGCAGAAGCAGAACTTATCAGATAACACTGTGAAGCCATTACACTTGCAACACTCTTGATCGTGAGTTCCTATGATTTGTTCAACACATTAGCATGTAATTATAACAAACTCAAGTACTTCTACAGACAACACAATCACATAAGCTAAGGAAAGTCGCTCTATTTTTTTTTTTGCTCTTGCGAAAGTCAAACTCAAAAATCGAAACAATCATAACACTTGGAACGGAGAAGAGAGAGAGATGTAGATTACCTGAGGTTCACCGTCGATGTAAATGACGGCACCATCTCTGTAAGTCAGGACAGACCGGCCGTTCCTAGGGTGAAATCGGATCGGTACGCCGCGACCTTTCTCGACGTTGAACGCGAAGATGGATTTCAATCCATGTTTCTCGAGAATAGATCGGACCTCGAGCTGATCCTGCTCCCAACCACCGAGATTCGACTTGAACACATCGATCGGACCTTTCCCACACCGATACAGATGGATCTCCACCTCCGGCACCTTCGTCGTCGCTTTCCGCGATCTCGATTCAGCTTCGGGTTGAGAATCGTCGAGCAACGGAGTAGTCTCTTCGATCTCTTGCTCTGGCTCCGGCATCGTTTCGATTGACATGACTAACGATTCGCCGGTCCGATGAAAGGTTTTCGATAATCAAAAGTAATCAAAAACAAATATTTTGTCCGCAACGACGCCGTTTTTGGGACCTGTAAAACTGGCTTTGTAGAGGTTGGGCCTAACTATGGGCCTTTAGGGATATTAAAGGATAAAGACGGCCCATTAGACCATTGGTTATACGGTTGTCATCAGTTGTCTCCGGTCGTCTTCCTTGTTCACATCCATCGGAGAGAACATTTCTCCGGCGACAGAGGTTGAGGAAAATGGAAGCAGCTTTGGGACTTCTCAGAAGAATGCCGCCGAAGCAATCGGAAACGGCTCTTTCCGCACTTCTCAGCCTCTTGCCTCAACATTCTTCCGATCTCCTCTCTCAAGTCGATCTCCCTCTCCAGGTATATATTTCTCTTTATCGAGATTTGAAATGTGGTTTTTTTTTTTTTTCCTGAGTCATGTTTTATCTATCGATATTACTGGTCCGTGTTTGGTTTGGAGAATCCTGAGGCTTTTTGATTATGTTATCTATATGTTTACCTCTTCTGGTCTTATTAATAAATTTGCTTCCTAGCTAATCGGTATGAAACTAAAGTTGATTCCTTTTGTCTCGTGTTCTCTTTTCATCACGCGTGGAATAAATGTGAGTTCTTTGTATCCATGTATTGAAACAGGTGTTACGTGATGCTGAAAGTAGGAAAGATTTCATCCTGTGTGAGTACAATAGAGATGCAGATTCCTATAGGTACTTTTCTTGCTCTGTTTCAGTTATTGGATCAAAGCTTCCGTGATGATTAGGGCACTACACTGCTTCTAATTGCTTGTAATCTTTACTTTTTGCAGGTCACCCTGGTCAAATAAGTACCATCCTCCGCTAGAGGATGCTCTTTACCCATCGACAGAATTAAGAAAGCTCGAAGTTGAAGCCAACGACATCTTTGCAATCTACCGTGACCAGTGAGGTTCTTCACCTACCTCGTTAAACGTTAAAAAACAAAAAAAAACAAAAATCCTGCAGTGAAACTAGTTTGATAAGCGACTGAGTTATCTTAAAACGGATACATAGCTAGCATCTGATCTGCAAAAGGATTCATTCTCTCTCTTCTGTTGAAACACATTTTTCAAGATTTATCTCATGCTTACCACATATAATAATATTGTGGTATTATGCTTTTGACGTCTGAAAAAAGCCTTGCAAACTCAAAAACCAATATACCTGTTTTGATCACTTTTGATTACAGGTATTATGAAGGTGGTATATCGTCAGTCTACATGTGGGAGGATGATAATGAAGGCTTTGTGGCATGTTTCCTTATTAAGAAAGGTATTTTCTTTTAATCACACCGAAGGTTAACCGATAAAAACTCTTTACCTGAGCCGTTCTGCTTTTTTTTCTCTGGCGAAGATGGGTCAAAGTCAGGTCATGGTCGGAGGGGATGCCTGGAAGAAGGAGCTTGGGATGCCATACATGTTATTCAGGTGACTCTCTTATACATACCATCACCATGCATGCCTTACGAGTGTTATTACAAATATGGCCCATTTTTTGTCCACGCGGCTGTAACTTTGTCATATTTTTCCAAGGAGCTCTTTCATGACTTGATACTTTGCATCTAACACTTAAGGTTCTCAATCTAGGTTGGTCCAGAGGAGGAGGAAATGGCAGAATATTGCTTAACAAGTACTATTATGCTCTCGCTGACCACTGATGACGAGTCCTCAGGCAAATTCGGCTTATCTGGATCAATTAGAAGACAAGTAAGTTTTAGCTCCTATTTAATCCATGCCTTCATAGATAAAGGTCCTAGTAGAATCCAGTTTAATAACAACGGTATAATGGAGAAATTTTCAAATCAACATTTTTTCTGCTACTGGTGATATAAGATGAAGATGGAGCTCGCAGTAGCGGATGGACATCTGTGCAATATGGGGAGAATGATTGAAGAGTTGGAAGGCAAACTGAGAAACTCACTTGATCAGGTTCTACAAAGACTTTCTACTTTTTGCAAAAAGCGCTCCAGACATGCATTCCGTTTGCTTAGTTAGTTAAGCTCGTTCTTATAGTTTTGTGACTGCTTAGGAAACCTCAAAATAGAGACAGTTATAACATCTCACAAATCAGAATTCAGAAAACACCGATGTGTGGTTCCAAAGTTTGAGAGGTTTTTTTGGTGAAAAGCGCAGGTTTACTTTGGGAAGACGAGAGAAATGGTTTGCACACTGCGTCCACCAGCTGAAATCGTACAGATGAGATTACCCGACACCTGATGCTCCCCCATCAATCTTTATGTAATAACATTTCATATCTCCTCACTTTTTTTCGTCTGTCTGATTTTAAACGTTTCTCCGAGCGCCTTGTGTGAATGCCTCTTACGTGTTTTCCCTGACTTCACTATTATCATCATGTGACCATCTTGTTCCACAGATATGCGACGGAACAATGCGTATATTTGAAGGTCGTAGATATCTTTTGGAACTACCTATAACTTCTCCAAAGCTAATAGAAAATTATCAAGTGGTAGCCTTGGACATGTTACTGAATGAAAAGAAACGCTAATTTGTTAAACTAAACCAAGATTGATTCAGCTATCTTTTGGATCCCACTATCACCTAAACTTTCCCATGAAACTAGCTACAAGAGAGGCAGAGTACATACGATAACAAAAACACGAAATGTAAGAATATCTTGACGCCCTATTTAAACAAAAGATCTTTGTATGCTTGTATCTATACATAATTATAAACCTTTCTTCATCATCCTAACCTCGAACCCTCCTTCGGGCCGCTTCATGACGTTATACGGCATGTAAGTCCCCATTACTCTGTCCCAAAACGTGAAAAACGGTTGCGAGTAGTTGTATTTAACGCCGTTGACCTGGTGATGAACGTCGTGATAAGCTCCGTTATTATTGAACAAAACGTGGAACACGTTCCCCGGAAGCCGTAGACCGCAGTGATCGTCTACGGTCTTGACGGTAACGAGGCAGAAGAACCAAACGCTAGTTCTCGGCGTCATCCCTGAAGCAAAGAACGCCGCGGCTCCCCCGAGCATGTCGGATATGACTTCGACCGGGTGGTTGTAGAGAGCGCCGACGGCGTAAGGGACGACGAGACGGTGGTGATGCGAATGGACGTGGCGGTAGAGGAACTTGTTGTGGTGCATGTAGCGGTGGACGAAGTACTGACACGTGTCGAATATGAACATGGCGATTAATATCTGAATTATCTGGATTGGTACTGAGGGTTGGACCGTTGGCTTTAAGGTTTCTTCTGCGTAGGAAGTAATCTACAAATAAAAAATGTATAATCACGTTTTCATGTTATGAAATCAAGTTGTGTTTTAACCCCAAACCTGCTGTATCCCATATTGATCCCGAGAAGTGTACTAGCTAATGCCAAATATCATTTTGGAATGCATATAAACAGTATGACTCACAAGAAAGCCGAATTGGGTAATTGAGATTTGGAGAAGCTGTTGAAGCAAGACTCCTTTGACCACTGTGATGATCAGGATTACGTTTTTCTCATGCTCTTCATCAAGGCTGTGAAGCCGGAACTTATCTAAAGAACGGCTAAGAAGCTGGTTAACTCCGGCGTAAAACCAATAGACAACAATGGGAGCTACAGTCCCCATCGTCTCATCACTCACATACCCTTCCCACACCACCATTCTCTTAGTTAACTAATCCGCAAGTAATTGTGTTGGAGTTTTGGAGAAGCTTTTCTTGTCTTGTTTTGATTGTTGATTTGTTTCTCAACAAGTTTTCGCAAGTTACAGGTATATACAAGTTTGTATGCCGGCAAGTTAACTTATGATTCATTCTAGTCAAATTTTTGAATCTACAGTTGAACCGGTCTCCTGAATTATACGAAATATGTTAACGGATGAACTTAGTCAAATTCAAATTCAACCAAATACAATTGTGCAAACACAATACTAAAATCAGATTAGCATGACCTCAATAGATAGAGATAAGCACAACAAAAGTTCAAATATGTACAAGATGGTTGAATTATCTATATGTTTGGTTGTTTATAAGCTATAAATTAAATATTACAGCCGCTTTCATGAAAAACGCTGTTCTAAGATTTTGACTATTCTTTTCAGTGAAATTGATACGTGATGAAGATTTTTTTTTTTTTTTTCTGGTGTTCTTCCTCGAGGCTGTGAAGCCGGAACTTAGCCAAAGGAAATTCATTGGTTTCCTTATATATTGATCGAGATCGAAGATGGATCATGTTTAGGTTGGTTCAAATTACCACATGTAATGTAAGCTGGTTCTACCTTATATTCATGCATGAGATACTGTTTATGTGGAGAAAGGGTGAGGCTCATGCAATCATTTATCGACTGATGTGCATATCACATAACGTGTGGTGTTATTTTTATTTATTCCTTTTGCTTCATTAATCATTTAATCCCCTAACTAGCTTGATTAAAACCTCTTATCCTTAAAGTATCATGGAATCTAATGGGTTATGACTGAAATTAAATTCCTCACACGTGGTCGATATTTTGCACCAATCAGAACTGTCCACAACACTTTACTTAATACGTGAAATTTTTCTATATGTATTTTGTCAATATATGTATCATTCAATAATATCAATAACCAAATTCTTGCAGCAATATGCTATGATCGATTGTGTACGACTAATTAAGGATGTATTTATGTACGAATTTCCAAAACACCTTACTCAATACGTAAGATGTGCTTGTCTTTTATATATATATAACGTGTAGATCTTCGTCTATGTATAATATAAACTAACATGTATTTGATATGGTTTGGCCTTCTAGGGCTCACAATGTTTAAAAAATGGTAATTGCTAATATTCTTATAAAAAGCTAATCCCTACATGCCCAATTTGTTAAATGTGATTGTTATGCCCAAGTCTTTTTGTTTACTATATAAATGCATAAATTTATGAAAAAACATTTAACATTTTTTCTTCTTATTTGATAAGAAACTTTAAACTTAAAATTACCATTTTATTATACAAAACTTGATGATTTTCAGAAGAATTTCACATAATACCTTAATAAAACAATTCAGATTACAGCAGTAGAAGAATAATATAACTCTCACTTACCAATACCTCTGATCGATAAATCTCATGTAGACAAAACATAAAAATCACTTAAATATAATAAAGTCCTGTCATAAAGTCCTTATTATTTTTTATATTACGAAAAATCCTGTCATAAAGTTTTTAATAAAGTCCTGTCATAAAGTTTTTCTTCTTAAATATTACGAAAGGTCTGTCATAAAGTCCTTATTATTTTTTTATTTTTTTGCATATAAGTTTTATTTGGGCTCAAATTTTGTTCGGCCGAAGTATAAATTGGCCCAAATAATTCGTAAAAAGGTTTTGGAAGTAACCACATTTTTGGTTAATACTTAATACAATTGTGTGATCTTTTTTTGTTTTGTTCTCTTTTGTTGCCAACAAAGTGATGTCATGATCTAAATCTGCAAGATTCAGTGTTCTGTTTATGATTAAAAAAAACTAATTCATCAACATTGAATTAACTTTTTCTTCGTCCATGTAATGTTGTAAATTTTAGATCCGGAAAATGTTTTAAACTTCATATGTTTTACAATTTATACACACGGATATTTTTGTTTGAATCCGGATTATGACGCTACATAACAACAACACTGATACAAACTCCAAAGCCCACAGTTTTTCGATTTGTTATCTTGGATACATGACATATCATTTTTTTTTATCATAGTCCAAAACGCAAATCGTCATCCATGGTCACTGACAATTCGCATGACATTAAGACAATAAAACCTTTATATTTCCTTTTCAGGTGAAACTTTTTTCTTTTGTTGGAGAGAGAGAGAGTTGTTGTTGTGAGACGCAAATATATTTCGACGGTAATACTAATTCGCTTTGAGCTTAATAATAATAATAATTTCGTTCGTCTTTAATTCTCGGAGAGCAAATATAAGGCAACTCCCCATTGACGAATACGAAAGTTCTCCGAGAATTTCACCAACGCCACGGGTTCGAATCCAATTGAACTCGTTCGAACTCGAATTACGCGTTTCTGGAGGAAGAAGATGAAGCCGCGCTTCACCTTCTTCTTCTGTTGATTCAATGGCTTCTTCATCCCAACGACGCTGCGTCTTCGGTACTCACTCTCCCCTTCTTCCCCTATCTATCAATCACTCCTTCGATTTGGATTCCTTTTGGGGTTTTAAATTGTCGATTTTCTTTCGTCGTCCAGTCGGGAACATTCCTTACGACGCTACCGAGGAACAACTGAGAGAAATTTGCGGAGAGGTTGGACCTGTTGTCTCCTTTAGGTCAGTTTTCTTCTTCTAGGGTTATTATATTTTCCAATTCGGCTTAATTTTGATAAAGGTAACTCCTTTCTTCAATCAAACAGAGAAAGAGTGAATTTTTGAAATAACCTTGCTGTGTACTTTCCTGATTCAGATTGGTTACTGATAGAGAAACCGGTAAACCAAAAGGCTACGGGTTTTGCGAGTATAAAGACGAAGAAACGGCATTGAGTGCTCGTCGTAACCTTCAGAGTTACGAAATCAATGGCCGTCAGTTAAGAGTTGATTTTGCCGAGAATGATAAAGGAACTGAGAAAACCCGTGACCAGGTTTTACTCCTCTCTTTTAATTCTTCTGACACTGGTTTTAACTACTGAAGCTATCGTCTCGACAAGTTGTATAACTAAAGTTGGTAATTTTGTGATTTTTTAGGGCCAAGGAGGAGGTCCTGGTTTGCCTGCTGCTACTGGTATGTTTTGTTCCAGCCCCTGACCTCAATTGTCTTTAGATAAACACAAATTTATCTTTCTTTCCGTTTGTTCGATGACAGAATCTCAGAAGCAGATTGGAGGGCCTGTAGATTCAAATATGCATCAACCGGTTGGTCTCCACCTTGCAATCACAGCTGCATCTGTTATGGCGGGTGCGCTAGGTGGTCCCCAGGTCGGTTCGCAAAGTTCGCTACAGGTTCCAGCTAGTGATCCCCTGACGCTTCATCTTGCCAAGATGTCTAGAAGTCAGCTCACTGAAATTATATCGTCCGTTAAGGTGTGAATTCCATCAACTTGGGTTGTTTCTTTCCTTAATTATTAATTGACACTTTGTGTAAACGAGTGGTGTGATTGTGATTGTGTTCTCTCAATGGTCAGTTAATGGCTACACAGAATAAAGAACAAGCTCGTCAGTTGTTGGTTTCAAGACCTCAGTTGCTAAAAGCTGTCTTCCTGGTACTTATCCATCCCCTGATTCTGCAAATCTTTTAGCTCTCGTGCACTCTTTCGAATGCTATTACAACTTTGTTATTGGTGATAGTTTCTCTGTAGAAAGCGTGCTCTCAACAGATTTATATACTATCCACCTCAGTATTTTTTTACATTCCCATCCAGTAGGTCATAAATTTGGCCATTTCCTAACCTTAGTATTCCCTTAACTAGCTGAGCCTACCTCCCAGCGTGTTCTACTGTTTTATGATCTCTCAATTTTTCATTATTTCCAAATAGTTCATCTCAACACTGATTCTTACACCATCTTTGAACCTATACCGTCTCTACTGTTGCAGGCACAGATAATGCTTGGGATTGTGAGTCCACAAGTCGTAAGTTTTCCATCTTAGTGAACAGTTTTGTGCGTCTTCCTTCTTTTTCTTCTGTTATGTCTTAAGAGGATTCTTGCTATAATTGAATTGTGCAGCTGCAAACGCCAAATATAGTTCAGGCCCCAAATCATATGACAGGGTCTTCAATTCAAGACGCACAACTATCTGGTAATGTATCTAGTCAAAACCTTTTACCGCCACTGGCACAAAGGTCGCAGCAGCTAAGTCGCCCTCCCCATAGTCAGTTTCCCGTTCAACAGCCTTCGAAACAACCTTTTAGTCAGATTTCACAACTAGTACCGCAACCAGCTCCTTCTTCTGTGAATCCTCCTCTTAGATCCCAAGTTCAAGGTCTCAGCGACACCGCTCCATTCCAACGCCAAAAACAAGTGGTTCCAGCTTCCACCAGCGTAGGTTATAGTATTCAGTCTTCAGTTCCAAATAGTGCTATCCAGCCATCTCAAGTACCTCGGCCACCATTAACAAACACTGTGATGCAGGTGAGTTTTCTCAATACCTTTCTGCTTAGATAACAAAGCGATTGAGATACAGAAGGCAGTTAAAAAGTCTTTGCATAGTTTGCCACCACAGTAGTGAAATAAGTAAACTTTTCGGTGTTATTAGTGCACACTCCAAAGGATTGCTCTGGCTTAGTTACCATCTTTTACAGAGAAAGTTTACTGATAGTCGAATAAGAGTTGCAAATGGGTGGTCAAAGGGAAAGATTCACGAATGTTTTGCTTTAAGCAAACTTTAAATGCATAACTAGTGAGCATCGAATGGCGTTTAGTGGAATATAGGCCCCTTTTCGTAACTTTCGTTCTCTTATTTGTGTTTTTAAAAGAATTTCTCTAAAGATCACCCCGCGGCTGTATTTCTTTACAGCATGGTGGGCAAACGACATCACTAAATTATGGCAAAAGAGTAAACAATGAGGGACCTCATGAATCACTAAACAGACCATCCAAGATGATGAGAGTGGATGATAGGAGAACCACTCCATTCCATGGAGCTCATGCGTCGAACTCAATGCTTCCAAATCCAGGACAACTACAAGAGAAAGCGCCTCAGGTATAATCAATTTCACACCATTTGGAAGCTTAATCGGACTAGAAATCGGTCACAGATGCCCCAAAAAATCTACTAATTTGCAAAATCTTTGCTCCGTGATTGATTCTCTTTCTCCAGGCACTTCTCACCCCGGATGTTCAGTCAACGTTGCTCCAGCAAGTACTGAACCTTACGCCAGAACAGCTGAGGATGCTGACCCCAGAACAACAGCAAGAGGTCATAAAGCTGCAACAAGCGCTCAAGCAAGACCACATGATGCAGCCTTCATAGCATTGAGGTTGGTGTCTTATATGCCATGAATTCATGTGTCTCAGGAACTGCCTGTTTTTGTTTCTTTTATACTCTCTCGGTGATATTTGGTCTAATTCTCGTTTGGCTTCCTTTCCTCTTCTATCCACAGGGATAAGCAACTGGGTTGGTCGGTTTCATTTGATTGAAACTTGCAGAGATGAAAAGGTTTTTTCGCACGCAAATTACCATAGAAAGAAGAAAGACTCCCTCACCTGAAATTCGCTGAGTGATTGTATTATTAGTGTAGCATTTATTTGTGCTGAGTTTGTCTTATAGAAGAACCATCCAGCCATCAAAATATAAAGGAAAAGAGAAAGTTATACGTCCAAAGTCTCAGAACAAACAACTGTGTTCATCTCTTTCCCTCTCTTTTTCTTTCTTCGTTTTACTACCGTCTTTGTTTTCTGCTTTAAGTCAACTTTCCTCCGTTCGTTTGAATCCTGTGGACACTCGTTTGCTCATTGGTGAAGATTTTCAGTACTTCAGTGAATAAAACATTTTATTTCTTCAATAAACAAGAGTTGCGACCAAATTTACAAATAGGCGGGGTGAAAAGGACGAAATTATTTTTCCGTTAAAAAACATTGATAAAATGTGTCTATTTTTTTTTACCAACTCAACGAACAATATTGTTTAAACTTTCGGGTGAAATCGGCGAATATGCTGATTCTCATTATTTTTTTTTTTTTAAAATACAACTCTTGTAGCAACGGAGATTACAGTACTGCGGTTGAATCATAACACACATGTATATGTATAAAGTAAAGAACTCTTTACATCATTTAAGCGTTTTTGTAATCGGAGATCAAAGAAACATCCTACGAATGGTTCTAGCCAAAGCCCGAGACACCAATCTTCCAACCAAGTCACCTGGCAACTGAAGCAACCGCTGTTGCGACTCTTGTGGAAGCTGCAACATTCATTCCAACACCCCAACAAAAAAATAAGTCAGGACTATTAGTTTCGAATCATAACTAAAGTACAAAAAATGTAGGGACTAGTAAAATCGAGTTATGATTAGTCAAACATTTGGAAGCGTTGGTATGCGGACGTTACCTCGGGTAAGATGGAGAGAATCGGGAGCATCTCTTGAGCTGATGGAAGCTGATACATGACTAGTGATGCTTCATCTAGAGGCGTGAGTGCCTCACCATATTTACTAACCGCTTTTAGTTGCTGCGAGATCGATGGAGCAAACATTAAAAAAAAAACAATATTTGATGTACTTATTTACTTACAAAATGCAGAAGAGAAACAGAATTTTCTTACCGTTTCAGCCCGCTGCATCCCTGAGAACAACGAGATGAGTCGATAAAAGGTTCTTAGGTTTGTCATGTCTTCTTCTGTCAAGGAGTTGAATGGCCTTGAACCAGAAAATGGTATACTCGTTGAAGCAACGGATGTGAAAGAGTCCAATGTTGCCAATCCAAATGCATCAAGACCCTGTCGAATATGCACCAAAGATAATCCATCCTTGTGATTCAGGCAAATACTTTTGTGCAATGGATTTCGATAATTATCAAATAAAGCTAAATGATTAATAGTTATTTGGTTTCAATATATGCTTGTCAAGCCAGTCAGTTTCTTGGACAGTCCTTCGATTAAATTGTTTTTCTTTCTATCGAACAGCTGATAAGACGTTTAAAATGCTCACCTTAGCGAGTTCTCGAAGAAGGATTTCTCTTACAAAAGAACCCTGTTCAACGTTTCAAGATTTGAGTTTGAGTAGTTGTTCCACTAGTTTTATAATTCGTAGTACAAAAACCACAGCTTACCTGTTCCGTGAAAGTAAAAGCAAGCATTTGCTTCATGACAACCTTTGAGTCTGTACCCTCCACCGGTTTCTGAACTAATGCTGTCTCTGTCCTTAAAGACTGGAGCAAGTAGATGTTGATTAGAACCCAAACGATATTCTTTGTTACTCAAACAGCCAAACCCTAAGACCCAAGCTTATCATTTCCCACTGTCATAGACTTTCTCGAGAGTAGGCCGTCTCCAGTTGTATGATTATTCGGCTGGTTACTGACTAATTTATCATTGAACACCACATAGCCCAAATCAAGTTAACCAAAATACACACATCCCCAAACCAAAGACACAAGCTCAGCAACAAGAAGGAAACTGGCGCACTAATGTACGTAATGCATTCTGCAACCCATAGTAGCGTAACAGCGAAAAGGGGATTAGATCCAGTCTTACCTCGGTAATCAAAGACTCAAGACGGTCAATTCGGAAAACACCTTCCTGGATACACATATAAAGGATAGCACGTTCAGAAAGAAACTGAATGCGTAACGGGGATGTCCTCATTTGGTTAACAAAATTGTGTAGTACCTCATACAAAAGAGATTCTAGAGAACTTTTTAGCTGTGGAGAGCTGTCAGTTAGAATTTTTCTAGCAATCCAAGGGTATGTACTGCCCAACACCTTGTAGTTTGGGCTTATACCAATAGCAATGCCCTCCAAAACAGCAAGGCTGTGGAGTTAAAGATGAAAAACCAGAAATCATGTGAATGCTATCTCAGCAGACAGAAAAAGACTCGCATATAAGCGGTGGTTGAGAGTAAATGTCGAATAAACTGAATCAAGCATTTTAACGCATAGACCAGTAGGACCTATAATCTTGTGCAAAAGCTCAGATTTAAAAGTTCGAGAAATCTCAACAGCTCAAAACAAGAATGTTCATTATACTAGCAAAGCGGCTGAACGCTTATAGAGCCCAGCGAGAAAGATAAAGTACCTGCGGATAACGAGAGAAAAATAAGGGGGTATTCTGAATTTGAATTGGTACCTGATAGTTCGACAAATGAATATCAGCATCTAATAGATAAGCGTAAGATATACAAGTAGAGCTCTTTCAAATGTCTTTCTGCCAGCGATATATTGGTAAAAATCTAATAAAATTGCAAATCAAGTATTAGTTTAGGTAAAGTGGTAGTACATAGTTTTTCCTAGGTCGCCAAGCAGATCACCGAAACTTATATTGCGAACTCCTCTGGAAATTGCATCTTGAAAAACATCTGTAGAGATAGAAGGGAATTGTTTCAGAACACAACCAAAAACTTCAATGCAAACACGTAGGTGCATGTACCACTCTTTCTAAACCGAAAACAAGAACGGACCTGTTAAGGCTTTTGTCACAGCGCCCTTTTCAGCCGTTGGTGGAAGAAGCCTATAGAAGTTGTGCAGATAAGATTAGGAAATGTCAACAGTTGAAAGTTCAGATTCAGATAGACACCAATGACCAGAGTACCCCAGAGTTACAAAGTCCTTAGCCAGCGCTTTGAAGTCACGATTTACGAGATGAAGACATGCTTCCATGAAACCATCACGTAATTCTGGCCTAAAGTCCCCCATCATACCAAAATCTGGCAGCGAAACAAACTAAAAATTCAATAAGTTGTTAATAATAGATACTTCTTAAGACAATAAAATCTGTCCTCAGTTTGTAGACACAAACCCAAGTATATATATATACAGCAAAAATTATATCCGGAGAGGCGGCAAAAGTCCCCATCATAAATGGTGCAGTGATCGATTATCACGAACATAGCGTATAATATCGGAAAATTAAAAAAAAAAAAAACCACTGAGAAAAATGTTACAGAGGTGTTCATGTTTCTGGTTAATTCACTGTACGATCCAATAGATTAGCTGAAACACAGGTAGAATCTACCACCAGAGTAAGCGACTAGTCTCTTAACTTCGAACGAAGAAACAAGTATACATAAACATTATCTGGGCGATGGAATGCAGCATAATAACACATAAAGTTAGTATTGAGATCGAGGAATACCTAAGTATGCAAGTTGGCCATCGTATGTGCGAAGAAAATTCCCAGGGTGGGGATCGGCATGATAAAATCCATACTCCAGAAGTTGATTAAACGAACAGTAAACGCCAACCTCAACTAAATAAAGATCATTAACTTCAGCAAGCTTCTGACCCTGCGATGATACAGAAAGTAGACAACATGAGATTATTATGTGCTTAAGAAATATAAAATTCCTTTCGACCGAGGGAAGCCATAGGAAACATATACAACTATTTGACGCAAACCCGAAAAATGATTCTTTCTTTCGAACGTTTGACTTCATACCTCCACCCACTCCATTACAAGAACTTTGCTGGTACTATACTCTGTGAACATCTTTGGAACCAAGACATCTTTGATGCTACCATACAACTTCCTATTCAAGAATACAGAATTTTACTTTACAGATTTCCTTTTAGAAGAATTTTTTAGTCATTAGATGAGCCATTACCACGCTTAAGCAAAAGAACACATGATCTATAGCTCAGAGCCTCAGATCAATAATTGATAAGGGGACTACGAAGTTAGGAATAGCCATAACATATGTAGGAGATCAAACAACGCAGACGAGACTCAAACCTTAGCAGGCTTTACCTAAATTTTATTCCGTTTTGGGCTTCTTTCAAGTAATCCATCTCCTGCATTCAATGTGATTTACCTGTATTCAATATAAAGCTCTAAGATATTCCTCGAATAAGAGTACTTTAAATGCAACAACTAGTCCATCTAGAAGATCTTTTTCAAGATTACAAAAATCGTTTGGATCTATCCATTGTTCCCATAATAGCTAGAGATGGAAACTACACTTTTTCAGCATCAACTTAAACCGTCAAATTGCATAACGAGGAAACAGTCCGGGACTCTTTTTCTTAATGACGGTGACCAGAAGCATCAAGAAGTTACCAATTTTATTTTAGGCAAAATATACTCTATTAATCAGAATAATAATATCGACACTGAGAGTGAATCCTTTACCTTAAACAGACTTGTTGCCCATTCATCAACAACTGCCTGCAAATGAAATTTCACACTTTAGCATTGGAACGGGTTAAACAGTACACTCTGGCTAACATAAAGTTTCATTTTTCTCTCAGATCAGATAGTGGGAACCAGGTTATCCAACGTATTTTCAAAACTTCTACTATATCCATATGAAATGGATACTACAGTAAATCTCAACACATTTTACATGTTCTTCTGCATACCTAAGGAATTTAAAAAGGTTAAATAATGTTGACAAAAGACATTTGTTAATAAGTTTAAAGAAAGGTGCCGATTTACACCAGTTTCACGTCACCTGGAGATCTGAATTGAATCTCCCAGCCTTTTTAATCAAACCCGCAATGTACCGCAGAATTAGTGTGTCCAAAGCAATAGCAGCTCGTACACCAGGACGCTGCACTTTGACAGCAACGACCTCTCCATTTCTTCGGAGCCTAGCTTGATATACCTGCAACGTGGACCAAAGCAGGATTTACATAATAGGAGAAGTTCTCATATATAGATTGGGGAATAAGAAACTAGCAATATGATAAGGTTTAGACCATCAATAACATGCTTCCCAAGTACCTGTCCAAGGGACGCTGCAGCTACAGGTTCTGGAGAAATCTCAGAGAAAAGCTCGTCTATAGGAAGACCAAGTTCATCCTCTATCATATTGAAAGCAACTTCGGTCGAAAACGGAGTAATTTGATCTTGTAACAAGGAGAGTTCATCCAAGTATATAGGGGGTATCAAATCCTATCGATAATCAAAAACCAGTTCAAAAAATCATAACGTAATAGCAATAACAATCACATAGCTCAAGAAATGTGGTGTGAACAATGTTCAGCTACTTACAGGACGAGAAGAAACAGCCTGAGCAATCTTGACGTATGCCTAAAACACCGAGGGAGAGAGAAGAACAGTCGCAATGAGCAACGTGATGAGTGAACCTTAAAAGAATCCGCAAGTTCAGCTTTAGAAAGAAAGAGAGAAACCATACCGGACCTAGTTCCACCAGCAATTTCCTAAGCTCCGCTGCTCGTACCTAATTAGAGCCAGTTCGTGGAAACGATGCATGAGAACAAAACCATCAGGAGATAACATTACAGAGGAAGCAGTAACATCTAACATAACTAAATTTATAGAGAGAGACCTTGAACATTTGCTCAGACCGATCGAGAGCCTCATCGGCCAAGCGAAGACCAAACCAGAAACCAAACGTAGTCCCGATCTGAGCCAATCGGCGGAGCAGAATCAGAGGCTTCTTTTTATACATAGCATCAATCCTGGGGAAATTGTACTCCGACAATGAATCGGCCTCATCGGCGCTGAGACTGAACAGATAACCGGATTTACTCGTGAAGCTATCTACATCTCTAGAGGCAGCGGAAACGACGGCGGAGTTCCCTCTTCCCGGCGGCCAAGACGGCTGTGAGACCAGCAATAGACTGGGATTGGCGGGAAAAGAGACGATTGGCGGAGCCGGGAGCAGAATCATCTCTTCCAAAAATGGAAAAGCCAAAGACTATCCTTATTCGCCGATCGTTGTGTATTTTTTTTTGAAAATTGTACGGTTATTCTTTTGATGACGATTATTTGGTTCTCCACTCTTTTATCTCTTTTTTTTTCTCCGCTCACATTCTTTATACTTTCTCCTCCGTTCTCTCTTGACATTTACTGGGATTTTCCGGATTTTCTGTGTCACACAAATGGCACCAATGTATCTCAATCAATTTAATTTTTTTTTTTTCTAGTTTAAGCAATAAACTGAGAGAAAATAAATAATATTTTCTGAAGAATGACCCATGGTGTTGGTAATATATGCGTTTTCGTCAGCGTTAGCGTTTGCGGCAAAAAAAAAGGTGATAGCGTTAAAAGGAACTGAAAAAACAAATCCACAACAGCTGGCAAAAAAAAAAGAAGGAAAAATCAAAAGCGGTCGAGGTGAGGATTATCAGCGTTTCGGAACTTTCCAATAGAGCCGCGAGTCGAGACTCGTTCCGGAGGTTTAACATCGTTGTTGCTCTTCCACCTGATCTGCCTTCATCACCATTGTTTTCAAGGATCTTCAAAACCAGCTTGGGAAGATAGAGAACGACGAAGTAAACGCTGTGAATCTCTCAGTTTTGGCTCTCGAATTTGCTCAAATGACTTCTTCGGTTGCGTCCATTTCGCCTTTTACGTTTCTATTTCAGATCTCCTGATTCTCCTCTGCGTTGGAATCTTCAATAGTTTTGTTCTCGTTTCTGCAGAGACGGTCTTCAATTTAGGATCGGAGTTGTTTAAGAAGGTGATCTAGCGAAGATGATGGTCGAGGATCTCGGTGTGGAAGCCAAGGAGGCCGCTGTACGTGAGGTGGCGAAGCTCTTGCCCTTACCGGAGCTTTTGCAGTCTATTACTTCAATCAAGGCCGATTACATCGCTCGTCAACAGGTTTGCCGTCTCGCTTTCAATTGCTATCGGAACTTAATTGGCTAAGAAATGTCGATTGCACCGAGTATCAGTTATTTCTGAGTGGTGCTGGATTTGAATTCCTAGGTTTCTCTGTATGCTATCATGATCTTTTTTATCCTGAATTCTGCCGGAAATGTAATGACCTCCTTACTGGTGATTTTTTTACTATTTTCCTCAGGCGAATGATGCACAGCTTAGTACCATGGTTGCTGAGCAGGTAAAACTTTAATTTGGTATTCCTTGTATTTTTTATAATCTTTCGATTCTTCTGTTGTATAATTGTCGTTTACAAACTGCAGGTTGAACAAGCTCAAGCTGGATTGGAGTCGCTTTCCTCATCTGAGAAAACCATCTACGAACTGCGGGATAATTTCATTTCCATAGACAAGTATGTTTTAGCTTGGCAAGAGATTTGAGGAGCGGACTTGTCAATTTTTTTGCGTTTTCCCCTCCTTTAACTTCTCTGCTTATGCCACAGGCTTTGCCAGGAATGCCAAACTTTGATTGACAATCATGACCAAATAAAGCTGCTGAGTAATGCCAGAAATAATCTAAACAAAACTCTAAAGGTAGATACGCCAACGAGCACTGATTCTATTGCTCAAACAGCTTCTGGTTCAGTGTTTTCCGTTTAACTTAATCTTAAACTCGAAAACCTATAGCTTTGCATGGTCGTCTCAGTTGTTTAAATGCTTCCAAGTTTATTTCAACTTATTATATACCACATTGTCATTTTCTAGGATGTAGAAGGTATGATGTCAATATCTGTTGAAGCTGCTGCTGCTCGGGAGTCTCTGGGTGATGATAAAGAAATTGTTAACACTTACGAGGTAGCATGAGTTCTCTTCCTGTGGGTTCCAGACATTTCTGTCTGCATCACTTTTTTGAGAAAGTGAGTGTCAGGTGTAAGACATAACATTCTCTTTGTTCTTACATAGAGACTAACGGCACTTGATGGTAAACGGAGATTTGCCTTAGCAGCTGCTGGAGAGGAGGTTGGGAGACTAAGGTCCGTAATTATTCCACTCTTTTCCTTACTTTGCTGTTCGTACTTGCGTGAAGCGAGGCCATGAAAGCTTTCATTCAGGAATTACTGGGCTGCTAAATGATTACGACTGGAAATGAATGAAACTAGGTCTCTATGCTTAAGTAAATGAAGCAGTACACGGAACTGTTGTTCTATTGATAGTGCCTATGATGATTTGATCCGGCCTCTGGAGTCTAGACTATCTTTTCTTTTTACATTATCTCGCGCACCAATTTCTGAAGAGTTTTTTTTTTATGGGTTCAGGGAGTATTTTGAAGACGTCGATAGAACATGGGAAACATTCGAGAAGACACTATGGGGTCATGTTTCCAATTTTTACAAACTTTCTAAAGAAAGGTATTTTGTTGCATATATGCTTATGCTTGTATGTCCAATTCAAAAGACTACTGCCTCATTTTAGTATTATGATCCTTTCTGGTCTTTGATTAGAATGAGGCTAAAAAACAAGTTAGATCAAGAAAGAAAGTAATGTCAATGGATGAGAGAGACATAGTTGGACTGTACCAGTAATGCTCTGTTCTCTGTTTTGCATTGTTAGCCAGATCTTAGGCTTAAGTACAGATTTGGAGTTTGCTGCTTGTTGCTATAAGTAGTTCATCGTTGTTAAGCTCATAGCTCTGCTAAGATATCAAATGTTACATATTACTGATTAACTACTTTACTCTTGTTACTGATGTACCTCTTTGTTCTACAGTCCACAAACGCTGGTTCGTGCTTTGAGGTATGATTCCCCACCAACGACACCCTTCATCTTTGTCTGTTGCATATATTACCAATCTTTTTACTTTTCAGTAAGTTTCATGCAAGCAAATCTATTTTGATGAGCAGCGAAGGTTGTGTATAAATATTTTCTGGTGATAGTATCAAGATCAGTTTAATTTGGTAAAGTAGTTTAGTATAGTTATTGTGTTACCGTGACAACCATTTTTGGACAAGCAAATGGTCTCTTTCTAATCTCATGCAACATACATTGCAATATTGTGGATTTTATGCTGGCATCTGAAGTGCTCTAAACATCGGATGATGTCTCCTATGCTTGTACTAACTTACAATGGTCTCTTCTTTCAAAGGGTTGTTGAGATGCAAGAAATTCTTGACCAACAACTTGCTGAAGAAGCAGCAGAGGCTGAGGGAGAAGGTGCGATGGCATCTGTAGCAAATCCTCGGAGGCCTGGCAAGTGAGTCTGATAAGTTCTTATTTATTTTCTTCTTGATCTGTTGTCTCAGAATCTCCTTCAACTAAGATAAGTGATGCACTGATCTAGCCTCCTGAAAAGCAATGGTAGTTTATTGAAGTTCCCATAATCACTTCTATGTCTTATGTTTGTTGTGTTTAATCCAGGAAATCTACTACAACGTCAGCTTCGTCAAAGGGTCTTGCACAACAGAAGTTAAAAGTCCAAGGGAAAGGCTACAAGGACAAATGCTACGAACAGATTCGAAAGTCAGTCGAAGATCGATTCAACAGGCTTTTGACGGTGGGACTTTCTTTTTGAAAATTGTCATGTGGTGGCATAGCTAAAAGTTATATGTTTTTCTTTGTGAGGTCGTTCTAACATTAAATTATTGACCTACAGCTTGTATTTGAAGATCTAAAAGCAGCTTTGGAGGAAGCTAGAATGGTGTGTGAGACTGATTCCCTTACTTGCATACTCTTCTTCATCATTGTCTCTTTTCCTTTCTGAAGTTTACTGAACTTGTTACTCAACTATTTTTGTTTCTACTAGGCGTTTAGTTGATCTCCCAGTTGACTGGAATAAGTTAAAAGTCTTCTTCTATTTGGTTTTTGATGATTTTGGTCGATGATCTAGTATGTTGTTGTATTGTTGCACACGTTCCAAATAGACCTGACCATTCTATACTGATGAACCTGTTCCATACTAATGTTCCTGTTCCACAGACGGTTATAATGATTGTTGGCAACCCCGTTTTCCTCTATTATCTTTTTTTTTTTTAATATTATTGGGGTTTTCACTTTCTTGCTATTGTGTTTGACAACTAGATTGGAGAGGAACTTGGCGATATTTATGACTATGTGGCTCCTTGTTTTCCTCCGAGGTTTGTTCCTCTAGAACAATGATTACAGCTTAAAATCTTATTACATTCCCCCCAAGTAAAAATTGATTATCTTAGCAATTCTTTTCTTTTGGCAGATACGAGATATTTCAGCTTATGGTGAACCTGTATACTGAGAGATTCATACAGATGCTCAGATTGCTCAGTGACAGGGCAAACGATTTGACAAATATAGAGATATTAAAGGTGTGTAAAGCTTGATTCTTTGTAGTGTTCTTGCCATTTTGTGTCGCAACTCAGACTTCGCATATTTTTCTTTTGGTGTGTTGGCTCTGTGTTTCCTGGCCGAGTATGAAGGACCATTTTAACCAACCATGCATGATATTCAAGCACTTGTCAAGCTAGGGCGAGTTAGTTGAATAGGGAACACCATTGAGGTTTTTTAAAGGGGGTAGTATATAAGTAATTGTCCACCTTTGTATTCATGCGTTAACACAATGTGCTCATCAATATGCCTCATTCGTTTTACATTGTCTCTGTGGATTAGATATCCTATAGAGAGTGATGTAAATTTTCTTTCTCTTTTGGATCTTGCTAGGTTACGGGTTGGGTGGTAGAGTACCAAGAAAATTTGATTGCACTTGGTGTTGATGATTCACTAGCTCAAGTGTGTTCAGAGAGTGGTTCAATGGATCCTCTAATGAATGCATATGTTGAACGAATGCAAGCTACAACGAAGGTACTGATATGCACGTTTGACTTCCTCTGCTGGTGTTTGAGGCTTACAGTCATAATAATTCTTTTTGCTTAATTTTTTGTTGCCAATCCTCTTTGATTGCAGAAATGGTACATGAATATCCTTGAGGCGGATAAGGTGCAACCACCAAAGAAAACTGAGGAAGGAAAATTATACACACCGGCTGCTGTAGATTTATTCAGAATACTTGGAGAGCAAGTGCAAATTGTCAGAGACAATAGCACCGATGTTATGTTGTACAGGATTGCGTTAGCTATCATTCAGGCAAGTCAGAGAAGTTGGAAAGACATATTTTGGTTTCCCTCAATTTCTTTGTTTGGCTATGAACTGGAATGGGTTATAATTTGGAGATCATTCATTTCCCTACTCAGGCTTTTCATATCTATACACTCAGAAATTTCAGATCGTTCTTGCGTTTTTTAGGAGTTGGGTGAAAGTTAATGTTGGAAACTTTACCCGTTCCCATTTTTTTTTTTTTTTCATATCACATCCTAATGTCCAATTCCATTTACCCCGTTTTTCTTTTGTAACAATCTATCCTTCATCTGTTGTCTAACTTTTATACCTTTTAAATTTCGTAGGTTTTGTAGCATACGTATGCATGTTCTATGTTTTGATTCAGATTGTTGATTACTTCAGGTTATGATCGATTTCCAAGCAGCTGAAAAGAAGAGAGTTGAGGAACCCGCTTCTGACATTGGTCTGGAACCTCTTTGCGCTATGGTATGTCAAAACATATGACTCATTAAATGACACTACTAGCATTCTCCCATTTTCGATAAATAGTTATATTTGTTAATACTTCCTACAGATAAACAACAACCTCCGCTGCTATGACCTTGCCATGGAGTTGAGTAATAGCACTTTAGAAGCTCTTCCACAGAACTATGCGGAGCAGGTTAACCCAACTGCCATTTTTCTGATCTCAGTTTCCTTGCAATTTATTCTTTTGATCGAAAGTCTCAAATTCCACTGCATCATGCCCACTCTCAGTCCCTCGATACTCCACATCTAAATCCGCCTGCACCCTTGTTTGCATGGTAAGAAAATGCTATTTAAACTGTGGTGTCTCTGTCAGGTGAACTTTGAAGACACTTGCAAAGGTTTCTTGGAGGTGGCTAAGGTACGTCAAAGCTCTTATTTATCCCCTGTCTTCAATCCAAATGTAGCTCTTGCCTTTGTAGTTTCTGGCCTTGTAGATTCCCAGATGGCTATTGAGATGAAATATTAACCTGTCCTTGCAATCTTTAAGTTAAAATATTTATGTTGGATTTTACACAAGTGACATACTGACATCTGGTCTTTTAATTACAGGAAGCAGTGCATCAAACAGTTCACGTTATCTTTGAGGATCCAGGAGTTCAGGAATTACTGGTCAAGCTTTACCAGAAAGGTATCTACCATTCTGCAGGACTAATCTATTTAGCTTTGTTAATGTATGAATAGAGGCAGTTGAGGCTTAGTCATCTCGTTGTTACTTTTGCTACTCGTTTCCACTGATTTTTAATAGATATGGACTATTTTTCTACATGTTTCTTACTGTCATAGGTCTGTTATTCATATAAGACAATCATTTAAGAATCAGTTACGCTCTTTTACCCCTCTTATCTGTTCCTTTCCTCCTAAAACAGCACTGTGGGCATCTTATTTCTCAGCGAGATGACATATATAGTCGATACGTGTTCTTGACTTGGTCCTCCTATGGTTTTCTTCTTACCTTGGCTGTTTACTTTATAGAATGGTGCGAGGGACAGGTTACCGAGTACCTCGTGGCAACTTTTGGTGATTATTTCACAGATGTGAAAATGTAAGTCTGTCACGTTCCCTTTTGTGTAACAGAACTAGTATCACTCACAACTCGACTGAGGTCTTGGTGGTGAATGGTGATGCAGGTATGTCGAAGAAAGATCATTTAGAAGATTTGTCGAAGCTTGTCTGGAAGAAACAGTCGTTGTTTATGTTGATCATCTCCTAACACAGGTTTCTCCATCTATTCTCCGGTCTTTGCCTTTCATGTATCATCAGTACACATACGTGCTGAACCATGGTGTTGATGACGTGTGTAATTCTAGAAAAACTACATCAAAGAGGAAACTATTGAACGGATGAGGCTAGACGAGGAGGTTCTCATGGATTTCTTTAGGGAGTATATAAGTGCATCTGTAAGTTGGTTTTAGCACTTGAATCTCACTTTAAACCTGGATAATTTAATTTCATTCAGTACTGCTTTATAACCCTGCGGTATCTACTGGGACTGTGTTACAGAAAGTGGAGAGCAGGATCAGAATAATGAGTGATCTGAGAGAACTTGCATCCGCGGAGAGTCTAGATGCATTTACGCTGGTGTACTCGAACATTCTTGAGCACCAGCCTGACTGCCCGGTATATCATATCAAATACACAAAGCCTGCTCTTGATTGATTCCACAAAGACTACTTATTTTCGATATACATAAACTCTAATAATAATAATTCAATCGCAGGCCGAGGTTGTGGAGAAGCTTGTTGGACTTCGTGAAGGTATACCACGGAAGGACACAAAAGAGGTAAACACCAAAAACCCTTTTTAGGAACAGATTATGTTTAAGACAACGTGGGTTGGGTTGGTGGCGCAATCACATGAAACATTATATATCATGTGTGTGTTTGATTGAAATGGTTATGGTTAATGAAACAGGTGGTACAAGAGTGCAGAGAAATATATGAGAACACTCTGGTAGATGGTAATCCTCCAAAGACAGGCTTTGTGTTCCCGAGAGTCAAGTGCTTAGCTGCTTCCAAAGGATCTATCTGGCGAAAACTCACTTAGAAAACTCACTTTGGCGTTTGCGTCCGCCTCTTCTTTTTTGCATCATCACCTTTCCTCTTTGTAAATTCTTACGTCTTTTGATTTTCTCTTAATTTTTGTTCTTGTTTTTACTTCCTGGCCTGGAATGTTTGTTGGTCACTTACTCACTTGCACTAGATTATTATTCCGATAGTATTTTTATGCGGCATATATTATCGTGAATTTGAATGGTTTTTATTGGTTTTAGATTTCTTTGCATTTTGTTATATCTTCAAATGTATTATTGTTTCAACTTTGATCTTTCGTTAATAACGCCATCTCTCACTCAACACGGTTTTTAAAAAAGAAAACAAATAAATGATACTATGGGATGTTAAATGAATTGTAAAATGACTCATTGGATAACTACTGAATACTGATTTTAGAAATATTTTAGCCACTCGCTGAATTAATAATTGGAAGCATTATCTTGGAATGTGTTTCAGATATGACTTGTTTCTGTATTTACTTTAAATTTGTTCTAGAAACCTTTTCATCATAATGAGAATAAAGAGTCCACCACATGGGGGTAAAGCATAATATGTGATATTTACAGGGTAACAAATGCATTTGCTTTTATCATTTTACTTTCTGCACTACTCAATGTATTCTTTGAATGGGAAAATATTGGAAGAATAAACCATTTTTAATACGAAGACAAGTTTATGTTAAATTGTAGGAAACTCGGGGTCCAGCTACACGGAAACTTTCATGCCGGCTCTGCATACACGGAACTTTGGTCTCCGCGTTTAGATACACAAAACTTTGGTCGCCGTTTTGAACCACACACAATCTTTTATTCTGTGTTAAACAACATAATTTTGAAATCCGCTTCTTAACCGAATTAAAATCAATCGTAAACCAAAAACCCAATTAAAATCAGGTTTAGAACCAATGATTTTGATGTTTAACCGTAATGAAACAATTATACCGAGATTTTTTAATCTAACCGAGAATTGTAAAACTAACCCAAAAAAAAATCAAACCGAAAAAAAAAAAACCAAAAAACCGATTTTTATGGGTTCTGAGTCACACATCGATCTTCTTCTTCGTTTATCTGTCACAATGATCAAAGGTTAAGACCAATTGGAGAAATCACAAAACATAAAAAAAGGTTTGATTTTTCTTCTTCTATATCACTGTGGATTACCGATTGCAATTGGGAGTTAGGGCGAGATCCATAACTGGGCAGAGCTCATCCAGTTCTTCTTATTCTCAGTTTCCAATTTTGCCCCTTCACCCACATCGAATTTCCCGTTTGATGCCATCACTGATGACCCTTTTCTAGCCTCTTCCTTCAACGCCCCAATCGCTACACAAAGAAACCGTTCCGTAATAAATTAAGAAACACGAATCGATCAACACAAAATTGAGAGAGAGAGAGAGAGAGAGCACCTTCGTTCAATAAGAGCATGCACAAAGGGAGTTCTCGTTTAAAAACATCGATTTTTTTCCTCTCTTCCTCTAATTTACCGACATAACCATCGATTTCGACCTCATCCTAACTCGAGCACTGATTTGATTGCTGAGTAAATTTGGTGTTCTTGAGTTCAATTTTTTGTTCTGAGGAAACACTATTTGGGGAGAGAGGAGACATAAAAATCAGGTTTTTGTTTTTTTTGTTCGGTTTGAATTTTTTTTTGGGTTAGTTTTACAATTCTCGGTTAGATTAAAAAATCTCGGTATAATTGTTTCATTACGGTTAAACATCGAAATCATTGGTTCTAAACCTGATTTTAATTGGGTTTTTGGTTTAAGATTGATTTTAATTCGGTTAAGAAGCGGATTTCAAAATTATGTTGTTTAACACAGAATAAAAGATTGTGTGTGGTTCAAAACGGCGACCAAAGTTTTGTGTATCTAAACGCGGAGACCAAAGTTCGTGTATGCAGAGCCGGCATGAAAGTTTCCGTGTAGCTGGACCCCGAGTTTCCTTAAAGGAAATTGTATTCTGAAACAGTAGTAAAGTCATCGAGAGCGTGCCATCGTACTCCACAGTGGAACTCGGCCAAATTTTTGTCTTTGCCGTCTCTACAGTTTCTTCCACCAGAATTTTGACAAAATTCAAATAAATAGGCTTCTTTCAATTTAAACCCTGCGAAAGTTACGTTGCGAAAACAAGATAGCTAATAGTGATGTGTTTGGTTAACCTAATTTTGGAATCCGCTGTATATATTATAAGGTATTTGAACATAGACAATTTTTTTAAAAAAGTTAGTCTGGAGAGGAATTGTAGGGGGAAAAAACACTAGAGAAGATGAAGATTGATTATTCTTTTTGATTTTTAAAGAAAACTTTAAATTAGTATAGAAATGAAAATAATTAATAGTTAAATGGAAATAGCTAGGATTAACGACGTCGTGATCCAAGCCCGTAGACATTGGGCGCCTCATTTCCAAATTCCAACCATGTTTGATTTTTGGCCAACCACACGTGTGGTATCACATGAGATACGTAGCTTCCGTCTCATATTCTCAAAAAAAGTGGAAGACGATGATGATCTGTGACACCCAAGCAGACATGAAGAGTTAGGGTAAACTAAAAAGACTCCCCAACCAAACCCTATACTATTTATTTTTTTGAATGTAAACCCTATACTATTTATTATTTAAACCTTTTTTATGTTTGCTGCTCTCTTCTGGTTTGGAGCAAATTTTCCTTTCTTAGACAGGGAAGAGAGACGTCACCGTATTTGATCGTATTTGTGGTACAGTCGTGTTTGGGAACACGGTGTCGCGTGGGATATTAAGTTCGTCAAGAAGAGAGATGTTCAAAGGACCAGTAGTGTTAGTTTTGTCGAACATTATGTTTGGGATATTAAAATACTTTATGTTTGGTATTATCAACTGGTAATAAAGTTTAGTGTTTTTTTCATTGGTCAGTTAATAAATAATCGATGGCCTTTTTGTGATCACTGAAACAAATTAATAGCATATGGAGTAGTTTTTAGTAGAAATGATATATTATGAATTACCCATATGACTCGTAATTCTTGTCTGTGCCGGTCTCTCTATACATACATGATAAGAACTGAGAGTATATAAAAGAATCATGAGACTCTTATAAATAAAATCTATATAAGAAAATGGAAAGAGATAAGAAGATGAAGCAATTGAATTTTTATCAATATAGTTTATATACGAGATGAACATTTTCCGGCTATCCCCTCGCGATTCAGATTTTTTAAATCGATCGTTTGATTATTTGGACACTCCTATGCAATACGATCATATTTGACATGTTTGTTCGAGTTTAAGGTCTGATCCGAACTGAACCTTTTATTCTTTTTAATCATTTTTGTACGTAACCTTTTTTATATATCAACTTTCTTATATAGACAATATCATAACAATATTATTGATTCTTTGTTTACTCTCTTTTTCATGGTATTTACTTATATAGCCAAAATTTTCTTTGATAAAGAAATAGACAAAATTTCCGAGCCAATATATGACATATATGGGGTTTTTGAAGGTGGGTTTAGAGACAACATTCTTACTTTTATTGATGGTAACTCTATCTTTTAATTTTTACTGTATCATCTAATATATTATTTCTGTTCACTGCGTGTATCATCAGATGTTATGTCTAAGTCCATAACATCTGATACAAAACATGGGCTCTGTTGATGTTTTGGAATGTACAAAATAGTGACAGTAAAAATCAAATATATAAAAATTATAAAGCACAATTTTATTCTTTCATGATTTTCTTGTTCCTTTATTCTCTAACCAACACGTTCTTTATAAACATAGGAACCAACCTATTCAACCTCTTTTGTAACAACCTATTTTTCAATGCCATAAACTTGTTTAACTAGAAGGGCTAAACATATACATATAACATTAAATTATTCTTTCTTTTGTCAGAAAAAAAAAACATTGTGATATTGGTAAACCTTTGAAATAATTGCGGTATTCGTATTCTTCATTTTACTGTTCCAACACGGGTTAACTTCTTCCTTTTTTTTTTACAACATTGCATGAACAAAGGATTTTAAAATAGGGTTCTGAAATAAAAAAAAAAAAAAAAAAAACAAAGGAAAACAAAATGGGGCCCCACAAAGGTTTGACCAGGAGAAACGGGTGCGGAGCCTAAAGAGCTTCAACTACTGCCCAAAATCCAAGTGACGTCGTTTTCAAAGACTCGCGCGAACCCGTTTTTTTGACTGCCATATCCGGGGCAGAACGGGCAGCACCGTTCCGGGCAGCTATATTCCTCGTCTTCCTCACACTGCATGCTCATAAATAAAGCCCTGTTATGAGATTAATATTTAAAAATAAACACAAACTATTATTTATTCGAAATATATTTTAAGAGAAAAAAAGAAAGAAGAGAGAAGGAAAAAGAGAGGACGAACAACACTAATCATAGTTTCTCTGGCAGGCTTGTTGTTTGCGGCTTAATACGATTCCTAAAAAAAGCTGTTTGTTATTATTACTTCACGTAGATCTTTCCAAAAGCACCAATCTTTTTTTGAATTCTTTCTCTTAAAGAAAAATTCTTTTTTTTTTCTCCGAAGTGAGAGAGTGTGTGCGTGAGTGTGGTTTGATTGAGAAAAGACGACGAGAACGCCGGAAAATAAGGATTTTTGATTTCCTGCTCAGTGTCACTGCTAATGTGTTTTCTTAAATAGGTTCTTTCAAAGAGAGATTGATTAGGGATTTGATTTGAGCTGAGGTGAGGAGTAAATGGTGGAGATTTCGTGGATTAGGGTTTCTGGGAGGTGGTGTTGGATCTGAAGAGATAATAAGTCAGGAGGCGGGTGGGTTTTGGGAATTAGCATTGTTGTCGCAAATGAAGACGATTCATTTTGCTTTTATCTTAGCTTCACTGATCTTACTACCGAATCATACATTCTGGCTTGCCTCTGCTAATTTGGAAGGTTCGTAGCTACTTAACGCTCGCTTTTTTCACTTTGGTTCCTCGATTCTTTGTTACGTGGAGTGAATCCCTATCACAAAGGGTCTGCATTTTGATTTAGAAAAAATGGTTTCAGTCATTGTGTTTGTGTAGATTCTTGAAATAATTTGGTTTGGTTTACAGGAGTTCTTGTATGCTCTGAGAGTTTTCTGTTCATTGATTTCTAATGTCAGAAGATGTTTGTTCTTTGTATGTTTTGATTCAGTGGCTATTTACAGTGAATCGACTGTTGCTTTTTCTTGTTCAGATCACTATACCAAGTTTCTTCTCTTTGTAATTGAAAGCTTGAAAGGGCTTTTCCCCATGTGCTGAAAAGTTTGGTAAGAATTGGCTCTTACCGATTCCTTGATCGTGTCTGTAACAGCTTGAAGCTTATGTTATTGTTTGTGGTGGGTCCTGAAACTGTGTACAGCTTAAGATTGATGTTTGTTGATCCAAATATGTCTCTGACAGACTTCCTGTGTGTTTGATTTAATAACAAATTTGTTTAATTATTAGTCTTTGAATTTTCTCAATGAGTCCTGTTTGGTTATTTCTCTTGAAAGTAGACTTTTTGATGCTAATCTTGTGGTTCTTGTTACAGGTGATGCCTTGCATACGTTGAGGGTCACTCTAGTTGATCCGAACAATGTCTTGCAGAGCTGGGATCCTACTCTTGTCAATCCTTGCACATGGTTCCATGTCACTTGCAACAACGAGAACAGCGTCATCAGAGTGTAAAGCTTTCTTCTAATCACTCTCTTTTAACTTGGAATTTCAATGTGCTTTTCTGACATGATTTATTTCTTTTGTCACTACAGTGATTTGGGTAATGCAGAGTTGTCTGGCCATTTAGTTCCGGAGCTTGGTGTGCTCAAGAATTTGCAGTATTTGTAAGTCGCACTTATGCACCTTGTTTTGACAAAACAAATACAATATTTTCATATTAGATGCATTGTGGAAATACCAATTGTAATTTAAATCTTATGAAAAAAATTCATATTTTCTTACAGGGAGCTTTACAGTAACAACATAACTGGCCCAATTCCTAGTAATCTTGGAAATCTGACAAACTTAGTGAGCTTGGATCTTTACTTAAACAGCTTCACTGGTCCCATCCCTGAATCATTGGGAAAACTTTCAAAGCTGAGATTTCTGTGAGTACAGTTGCTTTACCTGCTCAATCACAGTATCGTTTAATCTTTGTTGTCGTCCCAATTTCCTCACTCTTTGCTGAAATTTTTTCATGCAAGAATAGCCGGCTTAACAACAACAGCCTCACTGGGTCTATCCCCATGTCACTGACCAATGTCACTACCCTTCAAGTGTTGTGAGTTTTCTCATCAACTTCCATTTATGCCTACTTTATTCTCCTTTGATTAGTTTATCTAAGTTAATGCTTGTAATTTTGATGTATGCGACACAGAGATCTATCAAATAACCAACTCTCTGGTTCAGTTCCTGATAATGGCTCCTTCTCACTCTTCACACCCATAAGGTTACATTTCAATCTTTTCAGTTATATCAGCTATAGTGTTAGCGTCTGAACCTATAGGCAACTGAAATTCTCATTTCCTTGTGCAGTTTTGCTAATAACTTAGACCTCTGTGGACCCGTTACAAGTCATCCATGTCCGGGATCTCCCCCATTTTCTCCTCCGCCACCTTTTATTCCACCTCCACCAGTCTCCACCCCGAGTAAGCTATCTCTTTTCAGCTTACATCATAAGAAACAGGAAACGAGATCTTTGCTTCTCTATCAATCCGTTATCTCATAGAACCATCTTGCCAATAGACAACTTGATATTGTTTTAAGTTTTTTGAGGCATCTAATTTGATTTCAGGTGGCTATGGTATAACTGGAGCAATCGCTGGTGGAGTTGCTGCAGGTGCTGCATTGCTTTTTGCTGCTCCTGCAATAGCCTTTGCTTGGTGGCGTCGAAGAAAGCCACATGATATCTTCTTCGATGTGCCTGGTCAGTTTATTTTCCGCACTAGTTTCTGTTCAATTATTCGATTTTCTTTGACTCTGAAAATTTATAAAGAGAAGCCATTGTTTAAGCTAAAGTTTCAACTGTAAAAATCTCTATGCAGCCGAAGAGGATCCAGAGGTTCATCTGGGACAGCTCAAGAGATTTTCTTTGCGGGAGCTACAAGTGGCAAGCGATGGGTTCAGTAACAAGAACATTCTGGGAAGAGGCGGGTTCGGGAAAGTCTACAAGGGACGTTTGGCAGACGGGACTCTTGTTGCTGTCAAGAGACTGAAGGAAGAGCGAACTCCAGGCGGAGAGCTCCAGTTTCAGACAGAAGTAGAGATGATAAGTATGGCAGTTCATCGAAACCTCTTGAGGTTACGAGGTTTCTGCATGACACCGACCGAGAGATTGCTCGTGTATCCTTACATGGCCAACGGAAGTGTCGCTTCATGTCTCCGAGGTAAGAAAAATAAAGGATTTTGAACTCTCTCAATTCGTTCCATCTTTAGAAAGAAGCTTCTTCATGTGTTTCTCTATAGATTCATAATTTTGGTGTTTACACAAATGACGCAGAGAGGCCACCGTCACAGCCTCCACTGGATTGGCCAACGCGGAAGAGAATCGCACTAGGCTCAGCTCGCGGTTTATCTTACTTACACGATCACTGCGACCCGAAAATCATTCACCGTGATGTAAAAGCAGCAAACATTCTACTAGATGAGGAATTCGAAGCGGTGGTTGGTGACTTCGGCTTGGCGAAGCTAATGGACTACAAAGACACTCACGTGACAACAGCCGTCCGTGGCACCATCGGTCACATCGCTCCAGAATATCTCTCGACTGGAAAATCCTCAGAGAAAACCGACGTTTTCGGTTACGGTATCATGCTTCTGGAACTGATCACAGGACAAAGAGCGTTTGATCTTGCTCGGCTCGCAAACGACGACGATGTCATGTTGCTTGACTGGGTAAGACAAACTTCCGTTCGTTCGCTCAACGCTTGATCCCGAAAGCTCCAAAACCAGTGAATCTTTTTTTTATCTGTTTGTGTTTAGGTGAAAGGGTTGTTGAAGGAGAAGAAGCTAGAGATGTTGGTGGATCCAGATCTTCAGACGAACTACGAGGAGAGAGAGCTGGAACAGGTGATTCAGGTGGCGTTGCTTTGCACGCAAGGATCTCCGATGGAACGACCAAAGATGTCGGAAGTTGTACGGATGCTTGAAGGAGATGGGCTTGCGGAGAGATGGGACGAATGGCAGAAGGTTGAGATTTTGAGGGAAGATATTGATTTGAGTCCCAATCCTCACTCTGATTGGATTGTTGATTCTACTTACAATTTGCATGCAGTTGAGTTATCTGGTCCCAGGTAACCAAAAAGAACAAAAATTGTTTAAAAAGAGAGAAAATAATATTTTGATAAGGTAGGTAGTTTTTTACCGGTAAGTTTTCGTTTTTCTTTTCTTGAAATGAAACTAACATTCGAAGATATGTGATTTTGTTGTGTAAGTTGTGCTACGGTTCGATAAAAGAAGAAAAAATGATCTTAAAGATTCGTGTAAGATTGTGCATTTGTGTGCGTCTAAAGTAAGAAAGAACAAGCAACAATGTATACATCCAAAATTATGACGTCGTTTCACATTTATATGATGTTGGGCTCTTTGATGAATGACCTCATAAGACCAAACGACGTAGTTTCGTAAATAAAGGGTTTTTGCATAAAAAGAAGCTAAATAAGGGTTTAGTCCTCTTGTCTACGCGCTCCATCGTCGTGACACGTCAAACCTTCCTCTCCGCCGCCTCGTCGCGTCTGTTTCTTCTCTTCGTTGCTTCTTCGTCGTGGTGGCTGTAAAAATTCTGTGGTAAGAGAGGGAGAAGAATATGAGTGACAGAGAGATGAACAATCAAGCAATGGAAGAAGAAGACGAGGGAGACGTTTTCCTTGGCGAATCTGATGTTATCCATGAAATCGATGTCGACGGAGAAGGTTTTCTATTTTTTCATATTCATCTCTCTTCTTCTTCAATTCGTAAACTTCTTAATTGTATGCATTTGTGTGTGACTCTTTTTATTGTGGATTCAGAGCTTCCTGACGCAGACGATGATGACAATGATGATGACAATGGTGATGAAGAATTTGGTAGTGACTCATCACCACCTCTTGTAAATTAGCTTGTGTTTCTGCAAAATTTCTTGGAGTTTATGGTTCCTTTTTTTTCTTTCTTTTGGATCGTAGATGAAAACGATGACTCCATTCACACATTCACCGGCCACAAAGGTAACGACTTTTATCATTCTGTTATCACCTCAAAATGTTTGCAGTTTTCATGAAACTAAGAAGGTTTTTCTTTACAGGTGAGCTTTATGCATTGGCTTGTAGCCCAACAGATCCTACCCTTGTTGCAACTGGAGGCGGAGATGATAAAGGCTTTCTCTGGAAAATTGGCAATGGAGATTGGGCTGCTGAGCTTCCAGGTCACAAGGACTCTGTTTCTTCTTTAGCTTTTAGCTACGATGGACAGTTAGTTGCATCTGGAGGATTGGATGGTGTCGTTCAGATCTTTGATGCATCATCAGGAACTTTGAAATGTGTTTTGGATGGTCCTGGTGGTGGAATCGAGGTATAAAAACTTGTGCTTTGATAAAAAGTAACATTATCGAGATGTGCAGGTCCGGTTTTTTTAGTACTTACTGTGTGATTCTTATAGTGGGTGAAGTGGCATCCGAGAGGACACATTGTGTTGGCCGGATCAGAAGATTGTTCTCTATGGATGTGGAATGCTGATAAAGAGGCCTATCTTAATATGTTTTCGGGTCACAATCAAAGTGTCACTTGCGGTGACTTCACCCCTGACGGTATCAATATAGCCTTCTGCGTAAATATGCTTTATAGATTGTGTATAATCCTTGCTTATTTTGATTCAATTGTTTGTCTGTGTTGGGACACTATAGGTAAACTAATTTGTACTGGCTCTGATGATGCAAGTCTGATAGTATGGAACCCAAAAACTTGTGAAAGCATTCATGTGGTTAAAGGCAAGTGAAACTCACCCCACTATTGTACACAAGCAGACTAAATATTTCATCTTTTATGACTGGTGTGAAACGCTAACCTTTCATTTAATGTAGGTCATCCGTATCATACGGAAGGGTTGATATGCTTGGACATTAACTCGAACTCCACTCTCGCTATTAGTGGCTCAAAAGATGGCTCTGTTCACATTGTGAATATAGTCACTGGAAAGGTTTGTCTTATTCCTTGTGCTACCAAGCTTTTCACAGGATCGGTTTATGATCTATATCATCTCGATTGACAAATGTTCTACTTAGTTCGTTACCAACTGCTTTTCAATTTTAGACCTGTGATATGAAACCTTTGACATAAAGAAATTGTGTTTCTGCTTCTAACTTGTGCATAATCAATCATTCCAACAGGTTGTGAGCTCTCTGACTTCTCATACAGATTCAGTTGAATGCGTGAAGTTTTCACCAAGCTCGGCAACCATCCCTATGGTTGCAACAGGTGGAATGGACAAGAAGCTTATAGTCTGGGATCTGCAATATTCTACTCCCAGGTTCATCTGCGACCACGCGGTATGAACCTCTTTGTAGTTTCCCTTATGAGATAGAATACAAAACAGAGATTGGAATGAAAAGAACAAGCGCTTCTTCTCTACCTTTGTTACAGGATGGTGTGACATGCGTGACTTGGATAGGAACCTCCAAGTACCTAGCCACTGGCTGCGCGGATGGTACAGTGAGCGTTTGGGACAGCTTATTAGGCAACTGCGTTCATACTTTCCATGGCCACCAAGATGCGGTCCAGGCCATCTCAGTATCCACCAACACCGACTTCATTGTTTCGGTGTCCGTTGATAACACCGCACGTGTCTACGAGACATCTGAGTTCCAAAACAAAATGACATAGGCAAGTGAGAAAACCCTTGTTAACACACATGTCCAGTTCCTCATGGTATTGTTATTCTCTCGTGTTGGTTGGGACATGCGTGAATTATCTTATAAGATGAAAACATTCTACTTTTCAGTCATCTATGCAACATCAATAGATTTGTTTCTTCAATTTTTCAAGCACAAACACGTCTGTATTATATTCTTCAATTTTAGAAAAAGTAATTAAATATATAAAATGTGCCTTTATATGATATATGATGGAGTGGATTCTAAATTTGTCTATGGCATATATTTGTTACGTAATATAAAATTAGTAAAAGTATAACAGAACAGAGACGTGGAAGTCCTCTAGATTTATATGTAAATTTATGAGATTCCCACATTATGAACTAACCAAATTAGCGGTGATAAATTAAACTATGACCCACGGTGCGATATGATTGATCCATTCCTGTAAATTGTAATTTTAACAAATTTTCGTTTCTTACGTCTCTTGTTTCATATACACATTTAAAGAACGCAAGAAACTTTTATATTGTAAATGAGTTTGTTAAGACTTAACTATCTACTTTCTTGAACTTTAGTATCTTGTCGACTTTTTGAACATTCGCATAAACTCTTTCGCAAATCCGAATAGATTTTCTTGACAATGATTTGTTGTTAACATATCTGGATCATGATGATCATATGACATCTGGAAGCATGTCGTCCTAGTTAGGTGTTAGTATTTTCATAAGCTGCTCCAAAATTTATGTCATAGAATATTGTAATATTACTGTAATGTGAGTGTTGACTTTTGCTTTTGTGGTGTTGAATTGTGGTTATCAATTATGATGTGTAATGTGAAGAATCTAGTGACTTCAATTTCCAATATGAATCAGCACAAGCAAGACCTATTCATTTCTTCTTTATTGTGAAAGTATCCCAAATATTCTAGCATATATTATAATTTATTTATAGTCCAATTTTTTTGTTATACTATGAATTATAAATTTTTTCTTGGTTATTACATCTAATTTCCCATGCATCTATATAAAAACTTCTCATACACGTAACCTAGAGATAAACGTAGAGATAAGTAGTTCCATTTAGAAATCAGATCAATCCTCCAGAGGCTGAAGCACTACGGGTAAGCCGTACTGAGGCAGAAGAGTTAGATGATCCACCGGCGCGTGTTTATACTCGCATGAGAGGTTAAGGCGGAACCGTTGAAGGATCATGGTGAGTACGGTCTTGGCTTCGATCATGGCAAAGTTTTGGCCGATGCAAGCTCTTGGTCCCACTGAAAACGTGAGGAGAGCGTTTGGGTGATTCGCGGCTTTAGAAACGCCGTTTTTGAATCGCAAAGGGTTGAACTTGTCGGCGTCGGATCCCCAAATGACCTTGTCGCTATGCATCTTCAGAGGCGGGATAATTATGGTTGTGCCTTTAGGAATCTCTAGGTGTCCTATCTTCACATCTTTTAAAGCTTCTCGGGTAATAATTGGTACTGGTCCGTACAGGCGAAACGACTCCATGAACACCATGTTCATCTGCAAGAAAAACATGTTTCTTCAACCCCAAGAAACTCTTTTCTTCAAGCACAATTAACTTCTTTGAGAAAATGAACATTAGTTACCAGTTTGAGTTTGGAGAAAGTGTCTGAATCTGGGATTTTGTCTTCACCCAATTCTCTGAAAATCTCTTCTCTGAGTTTCTCCTGCCAATCATGGTGCAAGCTCAGCAACATCGTTGTCCATGTCAACAGATTCGAATTATTTTCGTATCCTGCGAAGAAGAATGTCTTGCATTCATCTATGATCTCTTCAATGCTCAGGTTCCGTTCGTTCCTTTCAGAGTCGCAGGATTTGAACATGATTCCCAGAAGATCGTCTCCATAATCTGATTTTGATTGTAGCCTCGAATCTACAATTTTCTTGACTGAGTTCTTCATTTTCCTTTCCAGCTTCCATATCCGAAAATTCGAAGGCGTAGGAAGGTACCTTAGAGTACAAGAAAAACAAGACCAATATTCTTCAACTCTTAAAGAATCTTTGTCTGAACAGAGAACTGAAAAAACAAGATCTGAGCCATTTACTTACTGGGTTCCAGGGATGAAGACATTAGTGAGAGAGGTAACACAACACTTCATAAGCTCTGTTTGTGTTCTAAACACTTCAATTCCTTCGTCGTAACTGCTTCCAAACGCAGCGGTTGCTATAATATCAGCCGTTAATCTACGAAACTCTCTGTTCATCATCAACTTCTCTGTTTTGTCGTCACTCCTTCGGTTTCTCCACTCATCTAACATCCTCAATGTGCAATCCACCACCACTTCTGTCATGTTCTGATCAATAAAATGACGAATCACAACAAAGTTTAGATTAGTTACGTATGTCGCTCTCAGAACCGAGTTGAGAAAGAAGGATAATAGGACCTTAAGCCTATCGATGGAGAAAGCAGAGTTCAAGATTCTTCTATGACGAGCCCAATCAACACCTTGGAGAAAGACAAGTCCTTTACTGCCGACAAGTTTAGAGAACTCGGGTCTTATCTTTTCTCTAACAAGTGAACCTGACTTGCTCGACAAGATCTGTTTGACGAGTTCAGGATCTGAGATGCAAAGCCTCGGCACTGTTCCGTCCCAGTAAAGAAACGTCTCTCCTAATAATAGATGAACTTGTATGTTACGCATCCTCCTCTTAAGTAAAATTCACTACTAAAAAAGGAACTAAAATGTAAAGATGGAACAGAGAGACTGAGATGGCGAAAACGGGCACCGTATATGGACATCCATAGTTGATAATGAGGAAAAATTCGAGGAAAAATATCATTGGAGCTTCGATCAAGAATCGAAAGCTGAGACTCTCTCTTCATCTTGTTTATCTCGCCGAGGTTTCCGTAAAAGAATCTGTATTTTGGGCCTGAGATTCCTTGTTTCTTGAATCTTCTGGTCAACAGAAATGGTTGCCAAACAAGGATCATCAAAGCGTCGTGTATCTTGAGAACAACAAAGAGCAAAACAAGGAGTGCTAAGATAGGACTAATCGGGATTATGAGCTCCATTGAAAGAACAGCAAGAAAAGTTTTTTTTTTTTTGGGTTGTTGGTGTAGTGTTTTATGTTTTACACTATATAATGACATTCATTATATAACTTGTAGATTTAAATTTGCATAATAAGTGTGAGGCCAATGAATCTGTGACTTCTATTCCACTGTATTTCATACAAGTCTTTAAAAAGGAAGATTAAACTTTTAAGAAATTTTTGTTTGTTACGTCTCTTATTCCACTGTATTTCATTATACACATCTAAAAAGGAAGATTAAGCTTTTCTATTGTAAGTAAATTTGTTAAGACTGAACTATCCACTTCCTTTTCAGTTTAGTATCTTGTTGACTTTTGAACACTAATCAACTTATCTAAAGAAAGGGCATTCACTTTGATTATTTCGCAAAATCCGAGTAGAAAGTATTGAGTCTATTTTAGGTCGGAGTCGGACTAGGGCAAAAAAAAAAGAGGTTTTCGTTGAAGTTTCAGCCGCACGGTATGTCTCACGACGGCTCTGCCGCCGGGGGTTCATCACCGCGCCGAGTGGATTCAAGTGCTAGTGGACACACCGCGCCGACTCTATTGACAATGATTTGTTGTCAACATATCAGGCTCAGATGATATGGACTGATGGACACGTGTTGTGCTAGTTAGCCGTTAGTATTTTCATAGTCTGCGCCAAAATATATGTCAGAGAAGAAACCTAATTCAGTAAGGAAGATTTTATCACATAAATGGTCCGCAAAATAAGATTTAGAAAAAACCGAATATATTAGTCGGTCGGACCAGATATGAGAACATGTATACGGTGGACATTTATTAGGATTTCTTTCCTTTTAATAAATAAGATTTTTTTACTAGACTTCTCGTCAATTTTGGGGGTTTACTTCAAATGTCGAGAGGCTATGTGATGAATCCAGTGACTTCTATTTTCAATATGAATTTATTCACTTTCTTGTATTGTGAAAAATTACAAAAGAAAAACCTATCTTATAGACTATAGTACATAACTATATTATTTCCGCCAAATTCCTTCGTTAGATGAAAATTGTTATTTCATAATCTAGTCATATAATAGTATAACATAATTAATATTAGAATTGATGTGAGAAATGCGAAAACGGCTATGTTGGAACTTGGAAGTAAATGAGAGTGAACTATGTGGTTGTAACAAAGAGTGGGCCGGGGACTTCATTAATAGCAAGGTCTCTAGGAGTCACGCTTGATGGCAAGTAGGACTTGATGAAAGTTTCATGATAATGAGTCGTCATAGATATATGTACTTTTACATAAGTTTATATTAATACAGATATATGTACGTGTATGCCATTGTATTGCCAAAATGTGAATCTGAGAAATAAAACCAAACAGTAACAAGATTCAAATTAATGGATCAGGATCAAAGAATGTGAAAGCCTTTGAAAAGAAAAGGATGGATCATGTGAATCTAACACTATTTCATTTAAAATGTTACTCTCACTATCGTATATATCTTAGTTTATCTTCAACTCTACATTTTACTTCATCTCTTCATAACACTTTCTTCCATTGAAAAGAGTTATTGCATGAGAACCTAAATCATAACTAAAGTTTCTTTTTCAAATGAAATCAGTATCTTTACTCGCGATTCTTCTTCTTCTTCTCCATCTCCTTGTTAGTAGTAATAGTTTCCGATTGGACCTCTCAACGGTGAGTATTATTTGGCAATTACATGATTCAATCTTAGAGACAATCAAAACTATATATTATATACATTTTGGCTTAATTATGTATATATTTGTTTAAGACCTTGGCAAGCGATTATTTGGTTGTTTCTTTTATTGCGAGATGGTAGATGTGGCAAGCGGGTCAAGCATACCGGACTGCTCGCACGCGTGTGGACCATGTAGACCATGCAAGCTCGTTGTGGTTAGTTCCACGTGCTCCGCCTCCGAGGCTTGCCCTGTCGTCTACAAGTGCTTGTGCAAAGGCAAATTCTATCACGTGCCTTCCATCGCCTAACCCCTCCTCACTTACGTCACGTGACCACTTTTGTTTAACGTTTTTAAGACTGAGATTGTCTGTGTTTGTTGCTTTCCCAAGTTATTGTCTCAATTTAGCGTGTGGTTTTATTCGTGATGGCCTGTAATAAAAAAAAAAAAAACAATAAAGATTCGGTATTTCAACACAAACGAAAACGGACCAAACTAAAACGGTTGGAAAATGAAAGATAATATTAGATTATTGGTTTATGAAGCAGTGAGCAGAGTACAAAATTTGACAAGTGATGTATGTAAGATTGCGTGAACAGAACTCAGATGATCAAGGCTGCTAAAATCTCCTGAGGTTGAACATTCATGGAAAAAAAAGGCGACGATGAACACACTAATACTAATCTAAAGAGAAGAGGGTCAGATGTGAATTTAAAGCTCAGTGTCGATTTCGTTGAAGTTCCAGTCTCTGACAATGTCTCTTCTCACAGCACGGCTTCTCACTAACCGTGGCGAGGCTCCTTCAGTTATCATCAGATCGCCTCCCTGGAAATTGGGTTGTGGGGTTACCTTTGAGGATGATGCAGGGAAAGTGTTCGATCTCGCAGCTTGAATGAGTGATTTCCTCGTGAGGCAGCTCGCAATCACGGAGCATCTTCCCTCGTTGTCTGAGCTAGAAACGGAGTAGCTTCTAAACGAGTGGGAGGGGCTCTCTACACTGTGGCATACGAGGCACGCAAAGCTCATTGTTTTGTTTTTGCGTAGGTGAATATATTAGCTTATGAGTCACAAGAAAGACCACTTCCCCTGCATTTTGACAAAAGCCAAACGCTTCAGCAAATTCTATCACCTATGGAACAAGAACTTCAAAAAGTAGTGATTTTTTTTTTTTTTTCACAGGGAAAAGAAGAACAAGAAGTAAGCTATTCCTATAGACCCATTACAAAAGCTCATTCTATAATCAAAATCTGATCTGTTTTCAACCAGTTGTCGGAGGATGATATTTTCACTAACAAACGATATAAGACAAAAGTTCAATACTTTCCACAAAACTACGAGTTCCTCAACACTTATGACTTAATAGAGCTATTAGTAACTGGTTAGACTCCATTTCCAGAATATATAAGAGGCATATGAAATCCCCAGATTCCAAAATCCAGAATTTTGTTGGCATGACCAGTGACAGAAGAAAATTGAAAGAGAATGCACTACGAAACCAACACAAAAAGCCCCATCTCTAGCTTAGCCTAGATCTTCAAAGGTCTATCACCAAAGCATTCTTAACCATAAGACTGCTACTGCTCAAGAGTAAAACCTCAACAAGAGAATCCAACCTAGATGATACCAAGTTCCCCCAAAAATCCATCAACTGTTGAGACTAAAATGCAAAGATCCACAAGAATTCAATTCAAATTGCACCTTAGAGAGAGATTTGAGATCTGGGGATGCAAGCTTACCCTTGAGAGAGAGAGATTCTCGAATTGGAATATTATGGTATCCGAAGAGGAAGAAGAAGAAGAAGCCTCGTGGCGATGATTTGCTTATTTAATTCGATGACCATGAAAGCAAGCTCCAATGAGACCGATTTGGGGGTTTATTAGCTTTAAGTTTGACCACCACGCGCCGCCACACGCGAGATTTCCCGCGTGACGAGGATCATGACTCGACCATTTTTTTTTTAACCGCTTCCACTTTAGTTTTTACCAGAGAATCTCGGTTCACTCTGTACCGTTAAATTCAAGTTCCAACCAACTCAAACCGGTTCATCAGCAGAAAGAGCCTTTCTACGATTTCTAAATTAATGTTCGAAACAGACACTTGCTACTTTTGAACATAAATGAGATCATTTTTATTGATCACAGGAAACAAAAAGACTCCGATTTGTTCTTGTGATTATAACTCAGGAACTCCAGCTCTTGCACTTCAAGAGGTTTCATTGACTAAGATTTTGCAAAAGTGGTTGAGTATTTTTGATTTGGCCGTCAAGCTCCTTGAAGATCAATTCGGTTAATGCTTTTTTTGGTGGCATGCTTTCTGTAAAATTGGGGTCATATTATATCTAAATCATGCATTATCATATCATATTCTGATGCTTTAGGTAGCAAATGTGCCAAATGAAGCTCTTGATTTATTTATCCGTTTATTCAGTTACTTAAAGTGTCCGTACTAGAATTTTGTGAAAAAATGTTGTGCGACAGAACAAGCATTATATAATACGGAAAATAAAAAGGGAAAGAAAAAAAAACAGAGCATCGCATTGAGCGGTTAAAGCAAAGCATGTAAGAAATCTTGCAACACAGAAAAGTATTTTATTGGTAACAAAAAGTTATAAACTTTAAGACTTTAAGTTGAGTTGTAATCACAATTCACAAGTTATAAACACCAAAGAGCTTCATCTTCTTCTATCAGTATTCGTCCGAGAAGGTAATCCTCTCACCGCAGAAGATTGCCTGCTGTTTGACCAGCTCCGATTTCGGCAAACCAAAGCCTTCTCGTCGAAGGTTGTCTTCGTACCTGGAATATATAAAAAAACCTTGTCATCTCTCCATGTATACCACAAACTTCACCCTAGCTATGTGCTCTTGACAACAGAACTCAAAAGTTTAATCCCTTACCAAAGCTTGTTTGCAAGATCTGCAAGGTTGTACTTGTAACTAATTAACAAAAACAATAGCGTTACTCTTCTGCTATGAGACATCAAAAACTATAGCATTAAGTTAGAGAAACAAATCTCCATATGGAAAATCAATTTACTTGGGTCGGAAAGGGTATGGATATGTCTCAGCCACTTTAACATAACTCGAAAAACCATTCTTCTCGTGCACCGCCTACAGTGTAAAAGATTTAATCAGCGATCTTACTTTCAGAAAACTACTTGTATTTTTTTCATACTTGCCAAATGACTAGTTAAATACTTTTCACCATTACTATAAACTACTCTCACCTTCTTTGCTTCTTTAGCAAAAGCAAACTCAACAAAGCAACAGCCCAGAAGCTCACCCCTGTCGTCTCCAATAATTCGAACACGAACAACTTCTCCAACACTTTTGAACCACTTGATGCTGTAAAATGAAGGATAAATTCTTTTAGTCATGAAAATTTTCTCCAAGAACGAACAAGAATATTAAAGGTGCTACTTACATTTTTGATGGGTAACAAAAAGTGTCTTTTTTCATAGCGAGAGGGGCAACAAAGACCGTCTTTTTCTGAATTAAACAGCCAATTGTGTTAGCACGACTCTTAAAGGAGAAAATTAAGGACTTGAATTGAATAACAACAAAATGTAGACTCATCCCCAGAATAAGTCATCTTTCGACTTTGTGGCAACATTAATTCTTCAGAGCCTGACATATTAATTTAAGAATAGGTACCTTAACAATATCGGGAGTTTCATCAAGTCCTTCCACTGCTGCATCGCTTTCTCGTCGAAGGTAGTCTTCGTACCTGGAATATAAAAAAACCTTGTCATCTCTCAATGTATACCAAAAACTTCACCCTAATGTGCTCTTGATAACAAACTCAAGCTGCAAATAGTTAAAATTCCTTACCAAACCTTGTGATCTATGCAGTGCCTAATTAACAAAGATAATAGCGTTAGCCTTCAGTAATGGCATCAAAACTCTAGCAATAAGTTGCAACCAGGTGTTACATAAACAAATCTCTATAGCATGGAATATCAACTTACTTGGATTCCACAGGGTATGGAGCTGCCTCGACAACATCAAGAAAAATCTCGTAATTGTTCAAATATTCACCGTTCCTCTTTTCCAGCGCCTACAGAATAAAAAAAATTTATCAGCAATCGTACTTTCATATGTGTAACTACTTTTCAAATGACTAGTCAAATAATTTTCATCATTAGTATAAACAATTCTCACCTTCGCTGCTTCGTTAGCAGAAGCAAACTCAACAAAGCCAAAACCCACATGCCTGATATAGGGATCTACAATAAGTCGAACATGAACAACTTGTCCAACATCTTTGAAGAAATGGATGCTGTAGAAATGGAGGATAAACTATCAGTCATGAAAAAACTTGCTCCGAGAACAAAAGTGGTAATATATAAGGTCCTACTTACATATCTGATATTTTAGTTCCGCGAGAGAGTCCGGCAACAAAAAGCGTCTTGTTTCTTACAGTGGCAACTGTCTGAATTTAACAGCCAAAGTGTGTTAGCACGACTCTAAGGAGAAAAGGACTTACATTGCATAACAACAAAAAGTAGCCTCATCTGAAGATTCAACCCTGAACAAGTCATCTTTCGACTTTGTGGCAACAGTCGTGATATTTAAACGTGACATATATATATATATATATATATATATATATTTTTTTTTTGAGATAATAAGAAGAGGTACCTCCGCAAAGTCGGGAGTTTCATCAAGTCCTTTCATCAAGAAAATCTTATGATCGTGCAAATATTCACCATTCTTATATTCCAGCGCCTAAAGTATAAAAGAATTTTAATCAGCTATCATACTTTCAAATAACTGCTCGAATACTTTTCAAATTACCTTGATACTTGTATCATCATTACTTTAAAAACTACTCACCGTCTTAGCTTCGTAAGCAGAAGCAAACTCAACAAAGCCACAGCCTACGTGCTTACCCTTGTGGTTTACAATAAGTCGAACACTAACAACTTCGGCAACATCTCCGAAGAAATTGATGCTGTAGAAGTGGAGGGTAAAAAATCAGTCATGAAAAACTTGCTCCAAGAACGAAAGTGGAAACTTAAGGTGCTACTTACATATGTAATATCGTAGTTGTTTGTGGAGAGAGATTGGCAATAAAGAGCGTCTTACTTCTTACAGTGTCAACTGCCTGAATATAACAGGCAAGTGTGTTAGCACGAGTCTTTAAGGAGAAAAGGACTTACAACTCCATAACAACAAAAAGTAGCCTCATCTGAAGATTCATCCCCAAAATAAGTCATCCCTTGACTTTGTAATGACAGGTGTGTTATTAAACGCTAGGCGTTTCTTCTGAACGTGACATATTAAGAAGATAATTAATAAGAAAAGGTACCTCAGCAAAAATGGGAGATGTCTCATCTTCTATAAGGCGTTTTTGTTGAAGGTAGTCTTCTTCGTACCTGGAATACATCAAAAACCCTTGTGATCTCTCCATGTATACCAAAAAGCTGTACCCAATGTGCTCTTGATAACAAACTCAAGAGGCAAATAGTAAAATCCCTTACCAGACCTTCTGATCTATGCAGTACCTAATTTAACAAGAAAAATAATAATAGCGTTAATCTTCTGTAGTGGCATCAAATCTTTAGCAATTAGTTACAAAACAAATCTCCAAAACACAAATCAATTTACTCGGGTGGAAGGCATCGAGCTCCCTTATTAGCCACATCAAGACCAATCTCGCGGTTGTGCAAACATTCACCCTTCTTCTTTTCTAGTGCCTAGAGCATAAAAGATTTAACCAGCAATCGTACTTTCAAGTAAGTAACTAGAGTATACAGGGGCGGAGCTACAGTATCCAGAATGGGGTCGCTGCCCCAATGTTTTTTTAAAAATGTATTTTTGCTTGTTTTTTGCCCCCACTATAATTGTATATCTGCTTGTTTTTTTTTAATGCAAACAAGCTAAAAGATTAGATAAAAGCCCAAAACATTTAACTTAAATTAACCTTATTATTATTTGATATAGAAAATTTGCTAACCCATAAGTCTATAACTAATTTGTTTTTCTATTGTAAAATCATTAAAATTATATGGTAACTATCTATTTACTATGACTTAATCTCTAGTTTATTTATTATTGTAACATCTTCTCTCTACATTTTATTTTTAGAATGATATACATTCGTTTGTTTACCATACTGTTTGTATGTCCATTTAAAACTATCACATAAATTATATTTTTTGATTAGTGATTAGGCTGTTACTTATTATTATCAATTTGTATGTAATTATGCAGTTGAAAATATATTAATTCGATTTTAGTAATTTAAATAATGATACATTTTGCTTTATTTTAGTTATAAAAATGATTAATTTTCATTAATAATAATGACAACATTTTTGAAAAATAAATAATAAATATATATTATAAAAGTATAGTAGTCAAAAAAATCTAAATAGATAGTATATTGCCCCCAATTAAAATAATTAGATCCGCCACTGAGAGTATACACAACTTTCCAACTACTCTCACCTTATTTGCTTGGTTAGCAGATCAAACTCAACAAAGCCTTGGCTCGTATACTTGCTGTTGCAGGATAGTCGAAAGCGAACACGAACAACTTGTCCAACATCTTTGAAGAAATCGATGCTGTCAAAATGAAGGATAGAATATCAGAACTTGACTTTTGAGAAGGAAAGTGGAAATAGAAGATGCTACTTACATATCTGATATTTTATTATGGGGAGGGAGACGGGAAACAAAGAGCGTCCTTTTTGATACGGAAAATTCCTGAGTTTATCAGCCAAGTGTGTTAGCAGCACGAAAGGCCTTAACTTGCATAACAAGAATGTTGAGACCTTGCTCCTTGTTATGCGTTGACTCACACAAGAAGAAAGTAGTTTCGGCAGGAGAAACGAGATGATAACAAACAGAAACAAAATTTGTGATGCAGGTAACGTGTAATGAAGAAGATGAAGAACAAGAACAAAGTAAGAGGAGCACACACGCAAACTTTACCCAGTTCACCACTGTTAACAAAGTGGTTACGTCTGGCCGAGTCGGTAACTCGGAATTCACTAGATCAAGGTATATATTTAGTGTGTTTACAGACAAGAAATCACAAGTATCCCATACCAATGCCCTTCACTAGCACTTGGTATATACTCTGTCGATTTCTCTCTCAGCCTAGACAATGAAGATGACACTTACAAGCCTAACTCTCACACTAATACAAAACACTCTTACGATATGTTTAATACAAAACACTCTTATGATATGTTTTCAACCTTTTTCTTCTCGTATATCTCTCTTTACCCTCAAGCACCTATAAATACTAATGGTGACTTGTTAGTGCTTCTATTATTTATTCTAGTGCTTCTTTGTGCTTCTTTGTGCATTTGTAAGTGGACAAATAAACAAACTTGCACGCTCCAAAAGTCTTCACACCACCAGCGATAATGCCTAATTTGCTGTCTGCATTAAAGTGGTCCCTCCCATAAAACAAACTTAACTCTTGTTTGATTTACATCCTTCCTCGGTTAAGCTTGAGTTACCAGTTTGGTAGATATTTGAACTTGCTTGGTCATCAAGATAACAAGCTCCACAAATCTCCACCTGTTGACTTGATGAAAGAAGCTGATAGTATAAAAGCACATAACTTGTAAAGAGAGATATATATATAACCTTGATCTAGTATACTGAATTCCCCGACTCGGATTTCCTGATTACTCATCCTTAACCTGTAGCAAGTCCAATGCGGATTTAAACTTGCTTACAGCTAAAACCTTTGTGAAGATATCTGCGGGATTAGTCTCGGTTGAAATCTTCACCACTTCCACTGCTCCTTCTGCAATGATCTTACGGATGTAATGATACTTCACATCGATGTGTTTTGTTCTCTCATGATGAACATTGTTCTTAGAGAGGGCAATGGCACTTTGGGAGTCACAATATATCTCCACGCTTCCCTGATCATACCCAAACTCCTTAAGTAGACCTTTGAGCCAAACCGCTTCTTTGACAGCTTCTGTTAGCGACATGTACTCAGACTCAGTGGTTGAAAGAGCAACTACTCTTTGAAGCCCTGACTTCCAGCTGATCGTGTTGCCTCCAATGGTGAATACCAGGCCAGTAATAGATCTTCTTTTATCAGGATCAGCTGCAAAATCGGCGTCACAGTACCCAACAATTCTGAACTCTGAGCTTCGCTTGTAGTACAGCCTTGTTTTGAGCGAGCCTTTGATGTATCGCAAAACCCATTTAACTCCCATCCAATGTTCTTTGATGGGCTGACTCATATAACGACTGATGATCCCCACGGGATATGCAAGATCAGGTCGTGTGCCAATCATGGCATACATAACGCTCCCTACAGCATTAGAATAGGGAATGGACTTCATAAACTCTTCATCCTGAGCCAACTTCTCTTCTGTTGCAGCTCGTAACTTCAGGTGAGCTCCGAGTGGTGTCACCGTATGCTTTGCGTTGGACATGTTGTATTTCTCTAGAACTCGGTTTAAGTAGCCTTCTTGTGACAGCCACAAGGCACCTTCAGCTCTGTTTCTTGTGATTTCCATTCCCAATATCTTCTTGGCTGCTCCAAGATCTTTCATTTCGAACTTCTGACTAAGCTCCTTCTTTAATTGATTGATAGCTTCCATGTTCTTCGAGGCCACAAGCATATCATCAACATAAATCAGCAAATACATCATCATACCATCTTGAAGAACTTTGATGTATGCACAGCTATCATATTCGCTTCTTACAAAGCCAATATCAGTGATGTAGCTGTCGAATTTCTCATTCCATTGTCTTGGGGCTTGTTTGAGTCCATACAAAGCCTTGTTGAGCAAGCAAATCTCATTCTCCTTGAACATAGACTCATAACCTTCTGGTGGCATCATGTAGATCTTCTCTTTTAACTCTCCATTCAGAAATGCTGTTTTGACATCTAATTGCTCTAGCTCCAAGTCTTCTTGAGCCACAATAGACAGCAGAATTCTGATGGATACATGTTTAACAACTGGAGCAAAGATCTCATGATAATCACCCCTTCTATTTGAGCATATCCCTTAGCCACCAATCTTGCCTTGAATCGTGGCTCTTCAACTCCAGGAATCCCAAGCTTATACTTGTAAATCCATTTGCTTCCAATGATCCTTTGATACTTTGGCATAGAGACAACAGTCCATGTGTTGTTCTTTATCTGAGATTCCATCTCCTCATCCATGGCTTCCTTCCACTTACTCCAGTTGGAATCTCTTTTGGCCTCTTCATAATTTTCTGGTTCATTTGCCGTCCCATCCTCTGTAGTGTACAGAGCTTCAGAGAAATAATCTTCATCATCAAACCTCCGTGGTGCTCTTATTTCCCTCCTTCCTCTGTCACGCACCAAGTGATAGCTTAGAGGAGTATCACTTTCAGCATTTTCTTCTGAATCACTAATTGCTGGGATCAAAGTATCAATGTTTCCCGGTTCAGTGGAAGCTTCTCCATGCTCGAATTCTCCACCTGAGGTGATAACCTCCTCTGACTCAAGATCCAAATCAAGATATGATCTGGTTTGATCACCTCCTTCATGCTGAGCCGGTTCCTTTCCTTTTAGAAGATCTTTGTAAGCTGCATTCTCTTGGAAGATCACGTTTCTACTTACAACACACTTCCTTTCTTCTACTAACCAAACTTTGTATCCTTTAACGCCAGTTGGATACCCAATCATAACACCTTTCTTCGCTCTTGGACTGAGCTTTCCATCATCAGTGTGCACAAATGCCACACACCCAAACCTCCTTAAGTAACTGTAAACAGGAGCCTTTCCATACCATCGTTTGTCTGGAATATCGAAGTTGAGAGCTGAAGATGGTGTCTTGTTGATGAGAATAACCGCCGTCTGAGTAGCCTCTGCCCAGAAACTCTTTGGAAGCCCTGAATCACTGAGCATGCTCCTCACTTTCTCCATAATTGTGCGGTTCATTCGTTCTGCAACACCGTTTTGCTGAGGGGTATATGCACATGTTCGGTGTCTTTGGATGCCATTTTCCTCGCAAAAATCATCAAAATACCGGTTACAAAACTCAAGCCCATTATCAGTTCTCAATGTCTTAACCTTTTTCTCACTAAGGTTTTCTACAAGCTTAATCCATTCCACAAACTTAGTAAATGCTTCATCTTTAGTTTTAAGGAAATAGACCCATACCTTGCGTGTATAGTCGTCTATGAATGAGATGAAGTATTGACATTTGCCTAGAGACAAAGGCACTGATGGTGCTCCCCATAGGTCGGAATGTATGTACTCGAGCTTCTCTTTGGTGTCATGTTGAGCAAGATTGAACCCAACTCTCTTGGCACGTCCATAGATACAATCTTCACAAGTCTCCAATACTGAAACCTTCTTTCGATCCAGGAGACCCTTTCTGACTAGAAGATTCATATTCTTCTGGCTCATATGACACAGCCTCTTGTGCCATAACTCTGTATCATCCTTCCTCTTCACAATCGAAAGTGATTCACTGGTCACCGGTTCCCAGTTGAGTAGATACAGAGTATCAAACCTCCTTCCAGACAATAAGATTTGAACTCCACTTTTGATATTCAACATCCCATTTTCTGATTCAAACTTATAACCAGCCTTCTCAAAAGTACCAAGTGACAGGAGGTTTCTATCCATTTCTGGTATGTACCTCACATTTGAGAGAACCACCGTTTCACCATTTCCGTTTTTGAGCTTGATGGTGCCAACTCCTTTAACCTTTGACACGGTCTTGTTTCCCATTCTGACAGTGCCACCAGCATCCTTATCAAAATAGTCGAACCATTCTCTCCGATGCGTCATATGGTAGCTGCAACCAGTATCCATTATCCACTCGTCTTCAAGGTGGATATCTGTCGATGAGAGAGCTTCTGAGACATATAACCCGGTAGCTTCAGCAAGGTTTCCTTTTCCTCCGGAAGTCTCTCCTCTGTTGCTTCCTTGGTCACGTGGTTTTGAATGCTGCTTGTTCTTGTTTGGACAAGAGTTCTTGAAGTGACCATCTTCTCCACATATCCAACAACCACGTTTGCTTCTGGACTTTGACCTGGAGCGAGAAGACTTGTTTCCCTTCTTGCGACTCTCACTCCTTCCTCTGCTCTCGTTCTCGTCTTTGGCGTGAAGTCCCTCTGCTTGGCCTTTTATACTCTTCTTAGTGGAGCCAAACTCCAGCTCTTTTGAATAAATGGCTCCAATGACTTCATCGAGAGAGAGAGTGGTCCTTCCTGAGCCGTACTTGAGTGTGTCTCTTAGTTGGTCAAACGGCTTTGGCAGAGACATGAGGAGCAAGATAGCTTGGTCCTCATCTGAGATTTGAACGTTAGTGTTTTCCAAATCTGCTATGATATGAAGAAACTCGTCAATGTTGCTTTCGATTGAGAGATTCTCCAACATCTTGAAGCTATAAAGCTTCTGCTTCAGATAGATGCGGTTTGGGAGAGCTTTTGACATGTACAGTTTGTCTAGAGCACTTATCATAGAAGCTGCAGTCTTCTCTTTCTTGATTTTCCGCAACACTCTATCTGTGACGCTCAAAACAATGGTGCTTCGAGCCTTCCTCAGAACCACAAACAACGAGCCTAAGCTCTGATACCAATCTGTTGAGACCTTGCTCCTTGTTATGCGTTGACTCACACAAGAAGAAAGTAGTTTCGGCAGGAGAAACGAGATGATAACAAACAGAAACAAAATTTGTGATGCAGGTAACGTGTAATGAAGAAGATGAAGAACAAGAACAAAGTAAGAGGAGCACACACGCAAACTTTACCCAGTTCACCACTGTTAACAAAGTGGTTACGTCTGGCCGAGTCGGTAACTCGGAATTCACTAGATCAAGGTATATATTTAGTGTGTTTACAGACAAGAAATCACAAGTATCCCATACCAATGCCCTTCACTAGCACTTGGTATATACTCTGTCGATTTCTCTCTCAGCCTAGACAATGAAGATGACACTTACAAGCCTAACTCTCACACTAATACAAAACACTCTTACGATATGTTTAATACAAAACACTCTTATGATATGTTTTCAACCTTTTTCTTCTCGTATATCTCTCTTTACCCTCAAGCACCTATAAATACTAATGGTGACTTGTTAGTGCTTCTATTATTTATTCTAGTGCTTCTTTGTGCTTCTTTGTGCATTTGTAAGTGGACAAATAAACAAACTTGCACGCTCCAAAAGTCTTCACACCACCAGCGATAATGCCTAATTTGCTGTCTGCATTAAAGTGGTCCCTCCCATAAAACAAACTTAACTCTTGTTTGATTTACATCCTTCCTCGGTTAAGCTTGAGTTACCAGTTTGGTAGATATTTGAACTTGCTTGGTCATCAAGATAACAAGCTCCACAAAGAAAAATTAGATTCATCATCCCGAGAATAAGTCATCTATTGACTTAGTGGCTAAGCGTCTCTTGTGAGCGTGACATATATCATATTTTGAAGATGAAAAGAGAGAGAGGTACCTCAGCAAAATCGGGAGTTACAGTAAGTCCTTCCACTGTCTCCTGTTACATGAGCAGCCATTGGAACAAGAAGATTTTGAGATAACAAGAAGAAGATGCTTAATCGAACATAAACTTTCAAACTATATAACAAACAGTAGAATGTTTAAATTTCCAAAAATTATACTTACGGCAGCTTCCTCAACAAAATCTGGAGTTTCATCTGTGTCCTTCACTGAGATCAAATTAGCCTCATCAGACTTTGTCTCCAACAACTCGACCCTTACTTCGGTATACTCTTTCGTTGTCTCCTTCTCCTCGGATACTTCTTTATGTTTCTTCAGAATCGGTCCGGTCTCCAAACCATCTTCTGGCTTTCGCTTACCCAATAAATTAGCTTTGGAAGTGGCCATGGACAAGATGAAAACGGTGAGGACGGTTTATTTTGCCGGGAAGAGTTCCCTTGAGAGCAGCAAAATAAGTTATAAATAACCCTAGAAATTTGATATTTGGTAGTTATAATAAGCTTATAAATAGCTCAAGTTTACTGCGCGTGGGGACACGCTCCGTCACATGTGAGATTTCCAAAAACGATTCCACTTTATTTTTACCAGAGAAGCTCGGTTCACTCTGTACCATTAAATCCTTCTTAATTTTAAAATCAATCTGGATTCAATTCCAACCAACTCATACCGGTTCATCAGCACAAGAGCCTTTCTTACGATTTTTTGTCTTTCTAACAATCTTGCATCATCAAATTCATTTGCTTCGTTACCCCGCATTTTCACAGCATAAGTTATGAAAATTAATCACATATCGAGATTTACAGAAATTGAAATGTCACTCGTTTTCACAAGATAATCACCACACTGGTTTCTCCACAATCAGATTACGACGATAATCGATACACTTGTGTTAATGCATTTTCCTGCCTTTACTTATGCAGAGGACCACACGACAATGTTGCATTCAGCTGCGTCAAAGATAGAGAAGATAAGTTGCGTAACCAGATTTCTAACATTACGCCCAAAAGCTTTGCATGCTTAAATTGCGTACCTTTATGAACTCGTTCAAGTATCTGTCCCCGCGGTTAGATCTTCTAACTCATCAACAATGGCGTTGTAGCAAAAGAAGTATTGATCCTTCAGAGAAAACAGTAAGATTTGAACAAGTCAGAACGACCATGAACAAAACAACAATGCGGTAACATACTGAAATTTTCGCTAGGTTAATATGTGACGCGAATTTGTGCATGAAATTAGAAGATTACCATGGTTTGAACCATGCCAATGCGTTGGCTGCGGAATATTGCCACGGTTTTAGCAAGATCCAAAGCAGACATATCGCCAGCAAGAATTCTCTGGATTGTGTTATGTATCGCACAGTATGTTCCGGTTCTTCCTATACCTGCACTGAAAGACACGAACAATTCTCTCAGGAGACATCGAACGACACTTGCGTATAGACACACACATTGATATGCATCGCACCTGCAGTGCACAATGATTGGGCCTAGGCTAGGCGGTACTTGGTACAGTCTTTTCAGAATTTCACGGACAGCCACGGTATCCCTAGGAACTCCATGATCAGGCCATTCCGGATACTGTATATGCAAAACGGACATTGGCTGCTCCTCTGCCTGAAACACAACACCACACAGTTTTCACTTTAGGTTAAACATGTCTGGTCCTCACACGAGAGAGATTTTGATCCAATAGAAAATAAACAGTAGAAAACTGATATAAGATTCTTACTTCCTTGTAGTTAACCTCAAGATTCCGCAACAATAATGAAGTATCAGTACTCTTTACCCATTTTGTCATAACAGATATGTTTCCAAATTCTCTGGGTCTATCTTCGGCTTGAAAATAGTCACCACATTTAACAGTCTGTAACAATAAGCCAAATAAGTAAATATGAAAATTCAAAGCAGATAAGCTTATTAATCAACATCAGCGAGATAGCTATCTTACCTATCATTCAGAACATTGCTAACAAATTATGAACTAAGGATTGACTGAATAATAGGGAATGGCGTCAGAACCAAATGCTCACAACAACTCCACCAATATTCCTTCCCTTCTACTTGGATGTTTGCATCATATTAATATGATATCGTCTAAAATAAGATATAGTGATAGATCCCTCTGGATGATCATTTCAATAAGCCTGTGAACATCCTTCCTTATTTGTTATTTCTGAAGTACTTTCAATCCATTATTTATATTAGGGTTGGTGAGACTATACTATTAAGATAGATCCATATCAATTGGCCTCCAACCAGCTACCAAAGAGAAGAAAACATCGATGTTAATATCTATGTGTCACTGGAAACCTCCTTGCCAACTACTTTTTAAGAATGAGTTAGTTCATTAACATCAAACAAATAATAATATTCCACTTCTTTTCAAGCAGCACAACAACAACACAACACGAGTCGAATTTCACAAGCTTTATCTTTTGGGATTCCTTCCAAGGGCTTGGATAGAGTGCGAGCTCACACATTGTTATGACACCAAAGCTAAAAAATATCACATTTTTCAGAGACTGGTTCCTTGTGGATGACTTCAAGAGCGATCCAGTGGGATTTCCAGCAGGTACAGCTCCTGAAGTTATCCGCAATGAACCTTCCTCGAAAAATGTGATATCTTTAGCTTCGGTGATATAATGTGGGAGCTCTACACTCTATCCAAGCCCAGGGAATGGAGTCCCAAAGTACAAAGAAATTTGGAAACCAATGCTACCAAGTACCTTATAATTGTCGACTAAACGAGTGAGCATCACTATGACGGGACAATGCTGCTGAATAACCATCTCCCAGAAGTCCTCCATCGTATGTGGTAGAGGACCTTGCGTAGCTATGAACTGAGAAATACTCTCAGACGAAGACGACGTCTGAGAAAAAAACATAAGTCCATTGTAAAAACCATCATGAAGAAAACATGAAACCAGAAAGCTTCAGAAAACACACAAGAGAACAGATTAAGAAGAACTGTTACCTTAATGAAGCTTGCATTCACATAACCCTTTGCAGATGATCGATAGTCTTTGCACGGACTCAGAACAACCCTGTTCTTGTCAACTAAAGCAGAATAGGTAATAGATATGCAATCATATTAGAACCGTTCACGCAACCTAGCAAAGCCACACAGAAAGGAAAATGGAAAATTTACATGGCACGACGTCTGTGTATCTGTTTTTCTCAAGATTGGCACTGTTCATAGCCACTGTACAGCTTTGCTGCATCTCCGATGCTCGCATCCTATTAGCCTGCGTTCGTAAGAGAGTTTATCATCGCCACACACAAACTGTTGAAATTCTCAGTTTCTTCCCGGAAAACAGACAGACACAAAATTCTGAGTAAAAGAGATGGATCTATAACCTGCAAATTGGCAAACTCACGAGCGATCGAGTCAGGATCTATGATTTTCTCCCGGAGAATCTCGAGTGCTTGGTGGCAGTAATTGAGCTGATCGGGCGAGAGAGAGAGTTTCGGAGGAGGCGAATCAGCGGATGAGAAATCGAAAAACCTCGGGTTTTCGCGGGAACCGGTGGAAAGATTGGCGGCGGAAGGCGTCTTCCCGGAGTTTGCGGTCGCCATGACGGAGTGACGGTGGGATTTGACGCGACGGCAGGAAGAAGTGAGATTGCCCGTCGTGTGAGGCGGGGATCAAAATCTCTAAAGGTGTTAATGAGGGGGAAAGAAATCAGCATGGTGTGAGTGTAATCTCAATGGTGTTCATGGGGTGGAAATGTCTTTAATAACCTTAATGAATCAAACAAACCAAAATAATATTCCAAACCAAAAATTCAATCATTAAATTCAACCAACAAAATACCCAACCACCGATCAAAAAATAATTGAATTCTCTCTCTCCTTCTGGTTTTCCGTCGAGGATACAAAAAAAACTCAGAGTTTTTCTCTCTTCTTTTGGTGATTCCTGTGAATTTTTCTCTCTTCAGATTGAAGCTAACTCAGAGTTTGTCAACAAAAAGAGAGCGTCGGTTGATTAATGGCTGACAAAAACGGAACCTCTCCGCAGCCACCGCGAACTGCGCCACCGTCGAGGAGCCAATCGAACCGGACACTTCTCGATGTAATGCAAAGAGAGCACCGACACGACTACAGCCACCGAGACAAGACCGTGTGAAAAAGTCTCATTGAAAAGCTCCGTCTGAAACGTAATGGCACCGTTTGGATCTCGTCTAACCCTATCCCCAGTTTGAACACACTTATCCTTAACCGGGATAACGACGGCCACCACCAACTCGGTTTTCTCCTCTCCAGCACGAGAAACGCCGGAGGAGAATCACCGGTGGAGACTGGTTCCAGCGGCGGAGCAACAGCGGAGGGAAGGTTACGGTTAGGAGCGGTGTTAGCGGAGGAGAGAGCGTTGTCAGCAAGGGAAGAGGAAATGCCGCCGGTAAAGATGGAAATTCAGCCGGCGAGGATGTATTTGATGGAGCTGCTAGTGGAGAACGAAGGGAGCATGAGTTTGGTAGGAGGAGAAGACGGCGAGGAAGCCTTGTGCTTTGCCCACATCTACAGTGTTTTTGTGGAAACAGTTCTCGAGCTTAAACTCATACTGCAGAAATAACAAATGTTGATTTTTCAATGAATGATGCTTAAGAATTGGTATGGAGAAGGAGGGATTGCTTTGCTTACCGTAAAGCTAAGAAAGCTAATATAAATATATAAATAATATTTCAAGAAAGGAAATTTATAATAGGTCTACTTGTACGATATTCAAATTTGAAAGTTGCATAAAGTGATTTAAATTACATTTTTCAACATGTTACGATACCAAATAGGGAATAAAAACATCTGAATTGTACATAAAATAGATAAAAAAATTTGAATTTTTGGAATTGGTTACATGATCATCATATGTTTACATGAAATGTCTTTTACTTCTAAGGTTTATTTTTAAAACTTCACCATACAAACATGACCACTGAATAAAAATGTGTTTTCACTTAGTTTTTTGGCCTCAGATTGTGTTAAATGTAGTTTGTATACTAATTTGTTAAAGTACAACTGAAAATTTTAGATTAAAGTGTGGTACAACTGATTAAAACTACAAAATGCGAAAAGTACAACTCCAGAAAAAATGGTACAACTAGAAATTAGGACAACTCGAAACATGAAAAGGCGGCGCGTGCGGTGCTAAAGGCGGCGCACGTGTTTTTTTAGTTATTCCAATATTTCTAGTAGTACCAATATTTCTAGTAGTACCAATATTTCTAGTTGTACCATTTGTAAAACTGAAGTTGCGTTAAATGATTAAAATTACATTTATAAACATGTTTCCATACAAAATATGGCATTAAAACATCTGAATTTTACCCCAAATAGATAACAGAAGTTGAATTTTTGGAATTGGTTTCATGAACATCATATGTTTGCATGAAATGCCTTATACTTTTAAGGTTTCTTTATAAAACTTCACTATACTAACAAGATTTTTTTTTAAAAAGTCTTTTTAAAAATTTTATGGTCTGAGATTATGTAAAATGTAGTTTATATACGAAATGTTGTAAGAACTACTGAAAATATAAAATTAAAGTGTGGTACAACTGATTAAAACTAAAAAATGCCCAAAGTACAACTCTTTACAAAATGGTACAACTAGAAAACTGGTACTACTAGAATAGTATTACGAGTAGTATTAGAACAACTAGTAGTACGAGTAGTATTAGAACAACTAGCACAAATACGAAGTAGTTATCCTAGTTGTACTAATATTACTAGTATTACTATTAAATTATTATAACTAGAGAAAATAGGAATAGTGGGACTCTTGGTTGTTATAGTTGAATAGTATTACGTTGTACTGATTTTTTTTTTTTTGTACTGATTTTACTAGTAGTACGAGTAGTATTAGAACAACTAGCACAAATACGAAGTAGTTATCCTAATTGTACCAATATTACTAGTATTAGTATTAAATTATTACAACTAGAGAAAATAGGAATAGTGGGACTCTTGGTTGTTATAGTTGTAAAATAGGAATAGTGGGACTCTCTGGCTTGAACTGCGAGTGCTCAAGAAACCAATTCTTCTCATCGGTTTTCAAACTTATATTTTAAACAGCTCTTGGAAATGCCATTAATGGCATTTTGCGCCGACAGTGAGGCTCTTTTTGTAGTCCTCGGGTGGAAAGATAAATCTTCCAGGTCGTATTGGCTCAACATCCTGAAAACAAGTAAAAATATCTATTTAAAACTTGTTCAATAAAAAAAAAATAACTTGAATCGATTTTATAGGGTTGGAATCAGTTTTATTTTAGTTCATTTTATTTTGGTTTATTTGAATCAGATAGAGTAGGTTTAGTTGTAAATATTAAAAACTAATGAGGACCGAAGTGTGTTTTCATTCACCTTTTATTAATAAAAAAAGAAAAAAAAACAATTTAAAACAACACCAAATCTTTTAGATTAAACAAAGAATGGTATATACAACTGATTAAAATTAAAAAACTCCAAGAGTACAACTCCTTAGAAAAAAATATAATTCCAATTTTAAAAAATTGATAACCCGCATAATATAATTTATATATTTATATTTTAAGATTAAAATTTGATTATCGACAATTTAAAATCTAAATCTTTTGAGATTAAAACCCGCATATTATGAAATATTTGAAATATAAATTTATATTTCTCTTTATCGATACATATATGATCGACTCACTCAACATATTTTATGATCATACAAATTATGAAAGAGCTAAGTTCTTTATATAGAATTATAAATATTTGCAAGTTTTTTAAAAAAGTAATAATCTTTTTCTTAATCTATCCTTTTTACCGATTATATTTCATTTCTAAGTTGAAAGACGAAAATAATTTTCTTTTTCAATAAGATGTTAGAAGTCTATATTTCCTTTAGTTATCTTAAAAATTAACCTAACAATGAATATTTTCGTATAGTTTCCATTTTAATTCAAAGATTTCATTATGTCTATTTCTTTTAGTTTTTTTTACTTAATTGCATAATAAATATTTTTCTATATCTTTTTCTTTTTGCTCAAGAATCATAATTTCTTTTTCGCTTGAAAACTTTATTTTGAAATATAATTAAAAAAAAATTCACTATTTGACACATGTCAAAATCCTAAAATAAGAATATGTTAAATGGCACTATCTTGTTAAGTAGCAATTTTGAAACTCAACTCTATATAATAAGATACTAGTAGTTCTATTTATCTTACTATTAACATTCGAGTAGTTCTACTTGTCCTAATAGTGACAGTCTAAGTAGTTTTAGTTGTTCTACTATTACCAACTCAAGTAGTTCTACTTATCCTAATACGAATAGTTTTACTTGTCCCTAATATTACCAACTCCAGTAGTTCTACTTGTCCTAATATTACCAACTCGGGTAATTGTAGTAAGAAAACCGATTGGTTTGAAAATATTTTTGGTTCTCGGTTTGGTTTACTAAAATCGGGTAGGTTTTTTGTAAATATGATAAATAGTCAATGGCAACCTAGATATTTCATGCGTTTTTAACTTCAAAAGAAAAAGAAAAAAAAAACCTAAACTCTGAACACCATTTTAGATTTTCGTTTGGTACCCGGACACCAAACCAGATTTTGATCCGTGAGGCGGAGAGAATCGACCTTTCTCAGGTTTTTGCTTTTATTGATTGGCTCAGATTACTAACTTGCCTTTTGATTTGGTGGCACTCTCTTTGACTGTAGAAATGCGATACTTTATATAAAGTTGATGACTATAATATACTAAATTATAGTGTTTGTCTATATGGCTTTTTGGGTCGTTATTATGTTTGATATATATATTTTGGCAAGCTTTAAAGCAAAGGAACCTTGCTGTCCCAATGGCAAAAAGCAAAGGACTTCGGTGCCTTTACAGCATAAACTTTTGCCGGAATAGTTGTCCGGACATAATTTCCCTTTTTAAAATAAAAATTCGGACCACACGATGTAGCATTCAGCTGGATCAAAGATAAGAGAAGACAAGTAGCATAAGCAGATATAAATAAAAGGCTTTAAGCCCACTCTCAGCTTCGCATGTTTTAATTGCATACCTTTGTGAACTCGTCCCAGCATTTGTACCTGCGGTTATATCTTCTGGTTCATCAACAACAGCGTTGTAGCAAAAGAAGTATTGATCCTTTAGGAGGGAGTAAGACCATGAACAAAAAAAAAGATAATGTGGACACATACATAAAACTTGGTTGCGAAAAACTGAAGAGAAAATTTATAAAACATGATAAGAAAATATTAGATTACCATGGTTTCAGCCATGCCAATGCGTTGGCTGCGGAGTATTGCAAGTTTTGCCACGGTTTTAGCAACATCCAGTGCAGACATATCGCCAGCAAGAATTCTCTGGATTGTGTTATGTATCGCACAGTGTGTTCCTGTTCTTCCTATACTTGCACTGAAAGATATTAAAAAAAACTCTCAAGAGACTGCGATTGACACTTGCATATAGACACACACATTTACTTGCATCGTACCTGCATTGTACAATGATTGGGCCAAGACTAGGCGGTACTTAATACAATCTTTTTAGAATATTACGGACAGCGACTGTATCCTTCGGAATACCATTCTCTGGCTATTCCAGATACTGAATATGCAAAATAGACAGTGTCTGTACCTGTGTCTGAAAAAAACAACAACATACATTTCTCACTTTAGGTAAAACTTTCCTCCCCAAAAGAGAGAAATTTTGATCCAATAGAAGTAAACAGTAGCAATCTGATACAATATTCTTATTTCCTTGCAGTTAACCTCAAGCTTACGCGGCACTAGTGTAGTGTCAATGGGTCTTTACCCACTTCGTCATAATAGATTTATTGCCAAATTCTCTAGACTCTAGCCATTGTAAGAAACCTTCAAAAATTCAAACACCAGAACTAATTAATAAGAAGTGTACCTTGATGAAGCTTGCGTTGGCATACCCTTTTGCAGATGATCGATAGTCTTTGCATGGATTCAGAACAACCCTATTCTTGTCAACTAAATCCAAAGCAGAGAAAAAAACAAAAATTGAAATGCAATGCGATTAGAACCATGACACTACCCATCAAAGCCGCAAAATGGAAAATAAAATTTTACATGGCACAATATCTGTTATTTCTCACAATTGACACTGTTCACAGCCACTGCACAGATCAGTTGCATCTGCGATTACTGCATCCTATCAGCCTGCGTTCGAGGGGAGTTTTTATTATACATGATAGGACTAATACATGACATAACTGTGGAACAAAATAGTTCTTCTGGTTAAGGGAATAGATTTGACATTACTAATTTGGTTTACCATTTGGTGCATTCTCTAGGTGTGGATATGTTCATTTATTTACTTTTTTTTTACATTCGAAACTTTTAGTTAAGAAGGAGAAAAAAAAAAAAAAAAACAGACCCAAAACCCTCTTTAAACCCTTCATCATTTTCCCCTTTCTTATTCCGAAACCCTAGGGACGAGCAAATCTCGCCGCTTCTGAAATGAAATCCATCTTCCGCACCATTTCAATCCGCCGTCAAACCGGCCGTCGAACCTTCGCCGATACGGCGGAAGATGCCTACAAATTCGTGAGAGACAGAGGCCTCGACCACGCGGTGGAGAGAGAGAAGAATCTCAGACCGCTTCTCGGCATCAAGGACCTAGTCACATCGGAGCCCGCCAAGTCACTTCCGATCTCCGTCATCACAAGCCGGAAAGACTCCCTGCGAGTTCCCCTCCGTCCGATCGAGTTCATCCGAAGCTTCCCTTCCGTTTTCGAGGAGTTCCTCCCCGGAGGAATCGGCATCCACCCTCACATCAGCCTCACGCCGGAGACTCTCAACCTCGACGCCGAAGAGCAATTGGTTTACGGAAGCGAGTCTTACAAGCAGGGATTAGCTGATAGGCTTTTGAAATTGCTGATGATAAATCGGATCAACAAGATCCCTTTGGAGCTTCTCGATTTGTTGAAATGGGATTTAGGTTTGCCTCAGGATTACGTTGCGACGATGGTACCTGAGTTCCCTGACTATTTCAGAGTAGTCAAATCGAAGCTGCGCGGATGTAGCGGCGAACTAGAGCTGGTTTGCTGGAGCAACGAGCATTGTGTATCTGTGTTGGAGAAGAAAGCTAGAACAGTAGCAAAAGGAGAGTTTTCTAAAGGATCTCCGATTGCTTTTCCGATGAAGTTCTCTAACGGTTTTGTGGTTGACAAGAAGATGAAGAAATGGATCGACGAATGGCAGAAGCTGCCGTATATTTCTCCGTATGAGAACGCGCTTCATCTCTCGGCGACTAGCGACGAGTCTGACAAGTGGGCGGCTGCGGTTTTGCATGAAATCTTGAACCTTTTTGTGTCGAAGAAGGCTGAGAAAGATGCGATTTTGCATCTCGGTGAGTTTATGGGGTTGAGGTCGAGGTTTAAGAGGGTTCTCCACAACCATCCTGGGATTTTTTACTTGTCGAGTAAGCTTAGGACTCACACTGTGGTCCTTAGAGATGCTTACAAGAGGGGAGTGTTGGTAGAGAGCAATCAGTTGGTGACAAGCCGTAACCGTTACATGAAACTCATGAGTAAGGCGAAGAAAGAAAACAATGCAGTGTCTAGCAGAAAGAGAGAAGACAAGGGGAAAGTAGAGGGAGACGTCTGTGAAACTGATGCAAAAGCTGAGAATGATGATGACATTACTGGTTCTGAAGTCGAGGACGAGCGTGAAGAAGGTGTTGTTGATGACGATGATGATGATGATGATGAAGTGGATCAAAACGAGAGTCTGAAGCGTGGTCGTAGAAACTCAAGTCCGAGAGCTGGTAGGAGGAGTTTTGGGAGTTCAGGTTCACAGGAGAAGCCGCATTCAAGGTCAAGAGCTGGTAGGAGGAGTTTAGGGAGATCAGGTTCACAGGACAAGCCACGATCAGGGCGCAACAAGGTGAACTTAATGACAGAGAAGAGGAGCCAGATGTCCTAGAAGACTGAATCAATCTTTCCTGATGGCAGCAGTTTCAGCTGGTTCGTTCATTCTCCTGTGTAGTAGCTCTAAAGCTTATCTTTTTCATTCTTACTTTTCAATGGAAAAAAAACAACTCTTGAATTCCATTGTTATGCTTTTTTTTTTTTTTGCATACTTATGATATCTACTAGTTGAATTCCTAGTGTGAATATTAGCAGTACGGAATCTTAAGACATTAATAATATCAATGTTAAGAGTAAAAACCCTCTCTTTCTTGCAGAGCTTCTTGAGGTCTGTCCTGAACGAGATATCCTCGAGAATTCTGTACCTGGCGACATGGACAAGTTCAGTAGATTTATGAAGAGATGTGAAACAGAACAGAGAAAGAAACCCTACATCAAATTGAAAATTAGACAGCATATCACACTGTCAGAACTCAGAAGCGGTCCTCTGGTAAACTAACCAGTAAGATAGTTGATTGTGTTCAGCTGTCATGTAAGAGAAAGAAACAAAAAAACTTAAATTTCATCTGCAGAGATCTTTAGGGTAAATCTTTCTTCTCTCTCTATATATTCTGCAACATTTTAGTGGTATTGGCCTTACATTGAGTACCTTTTCTGCCATTTTTTCCAGCTTCTAATTGAAAGTTGTACCGTGGGGCCTAGATAAAAGTCTTTTCTGATCGAGGAGAATTAAACTTCCATCAATTAATCTTATTCTCGCAAATAGGATAGGGTTAAATCTGAAGCTTTACCTAAAACTATTAGCAAGTTAGCAACGTTTCCGGTCATAGAGACTGAAGGCTTGTGACAAACAGATGGGTTTCATGTTTTCTGCTTTTACTAATCATAAAGAAACTGCTATAAACCGAGCTCATCAGTCATTCTCAATATGGTATCTCTCTCTAATTTTGTTGAGTTTCGTAACATCGAATTAAAACTTGGTCTAAGACGTTCTACTCTGTTTGGTCATTGTGTTATGAATTTCTAAGAATAATCCGAGTTTCAAGCTCGTGACAGTTGTGTTACAAGATTTAGAAATCTAAATCAGTTTGGTGTGTGACACTGACACGTTGCTTCTAAATTCAAAGTCGAGACTTGAAGTGCCCGACAAAAAGAAGTCCTTTGTATGGGGGCTAATATGGCAGTGGTATGTCCCAAAATATTTCTGGGAACACCTGTGTCTGTGTCGGGCTTTGAATCATTGTGATTTTAAAAATGTATTGTACCCTTCACTCATGATTGTTTTATGACCCACCTTTAACATAATTAGACAAATAAGATTTTCAAAAAATTATAATGTTCTCTTTTATTGTTTGTTTGTTTGTTATGAAAACCTCACCAAAAGGAAGGAGATAGAGGACTCGAGGCATGCATTGAATGGTGTTTGGTTTAATATAGCCAAAAAAGGTATTTTACAAGCTTTTATTATATTCCCCCTTTTCACCATTTCTGGCAAAACGCCATATCCAATAGTATTCCTATTTTATTTAACTATTTAATTATTAATCAGATTTTCAACGTTTAAAAAATGATTTGTCTTCCAGGCAAGATTCCAATTAGCAAATTCACTAATAAATAAAAAACGAAATGGACACAAGACATTAACAAACGAGTCAAGCAACACTCACCACTATTTAAAATACCCAAAATACTCCCAAGATCAACCAACCAAACAACAATAAGTCTCTCAAGTATTTTTTTTGACCCCACGACTTGTCCAATTTATTACAAAACATCACCCAACTTCTCATCACTCACATTACGACCATCCAACAACAACAAGGACGACGACTCTTCATCTTTACCAACTTTCCTCATCTCCAAACTCGTCAATCTCATCGCCCTAACCGCTTCTCCTTCCCAATCCGTCCTAGCCAAAACCGCATACAATATCGAAACCGCGCAAGCCGCTTGAGCCGAAAGCAACCCAAACCACAACCCACTAAACCCAATTTTCAACCAAAACGCTAGCCCAACCGCTACAGGCGTCCCAACAAAATAAAACGACCCAAGATTCACATGTGCCCCAACCGCAGGCCGGCCTGTTCCTCTCAGAATCCCGCAACCCGTAGTTTGAGGGCAGTTCCCTAGCTCGCAAAGCCCGACAATTGGCATAACCGAAGCAACCAACACCTTGAGTGGCTCGTAGCCAGTGAAAAGCCCTGCCCAACGCTCTTTTAGAACCACGGTCCAAGCCACATTCAATGCTCCTACTACAAATGCGCAAGCTAGAGCCACGTTCGCAGCTAGTCTCGCCTTGTACGGTCTGCCTGCACCCAGCTCGTTTCCAACCTGTGACATATAAATGAAAACCACAAAAATCAAATCTTAAAAGTTAGTTATTGAAGCCAACCTTTTGTCACGTTTAAAGGAAACAGAAAAGGACAAGTGGGTTTCGATGAGGTTGAAGAGTGTCATGAGATTGGCAACAATAAAATAGACCACACTTGACTTCTTTCTTTTCAACCACTTTTTTTATTTATTTTATTTTTAGGTATGTTAATGTCCAATCACATATCACGAGCTGACCTATTAATGGAAGGTTGATGCCATATTTTCACAACCTCTACATCACATTTCACGTTTTTTATTCTTCTTTTTTTTTTTACCCTTTTCGTATAAGCTAAAAATAAGAGCCATTAAGGCCTTTTAAAATCACAGAATTAGAACATCTATGATTTGGAGCAAGTTATAATATCATAACCATTATTAAGGTCCTCGAAAACACTAAAAAAAAAAAAAAAAAAACTTATGCCAATAACAAGATTAAACTGCATCAAATCTTTCTTGAGTAACGTTCTTTGCCTCTTGTAAATTATTTTCACAGCTTCAAGTTCCGAGACTTTTAAGTCCTAATTTAATTAATTAAACACTCCCACCCTCTCCAGTCCAATCAAAAACCACGAAAAAAAAAAATGAACAACTAGTCTTTGATTAAAGACGTTTCATCTGCACTTTGATTTTTCATTTTCAAACCCAAATCAATTTCGTACATCATTTTTTACTCAAACCTAAACCTTGACCACTTTATCAACTAAGTCGATAGTCATTGACTCAAACCTTACCACTTAATCAAATAAGTCAATAGTCTTTGACTCAAATCTTGACCAGTTGATCCACAAATACAGAGAGATAAAGACAAGACACGTACCCGAGCAGAGACGCATCCAGCTAAAGCCATAGGAACAGTATACATAAGACTCGTGGTCTGAATCAAAATACCAGTGGCAGCCACGGCAAGCTTAGGGTTCTCCAAGTAACCACCCAGCACAATCACGATCTCATACCACCACCACTCCAAACATATCCCCAAACAACTCGGAACCGCCACTCTCATCAACGGTCCCAACCCTCCAAAGAACTCTACCACCGAAGATTGAGCCGCCACCGTAGCCGCCATGGACCCACTAACTCTCTTCTGCAACTTCCCACTAACCCAAACATAACCCACTAGAAGCCCGACCATAATCAAATTCGTCACAACGGAAGCAGTCGCCACACCAGGGACACCCCATCGCATCACCATCACAAGCCAGTAGTTCAACGGCACGTGGAACGCAACAGCCGCTAACGTGCACCACATCATCGGTTTCGTCACTCGCTGTGACCTTAGGTAAACCCGTAACGGCTGAAGCAGAGTATTCGTCAGAAGATCGGGAAGCGCGTAGAGACAGTACTCAGCGGCTGTAGCTGTTATCTCCGGGTCTTGACCCATGAACAGCATGATGGGTCCGAGGTTGATCCACAGTAGGCTGATGGGCACGGAGGCGACCAAGAGAATCACGACCATACGGTGGAGAGAGAGCGTGAGGAGATCCCAGTTTTTGCTACCGAAGGCCTGGCTACATACTGGCTCGAGTCCCGAGGCGAGTCCTACGAGGACTGAGTAGCCTGTGATGTTGGTGAACCCGATTGAGAGAGCTCCTCCGGCGAGCTCGAGGCTACCGAGACGGCCGAGGAAGAGGACGGAGACGACGGCGCGTACGTAGACTAGACAGTTCATTGCTGTGATTGGTAAAACCATAGCCCAGAGCTCTCTTAGCTCCTCTATGACTTGAGGAAGAGTTGGATATTTATGGGAAGAGAAATCGTCTGATTGGTTTTTTTCCTCCATTAATCTTTTTGGTTTTAAGATTTTTGTAAGATACGATCAAACAGTAGTGCGCTTGATGAAACAGAGCAAGAGGAAGCTCTGATCATTCTGTGGAAGTTACACAAGGAGGAGAGAGGAAGCCATGGGAGGGAAAAAGCTGCGAGCTTCCCGGTGAAACAGAGAAGAGATATGGAAGACGTGAAACAGGGGAGCTAGAAAGGAAAGCGAAAGAAGAAAAAGAAAGTAGAAAAACGCAGGAAAATAAAGATCTGTTCGTTTGTCTCCTGAAAGTGAAAGGAGGAAAGCTGCAATAAATAGAGGAGAAAGAGTTAAAATTACACTGCCTCTATATCTTAAAAATTGATATTTTGAGATTTTCAAAGATTTTAATTAATTTGTTTGAAATTACTATTTAACATTATAATTATTAATACTAATCAATTTTTATTATGAACAAAAAATAAGAATAAAATATATAATATTCAACAAAATATACATTACATCAATCATAATTTTGAAGCAAATTTTTTTCCAAAACATCTTTCATTTAGAAACTAAGCTCTGCTTCTCAATAATATTTTTTTATGTTTTCACATGTATTAAGAAAATATAATAGGATTTGACAATAATTGCAATTTTTGTGTGATTAATGATTTTAAGTAACTTTACTTCTAAGAAATTATTTTATAAATTTTGTTTTTGTTTCATGTGTATTCTAAGTTTTCTATACATTTTTATTTATTAATAATGATGAATTGGGAACTTTGAAAACAAAATTTGAAATAATTATATTGCTATTTGCTTAAAATTAGTTAAAAATGCTAATCACAAAATGATGCATCTATAGTCATGTTTTTGTTTTTCTTCTTAATATGTATGAAAACTTAAAACGACTATCAATTAAAAACACACAGAGTATAAATTTTGTAATCATAAAAAATAAATCTTTATAATCATATTTTAATTCGTTACTTTAATATGTGTGAAAACTCCAAACATTAACAATTAGAAACCTAAAGAATATATTTTATAAAATAAATAAAAGTAACTAGATCTTATCTATTGATGATAACTCGGTGGCTAAAAACTTACCGTATTTTATGCTACCGATTGCTATAACGACAAAATGTATAAGATAAGAAATAGCGGTCTAAAAAGTGACAACAAGAATTATTTTTGGAAAATTATTATATTTTGTATTTGTACACATTTCTTTTAAATTATTTTTGTCATCAGATTATCTATAAAATATTCAAAATTTTGCATACTCTTATCCGAAAATGCAACAAAATTTTGCAATTGCATTTGCTTCTCTTTTGATATATATATGCATGAAGCTAAAATTTGTAGTTGGCTGTACATAAACTTTAGAATGTCACTTTCAGCTTACAAGATGGAGAAACTTCCATTTGTTAGTATTTTGATTCTTTTGACCATCCTGAAGTAACACATAAGGAGATGTTGACTCTTTAATGAAGGTTACTCTATCAAAATCTAGCCACTTAACTTGCTTTACAACTATTCTCAGAACCTCCACTTCTATGTTCAGAGGGTTTTATGTAGGCATTATTGATTATACTCTTTGATAATCTGCTCCGTTTCCTTGTTATGAAGGAACCATCCAATGCTTACAAGTTGATCTAACGTTCCCCAAAAACCATTTTTACAAAACAACAAATATATTAGACATAGAAGTAAGTTATGAAATTATTCGTGTCTGGTTATAAATTTCATTATGTTGAGTCCTCTTGACCATTTCATGCTTTTGTATCGTCTAAAAATATTCAGTGTTTACAGTCTATGGCCATAATTTAGAGTCCATTATTGTTTATTTGATTATATTTGGGATTGACCATCTCTTATTGTTGAAAAAAAAAAGCCATTCCTCACTTTCTATATTCACCAACCAATGGAGGATAACATGTTTACTCCTTCAGCAGAATTTATATCAACGAAAACCATAAAATCTACATTTTGATGTATTTAGTTGCTTGATAGATGATTATCTGGTGGAATTGGTTATGGGCGCAATCTCCCACATATTATGAATATTTGATGTTGAAAACAGCAACTATATATATATATATATTCTCAAGTCTTTAAAATGTTATCAATCAGAGTAATTTCTCTTGATATATCTTGTCCAGCATTAGTTTTTTTGTAATTTCAGGTGTTGTTCGAAAATCATCTACCACACTACAGTTTGCAGCATCTTATTTCACGAATCAAAAGCATTTTTTTGTCACAAATCAAACTCAGTTAAAAAACAGAATTAACCAAACAAAGTTTTTTAAAAAACATGCTCTACTAGATAAAAAAAAAAACAGAACTATCTACTAGTTAAGTTAAATAAAAACATGACTTCAAGAAATTGTAAGTTTTTATTACTTTATTTTTATTCAATTTAGTATAAATACAGTATTATTTTTGCAGCCATTAAATATTTGTTATAAATGCTCGAATACATATACAAATACAACAATAGACTAACTGATAAAACCACCTCAAAAATCAGAAATCTGACTCGTTTACAACATCAAATGTCTTTTTACGTGAATTGAATGGTGCATTATCTCAAAATTTTATATTCTAAAAAACAAATCAAATCTCTGCTATTAAAACAATTTTACTGGAGAACGCTCTTCTAGTTTAATGAATTTTGGGTGAATCTTAACATAGTTTATATATAAACTTAACATAGTTTATATATCTTATGACAAGTTTACATGTCCACTTTGTAAATTTTATATCCAAATAACAAGATGCAATTCTTATTTGTTTTACAAAACAATTTTTTTTGACAAGATTCATCAATTGCAAACTGAATATCGATTAACAAAATCATCTAACTTCTCATATTTTAAATACAAAACTTTAATGATATTAAACTTTTTAGTTTAATAGAGTTTAAAAATATTTTACAAAACATCCAAATAAGTAGCTAATGGACTTAATGAAAATATATTTCTCAAATAATTCATCAATATTGAAATTTAGAAAAGAAAAATAATTAAAAAAGAAAAAGAAATGAGAAAAATTATCAACATATGAAGATAATATAAACAAAAAAATAGAAATTATAAATTTAGCTGTTTCTTAACTTTCTTTGTTGCTTGTGATTTTTTTTCCGTTCAAACTTTGTTGACTGTGTTTTACTAGTCTCCTCCGAGCATTCATTTTTAATCATTTGTATCAAATTAGTTTTTAAAACTCGCGTGTAGAAGAAAATCATGAAAAAGTCAAATATTCTGATATTTATATCATCTCTCGAAGGTGATTAATAATCACATGGACAGCAAAAAGAAAAAAAAATTATAGTAGATATAATATGGAGAAGTAGATACTAAAGTTTGAATTAAAGTAAGAATAGTGTCGGACTAAATAATGGACAAACTGATAGGAAATAATATAAGAAAACAGAAATTGATACCTGCAATGTATTACTGCTTTTTTTTTATGATAATCTTTTTCTGGGAGAGAATAAAGTAGAACAAAAAATGGTGGGGGTGTCTGAGTGAATTAAGGGTTCAAATGTAGGAGTCACGAAACCAATTCCATAGCTATGATTATTAAATATTAGTATATTACTGTCTCTGTTTTACTGAAGATTTCATTTTTAAAAAAATATTGAATTGTTTATAAGAAACTTTTTTTCTTAACTCACTAATTAAAAGAGTATAGCCACATTTCTATATTGTTTTACTGGTTAGGTTTGTGTGCTATATTTGTAAGGACCACACTCAAACTTTCATATGTGTTATGGTTGTATACTAAACAAGATAAAAAAGAATGAGTCTAAAGATAGGATGATAAAACGTTACGTGTTTGATAAAACAATAATAGTAGCAAATGCATGTTACATCTTTTAATACTTATGTCTAAAACATTTAAGCTGACGCAGCTGACATTATTAATGTCATTGAAGGAATATAATAGAAAATTGTATCAGCATGAATTTAACGTATGTTGTCTGTGTTGTTATTTCATATAAACTCATTAGCCTCCAGCTGTAAACTCCGACCAATATAGATAGATGCTAGCTATATATTGTAATTTCGAACATGGTAATAGCAGGATTGAAGATTAGCAGGGTGAATGTGAAAGGCTCCAGCCGCACGGTACAAGGTTCGTATCAATTTTATCATGCAAGTGGACGATCATATGTAATTGCAGTTTGTAGGAGTCGATTTCTTAGCACAAACAATAAAGAGTATACTATTGAAATGCATAATAACATTTACAAGTCATATAGCTTGAGAAAGAAGTTTGAAAGCAATAAGATCAAGTCATACGTACAATTAAGTTAGTAGTACAGCTTTTGAAAAACCAAAGAAAGAATGTGAAGGGAACTCAAAAAGAAAAGCTCACTACAGATACTTACCAATACTACGTTCAAGACCACGATTTCTTGAAGACCTACTGCATTCCGACTATTTCAACAAGTAAAACTTACACTCGTTTCATACAAGTTAATTTTACTCAAATGAGTTACAATTACCAAATCGTGAAAAAAAAATCCAAAAAATCAGTCCTACAAATATGTGTCAGCCACTTTTGCTAGATTTCTTTTAGGAAAAATAAATTCTTTCTTTTTGTAGGAAGGAAAATTAAACTCTTTTATGATCACCTTATATATATATATATATATGTCAACTGGATGCATTTTGGCATGAAAAGGATCATATCTCTTGGATGCGGTTTTATCGTCTTGCACGAAAACTTCCTAACGATGTTCGACCTAAGGCGTAGTAAGTAAGTTTTATTATTCTTTTGTGCTGAGCATGATGCTCCACGTACGATTACATTTCAAACAAATTGTTTCCAACTTATCAAAATGATCGAAGATGAGGAGGGTTGACCGACTTTTGCGGCAAAGCTAATCGACTATCATTCTTTCCGATCAAAAACAAAGTTTTTCTATTTATATATCTTATAATTTTGTAATATAAATATCTGTAGGTTGATCACTTTGTAAAAAAACGGGTGAATCTATTTTTCATATGTACATTATTTGATTTTGATTTAGCTAACTCACAGTGTTAGCAATTCGAACTATCTTAATTTTTGTAAAACTTATTTGCCGCAAAAAATGTACAAATTAAAGATTTGAATGATAAATACATATGTTATTCTATTATAAATATAACACATATTTTTATCAAATGCGTGATGGTCAGTGGTAATACAAGAGTTTTGGGTTTCTTTTAGGTATATCAGATTTAAATTTATTTTGACAAGAAAATTTACATTTTTAAATCGATATATCTTTTTTTTTTTGAACTTGAATCGATATATCTTTCGTCCAAAAAAATCAATATATCTAAAGGCTAATTCTAAATATATCCAGTGCTTGAAACTTCTATGATTTTTTTTATGGTATAAGAGCATCTCCATCCATTACAATCCCTCAAAGTATCTAAAACAAAAAAAAAAAATATTTTAATATAATTTAATTACACAGTTAAATTTTAATTTTAAAAGCAAAATTAAACCATTGACACATGTTTTTATGGAGTTCCATCTCCAATGGTGGGTTTTACATGAGGTTCAAAACCCAAAAATATAATAAAAAATAAAGAAGCATGAGAGAGATGAAAAATGAGTTCTAAGAGGTTGATTGGTTCACCCGCTATCACACGCAAACGCAAACGCAGTGGGTGATAGCGGTTGACGGCGGTTAATAACAATCATAAAAACCGCTTTGTACCGCATCAAACCGCTTTATACCGCTAAAATCCAAAAGCTGCTTTTAGCAAGAGTTTGCGGTTGCGGGTGGTTCCAGATTTTTTTTTTCAAAATATAAAATAAATTATCTTAAAAAGTAACTAAAAAGTAAAAAAATTATAAAAATTGGAAAATTTAGAAAAAGTTAAGAAATTTTTTAGTTTTCTCGTATCAATAATTTTTATATTAAATTTTTATTCTTAATATATATATCATTTATCAACTAAAATTTATATATATAACTATATATATTTTATAAAAAAAATTCAAACCTTTTAAAACTTCATATTTTACTTTTCATTGATAATATATAATATATACATATTAGTTAAATACATATATGTCTATACGATTATGTTTTTACACAGAAAATTGTTTTAGACTCTTAAAATATTTATTTAACTATTTATTATATGATTTAGTTTTTGGTCTTTAAATATTAATTTTACATATTTTTATATATTCTGGTTTTTATATAAATGATATATTTTATGTATTTTATTATTTTAATATTAAACCGCTGTTATACCCGCAACCAACCAGTCAAAAATGTCCCGCAAATGCAACAGTTTTCAGCCGCTATACCAGTTGTACAAAACGTTCATTAATGCTAATAACCGCAACCGCCCGCTTCCGTAAACTCCCGCAACCGCACCTGCTGCGATTGAACCAGTCAGGTCCTAAATGAAGAGATTTTGAAACTTTTTTATTAAAGCCTTTCATTAGGTGTCAGATCATGATTGATTTAGATTTCTTTATCTAAATTTTAATTATATAATAAGATTATGTTTGGAAAATTAGTATTTATATTTGTTCAGAGATGCCCCAAGAGTATCTCCCAAGTTCTCATTTGAGAAGTTATCTACATTCTCTATTTTTCTTTCTAATATTTTGTTTGTTTAATAATGAGATATTTTTTGAGATACTGCCAATAGAAATGCTCTAACACGGCTGGTATAATTAATTAAGTCGGATAATTGGTGGGCATTTAATTTTTTTTTTTTTGAAAGAAAAAAAGGTGGTTTCCATATTTGCCGGGAACTTTAGCGATTTTAAATAGTCCTTCCCAACGAGAATCGAACCCATGTGGCGAAACCTCAGCCGAGACCCCTTTACCATTGGACCAACCCCGCGTTGGTGTGGGCATTTAATTGAAGATTGCATTCACCTGCACCGTGACACGTCTTCTATTCATCATGTAGCAGTATTACTATACTGCTTTTTTTCCTTTTACTTTCTAAGAAAACTATATGTTCCAGCGAAACTTTTAACGAGGCTAACGACCAAATCAGAGTCTAACATGATTTCAATACCATTCTATCTTCTTCTCTATTTAGAAATTGGCTGTGCATGTCTTTTCTAGAGAAGTAAGGTATTCCACGTGTTGGGTTCTATTTGTTCGCCGGTGTAATGGCTCTTACGGGTTCTAAGAGGTTGATTGGTTCTACTGACTAGTGAGAAAAGTAGAAAACTTACGGGATTTTACATGTTTGCGGATTTTTGTTTAAGTATTTGAAATTTTATTTTCGGCCCTGTGTATAATAGAGGCCGATATAATATACTAGTATGTATTTAAATAAAAATTGTCTCAGAACTCATAACATAAATTGTATTGGATATTGTACGTTAGAGTTGTATAACATTCCCGAATAGTTATAACTAAATGAAATAAAATGCCTACTAAATAACGTTAGAAATAAGTCTACCAGATGTTTTTTTTTTTTGTTAACTAAGAGTATACTAGATGCTGCAAACAAAACTTTATAAGTTTTACCCAAAAAAAAAAATCTTTATAAGTTTTATGTAATGGAAATTAAGAATAATCGACAATATTTAGTGATTCATACTCTTTTTTACATGAAATTTATTATACTTTTTGATGTAAGATTGAAGCATGATTTTTTTAAATGAAAGGTATGTTCGAATATCATCTTATTTTATGATCAGACACTAGAATAATATAAATTTTAATACTACTTTAAAAGTTCATGAATTTCCATATCAAAATAAATAACAAATGGACTGAGTCGAGTTACTCATGTACACCACAGTACACATTTTATGTTCAAAGTTCTAACATACATCACTTTAGTTAAATGTGTAATAGTTGTTTTGAATTGGCCTGATATTTAATTAAAGTCTACCAGTTAATTAAACATGTGGAAACTTATGAACTAATAAGATATTTTTGGGTTTTTAGATGTTAACAAATTTCTAATAACTATTTCTTTATTTTCCTAGCTCCATTTTAATATTTTTGATGTTATGGGAAATATTTGCTGTTCAAACTATTTGGTATTTCCACATTTTTAAGTGAATTTTAATTTTATCAAAAATTGTGTTACCAACTATATTTTATTATTTATTTATAATTAGTTGAATTAGTTTTAATTTATATTTATAATAATACTACTTTTTTAGATAAATTAGTATTATTAATTTATGTAATTTTGTCTAATATATCCTATATGTTTTTTTTTAATATAATTTTTCAAACCAAAAGACCTACTACCTATTTGAATGCAGCAAATACTTTATCAGAATGAACGTCCATTGTTTTGGGAATTGGATCAATGGACAGGCACGAAGCTAGGGAACCGTAAGAGTTTGTAGATTTTACAATGCAAGAATTGATACGAGAGAGAGAGATTGCACGTGCACAGCCGCCTGACAAAATAAGTGAGGTTCTCTTAAAAGTTGGACATTAAGTCAGGTATTAGGGATAGGTCGCATTAATGTCACAAGTTGGGATACCAAAAACGACTGAATGAGACAAGCTTTTTTTTTTTCCTCATTTTACAAGATGTTGGTTTTCAAAAAACAAATTTATTGTATTTTAAACTATATACAATGGACATGCTGGAGTAATTTATTTAACAGTTTAAGTGCTGTAATAAAAACAAAAACAAACTATGCAAATTAAATATAATTGAGTTTTTTCAAAATATTGAATAAAAATAATGAAATCGTCCCGTAAAATGAAATAAGAAGAAGTGACTACGCATAGAATTTCATAAGCAAAGACAATTCCCGTGAAATGCATAGCAAATTATGTAATGTAGAAAGTTATTTTATTTAGAACACATGTTTTATTATTGTTGACTGTTGAAATTTTTGATATATTTTATCTCATCCTCATTATTTTAAAATCAATTATTTTATAATAAATTAACTTTTATTTTTATTTTTATATCAATATTCATATTGTTTATATTCTACAGATAAAATTTTGTTTCAGATGATTTGGATAAAAAATATATTTTCTTATTTATGAACATTCAATAAAACATTATTTATATCTTAAAATATATTTTAGTGAAATAAATTTCAATTATACCCTTTTAACACTTACAATTCTATTAGTTATATTTTTAACTATTTAAATATTAAAATTATCAAATATTTTATTTTAATTTAATTTTTAATTGATAATTGTTATTTAATACTTATAATTATATAATTATAAAAACATTGAAAATATCAAATAAATGTTGAATAAATGTTGAATTATTAGATACAAGAGGGAAAATATAATGTGAAGTGTTAAAAAGTAAAAGAAAAAAAAATTTGAAAACAAAACTATTACTATAAATAGTCTTAGATATGGCAGGAATATTTTTTTGATAGCTTTAGAAACAAATTCTTCAGATTTATATGTCTGAAACTCTCACCATGTGGCTGTGGTTACATATGAAGTCGGAGTGGAAAGAACAGTATCTAAAACTCGATTGAATGTGAACGATTGAGATTATCACTCACTGTATAATCCTCGTCCAAGTGTCCGCTGATAAAATTCATTCATCTGATCTTGGATTGTCTTCAAAACTGGTGCAGTAATAAATTAATAATCACAAATAAAATATAGTTGATCATGCACGATATTGGAAAATATATCTTAATAATATTGTTGTTATTACAAGGATATTTAGAACCTTCATATTTTCAAATTTTTGTTAGTTTTTTTTCACAAAACCATGTGCAAAAATACATCTTCCACATGCCTAAAAATGATTCTAGTATTCTCAACTCATCGAATAAAGTCCATAGCTCTCGCATATTAAATTATTTATATCAGTTTTGTAGAAGATGAGTTCATCAACTCGATATATATTAACATATATGATGCGAGTGTGGACACAATAAGGTCTTTACTATGTAAATTAAATAGCATCTAAAAATAAATGATAAAGAAGAGTTCAGTCACCAACTATTTTACATACCAAAATCCTGTATATATTGTTTAAATGTCAGCTTATGAAGAGTTAGTCACCAACAATTTTAACTGTTTTTTAAGCAGTCGCTAAACATATCACATCTTAAGAAGAGCTCAGTCACCAACAATTTTATTGGAACACAGGCATTATTTTTCGATTCAGCTTCTTTCCCAATTATTAAAAATAAAATAAATAATTGTTGGCGACTGCTAGAAAAATGTAGTATATCTTTTTATGCAAATATTGGTGGTATTTTTTTGTTTTTAAACTAAATATATCTTTTTTAAACACTTTTTTTTTTGAAACACCAAACTAAATTGTCCATGGGCCGAAACTTATATACTAGTTATTGAGACAGGTAAAATATCAGAAGTTCTTGTCACTATAATGACCAAGTGGGAAGCCAATGATGGAGAGCTATACATAGTGGGATTCAGGCTGTGGTCTGGACACATAGGGTAAATATTTCGAGTATCAACATGACGATAATGAAGTGTATTCAGTAACTAATTTAATTGTTTGGTTATATCATACTATTATCACAAATTCGACGCTTATATAGCTATTTCTTTCTAAATGATCAAATCGTATGTTGGCACAGTTTTTATTCTAAAATGTTTTTTTTTGTCACAAATTCTAAAATGTTTATAAAATAGTTTTAATATGGATCTTGTTTTTTCGTCTAACCGAGGTCTTTGTTTAAGTTCAAAGTTATGCTGCTTTTTAACTTCGAACAAAGCCTTTAACAGTGCGATAAGACGCTAAAAGCATGCCTGGTAAGTGATCACAAGACAACACCAACTATAAATTTGATGTTAGTCCATTCAATAATTTCTTTTATATTTTATATGTTAATAGAGCCTTGAAAGGCAAAATGCACGTACGGCTACCCATAAACCCAGAAAAAGATAGTGACAGGTCCGATAATACGACACAATCAATATGTTTCTTAAAACATCACTAACACTTGATTAATACTATGTTTTTGGCTTTATTGGCATTTGTTTATATTTTGGCTTGTCAACCAAACTATATAGAGTTATTTTTTTTTAATGTGAAGAAAAGTATATAGAGTTATTAAAACAAATCGACGAAAGCATGTGTCTTCAGAATTCAACATAAAATTATATGGTTAGTGACTCGTACGTCATAACCAGAGAGGTTGATGCCTCGTGGCCAATTCGAAAGGGCCAAAGTTCCACATCTACACTGACATACATGTAAATATAATAATTCTCTAATCAATTAAGAAATTCTTAAAAATGATCATTGCCTCCTAATATCATTTTTAACAACAATTTAATTTAATTTAATTTAAATAAAACAAGGAACATGTCAGAATAGTAATTGACTATGTGTAGGGAAGAATCTTGGATAGGGAGACGGGAAATTGAAATTGGTCGTGTGAGTGTAATGTAGATTGTATTACATAATCACATAAAGTTTCTACAAGGTTATATTATATAGTTTTATGTGTGGCTTATATGCGCAGGATAAATGAGTATCGTTATAAAAGAAGAGAGGCGTATATTTAATTTAACTAAATGGCAGACAACACATTCCTTTCGTTTAAAGCTATGCGTTTTATGAAAGTAGATTCCTATATTTTGGTACAATCTTATTCTTCTAACCTCTGATATTCCTCATTTCTGATAAAACAACTAAATTGTTTCTCTGGGATAGAACTTCTTCTTTTTTTTGCTACAAATATACTTTTAATAATGTCTTTTATTATATAGCTCTAAAGCAATGACGAATTAGTGTAGTAGACATATACCCACCTTCATGAGTTATATTCCCGTCCTGAAATTCTGTGAACATATATCTTATACGCGAGACGAGACGTATATTGTTAAAATTAATTTGCTGAAATGATAAAGTTATACTGTGGATAAAAATGGAGAATTAATTTCTATTATTTCAAATATAAATTTGTTAAGATTAATTTTAAAAAAACTAAATCGCAGCGCGTTCTTTTTTTCCCACTTTCAAACCCAATAGATGGAGTGATGGACAGTTGAAAAAAAAGAAAAGATGGAGACTTGAAAGCTGAGTCATGAGTATGCACTTGTAATTAATGTTTTCGCAGCATACATCAAAAACAAAATCAAATACAGTATAAAATAATATACTCCTAATCAATTTACTTACTCTCAGATTTAATTTAAGTGGAAATACCAGAAGTCTAGCATTTTTTTGCTAAAACACAACATAGAATTGATTATACACTAAACTGCTGCTTATATACGCTTACTAAAAGAGGCACCAGCTTACCTCGAGGAAAATTAGTTTACATATAAGTACATGGCATTGGCATTAGAGCATGTGCAACCCAGAAATCAACTCTAGTTTTTTAAAAACCAAAATATTAATATTTTAATTAAATTTAGTGAAAAAATAAATCTTATTTTTTTTAACACTGATTTATATATTGCAAATTATGAGAGAACTATTACAGCGACGACTCTTACAACTGACAATTCTACCGTCATATGAAGATCTCCGCCTGTCAGTTCCACCTGAACTTGCCTTATGAAGATACATGTCTGACGGATTTTCTTGCACCACGCTGAAGATCTCCTGCAATCTTGTCTCCTCTTTTAATCTGCATAAATCTTCCATTCTCTGGGAATCGAAACACAGACCTCATAGTGTAGAAGCATTAATGAACCTTTTAGTCAAACCACTGGACCAAAGGGACTTCCACCAATAAATCTTATTTATAAAACAAAAATAAAACCAATAACAATTCGACATGTGTCTCATGAGTTTTTTAAAAGTTTCTTAAAATTCTTATGTAAAAACTTTTCTTATTATTTAAGAATCTTGTTTCATTCTCTTTCATCTCTTTTTAATTTTTTTTAATTTTTTTAATCTTAAAAAACTGACATAAGAATTTGAGTAGAATCTGGGCTGCACATGCTCTTAAGCCCCCCAGGTATTGCAAATTTTCAGGCCCCTTAATTACCAAAATCATTTTTATATAGGCTAACATATTCTTTTAGGTAGATTTTTATTTGAATTTGAGTTTTACTTGTGTTTAAAATAATTAGTTTTGTGATAAAATTTGTAGTATGTTAAATAATCTAAAGATCTACTTCTTAAAAACTGCAAACATTTGACATATTTGCCTTATTATTTTTTCTATGCTATGGGTTATACTCGTTTTCAAATTTATGATACTTTGGTAAAAAAAGTATAAATATCTTTTTATAGTTTTACACTTTTACTATGTTTAGTTAAGACTTTAAAATTTTATTCATTTTATCTAAGAGTTACTGAAATTTTAATATAATTTCTCAATGTTCTGTATATTGATAGGAATATAGTAAACAAAAAAAAAGAGAAAAAGAGAATGATTATGTAATATTTATTTTTTAAACTATAAAATATATATATATATATCTATTTTATATAATTTGAATTTTCAGATTATAATTATTGTTAAATATTTTTGTTGTAACTTTAAGAAACTCGTCTCAGGTCTCTAGAAGTCTTCGCACGGCACTGTGTAGCTATATAACATCTTAGCTATGCAGAACTTTATATAAAATCATTCCAATATACACGGACTTGTAGCAGTTTATTTATCAGTATACAATCTATACGGCTATGTCATGTGTGATTTATACAAATTGGAAATTGTATATCAACTTTTTTCGTTTAAATGTGGGTTTCTCCGTTTTATGTAAGATTTTGGTCAACTATGCTTTACGTTAATTAATGGCAAGTCAACTGGTTTAAAAGACAAAACGTAAATTTTATACGTGTTTGCCTTATTAGATTATACTAGGATAGTACCCGCGCATTAATGCGCGGAGATAATTATTACTTTTAAATTATACATTAAATTTTAGATCTAAAAATAATATTTTTTATATTTTTTAATTTTTTAATTTTTTTAATAGATTTATGTTTGTATAATATTAATGGAGAGCCAACTATAGCATATATATGTTTTATATTATTTGGGGCTAACATTAGATTTGTCTTTTCGTAAAATACATAATGGTTAACGATTTAATTTATATCAGCACTCTTTTGCGCTATGAGCAACTTATCAGCATCTTTGAATTTGTCATTGGTAATGACAAATGAGGAGAGAAACAACTCATTATTCTTTCAAAAAAAAAAAAAAAAAGAAACAACTCATTTATATAGTCGACATTAGGATACGGTAGAATATGTTAAATCTTCAAATATTTTTAGATTTTAAGTCAGCAGTTTCATTTAGCATAGATCTTCTCATTTAAAAGAAAAAAAGAATATACTAAATATCTAAGTATACAAATTTATACGGTTTTCAAAAAATTTAGATATAAATCAAATTTTAAATATTTCTTCTAAATAATTGTTTGAAATATACTGTTAAGATTAGGAAATTTAACTATTTTGAATAATATCCGGTTGTAATTATTATGCTAACATGTCAGTTATGATATTCACACTCAAAATCACTTAATATATTTGTTTACAATTATGTTTGAAAAAAGTTAAGAGATCAAATAAATATATAGTTTTTTAATTTAACTAATATAATTTTTTTCTTGATAGATTGATGCCTTGTTCGAAAACTCGCCCGCCTAACCGAGTATACGTCCGAGAATACGCTAGTCAGTGGTGGAGCGTAACGAGTTGAGTTATACGGCTATATTATACAGTGATTCGTGTTTTCTCCGTCTAAACCATATAATTGGGAAAAAAATATGTATAAATATGACAACTAAGTCAACCTAGATCACTTAAATCGATAATAATTTGACAAATTTGTTATGTTTTATTTTAAATAACAAAATAAAAAAAAAATTGACTAAAAATATGTAAAAGATGAAGATGAAATAGTTAGAGTGCTAGAAAAATGAAAAAAAACCACTCGAACACTTATCTCATAATTTTTTAATAAATTTCTAACCATTAAATCATGTTATTCTATCAATATTATTTACCAAAACAAATTTATAAACAAAACTATGATAAAATATTTTAAAATTATTCTTCGAGTAATCCCCGAATAATCCCCGAGTAATTGGTAACTCGTTAGGCTCCTGTCAAGCGTACGTATAGCGCGTAGCGAAATCTTGAACCTTGGATTGATGTGTCTGGAAACAGAGATAACATTTTTAAATAAATAAAAAGAAAAAGATTGAGAAAAATGGCTTCAAAAGTTTTTTAATTCAGAAAAAACCTTTAACAGTTAAATTTTATTTCCGAAAAGTTGTTAGATTTTCCTTAACTAACAAAATATATCATTAGTCAAAAACATTGAATTAAAATGTTTGAGAAAAATTTCTATTAAATTTATAAATGTTATGAGCATTTTAGTTGGTATGTGTTGAGTTTATTTGCTTCCAAACATATATTTTTATTTACTATATTATTGTATAATAGTAAAAGTCTGAAATATAATATTTCATAATAATATATTTATTGTATATATATATTTAATGTAATCATAAGAGTATAAATTATGGTTGGAAAAAGATAAGAGATCAAAATTACATTTTCTAATTTAGATAGGATTTTTTTTATAGATATGTTTGGCAACATGGATAACAAATTTAAATAAATAAATAAAAGAAAAAACTGAGAAAAAATGTGAAGATGACACGTCACCAAAATGACCTCTAATTGCTTCTCCTTTAATATATACTAGATATCCGTTAAGTTCAATCATTATAATATCATACTATGCTAAATATATAGTTGAAGACATACTATATGTAAACATATAATAGGGATTAAATGTAAATTACTGAAGATATGAAGGTTAGGGAAATTTAACCTCATAGACATATAGGTTTTTATTGGTCAACATCAAAGCGAACTATAATGAATATAAATTAAGTAACAGAAATTAAAAAGAAACAGATAAATTTTTGATGGATGGAATATAAAAAACTGTTGGAGAAAGAAATTTACAAGATTGAGAGTTGGAAGACGTTTTTTAACGAGGTACCCAAAATACAGTACAAATTTTAAAGATTGTCATTTTTTTTTACGTCCAAATAACTCACTAATTGAATCCATAGTAAGTAAATAGTAGACTAAACAGTTTATCTTTTGTCGTATCGATACAACGACATCAGTGTTATATTTGAAAACATATGTTGGTGCCAGGAGAATATCGATGATGTGAGCTACTGAATTTGCGAAGTAACAACACGTAACAAAATACTGGGACCCTAAAATATTAATAAGGATTGAATGATCGTATTCAGCTCCATTATGGAAAAGGTAAGGAATAGAATATGTATCCGATTATTGGCACACTAAAAAGTTAGTATCGAGTATCGACGCACATAAATTCTAAGATAAATATTCCTTTAAAAGAGTTAAACTTCGTACTCCCTATTTAATTCTGTCGAGTATCGTCGACATCTCCCTATTTGAATTTCGCTTCTAGGGTTTTGTATTAAGCATTGCTAGTAGTATATAGAAAAACTTAGGTTATAAATAATGAAAAAGTAAAAAATTGAAACGAGTCATAAGGCAAACTTCTAGGAATTTGGTATATCCGTAGTAGTGGATCACGTTATTCCAACTGTTTTGTTTTGCATTTTTCCTTTTAATTCTGGATTAAGAGCAATCAATAATTTATTTCAAACTTATATCTGTGGTTGATAAAGAAATAAATCATCCTTTGTCTTGTTTTCTAAAATTTTTCTTTTTTTGGGCTAACCACATGGAAAATAAATTTGGTAAAAAAACACGTTGGTCAATCATAATTCATAAATAAGTGATGTTTTTGGTGTGATTCAGTAAACAGCATGATATAAATGTAACGTAGCGTAAATAACTTGATGTTGATTAAAAACCCGTACGGATTCCATTATTATCAGGAAAACCATAACACATGTTAGTTTTCTTTAAATCTATCTAGTTCTAAAAAAAACACAAGTTAGTTTTTTTTAAAAACAATGGATAATAGGATTTTACCGTCGATCTTCTCGTTTTGGCAAATAAATAATCAACATCTTTATTTCAAAAAAAAATAATCAACATCATTGACTGACCAACATGGGTCATTGATATTTGTAGACAATGACAAATAGCAAACAAATGAGCAACAAGTTGTGAACGAGTAGATGGAGTTAGCAACAAAGTTGTAAACGAGTAAGCTCATTTAATTTGACAATGGGCCTTTAAGCTATCCACAAACTAGTAGAGGCCCATTAAAATGTTGCTATCTGTATTATGGGCTACACTTCTCCAATACAGTGCGCTCTCCACTAAGTTGTTCCTCGCTTCTTTTTTTCTTTTCTTGGTAGTTTTTTTATTCTTCTCGACTCGTCTTTTACCGTTTAATTATTATTTTAAAATCGATATACAAACTTATTCTCCGTTAAACCGCATGAAATTACATGCAATTATGAAGACACTATACATACACATTCTCACTACTCCGTTGCATAATTTACAGGTATGCCACTGGAAATGTGGGAGTTCTTCGATGACAAAATAATTGAAAAACAGACGGTATAAGTATTTCCATTTGTTTCAAAATAACCCTTACCTTTTACAAATAATTGAAAAACAGATGGTATAAGTATTCCATTTTCAAAAGGTAAGGGTTATCTTGAAAATAACGAAGAGCTTTCAATTTCAAGATAAAGGAGACAGATATTTTAGCTATTTTCGGTGAATGGCCATAAGAGAACAGCCACAATACATGTTCACATTAATGTAAGTAGTCTTTGTTTGGGTTTGGGTCTCTCGGGGAAATCTGACGACCAATTAGGTACTTTGACTACGACCCTTTACTTATTTTTTATGGACATGAACAAAATAAAAATGGGAGCCAATTAACAATTGTATGTAATGCAGACTTAGATAACTGCATATTACATTGCCATCATTAATTAAGTTACCAACTAGGGTTCTATAAAAACTCAACATCTACGAATGAGACCATAGAGAAAAAAAAAAAACATTATCAACTAGGGTTTTAGGTTGTGACAAAGATATATTTCATAATAATTTGTAGTAAGCATTGCTAGTAGTATATATATATATAGAAAAACTCAAGATCGATGGAAAGAGACCATATAAGAAAAGAAGAGAAGAGCACGCACATAAGTTGTCAACTAGGGTTTTGGGTTGTGACGTCATTTGTTTCATAATTATGGTTCTTCAACATGTGCGGAGACTTTTATTATAAAACATCTATTTTATTTCATTTTAAAAGAGTTTCATATGAGTCGATAGTACCACTTCAGTTTAGTGGTGTCTTGTTCACGCATGTGGCTGCTAAATACAGTCACAGGACTCTTGGATTCCTTGAAATACGTATCTTATTTGATTTCAAAAGATAAAAGAACTATAATTTTTTTGTTTGTTCGTATTTTCGATTTGATACTAGATAATGTATTTATGGTTTAATAACGTTGTAGAAACTAGTGTCCAGGGCTTCACGCTAATCATGACTGGATTTTTCTTGGCCTCTTCTCAAAATTACACCATTCATGACTGCATTAACTGTTTTCTAGTTCTAAAATACCAGTAAGTGCTAATTTCTCATTGCAACTTTTTTTTATTATGAAAAACATAATTTGATCTGAACTTAAAGTTAATGAGTCAGCGTTGTATTGGTAAGGATACACTATATTAGATTTTGTAGTATTTTTTTAAAAAAACCATGGTAAGATAAATGAATACTAGATTCTGGCTATTTTAAGGACGCCATTTTTTATTATTTAATTTTTATTTTAATAATATGTATTTATACTTTAGAAGTTTAAGGTGTTTTAACGATTTTAATTTTTGTATAAATGTATTAAAATGGTAATTCTCCGCTGGCACAAACCACATTTTGTCGTTACTAAAATATCGTTGTGTTGTTTAGCGACACAATCACAATTCAGTTCGTAGTTTCGTATTGAATTTTTGTTTTTTTACGTCAAAGAAAGTAAATGTTTTATTTGGGTACGAAGGTTAAATATAAAAAATATTTTTATTATTTTTATATATTCATTTATAAAAGGTAAATGTTCTGTTTCCCATTATTTGCTAGTTTTCGTTTTCGCATAAATGTTCATGGTAGAGAAATGGGGGAAAAAAACAGTTATGTAATCACAAATTTTAACGTATCCATTCGCAGGTAGATGACTCATAACTCACAAGTACTATTCGTTGTAATAATCTGCGACTTTATTACCACTTGAAAGGAGTGCCTTTCTCGTATTTATTTCTCCTCGTTTTTGGAGTATCATTTTGGGATTCTCCGCAGAAAGGTCGATGACTTTTTTTGGTTAAGTATCACTTTTCTTTTAATGTTGATAGAGTTTTGGATAAGTTTGTCAACTATTCTTGACTATTTGTATACCTATATCAACCACATAATTCAATGTTTTTCCACACTGTTTAATCATTGTTATAAGTGATTTTCTCTCATTTGTCATATTTTCTATCTGAATGTTGTCTATTGCGTTATTATTACATTATCAAGCAACGCTTTTAAGTTTTTCTCTGGTAAGTAAACTTCGATTATAATAAACAAATTTTAATAAATTTTAGAGCTTGCATTGCATCCAGAGCCTTATTCACCGCTGTAAAAAAAATTGCAAGAGTCTCAGACCCCCTAATATTAAATCAAAATTTAGGATTCCAATTATACACAATACATTAGTGTTATGAATGTTTGCATACACAATTATCTATTATAGATAAAGCTTGATTGTTCACATCAATTTTTCTTTACATTTTAGTTTGGGCTGTTTTCTTTTTGAGATATTTATTATAAACATAAAGGTATCTACCATTTTAGTTGTTTGCAAACACATAAAAAAAAAAAAAACATGAAGAGACCATTTAACAAGAAATTTTTGGCTTAGGTCTCAAAAAGCGTCCGCACCCCGCTGCTTGCATCAACTATATATGTGTAAACCTATATTTTGGCAAACTAAAAACAAAATCAAAAAAGATATTTATTTTCAAATGGATGAATATTAACTGGTATATTTAAATGTAAATATTGCAGAGACTGGCAGGTAGGCCAGCTATCAGGATATGTATCATAAGGAGAAGAATCCATATTAAGCAGAATTACATTTTGGCGGTATTTCGCTCACTCATTTTTGTTTATAAATAAATCAATAATGAGCTTAGATGGTGTGGGCGTGAAAAAATATATGGTATGGGCGTACGTACTGCTAGGAAATGCCACTGAAATCCAATTTTGGTACCAATTGGTTATTTTCACAAAACATTTGTCACTGGCTGAAAAAAGTACGTGGCAATTGGATAAATAAATAGCGTTTTTTTTTTTGATAAACAGCGTTTTTTGACCCATTTAATATGTCAACCTATTGTTTTCTAAAAATAAAAGTAAAACAGCACAATTACTATAAAAAATATACCTGTGAGGCCTTTTATGATTTGTGCTAAAAAAAATAGAGAAAGCACAAAAATATGCTAATGGCATTTTCACGGGAAATTATCGAAACTCCCAAAAATATACTGCATTGAAAAAGGAAACTAAAATGGAATTAGGACAACTTGAATGTCGGGTTCGTCTTCATTCTTTTATTATGAGGCCAATAATTGAGAACTTGAAACAAGAATTCCACAAAGGATATTGTTACAAACTTTATTTATCGTTTTGAGTTTGGTTTTTTTCCTTTTTATTATTGAGCTTGTGAGGGTGGATTCGAATCAAAACATGGCATCCCCTAGTATCTTCACATGGCCAACTCTATATCGACCCTGCATATGTTTGATGTTTCCATGTTCTTTGAGACTATCATCATGCCATTGGGCCTACCCTAGTTTCACCACCTACTCTATATGCATGTGGAAAATTATAGCAACTTATCCACCCATATTCATCCATCGTGAGTGGAAAATTACTCTTATTGTATGAGGACAGGTGTTTTCTTTTTCTATGCATTATGTCCGATTGAATTAACATTATGTCCTGCTGGATTGGAGGACAAACCCGGCGGCTTCTCCCGTTGAAGCGACGACGGTCGGTTGTGGATCAACCGGATCAACCAGCGGGATCTATTTTTGTTGGGCTTGGTCTTCAACTGTAAACATTCATGGCCCACCAAACAACCCACTAAACCTTGAGCTAATCCTAATCCATCAAGCCCATCTCTGCCCAGGAGTTAGAGGTAGCCGTAGAATGGTTTTTGTCCTTGTGCAAATCTTCCGGCGACAATCCTCCTCCGCTTCAGCCTCCAGTGACGGAGCTTCAAGCCCGTTCACAAACCCACTTGTTTGGGTGTATCAACGTCGACTTTTTGGTCGACTATTCTCTGCTCTTTTGAGCAATAGCTTTCGGGATACGGATGAAATTTCTCTTCGAGTTTTTCATGCTGCTGAGCTTGTCTCGCCTCTTAAGACTCCTATCTTTCATTTTGTTGTACTTATTTCTTCTTTGCTTGCCGTTGAGCTTGACTCCGGTTGTATCCTTCTTAGTCGTTAGGCTTTGCTTCTAATATAATCCGCTGTTCAAAAAAAAAAAAGACTAAGCATATATGCATATGGTCTACTGATAATAAATATTTAACAAAAAAGAAGTTAAGACTAACTCAGAAAATCTGCGACTATTTTTTTGTAACAGGAAATTTTTTTTAAAAAAATGATATTCATATATAAAAGTATATTTAATCCGATTTTGTTTATTTATCGTATGATATATATATATATATATATACAAGTTAAATTTGTATATGCACATGCATAATACTATACCAAACAATTGTTGGTCATTCTCTCTAACTCCATTGGTCAAATTCTCCACGGCATCTATCTTGTGGCGTGACGTAGGCTTCGTGCATCCTTTTCACGCACACAAACACCCATATGCAGAATCAAGTTACAGTTCTTTACTGGCGAATTGACTTTTGGATTTACGCCCAAAGATCAATTTCTGTTAGACGCATTTTTTTTAACTAATAGCAGTTGTAGATTTTAGAAGAACAAAAAAAAAAGGGTTTCCGCTTTAGACTTTTTAGTTGTTAAAAAACCCAACAAATTGTTTGTTTTTACCGATTCAAAACGAATATATGAACCATACGATACATATGTCATAATTAAATCATGGCCGGTGTGCAAAATATAATATGGTTAGTCCGTTAGTATCAAAAACGAGAGTTAATGTACATAGGTTATCAGAGAAAATGGTAGTTTACGTACATTGACCACATATTTTCGGTCTATAAATATTAGATTACATTTTCTATACATCAAATTTTCTATACATCAAATTTTTATCTGATTAAAGTATCCACCTTAGAATTTTGACGGTCATGCCTACTGGTTTACATTTTCTATACATCAAATTTTACTTCTAATTTTGACGGAGCTGTCCTATCCTTCATGTTGTCTTCTAGAACATAAACTTAGCGAATATAATTTTTATCTGATTAAAGTATCCACCTTAGAATAAGATAAAATTATTTCCACTTTCCAAATAGTAGCACCACACGTGTTAGTTAGACACTTTAATCAAAAACTCACTCTAGTGTCCTAATAGTTTATTTTGCTTTGTTTTTGGAACAAGTTAAAATCCAGATTCTGAAGACCTGATTGGACTAATTCCTGTAAGTGGCAAATCAAAAGGTTAAAAAAAATAAAAAATTAGTATTACAGTGGGTGGATAAAGTGATCCTTTTTGTAATGGATTACGTTAATTATATAACTCTGGTGCAAATATACCCCCCAAAGAAAGGTCGTAATGATATAATCTTATCCAGTAAGTATGGTTTTAGTTTTTATATATCATGTAATTATCTCAAGTCAAATTTCGTTAGTAATTTAAATCAGAGAACAGTTGTGAGCTTGGGAGATTGAATAAACGACACGGCTCGGCCGGTGCTACGTTGACCGTATAATATTAACCAAGTAGTGGGAGATCAGTCCCACTTGGGACTTGAGAACCAGTGGGTCAATCTAATATAGTAATATAACTTTTTTTCTTATCTATAAATTATTTCATTTGAGACCATACACCAGTTATAGCCGCGTTAATATATACCATTCTTCATAACTATTTCATTTTAGAGTTTAACCAAGTCTCAAAATCTGATATTATTCTCTCTAATTATAAATAATTGGTACGTACCAAAAAAGTTTGGAATGTTTGGACAGTATTCATATGATATTTCTAAACAACAGAAACAAACGGAGAAGCATATTGAAAGAGACAAGACCTCAGACGACACATGAGTTGAAGTTGAAGTTGAAGATATCTATACTACAAGAGCGCGTTATGTAAAATGAAAGAGATTTATTTTTGTCAAGGAATATTCCATAGTTTTACTAGTAATCTAGTATTTTGCGATTAGATTTAAACAGACCGTTTTATTTCACGATTAAAGATTCTTAATCGAACAAGGAAAGTATTTAATATTTGTATTCGAAAGTGGTATAATACGCGAAAATTTATATAAGAGTTTTTTAGAGTCGCATGATATTCCCCAGCAAAGTATACATTGTATAGTGCATTTTAAGTCTTTCAAACACGTTTCTCTACGATTTTTTTTATATATACGTATCATATACTGTATTCAATTATTTCGTTTCTTTTTGGGTAGATAAAGGATTCATGATTGTACATGTTAGAACAATTGTATTTCTGTTCGAGTAAAAAAACACTACATTTCAACGTTTCAAAAATAAATTTGCTAATAATGATCTTAGCCGAGGCTGCTCCGCTTTTATAAAGGAACAGTATTAAATCTTGCCTGTAATACTTTTCAATTTATGAACACAATGAAACCGTGTTTACAAGTTTCTGACGTGTAAGTGAGTCATTTTAAATAATTAATAGGTCAGTGGACATCTTTTCGGGAAAATGAGAAAAAGTGTGGGTAGGTGATTTACATCATCCTCAAATCTAAAATTTTACTTTTTGAGGTAAAGGCAAAATAAAATATTGAAGAATAAAATATTTTTGATTTTGACATATGAGCCCCGTAAGGCCCTAACTGATGACCCCATGACGCTACGAAAAGGTATGCCGTATGCGTCAACGTCATACAAATAAAACCTTCCAATCACAAAACAGACCAGTTGGGCTTGATTTGCGATTTTGGTTATTGCGTGCCAAATTTATAAACTTCCAGAGTTTTGGAACCAAATACAGTACTATGATCTTTCCATGTGAAATCTCTACTTACACAGTTATACGAATGATTGGCACATGGTGATCATTCAAAGTACTATTCTTTTGCCTTTAAAAACGTAAATATTTACATAAAATCATCGATAATTAGTTATTTCAACATGCATCAGCGTACCACCGTGTGCTACATAAACATTAGTTTTCTTTTTGTTCAAAAGGATTCAAGATATATATAGAACCAAAAGACTGTACACGTACGTATGTAAATGTATTATTTGATTCTTGTAGTGATGAACAAAAAAGCAGATTTTATTTTAATAAATATATAATGTTATGATGTAAATACGAGAATTAAAATTTGTGTTTTCACCAGTTTCATAACATAAACTCGTTCTATTAATATATTTGTATTATCATAAGATGCAGTTAAGAGAAAAAACTAAGAGTGCAAAACAAAAAAAAAAGATGTGCCAAATATTAAACATCTCGCTTTATAATGTATTTCTTCTATTTTAGAAAGATAATTTTAATGTATCTTTTACTAATTTTTAATGATAAATTTTAAATTTCATTAAAATAATTAAATCTATTGAATTATTATATATTTAAAGTTATTGAAAATTATTAGTTAGACAAAATAATACATTTATATTTATAATCAAATGTTTTGGTATGTGTTTAATATGCGTCAACAGACAAAAGTTATTATTTTGAAAGAGAGAATACAAATTATTTTCCACTGGATTACATTACTGGGTTGAGGTCCTGAAGAATTCGGTCACAATTTTGGCATTATTTATTACTATATTTTTCTGTATTTCATTTTAAATTAATTTAATATTTTCCAGGATTAGAATCTTTATATGTCTTTCATAAACTCTGGCTGGCCTATCTGTAGTTTTGTCTTCGGAGCTACAAAACTCTAAATTCGTTTTATCATATTCTAAATTTGTACTCATGAGCTAGAGACACGTGATCCAACCAATTGTCTTTTTGTACGTCTATGGATAATTGCAATAATACATTAGGATGTTTTGGTGCCTAGTATCATATATTTTCCTGTTATTATATGAGCTTTTAGGTTAAATATTATACTCTATCGTTTTATAATATAAATTTATTTTTATCTTTTTCTTTATAGATTGGTTTACCAATTTGTTTATCCTTTGTTTTAATGTGTTTATAAACTAAAACAATTAAACGATCTTAATTCTATGATCAGCAAATAAATATGTAAGAGTGTGGCAGAATATGATCTACTTGCGAAGATGCAAGAGTCGAATAGTCTGAGCTAAGGGTTTTGTCGCACGTCATCTACTAGTGGCTACGTCGGGCAATGTAACCTCCGTGACCGTTCTTTTGTATATATATATATATATTTTAAAGAAGGTTTTCTAGGTTCTTTTGTATCTTACCTTATGGCTTCTTTGACTTCCTCGACTAGAAAGAACAATCGAATTTTGAAGAATTAGTGAATTAATAAAATGAATTAGAGAAGTCGAATATAGAAAAATTAGAAATCTAGATCAAAATAATAAAGGGAAAATGAGATAAATTATCAAAGCGACTGGTAAGTGTTTTTTTTTTAAACTATAAGGCGAATGGTATATATATGTTTAGACAAAATTGTTATATCATAATGAAAGATTTGCTAAAATATGTTAAAATGGAACATTTAGTCCCTTTACACTTTTTTGAAGTGTGGTTTGTCCCTTTAAAACACCTCCACTAGAGGTTCATATGACGGGATTCAAAAAAAAATTACTAAAATATTTGTGGACCCCATCAACAGTGATGAACTCACCTCTAAAAAACTCTAATTTTAGAATTTCTCTCTCTTTGGATTCGCCACATGTCGACATGTGATTAGTCGATTTTTTTTTTCTTTTTTTCTTTTGACAACTTTAAAAAAACATAAAAAAAAATTACTAAATTTTTTTTTAAAACCCAAGAAGGGGTTCACTAATGGACATGCTTTTACACTTTATTTATTTGTTAATCCAATTATAACCCTAAAAAATAAATTATTAATTGAAAACCAAATTATTTATTTCCTTTTATTTATTTATTTATCTTCTCTTTATCAATTAAAAAAATTCCCAAATCTCTCTCTTTATTGATTATTAAAATAATAAATTATATATTTTTTTTACAATACACCTTTACTTTTTCAAAATCCCATTATATCCCTCTTTATATAAATTAAAAAAAGAATCGAATTAAGAATTAATAGTTTATATATTAAAATAATATTTGTCTAATAAAAATCTGTTGTTAAAAAGAGAGAAAATATTTGTTGGATATTAAAATAATAAAATATAGTATTTATATTTAATAATTTTTTATGTAAAAACAATAATTATGAAATAAATAATAAATAAAGTTAAAGTCATTTATTTTTGTAATAATTTTGGATTTTTAAGTTGGAAAAACAATTAATTAAATAGATTTGAAAAGATATAGTGAAAATTTTGTTACCATATTTCCTAGATTTTCTCAGATTATCGTAGAATATGTATTCTACCAGCAGTAGAACATAGAAAGAATGTGGAAGTTCTATTCTACGGATAGTAGAACAAAATGGTAACAGTAGAATTTAATTCTACTCTCCGTAGAATATAGAAGAAACGGTAGAAAACGTATTCTACCAAATCTGACTGAATCGTAGAACGTAGAGTAAACAATAGAACTCATATTCTACGATTGGTAGACTATAAAGAAAACAGTAGAAACTATGTTCTACGATCGGTAGCAGATATAGCAAGTAGTAGAAAACATATTCTACCAGTCTGTAAACGGTAGAATATGAATTCTACGGTTGGTAGAATAGAAAATTATCTTTCATTTTAAAAATCAATTTTCAAAAAAAATGTTAATATAATTTCATAAGTGTATTAACTAAAGTTTTGATTTTTCTTATATTTTCTGGATTGTAAAAGTATTTATTTTGAATTTATTAGATTTATTTAAAGGGCAATGTAGTCAAATTTTAATAAAAATGAAGAAAAATGTATGGACAAATGTTTCATTTTTTTGACCTATTTTGCCAAATCCCCCTATCATAATTTGGATAATCGTCTGTCATGTGTAACATAAACTGAAGGAATTTTGTAATATTACATGTGATTTATAAGTAATTTTTTTCTTTCTTCAACAGTTATATATTATGTGAAACGGTTCAAAATTAAATCTAAACTAATAATACACAATTTAAAATAATGTTATACAGGTGAAGTCTAGCACTATCTATTAAACTATCTGCAACTTACCTTAGGAAAGTCTATGTAACACTTTATACCTGAAGTCATATGGTTGTTTCTAAAATTATATATGGATCATATATATTCTACAAAAATGATGACAACTCAATGCATATGAACAATACTAGTCAATGTTTATATCACTTGACCGTATGTTATGCGGTTTTACAATTTACAAATGATCTTTAGCGACGTATATGATGGTCATACCATATGCGGAAATCTGTCAAAGTTTTTATATTTTATAGTATAATCTATTTTATGAGTCCTATTAAGTTTGGTTAAATTTAAAAATTTGGATTTTATATATCCTCAATTTCCCCATACATGTATATATACTTGTATACTTTTTAGTAAGGAAAGAAATACAGAAACATTTAATTTAGTCAAATGTGGTTTGCAAGTCTATTGTACTTTTGTAGATGCGTGGAACCCATTTGTACTTTTGCAATTTATAGTGTTACTATTGTATTAGAACGCGCGTCATACTGAGATGGAACAAATTTTAAGAATTGCCCGACATGTACGTTGTTGTATATAAATGCAACTTTGAATTTTAAAACGTGGTTATATTAAGAGATCCATAAATTATATTTCTCGTACAACATATAGCTAGTATGAATGTAGGTGACGCTGGAATGATTAAGTAACCGATATATCGGTTCGACCCAAAAACAAAGCAATCGATATATTGAGATTTTTTGTCCGAAAGATGTTTTCAAACTTATTTGATTTTAGTAATTCAGAAATATAAGTTTTTTTTTCTTCTATTTTTATGATTTGTTAATGTTTGATTATTACTTTGCAAAAAGATAACTACATTATTAATACTGCACTATTACTTCAAACATGTTAAAAATAGCAGTTTACTGTTCTTGACGGCTATCCCAAATAAATAAGAATTCAATACAGTATGCAAGTATGCAACATACAATACCATGACGTGTGACTAAACCCATAAGAAAAAAGGTTCTCAGAATGCAAATAAATAAGAATTCAATACAGCATGCAACATACAATAGTAACAATACCATGACGTGTGATTAAACCCATAATAAAAAAGGTTCTCAGAATGCCTTAGGTCCGCAACAATATGTATACTCTATCATGCATACTTTAAAAGTTATAACTGTTATAATAATACTGATAATTTATTATATCGGAAATAATAAATAAAGACAAAAATTCATACCCGCAGAGTTTTAAGAACACCGAAAATAAAAGAAGAAGAGAGAGAATTCTCTTGTTGAGAATATTGTTATTGAAGAAGGTGTGTTTTTACAACGATCGAAACGATCGTATATATAGAAGAAATTTTACTGTGCAAATAGTGACAGTGGGCTCCATAATCAATTTTTTTCTTCCTCCCTTCTTTGACATTCGTAACACTCCTCCTTGGAGACCTATGTCGCAATCATATTCTGCTCAACGCCTTTTGTTGCCTCGTTAAAAACCTTGAAAAAACCCAATGGGAAAAAAAAATCATAGTAAGGTAAAAAGAGTACAACTGCGCAAGCTCCCCTTTGATTAAGGTTGTCTTAGAGATCTTATTGACGACGCATTCCAATACTATGTACATGCTTCCTGAACATAGTGGTGGGTAATGATTTCGTGAAAAGATCAACTGCGTTGTCGCAAGAACGGACATATCTCACTTCAATCTCCTTATTCTTCTCGAGTTCTTGGATGTATATGAACAACTTCGGAGGTATATGTTTCGTTCTATCGCTTTTGATATATCCTTCCTTTGTTTGAGCAACACATGCAGCATTATCTTCATACAAGATTGTTGGCTCCGTATCTCGGAGAATCCCACTGCTTGATAGGATGTGTCGACTTATTGATCTTAATGAGACACATTCTCTACTTGCTTCATGGAGTACAATAAGTTCAGCATGATTCGAGGAAGTAGCCACCAGTGTCTGTTTCTGAGAACGCCAAGATATAGCAGTGCCTCCGATCGTGAAAACGTATCACGTTTGTGATCGGGCTTTGTGTGGATCCGATAGGTATCCTGCATCTGCAAAACCGACCATTTTACCTTTTGAATTTTTAGGATAAAATAATCCTAAGTCAGTGGTCCCTTGAAGGTAACAGAAAACATGTTTAATTCCATTCCAATGTCTTCGCGTAGGGGACGAACTGAATCTTGCCAAAAGATTAACAGCAAATGATATATCAGGTCGTGTGCAATTTGCAAGGTACATCATAGCTCCAATTGCACTTAGATATGGTACTTCAGGACCAAGTATCTCTTCGTTTTCCTCATGTGGTCGGAATGGATCATTTTCAATATTAAGCGACCTTACGACCATGGGAGTACTGAGTGGAGTTGCCTTGTCCATGTTAAATCTTTTTAACACTCTTTTGGTATATGTGGATTGGTGCACAAATATACCCTTTTCAGAATGCTCAATCTGAAGGCCAAGACAATACTTTGTCTGCCCGAGATCTTTCATCTCAAATTCTCCTTTCAAATAATTTGATGCTTTTTGGATTTCTTCATGAGTTCCAATAATGTTTAGATCATCAACATATACTGCGATTATCACAAATCCAGATATTGTTTTCTTGATAAAAACACATGGGCATATAGGATCATTTACATATCCTTCTTTTGTTAAATGCTCACTGAGACGATTATACCACATACGTCCAGACTGCTTTAACCCATATAATGATCTTTGCAATTTGATTGCACATAACTCTTTTGGTTTAGATTTTAATGCTTCTGGCATCTTAAATCCATCGGGAACTCTCATATAGATATCAGTATCCAATGACCCGTATAAATATGCCGTAACGACATCCATAAGTCGCATCTCTAGATTTTCATCAGCCGCCAGACTCATCAAGAATCTGAACGTGATTGCATCCATAACAGGAGAATACGTTTCCTCGTAGTCTATTCCAGGTCTTTGTGAAAAACCTTGGGCTACGAGACGAGCTTTATATCTCATGATCTCATTTTTCTCATTTCGTTTGCGAACGAAAACCCACTTAGATCCAACTGGTCTCACATCTTCGGGTGTGAGCATAATGGGTCCAAAAACCTCTCGTTTATTAAGCGAATCAAGTTCGACTTGTATTGCATCTTTCCATTTTATCCAGTCATGTCTTTTTTGACATTCATATACAGACTTTATCTCTGGATCTTCCATTTCCTCATTTATTTCTTGTGACACAAGATATGAGAAACCATCATCGAGATCATCTATTTCTTTTCTTTTCCATATCTTTTGATTATGGATATAATTGACAGAAATCTCATGATTTTCTTCTGGATTTTGATGCTCTACATTATCATGGGTCTCATGATTTATTTCCTCCAAAGTACTTTCTGCTACTTTGGGTGTTTCATGAGTTTCAACTTTCTTTTGTTTCTTATGATTCTTAGTCTTAGAACCAACGGGCCTGCCACGCTTCCGGCGTGTTTCAGACTCACGTGTATCATCTGCTTTCCCACGTTCTTGTGGTATTTCAATACGAGCAGGAGCATTTGCAGTTGGTATATGAGATTTAGCTACCGTTTTGGTATCCGCAAATGCATCTGGTAGCTGATTTGCTATACTTTGCAAATGCACAATTCGTTGAACTTCCAGTTCTGACTCTTTTGTAGGAGGATCAAGGTGTAACAAGGATGGTACACTCCACTTGATTTCCTTTCCTACTTGCTTATTTTCTCCCCCTAGAACCGGGAACACTTTTTCATCAAAGTGACAATCGGCAAAACGTGCCGTAAAGACATCGCCTGTCTGTGATTCTAGGTATCATACAATTGATGGAGAATCACAACCAACATATATTCCCAACCTTCTTTGTTGTTCCATCTTTGTGCGTTGTGGTGGTGTTATAGGCACATACACTGCACAACCAAAGATTCTGAGATGGGAAATATTTGGTTCTCAACCAAATGTCAACTGAAGTGGGGAATACTTATGGTATGCACTTGGTCTTATCCGAATCAGTGCTTCAGCATGCAAAATAGCATGTCCCCATACAGAGGTTGGAAGTTGTGATCTCATGATTAATGGTCTTGCAATTAACTGCAGACGCTTAATTAATGATTCTGCCAAACCATTTTGAGTATGAACATGAGCTACAGAATGTTCAACTTCAATTCCAGTTACCATACAATAATCTTTGAATGCTTGGGATGTGAATTCACCAGCGTTGTCTAATCTAACTCTTTTAATGGGATAATCAGAAAACTGAGTTCGCAGTTTGATTATCTGAGTTAGAAATCTCGCAAATGCCATATTTCGAGATGATAATAGACAAATGTGTGACCATCTACTGGATGCGTCAATTAATACCATAAAATAGTGGAATGGTCCACAAGGTGGATGTATTGGTCCACAAATATCACCTTGAATTCGTTCAAGGAATTTTGGTGATTCTTTATCGATTTTGGTTGGCGACGGCCTTATGATCAATTTGCCAAGAGAACATGCAGCACATGTCATTTTATTTCCCTGATATATCTCTTGGATTTTCAGTGGATGACCATGTGAGCTTTCTATGATCTTGCGCATCATTGTGATACCTGGATGGCCAAGGCGATCATGCCACAATGTGAAATCCTCAGGATTTCTTTTGATCACAAGGTTTGATTCAATTGCATCTATATAAGTATGATGCAAGTCAGAAGGAAACTTTGGAATTCTTTCAAGTATAAGCCTTTTTCCAGATTTCTCAGAAGTTATATACATATACTTCTTTCCATTCTCAGTTGCTGACTGAGTGTCATACCCATGAAGGTATATATCTTGGAAACTCAACAAATTCCTTTTTGAATTTGGAGAATATAAAGCATTTTTTATGGAAAAATTTGTTCCATTTGGCAGCATAAAGCTGGCTTTTCCAATTCCTTCAACCAGGTCTGTAGGACCTGATATTGTACTGACAATAACATTTGTCGGTTTTAGGTTAGAGAAATATTGTTTGTTTCTCAGAATAGTGTGGGTTGTTCCACAATCTAGTATACAAATCTCTCTAACCATCTTTTTGGATATTGTCCTATTTGTGTTGTGATCCATTTTCTGCAGAGTAACATAAACATCAAGAAAAAAAAGATAGTAAATTTAATTCATAAAATCACACAATAATTATACATTAATTTTGTTGTATAAACAACATTATTCTTAAAACAAAGCAAAGATGAGTAATAATTATACATGGCTTATTTTGAGATATTACAAGCATATCAATTTTCCATTATCATGGTCTCATCAAAGTCGTTCCCAAATTCGGAGGAATCGAGGTATGTCGTACCCTCAAAATGTTCCGTAAGGTTCACTTCTTTCCCTTTGCCTTTAATTGACTCTTGGTACAATTTGCAAAGATGTGGGGGAGTTCGACATACATGGGACCAATGCCCTTTTGATCCGCACCTGAAACATACATTTTCTTGTTTCTGGGTGGAACTCCCTTGGAGTTCTTTTCCCTTTGGGAATTGTTCGGATCGGACCCATCTGTATGATTTCCTCTCTTGTGGGTTATAATTTATCCCACATCCTTGATTAAATCGACGACCACGGCCACGGCCTCGGCCACGACCACTGCCACGACCACGACCACGATAGGTTTGATCCTTTCTCTCCGGAATTTTTACATTCGTGGTATTTACTTCAGGAAATGCCTTGCTTCCCGTTGGCCTAGAATTGTGATTCTTTATGAGAAGTTCACAGTTCTTCTCAGCTAATAGGAGCATTACCATTAGCTCAGAAAACCTAGTGTATCCACGACTCCTGTAGAGTTCTGTAAGAACACGGTGTTCTTTATGGAATGTCTGATAGGTTTTTTCTAGCATTTCTGCCTCAGTGACAGGTTTATCACAATACTTTAATTGTGTCACAATTCTTAGAATAGCTGAATTATAATCTTCCACTTTCTCAAAATCCTGAAATCTCAGGTATTTACACTCGTCGAGTGCATGGGGAAGAGTTATATCTTTCTGGTTGTCAAACCGCTCTTTCAGAGCTTTCCACAGCTGTGCTGGGTCTTTTATATTAGCATAATCATGCTTAATATTTTCATCGACATGTTTTCTGAGGAAAACTATCGCTTGTGCCTTTTCATGGGCATGCGATTCGATGTTTTCTTTTATAGAGTTTAGAATTTTTTTCATCTCTAAATGGAGTTCGACATCAGTCGTCCATGCAATGTAATTTGCTCTGGTAATCATTAGAGCTGGAAATTGTAGCTTCTCAACTTTTGCCATTGATTTCTAAAATAGAAACATAAAATATTATTAATATTAATTATTTAAAATAAACCATTTACATGAATAATACAAGCGATTACAAATAAAAATGATGTATAAAAAAGTAAAACAACATTTGTGGCAAGATCTGCCCGATTAGAATCTTCTGTGCAAAGAAGATAAATCGATGCAGAAATAAAAATTGCACAGAAAATTAAAAGCAAACGGATCATCATTCTCATCATTCTTACAAAAAATTAGATGAAATATTTGAGAGAAGAATAGAGAAGATATGAAATCGATGAGTGAAATGAAATGAGTGAGGGATGAGTTTATTTATAGATCTTCATAGCCGTTGAAAATCACTGTTCATAGCCGTTGGAGAGTAAAAATTTTGTGAAAAAATCTTTGTGACCGTTATGAAAAAGGCTACCGGAAAAACTGATTTTTTTGATTAAATCCGTACTACTTCTTCCCAGTTGGACAAGAAGGTGCTCTTTAACGGAACAAGGGTTCCTGGAGATGTACGTTGATATGAGTCTAGATTTATTCTCCTGAGGAATAAATGAGACCGCAATCTTATTTTGAACACACAAAAAAATATGCATATTTAATTTATAATGATTATAATATAAACAGATATATAATCAGAAAATTATGGTGATTTAATCATCCACATTGAAACAATAAATAAATATGCGGTGGCTTAGCCATCCATTGTAACATTAACAATAAAATTATATAGGTGGCTCAGCCATCCATTATAACATTAACAATAAATAATTATGGTGGATTAACAACCATAATATAAAGCGGTAAATTATTAACGAGGCGACAAACCGCTCCCATATTAATATTAAGTAAATAATGGTGCGTTAAACAACCATTATAATAATAATAAATTATTATATAGGCGGGTATCCCGGCCATTATAACAGAGTAAATATTACATATATATAGCCCATATCGTAGAACGATCGTGCTGATAACGTGTTATAATAATACTGATAATTTATTATATCGGAAATAATAAAAAAAGACAAAAATTCATACCCGCAGAGTTTTTAGAACACCGAAAATAAAAGAAGAAGAGAGAGAAAATTTTCTTGTTGAGAATATTGTTATTGAAGAATGTGTGTTTTTACAACGATCGAAACGATCATATATATAGAAGAAATTTTACTGTGCAAATAGTGACAGTGGGTTCCACAATCAATTTTTTTCTTCCTCCCTTCTTTGACATTCGTAACAATAAATTATTTTCTCAATAATTAATTGACAGAAGTCACGGTTAACAATCTGATTCTTTTTTCATTAAAAAAACAAAAATAAAAAGAAAACAACTTAGAACATGATTATTGCGAGAACTTCTAAAAACTCTGAAATATTATTTAGTTAGCTTTTATTATTTAGTAATTTTTTTTCTTTTTAGTCAATAAAAATTTATATGGATTTAGAGACAATTTATAAAACAAGAGATTTCGGAAGCTGTTTATATAATCATTATTTTTTTAATTTATTTTAATGCTTCAATTTTTACTAGAACCTCTCTTTAGAACCTCCAATAACCATGTTCTTAAGCCATCTCCAATGGTTGAAGACTGGGTGAATCTCTAAAAAGTTAAAGATATTAATATTTTAATAACATAATTATATATATATTTTTAAAACCTTTAAAATATTAGATGAATGACATGTGGAGATAATAGTTTAGAGTTGGTTCCAAATATCCTAAGTTTAGAGCTTTTGTACACTCTCTCTTCTAATTTTATTTTTGTTTAATTTATTTTTATGGTGGGTTCAGGTTTTAGAACCCCACTGGAGATGCTCTTAGTGACCTGACCTGTGAATTCCGTCACATGGAAGACCAAATTGCTCAACATGGTCCTTATAAAATTCGTTTGGAAACCTGCCTTAATACTCTTTGTTTTGTTGTTTCTGACAAAATTAAATACATTTTTTTTTGTCTCTTTTGTGAATTTATTAATTTTGTCTTTCTAATTATCGTACGGTCGTATTCTCGTTTTGATCAGTCAATTTGTTACGTCATATTTCGAAACCCTAAATACATTGATTAAAATTATCCTTGTATTATTTGAAAGAGAATTCATCTAAACCGAAAACAGACAACGTCGCTAATTTAAGTTTTGTTTTTTTTTTCATCCACTAGCATGCTTTTTAGAATTCATGAAGCAAAAATAGAAAAAAACATGTCCTAAACATTTGATTCTTTTTAGTTGATATTTTTTGTCAAATAAGAACTACCCAGATTGTTGAAAGTCAGATAACAGGAATGAGTTACAAGCTACAATAATAATTGGATTTAAATTACTATATTTTTAATTTTAATTAAATTTTCCTAATGCAAAATCTTCTAAATAATTTTACGAGGATACGTTTTTGTTCAAATAGTTACAGAAAAGATAAATTAGTTCAAAAGTATTATTAAATCCATACACAAATTAATATGCGTGAAGGTTTTGGAGAGTTCATGTAGCTACACTAGTCTCTATGATCAAAGATTTATGGTTACGAATCGTAAAATGGATTAGAGGGGTTAGTATATCATGCATCCGTCATGCTAGAACAAACAAGGATGCAAGGACAATAATAGAACTGAACAAGGGTCTTGGCTATTCCATATACAAAAATGGTTATGTTTACATGACATTATGTGAATTTGTAAAAAGCAAAATGAGACGGGGAAGAAAAGTCAGAGATGAGAAAGGGGGATGGGTAAAGAGTCCAGCGGAATAAATAAGACGAATCCATACAACAAGTTGGATATTTCAGATTCAGACACAGTACTTCTCCTCATAGACATTGATAGAGTGATGTAGAGAGGCTTTGTCTCTTTTCTTGTCCTTTCTATCTAAAGTCAACCAAGTCTCCGCTTGGTCCCATAATTTCTCTTTGTTTCGGGAATTTTGGCAAATAAAAAATAGTTTCAGAAAAAATGACAAACTCAATCCCTATTTTACAACCATAACAATAGAAGCTGAAATATATCCCAAATATGAATTCAAATATTCTATGTAAAATTAAATATTTCAAGTGATAATTTCTTAGAAATATTGATATATTTTTTTGTATTTTTTTTCCCTACCAACCATTCCTTTTCTTTTATTTGATTCACCCAACAAACTTTGTGTTTGATCTCCATTCTGTCAGTATCTTCTTCTTCTTTTTTAGTTTTCCCCTATCTAAAGAACCATCCTTTCAGATTTATTTGCATGTAACAATTGTGAATCAACATTTCGGTGAATGAAGAAATTAACTGTCCAAAATATTGCACTCTGCATAGTTTTTAACTTCCAAGTTTTGTGCCTTAAGTAATTTTCTATGTGATTTTTAAATAGGGAAGTTACAATTAAAATGAAAGAAAATTTTTGCGATCCAATATCCAGATTTAACAGTATACGCCTCAAATTTGATGCGAATTCAACTATATTTATTTTTTGAAAGTAAACAATCCGGATTAATCTCTAAAATACGAATAATATTTTCTAAGGAAAAAAATGCTCCTAGACATTCCAACTTTCATTATTTAATCTCAAAATGATGAGAAAACTAATATATAAAAAGACATCATTTAGGCATTTATATCTTTCGCACAGATCACACAAGAAATTCTCCGTATTTAAAATGCTATAATTGCATATGTAAAAGAATAACATTTTGCAAGTTTTTTTTGGGTGCCGCCTAGAACCTATATGCAAGAATGGTCTCACTTCGTTGCCAATAATATTCCCTTACATTATCATTGATGTTTTTCTGATTAAATTAAACAGACAATATTGATAGAAAATCCATGGAATATTATTTTGATGATATTTTCAAAAGACTGAAGATACGGGAATCTTAGACTAAGAGTTGAAGTAGAAGTAAAGAACAAGAGGAAAACAACAGAAGATAACCACTCAAGTCCAAGAGATGTGTCAACACAGAAGTGAGGACATCAAATATTAAACGCGTATCAATACAAATTCAACTCCAATTATTTTGGTGATAATTTTTTTTTGGCTACATATAATAGTTAGGTAGGTATCTCTGGAACTAAAGGTAGTCTACAAGTCTTCCTTCCCACTTTCTAATTTTCTATAATTAACTCTATTATTTATCTTTTGTATTATTACCATGATTTTGTAAGAAGTTTGTGTTGTTTATGTGGACTGCGCTAGTTAAAGGTTTTGAATGGTGATCGAGACTGATTACTGCTGATTTATCTGTTAGCAGACTAAGCCGTTCTGTTAGTAAGATGGATAATAAATTATATTTTTTTTTTTTGTCGAGGACAATTTTGTCTCCCCTTATTTTTATTTTTTTTGGATTGCAAAGATGAATTTGAATATAGACCTTAATTCCACCCACTCGGAACCACCCTTTGTTAATACTCTCCTTATTCTGTTCATATTATTGTCGTTCACTATTTTGAATGATCAACAAAAAACAATTTTGATTGCTAGCATGTTATTTAGTCCTATCTATTACAACTATTCAAACCTGAAATGTTTCTACCACATATTTTGAAATATCATTGTCCTCGGTACAATTTATATGTAATTAGTCAGTTTATTTGTAGTAAGTCTATATCAAAATTCAGGGTATTTAGTACTTTTTTCTCGTTACAAAATACCTTTTTCTCTGAAATGAGTTTTTTGTTAATGTTGCGACTTGCGAGATGTAGCTAGAAAGTATCTAATAGAGTTGTGAACTGAGAAAAGAAGATAAGTTTAAAATGTTAATCAGTATACTGGGTACATTAGATATTAATTGAACATTGTAGTTGCGGTGTAATTACAGAGGTAAACGGGTCAATAAAACATCCCTCCTTACCTTTTTGACAATTATGCACTCTATCTATCTCTCTCCAACTCTCTCCAAGCACATACATCAGAATATCACAACCAAATATCCCAAAAAAATTGTTAAATAATAAGTGGATCCTACGAAAGTGGTGATACCACCACTAAAATCTCCAATTTTCGATCCTCTCTCTCCTGGGTTCACTACGTGGTGACCCGTGATTGGTCAATATTCTTTTTTTCCGACTTTTTCAAAAAAATTAACTTTTTTTAGAAACAGGGATTCATTACTGTACATGCTTTAACAATGATGTCCAATCCCGAGATTCTGATTACGCCACGCCATATTCCACTTTTTTATTATTGTTTCATGACTTTTATTTTTTGGGTAAAATTTTCATGACTATATTTGGTTGGCTTTTTGTAGTTTTTCTGAAAATAAGAAACTACACAAAATTACTCTTCAGTTGTAGGTGCTGGTTTTTGGTAAATTCTAGTTATGAGTAGACAAATATTCTTACCGCAGTCTCATTACGGTCCGCTTTATTTTTTCCCGATGATTAGACTGGTTCATTGATTCCAGTTGAAGTGGACTCAGTAAAAGATGTCTATATTTCTTCAAAGTACTATAATATTGTTTTTGAACAGCAAATATTTTGTGTGAAGCTGAAGCAAAAACATAGATATCGATTAGACTCACTCAACAAGATCTAACGGTAGTGCAGAATACTGTGTTTGGTTGTTGTACGACGATGACATTTTGAAACGTCGTGATCCATTTCTTGAGTTGTATAGTCTAAAATTTCCGTGTAAAAAGAGCTATCTTTTAGTTTGTTTTATAGACTTTTCAAAAAAAAAAAAGGTCAAACTAGTATTTTCATTGATTTAACTATTTTTTAAGTGTCAAATACTTTTTTTTAGAGAAAGAGTGGGAATTTTTCAACTATATATTGTGGAAAATTGCAGTGGAGGAAATTGGATGTAACCTAGTATTGAGAAGGAAAAACTTTTAAAAAAGAAGCACACACTAAAAATTGTGTATATCACATATTCCAATGTTTATAAACTGCAAAACTGACTTCAAAAAATATTAGGACAACAATTTTTCCTTCCCTCTCTTCGTTAGCCAGCACTCTTACAATTTTTATATATGACCCTCTTTCACATTTGTATAATGTTTTATATTATTGATACTGGATCTCCCCGTGATTAATATGTTGACTAATCTCATAGAATAATGTAATAAACAGTTGAGCTTTAAGAGAAAATTAAGCAAAAACACTCATTGCCTAGTCATGTTCAACTACGAGTTCATAATGATGGGTGAACCACAATCTTTTTGTAGCTAACAAACTATATACAAGCTTCTTCTGGGGTCCCGATCCCCGATCCTATAATTTAAGGGGAGAGGGGGGACAAATGGTTCTTGCATTTTAAAAATAAATTTTGGATTTAGAAGTGGTTAATCTTTTTTTTTTGTATGAAAAGAAGTGGTTAATCAACATTTCATGTTGTCATGTCCATGAAACTCAAAATGAATTGCATTGATCTAGTGTCCACTTTGTTTTGCGGGAGACATTTACTTGATTTTATTTCATTTAGTGGATGTAATTTTTGATACTATGAGTCGTGAATAATTAAAAACACTTTCTACCAATATGGTTATGCCAGCATGTTTTGAACGTTGTTTGTACGGTCATATATTTAAGAATTGGTGGTTTTGGATAAAAAATGTAGCATGACTGCAGTTTAAATGAAATTTAATTATGCATAGTAGTAACTAAGTTATTCTATTCAAAATTTCCTACAAATATAAGACTTAATGTTAACTAAAACAAAATGGCAAAAACGTAAACATAATTAGAGTGTTTATTTTAACACGTTTGGATCATGTTTTGCGTAAATGTCCGATATGCGGATAACAGAGGTGCAATTCATAAAAATGATTGAGAGCTTCCTTTTATGAATAAAAAAGGAGATTTTGGGAGAGAGGTAAGCATATAAGGAACGAAAACGCTCATATATTTTCTTGAACATATATAAAGAAACAAATGAAAAGAGAGTTCTGGCTCTTTTTTTCTAGTGTCCTCAATCCAACTAAAAAAATCATAGAAAAAATATGAGTTTCAATCTTCGGACATAACCCTTCACTTTTATTTATTTAAAATAGGCTCGATTTAACATTAATTTTTCATTGGTTTGGTTTTATACTATTTGGTATGGTTCAGTTCTAGATAAAAAAAAATACAAACAATGCATTGATTATGGTTTAATATTATCTTTGATGGTTTAAATATTTTAATAGATTTTAAATACTTTATTAAAATATTAATAGTAATAAAGTTTTGGTTAGATTGGTTAATTCTATTATATTTTATAAAATTCCAATTTGGTTTGGAGAATTTCTGTATCATTCGTGTTATTTTATACGTACTTAAATCTGGATCTGAATAAAAATAGAGATACTCTAAGTTATATATGCAAGTCTTTCCACGGCCTGGTGACATGAGGGAGTTCAAATAGACCAAAGTAGAATAAAAAGAAAGTCGGTCCGTTGCTTAATCTGTTATTTTTCGTTTTATGTGACGAAATAGCTTTACTTTTCTTTTTTGTCTACTATAATAATTATATCATATTATGGTTTGCGCTGTGCACTAAAAATGGAATATTTGATATTATACGAGTGCCACTTCCTTGGATCGGAAGTTATCCCGTTTCATGTGCCTATTCTTTTTACTTATTTTCTTTGTCCAATATATTTATCAAGTATCGATGGCATCTTAGTACTACCCTTCCAATTTTGATATCGTGTTGAGTTTAACTTTGATAGTCTGTATCTTTTTATCAAAATCTCATATGTTATTACTGAATATATACAGTTACTTTCTCTCCAAAGAGAGAAAATAAAATTTAATTAATTAATTATATTTATCAAAGGCAATTAGCTTAACCAAATGAGAGTGTCTCAATAGATCTTTCATATTAACAAATTAACAAATGTTTAAAATTTAAAGAGAAAATATGACAAAGATGCCAAAAAGGAGGATCACAAGAGTTTCACACGTAAAAAATTAGGATATAATTTAAAAGATCATTTAGCACTTATCTTTATATTATTATATAGTTTAGCTTCTTTTTATTTAAAATTTAATTATATAAATAAATAATGTTAAAGATAGGAATGCTATTAGTTTAAATCTAATATAAAATATAACACTATACATAGAAATGAATCATATCCGCTTTGACAGATATAATTAAGAACTGACAACTTAAAAAGACTGCAAATCCGTTTTTTATTTGGTATTTGGATTGGCAGTCAAGTTTTCAGTTCACAAACAAAATGTTATGGATATTTCTAATTCTGATCAGATAAACGGGTAAAACAAGTTGTTAATTAGTACGATCTATACATATGGTTAAACCAGGTGGTTGGTGAAACTGATAAGATAACAGTTAAAATTAACAACTAATCTAGTGTAAATCCAATTAGTAAAGACTTAAGGCTGGAGGGGTAGAAAAGACAGCGCCAAGGAGTTTGACAAATATGTGATCCAAGTCTAGAAACATGGGTGCTGGGGGAGTCTACTTGAGACTAGTTCGCAGACAACTAGAGTCCAAGGAGTTCAGAAATTAAATGCTCTGAACATTTTTTTTGCTTTTTCAAGTCGCCTGTCCGGTTCCAAAGTGGAAATATTGAAAAATATGATTCGGAAATATTGAAAAAGTAAGTAAAGTCAAAGCGATTAACCGGTGGGATAATCAAATCCGAAGGAGAACATACCATTTTGGGAGGTACTTGTATAGACTTAGAGTGTATCAGTTTTGGAATGTGTTTGGCAGACGATGAATCTTAGTGAGATATAATCCCAAGTATATGAACATGTGGGAATGAGAGTGAAGTGATCTACGGTGTGATTGGAGCCAATTTTAAGAGTTGATCAGCGGCAAATATGAATATGTCTTGACGATCCAGAAGAGGCCATTAGTGAAATTTGCCTTGAACTATGTAGCATTATATGCATTAAACTTCTGATCTTCAGGTCTAAAGTTGGATATATAATGTTTACCTCGTTAGACTAATTTTGTGTGTAAGATTATTAGATTATGAAAGTTTATAATACCTATAGTTTATTTCATGTCTGGGGTAAAGTTTTGGAAATCTCAATTTAAAAAATAACAGTTTAATTATATCAAATGAGGTTTGAATTCGAAATACAAAAGGAACAACATTTTTACATTATCACTAGATCATCAATACTTTCATAATTTTTTTTTTTGATTATATTGTTAGACTAAAAAACTTTTTATTCCTATTTTTTATTGGTCAGTATAATTAATAAGTTCAGTATATTTGTGAACCATATGAAGTATTGATTTTTCGGGTTTTTATTCAAAGCAATAGTTTATTTGTTTCCAAAACAAAATGTAAATTGTTTTACTTACCTTGTTTTTGGTCAATATCTATCTATTTAGTTCTGTTAAATTATTTATATTTTATTTTATTTCTAAAAAGAAGTCATACAGATAATCCTTTCTTATTTCAGATTTTTTTTGTTAGCTATTTAATAGGTTTGTAATTCAAAATTAATTATTAAACCATCGATTTAACCATATAGTCTTCTTAAATTAAATATTTATAGTCAAATTTAACTAAACTACAGTCTTTTAATTTCACATGCTTTAATACTTCACTGCTTAAAATATTGTACCTAATGGAATATCATAAAAACATTTTATTAGTCAAAACCAACGTATTGATATTATTAAAAGTCGGAACTTTTTTCTGATTTTTTTAAAAAAAAAGAAAAAGAAAAATCTAAAACTGTCAAGAGAAATTGAATCAGGTCCAAGTCACTTGATGCAAGAAGAAGGCGAAACCAATTAAATCCCGTAAAAATAGAAAACAAATAAGAAAAACAGGAATTAATGTGTTATAAGTGACACGTGGCCCCCCACCTTGTCATACACTCATCATAATTTATTTCTTACTCTGTCTCTTATCCGAAAAATAATCATCTCCAAGTTTAATTTTTATTTTTTCCCCCAAAAATCACTTCTTCTTCTTCCCATTTCACTATAAATACGACACCCATTCTCTCGTCTCCTACATCACAAAAAACACCAATCTTCAGTATCCAAAAAAAAAAAAAAAAAAACCCGAGAGAAAAGACAGAAAAAAAGCAAGAAAAAGAAAAACAAACAAATTTTCTTTTCCTTTTTTTTCCCTCTATAAAATTTACATTTTCTCAATTCGTGTCTTTTTTTCCCGATAATGGGAGCTTTCGAAACAGAAAAAGCCGCTAAAGATGCGGCGGCTCTAGAGACACAGTCTTCGCCGGAAGATTTGAATCAGCCATCTCCTCTCCGTAAAATCATCTCCGTCGCTTCCATCGCCGCCGGTGTACAGTTCGGGTGGGCTCTACAGCTCTCCCTCCTGACTCCTTACGTTCAGCTTCTCGGGATCCCTCACAAATGGTCGTCTCTCATCTGGCTCTGTGGTCCCGTCTCCGGCATGATTGTTCAGCCTATCGTCGGTTTCCACAGTGACAGATGCACCTCCAGATTCGGTCGCCGTCGTCCCTTCATCGCCGCCGGAGCCGCCATGGTCGCCGTCGCCGTCTTCTTGATCGGGTACGCGGCTGATATCGGCTTCAAAATGGGAGACAAACTCGAGCAGTCGATAAAGGTCCGAGCCATCGGGATCTTCGCGCTCGGGTTCTGGATCCTTGACGTCGCCAACAACACCCTCCAAGGGCCTTGCCGCGCTTTCCTCGCCGATCTAGCAGCCGGAGACGCTAAAAAAACACGAGTCGCAAACGCGTTTTTCTCCTTTTTTATGGCGGTTGGAAACGTTCTGGGGTACGCGGCTGGATCTTACACTAACATACACAAAATGTTCCCTTTCGCCATGACGAACGCTTGCGATATCTACTGCGCGAATCTCAAGAGCTGTTTCTTCTTGTCCATCACACTCCTCCTCATCGTCACCGTCACGTCTCTCTGGTACGTCCATGACAAACCATGGTCTCCGCCTCCGGTGAACCCCGACGACGAGAAGAAGAGTGTGCCTTTCTTCGGAGAGATCTTGGGAGCTTTTAAAGTCATGGAACGTCCCATGTGGATGCTTCTAATCGTCACGGCGCTGAACTGGATTGCATGGTTCCCGTTTCTTTTGTTCGATACTGATTGGATGGGTCGTGAAGTGTACGGTGGAGATTCAGAAGGAGACGACAGGCTGAAAACACTATACAACCGAGGAGTACACTCTGGTGCCTTGGGGTTGATGTTTAATGCCATTGTTCTTGGTTTTATGTCTCTTGGTGTTGAGTGGATTAGTAAGAAAGTGGGTGGAGCTAAACGGCTTTGGGGGATTGTCAATTTCATCCTTGCTGTTGGTTTGGCCATGACGGTCCTCGTTACCAAGTTGGCTGAGAATTACCGGAAAACCGCCGGTATTTATGCCGGACCGTCGCCTGGTATTAGAGCCGGAGCGTTGAGTCTCTTCGCTGTTCTTGGTATCCCGTTAGCTGTAAGTATTTCAGCTTTTGTCTTTAACTTCTTTGTGTTTCATTATTTTATTTTTTCTTGGCTAAATATAATATTAACCGATTCATTTTTTGTTTTTGTTTTTGTTTTCTACAGATTACTTTTAGTATTCCCTTTGCACTAGCGTCCATATTTTCAAGCAGCTCCGGGGCCGGCCAAGGTATAACTTAATTTACAAGTATCTGTATTATGAAAAACAAGTTCCCGTTGGTTTAGAAATCTAGTTGTCTGACAATGTTGGACCAGCTAATTTAGCATTTAATAATTTCAAACGTTTGAATTGAATAAATTAATTGAGAGATCTGTTTCCAAGTTTATTCATTTATAGTTAGTTTTTCCTTTTTTTGCCAAAAAAGAAAAAAGGAAGTCAAATTGTCATTTGTAACTCTTTTCAAAATCTTGTGTGGATAGAATGTCTACAAGTCTTATCTATATCATTTAATTGGGTGAGATTATGATCCTTAATTAACATCTTTATGTTATCCGTTCATGTATCTTTTAATTATCCATGAATTTTATTTAACATAGCTAACGCAGTTTTATCATAAACGTTGAAAAAGAAGAAAAAAAAAAACAGTTTCGTTTATAACATACAACTAAATTTGTATTTTTCTTTCACAGGACTTTCGTTAGGAGTTTTAAATTTGGCGATCGTGATTCCACAAATGATAGTATCACTTGGAGGAGGACCTTTCGACGCACTCTTCGGCGGTGGAAACTTACCGGCATTTGTGGTCGCAGCAATCGCAGCTGCGATCAGTGGAGTATTAGCGTTAACCGTTTTACCTTCACCACCACCGGACGCACCTGCCGTGAAGATCAGTGGAGGATTCCATTAGTTTACTTTATATTTACTTTTGTTATAAAACTCAGCAAATACAGTACTACTATAGTGCAAAACTGCAAAACCCAAAACCCAAAAAAAAAAAAAAAGAATGGTTAAAGTGATAAAATCTAATAACCTTGGGTTGTCTGTATTTCACCCTTTTCTTTTAGTTTCTTGCTCCTGTTACCAATTATCAATTTGAAATAGATTTTGCTTTTTTTTTAAAAAATGCTTGTTTGGCCGTCAATAACTATCATGTTTGACTCTAGTAAAAGAAATTGAAGTCCAACAAGTAGAGAAAAAAATCCCCAAAATAAATCATGATAATAAACTATGACAATTCTTACAAGTTTGAATAGAAAGAGGAGCAAAAAAAAAAAGAATAGAAAGGGCCCAAGCCCAGAAATGTCAAACATTGAAACTGGGCCTTTACGGCCCTGCTCAATATATCATATCATATATGTATAAAATTTAACTCGAGGTTCGGAAGATGATAAACAACTGCTAATAGAAAATATACTGCTGTTCATAGAACAGTATTGGTCGGTGTCGTGACATACCAAAACGATAATCATTCAGGAATGTAGCAAATTTTTGTCTAGATATATATATATATATAAATCTACACAAAACCTAGACATTATTAACGGAGTTATAAATAGTGTATCTATAACGTAGTACAGAAAGAAGTAACATTGCATTTACAGATAGCAGTGTAATTAGGTTTCAAAGTTAAAAATACAGTAAACGAAATCTAAATTTTTGTTACGTTTTTTGTTTTTAATTTTAAGTAAAAAAAACAAAAAAAAAGAATGGTGGCGCCGGAAAGTGACCGAAGTAGAGACGGTCATCAGTCAATTACTTTCTCCAAAGCGTTTTCCTTTTCGATCCTCCTTACCTACTTCAAGATCTTCCCCTCTACACTCCGATCTACAAATCTCCAGGTGTCGGTGCAGGAGAAAGCTGAAATATTAGTTTGCGTAGAGGCCAATCTCTGCTTCGATCCCTCGCATCTCAAAGTCTCGATCTGGGCTAGAAAGATTCGATTTTTTAGGGTTGAAGTTAAAAGGAAGAGATAGAAAGATCCGATTTTTTTGGGCGGAGAATGGGGGAATCAGGAGGTGGAGGGTGGCGTGATTCTTATAGAGGAATGTCGTCTGATAACATCAAGGGCTTGGTGCTGGCGATTTCTTCTAGTTTATTCATCGGCGCTAGCTTCATCGTTAAGAAGAAAGGCCTTAAGAAAGCAGCATCCACTGGGACTAGGGCAGGTATGTACTTCTCTCGTCCCCCTCTTCGTATTTTGTGATCTGAGCGGAACTTTCTTCGGCAATGTGGTTTCGAGTGAAGAGTTATGCTCAAACTGAACAAAAAGGTTGCAACTTTGATACATTGGGGAACGAAATTTCGAAGATAGTTTTGATGATATAATTCAAATCTGATGCTTGTAGGCGTTGGTGGGTACTCTTATCTTTACGAGCCTCTTTGGTGGATCGGCATGACAACCAGTGAGTCTTGTTCCTTGGCGTTTCCTTTTTAGATCTTCTTCTTAGTGATGCTGTTTTGTTGGTTGGTTTCTCATCGGTTTCTGCTACTTCCAGTGTTACTTGGTGAAATTGCCAATTTTGCTGCTTATGCATTTGCCCCGGCTATACTTGTAACTCCTCTAGGCGCACTCAGTATCATCATCAGGTAAGAGGATATACTGATCTCTGACTCTTCTATATGCGGTCTCATTCAGTGTTTGGCTTTCTCTTATACATTTTTTTTTTCTTCTCTGAACCTCAGTGCTGTCTTAGCTCATATCATATTACGGGAGAAGCTACACATCTTTGGAGTTCTTGGCTGTGCCTTGTGTGTTGTGGGTTCAACAACAATTGTCCTACATGCCCCTCAAGAACAAGAGATTAATTCTGTGCTTGAAGTTTGGAATCTTGCAACAGAACCAGGTGCGTTGTTTGATGGATGGCTCTGTGATGCTCTATTGTGATCTGAACCATCACATGATTCGCTTTCCCCCTTCCATTCAACATTCTAACTTTTCGTCTAGTTTTGTTGCAGCATTCATGTTCTATGCGAGCCTGATTATTGGGGCTGCTGTTTTTCTTATTATCCGTTTTGTGCCCCAATATGGACAGACAAACGTAATGGTCTATATCGGTATTTGTTCGCTTGTGGGATCATTATCGGTATGTTGTTTTTGATATTTCAAGTTTTGTAAATCCTATTTTGCTTTTCCTTTTTAAGAATCGAACCACTGATCAACTCTTCCGAAAATGAAAATTTCAAACATGTGAACAGGTAATGAGCGTTAAAGCACTTGGAATAGCACTAAAGCTGACATTTTCTGGAACAAATCAGTTATTTTATCCTCAAACTTGGGTATTCACCTTAGTCGTACTTACTTGTGTGATAACCCAGTTGAACTACTTAAACAAGGCAAGTATTAGTGATATGCTCTTTAATATAACCTTTTTGTAGAATTAGATCTCGTCCTTGTTTACTAAACTAATTGTTTTTTTTTTTGTATTGCTATTCACTTGCAGGCTCTTGATACATTCAATACAGCTATAGTATCACCTATATACTACGTAATGTTCACATCACTAACTATATTGGCTAGTGTTATCATGTTTAAGGTAACCTTACGCCAGAAAACATATATGTACCGTTGGATGTGGATTGTTGCTTTGGTACATGAATCAAACCACTGCTTTTTGTGCTTTGTGTTTTTAAACAGGACTGGGATCGGCAAAACGGTACTCAGATCGTGACAGAAATGTGTGGATTTGTTACAATACTTTCAGGCACTTTTCTTCTCCATAGAACGAAGGACATGGTCGAGGGTGCGCTACTTTATTTCATTTATGCCACTTTCCATTCATCTGTGTCTTTTCTCCATCTTGGGAGACACGTTTTCTGACGGGCAAGAACTTGAATGTTATTACATTCAATAAGAAAAAAAATCGTATGCGGATATGAAATGGGAGCTCAGATACTCTCTGCCATGAGGATACAATATTATGCATAATATACGTAAATAGATGGATGTACACACTCCTAGCTACAAATAGAATTTGAGGATTGTCAGTATACATATAAACTTAACACCATTTGTCTGTATCTCTCTGGAGTTTCTGAGAGTTGGCAACTGATTTTTATTGCTATCTTAATGCAGGTTCATCGGTAATATTACCGTTGCGTATTAGCAAGCATGCCGATGAGGATGGGTTTGAGTCAGAAGGCATTCCACTTAGACGCCAAGAATCTCTCCGGTCACCTTAAAAGCGCTATTGCTTTGTTTTCTGGTCTAGTGCTGATAACTGCAAGCCAGAGAGCCTCAACTTTTTTTCCCTTATCTCGATCTACTATGAACATGGACCGTGGTTCTTCTGTTCTAACAAATACAGATGGTTCAAGAAGATCGAGGAAAGTAAAAAAGAAGCAAAGAGGACGATATCTCACATCAGACCTTCTTCTTCTTCTCGGTAAATATGCTGTGACTTCATCAAACATACGGCATTAGCACACACACCCACGCATAAACCCTGTTGTGACCTTTAAGATTTTCTATAAACAGAGATGGGTTTTGCTTAAAAATGGTCTTTTACAAGCATATAACTGAAGGTGTCCACTTCAATATTTGAATCTTTGATTTTTTTTTTCTTCTATATAGTCCTCTATTTTCTCCGTTGATTGGTTTAAGCCATTTGAAAAATGCAAAATGGAGACTTTGAAAATTATAAAACACATGGTTAGTCAATAGTATTTTGATGAGGTGGATTTATAACATTGATGATAATAGGCAGATCCAACGTTTTATGTTCATATTTCCTCAATCAATCACTCCGCTGGTAGATGAGATGTCAAATTGAAACTGCGTTATGTCCCTCTCACTAACTCTTTTTATACATTTCATAAACTTAGAGACTTAATCACCATTTTAAATTATTTTAACTATATAACAGCATACAGTGTCTTCTTCACCTTTAAAACTCTCAACTTTCACATTAATGTAAATCTAATCCGATTTGCAATTATCAAATGGAGATATATACGTGTTCACCTATAAGGCTGTAAAGTATAAACTTCCTAAAATGGAAAATTACAATCGACTAAATTGAGTAATTGATCGTTTAAAAATAGCGAAATTTATAAAAGAATCCACAAGAGACAAAAATTCAATTTGTTACCAAAATAAAAAAGACCCAACCCATACGAAAAGTTCGTCATAATTACAGAATTTTTCTTCGAATAAACCAAAATCTTCCTCTGCAACCAAATTATCAGAAGAAGAAAAAAAAGAAGAGAAACTTGTTGTAGCAGTTGAACTATATACAGAAAAAAAAGAACAGAGCAACGAATCCAACATCACCAACAAAACACAAACTGTGTGTGTGTTATCTCATTGGTCTTGTCTTCTTCTTCTTCTTTCTTTTTTCTTATTAATGATTTTTAATTTATATTCTACTTTCTAGTTTCTTGATCCCAGAAATGGCTCTGAACAGTGTTCCTTCCGAAGAATTTAGCTTTCCATTGCTAGCTTCCCAAGATTCTTCCCAGTTTTCCGGCATTGATTCACCGCCACTGTGGAAACACTCGCCGGAGAGTTTCCGCCGGAGAGATCACGACAGAGGTCTGGCGAGATTAGTCATCGGGAAAGACGATTATAATGATCATACGAAGAGCTTCTCTTCCGTGGAAAGGAGAAGTCTTTGGACTGATAAAGCAGAGGAGAAAATGGATATGTTGTGGGAAGATCTCAACGAAGAACTTCCGCCAAGAAGCCAGAGTCTTAGGATCGAACCCGGCGGAGATGACGGAGAGAAGAAATCATCTTTGTTTCCCGACGAGACCTCCGCCGTGGCCGTGGGGTGCGGGATGAAGTTAACCAAGAAGACACCGCCGAAGAAGAAGATGAGTCCTAACGTGTTGGTGTTGATGAGGGTTTTGAAGAAGCTTCTTCTTTTGCGGAGTTCGTCTCAGAGATCGCCGGCGAAAACTCATCCACGGTGATCTCACCGTGATAACTGTGAACTGGGGGGGGGGGGGGGGTTTGTTAGAATTCATAAGTTACGGGGCGTTTGTGGAGGAAGAAACTATAATTGTATGAAACAAAAAGTTACATTTGAAGCTTGGATGGTGGTTCACAACAATTAATTTTAGGGCCCTGGATTTTTTAGAACATATTTGGATTTTGGGGTCATTTTTTTTCTTCTTAGGTTTCTCGTCTTGTTTCTTTTGCTTCTTGTGTGGGGTTTGATCTCCAATGTGTATGAATTTACAAGGTGAAAAATGGAAGAGGGTTAGAATAAGAGGATGAAATAGTTAGGCCGGATATTTTTCTGTTTCAAACAAAGGAAAGTGAAAAAAGTTGCCATGGAAAGTATGTTATTTATCATTTTACCGCCACAAAACTTTCAAGTTCTTTTTGAAACATTCCAGCTCTGTTGATTTGATATCACTCATAAATGTGCGATCAGAAAGATGTGTACTGACTAAAATACTTATAGTTTCTCTAATCAATAGTTTCTACCATATGTCTGATTAAAAACATAAAACGGTATAAAAAATGGTACAAAATAGTCTATATATAACAGGTACAACACAAAAATAGTGATACCACACATACTCGTATCACAATATCTACGGAGTTAAACAAGAGGCGATTAAAGTTGTCTTACATGGCTGCATCGGTACAAATGTTCTTATCAATTATCAAAGCAAATATCTTTCGTTTGATAATTGTTTATGTTGTGAATACATGTTATACATTCTGTACCTAAGAGAGATTTAAAGCCTTTTTATACTCAAGATGACCATGACTCTCTATTTTTTTGGTGATGAACATGAATTAAAAAAGCTGTAATTGATATTTCTACGGAATCGTTGGGACTTGGGAGATTGGAAGAGAAAAAAAAAAAAAAAAAAGACTTTAATATAAGATTTTGAAAGTTGTCTACAAGTCAAGAAATAGACCGGCACGGTTCCTTTTACCTACTACTCCTCTCTTGACCGACCAGTCCCAAACCCATTCCCCACGCGGCCCGAATCTTCAAAACCGGGTTACGGGTTCCACTTTCGGGTCTCAGTCACAATATAAAAATCCCAACTTTGTCCGCGAATCGTAAGTGGGTCATTTAGCTTTTGTCTGATTTCAAGTCTCTCCGACGGCTCTTCTCGTGTACGTAGGGTTCTCTCGTTGACGCCAATTTGCATCTCTTTCTGACTACTTCCAGGTAGATACCTCAAGATTCCATTTTGACCTCGATAATTATTTGATAATGCCGTGAATTTGATGGATTAAGTTGATTCCAGTCTCCTCGTACACCTTCGCAGAGCCAAAAAAATAACTGATGGGTGTGATCGATGTTCAGGGCGCTCCATCGTTCTCCATTCGTTGTTCGGAGACAAATCTTCGAAAGTCTCGGGCTTTGAGGAGAAACATCAGTAGGGTTTGTTGTGTTCAGTCGTCAAGTGGAGCAGCAACTGTAGACGAATCCAAGAGCTTAACCATGGGAGACTCTTTTATCCGTCCACATTTGAGGCAATTGGCTGCTTATCAGCCAATTTTACCCTTTGAGGTGATCTTTCTCCCAAGTGTGGATTGACATTTCTCAGATGATTAGATTGGATTATGTTTTTAATAAGTGTACTTTTGTGTTTGCTCTTAGGTGTTGTCTGCTCAATTAGGGAGAAAGCCTGAGGATATTGTTAAGTTAGATGCGAACGAGAACCCTTATGGTCCTCCTCCAGAGGCAAGTTTTATCTTTCTTTCACTCACTCACTCACTCACTCACTCTCAGATATGTTGATGATAAGCAAAAAAAAAGAAGAAGGATAATTCGTTATTTGTTCAAGCTTCCTGACTTCAGGTTTCAGATGCTCCGTGTAGGTTTTTGAAGCACTAGGCAATATGAAATTCCCTTACGTCTATCCTGACCCGCAAAGTCGCAGACTTCGTGATGCACTCGCTCAAGACTCTGGTCTTGAGCCAGAATACATCCTTGTTGGCTGTGGCGCTGACGAACTTATCGATTTGATCATGAGGTCTGCCTTACGGGACTTGATTGCTTTCAGTAAAAATGTGAGTTTCTTCCCACACCGAAACTTCTGTTTCTTAACTAAACTCTGTGTGTTTGCAGATGCGTGTTGGATCCTGGGGAGAAGATCATAGACTGTCCTCCGACTTTCTCAATGTATGTGTTTGATGCTGCTGTGAACGGAGCAGGTGTCATTAAAGGTGAAAGACGTGTTTCACTCTCTTCTTCCTTTTCGTCTCTCTCTCTCTCTATGCATATGGTCTCAAGACAAGTTGGTGTTTGTTTGCTTCACAGTTCCAAGGAAACCTGATTTCAGCCTGAACGTAGACCGCATCGCTGAAGTTGTTGAACAAGAAAAACCCAAATGCATATTCCTAACTTCTCCCAACAATCCAGATGGGAGGTATAACACCCACTCCAAACACAAAAGAGAAGATCCTCTTTTTAGTCCTTCATGATCAATCCGAGTTTTTGTTTTCTTACAGTACCATCAGCGAGGAGGATCTGTTGAAGATTCTAGACATGCCAATACTTGTTGTCTTAGATGAGGCTTACATCGAGTTCTCAGGAGTTGAATCAAGGATGAAATGGGTGAAGAAGTATGAAAACCTAATCGTTCTCCGCACATTTAGCAAACGAGCTGGTAAAAATTTAGCGTTTATTCACAAGTGAACTATGTAACCTAAGGCCTGCGTCTAAGAGTTCTTATGACGGTTTCAGGTTTGGCCGGGCTCCGAGTTGGATACGGAGCGTTTCCATTGAGCATAATCGAGTACATGTGGAGAGCGAAACAGCCTTATAACGTCTCTGTTGCAGGAGAAGTAGCTGCTTTAGCAGCACTCTCAAACGGGAAGTACCTAGAAGATGTGAGAGACGCGTTGGTACGCGAAAGAGAGAGACTTTTCAGTCTTTTGAAAGAAGTGCCTTTCTTGAACCCTTACCCGAGCCATTCGAATTTCATTCTCTGTGAGGTTACATCTGGAATGGACGCAAAGAAGCTGAAAGAGGATTTGGCTAAAATGGGTGTGATGGTGCGCCATTACAACAGTCAAGAGCTTAAAGGTTATGTCCGAGTTTCTGCTGGGAAGCCTGAACACACTGATGCTCTCATGGATTGTCTCAAGCAGTTTTATTGACTTGCTCATTTGTGTGGTACTCGTTCAAACACACTGTTTTTGTTTGTCTTTCACGTTGTTGGATTCAATGTTCCTTTTAATGAGATATTTAAAATAAGGGAAACCGTTCCTGTATGGCTGCATTTTGTGCTTCATGATATGACAATGGGCCTAAACCCAACTGTAAAACCTGTTGATGGGGCCCGTTGAAGCTGAAACATTTTTTTGAATGTGATTAGAGTTGGCTAATTCTGGTTAAGTCGGACTCAAATCCAATCTGTTTGTTCTTGTTAAAGGTCTAAACACTTGTCGTCTCTCTTAGATACCTAGTTCATCTATTGCAGAATTCGGATTACATAACTAAGGGAAACATGTTTTGAAAACGTAATTCTACTATATTGATGAGGAATGCTATACCAAAACCTAGTTTCATTATTTTTTTACAATTCATAATAGTCATCAAATCTTCAGATTTTATATTTGTACTAAAGTAATTTCACCATATTCATTAGTGTCAGAAATATATCTAAACAAATAGAATGCGATCAATCTATTGATATTAGTTTTACAGTCTTATAATTATTTTACAGAAGTTAAATTTGCTTTTTTAGATTTAACAGTTGTTTAATCATTTTGTTATTCTGCTATACATCTTCCATACCGGTCAATTTTTTTTTATTTTTTTTTCTTACATTCATCAATTTGATTCTCTTATTATATCCATTCGAAGAAGGTTCCACAAATATAAAAGACCAATGCCTTAAACCTAGCCATGAAGTATTATGTAAAATAAAAGGAAATTTTGTCCGTTGTAATCAAACCATTTGTTAATAGTATAAGAAAAGCTGATTAGTTTTTAAAAAGTTTAGAATTTTAAATACATAGGCTGTAAAGGTACCTAAAAGAAAGACAAAAAGAAAACTAAAATGAAAATGTACGAATAAGTATGAGAGAAGCAATAGGATCAAAGAGACAACTTGGGGGGTGTGGGCCGACATGCCATCATCAGAGCCTCTCTGTTCCATTCTTACCTCTAGAAGGTTTTGCTTCTCTCATCATTGCCTTTTTTAGTTCCCTCGTCTTATTGATCCATTGTTATGGTTTCTGGATAATATTTGAATTTCACTTATCAATCCATTAGAATGTTCAAAATATTTGGGTTCGGATCTTAAATTCTATGATTTTTTAGTTTGATTTTGTGGTATAAATTTCATAGTGGATTTTTTTTTTTGAACACACGAATTTCATAGTGGATATGATACTCTAATACTTCCATTTTGCTTTATAAAATGCTTTGGATGAATATGCGGAAATTTATAAACTGTATACATTATTTATCTAGATAACCAAGTAAAATTAAGTAATTGTTGTATAGAAAATTGGAAAAAATTTAAATAATATTAAGCAAAAAGTAAAAAATCGCTAAAATAGTTTATAAAATAAAGTGGATAGAATATAATTATTTTAATTAACTTGAATTGTTTGGGTCTCAAATTATATGTTTACACTATTTGTATTTAAGAGTCACTTTTTAATAAATAGGATAAAAAGTTTACAGCGAACGAATAAAACATATTATATTAATGCAAATATATTAGTTAAAAATTAAACGAATAAAACATATTATTAAATTTACATACATTAAAAGTTATTTTTAATTCAGGACTTGTAATGTACACATAATACAAAAACAATAAAGATAAGAAAAAGGGAATTTTGGAAGGTCTTGCTCGGTTTTATGTTGTCGTTGATTTTACTCATGACATGATACAAAACAAATGATAAAAAAATAATGAGAAAAGTTTGAAATTTCCAAAAGTAGAATAATTTAAATAACTAAAGTTATTTAATAATAATTATAATAGTATGTGACTATTATTTGATATATTGTAAATTGTAATAGAGACGCAATCTCGCCAAACTTAAATTAAAAAAAAAAATCCCAAAATTTATAAGCGTCCCACTGAACCGCCCCAAACAAAACACAGATATATATATATGCTTTCTCTTCACTTCTGGTCTCTCCTCAAACACCAAAGGTGAAAATTGTTTGTACATGTTTGAAGTTCTAAATAGTAAATATATACTATCTACACTAAAGATTATCAAAAATTTAAAATGGAATATTAATGGGAAATCTTGACTTAATGGTTACCAAATAGGACGTGGAATAGGGAGACAAATAGAGGAGGTTGTAGGGGTCACTTGAGGAATTAGTGATCGATCTTCATCCACCGTCAATTGACTCAGTTCATCATTATTTGCGGCTAATTATAACTTTCATTAATCATTATTTACGCCAATTAATTTAACACCTCGTTCAATCTTAACAGATGAGTATTTCCAATTTTATTATGCCATCTTCATTTATTTATTTTATTTTGTCTTTAAATCCTTTTATTTTTTGTTATTATTGTCAACCACTTATTTGTTCGGAAAATTATCAACTGCCGTAACAAAAATTGTGAAAAAATAATATGATGTGAAAACAAAAATGGCGAGTTGCTAAAATAAATATATAGTAACGCCATTAGTTAAACTAAATTCTGGAAAAAAAACTATTATGGAGTCACCATCGTACTATCACTTATGTTTTTATTTATTATTCCATTTTGTCCTTCAATATCATTTTTTGGTTATACATTATCACTATTCAGAATTATACAAAAATCAGAGAATTCGAAATGCTCCTATATATTATATATTGGTGTAGCGGAAGGTTATAAATCTGAAGGTCGTTGATTCAAAGAATACCCGAGCTTAGATTTCTTCTAATCGATGGAACTCAGAAGAATTAAGCAATCGAACAGGGTTTAGCTGAAAAGCTTTCTGATTAATTCAAGTCTGAGAAATCCAACAAGAAACAAGCTCCTTATAAAGAGGGAGCAAACACGATCCTATCGAGATCTAAACAACTTGGAAAACAATTAAAAACAAATAACCAGAATAAAAGATAACAACGAAAAGATATGAGAATATGAAAGTAGTTTAACGGATAAGATGCGCTGCATCAGGCGCCGGGGGTGAGAAGAGATTCGCCTCTGAATCTGGAGGAGTGTCATCGGAGAGGTAAGGACTGAGATGCTTCACATTGAACACATTAGAGGTCTTAAGATGAGCCGGCAACTCCACACGATAGGCATTCGGATTGATACGGGCGAGGATGCGAACCGGGCCAATCTTCCGTGACTTAAGCTTGTTGTACTCCTGAGCAGGCAGTCGATCCTTCGATAAGATAACCCAAACCAAATCCCCAGGCTCAAAGAGCAGTTCGCGGCGACGCTTGTCCACGTGAGACTTGTATTTAACCGCCGAAGCTTCAAGATTTGAAGTAGCTTTAGCATGAATGTCGTGAAGAGAAGACACAAAGTCAAGCGCTGCACTATGAGGTCGAGTCTGGTCGGGAAGTGATGTCAATGCTAATGGACCACGAGGAATAAGCCCATACACTACCTGAAAAGGACAAAAACCCAAACTTCGATTTGAAGCATGGTTGTGAGCAAACTCAGCCTGAGGAAGCTTCGTATCCCACGATTTAATATTATCCCCGACAAGGCTTCACAACATATTTCCAAGTGCACGATTAGTAACCTCCGTTTGACCGTCCGTTTGAGGATGGTATGCCGTGCTCATATCCAAACTCGTGCCCAACATTTTCCACAAAGAACGCCAGAAATGACTGATGAACCGAGTATCTCGATCCGAAACAATCGATGTGGGCAACCCATGGAGCCGGTAAATCTCCCTGAAAAACAACACAGCAACTGAAACCGCATCCGTCGTTTTCTTACAAGCGATGAAATGAGACATCTTTGAGAAGCGATCGACGACGACGAAGATAGAATCGTGACCCTTCTGCATACGAGGCAAGCCCAGTATGAAGTCCATACTTAAGTCCGTCCACGGCTGTGTAGGGATTGGTAGCGGCAAATACAACCCAGCATTGGACGCTCTACCCTTAGCCAATTGACAAGCGCGACATCGTTCCACAAAACGTTCCACATCCCTACGAAGCGAAGGCCAAAAATATGAGGCGGAGACAAGTTGCAGAGTCCTATCACGACCCACATGCCCTTCCTTGTGCAGTTCTTCAATAATGCGGAGGCGAAGACTACAATCGGGAACACAAATACGAGAATCTTTGAACAAGAAGCCCTCGTGGAGAGTGAATTCTGTCCGAAGACCCAGCTGGACATCACGGAGGACTGAAGCGAAGAAGGAATCTGTCACATAAAGATCTGAGAACGAAGCAAAACCTGGTACCGAAGCATGCATTGTCATAACGAGACAATGGCGGCGACTGAGGGCATCAGCGACTTTGTTTAACTTGCCAGATTGATGACGAATAGAGAATGTGAACTGCTGCAAGAAAGCAACCCAATTGGCGTGGCGCGAAGAAATCTTGCCTTGACTATCCAGATGCTTCAATGCGTCATGATCAGTGAACAAAACAAATTCTCGGTGGAAAAGGTAATGTCGCCAATGTCGAATTGCCTGGATGATGGCATAGAACTCTATATCATAGGTGCTGTATCGCACATGCGCACCTGATAGCTTTTCACTGTAAAAAGCCACTGGTCGAGAATTCTGACTAAGAACCGCGCCTATGCCGAGCTTCGATGCATCACAATGGTGCTCAAATGGGACTGTAAAATCAGGCAATACCAAGATAGGGGCTGTTGTCAGCTTCGTTTGAATCAAGTGAAAGGCTTCCTCAGCTGCAGTGGACCAAGAAAACTTCCCCTCTTTCATGCAATCAGTGAGCGGGGCCATGATTGTACTGAAATTCTTCACAAAGCGGCGATAGAAAGAAGCGAGACCATGGAAGCTCCGTACGTCGGCGACGGTTTTGGGGACAGGCCATGAACGAATGGCTTCTACCTTTCCCGAATCCATATAGAGCCCTTTGTCTGAAACCACGTAACCAAAAAAAAGCACTTTGGAGACGCCAAACTCACATTTGTGACGGGCTACGAACAACGACTCACGCCGGAGAATTAGAAGTACCTGGCGTAAGTGATCAACATGCTCTGTTAGGCAGGAGCTAAAAATGAGGATATCGTCAAAATAGACAACCACCGAGCGTCCGATGAGGGGCCGCAAAGCCTGGTTCATGACGCGCATGAACGTACTAGGAGCATTGGAGAGACCAAACGGCATGACGAGCCACTCAAACAACCCTTCCCGTGTTTTAAAAGCTGTCTTCCACTCATCACCCGGACGGATACGAATCTGATGATACCCGCTTTTGAGGTCGAGCTTAGAGAACACCGATGCTTTCCCTAGTTGATCGAGAAGATCGTCGAGACGAGGTATAGGAAAACGATAGCGGATGATGATCTTGTTAATTGCCCGGCTGTCAACACACATACGCCACGATCCGTCCTTCTTAGAAATCAGCAGAGCAAGAACAGCGCAGGGACTCAAACTCTCCCGAATGTGACCACGTGCAACCAATTCCTCCACTTGGCATCACAGTTCTTCATGCTCATGGGGGCTCATACGATAGTGGGGCCTGTTAGGCAAGGCTGCCCCTGGGACCAGATCAATCTGATGCTGGATATCACGAAGAGGAGGTAATTCCTGTGGTAACTCGGAAGGGAAGACGTCCTGAAACTCAGCCAATACAGTGTCAAGGGCAGGCTGCACCGGTGGATGTGGTGTCGTAGTGGTTGTCGAGCTTGGCAATAGCAGCCACGCAAACCCCTCCGACTTAAATTCCTGGGCAATATCATAACCCGAGCACAACAAAGATTGTGTGGTGTTCGGAGATTGCAAAACCGCTGGTGTATCCACTGGAGAGGGACGAGGAGGCGTCGGAAACAGAACAATACGTCGGCTGTCAAAGACAAAAGAGTGTGTATTGCGATGACCATCATGAAGGACATGGCGATCATATTGCCATGGGCGACCGAAAATGAAATGGCTAACATCCATTTGTGCAATATCGAAAAACATCTTGTCTTTGTAATGAGCACCAACTGAGAAAGACACCGAACAACGGTGAGAAACACGAACATCAGTGCCGGAATTCAACCAAGTGAGCTTATAAGGCATGGGGTGAGCTTCACGCGGAAGACTCAGCTTGTTGAATGCATCAAGCGAAATGATATTACGCGAACTACCAGAATCAACAACGAATCGACACACTTTCCCTTGGACAGTACATGTCGAGTGAAAAATGTTTGTGCGCAACCATGGCTCGTCAATGTGAACAGGAGCAAGACAAATGTAGCGCAGCATCAACATTGTGCCTTCGTCACCATGATGATGATCCTCCGGAAACGCGTTCTCGCCATCCTCATCATCACGATCAAACAGCTCATTAGAGTCCCACTTGACACCATCAGACACAAGACCCCGACGAGTTTGACTTGGACAAGCCGTTTGACGATGACCAAGTTCTCCGCAAGAGTAACAACGCAAAGCACCGGTACGTGGGGGGCGACGGTTGTTCTGATCATCCACACCATTCACAAGTGGCTGTGTAGTCGGAGAAGAAACAGAAACAATCTCCTTACCCGGACGTTGCGGAATAGTAGTGTCTGCGGTTGTACCAATGGACTGTTTGGAACGCGACACCCCTGAATTCCAATTGGACGATCCCGAACGGAATTGAGTCTCAAACGCGACAGCACGGCGATGCGCTTCGGCCACAGTAGTTGGATCAAACTGAGCCATGGCAGACTGAAGCTGAGTGCGCAATCCTCCAATAAAGCGAGACACAAGTTGCATGTCCGTGTCGTAAACGTCATTCCGTGTGAGAAGCAAATCAAACTCCTCCGCATAATCATCCACTGTTCGAGATCCTTGCTTCAAATTTTGCAACCGTGTATACATTGTACGGTCAAAATTATACGGTAAGAAACTATTTTTAAGCAACTTCTGCAGTTTTTCCCAAGAGCGAATTTTATCTTTGCCTGCACGCAAACGTGTGGATTTAACCTGGAGCCACCATGACGCCGCTTTCCCACGAAATTTAGTCACAACCAAAGCTACCTTGCGATCATCTGGAACGCGTTTGAAATCCATGGCTTCGTCTGCAGCAACAAGCCAATCGAGAAGCTCCTCTCCTCGTATACCTCCATGGAATTCTGGTATATCTACTTTGAACCCAGAATCCCAACGATGAGTCCTCCGGACCGGAGACCCATCACTACTATCATCATCTCGCTGAGAGCGTTGATCCGCAAAAGGGTTTGTGTCAGTATCGGACTCCCCCTCTGAATCACGTTGATGACGACGACGACGCGGCGAACGCGACGCACGGTTCTTCACGAGAACTTCGGCGAATTCCTGAAGAGAATCATGAATAGTCGCCTGAATATTTTCCTGCATCGCGAGTAGGGATTTCCGCAACTCGCTCCAGTTGTCCGTAGGTTCAGCCCCTCGACGTGGCGGCATGATGAACGGCAAGTAATCAGGATTGTTTGTCTCTGATACCAAACTGGTGTAGCGTAAGGTTATAAATCTGAAGGTCGTTGATTCAAAGAATACCCGAGCTTAGATTTCTTCTAATCGATGGAACTCAGAAGAGTTAAGCAATCGAACAGGGTTTAGCTGAAAAGCTTTCTGATTAATTCAAGTCTGAGAAATCCAACAAGAAACAAGCTCCTTATAAAGAGGGAGCAAACACGATCCTATCGAGATCTAAACAACTTGGAAAACAATTAAAAACAAATAACCAGAATAAAAGATAACAACGAAAAGATATGAGAATATGAAAGTAGTTTAACGGATAAGATGCGCTGCATCATATATGCTTGACACGGATTCAGAAAACAGATTTGTTTAAAATGAGTTTTTTATTTTATTAAAACAGTGTATTCCGTCTCCATTGCAATTTGATGGACATGGAAACCAATCATTTTTTATTGAACAAAAATGTAAACCATCATTAATTTGAGCTAATAACGTTTACATCATGAGGAGTACGTATTAAACCCCACGTCATGAATTTTTTTATTTCATTTGAAGGAGTAGTAAATGCAGATGTTAGCGTTCGCAGTCCATAGATATAGACATATAGTGTTCAGATTATTCATGTATATTAAGTAAAGTTACACTCATACAAGAGAGAGAGAGAGAGATTTTCCGAACATAATCACATAAAGACAAATGCTAAATCAATGCCTATGAGACAATTGAAAATTCGACGATGATTAATATATATAGCCTATGAGTATCACTAATAATGACTTGCTATTTCTTAATTATTATATTTCACTAAGATCAGCTGGTAATAATTTCTTGGTGGATATGATATCTTTCAGGGTGCAATTAAGTATATTTCCGTGAGGTTATTGGAGAAAAGCATATAAAAAGTATTGTGAGCAATATTTATTCACAGTGATTCATAACTCATAAGCACAATGGAGTAACTGTTACAGTTAGTGAATATTTTTCTTTTTCTTTTTCTTTTTCTTTTTCTTTTTCTTTTTAAAGGAACAATAGAATTTAAACATATGACTCGAATGCTTAAAGTTATACCACTACAATTCTACAACTCAGCGAGAAAATATACATAGTACCAAAAATGATATATTGGTGGATTGACTATCATTTACTCTTTTCACATCTTTAAGACCTCTGAATTAATTATTAAGTTATCAAACAACAAAAACAGAATAATTATTAAGTTTAGTTGCATGCAAAATACCTGTATCTGTACGTATAAGCGACTGTTTGTTTTTTTTTCTTGTTAAAACATTTAAAATTTAATGATCAACGCAAAACAAATTGTATAATGAAAACCAAAGCTAAACTAGTTCAAGCCATTTTCTCATCATCAACCCTTTCAGTTTGTAAGGAGACGAATACATGAGCGAGAGGAATCTCTCTTTTCGAGCTGTTGATGCATGAGCGAAATGTTGTGATGCCGTTGAAAATTTTGTTCTCGCTAAATGAAGTAAACAGAGGTTTGAAAAACCATATCTTAAGCAAGATGGAATCAATTAGATTATGGTTTACATGAATTAGCGACTCAGTTGTGCTTGTCCAATCCGGGTTTGCCATAGATCCAAGGAGCCCCTCCTCTAACGTCAATCCATATTGTGTATATAAACAGATGATTTCTTATTTCATCCGGTTCACCACAAAGCATATAACACTGAGATAAGCCTCATGACCTCATTCTATCCCATGTGAACATCATGTACTTAGCGCAAGCCAAGCCAGAAATGAATAACGAGGCACATATTGAGCTATCTAACCAAATTAACCTAGACCATTCAAGCCTGGGTCTTTTTATTCGAATCTGCTCCCAAGTCTCGGCAACAGAAAAACCCCTGTGATATAATATTCATTCTCCGAGTGTTTCCATAGAACAATGTCGGGTCTTAAATCCTCGTGAGGAAGAGGAGTCGCTAGAAACCTAGCCATTATGTCTGGGAACTATCCACTGCAGTTGCAACGGCTAAGCCATCTAACATTTCCCATTGCTTCAGAAAATGTAGCATTTTGAGCCACTCCCAGAAGGACCACAATTTTGCTGCATTAATATGTAATCTGGACATTTGGGCAAACTCGTTCATGACCTCCAAAACATTTTTGGGAGAGGCTGGAGATCCATCAGTAAAGACTAGGATATTTTCTACAACATTGAGATGATTGAGTTTTTCTTCCTTATAGTTAGGGTGATGATATCTAAACTTCCCTTCCTCACATTGCCTAATTCAACATTATATATGCATCTTTGATCTTGAAGTGTTCTCTGCTAATATATGTTTTTCTTTGAGCGATTGTTTATATGCATGATCATGTCCTTCAGTATACTTATATGATTTTAATCAAGTTTTTCAAATTTGATCTTCCATTTAATATACACTATGTGATATCAAATTCAAGTGATTGTCACAATGTAAGCTCTATAATTTAATTTTTGGATATCTCTGTTTTGAAGTTTTTTTCCCTATGTATTTTAGTATATAAGTGGTATGGGGTGTACCTACTAAAATATAAGGAACTATTTTATTTTACACAAAATAAACTCACATGTATAATTTTTAACCACATATTATATATCTATTGTATAAGTGGTAAAAAAAAAATCTATATTATATGTGGCAAATAAAATAAACGTATAGAGGGTTGTTTCTAGATACAGGTCGTTTTCAAAGTTCAGTTAGGATAGAATCTAAGACAAGATCCTAAGCTAACTCTTTCAGCCAAAGCAAATCTATTTCTTTCTTTTTCAGGAAACTTTCATTTTTATTTTACTATTTATATATATCACCGAAAACTATCTTATTTGACCTTTCAGTCAAATCTCCTAGGAAGATATTTTAGACGTATTCGGACATAATACAAATTTTCGAATATTTTCGATATTTTAGTCATTGCTGTATACGTGAATTCGGGTATTTAATAAAAAATATTTTTCAATAACCAATTCTTTGTATAGTTAAATTAGTGATGCTCAGAAATAATAGTTGGTAAGTTGATACGTTTACCATCATATCTTGTTGATTTTATCAAGTATAATATAATAATATGTGACTAATCTTCGAAGTGACCAATGGAAGAAAGTGTGTGCGGCCATAATTTTATAGTCCAGTATATTTTTTATTTGGAGTTTGATGAGCAGTCCAATAGAAATGGACTACAATATATATAAAAGAAAAAGAAAAATAAATGGAAAGTGAAAGGTCGGTAGATCACATCAGATTGTAATGATTTTATCAGATTAAGTTCATGATTTACATTTTTGATTATGGACCCATTTAGACGAACATTTCTCCTTAAACTCTAAAAATGAATCAACTAGATCCCTTAACTATTGTATCATCTATGGTAGATAGGTATACCGTATACGGTATACAAATAACTCATTCATACGAAATTCGAATGACATAATGGATTGATCTGTTTGCAATCTAAACTCGTTCTATTCTTTTTTTTTGGGTGAATAACATTAATTCATTACGGACCAACTGTTTTGTTTCATAATAATCTAATTATCAATCTGTCGGAGACAACACAAATTTTGCTATCAACAAATTGCATACCAAAAATTTAAATATGATGAACTAAATATACTATAGATCATCGAAGAACGTATTAGCCTGCATGGTTCGTTGTTACCAACTACCAAAAACTCAAAAGGCAGATTACGAGCGTTTATTGTGATATGTAAGATCATATATAGGTCATATTTGAAGCTTTGGTTTTGAAAATTAGTTGACTTTAAAATACTACTGTATTATCCAGGATTGTGATTTCTTTTAACATTTTATATTTAAGATTAAAAGGATTTTTTTTTTATGGTTTCTAACAAATTAAATATGTTTCTTATGTTTTGGTATTTATAATTTAAGACAGTTCTTTTTTTAATAATCTGGAATTAAAAAAAAAAACAACAAGGAGTAGACGTGGATATTAGAATATTCAATGTGTCGAGTAAAATAGTAAATGGCATGTTGGAATTTTTGGTCGATCGGGATCGATTTTAATTACTATGTCTCCGTTCACAAAAATTATTTTGATAACAGAATTCAAACATTTTATATAATAAAAATACAAGAAATTAAGACATTCTTGCTATTCCTAGTTTGACTATATGTGAAAGATTTTTCTTAGGACCAATTATTCCTCAACATCTACAACAGATACCAAAAAAAAAAAAAGGATTGACCTTGGAGTCTTTGGACCGATGTCTCAAATTTTCAAGATATTGGCGTGATATTGACAACCTTTTAATTCGTGGACGGTAAAGTGGTAGCCTCCAAAAAATCGTGCGTCTAATGTATCAATTACTTTTGTTCTCGTGCTTTAGGCATTTTACATAAAACGAATTAATAAATATCGTAAGGTATTAAACCGGCCAGCCAATAGTTAGGATGGGATGGATCATCGTCCACCAATTTACAGTGGTGTCACTATCTTCTACTGTTGATTTTTAGTGGATAAAAAAACTTCAGATAAGAATTTCAATTAAGAACAGCAGCACGTTGACCTTTGCCGGGTGAAAAAAAAAAAACTAAATGGTAAATGCATAGTTTACTATTTGAATAGCTAAACCTACTTGCCTACTAACCCCAATAATTACCCGTTAACGCTAATTATGATTAGTGTTAGAGCGTCAAGTACATACGCACTATGATTCTGACCATCTATATAGTTCAATATATCGCGTCATTATAGAGAAATATACTTTTGTAAATGTGGAGCACATTTTAGCTACTACTATCTTATCCTATGTATTATTTCAAAAACACTGTTACGTATCGTGAATATAATCAATATTAGACCTATTATAAAAGCAATGTATACGTAAATCAACTTCTTTGGAACCAGCGAGGGCAGGGTTTTTGTAAAAAAGTTATTCGGAGTTAGAGACATTATGATTAGAGAAGAGGAAAAATAGGGATCGAGGCACATATATACAATTCATATGCTGACAAAAAAAAAAAAGTGAATAGTGTGAAATGGTTTGTTTGTAAATCCTTGGGATTTGAACAAAAGGCTCTCCCTCACTCCTTCACTCAGTAGACAGTGGACAAGTAGGCATGCATGTGAAACTGAAACCAAAATCAAGTGCTCTTTCTTCTCATTTCTAAATCCAGCTTTTATTCCATCCCTTTTCTATTTTAAAACTTTCCTTTTCCATTTTAGTACCCATTTTCTTATTTGTTTTATCATATAAAATCCTTTTATTCTTTTTGTATATTCGTAATCCAATTTCCTTGACTTTCGTGCCTCCCTTCTCAAACTCCTCAAAAATGATTCTTTTGTTTTTGGATTTTTCTTTGGACTAGGGTCAATGAGTTACTGAGATGACGTCACAAGCCGAAAGGGTGAGGTAAAAAAAGTAAAAAAACGACAGCCAACGGCTTTGATGGGACCCGCATAAGCGGATATCAGATGAGGAACATATGATTAGTTTATGTGATAGAAACAGGTCGTCTGCCACTTGTCGTGCATCTATAGAGACACGTGTCAAGGACGGCGCCACCAACCAGACAATGGGAGCTGGATTGCTGCAGAAAGACTTAAGAACATCTTCCTCTGTTTTACTCTTCTCTTTATTTTTGGGTTTTTTTATAATGTACAAACAGACACGATTCGTCATGTTTAATGGCCAACGTTCGTTCCTTTATGTTTACTATAAACCTGGAAAAAAATTTTTTTAATAATTTAATGAAAAGAAATTTTTGGATTGTGATTTCCAGTGGATCTAAGACCTGGGACTATCAATTTTGTATTCCCTATATTACATTATGAATTTTGATGCGGTGGTATATTGAGTGAGATTTACGTAGTAATCCATGAATGTACATTCTTTTTCAAAAACATATCCATAAAAATGTACATGCGTATAAGCTATACTTAGTTAATGTAGTAATAGTTAATTTCTTTATCCCTATATGTTTTTTCCTTGCGTGTCTTACAAATATGTTATTAAAAAAGAGAGACACATTTCAGTTACCAGAACCAGATCAAGCAAACATATAGCTAAAATTTAAATTTCCTCATTGAATTGTTAAAATTACATTTTTCGTCAACAGCATACTTTATGCATACAGTACAAACCAGGAGAGTAGTTTATAATATCTATACTAGGTTAATATTTTTTAAAAAAAATATATACTTGGTTAAATTAGTAGACTAGTTTAAAATATTTATTATAAATCAAAATCAGATAATATATTAATATTAAAAATTGGTATATTTAGAGCATTTTATTGCTAACGTAGCTAATGTCACATAAGAAATCGCTAATCTTCATATATAAAGATAAAACAAAAATGAAAAATATGTTGTTTTCTAATATTGTGTGATGTAATAACTAGTAAACAATATAAGATAATTGAAAGAAAAAAAGTTGGATTGTGCAGTAACTGCCGATAAAGTGGAGAAGCTTGGAAAAACTTTAAACAAAAAATTGCGGTTAGATAGAGAGAGAGAGAGAGAGAGAGAGAGAGAGATAGATAGAGCCGTCCAAAAACAAGGCGTAGATGTCTATCCCACGCGCAATGAAACCCTTGCTCCATCTCCATCTTCTTCTTCCTCTCCCTCTCCTTATATCATCATTTTGCACCCACATGACACACACTTCCATTTATATAAATAAGCATATTCACATCATAAACCTATATATACACACTCTAAGATTTCTAGATGGTCCATATACATGTGATCTAATTAATCAAAAGCCAATCTCTTGTCTTGTTATATAAACACTCATCATTCAATCCACAACAGAGATTTCAAGCTCTCCTCTCCTTCTTCCTTTTGCTACCCTTTTTCAGATCGTTCTGGTAGAAATCGCTTACAAATAACGTAATATTTCCCACAAGCCCTTCGTCCAATCTATATTAGCTCGTAAGTTTTAACTCACTATTCCTTTTTAGTTTTTTTTTTTTATCTACACACAAAATAAAACCATGATGATATGTATCATGCATGGGCGTTTCTGTTTTGCATTTTTCATCATATATATAGAGTATGGGATATATCGTTTTGTATATGGGGTACGTTGTATGAAGATTCATATCTTGAATAGTATACAAATATGTGAATGTCTGGACATTGACAACAAAATTTAGAGTAAACTAGAAACTGAAATGAATGGTGGGGATTTCGAAATCTATGTTTTTTTCAACGAAATTATTGTTTCTTAGAAATTAATTGCTGTTGCACCATTAAAATTAATAATATAGGTTGTATAGGGATATAATCTCAATAAAAGAGTGTGTAATACACTCAAAGGAACATCGACCTCAGTGACTTCCACCCGTCAAGCTTTTCGGCAATATATCCATTTTATATGATTATCTTCGATATACAATATGAATATATATAGTTCTTGTATATTTTAGGTCTTAAAATACCAACTTATGTTATGTTATATAGATATTTTTATATATAATATAGTATAGTGTATAAACTTTGAATCTCTTCGTCTAAAAGCATCGTTCGGTTTGTACAAGGCGAAACAAACACTTAAACCTAATGTTTTCTGAAAAATGGAAATCCAAACACTTTCACTATCAAACTTTTGTTATTATTTTTTTCTTCAAAATAGTAAGGGCTCCTCCATTGTTGAGTGTGGTCCCATGGAAATACATCATAACCATCATCAGAAACATATAATAGCTATCGCCTCAAGCTTAAAGATCTAAGATTTTGGATATAATATCCATCTACATCTCAATTCATATATGTGTGTGCATATATTTATAGATATTTAATATATTATCATCTGTGTCCGTGTGTAACATCACTATCATTACCCAACACAGCTTTTGGAATTTCATTGGACCCAAGAGCCATTCGATCTCTTTCTTATAATTAAATATAAGAAGCTTGTAATAGGCTTTGGTTTTGGTCCCAAAAACAAAACTTTAAGGTTGTGCCTTGTTTGTCTAAGGTTTTCGCAATAGCTTCCAAAAAGACAAGCTTAAGTTTAAATACAATACATTTTGCTTCATTTCATTCTTCTCTCTCATTTCTCCATCTCGTTTCTTACTCATTTCTCTAACACTTTCCGGAATTATATATATTTACAGGATCGTTTTGGATGGATAACATAATGCAATCGTGTATGCCACCGGGATTCCGATTTCATCCGACAGAGGAAGAGCTCGTGGGTTATTACCTAGATAGGAAGATCAATTCAATGAAGAGCGCTTTAGATGTCATTGTAGAGATTGATCTCTACAAAATGGAGCCGTGGGATATTCAAGGTAAGCAACGTGGATTTTGTATAATGATTATCAATAAGTAATCTTTTGCATGTAACGGCACTACATTGTTTACTTAATATGATCTTTGAAAACCAATAATATGCGATGAAGTTGATTGGCATGCGAAATGAATGGGAAGCCTACTTTCTTTGACTTGTAAGATTTCATAAACGTGAGTGTGAAAAGAATATTACAAAGAAAAATTTAAGAGATGTAGTACAATCATAAATCATTATACCTCCTTTGAAATTAAACTCGTTGAATTTTTGGTTGAAAGTGGGAAAGTAGAATCATATCATATACTAGCCCAAATACAATTCACCACATCATTTTCAAATTTCTTTTTTGATATTGATATGCCAATATTTTGTGATGTAAGAAAATTTCTGACATCAATATTTGGTGTTGCATTGCAGCGAGATGCAAACTAGGGTATGAAGAGCAAAACGAGTGGTACTTCTTTAGCCACAAGGATAGGAAGTACCCGACCGGGACTAGGACCAATAGAGCCACGGCGGCTGGGTTCTGGAAGGCCACCGGTAGAGACAAGGCGGTGCTTTCAAAGAACAGTGTCATAGGAATGCGGAAGACACTTGTATACTACAAAGGTCGAGCCCCTAATGGAAGAAAATCCGATTGGATCATGCACGAATATCGCCTCCAAAACTCCGAGCTTGCCCCGGTTCAGGTATACATTTAAAGTAGTACAATATTCATCTCGGATCAACTTAACTCTATACCATATCTACAATCAATAACCGTTTATTTGTGAACTATAGGAGGAAGGTTGGGTGGTGTGTCGAGCATTTAGGAAGCCGATTCCAAACCAGAGGCCATTAGGTTACGAGCCATGGCAGAACCAGCTCTACCACGTTGATAGTAGTAACAACTACTCATCTTCAGCGACAATGAACACGAGTCATCATATCGGTGCCTCTTCATCGAGCCATAACCTTAACCAAATGCTCATGAGCAATAATCACTACAACACCAATAATGTATCCTCATCGATGCATCAATATGGCAACATCGAGCTCCCGCAGCTGGACAGCCCGAGCTTGTCGCCGAGTTTAGGAACTAATAAAGATCAGAATGAGAGTTTCGAGCAAGAAGAAGAGAAGAGCTTCAACTGTGTGGATTGGAGAACACTAGATAGCTTGCTTGAGACACAAGTCATCCAACCACAAAACCCTAATGTCCTTATGTCTTCGTTTGAAACGCAGTCGTATAATCCGGCACAGAGCTTCGAACCTTCCATGCATCAAAACTATAATCATGAGGTCGAAGCTAATATTCATCATTCTCTCGGATGCTTCCCTGACTCGTAATTAAAAGAAAATCTTATATATATACTATATTGATTTGTTTCTATGATTTAATTGTTCCATCTGGAGAATAACATTTATAACTGTCTATTTGTAAAAGAAGTGTGTGTTTAATACGTAGAGATTTCCTGGTGAATTTCACAAAGGTGGAATGTTTTTTATTATCCCTTGGTGTTTTCTATTCATATTTATTTGTTTACTCGATCGAATTTGTAAGTCATCCACTGATTCTATAAGAAAATGTGCTCATAATTATACAACAATGCACGCCAGATCTATATATGATGGCCTACTAGTTAGGAGAACCTGTAAAATGTGCTCATAATTCAAACCTCAATCAGTGGCAACATATATATATCATACCACAATGTACGATTTGAATTCAAATTATATGCTCGCCATGTGGTATTGTATATTACAAATGTCATTGACATGTAAAGACAATGGATAAATAAATAAAACTAACCCTTAAAAAAAAAAAGGATGGACGAAAATCTTACGTAGTTTGATACTATTATTTGATCAGAAAAATAAAATAAAAACTAATAATGAAACGATTAACGGTTAACCCTCTCAGGAGCTCCGAGGTTTCCATCTCGAAGAAGTTTAGAAACCTCTGGATAGTACAGAAGGTCTAGAGATTCATTAAGAAAAAGCGAAAGGACACGTTTTCCTCCACCTTCGTTTTTGCTTTCGTGTTCATGAGTGAGAGAGAAATTGAAATTGAAATGCCATTAAAAAATCTGCTCATTTGAAACGAAATCTCTCAGATCTAATCCCTCTCTCTCGTTCAAGAAAACCTCGAGATCGAACATTCAGATCGTTGATAGATGAATTAAAGGATTCTTGTTGAAACTTCCGTCGCTCTTGTTGTTGCAATTCGGTGATGGCTCCGACACGGAATCTAATCAGAGACGAAGAGCTTGGAGCGATATCGGACGATGACGATTCGCCATCGGGAAAGCGATCTAAACTCGATCGGTTCCCTCTTAGCCGGTGGGAGCTCGCGGTTTCTCTCGGCGTCTTCCTCGTCTTCTCCTCTGGACTCTTCTGCATCTACATGACCATGCCTGCTGCAGAATTCGGCAAGCTCAAGCTCCCAAGAAGCATCGCTGATCTCCGCTTGCTCAAGTAAACTAAAAGTTCTCCCTTTACTTTCGTAATCTAAGATTGTTAATCGCTTCGTTGCTGATAGTGTCAATATCAAAAGTTTGGATTAAGGGTTTGAAATAACGAAAGCTGTGATCTTTTTTGTTTTCAGAGACAATCTAGCGAACTATGCGAATGAGTATCCAACGCAGTTCGTGTTAGGGTACTGTGCGACCTACATTTTCATGCAGACCTTCATGATTCCAGGGACCATCTTCATGTCACTTTTAGCTGGAGCTCTCTTTGGGGTTATCAAAGGTGTTATCTTGGTTGTTTTCAACGCAACCGCAGGTGCTACTTCTTGTTTCTTTCTCTCTAAGTTGATCGGCCGGCCATTGATTACTTGGCTATGGCCTGACAAACTGAGATTCTTTCAAGCTGAGGTAAAAAAACTTCTTTTGCTCAGTAACCTTTTCGAAAGATTCTTCATTTGGTGGTGGTAATGATTACTTTGTATATTTATTTTTCAGATTGGTAAGCGTAGAGATAAGCTTCTGAACTATATGTTGTTTCTGAGGATAACACCAACACTGCCGAATCTATTCATCAATTTGGCTTCTCCTATAGTCGATGTGCCTTTTCATGTCTTCTTTTTGGCGACACTGGTCGGTCTCGTTCCCGCTGCTTATATAACCGTCAGAGTAAGCCCCTTTTTTTTCCTCCCGATGTGTGTCCTTTCTCTTTTGGCATCTGCTTCAATGCTTGGTCTTTGTATTGCAGGCTGGTCTTGCTATTGGAGATCTCAAATCGGTGAAGGATCTCTATGATTTCAAGACGTTGTCGGTGCTTTTCCTCATCGGGTTTATCTCCATACTTCCAACAATACTGAAAAGAAAGAAGATTTACGAATAACCAAGGAGAAGTATCTTTACAACACACTGGCTTGCCTAACCTTCGATGCCATAAGCCTTGCAGAGGACAAGAATGCACTTTTTTAACTGATTAGAGGACACAACAGAACAAAAATGGTGATTCGTTTACTTGGCACTTCGTCTATAGTGTTTTTTTTTTTTTTGTCTTGATGTCTTTTCCATGTGAGAGTAGAGTTGAGGAAGAGATTATAGAAGCAATTCATTTTTTTTGGTTTCCCATTTCACAAGATGAGAGACCATCGAACAATTGCTGATACAATTTTGAATCCAGATTATTATTTATTGTTCTTTATATCCTTCCAGAAAGAATCAAAGCATTGAAAACAGGAACTAGAAAGAAACATTTCTCTTAAAATATTATATTCGAAGAAACTCGGTTCTCAACAACACAGAACAACTCGAAACAAAGCAAACTCATGACATTATTTTAGTTAGATACTACTAGTTCTCAAAAGCCACACCATGACAACAACAAGCTACTCCCTCTGTAAAACGACAGATTTAGTTGAGCAGAAGTTGAATACACAAAGTCAAAGTTAGGTCAACTTGAAACCACCACCAACAGGTTTGTGCAACTGGTAGGTCTGGCTCGGCACAACTTGAATCACACCTGGTTGTTCTGCGACACCCCCAAATCCCCAAAAATCACATGAGAAAAACAGAGCAAGAATTAAAAACATTGGTCAAGTTAAGACCTTTTATCATGTTTTTCCTAAGCCAACATACTCGAAATCATGCATTCATGACTATATAATTCTACTTCTACCAGTTCAAGATCTCATGTGCCAATCTCAACCTGGCGGAAACATTGAAATATCACAGTTTAAGAAAATGGTATCTCCGAATATATTGTGATCAACATCAATTGGGTATGCACAAGTCACAACATTTTTCATTGTTTCGACTGTATTTGATGGAAAAGTTCACAACCAGACAAAGAACTTAAATCAAGCAAACATTGTGTATTTCCACATTTCAAATCCAACTAGAAAAGGCTACTGGATTCTTGTGCATTCATCTGTTCAAAAGCTGTCTAAGTCAAAGTAATGGATCAAACAAGGATTCTGATGAGAAAGCAAAAAAAACCGTACTTGAGATATCAGCAACTTGCTCAGGTGTGAGCTTAGCTGAGAAACCAGAAGCAGCTTCCTTGTAGCTGTAAATCAGAGCGTCCTTTGCAGCTTCATCACTATTGATCAGCCACAAGAAATAAACATAATCAATTATCATTTCTTATACGCCTCCCAATAGGCTCCACCGATCAAATCGATCATTTCAAAGTCGAAACAACCAATCATAGTTAAACAATAAAATATCCTCTTCACCTATTTTCAGAGAAACAAACCCTAAATCAAAATCGATCACACCCGAAAATCATCACAGCCACGAACAAAAACCACAGCAAAACTCATCTCACTGAAATCGAGAGTGAAAGGGTTCTCGGAGAAAGAAAAAAAGTTTGGTTTTTTACAGACCTGCCGAGAGCGGAGGAAAGGGTACGGAGATGATAGTCTTGAGGTTCCTCATCGGTGGGCTTCTCGGTGTAGATGATGTGAACCTTCGCCTCGGACGTTGCTGCTCCGGTAGATTCAGCCATGATGATCGGAGCAAGGAGCGATAAGAAGAAGACGACGACGATGATGAGGTTCTTCAGGTAGACTCTTGTTCCAGATGTTTGCATTTCTCTCTTCTTCTTTTTTTCTTTTTGGGATAAAAAAGGTGAAATACGCGTGACGTGACTTTTCCCCGTTTATTTCATTTTATAAACCGACTCACAATGGACGGCCTCAACTGATTAAACTCAGAATCTGACGGCTTAAATGTGTCGGCCTCGATATGATACTATTTCATACGTTATTAAAAACACTAAAATAAACAATCGAAAAATTGAGCCTTCCACAACAAGCCCATGGCCCCGTAAACAAGATTGAACTCTTTAACTCGGCCCATGCACAAGATTGAACTCGTCAACACAAACGAATGAGAAAACCTTGGGAAACACCATGCATGTAATAGATGTAAATATACATTTTATTATAAATCAGCTAAATTACTAGTCATTTTGGTTTTCACATGTTATAAAAAAAAAAAAAAACTGAAAAATCAAACAAACTAAACCCCCTACCCGTTGCCATATTGCGAAATTACAATTAGCGACGGCTTTAATATTCTGAACTTTGAACACCTAGAAATTAATTTATACCCACTCATTATTTATTAAAATTTTCCCCTCTCACCTCATTTTTAAAGTTTGATACGCCTCAAAGCCAAGTAGGCCAACACTCTATAACCAACAAACATGAAAAACAAAACGCTGACGCTCGTCCATAGCCCAATGTCTCCGACCACTTCCTCCTCCATAAACCGGCACCCAGCCGTCATCGTCGCCGCTCCTTGCGTTCTCTTTGGCTCGCATCCAAACATCGCCAATATCTCGTCGCCATTTCCGTATTGTACCGCTATCAATAGACGGTAACAATAAAACGTCGTGGAAACATATTTCATCCACACCATTCCGGATGGCACTTTGTTGACGTAGTAACCACCGGTTAAAACAAACGCTAGCATCGTTACCGTCACGATCGTGGACGCTTTTTTCGCGTCCATGATGGCTGCGCCAAGGGCAAGTCCGAGTCCTTGGGAGGCTAAAACGTATAGCAATAGCACGGAAAGGGTGAGGAGGAAAGGGCCAAGCCCTGGGCGTAGACCGACCATCCAGTACGTTAGCGTCAAGAACGCTGCTGGGAGAACTAGTTCCATGGAGAGCGATCCAATGACGTGAGCCATGAAGTAAGATGAGAGTGTGTACATGCCGGACGCGCGTTCTCGAGTGAAAATCGCGCGTTCTTGCGGAAACGTGAAGACCGCGTTAAATGACGGAAGTACCCCCCAGAAAATGGATATGAAGAAGAGTAGTCCTAATCGATCCTGTATTATCAACATTATCGTTAGGAAAAACGCCAAACCCAACCAATAATGGTTATTTTCTTTTGTTATGTTATGATTAACAATGTTTTGTGATATACTTACGTGTACGTCACGATAATCAGAGTGCCACCACATGAGACTACAGAGTAGTGAAGCTGAGACGACTTGGAAAACGCGAAGTACATCGAAGGATTCATGGCGCCGTTCTTTTATAAGTCTGTGGAGGAGAATGCAAAGTTGGCTGAACCATGTTGCGACACCGGACATTATTCCACGGACGTTTTTTCGCGTTTTCACAAAACGTGCGTTCTCTCCAGGAGAAGGCGATGCGTCGATGCAGGTTTTGACGTTTGGGGCCAGCATTGTATCGTAAGCAACCGCCAGCGTTTGTCTCACGTTTGGCTTTTCCCGTTCCGTTACACCGTCAATCTGACAAACTCCTGCATAGGTTAAGAAATCTCAATCAGTTCAGAGAAGTTACGTATAATAATCGAATATTTTTGGGTAAATCAAGTAAAGACAACAGAGTTATTTTCGTGTCTAACCACTAGTGCATAACAAATATCTATGACTCGATAACTCGGATAGCAAAATTAATAATCCAAAAGATCCAGGGTGGTCGATTAATTAATCAACCAATCAATTTCTTATTTTGTATCTCTAAAACTATATATTAATGAACCGCTCAAGTTATCATCCAAATAGGCGAAAGTTAATTGGTCCATGGAATAATTTATGAAATGTCCTAAATATAAAAAGGAAAAGACAATTCAAAGTGGCATTGGACCGAACAGAGGTGAGGGCGAATCAACCAATCGTCTTCTCTAGACCGACCAAACAAGTATATATTTTAAGAGGCCTTGACACTGTATTGGATCCCTTTTTACTAATTTAACAAAAGTATTTTATCTTTAAATTAATAAATTGACTAATTAATAAGTAATGGAAATCGGATTTGCAGTAAAGCAGACCAATCAAGGTGGAGAGGCGAGACAGTCCACCCAAGAAAGCATAAGGTCGCCACTAAGGTTCTTAATTTTAGCTTCTTCGTTGATTCCAAAAATAATTTAAAATGCAAAAGCTTGAGCATCAAATAATCTAGTATTTGAATTTAACTTTCGTATGCAAAATAAGCCGACTAGTTATTAATTCCTACCACGTGTTTAGCTTTCCTTTTCTTACTTATCAATGGGATTATCAACAGGATTAAAAGTGAATTTTGGGGAACAAAAGTTAGAGGAAGTCAATAAATAAATGAACAATGCATTGTCAAATACTCGACAAGTGTAATCATCAAATGTCATAAGCTAGCTTTTGAAAAAGCAATAATTTTGGAACAGGAAATTTAATTTATGTTGTTCTTTTCTTTCAAATTGATCAATAAGTTAGGGCAAGTGGAGTTTACTGTTGTACTTTGACGTAGAAAGCAATATCTAACCTTTTCTGATGAAAATATAGTAAATATTTTTGAAGAATGAATTAGTCAAACAAGATTCTTGCTCGGTACATCATGTGGTTATCAACTTTCCAGCCATGGAAATATCACATACATGCACACACACATAAATTTATATGTATTGTTATATATTGTATATATTCATGGAATAGATCGAATGGTCATGTGGATGGTTGGTCCAATAAAATGGGACTTTTTCACAAAGATAATAATACAAAGAAAGATTGAATGTGAAGCATATGGTTCGTGGAGACAAAGAACTTAATACCCACCAAATTACAAAATTAGATCCAAATACTAATATTATATGCCATCGTGCGCAACAAACTATTTCTTTTCTTTATTTATATTTTTTTCAGTAAAATCTATTTGTATGTGCCTTTTTCAAATCCCCATCTTATTATTTCCTTCTTACTCTACTACCTATGGCGTCACCAGAATATACATACCATGTGCGTGCATATGTATAATACTCCACCCATATACGTACATGTGTGACGGTTTGTCATAATTAATAAACACCAAACAGAAAAGGAAAGTCAACGACGAAAACCAATACAGACTTGTGAGATTTGTTTGGTCTTGGGTAACACAAATTAGTCATTAATTCTCTCTTAACAATCCCCAGGAAAACATTAAATCAACCGTGTGTATGTGTGTGTGGATCTGTGATGCATGTCTCTAGCTATATACTCCGATTAAGTCTTTTTTGCCTAAAAGCAGAAATATTTAGAAAAATATTTTTTTACAAAAAAATAACATTTAATATATAGAATAAATATATTTTAACCAATCATGAAAAAAATTCTAAAATATAATTGGTCACACACTCTTCAATAAATGTAAAAGCTGCATTGGATTTTGAAAAAAACTTATATTTTGAAACCCATAAAAACCTTCAAAAAAGACTTAGAAACAGATGGAGTACTATATAGATATGGACCAGGTATGAATATTGTCGTGAGTACCACTTGGTGAATTATTAAACGAACCTAAGTTTGGTCCACGTCTTTTATATGCACGAAACGTCAAAACACTCGTACCACTATTTGGTACTTACTCCCTTGTTTTGGATAAAGCAAGGACAAATTCGAAAATTAACGTGTCCTATGGATGTCTTTTTAGGTTAAAGATTGTAATTTCCCTATAAATTCATTTTCATTTCCTATATTAGAAAGTAATATACTTATTCTTATATATTCGGAGAAAAGTAATTAATCGACCAAAATGTAAAATACTCGTGACGAATTCTTTTAGTCGCGATAGGACTCAAAAAAACATTGAAAGTGAGATAAGAGTAAAGAATATCCAATTCCCGACGAATAGGTATTTATTGCTTCGATGAGGATCGAGGGAGGGGAAGTGAAAACCACGCGCTAGATGCGAGGGTGCGATTGGGTTCTTTTAGGCGGTTACCCATTAAAGTAAAAGTTTCCCAAATCAAGGATGCATGGAAATACGGAAGTGCAGACCATTCGGGGAAACACGCGCCTAAGTCGACGCGTGGAGCTCAAAAGCCACACAAAAACTTAAAAAGAGAGAGAGAGTGAGAAGACTGCTTTGATTACAACAATTAAAAAGAAGGTTGTTTTTATTAGTTGGAAAAGAAAAAGAGAATAAGAATTATTGCAAAACAGAAAAAGATGTTAAAGATAAAATGAAAAAAAAAAATAAAGTTTGTATAGTGCGAAAAAAGAAGAACTAGTTTTTTTTTTGAAAAAGTTGGATAAAGAGGAAACAGAAAACACAACAAACCAGGGTTCGAAAGCCGTACGTCATCTTGTAACACACCATTAGACACGTGGTGTTTTTCTACTAACCCGTTTTCTTTAATAAAGAGCATTTTCTTCTGTTTATTATCCCCACTCCCCACCCCAAAATAAAGAAAAAAAGCACGGTTTTTATAGTGTAAATGTGTAATGCGATAAGGTTTTTATATAAAAGTAAGGAATAACATTTATTCAGATGATATAATATGCCAAAATTTAGACCCAAAAATCTGTGGCATACATATCATACTCGAAAAGAGAGAAAGAAAGACAGAACACGTATCCCCTATTGCCCATAATTATTAACATAAAAAAGCCACCCTTCAATTATCAACTTTACTTTTAAAAATTAGAACCTTTAGTATAAACAATTATTTGAAAAAAAAAAAACCGGTGAGAAGAAGAAGAAGAAAAGATGCTTGACAAGTCCCTTTACCATAATAGAAAATGTGTTTTACTACTAATATAACGCTGCTACTCTCGCGAATAACTAGTCGTAGACTAGCGAGCGCTTTGTTTAAACTCCAAAATAACAAAGCTATAACCATGTAATTAGTAGGACTCTGAACACATAGAGCCATCACGATGACCAGAGTCAACGAGAGACACATCATAGCGAAGACTTGTGTAGTTCTCATCGTACGTCGACGATAACGATCATAAATATGGCATTTATTACTCTCTTTTTTTGGGGTCGAGCTGTTACTTTCATAGTATTTCTCTATACAAATATCTTACCTCCTCACATGAGTATTAATGGAGTATTATGCATGGTTACAGTACCAAAGATCATATACGTATCACATACACATATAAGACAACCCAAAAAAAAAGTTTATATTTAAATTTTTTGTCCTATCATCAGTCAATTTCGTGTAAGAATACTTTTTACACGATATATACCATTTAAAGATTTTAATGTGAAACGAGAATCATAGGTCTAATCATGTAGCTAGTGAGATATTCTGTTTTTTTGTTCTTTCTCAATCAAACATGTTAATAAGTTAATAATGCGTGTGTTAGTACGTAGTACTACACACTATCTATAAGAGTCATGGTGTTAATTAATTAAAAGCTGGAATTTACAAATTTGGATTTGAAAATGGGAACGTACCGTTAGCAAGATCGAGAAGGAAATCAGCCGGATTCATTGGAAACGCCGGCGAGAATCCGACGGAATCGAAGTAAGCCATGGCGTCTCTTCCTTGTCCAAAGAACAAACACTTTCCTTCGCTAAGAAGGAGCACAGTATCAAACATCTGGAACACACGGCTCGACGGCTGGTGAATCGACGTCACCACCGTCTTTCCTTTCCCGTGAGCCAACCCGGCGAGGGTCTGAACCAGCCGGAGAGCCGCCGTAGCGTCGAGCCCCGACGTAGGCTCGTCGAGGACAAGAAGGCTCGGGTTGATGAGTAACTCGTGAGCGATGCTCACTCGTTTCCTCTCGCCCCCCGAGATCCCTCTGATGAAAGTGTTTCCCACGACCGTGTTCTCGCATTTGCCGAGCCCCAGCTCCGAGATCACCGACTCGGCGGCTTTGATCTTGTCGTCTCTTGTTAAACTCCGAGGGAGACGGAGCAAGGCGACGAAAACTAGGGTTTCGCGCACGGTCAAGTGTGGGTAGAGGAGATCGTCCTGCGCGACGAAACCAGTGCGTTTCAACGTCTGTTTCGTTAGCTTCGCGTCGTTGGCGAGTATTTTCCCGGTGAGACCAGGTCCATGGAGTCTCCCTGCGACTGCGTTTAGCAGCGTCGATTTACCGCTTCCCGATGGTCCAAGAACGGCCATAAACTCGCCGGGTGACACCATTCCGGTGACTCCGCTAAGTATCGTCCTCTCCTCCGTTGATCGAGTCTCATCGGACGGTTTGTGTTCTAGTCCCAACAACCTCTTGAGTTTCCCTGAGTCGCCGGATTTGCCATGGATCTTCACTCGGTAACAAACATCGACGAACTGAAAAAAAAAAAAAAATTACGAGTCAAGTCAAAGTGAGTCAACAATGAATCAGTGAGTGTTTTTAAAAGAAGAAAATTCAAAAATGGAAACCGATATTAAAAGTTCGAAATCTGGATTTGTTGATGTGTGTGTGTGTGTGTTATACCTTGAGGGTTATTGGGAAACAAGGAGATGATGATAATAATGAGCAAGGCTGATCACGAGGATCTTGAGGGAGACGAGCTGATAAATCAGGACCGTTCATTTGATTTTCAACGCCGTCAAAGCCTGACATTATTGTTACTTGCTTCTTTTCTTTTCTTTAATACACAAAAAAAAAAAAGTTTAAAAATTCAGACGGCAGAGTTAAACGGAGTTTAGAGAGAGAGAGAGAGAGGTGAATATGGAGAAGGCTGAAGATCGGGGGGTGAGATGCCGAGTGCCTCTATTTATGGGAGACGAAGTGGGACGAGAAAAGCAAGTGGATGCCACGTCAGCAGAGTGATGTACATTGAGAAAATAACACGTGGCAAAACGTATAATGCCAGCTGGCGACTGCTGAAAGGAATCGGGTCGTTGGAAGGGGAAAAAAAAAAAGAAAGGTGTTTTTATTTTTCCTTCTTTCTCTCCTTTAGTGAAATTTGCCGCCTTAAAATTCTCTTTTTTTTTCAGCCCTTTCTTTTTCGGATTGTTATTGTGTTACTTTCTTTCATCTCGAATATACCTCTTCTCTTTACAGAATACAGGTTTCAATTAAGTGTCTTCCACTCTAATTGTCAAAATGAGAATCACCTGATCTTTTATTTTTGGCTATAAAGGAAAAAACACATTCAGAGGACGATCCATTCGTCTTGATGTAAATTAACATATGTGTCAGGATGTGTTTAGTTTCTTATTCAAGTTAATGCCTGCGTCACCTGCTTTCTTCTTGTTTCGTTTTGTAATTTGTACAAGCAATAAATACACATCCAAAATTTTCTATATAATGAAAAGATAAATGTAGAGAGATCCGGCTGAACAAAATTTTCCTCCAACACAGTCTCGAATCAAATAAATGTAAATGTTTTCCTCTAAATCTATTAATATGTTTATCTCAGAAACAAAATTTAATATTGGAAAATTAAAATAAACTATAAGATTACGAAAAATATTATTTTGTTTGTAAAAAGACAATAACTGGTTAAATAACCAAAATTGAGTCATAAATGTTATTAAATTACTATAAATTTATTTATAACTGAAAAGAAAATTAACTTTTTGAGAGAGGGTTGAACAAAAAATTTTCTTTAATGTTTTCTATAAATAATAGTAATATATATCTGAAGTGTATTAATATCTTTAACCAACAAACACAATATTTTCTTATAAAATTAAAGAATCAAGAAATAATTAAATAATCAAATATAACTGTAATTAACTACTATTATCATTTAACTATTTTATAACTTTCATATTTTATTTTTAAAGAAAAACATTATTTATTTTTATTATGTAGTTATTTCCATCCAAAAGGTTTTTCACTCAATAAATATAAAATATATGCAGTAAAAATATCAAAGTCAATTTAGAAATCTATTATGAAAATAGAACTGAAATAAGGAAAGTTGAACAAACTTTCATCCAAATTTTTTTAAAGTAATATGAATATTTTATCTAAATCTATTAAAAAACTTTCACAAGCAAATAAAATATATTATTGGAAAATTAACATTAAATAATGAATTACGAAATAGTATTATTGTTATTGAAATATTTATATATAAACACAAAATGGTTAATCAATCAAAATTAAATGATAGATGTAATAATTAATGGTGAATCAATTTATAAATGAAATCAAAAGTGAAAAGAGAAGTTTGAACAATTTTTTATAAAAGTTTTTAAATAAGTAAAAAAAAAGCTAAAATATATTAGTATCTTTAACCAGCATATAAAATCTCTTATTAAAATAAAACGAAATTTAAAATATAGTGAAAATGCTGAAATAGTAAATAATAAAAATTAAATTATGAAGAAATTACATATAATAATCTATAAATATATCGATATAGAAACATAGCACATGACCAAATCTAGAATGGACAAATCTTGTTAAATGTGTTAAGAGTGAAAAAATATTCGAATATGAAAGAATCACGTTACACATCGAAAAGTCGTACTGAGTCAAACGAAAGAAAGAAACTTATCGATGGCTCCTAGCCGAATGTTCCTTGAAACCGGTGGATCAACTCAATTAGGGTACGAAGACTACAACTCGATAAGAGCAAAAATGTTTACCCCCCAAAAAACATACGTATCTGTATTAATATTCTGCGTGGCTCGATTTGACAAGGCATGTGTATCTGTATATAATTTGGAACACTGATATATACTGTTTATTGTTTTTGGTAATAATCTGGAACACTGATATATACTGTTTATTGTTTTTGGTAATAATTTGTAATGAACAAAGTTGTAACATGATGTATATTGTAAGTTCTATGCATCCGTGTGATGATGATGCATCTCCATGCATGTATCTGGTGAAGAAGACGTGCGTTTATGGGGATGTACGGGTGGTGCGTTTCAGAGCCGTCACGACACCGTTTTGAAGACCGAATTCTCAATAATCTTTCCGTATGGAAATATCCCCGATTGAGTTGGGTAACAAGCATTGACCGTGACGTGACTGTGATTGTACAAATAACAAAATTATCTCAAAAGTCAAAGATCGTATTAGAAGAAGAAAAGGAATAGATTTTCTCGGGATCATTTCAGTACTTCGTCAAAGCGACAATGCACATAAAACACAAACTAGTGAACTACAATGAATGGTGCGAACTTGGCAGTTTCAACTTTCAAATGGGTCCCACTGGTAAAACTGACGACGGCGACGCGTGTCGCTCGCACGTGATGACCCACTCAGCATTGTCCTTTCTTTTCTCAACTCAGATCCAATTTTGTGTCATTCGTCACTGTGTATGTGTGTGTGCGCGCGCGCGTGTCACTGTGCTCCTCTCCTTTCTTCGAAGATAGGTTTGTTCTCGCTCACCTTCCACGACGGCGCGTTGGTAAAACTCGCCGTGTTAAAGTAAAGGTGAGAGTGAGAGAAATGGAAGATTTATTTATTTTTAGTAGTGTACAGAGAATATGGACCACATGATCCACTTTTATGGCCATGAGTCATGACGAACGAGCGAGCATCCCCTTCTCCCATTTTCTTTTGAGCACACTTTATTATATGACAATCACGTCACGGCAGTATAAATTTATTTGGCTTCTTCTTTCAAAATTTTATTTTCTTCTATCGTACGGTTTCTTCTCTGTTATTTAGTCTGTTTTAGTTTCTTTCCCAAATATAGTCGATATTTCTGAATTTGAAAAAGAAGCCTCGACGTCTACCACCACCTCCATTTCCTCGTAAACTACATTTATGTGTCTTAGATTTGACAATTTAGTTTTAAAATTAGAGTACAAGTTGTCAAATTTAATTTAGTTAGTCCTCATAAATTTACATTTCTGTGTCTGTCTCTATGATATTCTTTTCATAGTAAATTTCAAGACGCAATAATTAATTTGAAAGTCATGTAATTGAGCGATTTAATTTCATAAAAGTTTTTTTTTGTCAACAATTTCATAAAAGTTTTTGATTAACTTTCTCTAAAACGTTATAGAATTGGGCCTCAGTCTTTCAACTTATTCTGGGCATGTTACTTATTAATGAACTAGCTGGGCCAAAATTGGATATAGAGCCCAACACCTATATCATGTTGAAATCAGTTTCTCGTTAGAAAAGGAAGACGGAATCCAAGACCTAGCGTAGGGAAAAAGTAAAACAGAGCCGCATAATCAAAAACTTGAATTACAAGAGAATACACAGAGGGAGAGTGAGCAACTGAAAGAGAAGAGACAAGAGATAGCAACCGAGGAAAGTTCCAGTCTTCTTTGTAGTGTATTGAGATTCAAGTCTTATTCTTTTGTTCCAAATTGTGTCTTGTACAAGCACAAGGGAAACGCTGGTTAGTGTGTTTGTGTAATTGTAGTGGCAGTTATGAGACACGTTCTCATCCGAGACGTACATGTTATGTGTTAAGTACCTAGTGATTAGATTTTTGTGCTTTTAGGTTTTATCTGTCTCAAAGATAAACTAAATCGAATAAATACTTTAACAAATGTGTTGGCTTATAATTAAAATTTGACATCTACAATAATATGACAAGTATACAATGAATACTTCGATAGACAATAAAATAATTTGGGTTCCCTATCGTAAATCGGATCTATGAGCATTAGCATTAACGACAAACATACAAGGGACATAAGCGACGAACTAAAACGATGGGGAAAAAAAGGAATGGGCAAAGTCATAAAGATCAGATATGTTGTTGTGTAGGTGGTTCAAAAATAGTATGGGTTTAATTTTTTTTATTTTAAATACTATATTTGTGTTGACAAACAAAAATATAAATCATATTTGTATGTAAGTATTCTTTTCACACAAATAAATTTGGAAATGTTAAAAAGTTTTGTTGCGGGTATTTTGTACATGTGAGACAATTTGTCTATCTTAAAAAGTGTTCAAAGTTTTTGATTTTACCAGCAATTGGTGTGTTTGCTTGTTTTTTGTTTTAAATTCTATGAAGCATAATTTTTTTCGTTTGCACCACCAATTAATTTTGCGGAAATGTTTCTAGAGAAACAATTACATCACAAAACTCTTTTAACACACGGAGCGATTTGTCGCATGCATGAAGCATAACAACATAACGATTTTGAGAGAGATAAAAACCATAGAGAAAGGAAGGACTTTGGCTTGAGGAGAGATGTTGGAGAGATAAACCCAAGAAGCTTGGTCAAGAACAAACAACTTGACTCTGAGTGTTTGTTGGATGTCTTTAATGATCCGGCTTGTAGGTCTAGAGAATGAAGTATGGAGTTGAAAATTCTTTTCTTTATATAGTTCATTTACGGTACGGAAGTACTTTTATTCCAGTGGTTTAACTAAATGTTCATTAATACTTCTATACAAGGAGTTTTGGGTTTCAAATCTCAGAGAATGCATGGTTTATGCAGATTAAAAAAGGCAAGTTTATATGAGATCTTCAGCGTGGTGTAGGAAAATCTGTCAGGCATGAATAGGCAAGTTCAAGTAAAACCGTCAAAAGGTAGAATTGTTTTTTGAAAGAATCGTCACTGTAATAATTTTCATAATTTACAATATATAAATTAGTGTTAAAAAAAAGTTCATTAATTGTCGCTTGGAGGAGGAGCTTGCATATAAGACTGAGTTTATGATTTGAAGAAGAAGCAACACCACCAGTTTAAGATATCCTCAAACAGTAACGGAGGTCTGATGGATGAGCGAGTGAAGAAGAACTCTCACACTTCTGCTGAATACTCACGATCAAAGAACAGGTGTCCCAAGCTCTATGCCTCAGATCCACAAAGGAGACAAGTCTCTGCTGTGTCACAATCATTTTTCAATTCAGCATGTTTCTTGTATTTAGCCGACCACAGACCAATAGCCTAATCGTTTAGGGATGTTCAATTTTAACCACACTTCCGGTATCAACTTCCAAGAGACAAGGTTGATATTCGGATGTAATGAGGGTCACATACGAGGTGAAGAGAACTGAGATAGAAGAACAGAGAAGTTTACCTTCAATAGAAACTTGTCTCTGAAAAATAAGTTTACCAAATATATCATCAACTTTAATTCATTTAATACATATTTTTCATGATATGATACATATATTTATTTTTCGAAAATTCTGTAAACTGACTTTGTAATCCCTATTTAATATTAACGAAATTGTTTGCCAATATATAATGGAATTTCAACACTAAAATAGTATAATAGTTAGAGATGCTCTTAGGAAATTTGTAGATATCTAATTAAGATAAAAAGAGCTAGTAGAGGGAAGACAACTCTCACCAAATCCGAAGAGTTTGTATGGGTTCCACATACTGAAGCTTTACCATGGAATCAATGTGAATGAAGACTACTCAACCACTGAACTAGCGAAGTAATGGCAATGTAGCTCATATAACTTACGTTTGAGACAAGAAACTCAGCGGACAGAATTTTGATATACATACGAGATCTGATACTAAAAATGCGATAGATTTCATAAAAGCACTAAAATCACAATCCGTCTTCTAGCTATTTCACCAACACAAACCGCACTGAATAAACTAACCATCACAATCCATGTTTTTTATGGACTAATCAGTACCATTTGTAAGTTTGCAACTAAACACTGTTCACTTTTCAGCAATGAATTAGAAACATGTAGCTATGATTCACTTATTAGACCAATGTCGTTTTCATCTCTCTTACGTCTAAGCCAGTAATCCAATGGGGTCGCCACTCTTAGTCTTATTTTCATCTTTACTTGCAACTTCACAACTCTCTCCAAATAAAACGAGACGTTTCTCTGTTTCCACTAATACAATCATATCTACCAAAATCTAGTTTTCTGTTCAAGTTCCCATGCGTTTTTGTTTCCTCACGTAAATTATTCGTTATTCCACTTTCAAATAAAAGTTTCAAATGCAAGCGTATAATTAATTCGGTACGAATTAGTAGAAACAAAACAATAATACTTAGATGTAATAATTATGTTTTGCCTTTTATTGTCACTATTGTAATTACAATTTGCTGAACAAAATATTTTAAAAAATAATAATTGGACAATTCTGTCCTTTATGTTTCCACAGTTTAAAAGGATGAATCTCATCAGAGAATAAACTAAAGGCCAATAAAACAGAGTTTACCTCTGGATCACATTGTCTCTCTCTTCTTCTTCTTCTTCTTCTTCTTCCTCATGGATTCTTCAAGGACCCGAATTGTAACCAGACGATCTGATCCGGTCAACTTTCCGGGGAAGACAAACATTTCATCCCGGCGATCTTTATCTTCTTCCTCATCCTTCTCCTCTTGCTCCTCTAGCTCCCTCGTGTTTCCAGGCGACTCTCCTCTAAATTCTCCGGCGACTCCTCTTCGTCTCCTCGGTGTTCCATTCTCATGGGAACAGCTTCCCGGAAAACCCAAAGACTACTCTCATAGACTCAACAACCACCGCCGAAATAACGAATCTTCAGTTATACTACCTCTCCCTCCTCACCGGAGTTCCACCTTTCCGGTCACCGGTAAAAACCATAAATCTAACATTTCCAGTAAAAAGAACAGCTTCCCGGCGACTGATAAAGACCCCTTCGCTGCGGCGTTGTTGGAATGTTCCAAAGACGACGACGAAGATGAAGACGACGGTGAAGAAGACGTAGATCGGAAGTTCCGAGGGAACTCCGGTGGATCAAGCAAGGCGTTATCAAGGAGCAGCATCGGCGACAGGTTCGGGTTAGTGAGTCTATACGGTTCTTGTCGGAGAACTTGTGCAGTTTCAGAGTCCCTTGTTTATCTTCCGAGACCGGGAAAATCTGTTTCGTATGATCATCTGCTTCTTCCACGCCGTCGCCGTTGATTTGTCGTCTTTTGTGAGTTACTATATCTATTTTTCTCGTGTTCTTTGTAATACTTTCTGTATAATTTTCTCTGAATGTGACATACTATGGGTTATTATGGGTTTGTTTTTTTCCCCCTTTTAGATCGCAACACGAATGTAAACTTAAGAGAATTTATTTACTTGTAAGTTGTAACCATATAATCTCCGAAACTTATAAAAAAAATTCGGATATTCTAATTTTTTGCCATTTCAAGCCTTCAGATTGAAATCACGGTGGATGAAATCACAGCCTTTAAGTTTCAGAGTAATATCTTCAAAGCTAACCACGAGAAGTACGATTTGGTTGCTTACTTAGTACACATACGTATGATACTTCTTCTATAATTTCTTATGAACTTTAATTGTATTTTTCTGCAATTATTTTGATTTGGTGGAACCGAGTTTGAAGGTTCTGTGATCTCTAGCTTATTTTCCAACCCCATCCCATGTGAGAGCAAGCTAAGCTATATGTGCAAGTACATACAAAATAACATTGATTAATACATGGACGAGTTTGTACTGACATTTTTATTTTGTTGTTTTTTAACATTTAGAAAATGATAGTTATATAATATTAGTGAATCGAGTTGTATTACATAATACTAAATATATTCTCTAAATAGTTTTTTTTTTTTTTTGGTTAAAGTCTCTAAGTAAATGGATCTTTCATGGTTGGTGTTGGCACAAGGGAATAAAAATAATAAAGTTGTTGAGCAACCATGCATGTCTTAAACCCAAGTATTATATATACGTTTAAAAATAAACTTAAGCAAAATTTTCTTCTTAGATAAAGACTGTATTTATTTATTGTATAACACTGTTTCGTCTTGTCTGGAACAAATCATCATTTTCCTATATTTGGGATATCAAAATGTATATCGAGATGAGAAAAGTTCTCATAAAACACGATTCAAATAAATGAAATTGTTTTGATACTTCATATTGATATTTATAAATTACTAGATGAAATTTTTGAATGATTTCATAATTTTTCATTAAATTCATATTGTAGGTGTCAAAAATGAAATAATTAGCTAAAAATATGATAACACATTTTACTGCCAAATGACACCCCTTGTCAACAAACTATAAAAGGTGGAAAGATTCTAAGTATGAGAAATAAAGTACATTTTAAGGTGTCAGCAAATTATAGTGGATTACTGAAATTTTTGTTTCTTATAGAATTTAAATAGTTTGAGATATAGTTATAAAGTCAGCATATATATATATGAAAAAAAAAAATATTCAAAGTTTCAAACATTGACAACTTATTTACGTTTCTTTTCCCCGCGTGTAAGAAATTGAAGCTTCTGCTGTACCAGCTATAATTATTTGTGATTAAAATTCGGGACCCCGTCGAAATAGATTGCACATACATAGTACATGTATATATGCAATATATAGTGCAGTAAAAAACTGAGTCAAATTCAATATCTATGACAATTTATAATTTTGTGCTCCAGATGCTGTTTCTACACCTGAAAGCTACGTAACTCACATGATGTAATATTTGAATAGTAATTCATATTTATGTCCCACGCTGTAGCTAACATGTCTTCATCATACTTAAGATAGATTATGAACTGTTTATATCAAGTTGTTTGGTTTAGCGTACAAATTAATAATTTTATTTGCCATAAGATTGTTCCATTTTATCTTCTCTTTGTATTTAATCCATACTTGTATGATTGTATCAATCATATTATGGCTCTGTAATGCAAGGTCAGTAGTCAACTCGCAAAGACCCGCACCTTGCAATTACAAAAGATTGTTTATTACCATTATTATTATTATTTTAACCTTCTCGATTATTTTTCTTACGCTAACAAACCTTATATATTCCACTTACTTAACGGGAAAATAGCATAAAAAACCTTCAGAGTAGCAGCCACTGACACTTTAAACCTTCTAACTTTGTCACTAGCATTTTAAACTTTCAAACTACCAATGTTAACGAAACAAACCACGAAGTTGACATTTCGGTGTGCGCCGTAATTTGAGTTAACAGAACCGTTAACGTCGGTCACGGAGCAGTTAATGTCGTATTAAAAAATCTGAGATTCCAACAAACATGTTAATCACGTGGGCTTATTTTTAAATTACAAAACATCTATTTGGAAAAAATAAAAATATAAACACTTTGATAATCACCCCCAAATCGATTTGGGAATTAGGTTGAGGAGAAAAAAAAAAAGCAGGGAGAACGATAGTGACGAGAACGAGGGAAGAAGAAAGGATTTAAGCTTGGGTGGATTTCAAATACGGAAAGGTATGTTATCTTGTCGATTGGAAAGCTCATTTGCAAGTTTTTATTTTCGAATTGAGAACTTGAATTCGGTCGTTCGTATTGAATAAGCTGGAATTGGTGGAAGGAGAATAAGTTTGAATTCGGGAATTAATGACTGAGGAGCACTTGATTTTCTGTGCACTTGATTTTCTATGTAGATGGCTCAAAGTGCAAGTTCTTCGACAATGGAATACAAAAACGAGAATGGGGTTATGTGTAATTGTAAGCGTTTAGCTAAGATTGTGCAAGCTTGGACAGATGATAACCCTGGACGCAGGTTCTATGCTTGCAAGGGGCGTAAAGTTGTTAATGGGTATGAGTCCTGCAACTTTTTTCGTTGGTTTGATTTGGAGAAACCAAGCGGGTGGCAACACTTTGCTTTGTTGGATGCAAGAGATATAATCCAAAGACAAAAAGAGGAGATTAGGAGCTTAAGAAATGCAGAAAGAACCGTGAGTAATGAGGTTAAAAAGAAGATGGAAGATCCTAGTGCATTAGTCGATGCTTTAAAACAAAGTCGGGAAGAATGTGAGGCGCTCAAGAGAGAAGTTTTGATACTTGGGGAGAGGAGTAGGATCTTTAAGAATGTGATGATATCTTCAACGGCTGGTTTTGTTTTGGTACTTGGATTCATGGTGGTGATGGTGAAGAAGTGAAAGGTGACAGACCTTTGTGATGGTACTTGAAAGACTTTTGTTGTGTTCTGTTCAGGGTTGTATTAATGTTTGGATTCGTTGTCAAACTTGGATTTGGATTTGTGAGATTAGTTCTATTGTGTTAATTTATTATCTGTTGTGAAACATAACTTAGATATTCAGAGTATATAGAATCTTAAAGCAACAAATTCATTTAACAAGAATGTGCTAGATACACGCATAAGTACACAAAAACACAAGAAGACATAGTTTGCAACACAAACATAAGTTCACGAAAAATACATGCAAACAGAGTATCAGAGTTTCACATGCTTATTGAGGAGGTTCTGGTGGAGGCACTGATGTATCATAAGCCCTATTGTTTATCACCTCAAAGACACGATCAGTGTAAGGGCACGTTAATATTCCTACACCTCTGGAGATTGGAGCAGCTTTTTTTATCTTCAGTGGTGGTCCACGTCTGCGCTTCTTAACTTGTGGCACTGCAGGGTTGGCTGATGTTTCCGGCTGAGGTGCACTCGATGCTGCGGGATATGAGGAAGTTGACTCAGCAGCCGCAACTGGTTGAGAGCTGCTCGCAGGTGGTGGAGGTTTCCTCTTTCTTGGCTTTGTTGGACGTTTAGGAACCTGAAGAGAAACAGAAGCTATACTTATAACACTTTGAACAAAAACAATGGAAACACACTAAGCATTTAACAATTACCTCACTTGGAAGTTTACGAGGCCTTCCCCGTCTGTTTTTTGGTGCCTCTACAACAACTTTCTCATTCTTACAACCGCTTTTAATATGTCCAGTTTGTAGACAGTTGGTGCACCGTGGTGTCCTACCATGTCTTGTTGCTTTACCTGGATTTTTGAGATCCTCAAATGGGTCCTTTCTTCTGTCGCGGTTTTTTTTTCCTACCTCTTCGCTTTCGAATCTCAGGAATCCCTATCGGAGTTTTCCATGTCTTAACCCACAGCTTCTCACCATTAACAGGTTTGATATTAGTGTCATATGTTTCCTTCATGACACTTGCGTAGTAATAACCCGAGACATACTTCACTGGGTCATCTCTATTATCATCCATAACACATATTGCATGTCTACACGGTATACCTATCCTCAAAAACAAACAAAGCTTAATAAGAGAATTAAACGAAGTTACTATATAAAGTCATCAAGGGTGAGAAATGCACTAACCAGTAAGATCCCACCGCATGCAAGCACACTCCTGTGTTGAAAGGTTAATAGTGTAGCCATGAGTAAACTCATTCACCTCATACACAGTGGAGCTACTTCGGATTGTTGAGCAGTACTTGTTATCAACTCTCGATTTCTCCAATGTAGCCATCGTTGTTGGTGTTAAAATAGAATCGCATCTGTCAGCTTTTTGATACCTCCATGATATTCGGCGCATTGCCTGTCTCCTTATATCCTCTAACAAGCTAAGAACAGGCTTCGATCTGGCTATCTTGATGGTTCTATTGAAACTTTCTGATAAATTGTTGTGTACATCAGGACAACGAGATTCGGTAGAGAAGAATGCTCTACACCACTTTTCTGGTTCGGTTCTAAGCAATGCTTCATACGCAGCAGGGTCATAAGTATCCACCATCTTCATTTTCTCATCATATTCCCCTAAGTTGTAGCTATATGCTACTCCCCAAAATAAGTTCTTATACTCTGACCTAGAGAAAGATTTCTTCCAGTTTGCATAGATGTGGCGTGCACACATACGATGCTCGGCTTTAAGAAGTTCTTTGGTGATGGCAATTACAAGACCCTGTGCACAAGAGCTCGTTACACATTTAAATTTTTTTAAAAAATATTATAAACAAAAAGCCATCAAACGTTTTACCTTTTGTTTGTCCGAAATGATGGTTAAGTTGTCTCCAATGCCCAAGTTAAGATCCGTCTTCAACCTCCTTACAAACCATCCCCAAGTGTCTTTGTTTTCACCTTTCACCACTGCCCATGCTATGAGATACATCCTATTATCAGCATCTCTACCAACAGCTGAAAGTAGATCACCATTCAGCTCCCATTTCAAGAAACAACCGTCTAAACCAATGACTGGTCTACAACATTTCTTCCATGTCTCTCTTAATTCTTCAAAACATATGTAGAAGCTGTCAAAAATTGGGACACCATTCACCATCGAAGTGTTTATCTCAGTGATGATACATGGATGTGTTCTTCGAAGTTCAGCCTCATAATCCCACAGTTTTCCAAACTGGATTGATTGGGCTTCAAGAATTGAATCCAAAGCAATTCGCCTTCCTCTATAACACTTTGAAATGTCTACGACAATGCTGTACCTTTCTTTGATGATGTCTTTTATCTCTCCTGCTTGCATGTTTACATTCCGTCGAAGCTCTTCACGAAACAAACTGGCAATCACTCCTTGCTTCATCATTGAAACTCTAGATGTTTTATCATGATTGTGTTTGTCATGACACACTTTAACCATCCATTTGTTCAGTCGGACTTCCACTGAACAGAATACTCTCCACTGGCTATTCTTCGACTTACACACTGCTGCTATTCTATTCGCTTCTGACTTTGCCATTTTCACATCATATTGTGTATTGAGAGAATACCGTAATAGCTGATCCTTAAATTCCATCCCACTGTTAAATATCTGAAATAACCAGATGTACGGCTCTTTATCCAACTCTCCATGGAATTTTTCTTTGCTTTTTCTTCTGGGTTTCTCCATCCATCGATCCCATTCCTCATCGCTTGATAGTGGTGTATCTGGATATTGCACATCACCTAATCTACCTTCTTCTTCACTTTCTTCTGCTTCCCTTGCTTCTTCTTTCTGTGCTTCATCCTTTCTTAAATCAGATGCGGCAAAGTCAGCACCTGTCTTCCCACCCTCCTCAAACACAGACTTAAACCTCTCATCGGTAGCACCATTGCCTGCGTCTAAGACAACATCTTCTCCATCATCAACTTGATTCGGATCTTTATTGTTTTCCTCTTGTAAAACTTCCTCATCTGGATCGGCTACTGGTTCTTCATCCTCGGATTTCTCACCTTCTTCATCTTCTCTTGGCCTATCATCTTCTCTCTCAGATTCATACCCACCACCAATGTCATCTTCTTCTCCTCGCCTGTTTGCACCGTATTCATCGCTATCAGCTTCATACCCACCACCTATTTCTTCTTCACGCCCTTTTACATTTCCACCAACACTTTCATCTTCACCATGATTTCTATCCTCATGTTGGCTGCTTCTGAGAAATAATTGTGACCCAGGCGTATAAATTGAACATTCATGTTCGAAGAAAATATCAATCTCAGCACATGTTTTTCCAGCCAACTGAAGTTCACCAATCGGGTCACAAGAGTTATCAAACACATACTTCAAGTTCTTCATGTCTTCCCGGGCATCTTTGTACCATATCAATGAAATTCCTGCTTTTACCTTCTCCATCTTAAGAAAGGATGTAAATTTCTTCCATCCAATATTGGAAAATTTCCAATGTTTAGACTTCCATCCCAACTCGCCTACATATTTGTAATCATTATCTTCCTTTGCCATGCTTCCACCAAAGTGAATGTTGAATTTGGTTTTGTCACTGTAATAAAAAAACCAAACACAGAGTTTATTAACACATCATCTCCAATCCAATAAAATCGTATAAGAAAGCCCATAAATCACGATTTAATTAACCCAAAATCATCTCTTGAACAAACCCAAAATCATCGCTTCAACAAACCCAGAATTCTGTGTTGAACAAACCCATAATCATATGTTGAACAACCCCAGAATCATCACTCTCAGTTACTCAAACAAAACGAGAAATCACAAATTCTGAACTCTTCAAATTGGAAACCCAGAAATTCACATCATATTAAAGTTATGTTACCTCATTTCGACTTCAACGCATCTGTCTTGCCTCTTCAATTGTGGAATTAAGCTCTGTCGTCACTATCGTTCTCCCTGGTTTTTTTTCTTTCTCCTCAACCTAATTCCCAAATCGATTTGGGGGTGATTATCAAAGTGTTTATATTTTTATTTTTTCCAAATAGATGTTTTGTAATTTAAAAATAAGCCCACGTGATTAACATGTTTGTTGGAATCTCAGATTTTTTAATACGACATTAACTGCTCCGTGACCGACGTTAATATTCTGTTAACTCAAATTACGGCGCACACCGAAATGTCAACTTCGTGGTTTGTTTCGTTAACATTGGTAGTTTGAAGGTTTAAAATGCTAGTGACAAAGTTAGAAGGTTTAAAGTGTCAGTTACTGCCACTCTGAAGGTTTTTTATGCTATTTTCCCCTTACTTAACACTTGAAACAGTTACATATTTTCAAAAATTAAAAGCTACACCTCTACGGTAAATACTAAATAGGATATCACCACAATCGACATTTGGTGCTACATATTGAAATTTTGAGTGAAATAGCCAAATATTCGTCAGGAAATTATCGATATATATAACGAAAAAATATTAAAGATCCGTGTGAATCAGGTATACATTACTATCAAGTGAATAGTTTTTCATACTGTGTATCCATGAATATGAAGATATATACGTATATTTATAGGTAGAATACATAATATATGAATATTCGAAGGGAAGTACTTTTCTCTTAGGTTTTTTTATACACAAAAGTGATAAGAAGTTCACATAAAACAAAACAAAACAAAGTTCATAGTACGTTTATCAGTGAGTTCGTTTTCCTGTTTTCGTTAAAACTAAGTTTGGAGTTGGAGCATCGATAGGAATTAGTGGGGAGCCAAAGAACCTAAAAATACGTGGGATATTAATGATGACCAACTTCTAATAATGTTACTAGACAAATTTAATATGGACATTACTTTTCATCATTGCCGGCTTTGTATTCGCGTGTGTGGCTTTTACATTATTGACTTATGTCCGAATACTATAACACTAGCTAGTTTAAACAAAAACCAAAAAATGTATCATGGGCACATTAAATTTACGGTCTCCTTAAAATCTGATGAAAATCATCACATAAGTAAATAAGTATATCGGTTTATTTATGTAACTTAGTCATATCAGGTTTTTTTTTTAATTATAAGCAGTGATTGCTTTTTACTTGTGTATGTAAATATCAGCACTAACATATATGTGTGAGCGTGGGCATGTGAATGATTAAACATAATAAATGAATGTTGCATGAGACAAGATGGACCGCTATAAGTAATTGAGATGTAGCTTGATACTAAAGACACCATTATCATCATCCACCATCATGTCCTTTCCGAACATGGAAAACAATATGCTATATATGCAATGTAGATCACGCATACGCATCGGAGTCCATTTAATTTCCGAATGCATCAAATCCGAAAAAAACACAGTTTTAATCAAGACTCTTGAGCGACAATCCAGCTGATATTATTCTGTCACTATGGAGTCTTTCCTACAACATAAGCCGGTGATTATTCTAACAACATAAGCCGGTGTTAGTAGTCTTGATTTGAATACGTTTACGAAGTGGTCTTTCTATAGTGATAATAAAGAAGCTAGGTGTGACATATTCAAAAATGAGATGTTGTACATTTTTTTACTAGCAATATGTATCATACGGATTTAAATTAAGATAATAACGCATGACGACACAAATTCACATCACTAAGTTGTATGTACAAGCATAAACCATTAGGCCCCATGTTTCATACTTTTATTTTGTTTGTAATATCTTAATTAATTATTAATTTATCATAAATTACTAGATGTTTCATCCAACTGAATCTAAATAATAAGGATATATATATATATATAAAAGCAATACAAAACAAATTGTATAGAAAAATACTATATACATATTTTTTGTGGACTAATTTTCTCAAACATATAACTGTACGAAATGGAAATTAAGAATATAATATTGAGATGCAAGATGAATGGATATATTAATTGCTTTGTTTTTTCTTTCTTCTTTTGGGCATTTAGTGTCACAAACGTACATCAAGATTTAATACCATAATGGTTACAAGATCGTCCCATAAACATGTGAATGTGAATCATGTGATCAAGATCAAGCCACACGTCAAGCTTATAACACACGTCGCACATATTACATATACGTATTACATACACACGTATATAAAGTGTAAAACCCCAAGAGTGTCGAACCAAAAACCCGTAGCGCCCTAATTAAGAGATTTTTACCGATCACAAGATTGGCAACACACAAGGTTGGAGAAAATTTATAATTAGCGATCCACTTATGAGAATGCTGCGAAATGTTTCGGTAGACGGTGGAGGAATTCAGACTTGCGTTAGTTTTATTGTCGTGAACACGAATCTAAAAATGGAAACTGAACAAACTATAAATTTATTTTAGGAAGTTATTCCCCAACTAGAATTGGAGCTAAACATTTTACGTAGTCGCGAACATGACCAAAAGAGCAATAGATCCACCTGACACAAACCCAGAGCAATTTGATCCAATTAATTACATCCAATTTCACCGAAATCAAACTACAGTTAACTACAGTCCGATGCTAAGAAATGGCCCAGCTAAAAAATAGGTCCAGTATACTGAAATAATGGGCTTACCTAAGTCCAATGTTAAGAAAAGGCCTGACTTAAAAAAAGGTCCAGTATACTGAAACTGCCGCTACCAGGTTATTTTTTTTGAAGATTTTGATATACATCAATATTTCTATTGTCATAACATAGCAATAACGAATGTTTGAAAGTTTAAGTGAATCCCGTATATATTATTTGAGGATTCTTTTTAAAAGACTAACCTTTACTTCATGTGTTTATTATAAGAGTGTCATCCTTACTTATATTAATTACATATAATGTTATTATATGATTTGATCACTTATATTAATTATCACTATTACATAATCAAAGCTATGATATATCTCATAGACTCTAATTAAAATACATGTTATTTATTCATTCATAAAATATATAACTTTAATTATGTATTTGACCAATATAATCAATAATTTTATATTAATATATATATCATGTTTATTAAATAACTTTTACTTGAAAAATATATATTATATTTAAGTATAGTCTGTGTTCGAAAATACGCTAGGCGCTAGTCGGGCGGCCAATGAGAGCCTAGCGATTTGTAAAAAAATCGGGGATTAATCGGAGAGTACGCGGGGACTAGTTTTTTATACAATTTAATTTATTTATTAAATGTTTTTTATTTTTTAATCAAGATTTATAATAAATTTATGATTTATAGATAAAGTTTGTACACACATACTGAAGTTATAATAGTTCAAAACTTATTTAACCATAAATTATAATTTTGTTCTGTTTAGTATGATTAAATCAACAATATACCCAAAAAAATATTCATAACACCAAATTAAAATCTAATTGGTCTAAAGCTTGACCAAATCCAAATTTAACCACTACTTGGTTTGATTTTCTTCTTCAACTTCAAAGAAGGACATAAAAGCACAAAATTCGAAGCTTTAAAAGGCACACAGTATCGTATACGAAAATGGAACCACTAACGCAATTATAATTTGGTCAAGTGGAAAGCTCCGACCACTGATATAAATTGATGTAACATAAATAAATACCCTTCCACGAACAACCAATTTCCTTCTCATTCTTCCGTCACCTTCCTTTAACCATCGTCTCTTAACTACATTCACTCTCTCTGGTAATCAACAACTTCTGAGAGAGTAAAAAAGAACAAGCCGAAAAAAAAATCCTAAAAACTCAAAAGAATTGATAATTCTCTCTTTTCTTTATTACCGCTTTCTTCTTCATATAAGCTAAACTCGATCTGATTTCTAGATCCATGCTTTGATTAGTAGATCAGAGACAGTTCCCAGTTTTTGATTCATTTTGATTTTCCCAACTTTATATGATAAACCAAATTGGCAAAAAAAAAAATTCATCCGCCGAACTCGAATCCACCCAAAAAAATCGGCGACTAGCACAACTCCACGGTTGAGGCGGAGATAACTCGGACCGCCGCCTGGCCTTACCGATCACACCCTCCACGCCACGGTGACCTCCCGCTGAGCGATTACTCGGACGATTAATCGGTAACTCGGCCGAGTTTTCGAACACAGAGTATAGTTATTCGTTTTAACTTATATTTATGAATTACAATAATAACTATATCACTTCATAATAATTTATTTACATAATCCTATATTATATATATTTATATTTCTTTAATCTTTATTTAATATAAAACTTATAAATACTTTTACTTTATTAATATTATATTATAATCTTATAATATAATAAAAATTATATATTATTTTTCTGAAAGATTATAATATAATAAAAAGTATATATTATTTTTCTTAAAAAGCAACTTACAATCAATTTTAATATATAAATAAAAATCACTAATTTATATCAACTTACCATGATTATCAGATATATTTATTATAGTATATAACTACAGCTATAATAAATTTCATTGTATTTAGACTTTCCTAAAATAAATCAACATAAAATATTTGATTTGTATTGATACCAATCAATAATAAAATTATGGTAATGAAAAATTATTCTATTTCTAAACTTAATTAATAATATAGATTAGAATAAGTAACCACACATTTAATTAAATAAACATATAGTAGTTGAATTTATGCCTATTCATATCAATTTAGAAATAAATTCAGATATAAATAATATGTCATAATTTTTTACTCGATCGATAATGATAGAAAAATAACTGATTTTTTAGTAATGTTATCCTATATATGATTTAATTGTTTTACATTTATTAATATACAATTTTAAAAGATTTTGAAAATGTTGAAATCACATTATATTTATAAGACTATAAAATTATATTTAATTAATATTTATATAAACATTTTACTCCGCGCATGACGCGGATTACTACCTAGTTACTATATATTTTTAAATCAAAGGGTTCGTACTATTTAAACTCGAAATAATGGTCATTTGTACTTCAAAACCAGGAGGCAGAAGCAGGTAATCATATGCAGAGCCGGTCCTGAGATTTAAAAGGCCACAAGCCAAAATTTTTTTTTTATCCTTTTTTGGTAAAGGAAAAAAATTAAAGAAAAATGTGGTTGGGGAGAGTCGAACTTGGGTTGCAGCTATATGACAATCTTCTAAGTTAACCACTAGGCCAAAGGAGATTTTTAGAAATTTGTGGCCGAAAATTTATTTATTTATGGTCGGCCGCAAGCCCATGCTTCCTTGGCTTGGCCCAAGGGCCGGCTCTGATCATATGTGTATTATAGTTTCTGTGAATAGCAATTTATTGGAACTAATAATAATTATTTTCTGTGATAGAACTGGGGACCATCATGTCCGGTTGTCTTCAAGAGTTATCTGGAGAATTAATTTAGTTCAAAATAGTATAAAAATACATTAGTAGAACTCTCCACATCTAGGGTTGACTGTTTTATTCGAGAAAGAATCAAAGATAACACCTAACATGCACCCAGTACCACCACTAGCCACTAGGTTATATATTAATAACACCGAGACAATTTTAATTTGTGAAACCTAAATGATTGTAAATTTGTAATATAAAGTTTAATAACAACTACGTACTTATCAACCTTACAACGACGGTGGTAGTTAACTAGACGGTGATTCATCCGTTGCATGGTGTAGAATCGCTCATCTTAGAGTTCAGTAGTACTATATATTCGAAACTTATTTATCGAATGGAAAAGTCTAATGCTTACATATCGAATTGTAGAAAAAAAAGTGCCTAAAAATGTTGGCACATGGCAGATGTATCTAAAGAATTTAGAAAGAGACAGGAAAAAAAAATGATAAATGTTCGGTGAGTTTTATGTTTTTTCAGCAATATACAATACGCAAGTCTAAATTTGGAAAATGACAAATCGGTGTGTAACATATTGATTGAATGATTGACACAAGAGTATTTTGGCAAGTATTATAGTCAAAACTCTAAAGTAAATACTCTGGTCAAATATAATGAGTGGTAATGGTAAACCAACGAATGAACCAGTGGATCCACAAACAAAACCATGAGCTCATGATGATGACTCACCCTGTAATCTGTCTTTTACAAAAAAAATAAAAATAAAAGTTTTCATCATTTATCCGGTTCAATCATCCGATAGATATATGCGAATAATAATAATAAAAATGCTGCCAAAATAGTATAACCTAACAGAGCTCGAATCGGAGATTTCCAGATATTATTATTACACGACACAATTTTAAGTAATCTAGTTTCTAAATCTCTCTCTCTCTCTCTCTTCCACTTCTCCCTCTCTCTCTCTTCAAGAACCCTAATAGTTTCGTATTCGACGATCTGAGTCTCTCTCTCTCTCTTGGTTTAACTTTCTTTCCTTACTTCTTCTGATATGGTTTAGAATCTGTGATCTAAATGGAAGCTGACGTGTCAATTGTCTGAAAAACCCTTATCGCGAAATTTTCCCAGGAAAGACGAGAAAAAAAAAGTTTTTAATTGTAACGATTTGTGAAGAAGGAGGTAGGGACGATGATGAATCGTGCTCTGGTCCTACTTTTATACGTTTTCACTGTTTCTTGTTTTGCGTCAGCCAAAGTGATTCTGATTAGGAACAACATCACTCGCTCCTTTGATGACATCGAAGCTAATTTCGGTTAGTTTTTCTTCTAAAATATTCATCTAAGATCGTTTATGCTTTCCGAGAATTTAAGAGGGTTTTTTTTCTTGAATCTGTGATTGAGCGGTCAACGCAGCTCCAAATGGATCAAATTTGTTGATTATCTGTTTGGAAATGAAAAAAAGTTTCTTTTTTTTGGCGGTTAAATTGTTTTTGCAGCTCCGTCTGTGAAGGCTGCTGGTGAAATTGGATTGCTTTATGTGGCTGAGCCTCTTGACGCTTGCTCAAATCTGATGAATAAACCCGAGCAGAGCTCAAACGAAACTTCCCCTTTTGTCTTGATCGTTAGAGGAGGAGGTTGTAGTTTTGAAGACAAAGTCAGAAAAGCTCAGAAAGCTGGTTTCATAGCTGCCATTATCCATGACAATGAAGACCGTGGAATCTTGATAGCAAGTAATAATAACCAATCATTCTTCTCAGTTCTGTTTTTGGAATAAACATTTTGATTCCATATTTTTGCTGAATTTGTTTTCGAGATTTTGTTTCAGTGGCAGGTAACTCGGGAGGTATAAAGATTCATGCGGTTTTCGTTACCAAAGAGACGGGAGAAGCGTTGAAGGGGTTTGCGGGTTTGTCCGATACGAAAGTTTGGTTGACTCCGAGTTTCGAGAACTCTGCTTGGTCCATCATGGCGGTTTCGTTCATCTCGCTGCTCGCAATGTCAGCTGTTCTCGCCACTTGTTTCTTTGTCCGCAGGCATCGCATCAGAAGGCGGACATCTCGGTCCTCTCGAGTCAGAGAGTTCCACGGTATGAGTCGCCGCTTGGTGAAAGCAATGCCGAGTCTTATATTCTCTTCTGTACACGAAGACAACACTACTGCATTCACTTGCGCTATCTGCCTCGAAGACTACAACGTCGGAGACAAGCTCAGGCTCTTACCTTGCCGTCACAGTGAGTATTTCTATGTAATGTACAAGCTCCTTTAGCTCAGGCATAAGTAATGATTCAGTGTCTTCTCTTTTGTGTGTTTGTAGAGTTTCATGCCGTGTGTGTTGACTCGTGGTTAACATCATGGAGAACTTTCTGTCCCGTGTGCAAACGGGACGCAAGGACGAGCAACGGCGAGCCACCGGCTTCAGAGAGCACGCCTTTGCTGTCATCCGCTGCATCGTCTTTCCACTCTTCCTCTGCGCTCTCTTCATTCAGATCATCCGCAATGTTGATCGGTCCTTCCATGGGGTCATTACCAACTTCAATCTCATTCTCTCCCGCACACGCGAGCTCGTCTTACATCAGACAATCGTTCCGGTCTTCCTCCCTCCGGAGATCTCCTCCAATAAGCGTAAGTCGAAGCTCTGTGGATCTCAGACAACAAGGAGCTTCTCCATCGCCGTCACAGAGATCATACATATCTCATATGGCTTCTCCACAGTCATTTGGTTACCCGACTATCTCGCCTCTCAACGCTAGGTACATGTCACCGTATAGGCCTAGCCCGAGCAATGCGTCACCTCGATTAAACGGATCATCATCGAATCATCAGTTCCATCCTCTGCGTTACAGTGAATCAGCAGGAACTTTATCTCCGTATGCCTCTGCAAACTCGTTGCCAGACTGTTGAAAAGTCTCATAACCGGTATGGTTCACGGCGAATGTTTTTTTATTTTGCATTTTGAGTTTTAACTGCGAGACACAAGTGTGTGTTTGTGTTTGTGTGTGTGTGTGTGTGTACTGATATGCTTTATAGTCGTTTGGTTGAGATGAACAATCTTTCGGTTTAGGTCTTAGAGATCCTACTACTTCCGCTATACACATACTCGGTTCCTTTGTAGAAATATGAGCTTATGTATATATACATTCTCTCTCTTGTTGTTTTGCTTTAAAAGTCGTGGTTTTAAACTTTTAATGGTAAAACGAGTAATATAATTATTTACTACACGAACTATGGTTTTCGGTTGCTAATTGCGATACAGTTGAATACAAACTTGAAATTTTGACAATTCAGACACGAACTAACTACGGTAGGTAGTTTTGTCTATGAATTGATCCTTTTTTCTGTTTCGGCCTGTTGGGTTTCAAGTAAAACTTATCCAATAGGCCCAATAGTGACCCAATAGTGATGCAGTTTATGTTACACTCCTTTTAAGATACGACATCGTTTTAGGGGACTTTTGTATTTGGTAACGGGGGACCCAGTAGAGAGAAACTGTTTACGCTTTCAGTAAATGAAGAAAAGCCGTCCCACTGTTGGCCGGACTTTCCTCTCCGGCGTCGAGGATATCGGTGGTTGAGAGGAACCAATCCCAGACCATGCCGATGAGGCACATCAACGCCGTGGCCACTTTACTCATGATGTTCTTCACTCTCCTGATCCTCTCTTTCACTGGCATTCTAGAATTCCCGTCTGCCTCCAATTCGATTCCCCACCCGGCAGACCCGGAACCGAAGCTACCTGATTCCTCCGCCGGTGTATCATCGGATCCATTCAGCTATGTCTTGGTGGGTTTTAGAAAATGGGACTCGCAAGTGGGTTGTGCTCGGTTCAGGGAGAATCACAAGGATTCGATCCGCGGCAATGTTAGTTCGGGTTCTCTACAAGAGTCCCGTGGCGGGTCGGGTTGCGGTAAGCTTAAGATGGATCACGTTAGGGTTTTGGTGAAAGGGTGGACTTGGATTCCGGATAATTTGGAAAATCTCTACTCTTGTCGATGTGGGATGACTTGTTTGTGGACCAAATCACCGGTTCTGGCTGATTCACCTGACGCTTTGTTGTTCGAAACGACAACTCCTCCGCTGCAGGTACTTGTGGTCTTTTGTTTGCCCAAAATTAGCTTGCTTTTTTGCTTATTTTGTTGATGCATGCATTTTGGGAAGTGGTTATAGATTTTGGATGATCAGGGCAGATTAAAATCGCACATTCTCTATATTTTAGCCCCAAATTGGATGTGTGAGCTCTTAAGTGGTGTGTTTTGGTTAACCAATTCTTGGCGTAGCAAGGTTAGAGCTGTGGATTAGTCTTAAGGGATGCATTTCAGTTGATCTGATTGTGGTTTTAATGTCGTTTTATCCATTCAAGCTGTGACACTTGGGGATCTTTTAGTTTTACGATTCACTCAAGTGTACAATGATTTGCGTTCTTGTTCAACAAGTTTATTCTGAAAAATGGACAACTTCAGATTTACATTGTCTACCGTTGTTTTACTTTCATATTGTATTCGCAAGCTCATTTTCAAACTTTATGTTCTTGTTCTTGACAGTTGAAACTTGCTTGAAACTAAATTTGGAGATAGAGTTGCTTTGTGTATTCATTTTGGGAAAGTTGGGTCATAGATGTGAATGATCAGGGAAAATCAAATCTCATAAGCTCTTCATCTTCCCTCGAATTTAATATGTATTGTGATCTTTCAACTTTTGGACCCCATTGATGCTGAGTTTCTTGCTTTTTTTTTTTTCCTTAGAGACGTGTTGGAGATCCACTCCGTGTGTACATGGAGCTAGAGGCTGGAAGAAAACGTTCAGGCCGTGAAGATATATTCATCAGCTATCATGCCAAAGATGATGTCCAGACAACTTACGCGGGTGCTCTCTTTCATAATAACAGAAATTATCATATCTCTGCACATAAAAACAATGTAAGTAGCCTGTCAGAACTCCAATCCAATTACCTTTCTTCTTTAAATTTCATCATTTTTCAATTCAATACAAATATAAACACAGGATGTTTTGGTGTACTGGTCTTCCTCAAGATGCCTCCCTCACAGAGACAGCCTCGCTAAGAGCCTCCTCGATATGATTCCGCATCACTCCTTCGGTAAGTGCCTAAACAATGTCGGTGGCTTGAACTCAGCCCTCTCTATGTATCCAGAATGCGTCGCGGAGTCCAACGCTGAGCCAAAATGGTACGACCATCTCCACTGTGCCATGTCACACTACAAATTCGTTCTTGCAATCGAAAACACGGCCACTGAATCATACGTGACCGAGAAGCTCTTCTATGCGCTCGACTCGGGTTCGGTTCCGATCTATTTCGGAGCTCCTAACGTGCTAGACTTTGTCCCTCCGCATTCTGTTATCGACGGTAGCAAATTCGGTTCGATGAAGGAATTGGCAGCTTACGTGAAGCGGCTCGGTGATGATCCCGTGGCTTACTCGGAGTACCACGCTTGGAGGCGGTGTGGACTAATGGGGAACTACGGGAAAACCCGTGCGGTGAGTCTCGATACGTTGCCGTGTCGGTTGTGCGAAGAGATTGGCAAAAGAGGCGGGAAGAACGCCGGAGTTTGACGTGCCACCGGTTGTTTTGCAGGTGTGGGATTATTACATGTAGATTGGTTCTGTTAATGTGGTTTCATGATGTTTCTGATATAGAACTATTTTGTCCCATATAACCTCACAGCATAAAGTAAATTCAATCAAATCATGTTTCAACAAGAGGCACTTACAGACAACAATGTAACCTCACCAAACATCGCAAAGACTTACAAAGCTCATGTGTTTTTAAACAAACGGACAAAAGCGTCAACAAAGCGGAACCATCTTTGGCGCCAAGGAGAATCAATGCACATAAACAAAAAGCTTCCTAGTAGAACCATGGCATATGACACGCCAAGGCTCCAATAGAAGGACACAACATCAATGTTGGTTTCATCGTCTACGTCTAGACTTTCTTGATCAAGTTCTTTTGAATTGTTTGTGTCGCAGCTTCTGTCGGTTGGTAGTCCACAGAGAAAAATGTTGCCGAAATAGCTGTCTTCACCAAAGGTGTTGAATTGCTTTCCTTTAGGGACGAGGCCTGATAAATTGTTGTATGACAGATTGAAAACAGCTAGAGAATTGAGCCTTGTCAATGTGATCGGGATAGGACCGTACAACTTGTTGAAAGAAAGATCAAGGCTTTCAATGTCTTTCAAGTTGGAGAAACTTTCAGGAATGGAACCCGCCAAGAAATTGTGAGACAGATTCAAAGAACGTGCTCTCTCGAGATGACCAAGATCTTCAGGGATTTCACCGCTCAGTTCATTGTTCGACAAATCTAGCCCAAAGAGATAATGGAGACTGGTGCCAATGTAAGAATCATACCTCTGTTTCACTGCAAACATGACGCTATTGTTCACGCCATATACGTACTCTGGAGCTATCTGATCCAGCTCAAGGATTGACTCGAAATAAATGCCCATGCCATGGTCCATGTAAGGAGTAATGTCACTTAAGAAACCAGGTCCTTCGCTGTCTATTATCCCAAACGATAAATTACTAAGACAGGGTGGTATCGACTCATTCAATCTGTTGTAAGAAAGATCCAAAACTCTAGTGCTGCTTAGACTGCACAGCTGCATCGGAAGTGGACCAGTTAAATGATTTCCCCTCAACAGAAGAACGCGGATGCCACTGGCATTGATAAACACTGGGATGCTTCCAGAGAACTCGTTGTTTCTAACATCAAGAAGCATCAGGTTTTCTAACACTGTGTCTGAAAGAGTGCCAGTAAGAAAATTGTCGTGCAGGTATAACATCCCCCAAGGTACACTAATATTTGAGAAGCGTGAAGTTATGGTCCCTGATAACTTATTTCGAGAGAGATCCACAAGTTCGAGGCTAGGACTGTGGAACAAATTAGAAGGTATTGTACCCTCTAACAAATTGTTTGAAATCAATAGAACATTCCAGTTAAACCTACCCATCCAACTTGGAATAGTCCCAGTAAGAAAATTGTTCGACATGTCAAGCAGACTCAGTCTGGACGAATTCCGCATACCGTTTCCAAAGTTCCCCGTGAACATGTTGTTATCCAGAAGCAACGTCATGAGCCTAGTCAAGTTTGTTGACTCTGGAAAAACCTGACCATCAAACCTGTTATGCGAGAGCATCAGCCGTTCCAAGAAGTGACATCCCATGAAGAGGCTTCTTGGTAAGTTCCCTGAGAAATCATTGTGAGACAAGTCTAGAGCGTTGATGTTTTTGATCTCACTCACGGAAGCAGGCAAACTTCCCTTGAACTTGTTGCCTGAGAGGTTTATTTGTGTTAGACTTGAAAGAATCTTTCCGAAATCATCAGAAAGTTTGTCATCGAAACTATTAGCTGAAAGATCCAAAAGCCGCAGGTTATGCGGAACTCCAGGCAGTTGAAGAGTATAAAGTGCATTGTATTGTAGAAACAAGACTTCAAGTTGTGTGTTATTCTCCAATATCCAAGTGGGAAATGGTCCAGATATCTTATTGTTAGAGAGGTCGATAAGGCGCATATCCTTCTGGTACCAGAGAAAACCAGGAAGCTTTTCAAGGTTGCAATCTCGCATTTCAAGGACCCGTAGTTGGAACTCTGGCCGCCAAGAACTCTCCATCTCTATTTGTAGTTTATCAGACATTAAGGAAAGCTTGAGCACCTTGAGCTTCGAGAGGTCTTTTATCGAGCTGTATGAGAAGAAGCCTTCAAAATAATTACTACTTAGCGATAAGTATTCCAAGGATTTCAAGCTACTGAACAAATTTGGTAGATTCCCATCGAAGAAGTTTGAAGAGAGATCAAGAACTCTGAGTTTCGTCAAACTAGCAAGACACAGAGGAAGCTGACCCTCGAATCCATTCCTACTAATATCAAGCTCCTGCAGAGTCCTCCATTTGCAAAGTCCTGAGACGATCAGTGTAACAGCACCGCAATGAAAACATTGAATAATTTTGTCACCAAATGTAAGTTAGTCTATAAAAAATGCCCACAATAATACAGTGAAAAAAGCTGTGCTTATTTCTCACAACTTGCCTTGAATTGAGCCAGAGAATTGATTGTCACTTAGATCTAGAGCTTTGAGCTTATGCAGATCAGCCAAGCCTGTGACAAAATAAGGAAGAAGATAATCATATTGACGTCATCGACTTTAAAGAATGAAAGTGTTTTGCAGAGAGTTGTTGTGGATGATCACAGAAATCACAACTACCTAGGCTTGGTAGAGTGTCGTTGAAAGAGTTCCCACTCAGATCCAGTACTTCCAAGCTTGTCAAATTACTAAGTTCTGTTCCAACGTAAAAAAAAAACATATATCTATTTTGACAAGAGATGGAAAGTTAAAAAGTATGACTCAAAGTAAAAGACGTAAAATGAATATGATTGCCAATGTATATGTCAGACATTCAACGCATCTTGAAATGAAAAGCGTACCTTTCATCGGAAAGCCACCTTCCAAGTTGTTCCGACGAAGAATCAAAGTCTTAAGTGATGTCACAGATGGCAAAAATGGTAACATGCTGCTACTAAAACCACTACCCCAGAGATCAAGAATCTCAAGTTTTGGCAATTTTCTGAGGCTCTTGTAACCTGTTTTAAACACTCAAGGAAATAAACAAAGAAATATAGTAGTCATATATACATAATTTAGGAGTTGAAAACTGCATAATGATACCTTCAATATTATCAGACCAACCACTAAACGTGGCCCAGGATAAGTTGAGGCTCAGCAAATCTTCAAAGGGTTGCAACAAGGAAAGATTCAGGGGAGCAACGTCGGTGTACACCAAACCACTTAGGGAGAGACTAATGACACGTCGGCTTTCAACATCACACTTGATTCTTTCCCAGCGACAACAATTGGTTTTTCCATTAGTAGGCCAAACTAGGGTTGCATAGGGATCTACAGAGATCAAAAAGGCTTGAAGCTCTAATAAAGCCTTCCTTTCTTTCTCAAGGCAACCCCTATATCCATGCATCTGCCCAAGCACAATCATCAAACATACTAGGAAGAAAAATCGCCACATAGTAGTTGACTTTAGAAGAAAGGAAACAAAAATAAAGTAGGCTCAACATACAAGTCCCCTCCTATTTGAAGGCGTAGCATAGCATATGAAAAAGTCAAAGAACAAATCGTTTGATCAATACATGGATCATTCCCTCCAATTTGAAGGCGTAGCTAGAAAGTTTCCAATGGTCAGGAAGACATCTTTGATTCCTTCAACATATTGTATTTAATCTTTGGAAAAAAAAAACCTATTATATTTAATCTTTTTACAAAAACATATTATATTTAATCATAAGCAAGTTATCTCTAGATATTAAGTTATTAACCATATAGTGGTGACATGATGTCCAAAGTTGGACAAGACACATGGAGAGACACAGAACCAAAAACATAACAAAGATCAAGCAGCGTTGAGAAACATAATCAATAAACGAGGATGCATGTATGGACTCGGAGGGGTCAAGTTAAAGAATCATCTTGATGTAAACAACAACTGTACTTGAAATGGCCGTGAGTTTCGCAAAACCTCTTTAATAATGATGTCTGCTTCACTCAGCTAGCTCTTAAGTGGTGTGTTTAGGCTAATTAATTCTTGGCGTAGCAAGGTTAGAGCTGTGGATCACTCTCAAGGGATGCATTTCGATGGATGATTGTGGTTTTAGTGTGATTTTATCAATATAAGCTATAACAGTTAGAGATCTTTTAGTTTTAGAATTCACTCAAAGATTCGAAAGTGTATGAATATTTGCGTTCTTGTTCTAATCCGGATATCATAATTGTCTATACGGTTCAAGAAGTGGAAATTCAGAGTTACATTGTCTACCATTGTCTTACCTTCATCTAGTATTCGCAAGCTTATTTTAACCAGATGAAACTTTGTGTTCTTGTTCTTGGCCTGTTTTTTTTTTCTTTCTCATTTTTTGTTTGCTTGAAGCCAATTTTGGAGATGGAGTTGCTTTTGCCAAAGTGGGTCATGATTTGGATGATCAGGGAAACCTAAATCTCATATGCGCTTTATTTTCCCTCGAATTTAATGTGTGATCCTGCAATGGCTTCACTATTATGATCTTTCAATTTTTGGATCACACTTTTGGGGGTTACCATGAGATCTTAGAGAGAAAAGAAAACTGAAATTTAATGTTGTCTACTAAGAAACAGAATAATTCTTTTGTGGGAAAATATATGTTTCTTGCTGTAAATTAATGTATCAAATGGGAAAAAGTCAATAAAAAGAACATTATATGACATATATAAACGTGTATGTCATAAAATAATTTGGTACACCAGATGACATACATTATACACACGTGTCTGAGTCTGTCTCCTATTACTAATTTATTATCTTCTTAACAGATTTTTTTAGATAAGATCTTCTAGCTAATCAAAGTATGTTTTCTATAAAAACCACCATAAGACATAACAAATATGCATGCACAATCAATGTATTAGTGTTGAGAATATCAGAATTCCTATTAATTACCTCTTTATAGACTCATTCTCTTTGACCTCATTTCTTCTTCTTTTCTTTTCGAGTAAAAGCAATCCTAGAGAATCGAAAACTGATACTCCAACTCAAGTGTTCTTAAATTCTTAGTTAGTTTTGCCAATTCTCCATTCCATGGACCGACCAAAGAAACAGGTGGTACTACGATCGGTGAATTCGATGAGCTCATTATCGACACACGTCGAAAAAAAGGGAGAAGAAGGAATCCGAGCAGTGAACTCGTTATGCTCGATATCCGAACTGAACGACAGCGACCTACTGGCTCTGCTCGTTGACCGGCCAAGACTGAAACTCGAACGGAAAAACTCATACGATGAAAAGTCATTCAGCGAGTTAAGCCTCTACGACAGTGCACACTCACTGGACGGTAGGTCTGGTTGGGACACTCCGGTTTTCTCCATCAAAGGATCGTTTGACCCTCACCCATTAATGGTCACAAAAGCTTGGGAAGCTCTGTACCGTTCTCAAGTATACTTCCGAGGAAAACCGGTAGGAACCATCGCTGCCTATGAGCATGCTTCTGAGGAGGTCTTGAACTATGATCAGGTATGGTTTTGTGTTTCATTTCTTCTACTTTGTTCTTACATTTACAAACGATGATTACAATATCGTAAATGTTGGGATTAGTCATACTCATATACTTCGGCGAAAAACATATAACTGATACTAATCCACACACACAAAAAAAATCATATTATAAATCTTATATGCTTTATTACAATATTTCTGGTCTATTATAAGGTATTCGTACGGGATTTTGTACCGAGCGCTCTGGCTTTCTTGATGAATGGAGAGCCCGAGATTGTGAAGAACTTTCTCCTTAAGACGCTGCATATCCAAGGACAAGACAAAAGGATCGACAGATTCAAGCTTGGTGATGGCGCAATGCCAGCGAGCTTCAAAGTTCTCCATAACCCTCTCAAGAACACAGATACGATCATTGCTGACTTTGGAGAGAGTGCCATCGGGAGAGTGGCACCAGTTGATTCAGGCTTCTGGTGGATCATCCTCCTCCGAGCTTACACAAAGTCTACAGGAGACCATTCTCTAGCTGATAGACCCGAGTGCCAAAAGGGAATGAGGCTCATACTCTCTTTGTGTCTCTCTGAGGGTTTTGACACTTTCCCTACTTTGCTTTGCGCAGATGGTTGCTCCATGATTGATCGAAGAATGGTAATCTCTCTCTCATCCTCTTGCCTAATTATGAGAATTGCCGTTTTAAACTTTTTTGAGGAGCTCATATATGCAACTTTTAAACTTTTATACGCATCACATATATGTATAATTTTTTGTTTCAAACAGAAGTAAAGAGTGGATTGAGGTATACGTTAGGTCTCATCTTTTGAAACCTGTTGCAGGGAGTTTATGGATACCCAATCGAGATCCAAGCCCTATTTTTCATGGCTCTTCGATCGGCACTCTCGATGCTGAAACATGACGCGGAGGGAAAAGAGTTCATGGACAAGATAGTGAAGCGGCTGCACGCAATGAGCTTCCACATGCGAAGCTACTTCTGGCTTGATTTCCATCAGCTCAATGACATTTACCGTTACAAGACGGAGGAATACTCACACACCGCAGTGAACAAGTTCAACGTCATCCCCGACTCCATCCCGGATTGGCTCTTCGATTTCATGCCTCTCCGCGGTGGCTATTTCGTTGGAAACGTCAGTCCTGCCCGCATGGATTTCAGGTGGTTTGCGTTGGGAAATTGTATCGCAATCCTTGCCTCATTGGCCACGCCCGAGCAGTCCATGGCGATCATGGATCTCATCGAGGCCCGGTGGGAGGAACTGGTCGGAGAGATGCCGTTGAAGATATGTTATCCGGCATTGGAGAGTCACGAGTGGCGGATCGTCACTGGCTGCGACCCTAAGAACACGAGGTGGAGCTACCACAACGGAGGCTCTTGGCCAGGTGAGTTACCTTCTTCTACAAGTTATTGATATGTTGAAACAATTAGTAGATAGAGTTATAAGCGCAAACCTTTTTCTATAGTTGATGGGATCCAATAGGGATTTAGTAAAAAAATCATAGAAAAAGAGTGTATAAATTACTATATTAGTTTCAAACATAAATCACTGAGTAAATATATAATCTCTTTAAGAAAGCAATTTGTCTTTCATTAATTTTCCAAGGCTCTAAGTCTAAATAGTCAAATATGAGAAGTATAAACAAACAAAAATGAATAAGATATAGATGCAAACCATGACTGATAGAAATGTTGTCTTTTTATGCGATATAGTATAATATTTTATCTTACAGAATTGGGGAATCTGATGCTAGATTCTACATTAATCTTTCGTGTTCGTAAAAGGACGAATTTTAAGAAAAACTAATATGATAGAATGATATTTAACTTTCCTGTTTATTTTTTCCTTTGTCCAAAATAAGTAGGATTTAGTTTTTATAGTTTCATTGTTAATAATGAAACTAGGGCAAGATCCATGTGAATACTTTCACCTTTTTTTTCGGTTCTACCCTACGTTACTCTTCTAAAGACTTATTTTATGTGTGGATAATCATTTGACCAAATATCCTTGTCCTATGTGACTGTTGCAAAATGTAAATGTAGTGCTTATATGGTTGCTAACGGCGGCCAGCATAAAGACCGGACGGCCACAAATAGCACGACGGGCAATAGACTTGGCGGAGGAGCGGCTGATGAAGGATGGATGGCCGGAGTACTACGACGGAAAGTCGGGAAGGTTCATCGGAAAACAGGCCAGGAAATTACAGACATGGTCAATCGCTGGCTATTTGGTGGCCAAGATGATGATGGATGATCCAACACATGTAGGAATGATCTCAATGGAAGAAGAAAAACATATGAAACATGTTTTCAATAGATCTTCTTCTTGGACTTGAATTACATGATTTCAGTTTGTGCGTTTACCTTGCATAATTACAATTAACAGAAGAACAAAAACATTCATCATTCTCTATCTTTATTATTTGGAAAAACACAAGAATTGTTATTAGTCTACTCTCATACGGACCACCAGGAAATATGCCAAAGAGAGTAGACGGTTGACTAATGACCATTGACGAATAGTCTTACAGTACAAGACAATCCGACAGAAACAAATTTGAAAAAGAAGATAAAAAGACAAGAGCGTACGATCTTTCGAATAATAGCATGGATGTATGTAACCCCACACTTCCGGTAATTTTTTGGTACTTCCCGTGTTACCCATTCGGCGAGACAGTAAGGAGATGGTTGTAGTAATACTATCGTTCACATAAAAACTGGAGAAAAAAATCCTAGCAATACTAATTTATAACAAAAAAGAATCCTAAATAATCAGATTTTTCTCTGAAATTCATGATCCAACATCATCTTTTTGAAAGAAAAAAAAAGTACTGGATTGAACTTTGTTAGCTTAAGGCTTGACGGGGTCAACGAGCTGGTTTTAGTCCTTGTTTTATTCCAGATTATCGGCCATTAACTTTTTTCTTTTGAGTTTTTTTTTTGCTTGGGAACCTATTTTCTTTGTTTTCCTTTTACTTTTCTTTTTTGATCTGATTTATTTTCCTTTTACGGGTAATGCAGTAAAGATTTGTTTTGTCTACTGTCGTCAATATTAGCTAACATCAACTATAAATATTTTAATGTTGTTTAAACATAGAATTATCAACTTATTTTTTTGTATCTTGCGTGATTTTAGCTTGTATGAAAAAGTGTCCAATGATAATTAAAATCTAAACTTTTTCATGTGGGAATAAGAATATTAAAAAGAAGGCAAATAGGTTGTTGAGGAGACTGATTAACATGAATCACCGCTCACCAGTAACGTCTTTATCGACCCCTAACATAAAAAACAATTTAAAATCGTGAGTGGATTAGTTTTAGCAACCACCTAATGGAATTAATTAGAAACTGAACTTTTTCTTAGTAAGATAATTTATCTTATCCCATGTATATAGTAGTAATTAATCACACCGGGGCTTTATATCTATCCAACTTATCGTAATTAGGATCTATTGTATACTTTTGTAGTTCACAAGTATGAACCCTCCTTCGCGTTTACACATCAGACACAGAACACTACACATCACGTAGTCTTAATCAAACACTCTCGAGAGTTGATATAATGTGAACGATAGTATTACTACAACCATCTCCTTACTGTCTCGCCGAATGGGTAACACGGGAAGATATTAGACGGTGAACCAACAAAAAAAACGTTACTAATCAAGTCATCATCAAAATTATTGACACTATTTTATTTCCTAAGAAGTTGTTTAATAAAAATGACAAAGTTTAAGTTGACCAAGAGAGCGATTTTCATCTATCCAAATTATAAAAAAAAAACAGCGATTTTTTATTTTCTCATTTGATTATCTGAAAAATATTTAGCGTAATGATCCAAAATTTAAAGTCTTTTTTTCTAAAAAAAATTATTGAGAGGGTGAGAGAGCAAAAATGGAGAGGAAGAAAGAAGAGGGAAGAAGAGTGTGAAGAAAACAAATAAGTCAAAAAAGGTTGAATAAGATTTTTAGAAGGATAGTTTTGCTCGTAGCAAATTACACGGTATCCACTTGTTTTTATCCTTTCAATCATTCTCTCTTTTCACAAAGGCCATTATAGTAGAAAAGCTCCGACCTTTAGATCTCCCTCTCACTGCAACACTCCCTCTTCCTCTTCTGCTTTTGCTTTTGTCAATATTGATTCCCAGTATTTAGCTTTAGATTTCCCCTGATTTTTTGGACAATTCGATTGCCCGAATCGGAACTCGCATGTGTTTTGCTTAAAAATCATTTCTTTTTAGGGATTTCAAAAGAATGGAAATTCGCACGAATCAGAATTCTCACGACCGTCAACGGGATGCTGTCGGGACGGCGTTGACGGCGGAGGCAGGGCTTCAGCTCAATTCTACCGAAAACCCATCACCGGGAGGATCGGTTCCTTTCGCCGGAGGCATCTCCGGCTCGACGTCGAGTTCCACAAGCACGAGCTCAGGCACTGCCCTCGCCGTTGTTAAATCCGCCGTGAAGAAGCCGTCTAAAGACCGGCACACGAAAGTCGACGGCCGTGGACGGCGAATTCGCATGCCGGCGATGTGCGCCGCTAGAGTCTTCCAGCTTACGAGAGAGCTGGGTCACAAATCCGACGGAGAGACCATCGAGTGGCTGCTCCAGCAAGCCGAGCCAGCTATCATCGCATCCACCGGAACGGGCACGATTCCGGCGAACTTCTCCACACTTAACGCCAGTTTACGCGGCGGCGGAGGCTCCACCATCTTCGCTCAGCCGTCCAAGTCTTCTTCTTCGCCGCTCTCGTTTCACAGCACCGGAATGTCTCTGTACGACGACAGCAACGGTACTAACGGGTCGTCTTCCTCCGCCGCGGTGGATCCTTCTAGGAAGTTGTTAAACGCCGCGACGGCCGCTCAGAACGCCGCTGCTTTCGGGTTTCACCATCAGATTTACCCGCCGATAATGTCGACAGAGAGAACTCCTAATCCGACCAATTTGGGGAAGCCTTATAGAGAAGATTACTTCAAGGAGACTGAACCAAGTGGGAGTTCCCAGAAACCGGGTCAGTTCCAGGATCAAGAATTGGGTCCGGGTCCGGGTATGGGCCGTGGGGCGGCAAATGTGGTGCCACAACCCATGTGGGCGGTGGCTCCTGGGACCACGAACGGAGGAAGCGCGTTCTGGATGCTTCCTATGAGCGGCTCGGGTGGGCGAGAGCAGATGCAGCAGCAGCCGGGTCACCAAATGTGGGCATTCAATCCAGGGAATTATCCGGTTGGGACGGGTCGGGTCGTAACTGCGCCTATGGGGTCAATGATGTTGGGAGGTCAACAGCTAGGATTAGGAGTGGCAGAGAGCAACATGGCGGCCGCAATGCGTGGCGGTAGAGGCGGCGACGGTTTGGCCATGACGCTAGACCAACATCAACATCAGCATCACCAGCAACACCAAGAGCCAAACCAAACTCAAGCTAGTGAAAATGGCGGTAATGACAAAAAGTGATGGTAAAGCTACTTCATGACATTGTAATGACCACACTCTCGCGTTTTGAAGATTCGCGATCTGCGGTTAGGAGGATACCGCTGGCGATTAGCAACTCCAATTGTAAAACATGTGTTTTGGCGGTAGAATGCTGCCATGGCTGAGACATTCGAATGACAGAGATGGTGAAACAGATGTGGGTTTTAAAGCTTTTGAACAGATTTGTCGCATCAATTGTGGGTTTCATTTTATGTGTGCTTTCTTGGTTTCATCTTTTCTTGTGATTGTGGTTTTGATTAATAGATATGTGAATATGTTGATCTTACTTGGCTCTTGGAAGATCTTTCCACGATTCATACGGATTAACATTATTGCAGCACCAAATAGCAATCAAAGGAGGAAGAAACAGAGGGAGAAAAAAGAACTTTTACCATAACGATAAGACTTGTAGCTAAGATCCAAAAGAAGCAAGAAACTCTCTTGCAGAAGCAGAGTTCGATTAATCATACAAATTATTCAACCAGATGCCATCTTCCTCTGCTTGAAGACGACTGCAAAGATAGGAAACATGTCCCCCCCGCCATTTTCTTAGCTCCAGTCGAGTGGAAGCTTTTGTTCTTCTGATGATAACGATGACTGAGGAAAATTTCATCAAGTTTTGAAATGTCCTAAACAGTTCCAAAGGGGTAAAAACTAATGCGTATGACTCAAATGATTCGAATCTCTTGTGATTCTACGTTTTTACTCAAATGATTCATCCGATTCCATTCAAAGTTGAAACAAAAGAAGAATAAAAATGTCGGATTATCATTATTCCAGGGTCAAACAGCGAGCAAAGGATGAAGAAAAAAGAATACTTTACCATAACGATAAGACTTGTAGCTAAGATCCAAAAGAAGCAAGAAACACTCTTGCAGAAGCAGAGTTTAAGAATTCATACAAATTATTCAAGCTGAGAAGAGGAAGAGCGCCCATGAGAGAGACTCAACCAGATGCGGTCTTCCTCTGCTGGAAGACGACGGCGAAGATGGGAACCCCAACACCGATGCTGAAAGCGGTGAAGACAGCGAGAGACATCTTGAGACCTTGGTACTTCATGCGGTCCAAATTGTACATGTGCTTGGCGTGGAGGTAATATGGCTCGTCATGGCCATGTCCTCCGCTCATCTTCTTAGCTCCAGTCGAGTGGAAGCTTCTGCTCACTGTTTATGAGCCAGGGACAAATGGAAATTTCAGCAAGTTTCATCATATAGCTCATTTTGATTTTTACGAAATCTATCAAAACAAGCTGATCATCATACTACTAGAACTTAGCTACTGAGACACATATATCTACATAGTGCTATGTTATTGTATGGTGTTTAAACAATCGAGGTGGTAAAAACAATTGTAGAAAAAGGGAATCTTTAATCGATTGATCAAACACATCTAAACATGAACATGAAAAATCTAATAGTCTATACAACTTTCAGTAGCAAAAAAGAGAGGAAATTTGGTAGGTTCCTTTAGCACATGTGAACCAAGTAAGCACCCAAATAAACGTTTTCTCAGCCTTTTCATGAACAATCATTTTCGCACCATGCCATTAAAGCGTGTCAAGGAGGACGATAATGTTCTATAACAAATCTGCGAGCAGAGATGTTAAAAAAAAAGAAAAAACAAAGAATCTGGCCGGCAATCAGAAACATCAAAATCCCAATCCCATACGAATGAACCGAAGCCAGCCAAATCGAGAGTATTCGATTTTCCTTGGGAGAACAAACAAAACCCTAGACTACCAAAAGGGGAAAAAACAAAGAAATGTAAACCAATCCAGCAGATTTTTTTTTTGGGGGCGTTACGAACCAGATCTGGAGACTGATGATTCGGATGAAGCGATGATCCTTGAGACAGATCTGATTCCGGTGTTCAACGCCATGATCAGAATTGATTGAGAAACAGCTCCGAAGATAAACGACGACTCCTTTTGAAGTTTTACGGCGAATTTGTTGCCGAGTGACTTTTTATGTTACGATAGAAGAAGCCTGAGACTGGTAGAATAGCTTCACACGTGCACCAGCAAACGACATTGTTATTCTGGGCTCGGCCCAGTTAGTTCTCACACAAGGCCTTTCTTGTGTCGTTTTAGTTTCGGCCCATTTGGAGATATATGCCCGATACCTGTTCAGTTGTATGTATATCATGGGACCAACTATAGACTTGAACAATAACAACTACAAAAGGACTTGACCTGATAGTGATGGTCGAGAAGTTTAGAGGATGGTCATAACATTGTTTAACAAGGTATATGATTACTATGTGTAGCTCTACAATAATAGTTCATGGCGGAAATGAAAATCGATTTCATATATTAGATGTACATACAAAAGTGTATATGTTACTGAATCAATTATGGGTCTCGCAATGCTCAAGTCACAAAGAGGGAAACAAAATGTTCTTATCCAATTGATTATTAAAATGTTCACTTCCTAGTACCCATCTCAACGTAAACAAGATCCCGAATGATCCGGTTGTATCTCGCCAAATCACCAGTGATTCTTCAAATTTATTGCGCATCAATTTCTTAATTAGTTTATCACATGGAGTTTAACTTGTTAATTATCTTGTAATGTACAAATTCGAATATCAAGAAGTACCAAATTACAACTGTGCATGAGTTCTGTGGTCCAATTTCTTTGTTATCTTCTTTTTTTTTTGATCAAAGCAACTTCTTTATTATCACCATTAGTCTTAGTTGGAATGGCTAACTTTAACAAAATAATTGATCAAACCCATGTGAATGTTCGTAATAGTCTCCTAATTAATTTAAGTAGCAAACCCACTCTCCATCTCTATATAAATCCTAGTATATCATTATCTTGAACCACACAACACCAAAAACAAGAACAACAAATTAAACAAAGAGGGGAAAAAATGACAAAGTCATTCACTCTTATTGCACTTCTCTGCATCTGCTTCCTTCTCCATTCCCCAACTGGTCAGTTCATTGACACAAAAATATATTAACTGTACATAATAGCATATATGTTGATTTACATACCGTTTAATTAGCATATATGAAATAATACTGTTAATTAGAACTGCGATTAATTTTGAATGCAGGTTTGAAACTAGCGGAAGCGAAGATATGTCAAAGGTACAGTCAAACGTGGTCGGGAAGGTGCACGGAGACGAGCCACTGCGACCGTCAATGTATCAACTGGGAAGACGCTCGCCATGGAGCTTGCCATCAGGACAAACGCGGCCGAGCTTGTTTCTGTTATTTCAACTGCAAGAATTAAGCGATTTGGGCGTCTAAAACTTCGTTTGTGAAACTTTCTAGCTATATAAGCATTGTCTCATGACAACGTTTTATTGAATCTTCGGAATAATTAATAAGTTATGAATCTATGATCTTCTGTTTGTATCCGTAGCTCACACGCGTCTGTTTAAGTCATTTGAATAATTAACAATGTGCCATTTGAAAAATTCTAATAGCTAACTTATTAAGTAACAAAAAAAAGTCTACATACATATACTCTGTAATCTAAAACTAACTTAACTGGAGAAGTAAATCAACTGAACTTCTTTGTTCCAAATCTCAACGTGACACACTATGTCCACGTGGCCAGTAAAACCAGCTGAATCATTTTATCTTTTCTAATCGAAGAAAAAAAAAATCTCAAGATGCTTAGCTAGCAATGAATCCCAACCACAGAAAACAAACGATGCAAGTAAAAGTAAGCTTATCTCATCTCAACATTTTGGATCGTTCTTCTACCATATAAAAAATGAAAGAAGGATGAACGTTTTATTCTTTTTTCGAAAAAATGCTAGAAAAATAAGATGGCTCACTTGCCACATAGCCTCTACTCCGCCGCTAGGCCAGAGTTTCCATATACGGGAAAGTCCGGAGGCCAGGGAACAGATCGACGACGGAAGCTGACGTGCCGTTTCCCGGTGATCGTACGGTGCGCATCGACAGAGTCGTTGACGAGTTTGACTCAGAATGCGGCGGAGGTAGAGTTGAAGTATATGGTGAGTCAACACGGGTGGGGCGTGAGGAGGTTGAGGAGAGACGACGAAGAAGAGATCAGGAGAGTGTCTCTTGTTCAGGCCGAAGCTTTCCACATCCCTCTGGCTCTGTTTAATGATTTTTTCTTTATGTTTTTCCAGGTTAGTTTACTCTTCTCTTGTTTTATCCTCTTGATGATTCAATGCAAAATTCTCAAATCTTTGGGAAATCTTCGGTATATTTCTCAAATTGGTTCGTGTGTGTTAAATGCATACAAAGAGTTGAGTAGCTTTAGAAGAATGGTTGGGTAGATAGATATGAGTTGATTAATTAAATAATGTGAATAAATTAATTTAACATATTCGTTTTAACTCTTTACTTTTGTTTCGTTTGGATTCTTGATTTTAAAGTTTGTTTGCTCGTGTATAAGTTATAACAAATATTTTTTATGTAAAATTTGGAACCTCTTATTCACATGTGTAATGAACATACATATTGCAGGCAGAAGTTTTGTCAGCGCTGCTCTACAAACTAAAGAATTCATCACCTGACAGGTAAAACAAAATAACAGAATCTCATTTGAAGAAGAAGATTAGTATTAAATGTAATTAAGCTACAATTATTGCAGATATGCATGCCTCGTGGCCGAGCAAACAAACGAAGCTGAAACGTCTTCGAGCTCTAGTGTCCTTGGAGTAGTTGACATCACAGCTCTAACAGAAAACTCAGTACTGCGCCATTTTCCTGGCGTGGAAGAATATCTTTATGTGTCAGGCTTAGCCGTTTCTATGGCTCAAAGGTCTCTCACTCACTCCCTTCTTTCTTCTTTGTTACCAAAATTAGTAACGAATGTGTTTACATAGAACTGGGTTTTCTTACATCAACAGGAGAAAGAAGATGGCAAGTACATTGTTAAAGGCCTGTGATGTTATATGTTATTTGTGGGGTTTCAAGCTTCTTGCTCTAAGGGCCTATGAAGACGATGCAGCCGCTAGAAACCTCTACTCAAACGCTGGCTACACCGTGATCGAGTCTGATCCACCGTGGACCTCTACTTGGATTGGAAGAAAACGACGCGTTCTTATGGCCAAACGCATTTCTTAGCCGTTTGCGGTTTTATATTTCTTGATGTATATTTGCTTAGCCGTGACAGGGATTAATACAGAGACAGTAACTGAAAACTGAAACTCCATACCATCAAAGATTTCAAGAAACAAAACACTTAAATAAAATTATCCAGACATCATCAATCTTCTCTACACAAAGGGTTATATAACTAACTAAGAGGGGAAAAAAGCGGTGGAGAGATGTTTCCTAAACAAACGAAAACAAAAGCCGACCATACCTATTGACATTCGATAACCGGACGATGCTCCTTCAGAGCAAACAAACAAAAAAAAACTGAGTCCGTGGACAGTCACGCAGACGGTCTTGTTAGAAGTGACATCGCCTTTCTGAAATCCAGAGACGGGAGTTCTAATCCCGGGACATGCTTGCCTTCTGGTCCCATCCAGAGACCTCCACCTTGAGGAGGCATCAGCAACGGCGACTGGTTGTTGCTCTTCTCTTGCGATGTCTCTTGCTTCTTCTTCACAAATTCAAAGAACTCGGCAACCTGGCGTGCGTACCTTCAACAATACCAATCAAGAACATATCTGTTAGATTTAGGAACTCACTGAAGTTATGGTGGTTCGTGACATTAACAGTAGTGAGAACTTACTGTCTCTTTGCTTCAATATCTCGGCTGAAGTCGATATTTGGTTCACAGTCCAAAACCAGGGCAGGGACCTGTTAGAAAACAATGGACCAGACTAAGCAAAATCTATCTTCAGACGTTCAGCACAAAAATCGCAAGAAAAAATGAGATAGTTCTTACCTTCTGGATGCTAGAATGCATATGATTTCCTTCCAAGTAAAAGACACGGTCTTTTATATCAGGATGCAGAGTGTTGTCCATTTGAAAAGACGGTTTAGTAACAGAGAGTATCCCGTGATTTCCGCTCTCGAATGGGAGGAGCCAGCTCTCATGCTTCTCGTGCAGATCTTGGAGGTATTGCAGCGAGACTCCACCTTCTTCTGCTCGTTTCCTGAGCATCATCCGCTTGTGGCAAGTGTCGGGACTCGCCCTCAAGTATATAAACCCATCAGGAACAAGTCCAGGTAAAGCAGAGACGACCGGATCAAACCAAGAGTCGTAGATGCTTATCTCCATCTCATTCATCCATTTCGCTTCATGAACCGCTCGCACAAACACCTGAATGCAAAGTTCCACAAACAAATTAAACTTTGTAATCACACATAAAAAGCTATCACTTATAACAGACTTCATTCCAGCGTACCATTCTGTCACTGAAGACACTCCTTTCCATCAACCTGAGAGGTTTGATACCAGCAGCAGACTCTTTCTCCTGCATCAGCCGAGTGACGAACACATAGTTCTGGAAGGTATAAGCATACCTCTGAGGCTCGGAGTAGAAAGCATCCAATATATTGAAGTGGTCAGGTCCAACATCTTGCCACTTATCAACCGGCTCAGGAACAATCTCAACAAGGTCACGCAGCTCAATGGTCTCATTCGCTATTCTCTGGAGGAAAGTTGATTTCCCGACACTAATGTTCCCTTCAACACAGAAGGTCAAACGTTTCTTCGCGTTCAGCTTAGGTTCAGAGCCAGAATCCTTGAGCTCATCGTCCACACTCTCTTTGATGAACGTCGTTATGCTCTCCGCATGGTTCCTGTGTATAATCCCAACAGAGCTCCGAAGATAATCAACCATCTTATCGCTTGCCTTCCAGAACTGAAATCAAAAACCAGCCACACAAAAGAATGAAACTTTACACAAAGATAACACTGAAATAGAAGCTTCACAACAAGAGAGTATATACCTTATCTTTGTAGAGCTTCTTGAGCTCAGCAACATCTCCAATTCCCTTATCAACAAGCTTTCTCTGGTTCCTCAGACCCACACCAGGAATCTTCAGCAAATCTGGATGACCGGCTAATTCACCGTTTCCGTTAGAGCTCCGGCTTCGACGGCTCATCCTCACCGGTTTTCCATCCTTATCCGCGGACTCTTTCTCTTCTTCTCCGTCAGAGTCGTCTCCAACACCGTCAACAACTGCTCCAGCAGCATTAACCGAGCTCAAACCGCCGCTAGATTCGGAGTGGAGCAACGAACGCCACGTCCCGCTTCGACCCACCCAAGCCCGACTCGTGCTACGGATTCTACCGTCGATTGAGCACCGGCAAGAGGTTGAGAACCGTAGCGACGTGCGGACACGGTTTCTCTGCAAAATCCCGGAGAAAACGCCGCCGCCTGTAGAAACAGAGGCCGCCGTCGCCGTCGGGGGAGGCATAGCGGAAGTAGAGAAAGGTCTTGGGGAGGAAGAGAGAGTGGGGGAGGTCTTAAACCCTAGGGAGAGAAGAGTAGGTATGGCGATGGGTTGTGTAGAGATGAAACCGGCGGCGAAAGAGTTAGCCGGAGAGGAGAGAACAGGGGTTGAGCAAGTGGTACTCTTGCAAAGAATCTTCTGCATCGTTCCTTTACCGGAGCATTTCACATCCGTAGCTTTCAGTTCTAGCTGAAACTCAGATGACAAAAGAAGGCGGAGAGGGTGGATTTAGAAAACCCTAATTTCAGAGAGAGAGAGAGAAGAGGATTTTTGGAAAACGAGACGATAACTACAGAGAGAGGGATTTTGTGTTTTGTGGGTTTTGGTTTGGCGCAAAGACAGAGGAGAGGAAGAAGAGAGAGGGATAAAATGGATTAGGGTTTAAGTTTGCATTTGAAAAAAAAAAAAATTATCGATTTTTTCATTAATTTCCAACGAGTAATACGATTGTGGTGTGGTATCGTCAATAATTAATTACTATGATTAGTGAGTGGGACTAATGTTAATATACGTTTTTTAATAAACGTATGATGTGAAGCTTTATGGGGAAAATACGTTTAAAATGCTGTTGTGTCCGTATTAAGGATGACAGGGCAGAAAGACGGTCTTTTTTGTCATCGTTCTAATTTGTGTAGCACACGTGACACGTGCTACTCACAAATAAGTAAATAAATAAAATTTTCTCTCTTTTTAAAAAACCTTGTTTATTCCTACAAATCTACAATGTTAATATTGGACTAGTCTTTGATTTGGGCCTAGCCTTTGTTAAAGCGATGTCCTAATGGAGTTAATTATCGGATCCTTAATTATCTGTAGTTTAAAAGTGTTACAGTCTTACAGAGGTAGGCCCATTTTATTTAATGGACAGACTGCGACGTGAGGTATGTATTCTTTTTATTTATGCTTTCTGTCAACAATTTTTCTTTACTTTTTGTTTCTTTCTTGTTAAAAAATTCATGGGGTCAAATTTTTGTTTTGATTTTCATGCCAGATGTGTACAGTGATTAGTAAAATTAAAATTTTCGTAGAAGTATGTGAACATAAATCCGCTAGTATTAAAATGAAAACTTTCATCTACTGGGTTTAATCACGAGTTAATTCAATTGAGATATTTTGAAGTACTAGTAATGCTTCTTCATTGCTTACATGAGAAATAGCCGTCCAAATTGTAATTCCTACAAAAATACAAACTTTTCTGGATAAGAAGGTCGATCTTCGTGGATTCGTTGTGCTGTAACTGTATACGTTTGCGAAAGATTGAATTCAAACATTAGAAAGTAGTCAAAATAGTGCGTGCTCTTGTGTTCTCAATTGATAAGCTTAATGGGCCTGAAAAGGCACCATTATATAATCGAAAGCCCAAATGTTTTAGGTTAGATTCCTCATTCCGCGAAAAATAAGCTAAAATATAAATACAACTGTTGCTCGTAAATCTCGCTACTTCAGCAGCTTCTAGAGAGCGGCGTCTGATGGAGACAAACCCTAGTTCTTGTGTAGAAAATCAGAGAGAGATGGCGGAAGAAGCAGCTAAAAACGTTGCTCCCAATCAATCGAAAACCAAGGACATACGGAATTATCTCTGCCAGTATTGCGGAATCAGGAGATCGAAAAAGTATCTCATCACTTCACACATCAATTCTCACCATAAGGTTTGGATCTCTCTCTTAGTTTGATGATGAAGACCTAAATCGGCGATGGTTTGTCTAATTCGCTTGTTCTGGACATTTCTCCGTGTTCATATTAGATGGAAGTTGAAGAGGAAAGAGATGACGAAGCTTGTGAGGATGAAGAAGAGGTCTCTGCTGGTAAACATGTTTGCCAGGAGTGTGGCGCTGAGTTTAAGAAACCTGCTCACTTGAAGCAGCATATGCAGAGCCATTCGCTCGAGGTAGAGTTTTATATGCATCCTCTTCAATTCGTGCCATGAGAGATCGAGTGGTTCTCATTATCTAATTTAAGCCCAGTTTTAACTGAATCCTCGTGGCAAATCTACTACGATTGGAGTTAGGACGCTCGTGGGTTTGCTTAGTTCTGAGTGTTGTTCTTATTGCGAACTAAAAGTTTACGCCTTTGCAGGAAATAAATGGCCTTTTTGTTAATAATACAAATGGTCTTACTTATGTTGTTGCGTGAGGCATTGGATCCCAAAGAGTGAACTCCAAAATGCGAGGCTACGTGTTATGGACTAGTATCAGGTTGGGAGACCTCCTGAGAAGCTCCAGCACGTAAGCCTCGATCACGCTAAAGGTTTGAGATCTGATGTTCATTAGCTTGTTTTTTTGCTGCTCAATGCCTCTTGATTTTTTTTTGTCTTTTATAAGATAGTGTTTCTGATGGATTTCGTTTTCTCCCTGTGCAGAGACCTTTCGCGTGCTATGTTGATGATTGTACTTCTAGTTATAGGAGAAAAGATCATCTCAATAGGCACCTTCTTACACATCAAGGGAAGCTATTCAAGTGTCCAATGGAGAACTGCAAGAGTGAATTTTCAGTACATGGCAATATTAGTAGGCATGTTAAGCAATTTCATGGTAATGGCGATGGTAACAAGGATGATACTGGTAATGGTGATAGTAAGGAGGTCGATGCTGGTAAGGAGGGTGTTGGTAATGGAGATTCTGAACCCTCGGATTGTTCAACTGGTGAAAAGAAGTGTGTCTGCAAAGAAATTGGCTGTGGAAAGGCCTTTAAGTATCCTTCACAGTTGCAGAAGCATCAGGATTCTCATGGTAAGTTCCCCATTCTATAGTAATCAAGGCACTACTGTTTTCCCTCTAGTTTAAGAACACGAGCAAATTGTTTCTTAAAGCGTTATCCGTATTTATATATATGCCAATTTAAGTCTCTAAAGGTTACTTATGGATCTACATTGCAGTGAAAGTGGACTCGGTGGAGGCTTTTTGTCCCGAACTTGGGTGTATGAAGTACTTTACAAACGAGGAATGTCTTAAGGCGCACATACGATCCTGCCATCTGCACATCAATTGTGAGATATGCGGTTCTAAGCATTTGAAGAAGAACATTAAGAGACACCTACGGACTCATGACGAAGATTCATCGCCAGGAGAAATAAAATGTGAAGTCGAGGGTTGCTCTTCGACATTCTCGAAGGTAAAAAACATCCAGAATGAAACACTTGGTTCAAGACAAGTATCGGTTTTTCAAGTCCGAGATTATTAAGCATTGCCATGATTTCGCAGGCTTCTAATCTTCAGAAACACATGAAAGCAGTGCACGAGGATATCCGACCCTTTGCATGTGGCTTTCCAGGTTGTGGCATGAGATTTGCTTATAAACATGTCAGAAACAACCACGAGAATTCAGGGTCCCACGTGTATACTTGCGTAAGTTCAATCCCCAACTTGTTTTTTGCTGTTATAAACTCAAAAGAGACTAGAATCTCACATGGAAGTTTGTTGGTGGTTCCAGGGTGATTTTGTTGAAGCCGACGAAGATTTCACATCAAGACCAAGAGGTGGAGTAAAGAGAAAGCATGTTACAGCGGAAATGCTTATACGGAAGAGGGTCATGCCGCCACAGTTTGATTCCGAAGAACACGAGACTTGTTAGATTTTTACAAGCCTTATTAGTCTTGAGATGAGAGAATAACCCAAGTAATAGCTAAGCGCAGTGTGTAAAGTTTGTTTGTTTGTTTTGTCTGTAGAAGGAGATATAGAGCGACAGTCATAATAGTAAATGTCTAATTTTCCAACCCCAAGCTCGAAGTTGTTTTAGTGCCCCTTGTTTTCAAGGCTTTAAATTTAAAGAATTGGTACTAATCCAATGCGTAGAAAATAAGGTTATGGGATAAAAATGGATACTTAACTGTAAAGTCAAATCGAAGACTCTTTTCGTCCATATTCATCTCAAAATGCCGAGAATCCTAAAACTTCCTAAGTATTCGGTAAAGTTAGCTAAACATTTTCAACCTTCCAAAAAGTCGATCGTCGAGTTAGATAATTCATTTTTTAACTTAGCTCGTCAGAGACCAATACTGTTAACAACAACGAGAACTTTGAAAATTTGATTTTAGATTCGAATTTTAGTGATTATTAAACAAATGCAAATTTCACATCGCATACGTGCACGTACCAATACTTGGACGAGGTAATCCGCAAGATGGGAAGCATCGATCTTCGCAGCAGCTTCGGACAAAGAGTCAAAGACACTATCAGATGATCATTCCTCGCACCGTTCGATTTATACTTCTTGACACCAGAAATGATCACATCCATTAGGTTTTAAGGTGATGTCTCTCGTAATAATAGCTACGGTTTTGCTACCTTTTTAAAAACACACAAATTACAATGGTCGGTTACGTTTTGAATTAAACAATCTAGAATTTGACCCATAATGTTTTATTGCTTTCATAATAAATTCATTAGGAGTAGTAATCTACAAAACAAAAAAGACAGCGGTGTCGTGTCCTCTCCATTACTTGCACGTAGAGTACATGTCATGTCCTTCCTCCGAGATGCAGTTGCTGTCTTGTTCCCAAAAATTGTACGATCCATCTCTCTGAGACAGTATTTTGATGTTTTCTCTATAAAGACGTGTAGACGCTTGATGGTATCCCTCCTTCGAATCCCATCCATTCCTCCCACTCATCGGTTTCATCCATTTCTGAAATCTCTTCTTCTTGTGTTTCTTCTCCTTTTTCAAACTTTTGCATCAAACTCTGAAATGTGATGGATATAAAAACAATTTTTAGTATCTATAGTGAGTTTTGGTTGTTATGTTTAGGATGCTAAAACCTTTAAATGAGCTCTCAATTGCATGATGGAGTGCCTAAATACCTTTAACATCGCATTATACAAGTTATTATATAGTAAAAGAAATGAAGAAGTAAAGGAACTAAATCACATACACACAACACAGGCACAAAAGCAAGGCTTTACTTTCTTGATATTTGTTAATCCAAAAAAGAAAATCAAGAAATAAGAAAGAGAAAAAGAAAAATTGACCTCGTAAGCTGATTTGATCTCCTTGAAATCCTTCTCCTGTCCCTTGTGCACATCTGGATGGTACTGCAATCAATCATTTTTTTCTCTCTGTTACTTAGTTATTTATTTCTTAATTTGATTCGACAAACGAAGTTTGGAGCTTTCTCCCTTATAAAGAAAAAGAAAAGAACAAAAAAAACAAGAAATAGGACACAAACTGGGACATTACTCTTACCTTAAGAGCGAGACGTTTGAAGGCCCGCTTGACTTCTCCTTGAGAGGCAAAAGGAGTCAAGCCAAGAACCGTGTAATGGCTGAGATCTGGTGTCGAGCATCTCGTCGGAAACCTGACCATTAACTGGTGGATATGGTCGGTGGTTTTGATGGCGGAACCGGGGTGATTCGTCGGAGCTCTAAACCGGAAATTACGTATCATCGTTCTTCACCAACCAACCATGTAGTTCTTTATTTTTTTATGGGGAATATGTGATGGATTTTTACGCAGAAACGTAATCTTTTCACACGACGGTTGGCAATAAATGACGTCGGTGATTGTTTGTTTATTTTTTAATATTTTTTGTGTTCCTTTGGTCTTGGGGAGTGTAAATGCATTCGTTATTTATTGCCATTGAAAAACTCTAAACAATGAGGAAAAGAAAAGAGGGAGAGGCAATACACTGTCGTTTAGTGTAAAAAAGCGGCAAGCAAATGATTCTTTTTTTTTTTCATTTCTCATAATCACAATAAGAGGATAAGATCTGATTAGCCAATTTTCGCCTGCAATATATTTTAGTAGAAATTTCACAAGCTCATATGCAGCAGGAAAATAGTGCCAACTATAAGATACTTTTTTGTCCAAATTTATGAAATTATTAAAAATTCTTAGTCATTTATAACAATATTGTCTCCATGCATAAATATAAACTGTAACTTTCAAAACGCAGCTGTCAAATAAAAACATTCGATTGTCCAGAAACAAACATCCATTCAGATAAATACCCAAAGAGAGCGACGATGATTCCGATCCTACCAGAGCACCAGTTTCACCAACTTGATTCATATCACCATTGAGGCCACTCACCATACATCTATAACATAAAAAAAAGAAACATAATAATGTGACATTGTTCTTAAGTTTACTCTGTTACACAAAATATTTAAATACATATAATTTACTAGTACAAACCTGATGAAAAATTATCCAGCTGGGTAGATCTTCCAAGCCTTCAAAAGCTTCAGCTTCTTCGACTTCGGCGTCTTTGGCAGCTCTGACGGCTCTGGCAGCTCTGGCGGCTTTGGTGGCAGCTGAAACTTTGCCAATTATGAGTCAAATGATAATAGTACTTACAATTTTTGTTCTGTTGCAAGTCGTTGCAAGAGCAATATTAAATTTATGATTCTCACCAATTTCATCAATTTCAGTGTCACTCTCTAAGTTAACAACTTCGAGTACAACATCATTGTCCTGTAAAGAAAATAAATTATGGGTTTTAATTGAAACAGGTTATAGATTTTCATGCGTGTTATGTTATTTATCAAGAAGACATATATAGAATTACATAGATATATACGTGGTCGTGCACTTTGTGCATTCATGGTTAAATAAGAGATTTGAATTTGTAACGCACCATATTGTTTGTCGAAGATGTCTGACTTCCTTTTGGATCACCATAATTATGATTGCCACGATCACATTCACGTCCACGAGCACAAGCATAATTACGGTTACGACCATAACGACGACCACGAGCACGAATATTTTTTGAACCTATTCTAGACAGAATATCAACATCTTCATCGTCCGAAATATTAATAACCTCTTTTTCATTAGCTTGACCAGCTATTGTGAGTCCACAAAACATCTTCTACAACATACGAAAATATTAATTACTGTTAGTACGTATAGATCGTATATATATGCAGCTAAAATTTAAAACCTGGAAAGTACAAACTTAACTACAAATGTAACTATAAAAATTATATGCTTTATAGATACTCATGTTTACATGATATTTAATAACATATACTCATGTTCAAAATCACAGTATAGTATACATATGTGACCACCAAAATATACAAACTATACTAAGAGAAATATGATGTACATATTTGTGCAATTTCTTTTTTTTTTTTTTTATGAAAAACGTTACGAAGAGAAAATAGCTTTCTTTTTACAACAAGATAGTTGTGCTTAATCGTTTGATACTAGATTTTACAAACTCTGAATGCATGCTGAGCTAATTTGATAAATAATTCTTACTTAAAATTCATGCATAAAAATGTAAGAGAAATGACTATATTTTCAAAAGGTTGAACTACAGTACAGTGTATTGGTGATAGAATAAAAATAATTAAGCTACAGTGTATCAATTTATGTAGATAGCCAAACTTATATATGTATTCTTCCATAACCTAAGAAACTATTTTGAATTAGCTAGGACATTTCCCGAAAATTTATAAGGATTTAAAGATTAAACTGATGTAAACTAGTCAAATTTTGAAAAATGAAAAGTGGGCATATGTGCAATGCTTAGATACTTACTCTCTTACTTTGGCTTAGCGGAAATTGGGAGGGAGCAGGAAGAGCAAGAACTTGTTTGTTGAAAAAAAAAATAGATTGTAGCATATCAAGTTTCTTTATATTAGTAATCAGAAACTCAGATATAATACCTTAATTCAGAATTATATATTGACAAACGTGGTATGTTAACGAATTTATTTACTGTTACATAAATGCATGATTCTGTTTATTTTTCTCGTTAACAATATCTGAGGCTGAGTGGTTATAACAAATAAATATTACATATATCTAATACCAAGTGGAATTGGTAGGCTAAATGATCTAATCGTTCTATGTCACCAGATTTATGTTTGAAGTAAGAAAGTGTATAGAATTACTAGTCTAGTAGGCAAAAACTAAAACAAAAACAAAACACGAGAATACTGTTCAATCTTCTACTATGCATTGGTTACGAAATGTCATCTAATATTTTTATCACAAATGTTTATTAATTTCAGAAAAAATTAGACCCAAACGTAACATCAGTTTTAGTAAAAAGGATTACAGCTAATTAAATTTTGCGTGAAAATAGCCAAAATTTATTTCAACTCAATTGACGAATAAGCAATAACAATCTTTCAGTAATCTTGTTTTCTGTATACTTAAACATTTGAATATGTGATTAACCACACTTTTCCCTAATAAGAAAGCATATTTCTTATTTTGAAAAAGGAAATCTCACATTCTTATGTCTGTTTAAAAATCGATTCCAATAGTTTAAAAATAATTATTTATTTTTTCACCCTATCTATTCAATTAAATTTTAGATCTTCTATGATTTTGAGAATATAAACTATAATTTTGGCTATATTTATATAAAAATATATCAACTAATTTTTAAATAGTTAAATGGATATATTAGATTGGTACTCGAACAAACAAAAAATGTTTTATTCAAATTTCCTGCATAAACAAAATAATATTTAATTCAAAGTTTCTCAAAAATGTAAAAACAAAATCTATATATTATTTCCTTTCAATTATATTAAATTTTATCACCTTTTCTCATAGTGATACCAAACCAAAACTAAATCCAATAACAAAATAATACTTAAGTAATAGATTATATTGTTTGCGTGTAACGCAAATAAGAAAGTTCATTCAAATTTCCCGCGTAAACTGAATAAATGTTAGATTCAAATTTCTGCAAATATGTTAAAACAAAATCTATATATTCTCTCCAGTCAATCATTTTAGTCTTGGATTAACCACCTTACTGTAGGTTAGATCAAACAAAAACCAAATTCAATAAGAAAACAAATAGAAAATGAAAAAAAACAAATGATACTTTTGATCAATATGTTATCACCTATAGAAGATATATCATTATCAAATGGCGGATCTATAACCTACAATATATATTACAAGTTTACAACCAATCGCAAATCATATGATTTAATGGAAAACAAGAATGGGCTCTCCACAAATCAACAAAACAACCCGGAAGCACTAATCAACAGTAAGATTTTTTGCATTACATAGCAAAGTTTGGGACCTACCACAGATCGTCGTGGTCCAGATTGAGAGGAAAGATTTGAGGGGTCAGACATGTCGGAGACTTAAAGTCCTTTTCCCTTTTATTTAATGTTTGTCTGCGATTCAATCTTATGTCGAATTTTGTAAAATTGAAGTGATAAGAGGCATAGTACATTTACTGTTTTGTGTCTTTATACTTCTGAGTATTCATATTTATGTAAATGGACGAAAATAGACATGAGATAGTCAGATTCATTTTTTTTTCTCTCGAGATAGTCAGATTCTGATTAAATGATTTTAGAATTTAAGATAACAACACTAAGACCATCAGCAATGGAGAGATTTAAGAGGTTCTAAACTAAAAAAATAAAGAAAAAAAGAAAAAAAAAAATGACATGGCAGTTCTTTTATTTGGAAACGCCTCTACTACAAGAGGTGAGAGAGACGACTCTAAAAAAAGCTTCATATATTTATTAGTAAAATATATTAAAGAGCCTAAATTAAGTCTCTCCATTATTGATGCCCTAAAGAACCTCTTTCTTTTTTCAAGACACTAAATTTTAATGGTAAATAATTGATGTTTCGGGGGGAAAAAGGTAACATTTAGATTTTTTCTTTTTTTATATATCTCACCCAGTAAATATCCCTATCCCTTAATTTCGTTGACAAAAATGACAAAACAAATAGAAAATATAAGCAGCAAATTCAGAATCTACGTAATTAAAAATAATTAAAAAATGAAAATGTTTGTACAATTCAGTCATAGTTGGAGACGTCACAATCGTCACACATACATTTTGAACACGTTCTTACTTTCCTTCGGAGGGGTTCTTTTCCCAAATATATATGTTCGATTAAAGTAAACTCATAACTGGTTTTAGTTTTTAGAGATTCTTTTTATTGAATAATAAACATAAAGTATGTTTTTGTTTTACTTCTGGAAATATAAAATATGTTTGGCAGCCAATGGTTGAAATCCGGAATGGATTTTGTATATATTTTTTTAACCGGAATTAGTTAGCTTTTTTGTAGTAACATTTAGTCAGAAATAATACAATCGTTGTTATAAAATATTATAAGGTATATTAATAAACGATCGTAAAGAAGAGCTAATGATCGATCGTATGGAAGAGAGCAAAATTTGCTGTGTGAAAGAAGAAGCAAAGTGAAAATTGATTATCATTATTGTTCTCATGTCATCCCTTTATATACAATGATAAAGTTGGTTAGGTAAATTATGTTGGATAATCACGTGTTAATGTTATAACACGTTTACAATAATCGTTTCTTTAAACTACTCTTTAAGTATATACATTTTTCTAGCGAAATTAAAAAATTTTATACTTATATCTTCAGTGTACATCAAGTTGATTGAGTCTAGTGACAAGAAGAAATGTAAATATTGGATCCATCAAACCAATTACTTGTTATATGAACTAATTAATTCCATAAAATATAAATATCTAAAACAATACTATTGCTGATAAAGAAAATTTATATGCGTTTTTATTCCATTATTTTGTCTATGTATTTCAAAAAACCAAGTATGTGAGTTAATTATAATCAACCATATGAATATATTATGGGCAATTTTCATATTAATTAGATGAAAACATTTAAGCTTAAGAATATACTAGGTAGTAACCCGCGCCATACGCGGAGTAAAATATTTATATAAATATTAATTAAATATAATTTTATAGTCATTTATATAGATATATAATGTGATTTTAACATTTTCAAAATCTTTTAAAATTGTATATTAATAAATGCAAAACAATTAAATCATATATATGATAACATTGCTAAAAATCAGTTATTTTCTATCATTATTGATCGAGTAAAAAATTATGACATATTATTTATATCTGAATTTATTTCTAAATTGATATGAATAGGCATAAATTCAATTACTATATGTTTATTTAATTAAATGTGTGGTTACTTATTTTAATCTATATTATTACTTAAGTTTAGAAACAGAATAATTTTTCATTACCATAATTTTATTACTGATTGGTATCAGTACAAATCAAATATTTTATGTTGATTTATTTTAGGAAATTTGAATTATGTTTAAATACAATGAAATTTATTATAGCTGTAGTTATATACTATAATAAATATATCTGATAATCATGGTAAGTTGATATAAATTAGTGATTTTTATTTATATATTAAAATTGCTTGTAAGTTGCTTTTTAAGAAAAATAATATATACTTTTTATTATATTATAATCTTTAAGAAAAATAATATATAATTTTTATTATATTATAAGATTATAATATAATATTAATAAAGTAAAAGTATTTATAAGTTTTATATTAAATAAAGATTAAAGAATTATAAATATATATAATATAAGATTATGTAAATAAATTATTATGAAGTGATATAGTTATTATTGTAATTCATAAATATAAGTTAAAACGAATAACTATACTGAAATATAATATATTTTTTTCAAGTAAAAATTATTTAATAAACATGATATATATATTAATATAAAATTATTTGATTATATTGATCAAATACATAATTAAAGTTATATATTTTATGAATGAATAAATAACATGTATTTTAATTAGAGTCTGTGAGATATATCATAGTTTTGATTATGTAATAGTGATAATTAATATAAGTGATCAAATCATATAATAGCATATATAATTAATATAAATAAGGATGACACTATTGTAATAAACACATGAAGTAAATGTTAGTCTTTTAAAAAAGATCCTCAAATAATATATAGGGGATGTGATTGCTAAGTAGTCAGAATGGAGCTAACCATGGAAATGATAAGTACCTGTCACCAGTCACCACATTGTTTATTTATTTCCAAAACAAATTTTCCTTAAGAGTTGACCAACAAATAAAAATAAAAATTACCATAAGAAAGTAATTTCTGCGTCTACACCATAATTTCCTTTCACAAAAACTATTAATGTTTTCATTTTAAGAGAAAGAATTCAAAAATTTCCTTTCACAAAAACTATTAATGTTTTCATTTTAAAAGAAAGAATTCAAAACTTCAAATTAAAATTTAAATAGAAAAAATATCTATTACTTCTGGAGAATTATTACTGACCGTTCGAAGATTAGGTGAAGGTGAGTTGAACACACTGAAACAGATATTAGCCCATTACGAGCACTAAAATGGGCTTTTTGTTAGCTATAGATCTATCGGGTCTTGTGAATGAATTTGAACCCGACCCGGGCCCATGAGATCTTACTGTGCGAAAACCTCACTGCGACAAAAAAAACCCACACTCCATTGTCGCCTCTTCTCATCGTTAACGCGCCGCCGTGGAGGGAGAGAAGGCAGAATGGAGGATATCGAGGATTTGTTGGCCGGAGGAATCGGTGGTGCACCACCGGGTTTCCGATTACCGTTAAATGCGGTCGGGATTAATCCGAAGAGGAATAAGAGCAAACGTAGTAGCACGAAACAGGACGAAGTTACTGATTCGAATCGTGATTCGCTTGCTCCACCGTCTTTGAAGATCCCCGGAACTCAGGTCATTCTCCTCCACTCTCTCGATTTCATTTCATCATTTGCTTCGATTTTTACATCCGTCGACGTCTTTTGGATGAACTTACAAAGTACTTATCCGTCTTGGCTTTTCTCGATAAATTTTTGCAGACGATTTACATCAAGACGTTTGGATGTTCCCATAACCAGGCAAGTCGGCTAATATCAGATTGTATTTGAAAGTAGGTGTTATAGATTTCTTAGTAGCTCGCGTGACTGATCTCACCGTTGTTTCGGGCTTTTGTTCAGAGTGATAGTGAGTATATGGCTGGTCAGCTTACTGCATTCGGCTATGGTTTGACAGAAGTCCCAGAGGATGCTGATCTGTGGCTCATTAACACGTAAGCTTGAGTTTCCGTTCACTTTTTGCGTCGTAGAGATGTTCATGAGCTTCTGTGAGTTGTTCTTGTGATATTCAAGAATGTTGGCTTTACTTTGTGTTTGCAATGTATCTGATATGTGTGATTTTTTCAGTTGTACTGTTAAGTCACCGAGCCAGTCTGCGATGTCTACTCTGATAACGAGAGGTAGAAGTGGGAAGAAGCCTCTTGTGATAGCCGGATGTGTTCCTCAGGGAAGTCGTGACCTTAAAGAACTAGAAGGCGTTAGCGTAGTTGGAGTCCAACAGATTGATCGTGTTGTTGAGATTGTTGAAGAAACTCTTAAGGGTCATGAAGTGCGCCTGCTGAATCGGAAGACTTTGCCTGCGCTTGATCTCCCAAAGGTGTGTATAAATTTTAATTTTTCTGATTGCTTTCGACTTTGATGTTGAGTATGACTATTCCCCGTAGTGGATTACTAGATGCCAAAAGCTTGATTTCAGTGCATTTCTTTGGTCTTTCATGGCTTACACAATCATTTGTTCGACTTCAGTTGGGTTCTTTTTAGTTTGGCTTAAGAAGTCCTTTTTCCATCGCAGGTGCGGAAGAACAATTTTATTGAAATTCTCCCCATTAATGTTGGCTGTTTGGGCGCCTGTACTTACTGCAAGACCAAGCACGCCCGTGGTCACTTAGGAAGCTACACTGTTGATAGTCTTGTAAGCATATCCAGAGTTTTCTCCTTTCCTGTTTTTACTCCAGAAAAATATCTTGAGAGTCCTATATTGCAGGTTGAGCGGGTAAGATCTGTTATATCTGAAGGAGTCAAGGAGATTTGGTTGAGCAGTGAGGACACTGGAGCATATGGTAGTTTTTCTAGTCTACTTTTTTTCTTAATGGGGCTAATTTGTTTTGGTGGCTAAGACATAATTGCTATTCCTTTATATTGGGAGCTAATGTCTCACAAATGCGTGCAGGTCGTGACATAGGAGTTAATCTTCCAATACTGCTGAATGCCATTGTTAAGGAGCTTCCTTCTGATCAAAGCACAATGTTAAGGATTGGGATGACTAATCCTCCCTTTATCCTTGAGCATCTGAAAGAAATAGCAGCTGTTTTACGCCACCCATGTGTCTACACCTTTCTTCATGTCCCTGTGCAATCTGGCAGTGATGCTGTGTTGACGGTGAGTTCAGAATTGTGTAGGACTGCCAAATTCTTGTTCTAGCCTTAGCTGACTATTTCCTGTTGCAGGCCATGAACAGAGAATATACATCGAGTGAGTTCAGGACTGTGGTAGACACCTTAACAGAGCTTGTGCCAGGAATGCAAATCGCTACTGATATAATTTGCGGATTCCCTGGTCAGTGCTGGATGAACCTTAAAGTCTGTATTTTGCTAATAACATTTCCTCTTCATTGAATTTTGTTCCCTGTTAAGTGCTGAGACATTAATTAACATCACACCTACAAAAAACACATTGATCGCATGTATTTGTAGGGTGTGGATAGTTGTAGCATGTTGATTGTTCATATAGTTCGCCTGTGTTTAAGATACATGCGTCACTTTTTCCATTTACAGGTGAAACCGATGAAGATTTTTCTCAAACTGTTGGGCTTATCAAGGGTTACAAGTTTTCTCAAGTTCATATATCTCAGTTTTACCCCAGACCAGGTAAGTTCGGATTTGGTTGTGTATGTAATATGGTATTTGGGAAATGTTTCATCGGTTATAAATATTTGTTTCGAACGTGCCATTTTATGATATAGGGACCCCAGCAGCAAAGATGAAGAAGGTACAGAGTAAGATAGTGAAGCAACGAAGCCGTGAATTGACTTGTGTCTTTGAGGCTTTTGCACCTTACACCGGAATGGAGGGCAAAGAAGAGAGAATATGGATAACCGAAATAGCTACCGACGGAGTCCATTTGGTAAGCCCCCTCCTGAGCTATATACATCGTCAAGTTTTCCCCCAAACTTCGTATCAATAAAATCGAAAGCAACTCTGATTTACTTATTTATTCTTAAAATCTTTGATTGCCAATACTGTTTCATTGAGAAATTGTAGGTTGGGCATACCAAAGGATATATACAGGTCTTAGTTAGTGGACCAGAAAGTATGCTTGGGACCTCAGCTATAGCGAGGATAACATCTGTAGGGAGATGGTCAGTGTTTGGGGAGGTGATCGAGACACTAAGCTCTACAAGTGTAGAAACACCACCCCGGGAGGAGAGAAAGCCGCCTTGTTCCTCTGATATTATTACTTGTGAGAATTGCAATTGCTCTGCTGACAGCTGTGGAGAAGAGAAATCAGGAGAGGCCTGTAACGTTTCTGGTAATATCACCAGACAAGACCAAAGCAGGAGAGGCGTTCTTGGATGGTTTACGAGAAGGAGAGATCACAAGACAGAAGGAAAGTCAAAGAAAGAGGAGGAAGAGAAGCAAGAACTCGTGTCACATTGGGGTTTCATTGATAAGGCACTTGTGTGTGGAGTGTTCATAAGCTCTCTCACCATTCTTGTTTTGTTGATTAGCATCGCATCTAGAGTTTTGCTGCGCCAATAAATCTATTTCTGTCAGATTAATGGTTGTACAAGAACCAAAATGCCTCGTTTTTGACTGTTTTTGCTTTGACATAACTCGGAAAGAATATCCCCCGTTATATGAATTTCAAATGTTTACTGAATTGAGCATTTCGGTCTAAGAATACTTGATTCGTTTCTTCCGAGCCAGATTTAGATAGTTCGTGATTGTATATGAGGCCTCAATCTAAATGTACAAAACAAGGCCCATTATGTGGTTCCTTCGCACTATAAGACCGTTTCGGGTGATATGCAAAACTGCAAGACGAAGTTACTTGCTTATCGTCGAGCGGTCAATCTTTACTTTTCACGAAGACGCGACACGTGCTGAGACGTGGCGATACGTGTCACTCAGAAGTTAAAACAAAAAGAAAATGTTTGTTGCGGTTTCACATCCTCGCAAAGTGTTTATTATCCTTCGTGGGCAGTTAAGATTTGATGACGGAGAGAGGAGTAAACAACCGATAAGTACAAATGACGAATCTATTGGCTTTGTGTTTTGTCTTGAGCACTTTACTTGCGGCGGAGGTATGGTCTCCAAGCCCAGCCATGACCACCAACGACACGTCGGAAGGAGATGTCATCGTCAAAGACGGCCACCGCGTTGTGGTCGTTGAGTACGATCGCGACGGGAAAACCAATACCAGAGTCTCGATCTCGCCGCCATCGGCAGATGCAGAAGAACAAAAACAAGAAGAAGAAGAAAATAAGGAAACTTCTTTGTTCAGAAATGCGAAAGAGAAAGCAAAAGAAACGGCGTCGTATTTCCCTAACGTCGGTCATGGGATCTCGCAGCCGGTTGTGACGGAGGAGGAGCGTGATCACCACGCAACGGCTGGGGAAGTCATATGCGACGCGTTCGGTAAGTGCAGGCAGAAGATCTCGCGTGTGGTCGGTCGGGGTAAAGATCGAGCAGCTGAAACCGTCGATGATGTGGGAGAGAAGATCTACGATGCCGGAGACGCTGCGGGAGCTAAGGCTTACGACGTGAAGGAGACGGTTGCACGTGGGGCACGTGACGTGGAAGAAACGGTGGCTGCTAAAGCCGAATATGCTAAGGGGAAAGTAGCAGAGAAGGCATATGGTGTGAAGGAGAGTGTGGCCGATAAAGCCCAAGATGCTAAAGAAAAAGTAACCAAAAAAGCCTACGACGTGAAAGAGACTGTGGCTCATAAAGCCCATGAGTCGAAGGAGAGGGCTAAAGGTAAAGTGAGAGAGAAGGCACACGAACTGAAGGAGAAGGCGGCTCAAAAGTCCCAAAACGCGTGGGAGAGAGTAAAGACGGCGGCGCGTGGAATCGGGTCAGCGACGGCGAAGGCTCTGAGTCTGAAGAAGGTAGCCAGCGTAGTGGGTCTGACTGCGATAGCGGCTGCGTTTGGGTCCTGCGTGTGGGTGACGTTTGTATCGAGCTATGTGTTGGCCTCGGTGTTGGGGAGGCAACAGTTCGGGGTGGTGCAGAGCAAGCTGTATCCTGTTTACTTTAAGGCGACTTCTGTCGGAATCTTAGTGGGGTTGCTTGGTCACATACTTAGCCGGCGGAGGAAGCTAATCACTGACGCCACGGAGATGTGGCAAGGCGTGAACCTTTTGGCCTCTTTCTTTATGATTGAGGCGAATAAGTCATTTGTCGAGCCACGTGCCACCAAGGTATATTAAAACTTACCTATCCAGTCTTATATCTTTGGTTATAGTCCAATTAGAGTTCCGAGAATGGAGTAAAATAGTCAAGTGATGTTAGTCTAGTGATCATTATGTTGTTTTGGTCATGAACCGTTTTACGCTAGACACATCTTCTCTTGGTCATTGCACGACCTCTAGGATCTATAACGTATAATTAATCTTCGCCTGATATGTTTCTAGTGAAGTTAACTTGCGGTGATGCGAATGAATCTTATTGGTAGATTTAGGGAGGTATAAAATGTTGAGCTATATATTGTTGTGGATAGGCGATGTTTGAGCGGATGAAGGCGGAAAAAGAAGAAGGAAGAGGAGGAGAGAGGACAAGTGAGCAAGAAGTGAGGCGGAAACTGGAAAAGCTAAGCGAGAGGCTGAGCAAGCTCAACACATACTCTTCTTGGTTAAACATACTAACGCTCATGTCTCTAACCTGGCACTTTGTTTATCTCGGCCAGAGACTCGGCGCTGCTTGTTGAATGTTGATGCATGCATGACGACTTTGTTTGTCTCGGGTGTATCTCTTGGTCCAAATCCTAACTTGTTTTGTTGTTGTTGTTGTTGTTGTTTTCTGACGTACTTCTCACGGTATTAGGGTTTTATGTTGTGTTGTTCAGTGTCATATGTAGATATATATCTTGTAATTAGATGCATATATGCCTTTGACTTTTGGGTTTAGAGCGTTGCTTTTTTGGCCTATGTATATACACAATCTCATAGAAGGATAGCATTACTAAACAAGAGAACGTATACTACAAGAAGGAAAATTGGCAATCCGTAAGCTCATAATTACCGGAAGTATAAATCTTGTTTTTCCTTGGTTGTAATTCCTCTATGAAGTAATTATCATCAATTTTATGTTGTCAATTTGAAACGCCATTTTAAATCGATGGAATCCACTTGCAGAAAATTATATCGGATCCTTAAATTTCAAGTTTTCACATCATCAACGTTTGAGACTTCGAGGAAATAGATGGATACAGCTTACAAGCCAGAAACTCCGTACAAACATTATGGATCGATAAATCATACATGTAGAGACGTCCTTTAAAGTTGGTTGAGAGACTTTCTTAAATTTTTGTTCACACACAATAGTCTACTAACACAAAGGACGATAAACTCGGGCCGAGTAGTAAGTAGACATAATACATAAACATTGAAAATAGTTTGCATGCTCAGTCGGACAATTGATTGTTATACATGTAAATAAGGGTTCTTCATTGTCCACGCCAAGTATTTCGTCTAAACCTTTGAAGCATGAACAGTCTTTTCTGAAGCGGCAGAATTCATCATGCCGAGAGCTTCGATGATGAGATCACAAAGATGATGAGGGTCTGGAATAACGTCGAGATCAACTCCAAGGTTGATTATAAGTTTGTCCACATAGCTTTGTATGCCGATAATGAGTGCCTTGTAAAAAAAAATGTCGGAATTAACTGAAAGTTGCATTTTCGTAGAACTATTCCGTATCTTTTCCCTTAATAAAATAGGATCAACATATTTATTTTAATTTAAAAATTCGTTTTTATATAACTCCATTTCTTTTCTCTTGGAATAATTTTTACCAACACGAAACAAAAATATGGAATTTTAGAATTTTATTTTCTCTATAAATTTAATATATACGCCATAGTTTATTGTTGGTTAATTATGAATTTTTGTTTTTGTTTTGTTTCTTTACATATATCAGATTCTTCTTGTTGCTCTCCATATTTGATGAAGATAGAATAAGGAAAGGTAGTACCTGTGGGATACCAAAGGTACTTGCAGCAATGTAAGATATTTGATGGCCAAAAAAGCTTATTTCTTCCGCTGGACCAACCACATTTGAGAAGATCATTGTTGTGCTTCCAAAAATTCTCTTAACAAGGTTTTTGAGTGCCTGTTTTCACCCCCATACATCCAAATATATGTCGTTAGATTCATAATATACATTTCCTTTTATATATAGATGGAACTATCAAGATAATTTTGATTTTGATCTTACTGTTAGTCCAAAAACCTCCATGGTCAATCTGAGCAGCCCAGAGGAAAATTGAGGTTCGAGGGAAAGTTTTTTACGATCCATACTAGTTTTGGCTTGTCGAACATATTCAAGTATATCATCCTCTGACTTCATCCACAAAGGAATTAGAACATAACCTATTGAGTTTCCCCATCTGCACTTTGAACCTTTTGCCATCATATTAGCCAAATCCTGTATATCAGATTTGTATGTTAGATTCTTACTATTTCAAATAAGATAAAAAGCGATTATCGTTAGTGGTATATTATCTTCAGCACCTCGATATCTCTGTTTGGCCTTAAGTTGAAAAAAGCAACACCATGAAGACATATTTTGTCTAGAGTTTTTCTCGTCGTAGTAGTTGTTTCAAGATCTGTTCACAAATGTGAGAATATGTAAGAAATGCTAATACAAATGTCATTTTTTTACTTTGGTAAAAAAAGAAACGTCATTTTATGACATTAAATAAGAGTAAGATTTACCGTATCTTTGACTCAAATATCGCGAAAGACCAGCTTGTACCATTCCAAAAAGAACATCATTTATCGTCTAACAAAAAACAGAATAACATAAAAATTCAATCCTTGGAAAGAAAATAAAGGAAATCAAGAAAAGAAAAACGTACCATATTCATGGCGTTCTTCACGTTTTTGACATCATCCAAGCAAATGATTCGATGAATAAACTTATTAGTGGTAAGTGTAGCTCCTTGTTTACCGATTAGATAAGTAGCGGCGGTGTCCCCCGCGAAACAGATAAAAACCATAGCCTTGATAACTTCAACACAAGTGTGGAATATTAGTCTTACTATGGACCATAACCAATCAACCACAGACCAGCAAGCATTCTTTGCTTTGCTTTTCTTCGGAACCACAAAAGCCGGAAATGCGTCAGGATCAGTTGTTTTTCGAGTACAAGCAAGTAAAAGAGACATAAGAGACATCCCATCGCCCAAAGAATGATGGAACCTAGCCACAGTGACAAATTCCGCGTGTGCTGTCTTTAGTTGCAATAGATGAAATTCCCATAAGGGTTTGGACATATCCATTGGAGAAAGAGCCATGTTTGATGTATAATTCTCTATAAATTCATCAGGATTATCAATGTCTGGATCTATATCCGGAACAATTACATGATCTTCCACTTTTACTTTCGTTGGAATCCATTTAGCCTTTCCTTTGCGCTCGCCATGACCCGTCACCTACATGTATCATATGATGTAAGAGCATCCACAATGGAGAGATTCATTTTAGATTCTTAAACATATTTTATTAATAAATATATTGATTAATGTAAAGAACCTTTCAGAACCGTTTCAAAAATCTCTTTCCCCAGAACTTTTTTCAAAGTTTAGAACTGCCAGCTCATTTTTTTCTTTTATTTTGTCTTTATATTTTAGGTTTAGAACCTTTCAAAAACTCTCCACTGTGGATGCACTAAGGGTCCTAACATCTCAAATTAGAGGATCCTTTGTAAATACTATAACAGACATAGACCAATTTACTAGTTACCCTTTGATTTGGAAACGTATAAACAACATATTAGCAAACAAAAAATATGTGTATGTGTGCATATATGTCTATGTATGTGTATGTTAATTACCCACCAGTATGCTAGAGAAGCGCGGATGGTTAATCAATGTGTTCTTTAACCCTTCAACAATAGTGGATGGATCGCCTTTGGTTTTGCATCCAATGGTTACAATGTTAAAGACGTCAAGACCCGGCAAGCTAAACAGCTGTGCAAATGGACTAACTGGCTCCTCTCCTTCCGTCACTTGCTTTTCGATAGGCATCTCTCAAACTTTTTATTTTCGGGTTATATATATGGTATTAGTCCAGAAAGTGCATATGTTAATGGTTTAGTTTATATACAGGTGCTTAGCCTCAATATGTCGTTCTATTAAAATCGGGGTTGTTGAGAAATTAACTACTCAATATGAATGTGATTCGGTGATTCCTAAACATTATATATGTACGGCTGGTCCACGCAATGGTAGCAAGTCAACAATAATTTCAAGTCCTTGATACTTCCATAGCTAGATAGTCTTACTTTTCAATTATTTTTATTAAAAAAACAATTCTTGAGAGAGACGGTAATACTCCTCGTGAAAAGATCAGACATGGCTGAAATGTGTGTGTGTGTGTTCGTAAACTATCCTCTTGTTTCGAAATTGACGTAACATTCATGTGTTTGTGTCAATAAATAGCATAACTTTTTTGTGTAACAACAAATTGAGGCATATCACGTGAACAGTACGTAGTTGGTTGTTGAAGAGTACTAATCAAAGTATTAGGCTATCATTATAGGGGATTTCTTGAAAAGTTCTTAACTACACTTAAATATTAAAATAATATCATAAGGTGATTACAAGATCAGTAAATAAGTCTCTTAAGCTTTCCAAAATTCACTGGAAACCCATAAATTACTAGTAAATAAGTCTCTTCTTGGTTAAACATACTGACGCTCATATTGCTAACCTGGCACTTTGTTTATCTCGGCCAGAGACTCGGCGCTGCTTGTTGATGCATGCCTTTGTTTGTCTCGGGTGTATCTCTTGGTCCAAACCCTAACTTTTTGTTGTGCTTGTTGTTTTCTGAAGTACTTCTCACGGTATCAGGGTTTTTATGTTGTGTTGTTGAATGTCATATGACTCATATGTAGATATATCTTGTAATTAGGTCATGCGTTGACTTTTGGGTTAAGACGGTTTTTTTTTGTGTGCCTGTATATACACAATTGCATAGTAGGGTAGCATTAAAACTATTAAACTAAACAAGAGATCGTATACGGAAAAATGCTAATCGATAGCTCAGTAGGTAAAACCTTTTTTTCTTTGGTTGCAAGTCTAGGAAGTGATTATCAATATTATGTCGTGATTGTCAATTGGAAAAGCCATTTTTCAATCGGCCGGATCCACTTGCAGGAAATTATAAAGTGGGGTCCTTAAATTTCGAGTTATCACATCATCAAGGTTCGAGACTTAAATTTCCAGTTCTCACATCATCATCATCAAGTTCTCACATACACGACAACACACTTAATTTGTACAAACATTTATGGAGATCCATAAATGCAGATCCGTCTCCTCTAATTAAAGTTGGTTGAGACCTGCTACATTTTTTTATTCACACACAATAGTCTATTAAGACAAAGGATGATAAACTCGGTCGGGCCGAGTTGTAAGTAGTTGCATCCTCAGTCGAACAAATAATAATACATGTAAATGAGGGTTCTTCATTGTCCAAGCCAAATATTTTGTTTAAACCTCTGAAGCATGAACTTTTTTTTCTGTAGCAGCAGAATTCATCATGCTAAGAGCTTCGATGATCAGATCACAAAGATGATGAGGGTCTGGAATCACGTCGAGATCAACTGCAAGGTTGATTATAAGTTTGTCCACATAGCTTTGTATACCGATAATAAGTCCCTTGTAAAAATAAAAGTCGGAGTTAATTGAAAGTTTTCGTTTACTATTCTAGTAAAATCTGTTCAGTATGCTCTCGTCGTAGTTTACAGTATAGCAGGACTTTATACGTACGTAGGTATCAATAAAATAAACAAATTTTTAAATTTTGAAAATTAATCATCTGTTTAACTAAATTTTAAATTAGAACTCATTTGTTTAAGTATCGAAAGCTATTTTTTTGCAAATCGAATCAAAATTGACATCATATTTTGTAGTTCGTTAATTGTGAATTTTGTTTTTGTTTTGTTTCTTTACATATATCAGATCCTTCTTGTTGCTCTCCATATTTGATGAAGATAGAATAAGGAAAGGTAGTACCTGTGGGATCCCAAAGGTATTTGCAGCAATGTAAGATATTTGATGGCCAAAAAAGCTAATTTCTTCCGCTGGACCAACCACATTTGAGAATATCATTGTTGTGCTTCCAAAAATTCTCTTTACTAGGTTTTTGAGTGCCTGTTTTCACCCCCATACATCCAAATATATGTCGATTAGATTCACAAGATACATTATTATTCTGTATATATGAAACTATCAAGAGATAATGTTGATTTAGATCTTACTGTAAGTCCAAAAACCGCCATGGTCAATCTGAGCAACCCAGAGGAAAATAGAGGTTCGAGGGAAAGTTTTTTACGATCCATACTAGTTTTGGCTTGTCGAACATATTCAAGTATATCATCCTCTGACTTCATCCACAAAGGAATTAGAACATAACCTAATGAGTTTCCCCATCTGCACTTAGAACCTTCTGCCATCATCTTAGCCAAATCCTGTATAGACAGATTTGTATGTTCGATTCTTATTATTTCAAATATATAAGATACGAAGCAAAGATATTAGTGTTATGTTATCTTCAGCACCTCGATATCTTTGTTTGGCCTTAGGTTGAAAAAAACAACACCATGATGACATATTTTGTCTAGAGTTTTTCTTGTCTTAGTAGTTGTTTCAGGATCTGTCACAAATTTGAGAATATGTAAGAAATGCTAATACAAATGCCATTTTTTCTTTGGTCAAAAAACAAATGTCATTTTATAACATTAAATTAAAGTATGATTTACCATATCTTTGACTCAGATATCGGGAAAGACCAGCTTTTACCATTCCAAAGAGAACATCATTTATTGTCTAATAAAAAACAGAATAAGTTAGAAATTCAATCGTTGGAAAAAAAGGAAAAAAAAAAAAAAAAAACGTACCATATTCATGGCGTTCTTCACGTTTTTGACATCATCCAAGCAAATGATTCGATGAATAAACTTGTTAATGGTAAGTGTAGCTCCTTGTTTACCGATTAGATAAGTAGCGGCGGTGTCCCCCGCGAAACAGATAAAAACCATAGCCTTGATAACTTCAACACAAGTGTGGAATATTAGTCTTACTATGAACCATAACCAATCAACCAAAGACCAGCAAGCATTCGTTGCTTTGTTTTTCTTCGGAACCACAAAAGTAGGAAGTGCCTCAGGATCACTTATTTTTCGAGTACAAGCAAGTAAAAGAGACATAAGAGACATCCCATCGCCCAAAGAATGATGGAACCTAGCCACAGCGACAGATTCCGCATGTGATGTCTTTAGTTTCAATAGATGAAATTCCCATAAGGGTTTGGACATATCCATTGGAGAAAGAGCCATGTTTGATGTATAATTCTCTAGAAATTCATCAGGATTATCAATGTCTGGATCTATATCCGGAACAATTACATGATCTTCCACTTTTACCGTCGTTGGAATCCATTTAGCCTTTCCTTTGCACTCGCCATGACCTGTCACCTAAATATATCATATGATGTAAGGATCCTAACATCTCAAATAAGAGGATCCTTTATAAATACTATAACAGACATAGACCAATTTACTAATATTCTTTGATTTGGAAACGTATAAACAACATATTAGCAAACAAAAAATATGTGTATGTGTGCATATATGTCTATGTATGTGTATGTTAAATACCGACCAGTATGCTAGAGAAGCGGGGATGGTTAATCAATGTGTTCTTTAACCCTTCAACAATAGTCGATGGATCGCCTTTGGTTTTGCATCCAATGGTTACAATGTTAAAGACGTCGAGACCCGGCAAGCTGAACAGCTGTGCAAATGGACTAACTGGCTCCTCTCCTTCCATCATTTGCTTTTCGATAGACATCTCTCAAACTTTCTATTTTCGGGTTATATGGGATTAGTCCACAAAATGCATATGTGAATGGTACCGTTTATATACAGGTGCTTGACCTCACATAGCTATTAATATATATGTCGTTCTATCAAATCAGTGTTGTTGAGAAACTAACTACTACACCAATCAATATGAATGTGATTCCTATTCATCTTTACCACACTATATGTGTATGGCTTGTCCACGCAATGGTAGAAAGTCAACAATAGTTTCAAGTTCTTGATACTTCCTTAGATATGCTTACTTTCCAATTATTATTATTTATATAAAAAAAATTCTTGAGAGAGATGTATTATTTTTGTTTAAGTTTCGAATTTTGTGGATTGAGTTTAGTTTATGCTGTGTTTTTTGTTCTTTTATATTGCTCTTTATGAGTTTTAGTTTCGAAGAAGTCTTTTTTTCTGCCGGTTTTGTTTCCGGAGAATCTGTGTATTCTGTTGGCTCTCGTACCATATCTTTGTATCACTCATTTGGTTTCAATAAAAACTTCAGTCGATCAAAAATAAAGAAAGTAAGAGTACTCCCATGAAAACTGTAGTGGAGTTCACATAAAATAATATTTTAATATATATATATATATATATATTTGTTTTTAAAAAATAAAAAATAAATGAAAAGTTGACCAATTTACTCTAGAGAGAAGTTCATGGGAGAGAGACGGAATGATGAGGGATTATAAATTTGAGTGGAGTCCACTAATAAAATTCTTTTTTTTTTTAAGAGACTGAGCCACTGAGGCATGAACCCTCAATAGGGATGCTCTAATACTCCTTTCGAAAGAATAAAACATGACTGAAATGTGTGTGTTCAACTGTTCATAAACTATCCACCTGTTTCGAAATTGACGTAACAGTTATGTTTTTGTCTAATAATAGCATAACGTTTTTGTGTAAGAACAAATTAAGGCATATCACGAGATCAGTATTTAGTACGTAGTTGGTTGTTGAAGAGTACTAATTGAAGGTATTACTCCTTCATAACCTGAGTTGTCCTTCGGCACCGATTGCCATTTGCCAATTAAAGAGAGATTGAGGAGGAGACCGGACATTGTACTAATATATTAGTGTCGGCAGAGCCGGCCCTCGTAAATAAGAGGGGTAGAAGCAAATATAAAAAGGGCATATTAGTTGTTTAGTACTGATTGATTCTTAAAAAAAAACAATTATTACAAACAAAAAATAATAATAACTAAAGGGGTTCGAACCCACAACCACTAGAACTATTGAGAATTTACATTAAAATTTTACCGCCAAAATTGATAACTTATTAGCAGCCGGAAGCACACATTAACATTAACTTGGTTAGAGCATGTGCATCCCAAAATCACTCATAAGGTTCTTATTTAATATTTTACTATAAATTTTGTTTTAAGAATCTTTGTTGGGATAATTTGTTTTCTTTGCTCCAATGGAGAATTCCATTAAGGATTCCTAAAAAAAAATAGTAATATTCTTCATTATTCTTTCATCTTTTACAAACCAAACCAAAATGACTACAACATATAAGCTAGAAACAAGTTCACTAGTGAGATCAAAGAAACACACAGGAAGACAAAGAAAGGGATGCTTGTTTTAATAAGAACAAGCAGGATATACAAAAAGGCCTACCCACATTGCGAGACGAGACAAAGAAAATCCTCTCTTAAGCGTTGTCCTCAAAAGCACCACACAGACATAACCGAGTCCGATACTCACATCGTCTGCGGTTACCTTCTGCAGGAGACCTTCAGGCCTTTGTGGCAAACAGCCAAAAACAACTTTCACTTGCTATGACTTATCAAGAAGCTAGTGAGCCTTTCACTTTACATCCATTTCTGAGTTGTCTCAAAGATTCAGAATTTTCGGGAAGAGAGTGTGGATCATGGTTGAACTCTGAAACAAAGTTAGAAAAAACTTCAGTAATGGGAGATACTGAAAACACACACAATCAAACCCAAATCGAAACAGAGGCTGAATATAACTAAACTCATATATGAATCCAATCGAAATCAAACAAAGGCAGAATCTAACTAAACTCATACAGCGACCAAGGACAGTTATCCAATATCTCCCCAATTCGAAATGATTATATCCGTAACTTACACGTTCAGTCTCCCTCTTGCGGATCTGCTTGCGGTAAGCATCAGTAGGGTTCATCACTTTCCCTCTTTTCGTCGTCTAGCTATCCGGCGGGAGAAGAAGCGGTGGAGAATCCGGCGGCGACCGTATTCCATCGTTCATCACTTTCACTTCTTTCGCGTGCATTTTTGAGTGACAGAAGAGAGAATGAAGAAATTTTTTTCCTTCTTTGTCGCAGAAAAGCCCTCGTAATGACACGTGCATGTTAGTATACGTTTCCTAAAAATCCCGTAAAACGATTCTGTTAACTATTCACTCTCAACATCATTTTTTCATTTTATTTAATGTAAAGAATCCTATTAAAACCGATCAAATATCTGGGCTGTATATGCTCTTAGCTTCCTCCTAGCTAGGGCCGGTTCTAAGTGTCGGTACAGGCAAGAAATCAGACCAGAGCGGTTCTAAGCACACAATCACCGGTGAAATGCAAGTTCTGTGATGCAGGCTTCTCACCATCTGTCTCCACCAACAGTCTCGGGGAAAGATACCCCTAGTTCACTCACTTTCAACCCTGAGCGTTCTAATCTATCAAGTTCTCATAAGTTGTTTTTGCAACTCGACCAAAAAGGTCAAACTCTCCTCAGTAAAGGCTTTTTACTATAGATTAAAGAACTAACCATTAACCGAAAAAAAGAAGAAGCAATATGGACATTTCAAATTACGAGATGAGAGACAAAGCAAAAAGAGGAAGTATGTGTTGTAGTTTGAACTAAGATGTTTTAAAATCCGGCCTCATATGGCCCATCCCATTTAAACCCATAGAAACCTTGCAAAAACCAACAATCCGGGAAACCGGGAAAACCCGCTACTCGGTGGCAAAGCTATCACCACACTTTTTAGCTACAAGAATTTGACAAACAAAAATCTTATTTTTATGAATAATTTATCTTCTTTTAATGTTACATTTTATAGGTGTCTTAATTTTGTGCTTTCCGTTGTTGTTCATTTTTTCAGCTTGATCCCGTGGTGAGATAACGGAAATTTGGGATTATAGAAAATAATATTAGCAATAATGAAATAAATTACACCCACCCGTACATAAAATGACAATATATGAATATCTCGATAATGTTGGCGTAGAAGTGAGATAAAATTTATGGAAAATAGATATACATAGATAACACACATATCATAGGAAATGAATATATAATAAGACTTTTGCATGACTAGGTTCTTTTCGATCTCTACATCCAACGATTCGTTTATAATAGTTATTGAAAGTAATGTTTTATTGGAAATTGTTACATGTACATGATAATACACACCTCACAGGAAATGGAAAACTGATAAGAGTTTTGCATGTGTAGGTTCCTTTCGATCTCTACATCGTACATTTCGTTTAACATAGTAAGAAAACAACATTTATTTAATAGCAGTACACAGAAAACACAAAATATCATAGGAAATGGAATAACTGGTAAGAGATTTGAATGAGTAGGTTTCTTTCCGATCTCTACATCAAACATTTCGATTTAAACGTTCAAATCGGCAGAACTTTTTTCTTCGGCAGCTGATTTCATCATGTTGAGAGCTTCGACTATGAGATCACAAAGGTGATGAGGGTCTGGAATCACGTCGAGATCAACTCCAAGATTGATGATAGCTTTGTTTACATAGCTTGTTATGTGGACAATGAGTGCCTTTTTCAACAAACAACATATTGTTAGTTTGGTCTAATTGGTGTCATTCGTTCAAACCCAATGAGAACTTAGTATAAAGAAAACAAAATTAAACATCCTATTTATCAATCTATCATATCTTAGTTGTTTACTACCATTTTCGTGTTAAGATATTCTAGAATTATTGGACATGGTTTGATGTTTTAGTTCTATCCGAAAAGTTTCTTCGAGTTTTAATATTAATGATTTTCTTAGTTGTATTGGATTTTAATAGCCATGTGTATATATTTATTAGGAACAAGAAAAGTCATTTACAAATGTCTCAATTATCTCAAGACGGCCCCTCATAATATAAAGATATACGATTGGTAAGAGAATAAAAAAACGTGATAAATGGGAAAATTAGCAAGTATATTCTATAGCAAAAGAGGAAGATATTGGGCCATACCTGTGGAATACCAGATATACTTGCGGCAACATAAGATATGTGATGGTCGAAAAGACTTATTTCTTCGGATGGACCAGCAACATTCACTACAAGAAAACAAGCAATTTCCCACAGATAAATTCCTCAGAATTCCGTCGGAATTAGGGTATTCCGACGGCAAATTGAGGAACTCTTCCGTCGGAAAAAAGTCGTCGGAATTTTGTATTTCGTCGGAATTTCCTCGAAATTTCCGACGGAATTCCGAGGAACGAAAATTCCGAGGAAAAAGCGAGGAAGACGAGTCGTCGGAATGCTCGTCGGAAATTTCCGACGGAACCCTCCGTCGGAATATTCTGACGGAGATATCCGTCGGAAAATTCCGACGGAGACCTTCCGTCGGAAAATTCCGACGGAGACCTTCCGTCGGAAAATTCCGACGGAGACCTTCCGTCGGACCATTCCGACGGAGATGTTCCGTCGGAAAATTCCGACGGAAAACTTCCGTCGGCAATTACCGACGGAAGTTCTCCGTCGGAAATTACCGATGGAAGTCCGTCAGAATTTTCCGAGGAAGAGTTCGTCGGAAATATTTTAAAAATAATTTTAAAAATAATTTTAAAAAAATTAAATTTTTTTAAAAAATTATTTCTTAAAAGAAAAGATATTAGAAAATTAAATTTGAAAATATAAAATGAAATATAAAAATTGAAAGTCTTACAAATAAAAAAAAACATTTAAAGTTTTTGAAAAAAAAAAACTACTGGTTTTGGGTGTTCGGGTCTTGGAAGGTCGAAAAATCGACGTTCGGGTGCAACCTCCTCATCATTTCCATCATCTGCTCGTTCAGCTTCCTCTGTGCCTCGAAGCTCGCCTGTTGGGTCGCCATCTGAGTCTCCAACGCAGAAATGCGTTGGTCCTGTCCTGCAGCTGACCCATAAGTGCTTCGGGATCAACAAAGGGCGGGGCTGCAGCAGAAGACGCAACCGGCTGTGACGGACGAGCCAAACCCACCATTCTGCCCTTCTTCTTCGGAACCGACTGAAATAGATAATAACCAAAATGTAAATAATAATTAAGATTGGAACCGATTGAAATAGAAAAATAAAAAAAAAGTAAATAATAATTAAGATGAAATGAAACTTACCTTTTGAACGATTTCGTTGATCTGATCCCGAGGCAATTGGAAACCCGTTGAATCTTCGTCTTCGATTGGAAGCTGAGACGATGCTTCTTCCAACTGACTGTTGATGAGGTCGACGACACCCTTCACGACAACGTCATTGATGAGATCCGCTGGTCATCCGCCCTCCAATAAATCATGCAGTTATCGCTGCATACATCTATTACCTCATACGGTAAACTAACACCAGATACAAGTTTCTGAACCTCGTAGTATGAACCTGGAGCTACATTATCCTCAGGTAGAATACCTTTTACAAATTCAGCTATCGCATCCACACAATCTTCAGCCAAGTTATAATCTGTTTTAATGGACATCAGTCTTGTAGCATATGATAAAGCTGAATGACCATCTCTGCAACCTTCATACAAAGGTTTCTTTCCAGCATCCAACATATCATAAAATCTCCTAGCTTCTGCATTGGGTAAATCTTCCCCTCTAAAATGATCATTTACCATCTGCTCAATACCTACACCATACTCTAAATCCGTTCTAATTGGTTCTTCTAATCTAACCGCGGCCGAGGTTCGCTAGTACTACCAGGTTCATATCCGGTTTCCCCGTGATGATACCAAATTTTGTAACTTCGTGTAAACCCATTTAAAAATATATGTGTCCAAACATCCAACTCTTTAATAACCTTTCTATTTTTACAATTAGAGCAAGGACATCTTAACTTACCTGTTTCGGCTCCCGGTTGTCGTTTAACTAACCCCATGAATTCCTTCACACCTCGTTCGTATTCTTCGTAAGCAATTTCGTCTTCGGATCCAAATGAGGTCGATCCATCCAAGATCGATAATAATTTGACGAAGACATTTTTTTAAAAAACAAAAATCGTGTGTAAAGATAGAGGGAGGAAAGAAGATGAAATGGAGTGAATGAGGAGGAAGAGGGGTGGATGTATTATAGATAAATCCTCCCGAGATACTGACGAAATTCCTAGGAAATTCCGAGGAAAAATAACAATTCCTCGGTTTTTCCTCGGAATTCTTGAAATATCCCACGGCTCTCCTAACGGGTCTCTAACGGCTCCGACATACTGAGGAAATTCCGAGGAAATTCTGAGGAAAAACAACTTTTCCTCGCTATTTCCTCGGAATTCTGGAAATATCCCAACGGCTCTCCCAACGGGTCTCTAACGGGTCAAAACTTTCCTCGGTATCTTACAAATATCCGTCGGAAATTTCCCACGGACATCATTTCCTCGGAATGTCGTCGGAATATTCCGAGGAAACATGATGTCCTCGGAAATTTCCGACGAAATTCCGAGGAAAACACACTTCTCGGAGTTTCCTCGGTTTTTCGTCGGAAAATTCCGACGAACTCATTTTCCCTCGGAATTTCCATCGGAATTTCAACGTTTTCTTGTAGTGATTTGACAATATGATTGTTGAGCGACGGAAAATTCTCATTGCAAGAGTTCTTAGTGCCTGTTTTCCACCCCCACAAAACCAAATGAATCGATTTATTAGAGCATTCATCACAGACACACATCTCTCTCTCTCTCTCTCTCTATATATATATATTACAATATATATGTATGTATATATCACCTCGAATCCGAAAACTTCCACGGTCAATTTGAGCAACACATAGGAAAACAGAGGCTCGAGGGAGAGTTTTTTACGATCCATAATAGTTTTGGCTCGTCGGATGTATTCAAATATATCATTTTCAGGTCTCAACCATAGCGGTATCATAACATAACCAATAGAGTTTCCCCATCTTGACGTTGAACGTTTCGCCATCATTTTGGCAAGATCCTATAAATATATACGACAAAACAAAATTAATTAGCTAGGGTCGTTTAGGTGCGAATTATTGCTATTTTTTAATAGAAAGTAACTTAATTAAGACCGTTTGGGGAATGTTTGTTTGCACCTCGATATTTTTATTTGATCTCAGGTTAAAAAATACAACACCTCGAAGACATATATTTTTTAGAGATTTCTTTAACTTCGGATCTGTTTCAGCATCTGTTTGCAAAAGAACAAGAAAACAAATGCAAGCAACGTTACCAAATGTAATTTCACGATGGTGATACAAATTATATATCAGTATACGAAAACAATATAAATTGTATAATAAAATAAATTTAAAAGATTTACCAGACTTTTGACTCCAGTATCGTGAAAGACCAGCTTGCACCATTCCAAGAATAACATCATTCACAGTCTAATTAAGAGAGGACAAGAAATGTTTAAGAACTCACGTTTGGCTGATTATTAATTAATAAGCAAGACCAAAAAAGGGAATCAAACAACATACCATATTCATCGCATCCTTCACGACTTTCACATCGTCCAAACTAATGATTCTATGAATAAACTTGTTAGGGCTAAGTGTAGCACTTGGTTTTACCATAAAAGGAGTTGCAGCGTCGCTGGCGGAACATAAAATGAGCAAAAACTTGAAAACTTCAAGAAAAGTGTTCAACATTAATCTCATTATGAACCACAAGCGAGCAACCAACGACCAGCAACCATTGGTTACGTTGCTATTCTTTGGAGCAACCAAAGTGGGTAATGCCTCTGGGTCACTACTTTTTCGACTACAAGCGAGTAAAAGAGACATAAGAGACATCCCATCACCTAAAGAGTGATGAAATCTCGCCACGACCAGAGATTCTGCATCTGATGTTTTCATCTTTAATATATGTATCTCCCATAACGGTTTAGACAAATCTATTGGTGAAAAAACCATATTTGATGTATAATCCTCTAGAAATTGATCAGGATTTTCAATGGTGGGATCTATATCTGGAATAACGACATGATCTTCAACTTTTACTTTTGTTGGAATCCATTTCGCTTTGCGTTCACCAAAACCTGTCTCCTACAAAGTATTACATAAACAAATAGTTTAAAAGTTGCGCAAAAATATTGTTGCAAGCATATGTATATTCATATGAACGTGTGTTTGTGGTAATTACTAATATGCTAGAGAAGCGTGGATGGTTGATCAGAGTGTTCTTCAAGCCGTTGATAAAGGCTGATGGATTGGCTTCGTTTTTGAATCCGATTGTTACGATGTTGAAGCAGTCGAGACCCGGCAAGCTGAACAGCCGTGAAAACGGGCTAACCGGCACCTCTCCAGCAGTCACTTGTTTCTCCATTGTGTTATCTAATTCTTCTTTGGCTGTTTATATGAATGATTCCATCAAGTGAGTTGTTGGTTTATATACAGGCGCAAAGTCTCACATAGCTATCAATATTATTGTATTGAAAGGATATAGTTGAAATGATTTTTTTTTATTTTTTTGGTTCACATAGTTGAAATGATTAAATATATATTAAGCTTATAAAAATGTTTTTTAATATAAAGAAGAAGATGGTTGACCAAAAAAAAATATATAAAGAAGAAGATGAATATTGTGTATGTAGTTCTTTGATCGTGAGTTCTCTCATAGACAACTTTGGCATCCTTTTTTCTCTCTTTTTATTCTTTTAACAATTATTTAAATCATGGAATATATATATAATCGACAAGCAGATAAGACGATTATGGTCTTTATAATTGACTGCTCTAAGTTAATGAATATTACAACTGCACTTTACCAGTTTTTTTTTTTTTTTAACGTATTAGCAAACTCTATTTGAAATGTAACTTATATAGAACAAATTGCTGTAAACCCATATGGTCTTAATTAGAGATCGATTTGCACCAATGGAGAAGATGGCTTTTTCAACTTCCTCTGGAGTAACATCTTTAGTAAGTTCCGCATTCATATCTACCGTAATAACAGAGTTAATATTGCTCAAAGCTGCTGTCATATCCCCTGGGTTGAACTAAGGTGGTAAATATTTCGGAGAAGTAACGCATAGCATCTCATGCAATATCTCTATTACCATGAAGTTCTGTTTCATTCATATCTTTAATTGAAAGGATCTTATTAATTAAGAGTTCTCTTATTCCTTGTGGATGCTGGATAAAGAGTGTGTCGATCCCTTTTGCTGAGCCATTTGATAGGGCTTTTGTGATACCAGTAAGCTTTCTCATCTTTCTAAACATGGATTAGTTGCTGTTTCATGCCATATATTTCTTGAGAGGAGATCGTCGGATTTGTAACCACTTGAGTTTTCTTTTAATTTAGAAAAATAGCATACCCATACATTTATGAACTATTTACTTGCTACATTTCTAGTTAGAAAAATACATTCCGTCATGTTTCGAAAATGAAATCAATGACTTCCATACTTGGTTTATCGATTTTTCTCTTTCTCGATATTTCTCTTTATGCAACCATTAATTAATTGGACTGACTCATAATATTATGTCAGATCACATGACACGATTTACGTTGGAATTACATGGCGCACTTATTTTGTTTTATTTTCATTTTCAAGACAAATAATTGATCCGTTCCGTATAAGGTAGATACATGAACTACTACTTTTCTTCTGCTTAATTAAAGAAAGGACGACTATAACTCCCGACGACAATATACGACACGTTTAAAATGTTAAATAATGTGCGCGTCTTCATCAGCTAACTCACTGACAGATATTTTTACCGGATACAAATTTAATGTTAAATGTCGTATGTAAATATGTAATATTAATATATAAATTAAAAATGACAGTTTAGCTTTTTAGTCATTTCGATATCAGTTATTCTTCGATCGGGGAATGGAATCCCGTACAATCTACAATTTCACGTTTTTTTAGTCACAAAACCCCATATTTGTTTCCGATGAATCACTCGTAGCGGTGATATTCTCTTTTACTATGGTAGTATATATGGGCCAATAAAAATATTTAGAAATAAATAAAAAAAGACATGCATGTGGGTGCTTGAGCTATCGGTGTTTCTTTTTCTTATAACCATAACGGTACTACGTGGAGTACTTTCTAAAATTGATATAACATGCATGTCTCAGCCTCGAGATGGTTGAAGTAATAGTAAAGTAGGTACCGAGTTATTGCCACTAAGAGTGCACATATCCGAGGCCTGCATTTATCCATAGCCACCGATTCTAAAAGGATAAAACTACTAGTCGTACGAACAGATTTTGCAGTACAAAACTCCAACTATGGTTCGCTTGATAAATCTTTCAAAACTGCATGATTTTTTTTTTTTGTTGTTGCCGTTTCATTCTTTTGGTTGATCAATAGGTCTTGGGCCTCATTCCGTCCATATCCCATCGTTTACTATGCGTAGTTGAATTCCCAACCGTCGGATCGAATGACCTCTTACTCAACTACACCTGATGTCGATGCTTAATTCGGATTAAATTTGTGATACTTTTCTTCTCCCAAAATTAAAGAAAGAAACACGGCTGAAACGCTAACAAAATTAGATACACACGATTAACAGGTGTATTAATGTTTGTGTTCATGAACTATATATCTATGTTTTTCCTTTTTCATGTGAAAGTTCATCTTTTTTTGACCGACTAAGGAATAGTTTTCATTCCCGAATACTGATTGAAACGGATATGGAATATAAAGTTTTTTCCTATAAATAATGGTACATTGGTACGTACGCGTAGTAGTAAAGAAACTTTTTCTCACTCCTGGTGCTGCCACCTCAGCAGACCCTGATTGCTCAATGACAAGCAAACACATCGACCAATCTATCTCTGCCTCTTGCTCGGCTGCAACGATTGGACCTCAGATAACTCTGTGTCGGGTAAGGGTTTACTGGGTCGGGTCATGGATCTCGACTTGACGATTTTCTGACTTGCACAATTTAAACTGGGCTAAGATCCAATTGTTCTCGGGATGAATTCGGAAATCAGCCAAGCAAGTGATACGGACAACGGGACAAGTGACAGCGATGAGGGCACTAGGCCCGTTATAGGCTCATGTACCCTTTTTGGTATTCTAAAACCAAATACTAAGCCCCGTTAATTTCTATGTACTAACTATTATGATCCGTATTGATTATGATTAAAAACTAATAATAAGAAGAGATAATTGCTTCTAGAGTGACCTTATATTTCTTATGTGTCAAAAAAGCATACCTTTGTGTTATGGGTGACTTTTGCACATTAATCAAAAAAATTATTCCTCTATTACCCCTACCACAAACTAATCGTAGAGAGAGAGAGAGAGAGAGATCGGGGGAGAGAAAGAGAGAGAGAGAGAACGGGAGAGAGAGAGAGAGGAGAGAGATCGGACAGAGAGAGAGTGTTTGAGAGAGAGAGAGAGAGATCTGGGATAGAGAGAGAGAGAGAAGAAGAAGCTTCCCAGGATGGTCAAGGTAGAACACGAAGAAGAAGAAGCTTTCAGATCCGTACAAGACTATTGACTTCGATGGACAACCACATCGTACTTGATGCATGTTCGAAATTGCTTCACAACCAGGTTCTGACGACTGGAGAAGAGTGTTATGGTCGAAAAATGTATAAGTTCTGGCGTATGAAGTCGGGGATGGAGAAGAGAGTTATGGTCTAACAATGTCTATTAACCGGAAAAATTTATCCTTCTCACTCCCATGTTCACATTCTCCATCCACGCATCAACCAGGTCCAAACCACAAATACATGCCACAAATACATGCCCCAAACATGCCGAGGGTCATGGTCGAACAATGTTTAGTAAATGAGAAGCTTTATTCTTCTCACTTCTCATACAGACTTATCGTGTTCGAACACGAAAAAATATAAATACATCAAACCCCAACTGAGAGAGCCATCCAATGTTCGTCCATGATAACGTCTTCTATTTAATGTTACAAACACACACATACCTTACAATGTACATGCACACTTAATTTCAGCTGTTCGAATGTTCGACCACACACATTCGAATGATATCCTTCTACAGTGAAACCCTACGTCAATCCACGTCCACACTTATGAGTATTTGGGTGTATATGTATCAACATACACTGTTCATCCATTACTGTTTCGATACGTTCATTTCGTCCATGTTCCATACCCACTTATCCTGTCTTGTACGTCCACGTGTTTGTTCGTCCATAAAATCTGCATTAAGATTCATGTTCGTCCACGATTAAATCATCTTCCTCATCTCAATCTTCTTTCCCAGATCTGAAATACAATCTCTATCTGTAGAACAACACATCCATAGAGTATTTGAAGAGATTGAGAGAGGGAGAGAGAGAGAGGGAGAGAGAGAAAGAGAGGGAGAGAGAGAGAGAGAGAAAGAGAGCGATGGAGAAAAGGAGAGAGAGAGGGAGAGAAAAGAGACTCGACAGCAAAAAGAGAGACAGAGATATATAGGGGTAGAATCGTCAATTCGACCACTAAAGGTCACCCACACACGTGAGATCCCTTTTTTGGCAAACTGAAACTCAAACATCATCTTTTTGGGTAAGGTCTCTAATAAGAATAACCAAAAAACTTAGATGATGTATATTATTTACATGACCAGTTAATGAAGGAAGAAAGACTAGACAATTCTCCTGCATATCGCATAGCTCTAAGTGTTACAAAAGAGGATCAATTGCAATCTTATATTTCCCAAGGTGCTCCTATTTGGCTCTCTGGCCTTTTAAACATGGAAAGCTCTTCCCTGTCTATTAGTTCTGAGTTTTCATTTCAGGTGTTTGTTGCCTTTCAGATCTTTGATTACTATCGATCCTATGTATTTGTATCAGACTCTTATTTCCTAACTATCAATATTATTCAGAGATGAAAAAGAAAAAAATATACATGACCAGTTTTCTTAAGGCCGTTATAGAATAGTCATAAGTTTTCCAATCACACTTAGAAGAACTGCAGAACGAGAAATATATGCACAACATTTACATACCTATTTTGTCAACATTTACATAAAACCAAAACATTTAATAAAAAGTGGGAAATTGAAACCCAAAAATATTTAAATATAAATATTAAAAATATAAACAATAAAATCGCCTTACAGTAAACGAAAGAAAAAAACACTCCATAATAACAAAGTGACATCCCCGCGCCACTGCTAGTATATACTAATTTCGAAAATTGACGACACACCAGGAATTGATTGGTTTTGAAAGATACGAAGGGAATGTCTTACATGCATAACATAAATTTGATATAAAATCGAACAACTAATAACCTTTTTGCGAGAGCAAGTTCTAATTCTCTAAACCTCCAGATCTCGAGAGCATCTTTCTAGGACAGCAGATTTCATTGCGTGGAGTGCTTCGATGATGAGATGACACAAGTGATGAGGGTCTGGGATCACGTCTATGTCAACTCCAAGATTAATTACAACCTTGTTTACATAGCTTTGAATACTAATACTGACCATCTTGTCATGCAAGAAAAAAAATTACATCATAGTTAGTTTTTTTTTTTTTTGATAAATCTTGAAAGTTCTGAATCTTTCACCCATAATCTCTTGTTATTCGGGTTAACCATTGATAATAGTATGATGTTTAAGAGCATCTTTATCAGTGAAAAAATGTTAGAGTTTCTCAAAAAATAAAAATAATATTTTAATTAAATAATTACAGTATATTTTACTTATTTTTAAATGACCAAATCATTTACAAATGACAGTATCTCACCCAGTTTTTCATAAGTTCTTTAACGAGAAACAAAAAATTTTCCCAATTCTTTCTCATCTTTTTCTATTATTTTTTTAATACGAGATACTTTATTGAGAACCTTCAATTGGTAAAACATCATTTCCAAAAAAAATTATTACTGTCAACTAAAAAAAAAGAATATAATCAAATACTCGAAGTTGTCGTATTATTATGCATCACATTAATTTCATTTGTTAAAAAGATACACTAAATTTTAAAGTTGTCTAAAAATATATAATGTAATTTTGGTTGCAAGTAAATACTCGTATTATTTTGGGTTTCCCAGCTTTTTTTGGGTTCAACATCATCATTGTTAACTAAAAGCACTACTAAGGGAGGCTCTAAAAAAGGGCTCTCATTATTAATTTAATTTCAGAAAATAAAAATTTAGGGGAGAGGGTGTGTAAGAGCAACATTATTGGGGTTGTTTGAGAGAGGTTCTAAAACAAAAAAATAAACATAAAATAATAAATAAGTATTATTTATTATTTTATGTTTATTTTTTTTGTTTTAGAACCTCTCTCAAACAACCCCAATAATGTTGCTCTAACCTCTTCTGTGCAGAGAGATTTCAGAGACAGTTCTAAAACCTAATTTGCCATGTGTAGATTTATCATTGATTAATTTTTTTTACTTATATAACTAAATAATATTAAAGCTATTAATATTAAATTAGTCAGATACTTTAAAAGAGGTTCTCAACGTTAAAGATGGCCTAAGGTGGTGATAAACTAATTGTAAAACATGGAAACCCGTCAGGAGCTCTAAACAGTCAGAGCGTTCATGCAAAAGCAGTTCCTCGAAACATTTTCACCTTTAGAATAGTTTTTTTTTGTTTGAGAAAAATAAATTATTTATGTTCATATGAAACAATTTTTCTTTTCTTTTTTTCTCTTTACTAATATTAATTTGAATTATTTTTAGTTTATATTTATCAGAAAAATCTTTAAATAAGTATTTTTTTTTTTTTAATTTTCCTTCATATAGGCTTTCGTTAATTTTGGAAATCCGTTATAAAGTCGTTTGTAATTTCCAACGACTTTTCAACCGTTTTAATTTTCTAACCATCTTAAAACAACCAATAACTTTCATTAGAAATTCGTTGGAAAAGTCTTTTTTTCAACGGATTTTTAGAAGATTTTTCCACTGGAAATAACTTATTTTCCTATAGTGCTCTAATATTTCTTTTACATTTTGTATTCAATAGTTAATATCATGTATTCTGTGTTCACATTAAAAAACATGTTTTTTTCCCAAAAGTTTTTAGGGAATTTTTGTTTGTATCTATATTCTCTAATCGATATTTTTTTCCTTCTATATATATATATATATTAAAATTACAATTAACACAAACACACAAAAATATAAATAATAATATTTAGATATTCTGATAGTCTATCAAGTTGTAATAATAATCCTCCATAAGACATATACGCCCAAACCAACAACAAAAAACAAACATTGCTGCGCCAGAAATTAAGTAAATGTAATTCGTGTCCGTGATAAAGAATTCTGATAATAAATTGTGACGGGATCGTACCTGTGGTGCACCCAAGACATTTGCGGCAATGTAAGATATGTGATGACCGAAAAGGCTAATTTCTTCGGCTGGGCCAACCACATTTGAGAATAGCATTGTTGTGCTACCAAAAATTCTCTGTGCAAGGGCTTTGAGTGCCTGTTTTCCACACACACATCGAAAATACATGTCGATTAGATGTACAAAATACATATATTAGATCTGGAACTATCAATATTTAGTATTTACCGTTATTCCAAAAGCTTCTACGGTTAGTTTGAGCAACCCATAGAAAAATTGAGGTTCGAGGGAAAGTTTTTTGCGATCCATAGTAGTTTTGGCTCGTCTAAGGTATTGAAGTATATCATCCTCTGACTTCATCCACAAAGGAATCAGAACATAACCTATTGAGTTTCCCCATCTGCACTTTGATCCTTTTGCCATCATCTTAGCCAAATCCTGTATAATAGATAGTATGTTAGATTCTTACTATTTCTAATAGGATAAGAAAAGCGACGATCGCTAGGGTATATTGTTCAACACCTCAATATTCCTATTTGGTCTTAGGTTGAAGAAAAGAACCCCATGAAGACATAATTTGTCTACAGTTTTTCTTGACTTTGAAGTTGTCTCAAGATCTGTTCATAAATTCGGAAAATAATTGCTAACAAATGTTAATTTATGATATCAAACAAGAGTAAATGGTTTACCATATCTTTCATGCAAATATCGTGAAAGACCAGCTTGCACCATCCCAAAAAGAACATCATTTACAGTCTAACAAAAATTAGACAAGCAAATTAAGTAAATTAAAGATTCATCTTTTACAAGAAAACAAAGGAAACTAATTAAGCAAACGTACCATATTCATGGCGTTCTTCACCATCTTGACATCATTTAAACTAAAGATTTGATGAATAAACTTATTTGTTGCTCTTGGTTTATCCATAAGACGAGTTGCAGCGTTCCTCCCACAGCATACAACAATCATAGACTTTATAACTTCAACGAAAGTGTGGAACATTAGTCTTACTATAAACCATAACCAAGAAACCAACGACCAACAATGGTTCTTTGCTTTGTTTTTGTTGGGAGCTACAAAAGTAGGCATTGCGTCGGGATCACAAAGTTTTCGAGTACTAGCGAGTAAAAGAGACATAAGAGACACCCCATCTCCCAAGGAATGGTGGAACCTAGCCACGGCTACTGATCCCGCATGTGATGTCTTTAGTTTCAATAGATGAAACTCCCATAGAGGTCTGGACATATCCATTGGCGAAAGAGCCATGTTTGATGTATAGCACTCTAGAAATTCACCAGGATTCTCAATGTCCGGATCTATATCCGGAACAAATACATGCTCTTCCACTTTTACTTTCGTTGGAACCCATTTAGCTTTTCCTTTGTGTTCACCATGACCCGTGACCTACATGTGTCATAGGATGTTAGGAATCACATCTGAAATAAGATGAACCTTCAAATTGTCTCGATAGATCAAAGTATAATGCTACTGTTGTCCGAAACAACAATTCTCTTTTTCACTTCTTCCATATATATATATTTTAAGTGAACTCTTCCATATTTTGTTATCCCAACCTCAAATAACACTAGCATAAATTTTTTTTTTGACAATATCGTATTAATTTTTTTAAAAAACATCAAATTTTAATAAAAGAAACAACTTTAGCGCCCATGAATGTATAACCAATATATTCTTATCTTATATTTCTGATATATTTACACAATAACAGAAACGTAAGTGCCTCATAAAACTCGAGATATAAGAAATATAAATGTGTGTATGTGTGCATACGAGTCTATGTATATGTTAATTACCGACCAGTATGCTAGAGAAGCGTGGATGGTTAATCAATGTGTTCTTCAAGCCTTCAATAAATGCTGATGGATTAGCTTCATTTTTGAGTCCCAAGGTTATGATGTTGAAGCAGTCAAGACCAGGCAAGCTGCACAGCCGTGAAAACGGACTGACCGGCACCTCTGCTTCCGTCACTTGCTTTTCTATTGCCATGTCTCGATAGTTTTATTTTCCGGTTATATGTGAATGGTTTATTTATAGTACACATTAACTACACAAATAGCTATTAATATATCTTGGTGTAGTTGAAGAGGGTTGTTGAGAAACTAAAGTACCTCTCTTTGCCACGTGAAAAATCATGTATGGATGGTAGCAACTAGGCAAGGCGAATCCGGCAGTATAATTTATGCCCATAAATTATTTAATTTTCTAAATATATTGCCATTAAACATACTAGGTAGATTTCCAATATCTTTTAAACACACAGTAATGATCATTTTTGTTGTTCTTTATAACAATTTATTCAAAAATAAATAATACCAATAATAAATAAAATGTAGCTAAAAATCTTTAATTTATTGTAAATGATATAAAAGAAGTTTCTTTTGATAAAGGGAGCAAAGTGAACATAAATGTACTGAACTTTAAGTATAAAAGGGAAACCAGAACAGAGGATGTTAGTAAATAGGATTCATGCATATTTCTTCAGGAAGTATGGCATTCATACACTTTCTAAAAATTCATTATAACTTCAAATATATTTACACACACTTTCGATAAGGTTAAAATCGTTTCTACCCTCTTGATTCTCAAGGCAATCTGTGCCGTGACTTGGCACCCATACATATTAATACGCTGTAGTATTTCCCTTTACATATCAGTCCGCTGTATTTCCCTTACCGAGATTTTGATGCCAATGACTCTATTAGAATCGAAAAACAGACATCATTAATGAAAATGAACAAAAATATATATAGTGATGGTGAAGGTGGAACCACAAAATATGTTTTAAATGTTCGAAAATTGCGTAAGAGAAAAGTTTTTTCCGAAACAAAATTTTCCATACTACATTATCCATGACAAATTAGACAACCCATCCACGATAATTCATCTACGTGCTGATGGTTAGAGTTTATGAAGATGTATCCATTTACATATTTACAGTAAATAATGTTACATGGTAATTTGGGAGATAGAGAAACCAAACACGAGATCGAGTTTACTAAATCTCCCTTTTCTTGGACCTTTTAAATCTCAAGATGTTACCTTTCTGACTCATATCTTCTAAAAACCTTCCTAATCTTTTCATAAAGCCGCATATTGAGCCTAAGTTTAAGATGCTACGTCCATATACTACATGCATCTACGAAAATACATCCCCAATATGTTATTTTACATGATGACATACAATTTTCTTTGATGACACGTAAATTTTGAAAAGATAGCACCCAAATGTGAATAACCCCTAGAAAGGTAAATTCGTCAATTCCCATTTATGTACATAATTGTCATCAGACTCATTGTACCAAAATACTTTTCATTCTAGCTAGCTAGATATACATTTTGTTCTCTGGCATTTCCGTATAGTGGTCTATTAAACACATTTTCTAGCGTCCACTTCGGAGTTCGAACCAATCAAGCTAGTAGTGAGTCTGGTGACATAACTAGAATTTACCACTAGGACAATGAACTGTAGTCAATTTCATTCTGTACTTATTTTGCAAATTAACCCATACATTATCGAAGAAGGAAACATATATTTTCTTCCCTCTTAGTATGTAGGAGATATATAAATTACACAGAGTTATACACAGTCGACAAAGAGAAGATAAATATATATATATATATATATATATCACAATTGTGTAGCAAAAATCGACGACCTGATTAATTTTCCAGTTAAATCTAAATTATTTATTCTAATAAAAATGATTCAAGTAACTAACACATATTTTATTCATTTGCGTATATTTTTCCTATCATTAGATTTCAAATATGATTTGATTTCATTTTATCCAAGTTTGGGTTTTTTCCTTATATGTTTTAAAATTTAGATTGAAGTTAAAACTTCATTCCATTCAGTTTTGTTTCTTAAATTTGGATTTACCGTGATAATATTGTTATTATATTCGGTCAAATATCCTCGCAAAGCTACGACCACAATCGTCTGTGTCGCCACAACTACTGAACGAGAGAGAAAGATAGAAATCTGTGAATCGACGTAGCAAATATTGCCGGATATCATTATGTGGATTGGTACGGTTCGTTCAAAGTACTAGCTAGTTGTCTTCTTGGCTTTATTAATGGCTCCAAAAGGATCTGGTGCAGCTAGGGTTTATGAATTATATATGATAAATCATATCATATTTTTGGCAAAGATGTTCATCATCACCAACGAAAAAAAGAAGACGCGAGAAATACCAAAATCAACACCAAACTAAATACTATTACATATAACAACTACTAATTCAAATTTATAATTTTTCTTATACAATAGCAACTAGTATAAGAAAAATCATGTCAAGGAATACTACTATAAAGTATGTCAAATACTCAAATGGTTTTTTAATTACAAAACTTTATAATCACTTTATATCCATAGTATATGTATATGCAAGATCCAGAGGAGTTTACATTCTCTATATCTCTTGTAGTTGTAAGTAGGTTAATAACATGTACAAGATCATAGGATTTTTATGCATTCTCTATATCTCTTGTAGTTCAATATGCACGTTAATTTTTCACGTGCTCAAATTAAATTTAAGAGAGAAGTTAATATATCTGGCGTGTTCAGTGTGTGGTCTGTGTTTCAGAAACTATCCACTTGTTTCGAAATTGATGTAGCATCTGTTCTTGTGGTAAGAAATAGCATAACGTTTTGGTATAATAATAAGGCATATCACGTCAGTAGTTGGTTGTTAATCAATGGGCACTAGACAATGGTATAACTTCGCATGGTTACAGGAGAAAGCAATGGACAATTCAGTTATATAGTATAAATGATTTTTATATGTTTTATAATGGTTTTTATATAAAATCTAAGTATTTAGATATTTTAGAGGTTTTTCGTATTTTAATATTTTCAGTTGAATTAGATAAAAAATTAAAAGAATAAAAAAAAAGAACAGAAACCGGATTAGAACATAATTTGTGATTTCGGATGCAAATGGTTGTAAACAAAAAAAAAAAAACAGAGGAATAGAAAAGTGGAACCTAAATAAGTGGAATTGAAATTATTTCTGCTGGATTTTTCTTCTCCATGAATTAGCCATTTTTTCTATTATTATGTGGGTCCCATTATAAACTAGAAAAATACAAATTTTATTTAAATAGTAAACAGTTAAGAGGAATTCAGACTAATAGTTAATTCCATCCATTTTGTTCCTCTAAACTGTCAACCATTTGCACCCTTCAAGATTAAAAAAAAAACAATTAAAACTCCAAAATCTCAAAAAATAAAAATCTCAGCAATTGGACAGTTAAACTGAGTAGCATGATCTTCAAATCAATCGTCGTGATTCTATCCAATTCAACTAAGTTGTCCAAGTGTTTTGTTCAAGATATAATTGTCCATGTATGATGTGGTTGGATTGTAGTTAGAATCCAATGACATCTTCCATGTCTTAAGTCTTAACTCTCAGGAGAAAGTGTCTTAGTAGATAGAACTGCTTAGAAATACAAGGAATTTTGACGTAAGTGCCTAAAAATGAAATGCAAATTTCGTCAAAATAAATACATATATCTAAAATTCAATTGTCATATAATGAATTAACTAATTGCTCGTGGATCATGCTCTGATGAAATGAACAAACAATACCCGGGTGATTCTTGTAAACCTTACCTAACTTCCAAAAAGAATTAGTTAAAAAATACAAATTGGTTTCCTAATCAACAAAATTAGACCGAGAAAAGAAAATCAACAAAAGATTTTAGACAGACGTTTATGACACGTTTCAAATAGCTTTTACCTTTTAATTGGTTAATTTCTCGTTTGTGATTTTCTCGTAACAACTGGGCAAATTCTCGTTTCGGTGCAATAGAGACATGGCGTTGACCGCCGAAACTCCTCTTCTGGAAGAATACGTGATCGACGCCGTTGACCACCGCGGACTCGCCGCCGTCAGATCCAGAACCGGTAGTTGGAGAGCCGCCTGGTTCATAATCGGTAAAGGAACTTAATGAGATCGCAAGCTGCTCTGTTTCTTTCATTTTCCCTTTCTCTCTTTTTTTTTTCCTCTGAATTTCTCAGTACGTTCGCAGGTGTAGAGGTTGCGGAGAGGTTCGCTTACTATGGGATCGCCTCAAACCTGATTAGCTATTTGACTGGACCACTTGGTCAATCCACGGCCGTCGCCGCCGCTAACGTCAACGCTTGGTCAGGAGTCGCCTTGCTTCTTCCTGTTCTGGGAGCTTTCGTCGCCGACGCTTTTCTCGGTCGATACCGAACAATCATCATCGCTTCTGTTATCTACGTACTGGTTAGTCTCTTCTCTTTTAATTTTGAGATCTTAATTTGAGATTAGGACAAAAGTATTTGAAGACATTTTAACCGTAGTCTGATGTTTACTTTATGGATTAATGCTTTGTCAAAGTACTGTTTATGAACTAGTGTGATTATGATGTCAGGGGATGTCACTTTTGACTTTGTCTGCACTTCTGGTTCCTTTGACTAGCGAAAGTACCGAAATGACCTCGTCTTCTTCACCTTCTTCCTTGCTCAATGTGCTCTTCTTCTTCTCTCTGTATATGGTGGCCATTGGACAAAGTGGCCACAAGCCTTGTGTTCAGGCTTTTGGGGCAGACCAGTTTGATGAAAAAGACCCGCAAGAGAAACGTGACAGAAGCTCCTTCTTCAACTGGTGGTACCTTAGTTTTTCTGCAGGGATCTGCTTGGCCATTGTAGTTGTTGTGTACATTCAGGAAGCCGTTGGCTGGGCACTTGGGTTTGGGATACCGTGTGTGTTCATGGTGATCTCTCTTGTTCTGTTCGTGTTAGGGAGAAAGAGTTACAGGTACACTAAAAGAAGACAGGAAAAGGAAATCAACCCCTTTACAAGAATAGCTAGAGTCTTCTTTGTAGCATTCAGGAACCGGAGATTGAGTTCCTCGCAATTGTGTCAGGTTCAGAGTGAGCTAGAGTCAAATCCATCTCAAGGATCTCTAGAGAAGCTGAGGTGTGTTTGCCCAAAATCCATAACTGAAAAAAGAAAAACAGGTCTTGTCAGGCTGAGGTATATATAACATAAAGCTTTGTTGCATGATTTTGAGATCATTCACTATCCTGTGACAGGTTCCTCGACAAAGCCTTGCTTGCCCCAAATGCATCAACGGAAGAGGGAAATGCATGCAGCGCTAGTGATGTCGAAGATGCCACTTCTCTTGTCAGGCTTATCCCAGTATGGTTTACAACTCTCGCCTACGCCATACCTTACGCGCAATACTTGACTTTCTTCACAAAGCAAGGTGCAACACTGGAAAGAACTATCTTTCCTGGTGTGAAAATCCCGTCTGCTTCTCTTCAGGTTCTTATCGGCATATCAATAGTCCTCTTTGTCCCCATCTATGACCGTGTTTTGGTCCCACTCTCCAGGTATGTAACCAAAGATCCATGTGGCATCACAACGCTCAAAAGAATTGGAACCGGAATGGTACTGTCAACTCTCACCATGGTGGTTGCAGCTCTGGTTGAGTCAAAGCGGCTCGACATTGCAAAAGAGCACGGGCTTGTAGACCAACCGAAAACAACAGTTCCAATGTCGATATGGTGGTTAGTCCCTCAGTATCTGTTGCTAGGATTGGCTGACGTGTTCACATTAGTGGGAATGCAAGAGTTCTTCTACAGCCAAGTCCCCACCGAGCTGAGAAGCATCGGTCTCGCGCTTTACTTAAGTGCATTGGGTGTAGGGAACTTATTGAGCAGCTTACTCATCTCTCTTATCGACTTGGCCACTGGAGGAGACGCTGGAAACAGCTGGTTCAACAGTAATCTGAACAGAGCCCATCTCGATTACTTCTATTGGTTACTTGCGGTTATTAGCGCCGTTGGGTTTTTGGCGTTCTTGTTCATTTCTAAATCGTATGTCTATCGCCGGGTGGACGGAGGGTAGGTTGTACAGATTTTCTTGGCACAAAGTTATAAATTCATTTGGAATAAAGAAACCAGACATAACAGCAAACAAATCAGATTGGTGTTTTTGTAACATTCCGATTTCTGGTATATATGAAAACACATGTGGGAATGGTTAAAAGAATTGATTTGGCTATTTATGTCACCAAAGTGTACTTATTTTTTTGGTTAACCATCCGAAAAAAAACACTAGGGTCAAACGTGCTTGAGCAGTGCAAGGATGGGTGACCTACTCGAAAGTGATTCGCGGTACCGTATGAGTGAGGCCAAAACACGGAAAACAGTCATGTGGTGATTGCAGGGTTAGTATGTCATCACTTACGAGTCTCTCGAATAACATTCCGACTGTCGCACAGAGGTGGGGTCCACGAGTCTGATAGAGGGATGGGTGACTCACCGGTAGAGGGCGGTGTGGGCGTTATAAGTGGTATCAAAGCTGGTTAGCCGTCCCAGTGCTGACCTGGGAAGCATTCTGGAACTGGTCGTGGTTTGCAACGAGGACGTTGCAATCTGAGTTGAGGTAAATTATAACATCCCGATTTCTGATATATATGGAAACACATGTGGTAAAGGTTAAAAAAATTGATTTGGCTACTTATGTCACCAAAGTGCATTTACTTTTTCGGTTAACCACCCGGAAAGAACTCTAAGGTTAAGCATGCTTGAGCTGGATAGTGGAAGTATGAGTGACCTACCGGAAAGTGATTCGCGGTATCGTGTGAGTGAGGCCAAAATACGGAGAATAGTCATATGGTGATTGCAGGGTTAGTATATCATGACTTTCCAACCTCCCCAATAATATTCCGACCGTCGGACATGGATGGGATCCACGAATCCGATTGAGAGATGGGTGACTCAGTGGTAGAGCGGTTGGGGCGTCATAGTTTTAGTTATAAATTCCAGACGAGACCGATTCTAATCGGATCAAACTGGTTAATCATTTGGGAGTCACTATCGCGAGATTTTTATTTTTAAATATTTTTTTTTGACTAATTGAACATGTTCCAACGATTGTCGATGAAAACAAATTTATTTTTAAAAAAGGGACACATGCTCCAGAGGTTGACTACTTAATCATTATCCGACTTACCAGTGAATACAATTCAATTTTTGCCACATACTACAAACTATATAATAAGCATTTGTCTTTATTTAAGAAAGAAAAAAAAACAATGGCTATCACCGCTGATGATGAGCTCGGAAATGCATTGGGCAGACGCTCCTCCGGTGGATGGAAATCGGCAAGGCTCATCATCGGTAAGTACAATGCAATCTGAGTTTCCTCATTTTTTCTCTCACAAATGTCGTTAATTAAGAAAATAATGTCGTTAGTTTTTATTTTTATTTTCTGTTTTTTTGTAGGTGTAAAAATGGTGGAGCGATTCGCGTACAATGGTATATCGTCGAACTTGATAACGTAACTTGACAGGACCATTGGGTGAGTCAACAGCTGCAGCTGCAGCGAATGTGAACGCTTGGAGTGGATCAGTCCGACAGTAATGATCTACAAGAGGCAAAATCCAAGAGTTCTTTCTTCAACTGGTTGATGTTCGGAATCTGTACTAGCATATTGTCGACTCGTTTAGTCTCTAGCTACATTCAAGAGAACCTAAGCTGGTCACTAGTAGTGGCGGAGGCAAAAACTTTTTATACAGGGGTCAGAAAAAAATATATCAAAAATAAAGTTTATAAATTATCTAAAAGATTTCAAATGTATTCTATATAAATTTATAACTTAAAATTCTTTTTATCACAGTTTCATTTATTACATTTTTAAATATGTTTTTTCGATAAAAAAATGAGGCAATCACTTAAAAACAGATTACCGATGTGAGTCCATAATACTGTTTTGACGATCTTCAATCCTGAAAAAACAATTTTCAATGGTTGTGATAGCAACATACAATGTCAAAGCTAACTACAAAAGTCTATAAACCAGAAAAAGAGAAAAATGTTTTCTGGTTTCTACAATAACCTGTGATAGGTCTCCAATATTTTCTAATCAGCAAACATGTCATTTTCTCGTAAATTATCAATATAAATATCAAGTTTTTAATTTTTTTTTTTAATGTTTTTTGAAATACAAAATAACTAATATTTAATATTTTCCCACAAAAAATTATTGATAGTTTATTATTATGATTGAGATTATAAAATTTAATAGTAACCCAAGTTTTAACCTTTTGAAAAATAACTTAAATTCATTAGATACTATAATTAAATTCAAACTTTACTTAATGTTTTGTAGTTTTGTTTTTTATGGGGTCAAAATTTTTGTTTGTGTGATATCATTACATCCCCTATATATTAATTGAGAAGACGGAGAGAGAAAATTCAGACACGTGTCTCACTCTGAGTAATTTTAGGGAAAGTTAACCAATAAAATAATTACATTCAGACACGTCAACAAAAAATTAATATACTTTTTAATATATATGGAAATATAGATATTCCATTAGATTTTTTCTCTCCTTTTATGGTATCATTAAATTCAAACATTTAGAAGCATTTAATTAAGAGATTTAATGGTTTATATGACATATAAATTTTAGAAATTATATAAATGAAAATTTTTATCCCACATGGACTACAAAATGAAAGGGATGACATGCATATTGCTTATAAATAATTAAATTTACTCAGAATTTTGAATTACTTATATGAAGTATTTAATAAACGCCGAAATTTGAAAGTTTTTATTTGATTTAATCAAGTTTTATTTGAGTTACGTTATTAAATTGAATATAAAAATATTTATATACTTTTATTTGATAGAAATTTAAATATTAGCAACTTCATAAATTGTGAAAATATTAGAATTATTTTAAATTTATCAAAATTATAATATTATAAATATTTTTATTTTAATAAAATTTATATTATGTTTAATGATATATTGCTATTGTTTATTAGATTATATATTCTAGTGAATATTATATTTATAGATAGTATATTAGCCATAAAAAACTTTGACTACTATGATATTATGATAACAATTTATATAATAATCAAATATAAATCATATATTTTACCCGCACAAGGTGCGGGGTATCATCTAGTTTTTTGTTATAACAAAAACAAATAATTGTAAAATTTTGGTGGGGTCAGTTGACCCCTCCTCTCTTACTGCCTCCGCCCGATTTGGTATTCCAAATGTTTCCATGCTGCTTGCTCTGTTTCTCTTCCTCCTTGGCACAACCTCTTATCGCTTTACTACCAAAAGAGTAGGAAAGAGAAACCCTTTTGCTAGAATCGGTCGTGTTTTCATGAAGGCAATAAACACAAGACCACAAGATGTACATATAGCTAACCCGAACGAGAGCCTCCTTCTCCTGGATCACCAGAGTTCCAAGGTAACATAATCAAAAATGTAGTAAACAAAACACCAATTTGTCTTCACTCAGACCCGATTCAATGGCGTCGAATGGAGTGACCAGCTGAGATGGAGTACCCAGAGAAGTGGCAGCTGGACGACTTTTGAAGCTCTTCTTAGCCATTTATGCCCTCGCCTAAGTTGACTTAGTTTGAAGAAGGAACAGCTGGTGAAGGCGGCCGTGGTATTTATTATGCTAGTCTGTGGCAGACGATGAGGCGGATGAAGGAGGTTACATAGTGAGTTATGGAGCATTAAAGGGATGAGGAGGTGGGAATGTGTGGGTCTTTAAGAACTTGGTTTCAAAACAGCGATGAAAATGATTGAAATCCACATGGTGGCGGTTGGAGAACTGAGAAATCCGAGGATCACAGTAACGGAAGACGAGGAAGATGATTTCGCGTGGAAGAACAAAAGAATGGGCTGATTAGGGTTTGTTTCCCGAGTGGGCCATAATGGGCCTATGGCGTCTCAACTGTAGCAATGACAAGAATTTTTTTCTAGAAGTCGCTTCTTCGGTTTATGTTTTTTTTTGCGGGGCCGAGACCGAAAAGATGTTTTTGATGGGCTTCGCATTTTTAGTAGTCTTTTTTTCAAGTGAGCCTAACATCTTTTATCAATTTACCAAATTTTAACCGTTGATTTTTTTTTCCCACGAAAGACATATATTAATTTGGCAAAGAAACCATAAAGTCAAGATACAACGGAGTAGCGATACAATATGGGATAGAGAAAACATCAGAAAAAGTTATATCAAGAGTAAGAGCTATATGCCGTAAGGCCCGTAACGACGATGCCAGAATGTGAGCTACAACATTCCCAATTCGAGAGATATGAGTGAAACAATAATTTTGAAAGTTGGATGCCCAGAACTTTATATCTTAAATCTAATTTATATAGAGACGACCGGAAGCTTCATGGTTTAGAATACGAACCAGAGATAGACAGTCTCCCTCAAACATCACCCAACGATAGCCCATGAAGAAAGAATGTTGCATAGCCATCAATAACGCTTTTCCTTCCGCCTCTAAAGCCGAGGACGCAGAAGGTATCACCGCAAAACCCCAAACACGAACGATTCCTAGATGATCACGCACAACCCAATCCACTCTAGCCTTATAACCGTTGATTTATTTTAGCAGGTGTATTATATGTAGAAATGTTGGAACTGTATTTACTGGTCAATGATTAATGAGGTGGCATTTTTAATGACGTGGCCACCCAGAGACCACTGGGATTCTATCCCTTTTATGCAGTGTAGATTTCTCGTTTGTGATTTTCTCGTAACAACTGGGCAAATTTTGGTTTCGGCAATAGAGAAATGGCGTTGCCCGCCGAAACTCCTCTTCTAGAAGAATACGTGATCGACGCGGTTGACCACCGCGGATTCGCCGCCGTCAGGTCCAGAACCGGTAGTTGGAGAGCCGCCTGGTTAATAATCGGTAAAGGAACTGAATGAGATCTCAAGCTGCTCTGTTTCTTATATTTTACCTTTCTCTGAATTTCTTAGTACGTTCGCAGGTGTGGAGGTTGCGGAGAGGTTCGCTTACTATGGGATCGCCTCAAACCTGATTAGCTACTTGACCGGACCGCTTGGTCAATCCACAGCCGCCGCCGCCGCTAACGTCAACGCTTGGTCAGGAGTCGCCTGTCTTCTTCCTGTTCTGGGAGCTTTCGTCGCCGACGCTTTTCTCGGTCGGTACCGAACAATCATCATCGCTTCTGTTATCTACGTACTGGTTAGTCTCTTCTCTTTTAGTTTTGAGATCTTAATTCGAGATTAGGACAAAAGTAACTGTAGACATTTTGAGCCGTATGATGTTTACTTTATGGCTTAATGCTTTGTTAAACTACTGTTTATGAACTAGTTTGGGTTTGATGTCAGGGGATGTCACTTTTGACTTTGTCTGCACTTCTGGTTCCTGTGACTAGCGAAAGTACCGAAGTGACCTCTTCTTCTTCACTCTCTTCCTTGCTCAATGTGCTCTTCTTCTTCGCTCTGTATATGGTGGCCTTTGGACAAGGTGGCCACAAGCCTTGCGTTCAGGCTTTTGGGGCAGACCAGTTTGATGAAAAAGACCCGCAAGAGGAACGTGAGAGAAGCTCCTTCTTCAACTGGTGGTGCCTTAGTTTAGCTGCAGGGATCTGCTTGGCCATTGTAGTTGTTGTGTACATTCAGGAAGCCGTTGGCTGGGCGGTCGGGTTTGGGATACAGTGTGTGTTCATGGTGATCTCTCTTGTTCTGTTCGTGTTAGGGAGAAAGAGTTACAGGTACACTAAAAGAAGACAGGAAAAGGAAATCAACCCTTTTACCAGGATAGCTAGAGTCTTCGTTGTAGCATTCAGGAACCGGAGATTGAGTTCCTCGCAATTGTGTCAGGTTCACAGCGAGCTAGAGTCGAATCCATCTCAAGGATCTCCAGAGAAGCTGAGGTATGTTTGCCCAAAATCCATAACTGAAAAAAGAAAAACAGGTCTTGTCAGGCTGAGGTATATATAACATATAGCGTTGTTGCATGATTTTGAGATCATTTCACTATCTTGTGACAGGTTCCTCAAGAAAGCCTTGCTTGCCCCAAATGCATCAACTGAAGAAGGAAATGAATGCAGCGCTAGTGATGTCGAAGATGCCACTTCTCTTGTCAGGCTTATCCCAGTATGGTTTACCACTCTCGCCTACGCCATACCTTACGCGCAATACATGACTTTCTTCACAAAGCAAGGTGCAACATTGGAAAGAACTGTTTTTCCTGGTGTGAAGATCCCGTCTGCTTCTCTTCAGGCTCTTAACGGCATATCAATACTCGTCTTTGTCCCCATCTATGACCGTGTTTTGGTCCCACTCTCCAGGTATGTAACCAAAGATCCATGTGGCATCAAAACGCTCAAAAGAATTGGAACCGGAATGGTACTTTCAATTCTCACCATGGTGGTTGCAGCTCTGGTTGAGTCAAAGCGGCTCGACGTTGCAAAACAGCACGGGCTTGTAGACCTACCGAAAACAACAGTTCCAATGTCGATATGGTGGTTAGTCCCTCAGTATCTGTTGCTAGGATTGGCTGACGTGTTCACATTAGTGGGAATGCAAGAGTTCTTCTACAGCCAAGTCCCCAGCGAGCTGAGAAGCATCGGTCTCGCGCTTTACATAAGTGCATTGGGGATAGGAAACTTATTGAGCAGCTTACTCATCTCTCTTATCGACTTGGCCACTGGAGGAGACGCTGGAAACAGCTGGTTCAACAGTAATCTGAACAGAGCCCATCTCGATTACTTCTATTGGTTACTTGCGGTTATTAGCGCCGTAGGGTTTTTGGCGTTCTTGTTCATTTCTAAATCGTATGTCTATCGCCGGGTGGACGAAGTGTAGGTTGTACGTACAGTTTTTCTTGGCAGATGTAAAAATGATTTGTATTCCATAGAAACTTTTGGTTCACAATCTTGTTTTGATTTAAGTCTCGATTTTTTCTAGTGTATAAATATATAAAACACATTTCAGTTTTTTCCATAACATATTTTGATAAAATAAAAAGCTTAAACGCAAACGAAATGAATCTTGATCAAAAATGGCACGAAGTTATAAACTCATTTGGAATAAATACACGAAACATAACAGATTGTTGTTTATAATTCCGGGCGAGACCGATTCTAATCGGATCAAACTGGTTAATCATTTGGCAGTCACTAACGCGTGCTTTTTATTTTTTAAATAATTTTTGGACTAATTGAGCACGTTCCAACGACTGTCGATGAAAACAAATTTATAAAAAAAAGGGGACACATGCTCCACAAGTTGACTACTCAGTCATTATCCTGTTCATCAACAGGATTTACTAGTGAAAACAATTCAATTCTTGCCGCATACTATTAAAATAAGGGAAAACTGCAATTAATACTCCAACTTTTCAACTTTGCCAATTAATACCCAGACTCTATACCTGGCCAATTAATACACCAACTTTCATTGACATTTTCAAAAATTCACCACTCTGTTTTGACCTGGCCAATCAGACATTCCGTTTTCTTCCCTAACAGATTTATTAAACGACGTTTAAACGCCGTCATTAGCAAAACAACGACGTCGTTTTCATATTAACTAAAATTAAAAAAAAAACTAAAGCCTATAAGACTCGAACCCTGGTTACAACACCAAATAGAGAAGGTCTGTTCCGCCACAGGGATAATGGCATAATACTGGTAATTGGTTCAACACTATTATTACTTAAACACCAAATAGTTCGTCTTCTTCCATTAAAAAAAAAGTCGACAAAGCTTTTGCTTTAGCGACAAAGCGTGAAACCAGAAAACCCTTAATTTCGTTTGTTTCTCCTCAAATCGATTTGGGAGTGAAAGCTGTGGTGTGAGAAAGTGATGGCGAAGACAAAGGCGGAGGATCGTCTCGTGGGAGGACCAAACGCGGCCGTCAAGAGGATTCCGGTGCGAGGAATTAATTCTACGGAGGTCTCCGCGCGGTCGATTTACGACGTTAGGAGGAGTTCTACCAGTTGCTGAAGCTCAGCGCATGACGACGCGAAGAAGCGGACAAGCTTCGAGGAAGATAGTTTGTTCTAACGTTGAAGAGCCGGAGCCAAATAAATCAAAGAAACCGAGTAAATAAAAAAAACAGAACAGGTTAGTGGTTCAGCAGAAAATCATGTTGCAGAGGAAGAAAATAGAGATAAGATTGATGTAGATGAATCTAGATATGGTCATAGAGAAGAAGATATCCTAGTGAGTTGAACTGGTCAAAAATGTTGATGGAGATGAAGCTAGAAATGCAGATGATGAAGCCGAGGTTAGAGATGACGTTAGCGAGAAATGCTTTGTCGACTTTTTTTTTTAATGGAAGAAGACGAACTATTTGTGGGTTTAGTATTTATAGTGTGAACAAATACCATATTATGCCACTATCCAGTGGCGAACAGGCCTTCTCTATTTGGTGTTTGTAACCAGGGTTCGATAGGCTTCAGTTTTTTTTTAATTTTAGTTAATATGAAACGAAGTCGTTTTGCTAATGATAACGTCGTTTAATAAATCTGTTAGGGAAGAAACGGAGTGTCTGATTGGCCAGGTCAAAACAAAGTTGGTGAATTTTTGAAATGTCAATGAAAGTGGTGTATTAATTGGCCAGATAGAGTCTGGGTATTAATTGGCCAAAGTTGAAAAGTTTGGGTATTATTGGCAGTTTTTCCTTAAAAAATATGATAAGCATTTGTCTTTTCTTGTAATAAGCTGTCTACAGAAAAAAAAATCGAAAATTGTATAAAATATAAAATAAAGAAACTGTACCAAAGTGTATCTAACGTTGTGCTATTTAGTTCTCTCTCATATATCACTATTCACCGTCTACTATTCTAAAAAAATCTATTTTATTCTTATGTTCTCGTTTTCTCATTAAACGGTGGCAACGGTGGTGATGGTGATTCGTTACGGTGGTGATAACGGTAACCGTAGTCACGGCGGATGGTGATTCGTTACGGTGGTGATAACGGTAACTGTAGTGAAGATAATAATGGTGGATGATGGTGAAAGTAGTGGTGACAGTTGCATGCCTTTCTCTTACTCCCTTCATTCATTGAGTTAGAGGTCGACAACCTTTTTTCTTTGACTTCACATAGCTTTCGTCTCCTTGATAGGTTCTAACTCTAAATTCTAGTATGAGCTGATTTATTGACGGTGGTGGCGACCGGAAAGGGAGAGAGAGAGATGAAGAAGAAGAAGAGATGGTTTATTAACTGTCATTATTAATAACACGTTAAAAATCAATATAACTATCTTATATTATTATTGGCACGTTTACAATCAATATAAAAGTTTACAAGTTATTGTTAGCATGTTAACATTAGCTGATATTTGGAGTTAACATGGTAGCATTCTATATAACATGAAATGATAATTAGATTTACATGCTCACAACATTTACATGCTAACATTGTTTATATGCGTAACAATATTCAATGATGTAGTGTTAACACGTTAATGTTAGTTGATATTGGAGTTAACATAATACATGATAATATTATTGATTGTCGACAATACTACTAATATTGTTAGCACGCTAACATTGGATTTTTATCACACTAACAATGGAATGTTATCCAATGATGATTACTAGTTATCGATTATTGTTACTTTGTTAATCTTAATATGTATTATTGTTAGCATGTTAACGTAAATTATGTATGATATGATAACCGAATTAACACATAGAGTTATCACTGTTATCACGATAATGTTCTATATAACATTGATAATTATGTTAATATAGATTATTTATGATATGATAACTGAGTTAACACATAAGCGTCAGCAAAATATCATTGTTGTCATGATATCATTGTTATTTTGATTTCAATGTTAACATAATAACATTCTATATAACATATTATTTATGTTAACGCAATTATGTATGATATGATAACTGAATTAACACATAGATTTATCATGTTATCTTTGTTAGCATGCTATCATTGTTAACTCGTTATCGATGTTATCATGCTTACAATTTATATAACATAATTAACACATAAATGCTAGCACACTATCATTGTTAACATGTTATCATTGTTAACTTGCTATCATTCTTAACATGCTATCATTGTTAGCTCGTTACTACTGAACAGTGTTTCCGGCCAACTTTTGTGGTTCGTAAATAGTGTATCAGATCAATGGCATTTTTGTAATTGAAGAAATGAATAATTCTTGCTTGATTTTTTTTCTACTGTTATTTACTTAAATAAAATTTACACTATGCTATGGACTCAATTAAATTATTATCCATGTATATTGAGTAAATTCACCTTATAAAATATAACATTCATACAAAAAAAAGCATGTCTGTATTTTCATTATCTAAACAAATAAAAAAACAATGGCTATCACCGCCGATGATGAGCTCGGAAACGCAGCGGTCAAACTCGCCTCCGGTGGGTGGAAATCGGCAAGGCTCATCATCGGTAAGTACAATGCAATCTGAGTTTCCTAATTTTCTCTCACAAATTATGCTAATTCTGTTTTTTTTCTTTCTGTTATTGTAGGTGTAGAAATGGTGAAGCGATTCCCGTACTGCGGTATATCGTCGAACTTGATAACGTACTTGACAGAACCATTGGGTGAGTCAACAGCTGCAGCTGCGGCGAATGTGAACGTCTTGGAGTGGAATGGTGTCATTTCTGGCGCTTCTCTAGGCGTTTGTAGCTGACGCGTTTCTTGGCCGTTTCCATACTATCGTCATCTCATCTTCTCTCTATATCTTGGTAATATAATAATCTCTTCTCAAAAGTGTTTTTTTATTACCAGAAGTTTCGTCATTGTTTCCAGAACTTAAATGATTTGATGAAACAAACAGGGACTTGGGTTGCTGACGTTTTCAGCCATGATACCTTCTTCTCACTGCAATGCTCCGAATCAGCTCGTCTCATGTGCTTCACAGCTCCCAGTGATTCTCTTCTTGGTCTCTCTGTATCTTGTCGCAATAGGGCAAGGCGGTTACAAACCGTGTATTAAGGTGTTTGAGAGGATCAGTTCGACGGGAATGATCTACAAAAGGCAAAAGCCAAGAGTTCTTTCTTCAACTGATTGATGTTCGGAATCTGTTTCAGCATATTGTCGACTCGTTTGGTCTCTAGCTACATTCAAGAGAACCTAAGCTGGTCATTAGGATTTGACATTCCAAGTGTTTCCATCCTACTTGCTCTATTTCTCTTCCTCCTTGGAACAACCTCTTATCGCTTTATTACCGAAAGAGGAGGAAAGAGAAACCTTTTTGCTAGAATCGGTCGTGTTTTCGTGGAAGCCCTAAAGAACACAAGAGAACAAGATTTAGATACAGCTAACCCGATCGAGACCCTTCTTCTCTTGCCTCAACAGAGTTCCAAGCAATTGAGGTAACATAATCAATTGAGGTAAAGCTAGCTTGTTAAAAACCGATTAACAGACTACTTGTACTGGGTTTTTGGCCTCCAAAAAATGTAGTAAACGGAACACCGATTTGTCTTCACTCAGACCCGATTCATTGGCATCGAATGGAGTGACCAGCTGAGATGGAGTACACGGAGAAGTGGCAGCTGGACGACTTTTGAAGCTCTTCTTAGACATGTCTGGCCTCGTCTAAGTTAACTGAGTTTGAAGAAGGAACAGCTGGTGATATTAAAATACAATGCTAGTCCGTGGCAGACGAAGAGGCGGATGAAGGAGGTTACAGAGTGTGTTATGGAGCCTTTGGGGATGAGGAGGTGGGAAGGCGTGGGTCTTCAAGAACTCGGTTTCGAAACAGTGATGAAGACGATTGAAATCCACATGGTGGCGGTCGGAGAACTGATAAACTCGAGGATCACAGTAACGGAAGAAAGGAAAGATGATTTCGCGTGGAGGAATAGAAAAATGGGCCGATTAGGGTTTGTTTCCCGAGTGAGCCGCAAATGGGCCTATGGCATCTCAATTTTAGCAACGACAAGTAATTTTTTTTTGGAAATCGCTTCTTTGGTCTATGTTTTTTTTCCTTCCCGGCCGAGAAAATGTTTTTGGTGGGCTCCGCATCTGTTATCAATTTACCAAATTTTAAACGTTGATTTGTCGGTGTATTAAGTGGATAGGTTAGAACTGTTTTCATTGGTCAATGATTATGGAGGTGGCATTTTTATTGGCCACCCTGAGATCACTGGATGTAGTGTAGATTTCTCGTTTGTGATTTTCTCGTAACAACTGGGCAAATTTTCGTTTCGCAACAGAGAAATGGCGTTGACCGCCGAAACTCCTCTTCTAGAAGAATACGTGATCGACGCCGTTGACCACGGGGGACTCGCCGCCGTCAGGTCCAGAACCGGTAGTTGGAGAGCCGCCTGGTTCATAATCGGTAAAGGAACTGAATGAGATCTCAAGCGGCTCAGTTTCGTATATTTTACCTTTCTCTGAATTTCTTAGTACGTTCGCAGGTGTGGAGGTTGCGGAGAGGTTCGCTTACTATGGGATCGCCTCAAACCTGATTAGCTACTTAACCGGACCGCTTGGTCAATCCACAGCCGTCGCCGCCGCTAACGTCAACGCTTGGTCAGGAGTCGCCTTGCTTCTTCCTGTTCTGGGAGCTTTCGTCGCCGACGCTTTTCTCGGTCGGTACCGAACAATCATCATCGCTTCTGTTATCTACGTACTGGTTAGTCTCTTCTCTTTTAATTCTGAGATCTTAATTTGAGATTAGGACAAAAGTAACTGTACACATTTTGAACCGTACTATGATGTTAAAGTACTGTTTATGAACTAGTTTGGGTTTGATGTCAGGGGATGTCACTTTTGACTTTGTCTGCACTTCTTGTTCCTTTGACTAGCGAAAATACCGAAGTGACCTCTTCTTCTTCACCTTCTTCCTTGCTCAATGTGCTCTTCTTCTTCTCTCTGTATATGGTGGCCTTTGGACAAAGTGGCCACAAGCCTTGCGTTCAGGCTTTTGGGGCAGACCAGTTTGATGAAAAAGACCCGCAAGAGAAACGTGACAGAAGCTCCTTCTTCAACTGGTGGTACCTTAGTTTATCTGCAGGGATCTGCTTGGCCACTGTAGTTGTTGTGTACATTCAGGAAGCCGTTGGCTGGGCGGTCGGGTTTGGGATACCGTGTGTGTTCATGGTGATCTCTCTTGTTCTGTTCGTGTTAGGGAGAAAGAGTTACAGGTACACTAAAAGAAGACAGGAAAAGGAAATCAACCCTTGTACCAGGATAGCTAGAGTCTTCGTTGTAGCATTCAGGAACCGGAGATTGAGTTCCTCGCAATTGTGTCAGGTTCACAGCGAGTTAGAGTCGAATCCATCTCAAGGATCTCCAGAGAAGCTGAGGTATGTTTGCCCAAAAGAAAAACAGGTCTTCTCAAGCTGAGGTATATATAACATAAAGCGTTGTTGCATGTTTTTGAGATCATTCACTATCTTGTGACAGGTTCCTCAACAAAGCCTTGCTTGCCCCAAATGCATCAACTGAAGAAGGAAATGAATGCAGCGCTAGTGATGTCGAACATGCCACTTTACTTGTCAGGCTTATCCCAGTATGGTTTACAACTCTCGCCTACGCCATTATTTACGCGCAATCCATGACTTTCTTCACAAAGCAAGGTGCAACACTGGAAAGAACTGTTTTTCCTGGTGTGAAGATCGCGTCTGCTTCTCTTCAGGCTCTTATCGGCATATCAATAGTCCTCTTTGTCCCCATCTATGACCGTGTTTTGGTCCCACTCTCCAGGTATATAACCAAAGATCCATGTGGCATCACAACGCTCAAAAGAATCGGAACCGGAATGGTACTGTCAATTCTCACCATGGTGGTTGCAGCTCTGGTTGAGTCAAAGCGGCTCGACGTTGCAAAAGAGCACGGGCTTGTAGACCAACCGAAAACAACAGTTCCAATGTCGATATGGTGGTTAGTCCCTCAGTATCTGTTGCTAGGTTTGGCAGACGTATACGCATTAGTGGGAATGCAAGAGTTCTTCTACAGCCAAGTCCCCACCGAGCTGAGAAGCATCGGTCTCGCGTTTTACTTAAGTGCATTGGGGGTAGGATCCTTATTGAGTAGCTTACTCATCTCTCTTATCGACTTGGCCACTGGAGGAGACGCTGGAAACAGCTGGTTCAACAGTAATCTGAACAGAGCCCATATCGATTACTTCTATTGGTTACTTGCGGTTATTAGCGCCGTAGGGTTTTTGGCGTTCTTGTTCATTTCTAGATCGTATGTCTATCGCCGGGTGGACGGAGGGTAGGTTGTACAGATTTTCTTGCCAGACGTAAAAATGATTTGTATTCCCGTGAAACTTTTGGTTCACAATCTTTGTGTTGATGTAGGTCTCGATTGTTGCTAGTGCATAAATATATAAAACGTTTTTCAGTTTTTTGATAACAAGTTTTGTTAAAATACAAACCGTAAACGCAAACGAAATGAATCTTGATCAAAAATGACACATAACAGCAAACAATCAGATTGGTGGTTTAGTTATAAATTCTATCGTAACAAAGCTTAAAATCATAATATATATATATATATATATATATTGTTCTATTAAAACAACGACATAAGAACAACTTTATTAATTTTCTAGTCCAATTTTTTTTTTAACCTGATCCAATCCAAAATCTTCATTTGGTTAACTATATGGAACTTGAATTTTAAAGATTATAATTAAATAAATAAATCAAAATTGTACTAACAAATTTATTACCTCTATAAATTTTTACAAAAATATTCCAGATTTTAAATATAATTATTAAGATGATTGATAATTTATAAAATCATATATTTAATTTTAGTCAATCCCTTATTGTTTACAAAATTTATTTGAAATATCGTTTTAATGGTCAGCATAAACCGAACTACCTAAATTCATGATCTAAGTTTTTTATTTAAAAAGGTGAAATTTACAATTATTTAAGATTATAGATTATTTTTTTCGGATTAACCGAGAAGGTACCTGAACTGATATATTTTTTCGAAAACTCAGGATTGGGCTAGCGGCTAGTCATATTTAATAAGTTTTTATTCTTGGTAAAACATTTGCTTTCACAATTATTGTCAATAAAATGATATTTTTCCATGAAATTTTGTCGATATTCAAAATTGACGTTTTCTGATATAAATTTATCAGTTCATAAAATCGTTCCGAAATGTAGTTAAAAATCTAGAGTAGCTTCATAAATTTGAAAACTCATGGAAGCTGGGAAAATTATTTCCAGTGAGAAAATAATTCATACATAAACATAATAATAAGATTGTTGGTGTTCCTCCTAGTGTGAGAAAACCATGGGTTTGGTTGAGAGAAGATCAAACCTGAAGTCTTGTGTTGTTTTTTGAAGTCTTGTGAAGAATTCTCAAGTCTTGTGTAGAATTCTGAAGTCTGGTGTTGAAGGTTTTTATAAGGGTTTATTAGGTTCTTTTCCTAAGACCTATATAAGCCCTGTGACCTGATTTTTATGACACATACACACACATAGACACATTACACTAAAAGAGAGAGAGAAAGAAGAAGAGAGGAAAGAAAGAGAGAAGAAAGGGTTTTCGTCTGGTTTCTTCAGGGCTGTGTTCGAGGGCTCGAAAGTGGTCCGATCTGGCTGATATTTGTGGGAAGCTTCGTGACTCAGTGGGTTTGAGATTCAACGGTGGGATGTGTCGTTTCAACGGTTGGTTTCTCGTGAATCGGGGTTTTAGTGAAGCTGGTCGCTACAGTTCTTCAGCAGTGGCAGTCTTGAGGTTTTGGGAAATCCAACGGTGAGTTCTTCTCTGATTGAGCTGAAATTTGGCAGAGGTGTTTTTGACTTGTTCATCTTGGATTTGTACGGTGGGATTGTTCTCTGGTTGCCGGAATCCTAGTGAGCTGAGGTCGTTTGTATCTGCTAGTTTTATAAGCTTGTATTGCTCTCTTGTTGAGCTCTCTTGTTGTTGGAGATTGCTCTCTTTGAGCCTTAGTCTCTGGATCTGTTCTGTAGGAACAGGGAGGACGTGGTTGTAACACTCATACATTTGATATAGTGGATTTTGAGTGGACTACGGTTCCGTGGTTTTTCCTTCTCACATCGAGGAGGTTTTCCACGTAAAAAGATTGTGTGTCATTTCGTTTTCTGCTTAGATCATTTCTGTGTCATAGTTCAAGTTCAAGTCTTTTCCTCACAGGCTCACACAAGTGCGGGGAACCTTATTCCGCTGCGCATTCGCGTGTTTCGTGTTTTCCCCAACAGAGTGGTATCAGAGCTTAAGGTTGTGAGCTTTGGATTTGGATAACTTTGAGTTATTGGTTTGCTTGTGTGAGTGATGGAAAAGATGGAGAATATGGGCAGAATGATAAGCTTGAATGGTAACAACAATTATCATCTATGGAAGGGCAAGATGGAGGATCTGCTCTTTGTTAAAGAATTTCATCTACCAGTATTTCAGGAGGAGAAACCTGATAATAAGAATGAGGATGAATGGAAGTTGCTGCATCGACGAGTGTGTGGTTTGATAAGGCAGTGGATAGATGATAATGTGTTGCATCATATTGAAAATGAGGTTAATGCTCGCTCTTTGTGGTTGAAGCTGGAGCAGTTGTATGCTCGGAAGACCGGGAATAACAAGATGCTTATGATCAAGAAGTTGATTGAGTTGAGGTATCAGGATGGAACTCCGATGACAGATCACTTGAATGCGTTTCAGGGATTGCTCAACAAGTTGTCTGATATGGGCATCAGGTTTGATGATGAGATTCACGGTTTGTGGCTTCTTGGTACATTACCAGATTCTTGGGAGGTATTCATAATGTCTCTTTGTAACTCCGCGTCGGAAGGTGTCATTTCGATGGATTCAGTGAAGAACAGTGTGTTGAATGAGGAGACAAGAAGGCAGTCAAATGCTAGTTCCTCGCGTTCAGATGTTTTGGTTACTGAGTCAAGGGGGAGAAGTACACATAGAGAGTCCAAGAAGGAAAAGAACAGGAGCAGGAGCAAATCTAACAAATTTGCGAATATTGAGTGTCATTTCTGTCATAAGAAAGGGCACATAAAGAAAGATTGCTGGAAGTTGAAGAAAGACAAGCAGCAAGGAAAGCAAGAAGAAGTTGATCGGGTGACAGTCACCCAAGATGAGTTTCTCATTCTTCTTGAGGATAATGCCATTAATGTATGCCAAGACACCAGTTGGGTGATTGACAGTGGAGCTACTACTCATGCTACATCACAGCGGATTTGTTCTCTACCTATACTCTAGGTAAGTATGGTTCTGTAAAGATGGGTAATGATGGTTTGGCTCAGGTTGTTGGCATTGGTGATATATGCTTGGAGACTAGTCTTGGGACTAGGTTGATGCTTAAGGATGTTAAGCATGTTCCAGACTTGAGGATGAATTTGATATCTACAGGAAGACTTGATGATGAGGGTTTCTATAGTTTACACGGTGGTGGTAAATGGAAGCTTTCACGTGGTTCTTTGGTTGTGGCTCGAGGTGAGAAGCTTTCATCGTTCTATTTGATGCAGGCTAAGGTCTCCAAAGATGCTGTTAATGCAGTGGAGAATGTTGATGCCATGGAGCTATGGCATAAGAGACTCGGTCACATGAGTGAGAAGGGTATGTCTGTGTTGTCAAAGAAGGAGGTCATTCCGGGAATCTCCGGTTTGCACTTGCCTAAGTGTGCACATTGTTTGCATGGAAAACAACACAGGGTTTCTTTTAAGTCTTCTGCACCTTCTAGAAAATCTGAGGTACTTGATTTGGTGCATTCAGATGTGTGTGGTCCAATGAAGACAAAATCTCTTGGTGGTGCATTATATTTTGTCACATTCATTGATGACCATTCTAGGAAGTCATGGGTTTTCACTATGAAGACTAAAGATCAGGTTCTGGGATATTTCAAGCATTTTGTGGCATTGGTTGAGAGACAAACGGGAAAGAAGTTGAAATGTATCCGCAGTGATAATGGTGGTGAGTATTCTGGACCATTTGATGCTTATTGCAAAGAGCACGGTATTAGGCATCAGTTCACGCCGCCTAAGACTCCACAGTTGAATGGGTTGGCTGAGAGGATGAACAGGACTATTGTCGAGAGGATGAGATGTTTGATTTCACAGTCAGGCTTATCGATGACTTTCTGGGGTGAGGCTTTGAGCACAGTTGTTCATGTGCTGAATTTATCACCAAGTGCTCCATTGGAGGGTGATGTTCCAGAGAGAGTTTGGACCGGTAAGGATGTTTCTTATGGTCATTTGAGAGTCTTTGGGTGTAAGGCATTTGTTCATATACCTAAGGATGAGAGATCGAAGCTTGAGATGAAGTCGCGACAGTGTATGTTCATTGGTTATGGTCAGGATGAGTTTGGATACAGATTTTATGATCCCGTTGAGAAGAAGCTCGTAAGGAGCAGAGATGTTGTGTTCATGGAAGATCAAACAATTAAGGACATTGACAAGTCCGGAAAACCAACTCAGAGTAATGAGAGTTTGATCGATTTAGAGGCTAGTCCTTCTACATCTGTCCACGGTCAGGTCGAGGATGAGGTTCAAGAAGATACACCCGGTGCAGATGCTCCCGCACATGAAGATGGTATTGGTGATCATGGTGACGATCATGGTGAGACACCAACTACTGAGAACCCACCTATTGTTAGAAGATCCAAGAGAGGTCTAAAACCGTCGACAAGGTATGATCCTAGTGAGTATGTGTTACTTACTGATGGGGGAGAGCCTGAAAGCTTTGATGAAGCTATGGAATGTGAACACAAAGATAAGTGGCTTGGTGCTGCTGGTGATGAGATGGATTCTTTTGAAGAGAATCACACATTTGAGTTGGTGAAGTTGCCTAAGGGCAAGAAGGCATTGCTTAATAAGTGGGTGTTCAGAATTAAGCATGAAGATGCCAGTTTGCAGCCTCGATACAAGGCTAGATTGGTTGTGAAGGGATACAGCCAAAAGAAGGGGATTGATTATGATGAAATCTTTTCTCCTGTTGTGAAGATGCAGTCCATTCGGATTGTACTTGGACTGGCAGCAAGTCTTGATCTAGAGGTTGAGCAAATGGATGTAAAAACTGCTTTCCTTCATGGAGATTTGGAGGAAGAGATTTACATGGTACAACCAGAAGGCTTTGTGAAAAAGGGTGAAGAGGATTTAGTTTGTCGCCTGAAGAAAAGCCTTTATGGATTGAAGCAAGCACCGAGACAGTGGTACATGAAGTTTAAGTCTGTTATGGAGGAGCATGGTTATAAGGAGACTACTGATGACCATTGTGTATTATTCAGGTGTTTGGTGATGATGATTTTATCATCTTGTTGCTATATGTTGATGACATGTTGATTGTAGGCAAGGACATGAGCAGAATTGAGGAGCTGAAGAAGCAGCTCAGCAAGTCGTTTGCCATGAAAGACTTGGGTCCAGTGAAACAGATTCTTGGTATAAGAATTGAGAGAGACAGAGCTGAGAGATTGATTCACTTGTCTCAGGAGAAGTACATTGAGAAAGTACTTAAAAGGTTTCACATGGACAAATCTAAAGTGGTGAGTACTCCTCTTGCTTCACACATTAGATTGAGCAGTAAACAGAGTCCAAAGACATATGCAGAGAAGGAAGATATGGCAAGAGTTCCATATGCTTCTGCAGTGGGTAGTTTGATGTATGCCATGGTTTGTACAAGACCGGATTTAGCTTTCGCCGTTGGTGTAGTAAGCCGGTTCAATTCCAATCCTGGAAGAGAACATTGGAATGCTGTGAAGTGGATTTTGAGATATCTTCGAGGGACTTCTAGTTTGAAGCTTACCTTTGGAGGTAATGAGCCATTGATTGTTAGCTATACTGATGCTGACATGTCTGGAGATGTTGACTCCAGGAAATCTACTTCGGGTTATTTGATAACGTTTGCGGGCGGAGCTGTTTCATGGCAGTCAAGGTTGCAAAAGTGTGTTGCACTTTCTACCACTAGTGTGAGGAAACCATGGGTTTGGTTGAGAGAAGATCAAACCTGAAGTCTTGTGTTGTTTTTTGAAGTCTTGTGAAGAATTCTCAAGTCTTGTGTAGAATTCTGAAGTCTGGTGTTGAAGGTTTTTATAAGGGTTTATTAGGTTCTTTTCCTAAGACCTATATAAGCCCTGTGACCTGATTTTTATGACACATACACACACATAGACACATTACACTAAAAGAGAGAGAGAAAGAAGAAGAGAGGAAAGAAAGAGAGAAGAAAGGGTTTTCGTCTGGTTTCTTCAGGGCTGTGTTCGAGGGCTCGAAAGTGGTCCGATCTGGCTGATATTTTGTGGGAAGCTTCGTGACTCAGTGGGTTTGAGATTCAACGGTGGGATTGTCGTTTCAACGGTTGGTTTCTCGTGAATCGGGGTTTTAGTGAAGCTGGTCGCTACAGTTCTTCAGCAGTGGCAGTCTTGAGGTTTTGGGAAATCCAACGGTGAGTTCTTCTCTGATTGAGCTGAAATTTGGCAGAGGTGTTGTTGACTTGTTCATCTTGGATTTGTACGGTGGGATTGTTCTCTGGTTGCCGGAATCCTAGTGAGCTGAGGTCGTTTGTATCTGCTAGTTTTATAAGCTTATATTGCTCTCTTGTTGAGCTCTCTTGTTGTTGGAGATTGCTCTCTTTGAGCCTTAGTCTCTGGATCTGTTCTGTAGGAACAGGGAGGACGTGGTTGTAACACTCATACATTTGATATAGTGGATTTTGAGTGGACTACGGTCCCGTGGTTTTTCCTTCTCACATCGAGGAGGTTTTCCACGTAAAAAGATTGTGTGTCATTTCGTTTTCTGCTTAGATCATTTCTGTGTCATAGTTCAAGTTCAAGTCTTTTCCTCACAGGCTCACACAAGTGCGGGGAACCTTATTCCGCTGCGCATTCGCGTGTTTCGTGTTTTCTCCAACAAAGATTACAAGGAAGCTCAATATCTTGAGCTTTTTAAACAATCCAACATGAACTTATGTATATACAATTCCAGGAGAGAGCGATTCTAATCGGATCAAACTGGTTAATAACCATGTGGCAGTCACTAGCTAACGCGGGCCTTCCATTTAAAAAAAAAAAAATGTTCCAACTGCCAACGACTATCGACGGAAACAAATTTATTAAAAAAAGGGACCCATGCTTCTGTTCATCAACAGGACTTATCAGTGAAAACAATTCAATTCTTGCCACATACTACAAAAACAATAGGGAAAAACCCCAAAAAATACCCAGCTTTAATTACATTTTGCCGATAAATACCCAAACTTTTAAGGTTGCCCGAGTAATACCTGATATAAAATTGGTTGCCTAATTAAAACCCGTACATTTTAAATCGGTAAGTTTAACACAGATAATTAGACGCCGTTTAATCGTCTAACAGAATCCCATAACCATCGTTAACGAAGTTAATAACGAAATTTTTTTGACGATTTTGGCCTTCTTCGTTTATGTCGACATAACCCGACTTCTTCCCCTTTTTCCCCAAATCAAAAAATCATACGAACCCTAACTGTTAAAATCATATAGTCATTGATCCTGACTATATGACGTGGTCTATGTTCGATCAATTACCGTTTCCCAAGCTGGATCTCGAAACAAGCCAAATCGATAATCTATCAGATGCTTGATCCGAATCCGGCGACGAGGATGAGCATAGAAGCCGTGATGAGAACCACATGGTTCAAAAAATCACTAGACACTTCCGAGTTTCATCGTAACATCTACGAATCGGAATCGCTTCTGGAGAAATCGATCTCGATCACAGCTTTCGATCTAATCTCGCTTTCGTCGGGGTTAGATCTCTCAGGATTGTTCGAGAGTAAGAAAAAGAAAGAGAGGAGATTCTCAGCGAGAGTCTCCGCCGTTGAAGTAGCGGAGAAAGCGAAGGCTATTGGGGAGAAGTTAGGTTACGCAGTGAAGAAAAAGACGAAGAAAGAAGGTGAAGCGAAGATAGTTGGATTAGGAAGAGGAAGAACAGCAATAGTCGTTGAGGCGGTGGAGTTAGCGGTGGATGTTGTGGTGGTTGAAGTGAAAGTAGTCGAAGGAGAAGAAGAAGACTCACGGTGATCCGATTTGATAACAGAGCTTGAAGAAATAGTTCTCTCATGGCACAATGACGTCATGTAAATACTTTGTGACGTGTGTGTGTAAACTTTAGTTTTTTTTTTTTGTTCAGTTTTGTGTTAATCATGAATCGTTTCAAAGATTTATACAGTCAGTTTAACTGTTTTTTTTATATACATAGACACAACAAATCTACACCAAAACTAAACACTAAAGCTCGTTACTGCTTTGAATCCCAACGAGTGAAGAGAGTGTCGAGATCCATAAATCTAAACCTCTCTTGATCTCTTGTTTCCTAACTTCTTCGATCTTACGAACAGCTTTCTTCGACAAGCCGAGTTTGATCAGAATGGTTCCAAGTGACTTAAACGTTGAGTCGTCCGGTCGGAATCCAGACGAAACCATCTCTTTGAAAGTCTCAACAGCTTCTTTGAACCTTCCGTCCAAAGCGTATAAACCAAGAACGCTGTTGTAACTCAAAGGATCAGTGAGAATCTTCATCTCTCTCATCTGTTTCGCTATCTGAGTTAGGGTTCAATCGAGAGAAGATGATTTTAACAGTTAGTGTTCGTATGATTTGTTGATTTGGGGGAAAAAGGGGAAAAAGTCGGGTTATGTCGACATAAACGAAGAAGGCCAAAATCGTCAAAAAAATTTTCGTTATTAACTTGGTTAACGACGGTTATGGTATTCTGTTAGATGATTAAACGGCGTCTAATTATCTGTGTTAAACTTACCGATTTAAAATGTTCGGGTTTTAATTGGACAATCAATTTTATATCAGGTATTACTCGGGTAACCTTAAAAATTTGTGTATTTATCGGCAAAATGTAATTAAAGCTGGGTATTTTTTGGGGTTTTTCCCAAAACAATATAATAATTAATAAGCATTTGTCTGTATATTCATTTTCTACACAAATAAAAAAACAATGGCTATCACCGCCGATGATGAGCTCGGAAACGCAGCGGTCAGACGCTCCTCCGGTGGATGGAAATCGGCAAGGCTCATCATCGGTAAATATAATGCAATCTGAGTTTCCTCATTTTTCTCTCACAAATGTCGTTAACTATGAAAAAAACAAAATATATTAATGTCGTTAACTTTTTTTTTCTGTTTTTGTAGGTGTAGAAATGGCGGAGCGATTCGCGTACTGCGGTATATCGTCGAACTTGATAACGTACTTGACAGGACCATTGGGTGAGTCAACAGCTGCAGCTGCGGCGAATGTGAACGCTTGGAGTGGAACGGTGTCATTTCTGCCGCTTCTCTGGGCGTTTGTAGCTGACGCGTTTCTTGGCCGTTTCCATACTATCGTCATCTCATCTTCTCTCTACATCTTGGTAATATAATAATCTCTTCTCAAAAGTGTTTTTTATTACCAGAAGTTTCGTCATTGTTTCCAGAACTTAAATGATTTGATGAAACAAACAGGGACTTGGGTTGCTGACGTTTTCAGCCATGATACCTTCTTCTCACTGCAATGCTCCGAATCAGCTCGTCTCATGTGCTTCACAGCTCCAAGTGATTCTCTTCTTCGTCTCTCTGTATCTTGTCGCAATAGGACAAGGCGGTTACAAACCGTGTATTAAGGTGTTTGGAGCGGATCAGTTCGACGGTAATGATCTACAAGAAGCAAAAGCCAAGAGTTCTTTCTTCAACTGGTTGATGTTCGGAATCTGTTTCAGCATATTGTCGACTCGTTTGGTCTCTAGCTACATTCAAGAGAACCTAAGCTGGTCATTAGGATTTGGCATTCCAAGTGTTTCCATGCTACTTGCTCTGTTTCTCTTCCTCCTTGGAACCACCTCTTACCGCTTTACTACCGAAAGAGGAGGAAAGAGAAACCCTTTTGCTAGAATCGGTCGTGTTTTCGTGGAGGCAGTAAAAAACACAAGAGAACAAGATTTAGATATAGCTAACCCGAACGAGACCCTCCTCTTGCCTCAACAGAGTTCCAAGCAATTGAGGTAATGATCAGAGAAATTCATAGTATTCCATATGGCACATGGTCAGGTACTAATTGGTTTTGAGATGAAAGTTTACTAACGCTTGGCATTTTTTCTTGAGTACTATGCAGATTCCTAGACAGAGCAGCACATTCATGTGATTTGGACGAAATCGAAGAAGCAAAAGCGGTGCTAAGGCTTGTCCCCATATGGATGACTTGCTTAGTCTATGCCATTGTATATGCGCAATCCCCTACTTTCTTCACAAAGCAAGGAGCCACAATGGACAGGTCAATCTCTCAAAGACTCGTAGTCCCTGCAGCTACACTCCAATGTGTCACAAGCATATCAATGATCGTCTTCATCCCGCTCTACGACCGTCTACTCGTCCCAGTCGCAAGATCTTTTACTCAAAACCCATCAGGAATCACAATGCTTCAAAGGATTGGCACAGGCATCTCGCTGTCCATTCTTGCTATGGTAGTAGCCGCCTTGGTCGAGACCAAACGACTACAAACCGCTAGGGATGACCTCACCATACCGATGAGCGTGTGGTGGTTGGTTCCGCAGTACATAATCTATGGAGTCGCGGACGTATTCACAATGACTGGTCTGCAAGAGTTCTTCTATGACCAAGTCCCTGGTGAGCTTAGAAGCGTTGGGATGGCTCTGAACCTAGGCATATACGGCGCTGGAAACTTCCTGAGCAGCTTCATGATCTCAGTCATCGACAAAGTCACAAGCCAGTCTGGTCAAACGAGCTGGTTCGATAACGACCTGAACAAAGCTCATCTAGATTACTTCTACTGGCTACTGGCTTGTCTCAGCTTCATTGGTTTAGCCTCTTACCTGTGGTTCGCCAAATCCTATGTCTACAACAGACCAAACACCTTCTAAAGCGTTGCCTTCTCTGTTCTGCCATAGAATAACAACCAGTCTTAGGAAATCAATCGTGTCAAATATTTCAAAATGAATACAAGACGGATTAAATCTACATCATATAATTTTTAAAAACAGTTGTTTTTATTATAGTTAATTAATGTTACTTGTGCACATGTCCTAAAACAAACTTTATAGTGTACTTCTCCCCCAAAAAATACCAACACCAATCGTAGGAACAAACCCTTTTTGTTTTTTATTATCTAATTGTTTTAAATGGATCTAATTGGTTTAGCTTTTGTTTCTTCTGTGGTGGTCACTTCACTTTTTATTTTTATTTTAACAGGGAACCTTCCAGTTTATACCCCAAAAAAGTAGCTTTGTTAAAACTTGCCCCAAAAGGAAATATATAATTAAAACACCGACTGTTAGTTCTTACAAAATCGGAAACAATCTAACGCGGGTTTCTTAATTCTTATATCAATAATTTTCGACCAATTGAACATGTTCCAACGGTTGACAAAACCAAAAAAGTTGACCAAAAAAAGAGAACGTGTCGCAACGACTTCGAAGAAAGTTCAAAAGAAAGCACATATGCTGCACGAGTAAACTATTTAATTGCAATCTTTTTCATCAATATTATCCTGTCGACGACCTTCATCATTTAACCCTTGTCACATGCACTACAAAACCAGCACAAGATGCATTTCTATGTGTTTTAATTTCCAAACAAACATCAAAACCAACCAAACACAATGGCTAACACCTTCATCGCCGCGGATGAGCTCGGAAAGCCAGCCGTCAGATTCTCCCCCGGTGGATGGAAATCGGCCAGGGTCATAATCGGTAAGTATAAGCCGAAACAACAGTCCTCGTTGACTCTCCCGCAATTCTGATTCGTCTTCCTAATGACTTTTGTAGGTGTAGAAATGGCGGAGCGATTCGCTTATTACGGTATATCGTCGAACTTGATAACGTACTTGACGGGACCATTGGGTGAGTCGACAGCTGCAGCTGCGGCCAATGTTAACGCTTGGACTGGAACGGTCTCGTTTCTGCCGCTTCTGTGGGCGTTTGTAGCTGACGCGTTTCTCGGTCGTTTCCGTACTATCATCATCTCATCTTCTCTATATGTCGTGGTATATGACCATTTTTATTTCCTCTCAAATGTTTTTTTATTACCAGTAAGTAAGTTTCTTGGATAATTGATTTGATGAAACAAAACAAACAGGGACTTGGGTTGCTGTCGTTTTCAGTCGTGATCCCTTCTTACTCCAAAGATTCGAATCAACTCCAAGTGACTCTCTTCTTCGTCTCTCTGTACCTTGTCGCAATAGGAAATGGCGGTTACAAACCGTGTATTAAGGTATTTGGAGCTGATCAATTCGATGAAAATGATCCAAAAGAGGCAAAAGCCAAGAGTTCTTTCTTCAACTGGTTAATGTTTGGAAACTGTATTACCATACTGACGTCTCAGTTGGTCTCTAGCTACATTCAAGAGAACGTAAGCTGGTCCTTAGGATTTGGTATCCCAAGTGTTTCTATGCTACTTGCTCTGTTTTTGTTCCTCCTTGGGACTACCTCTTACCGCTTTAATACCGAAAGAGGAGTAACAAAAAACCCTTTTGCTAGAATCAGTCGTGTTTTCGCGGAGGCATTAAAGAACACAAGAAAACAAGATTTTGATATAGCTAACCCGAACGAGAGCCTCCTTCTCCTGTCTCACCAGAGTTCCAAGCAATTCAGGTAACATAATTAACAGAGATTCTGTCTTTTTCTTTTTCTTTAGAATCTTGGAACCCACGTTTGTGCTTATACCATCTTGGTTCCATTGTTAAATATAAGAGAGAGAATGATCAGATCAATTTTAAAATATATATTCTTTTTGTTGGTAAAATAAAATAAAATATATATTTTTCTTTCTGGTCAGAGGTACTAATTGGTTTTGAGATGAATGTTTGACAGTTTCTCTTGGATACTATGCAGATTCCTCGACAAAGCAGCGAATTCATGTGGTTTGGACGAAATTGAAGAGGCAAAAGCTGTGCTTAGGCTTGTTCCCATATGGATGACTAGCTTAGTCTTTGCCATTGTATATGGACAATCCTTTACTTTCTTCACAAAGCAAGGAGCCACAATGAACAGGTCAATCTCGCCAGGACTCTTAGTCCCTGCAGCTTCACTCCATGCTGTCACAAGCCTAACAATTATCGTCTTCATCCCAATCTACGACCGTTTACGCGTCCCGATCGCTAGATTCTTCACTCATGACCCATCAGGAATCACAATACTTCAACGGATTGGCACGGGGATTTTTCTCTCCATTCTTGCTATGGTAGTAGCCGCTTTGGTCGAGACCAAAAGGCTCCAAGCCGCTCGAGATGATGTCACCATACCGATTAGCGTGTGGTGGTTGGTTCCACAGTACGTAATCATTGGAGTCTCGGACGTGTTCACAAGGATTGGTTTGCAAGAGTTCTTCTACGACCAAGTCCCTTGTGAGCTTAGGAGCATTGGTATGGCTTTGAACTTAAGCATATACGGGGCAGGAGATTTTCTAAGCAGCTTCATGATATCAATCATTGATAAGGCCACGAGCCAATCTGGTCAAACGAGCTGGTTCGATAACGACCTGAACCAGGCTCATCTAGATTACTTCTACTGGCTGCTCGCTGGTCTCACCTCCATTGGTTTAGCATGTTACATGTGGTTTGCCAAGTCGTATGTCTACAACAGACTAAACACCTTCTAAACCATTGTCTTTTCTGTTCTGCCTACTGAATTGAGCTTTCTCCATTTACTGAAATGGACTTCAGGACCAATCAAATCGGGATCTACATATACTAGCATTTTATGAATTGGATTATTACATATAATCTTGATTGTTTGAGTGATTATTGGTTTTCACTTTTCATTTTTTGGCTTTTGGTTTCTAGAGTTTAGATTTTGGCTTTGAATTTTTAGTTTTGATTTTTTTGTAGATTTTTGGTTTTTCTAAAAATTCTATAAAATGATACACTTTCATGTTTTTGTGACACAATAGCACACGAGAGTAAAAATGACAAAAATAGCATTTATTGAAGAGTAAAAATATTATTATACATTTACTTCTCATTAGTTTTTTTCTCAATTATGTAATCTTAAACCATAAATTCTAAAATCTAAACCCTAATAAATAATTTGTGAACTCAAATTAACTCATTAGTGTAATACATTTAAAAATTATTAAAGTGTGCTAATTATCATTTTTTCTAATGTGCTAGTTTTATGACAAAAACATCAAAGTATGCTATTCGAGGGTATTTTGTTTTTTAACATATTTTTTCTTTTTTAATTTATGTACTTTTTGGCATAGTAATTTTGAGAACCAAAATTATCTAATAAAATTTTCTGCTAAAGTTACTTTATAATCTGTTTATAGTTAAGCACAACTCAAAAGATTGTATCTTTAAATTTTTATAGTTAGATTAATATTATATGTGACATTTTATGATAGTATCTTACGAATCTTCAAAAATCTAATGATTTGATAATTGGTTGGCAAAAACAAAATAAATAATAACATAATTGATAATTGTGATTGTACACATACATACGCTCAGTTGTCACCTGTCGTTATCTATTAGAACGTGGTCATTTTTTAATGTCTAAATTACTAACACATCATTACACTCGAACATCTTGAACCAGGTCTCATTTTTTGAATATATATTATCTATGTTACATCATTTGAAAGATACTTTTGGATCTTGAGTATCTTCTACATCTCATTTATGGATCAGTTATATTTGTTTAAAAACAATTAAAAACTATAAAATTAAACCACGAGAGACGAGAGTCGACATGAACGTACATATGAAATCGAATAACATTGATACTCCAGCAACTTTCTAATATTTAAAATCAATTAAACAAAGCACATATGCAATAATACAAAGCTTTAGCACCTTGCCATATACAAAAACAGCACAATAAAAATATAAATTATTCTTTTAACATAGAACCAGTAGAGTAAAAGCCAATGGCGATCGCCGGAGATGAGCTCGGGAATACTCTTCTTCCGGAAAAGACAGCCGTCGGAATCTCCTCTGGAGGATGGAAATCGGCGAGGCTGATCATCTGTAAGTAAGTTCAATCGAGTTCCTCACAAGTACGCTTCCTCGATTCTCATGAGAGGTTTCTTTTTTTGTGCTTGTAGTTGTAGAAATGGCGGAGCAGTTCGCCTTGTACGGGATATCTTCGAACCTCATAACGTACCTGACAGGACCATTGGGAGAGTCAACGGCCGCAGCTGCGGCAAATGTCAACGCCTGGAGTGGAACGATGTCGTTTCTGCCACTTCTCTGGGGCTTCGTCGCTGACTCGTTTCTCGGCCGTTTCCGTACCATCGTAATCGCGTCTTCTCTATATATCTTGGTATGCAACAATCTCCTCTCCACCTATCTCTTCTACTAAAATCTTGTTCATTGCTGTTTCTTTTAAGAAGAAGATCCTCTGATAAAATGAAACGAACAGGGACTTGGGTTGCTCTCTTTTTCCGCCATGATTCCTTCTCACTCCACAGATTCGAATCAGCTCCAAGTGACCCTCTTCTTCGTCTCTCTGTATCTTATAGCCGTAGGACAAGGCGGTTACAGCCCTTGTATTAAGGTATTTGGAGCTGATCAATTCGATGGGAATGACCTAAAAGAGTCGAAAGCCAAGAGTTCCTACTTTAACTGGTTGATGTTTGGAAGCTGCGTTAGCATAGCAACCAGTCGTTTGGTCTGTAACTACATCCAAGAGAATGTAAGTTGGTCCTTAGGATTTGGTACTCCATGTGCTTCCATGCTACTTGCTCTGCTTCTCTTCCTCCTTGGAACGAAGACTTACCGCTTTAATACCGAAAGAGGAGTAAAGAAAAACCCTTTTGCTAGAATCATTCGTGTTTTCATGGAAGCCCTAAAGAACAGAAGACAACCAGATTTACATATATCTAACCCGAACGAGACCCTCCTTCTCGTGTCTTACCAGAGTTCCAAGCAATTCAGGTAACATAATTAACAGACATTCTGATTTTGATTTTTAATCTTGGAGGCCACGTTCTGTGCTTATGCCATCTTAGTTCTTGTTAGGGATACATAGATATTATATACCAAATGTTTTTGAATTTTTACGGTTCCTCTTTGATGCTGTGGCAGATTCCTTGACACAGCAGCGATTTCATGTGATTTGGCTGAAATTGAAGAAACAAAAGCAGTGCTTAAGCTTGTTCCCATATGGATGAATTGCTTGGCTTATGCCGTTGTATGTTCACAATCCCCTACTTTCTTCACAAAGCAAGGATCCAAAATGGACAGATTAATCTCACCAGGACTCTTAGTCCCTGCAGCTACTCTCCAATGCGTCCTAAGCGTAACAATGGTCGTTTTCATACCAATCTACGACCGTCTACTCGTCCCAATCGCAAGATCTTTTACTCAAAACCCTTTAGGAATCACAATGCTTCAGAGGATTGGCACAGGCATATTTCTCTCCGTTCTTGCTATGGTGATTGCCGCTTTGGTCGAGACCAAAAGGCTCCAAACCGCTCAAGATGATGTGACAATAATGATGAGTGTGTGGTGGTTGGTTCCCCAGTATGCTATCTACGGTGTCTCGTACGTGTTCACAGTGATTGGTTTGCATGAGTTCTTCTACGACCAAGTGCCTACTGAGCTAAGGAGCATCGGTATGGCTCTGAATATAAGCATATTCGGGGTCGGCGACTTCCTAAGCAGCTTCATGATATCAGTCATCGACAAAGTCACAAGCCAGTCTTGTCAAACGAGCTGGTTCGATAATGACCTGAACAAGGCTCATTTAGATTACTTCTACTGGCTACTCGCTTGTGTCAGCTCCATTGGTTTTGCCTCCTACTTGTGGTTCGCCAAGTCGTATATCTACAATAGACCAGACACAAAAAACACCTTACGTAGTCCCTTTTCTTAACGGAATTTGTCCATTGGCCATCTTTTTAACTGAATTTGTCCATTTCTTTCATGGGCTTTTATCTTCATGACCAACAAAGTCGGCTTTTTCACATTAACTACTATGTTTTCAAAAGGACCGGACCAAGTCTGGATTTGAACAACACTACTAAATAATAAGGGGTCACCTGACCCCACTAAAGAAACATATTTCTTCTTATTTTACGTTTGACTCATTTCTTTTTCTAGCTATCCTTTAATGAAAGGGGAACGTAATTAGTGTAAAAACATATATTTCTATTTTCATCTTCAAAGTATTAACTGTATAAACTCTCATTAATTACAAAATTTTGAATATTAACATATTAATCTTTAATCTTTCACAAATGTGAATAATCAATTTATGGTTTGGTTTTCTATCTTTAAAATATAGTTTTCCACTTTTATATATGTTATTAAATTAAAGATTCTGTTTATGTTTTGATAAAAATTATGTGAATATTATAAGATAGCATAGACTTATAAAATATTATATTTGTTAGTTTAAAATTATATAATGTTGCTTTTAGTTCTTTTTCATTTTTTTATATTTACTTCAGTGAAATGTGATTTTGGATCCGCCAAATATTAATTTAGACGTTTAATTTAATTTGAAAAAGAAACGAATCAAGTAGGAATAGCATAAGGACAAAAATAAGAAATCGAAAAGGTTTGAATTCAGCGATTTAATAAATAAAATTCATAATCACCCGATAGTGACAAGGTCCACTAGTTCCAAGTTCCAACGACTTAATCAACCATGTCTTATATGAACCTACACTAGATCTCAGTCACTGTGATGTGAATCTAAAACTAAATTACAAGAGGCGATGTCGATCTCCGGAGACGGCGACGAGGCCGGAACTTCACTTTTAGACGGTATTGTCGATGGCTCTGTTGATTTCCGCGGCAAGCCATCCGTCAGATCCACCTCCGGTGGATGGAGATCTTCTGGCTTCATCATCGGTAAGTACTTACTTCTTGTCCAAGCTTCCTCAATTTCCAGCCATATCCTCAACAAAAAAAAAATGTGAATATGTTCCGATAGGTGCTGAAGTGGCGGAGAAATTTGCCTACTTGGGGATAGCATCGAATCTGATAACTTACTTCACGGGGCCCTTAGAGATGTCAACGGCATCTGCAGCGTCAAATGTGAATCTCTGGCTTGGAACGGCAGCGTTTTTGCCTCTGATATGGGGTTCTGTCGCCGACTCGTTTCTTGGCCGTTTCCGTACCATCCTCTTAACTTCTTGTCTCTACATCTTGGTAAACAAGCTTCTTCTCTTTTGAATTGGTTCTAAAATAGTATCATACAATATTGTACGATGGACATGTGTCACTTCTTTAGTCATTGTTAATTATTAACTACTTTTGAATTGGAAACTCGTCATTTTCTATTGTGCAACCTTTGGTTTCAGGGGCTTGGGTTGCTTACGTTTTCAGCGACGATTCCTTCTCTTCCTAAAGATCAAGAAACAGTCGTCTCGGGCGTTACTCAACTCAAAGTAACGATTTTCTTCTGCGCTCTCTATCTAATAGCGATAGGCGAAGGAGGCTTCAAGGTATGTATTAGAGCTTTCGGAGCAGATCAGTTTGATGAACAAGACCCTAGAGAGTCCAAAGCCAAGAGCGTTTACTTTAATTGGTCGTATTTCGCGAGATCAATGGGCATATTGACCACTCGTTTGATCTCCAATTATGTCCAAGAGAATCTTAGTTGGGCTTTAGGATTTGGGATTCCATGTCTTTCCATGATGCTTTCTCTCTTCTTGTTTTTACTTGGAACCAACACTTACCGCTTCAGCACAGGAGGAGAAGGAAGAAACCATAATAACCCTTTTGTTAGAATTGGTCGTGTTTTCGTCGCTGCAGCTAAGAACCGGCGCCAAATTTCTTCAGAAACCTTCCTTCTTCTGCCCACGGAAGGTTCAAATAAATTCAGGTGATAAATCTGTTTACACGTGTTGTTAGTTTGTGTCCATTTTTTTGGTTCACAAATTAGCACATTTCCTATTTTTAGTCTTTTGGCAAATAAGGATTCTTTATCCAAAGTTTAAAGAAGAAAAATAAAGTGCCTTAAAATGCAGATTCCTGGACAGAGCGACGCTTTCATGTGACTCAGCTGAAGTTGTGGAAGCAAAAGCTGTGTTGAGTCTTGTTCCAATTTGGATGTGTTGTCTAGTGTTTGGCATCGTGTATGCGCAATCCCCTACTTTCTTCACAAAGCAAGGAGCCACAATGGACAGATCAATCTCATCAACACTCTTAGTCCCTGCAGCTACACTCCAATGTTTCATAAATCTATCAGTCCTCGTCTTCATCCCAATCTACGACCGTTTATTCGTCCCAGTCGCAAGATCAATAACTCATAAACCAGCAGGAATCACCACGCTTCAGAGAATTTCCGCCGGCATTTTCCTCTCAATTCCATCGTTGGTAATAGCAGCTTTGGTAGAGATGAAAAGACTCAAGACCGCTCGAGACCACGGGCTAGTTGATTCGCCTGAAGCCACGGTTCCAATAAGCGTTTGTTGGTTGATTCCACAATACGTTCTCTATGGAGTCTCTGACGTTTTCACTATGGTTGGTTTACAAGAGTTCTTCTATGGACAAGTCCCCATCGAGCTTAGAAGCTTGGGACTATCTATGTACCTTAGCGTAGTCGGCATAGGCAACTTCTTGAGTAGCTTATGGTATCCGTCATCGAGAAAGCCACGAGTCAGTCCGGTCAAGTGAGTTGGTTTGCTAACAACCTGAACCAGGCACATCTTGATTATTTTTATTGGCTACTTGCTTGTCTCAGCTCCATGGCCTTCGTTTCCCTTGTCTATTTCGCCAAGTCGTATGTATACAGCAGCCCAAAGTAAAACTTCTATCGATCTTGAGCAATAATGTTGATTGAATTGAAAATAAATTGAATGAAAAAATTGAGACGGATGGCATAAGATTAAATTTTGGTTATGGGAATGTGTAGATAATGTTAGCTTTTGGGTAATACTCTCACGCTCATTTCTTTTGTAAAAATGACTGTGGAATGACGCAAACAATTTTTTAAAAAAATCACTTCTTAAATATGTTTAAGGGAAAAGAGGGGAGAAATTGAGAATGGTATCCCAAACTAGAAACTCGTTATAAAACCACATGTGGTGTTCTGATTGGTCCAGAAAAAAATTATCATCTAAAGTTTAACCTTATGAAAATTCTAATGTTTAAACTCTGAGATCTTTCTGAAGTTTCTAGAGTAATTGAGATGCTCTAAATGTTACATTGTATATATTTAATTTTTTTTACATTTTTGTTTTTTTTTTTTTAAACGGAGCCATCTTCGACTATTTCTCATGCATATGTTAAAGGGTCAATTTGCCATTTAACCATAAAAAAAGATTATAACAAACTAACAAATAGATTTAGAGAGAGATAGGAATAAAGAGAGAGAGAAAAGAGGGGAATGGTTAGTTTTTTTAATATAGTTTTTTTTTTGTTACAGCATAAATTATTTAACAGTATGTTAATGACAAACATGTCTACTATATATAGTCTGATTTGTCACTATAATTTTTGTTATGTGAAGAAGATCTGATTTGATGAAACAAACACGGACTTTGGCAAACTGTCATTTTCAGCCATGATTTCTTCTCTCCGCTAAGATCCGAATCAACTCCAACTGGTTCTTTTATTCTGTTCTCTGTATCTTATAGCCATAGGACATGGCGGTTACAAACCGTGTAATTGATAAGGTATTTGGAGCTGATCAACTTGAATGGAAATGACTTAAAAGAGACCAAAGCAAATAGCTCTTACTTTTTAACTGGCTAATGTTTGGAAGTTGTATTAGCATGTTGACCACTCGTTTGATCTCTATCTTTATTCAAAAGAACCTAAGTTGGTCCTTGGGATTTTGGTATTCCAAGTGTTTACATGCTACTTTCTCTGCTTCTCCTCCTCCTTGGAATTAAGCAGAAGAGGAAAGAAAAACTCTTTTGCTAGAATCAGTCATGTTTTTTTTTATGGAGGCTGTAAGGAACAGAGTTATGTGGGTTTGCGATAGTTCTTCTACAACCAACAAGTCTTATGTATATTAGTAGTTTAATGCAACTTTATTATATGATTAAATTTTTCTTAAAAAAACAATCAAATCACTCATAATATGACTGTTGTATGGAGAGTATCTAAAAAGTATATCATAATGAGAACTAAAATCTATTGATGGAATTGCTCGTAGAAGTGGTCGTACGGATTTGAACATAAGAAATTACGGGGTTGGTAACTTTCTAAGCAGCTTCATGATAGTATCATTTATTGATAAGGTCACGAGCCATTCTGGTCAAACGACCTGAACAAGGTTCATTTAGATTACTTCTACCTGCTACTCGCTTGTCTTAGCTCCATTGGTTTAGCCTCCTATCTGTGGTTCGCGTTTGTCTGTAATAGACCAAACACATTCTAAAAACATTGTATGTTTTTAACTTTAATGTGATTTTTGCATTTCTGGTATGTGCTTCTGCTTCATACCAAACAACTTGGCATTTGCATACTAAGTTCAGTACTAAATAAAAGAAAACCAGGATATATTCATCCGCAGTTTCACTAATTAACCAGATTTCCGAATCGTGAATTTCAAATCTTTTAGAAAAACGACAAATGACAATAACATTTATTGAAGTGATGTAAGTTGATCCTTCTCTGACAATCAAAAATTTATACAGTAAGATAAACTTTTTAAATAAATAAAAATATACTAAATCCTGAGAATATCATGAGATGAAGACAAAAAATCGGAAAAATGATCTAAACCAAAGAATAGTCTTTTGTTTTCTTCTGTTAAAAGAATAGTTAATCACCACTACAAACAAAACAAGATTATTTTATTTTGCCTGTAGCAAGAAAAATGAGGTTTAATACGTTTACAATGCCTCGAGCCAAAAGAAAAACAAAATTAATTTCAATACGTCTACAATTATTTGACGTCTACAAAGAATCTGGAATACACCATTAGACCAGACACGCATCGTCCTGGAATGAAGATTTTGGCCAGAGCCATCATCTAAATTTAAATCTAATCTAACTTCCACTCACTTTTATTAATTCTAATTTCTAACCACCCGATGGTGACAATACCACTTTCTCCAACTACTTCCTTACTGTGTCAAATTTTCTTATTTCCCCCCTACATTGTTTCATCAATCATAGACTCTCTCTCTCTTTTCGATTTTTTTTTTTGTAAAACATTAATTTTCTGACTTGTGTCAAGTGTCAACATCACCGAAAACCTTCTAACGTCGCATTTATCAATGGACCAATGCCCGTGGGAGAAGACAGTAGTACATGGCAATCTGTGATTGCGATCCCTTTACAAGGCGTTCTTGTCGTGAGTCACGTGTTACCGTGGGACTAGACACACCGTCTAAATATAAAAATGAACCTAGACTAGATTTCGGTCACTGAGAAGCACACCAACTATAAATATAATTAGAACTCTTCAGATGACTCTGAAACAATATTACAAGAGACAATGTCGATTTCCAGCGCCGACGATGAGAGCGGAACTACACGTTCAGATGGTGTTGTCGAATGTTCCGTTGATTTCCGAGGCAAGACATCCGTCAGATCATCTTCCGGTCGATGGAGATCCGCTGGCTTCATCATCTGTAAGTACTTACCTTTTTTTTCTACAACGTCCTCAATATTTCCGCCAAATCCTAAGAAAAAAGAAAAGAGAGAATATTCCGACAGGTGCGGAAGTGTCGGAGAAATTTGCCTACTTTGGGGTAGCCTCGAATCTGATAACCTACTTCACGGGGCCGTTAGAGGAGTCAACGGCCACTGCAGCCTCAAACGTCAACCTCTGGCTTGGGACGGCAGCGTTTTTGCCTCTGATATGGGGTTCTATCGCCGACTCATTTCTCGGTCGTTTCCGTACCATCCTCTTAACCTCCTCTCTCTATATCTTGGTACGTACGTAACTAATAAGTTTCTTCTTTTGTTACCTTACTATTCCCTCAAATCTAATATCACACACTGAAAGTGGAGAGAAATGAGCCAGTTAACTCAATGTCAAACGTTCATATAATCTCTAATATTTTTTGTTGTATATATATACGATCTTGATTACAGGGACTTGGGCTGCTTACGTTTGCAGCGACGATTCCTTCTATCTGCAAAGATCAAGAAACATATGTCTCGTGCGTTTCTCAGTTCAAAGTAACAACCTTCTTTTGTGCTCTCTATCTAATAGCGATAGGCGAAGGAGGCTTCAAGGCATGTCTTAGAGCTTTTGGAGCAGATCAGTTTGATGAAAAAGACCCTGAAGAGTCCAAAGCGAAGAGCTCTTACTTTAACTGGTTGTATTTTGCGATATCGGTTGGCGTATTGACCACTAGGTTGATCTCTAATTATGTCCAAGAGAATCTGAGTTGGGCTTTAGGATTTGGGATTCCATGTGTTTCCATGATTCTTGCTCTGTTCTTCTTTTTACTTGGAATCAACACTTACCGCTTCAGCACAGGAGGAGAAGGAAGACAAGGAAGAAAGCATAATAACCCTTTTGCTAGAATTGGCCGTGTTTTTTTTGCTGCTGCGAAAAATCGACGAGAGGCTTCTTCAGACACCTTCCTCCTTCCTCTCGAGAGTTCGAAGAAATTCAGGTAATATTGTATTTTCATGTTTGGTTTGTCTTTTCTTTTTAACGTTTATACTTTATATTATGGTCTTTTTCCAATGAAATAAGGGTAATTCTCAAAAATACCATACTTTCATGTTTTTGTGACAAAAATACCACACCAAGGTAAAAATGACAAAAATAACATTTTTGAAGAGAAAAAAAGACTATTATACATTTATTTTCATATGTTTCTTCCCAATCCCTTAAACCTAACCCTAAAACCCAAAATCTAAACCCTAATTAATGACTTTTGAACCCAAATTTATTGATTTAATTATCTTTAAATCATTAAATAAATGTTAATTTTGTCATTTTCACCTTGGTGTGGTATTTTTGTCACAAAAACATGAAAATGTGGTATTTGAGGGTATTTCTCATGAAAATAACAATTTCAATTATTTAATTGATTTTGTTTTGGTAAACTGTAAATTTATAACAAAAAAAGGTCAACAAAGTCTTTGCGTTTAAAAGTTTAGAAAATTTTAAAACAAAAAATGTTAGATTCTCTTTAATAAAATTTAAAGTCTTAAGCCCATCGGAAGTTGTTTGCTTTACAAGTTAGATGGAAAAAAAGGCCTTAAAATTACACAATCTTGGCAACTGCAGATTCCTAGACAGGGCGGCGATTTCATGCAATTCCGGTGAAGTTGAAGAAGCAAAAGCTGTTTTAAGTCTCATTCCAGTTTGGATGTGTTGTTTAGTATTTGGCATTGTGTATGCGCAATCCCCTACTTTCTTTACAAAGCAAGGATCAACAATGGACAGATCAATCTCACCAACACTCTTAGTCCCTGCAGCGACACTCCAATGCTTCATAAGCCTATCAATCCTTGTTTTCATCCCAATCTACGACCGTTTACTCGTCCCACTCGCAAGATCAATCACTCATAAACCAGCAGGAATCACAACCCTTCAAAGGATTTCCACAGGCATTTTCCTCTCGATTCTTTCAATGGTAATAGCTGCTTTGGTCGAAATGAAAAGACTCAAGACCGCTCGAGATCACGGGCTTGTTGATTCGCCTAAAGCCACGGTCCCAATGAGTGTTTGCTGGCTGATTCCACAGTACGTTCTCTATGGAGTCTCTGACGTTTTCACTGTGGTTGGTTTGCAAGAGTTCTTCTACGGACAAGTCCCCGTCGAGCTTAGGAGCTTGGGACTGTCTCTGTACCTAAGCGTGATCGGCATAGGCAACTTCTTGAGTAGCTTCATGGTATCGGTCATCGAGAAAGCTACAAGCCAGTCCGGTCAAGTGAGTTGGTTCGATGATAACCTGAACCAGGCACATCTTGATTACTTCTATTGGCTACTTGCTTTTCTTAGTTCCATTGCCTTCGTTTCCTTGGTTTATTTTGCTAAGTCGTACGTCTACAACAGCCCAAAGTGAACTTTTTTGACGAGCTTGAGGAATAATGCTGAGCCTGAAATAAATAAAGTGAGAGGAATAAGGTGAATAAAATGAGTTTTTTTTTTTTGGGCCATGTAGAATTAGTTGTTATATATTAATGAATGTATTTTATAGGGTTGCTTGAGCAATTTTTGTAATTGAATCTTTAAATATAATTAGAGAACTACTTTCCTCATTTTGCACCACATTATGTCACGTGACGTTTTAATTTTGAGTCTAAGAAAAAATGAAACGAGAAATTGGTGTATGGTGGACTCGAACTCGGATAAAGAGAGTATTAAGCATACACCTATAACCAGTGGACCATGTTGTTTTGTTGACAATATTTACCAAAACAAATATATAAACAATACTCCCTCTATTTCTCAATGTAAGATCTTTTGAAGGTTTTTCTTTGTTTCAAAAGATAAGACCTTTTGACATTTCAATGCAACTTTTATCTTTATTGGAGAGTGTTTAACCAATTATATTTTAAAACAGTTTTATGATGGTTAAGTTATGTTTATTTATATATTAAATGATGCTTTTTGCACAAAAGTTATTTTTCTTAATATGTGTGTTTTTTGCCAAAAAATCTTATATTGAGAAACAGAGGGAGTGATATAGTAAAATATTCTCAAATTTTTCCTCGATAATCCCCGAGTAATCTCTGATTTTTAGGTAACTCATTAGGCCCAGACCCACCGCCCGACTAATGTCTTGCGAGTTCCCAAACCTGGATTAACACTAACAAAAAAGTACATTAGTTAAACAAGTTGATGAAAAGTAAATAAAGAGTTGTCAAAAAAAAAAAAAGAGAAGTGAATAAAGAATTCGATCAATAATACATTCTGATAACACTAATAGAAAACTATTCGATTACAAATCATGGTTTACCTTAATTTTAGATTTACCAACATTTTTATATATAAAATACAATAAGTGTGTAGTATTTAATAATGATCTTTAATCCGAATAAAAAGATAGAATTGATCCATTTTAAACTGATTAAAATGTCATACAAGAAAAATTATAATATCCAGAGGTTTTCAATGGAGAAGTACATTCCATCAAGAGATAATTCATGAGTTTTTTATATAAAAAAGACAATTCATGAGATCTTCTATGGTCACATAAACAGTTTTAATATTTGGTAAAATATAGTTTTTATGAGTAAAATTTGCAACAGAAAGTTTTATGAGATATAGTTCTAGCCAAGAAGAAGTGAAAAACTATATCTTGCAATCCTCAGTAATTAATCTTATATTGACATAAAAACATGGAAGAGTTAAAAAAATGAAAAAAAATATCACTAGATAAATAAAATCAAAGAAAAAAAATATTAATATATTGATACAAATAAACACATAAAATAACAATAATTATTACCTAATATAAATTAGATTATATATTCAACAAAAACAAAAACAAAAATAAGACAAACATATACCTCGTGCAAAGAGGTAGAAAAGAGAAGTCATTATGGTTAGACATCATCTAGGTTCTGAGAGGTGTTCGAATACTGGATAAGGAACTATCACCTACATGTTACAATAAGATAATAATGTATCAACACGAAAAAATGACGCGTACCAATGAGTACGAAAACGCAAAAGAAGGTAAAAAGAATATCAAGGATTAATTCGTCGGTTTGTCTGGAACAAATAATGTATTCTTAAAATACACATAAATAGATAAATAAATATTAAAATATTATGGATTACGTAATTTTATTATAAATATATAATACGAATGAAATAAATATATATCCAACGGAATACACCCCGCGCATGCGCGGGGATTAGCAGTTCTACTAGTGTGATAAATTTTCAATTGAAAAAATGAACCATATTGGAAATAATATAAGCGATGATCGATCTTTAACTTTCATAAGGGCATCTCCAAAAGAGACCTCAATTTGAGGTTTTGAGAAACCTCAAATTTGAGGTTTGAGTTTGTTGATCTCCAAAAGACAAACCTCAAATAAAGCTTAAAAAAATTAAATTTTGCAATATAATCCTTACTATTAATCATAATCAACATATATTACAAAACTTTTGAATAACTACAAAACACACATTATAATATTACAAGCAATATCAATTCATAATATATTACAATAAAATATCAAATTACATGAAAATATCAAAATTACATAGAAATAAAACAAACAAATTATAATTTAAATTTAAAATTACTCAACTGACCTATTTCCATAATACTACTAAATATGACCAATCAAAGCATTTGGAAGTGATAAATGAGCTTCTTTATTTTTTATTTTAAGATTACGAGATAAAAATTACTGAAATCGGGTATTTTCATGTGGACAAAAAAAAATCAGGTATTTTCATTTGCTGCTATTTCCACAGTTGGAGCACCTTGATCTTGCACAATATTTTGGTGGTATTGGAGGCTCTCAATCAAATCTACTTGAATATTAGTATTTTTATATTTTTCTGTAATATTTATGCAGCTATGTAATTTTCTTTCTTTTTTTGTTATTTTATTTTGTATTAGTTATGTTTAATGTAATATTATTGATGTATAATATTTATTATTAATTTTATTAACGTCTTTTTATATTAATACCTTATTTTCGTTTTAATTTATTTCTCTATTTTATATTTAAAACTTAAATTTATAAAATATATCTTATATATTAAAATAAAATTATTTGATATCAAAATTAATGAATTATTTGAATTATAAGGACCAAAATGTAATAAAAATGAAACATCAAATTTGAGGTTTTGAACAGTGAAACCTTAAATTTAAGGTTTCTTTTGGAGTGACTAAAACCTCAAAAATGAGGTTATGAGGTCTCTTTTGGAGATGCCGGCCGAATTCAGCTTTTCTTGGGCTTTAACTGGGCTTAACTTCCAATTAACCAGTTACCGATTTACTATACTAGACTTAAAGATGAAAGCCAATACATGTAGTTTGGCAGGAGAAAACATGACCTCCTGAGTCCTGATGTGATTTTGTTGTCTTCAGCTGTTTGATGCGAATATAATATTAACAAACAAAAATATGATAGCGTACATAATTTCATAGATTCCATAATTCTGTAGTAGTTGAAAGTATACTCTAAAATTAATTTAGCTTTAGTCGCAGTTGCATAAACTTCGTGTTAATTTGAAGTCGTTTCTAGAATTACTAACTTGGTCATTTACATATTTTCTGGAAGCAATTTGCATTTTTGCATTTTTGCATAAAAAAAAAAATTTGCATTTTTGTCGTTCTTGATAGGAGAAACAAGCAAGTCGTCTCATTTTGATGTGAAAACTTAAAAGTGAAAACGGCAAGTGTTCGTTTTTTTCGTTTTCATTTTTCTTTTTCTTTTTTGTTTCACTTTTCCGTTTCACCTTTTTTATGTTCTTTAGCGGCATAGTCCTCTTGAGTTACCATTAACTCTGTTTTACTTTAGCGCTATAGTCCTCGGGAAATAATATTTTTTCCAAACATAACCTGAAAAAATTTCCCGAGGGACTGCCATGCCGTGACAGGATTAGTTTATTGAAGAGTTAGGATAAATTTTTGATGATATATTTAAGATGTCTGGTTATTTTGTAAGAGAGAAAAGAAGAGAAGATAATAATGCCTTTTAAAATTATTATTTTCTTGTCATTTACTATTGTTCATCGCTTGTCTCTGAAAAAAAAATGTCATGCAAACTATTCACCATGTGTCAATGATGGACCCCTCTTCAAGTTATCTATAATATGTTCGTACTGTAAAAAAAAAAAGAATTTGTTGGTCGAAAATTCTCACTGTAAAACTTATTGTTGTTTTTTAAAACTGAATTGAATATTTACACCAAAAAAAAAAAAAAACTGAATTGAAAAGGGTGTGTTCAAAATCTCTAATATAACTACAAATATCAAAACCTATCGTAAATATAATCAGTTTTAACACAAATTTATATATATACATACATTTGAGCTTTTCAGTTTTAATCATATACAAATTTGTTTGACTTGATGTGCGAACAAGGTATTCAAATGTCACAACATGAATTTTTTTGTCAACAAAATAATATTTATTCATAAAAAAAAAAATCTTGGACAATCGTTCCTCCTCCTTCACCATTTTTTCTGTGTAAAACCTCCTTCCCTCCTGATTTTCGTACCATTCTCACCGCCGTTGTCGGAGGGACCGCCTCCCTTTTCTCTTTAATCCGCATACCGCTTTATTGGTTTTTCCCTTGTAGGTGCTTGTGGATCTGGGTTTGTTGCTTCGAATGGGTTTGGTATGGGGAGACTCTTTGCGGTGGTGGTTTCTCCGGCCAGTGTCTCTGGTGTCGCGCTCGTCCTCAGGGTTCAAGTTCTCTCCCCGTCTGCCTCGTCTTGCTTGAGGACGGTGAGTCGATTTGAGTCGTTGCGTTTTCTTGTCTCCTTGGGCTTCGGCTTCTTAGATTCTCTCTGGTTCATACCGCTGCTGTGTTGAGCTCTGTAGCAGAGCTGTATAAATAGCTTGTAAGGCTTCCTCGGGGCTTCTCTTTGGTTGTGGAGATTGAGGACGTCTCTCAACTGGAGCTTGAAGGTTCTCTGGCTAAGTTCTCCATTTTGTTGGTCTCGCTGCGGCGGCTCTTCGTCTCGCTCCGCTGCTTTCTCCACTTTCGATTATGTCTTTGGCTATGAGTGTTCTTCTCCTCCGGTTGCTCTTCGCCTTGACATTTGCCTCTCCCAGTCTCCTCGCTTGCAGCCATCTAAGTACGATTCACTCTCTTGTGCTCTCTGTTTTGTGTTTGCATTATGGACTCGATTTGTTTCGAGTCGTTGTTGACTTGTGGTGCGTCTCCTGTGCTGCTAGTTTGTTCGCTGGGTCTGTTTGGGTTGGTGGTGACTTTGGCTCCGCTTGGTTTGACGCTTTTGTCTTTGGCTTTGTAATGAGGCTGCGCTTGGTTTGCGATCGGAGGATTTGTTTGTTTTGTGGTAGTTTCTACTCTCCGTCTCGGCTGTTGGGCCCAACATTGCTTCACTGCCGCCACTATTTGTGTTTTTCCGAGACTTTCAATCATTTTGCTGCCGGTCAATTCGGGTGTCGTAAGCCTTCTCTATCTCTTTGAAGTTAGATCTTTGCTTCCTGAGCTTTTCTTTGGTCTCATATCCTTCAGTATCCTTTCAGTTCAATTAGTAGTCTATTATCTTATTTCAAGTTATAGTGTTGTTCTTATTTTAGTATTTTTTTATGCTATAACTAATTCATCTGCTATTTAATTGAAAACTTTCGATAAACAAAAAAAAACAAAAAACAAAATAATATTTATATAGTTAAAAGAAATATGCAAATTTTTTTTTTTTTTTTGACGCAAACAAGTTGAAAATGACGCAGTTGCACCGTCATGGAAGTACGATGAACAATGTCATCCACGTACTCAGAGGCAAGTTAGACAATAAGCATTCTTCGTCTCCGAAATATTTTTGTCCAAAAAATTTAAAAAATTAGCTGTTTTTCTTTTGTTTTCTGAAATATTAAGATTTTATTACAAAAAATAGAATAACTATAAAATAATTATTTAACAGAAAATTATATTAGTTTCACAAAAATTACAATAATCAAAATATATCTACATCACATAACAAGCAGTTTTAATTGCATCACAGACGAAATGTTTTTTGACAAATTTACTTGTATTGATTTGCAGAAATCGCATTTTTATAAATCGAATTTCAAATGAAAACAATATTTATTAATTCTAAGTTATCTATTAGACTAAAAAAGTAAAAATTTTAAAAAAATAGTTACTTAACGTATAATTGTCGGATGCCATTTTCCCACTAGGCTATCTGCCCTTTTGCCCCTAGTTTTCTAGCTTCTCCATCCTTGCTCAATAACATACTGCTTCATGCATAAAATGAGAATTAAAGAAGAAAATACAGAATGCGCGATATATATATATGCCTTGTTCGGGAATGCGCTACGCGTTACGCGTACGGTGAGTCCGGGACTAGCGAGCTAACAATAAATCGGAGATTAATCGGGGAGTATTCGGGGATTAGTTTCAGGGTTTTTATTAAATATATTGTTTATTTAATATAAATTGTATTTAAAAACATAAATTGTTGAAGTGGTGTAGTGGTTAGGAATGGTGAGTCATCTCATAGGTCTCAGGTTCGAGTTTTATTGGATACATTTTGGTGAATTTTTTTTTACTTTGGTTTTAATGAAGGGTCAAACGGTCTTTTCATTTTCATCATCTTCTTCTAAAAATTCTGCAACCCTAACCATGGCCGCCATCAACTTTTACAGCATTTCCTTATGTATTCTTTTATTTTTGCGCTATATTATTGTAGATCTAGGATAGCCACACTTGATTTTCGTCTTACAATAGACCAAAAACGGTTTATTTTTCAGTTTTCCGATTTTTAATCCGATTAGAATGAAATCGCGACGGCTTCATGCCGTCTAGCGTTTTTCAACCGTTTAAACGGTCTGTGCATCCGCGTTTTAGAACAAGGAAGTCAGATACGATGATCTTAGCATCTAGAGTCAAAATAATTTAATTATTTGCCCCCATCAAAAAGTATATAATAAATTCTTAATATGTCTAATACATACTGCGATCAATCATTTGTTCAAATTATAGTATAAATTAAGTCAGTGGGTTATTTATAAAAGAAAAAAAAAAAAGGAAAACCAGCTAAATCCAATGCAAGGATGTATAATAATAACATGTTACCAGCGATGAACAAAACCAACCAAATGGCTTCTTTCTGCTTTTTCTTTTGACAAAAGCAACCGATGAAGGGATTTTCAACGGATCACTCTCTACCAACTTTACTTTTTCAAATAGTTTTTAAAGTTACAATCGATTCTAGTTTTGATTGTGCAGCTTTTTTTTGTAAATACACTATTCAACTCACATAGTTAACTTCTTATTCAACATATTAAACAAGACATATAAGGTTGAATTTTTTGGGAGACATATATGGATATATGCATATCAGTACTAAAATACATATCAGTCACGTCTCAATCGATTCGAATATATAGATACATATTTACAGAATTCTATATTTAGTATATAGAGGATATTCCAATGAATTCATCACAGGTGGCAAAGAAAGTCAGATGACCAATAGAATATGTACAAAACATGACATGAATTTAAGCACTGTTTAATATACTGTATTTGGTCGATGTAGGGTTGACAGCTCTAATACCTATTGGAGTTTTCCCTGATTTTCGCAATCAATTTAGAATCAATAATCCATAAGTTGTAGGTTACAACGACGCATTAGAAAGGTTCCGATATATGTTGTAGATTATAACTGTAAAAATAGAATCATTTGAGGATTTTCTTTACGTGCGAAGTGATGTATATGTTTTTAGCTATATATATATGTGGGTGCTAGACAACGGTGTTGAACCGTGAGACTTTTGAAAAACAACTGTTCGATCATTAGATTATCTTTTACCCCCTAAAACCCAATAAATTCTTAACAAAACCATAACACGAATAATTTTAGTATGTGATACTATGATATATGTGAATCTGCGATTCTTTTGGAATCATTGAAACTTGAAAGAATATGTAGATATGTATATCGCAGGATCACTTCGTTCACAGATGAAACTTAGTTATATCAAAGTACAGGTAAAACAATTTCCAACGTTCCATACGTCAACAGCATGAAAAAGGGATAAAAATGTGGATTGACATCATCCTTTGGACATAACATTGTACCCAAAAAAAAAAAAAAAAAACATGCATGTTATTAACGCCGCTAATCTCTGCCCGAAAAGAAGAACGCCGCTAATCAATCATATTACAAAAAAAAAAAAGAAGATCGATGTAATTGCGGTTAAATCTATGATCACATGAAATACGGACCATACCCAAAATACGATCGGTTCCAACTTGAATTCTATATTTTCGTGTGGCTACGGTAAAAAAGAGAGTTAATAAAACTTTTTACGATGATATACCCTAATATATACAAGCAGGGGCGAATCTAGCTTCATTATTTACTGGGTGCACAATTTGAAACAACAATAATATGAACGAAATAAAGACTAGAAACTGAGGTTAGAGAGGGGCACAAAGGAATATTAACCATATTATTCAGTGTATACCTTGAACTTTTCTTCACAAAATTGCAAATATCAATATTATCCTGGGTGCACATGCACCCACACCTATAAGGCTAGCTTCGCCACTGTATACAAGTATATGTATATAAGAGCTGTGTGATGGAATAACATGGTGTCATGATTTGAAACACACTTTACTTTAAAATAAAAATTATTAAAAACATGACTAGCATGCTATGCCCCCTTCTCTTTCCCTTTCTCAAAATGATTCTACTTTTTTTCCTCAATAATAGTATTAAAAATTAAGGATTTGATAATTTGATAATTTTATTCTTGAACTGTAAGGATTTGATATTCACAGAATTATATTTATGGGAGGAAAGCGGGTATAATATCTTCAAAATCAAGGAGTTCATTGAGATGTATATGTTTTAAGTATTAAATCATCAGATTCCTTGAATATTTGGGATAATATATTCACAAAAGTATTGGGATAATATAGTAAATAATCTTATCGCCACTTATGGAATGGATATAAAAATCAGGAAAGGTTTAGTAAAAATAATAAAATAGAAAAAATGTGATTTGGTAAACAGTTAAAACTTAAAACTTAAAAATAGGAAGTGTACTAATTCGTGAAGCAAAAGACGGCCGTTGGAGGAAAAAGAAACGGGACCCACCGAGAAAGCGTTCGAATGAGCTGTCCGAAAAACAGCTCCGACCAGTCTGTGTTCCCTTTTGCCTTCCGTTTTATAAAACCTCTCTTCTCCTCTCTTCTCTCTCCTCACAAAAACATATTCTCTCATTACTTTCCAAAATTCTCTCTCTCTCTCTCTCTCTCTCCCCCTCCTTTCTTTTCTTGAATTTCGAAAAACTCAGAGATGGCTCAAGAGGAGGCACAGAAATCGGCTGATGTTGTCGTCGTCTCAACGGAGAAACCAATGACCGATAAGGAGGTCACGGTTCCTGCACCAGTGCCGGAGAAGGAGGTGACTCCTACGGTTGCCTCGGAGGAGAAGGCAGTGCCGGAGAAGGAGGAGAAGGTGACTCCGGAGGCGGAGGCCGAGAAATCTGCTCCGGTGAAGGAGGAAGAGACAGTTGTAGCTGAGAAGGTGATTGTTCCGTCCCCTGAGGAACTTGAGAAGAAGGCGCTTGAGGAATTCAAGGAGCTCGTGAGGGAGGCTTTGAACAAGCGTGAATTCACTGCTCCTGCGCCGGCGAAGGAAGAGAAACCAGAGGAGAAGAAACCGGCGGAGGAAACTAAAGCAGAAGAGAAAACAGAGGAAAAGACAGAGGAGAAATCATCAGCAGAGACCAAGTCGGAGGAGAAATCTGAGGCGGCGGCTCCGGCAGAGACCAAAACAGAGGAGAAACCTGAGGCACCAGAAGAGAAAGCAGCGGTGCCAGCCACCGAGAAAGCCTCTGGTGCTGAAGAAGACGGAACCAAAACCGTGGAAGCAATCGAAGAGTCGATCGTCTCCGTCACTCCTCCCGAATCAGCCGCACCGGTTGTCTTAGAGACCGCCGTCGTCGCAGAGCCCGAGCCTGTAGAGCCGGAAGAAGTCTCGATCTACGGAGTTCCTCTCCTCCAAGACGAGAGATCCGACGTGATCCTCCTGAAGTTCCTCCGTGCGAGAGACTTCAAGGTCAAGGAAGCCTTGACGATGCTGAAAAACACCGTCCAGTGGCGCAAGGAAAACAAAATCGACGAGCTGGTCGAAGCCGAAGCCGGAGAAGAAGCGAGCGAGTTTGGGAAGATGGTGTTCGCACACGGTGTCGACAAGGAAGGCCACGTCGTGATCTACAGCTCCTACGGCGAGTTCCAGAACAAGGAGCTTTTCTCCGACAAGGAGAAGCTTAGCAAATTCCTCAACTGGAGGATCCAGCTACAGGAGAAGTGTGTGAGAGCTCTTGACTTCAGCAGCCCTGATGCGAAATCTTCCTTTGTGTTCGTCAGCGACTTCAGGAACGCTCCTGGACTCGGCAAGAGAGCCTTGTGGCAATTCATCAGGCGCGCCGTCAAGCAATTCGAAGACAATTATCCCGAATTCGCCACTAGAGAGGTACGTAACACTCACCACAAAAAATTTCTTTTTACTACATACACAACACTGATACGAACCGGTTAACTTCAGTCAGGGAATAGATTATTCTTCAGAATATAGTTAGAATTAGAGTTAAAGATATTATTATCCATAGACCGTAGTTGACAAAAACAAATATTATAACCAAACTGCTGGTGGTTTTCTTCTTTAGTGTCCTTTTTTACATGTTTTATAAATATTGCTTTTTTTTTGTTTTTGCAGTTGTTCATCAATGTCCCATGGTGGTACATTCCTTACTACAAAACATTCGGATCTATCATCACATCGCCGAGGACTAGGAGCAAGATGGTCCTTGCTGGTCCATCCAAATCTGCCGATACTATTTTCAAGTAATTAACCATTGATAATTACTTTACCGTTTCATAATTCAAATAGTTTTTTGTTTGTCACTAAGCTCTAATGTTTGTTGGTTGAAAACAGATACATTTCCCCTGAACAAGTCCCGGTTAAATACGGCGGACTTAGCAAAGATGTTCCTTTAACCACTGAAGACACCGTAACCGAAGCCATCGTTAAACCAGCAGCCAAATACACCATAGATTTGCCTGCTTCTGAGGTATGCACATTCAGAATTCAGTTACCAATACGTTCATATTGTAAAAATGTTGTTGATTGAGAGGTTAACGTGGATTGTGTTGCTTGTGGCAGGCTTGCACGCTCTCATGGGAGCTTAGGGTTTTGGGTGCAGATGTGAGCTACGGAGCTCAGTTTGAACCGACCACAGAGGGAAGCTATGCTGTGATTGTCTCCAAGAACCGGAAGATTGGGTTAACAGACGAACCGGTGATAACCGATTCTTTTAAGGTGGGCGAACCGGGAAAGATTGTGATCACAATCGATAACCAGACTTCCAAGAAGAAGAAAGTGCTCTACAGGTTCAAAACTCAACCAAGGTCTGATCTTTGAAATTAAATTTGAGACAATATGTTACTTGCCGGAACCCAAATTTAAGGAAGAAGAAAAATGGTTATTTTGTTATTTGCGGGAACAAATTTTTATTAATTTAATTTAGTTTGTTATTTAATATGTAATTTTGAAATCTCAAAGGTGGTTGTGTTTTGCTGGGAGGTTTGCCTTTTTTTTTTTTTTGAGTATTGGGGTTTGTTTTGTGTGTGGAAAATATGTGATTAATCCAAAAGAAAAAGAAAAAAACACTTTGTTTCATTATTTTACTTTTTGTACTGTACAATTTGTGTAAATCTTAATGTATTCATTATTTCTATTTGTCTCTCTCTTATCTTTACTTCTTGTTCATAAAATTGATTCTGAAGCAAACGTAAAGCTTTGGGAAAAATGCCTTTTAACAAATCTTTGAACAGTTAAAACTTAAAAATAGAGTTTAAAATAGCATATGTTAATTCTAAAGTATTATCATAAATATCTGAATCGTTTTAGATGGTTTATAAGTTGTTGTCGAAAACAGAAATCATAAAGATCTAGATATATATGTAATGTTCAATGGACTTTTTTTCTTTCTTTTGTAACAATGTTCAATGGATATATATGAATTATAAGACGAGAGACGTGTCAAGACTGGTTTAGACTTGTTGTTAGGTGGTCCCTCAGTGTATAATCCATGGAAATGGATAACACTGAATGAGACATTAAGGACGATAAATAATGATAATGGACCCTATAGTTGAAATATGGACTCAGATTTTAGACGGATATCCGAAATCCGGATATCCGGAAACCCCAAATCCGGATCCGGATAATGAAAATATGGATCCGGCCGGATCCGGATCCGGATCCGGATACCTAAAAAAAACCCGGATATCCGGATCCGTCCCAGGCCTAGCTTCAGGTCGAAAGAAACGATAGAACACATGTTTAGTCTAAAGCACTTATGAACATAAATTAAAAGAAAAGAGGTTTAGACAGTGAAAAATGTGATGGAAAAAAGTGGTCGAAAGTTTGAGTAGAGTCTCAAAAAATAAGGAGTAAGAGCTCCAAAAACGTAAGAGATCAGCTTAAAATGAAATATGCTCAGAAAATTGACCTCACGATTGAGTCCAACTTGTTAAAAGGATTAGACCATCATCGATCAAACATAAATTGGCCCGGACAGGTGTGAATTTTTAACTAATGCGAACTAATCATGGCTAACTGGTTATGGCCTACTCATAAATAAAATAACTATAAAGTTAACATCAAGTCTAATCCGAATGATTATCAAAGTAATAATTAAATATGTAAAACTACGGCCTCGGTATACTGATCCGAACACATATTAAATGACGATATGATTGTATACATGTCGAAATTTTTCATAAATACTTAACGAAAACTCATTAATTGTTTATATTTCGACCTTGACATACCCGGTTTTAATAGACTTATATATGTCGCAAGTCCAGCCTAAAATCAATCAAAATTTAGAATCTACACATTTAATAATTCACCAAGAATATTGAAAGTTGAACGATTACATAATGTTAATTTGAAAGAAGATTGGGGATGGAGTTCTCTTTTCTACAATAGAGATAACTGGGCTAATGGATCGTTAATTTGTGACTAAAAAAATCGTAAAAAAAAGTTGATATTTTTAGTACAAAACATTGCAAGTTAATGGACAATAGTTGCATAATTGGAGTGATCATAGTGTCGGGTCTTAAGACAGTTCGGCGTTTGTAAGAAAAAATGAATAAAAATGAACAACAGAAAAGGGAGTGACATGCGTGGACCGACACAACACAAACAGCCATGAATGAAATTTGAACACATTCAGTAGTAGCCATAGTCGTCGCATGTGCTTCTTCATCAATTCCTCACTCACCTTCCTTTTTGCTTTTTCCTTATTTAATTCACAAAGGAAACAAAAAAAAGTCCTCACTTTCACACATCTGAGTTACACAATAATCGAGGTTGGTTGATCTCTTCACTTCCATAAATGGAGAGGTAATGTTAGTCTGAACGTGTTTGTACTAGCAGACAGGCGACCATAAATGATAAAGCTAGGCCTGGGCATATTACCCGAATCCGAATTACCGAACCGAATCCGATCCGAAAAATCCGATCCGAATCCGAACCCGAATTGATAAAATATCCGAATGGATCCTAACTTCTATATCCGAAAATCCGACTCCGAACCCGATCCGAACCGAAATCCGAATGGGTACCCGAAATATCTGAAATATAAATATATAACTGAAATATTAATTATATTTAGAGTTAATGTAACCTATTTATCGAAAATTACAATTATAAATCCGAATATATGAATTAATTTTAGACTAAAATAACTAAAATATCGAAAATATGTAAAATGTTCGAAAAATTTTAGCTATATTTGTCAAAATTTTACTAATTTTTTATTTAAATTTAATCAATTTCATTTTTTATGTATAAATTCGGGTATCCGAATCCGATCCGAATCCGGATGGATCCGAACCGAACCCGATCCGAAATTCTAAAATACCCGAATGGATTTTATATCTTTAGATCCGAAAATCCGAAAATCCGAAAAATCCGATCCGAACCCGAATGGATATCCGAATGCCCAGGCCTAGATAAAGCCTTGAACACAACAGCGTTTTAAAATTTTTGGTCGATACTGTTATTATCATTGCCAATAACAGTACAACTAACCGATCTTAGACATACAAAGCAAGCCTCGGAACTAATTTGAGTATTACATTTTGTCTGAAGAATCTGTTGTGTCTCTTTCTCAATAGTACAACTCTATTGGTGGATTCTAGTAATACTCTGTTTTTCAATAACATCTTTATACAGGCTAAGAAAATTGTCACTAGTCTTTAGTTATGTGTGTTGATAGCCTATTCTAAACTTGGTTAAAAAAAAAGCATATTTCACTTTTCAAAAATATTTCCTTCGACAAATATATATATTAGCGATCTCTGCTTGAATAAAAAAAACATAAATATATATCGCAAAATAGTGAGATGGTGGGGAAAAATCAGGGAAAATGAGAAAAATCAACTTGAACTTTTTTCTACGGGGATTTTCATACCCGAACTTTTATAATAGGTATTTTTCAACCCGAACTACTAAAATAATTTGGTGAAATACAACATTGACTCGGATGATATTTAGTCAAACGTCAAATTTGATGAATGTAGAGTCGATATAGCACGAATTACGGAATACGATGTAATTTTAGTTGAATAAAATTAAAAAAATAGAATAATATAAAGCTTTGAACCGGCAATATTAAAGTTAAATAGCTAAAAAAACTTTATTTAGCTTTGATATTATCACTTGATGTGAACTGTATGTTGAATCTTAAACCGTCTCCTTCTTCAACTTCTGGTGTAGGTTTGCGCCATAGGAAGATGATGTTGTTGTCCAATAGGTGGCTGCAGTCAACACGCCACAATCCAAATTCGTCATTATGCATAAGCAATGTTGAAAAATTTGTTAGACAGTCACTAGACGTCCGATTAGAGCTGGGAACTTGATTCAAAATCCGCGGGTTTCGAACCGCGGGTTTCGTTGCAGTGCGGGTGCGGGTAAACAAATTGAAATAAATAAATAAGCGGGGCGGATGCGGTTTAGGGTTTTATTTGGTTTTGCGGGTGCGGGTTTAGATATTTAAAAAAGCGGGTTAGCGGATACCCGCAAAAAACATGTAACGCGGTGCAGTTTTCAATTTATAAGTATGTTGTTTTGGTTTTCTTGAGTAAAACTGTGTGTCGTTTCCAACAATAACAAAACCTAATTTTTATTTCTTCATTTTGTCTCTCTCTCTGAAACACTCACGCAGCCGCTTCTCTCTCTCTCCTTCATTGGTTTCTCCGACTCCATCTCCATCTCACTTCTTCACTTTCAGTCATACCTAGCTCTCAAATCTCAATTCTTCATCTCGTCTCTCAAATCGATTCTCTCTTTGCAAACCAAATGGAAATCGATTTGCTTTTTAGTTGCTGAAGCTTTTTTTTGTTCGTCTCTTTCTCCTTTTGATAAGTTTCATCTTTCTTCCGTAAGAATCTATTCTCAATTGATGTTTTGTAAATCATTTCTGCTACGAGGAGTTAATTTCAAATTTTTCTTTGTATGAACTGTAAATCTGTGATATATATATATGTTCTTTGTATGAACTGCTTGTACTCAGTGGAATAGTCGAATACTTTTGTTAGATTATTAAGTTCATATCCAATGTTGAGCAATTTTTTGGGATGAATTACTCTTTATTTCTTGAGATTTAATCTTTTTTTTTTTTAATTTACAAGTTTAGCGGGTAACCCGCGGATAACCACCAAACCCGCTTGATTAATGCGGGGCGGGTGCGGATATCTAACTCAAAGTTTGCGGGTCAAGCGGATAATTTTTGATCATGTAAAATTTTGCAAAACCCGCGGCGGGGCGGGTCAGGCGGGGGGGATCCGACCCGCTTCCCAGGACTACGTCCGATAGAGATCTAGCGTCTAACACAACTAATCAGAGCTTAGGCGTACAAAAATTGTATAATGATTTACTATATTTAGATTTTATATGTTTTATATTACATATAAATTTCTAAATAAAAATTTATATGTTTTTTAGCTTTATTCAATTAAAATTACATCATACCCCTTAACTCGTGCTATATCGAATCTACGTTCATCAAAATTTTATGTTTGACTAAATATTTTATTTTTGTCAAATGTTTGACTAAATATTATCCGAGTCGATGTTGGAATTCACCAAATTATTTTAGTTCAGGTATTAAATTTTAATTTAAAAAGAGTTCGGATTGAAAAATACCTATTATGAAAATTCGGATATAAAAATTCCGGTAAAAAAAGTTCAGGCTGGTTTTCCTTTTTTTAGGGAAAAAACATTATTCATAAATGAAAACATCTGTTGATGTCAAAAAAAAAAAAAATGAAAACATCTGTTACCTGTTACAATAGCATTAATTTCAAAAAAATCATAATTGGCATTTGAATGATGCAACAGCCAACAATTTTTGGGTAAACAAGACACAAATTGAATCTATTCCACCCACTCCAGTCTCCGGACAACAACATATGTCACTGTCGAGAAGTTGTTACAACGTGTAAATCAACAGCCTTAAGAATCTCTTCCATTTATTTCAATTAATCATTACAACAAACTTGTGAATTACTCCCTCCGTTTTTGTATAAGTGTCGTTTTGCATATTTCACACAAATTAAGACAGATTACGAGAGTTGACGTATTACCTATTATAACCTTTGTCTTTATTATGAAAGTCAAGTGTGATAATTATTGACTGCAGAACTATTAAATAATCTAAGGGCAAAAGAAGTCTTTTTGTGCATTGATAATAGAAAACGTCACATAATCTGATAAAAACAAAAATTCTTAAACGACACATAAATAAAAACGGAGGGAGTATCGTTGATGTTGCACGACACCTAATGAGCCGTAAACAGTTGATTTCATAAACAAACATAATCAATAAACGGTTGAGATTTAAAGATCCTAATTAAAGAAAGTCATGTAAAATATATTCTCCCCAAATGATTACAAGAGCAAAAGATGCAGAAAGCTCCATCGTATAAACCACACAAAATGATAATTATATGAAAAAACAAAGACTCTCACATATACATACAAAGTTACAAACACATAAGCATATCTCACTTCTGTTTTTTTTTTAGGAAAAACAAAAGTCCAGAAACCACATTTTTGTAAATAAGAAAAAAGTGTGGAAAGATTTTCATTTATTTTTAAAATCAAAGAGGTTTGACATTGAACCTGTAAACGAGCTTCTTCTTCTTAGAGGTTGGGTTATCTACTGTGAGTAAAACCTTGCCAAGCTCATTCACTTTGAAGCTCTGGGTTAAGACCGGTTCATCGGCTGGTTTCATCTTCCTCGGTTTCTGTACAACCACCGTATAAGCATCTTTCTCCTCTGGCACAAACTCTGCCTTGTAGCTCACTTCCCATCCAATTACCCTTATCTCCCACACAATCTCACATTTCTGCATACACATTCAATAGCATCATGACTTAAAGACCTTAATTGGTACCATCTTACAACTATTTAATGTTTTGAGAATTGGATACTACAGTAACGAGGAGTTGAAGATGTAGATGCACTAACCTCATAGATTATGATCTCAACAGTTTGCTTTCTTCCGGGCTTAACAGTGATCTCGGAGGCTGGATCATCCAAGGAGAAGTCTGGATTGCAGTCGCAAGGATCTACACTCAGTCCTCCGTATTGTACCGGGACTTGTTCGGGTGAGATGTATCTACAGTCCACGTTTTTCAAACATGAGTCAGGTCGTACTAAGATACTAAACAAACAAACGAAACCATAGAAAAAAAATCTTTCGAAAGTTTTTACTTGAAAAGGGTTTCGGCTGATCTTGATGGACCAGCAAACACCAACTTGCTCTTTGATCGTGGTGTCATGAACGGACCAATCACAGTGTAAAACACAAGGTACCACCAAGGAACATTAATGAAGGCCTGAAAAGTTTATCAACAAAACATTCAACCATAAGTTCGATCATGTCTCAACCTGGACAATGAAGAACCCCATGAGACAACATGCTCAAATCATCACCAAGGACAAACAATAAAACAAGATAAAAATCGTCTTCTGACCAAGTTTAGAGCAAGTTTCTAAGAAAGTCATCAGATTCACTACATACTCAAAAAGATCCACCAAAAGATCTTGAGAGATCAATCTAATGTACCTGTTTGAAGACAAACTCAGGATAATTGTCCTGAAGCAACTCCACGGCTTGCTTGGTCGCCGATCTAAGCTCCTTCTTCCCCAATCCCGGAGAATTTTTCATATCGTTGATCTGAAAGATGGTGGACACCCCACCGGAGCTAAAATCTAGCTTCCTTATACTCCTCTCCAAGAACTGAATCCTCGTCCTCAAGAAATGTTTCCTCTTTTCCTCATCAGAGAACGTCTTGTTGTAAAGCTCCTTGTTCTGGAACTCACCGTAGACATTGTAGCACACGGGGTGTCCTTCACGGTCGTGTCCGTGCATGAACACGACCTTGTCCAGATCATCCACGAGGTCTTCCTCGACCAACTCGTCGATCTTGAAATCCCTTCTCCACTTGATTGTGTTCTTGAGCATGGCCAGCGAATCTTTCACCTTGAAATCTCTAGCTCGTAGGAACTTCAGCAAAACGACGTCGCTCCTGTCCTCTTTGAGCAGCGGGACTCCCCAGATCGTGACCTCTTCCGGTGTGTTGGCGTCTGCCGGTTTAGTTGCTGAACCGAATTGGTGGTTGTCTAGAGCGTCTCGCACAAGATGCTTCAGCTCATCAAGAGATTTCTTCTCTGAATCGGATAGATCGGAGAGCTTGCTGCTTTCTTCTTTGAACGAACCAAGATTCTGCGGGATTCTTTTCGTCTCTTCAGCAGCTTCTTCCTTCTGCGACGCTTCGTCTCCGACCACTTTTTTCTCCGTAGAAGCCGTTTCCGTTTCCGTCACTTTCGGCGACTGATGCTCTTCCGGTGTTACCTCAGGCTGAACCGCCGCGGTTTCTTCTTCCGGCTTGGAGGAGGTAGTTACCGCCGTTTCCGGCGCATCAGTCTCAGTCGCTTTCTCTGGAGCTTCCGTCTCTCGCTCCAAGAATTCATGAGTAGACTTTGGTTCTTCCGGAGTTGTCAGTCCCGGCGATGGTTGATTTTCCGGCGTACCGAGAGTGGTGGTCGTAGTAATTGATTCCTCCGCCATTTTTTTTTTTATGACTTTGCCGTCTTGTTTCTGTGATTTTTCTAAATCGGGCAGTTGATTTTTTTGGTTTATTACAAAGTGGAGACAAAAGTGCGTTGAAGTGTCCAAGTACGAAAGGGTATATCGGTCACGCCGATCGAACCGGTATCTTTGTTGTCGTCAGCTTAAGACATTTTACAGTATGCTCCAGCAACGATGGTTGGGGTTTTTAAAAAAAAAAAAAAATACTAATTAACTTCTCAGTTTAGCATCAATTCCAAATTATCTGAACACTGGTGTGAGGGGACCAAAAAAAAAAAAAAATCTGGAATCCAATGATAATTACGAATACCTTTTAAATTTGTAGGTGGAAAAAGAAAAGAAAAACAGATCCACGTGAAACATCATAGTTTTGGTACGACATTCGTTTGTTTTTTCTTCTGTTTCTTCTTTGGTTTCCTCTGACAGATATCTAAACCACTCCTTCACTGCTCCACGTAAAAATTCGTCTAGACTGTACAAGCTCAGTAAACGAAGGAGAAAATAATAAAATCTAAACCAAAGAGGAAAGCCAAGTTGATATCTTTAAAAAAAGAGGGCCTGATACAGTCTAATCAATTGGGCCCAATTATGAGCCCATTTGTCTTGCGCTGCAGCAAACTCTTTCCATCGAAGCAAAGCCAAGAAAGGGAAGAACATTAACTCATAAGAATCAAAATCGGAAGGGAAAAAAAGTGGAAATCGATTCCGGAAAATGGCGGAGAAAAAGGAGAGCGTGCCACCGGAATATGACTTGAACGCTAAGTGGGACGCATGTCTCGACCTCACGACCCGCCGTTTCGTCTACTCCTCCCTCGGCGGAGCCTTCGCCGGTCTTCTGTTGTTCAGTTCGGTGTCTTCAGTTCTATTCGATTCTCGTTTTCTGATAACTTGTACTGGTTTAAGGATAGATACGTAGTGTTATTAGGGATTTCGGTTTCGTAGAACGAATTGAAAACAAACGATGGAATTAGGGTTTAGAAGTGTTTGTTTCTCTAATTTCTGAATCTAATTTATGGATTCTGTATAGGGAGTCCTGTAACAAGATGGGCATCGATAGCTTTTGGTGCTGGAATCGGTATTGGCTCTGCGTACACAGATTGCTCTCGTGCTTTTGACGAACCTTCTTCCTCTCCACCAACTTTAGCAGCTCCCAAGAGTGCAGAGACTTCTGTATCTCAGGTTAGTTGGAGTGTTAGGGGAATCGATACGTTAGCTTTGCTACAAAATATTGATACTTTGGAGCAAATGTTTGAGAGATTTTTCTGAGATTAGAAAGGTTTTTTTAAGTGGAGCTGATGGATATATTGGTTATAGTAGCAACTTTGTGATTTGGTATCACATCTCTCTATAGTGATTCCACATTGGCACATTCTTGAGCATTGTTTTAGTGTTGCGGTTTTAGCTTCTTTGTGACTTAATGATTACTAGTTTGAAACTATTAAGAATTGGTAAAATAACGACACAGAGCATCATTTCATATAGTGATAACCTTTGGGACTTGCAAGGTTGAAGCTTTGATTATTTGTAATGTAAGTAGAGTAACACAACAAGCAGAACAACCAATTCTAATTGCAAGATGTGGGTGGCGGCTAATTCAGACATCCTGATATTCCTGTGAGATCATTTATCATTTTTCTTTTTCTTTTTCCCCTTATTGTTGCAGTCTGCGGACGAGTAGACAAGGATGATAAAGAGGAGAAAGCAAGTGAACCCATGCGAAGATGAGGGTATTCAGAAACAGAGCTTATCACACAATGATTGTTGAATTGTTTCCTAAACCTGCAAGTACAAGTCTTTTGAGATCAATGCCAAATGTAAAACCTTTTTTCTCTTTTCTTCTCTTAATCGTTTTGAAGAACTCGCCTCTAGAAATGTTTACATTCTAGTCCCAAAAATAAACAAATCCTCAACCTCAAAGAAGGTTTACTTTGAGATTTGGCCTTTTCTGTGGTACAATGCCAAAGGAAAATTTGCAAACCGGTAATAGTAACCGCAAGCACGTCTTTCGTCGAGAGCGAGCGGGCCCCACAGGCGAAAGAGCACTGATTAAAAAAAAAGGAAAAACAAAATTAAGACAGAACCGATCCGAGTTCCGATGGACCGCCATAGTCACCGACGTTAAATCACGAAAACACCGTAATGAATTGAAGATATTTAAAACTTTTACAAATTTCAGAAGAAACAGCGAAAGCTAAGGAACGAACGAGGAGGAGGAGAAAATCAAAGGAATGAATAGGCCACCGGAGAACGATCTTTGTTCGATATGTCATTCCCATTTCACCGCACCTTGCCAAGCCAATTGCTCCCATTGGTTCTGCGGTTACCTCTTTCTCTCTATCCTTTCTAGTCTTAACCTTTTGGCATCTTGTTACGGTTTCTCTTGTATCTTCGTTGAGTCGGTTCCATGAGATCAGATTCGATTTTACATACGAGCTCTCTCCGGTCGGTTATTGCTGATGATGGCTTTTGGTATTAGATTCGTGTTGCATTTAGATTAGATTCTCAACTGCAGAGTTTGGTAGTTCGGAATGATTTCGATGTTAGCCTTCGGCGTTTAGTTTGACTTTTTCTTGTTTTGTTTTAAACAGTTTCTTAATTCTTGTTGTTGGGACATATGAAATGATCTTTAATCTGAACTGGTCTATAACCAAGAGAAAGCTCCCAGTGTCATTCATCTTCATTATGTTAGGTTGACTCGATCTGTTTGTTTTTCCCGAGTTTGGTTTGCTTTGGTTTCCATTGAAGGCACTTTCAGATTGTTTTCCTGATGACCCGTTCTCTTTAACTCTTCTTCAATCATTTTTTTTTTTTAGGAAACTGCATCATGCTTGTGTGGAGGCATGGATCTACTTTACAGCCATGCAAATGCCCCTTGTGTCGTCGTCCAATAAGTTTGCTGGTTCCTTCAGAGGACACAATCCGAGACCGTAATGACTCTACAGTCGCCGAGGTTCTTCGTAGTCTTGAAACGTACAACCGACTCTTTGGCGGACGGTCAAGTAGTTTAGTTCAGGTATGTGCTCTTTGCGTGCACCTCTAAGTTGATAGACAAGAACTGAAAGTCCATGAATCTCAAATCTATCGTACGGAACTTGTTTTTTCTATTGCCAGAGGATGCAAGACCTTCCTTTCTTACTACGGAGATTGTTGCGGGAAATGATGGATCCACAAAGAACACTTCCACTTGTCATCAGGGCTCGGGTTTATATCGCAGTTAAGTTCGAGAAAATTCGTAGATTTTTGATTTCTCTGTTTACACAATATTAGTAATGTTTTGTGGTGTTGTTTTCTGTTCCGTTTGGATTTTAAATATCGCTGGGACTAACGCGGTTTCTTTGTACTCGATGCAGATGATTCTCAGTGGTATCTACATAATCAGTCCAATAGATATCATTCCAGAAGGTGATTCCTCTTTAGTTATCTTATGAGTCTTGTCTTTACTTCACTGTCTTCTCACGAATCATTTCTTGACTATTTCTCTTAGGAGTTTTGGGGATAGTCGGTTTACTTGATGATCTACTCATAGCCCTGATTTGTTTCCTCCATGTTGCTGCTCTGTACCGCTCGGTTCTCTATTTCCGTCATGCTGGTTCGTGAACCAATGAATGTCTTTGACATTATACGTCAAACTTCAAGAACTGAGAGATGTGCTTACCTTTAATTGTTGTCTTTGATCATTTCCCTCTATAAACACAATCGTTCTGTTTGACTAAGGAAAACTTAAATGGGTGATGATGATTGGGGACCATAGAACAAGCAGCTTTGAACCACAAATCGATCATGTTTCTAGTTATCATCATTCCTGAAACCTATAGATACGTCTTTTTGACCATTCCACTTCAGTGTCAGTTTACGTTTGACTGTAGAAACTGTGAGACTGATGGGATCATAAGATAAGAACAGGAACTTAATTGTCTTTCGCCAGCATCACTATTCATAACTAAAGCGAAACCATTGAGATTGAGTGGTCCTCTTCTAGAAACGTTGATGAGTCTATTACCTCAGTGACTGCTGAAAAGTCTTAACAAGTTCTTAAGATCTTCATATTTATTTCTGGTACAAGAACGAGTTATTTTTTAATTTGTTTATCTCCACTCCACTCTGGTTTGTACTCTCTCTTGGTCATCCATGGGCGGTTCGTGATCCATCCTGAAGTAGTCGACCTCTCTTCCAAACGGAAATTGAACTAGGGATCGTAGAAAACGAAATTATTGCAGGTTTGAAGAAGCGTTTCTAGCCCAAGATTTACTTGGTAAAACCAGGTAATTTCAAATGGACTTTTATGGTGATTTTCAAAAAGTGAATTCTCCCTTTTTTCTCCGTCAACTATGGGTTTCCCATTTAGTCTCCAAGTGTTGGACATTTCCAGTCATAGAGACAACACAATGTGTCATGGTAGATGAGTGGACCACAAGAGATAGCCATAATTTGTTTTGTCTTAACATGGTCACACGTGCATCGACATAGGTCGAGTATTCTGTTCAAATGTAACACTCAAAAACACATACGCGTGATAGACTCATCTTTTTCATGTGCATGTCCCGAGAGTGACGTTGCTCCACTAAACTCACCGCCTCAAACCCATCTTCAAAACGTGTCTCCTCTCTTCTGGCCTCGATACAAATCAAATGCATTCGCAACCAAATTTATCCACATTTTCTCTTCACGATACAGCTTCATGTAACTTAAGGCAAGCACATAGAACAATATGATAAATATTCTAATTATCTGAAATGGAGTTACATTTGGTGGTACTTATAACGGGTACTACGTAAATAAATATATACAAATAGTAGTATAAAGAATTTGCCATATATGAGGCCATAAAGTTGCATAATCTTGTGTCTTGTATAAATAAATGTGTTGCAGTAACGTGACGTTGTGTTATTAGAGGCATGGAGACAGATATGCTCTTCGTATCTGCTTCTCCTTCGATCAATATTATTATCATTGTTGGACGGTCCTACTCTACGAATTATAGACATTAGACCCATCACATTTACAATATTGTATAAATTTATATTGTTAGCTAACCTCGGCCCTACTATCACTATTTAGCTAGCTGTTTTCTTCTCGCTAAAACGTGAAATCCCATCTATTCAATGTCCAATATTTTGATAAAATATCAGCAAACTTACTGTTTTTGAAAAAAAAAATCAGCAAACTTACTGGAAATTTTTTCTATCATAATGTCTTTACTTGATGAAAACTGCAACCCTTGGTACATTATGATATGTATGCAGTATAATAAATCGATCTCGAGCTAAAGTTTCATGAGCTTCTATAAAGTATCGATTTTAGTAAACTCAGACGGTATTTATTACAGAAATCATATGTAGTCCAAGATGAATTGAATAGATATAATAACATAGGGGTTTGTCTCTTGCCTTTATTAAGTTTAAATTCTCTAATGTATCAACCAATCTCTTCTCTTAATTGGGGAAGGGAAAAAAAAAAAAGAATTATTAGAAGAATTGTTACTTGAATATAATTGCACTTTTAAGTATAGTGCAACAATATGGAAAGCGACAAGGAAAAGAAAGGAGCCAATGTGGAAAGGGAAGGGGATACAGCTGGGGAAGTCAGGATCCAAGATCTTTCTTTGATTCTCATTTCATTTCTCACATAATTAAACCGTATCTCTTCCAAATTAACCGATAATTAGATATGAGAAGAAAAATAAACAGGTATTAAAAAGCTACTATAGTATAGTATCAAGGAACAAAGAAAACTAAATACCATATAAGAAACGATGTAGAGGACTGTTACGGTGTTTTTACTGTCTGCTGTGTCATATATTGACAAAAGAAAATGATCTAATAATATAACCAAAATTTAAAGCTAGTAACTCATGTGAATTTATTAAAATCAAGTACTTGTAGGATTATGTTTAGTTGTGTCTAGATGTTACTTAATAGTAGATTATAACCCCACAAGAGCCATAACTCTTTATTTTGTGTTTTAATGGCTAAAGTAAACAATGTCATAGAGTGATAACATTACTCTTTGACATGCATCAGAAAGAGAATGACCAATTGTTTTTTTTTTTAAAGAAAAAAATAAATGACCAATTGTTAGTTAATTTCATAATATATGTTATATAAAATTGGAGATAAACCAGAACTAGATTCGGATCAAAGAGGGATAACATTGCGAAGACGGATGTGGAAAGAACAATATACATGGAAGAGGTTAGACGATTCTTATCAAACTTCACTTAAAAGGGTAATCGACGCAACAACAATTTAATATTTTATTTTTCTTTTAGTGTGCTTTAAATTTAGACAACAATTTGTTTTCCAGACTATAAGCGAATATTAACAGTACAGGAGAAACCAAACTGTTCTTTCTATCTGCCTAACTACTTGGGATCTATTCGATTCGTTGTTCATAATAACTCTAATAACCTTTACCGGTTTCAACTACACCATAAGTAACTATAACTTGCGCGTTAATGTTTTATTTTATTTTTGTCAACATCATTTAAGTGTAACTATGTTTCAATCGAACCGTTGTATTGTTTTCAAAAAGTCATATTCTTTATATTCTATTAAAATTAGCAAAATCATCCAACATTGTGGTTATAATGTTATTATGTTAATGTCAAATAAAAGTTATACATATGATTATTGGAAATGTAAAATCACTGTTGAGTATATTTCTCAAAAGCCAACTAATTTATTAATGTCTAGTATTTTCTGTGGTTATGATATTTGTTCAAGTATTGCAATATGACACTTTTCGAGTTTTTTTAATGTTTTTCAGATTCAGTTTTTTTATTTTTTATAATTCTCTCCCATTGTTAGTATGAAAACTAATGAAAAAGTAAGTCCTTGTTATAAAGAAAAACAAGTCAATCCATATCTAGCTAGAGGCATAAACCGAAAGATTAAAGTTTACAGCGATGAATCTATTTTGCATATGTCAATGTCTATTGTCGGAAATTGTTTATATTGAAAAATAATATCAGCACCGTTGGATTTTATAATTATCTGAAAGCGACGCTAACTGTAGAATAAGAAAGATCATTACACACACAATACGTCAAAATCAATAGACTCGGATGATTTGTATTACTTCTACTAACAATGATAATTACTTTCACGAACAATGAAATGGATGGTGCGAGAGTCGATTTAAGATAAATGACTTAACCTTTTTAGGCTCCATGTCTCGACTCAGCGACAAACTTGTCTTTGTCTCTTGTCTTTTCTCTCTATTCTCTCCATATTCAAAATCTCTTCTTCTTCTTTTTTTTAAGCATAATCCATCTTTAAATCTTTCTCTCTCGAATTTCTTGGAGACATCCTTCCCAGTATCTGTTCTTCACAAAATTCTATCTTTTGATAGATAAACCAAAAAATATATAATTTATTAACTTCTCATTCCATTCATCTGAGAATCAGCTGGTGTATTCGAAGAACCCCCTCGAAATCAGAACTTCTTTTTGCTTTTTTGTTGTTTCCCAGAGATTTTCCCTAGAAAGTCACTTAAAAGGTCTTTTCCTTTTTCTTTCGGGAAACAACAAATCAAAATCTTCTCAGTACCCTCTTCCTCTGTTTTTTACCTTCGACAGATTTAAGAAGGATCGTTCACCAACCGGAGATTCTGGTTTGTTTTCTTTTATTTCAGGTACAATTCTTCATTTCTTTTGTTTAGTCTGTTGCTTTTCTTGGTTTCGTTCTGAACTTTTAAGCTCAATCTATGGTTATTTTATAGATCATCAAAGATTCAAAAGACAAAATTATATGAAAAGGTTGAAGATCTTGTAGCTACAAATTTCTAAAATAAAATAAAATGTGCAGGTTACTAGCTGCAGTAATTAACAAATAATTACTTTATCCACTAATTATGATCTGTGGTCTCTTCATTCTTTATGTAGTTACCTTTTAATCATCAATCCTTATAGTATATACTCAATCCTCAATATTTGGGTTCTTCTTTTTCCTTTTCACTAAACGTTTGAGTGCTTTTTTAATATTTGTGTTCACAGATTAAGCAGGAGAAAGTGAAAGATAATTTGATTTACTTTTAAAACAAATGATTAAACTATGCAGAGAAAAATAGCCTTTATGCACTGTAATGAGTACCTTTAAAGCTCACTTATGGAGTTTGTTTATGTTTAGTACATAAGCAAGCTTTATATGTCCATTCACATATAATTTTGTGTTCTTCAACTTCATGTTTTGGTATACCCAATCAGTTTTTGGTATTAGACGTAAAAACGAAAATTCAGTTTTCGTATATAAGTAATTGGTTCTACTATACCCGACGTATCTATTACAACTTTTAATTTATTAATTATTTAAAAATTGGTAAGAATCCCATGAACCCATGCTTTTGACAAAATCTTTATTATGATTGATTCATTTTCTTTTAGATATTCATATATGTATGGGATCATATAATAATACTAAACACAATCGACAAACCATAATACCATGAGTCCATGACCATCCACATACTGACATACATTAGTATATTTTCTTAGTACCTATTGTTAATCTATTTTGGAAATGAGTCACTGAGTCTGAGTGGATGATTCATTGTGATTACTTTTAGTAATACATAATTTTTCACATCAAGTTAAATACAATATTGTGAAAATTTGTAGTGGTTGGTTTGTTGATTTTCATATCTTATCTCTTTTTTTCTTTTTAATTCAGGCAAATGAATTATAGTGCGTTGACCATGACGAAGACCTAAGCTAGGAATTGATCCTTTTGCCTTTGTCTATCACCGTAAAATGACGAGAATACCTGACCTCCGACGTGGCATGCTCGCCACCGTGTTCGCAACAATCCTCCTCTCAGTTTTCCCGCCAAATGTGGAATCGACCGTTGAGAAGCAAGCTCTGTTTCGCTTCAAAAACCGCCTTAACGACCCTCACGACATTCTAAGGTCATGGAAACCCTCCGAGTCTCCGTGCACGTTTCACGGCGTCACATGCGATCCTTTCTCCGGCGAAGTCACCGGTATCTCTTTAGGAAACGCGAATCTCTCCGGCTCCATTTCTCCCGCGATCTCATCTCTCGCAAAGCTCTCCACTTTGTCCCTTCCCTTCAATCTCATCTCCGGGAGAATCCCGCCGGAGATACTCAACTGCACAAACCTCAAAGTACTCAACCTCACCACCAATCGGCTCTCCGGTACGATCCCTGACTTCTCCCCTCTGAGAAACCTGGAAATCCTCGACGTCTCCGTGAACTTCCTCACCGGAGAGTTTCAGAGCTGGGTAGGGAATCTGACTCGTTTGGTTTCACTCGGTGTCGGAAACAATAACTACGACGAAGGTGAGATTCCCAAGAGTATCGGTGGTTTGAAGAAACTGACTTGGCTCTACTTAGCTCGATCCAACTTGAGCGGACAGATTCCAGAGACCATCTTCGATCTTAACGCTCTCGAAACTTTCGACATCGCCAAGAACGAAATCTCCGGTGGCTTCCCAAAGTCGATCACGAGATTGGTGAATCTCACCAAGATCGAGCTGTACGACAACAGATTCACCGGTGAAATCCCACCGGAGATCAGAAACCTGACTCGTTTACGAGAACTCGATGTCTCTTTGAATCAGTTGAGTGGTGCACTACCTCAAGAGATGGGAACCTTGAAGGAGCTTAGGGTTTTCCACTGCCATCAAAACAACTTCACCGGCGAACTCCCTTCTGGTTTCGGAGAGATGCGTTTTCTCACTTCGTTGTCTATCTACAGGAACAACTTCTCCGGCGAATTTCCGGCGAACATCGGCCGGTTCTCGCCGTTGGTCACTGTTGATATATCTGAGAACATGTTCACAGGTCCATTTCCTCCTTTCCTATGCCAAAACAATAAACTACAGTTCTTGCTCGCACTGCAGAACGATTTCTCCGGCGAGATTCCGGGATCCTACGCCGGTTGCAAATCCCTGTTGAGACTCAGGATAAACCAGAATCGGTTTACTGGTCATGTCGCTGAAGGGTTCTGGGCTCTTCCGCTTGCTAAGATGATTGATCTCAGCGATAACGGTCTCACCGGAGAGATTTCTTCTCAGATCGGACGTTCAACGGAACTGAGCCAGCTGATTCTGCAGAACAACAGATTTTCCGGAAAGATTCCTCGTGAACTCGGGAAACTGACAAAGATAGAGAGGATTTATCTGAGCAACAACAGTTTTTCAGGGGAAATTCCGACAGAGCTCGGATATCTGAAACAGTTGTCTTCTCTGCATCTAGAGAACAATTCATTAACTGGATATATCCCTCTCGGATTGACAAACTGCGTCAGACTTGTCGATCTGAGTCTTGCCAAGAACTCTTTGACCGGAGAGATACCCAATGGTTTGTCTCAGATCGCTTCTCTAAACTCGCTGGACCTCTCAGGCAACGGGCTAACTGGCGAAATCCCGGCAAATCTCGTGAAGCTGAAGCTGAGTTTCATAGATTTGTCTGAGAATCAGCTCTCAGGAAGAATACCACCGGATCTCTTAGCTGTGGGAGGATCCGCCGCGTTCTCACGCAACGAGAAGCTCTGCGTCGACAACCATGACGCTAAAACAAGCGGGAAATACGTTTTGAGCTTATGTACTGGTGACCAACACGTGCAGAAAAACCGCTCGCTCGACGGAACTCTCTTGTTTTTGGCTCTTGCAATTGCTCTGGTAGTGCTGGTGACTGGTCTTCTCGGGTTGCGTTACAGAGTCGCGAAGATACGCGAGTTCGACTCGGAAAACGGAGATATCAACAAGGCGGATGGGAAATGGAAAATCGCGTCTTTCCATCAGATGGAGCTTGACGCTGAGGAGATTTGTAGACTGGAGGAAGACCATGTGATCGGAGCTGGAAGTGCGGGAAAAGTGTACCGGGTTGACCTGAAAAAAGGTGGCGGGACAGTGGCGGTTAAGTGGTTGAGGAGAGGAGAAGAAGAAAGCAACGGAACAGAGGTCTCTGTTGCGGAAATGGAGATTCTTGGGAAAATCAGACACAGAAACGTGCTGAAGCTTTACGCTTGTCTTGTTGGAAGAGGTTCTAGCTATTTGGTGTTTGAGTTCATGGAGAATGGGAACTTGTACCAGGCTCTTCGCCGGAATATTAAAGGGGGATTACCGGAATTGGATTGGCACAAGAGGTACTGTTTGTTCTTTACTCTGTAGTCTTGATGAAACAGTATGGATCCAAGAATTGAATATTTTGACATTTTTGTCAAAAACAGGTATAAAATCGCGGTGGGGGCTGCTAAAGGAATCGCATATTTGCATCATGATTGTTGCCCTCCGATCATTCACCGAGATATAAAGTCGAGCAACATCTTGCTTGATGGAGATTATGAGTCGAAAATCGCAGATTTTGGAGTTGCGAAGGTTGCAGACAAGGGATACGAATGGAGCTGTGTTGCTGGGACTCATGGCTACATGGCACCTGGTGAGTTTTTGGTTCACATGATGAAAACTGAGCTTTACATTAAAACTGATTTTAATTTGTTGTGCTTGGTCATGTGATGACTGCAGAGCTGGCTTACTCCTTCAAGGCGACGGAGAAGAGTGATGTGTACAGCTTCGGCGTGGTTCTTCTAGAGCTAGCGACCGGTCTTCGGCCAGTGGAAGACGAGTTCGGAGACGGCAAAGACATCGTTGATAATGTCTTCTCTAAAATACAACAAGATCGGAGGAACCTTCGAAACGTCTTGGACAAGCAAGTATTGTCAACTTATGTAGAAGAAAGCATGATTAAGGTTCTGAAAATGGGGCTTCTCTGCACTACGAAGCTCCCGAATCTCAGACCAAGCATGAGAGATGTTGTGAGAAAGCTTGAAGACGCTGATCCATGCGTCTCCAATTCACTAGACAGAACCGGAAAGATTACAGTTTAGGTTAATGAGTCAATAACCGGGATTCGGTGAGAGTGAGACTAGTCACAAAAGTGTCGGTTTGTTCAAAACTAGGAGAGACTAGCTCTTCGTATATCTATAAAATTTGCAGAGAGTTATGAGAAAGAGACTTCGATTAATTTTCTCCAGTAAACATTAAAAAGTGCTATATAAATACATACTAGTACAACACTGTATAAATGGTTCTTGTCAAGCAACCTCATCAATTGACGAATTCGATTCCGGTGAGAGGAAGTCCTTCGTGCAACTGTAGAGCTACATCTCCAACGACCTGCGTTTTAATAACAGTTGAGTTTAGAATTCCTTTCAGAACAAATGAAGAAAACATAATTCTCCAACGACCTGCGTTTTAATAACAGTTGAGTTTAGAATTCCTTTCAGAACAAATGAAGAAAACATAATAGTGTACAGTGTACACTGTATCTTCCTTAAATAGTTTACCTTAGCCATGGACCTATATGAATATTCAGTAACTCCAGCGACATGAGGGGTTAAAATTACGTTTTTGAACTTCAAGATCGGATCGTTTGGGTCAAACGGCTCAGACCAAGCCACATCAGTCCCTAGGCCTCCCAGATGACCGGACTCCAGATTCTGGTAAGCTGATTCATAGTTAACCAGACCGCCTCTGGCAATATTTACAAGAAGAGCACCCTGAAGCAACAAGAGATATCACCAGTCATCAGTCATCACAATCCAGTCAAACTCTATATAAATCGCCATGGGAATCCACCTTTTTCATTGACGATATGAACTTCTTGTCCACGATTTCGGCCTGAAAGACATAAGATCACCATTTACAGACTATCGGTTACACAGACCAATGTATATAGCCATGTTATATATTAACTTGCAGATGGGTTTTCACTACTAAGCACATCTCTTGTATATATATCTTCATGTGCTTGACCAGCTTATAATGAAGTACAAGTTGAAACATTACCGTTTCTTTGTTCAGCCTCAAACAAACAGCGACTATATCGGATTTGCCTGCGAATTTGTAAATGTCTTCATGGCTACCTTTCTCATCGACTAGACCGGCTGAAGATTATAAGTTTAAACATATTACTAGACCTCATGATGGGTTTGTCAATGAAACAGAGGAATAAACAGAGGGATCGTACAGTCTGAGTCGTTGATGGAATCAGGCCAGCTTCTTTTTGTAGCTATAACTCTCGAACCAAATGGCCGCAACCGTTTAGCCAGCTCTATTCCAATGTTTCCATATCCCAAGATAAACACCTATGCAAATAGAAAGAAAACCAAAACGGTCATAGGGATACAAACCAAAGATATCGAATGCAGATATATCAATCACACAGAGACTCACAGTTTTACCGAGAAGCGTGTCGCCGGTTGGCTGTCCAAGAAGTCTGCTTTGCACGGACATCTGCATTTCGTTCTGCAGCAAAATTATATGTCATACGAATTTACTTCAAACTAAGAAAGATATATCAGAAACTAGTACTTTACTTGGGAGGGTAAGAGGTATTATACATACTAATAGAACAATAAAGAGACAGATAAGAAAAAAAAAGATAAAGAAACCTGTCTCTTAAGGAGGCCCAGCATTAGATATATAGCCAATTCTGAACAAGATGCTGCGTTTCCCGTACCTTCACTGGGGATTCTAGCGACCTTGATCCCATGTTTAGTAGCAGCATCAATATCAACACCTTCACATGAAGAAAAAAATCATCAGTAAAACGGTGCTTTTCAGGTATTAATGCATAGAATAAACGTGACAGATACCTTCGAGACCAACACCGTACTGCATAATAAGCTTCATCTTTCTCGCACGAGAGATAACATTTGGATCCATTCGCATCGACATAATCACACATATATGATAGCTCTTTATAACCTCAGGAACATCACGGAGATGAGCAACATCGGCCTATATGAGCAAAACCAGAAAGAAAGAAAGAAAGAAAGAATCTCAAAAACTAGCATCAAACACAACAGTAACTAATCTAGGAGAGTAAAAGTTGAGAACTTTAGTAATTATTAGAAGAAGCAAAAGGTTTTTTTACCTGAATAAAAGGGTATGGTTGCACGTAATCTCTCGTGAAATTGTAGGAATCGGGAAAGTGAGGGCCACAAAAGAGCACACGAGTTACTTGCGTGTCATCTTCCTCAACCATTCTCTCAGGCTTGACCAGCTTACTTTGACTTTTGGGCAGCAGAAACGAGAAAAAGATACAATTTTGATTAATTAGCAACAGTTATACACGAAGAGACGATCAAACAGCAAACGCGAGAGCCACAAAACTACGGGAGGATGATTCTATTACCGAAACTCGACTATAAGTTTCAAAAGACATAGAGATCTACGAGCTCGTCGATTCGAAATTCATAGTGAAGAATGAAGAAGAAAGGATAACTTTTTTTTTTATTGACCTGGAGATCGAGCGAGTCTGGAGAGAGTAGCAGAGCGAAGCGACAGTGGGAGTTTTGTTTCGAAACGCAGCCTTGGCGATATTACACATCATTGTTCGTCATCAGTTCATCGCATTTGCAACCGTTTATCCGTTTTTTACTTGATTTCATAAAGTTTCTTGTATAAATAAGTAATTACCGTTTAGCCCCAAAATTTTATTATCTATCATGTTTTTCCTTTTAAATAGTAGACCGCAGAGAAAAAGAAAAAAAAACAAATAGCGTGCTCGTTCCGTAACATTATAAATCTGAAGATGCAGATTGCGAAAATAAAAATAAAATATATACAAATTAAGACTTTCTAAAATAACCAATTACACAACTTGGTCTACACATGGGCTAGCATCGCCGGAGCGAAGGTGGTCCGACGAACGTTCACCGATGTTGTTGTTTGATGAACGTTCACCAATGTTGTTCTTTCCAAGAAACAACCGATCAAACGGTGATCTCATCGCTAAAAGCAAACCCTTGGGTGTACCAGCACGCACCTGATCACCACTGCCACCTGGAGACGTATTGATCGAACCTGTCCGGTAAGGAGGAGTTATGGAGAATGGTCTACGGTCGAACCGGCCATCTTGGTCAAACCGTTCACAGTAGAAATAGTTTCTATCAGCCTCTAGGCTTCCGGTTCTGTACCCTCTCGCTGAACTCATCACCTGAGGCAACGCCACGTGGCCTTTTGAAAGGCCTGGGTTCACGAGCTTATTGTGAATGTCTTGCGGTAACCTAAGCGTAAACCGGTCGAGATTCTCCGCATGTTGGCCGGTCCAATCAGAATTGGTGAAAATTCCAGCTAAATTCCATCCAGTAGACATAGACCTACGTGGCATACTTTGGTTGGCGGTCAAGGCCACCGAGTCAATCAGTCTGGCATCCGGAGAACCCAAGACCGTGATCCGATCACCGGTTGAATCAGAACGGGGAGCGTTGTCGGGTAAACCGGGTATCTGGATAGAAACAGCCGATTCGCCCGGTATGGGGATGAGGTTGGCGCGGCAGAGAGGACACGTGGCGTGAGACCGGAGCCAAGCGTCTATGCAACCAGGATGGAACACGTGACAGCATTTAGGAATCAAACGCAGCGTTTCGTCGTCCTCGAACTCGTTTAGGCAAACAGGACACTCAAGCGCTTCTTTGCCGATCCTAAGCGTCTTCACCGTTGAGTACCGGAACGTTGGAAAAGTCTCAATGACCGAAGCGTCAAGTCCACGCGCCTGCGGACGGCTCAGGGAAAGCCAGTTTCCACCGGCATCGATGGACTGTTCGTTGTTCATCCCCATGACTCGCTCGAGACATCTACGGATATAGATGGAGAAAAACCCGAGAGCGAAGAAAACGCTGACCAGGACGATCATGAGTATTGCCATGGTTGGGTCGAACGGAGAGCTTTCTCCATACATATCTGAACCACCGTGAGTGGCTTGACCCGAGGCGTGGCGGGACAAGAGTAGGAGAAAGAGGAGTAGCTGTAAGGTCGAACCATGATGACCACTGAGTATAAGGTTGAGATTCAGTCTACCTTTGGGGTTCATGATGACCAAGCTTTAGCCGGTTTGGGTCTCCGGTCCATGCAACAATCCTATTTTTTTTTTTTTTTCAAAGAAAAAGAGGAAAAGTTTATTTGTGTGAAGATCAAAGGAGATGATACGATAAGAACAAGAGGAACATTAAGACTGTGATTTGAGGTTGCTCAATGGTTACAAAGGGCCTTTGTGGTTGGTAGGTTGACTTTGAAGTTTGAACAATGACACTATTTAAAAGATGTTTGCATCGTAACTAATTAATATGTTAGATATATAACATTTTGTATAAATAATATGACATGATTGTGATTTTTTCCATCAAGAAGTTGAGATGTCTTTTATCAATGAAACAACCGGTTAGTGCAAATATCGCCAATATTTGTTAATGCTCGGGTTTTATAATAGTTCAGTACGTATCTCATTTCGTAATTGTGCAATTCCTTTCTATTTTCCATAGTATATCAAGCTATCCCCACTTTAAAAGCTTATTTCATGTAAATTTTTAAAATGAGTGAAAACCTACTTTAGTTATGTAGTCCATCAACTTCGATATACCAAATTTCATGTATCATATGATCAAATGGTTTTTTTCTTTTCTTTTTTCTTTTTCATATATATGATCATAATGGTAAACTCTAGAAAAACCAGTGGGGTATGTGAGAGGGTTGTTATTTGGTCAAATAAGAATTAAAAAGGATTTGTATTTTGCAATTTGGGTACATAATGCAATTACGGGTGAAAGTTTCACGTTGACTAACAAAATAAAATAAACAGGCGATCACTAATCTGGCGTTGCATCGTGCTTTCATCCCATGTCGTCATCACGTCGTTTTCCAGTTATAGGATATGTTCTTATGGAATAAATCTATACGTTGATGCTGATCCATGCGCTCTTGTTGATTATCTTAAAAATATTAATATATATATATATAGGTTTTTTAGAGCCTCTATCTGATCATTTCCGTAAAAGATGTGGTGAGTTTGACGAGGGGATGACATAATGACATAATATTATACACACATATATACAAATCTCTGAAGAATGTTAATAAACAAAAGAAGCGACTGGTGTTATCATCTTGTTCTAGTTGTTGATTTATGGGTTTATTAATTCTTACACTAGAAAGAATATGATTCATTTTCAAGAGATTATAATTTCATGACTCTAAACATATTATTTATAGTTATATTTAAAATAACTAAATAATTTAAAATTAACCAAATATTTCTAAAAGACCGAATTATATAAAATTATCCAAAATTTTTTATCCAAAATATCATAGATTATCCGAATTACCCAATATTTTTTCCGAATATTATCCGATATTATATCCGAATTATCCGTATTTTTATCTAAATTACTCGAAAATATAGAAAACTCTGTAAACAAACTGGAACCAACCAGCCCCAAAAAATTTCTGGATAATACTGAACTGAAACCGAATCGAACCGAACCGAATTTTACGATTAACCGAATGGTTACTAAATTTCTATAACCAAAAAACCGAGAACCGAAAAAAATGAACCGAACCGAACCGAAAAACCGAATGCCCAGACCTAATACGTAGTAATTGTAAATTTCATTAATATATATTGAGTACATTGTACATAAGAAATCGACATATAATATTTTATAGAAGATGATAAAAACAAAAAAATTGCAGCCGCCGACCACCACCACAAACATTATATAAAGAAACGAGGTTCTAAATTAAAACGTTATAGAATTCTATATAATTGTGGAAGCCCATTTGGTCCAGTGGCTTGACTAAAGGTAGGCGGAGATCTTCATAAGACGGTAGAATTGTCAGTTGTAAGAATCGTCGCCGTACATACATGGTGGCGTCTATTTCATTGAACCAACCACGCATTTACTTTCTACATAATTTGACCTAAATCCTAGTTATACATGCAAATAATAAGAAGAATTATAGTCTTTAATATAATTAATACATGTTGATTGTGTACTACTTGTCTCAATAACTTAACGCTTACATAATGTAAATTTGAATATAGATGATAAGTTGATAACGGATAACAATAGTACTAGTACAAACCACCATATTACATGCATGTTTTCATTCGAAATTGTATGCAAAAGAAAGAAAAGAAAGTGTTACAGATATTATTATATACTAGGTAATAACCTGCACCATGTGCAGGATGAAATATATATACTAATTATTTTGTTAATTTATTTTAAAATTATAATATAAATCACTAAAATTTATTGTATTTTTAGAGGTTATGAAAATATTTAAAATAAATATATAGTAAACATTGTTTAAAATTATGTGTTTTTTAGAGCTTAAATTTGATGTGTTTTTAGTCAAATTTAATAAAATATTTAGCATAGTAACATATAAAATAGTTCAATCAATAAAAGTTAATAAAAATAATTGATATTTTTCTATTACTATTTTCAGAATATATGATTTTATCTAATTTTAATCTAATTTAATGATGATTTGATTATAATTTACAGATTTAGTTATATAAGGAAAATTAGAAAAATATGGCAATGCCAATTGAAATTTGTTGTAAATTAATATTAATAATCATTATTAATGATTACATACCATAATTACCTTAAATTGGATTTTAAAAATAATTTTGTAACAATATAATATGTTTTCTTAATAAAATATTTATAAAGCATTTTACATTTCAAATGTGAATAACAAAGTATATTATAAATATATAATATATAAATTTACATAGATAACTTTTTTACAAAATTATTTAATTTTTACTGTAACTAAAAGATATGAAATTGAAAAATAATCATATGCTCAAATATAAAATATGTATTTGATATAAAATATATTTAATAAATAGGAAATATATAATGGATGTAAAGTTATTTAATTATAAAGATTATATACAATAAGTATTGTATGAACTATTAAGTGGCATGCATTGTAATTAACCTAGTAATTTTAGTCTATTTATAAAATGAAGATGAGAATGCATATTATGATGATACATCATCATAGCACACATAGAAAATCACACATGAAGTTAAGGTTTATTTCTAAAATGGATTCTCAAATAATATATAGGGGATATATATATGAGTGATGGTTATAAGGTAAAATCTATCTGGGTAACGTGAAAGGCCTATTTACTTCTAAGTTTATGTATTGAGTGTAGGCCCATTACTTAATCGTGAGCCTCAGTGAGCGTCTAGCAATCACATGGATGGATGATGGATATGTCTTATCAATCTACGGTCGAGCAATATCGTTTGTGCTGAACCTGTCTCTCTATTTCTCATTTTAAACTTGGAAAAAAGGTCCTAATCAAAATGGAGAAAGTTTGGATAGCATTTTATAAAAGTTCCCATCATTTGATTTGATCTGTTCTTTTGGGAGACAAAAGCTGAAAAGGTTAATTAATAGCAAAAGAAAATGCCAGTTTTGTTATTTGGTTGTACGCACAGAGTAGAGACATAAATTTTCTTTGCTTTTCAGAATAATGAAGGTATGAATATAATGTGAGGTGAGAGGAGTGCGGCCGGGTGTTCTCATTCTTAATGCCTTAAATCATGCAAAAGTTGATGCGTCGTATAGTGTACACAATACACATGACTACATGAGTAATCTGGCTTATAGTCCCATTGTGTTGTATTTGTATTTGTGAAGAACTACAAAACTCTAACACTCACCCCGAGTTTGATTCTTGTGCTGGAGAGGATTACGACCATGTATATTTGCGCAAGCTATTGGAGCATATGTTTTAACTTCAGGGAATCAAATTTTGTATTACGAGTTTAATGTTTGTTATAATGAGATTCTAATAAAGAACTAATAAATATGAGGTTCTTCTTATTACATGGCAATGTAATTGTTGGTAATGTTTAATTTACGACATATATAATCACCTCTTTGAACTTTAAAACAACACAAAACACACAACAAACAAGAACGTTTAATAAAACAACGGCCAGCTTGCGCGCTATTCACCTAAAGAAAACCCAAACCCTACAAATCTATTTGTATAGTTAATTACAGATGTACTATTTCTAAGGAAAATATATAATATAAAGAATGACTTTCACTCTCGTTACAGCTAAGCTAAACTCCCATGCTGTAACGATGATCTGTACGTGCTATCTTTGTATATCATATAATGCTTAAAATAAGATCCCTATAATTCCTATTTTCTATCTATAATATAGAAATGAACGAAGATCAATATTAGTCCACCATCAAATCATTGGTCTCCATGGATTTATACTAGCATGTGATGATTGATGAGGTTAGTCATTCATTTGAGCCCGAAATACGTACTGTTTTTTTTTTTCTTCTTTGAAGACACCAAAATACGTACTGTTGTATTCATATGACATCCAGACTCCAGTCATTACCCAATGTTTTTAGATTCTATTTACGACAAAAAACAAACAATAGATATATAATATAATGAACAGAACACATGATTCGAACAAGTACAGTCCTCGAGTTGGAATTTCAGGTAGCGGGGTTTCCGCTGAAACCACATGCTAATCTCAGCGATTTAATTTTAAAACGTAGATTAGGGTGTGTGTTGCCAGGATGCTTAGTTGTAACCTATGCCGTTTCTTTAAAATTTACATGGTTTTTGGATGTTCCGAATTTAATATCAGCAAATTGCAACTTCAGGCATTTTCGTGCGTATGACGTGGCCAGAGTTCTCCGCGAAGCAAAACTTCGATTTGATATTCCGGTCTACGTTAGCAATCATATTTGTGTATCAAACATAATCACAAAACGTCCATACTCATCTCAACAATCATTGTTCTTTCGATTTCTAGTCTGACTAATTTTCTGGATACGAATGTGGTATACGTTTACTATTTTAAATGTATGGTGTGGTAGAAATCATCTGAAATACGAATCATATCTGTCAATTTTTTTCATTACACGATTATATATTATGACTTTTTTGTTTATTATTTTTTTATTAGATATTTTAAGTGATGATGAAAAAAACACGAAATTATCAAGAATATAACAATAACTAAAGGTTTGTGTACCAACAACCAAGAAAACACTATAGGCTTGTTGTAGTTCATGTGTTATACGCGGTTTTAAAACGTAATTATCTCATTCTCTATTCTAAGATTCTAATATTCTTCTATAAATCAAGATCTAAATTAATACTCATCAAATGTGGTGATTTTCAAGATTTCTAGAATAGATATTTTTGTAACTTATAAAAATCAAATTTGTAGACCAAATTAACATTTGTAAAATGAATCGCCGTTCAATAGTCAAATATTTTAATATGAACTTGGTATACGCTAGCTATGCACATGTTTTTTGTTATCATACAGAATCTAATTAATCGTAACTTATTTGATTATTGTACGTATAATTTTTTTTTTTTAATCTAATTCTTTACAGAATTTAATTTCAGTGTAGAGACAATGCTATTTCATTTTATTTTGCATCCGCGCTGAGATCCAACTTTCATCTATGATGTGTTAGTTTTTTTCCCACGCGCTGAGATCCAAGAGTTGCAGGGTACGGCTTAATTTGATATATGATAGTTTCATCCTTATAGATTTCTAACTCGGATAAGTTAAATCATCACCAATATGAAACTACTCTTTAGTAGTATCAGTTGTTGTGCTATATATAGCATGCCGGAAATGAAGACAACACTTTGGATAGACCTTCTTGAGCAATATCTATCGAATATTGGGGAATATGCCACGGATATCACCAATATGTAGTAATAGGTATGGGGAAACTTAGTTGTTCCGTTTATTTATAGAACTTATTTATTTTCCTTGCTAAGTGTTACTAATGAAACGGTAAAAGTATATATCTCCATTTTTCTCATATCTTGATTGGAGATTTTAGGCCAATTAATGGTCAGATGTTCGTATCTGACCAAGACCTACAGTATCGATGTAAGAAATTTTGAAATGGTATCACAGACCTAAGAGACTTCAGACTAGTGTGAAATTACTCTTGTCTTTGCAGATCCTTTTACAGAGAGTGCGGTAAAACCGTTAGGAAAAAACAAGTAATAATCAGACTGAGAAATCAATAAATAATAATAATATATGCGTGCCATAATCCGACGAAGATATGGCCACGGCATCACGAATAAATGTACGAATTGTTAAACTAAATAATTACGTTGTTAAATTTTAATTGATACAAATAAAGACGTGTAACTAATAAGGACATGAGAAATATAGAAGAGCGTGCATCTAACTATATACGACAAAGACAAACTTGCGACGTGTTATTTGAGTATGTCGCCGAATAAAAATCGTTGTTACAATGTAGTGCCCTAGATTATTTCTCGTTCGATCATAGTTTAATTCAAGTTGGATATGAATCTGATAGAATTGCATAAACAAATAACCTTTATTTACAGAAAATTTTCACACACCCCAAGAAAAAACCTCTTCGTTCTTAGTAAAAAAGTGCATGGATATTAATGTATATAAATACTAAAATTGCAAACCATCAGAAACCAAAAAACCGTATGGAATGTCTTGCTGGAAATTAGAGCTCATTATCGAAATTTTAAATTTTTGTGGAACCGATAGAAAACGATTTATATATGAAGTATTCAGTATTTGTATATTCACGCTGTCGGGCTTAATCAACTAATTTGCTGTATATTTATACTACACGAACAAAACGCTTACAGTGCATTTTAAATTTCATTACTGTTCTTTAAAAAAACGCATGATATATTACTAAACAATGATGATGTATTATGTGAGAATATCATGTATACTTATATATATCTCTGAAGTAAACGTGAGAAGACATCAATCTTTGGGATCACTGTGTCAACTAATAACTTAACCCATTTGTTTGTACAGAATAGATTCATCGTGGATTTGATCAAGAGTAGTGTATATCAAAGGATGAGATCAAGCCAAATGGGACACAAAGACATTGGAAATGGAACTACTGCAGAAAGCTACTCGACTTTTTGATCGGAAATAGAGAGAGAGAGCGCGCTTTGGATTGTGTTATTGGGAAGTCGTCTCGGGAAACGAGAGAAGCCAATGTTTTCAAATTATAAGAAAGAGACGAAGAGTGTTGTGAGGCACTCACATGGCTTACTCTCCTCTCGTACTTGTTTCAAATTTTACTTCTTTGCCCCCCACCGCCAATTTAGAGTATAAGCTAGATTTTGAATGTTTTTTTTTCAAATGTATATTGCTAAGAAAAAGTTTAAATGTAGCATCAGTTTGCCGAAAAAAAAAAAAAAAAAAACGTAGCATCAGTTTACATGAAAAACAAACGAAACTGACGCATCAAACTATAGTTTTGTTTATCGTTAGAAATAATACTATTTTACTACAAACTTTAGAATACTTATATAAAACATTTCAGTATAAAATCATAGAATCATAAAATATTCTTTTAAAATAATAAATTTTTATTATACCCCAAACAGAATTTTATCATATGACTGATAATAAATTTTCTTCAAATTATTCTTGAATTTTATCAATAAACTCAATTTCTTTATTTGATTTCTAAATTAAGATCAATTAGAAATAAGTTACAAATGCATATTATTTATATAATATTTATATTTTAAAAAAATCCGATGTAAAATGTTAAAAGATTATATCATCATAAATTATATTATGAATTAAAATTATTATTAAAAACATTTATAATACTAAATTGATTGAAACATTCAATGCATATAAGGATATAATACAAATCCTTTCAATATATATAAACGATATATGTCATGGTTTAGATTTTTGCAAAATCTCGTATACTATACGAGTTTATTTGTTTGTCATGATTTTGTATTTTACATGCTGGAACTTTAATATATCAATTGTAAATCGTTTATTAGTAATTCAGTATTTCGTAGTGATTGTTTTGGAGACGTTATTCTAATAATCTCGATCAATTTATTGTTATCAATATAATCTATTCATTATAGTGGGAAATCCAATTATCTGAGTGTGCTATTGTATCTGCATGCATGTTTTCTCTTTATTAATATATTGTTATGCAAGTTAAAAACACACTGACGTTCAATTTTTTCTTTTTGTATACGTCTCATGATATATCAATTAGAGTTTTCAAGGCCCTTTGAAAAAATTTAAAATGATTTTTTTCCGGGGTTTACAATCTTGGAATATTTTTCCTACTAGGGCACTTGGATGGTTTGAAATTATTGTATATTTTTCTGTCGAGAAAAAAAAAACTAAATAAAAAATTAGGTACACGGACTCAAGGAGACAAGAGAATCATAGATAAAGATTTATTTTGAGACCCATCGTGTTTCGAAATAGGATTCTTTTGATGAAATGATTTCTTCTTTTTTTTTTCTCTAGGATTTTTTGTTGGATCACATTTAAGGTGTTAACCCCGATTGGTTTAAGTGACCAACCAATTTTTTTACATAGCAACCCTAAGTCGTATCATAGCCATCCAATTCTCACTTATCTTCCGGATTAAAGTTCGATGATAGTTAATGAATACAGTGCTTAAATCAGACTAATGAAAAGATGACACCTAGCTAGTTCATATATGTACAAATTAAGTTGGGCTATCATCTTCTTTAGTTTTTAGATATGTCAACATCAAGAATACTTTGTTTAAAACGCGACATGATTACATTAATAAAGCAATAACCCCACACGCCGAAATGGTATGCCTATTGTTATCCGTGAATTTTGTTTGTATGATTAATTTTGACCGTGTAATGGAAAGCAAATGTGGATGTTAACTCTTGTCATTTTTTGAATCAGGTTTTAAATTGAAAAGTATAGATGGATTGCTGTGATCATCATTTTCGGAACCCGCGAATACTTTGATAGTCATGTAAATTTTTATACGAAAAATCAGATTGTGAAGTCAAGGTCAGAAATCTAGAAATCCCAAATCAATTTAATCTCAAGTAAATGCATGAAGCGGCCAGAAGTAGGGAGTCGAAACCGGCTAAAAGGTAACTTTCATTTGTTTTGTAATTTTATCTTAATATATATACAAGTAGGTTGTTTAAAATGGGTAAATGATTTTATGTTTATTATAGCTTCATCGGCATTTGTTGTTTTAATTTGCTAATATTCCTGTTATTAAAAACGTTTGAACCACTAAATCGTTGGTGGTCTTGTGGTATTTGTTCCACCTTTCTAAAACAGACTGAATTTTGCATTTCTAGTTTGACCTACTTGGAAGAAATGATTTATGCTCTAATGATATTATCAAAGGGTTGATATCGATCGGCCTAAAATGTCCAAACTTTTTGCTATAAACAAAATCTTTGAATCAAACATTGTTGAAATGTATGTTATCTTTAATCGTATTTATATAATAATGTATGTGTTTGTAAAATTGATATTAGCAACTGATTTGGTATACACTAATACACCAATGTTTTTATATACTGAATGTATGATATATATATATATATATATCATATTGTACACTGAGAAGATGTTTACATTACGTAGCGTATTTATATGGAAAAAACCAAAAAAATACATAAATATATATAATGACTTTTATATTATTTTAAATATCCAGAATTATGTTTTATTATTAGAAAGAAATTTGTTATTACTTCAAAATGTTAGAAAAAACTGTTCAAAAGATAAATTCTAAAAATTTTTATGTATTTTAACTAGTTAATAATGATAACTTGTAAATTTAAAGAAAATAATTAAATTTATTGAATTACTATTCGTTTAGAGTTATTAAAATTTGTTAATTTAAAAATGATAGATTTATATTCAAATTTTATTTTATTTTGCTAATATCTGTGAAAAGATTCAAACATTTATTAATTTGAAATAGAATGAATAAATGATTATTTGGCCTTTTTCATTATAAATATTGTTCTTATGTCATTTTTACAATGAATTTTGTGGTTAGCATATATTAATAAGTTTATCCTTTCACTTTGTGTTGAAAAATATATTCACCACACAATTTCAGCATAATCGTTTTAATTCCATTTTATATGACATATACATCAATTCATCTTCAAAATAACATATAAAGATTTATAAATTTTAAAGGTAAATAATCTTATACACCTAAATTCTATATATTACATACGGTATTTATTTACTATTTATGATTCCGCTAAATCATTTATTCTGTTTGATATATAATATAGTTTTTTACTTTTATATATTGCAAATAAATATCATAATCCCTTTATATTTAAAAGAATGATGTTATGGATTTTTTAATAAAAAATTGATATTTTAATCTAATTAATGTATTTTAATTGAAATTTAAGATCTAATTTAAAATGTAAAAGTATGAGTGGTGAAATTTATTTTAAAATAATGAATATTAAATTAATTAAAAATTAAAGCAAAAAATAACTAATAAAAGTAAGTAACTATTGTTTTTAATGTGTGAAAAACTTAGAATATCAATCTTTTCAATACAATTTTTTTCGGTGACTGTTTCTTGTACAAATGTTATAAACAATTTGATAAACGTTTAATTTCTATACAAAATTATATTTATTTTAATTTAAGCTGTTAAGATACTGCACTTTTTAAGAAGACAAAATTTATTAATGAAAAATTAGTAGATATAATACAATTTAAGATACATACTTAGTTGGTCTGAAAATGAATTTCAACTCTTTTTTTTTAACATCGATTGAAAATTTCATTAAGAAACCGATTAGCCAAAGGCTACGGAAAGAGAGTCAAATACAGATGATAGAGCTGCTTTAGCCAAGTGGTCAGCAGTAGTGTTCTCAATGCGTGGAATAAAGGAGAAAGAAGCATGATCAAAGAAAGATTTTGCGGCAAGAACGTCTTGGAGGATCCCATAGAGTTCCGAGTTGCCTACTTCTGAGTTGATAGCTTTTATAAGCATTTGGGAGTCTAAGAAGAACTGGACATGTTTCCAGACCTTTCTCTTGGCACAAAGGACCGCTTCTAGCAAAGCCAGGGCTTCGGCCATTAGTGGTGATGCGACATTGTCTCTGACAGTGGAGACTTCTTTGATACTGTGCAGGCGTGAGTTCCTAAACCAGCATCCAATTCCTGCAACCGGAGAGTTAGCTTTCCAAGCTCCATCGGTGTAGCAGGCGATCGTATCTTCTTGTTGTGGTTCTATTATGTGTCATGGGTGTTTCTTTGGGTGTAATGTGGTTTTTGTCTGCTTCTCTTGCGCCGTTTGCCACTCTAGTGCCTCTTTAACCGCATTAGTGACTGAGTCCTCTACCGCCGTCCCGCGTTCCTCAAAAATCATCTTGTTCCTAACATTCCATAAGGACCAACATACCCATGGGAAGAGAGATTGGGTTCTGATGATACCTGAAGGGGGCAGGTAGATCCAATGGTTTGAGGCTTGGAGGCCCTCCATGAAGTGTGCAAAGCCTGCGGAGTCTACACTTTCTCGGGTGGGGATTCGGTTCCAGACTTGTAGAGCATAGTGGCAATGGAGGAAGATGTGGCTAGTAGTCTCCCACTCGCCACAGTGAATGCATTGCGACGCATTTTGAATCCCTCGTTTTGCCAGATTTTCGCCAATTGGCAGAGCACCTTGCAAAATTTTCCGCATGAACATCTGTAATTTTGGTGATGTCTTTCTATTCCAAACTATAGCGTTCCAGTCGATATTTTGGCGAGTCTCCTCTTCTTGATACTCCCCTTCTGCGTCTTGAACAGTACAATGGTATCCCGATCTTGTTGTGTACTCTCCCGACTTTTCAGAAAGCCACACATATTTGTCTTGTGCTCCCAATCTGCTCGGCTTCAATTTCAGGATATGTTCCTCAAAAGCCGGAAGGATCTCTCTCACCTTGGTTAAATCCCATGTTTTTGTGAAAGGATCAATAAGGTCCACGACTCTTAGGTTTGTTGTTTCTCTAGTCGGTGGTCCAATTGGAACTATAGATTCAGATAGGGAGATCCATGGCTCAGTCCAGATAGGCGTACTTTCTCCACTTCCGATCACCTTACCCAGCCTCTTTTTGATTAAGTCCCTTCCCGCGATAATTCCTCTCCACCTGTGAGAGGCGGAGGGTCGAGCAGAGCATGACAAAAAATCTTCGTGTTTCATGTATTTGCTCCGCAGAACCCGGGCAAGCAAGCAATTTGGGTTTTCAGGATTTTCCAACTCTGTTTTGCAAGTAAAGCATCGTTGAACTGTTCAATCTCTCGGAAGTCCAAGCCACCCGCTTTCTTTGCCTTTGCAAATCTAGACCAAGTAACCCAGCACATTTTTTTTTTTTTAATTTCAACTCTATAAAATATAAATCTTCAGATCTATAGTTGTATCTATATAAAGGCAATAAGCTTTCGGACCCATGCATGGTTTTTGATGTTTTTTACGGTTATTCCATTACGGGTAGGGTTATGTGATAAACGATATGATTTCATAAAAAGAATAAATCAGCGGTCATTGTCTCCGCATGGTTCGCGGAAAAAATACTCGTATAAATAAGCCTTACATTTCGAATTTATAAAAGCTTTCACGTCGGCTGATACATAGAAACAAAAAAAAAACTTTGACGTCAAGCTCACTATGTATCTCTCTATATATCTATACGCATTAACACGCACCATAGAAGCAAAATATTAACTGAACACCTAAAAGGTGACATAACAAATAGTAAATTATTACTATAATCCCAAAAATCTCCAAATATCGGGACTAAATTTAGCGTTCATTATCTCCAAACTCCAGAAGTAATTTTAGTTTTCATTTCATTATAGCGACTCACATGATATACGGCAAAAAACATTAATTCATAGCAACGTATAAAGTTGAGAGTCTTGAGACTTCAACTTGTTATATTTCTCTCTCCTCGAACATGAGTGTAACTAGACGAACCCCAAAGCCTGCAAAAACACACAGAATCTTTTCTTTGGGTTTGTGGACCGGTCTATAATCTCACGTGCAAAACAAAACATACATCACCTCTCTCTATATATCTTCTACTTTTCATAACTCAATTGTTTTCGATATTCTTTGGTACTTCTTCTGTTATTAAAAATATATATATATGTATATCAGCTTTATAACCTCGATCACAAGCTTCTCCTCTCTTCCATCTATCTAAACCACAATTTTGTTTGACATTCTTGTTTCTTTTCTCCTTCCTTCTTCAATTTTCTTCAATTTTGCTGATCGTTTTTTAGAGAGAATTGTCTATTGCTTTTTTTTCATTATCATCATTACAAGTTTAATTTCCCTAGTGTGTCTTTACCTTTTGCCTTGTCTCCCTCTCGAGACAAAAAGAGAAAGACAAACACTTTCTGTCTTTCTTTTTTTTCCCTCTCTCTCTCTCTCTCTCGCTCGAACCCTTTTCATATTATTCTGAGAGAATATTTTAACTTTCAACCAATTTTGTAGCTAATTATGGCCTTAGAGGCTGTTGTTTACCCGCAAGATCCATTCTCCTACATCTCGTGCAAAGATTTTCCGTTTCACGATTTATATTTTCAAGAAGAAGAAGATCGAGATCCACTAGACACCAAGAATAACATTAAGCTAGGGCAAGAACAAAGACAAGGGCTTACGAGTATTAATTACAACGGTAAAGCCGGAGATAACAGTAGTGATTATAATTACAACGATCAGGAGGATCTTCAATGGCCACGAGACGACCTTCCTTATGGATCTGCCGTCGATACCGAGAACCAGCCTCCGCCGTCGGATGTGGCGACGGGTGGAGGGAGGAGGAAGAGGAGGAGGACTAGGAGTAGCAAGAACAAGGAAGAGATCGAGAACCAGAGGATGACTCACATCGCCGTCGAGAGAAATCGCCGGAAACAAATGAATGAGTACCTCGCCGTTCTCCGTTCTCTCATGCCACCTTCTTATGCTCAAAGGGTTAGTCTCTATACACAACAACTATATATGTATATATGTGTGTGTGAGCGCGTGAAATATTTTCTTCACGCGTGAAGAAAATAAACGAAAGGAAAGAAAAAGGCGAAGCCTATGTTCTAGACTTCTAGTTTCATGAGGACATACATAGGCTATATGCATGTATATGTGTATATGTTTAAAACATAAGTTTAATAAAATTGATTGATGAATGAATGAAGGCCGTTATGTTGACAAAATAATTGATACAACGAATGTCGTTATTTTTTTTTTTTTTGCATTATAGAAGATCATGTAGTCACTTTCGATGAAAATTCGGTAGTGGAATTGTGGGAGCATAAATAAAGTGTTGAACATCATTGCACTAAAAAAGGACTATAGATATTATATATGCATGATAAAATTGTGACATAATCTTTAAAGAAAATATTAAAACAAGGGACGAAATAGAAATGTTTGATTGTTTTTGAAAAAGCCTTTTGCAATTTCTATGGGCTTAACCTATGGTTGGTGGTGGTTAAAGGGAGATCAAGCGTCAATAGTAGGCGGAGCCATTAACTACTTAAAGGAGCTTGAGCATCATTTACAATCAATGGAGACTCCGGCAAAGACCACATCCACAGAAGACGCCGGAGCCGCCGCCGGTGACTCGCGCAACACAATCGCCGCCAGCTCATCCGGGGCGCCGTTCTCAGATTTCTTTGCATTTCCTCAATACTCGAGCCGGCCTTCGTCGTCGTCTGTGGCTGAGGGGACGGCGGAGATAGAGGTGACGATGGTGGAGAGCCATGCGAGTGTGAAGATACTTGCGAAGAAGAAACCGAAACAACTTCTTAAATTGGTGGCATCGATACAGAGCCTAAGGCTCACACTTCTTCATCTCAACGTCACCACTCGTGAAAACTCCGTCCTCTATTCCATCAGCCTAAAGGTACATTTTTTTTTCTCACTTTTTTGGTTTTTTTTTTTTGTTTCATATTTTTAGCTTCATAACGAGATTAGAGTTAGACTGTTGAGTGACATATAATACCATATTTAGGGTTTTATATTGTGTTGCAAATCCAAATCAAAGTGGTATTAATGGATCGCTAAGTATAATTGATCACTGTTTTGATTGTTAGTTTTACATCAATGATTCATTGATTCTTCCTCCATCACAAAAGTTTTATTCATCTCACCTGTCTTCTTTTGGTCACATATTTAATTTGTCTCTCCTTTGTACGTCTTGAGATTTATATGTCTGGGCCAAAAAGGTTTTGAAGAACAATAATGAAAATCGTTCTTTTTTTTTCGTTTTTTTTTTTTTGCTTGGTTAGGGGCGGCCTCAATTATTGGGGGGTCAAAATCATCATTTCTTATTTATTAAAAAAATAACAAAATTGAGTATCAAAATAAAGATTCTTGTAAGAATCAGGGACCAAAAAGATGACATATGCCTATACATGTGTGTATGTGTGTTAAATATGTGTACTGTGGAAGTTTTGGTGGTCACAGAACTGTGGATGCACTGTGCACTGCAGAAACGAAATGACGCCACTTGTTTCAGGACACATTCATAAGCTTCTTCCTCGAAATATATACATTTTCTTGTATTATTAATTATCCCTTTAATTCTTCTTACTGTATCAACCCTTTTCATGTAATTTTATTTTAAGTTTTCTTTGATTCTTTTTTTTATTTAAATTACAAATATGGATTGATTCAGGTTGAAGAAGGGAGCCAATTGAATACAGTTGAAGATATTGCAGCAGCTGTGAATCAAATCCTAAGGAGGATTGAAGAAGAGTCATCCTTTAGCTGATATAGTTGATTTTAGTTATGACACATTTAGAGAAACTCTAATTTTTCATGTGTGATCTTTTACTCTCTTTTTTTTCTTTCTCATATTAAAATAAAGAAAAATAAATAATTTTCCGTTGGTCTTTGTGTTTTTTACTGCTTCACTTTTCATGTATGATGATGCTTCATGTGTCCTTTCTATTTATCGTCTCTATTAGCCCATCATTGTGATTCGGCATTAATTTGCTTACATGCGTGGTAAATATGTGTGTAATTGTTTGTAACTAGTAGACCTGCTAACCCCGCGCGGACTAGTATTCCGTTGGTTATATATTTATTTTTTTCGTATTATATATAGTTTCAATAAAATTACGCAATGCAGAATATTTTAATATTTATTTGTCTGTTTATGTATATTTTAAGAATACATTATTTGTCTCAAACATACCGACGAATTAATCCTTGATATTCTTTTACCTTCTTTTGCGTTTTCACATCCATTGGTTACGCGTCATTTTTTCGTGTTGATATCTTATTATCTTATTTGTAATCTGTAGGGTGATAGTTCCTTATCTAGTATTCGAACACCTCTCAGAACCTAGATGATGTCTAACCATAATGGCTTCTCTTTTCTTTCTTTTTGCATGGGGTATATGTTTGTCTTTTTTTGTTTTTTTGTTGAATATATAATCTAATTTATATAGTTAGGTAATAATTATTGTTATTTTATGTGTTTATTTGTATCAATATATTAATATTAATTTTTCTTTGATTTTATTTATCTAATGATAATTTTTTTTCATTTTTTTAACTATTTCACGTTTTTGTGTCAATATAAGATTAACTGCGGAGGATTGCAAGATATAGTTTTTCACTTCTTCATGGCTAGAAATATATTTCATAAAAAAAATTATTGCAAATTTTACTCATACAAATTATATTTTACATTCAAATATTGAAACTGTTTATGTGATTATAGACGTTCTCATGAATTCTCTTTTTATATAAAAAAAACTCATGAATTGTCTCTTGATGGAAAATACTTCTCCATTGAAAACATTTGGATATTATAATTATTATTGTATGGCAATTTAATCAGTTTAAAATGGATCAATTCTATCTTTTTATGCGGATTAAAGATCATTATTAAATACTACACACTTATTGTATTTTATATATAAAAAAGTTGCTAAATCTAAAATTAAAGTAAACATTGATTTTTAATCGAATAGTTTTTTATTATTGTTATCGGAATGTATTATTACTCAAATTCTTTATTCATTTCTCATCAATTTGTTTAACAAATGTATTTTTTTGTTAGTGTTAATCCAGGTTTGGGAACTCGCTATGCGTTAGTCGGGCGGTGGGTCTGGGCCTAGCGATCTATCAAATCTGTTTTGTTAAATATTCCTTGGTGGGAGCCATAATATTGTTTAGATATTTGTTTCGGTAAATATTGTCAACAAAACAACATGGTCAAGTGGTTATATGTGTATGTTTAATACTCTTTTTATCCGAGTTCGAGTCCACCAGATACTATTTTCTCATTTCATTTTTTTCTTAGACTCAAAATAAAGACGCCATGTGGCATTAGGTGGTGCAAATTAAGGAAAGTCACTTTCTAATTATATATAGAGATGGCAAAATGGTAAGTAACTGATTGGATTAAGGACACGAAATAATATATCTATGGGTATTCTCATTATATCAGTGAATCAAAATTTAATTATATATATATATATTGATTTAGAAATATAAGTTTTGAGCAAATTAAGTTTAATGTTTTATAATTTTTTTGCACTTCTCGTTTCCTTTTAGAATAATTTCTGTTACCTACAGTCATTGTTCGAAAACTCATCCGCCTAGCCGAGTATACGTCCGAGAATACTCTAGGCGGTGGAGGAGCGTGGCGAGTTGAGTTATACAGCTATATTATACAGTGACTAGTGTTTTTTCCGTCTAAACTATATAATTGTAAAAAACGACGTATAAATATGACAACTAAATCAATTTAGATCACTTGAATCGATAATTATTTGACAAATTTGTTATATTTTATTCTAAATAACACAATAAAAAGGAAAATTGACTAAAAATATGTAGAAGATGAAGATGAAGTAGTTAGAGTGGTAGAAAAATGAAAAAAAATCACATAGAACACTGATCTCATGATTTTTAATAGTTTTCTAATCATTAAATCATGTTATTCTATTAATATTATTAACTAAAACAAATTTATAAACAAAATTGTAATAAAATATTTTAAAATTACTCCCCGAGTAATCCCCGAATAATATCCGAGTAATTGGTAACTCGCTAGTCTCCTATCGACCATACGTATAGCGCATAGCGAGATCCCGAACAAGGCCTACAGTGATGATTTGTTGAGGAGAATCAAGAATGAGCTAGTATGATCATTGGCTCCAATGACTTCAAGCTTTTTTCATGACAGTTAATATTGTATATACTAAACAAATGGTTTGCAACTTTGCATTCCACTTTAACAAATGTTACGGGAAAATAAACTACGAAGAAAAGAATAAACCAATATATACATATGTACCAACCGAGTCAACCCACACTGCACTCATGAATTTGAATTCACATATATAGTTAAGTTGATTTAAAAGTGAGATTTTTACCAGAAAAAAAGGGAAAAAAATAGTACGTGGGATTCATGGAACAAGACGATGATCATTGTCGTATCATGAAAGACCTATCAAAGATCTTTAAGAATCTATGTTTTTTCACTTTCGGAGTTAAAAACCAAAAGCCAGAAAAAGTTAAAAAAGTAAAGCCTACCGATGTGATCACACAAAATAAAAAATTTATTCCCTCTATTATATAGCTACTGTTCTGTTTTAGCATCTTTTTCATGATTGAGATTTTGAATCACCTACTTTTTCCTTAACTTTGCCTTGAGTAAATATTTGTTTGGATGTGATTGAAAAGGATATATTTCCGATCCGTTAATTAATAGTATGATAGGGGCTGTTATTGGATGATGTATTTTGACTGATTTAGAAATTTGTATAAGAATTACAAATCTAAGCAAAATATACTGATTTCTAAATTTAATATGTGAATTTTAATAAGTACTTACAAATCTGATGGTTTTCCTTCGGATTTTGTTCTTTGTATTTTTAATAATAAAATCCACCCAAATCCACCCAAATTCAGTTTAAAATCAAATCCATTAATGAATCCGTATGATTGAATAACACTTGATTTGAATTAGGATTTATAAATCATATAACCAATAACACTGAATTTTAACATGTATTTTGGAATCATAGAATCAATAACACTGTATTTTAACTTGGATTTTAGAATCATAGAACCAATAACACTGGATTTTGTTCGGATTTATAAATTCATTAAAATACTGAAACCAATAACCCCCACTAAGTGTAAAACAAAACAATTTTTTTTTTCAGATTTAACTGAAAACAAATCTCAACACCATAACCTTTCTCAAATAACTTTAATACACATCATAATAGTTTCTTCACAAGTTCATTACACACAGAGTAACAGGCCTTAGTCCCACCGATAAAGGACGGCTTTTGATATATCCATTATCTGATTGGGTTAAAATAAGCATAGTGTTAGGCTATTTGTGGACTTGGGCTTTTTATGTATATAATAAAGTTGTGGACCCTCTACATTTTACTCTTTAGTTATATTAATTAAAAAATGGCTCGTCTTAAGCTCTTTATTAAAAAATAGATAAAACATGTGATGTACTCCTGTAAGTATATTTTAGATTTTCGAACTAGTATTTTAGATATAGGCTGTAGACATATAGCATTGCAAGAATCATATTATATCGATGTTGAGATACCGAGTATATGGGAAACAATAAACATGAACACACAAAAGAAAACATAGAAAAAAAAAATAGTGTGTTTACACTTAATTGGCTTTTCTATTTGGAGTTACATACACTTAACGCTTCTATCTAGCCTTCTACATTGTTATTTTCTCTCTTCTTCTTCTTTTTTCTTTATATATTCGGAAAAAATGGTTTGGTAGTAGAGGGCTTTCTACAGCGGAAAAACCGAACTCTTGTTTGCATTGAAGCATGATATCGAAGAGCTTCCTGCTAACTTCGACGAAATGTCTGGATGAGTTTTCACTGTATCTTCTCCGTTGGATTCACCAACACCAGAACTTCTCAGTGATTCGACATTGTGGCCATTGTTTTCTTCGGAGCAGCTTGCTTCGTCTCCGATGGGTCTGTTCTCTTTTCCCGTCTCTTGTCCGGGAAGATCTATGCTTTCCTTGTGGGTTTTCGTACACTCATTAGAGTCAATGGAATCTCCTCCATTTGGACCAATACACTCCCCCAAAACCCTAACTTGCTCATTCGTCTCTGTTCCGGATCCATCACCGTCGTTTTCCTCCGAGTTCCGATCAGTCTCGTTCACAACTTCGTAAATATCAATCCTTACGTCAGAACTCGGATCTGTGTAACTGGAACTCAATCTCTCTTTAAAACCCGTTTCACCACTCTCTCTCCCTAAGTCACCTCTGTTCTCCATCTGTCCACGATCTTGATCTTCACCAACTCCATCGTTCTCCGAACGAGATCCTGATCCTCCGGGAGTTACATCGACCGGGACAGAGCACCTTGGAGCGGCGGCACTGATCGCTATACCAGCTCGACACAGAGGACAATTGGTGTGAGACCTAAGCCAAGTGTCAATGCAAGAGATGTGAAAAGCGTGGTTGCATTTGGGCAATAACCTAAGACTTTCGTCTTCTTCGAACTCGCTTAGACAAACAGGACAATCTGTTCTCTCGATCAACCCATCTCCTCTCTTGTAACTGCAGATCGTAATCGAGTTTATGATCGATTGTTGCAGACCTGTTGTTCTGATTAACCAGATTGGATGATCCACTTGGTCTCTGTCTTGAAACTCTTCATCCACCATGTCGTCATCAACATCTCTCTCGGACTGGTATCTTTCGCGGTTGACTCGGTTTACGCTCTCTGTGACGTATTTAGCTACAAGAAAGAATCCGGTGAGAAGGATGGCTAAGACCGCACCTGTAACGGTGATGATGGTTATGGCGTCTATGGAAGACGAAGGGTTTTGAGATGGTTGATAGACGGCTGAGATCGACGGAGATGGAGCTCTGATTGGCTGTGGAGACGACCATGGAGGTAGCTGCGGAGATATGGTGTAGTAATCGGGTTCTTGATAGCAATTGTAAGGACAAATCGGGTCGCAGATTCCTATTGAGCAATCTAATGTCTTGTTTGTCTCTGATGCTAACATAGGAAATAGCTTTCGATGTTTCTTCTTCGCCATTAAAGAACACTCTGAGAAAGGGTTATGTTGCTTGGTGTACAAGAAATCAATATTAAGAGAAATTTGTAAGGGTAAGTGGGTTGAAAACAGAGAAGTGAAATGTTAATTAAATTTAGGTTTTTGACAATGTAGAAGAAGATTTGATTTTATCTTTTGAGTTTCTCTCACATTCAAGAGAAAGAAAGATGAAAATTTCATCTCATCTTAGGTATTGACTTGTTCTGTGCCAAATTGAAGCATCTTCGAATTGTTTAATTGGTGGAGAGTCCTAGTCATGAAAGCCATATTTTACCTTTGAGCTTTTGACTCTTTGGCTTTCGAAAATAAGTAAAGTTTATCCTTCTGTTGGCCTTCGGCAGATTATAATTTAGTAATATTTTGGGACTGCGACGGGGAAAATGTCTGAATTGGTTAGATCTATAGTTGATATATTTATATAAGATAGAGTTAATTAGGTAGATATACATAGAAATTTGTTTAATTAGGTTAGGCAGATAAAAAAATTTTAATTAGGTCACACAGAAAACGGATACGAGGAAAAGACCAAATTGCCAAAGAATTAGATATCAAGATGATATAAGCAGGTTATTAACCGGCTAAATAATTTTAGTATCTCGATCATCTGTTGTTGTTCCACCTTGCTTTTTCCTAAAGAGCTTTTTCTATGAAATACAATCTCCAATCAAGATCATACTCTGATTCGTAAGACGCCTTGGTCTGAGAAAGAGAGAAAGAGTGAGTGAGAGAGATATAGAGAGAGAACGGAGTCAATGGCGATGCTTTTACGAACGGAGTCGACGGCGATGCTTTTGCGAACGGAGTCGCGATTCTCGTAGGGAAGCAACTGGAGAAGAGAATGGAGTTGATGGCGGAGAGTCATTCGTCGGCGAAAGAACTGTCGTTGAGCACTCAAAGTCTTCGATTCAAGAGGACTAGCAAAGGATGAGAGAGAGAAAGACAGATAAAGAGAGAAGGGTATTTTGGTATTAAGAAAATATGTATAGTACCATATCTGTATCACCAATTTCATAAAAAATTTTGTATATGCAATGCAATTTCTCTATAAGATATAAACCACTTTATCTAAATACATGATTTATTTTACATAATTGTTTTTATCATTTTAATCCATGAAAAGTTGTCGTCATAGACTTTTGACTTTGTTATTTGGAAATAAATAAAACAATTTTGTGAAGATAGAGAATTTCGGATCTTCTATATCCCTTTATATCTTCTAACTAGGCTTGAGCAAAAAAACCGAACCCGAAAAACCGAACCGAACCCGAACCGAAAAAGTAGAACCGAACCCGAACCGAAATTCGTAAAATACCCGAACGGATCCTAAATTTCAATATCTGAAAACTCGAACCCGAACCGAAAAAGTAGAACCGAACCCGAACCGGGAACCGAATGGGTACCCGAAATAACCGAAATACAATTATATACCTAAAATATTAATAATATTTAGATTTGATATAGCTTATGTATCCTAAATTATAATTATAAATCCAAATATATGAATTACTTTTAGATAAAAATAACTAAAATATCAAAAATAAATAGAATATATGAAATTTTTAGTTATATTTGTCAAATTTAATTGATTTATATTTAAATTTAACTAATTTTTATTTTCTTTTTATAAATGTTCGGGTACCCGACCCGAACCCGAATAGAACCGAACCGAACCCGAACCCGAACCGAAATTCTAAAATACCCGAATGGGTCCTAAATTTTCAAACCCGAAACCCGAAACCCGAATGGACCTGACCCGAACCCGAACGGGTACCCGAACGCCCAGGCCTACTTCTAACAATTTTGTACACTTTATATCCCTTCTCAGCCTCTTTTTGTGTAATAAATTTTATTTTCAGGAAGCTTTTTATATTTTTTTAAACAATTTCAAACTCTTGACAAGTTTCATGGGCCTAAATTGAATCCATTCTCACAGTTTAAACAGGCCTATAGTCTATTACTGTGTGCTGTAAAAGAAGAACGAAAAGCAGGCCTATAGTCTACAAATATAAAAATTATTTTGAGTTTTCTGGCAAAAGCCGAAGACAAATCATGAATCATGGTCTGGTTGATGATATATTGCTTTAGTGTGGGGAGTCTGATGACCAGTGGTATTAGTTGCAGGGTCTCTATCATATCAGATCCATGCTTTGTCTTGCAGCTTTCCGTGAGATTAGTTTCGTTTTTCAAACAAACTACCACCTTTTTAGTAACTTAGATTTTAAATTTAGTATGACTGAAGCATTATTAAACATTTTTTCAACAAAAGTACATATTTTGCATAGAACTGATCTTGAAAGGAGACACCTCCTTTGTTTCTTTGTCATAGTAATTGAATGTTAGTAGTTACACGATAAGAAATTAGTAGAGCAAGCGTTCTAAATACATCGAGCTCTAGGACTCGAAGACATGGTCACGTATCCATTTTCATTTGTTAGTGTTTTAAAGTTAATCAAAGTAATATAATTACGTCACGTACTCGATTTCAGTTGTTGCAAAGCCTCGGTGATTGCTCGTTAAGAAAAGTTAGTTCATCTTTCTTTTGGTTTGGTCAATTGTATTGAATCATTAAAGGGATTTTGATGACACGTCGTGACTACTTTGGTTTCCATCATCATTTATCTTTTTACAAAGAACCCTTGAGTGTGACTTTATGATCTGTCACCAAACCCCACGACCCCATATTCTTGAGGTGTAGCAATATCTGCTTGGTTGATGAGTATGTTTAAAGCTAGAGGAGAGGAGGAACAAGTCTTTATCCCAAAATATGAAAAAGATTTCAAAACTGAAATGATGAGAACATTTGTTGGAGGGCAAGTGGACCTAACTCTCTACTAACTCGAACATACCTTTTTGGTTCCATTCTCTCTATAAGTTTGCTCACAACTCACAAGGATTTTCCTTAGTCACATCACATTTCTTAATTTAATATAGTGTTACACTCATACACAAAAATGGCAAACTTGAGTACACTTGTTAATTGCCTTGCCATCATCTTCTTCAGTGTCGTCGGATCTGCCTCCTCTGCCACTCATTCTGTCGAATGGTCGCTCGGGAAGGACTATAGCTCCTTGGCTACCGGTAAACCCTATGCCGTTGGCGACACGATCGGTATATATATAGCCTCTCTTATGCATATTATGTGCTTGTGTCAAACGCTAATATATGCATTTGCATTTACATGTGAAATTATCATACTAAGAGGATAAAACGTATTTTGGTTTCTTGATGTTCGTCTCTTCCGCGATCTAAAATCCGTTTGCATTTACAATTAATAAATAAAATAAAATAAAATAAAATAATTAAAATTGATGAAAATATTAAAATTGTGTTTGATTTGGAAAAGTTTACCTTGCAAACGAAAACAAAAATAACAATGGAGAACATATGTGTATAGTGGTAATATATGTATGTGCGCATTGTGTTGCATATAGTGTTCAATTACGGTGCGGGTCACACGGTGGACGAAGTGAGTGAAAGTGACTACAAAAGTTGCACACTGGGGAACTCAATTTCTTCGGACAGTAGCGGAACCACAAGCATAGCTCTCAAGAAATCTGGATCTCACTACTTCATTTGCGCTATCCCTGGCCACTGCACCGGCGGCATGAAGCTCTCTGTAACCGTAGGTGCATCGGCGTCGTCTTCAAGCGGTGGTGGGGACAGTACCACCGCCAAAACTACGCCTTCTCCAACCGTAGAAGGCGGAAAGGCTGCTCCTACTGCTTCTGCCACTGCTGTATTGAAGCCGTTTGAGGCTTTGGTTGTGACTATTGTTGCCTTATTATATGCTTTGGCTCTTTCTTAAGTGATTTGGTGAGGTTTGACTCGTTTGAAAGTCCAGGCTAGAGGCAGTGCTATTAGCCCTATTATTATTATATGCTTCTTGTTGTGATTTAATTATTCTATGATATTTTTCCTCTGTTTCGTATTTACATATTTCTCTCACGATTATATTTCTTTATTGCTATGAGCCTTTACTGAAAAGGTAATCAAAACACATTTTGTAATCAAAGGGAATGTGAAAAATATTTTGGTTTGACTGTAAAAGAGTTTTGCTTCATGTCTCTTCTTGCTGGTGTTTGCTTGCATAGCTACCAACAGGTTCGTCCGTGTAGTTGGGTTTCAAATTAATAGTACAGATGGGTTTAATTAGGTTTTGTTAATTACGCGGGTTCCAGCTAGCATTAACAATCCCGGTTTAGGTCTCGTACATGATCTTAGAGATGGTGTCTCCAGTCACACATTCAGTTGGAAACTGCGTGAAGCGTGTGGTGGTAATTACATCATCCATTATTTTCTTCCAGACTCCAGTCTCGCCTCTTAATTCCATAGGTAACTAACTTAACAAACGAAATAGCATATTATATGAGTTTTTCGTTCATTGAACACCGTCTCTTAACACAACAGGTACCGCGACAGCACTAGCTGGAGTTTACTTGTACACCAGAGCCAAGAGGGTTAAAGCCGCCAAACCAAACCCAAAAACTTCTTGAAGGCTTTTTTATTTTTTTGGTTGATTGAATCTCTTGCAGTTGTACCATGTATATATGAAATTGTAGAAGCTCTTTAATTTGCATTTCACCATATTTCGATTTGTTTACTACCTGCAGTAATTAATTAACAAGAATAGCAATACCTTTTGTCCAATCATACATTTGGTTTAAGTATTTAACTAACCCTTTTTAATATCATAAATCATAAATATTATATAAAAAATGAAAAGAGTAATAAAATCTGAAAATATACAACGGGCCATGAATAGAGAGTCCATAAAAGGCCCAAAAGAGAAGAAGGCGGCTCGTTTAAGGGTCTATGATCTTTTTGAAAAACAAAGGGAATATTGGATCTTTCGTTATTTAAATCGTGTATCTCCGTCACTTGTAGTGATTTATCATGCAATAAATGACTAAAAAAAGATTCACGGGAACGTATTTATAGCTTATACGTTAGTAAGCGTAGTATAAATGTTATGAAAATTCAAATCGAACTTATGAAAACATTTAGGCGAAGAATATATAAAAGTAGGTGTAGGCATTCGTTTTCTTCAGTTCAATTTGGTTTAATCCAACTTTATTTCGAATTTCAGTAAATTGTCCTATGCAAAAGCAAATTGTAGTTTGGTTCAGATATTTTAAGGTTCAAAAGTTTTTGCACTCTACAGAAGAAGTTTCATTCTGTTATCTTTCAAAAAAAAAAAAAAAAGTTTCATTCTGTTCCAATTCCGATTATTTTATGATTAAGAATGGCGACACTCGCAAGATACACAAGTCAGTGATTATTTGTGAAATGGCCCAATATATTCCCGGTTACGTAGTTAAAGCCCAGGCAGTGAACTGATACATCAGCGGGTCATGCATACTCTGGGTCTGGTGGTTTAAGCGCCTGAGATAGTATTTGTTTATAATGGGCTTGGGATATGGGCTTTAACACTTACCCGCAATTGTAAACTTTAATAATTACCACATTACACGCAATTATTTTTTGGAGACAAAGTGTGAAACGTTGACATATTTGAAAGAAAATTATACATGGGTTTTGATCACGAACGATCGTCTGAATAATGAAGGAATGACACGTGTCACGAGCGAATGACGCAGTCTCGACACAGCGAATGAGACAGCCAGATGGGCATTGACCTCGAAGCACATTTGAGCTATAAAGGCCCAAGAAAATCGGCCCACCGACTCACCTACTTAGATGGACCTACCGGATTCTTTAATGCATCTAAGCCGTCCATCTAAGAAAATACACTGTAACCACTCCAGATCTCATAACTAAACCAAACACAACTATAGAACAAAAAGTTTGGTCAGAATTAATAATGTTTTGCATCTACTTAAAACCAACTTTTTTCCCATTCACATATACGAACAAAATCTCTACTTATATTAACTATTAATAAATTCGAAACATTTGATGCTGAGTAGCAATCAAATTCGATTATAAACATTTTTATTAGTGTCGTTACTATTGTGTCACTAGTAAATACAAATAAATAATCCTTGTCGTGTGAATTCAAAATACATATGAAAGTAACTAAGTAAGTCTATATGAACTTTAGATGAAAAAACAAAAATGTAAGACGGGAAAAACAAATAAAAATAGTAAAATGTGGGCCCATCCTTACATTGATTTCACTAAAACATCTCTTTCTTTAGTCATTTTTTTTGTTTTCTTTTGCCTCTTTTAAAATGAAAAAAAAGTTAAGAAAGGAAGAGAAGGGTCTCGGAAACATCATGGAAAATCAAAACCAGCTTTGCATTAACTACACAAAGCACCTATAAATACAATCACGAGATGGGAAAACAAAAATCACAAAAAACAAAAAAAAAACACAGAGCTCACGAGATATAATCAATGGCAAACATCTTCCTCATAGCCAGTGGGTCAAGAAAAACAAGAAGAGCAATGAAATCAAAGAACCCTGAAGGAAGGAGATCAAATTCCAATTCCAATTCAGACAATAACTTCTCATGCAAGAAGCACACGAAACATAGACAGTCTCCTGGAATATGTTCCCTATGTCTCACCGAGAGGCTCTCTAAGGTATCTCTAGAGTACTACGACTACACTAAAAACGCAGTTCAAACGGCTTCGTCTTGCTGCTCATCATCATCTTCTTCCACGTCGGTCTCGTCTTGTTACTCCTCTTCGTCGGTCTCTTCTTGTTCGTCTCCATTGCAATATCGGTACAGAGAGAAGAAGAAGGATGGGAAGAAACAAAGCTTTCTATTCAGATTATTGCTCGGATCCATCGTAGATTAGTTCTTTAATTTGTTTACAAAGTTTTTTTTTACTTATACTACTAGTATACTTTCTTTTATGTAATCATTCTTGGTCACTCGGGAATGCAGAGAATCTGCAAAATTGCATGAGATTTTTTATTCCTACAAAATTGTACTGTTTTTTTAATTTTGTTGTAACTCAATAAAGGAAGTGAAATTCATTTACTTTTCATTAATGATGCATCACATTTCACAAGTCTCTTGTCGTAAATTATGTCGGTGGTGATCTATATATATATAATGCATATAATTTGTTCAAAAAATTACAATACATTTTTAGTGGTTAAAAATGAATTTTCAATTTTGTCAAATTTAAATTCAGAAACGTTATTACATCTAGAAAACACAATAATATCATGATAAACTATTCTCGTTGTTTCCTGCCAAAAAAAATTGCGTGGGATAAATACCGTTAATAAAGAAAAATATCTACTGCATGTTGTCACTATCCTTAATATATGAAGATACTATTATTTTTGTAAGAAAATAGTAAATTTAATATCTATATATCACATAGAAATAGAATAAAATCAACAGACAGTCAGACACATCAGTTTAATTTCATAAACTTTAAATTTGAAACTTGAAAAGGATTATTATGAGGTGGGTTTATATAAAGTTAGTTGATTTTAAGAGTTTAAAGATTTGTTAAATTTGTAAAGAGTTTTATTAGAAATTTGTAGATAGTTTTGTATGGTAAAAAAAGTTATAAATATTTCGAAAAAGTTACTAAGTGATATATATAGTATTCTGAAAGTTTCGTTTTATGTGTTAAATTATTTAAAATTTAAGTTCCATTAACATCAGATTTTAATAAAATCATAAAATCAATAATAATAAATTTTGTATGAAATTAGAAAATCATCAAATCAGCAACACTAAGTTTTAGTAGGAAAATCAAAATTCACTAACAAATAACAATAAAATATGAAAATTTTAATAATTACTAAAAAATCAATTCCCACTTACTCCCCATAACAGAATTCTCAAAATATATAAAAAGACCGAATTTTGTACCAATTAACGTTTACTATAATGACTAAAGACACCACACACCACAACAGTTTTCGTAGATAGTGTAATTCAAATGTGATTCCGACATAAGACGGTCAAACAATTGAGCCACACGTTCTTTGTTAATAAAACATCATCAACACGTAGGTAAATGTCAGAGCAACAGTTGCGAAACGCCCAAAATAATTATTTTCACGTTTCATATTCTGGAATGCACATATATAGGATATGTTTAAGAAAAAAGAAATGCACAAATAAATAAATAAATAAGAGCCATGACATGATAGGCTGGCGCATGACTTTTAATCTATTTGCCAGAAAGAACGTACGGTAAGAGGACAAAGACGTGTTGTACTTTCATATCATATGATTCACTTCATATTACATACAGCTGTTCAAATTTTTAATCAAGCCGTACCACTAATGTTTGATGCATACAATCATAAATATTTACAGATAGATGTCTGTCAGTCTGTGTGTTGCGCGTCTTGGAACTTAGAAGATACTATATGATCACCGGTGAAGTCCAGTGAAACTTCTTTGAACATTGGTATATGTATTTTTAAATCGTTGGTATAATCATTGGCTAGTTTTAGTTATGTTAGACTGGAGAACTATAATCCCCATTAAACTATAGTTTCAATGATTAACATTAACAATCAAGTACGTACAAATTCAACAAATTTGGTTTGAGCCAGCCAACCAAACACGTTTAAAAAATATGCATTTATGACAAGTTTAAATGGATCTTCTCAAACCAAATGGAACTCAAAAACGACGACCTACTAATCTATTACCCAGACCAGCCTTGTCTACTATAGTTTCAACATGAGATACATTACTTGTATCTTTGTGAGCTTATATTTAGCTCCATAGGAACCATAAATAGAAACACTTAAAATATTAGCAGAAATAGAGAGTTTAGGTGCAATAGAAAGGAATGCTGTAACCGGGGTGGGTGAACCCTCATAGATATCTGGTGCCCACATATATAGAGCGGAAATATCAATAGGGAGATTATAAAGGATTATTTTTAGTATAATTGAAGTGTTTAAATTGAAAACCTAAAAAATATTTGATTGATAATCTTGAAAAAAAATCCATACTATCAACAAAAATAAGATAGTGTAGATGCATAAATTTTCTATTAATAATATCTATAATTTTCGAAGATATGTATAATTCTACTCACATTACATCAGATCTTTTTTTTTGAACTTTAACATTACATCAGTTCTTGCAAATTTATCTCTTTACTGTCCATTCACCAGTGCTGAAAAGGGGACAGTTGGAGATGGAGTGAATTTCCACCATTACTCAAGGTTTTTTCCTATCTTCCTCTTTCAACTAGATCTATGTTTTTAAACAATGCTTTATGTGTTGCAAATATAACAAAGAATCTGCTCTCATGTCATCGACTATGTGATACTAACTATGTTTTTGTGGAAGTTTTTTAATCAAAAATTTAGGTGAAAATTTTCAACTCGGAGACACTCTTAGTAACCAGAACAATGAAATGGCAAGTATGAGAGGCCAAACTGACAAGTTTTTTTTTTTTTGCTTTCATAGGCTTAGGCATATTTCTCTTCCCATTCTCAATAATATTGTTTCTTCGTTTTCAATTCCAATATCAAATAAAACTTTTGTTTTCCTTGCAATTCATGTGCAATAAAAAAGAGTCACCGACTTCCGTTTTTTGTCTCCTCCATAATATGTCAATGCGCCTCTTTTTTTTTCTTTTTCAGATGTCTAAACTTCTCTAATTGTGTCAACTAGATAGCAATCCGTGCCTTGCGCGGAGTGAAATGTTTATACAAATATTTATTAAATATAATTTTATAATCATTTATATAAATTATGTAATTTCCAAAAGTTCTAAATCTTTTAAAATTTTACATTAGTTAAAGTAAAATAACTAAATCATATATACTATATATATTTGTACACATGATAACTTTGCTAAATCAGTTGTTTTTCTATCATTATTAAGTAAGTAAAAAATTAGGATATATTAATTATTTATATGTGAATTTAATACTAAATTGATATGAATATGCATAAATATAATTACTATATGTTTATTTAGTTAAACGTGCGATTACTTATTTTAATTTTATATTATTAGTTAAGTTTAGAAAATGAGTAATTTATACTTACCATAATTTTATTACTGAATGGTATTAACACAAATCAAATATTTTGATGTTGATTTATTTTAAAAGCCAACAACGACTTTCCATATATGGATAAATTTTAAAATGAATAATAATTTTAAAATATCTTGATTTTAAATTATATGTTTGCTTTGATAATCATTTTTTTTTAAAATAAATAAAAGGAAAAGTAAAATAATTTAAAAATTATTGGTATGATATAATTGAATATCAAATATTTTTTATTTAATTTGATTGATTGATAACTATTTTTAAAATATGTAATAATTTTTTTAGCTTTCATATAAGGAAATAGATATATATATATATACATATATATATATATATATAGACTAATAGTTAATTTTATGGTTTCCTTAGTTTATTTGATTATTAGATCAAATAATGAATGGCATGTCATGTAATTACTCTAGTAATCTAAACCTATTTTCAAAATGAATATAAGAAGCATTGTGGTGATGACACATCATCATGACATACTTGTAATATAATACATGAATGCAGGTTATTTTTTAAAAATGATACTCAAATAATATATAGGAGATGTATAGTTACATATAGTATTTGATAATTGATGATCATCAATACACACATTATATGTGGTTTTTATTCTCTATAATGCAAGCCTGACTTAAAGCGCTTGTAGAGACAAATGCAAACAGAAGATTGTCACTCTCTACTCGAACAATGGAGGAGAATATATTGCCTTGCAAGATTTTCTAACCAACAATTAAATCTCTTACCTCACGACTCCACCCTACACACCGGAAAATAAGGATGATTACACCTCTACGTGAGCGTACATTGTATACCTTGGATCACATCCAATTGTTTGACCTTTTAAGGAAGGAAAAAACGGTCACTAGATTCTCAACATAAGCGAAGTATCGTGTACTTGCAGACACATCATCGAAATTAATGTGTATTAAGTTATCTTATGTAGGAATTGGGCATCTCCTCCTTGACTCAACTAAGCATTTATGTGACAATGTGTCATGTGTGTGCCACATCCGTACTAATCCATTATTTTACTCTTGTATGATACATGTGGTTGTTGGGATATAATCCAAGTTCCACATCGGAAGTTTAGACAGAGAGTGTCTAATATATAAGTAGTGTTCAACTCTGATTAGTATGAAGTTTTTTGGGAAAGAAACCAAAAACAAATCCGTAAATGCTATATTACATGAGTCCAAAGCGGACAATTTCATACTAATAGAAAATTTGGACACCCAAAATTGACATTTTTTACAGTAACCAGATCCAAAGGAAAGATCAATTACATAAAATGCTTTTATAGATTAATACTATAGTTTACAGTTAAGTTAACTGTTGAGTATATATGCAGTTGGGCTCGAAGCCTCGTTATCAAAAAGAAAAATGAACTTATTGGGCATCACTCGGCTGGTTTTTCAACGTCTTAATCCATAATTCAAAATTTAAATCCATAAATTAGTACTCGTTGTCTTTGATATGATTCGGTTATGTCCACTTGGATTCCGTTATAAAGCCACGCGTAAGTAATATAGCTTGCCCGTAAAAAGGAGGTCAATTACTGCCCCTCTGCCCGGGAAAACAATTTCAAATTTCAAAGGAGTAAAGAATCAAACGGTCGTCTAATAATGTTAAAATAACCGTAAGGGGAAAAAAGAGGATCCGATTCTTACCTTAACCACAAATATTCTCTCCTTCTTCACTTCGCCGATTTGAATCTCTTCCCTCTTCATACTCTTCGATTTTTATTTCTTCTCCTCTCTTTCATTTTTTTTTTCTGGGGATATTTGTCGATTTGATTTTAATGGAGGATTGTTGTGATCAATGGCACGGTCCACTTCTCGCAACTGATGCTTCCCCGCGACGCGAAAGCTTCTCTCGCTGTTAGATTTCGATATTTTATCTCCTCGAATCCAAATTCTTTTCGTTTTTCGACAAAGTTTGCTCACTTTCTTAGGATCTTTCTCTCTTCATCAGCAGCTGAAAAAGATATAGTATCGAGCTCAAGGACTCTGACAATGGCAGATCTGGATTCAAATTGCGAATCGAGTAACGGTAAGTCAATTACTACAGAATAGTTTTAATTTTTTCTCTTAATTTACTAAAATCTGGATTTAATTTTAGATGTTCATATGGAAATATCAAGCCCCGGATTGATGGAAACGGAACAATCTAGTGATCCTATAGCGTTGGATGGTACCGAATCAAATCCATTTTTTCTTTTCCGAAATCGATCGACCTCATTCTAAGAGCGGCTTCAATTGTGTTTCAGGAAAGCTCGTGTTAGGGTTTCCTCTAACATCTCCCGATCTAGTTAATTGTGGCGCTTCACCTGATATACCTCGAGGTAGCTATGGAGATTCCCCAGACATTGCTCAGAAACTCAGGTTTTCCACTGAGCTTTCTCTGGAGAACGGAATCGATGGTCCTGCTAACAGAAACGGCCGTAAAACTCAGTCTGTGAAGTTCTCAGCGATCAATCAAACTTTCGGATTTGAGTTGTCTCCTGAGTCTTCCTTTGAGTTACCTTCTCCACCTGGGAACTTTAGGGAGAATACGACTCCTGTCATAAGTATTAACTCGGGTTCGACGAGCGAGGATGTGACCGTGGATGATGTGACTTTCTTGAAAGATGAGTTTTTCAGTGGAGGTGAAACTGTCACGACTGATGCCGTTGTTGGCAACGAAGACGAGCTTTTCTTGTATCAAACAGCTCGGCTTGGTAACTTCGCTTACAAGTTTCAGTCCTTGGATCCTGGTGATTACTTCATCGACCTGCATTTTGCTGAAATCGAGTTCCCTAAAGGTCCCGCGGGAGTTAGAGTTTTCGATATATTTATTCAAGGAGCTAAGGCAAGGAGGCCATCATTGCAATTGAGCTTTTCTTTGTTTTCTTATTCATCACATATCTATCATTTATGATTTGACTGGGATATATTGCAGGTCATATCCGGCCTTGATTTGTTTTCGCAAGTAGGAGCAAATACACCTCTTGTGATAGCTGATCTAAGGATGCTCGTTGGTCTGGAGGGAGAGTTATGTATACGGTTAGAAGGAGTGACAGGAACCGCTATTCTATGTGGCATTTCTATCAGGAAAGAGGCAACGGCTACTTGTATGTTGCTTTCTTCCCTTTTTGTGTCTACGACAATATATTTTTTTTTTTTTCATTTGGTGTTTGGAGACATCAGAGAACTATTTACTTGGTTAATTTAACGTCAATTTTTCTCTTTCAGATGTTGAAGACACTGGAATGCTAGCGGTGAAAGGGAAAACTAACACTGTTCTGTCGCTGCCACCTCAAGTGAGAGATCTTCCACAAGCTTGATATTTCTAGTTTAGTTTTGAGTGTATATAAGTTTTGCAGAATATTAAGATGTCCTACTGTTTTTAGGAAAATGTTGACTACAGGACGGACGAAGAGACCCACGAGATGAGTAATGACTGTGAGCAGCAGAAAAAAGAGATGGCGGACATGAAGAAAATGGTCGACGAACTTAAAAAAGAGAATCAACGAAAGAGTAGAGAATGCGAAGAAGCACTGAATTCTCTCCGTGAGCTTCAAAATGAGCTAATGCGCAAGTCGATGCATGTTGGTTCTTTAGGTATGTACATCTCTCTCCTCTTGCTTACGTCTTTCATTGCGAGCGTGAAAGTTGACGTTTCGGTACTTGTTTATATCTAGCGTTTGCTGTTGAGGGACAAGTGAAAGAAAAGAGCAGATGGTTTTCTTCATTAAGAGATTTGACAAGAAAACTGAAGGTACTTGGAGCAAACTTAAGATACTATCAGCAACTATAAACTCTTATGCCTCAATCTAACGAATTTGGATGAATAGATTATGAAAATGGAGCAAATTAAGCTGTTGGAGGAGGCATCCACATACAAATCGCTAGTCCAAGATATCAACGAGTTCAGTTCTCACATCCACTCCAGAGGTGAGTCTTGGTCTTGCTGTCATTTGGACACACAACTAGCAGTACAAAGATTTTTTAAATCTGTGTCTGTGAATTTGATCCGTTGACATTTTGTTTTCGACAGTAAAGCAGGACGCGGAATTGCATGAAAATCTCAAAGCAAAATTTGTTGAGGGAGAAAAAGAGAGGAAGGAACTATACAACAAGATACTAGAGCTAAAAGGTTTGTATTTATATCAAATATCACTTCTAGAGGGACCTCCTTACAATGACAACAACTTACAGTGATCATTCTCTCCTCCAGGAAACATCAGAGTCTTTTGCAGGTGTCGGCCCCTAAACTTTGAAGAAATTGAAGCAGGAGTACCAATGGGAATTGATGTTGAGTCAACCAAAAATGGAGAGGTCATAGTCATGTCAAATGGGTTTCCCAAAAAAAGCTTCAAGTTCGATTCTGTCTTTGGTCCTAGCGCTTCCCAAGGTGATATTCGGCATCCGTTGTCACCCTTTTGCTACTTGGCTTGCAGGAAACATCATCTCACCACATGTTGGTTCTTGTTTCTTTTTGTAGCTGATGTTTTCGAAGATACTGCACCTTTTGCTACGTCGGTCATTGATGGATACAACGTTTGTATCTTCGCCTATGGCCAGACTGGTACTGGGAAAACTTTTACCATGGAGGGAACTCCAGATAACCGTGGTGTAAATTATAGAACACTGAAAAATCTGTTCGAAATAATGAAAGAACGAGAAAACCGCTACAATTATGAGATCTCGGTCAGTGTATTGGAAGTTTACAACGAGCAAATAAGAGATTTGTTGGTTCCTGCTTCACAAAATGCATCTGCAGCGAAAAGGTACATAAGATTTGTAGATATTTAAGCATGCAAGCTCCATCCTTTTTTTGACTCGTTGATTATAACTTGGTGTTTCAGTAAGGACTAGAAGTACCCTTTTTTTGCTGTTTTTGATTCAGCGAAATGATTTTTGCTAATTTCGACATCCTTTGATTGAAATTCATATCACGGTTCTTTGCAGATTTGAGATAAGGCAAGTGAGTGAAGGAAACCACCACGTACCAGGATTGGTTGAAGCACGCGTGACAAGCATAGAGGAGGTTTGGGATGTGTTGAAAACAGGAAGTAATGCAAGGGCTGTTGGGAAAACGACGGCCAATGAGCACAGCAGCCGATCTCACTGGTCCGCACACCTGTTTTGTTGTTCAATTATCCTTTTTCAGCAAATTTGTTCTAGTGATCAGCTATATAAATGTAGTTTCTCTTCTTTGCACAGCATTCACTGCGTGATGGTAAAAGGGGAGAATTTGTTGAATGGAGAATGCACAAAGAGCAAACTATGGTTAGTTGATTTAGCAGGAAGCGAACGGGTTGCAAAGACAGAAGTGCAAGGAGAACGGCTCAAGGAGACCCAAAACATCAACAAATCACTATCTGCTCTTGGTGACGTCATATATGCTCTTGCCAACAAAAGCTCCCACATTCCTTTCAGGTCAATATGATACACCTTTCTTCCTTGACTTACTGAAGAAGGTTGCTCTACAGTCAACCATTTTTCATCCAACTTGACGCTTGGTTTGCATTTTCTTTGCAGAAATTCAAAGCTCACCCATTTACTTCAGGATTCTCTAGGTACATTTAACTTTACATATGCTACACTTGACTTTTCTGTTATGGAGCTTATGATGAAAATTGACTGGTATTTGACAGGAGGAGATTCGAAGACCCTCATGTTTGTACAAATCAGTCCTAACGAGAAGGACAACAGCGAAACGCTATGCTCATTGAATTTTGCTAGCAGAGTTAGAGGGATAGAGTTGGGGCCTGCAAAGAAGCAGCTAGACAATACTGAACTCTTGAAATACAAGCAAATGGTAAGCTAGCTAGACTAGTGTTGAAATCTCCACATATTTGTTTATCTAATTATTCAAGTGTTTGATCTGTGTTGTGTTAAATTATTTTATCAGGTTGAAAAATGGAAGCAAGATATGAAAGGAAAAGACGAACAGATGAGGAAAATGGAGGAAACAATGTTGGGTTTAGAAGCAAAAGTTAAGGAACGAGACACTAAGAACAAAACTCTTCAAGACAAGGTAATACAATACTCACCATAACCACAAGGAGAACGTTGAGCTATTCATCTTTGCTGAAACCATCACATATCACTTTCTTTGCTAGATTAAAGAGCTTGAATCGCAACTGCTGGTAGAGAGGAAGCTGGCTCGTCAACATGTAGACACCAAGATTGCTGAGCAGCAGACAAAACATCAGAACGAAGATGAAAACAACACATCGAAGAGGCCACCTCTCGCAAACATACTGCTGGGAAGCAACAAGACTTCAAATGAAACAGCATCCTCGAAAGAAATGGTGAATCTAACCCGACCACCACTCTCAGAGAGCACCAGCAGCTACGATCTACCTCCTTTACCCAACGGTGGCGTCAAGTACAACGACCTCATGGAGAAGGAGAACAATCCAGAAATGGCTGACCAATTGCAACTACCCAAGAGAACAGGAAGATTCTCTATTTGTCCAAAACGCGTTCTACCAGTTCCACCTCCAAGAAGGAGTACTCTTGCCCCAATGCCATACCTCCCAATCACATCAACTTCGCCGTTAAGGCCATCACGCCAAGCTACTATTACGAACTCGCCTGATGATAAGAGCGGCACTAACCAAGTGCTCTGCGTCAGCCCTAAGTTGCACAAAAGTAACGGGAAGATGCTGAGCAGCATACTGAGACGAAGCATGCAAAAGAGAATGCAGATGAAATCTACCCCGAGACAGCAACCGCTGAGAAGAGGTGGCATCAATGTCGGGATGGAGAAAGTTAGGTTGTCTATAGGAAACAGAGGAAGATTAGCTCACAGAGTTCTGCTAACCAATGCTCGTAAAGCAGGTCTAAAGGAGACACCACTGAAACAGATGCAGAAGGAGAAAGAGAGATGGATCTGAAACTATTATAACACTGGATTTTTCTTTTAACCTGATGATGACTTAACTTTTTTTCCCCTCCAATTAGATTTCTTGGAGGATGATTGATATTTTATCATCCTCCTGTGTGGGTTTGTGGATTTGATTAATCCTACTGTATAGATGGATTTGGCTTTTGTGAGTTAGTGCATTCTTTTCTGTTTCTAAACATTGGAAACGATTTTCCTGGAATCTAGTTGAAAGATTTGGTTTTCCTTCAAGAACAGAGACTTTCATTGCCATTAAGCCAGTTTTGAAGAGAAGCAACAACAAGTCTAATGTGCAAGAAGTCTAAAAGCTCTGTGTTTATGTTTATCGGGGTATCAAGAGTACTAACAAGTTATAAATTACCTTTACCTCATGAATCTCTATTCTTCTTTGTCTGTTTGACCAAAATCTTTTGTACGAGTTTCTATAATGTATATTTTTTTTTTTTTGTTTCACTTAATTTGATGATGATTAAGAAGGAAATGATGATTATTATTCACCAGAAGGAGACAGCTAAATCCCATATTTTTCTTAGTCTGTCAGATTTAGCTGACGCCTTAGCTATCTGATCCTCCATTAGCCGCTCCACGTCGGGTCCCATATCGTGAACCATTTTAACCGACTCAGAGAGACGGTTGAGCAAATTCACCAGTGCAATCACCTCGTTACGTTGCAGTTGCAGCTGGCAAAAAGATAAGAAAGTATTTCAGATCATCCACACTTATATACAAAACCATTACATATACATGTCAGGAAGAAACTCACAGTTTGGTCACCCTCCTTGTCTTGATTTCCAACAGAGAAGAGGATTTTCAAAGCTGTCCCTAAACCCTGAACCTGAAGTTTCCCCCAAAGCCGGCATTTTTCACAACCTACACAGTCCATCAATGCACTGCAAACACATACATACTTAGCCGTATTACTATTACCACATTCTTCTCTCTGCATTTGCAAAATGAACATAGTACACCACACGATTGTGTCATTTTCAAGAGTTATAAGATCAACCTTATATTTCTGAATTGTTTCTGGATCTGCTGTTTCAATTCCGGTCCACTTTGACCTTGCCACAGCTTAGCTTCATCAAACGGAACAGGACATGCTGTTTGGAGTTTCGGACTATACAACAATTGTTTAATCAAGGACTGTGTTTTCAGATCTTCAGCATGGTTTCCTGTGTCATACTCTGCCTGTTCCAAATATGCTGTTGCCTGAATGAAGAATAAAACGTTGTAAGAGTCAGTCAGTTTGGCACGCCAAAGTTTGCAAAAAAGAAAACCGACTTGCAGAGAAGTTACTCACTTTCGTTACAGCACGTAGCACAAAGAGATACGTGAAGTACATGTTTCTGACACGACCCGGATGTCTCAGAATACGATCATACATCAGCTCGATATTCTGTCCCCACTGCATTTCAACGAAAACATCTCAGCCATGTCTATAATATATTCATGAGTTAATGAACTTGCTCAGAAACACAAACCTGGTTGCGTGACTCATCAAGAAGATAATCACCAGCTATGTGCATCGAAATTGAAGAATGAAGACCGGATATCAGTTTGTACAAGACCTTTTTCTCTGGACATGTTTCCCCAGATGAATCTGCATAAACCATTTAAACACATCACATTACAAGCCTTTGTCCCACAGTACCTATATGATGGCGAAAGGAAAACTCACATTTTGGGCAGTTTTCTGAATATACGGAGTCCCAAATCCTCCTAGCAGAAGTTCCAGTATAACCAGTGTACCTCTCGGGGTTTAGTTGAAGATTTACATAAGTCATCTCACCTGCACATAAGTCAATACCAATCATCATCACATATACATACTTAAAAAAACTAAAAGTTCTGAGACACATTGGCATCAAAAGATTTTGTTAACTACATACCACTATCTGTGTCATCGTCATGCGTCCATGGATTATTAGTTTCGACCCAACCTCTGAATGCTCTATTATCTATAGTACGGTCAACAGCAGCTTGCGGTTTTCCCTCTTGACAAATCAGATTATCGGAAGGAAGACCGGCGATGTTGTATGGCCTTTTAAACGGTTCAGGGAACTCATTCTCCGGACACTCACAGACACTGCAATCACGTAAACGACACATTCCATCGTCGGGCCAGAACGGGCAGTCACACCACAGTTTGACCTGCCGCACATTAGAGAGATCAAAACCATGTCAAATGTTAGCCATTTAGAAGAGTAACATCAAAGACAAGAACATGTAGTGAACTACACCTAAATTCTCAAAAGCAGCATCACTGACCTTAAAGTACCGGAAAAATGGAGTTGTGACGAGATCTTGAAGCAAAGGATTCAAAACCTCACTATTGAGATTGTCCACTGTTTCGTAATCACAGCAACAGTCCTCAACCATACCTTTGTATTTACCAGTTCCCTGTATATCCAAATGGGAAATCAGAAAAGAACAGAATCAAAGCCTGATCAAATGAGTCTTACAACATCGACACATCTTGCATTTAAGAAAAGCACTGGCACATTTCAAGGAAAACAATTCAAACCTTTTGACTCAACAATGTCATAAAAAAAATCAGTTTTTATTATCCTGATGAATCCATCACATCGCAGAGAAAAAGGAAAAAACCAAAGCTTTTGACCATCAGCAAACCAAAACATTCCCTTGCTACAAAACAAACTTCATCAATTCAAACGCCAAAATGTAATAGAGATCCTTTAGTCATATTCCTCGATCAAAATTCAAGCAAAAGATGGAAAATCAATCTAGGAGAGTAGTAAAAAGAACCTGAAGTGAACAGCTGCATGAATTTCGATCGCTGAAGAAGAAACCGACATTAGAAGCGGTCCTAGAGCTAACAGCAACTGCCAATAAGACAACAACCAAAGCCGCCAAAGGCCATCGCCATGTTTTTCTCTTCCTCTGGCTTTCTTCTTCTTTAATTGCTCCTTTTCCCATTTTCGTGACGAAGAAAGAAAGAAAAAAAAACAAAAAGTAAATCAAATTTGGGTCGACAAATCCTTTCACAACAAACACGTTTCTTTGCGTCTTTCGGAAATTCTCAAAACCCCATTGTTGCTGTGTCCGAAGATCGGCTCATATTAAGCAAAAAGTCATGAAAATGAATGCGTTAGTTTCAATGCCGCATTTTTATTTGGTTTTGACATTTCAGCGCGACGCGGGGGTTTGAGTAACACGCGCCACGTTTAGTCGGCGCGTGTTGGAAACATTTATTTCGTTTGTCCCGTGACGTGCTTTAGCCAATAGGATCCATTTGTTCCTCGGAATATAAACATCTTGCCGTTCTAGCACGTCTCAGTCAACGAGTGGTCGTTGACTCAACCCCTTACCTGTCGTTTGTTAGCTTACTAGTATTAGGACCCGTGCCATGCACGGACATCGACTATTGTAAAGTAAAAAATATAATTACACCATATATGTATATCGGCTATTTAAAATCTAAAAATTTGTATATTATAATTGGATAAATAGATGTAAATTTAAACAATTGTTAATACATATATATTTTTTTTTATTACAATTGGTATGCACTTAAATAAAATAAGACGAAAGTAAAATATAGTTTAAAGATAAAGAGCATAATAAACATCTCCAAATAATAACAGTTCTTATTTTAATCGAAATAATATAAATCTAATCATGTTCATAGACATGCATTTACCCACAATTATTATTGTTATAGCAAATATATCTTCGCTAGTATAAATTTTACAAAAATAGTATTAACAAAAATAGTGTTAACAAAAAAAATTGGATATATATAAATGGGTTCTAATTTTTTTTTAATATAATGTTTTATAAACTGTTAATAAAAATTGGATATAAATGCTCTTTTAATAAAAAAATTCAAAATCTTTAGCGTCCTAAAATTTAAATAATTTGTACAAATGATAGTTAATCTAATATATAATCACTTGTAACAATTCACATTTTATATAATTAACCAAATTATAAAAAACATTTGATATATATGACCACTTTTAGGTCAAGTTAATTTGCAAAAATTATCCAATATATATAAGTTTTTTAAAAATTAGAAAATGACATAAAAGATAATTCTCTTACCCAAACATGTAACTATATATAAAAGAACATGGACCAAGTTTGGGTATTATAATACTAAGCCCAATCTTATTGCCAATTAAACATATTTTTAGTGTTTAAAAGTTTTGGTAAAAATGTGTTCAAAAAAATAAAAAAAATAAAAAAAATCTTTTGGTAAAAACAAAGATTTTTATAATGCTGCCTTGTTTTCTCCGACATTATCTTGGTCCACTATCTCTTCTTCTTCGCCTGTCTCTTTCTTATCTGATATCAAAGCAGACGAAATCTTTCGACACTGTCATGTTCTGCATATTACGGTAAACGCAATATGTATTTTCTCGAAGTGTTTCAGAATTGGTGTCACATATTTGCGTTTGGACCTGGTGTCACATATTTAGTTGCTTTTTTTGCCCTTTTCATTGGGCATTTTTTAGATGAAAGATTTGTATTTAACTATATTCGGAAGACGGAATTAATATGCATTCATAAATTTTGTTGAAAACATATTTGTTGGTAAAACCGATGTGATTTTTTTTTCCATTGCTCCGTCCGGAAATGCGTATTCGTTCCATATAGAGTTGCGGTTAAACATTTTTTCTTCTTCGTTAATTGAAATTTTTGATAGCATCGATGAATTCATCAAAGTAGAACCGCGTTCCATAGTGTTTACCTTTATATGATTTTGGATTTTATGCCTGTAACAATGATGACTATTTTTTTAATATCTTTTATGGTTAGCAAGTGTCGGAAATTAACTGCTTGGTCATCCCATATCGATAGTCGAACTATTATCTTCCTGTGGGGAAAACATATGTATGAGCCAGATTCTAAAACATTGTTTGAAAAAATTTCTCTTATGTACCTGTTTAATTGTAAGCCAATAAAAATCCCTGTTTTTTACTTTTCGGTTGGTCAAATTGGTTCCAAGAATTGGACTGATTCTAAATCTCTAAGGAATCACAAATATCTCTTCTTAATTACTCTTAAAGCGAATTGCTTGAGGCGGCTAAATTTCACAAACTGACGCATGTTGTTGAGAACCAATATGTCAATGGGAATCTCAGTTGCATCTCCTCCTTCTCTAACCCATGGATGTGCTGTAACAACGGAAAAAAGTAAAAAAACAATTCTCAAACAAAGACCAGAAGATTAAAACATAATAATGGAAAACAAAAAAGGTGCTCACATAGAGCCTGCGCAGCTGTTAATCGAGCTCTCGGGTCTTTTATTAACAACTTCTTGACAAAATCTTTGGCATTGTTGCTAATGGTTGGCCATGGTTTTCTTCTGAAATCAGGTTTGTTCTTGAAAACCTATACGTACCAAGTTACCAACACATTAAGATTAAAAGACGAAAAGATTTTCAACTTTTTTTCCTTGAGAGAAGCTACACAAACCTCCTTGAAGATACCATCTTCTGTCTTGTCCCAGAAAGGTCGTCTCCCACAGAGAAGAATGTAACTGATAACACCGATACTCCACACATCTGATTCAGGTACTGATCTGCGTTTCAACACTTCAGGTGCTACGCACTCCCTACGATATCATGAAACATCTTCCCTGCATTTACATAACAGTCAGATCCAAGAAATGGAGAAAGGAGATTATATATGTGAAGACAAACCTTGTAACCAAACTAACCTGGTTTTATGAAGTCTGATAAACCAAAATCTGTAGCTTTTAGAGCCGACTCTTCTTCAGTCGATTTGAACAGAAAATTCTGTTTGGTTAAAAAACCAAAGAAGTTGTGAATAAAACGAACAACACATTTTGGAAACTTGATGATGAAGAAATTAATATATTACCTCTGGTTTCATATCCCTGTGTATCAAATCACGCAAATGACACTCAGTTGCAACTTTTAGCATCTGTCTCACTACCACGGCCGCGTCTCTTTCGCTATAACGACTATCTTTCCTGAAACATGGCAACAAAGAAAGCGGCTTTGAGATTAAAAAGTATTAAAACGAAAATGTATCACTCAGATGATATGCGATCCTTACTTTGCTAAGATGCAATCCAGCAATTCACCACCTTCGCATAACCTGATGAAGAACAATATCATCAGAAGACAAACTAATTTAACAACAGAGGAGACAACAACATTTTCCCTTAAGTCTTTCTTGCGTCACAAGAAAGAAGATGATATAGAAGCATTCACTTACTCCATGACTATATAAACAGACTTCTTGTCCTCGAAGGCATTGTAAAACCGAACTACGTTTTCATGACCAGTTAAAGCTTGTAGTATCTTCACCTCTCTCTTCATATCTTCCACAGCTATAGGAATTGTCATCTGCTCACCAAATCAAACCCAATATGTTTAATCCGGTTTATACAAAAAATCTTGGTGAAATTTCGGTTTCCAAAATCCAAACTTTAATCCGATTTTTTCAGGCTAATTAAGGATCTCATGCATAAACAAAAAGTTTGATCAGAAAAAGAGAATCTCCGCAATCAGATTGATTAAATGTTTTACCTTGGCTTTATCGATCTTCTTGACAGCGACACGATCTCCGTTTTTTTGGTCGGTAGCGACATAAGTATAACCGAACTGGCCATGTCCGAGCAAATCCCCGATGGTGTAACGGTTATCGAAATCTTTGGCGTACCCAAAATCGACGCGCTTGCCGTAAGGGATCGTTTCTCCATGCCTCCTCCCGTTATTGTTGCCGGCCTTCTCTCTGGCACTCACGTTAAGATGTGTTTTATGAAAGATCATAAAATTTAGTACGAATTTTTAAATCTAATCAACTTTTCTAATCAACCTCCATGATTCTCAAAAAACCGAAACATGTTCAGTTAAGATGTGTTTATATGTTGATGAGTGCAGTTGATTAGAGAGAAGTGGAGGAGGAAGTTGAGAATCATGGAGGTTGAGAGAGAGATGGTGGAGGTGAAAGTTTTTTTTTTTGGTAAAGTTTTTTTTTTTTGGAACATAACCTCATTCATGGAGGTTGAGAAGATAGTGGAGGTAAGCGTGGTTTTTTTTTTGTCGATAAAAAAATCAGTTTTTTTTAAGCAAAGCTTTAATTTTTTAATAAAATTTTAAACCAAAAAAGAAAATAAATTTTCTGAGGGACAGGTGTCGAGCAAAGAATCATGGGACTGGCTTCCGTTTTATAGGTATTAGATGAGTTAAACTTTCTTATTTACGAACAAAAGAAGTTATTTTTTTGATAAAATCACATCTAATTAACTCATAAAATATTTTATCTAAAAAATAGCTTTCTTTTATATCACTGAGATAACAAAATATAATATCTCTTTCTAATTTCTTTAATATACTTTAATATTATTTTATAAATTTAGGGCAAAAATTTAAATTAACAAAATATGCTAATAAATAAAAAATAAAAATATTAGATCAATTCCAAATATTTTATTTGTCACAAATTGTATTTTATATTATTAATAAAACGTATATAAGATCAAAATATATTTAAAAACATATTAACTTACTCAAAATTTCTGGGATCTTGATCCGGTTAATGCGGGAAGTTGGATAAGAAAATATATCTGTAAGCTAGGACTTCTGGCACAGCCATTTGCGTTCTGTGAAGTCAGCTCCGGCATCATTACGAGCTTTTGGAAGGATAATTGGACTGATTTCGGTCCACTTCTGAAGATAACAGAAGAGGCGGGACCATCAGTCAGAGGGATGCCAGTAAATGCGATCGTCAGAGATGTTCTACACCAGAAAACTTGGTCGGTCAACTGCTCGAGAAGTCGCAACCCGATTATCTATCTTGTGTGGCAGTGCCTACCTAATCCCACACACATCAATGACCCTGAATTAGGTGACATGTATCTTTGGATGCTTCTCCCTTTGAGAAGCTATCTGTTTCACGGACATGGAGCTACCTTCAGGGGCGGAGGGAGTTTACAAGGAGGGGGGTCACATGACCCCCCATGAAATTTTAATTTTTTTTTTTAGTATTAGATTTATAAATTGACACCCATTGAACAAAAAAAATTGACCCCCATACAATGAAAGCCCAATAGTGTATTAACCTAAATACTAATTTAGTTTAATAAAAAATTTTGATATGCAAATAAGCCCATTATACATAAAATAACCCTAAAATTTTAATAATTTTGTTGTTTGTCTTCTTCTAAATTTGTCGTCTTCTTCCAAAACTGTTTCTCTCAAAAATCCATGTTTTAACAATCATCTTGAGGTAAATAATTCTCTGCAATGAAAATTGTGAAGACGGCATTGCGTAATAGGATTGGTGATACATTTTTAAATGATTGTCTTGTTTGTTTTATTGAAAAACAGGTTTTTGATACCGTTACAAACGAAACTGTGATGAAACAGTTCCAAGATATGAGTGAGCGTAGAGTCCATCTTTAACACTGGTGACATTTTTCATGATTTTTAATGAAGTTTTTTGAATTTTTTTATGATAAAATTTTATGACCCCCATAAGCAATTTTTCTGGCTCCGCCACTGGCTACCTTCAACCTCCCCTACCTCCGGTATACTGGTATAAAGCAATGTGGTTTAATGATAGGATTCCGAAACATGTTTTCATTATTTGGGTGGTCGCTAGGGATAGATTACCAACTCGAAATAAGCTTTGAAGGTGGGGTCTCAATGTACCAGAAGTCTGCCTTCTCTGTAACAGCTCCACGGAATCGCGACAGCACTTATTTCTCGACTGCCTGTTTAGTGCTTAAGTATGGTATTTCTCCAAAGCTCATCTTTCTCCTCCACCATAGTTTGAGTTCGATTAAGATGGGTTTCTTGACAAAGACCCAACCAGAAACAGAAAATGTGGCTTTGATTATGAAACTCACTTACCAAGCTTCGAATTATATGTTCTATGGAAAGAAAGAAACTCTCGATTGCACTCAGGCCTCATTAGAACGGTGGGAGCTTTGATATCGGATGTTCAGACCATCGTCAGAGTACGGCTTACTCCTTTATCTCGAGAGCAAGGTGATCTCTCTTTTTCGGTAACTTACCTTTGTACTTCGTTCAAGTTGTTTCAGGTACTGAGTAGTAGTTAACTAGGTGGGAGCTAACTCATTTTTTGTATGGAGAATGAATGTTCTGCAAAATGTAAATCAATGAAGTATGTTAAAAAAAAAAATTATTTAAAGATAGAGTAAAATATATTTATAATTAATAATTTTGATATATATAGCTATTTATATCGAGCTTTAGTTGGTTTATAATAAATATATGAATAAAAAAATTAAGATCTTTGGAACAGTATATGTATTATATTTGTTAAATTATTATAAAACAAACTTCTTTGTGTTAGAAGATATATTTTATTTTCTAAATTTTATAACATCTAAAATATCAAAAGATTTTTTTTTTGTTTTTGGTTTAGGATATATATTTGAAAATTTATTGGTTTTAGATGGATAACCTCTTCATGATCCAAATACATCCAAGTTACAAATAAGTTAGCATAAAATATTACACATAGTAACATACGGTTTATGTAATTTTTGTCAAATTACGATATAACCTTGAAAATTACTGATATAGATTGTTCATTTTTTAAATATCAGAATCGTGTATTTATCTTCGTATCCATAGTAAGCAGTCATTTGTTGATAGTTTATGTTGAGTTAAAAAGTTTGTTAATTGTATGGACAAAATGATCAATGATATATTATGTTGCTAATATTGGTGACACAGAAACCATCCGAGCTAAATATGTGAATCATTTTGGGGTCATTTTGTCTAAAACAAACCTATGTTTCCAAATTTTTTAAAAATTTACTTTTTCTAAAATTAAAAACAATAATTATTTTTAAATTGAGGTTCATAAAAATAATAATTAAATAATCGGTGGATCCCATGAACAGTGGTGATCCCGCCACTAAAAAACTCTAGTTTTCGAACCCCTCTCTCCTCGGGTTCTCCACTTGGCGACCCGTGATTGATTCAATATTATCTTTTTTTCTCTTTTTGCGATTTTTCAAAAAAAATTTAAATTTTTTTTTTTAGAACTCCATGTGGAGTTTGTTGATGTACCTGCTCTAATATTATTAATTTTGAGAAGTTATAAAATGTATACAGTTTTTTAATTTTCAAATTAAGATATATCTTAAACAAAATACTTTATCTCTTAGATATAATTAGCTTGGAAAATAAAATATAAAGAATATAGAAATTTGGATCTTGTTTTAATGTAAAGTTGTGTCTCATAAAACGCTGGTAAAACATAATTTTATTTTATTTATGGATATGAAATCTTGGATATTGTTTTTTTTGTAAAACACCTTTCATTAAACTAATACGGTGGAGAGCCCCAAAAGTGGCCGTTAGCGATAGAGTCAGCCTGATGATTCAGAGCTCAAGATATGAAAGAATGACATGCAAAAGAAAAAGAAAATAGAAGGACTTGGATATTGTTTAAATGTAAATTAAGTTGTGTCTCATATATAAAACGCTGGTAAAACATAATTTGATTTTATTTGTGGAAGTTCAAGTACATGCATGCAGATATTATCTCAACCCATTATTTATTTTGGCCATGGACGAGTCACGAGTCTCAGGCTTTACGTTACATGATTTTTGGCTTGTTGACTAGTAGAGTGGGAACATCCTTAGACCTAACTTCCGAGCACGAGAAGTAGTAGTAGCATTCTCAACCTTGATGAATTTGACGAGTAAGGTCTTTGCCGTATCAGTGGTGAGAACTAGTTGTGGTAGACCTAACAACGGCCCTTGGACGGTTCCAATGATTCCGTCAAAGGTGGTGCTCAACTTGTATAAACGTTTCCTCCAGCAACATCTGTACCTTGCTCAATTTTAAAATAGCTGTTTCCTTCCTGCTGTTTACCACCGATGAGAATCGCAGGCTCATCGGAAGCGGATGGGGATTCATCGACTTCCCATAAATGGGAAAACTCTTTGCAGAGAAAACAGCCGTCGGCCTTGAGTTCGATGTTTACAAACTCCATTGTGTAAACGTTGGTGTCCCCGACAGGCGGCGGGTATGGATATCCGAAGCTAACCGGTAGGCCTGGTACGTCTTGTCGGAGGACTTGGCTGATGCCAAGTGGACAATAGGGATGTTTAACGGGGAGTGAGATAAGACCACCTCCGTTACTCACGGTATTGATCGGTTGGATGAGGTATTGTTCATTCGTTTGAACCGCATTTCCGGCAGTGTCCTTCACGACTTGTCTTTCCCTGGGCGCACACAGCTGCGGCCAATATGAGAGTGATTAGAAAAGAGACCGATGGGAATGATGACATCATTGTGATTATTTTTTTTCTGTTTTTAGGGATCGAAATTTTTTGTTTCTTTCTTGCTTTTGAGTGATTTGATTTGTAGAGAGTATATACATTGGTAACATTGCACCGCTATTTATACGAAATTTATGCGGTTAAATCTATAAAACCGCGTGTGACAGTAAAAATAAAATATTTACCCCTAGAACCCTTTACACTCTATAGTTATCGATTCGAACTTTAATCTTCAGCACGAGGACCATGCAAAATACTCCATGTTAACTAACTTATAAAGGATGATGGGAACAAGACAAGATTTCAAACATAAAGATCTCGATGACTGAACCAACCAATGTACAGATGAATGATGCTCTAGATCATTTTTTCTTTCTTCCCAGAACTTTTTTTCCTGATTATTTAGATCAATGTACTATTTCAACGAAGAAAAAAAAAAAACAATTTCTTGGATATAAACCCAAAATGATTTCCACCCCAACTTCCTTTTTCTTACAAGAAAATATATAAGTGATAAGTCTGGTAAATCAAAATTAAAGAATGGTAAATCAATTCAAAAAAAAATATATATATAGATTTTCAAAACGGCAAAGTGGAAGTAGGGTGGTGTAAAACTTGACAGACCAATAAATTAAAGATGATGCGCTGCACAATCTAAAACGTTGGGACCATATCCCAATTTAAGACAAGTGGAGACTCTAATTAACAAACAAAACAAACAAAACAAAACAAAAAAGACTCAGTTGTCATGAATAATAAGTAGATACACATTATAAAGCTATTTTTAATTCTTAAAAATAGCACATTTTGATGTTTATGTTAAAAAATAAAACATCAAGGTAAAAGTGACAAAATAACATTCATTAGAGAAAAAAACTATTATACTGTTACTTCTCATTAAATCTGAATTCGCATTTCTTATCAATCCCGTAAATCTAACTAAACCCTAAATTCTAAATCTTAAAACCCAAAATATAGACCCTAGCTAATTAATGATTTGTGAACCCAAACTTATTAGTGTAATATATACTTTGAATGATTATTCTAATTTAATATTGTTTGGTTTAAGGACATAATTGTATTTAAACTCTTTAATGAATGTTATTTTTGTCAATTTCACCTTTATATGCTATTTAATTTTTTTTATAAACATCAAAATATGCTATTTGAGGATATTTCTCATTCCAAAATTATTTGTGCTTAAGTTTTACTTTATCACCAAGTAATTTCCTTTCATTATATTCTTATATAAAAGATGTTTTATTAATTAGAATAGACAAACTATTTCTTTTTTTTTCTTCCACAATATCTTATCACCACAAAATCTTAATTGTCTGAGCTAAAAGATAAATAATTTCTAAATTTATAATAAATCACATACTATTCTTAATGTTTATTCAATCCTCATTCAAACCATAAAAATTACCGACTCACGATTTATAAGAATATATCCTATTCTATTGATACTTAATTAAAGTATTATTTATTGATACTAGAACATGCTTATTATCTACTTTGATTTGTAATAATAAATGCCACTTACAATCTCTGAAACTTTGTATTGATAATTAGTGGATGATTGGTTGGATTGTAACCGTAAATTATTTTATGTAGAATTTGGTCTGTAGATATATTTGTTGTAGGTGTATCTTCTGTAGATTTAAATAATAAAATGAGAAAAATAATAAAAAATGAAAGATACTCTTACAAACTCAAAAATAAAGCTTTAGTAGTTAAGGTTCCTATAACCAATTTTTTTTTTTATTTAGGCTTTAGCTTGAGCATGATTGGTAAGTTTTTTTTTTTATAATTCATGGGGAATCCCCGGCCTAAACCGAGACTAATCCCCTGGGAGAAGGAATGCCCACGAATAGACGTCCTTCCCAGTTTTTCAAATGAGCCGTAAGCAAAGGTCCATACTCGTGTGGCCAAATAGAGAAATGTTTAACAATTCCATGCTTGAGGAGAATCATCGATCTCTGGCCTAGATTAACAGGGTAACTCTTCCTCAAGTGGGAACCACTAGACCACCACCACTTGGTTATGATTGGTAAGTTTAAGGGTTGTAAATCAAAATTAAAGCGGTAGATAGCATCTACAGTTTTCCTTTCTCTTTAAAATCACCTCTCTCTAAAAGTTGACTACGAATTAGGTTTTTAAAGGCTTCAGGTTACTTTTGGTCGAGATTGGGTGAATCCGGGTAAAATAGAAAATTTACTTGAAATCTTACAAATCTGTGCAGTTGCATGCGTGTACAGTGCTAATAATCCTGGACTGGGTGATGTGTCCATGCAAATTTCTGCAAATCCCATACAAGTGAAGGAACTGCGCTCTTGTCCATGCACTATGACCATTTAAACTCATGTGAATCTCACATTGGTGTAGGAACTGCGCTCATATAATTGCACTGTGATCATGTGATTGGCTTGTCAAGCTGGCTTTAATCCAATTTCTTTTATATTTATCTTTTTCGCATTTTTCAGTTAAATAGACTTACAGTATACTTCCATCGTGGGGATGGAAGACAGTATCTAACTGATAATTATATTAACAAAAGAAAAAAATATTTAAAGAGGAAGATAGAATACCTAGAAGTCTCTCAAAAGAGAAACTGTAAGATTTTTTTTTTTAAATTATATTACTGATTCGAAAGTCAATACAACATTACAAAATTTAACTGAAATAACGATGCCAATTTTCTGAAAGAGAAGTAAAGGGTAATATAGATTGTAGCTTATTTTGTGACAGGGGGAGAAGTCTAAATTTTACCACCTGCTTGATCTCCTTGATAACCTAGAGGTCCGTGCATGAAGCCTGAGATTTCTTTCCTTCCAAAGCGTATACGAGCACGCTTGGAACAGCATCTTGAAGATGATTAGAAGTTTTGAATCTCTTGAATGGTCTTTGAGCCATCTTACTCCTAAATCGAAGTTACGAGGAGGAGAGAGATTAGCTTTAAGGAAGAAGAAAGACCAAACCTCGAAACTGTATTCACAGTCAAAGAACAAATGCTGCCTTGTTTCATCGTGAAGGTTGCATAAAAGACAGTCCGATGGAACATTGAAACCCCAGCTTAGCATTCTGTCTCGTGTGAGGATTATATTCCTGACAGTAACCCAGGTGAAGAACGCGTGTTTCAGAATTCTGTCTTTAAACCATACCTGCTTGTGCCAGTCCACCCTTTGGCCTTCCGGATGCAAAAGATGCCAAGTATTTGATGAGGAGAAATGATCCGCCGGGGGTTTTTGTCCCAGTTTCCAGAGATATCGGTCATTTACTTCAGACATCCAAATTGCCTCTGGAGAAGGAAGACATCGCTTAATCAGGAAGACACCGCTTAATCAGGGAAACTGTAAGAATTTGTTAGAACTCCTCTTCTGCAATGTGTAATCTATAAATGGTTCATTTTTTTTAATTAATTATATCATTTATTTTCTTCAACATATTAAAGAGCATCTCACCGATATGCATGCTCTTAAAAGACTCCAAAGACATTAAAAACACCAAAAAGATTCAAAGAAAACCAATAAATGATTCAAAATAGGATTTGACAATGGTTAAAGACCCTTAAAAAATGATACATCAGCTGGAAAATTTAGCCAAAAAAGTATGTGAGATAACACCCAATCTCTCTCTCTGTGTAATCTATAAATGGTTCATTTTCTTTTAATTAATTATATTATTTATTTTCTTCAACATATTAAAGAGCATCTCACCGATATGCATGCTCTTAAAAGACTCCAAAGACATTAAAAACACCAAAAAGATTCAAAGAAAACCAATAAATGATTCAAAATAGGATTTGACAATGGTTAAAGACCCTTAAAAAATGATACATCAGCTGGAAAATTTAGCCAAAAAAGTATGTGAGATAACACCCAATCTCTCTCTCTGTGTAATCTATAAATGGTTCATTTTCTTTTAATTAATTATATTATTTATTTTCTTCAACATATTAAAGAGCATCTCACCGACAGACATGCTCTTAAAAGACTCCAAAGACATTAAAAACACCAAACTTTTTTTTAAAAAAACAATAAAGGATTCAAAATAGGATTTGACAATGGTTAAAAACCCTTAAAACATGATACATCAGCTGGAAAATTTAGCCAAAAAAGTATGTGAGATAACAATCAAGTACTCAGTAAATAATCGAGTCAACATATCCAACACCCAACTCAATGATCATAAATCTGATTCAGTAAACTCTATAAACATTGTTCTCCTCACAACAGAAGAGGGCTTGCATATTTTTGCTTAGCTGATAAATTTTGATCTACCTATTTAGATATATTGAACCAGGATAGGACAGATAAATAAAAAAAGTAGACAGAGTAAAAAAGAATGCAGTGGAAAGCTCAATAATATTTGTTTCTGTTTTATATACTCCAAAAGATAAGTGTTTTTTTCTTTCTTCTAGATGGTTGAATCGTCGAAACAATATCGAAAAAGAGAGAGTTTTTAAATTTATTTTAAAAAGTAATAAATTACTTAAATTATGAATGATTCTAAATATCTTCATAGAAAAGAAAAATGAAGTAGTATCATTTAGATTTGATAAAATCCTTCAAATAATCAAATTTTTGTATTTCTTGAACCCCAACGAAACAAATAAGAAGGCAGATTAAAAAACTTGCTTCAATGCATATACATAAAAGCAAAGTAAGATGCAGAACACTCTATTCAATCTTGCTTCCTCAAATAAAATTAAGGTTTCCATTCAAGCAACAAGAATTCAACTGCCACCAACAATGACCTTGGGGAGACACGGTGAGGTTAGGGCACCAATTAAAATTTAGGTTTTTCTTTTAATCTTGTAGTAAATTAGGCTAAATTCCAGTGTGGAGATCATTACTTATAATGCAACGTTTTGGTATATAATATCACCTCTCTTCTATAAATGGTTTACTTATAATCACTTGACATGTCCTTTTTTGGCAGGAACAACCCGCGGATCAAAGCTGTATCGTGGAATTTAATAGCTTAGGACCATAAATAGTACATGATTTTAGGTTTTAATGTAAGGGTCCAAAATTTAGGCCCACTGATTCTTGGCATTGATTTTCTTAATGTGGTCACACTATTGGATACACGATAAAGTGATAAACTACAGACTGGGTGGTTAGAAAGACACTAGGGGATTAAACTTTATACTCTATATATGGTTATCGAACCAAACTTCGATTTTCAGCACGAGGAACATGCAAATGACTCATAGTTATTAGTAACTAACATATAAAGGACGATCAAATCATTCATGGGAAGAAGACAAGATTTCAAGGGAACTAGCGGACAAATGATTATCAACATATTTGATTCTTTCGGGCAACATTGTTACAGTCGGCATAAATTTACAACAATTAAGACTCTACATAACACATACGGCATCAATACACATGTCCCCCTTTTACATCTATTATCCTTGTTCCTACTGATGATAATTCCCATTGTTTTAAATAATAAGTTGTGCTTAACTTGGCTGTAGCGATCGTCTCTCTTTAAAATAAGCTTCTACATAGATATAAAAATATTCATAACCTTTTGTAACTACAACACTTAGCTCCTCTTAATTGTAATGTAATTGGAGGATAGTCCCAATCTTATCATATTGTGGTTATCAGACTCATCGGTTATCACCGTGTCTTCTATGTAAAGAAGACAATTAGCCAATTTACAAAACAGGTTACTAGCTATTTTGGTAACTCTTTACCCGATCCCTTCTTAAATTGTTGGCTTCCGTACTAGAGAGAGAGAGAGAGAGAGAGAGAAAAAAAAAAACACACATAATGAGTTCGACATATAGACGCATATAACCCATAATCTTTGACCATCTGAACGAAATTATTCCTAAAAAAGTTGCCCCTAAACTTACCAGCTCCATGCTTGTTAGTTTCTATTCAAAACTGGCTCTGCACATGAATATGAATACACCCACAAACAGAGGGCATGCTCTTTGATTGTGAGTGCAAAGAAACTTGAACCAATCACGATATGCAATGCAAAATGAAAAATGAAGCGGCTATTACCTTTTATCGGTGATCTCTTCATTGTAAAACCTGCCAATGACACATCAAGTTTAATTGATAGAGTATAAAATATTATCTTTAGCTGCTAAGTTTATAAACACCAATTTTGGCATCACCTTACTCAGCTAGATACTTATTGTATGTTCTGATTTTGCCAAAGTAGTAATACTATTTTGTTACAAATTCATGATTGTTCCAATTTTGTTACAAAAAAAATTATAGTATAGGTATTCAAACGCTGATTTCGTGGACATGTTATCATAGATACAGATTATCTAGGATATTTATGAGGATATTATCAAGAAGCTTTGAAAGATGTGATACCTGGACTTAGTATAATTTACATAGTATCATGGATGTAGTCTTAATAAGCTCTATGAAAACATTAGGAAGTTTCAGAGATTGTAAGTAGGATTTATTATTACAAATCAAAGTAGATAATAAGCATGTTCTAATATCAATAATTAATACTTTAATTAAGTATCAATAGAATAGGATATATTCTTATAAATCATGAGTAGATAATTTTTATGGTTTGAATGAGGTTTGAATAAATATTAAGTAGTATGTGACTAATTATAAATTTAGAAATTCCCTATCATTTACCTGAGATGATTAGGGTTTTGTGCTGATAAGATATTGTAAGAAAAAACAAATAGTGTATCTATTTTATTGAATAAAACATCTTCTATATAAGAATATAACGAAAGGAAATTATTTGGTGACAAAGTAAAACTTAAGCATAAATAATTTTGGAATGAGAAATATTATCAAATAGCACATTTTTATGTTTATAAAAAAATTAAATAGCATATAAGGGTGAAATTGACACAAAAATAGCATTCATTAAATTAAGGGTTTAAATATAATTACAACCTTAAACCAAACAAGATTAGATTAGAATAATCATTTAAAATATATATTACACTAATATGTTTGTGTTCATTAATCATTAATTAGCTAGACTTATATTTTGGGTTTTAGGATTTAGAATTTAGTTTTTAAATTTATGGGATTGATAAGAAACGAGAATTTAAATTTAATGAGAACGAAAAAAGATCTAAAGAATCATTCATCCGTATATTGGTTGGTTCAGTCATCGAGATATTTGTGTTAAAAATCTTGTCTTGTTCCCATCATCCTTTATAAGTTAGTTAACATGGAGTATTTTGCATGTTCCTCGTGCTGAAAATCAAAGTTTGAATCCATGATGTAAGAGTTATTTAGATTTAACCGCAGAATTGTCGTATAAATAGTGCAATGTATCTACTCTCTACAACTCAAATCACTCAAAAAGGAAAAAATAAACAAAAAATCTCAAACCCTAAAAAGAGAAAAATTAATCACAATGATGTCATCATTCCCATCGGTCTCTTTTCTAATGACTCTCATGTTGGCCGCAGCTGTGTTGCGCGCCCACGGAAAAGAAGTCGTGAAGGACACCGCCGGAAATGCAGTTCAAACGAATGAACAATACTTCATCAACCGATCAAATCTAACGGAGGTGGTCTTATCCCACTCCCAGTTAAAGTTCCCCTTTGTCCACTTGGCATCAACCAAGTCCTCCGACAAGATGTACCAGGCCTACCGGTTAGCTTCGGATATCCATACCCGCCGAAGGTCGAGGACACCAACGTTTACACAATGGAGTTTGTAAACATCGAGCTCAAGTCGTCCGACAACGTCTGGCCGGTCTGCAAAGGGGTTTCCAATTTATGGGAAGTCGATGAATCCCCATCCGCTTCCGCTGAGCCTGCGATTCTCATCGGTGGTAAACAGCAGGAAGGAAACAGCTATTTTAAAATTGAGAGAGAAGAACACCTAGTTGGAGGAAACGCTTACAAGTTGAGTACCACCTTTGACGGAATCATTGGAACCATCCCAGGGACGTTGTTAGGTGTACCACAACTAGTTCTCACCACTGATACGGCAAAGACCTTACTCGTAAAATTCATCAAGGTTGAGAATGCTACTACTACTTCTCGTGCTGGGAAGTTAGGTCTACGGATGTTCCCATTCTACTAGTCAACAAGCCAAAAATCATGTAACGTAAAGCCTGAGACTCGTCCATGGCCAAAATAAATAATGGGTTGAGATAATTCCTGTATGCATGTACCCGAACTTCCATAAATAAATAAAATAAAATTATGTTTTACCAGCGTTTTATGAGACACAACTTAATTTACATTAAAACAAGATCCGAATTTCTATATTCTTTCTATTTTATTTTCCAAGCATTATTATATCTAAGAGATAAAGTATTTTATTTAAGATATATCTTAATTTGAAAATTAAAAACTGTATACTTTTTTATAACTTCTCAAAATTATTAATATTAGTGTTGTTTTTAATTTTAGAAAAAGTAAGTTTTTTAAAAATATGGAAAACATAGGTTTGTTTTTAGCCCAAAAAAAAAAAGAAAAAGGAAACATAGGTTTGTTCAAGACAAAATGACCCCAAAATGATTCACATATCTCGCTCGGATGGTTTCTGTGTCACTAATGCTAGCAACATAATATATCATTGAATCATTTTGTCCATACAATTACCAAACTTTTTAACTCAACATAAACTCTCAACAAATGACTATTTACTATGGATACGAAGATAAATACATGTTTCTGACATTTAAAAGATGAACAATCTATATCAGTCAGTAACAACTTCATCACATTTTGACTATTTTAGTTATATTAAGTCTCAAAACATCCCACCACGTTCCTTCTTCTTCGTCCAGGATCTTTTCTTTTCCACATTCTATATCTCTCATATTTCGACAAACAAACAGCAGAATAAATATTTTCTTCTTCTTCAATCTCATAACCCTAATTCAGATTCGGGGCTGTATGGAATGCCTCGAGCCAATGTCGAGTTTGATTTCTGAGTCCCAGGATCTCCGGTAATTCTATCTCATTCTTCTATAAAGTTTTGTCAGTTTAAGCTAAGAAGGTTTCCAATTGGAGAAAGAGTGGACACTACAGTAAAGAGGGTAAAATCCGACAAAGGAAGAGAAAGATAGAAAGCAGATTCAAAGGCAAACACAAACGAATACATGGTTAGAGGAAAGGCTTTTGATCAAAGGTAAATGCGCTTCCATTAATTCACCATCCTTGAAATTACTTAAATGAATACTCTGATACTTATTTTTTCTCTATAATTTATGTGTTTCAGATTCCAGTTATTGGTTTATGTATTGTTGTAGTTACGGGGTGGAGAATAAGATGGAGAGTTGAAGACCAAATTTTTTTTTTTTTTTTCAAGTCGAAGATTACTTTTTCAAATTAATTCTACCACTTGAAAATTCTTCCAAAAAAAAAGAAGAGAATGGAAAATGAGTTTTATCAACAACTGAGGTAATAGTAAGTCTATGGGACTATTGTATAAAATATTGGATATTTACAATGGATAACGAATTGGGTTTTCTGCTAAAAAAAACTTCACCTCACTCGATTTTGAAACTTAACCCATCACATTTGGAAAATGCAAATCAATCCCTCACCTCCGAGTCAAACCGCAATATAACTCTCGTCCGTGTATTGATTTTGCAATCAGTATATAGCTATGTATTTATTTCTAAAACTACGTCGTTTTGAATATTCAAAGAACAAAGAAACACAAAATGAAGTTTCGAACTAGCGACCTCTTAAAAAAATCCATATGCACAAATACCGCTGTGCTACAACCATTTTTCTTGTAATAACACACATACATATATATATAAACAAAAAAAAACAAAATATCTTTTAAAAACAAGATAATTAAAAATCTTTCAAAAATAATAATAATGTGTAAATAATAATTATTATTAAACATTAATTATTTAAGATTAATAATAGTTATTATGAGGATTAATATTAGTCTAAATCATATGCCCCTAATTTGTTTTTGGACTAATGTTTTAGCCAATAAACATAAACAATTTTTAATTTTTAAATTATAAAAATAATTATTTTATTATTTGTTTATAAATTAAAAATTAAAATTAAAGATACTATATTTTTATACTATATTTTTTAGCAATATAGTATCTTTAATTTTAATTTAAAATGAAACCATAAAGAAGTTTTAATTTTTAAATTAAAAATATTTATTTTTACTATTTGTTTATAAATTAAAATTTAAATTAAAGATACTATATTTTATAATATATGTTTTAGCCATATAGTATCTTAAATTTTTTTTTGTGCAACGAGTATCTTAAATTTTAAATTTAATTTATAACATATAATAAAAATAATTAAAATTTAATAAACAAAACTTTAGTATCTTAAATTTTAACTTTAATTTATAGCATATAATAAAAATAATTAAAATTTAATAAACAAAACTTGTTTATGTTTATGTGGCTAAAACATTAATCCAAAAACTAATTAGGGACATATGATTTAGATTAGTATTAATCCACATAATAATTATTATTAATCTTTAATAATAATAATTATTTACTTTATATTATTATTTTGAAATATTTTTAATTATCCTTTTAAAAAAAGATATTTCGTTTTTCTTTTGTTTATATATGCATGTATGTGTGTTATTAGAAGAAAAATGGTTGTAACAAAATGATATTTGTACATATGGATTTGTCTACGAGGTCGCTGTTTCGAAACTCTATTTTGTGTTTCTTTGTTTTCCAATGAACATTCAAAATGACGTAGTTTTGAAGATATAACTATATACGGGTTACAAAATAAATTCACGGACCATGGTTATATTGCGGATGTTGTAAATAGATTTAAAACATCCGACCTTTTTGATTTGCATACGAAAGTAAGTAATTTGCCACTTTTCTTTCAGTTAAATAATGGAAACTTTCTAATGATTTAAAGCTTTCAGTCAACCGTGGAAACATCCGACCTTTTCAATTTGAATAGGAACGTGAGTATTTTGAAGTGTTTTTGTTTTTCTCACATGTTTGATCTATTATATTAGGCTGCTGGAATATTTAAATAAGGATGTGTCTTTGGACTTAGAGCACTACAGAATAAGGTTTTACCATCGGCATCTATTAAGGCTTCGTCCAGTGCACCACAGGTTTATTAAGAAATGGAAATAATAACACAAAAACTGGAAACAGGTGAAGAGAATCTAGAACTTCAGAAAATTTTGAAAAAGTGGAGGATATTGTTCAGTCTTTCACATGGCTGAATGTCTAAGATCCCAGCTCCACCTGTAAGTTTCGTCCAATTCCATTTTAATCTACTTGTTTCTTTATCTTTTAGTTTGTATTTTGTTGATTATCTTTGTAAACCAATTTTGTTTTTTGTTCTTTATTTTTGGTTTATATCCTAGAAATTGTTTTCTTTATTTTTGAAATAGTATGTTGTTTTAAATTGACAGAAAAAGTTGTGGGCAGAACAAAAAAGAGATATAGAGAATCATTAATTCCATAATGCTTATGCATTGGCTGATTCAATCATCCATATCTTTCTGTTTGAAATCTTGTCTCGTTTCCATGCATTAACTATTCAATCAATCAACCTTTATAAGTTAGTTAACAATTTAGCATGGACTATTTTGCATGTAACTCGTGCTTTCACTCTGCGCCCATGCAACTTTACAGATTTGCAAAATGTTAAGTCCATTTCTCTTCTTTTGTTTTTACCCGGATTCACTCAATCTCGACTAAAAGCAACTTGAAACCTATAAATACCTAATTTGTAAGCAACATCGTGTTGAGAAGTTATATAGGTCTAAGGATGTTAAAATAAACCTAGTTTAAATTCCAATCAAATTTCTCATACTTTATCAAATATATATATAATTATAATAGTTTCTGCCTTTGGAGTATCGATATTGTATAAAATGATATATATGAAATGCCAATTAAAAAAAAATTATAAGAAGCTTTTACAAATGTTAAATCCAATAAGGGAGGATTTATAAAAAAAAAAGAAAAAAAAATTCCTCTCAAATCATTGATCCAATAAGCCCTCCTAAGTGAATTTCCCCCAAGTTTAAAATCACATGATATATCCTATAATAATATAAGAAAAAATATATAACTTATTTTTTTATTGTAAAATTAATGTTTATTTTTAACTTAGATCCAAGAAATGGAATGATTTCTAGGCATTGATTTATCTAACACATAATTTCCATGAAGGTTTCTTAATTATCGTTTAACTGGCATTGTTTGGATGATTAGATCCCTCCTGAATCGTCTATTTTCACAAGCGACGGTATCCAGAAGCTGCAAGCATAAGCATCCACTCAAAACCAAAATAATTGATTGAGTAGCTTTTGACTTTCGAGCAGATCTTGTGTCCGAATCAGTGGGGATTTAGGCCTATCTTACTAGAAGTCAGGGACATATACCTTGTTCGAGGCCTAAAAAAAGGTGAGTAGAGAGATATTATTTGTACGTACATATCTTATTAGAAACTTATTTGTTCGACATCTCGTTGACATACATCGAAGTTCGAACATCAACTAGTATACAATATGCAAAATTAATAAAGAGTTTTTAAAAAAGCTGTATGACAGAATCTTAATTTTTACTTTGTTGTCGTTTGGTAATGGAAATCTTGAAACTCATATACAAGTGTGTGACAGATATAATGAATTAATGTGATTAAATATTTTTATCACATAAGTATATATATGTTGCAACTTACAAGTAAATTCCGTCCTCGTAAGGCGAGATATACCCTCCTGGGAAGTCGATGGATTTTGTCGAGACTAAAATCAGACCATATTCAGTCCCTCGCGATTCCTTCATATCCAAGAAAATCAAGTTTCTTGGTCTCTACGATACCCCTTTTTAGCTCTTATCACTAGTCATTAACTCCACCAAATTCGAGACCAGACTTCACTAGTCATTAACTCCATTATCTATGTAAATCCAAATTCGAGACCAGACGGGTATATATATAGCTATATCCTCATAGCTACAATCCGACATATAAATTCAAGTCCCATGGCTGAATTTCTCGCAAAGAAAAACCCTAATTCCAAAACGAGGATTAGCTTCACAACCAAATGCTCTTCGTTGGTGAAACAGCATCGCGCCCGTCTCTATATTCTCCGCCGTTGCGCCACCATGCTCCTCCGCTCCTACATTGATCACGACGACGACTAAATTATCAATATACATACATATGACCTTAATATATATAATTATGAGTTATATATATGGCTATATCTTTAGTTATGTTTGTCCTATATTCATCTTTTTGGTTGACCTTCATACACATCTAGATCCCTCAGCATGAATTAGGATGTTGGCTACCGGTTGCTTGCTTCACAAGGGACTTAGAGAAAAAAACGTTTTATTGGAGATTTCATTTCAATCAATATATATAGTATGTTCCAACCGACATGGTTGACATTTTCTTCGGCTGGCCATATTTTAAGAAGATCGTGAAGACAGAGAGTATAAAGAGAGTTTCTTGTTAATCTTGATCTAAACCAGATTAGATCTTTTTGGTCTCTAGCTCCCTCTGTATCATGTTCTTCAAGTTTTATTTCTCCCTGCTAATTTTAAATTAGTTGACTTGTAATAGTTACAAGGATGTAACCTAACCAATTAGATATTCCACAAATGTAGCTTTTGGCCAATTGATCTACAATTGTCAAAAAAATCACAAAAGTGACGCTTTTGTAAGAAAAAAGAGTTATGGCCTCAACTGTAAAAATAATTTTTTTTTCAAATATGAAAAGAGAAAAGCTTACCTAACGAATTACTTTCTCAAGGGATGCTAGTTGCAGCACCTTCTCAATAACTTCGAAAACGACAACGTTTTAGCTCCTTAACACATCCATTTACCTTAAAAAGTCCAAATTAGCAGCCTTAAGCCTTTATTCATTCATTTGACAAAAAAAATTCGGAACTTATCGCCAAACCTCTGTTTCTCTCCGTCTCTCTCCGTCTCTCTGTCTCTGCGTCCTCCATTGATGTTTAGGTATGTCTCAGCTTCTTATCTCTTTTTTTTTTCGGTTACTATATATGCACACCAAGCATACGTTTAAATGCCGCTTAGAAATCCGATTTTACAATCGTTTAAGAGACACAACACACATATTATATGTATTTATATTGTAAAAGGCCAAGTGGTTAGATTTTGTTCTTTTGCATGATCTTACGGTTCTTACCGGTCCAACTCAAAGCATATATATGTTATGTCTGTTAGACGATTAATATATATAGAAGATAAGCTATCTCCAAATCTATATGTGTATAACAGGTGTACGGAATTTTAAATACTAATTGTTACAAGAGATAATTGCAGTATAGGTGACTTTTTATGTTTCTATTATCAGAAAAAAGTACCTACATGTTATTGGTGACTTATGCACAGATTTCGAAAATTTTATCTCACAATTGCCCCTTATCTCAATGTACAACACTAATGAACTCCATGGACAACCACATCGTATTCCATGTACAACCACAAATACATGCCCCAAACACTAATGAACTCCATGTACAACCACAAATACATGCCCCAAACAATGCCGAGAGTCATGGTCGAACAATGTTTATTAAATGAAAAGCTTTATTCTTCTCACTTCTCATATAGACTTATCGTGGTCCAACACAAAGAATACAACCATATAATTAACCATACATATTTATCGTGGTCGAACACGTAAAATTATAAATACATCAAAACTCCCTGAGAGAGACATGCATTCGTCTTCCACGATAACGTCTCATATTTAGTGTTACAACCACACACATATCTTACAATGTACATCCACACTTGAACTTCAGATGTTCAAATGTTCATCCACACTTGTACTTCAGATGCTGAGGGTTTAAACCGTCAATTCGCCTATAAAAAGTACATCAAGCACACAAGGTCACTTTTTTTGCACACAAACTTTGAGAAGTCACTTTTATGGTTAACCTCTCTTGTTACAAAGTCAAACGTTTTGTCTCCCTTGATTTTTGAGGAGAGCACCTATTTCGGGCGTCAGAAAATTTATACTAACATAATGCTATTCATACATGTAGTATACCAAAACAAAGCCGCTTTGTCAAAGCGTATGTTATTACCGTTTGACTATATTTTTCTGTCGATTATTTTAAAAACTCCAAGTAGTACTTCTTAAAATATCTGCAAATGGTTGGAAAATTCTGAAAATGGTGACGCTATATTATATTCTAATACTAAATAGCTGGAGCCGGGGGAAAAGAATAGGTGTGTACATATATATAACAAAAGGACAAGAAATGTATTATCTTTCAGTGGAATTGTATGCAGAAAATGGGAATATCCTGATCCAAGTCGTCGAATCGAACTGTTTTACAAAATTATTTATCAATTAACAAAGAAAATTAGAAATAGTTAAACTGTAAACTAAGAAGAAAAAGAGAAGAATTTGTCAGACGAACAAAAAATATAGAGTTTGGAGGCTTTTTTTTTTTTACAAGATAGAGATCATACAGACAAGCCGGTTGGAAAAAAAAAAAAAAAAAAAAAACAGATAAGCCGATGACTGATGTGCTGTGTTCTGAAATGGATACAATTTCTAACTAAGAAAATAGCCAAAAACAAGTTATAAATAAAATAAAAATACAGTAGCTATTGGCTATTCCTCATTCCGTCGTGAGCTGAGAAAACGACAACTTTAATTTTCCTTGATTTTATTTTAAGGTACATGGATATATATAACAAATAGCTTGGACTGAGAATAAATTAAAAGTAGCTATTGGCTATTAAATGCGTCCATGGATTATTAGTTTCGACCCAACCCCTGAATGCTCTATTATCAATAGTACGGTCAACAGCAGCTTGCGGTTTTCCCTCTTGACAAATCAGATTATCGGAAGGAAGACCGGCAATATTATATGGCCTTTTGAACGGTTCAGGGAACTCATTCTCTGGACACTCACAGACACTGCAATCACGTAAACGACACATTCCATCGTCGGGCCAGAACGGGCAGTCACACCACAGTTTGACCTGCCGCACATTAGAGAGATCAAAACCATGTCAAATGTTAGCCATTTAGAAGAGTAACATCAAAAAAAAAGAAGAGTAACATCAAAGATAAGTGTTGGAACCCAATTTTATAAGCCCATTGAGCTGTGTAAAATTTGATTTAATGTGAAGAAAAATTTGTTAATTGGGAAAGGATAAGTCCTAGAGATTGAATCCTCAATATTGGATAAATCTAAACAATAAATATTGTGTCCAAATTATTAGGAAATACTTCCAAATAATTATGTAACATTTCTGTTTCTTTTTTACTTGCGGAAAAAGGAAAATATCTTTATAATTATGGAATATTTCTGTTTCTCTTTTACTTTGAGAAAAAAGAGAATATCATTTTTCGCATAGGTTTAGCTTGCAGATGAAGCTACTCCTCTCATATAAATAGAGGTCTCTTCTCTTCATATAATTCATCCACAAGAATTAGTTGAAAAGTTTTCAGAGCAAATACTAAATTTCAGCAATCTCTCTAGTCTTTTAATATCGTAAGTGTCTCGAGAGTATTTGTAGATTTAAGTTCGCAGATTCTGTTTTGGGTGTTCCAAAACAGTCTCATCACGGTTGTATCCTGGGATTCAGAAATCGCAGCAGAAACCGTCAAATATTACTGGCGATTTATTAAGGAAAGAGATCAAATCTCGACTCCATGTTTCGTCTTATTTCATAAACGTTTGAAGGTCTCATTGTAATACGTTTTCCTTAATCTACTGTTTTATACATCGATATTGTTTCGTGATTTCAATACAGATTTTCACGGTCTAACAACAAGAACATGTAGTGAACTACAACTAAATTCTCTAAAGCTGCATCACTGACCTTAAAGTACCGGAAAAATGGAGTTGTGATGAGATCTTGAAGCAAAGGATTCAAAACCTCACTATTGAGATTGTCCACTGTTTCGTAATCACAACAACAGTCCTCAACCATACCTTTGTATTTACCAGTTCCCTGTATATCCAAATGGGAAATCAGAAAAGAACAGAATCGAAGCCTGATCAAATATGAGTCAACTGAAAGATTGAGTCGTACAACATCGACACATCTTGCATTTAAGAAAAGCACTGGCACATTTCAAGGAAACAATTCAAAGCTTTGACCGTCATCAAAAGATTCAGTTTTTATTATCCTGATGAATCCATCACATAGCAGAGAAAAAGAAAAAAAACAAAGCTTTTGACCATCAGCAAATTAAAACATTCCCTTGCTACAAAACAAACTTCATCAATTCAAATGCCAAAATGTAATAGAGATCCTTTAGTCATATTGTTTGATCAAAATTCAAGCAAAAGATGGAGAATCAATCTAGGAGAGTAGTAAAAAGAACCTGAAGTGAACAGCTGCATGAATTTCGATCGCTGAAGAAGAAACCGACATTAGAAGCGGTCATAGAGCTAACAGCAACTGGCAATAAGACAACAACCAAAGCCGCCAAAGGCCATCCCCATGTTTTTCTCTTCCTCTCGCTTTCTTCTTCTTTAATTGCTCCTTTTCCCATTATCGTGACGAATAAAGGAAGAAAACAAAAACAAAAACAAATTTGGAACGACAAATCGTTTCACAACAAACACGTTTTTTTTGCGTCTTTCGGAAATTCTCAAAACCCCATTGTTGCTGTGTCCGAAGATCGGCTCATATTAAGAAGAAAAAAGTCATGAAAATGAATGTGTTAGTTTCAATGCCGCATTTTTATTTGGTTTTGACATTTCAGCGCGACGCGGGGTTTGGGAACACGCGCCACGTTTAGTCGGCGCGTGTTGGAAACATTTATTTCGTTTGTCTCGTGACGTGCTTTTGCCAATAGGATCCATTTGTTCCTCGGAATATAAACATCTTGCCGTTCTAGCACGTCTCAGTCAAACGAGTGGTCGTTGACTCAACCCCTTACTTGTCGTTTGTTAGCTTATGAGTAAACTTTTTTTTTATGATCCTGGTATCCGGACGCCTCCTTAGGAACTCCGACTAGCGCCCAATGACCGTCCACCGGAAGTAGCCGGGGAGCTCGCCGAGGGTCATCTAGGAGAGCTGGTGAGCCTCATGTTTAGGGATGTTAAATAAAGGTTGGCCCAACTCAGCCTTATATGAGATTAGTTCAGCCCTATTATAACCCTAACCCTTTTTCAGCCCTGTAATTTATATAGGGCTGGGCTAAACTAGGGTTATTTTTTAGCCCAATTTCATTATTAACAAGTGATTATGCATTTTATTATTAAAATGTGATTTTGCACTTTATTCATAAAAATGAGATTATGCATTTTTTTCCAAAAAATATGATTTCACATTTTTCCGTCAAAAACGTGATTTCATATTTTCTAGTCACAAACACGATTCCAAGTTTTCCAGCCGAAAACATGAATCCGAATTTTCACGGGATTCCGAGTTTTCCCGCCAAAACGCGAATCCGAGTTTTCCCGCCAAAACGCGAATCCGAGTTTTCCCGCCAAAACGCGAATTCGAGTTTTCCCGCCAAAACGCGAATCTGAGTTTTCCCGCCAAAAGCGTCAAAAATAGGATTCGGAGTTTTCCCGCCAAAAACAGGATTCCGAGTTTTCCCGCCAAAAACGAGATTCAGAGTTTTCCCGCCAAAAACGAGATTCCGAGTTTTTCCGCCAGAAACAAGATTCCGAGTTTTCCCGCCAAAAACGAGATTCCGAGTTTTCCCGCCAAAAACGGGATTCCGAGTTTTCTCGCTAAAAAACGGGATTCCGAGTTTTCCCGCCAAAAACAGGATTCCGAGTTTTTCCGCCAAAAACGAGATTCAGAGTTTTCCCTCCAAAACGCCAATCCGAGTTCTAACTCTGTTCTATTTTGAACTCGGGCCAAAGATAATCCGAGTTACTATTTTAACCCTGTTCTAAAATTCAGGGTTTTGAGCCCTAAATTTTGACATAGGGCTGGGCTAACCCTATTAAGTTGAGCTCATTATAACATCCCTACTCATGTTATAGCACAAGTGGTCACGTGCAGTTGGAAGTGTCCGTATGGCCCGTAGGTGCCTCAAGAGCAACATCCGCTAGAAGGTCCCCTCGAACACGTCACCTCCAAAAGGAAACTACCTGAAAACAAGCTTGTGTAAGACCACTAGAACACTAACGCGCGGTTAAAAAACTTTCTTATTTACTAACAAAATATTTTTTTTTTATTTAATAAAGAATCACATCTAATTAATTCCTAAAACATTTTATCTAAAAAAATAGCTTTTATTACTGTGATAACAAAATCTAATATCTCTTTCTAATTATCTTTAATATATTTTAACATTATTTTATAAATTTAAGGCGAAAATTAAAATTAAAAAATTGCTAATAAATAAAAAAATACAATTCTATCAATTCCAAAATTTTATTTTCTGTCACAAATTTTATTTTTTGAAATGATATTATAAAAAAATATTATTAATAAAACGTATAGGATCGAAAAAGTATATTTAAAAACATAGTAACTTACTCACAATTTCTGGAATCTTGATCCGACTAATGTAGGAAGTTGGATATGGAAAACATCTATAAGCTAGACTTCTAGCGCAGCCGTTTGTGTTCTGTGAAGTCGGTTCGAGCATCACTGCGAGCTTTTGGAAGGACAATTAGACTGATCTCGTCTCGGTCCGCTTCTGGAGATAACAGGAGAGGCGGGACCATCAGTCATGCAAGGGGCTGACGGTAAATGCGTCGTAAGAGATACTCTACACCATGGAGTCAGTCAACTGCTCGAGAAGTTGCAACTCGATTATCTCTCACTACAGGAAAACATGTTCATTGTGACAACTATTTTAGTAACAATATATACATATTTGGTCACATTTTCTATTGTGACTAATGTGTGACAAATTATAATAAGTCACAATATGATCGTCGTAAATGTAGTTTGGTATCAAATCCGTCACGGTTATAGTGACGATCTGATATTGTCACAAATACGCCACAAAATTGTGACAAAAAAATTAGTCACAGATTCGTTACAGTTTGTTACCAAATTTCTGTAACCAATTAGTAACAGAATTCGACCAAAATAATGTCACAAATTTGTCACTATTAGCAACCAAAATAATATCACAAATCTGTCACAATTGACGACCAAAATATAGTCATAAGATTGTCACAAACTCCATTTTTGTGACTAATTTGAATTCATTTCCATTTTACAAAAAGAAAAATATGTAATATTACATTGGAACGTTAAAAAATTGCTGAATTATCATTAATACCACATAGAGAAATTACCATCGGAAACAAAGAACAAAGCTGGCTCACAAAGATAATCAATGGTTCGCTTCTTGGAGCATCAAGTTCAGATAAATCAGATTCTGAGTCTTCAGTAGATCAATGCCTTCTGGAAGTTTAGCATCTTTCTGACGCTGAACAGCAGCTCCCAAGTTAGCAAGGAGTTTGTTAGTCTCCTCGAGAAGAGTGGTAAGTCTTTCATTTTTACTCTCCTTTACTAATTTCATGTACGCCTCTTGATCATCGGATTTAAGGGCCATTAGCCTCAAATAGCTGGGTACTGACATCAGTACAGTTCATACGAAGCCAGAACTCCGAGCTCACCTCAGTTCGAACTTTGCCTTGCAATTCTCGTAGCTGGACACACCAAGGTGAAAGTGTCAATGTCAAATGTATCACAAGTCAAACAACGTAACATAATAACAAAAGAGAACATGTGGCGGCGATGGTACCTTTAGACCGTAAAGCTCGAGTAAGCATTTTCCTTGCAAGTCGTCACCTCTGGTGGAAGGTAATTCTGATATAAACACAAGACACCAACATCAGGAGCTGCATTCCTCTCGAACAGTATACGATTTTATTGTCCAAAAAAGATATTTCATAAAGGGTTTTCTGTAACAAGAAAACAACAACTTGCGATAATATAAGTAAATTAGGAGAATGGAACTAGATTTATGACCTTCGAGTTCAGATAAGCGGCGTAGAATATGAGTCTTATTCCGGTTATCCTGTAGTTCTGCCAACCGAGTGCCTGATTCAAAGTTTGTTCGCTGCTTCGAAAGTTCATCCTCGAACTCGCTCATCAAATCACTTCCAAAAGGAGTAAAATTATTCCCCTGGCAAAACAAAGACCAATCACAGATTAAAGCAAAAACTTTTAGAACGAAATGCAAAAACAAAGCCACACTGCAGATTTCTAATTTCTCCACAAACAGATCACAAAATCAAGTAAGCCCCAAACAAAGCAAAACAAAAAAAAAGAAGAGGAAGAAGAAAAGGGTTAAACACAAAAATCTAGGGTGAGGAAGCTCGAGAGGGAGAGAGAGAATTGCATGGCTTACAGGCGGAGAAGGAGGCGGCGGAGAGAGCGAAGGAGAGGCGCCATGGTAGATTGAAGAAACGGCGGCGAAGAGGTGAGGAGGCAAAGGGAGGTTGCGAGAGATGTAATTGAGAGCACAGACCAGAGACTTGGTCGTCTCAACAAGGTCCTCTCGAGAATTGCCGCTGCTGCTCTCAGCTACCTGCTGTGCCACCATGACGGGAACTTGTTAATTTTGTTTCCTCTGTTTTTCAGGCTAAAGATCCGCGTAATCAGATAGGAACTAGCACTGGCTCGAGATATTCTATATTGAATTAGAGTTTTGAAATCGAAGAAGAGTATATACCTTTCATATGCAGTTTTAAATCGATTGGGAGATTTTCTACTGTTTGTTTGGCAAATCTAAGCAATTGAAGAGAAAAGATCGTAGATGAAGAAGAAGGGATCATGTGCTGTTTCGAGAAAACCGTCCATACGGTTTTTTTTTTTTTCTTTTTCATGTAAGCATAACAATTTTGTTTTAATTGATTTTTTTTCCTTAAATTTTGTAAACATAGTTTTTACATAGTTTTGGTTTTTATAATTTGGTTTTTGGTTCTAAATTCTTTTTTTTTTAGATTTTAGTTTTAAGATTTTCATTTTTTGATTTTTTCTGTAGATTTTGGTTTTTCTAAAAATTTCATTAATAACTTAATTTAATTTTGGTTTTATCTATATGTTTATTTTCTTAAATTTGACTTATAGATTGAGTATTAAAATAAAATAAAGTACTAAAATGATAATTTACAAAATTTAATAATTAATATAAAAAACCAATAATAAGATGTACATGGATTTTTTCGTAAATAAAAACAGTTATTTAAATTTATTGATAAGTGGAGTTTTCAAAAAAGTTTTAAGTAATATTAATTATTTTTTGTAATCTTTATATTACATTTTAGATGTTTAAAAAATTCTTTTTATTGATACTTAATAATTAGGAGTAGTTATTTTTTTCTTAATTTTACTTTATTTGTATTGATTTCAATTATTTAGTTTTGGTTTTTCAATTTTTTAAAAAATGATTTATAAGTTAGGTTTTAATGTTTATAATTAGTAAAATAATAACTCACAAAACTTCATAAATTGTACAAAAATATATTAATAAGAAAATGCACAGAGATTCATTTTTAAACAATTATGCTTTGAACAATAAAATTAATTTAATTGATAAGTTTAGGAAAGCAAATTTGGTTACGTGTTCTATTTGTAATGAATTTTCAAAATTAAGAGCTAAAATCCTCTGATAAATACAAATATTTGGGGTGGAATCCAGCATTCATAAGTCCATAACACATCTACATTTTAATTTATACTTTGATATAATGAGTATAAAACAATGTATTTAATCTACAAGTTTTTATACATAAGTTATTTGATGAGATTATGATTACGGCTAATCCCAGGATAAATTAAAACAATTTAATTGAATTTAGGGAACATAAATATTTAAGCTGGTTAAAAAATATGTAAGATTTATTTTTGTCTTGGAAATAATATTTTGCTAAATATTGATAACATCTAATACTTATAAAACGGAAGTCAGTCCCATGTTTCTTTATTTGACACGTGTCCCTCACATATTTCTTTTTAATTTTTGGTTTAAATTTAATTAAAAATTTCTCTTTTTAGTTAAAAAAAATTTTCTCTCACGCACGAAGTTGAAAAAAAAGAACACGTGTTTTGTTAATTGTATATTTATCATCAAGAAAAAAAAAAAAACAAAATAACCTCAACCTCCACGATCTCCATCTCTACCAACTTCCACCTCCACTATCTCCACCTTCAACCCATCTTCAACCCATCTTCAACCCATCATCAACATATAAAAGATATAAAAACCGAAAATACTCAGTTGGGCTTGACAAGAATTACGAGAAGGTAAATAAACCAGTTTTTTGCCTTCTTAGATTAGGTTTTTGTTGATTAGGGATTTGATTCTCAAATTAGTATAATTTCAGCTATATCTGAAACCGAATCATGTTGTTGTAAATTTCGTTTCAAATCTTAGTTTCGAATGTATAACCTCTCCTATCTCCACCCTACATATTCAATTGCCCCAGGTTTTTCACTGCCGTTGTTCACATCTTCGGCCTCCGATATGTCCAACACCTTTCCCGACGGAATTTACTATACTTTTTCCCTCAAATCGAAGAGCCAATATAATATATATAATCTCCGTTCCTTTGACCCTCATTCATCTTCATTCATAAGTGATTTTCTCAGCCTTTCTCTTGCTAATCTCTTTTTTTTTTGTTACGTTTGACTCCGCAGGATCCAAAGAAAATTAGAGGGGAGGGTAAAAAAGTTGCTCCAATGGGTATCTGCAGTGAATCCCTTTCGTCAATTGCCGATAGACATGATTAAGGTATGTAAATATTCTGAGATATACGTTCATCTGTCAAGCATATTCATCTCAATGCTCATTATAAGTAGAATTCCCGCGAAATCTGAGCTATGGATTCAACTGATTTGCTACGGTTTAATCTTAAAGCTGTGATATATAGATCCTTCTTCTCCGCTTGCTCTCTCTCGCCGTCGATTATAAGGATCTTTGGGGTTTATCTGTTCGGTTAGTGAAACGACTGATTTTCTCCAGAATTTGGAAAGTTTTTTACGAGGAAGATTTGGTTTGTTTCTCCGTCGTTCCGAAATCTAAAATTAGGCGTTATCAAAGTTATCTGAAAATCAAGGTGTTATACACCGGCCAGTTAATTTCTTTTAATAAATGTTATCTAACTCTTCCCTGATCCTAGGTAGATGGCAAAAAGAACAAAGTCTACGCCCAGAATCTGTGTTATATAGCAAAGTTATTTCTTGACCACAAAACTCTTTACTACAATCTTGATTTGTTTCTGTTCTACCTTCTTTGCGAATGTGATGATCGAGGATGCCACATGGATGGATACTTTTCAAAGGTAACATAGTAAAGTATACATAGGTATGTTTGGTTTCACCTGTCCGGTCTGTTGATAAAATGTAACTTCTGTTGGTACAGGAAAATATTCGGAAGAAACATATAACTTGGCTTGCATTCTAACTCTTCCTCCGTATCAAAGAAAAGGGTACGGGAAATGCTTCTCTCATATCACTTTGACAATTTTGTTCTTCTATATCGATAAGTCGATAAAGTTGATAACAAAATGATGTATGACGTTCTGTCAGTATATTTTCATTGTGAGCTTATTCAAATTCGTAATCTGTGTTCTTGCATTTCTTTTTTTTTTTATGTTTGGCCTTTGGAATATAGTAATCTAAATTTTCTTTCTTTGTATGAGATCTGCAGTATGTACTAATTTAGATATGTAGTATCTTCACCGATTTGCGTAGTGAGAAGAAAATATCTTTCTTTGGTAGTGAGAAGAACTGTTTAATTCGTTGCCTTTTGTTAGGTATATGGCAATGTGGTGGTAAGCACATTGTTATTTCATTGATTACATGCACAGAGATTACGAAAACCTCGGGAGAGCAGAAGAAGAGAGAGGGAGAAGAGGAATAAGAGAGACGGAGAAGCAGAAGAAGAGAGACGGAGAAGCAGAAGAAGAGAGACGGATAAGAAAAGGAAGAGAGAGGGAGAAGAAGAAAAAGAGAGAGGGAGAAGAAGAAAAAGAAGAAGAGAGACTAAACCCGAACTCAGAGGTTTGGCCGGTGGTGGTGATGAAAGCGGAGGTGTGGGCGGCTGTGAAGGGGAGATGGGAGAGAGGAGAGGTGGAGATGCCGGAGGGAATGATATTCGTGGAGCAGTTAAGAGCGGCGGCGGAGGAAACAATCAACCGCGATAACATGGGAAGAGCGGCGATCGGAGGAAGCTAAGATGTTTGGTTAAGACAATTTGTTTTATGTCATTTTCACATTTCTAAAAAACTTATATATATATTGGATAATTTTTACAAATGAACTTGACTAAAAGTGGTTATATATATCAATTTTTTTTTAATTTGGTTAAATATATAAAATGTGAATTGTTAAAGGTGAATAGATATTAGATTAACTATCAATTGTAAAATCTTTTAAATCTTATATAATTCTAAAAATGCAGCAAATCAAAATGGATGAAAGAGAATAGCCACAAGGAAAACAAGATATGCATAAAACATAAAAAGAATGCGACTTCTGCTGAATTGAATTAATTAAAGCTAATTTAAACAAGATCAAAGGTTATAGGAGCTACAAAGATATACGCACGGTTAATGGAATTTCATATATTTTGCTCTATCTCTTTTAAATTTTATTTCAATTATGTATTGATACATGATAATTTCTCATATTCCCAAATGAGCAAATGGTAATAAATTTTTCTTTTTAAGCATTTTCAAAATTTAAATTATGATTTTATACTAATTTACATAATATTTTTTTTACTATTTATACAGATAATAATATTACTTAAAGATACTAATATTTAATTTTTGGGACAACTTAAAATAGGTTGTATATCGAATAAATACTTTTATTGAATGTGATGTGGTTTCTTCGAAGTACATTCACCAATGGCAATTGTTTAGAATAGCCGATGCCCGTGCATGGCACGGGTCATAATACTAGTATATTATAATATGTGTTGTAAATGTGGGTTCTAAAAAAGAGGTACAAGATATTTGGAAGGATAATTCATATCTCAAATATAAGAAGAAATTGGAACATACGCTGAAGATGAAAATTCTGATATCAAATTATATGATTACGAATATGAATAATATTTTTTTACACTTTATTAGATAAATTTATATTCATTTTCAGTTATTATGTATTTTGGAGTTTTTTTTAGATTTGAACCTATTCTTTTATTTATCTTCTAATTAACATATCTTTTTTATTTTTGTCATAAAGTGGTAATCATAACCTCGCTATCTATAACTAAATGTAAAGGTCATTAAATCAGTGACTAATTGTAACAACTTACTAACCAAACACTTGTAACTATCAGTGACTTTTGTGTAGTCACAAAAATCGTATAACTTAATTACTAAATATAATCGCAAATCAGTAATAAAATTTGCTACTAAATATTTTGTAACACATATGTCGCGATTAGTGACAAAAATTACTTTCAATTTTGTCACAATATTATGACGAAATAGCAACTATTTTCTGACTAAATTATTTCGTCACAATTTCGTATTTAAATTGTCACAATATTGAGACAAAACAATTAGTAGCAATTTTTAGACACAATATTAATATTTTCCTGTAGTGTCTTTTGCGGCAGTGCCTACCTGATTCCACACACGTCATTGACTCCGAGTTAGACGACAAATATCATTGGAAAGTAGGCGATACTTCTCCCTCTCAGAAGCTATATATCTGTTTCGTGAACATGGAGGTATATTCAACCTCTCCTCTCTGCGGTAGACTGGTACAAAGCAGTGTGGTTTAATGATAGGATTCCGAAACATTCTTTCGTTATTTGGGTGGTCGTTAGGGATAGATTACCATCTTGAGATATAAGTTTCCAAGGTGGGGTCTCAATGTACTGGAAGTCTGCATGCTCTGTTTAGCTCCACGGAGTCGCAATAGCACTTATTCTTCGAGACTTCGACTGCCCGTTTAGTGCTCAGGTATGGTCTTTCTTCTCCTCCAAATCCCATCTTTCTCCTCCACCACAATTTGAGGTCAGATTAAGATGGATGAAAGACCCAACCATAGACAAAAACGTGGCTTTGATTATGACTCACTTACTCAACTTCGATTTATGTTTTATGGAAAGAAAAAAACTCGCGATTGCAATCATGCCTCATTAGAACAGCAGCAGCTTTGATATTAGGTTGCCCAGACCATCGTCAAATCAGGGCTTACTCCTTTATCTCGAGAGCAAGGTGATCTCCCCTCTTCGGTAACTTACCTTTGTACTTGGTTCCAATTGTTTCAGGTAATGGGCAGTAGTTAACTAGGTAGGAGCTAGCTCACTTTTTGTATGCGGAACGAATGTTCTGAGCTATTGCGCTGTAATCCCGCCGGGAGAAATTTATATCAATGAAGTATGTTAAAAATAAAAAAGAGTCAACTTGTTTTAAAATAGAGAAAAATGTATTTATAATTTATAATTATGATATGTATATAGTTATTTATATCGAGTTTAGTTGGTTTATAATAAAGATATGAGTAAAAAAGATGAAGATTTTTGGAACAGTATGTGTATTATATTTGTTAAGTTATTATAAAACAAACTTCTTTGTTTTAGAAGATAAATTTTATTTTCCAAAACATTATAATATAACATCTAAAATATCAAAAGATTTTTTTTTGGTTTAGGATATATATTCTATTTGAAAATTTATTGGGTTTAGATGGATAGTACTTTGAAAATTACTGATATATATTGTTCATGTTTTAAATGTCAGAATTATATATTCATCTTCGAATTCGATCGTATTGCGAGTTTATGTTAGGTTAAATTTTTTGGTAATTATATGGACAAAATGATTCAATGATATATTATGTTGCTAGTATTAGTGACACAGAAACCATCCGAGCGAAATATGTGAATCATTTTGGGGTCATTTTGTCTTGAACAAACCTATATATGTTTCCAAATTTTTTAAAACTAACCATTAGGGTTGTTTTAATTTTAGAAAAGTTAGTTTTTAAAAATTTGAAAAGTTAAAAAAATATACAGTTTTTAATTGTCGAATTAAGATATAGTATCTTAAATAAAATACTTTATCTCTTATATATAATAATGCTTAGAATATAAAATAGAAAGAATCTATAATTTTTTATCTTGTTTTAATGTAAAGTTGTGTCTCATAAAACGCTGGTAAAACATAATTTTATTTTATTTATGGAAGTTCGGGTACATTATCTCAACCCATTATTTATTTTGGCCATGGACGAGTCTCAGGCTTTACGTTACATGATTTTTGGCTTGTTGACTAGTAGAGTGGGAACATCCTTAGAGCTAACTTCCCAGCACGAGAAGTAGTAGTAGCATTCTCAACCTTGATGAATTTGACGAGTAAGGTCTTTGCCGTATCATTGGTGAGAACTAGTTGTGGTAGACCTAACAACGGCCCTTGGACGGTTCCAATGATTCCGTCAAAGATGGTGCTCAACTTGTAAACGTTTCCTCCAACAAAATGTTCATCTCTCTCAATTTTAAAATAGCTGTGTCCTGGTTTACCACCGACGAGAATCGGAGGCTCATCGGAAGCGGATGAATGTCCATCGACTGTCCATAAATTGGAAAACCCTTTGCAGACCGGCCAGTCGTTGTCGGACGACGGCTTGAGCTCGATGTTTACAAACTCCGTCGTGTAAACGTTGTGCACGACCGACGGCCGGTATGGATTTCCGAAGCTAACCGGTAGGCCTGGTACATCTCGTCGGAGGACTTGGTTGATGCCAAGTGGACAAAGGGGAACTTTAACTGGGAGTGGGATAAGACCACCTCCGTTAGATTTGACCGGTTGGATGAAGTATTGTTCATTCGTTTGAACTGCATTTCCGGCGATGTCCTTCACGACTTCTCTCACGACTTGTTTTTCCTGGGCGCACACAGCTGCGGCCAACATGAGAGTCATTAGAAAAGAGACCGATGGGAATGATGGCATCATTGTGATTAATTTTCTGTTTTTTGGGTTTTAGATTTTTTGTTTCTTTTTTTTTTCCCTTTTGAGTGATTTGAGTTGTAGAGAGTAGATGCATTGCACCGCTATTTATACTAAATTTCTGCGGTTAAAACTATAAAATCGCGTCTGACAGTAAAAAAAATATTTATCCCTATGATTAGTAACCCTGAAAAAATATCAGCTTTTAAATATTTAATGGGTTTTTTCCCCACGTCACTTCTAGCATGTGTTTAAAATTAGATTAATCGTGGCATCTTCGTTTAGAAAAGTTTTTAAACCCAAACATGCAGCTTCTATTTCTTGTACAACTATTAATTCAAGAGAAATTATGTCAAAAATAACTACTTTTAATAATGAAATATCAAAAAATCAATTACCGCATATTATTTCAGAAAATATATATCAAATTGGTACATTTGACTTTAAAACAGCATATGCAATAAAAGAGCATGAATAAACACTATCTCTTCAAAATGAATTTGAAGAAATTAAACTATTATCATCAATTGCTTTAGAAAAGTATAAACAAAAAGATTTAATTATATCCATTTTGGATTAATTCAAATAGCAATAAAACATTTATTAAGAACTGGTATTGATTCACCAATACTTATGCTATTAAGAGACAAAACTTCATTAAAATTTGAAGATTCGCTCCTTGGAGCAGTCCAAACAAATCTATGCAACGGAGCAGTTCACTACAAGAAAACGTTGATTTTCCGAGGCAATTCCGAGGAAACAGGGTTCGTCGGAAAAAACCGAGGAAAGTTTGTAGCCGTTAGAGACCCGTTGGGGGAGTCGTTGGGCGATTTCAAGAATTCCGAGGAAATACCGAGGAATGGTGGTTTTTCCTCGGAATTTCCTCAGTATGTCGGCAGGATTTCATCTATAAATACAGCCACCCCTCTTCCTCTTCATTCACTCCATTTCTTCTTCTTTCCTCCCACTATCTTTACACACGATTTTGCTTTCAAAAAAACATGTCTTCTTCAAATTATTATCGTTCTTGGATGGATCGACCTCATTTGGATCCGAACACGAAATTGCTTACGAAAGAATACGAACGAGGTCTAAAGGAATTCATGGGGTTAGTTCAACGACAACCAGAAGCCGAAACAGGTAAGTTAAGATGTCCTTGCTCTAATTGTAAAAATAGAAAGGTTATTAAAGAGTTGGATGTTTGGACACATATTTTTTTAAATAGGTTTACACGAAGTTACAAAATTTGGTATCATCACGGGGAAACATGATATGAACCTGGTAGTACTAGCGAACCTCGGCCGGCGGTTAGATTAGAAGAACCAATTAGAACGGATTTAGATTATGGTGTAGGTATTGAGCAGATGGTAAATGATCATTTTAGGGGAAGATTTACCCAATGCAGAAGCTAGGATATTTTATGATATGTTGGATGCTGGAAAGCAACCTTTGTATAAAGGTTGCAGAGATGATCATTCAGCCTTATCATATGCTACAAGACTGATGGGCATTAAAACAGATTATAACTTGGCTGAAGACTGTGTGGATGTGATAGCTGATTTTGTAAAAGGTATTCTACCTGAGGATAATGTAGCTCCAGGTTCATACTACGAGGTTCAGAAACTCGTATCTGGTGTTAGTTTACCGTATGAGGTAATAGATGTATGCAGCGATAACTGCATGATTTATTGGAGGGCGGATGACCGGCGGATGACCAGCGGATTACATGCAAATTTTGTGGGAAGCCTCGTTAAAAAGATACGAGTGGAAGAGTTCGAGTGCCATATAAAAGGATGTGGTATTTGCCTTTGAAGGAAAGGTTGCAGAGGTTGTATCTTTCGGAACGCACAGCGCAACGAATGAGATGGCATGCGGAGCACTCAACAGATGGTGAGATTAGACATCCTTCAGATGCAAAAGCGTGGAAGCATTTCCAATCAAAGTATCCCGACTTTGCATATGAGAGAAGAAATGTCTACCTTGGATTATGTACCGATGGTTTCAGCCCGTATGGGAAGAGTGGAAGACAAATAGACAATATTCTCTATGGCCAGTCATTGTTACACCATATAACTTACCCCCAAACTTGTGCTTGCGACGAGAGTTTTTGTTTCTCTCCATTCTCGTTCCCGGACCAGAGCATCCTAAGAGATCACTTGATGTGTTTCTTCAGCCACTAATATATGAGTTGCAACAACTATGGGCTGAAGGTGCTGAAACATACGACATTTCGTGTAAAGAAAACTTTCAAATGCGGGCAGTACTAATGTGGACAATAAGTGATTTTCCAGCATATGGTATGTTATCTGGATGGACAACGCATGGGAGGCTATCATGTCCATATTGTCAAGATGACACAGATGCTTTCCAACTTAAGAACGGAAGAAAAACGTGTTGGTTTGACTGTCACAGACGATTCCTACCACATGATCATCCATATCTTCGGAGTAAGAATTTCTTTATGAAGAATAAACAAGTGTTTGATGGTCCACCTGAGGAAGTTAGTGGGAAAGTTTTGAAGACACAACTAAGAGATTTTGGTGCAGAAAGGACGCCAGACATCGGTGGACATGAGCATTTTCCTGTAGATGCTGTTGGAGAACTACATAACTGGCACAAGAAAAATATTTTCTTTGATTTGCCATACTGGGAGGATCATCTGCTAAGGCATAATTTAGATGTCATGCATATTGAGAAGAACTTTTTTGACAATCTCATGAACATGATCCTTAACGTTAAAGGTAAAACAAAGGATAATTTGAAGTCAATACTGGATTTAGTCAATATATGTGCTCGTCCAGAACTTCATGTTGATGAGAATGGTAGGGCTCATTTTTCCATATACCGACTTGATGCAGAGGAGAAAAATGCGTTCTTTGATTGGATTTCAAACGATGTGGAGTTTCCAAATGGTTACGCATCTAATATAAAAATAAAGTTTTAGAACTTCAGAACATAAAAAAACATTTTATATTATCTGTTATTTTTAGAACCTCTGTTTTAGAGACTCTAATAATCATGCTCTTAGAGCCCTCTAAAACAGGGATTCTAAGAGCATGATTATTGGAGGTTCTTCCATAGAGTCTTAAAAAAAAATGATAGTTTAAAATAATACATATTACTTGTTTATTTGTAAGAAGTAAAGAGGTTTTGGGGTAATCATTATCAGAGTTTTAGAACTTCATACAAATAGACAAATGATATACATTATTTTAAATTATCTTTTTTTTTATAACTTCTCTTCTTGAACCTGCAATAATGATGCTCTAAAAACTGATAATATAAAATAAGATATATTATTTATTTATGTTGTGAGGTTATAAAACTTTAGTAATGATTACTCCAAAAACTTTTTTACTAAAGGTTTTGGAGGTAATCGTTAATGAGGTTTTAAATAAATAAATAATATATTTTATTTTATATTATCTTTTTTTGAAAGCTCTTGTTTTAGAGCCTCCAATAATCATGCTCTAGAGAGAGGTTGTAACAAAAATTAAAGCATTAAAATAAATTCAAAAATGTAATGATTATAGAGACAGATTCTAAAACAACAATTTTTATTTAATATTATCTTATAAAATATAATATTAAATAAAATATATTATTTATTTATTTATTTATGCTTATGCATTGGCTGGTTCAATCATCCATATCGATCGTTCTTTTTGAAATCTTGTCTCGTTTTCATTAATTAACTATTCAATCAACCATTAATTAATGGAAACGAGACAAGATTTCAAAAAGAACGATCGATAAGGATGATTGAACCAGCCAATACATAAGCATAATAAATGAATGATTATCTATATCTCTTTTTTGTTCTGCCCACAACTTTTTCTGTCAATTTAAAACAACATACTATTTGAAATCTTGTCTCCTTTCCATGCATCATTATATTTTTGGTTTATATCCTAGAAATTGTTTTCTTTATTTTTGAAATAGTATGTTGTTTTAAATTGACAGAAAAAGTTGTGGGCAGAGCAAAACAAAGAGATATAGAGAATCATTCCATAATGCGTATGCATTGGCTGGTTCAATCATCTATGTCTTTCTGTTTGAAATCTTGTCTCGTTTCCATGAATTAACTATTCAATCAATCAACCTTTATAAGTTAGTTAACAATTTAACATGGACTATTTTGCATGTAACTGGTGCTTTCACTCTGCACCCATGCAACTTTACAGATTTGCAAAATGTTAAGTCAATTTCTCTTCTTTTGTTTTTACCCGGATTCACTCAATCTCGACTAAAAGCAACTAGAAACCTATAAATACCTAATTTGTAAGCAACATCCGGTTGAGAAGTTATATAGGTCTAATGGATGTTAAAATAAACCTAGTTAAAATTCCAATCAAAGTTTCTCATACGATCTATAATAATAAAGTAGACTTCTACGGGAAAAAATGTCACATGTCCACTTTTTTTTGACCTCTTCGAATACAATTTAATGAAGTTGGGTTTTACATTTCTCTTCACAAAACAAAATTTCTCCACCGCCAAAAAAAATTAACCCAATAAGCGAAATACAGCACGTACAAATTGTGTTATTGCTGGTTAAGTTAAATCGGAAGAGGCCCAATTACGGCCCAGAGGGAAAAACCCTAAGCGAGTCATTTTTTGAAGAATGATATAATTATAGTAGTTTCTGCCTTTGGAGTATCGATATTGTATAAAATGATATATATGAAATGCCAATTTAAAAAAAAATTGTAAGAAACTTTTACAAATGTTCAATGTTAAATCTAATAAGGGAGAATATATAATATAAAAAAATGAATTCCTCTCAAATCGTTGATCCAATAAGCACTCTGCACTCCTATGTGAATTTCCCCGCAAGTTGAAAATCACATGATATATCTTATAAAAATATAAGAAAAAAATATAACTTATTTTTTATTGTAAAATTAATGTTTATTTTTAACTTAGATCCAAGAAATGGAATGATTTCTAGGCATTGATAAATCTAATACATAATTTCCATGAAGGTTTCTTAATTATCGTTTAACTGGCATTGTTCGGATGATTAATTAGATCCCTCCTGAATCGTCTATTTTCACAAGCGACTGTATCCAGAAGCTGCAAGCATAAGCATCCACTCAAAACCAAAATAATTATATTGATTGTGTAGCTTTTGACTTTCGAGCAGATCTTGTGTCCGAATCAATGGGGATTTAGGCCTATCTTACTAGAAGTCAGAGACATATACCTTGTTCGAGGCCTAAAAAAAGGTGAGTAGGGAGATATTATTTGTACGTACATATCTTATTAGAAACTTATTTGTTCGACATCTCGTTGACATACATCGAAGTTCGAACATCAACTAGTATACAATATGCAAAATTAATAAAGAGTTTTTAAAAAAGTTGTATGACAGAATCTTAATTTTTACTTTGTTGTCGTTTGGTAATGGAAATCTTGAAACTCATATACAAGTGTGTGACAGATATAATGAATTAATGTGATTAAATATTTTTATCACATAAGTATATATATGTTGCAACTTACAAGTAAATCCCGTCCTCGTAAGGCGAGATATACCCTCCTGGGAAGTCGATGGATTTTGTCGAGACTAAAATCAGACCATATTCAGTCCCTCGCGATTCCTTCATATCCAAGAAAATCAAGTTTCTTGGTCTCTACGATACCCCTTTTTAGCTCTTATCACTAGTCATTAACTCCATTATCTATGTAAATCCAAATTCGAGACCAGACTTCACTAGTCATTAACTCCATTATCTATGTAAATCCAAATTCGAGACCAGACGGGTATATATATAGCTATATCCTCATAGCTACAATCCGACATATAAATTCAAGTCCCATGGCTGAATTTCTCGCAAAGAAAAACCCTAATTCCAAAACGAGGATTAGCTTCACAACCAAATGCTCTTCGTTGGTGAAACAGCATCGCGCCCGTCTCTATATTCTCCGCCGTTGCGCCACCATGCTCCTCCGCTCCTACATTGATCACGACGACGACTAAATTATCAATATACATACATATGACCTTAATATATATAATTATGAGTTATATATATGGCTATATCTTTAGTTATGTTTGTCCTATATTCATCTTTTTGGTTGACCTTCATACACATCTAGATCCCTCAGCATGAATTAGGATGTTGGCTACCGGTTGCTTGCTTCACAAGGGACTTAGAGAAAAAACGTTTTATTGGAGATTTCATTTCAATCAATATATATAGTATGTTCCAACCGACATGGTTGACATTTTCTTCGGCTGGCCATATTTTAAGAAGATCGTGAAGACAGAGAGTATAAAGAGAGTTTCTTGTTAATATTTATCTAAACCAGATTAGATCTTTTTGGTCTCTAGCTCCCTCTGTGTCATGTTCTTCAAGTTTTATTTTTTTTCTCCCTGCTAATTTTTAATTAGTTGACTTGTAATAGTTACAAGGATGTAACCTAACCAATTAGATATTCCACAAATGTAGCTTTTGGCCAATTGATCTACAATTGTCAAAAAATCACAAAAGTGACGCTTTTGTAAAAAAAAAAAAATTTAAAAAAATTATGGCCTCGAATGTAAAAGAGAAAAGCTTACCTAACGAATTACTTTTTCAAGGGCGGCTAGTTGCAGCCAAAACGACAACGTTTTAGCTCCTTAAGACATCCATTTACCTTAAAAAGTCCAAATTCGTAGCTTTTATTCATTCATTTGACAAAAAAAAAATCGTAACTTTTCGCCAAACCTCTGTTTCTCTCCGTCTTTCTGTCTCTGCGTCCTCCATTGATGGTTAGGTATGTCTCAGCTTCTTACCTTTCTTTTGCTTCCTCTATATTTTCGGCGTCACACTACTCTTTGCTTTTCACTGTATTGCCTTCTTTCGCTTGATGTATCTTCGGTAACTAACGAACTATGCACACCAAGCATTCGTTTAAAAGCCGCTTAGAAACCCCGATCAAATTTTACAATCGTATTCTTAGAGCACGATAGATCGAGGGAGAAGATGAATGAAAACCCAGTTTGATTTCAGAAAATTGGATTGAAATTCTGTGATTGGAGCATGTTTTCAAGACACATTCATTGCTTTTCTTAAAATCAGACATGGAAGCTTCGAATGCTTTGGGTTTGTATGATATTTACAAAAAAAACTCGTTTTGGAAAGCCACAAGCTGCATAAAATTTCCATGTTCTTTACATCATCAAAGCTCCTATTACCATCAAAATTTTTAATTTACATGGAAATGATGGTTAACATTTGCAATTGACAAGAAAAAAAAAATTAAAGTGTATATTTACTTTATGCAGAATGTGTGATCAAAGTAGTAAAGGCACACAGTTACGTCGTCTCTTCTTCGGCTTCTTCTCTGTTACTTTGGTTTCTGTTCTCCGCTTCCACATCATTAAGCCAGTCTACAACTTGTTGGATGACTGGTCTTCTCATAGGGTTCTGGTTCACACACATGCAGGCTATGTCAAGCACACGAAGCATCTCTCTTTCGTTACCATTCTCTCTCAGCAGTGTATCAAACACCTCCTCTGGTTTCCCTTCCTTTCTCGTTTGATGCACCCACGCGACCAATTCTCTCGACATCTTTGGCCTGAAAACCTCCATTGGTCTTTTCCCCGTGAGAAGCTCGAGCATGACGACACCGAAACTGTACACGTCACCTCTCAAAGTGGCTACCCATGCTTGTCCATACTCTGGGGGAATGTAACCCAATGTGCCCACAAGCTCAGTTGTAACGTGGGTGCGATACGGAAGGATCAGTCTTGACAACCCGAAATCTGCGAGGTACGCCTTGAAACTTCCATCCAAAAGGATGTTACTGGACTTGATGTCTCGGTGTACTATGTGTGGTTCACATATCTGGTGCATGTATGCTAGTCCACAACTTGCTCCTCTCATAATGTGAAGTCTTTTCGGCCAATCCAGTTGAGCTGGACCCTCGGGATTTTCATGCAGCCAATAATCAAGACTTCCGTTCTCCATGAACGTGTAAATGAGTATCCGGGCACTATCATGGACGCAGTAACCTTGTAGAGCGACCAGGTTTTCATGTTTGGCCCTGGACAGAACCTCGACCTCTGCCTTGAATTCTTTCTCCATCAGACCATAGTCTCCGGTGAGTTTCTTAACCGCCAATTTCGTCCCGTTATCCAAGATAGCCTTGTAGACAAGGCCAAACCCGCCGCAGCCAATAATATTAGCTTGACTGAAGTTGTTGGTAGCTTTCAGGAGCTCAAATATGGTCAGGTCTTTGACTTCGTATCTGCTGTTCCCAAACAGCAGCACGAGGCTTATGTCTTTCTCCGAACCTGGAGGAACTTCAGAATACGAGGCGTCGGAATTGATCTCCAGTTCGGCGTTCTCAGAGTCTCCTGGATTTACCCTCCTCTTGGACATCACCCACAGAGCAAGCATCACCAAAATCAAACTGACGCCAAAAAAGATCCCAATGACAAGCCCTAAAACAAGCGTTGTGTTGACCTTTTCTTTATTCATCTTTGTAGTAGAAGGCTGAGTTGGAACCGTGCAGGAGGTTAGCAGTACGCCGCCGCACAGCAATGGGTTTCCTTCAAAATATGATTTTGGGAAAGTATCGAACTGAGTCCCTGTAGGTATCGGCCCACTGAGAGTGTTGTTTGCGACATTGAAATAGGACATGAAATGGAGTCCCGTGAGCGACCAAGGGATTCTACCAGATAGATTGTTGTTGGACAGGTCCAGCCTCTCTAAGTTTGTAAGGTTTGACAATTCATCTGGGATGCTGCCAGAAAAACTATTACCTAAAAGCTCGACGACAATGAGAACCTTTAGCTGTCCAATCTCGACCGGTATACTCCCGGTCAGGTTATTCCTTTTGATGTATATCGCAGGTGGGAGGCTGGAAAGCTGATTATATTGCTGATTGCTGGTGACATTATTGGGACTGACAAAAACAGGCAGCTCTAGATAGCTCCGCTCTGTTGCATCATATACCTTTTGGGACATGAGTGCTCTCAGCTGAAACAGTTCCTTTGGAAGCTCTCCTGTAAGAAGGTTATCAGAAAGATCCAAGTAGAAAAGGTTTGGAAGAGTTCCTAGCCAACCGGGAATCGACCCCACGAGTCGATTTTGTGACAGGTCCATAAGCTCTACGCTCTTGAGCTTGATCAGCCAAGCGGGGATTTCACCTTTCAATCTGGATCCACCGGTACCGAATATTTGGAGCTTTGGAAATGCATCTGACGCAAGAAAGTCCTCGTTGCTTGGTATTGTTTCGTCGTAAAAATTCTTTGCAATGATGAGAGTAGACAGCTTCTTGCAGCCTTGCAGAATACTGAGAGCACCTGTAATGTTCGTCATTTTATTGTCTGAGAATGTAAAGAACGACAGGGACTCCAGTTCCAGTACTTGTGGAGATATCTGTCCCGTTAACTTGTTGCCTGCGAACCTCATCGCTGTCAGCTTTTTGCAGGAGTAAACCGTCGAGGGGAAATCGCCGGTGAAGCTATTGTTTCCGAGGTCGAGAATGCTGAGGCTCTGAAAGCGTGAAAAGTCTACCTCCGACAAGGTTCCTCCCAGCCGATTAACCCGTAAATTCAACTTCACGAGATTTGTGCAATTGGCGAGAGAAACCGGGACAGAGCCTGTGAGGTTATTAATATGAAGCTGAAGGCTGCGCAGATTGGAAAGCCTACCTATATCCATCGGTATCTCTCCTTCGAGGTGATTGAAGTAAAGCTCAAGCAATGTCAGTTTCGTGAGACGAGTAATCCCATCATCGATTTTCCCGGAAAAATGGTTGACTGGTAAAAAGAGTTCCTCAAGCTCAGAAAGATTGTAGATTTCTCTCGGGATTTCACCAGATAGATTGTTGAAGCCCGCTCGAAAAAAGCTTAGCCTCGAACATCTGCCTAACCCCTCAGAGACAACGCCTGAGAATTTGTTATATGAGAAATCCAATTTGGTGAGCTGCGGTGAAGTTGTGCACATGAAGGAAGGTATTGGACCGGTGAAGCTGTTGTTGCTGACATTGAAACTGCTTAAATTGAAAGCACCCTGAAGGAAAACAGAACCGCCTAAGATTTCGCCTTGAAGAAGATTGCTGGAGAGATCAACGGTCTGAATTGGGAAGTTCCGGTTGCTTCCATTGGCAGATGATTGTTCCAGTGGCAATTCACCACTGAAACTGTTGTAACTAAGATTAAGAGCCGTGAGCTGATCAAGAGCAGAGAAGAAACCTTGTGGGAGAGGACCAGAGAGACGGTTACGAGAAAGGTCTAGGCGAGAGAGACGACGGAGATCCAAAACAGAGGAGGGGAGATTGCCAGAGAGTCCTCTAGAAGGCAAAAGAATCGAAGTGACTCGATTTTCGGAAGAATCATCGCAGGAGATTCCTTCCCAGGAGCAACAATCAATGGACGAGTTCCAATGCAAAGGAGAGACTTGAGATGACACGTTGCCTGAGAACAAAAGCAGAGAATCTCGATCTTGGAGATTACAGACAGCTTCTGAAACTGTAAGAAAGAAGACAGAGAGGGAAAAAACATAAATAAGGAGGAAGAGAACCATGGGTACTGGTCTCGCAAGGAGACAAATGGATTTAGATCTCATCTTCTCGTCAATCATGGCGAGAACAAGAGAAGAAGAAGAAGAAGAAGAAGAAGAAGAAGAAGCTGAGAAAGATTGAGTAAGCTTAAAGAAGAAGAAGAAGAAGAAGAAGAAGAAGAAGAAGAAGAAGAAGAAGCTGAGAAAGATTGAGTAAGCTTAAAGAAGAAGAAGAAGAAGAAGGAGAGGGAGAGGGAGGAGAAGACGAAAGAGAGGGAAAAGAAGCAAAAGACATCATTATCCAATCTGGGTTTCTGTGTCCGAAGCTTGTAAATGGCTCTCAACACTATCGTTGACCAAAGAGAATAGTCAGACCAAACAGAGGAAAACTTCTTGTCACACCCAAAGTTACTTTTTTGCCTTATTTTTATTTTATTTTATCATGTTATCTTTTTGTCCCGATTGTGGTGGTGGCCTCTGGGTATTGTTTTTTATATAAAGTTTTTTTTTCATTTTATTATTCCTCTTGTAATATTTTTTGTTTTTGTTAATTATTCCTCCTGTTATAAAAGCTTAAGCACAACCCTATGAGTACCTACGTAATTATCAAAGTCAGCGCTATATATTCTATGTATTTATTTTATTTTTTCATCCACTGTACTTTTGAAAATTAATGTAGTTCCCCTTTTTCTAACGCCAGAAAATCGATGTACTTGTTTAATTTGTCTGGTTGTGTGTTTATCATTTGGTTTGAAATAATTTTTCCTATATGCGTTTTAACTATTGATATGGTTCTACTTCTATGCACTTAAGAGAGAGAGAGAAAAAGAAAGCAAAAATAAGGAAATTGGGTCATTTCATGTTTGGAGATGGAGGTGCGTGCGTGCGTGTTATGATGTTGATCATGAAAATTGGTGGCCACAAACATTATGATATGAGATAAAAAAATAAGATTAACAAAAGTGAATAAAAAAACAAAAAAAATGGTGAGGAATAGTATGTTGATTATTTTTCATATTTTTGTATAAAAGATGAGAGGCGTTTACCTTTTGGGGCGGCTTGGTTAGTAGTGGCTCGTAGTGGTGGTGGTGTTACACACCTTTTTCAAATATCCTTCTCAATTTATTTATTTTTATTCTTATGATCATCTTTTTGTGTTTTCCTTTTTTTCTTCTTTATGTTGTTGCTCTTTAGCGGATCTTCTTGTATTTTTTTATTGTGCCAAGTGGAAGCCACATTTAACATTAGATAGTGGTCATAAAGAACGAAAGGTAGATAAAGAAGATGATCAAATGATACTATTTGTTTTTTTTTGTAAAAAGGGATACTATTTATTTTGTTTGACTTTTGATTTTTTGGGGTTATAAAAATCCTCGAAGCTGTTCATGTGTTGTTTTTTCTTAATTTACTAATAGGCAAATGGCGTATATGATAGCTGACAAGTTAATTTAAATAATATTCCGTTCCTTTTTATTTGTTGTTTTAGAGATTAGTTTTTGTTTCGAAATATTTGTTGTTCTGAAATTTTATATTAGTTTTTTAGCTTTGTTAAAAACTGTGTGACCAATAGAATCATACATCTTTTTTTATAACTGGTTGAATTATTTTTACTTTATTAATGTAACACCCGTCTCCCGACACTCGGGAACAGCGTGCCACTTATCATAATATATTATAATATCTCAATTCGATAAATAATCCACGACTAGATTTCCAGAAATCCATAAAATACGTCTGTCGTCTCACAATCGAAATACCGTAAATAATAGTAAATACCAAGTCTGAAATACAATGCGAAAATACGAAAATACGAGATAAATACATAACGCCCAAAAGTAGCATCCGATAAAGTAGTCGTCTACTGCTCCTCTGTCTCACCTGAAAAGGTTAGGGGTAGGGGTGAGCAACAGGGGAGTCACTCAGTGAGGTATGGGGTGCTAATCACAGAAACGTAAATCTGACCATAGCACGCCATACATAGGAAATAGACTAAACATGCACAATCACGGTACCTAAAGTACCCAATGAACAACCAACATCCTATTACCAGATCCAGTGACCGGCGGCACCCTCCTACCCGGAGGACAACTTATGGGATAGTGCCCACTACACCGCCCGTAGACGATTATCGACCTCGAAGGTACTGGAACAGCAGGTCGACTAATTCTGCCCAGCACCATCTCCTCAAACAACACGCGACGCAAGTACAAAGATAACGTCTCTGTACCCCCGCAATCCCTAACGACCCACATGGTCAACTAATCCTAGTTCTAGCAGGTTTAAAAGAATCAATTAACAGTTTAATGCACAAACAGTGGGTTGAATCATCTATTATTCCAAAGTCCGATTTACAAACAATCCTAAAAAGACTCTAGCATAGAAACGGAACACATTTAGTACTAAATCCTATCTACGGCGCTTTTTAGATGAAAGATACGAAAGTCCGCGAAAAGCCCTCACCTTAGCTAAAACGGATGATTACTGCGGCTTCTGAACTCCGGATGCTAAAACGGACACTGAATCTGAAATCAGAACGAAATTTCGAGTCAGAACGGCTTTCGAACGGCGAAAAACGGTCAACGGGTCAAAACGGTCAAAGTCAACGGTCAACAGTCAAAAGTCAACGGTCAACGGTCAACCCGGTCAAAGTCAACGGTCTGACCAGTCAAAATCAGACCGCGCCCTAACCGGATTAAACCGGACCAAACCAGACTAAACCGGACTCAATTGATTTAAACCAGAAATTGAATTAAACCGGAAATCGAAATTGAAATTGGATTAAACCGATCAAACCAAACCGAACCGCGATTGAACCGGCCGGTTTAACCAAACCAGGATCAAACCGGAGGCCAGATCGCCGGCGAGTCTCCGGCGACCGGCGCACGGCGACGACCGGCGACGGTCGGCGGTTGACGGCGGAGGGCGGCGGTGAAACTCACCGGAAAAGTCACCGGCGGCGACGGCGGCGCGGCGGCGGCGACGACGGACGGCGGCGCGTGAGAAACACGCGCGGCTGCTGAGGCGGCGCGTGAGGCGCGTGGGCGCGACGCGCCGGTCTTCTGGTGGCGCGTGCGGGCGCGTGCCGCGGCGGCGAAGGCTGAAATTCACGGCGTGGCTTCGTCTCGTCGTTCTGAATCCGGTGGTGGCCTTGGATTTTCGAGAAACGCCACGGTTAGAAAGTTACGATCGATTGAAAATCAACCAATAAGAATTTAGATCGGAAAACGTTTTCCGGCGTACCTGCGGAGCGGACGACGGCGAACGGTAGAGCAACAGGTGCTTCTTCTTCTCTTCTGCTTCCACCTCTTCTCTCTCTCTCTCTCTCTCTCTCCTTCTCTCTCTCTCTCTCTCTGCTTACGGTGATTTGGTGTAGGAAGGGGGGAAAGAAGACTGAATTTAATGGCACAAAAACAATGGTGGCGTGAGTGGGAAAGGGGGAAAAACAAAGGTGGGGACCACTTATCATAATATATTATAATATCTCAATTCGATAAATAATCCACGACTAGATTTCCAGAAATCCATAAAATACGTCTGTCGTCTCACAATCGAAATACCGTAAATAATAGTAAATACCAAGTCTGAAATACAATGCGAAAATACGAAAATACGAGATAAATACATAACGCCCAAAAGTAGCATCCGATAAAGTAGTCGTCTACTGCTCCTCTGTCTCACCTGAAAAGGTTAGGGGTAGGGGTGAGCAACAGGGGTCACTCAGTGAGGTATTGGGTGCTAATCACAGAAACGTAAATCTGACCATAGCACGCCATACATAGGAAATAGACTAAACATGCACAATCACGGTACCTAAAGTACCCAATGAAACACCAACATCCTATTACCAGATCCAGTGACCGGCGGCACCCTCCTACCCGGAGGACAACTTATGGGATAGTGCCCACTACACCGCCCGTAGACGATTATCGACCTCGAAGGTACTGGAACAGCAGGTCGACTAATTCTGCCCAGCACCATCTCCTCAAACAACACGCGACGCAAGTACAAAGATAACGTCTCTGTACCCCCGCAATCCCTAACGACCCACATGGTCAACTAACTGTTCTAGCAGGTTTAAAAGAATCAATTAACAGTTTAATGCACAAACAGTGGGTTGAATCATCTATTATTCCAAGTCCGATTTACAAACAATCCTAAAAGACTCTAGCATAGAAACGGAACACATTAGTACTAAATCCTATCTACGGCGCTTTTTAGATGAAAGATACGAAAGTCCGCGAAAAGCCCTCACCTTAGCTAAAACGGATGATTACTGCGGCTTCTGAACTCCGGATGCTAAAACGGACACTGAATCTGAAATCAGAACGAAATTTCGAGTCAGAACGGCTTTCGAACGGCGAAAAACGGTCAACGGGTCAAAACGGTCAAAGTCACGTCAACGGTCAAATCAAAGTCAAACAGTCAAACGTCAACCCGGTCAAAGTCAACGTCTGACCAGTCAAAATCAGACCGCGCCCTAACCGGATTAAACCGGACCAAACCAGACTAAACCGGACTCAATTGATTTAAACCAGAATTGAATTAAACCGGAAATCGAAATTGAAATTGGATTAAACCGATCAAACCAAACCGAACCGCGATTGAACCGCCGGTTTAACCAAACCAGGATCAAACCGGAGGCCAGATCGCCGGCGAGTCTCCGGCGACCGGCGACGGCGACCGACGTGGCGCACGGCGGCGACCGGCGACGGCGCACGGCGACGACCGGCGACGGTCGGCGGTTGACGGCGGAGGGCGGCGGCGAAACTCACCGGAAAAGTCACTGCGGCGACGGCGGCGCGGCGGCGGCGACGACGGACGGCGGCGCGTGAGAAACACGCGCGGCTGCTGAGGCGGCGCGTGAGGCGCGTGGGCGCGACGCGCCGGTCTTCTGGTGGCGCGTGCGGGCGCGTGCCGCTGCGGCGAAGGCTGAAATTCCGGCGTGGCTTCGTCTCGTCGTTCTGAATCCGGTGGTGGCCTTGGATTTTCGAGAAACGCCACGGTTAGAAAGTTACGATCGATTGAAAATCAACCAATAAGAATTTAGATCGGAAAACGTTTTCCGGCGTACCTGCGGAGCGGACGACGGCGAACGGTAGAGCAACAGGTGCTTCTTCTTCTCTTCTGCTTCCACCTCTTCTCTCTCTCCCTCTCTCTCTCTCTCTCTCCTTCTCTCTCTCTCTCTCTCTGCTTACGGTGATTTGGTGTAGGAAGGGGGGAAAGAAGACTGAATTTAATGGCACAAAAACAATGGTGACGTGAGTGGGAAAGGGGGAAAAACAAAGGTGGGGAGGGGGAAAAGATGAAAGGGATGGGTGGGGAAAAATGGTGGGGTGGGGAAAAAGGGGTGTTACAATTTTTTTCAAAATACATTCTAGAATAACAATGCATAATTATTGTGCATTTTATCAAAACAACAAACATTTTGAAACAGAAGAAATATGGTATTTCATTTATTAAGGGGCTTCAACTTTTAGGATTGCTGTGTTATAAATATAACGAACAATACGATAGTAAGTTAAACGAGTAAATTAGAACAAAAACAAAACTCAAGTTGTTATTGAGATTAATTAATAACAATAAGCCAGTAATATGTGTATATATATACATATAAGTGCTTTTGAATTTGATTGAGACTTGTACTCTAGTGATTTCTACTAATGATGTAGTTGTGGCTAGTTGTGCCATAAGTTGAGTTTGAAGCCAAAGCTGTGTTTGTGTGAGACTGTGAGTAGTAGAGATTACAAAAATGCTTTGGATAGTCTAATTAAAAGGTAGATATAATGATTAATACGTTTAATTAATCCATAAACTAGTGTTTAGTAACAGTAAGTAATGATGTCAAAAAAAAAGTAATGATGGTGCAAATTTCTTCTACTTTTTCTATACCATATTTACGTGATGGATTTTGAAAGACATCCTAAGAATAGTTATATCGTCGGTGAAATCGAAAATAAAGATTTGTAATATAATAATACCGATTTTTTGAATTTAATTCACCAAAAAAAAATATAATAATACCGATTTTTTTGTAGGAATGGAACTCCTTTTCTTTTTGTTTGCTTTATTTACTTATCTCTATCATCTAAAATAAAATAAAAAGGGAATTTAGAAACCTGAGGCTCAGATTGAGAACAAACTGTTCAATATATAAGCTTTTGTGACTTTACAAAAAGATAACATATTTATTAGCCTTAAAACGATAACATATTATTATTATTAGCCTTTCGGTATAAGCGGATCATATCTAAACTTTCATGTAAATATTAAAAAGAGAAATTCACCTCCGTTATTGTTTTTCCACTGAGATCTTTTAGGTTAAATCAAATCTAGAGAACTTTTAATTTATTCTCAATCCAAGCTATTTGTTATATATGTCCATGTACCTTAAAATCAAGGTTTAATCAAAGTTGTCGTTTTCTCAGCTCATGATGGAATGAGGAATAGCCAATAGCTACTGTATTTTTATTTTATTTATAACTTGTTAATTTATTCTCAATCCAAGCTATTTGTTATATATGTCCATGTACCTTAAAATCAAGGTTTAATCAAAGTTGTCGTTTTCTCAGCTCACGACGGAATGAGGAATAGCCAATAGCTACTGTATTTTTATTTTATTTATAACTTGTTTTTGGCTATTTTCTTAGTTATAAATTGTATCCATTTCAGAACACAGCACATCAGTCATCGGCTTATCTGTATGATCTCTATCTTGTAAAAAAAGCCTCCAAATATATTTTTTGTTCGTCTGACAAATTCTTCTCTTTTTCTTCTTAGTTTACAGTTTAATTATTTCTCATTTTCTTTGTTAATTGATAAAAAATTTGTAAAACAGCTCGATTCGACGACTTGGATCAGGATATTCCCATTTTCTGCATACAATTCCACTGAAAGATGATACATTTCTTGTCCTTTTGTAATATATATGTACACACCTATTCTTTCCCCCGGCTCCAGCTATTTAGTATTAGAATATAATATAACGTCACCATTTTCAGAATTTTCCAACCATTTGCAGATATTTTAAGTACTACTACTTGGAGTTTTTAAAATAATCGACAGAATAAATATAGTCAAACGGTAATATGTTAATAACATACACTTTGTTTTGGTATACTACATGTATGAATAGCATTATGTTATATAAATTTCCTGACGACCCGAAATATGTGCTCTCCTCGTGAATTTTCATAAATTAAGGGAGACAAAACGTTTGACTTTATAACAAATAGTATTAAAATTTCCGTACATATGTGTTATACACATATAGATTTGGAGATAGCTTATCTCCTATATATATTGATCGTCTAAAAGACATAACATATATATGCTTTGAGTTGGACCAGTAAGATCATGCAAAAAGAACAAAATCTAACCACTTGGCCTTTTAGAATATAAATACATATAATATGTGTGTTGTGTCTCTTAAACTATGGCCTTTAATGGCTGTAATTTCATAGATGTTTTTTTTTTCTTTCAAAAACGCATTTAATCATTTTTAAAAAGAAAATACTATATCCTAAGAGTTAGGAAGTTTTTTGGGGGATTTTATGCTTGGTGTGCTAGGTTTTGAACAAAAAAAACTTATTTTTGTGCTATATATTAAGGTGTATCTCTTTTTTTTTTTTTTGAAACTTGTGTATCTCATTTTTTCTCTTTAATTTTGACTCTTTGTATAAGCAAAAACACAAACTCTATTACTTGGGTGTTGAAACTAAAAAAAAAAAAAAGAACTACCATCAAAGTCTACGAACTAAAAACCTAACACCAAAATCCAATCTACAAACTAAACCAATTCATTATGTGATCAAATTAAAGATGTTTTAATAAAGACTCTGTTTGCAAGATTCCATATACTTGGTAACTAGTTGGTATACCAAAAACAAATCATGACATGTTTGAGTAAAGTCAAAGCAAAATTAGCCATTTATAGTGATTACTCTAGAAAGAGGCAAAAACAGGAGACAACCGGTCCGACCCTTTTTTGTGTGCCAAATTGACCTCCGAAAAGACGTGTCAGTACGAGACCCGACCCGTTAATCCAATCATAGACCATTTGGGGCATAACGTGATCCGGCCCATCAAATAAACAAGCTATGGCCTGATAAGACACCTTTTTCCTAATTTGCGATACCAATTCTTACCTGCGGACAAAGCCTGTAAGTGTTTTTCCTAAAGCCCACAAAAAAGAAAATCGAAGAGGGTTGTTAAAGTACTGTAGTGCCAAAAATGATTTGTTAAAAAAATGCGTCATGGTCCTTGGAATGGATATGGATCAACGATTTATGGTAGTTACAGATTATTCTGATTTATGACAAGTTCTTCGTAGCTAAATGTTTGTATAAATATGAATTTTTATGTTTATCAACTACTACAACACAAGAATGTGGTAGCCATAGGAATCTAGGGAGAATGATTTAACGAGGAGAATATGTTATTATAGCAAGGAGGTCATAATTCCTCTCTCATCATTTTGCCTAGTAACCATAATCTTTTGACTTTTAAGACAAGAATTTAATGTTACTGTTTCCTAATTCCTTTCGGGTAATGAGCATTTGAGTAATGAGGACATGGGACACTTTTAAAAATACTATGTTGTTGCTTTTCTTAACCAAGAGATCAGGTTAATGTAGGACGAACTTTGATTATGCTATGACTTCTCGCAAAAATTGACTCACGGTTCAACCGATTGAAATACCGTTTTCGGGTTATACTAAGTTAATATCACGAGTGAAAATAACCTAAATTTGACACAGATTGATTAGTAGTATTAAGATTTAATTAATAAAAAAATAAAAAATCAGACGTGTGCAGATTAGATATCATAAACCATTATTAACTTTCTGAAAAACTTGTTATTCAATAGTTTTTTTTTTTTTCTGAACGTATACTTATGAGTGTCTAAAATTGCAAATATATACACGGTTCCACTTAATGAAAAGACAAGATCCTTAAACATAGGACTCGAGCAGGAGGATTGTTTTCCATGACCTTTGATCTAGATAGCATAAAAAGCTCTTCATTAGCTCAAATACGTTAGATATAATAATAAGATTGAAATGATCTAATTACTTTTAAGTTAGTGCATGTCCTATTGTCATCTATTACCTTTGACTTACTTTGCTGGTTTATTCAAAATTTTGACAAAGATGAGAGAGTAGAAACAAAAATGTAAAAATAGTGGAGGATTAGCGAATATCGTGGAAAGACTAAAAGCGTGTTAAAAGATGTGTAAATCAGTGCACACCATCATTTTCGCTTCTAATGCACTCCATATTCCTAGACCAAGAAAAACATTCATGTTTGTCTAGTAACAAAATTTGATCAGATACGATACATAAAGCTGCAATTAGAAAATTATTATAGTATTTAATATTGTTGAAAAAAACCAAAAACAAGAGCACTCAAAAGGGATTTACAAAACATAAAACGGAATATCCAAGAACAGTGATTGGTACAACCGAACCGTATAAGTACAAAATCTTTCAACGGTTCACATTAGCAAGCTGCGGAATGGTCTTATCAATGGTACATTTTTTTCGTTGGTCAAGTTTATTGCAGCGTCGGTATTATTCAAAGATTAGTTTAAATAAATAATTAGTATTTCCGTAATGGAGAGGAGGAAACCAGAAAAACTGAGTTAATGGAGAAGGAAGAATTAAAGAGAGGATAATTGTGGAGTAGAGAGATCTTTTATAGGAAGAGTTAGCTCTCCAAACACCAAGAGCTACTAGGCCCCACTCCTCGATATCATCTCCTTCTTTTGTTTCTTTCGTATCATCCTTCTTCTTCTTCATCTGCTTTCGTCTCTTCCATGACCATGTCCGTGAGAGAGATTAAAACACAGACCTTTTCTTGTTTTGCATTTTAACTCATCTCTTTCGCTACTTTTTTTTTTTTAAAGTTTAAACTCTCAGCTCCACCATTTACACGCCTCGTCTCGAGAAAATTCCACTCTTTATTGCCAAAAACACTTTCTGGTTTTTTTTGTTTGTTTATAAATTAGATTTACTTCCATTTTGGGGTAACCAACAAAAGAGCAAGATTTCTTACTTTTTGGTGCTGCTTCTCCCCTTCCAAAACCCTAAGTTCACAGAAAGTCCCATCCTTTTTCCATCCTTTGCTCTGTTTCTGCTTCTGGATTTTCTTTCTCCTTCAAATAATCAAAGCCGATTTTGTTCAATTTAAGTTCAGCTGCGAACACTCATCGCTTTTCTCGAAGTAAGCTTGAAGAAGAACAGAAAAGTTCTGATCTGTTCGAGAAAAAACACTCCTCCCTTTCATCAATGGACGATGATGGATCTGCTCATAGCTCATTGTTCGGAGACCTATCGACCGAAGAGGTCACGAGCAAGATCATTCTCACAGCAATCATTGTTCTATTCATGGCTGTTCTCTTCGTCCTTATCCTCCACCTCTACGCCAAACTCTACTGGTGGCGAATAGATCAGCTCCAACAGCAACAGCAGCAACAGCAACAGGAAGAACAAGAAGACCAATCATCCGTTGCTCCACCGGTAGTCACTCGCCGCCAACGACGCCGTTTCATATTCGTCCCTGGGCAAGACGCTCATTCCAACTCTGGACTTACCCCTTTTGAGCTCAGTTCGTTACCGATTGTCTTTTTCAGACAAGATAGCTGCAAAGATGGTTTGGAATGTGCTATTTGCTTGTCCGATCTCGTCAAAGGAGACAAAGCTAGGCTGCTTCCCAAGTGTAACCACAGCTTCCATGTTGAGTGTATTGACATGTGGTTTCACTCTCACTCAACTTGCCCCATTTGCAGAAACGCGGTTCTTGGTCTTGAGCAAGCTAGCTCAAAGCGAATCCAACAAGTTACTGACAGTGCAGCAGATGCTGGCAACACCAATGTTAACCATGATTCTTTGCCTCAAGTTTCAAGTTCTGTTTCCAATTCTTCTCCGGAATTCCCCACCAATGTCTTGGTATGGGGTCGCCAAGATCAGGTTAGTACCGGAAACACCAATGTTGGGTCTCAAGAAGACGCTACTGGTAATGCTGCTTCACAGAATCAAGATGCTGTTGTTCTGGATATCAATGATTCCACGACTAGAAGTCAAATCGTGCCGTCTTCATCATCAATGAGGTTTATTGTTGAAGAGGAAGAGCCGAAATCTCCGATGACAACGAGGTTGAGGTCCCTGAGGAGGTTTCTGAGCAGAGACAAGCGAGTCTCTTGTAGCAACAGTAGCACTAGTAGTAGCTCCAATGCTGCTGCTTCTTCTGTTGATCCTTAAAGATTGTGATTAGATTAGCTGAGTTAAAAAGATTGCATGAAGATGTCAAACTGTGTATTGGTCTCGGCTCTTATCGGCTGTGTATTTGAGAGCTTTCTTTGTCATCCAAGTAATATCAATTATCTATTCCAAGAGAAATTGAAGTTCAAAAGCTTTCTTTCTTTTGAATAACAAAGGAGTCCTATATTGTTTTTCTGATCAACTTCTAAGACTAATAGACACAACAACAAATGAATGCAGAAAGTTCCTCTACACTAACACAAGACTTCGTCATGTTAAAGTGAAACCATATGATCTCTAACTTTGAAGCTAAAAAGAGGCATCAACTGAGAAGTTCTAGCGAAACTCTGGAGCTACTACGAGCTTATACCATAAACGAGACAAGAGAACTAGCAAGCGGCTACTTTAGATAAAACAAAGAAAACCAAATGAGCATATGCATTTGGTCTGCAATACTGCATAATTAAACCGGTTCGGTGTTTGTTTCACTGGTTGTCTTTCCTCTCTTCAAAACTTGTAGTAATTTAAAAGGGGAAAAATCGGTTGGTTATTTATTATTATAAAGCCATGAGCTGTTAACCTGCAAATTTTCTTCTCATGAAGTTAGACTCACCTAATACTATTAGAAACAGCATCAGTAACCACGTGGACTATCACATGATCCTCATCTCAGTCACATATATCTTCATGGCTAAGACGTGTGAATGAATGTGTATTCATATATTGATAAAAAAAAAGAAGGATGTGTCATAAGTATATTGAAGTGTGTGTATATGAGCACTAATAATATCAGTGAATGGTCTGGAAATCATTGGATTTAACATAAATATCCTCACCATCTGAAACACAATTGGGGAAAAAAAAAAAAGATCATTGGCACAGGAGTCAAACTAGAGCACGTGATGAGATCCCAAAAAGTAACTTAGAACAATAATAAAAGCTACAAGAGTTTCAATCTCTCTTTCTTTTAAGCTCAAACATAGCTTGCTACCCAAAAGTTTTCTCAGTTGCAGTCTCAGGAACAGAAGGACCTAAAGGGCTCCAAGATAAGAACAGATCAAAAAAGAGAATTCACAATGAAGAGATTCCATACATCGGTGTCGATTTCAGCAGCTCTGATTCTGTTACTTCTTGCTCTGTATAGCAGCGAGAATAATGTAGAGGGTCGTCAGATGGCGCCAGCCTCCATGGACTTGGCCTCTCGTGAAACTGTGAGAGATTTGCAGATAGACAAGGAGATGAAGGACGAGTTGCTAAGAGGTGAAAAAGATAGCTTCCGGAGAATTCCTAGGAGTGGCTCCAGCCCTATACAGAACAGGTAAAGACAATACCACACCAATCAAATTTTCAATCTCTACACATCTCAAATGCTTCTTTTATATAACATCTCTCTCTGTGAATGTTTATATTTGACACCAAGATTGTGTATTTTTGTATCAGGAAAGGTCCCTTAACAAATGAAGGAGGAAGTAGAAACCAGCAGATCACAGCAACAGAACCATAGATTTCATTTTTTTTATCTTGAATCTTTCTAGTTTCTTTTTGGCAGTGTAGACTTTTTACACTTATTTTTGGATTTGTAATGTAATTGAAACATAAGAAAGTAATGTAACTGCAACATAAAAGATCATCTTATAAGCTAGCTACTGTTAACAGTTACCAGTGTTGGCTTAGACCTCTATAAGTTCGTTTGGAGTGTAATCCGAAAAGACAGTTTTTATTATCATTCTTGTAAGGGTAGATCTAGCCGGAACGGCTTCAAATATTCTGTCATCTTCATTAAATATTAGAGAAAAAAGACGTGTGGCACCGACATGAGCAAAAATGCGGCGGGACTAAACATGATAAGAGTACGCAGTCTAACCTTCAAATTCTCAATTTATTTGAGTGCCGATTCTTTCCAGTCATCTCGCCAGAAAGGAAAGGTTTTTTCTTGGTAGCTAGTTTATCTGTTGATTCACTAGTTTTGCTCTTCTTCTGTTTCGTACTTTTTTCACCTGCAAAGGATTCATTCTTATCCCTTGCATGTTCTTCTCGGTGGCGCTTAACCCCGGAAGTAGGACGATGGTCAACCTCTTTCCTTGTGTTCTTCAACTCTATGTCCTGAGATGCATCCTCAGATGCGTCAGAAACAAAGGTGTTCTTTGGAACGTTTGATTTGCTGGACCCAAATGCAGAAAAAAATTCGTTATATGTCGATTGCTTAGCTTCTTGTCTTGATTTCCACTGATCAGGTCTGCTGGCATAACTGCAACAAAGAAAAGATTCCATAGCACTTCAAAATAATGAATGAGGTCAAAGATGCAAAAGAATACATGCATGCATCCACACTATGCCGCCTTCTAATGGCACTATGGCCACTTAATCCTCTTGACTTATTCTCTTAGGGTTCCTGATGTGTTAAAACTTCCATCAAACAAAGCAAAGTAAGTTTCGTGATCAAGATCTTACCCATCGATATCTAGTTTCCTAAGCAGAAAAGGCCCTTGCTTTGTTTTTAAGAGATCAGCTTTCACATCCAATAATTCAGCTGCTATGGCTTCCCTTAGTGTCGAGTTGCATGCATCGAAGCACTTCTCAACAGTGAATGAGCCCGATGTGTGTAATGAGAGCTCGCCAAAATGTCCACGTAACCTGTCAACGAGTCATCGGTGAAAGAAACATCATCAGAATGAAGAACAATTGCTTGATGAAAACTCACAAGTAGCCAAAAGACTGAATGAAGAAAAAACAGAATAAATAAAAACTCTAACTTTCCCAATAATCCCTACGCTTCAGTTTTGGGTATTGTAATCAAATACACAAAGGTACACTGTGGAACCTGCCGTTCTTAAATAAATGAATAACATAAAGAAGTAATGCATACTTTATAATTAGTCTGCGCTTCTGTTTTGTAGCAGCATTTGAGGCAAGAAACGCCTCAATGACTCTTGCTCCGCTGGAATCTTTTGCTGTTTCAATGGTATACTCAGCTTTCATAGAAGTTAAGCTTGTTATGTATGGCTGTATAAGATCCTGAGAGAATTGAGCAGAAAATTTGGAAATATAGTGAACGCTCATGAACACCCAAACTTGAAAGTTAAAACCAATGACACTATTTTTGTCAACACAAGAAGAAAAGGAAACATACGCTAGAAAACTTGAAAATCTCCTGAAGGATCATACAACCCATGACATGCATCTTTGCACCAGGTGCCCACTCCCATGTGGACTTGTCTTGGCAATAAAAGTAGTTATCAAGAAACAGCAACCGTGGCGCAATGAAGATACGGGATTCATTTGTAGGGCATAATGCACCAGCAAGGGCCTCACAACACTGTCAAAATCAGCAATAAATATTTGAATAATTCTCGTAAAAATAACATACTTTAAACTAGAAAACAAGTGACATTCAGTTGAATTTCAAAAACATATTTAACCTTATGTTCATGACTTTGAAGCCTTTGGCTCGCCGCTATCAGAGAAGCCACAACACCTGACTTCCCTTGTTCAAGAAGATCCTTGAATCTAGGAGCTAATTCTTCCCACATTAAACCCATCTTGCAAACAAAAGCAATTGAAAGTAAGTTTGCTGGCTTCAAGGAAATAGCACAGATACGTTCAAGGCTTAAAAGACCTGGAAGGAAATTTTACTGACACAACATAAGAGATATGAAGTGTCAGTTGGATCAGAATACCTGCTCTTGGTCTTTTGCATGGGAGATTAATGCTTGAATAACAAAATTCGCACACCGATCAAGCGAAAGCTCATATAGAGAATTCTTAAAGACTCTGCTGAACAATTCGTTATACAAACTTTCAGGAGCCACTTCCAAAATCACCTGAAAATGGAATGTAAATGCACTTAAGAAGATGACTGAGAAAACTAACACTCCAATTACAGCATGGAACCCAACAGATAACTGGCGATCATACAGGACAAACCACACATTCTAGATACTGTTTAGAATGGTCTAAATCAGGCACTACATAATCAGTTGTTATTTGCAATGTACCACAACTTTCGTGTAAACAACTCAGTCTGAGGTTAAACTCAACTACCTCCACCAAATGACTGAATGAATTATCCTTCACGGACTCTAAAATGTCCTTGGCAACATCAGTCTCTATATGAACCCCCTCTTCCTTTTTATTTGTAGAGTTGCAGCCCAGAACAAGAGGAATGATTTCAAGCAACTCCTCATCTTGTTTCAGCATAAGTCTGAGAGCCGTCTGTCAAGAGAAGATTATTTAACATCACCGTGAACCAGAGAGAGAATAAAATAAATAACATTCAATACTAAACAAGTTGCTTTCAATTAAACAAAAGAGTAGAGGAACATAAAATATACCTGTAAGACCAGACTGCTATACTGATCGACTTGAAGATACTTCATGTCCTCTCTGCTACAGTTTAAAAGCCCAGATAAAAGGTACTTGAACACATCTGGAAACCCTTGATGAGGGAATTGTGGATTATTGTCATCTAACTGAGACATCTTCAAATTCAAACGTTTCGCCAGAGCTTTTGATGATTTTGCACCATGAAGCTCAGGGGAATCTAAAGAGACTCCTTTGCAAAGACAAAGAAGCCTTCGAAGAACATGAGAGCCATAGCAGTTGCATATCATATCAACAGGATTATCCACAATCACCTGACCAAGAGAAATATATTACCGTCATAACGGAAAACAACTACCAGTTTCATAGTTAATAGCAAGCTCAATATGCTTGTCATAACAAAAAAAAAAAGTAAGAGTACCTTGCATATAGAACTCAAAGCCTCCTCAACAACAGAATATGCATCGGGGTTTTCCAGATGTGTGGCTAAGGATTTGAGAGCAGACTCAGCAACATGAGAACCAGATTTATCCATTGCAATGGCTGGGAACACCGTCGAAGAATTTCGTAGGAAACTGCAAAGTTGGTCAAGCTCACATCCTTCAAGTAGAGTTTGCAAAACATGACTTATGATATAGTCTGTTGCAATCTCATATTCCCTCCCTCTCGTCTCCTCAAGAGCATTTCCACATATTACCGAACGTTCCTCTAAATCAACTTCATTACTATCAAAGAGATTGGCAATCTCAGAGAAATACTTCGAAGTTTCCGGATCAATCTCTTTCCTGCAAAAGGTTATCTCAATTCAGTGGCTTTTATTACAGCAAACAAAAATTTTACACAGAAGGCAAATCCAGCCAGTCCTTCAATTCAAACTTCAAAGTCTCCCATTACCTGACAAACTGATTCTGATGTTCGAATTCGGATTGTTTCTTCGGCGCTGCCTTTACGTTGGCGGCACCACCGGATTGGTTCTTCTTGTTACTATCTCCATCAAATCCACGGCCACCTCTCTGGGCCTTCCTACCCATTCCCTTTTGCCTCGAGCTGTGATTGTTTCTAGACTTTTCCCGTTCACCCATCAAGTTATTATCTTCCTCGATGATCCTGTGTCTCCTAGATGGCAATGATTTGGAACCAACTGAAACCATGTGAACCCCTAGTTAATTCCTACAAAAATTTCCCACGAAACAGAATAAACTCAAATATCAAACAAGCAGACCGTAACCAGCTTTCAATAACTATATTTAAGAAGGAAAGGTTTAATTTTTCTCTATCCACAGGAATCTATCATGTTCATGGGCGATACGGTGGGCCTCCAAACTACCAACACAGCTCTAGATTATATCCCTAAAAGTTAGGGTTTCTACTTCAACTCGAGGTACCATAACTGGGTTTTGTGCAGTAGAGCAGAAACACAAACCTGAGGATGTGAAAACTCAGATTGGTGCTAAGAGGGAAACCCGAAGAAGCGAGTGCTTGAGAGAGGGAATGACAGAGAGCGCGGCGCGGAGAGATGATGAAAAATCACAATTACACAAGTCAGGCAGAAGTAGAACGATGTCGTTTGCTTTCACTTACTCCTATTCCGTATACGTTTGAATCAAAAATCTTCCATGTTTGAAGTTCGATGAAGTTTCTAATTCCTAGGGTTTTATTCACGTCCAGTGAAACGACGGCATAGTGATGGGAATCATAATAAACGCGTAATGGTTTTGGACCTTTGGCTAATAATTTACTGGGCCTCTTAAGGCCTCGTCGACTAGCCCGACCCATCTCTGTATTTACCAAATAATTTTTATGAATCATGTGGCATTTCCTTATTTCAGAATTTTGACAACTTATTAAGTTTGGTTTTCAAAATTAGTAATGATTATGATTTATGATATGTGGTATTTTCTTATTTAAGTATTTTGACGTCAAAAATATTATTATATTTCAGAAGAAAAAATCTCAAAAAAAAAAATTTCACTCGTTTTCTCGTTGGCACTAATAATCATGTTAATTACTAATTTTGAAAATCAAACTATATATAATAAAATAGTTTAAGATAGTTTAAGACAAGTTTTAATCTAAAATTTATATATATTAGTCATGTTATGGGTTATCAATTTTAAATATTAAATATTTTATTTTCATGTGGGTCCTAATTTAGTAAAAAAATAAATATCATTTGCAAAACATACTCTTAGCTTGTGTTTTTTTAACACTGGTTTCATGATTTTTATTAAATAAAAAGAGAGAAAAAAAACCGTGGAAAACAAGGCAAAATGATGAAGGTAGTAAATGAAGGTTCTAAAATGGGTGTGCAGACGCAGTCAGTGTGGTCTGGAGGAGGACATTGGGAACCTTCGTAGTCGCGAGAGATTTTTAGTCTTTGAACTGGGGAGCACGTCCTGGTCTCAAGATGCAGAGATTCTTGATTAACCAAGCTCAAAGACTCGCCGACCAAAGTAGTCGTCAGCATCACACAAGCCGACGTTTTCTCTCTCTTCTTCCATCTTCCTTATCTCCTCTGTCTCGCTTCTTTTCTTCTACTTGGGAGATGGCTGCTTCTTGTTCCGCTTCCTCTCTTCCCGTTACTCTTGTCTCCACCAATACCAAGGTGTGTTCTCAAATTGATTTATTAGGGTTTCTGCGTTTTTCCTCATTATATTGTTTCAATTTTCGGTCAAAACTGTTCAATTTTCAGTGTGTGTGTGTTTTTTTTTTCAACGCCAAATACTTTTGCACTGTGTTTTTCACCCAGGGACGAGATCGGCAAGCTTTGCTTTAACTTTATCGTTTTCTCTGTTCGTAATTTGGGAGTTTATTGCGGCATCTTCTGAGCTTGCGCCTGCTTGTGCTTTGGTCAAAGTTACTTTCTGGAAATTCTATAATGCTTCCTTTTCCCTTACGTCATTTATTTTCTTATGAATCACTTTCAATCATTCTAGATTTTGCACTGTATGTGCTCTGTCACGAACAAAATCTGTAAACTTGCTAAAAAGCTAATTGGTTTTTGTTTGCCTTTTGCTTTCCATCTTGCAGAAGTTGCAACAAGACTTCAAGTCTAATAAGGATGTATATCCCTTCGATGAGGTAAAATCTCCTTCTTCATCGGCATGGCCATATATATATCCTCTTTTGTGTGTTATCCTTCTTCATCGGCATGCTCTATTTTCACTTTTGTGTTGCTTTGAGAATCATGATCGGTATGTTCTTTGTACGAGTCGCCGCTTTTTTTGTATGAGTTTCATTGAGTTGATGTTACTTGCTCTCAAACTCTTAATTTATTCCCAGCAAGAAAGAAACTTTAAAAGTTTTGAAGCGGGGGTTATTTGGTACTCGTTTGTTTTGTCAAAATCATCAGGGTCTAGTAAAAATTATGCCTCTGGGTATCAAGGGTTTGCCGTTTGCGTGATGTAATTGCAGCTGAAATAGAAGCCCGTGATTGTTTCCCTGGTCAAGTTCTTGTTAGCCTTGTCATAGTAACTTAAGTTCTTTTCTTGCAACCGATGGTGACTAATCAATCTTTTATATATTTGATCAGCCTGGCGGTGACTCTTGTGACGCATACATGGCGCCAGAAAGAGATAGAATTGTTTCTTCCATGGCGGTAGAGAGCGATGGAACTAATCTTCCTCAAAAGGCGATTGGAGAATCTGCAAAGACAACATCAGATGCGTTTTACTGCAAACGCCTTCGTAACGCCACTGGAATAGTTGTAGTCCCTGGTTCACGCTTCGGACAGGTAGAAATAAACAAATCTTCACAAATGAAAATGTTTTCAATAATAGAAGTTGAGTTTGTGTGTGTTTTACATTCACTACGGTTAGGTTCGTGGAATATGGCATTTCAGAAGCACAATACTTCCGCAAGAAGACAAGATTCCGGCGACAGTGAATCGTCTTAGAGAGATACACAACAGTTCCGTCAAGAGCCCCGCCGCCAAGAATCCGGCCGCCAAGAGTCCCAAGAAGAGTTCCAAGAAGAGTTCCAGCAAGAGTCCCGGCAAGAGTTCCGGCAAGAGTTCCAGCAACTATTTTCCCATAAAAAGCAAATTTCCTAAGCACCATAGAGGGAGACTAAGAGGAATATCTTCCGACGGGAATCGTATTTGTTTTGGCCGATATGCTCTTCAAACACTTGAACCCGCTTGGATCACATCTAGACAAATAGAAGCAGGGCGACGAGCAATGACACGAAATGTACGACGTGGTGGAAAAATTTGGGTACGCATATTTCCAGACAAGCCAGTTACAGTAAGACCTGCGGAAACACGTATGGGTTCTGGGAAAGGATCCCCAGAGTACTGGGTAGCTGTGGTTAAACCAGGTAAAATCCTTTATGAAATGGGTGGTGTACCCGAAAATATAGCCAGAAAAGCTATTTCAATAGCGGCATCAAAAATGCCTATAAAAACCCAATTCATTTTCAGTGAAAAAGATTTAGGATAATAGGAGCTAGTAATCCTCGAATTGATGTGTATTGGTCTCGGGTCTTATCGGCTTCGTGTTTGAGAGCTCTCTTAGTTATCCAAGTAGTATCATGTGTCTGTTCCAAGAAAACTTGAAATTCAAAGTATTTGTTTTCTCAGAACAACACGAGAGTTCTATATTGTTGTCAAATCAACTTGTGAGATTAATAGATATCGAATGATTGCAGAAAGCTCCTCAACACTAACACAAAACATTGTCATGCTAAAACTAAATCATATGATCGTAAGCTTAAAATAGGCATGAAGTATGAAATTCATCAAGACGCAAAAATCTAGTATTACAATGAGCTCACTCACCGTAAAGGAGACAAGAGAACTAGCAAGCGGCTGGTGTAGACAAAACGAAGGAAACTAACTGAGAAATTTCATTTGTACTGCATAATTAAACCGGTTAGATATTTGTTACACTGTTTTTCTTTGCTCTCTTCAAAGCTTGTAATTATATAAAAATATAAATAAAGCAGTTGGTGATTATTTTAAAGAAATGAGCTGTTAAAACCTACAAATTTTCTTCGCTTGAAGTTGGACTAAACTAAAACTATTAGAAACAGCACCATTCTTCGCTTGAAGTTGGACTAAACTAAAACTATTAGAAACAGCACCATTAACCACGTGCCGTATCACAATTCACATGATCCTCGTCTCAATCAAGTATATCTTCATGGCTATTACGTGTGAATGAATGTGTGTGTATGTGAGGGCTAGTCATCAGTGAATGGTCTTAGAAATTATTGGATTTAAGATAAAATATCCTTAACCATCTGAAACACAGTTGTAGACAAACTAAATTATTGGCACAGCAGTCAAACTAGATCATGTGATTAGATCCTAATAAGTCTTTTAGGACAATAATATAATCTACATAGCAACAAGAGTTTCAATCTCTCTTTCTTTCTTTTAAACTCAAACATAATTTGGTACCCCAAAAGTTTCCTCAGCTGCAGCCTCAGGAACAGAACAACCTAAGAGCTCCAAGATAAAAAACAGATCAAAAAGGAGAAATCACAATGAAGAGGTTTCATACATGGGTCTCAACTTTAACAGCTCTGATTCTGCTACTTGTGGCTTTGTGTAACAGCAAGAATAATGTAGAGGGTCGTCAGATGGCGCCAGCTGTGAGAGATTTGCAGAGAAATAAGGAGACGAAGGAAGAGTCTCTAAGAGGTGAAAAGAATAGCTTGCGGAAAATCCCAAGGAGTGGCTCCAGCCCTATAAACAACAAGTAAAGTCAAAACCACACCAATCATTTTTCACATAATAAATATGGTTTTCACACATGTTATTGTAAATGTGTATGATTGACACCAAGATTGTGTAATTATTGAACCAGGAACAGCCCCCCTAAAAGATATAGGAGGAAGTAGGAAACAGAGTATCACAGATAGAGGACCATAGATCCCTTTTTCTACTTTTCTCTACTATATTTTTTGTTTGTATCTAAACTTGTATCTAACTAAAGAGCTGTGATGTAATATTGAGGTATAAGCAACCATCTTATATGTTTGATACTGTTACAGTTCCTAGAGTGCGCTTGGACCTTTATAAGTTGGTGGAAATGTAATACCAAAATACTGTTTTTACTAGGATTCCGCATGAATACAAGTTGAGCTTTCTTCTTCCGATTCATCTGCATCAGCCGCTGCGACTGGTTCCTGATCGAAACAAAGTGTCATACGAGTGATCTCGAAAATAAAAAAATGAAAAACAAGGGAGGAGTGGAAATGATTACGAAGCTGAAGCGTTTCCTCTTCTCCTGCTCTTTCGCTCTCAGAGATGGGATTGGGGAAATTTTCTGTTGACGAAGAAAGATTTAATTCACACTAATCGCCAATTTATGGGAATAAAAGAGAGAGAGGCACTGCTTACGGAGGAATAGGCGTGGAGCTCCTTCAATCTAAAGAGACGATCCACCTGGATCTCAAGGCTCTTCTGGATCTCTCCTCTCTCCAGGAGATGGTTCATCTGAACATCTATGGCCACGCCTCTCTCCTCCAGCAGTTTCTCTGTCCTCTCCCGATCATCTCTCTGCCTCTCCACTTTCTTCTTGAAGGCGCTCAGCTCCTCCGCAAGAGAAGCTTGAACAACTGCAACTGGAACATTCTCCTTAAGATCATCACCATCACCATGAGGAGGAGCTTTGGGCTTCTTCAGGATTTGCGTATCCGGTTCCGGGGTGAGGAAGATGTTTCTCGGCTGCAGAGCTTTTCGACCTGAAGATTTCATTAATTTTCTTTGTTTTTGCATTTTCATGGGGAGAGGAGACAGAGCAGCAACAAATGTAGATTTATGCTTTTTTTTTCTGAATTTGAATTTGAATTTGAATTTGAATTTGAATCTGGTTTAGGCTACTTTTCTTTTTTTCTTTCTTTCTTTTTCCTCTACTATCCGGTTTCTCTTTTTGTCGTATTCGGGGGATTCATCATCATCTCTTTCCGTGTGAATTCCTCTATTTTTTTTTTTAATAAACAAAAATAGTTAATTCTCTCTTCAGCGGATTTCTTGACCGTTTAACCTGGGCTATATAAAAACAAAACGCCCAATGGGTATTTTCTTCACCTCACGATGCTAGCTCAGTTGTGTTATACCATTTTAAAGCCTTATTTATATACTAGACTAGATACGAGGTGAAAATGAAATATTTGAAATCTAAAATTGATAAACCGCATAACATAATTTATATATTTAGATTTTAAGAATTAAATTTGATTATCAACAAATTGAAATAAAAAAATTTTAGATTAAAACCTGTAAAAGATGAAATATTTGAATCTTAAATTTTGTTCTTTCTTTATCGATAAAAACTGATTATAATTTTCACACGGGTGAAAATAAAATATTTCAAATATATAACATGATTTTCAGATTAAAAATTTGATTATCAAAAAATTGAAATCTAAAATTTTTGATATTAAAACCCACATAAAATAAAATATTTTAAATCTAATTTTTTTTCTTTATCAATAAAAACGAGTTATAGTTTTATTTTTATTTAATTGCATTTATAAAATTATTAGGTGTCAAATTTTATTGACTCAATCAACAAATTTTATGATCAAATAAAGTATGAAAGAGTTAAGTTCTTTATATAGACATCACAAACAGTTGCAAGCTTCTAAAAATGTAATAATCTTTTTCTTAATCGATATTTTTTATCGATTATATTTTCTTTCTTGGTTGAAAGACTAAAATCTTTTTATTTTTTTAATAAAATATTAATAAGTCTATTTCCTTTAGTTATTTAAAATTGACAGAACAATGAATATTTTTGTATAGTTTCCTTTTTATTTTAGAGATTTCATTATGTCTATTTCCTTTAGTTTTTTTAAAAAAAAAATTGCACAATGAATATTTTTCTATGTTTTCTTTTGCTCCAGAATCAGAATTTCTTTTTTTCTACAATTTTTTTTTGCTTCAGATATTTTTTCCTGTTTTCATTTTTTGCGTCAGAATTAAAAAAAAAAAAAATTCTACAATTCTTGTTCTTTGCTTCAGAAACTTTTTTCTTAAATATAATCATACAGTAATATTTTTCTTTATTTGACACATATCAAATCTTAAAATAAGAATATGAAACATGACACAATCTTGTGAATTAATAACTTTAAAACTGAACTTTATATAATAAGATATTTTTATCTTTTTTATCGACAAAAACTGATTATAATGTTTCTTTTATTTAATTAGAAAAAAAAATTATGGTCAAAATTTGATTGATTCACTCAACATATTTTATGATTTGAATTATGAAAAAGCTAAGTTCTTTATATATACATCATAAATATTTTCAAGCTTTTAAAAACGTAATAATCTTTTTCTTAATTTTCCCTTTTATTGATTATATTTCCTTTTTTAATGGCTTAAAATCCTTTTATTTTAAATAAAATATTAAAAAGTCTACTTAGTTATTTTAAATATTTTTGTGTAGTTTCTTTTTAATTTATAGATTTTATTATGTTTATTTCCTTTACTTTTTTATAAATTTAATGAATATTTTCTATGTTTTCTTTTTTACTTCAGAATTAAAATTCATTTTTTATACAATTTCTTTTTTGCTTAAGAATTTTTTCCTGAAATATAATACTAATCTTTTCCTCTATTTTGACATATATCAAAATCTTTAAATAAGAAAATATCACTTGACATAATCTTGTTAATTAGTAACTTTGAAAACCAAAATTTATATAATAAGATATCGCCTTCCTTTCTACCTGACATGATTGAGATATGGGCTTTGTTGGGTTTTTATTTGACATGATTGAGATGGGCTTTATTGGGCCCAAATCGGGTGTTTCTGAAATTGAGACTGAGAAACAAAGTCGAATGATGGCGGATGTGGTCTCAAAAAAATGAACGTGGAGACTAAAGTTGGGAACGAGCAAAAAGGCTGGAAGAAAAGATAAGATGGCTTCTCTTCTCTCCCCCGCCACGGCCGGCTCATTTCATTCGCATCTGAAATGCTTCACCCCCACTCCTTTTTCTCCGGAGGACATCCCTGTCGATCGATTTTGTTGCGCAATCTCTCTCTCATCTCCCTGATGGTGGTGAGGCATGGTGTTCTCGTCGGCGCCATTGACGCCTACCTCCTCTACCAATGAAACTATTTTTTCAGCACAAAAAGTAAGGGAAACATACGCTAGAAAATTTGTAAATCTCCTCAAGGATCAAACAAGTAAACAACCCATGACATTCATCTTTGCAACAAGTGCCCACTCCCATGTATACTTGTCTTGGCAACCAAAGTTTCGTTGAAAATTAAAGTTTCTGATTCATTTGTGCAACATACTGCACCAACAAGGGCTTCACAAGACTGTCATGTCAGCAAGAATTATCTTTATAATCATCTTTAAAAAAAAGAAAAACATTTCCCTTTTCTTAGAAAACTAGGGAAGAAATAAATTTTAAGTTGAATCTTTGAAACATGTTCATGACTATGTACCCTTTGGCTAACCACTATCTGAGAAGCCACAACACCTGACTTTCCCTTGTCATAAGAAGATCCTTGAATCTTGGAGTTAATATTCTTCACAACAGATCAAACCTATCATCTTGCAGAAAAGCAGTTGAACGCAAGTTTACAGGCCTCAAAGAAATAGCACAGACACGTTCAGAGTAAAAGGAGACCTGAAATTATTTTTTTTTTCTGACACAACAATGAAAAGCTCAATGTTGGTAGGATAATAATCTGCTCTTGGTCTTATTTGCATGGGAGATTAATACAATTGCATAACAAAATTTGCACACTGATCAAGTGAAAGCTCAGACTGATTTAATTTGGAATTGACTGGGCTTTAAGGGCCTACTCGAGTAGCCCGACCCGTCTCTGTATTATTCACAGTGGAAATAAATTATTTTTCTGGATAGAAAATTAGAAATTGCAACATATGTATGACTTTTTCTTCTTTTCCTCTGTCAACAAATAAAAAATTAACGTGTTTTATTTGTTCACGCTATTAAAATCATTTTTTTTTTACATTTTTTAATCAGACACATCAGCTTGAAACAAGAGAATATACTTCAAAATGTCTATCATACTTTTACAAATCAACAGTTTTAGTAACATAAAAACATTGTCATATAAATACAAGAGTTTTAATAACATCTTTTCTTTTTTTTGGTCAAATTAAATTTTTTTTTTGAATAAAATGTTAAATTCGATTCAAAAGAAAAATGTTTCGTTTTTACAACTGGTGTTAGCAGGTTTTTTGATTGTTTTTTGAAAGATCAATACATAATAATACAAAAATCTGTTTGAGGTATACTCAAACCATTTCTCCAAGCTCCCATCGTAGTGTTGGTCTCGTTTTCGGTAAATACTGAGAAGCCTATCTCGAACGTTTCTGTCGATGGTTTTAGCAAGCTGATCCACCGTTGTTGGTTGTTCTCCATGTAGTCTTCTATTTCTCTCTCTCCAGATATGGTAAAGAACAGATTGGAAGACATATTTGAGCAGGAAAACTGTGATCCTGTCTTGGTTTAGAGCACAAAGTACCTGAATAAGTTGGCTCCAGTTTTCTGTATATGTATCAGATAATATGTTTGACACCAGTTTCTTCCAAATCTCAGAAGAGTATGGACAGATAAAAAAATAGATGGTTTCGTGATTCCATTGGATTAGCACAGAGTCCGCAGTCTGTTCGTTGTCCCGTGTTCCATCTCAAGATTCGATCACCTGTTGAGAGGCGATCGTGCAAAGCCAGCCAAGTAATAAACCTGTGTTTAGGAGTAGCGTGTTTAAACCAGAGGAGAACGTGTCAGTCTTTTGTAGGAAATGGGTTGTCTGATGAGGTTGAAAGTTCTGCGAGAGCAGAATCGTTTAGAGTATTTATCCTCTGCGGTTTTCCAAAGGTGAGAATCTGTTCCAATTTGTTGTGGACCACTTGTACTCTCTAATGCAGCAATAATAGCGTTTAGGCTATCATAACGGTGTGTTCGGATTCTGATATGATCTCTAGCTGTTGCAACAGAGCATTGGGCTGGAATTCCGAGGTCTATGAAACCTCTCGGTCCTGTGATGTCAAAGAGTCGACCCAAGTCCGACCAGTTATCAAACCAGAAAGATGTGGAGCTTCCACTTGAGACCCGAATGCGATGGAAAGCCTTTGCCACATCTCTATATTTTAGCAATTTTTTCCAAATCCACGAACATCCAGCCTTGAGCTTGACCGTCCAGAAAGAGTTTTGCTGTAAGTAACAAGTTCGAGTCCACTTTGCCCATAAAGAATCTGCAGACAGAACCCGCCAAATTAGCTTCAAGCATGAGACTATATTGGCCTCTTTTAATGGTTTTATCCCAAGACCTCCCTCTTGTTTTGTTTTGCAGATATCCCTCCAAGCAATTTTTGCTTTCTTAGTATTCAGGACAGGCCCAGACCACATGAAAGCAGCACAAAGTTGCTCAATCTCTTTAATACATCCATTAGGGAGCCGATAGGCAGAGATCCAGAAATTAACCACGCTTGTTATTACAGATTTGAGAAGTTGAACTCTGCCACCATAAGAAAGAAACCTTGTCGTCCAAGAGGTCATCTGTTGTATTATTTTTTCCACCAGCGGCGCATAGTCCTCTTTAGTCATCCTTTTAGTGAGCAAAGGAAGTCCAAGATACCTGACCGGGAACTGTCCTGTTGCAAAGGGGAAAGACGATATAATATCTTCCCTTGTATTTTGATCCATACCAGCAAGGTAGAGAGTGGATTTCTCAATACTTATGGTTAGACCCGATTTCTTTTCAAATTCTTCAAAAATGCGGAGAATACCTGATATTGAATTTCGAGTACCATCCACAAACACCAAGAGATCGTCTGCAAAACAGAGGTGGGTGAGACTGATTTGCTTACAGTTCGGGTGGAAGCCTATTTTTCCTTCTGCGGCTGCCTTATCAATAAGGTGTGATAGAACATTCATGCACAGTACAAATAGATACGGAGATAGAGCACATCCCTGCCGTAGACCTCGGTTACTCTGAAAATATCCTGCAAGTTCCCCATTCAGTTGTACGGAAAAGGAGGCCGTTGTGATACATAGACGAATCCAGTAAATAAAAGGTTCCGGAAATCCCAAAGCTGTCAGACAGTTTAGCATGAAGCTCCATTGAATAGAATCAAAAGCTTTTGCTATATCAGTTTTCATTGCAAATCTCGGAGAAACCTTTTCTTTGTGGTAGTCCTTAACAACTTCTGTCGCTAATAAGACATTCTCCATGAGTAGTCTTTCCCGTACAAAGGCAGATTGGTTGTGGGTGATTATCTTTGGCAAAATATCCTTTAAGTCTGTTTGCAATGATTTTGGAGATTACCTTGTACAAGACGTTGCATAGGGATATAGGTCTGTAGTCTTTCATTTCAATTGCAGCTTCCTTTTTCGGTATCAGGGCTAGAATTGTAGAGTTCATCCCTTTTGGTAAGAATCCCAAGGAGAAGAAAGAACAAATCGTAGCAGTGAAATCTTTCCGTAGAGTAGGCCAAGCAGCCTTATAGAACTCGCTTGTGTAACCATCAGGACCTGGGGATTTGTCGTTAGGCATGGCAAATAATGTTTTCTGAATTTCTTCCTCCGTAACCTCAGTTAACAAAGCAGCTTTATCCATGTCTGAGCATCGAAAATTCAGTAGAGTAGAGAGATGTTCGGCTGACATACCTTGAAAATTATCAGGTGCTGCATTCAGTAATGATTTGAAAAAACGCTCTGTTTCAAGTTTCAGCTCGTCCATTCGCGTGACTGTTGCTCCATCATGTGTAAGAATTTCTCGGATCATGTTTCTTGCCTTCCTCGCCTGAATACATCGATGGAAAAATTTATTGTTTTGTCTCCCACATCCAGCCAGTGGATCTTTGCCATTTGCTTCAGAAATTCTTCTTCGATAGTGGAAAGATGTTTCCAACAAGAAAAAGCGTTTTTCTCTTCCTCAATGGCATTAACGTCCGGGTTACTCAACGTAGCAGTCTGCTTGCAACATAGAACCTCATAAGCTTCTTTTGTTCTTTTTGTGATATCGAACATTGTTTCTTTCCCCAGATGGCGCAAATAAGGCTTAAGAGCTTTGAGTTTCTTTGAGAACCTGAATAGAGCGGATGTGGAGATAAAGATTGGCTCTGTTTCAGACCAATAATCTTCTATCAGCGGTTGAAACTGTTGCATCTTTGTCAAAGCATTTGTAAATTTGAAAGGCTTCCTGCCTGTGTCTTGTTGGACATCAATCATAATCCTGCATCGCAGGTGATCAGAGCAACCACCTGGTTCAAATACGCTATAAGATTGAGGGAATGTGTCAGTCCATTTTTCGTTTACCAGTACTCGATCAAGTTTTTTACAAATGAGATCCTCCTCCCTTTTGTTGCACCAGGTAAAGAGAGGTCTTTGGTATCCTAGATCTTGGAGAGAGCATGCACAGACCACATCTTGAAAATCTCTCATTCCCACCGTAATGACTGGGTTGGTTTCGTAGTTTGAGTGTTCTTCTCCATCAAGTGTTTAGTTGAAATCACCACAAAGCATCCACGGTCTGTTACGGACCGTTGGAGAGTTTTCATGACACTTAATATCCTCCCAAAGTGTGCGTCTCTCCTCCATAGTGTTACATGCGTACACAAAACTGCAGATAATCTCATCTTCCCTACCTGCAAGGGCCACCGAGCAAGTAATCATCTGATCACTTTTAAACATAGGTGTTAGACGCACACTGTCCCGCCAGAGGACCCAGATGCGCCCCAATCCGTTGTACTCATAGTTCATCAAGACAGACCATTCTTGAAAAACCGACTTGATTATGTTTTCCACATTCACTTCTTTAACCCTTGTCTCTAGAAGACAGCCAAATTGAAACGAGCTTCTTCTTATCCATTCACGCACAATGGAGTGTTTAGAATCTTGATTGAAACCGCGAACATTCCAGAAGAAGCTCGACATTAGTTGTTATTGGAAGGGAGCTCTTTTGCCCATACCACCAAGAGGTTTTTTCTTGATGATTTGAGTGATCGAGCCAGGTTGAGGTTTTTATGCTCGTGGTAGGGAGGGGGGTGTTATGACCTTCTCGGGCTTTGGCTGTTGAGAGGTATCACCTGTGTCTTCATCTCTAATTTCTCCTTCTTCCTTTTCGTGTTCAAGTGTTTGTGTGACTGTATTTGTATGTTCTTCATCCTCTCCTGTGTCAAGAACAGAGAAACGAGAGGGGGAAGCAATATCTTCAGTTTGCTCTGTTTGTTTTGAAGATTCCGCATATCTGCCTCGTCGTCTCGGTGAAACAGAATTCCAGTTTCCTCCAGACTCCCCCTTTTCATTGATTTCCTAAGTTTCCTTGGATTCCTTTTCCTCCTCCAAGGAGAGTTGAAGAAGTTGTGCCTCTGGTACGGTAAGTAATGTTGATTGCTCCATTTGTTCGGTAGCAATCACTGGTGTTTCCACCGTAAGAACTGTCTCGTTTTTCTGTTTGTCAACTGGGTTTTTAGCCACACAATTTTCGGTTGTATGACCCCATTTTCCACATATAGAGCATTGCGTTGGGAGCCACGGGTATGAGAGATCCACTTCCACAGTTACTCCTTTCAGACTGAACGCATAAGAACGGGGAAGCTCTTTTGTTAAATCAACTTCCACAAATACCTTTGCGTCTTCGAACTTCTTGCATAGTTCTGTATCTGGATGCAATCTCTTTGGTTTTCCTGCTCGACTGGCAATAAAACTCAGCCCCTTCCATGAAAACATAGAGTGTGGTACCTTTTTTAGAATCACCCACATTGGCATCATCTTGATCTCTGGTTGAACCTCCTCCACAATTGGAGACCATTTTGAAATCACCATTGGTATGTCGGCAATGTTCCACATTTCCCTTCTTAATACCCTCATCCGAGTTGTTGGATCCCTAATTCGAAATCTCACAGTTTTATCATCGTCAACGTAGACTTCGATTCTAATCGATTTGTTCCCCAAGGGCCAAATCTTATTCACTATCATGTGAATTTTGGCAACGTGTGGTGCCTTGGCTAGGAATCGGCCCACAAGAAAGTCCTCCCACAGAGGGGAGTCATCATGGACTTCATCTGGAACCACCGACACTCCTTCTGAAACCTGTGATTGGAGATCGTATTGGATCAAACCTGAATTATTGTTCACCGCCTGCACCCAAGATCGTTTTTGTTGATTGTTTCCCTCGTCCATTGATTCCACTGTGTCTCATGCTGCTCTGACCACCGCTTTTTCGCTCCCCGGCGATGGACTCTCAACGGCGGCGCCGTCAGAGGCCATATCGGGCGGTAGAGAAACCTCGAGTACCTTAGTCGCATATCGCCTTTTTTTTTCCCCTCAGAGTAAAACGTTTCAATTCTCAAGCTTTCTTCAAACTAAATTTAATAACATCTTAATTAGTTTTCATGAAATTAGGTGTAGGATTAAGCTTTCAATAGCTGCCAACCCAAATTAATTATAGATTGTGATGGAATAATTCGGGTCCTTCATTCAGTCAAAGGTTTGTCTGAAGATTAGATAAAATTTCAGACCAAAAAACCTTCTAGCGAAACACATGTTCCTTTTTTTTAGGATGATTAAGCCGACTAAAGAAAACTCTACAAATATCTCCGACGAGTCAATTTAAATTTCTGTGGAAAAAAAAAAATCTATTATCGACCATTTTGGCCCCAATTTATTTTCCCCTGTAGTAAAGAGTAGTTTTTTCGAGATTTGACAAAAGGAAAAGGGGAAAAAGCCGTGGAAAACAAGGCAAAAATAAAGTATCCTGCAGGCGCATTAGTGGTTTAGAGGACAATTGGGACCCTTTGTTCGTCCTCGCGAGAATTTTCACAATCTTGGGGCTTTGAGCAGCACACGTCCTATAAAGCTGATCTCGAGATGCGGAGATTCTTGATTAACCAAGCTAAAAGCCTCGCCGACCAAACTAGTCGTCAACATCACACAAGCCGACGCTTTCTCTCTCTTCTTCCATCTTCCTTATCTCCTCCTGTTCCTGCTCCTCTTCTTTCTCGTTTCCTCTCTTCTTCTTCTTCGGAGATGCCTGCTTCTGATTCCACTTCCTCTCTTCCCGTTACTATCGACTCCATCAATCCCAAGGTGTGTTCTCAAATTGACTCATTGGGTTGCTGTTTAAAATTGTAGTTTTTCTCTGGATTGTTCTGGAATCGTCTCTCTTTGGTTCGAATTTTTTTCAGTATTCTGTGCTTCTCTTTTTGTTTCCTATTGTGAAAAAGACTAGATTTTGCTTGACTTCTTCGTTTCTCTCTACTTCAAAAATGGCTGCGCATCTTCTCTGCTTGTGCCGAGGTTAAAAGTTTTCTTACTGTATCGATGTTTACATATTCAGATTTTTTTATTTAGCTGAAATTATGTCTTTTGTGTATTATGATGTTTTAGGTTGCTTATTTTCTTGTTCCACTATAAGTTGGTTTTTTTAATTTAAATAAAGAGGTTATTTTTTCGGGTGGCAGGTTCTGAAATGTGAGTATGCTGTGCGTGGAGAAATTGTTAACATTGCTCAGGTAAAAGATACGTGTGCTTTGTCGATTAAACTTAAGTGATCACCAACAAATATCTTTTCTTAAGCTCATAAACTTATTTTGATTCCGTCTTGCAGAAGTTGCAAGAAGACTTGAAATCCAATAAGGATGCTTATCCCTTTGATGAGGTAAAAAACCTTCTTCTTCACCAATTGGCATATAGATATAGTCATACTCTCTTTTGTTTGTGTTCTTTTGAGAATCATGATCGGTACTTTGGAGTTTTGATATGATCTTCATAGAGTGGATATATAGTTTTAGTGTTGGTCTTCTTACATGTTCTCTGTATAATTCCAAACAAGAAAGAAACTTAAGATGTCTCGCTTTTTGGCAGATAATCTATTGTAATATTGGGAATCCTCAATCTCTTGGTCAGCAACCTATTAAGTTCTTCCGAGAGGTATGCGAGCTTTTTTTTTTGGTTGCTGATTAGTTTGTTTGTCATATCAGCCCCAGAGATGTAATTACCTATATGTCTTCAGGTTCTGGCCTTGTGTGATCACACCAGCCTTTTGGACGAGTCTGAAACACATGGTTTGTTCAGGTATGTAACGTGATTCTGAGGTTCATGTACGCTCATGTTCTTTTATGACTGCTTCACATTTGACCTCTCTTATCTGTTATCATCAGTACCGATTCAATTGACCGAGCATGGAAGATTTTGGACAATATTCCCGGAAGAGCAACTGGTGCTTACAGTCACAGCCAGGTTTGCCTAGTTAAAAAAGTCCTAAACTCTTTTTTGTTAAGACGATCCTTATGTTGCTGAATGATTCCTTTTGCCTCAGGGTATCAAGGGATTACGTGATACGATTGCAGCAGGAATCGAAGCCCGTGATGGTTTCCCTGCTGATCCAAATGATATTTTCTTGACCGATGGTGCAAGTCCTGCGGTAACAGTCCAAACAAAAAAAAATTCTCATAGTTTTAGAGCAAGTCCTTTTAAAGGGTTTATGCTAAATACCTTTCTCATTCTTAAGGTTCACATGATGATGCAACTTCTCTTAAGCTCAGAGAAAGATGGAATTCTTTGCCCGATTCCTCAGTATCCATTGTACTCTGCTTCAATTGCCCTCCACGGTGGATCTCTGGTATGTTCATTTAAGCATTACCGGATAATATTGTCTACATTGTATCCATTGACTGTTTTCTTTTGATTGTCCTGTGTCTACTTAGGTTCCGTACTATCTTGATGAAGCAACAGGATGGGGTCTGGAAATATCTGACGTTAAGAAGCAACTGGAGGAAGCTAGGTCGAAAGGCATTACTGTTAAAGCGTTGGTTGTCATAAACCCTGGTAACCCAACCGGGCAGGTACAAACCTGATTTTCAAGACTTAGACTAAAAAAAAAAAAAAAACATTTTAAGGCTTGCTATGCAAAAATGTGACATTTATAAACTTTTGCGTTCCTATTCTGGTTTAAGGTTCTTGCGGAAAAAAACCAGCGTGAGATTGTTGAATTCTGCAAGCAAGAGGGTTTGGTTATCTTAGCTGACGAGGTCTACCAAGAAAACGTTTACGTCCCTGACAAAAAGTTCCATTCTTTCAAGAAAGTAGCTCGGACTTTGGGCTATGGCGAAAAGGATATCGCCTTAGTCTCGTTCCAATCAGTCTCCAAAGGTAAAAGGAACCAATTTGTTTTTGTCTATTGATAAGCTTCTGATAACTGTGGGATGCTTGTCGGCTCTGTCTGTGTTTTTTACATTTCTTCTTCTTCTGTTGATAGGTTACTATGGAGAATGTGGAAAGAGAGGAGGTTACATGGAGGTTACTGGATTCACTTCTGATGTAAGAGAACAGATATACAAAGTGGCTTCCGTGAATCTTTGTTCTAACATCTCTGGTCAAATTCTTGCTAGCCTTGTCATGAGCCCACCCAAGGTAACACCTCTCTTGCTCTCTCTTAACCCGCTAAGTTCTTGCACTTGAATTAAGGACTACTAATCAGTCTTTATATATCTTTGATCAGCCTGGTGATGACTCGTATGACTCATACATGGCAGAAAGAGATGGAATCCTCTCCTCAATGGCTAAACGTGCAAAGGTTAGTCAAAGATTACAACATTTAACCATTTTTTTGGTTTCTTGTATAACGGTTTCATAAACTTGACAATGAATTTGCAGACTCTTGAAGAGGCTCTTAACAACTTAGAAGGCGTAACATGTAACAGAGCCGAAGGAGCCATGTATCTCTTCCCTCGGATTAATCTTCCTAAAAAGGCCATTGAAGCTGCAGAGGCCGCGAAGACAGCACCAGATGCGTTCTACTGCAAACGCCTTCTTAACGCCACTGGAGTAGTTGTTGTCCCTGGTTCCGGCTTCGGACAGGTAAAAAAAAAAAAAAAAAAGAACCAAATCTTCACAAAATGAAAAAGCTTTGAATGTTTTCAGAAGTACTGAGCATGTGTGTGTTTTACACTCACTGTGGTTAGGTTCCTGGAACATGGCACTTCAGATGCACAATTCTTCCGCAAGAAGACAAGATTCCGGCGATAGTGAATCGTCTCACAGAGTTCCACAAGAGCTTCATGGATGAGTTCCGCGACTAAAAATGCAATCTGACACCCTGAAGATGAGCTCTCAATATTCCTTTATAGAGAGATCTTTAAAATGTGATCAATAATAAATGGGTTTGTGTTTGTTTAATCAAGCACTTGTGACTTGGAAGTTCAGTTCTGCAGTTGAATTGTACTTACTGAACTCGATTTTATATAAACTAATTAAAATTTGATTGAGTCTCTCTCTCTCCAGTAAGAATCGAAAATGATCGTTGGGCTTATTAATGGGCCTAGTATGGATATCTGACCTAGAACTGTGCAAAGAGTTTTTTCTCGAGAAAGCGACGTTTAATTTTATTTTTCCCATTTTGAGGAATTTTCTCAAGACCGAAAATGTGGAAAAGATCAGCGTCGTTTATCCTCGACGAGCGACGAAGCTCGAACTCACCTCCCATGGCCGACACCGCGCGAGACCCGTTTCAAAACCCTGATGCCATCTCCGCCTACTACCAGACCCGAGCGGCGCACCACGGTGTCATTACAAGCGACTGGCTAGCCCAGGCTCAAGCCGCCGTGGGAGGCGTCTCCGGCGAGGAGCAGCCTGACTCATCCGCCGCTGAGCTCGGGACGGGGAAGTCGTTTAATGTAATCGAAGAGTTCAACGGCTGGAGAAAACAGCCGGATCTGGCGGAAGCCGTCGCAGCCATCCGAGCTCTGGCTGCTGTTATTCGTGCGAGCGAGGCTAGCACCATGATGGAGCTTGAAATTGAGCTCAAGAAGGCTTCCGATACACTCAAGGTGACACTGAATTCTGCAATTTCTGCAAAATATCATTCATTTAATTTCCTTATTTTGGAATTTTAAGACTTCACTGTAGATTGATTTGATGAAAAGACAAAACTTGTGTGTTCTGTTTCAATTTTGTTGTCAGTCATGGGACAAAACATCAATCTCCTTGACTGCTGGATGCGATCTGTTCATCAGATACGTGACGAGAACGTCTGCTTTAGAATACGAGGATTTCAATTCAGCTAAGTCTCGTCTCCTCGAACGTGCTGAGAAATTTGGGGAAATATCCCACAAGGTCTGCTTCCCATAATCAATGATTTACATCAAAATCCGTTTTTATATAGAAGAAGAAAGATTGAAAAAATGTTTGACTTATCTCGCAGGCTCGTAAGATAATCGCAATGCTTAGTCAAGATTTTATATTCGATGGTTGTACCATATTGGTTCATGGACTCTCTAGAGTTGTTCTGGAAATACTAAAGACAGCTGCACAAAACAACAAGCTCTTTCGAGTTCTCTGCACAGGTTCCCTTCTCTTTTCGAAATATACCCTTTTCTGTATCTCTTGAATATCCACACTTGTTCCACTGTGTTCCTCTATTTCAGCACTCTGATATCGTTTGTTTAATGCCTATTTTTTCGCTTAGTTTACATGTACAGTTGCTCTGGAAATTACTCGGTTTATAGTTATACCATGTTCTGAGTCTCTGAGACATTTTGTTGCTTGTGATCTGCATAATCTTGACCTTGGCTCTCTTCTCTTTACGATTTCGTAGTACTAGTAGCGTCTCGCTGAACCATTTCAGTGGAAAAAAATTTACAGAGGGAAGGCCGGATGGAACAGGAGTTTTGTTATCGAATGAGCTGTCGAAGCTCGATATCCCGGTGAAGCTGCTGCTTGATTCAGCTGTGGCTTATAGCATGGACGAGGTGGACATGGTGTTTGTCGGGGCAGATGGAGTTGTAGAAAGTGGGGGTGTTATCAACATGATGGGGACTTATCAGATCGCACTCGTCGCACACAGCATGAACAAGCCGGTCTATGTTGCCGCTGAGAGTTACAAGGTAATTTGGCTTTGTAATTGAAACTGTTTTAGTAAGATTCAAGAGAGAGGGAGAGGCTACTTAATCATGTGAAAGTTGTTGTTTTGGCAGTTTGCTAGGCTTTACCCATTGGACCAAAAGGACATGGCACCGGCGCTGAGACCGATCGAGTTTGGTGTTAAGATTCCGGCGAAGGTGGAAGTAGAAAGGTCGGCTCGAGATTATACTCCGCCTCAGTACCTAACGCTCCTCTTCACGGACCTTGGTGTTCTCTCTCCCTCTGTAGTTAGCGATGAGCTTATTCAACTCTATCTTTAAATTTTGCACTCCTAATTAATAACTAATTCACTTTGAAACTTGGTTCCACTTCATATTCTCTTCCCTTTAAAGATCTTCAAAGTTCATGTTATGATCTGAAAACCTCAATTCGGTTTTGAATTTGACAATTGACCGGGACACATGTACCTGTAGTTGTTTTTTTTAGTGTCGTTGTTGTGGCACGTATTTAGTTTCGAATGTACAGCATATGATGGAACGGTTTTTGTCACTTTTAACAATCATATTGTATTACATACGCTGTCCATAAAGAAAAGTGGACTAATTAAATTGTGTTTGAAGTACAAATTCCAAAAGAAACAAAATGGCGGTTGTCATAACACAACATAGTTTGGTTGTAGCTAGTAACAATATTACAATACTAAGACAGACGAAAAACCGGCACTTGCAAGAAAATTAAAGGGAATTTCAGTATCATAATTCATAACTATTAATAAATTTAAACCCATATATAAAAAATATATCGATTCAGTGTCCACCGAAAACAAATTTGTATCAATCTTAAACGTGAGAAACCATGAGTTAATCTAGCTAAACGAATGTAAATAATTCAGATAAACATACATATATATATATAACACCGAAGTGTAGATATCCTTTATTAACTAAAGCACAAGTCACTTGTCCAACAAAATTCTGACATGTGGCATTTTTTTACAAGAAAAGAAAAAGATTGGCGATTATTTTGTTGTCAACTGCTCAACGATTCTTAAATCCCTAATTTTTCGACGATTTCATCGAAGACTAACACCACGATCATGAAATGAATTTCATATCTTTCAGTTACCTCAATTCCTTCTTCTTCTATTTAAGCTTTAATCCACAGTTCTTTTATCTGAAAATCGTTTTTCACTCTCTCTATCTTTGCTTCTGCAAATTTTTTGTCTTTCAAAACCATAAACCAAGCACATATTTGATTAGCTTCATCTTTTATTCTCTTCAAGTTTTATTTTTTGATGCAACCACAAACGTCGATGAATCTTATTTTTGCTGCAACCATAAATTGAGCACAAGTTTGATTCTTCTATTCTTTTCAAATTTTACTCTTTCTAAATTTTGGTATTATTCAATTACGACTAACTCCATTCACTTTTAGCTTTGGCATGAGTCCAATAGTGAGGAGCAAAACACAAGCAATACGGCAGACTTCCTTCGTATACGACCCACTATCAATCAACACAAAGTATGAAATCGATGAGTAAAAGCATCAAATTTTAAATCCCAGAAGAAGAAAGTTCACAACTTTTTCTTAAAATCTCGCAAATTGAGAAGGGCCCAGATCGAGATATGAGTAGCTTCGTGGAGTTAGTAGAAGAGATGATCAATTGAGAAGGCATGCAGTTGGAGTTGGTAAAGCTTTACTTCTTTTTTTCTTTTTTTTGAATAAAGGTTTCGATACAATTGAAACACGATAAGAAGTTGGTGGCATTGGCGTTCAGGTTTATGTTTCTTATATGGATCCTCCTTAATAGTTTCTTTCCTAGCTCCCGTTAGAAAACCAAAAGAAGAAGATATATCCACTAAGGGATATGGGACTGAGTATCATTCACCTTAACATACCATTTTGATAAGAATATTTAATCGATGTTTGATGGTTAATGTTTTAATCATGTTTTATTGTCTTAATATATGGTTTAATCATGTGTGTGTGTATATTTCAGATTCTCGAGCAATGAGTGTGAGTGGATACAATACGGACGACGAGTATTCTGTAATCGCAGACAAGGGAGAGATTGGCTGAGATGCTTATTTCTTTTCCGACAATCACATTGTCACATCTAAGGTAAATCGGATGTTCATCTTATTTTTTTTCTGCATCCACTTTACGTTATCTCACGTTATTTGCTTCGCTTTTCTTCCACAGCCATCTATTTCCCAAGTCTCACCTACAGTTTGTATCTACGCTTCTCTTCTCACACTAGGATTGATCATTGATCTCTCGGGTTAAGCTAGCAGCATCACCACCAACCAGGATTCAATTTCGACAGTTCTCACAAAGAGATCTTTACTTCTTCTGGCATGAGTGCAACTTAAGACGGCACGGAGGACAATTTCCCTAACCATACATTCTTACAAGCTGAACACATCCAAATGTCCAATACTTCGATGGTTTGAATTCATCATAATTTGTGTCTAATTAGACACATCTCTCTTCTCTCTTAAATATTTGCATATTTTGTTCTTCAAGTTTGAAGAATTCACATTCTTTGTAAAAATGAAACATTTTAACAACAAACAAAAATTGGACGGAAGAGACTTTTGATTCTTTTTGGTTTTGTTTGTCATATTTGTTGTTCATTTCTTCATCCTCTCTCACTCAGTTTTTACTTTGTATATCAATGACAGTTAACCTTTGTTTTTATGGTGCAATTATTGAAGTAGATAATGCCGTAATTGTTGAACAAAATCAATGTGATATCCATAAACAATATTCACATAACTTCCAAATCATGGCACGATTTCAAACTGTTTCATGTTCTATATAATTTTCAATCAACTCATTTGTTTTTTTTTACTTCCTCTCCCTCTCTCTCTCTTTCTCCATGGTTTCATCTTCCTCATCAATTTGCTTTTTGTTTTTTGGCCTTTGGGCGTAACAACAAAATTGATAAAGGTCTACAATTCTCTTTATCCAGATTAATTGTTCACTTCTTCTCAAATTCATCCTTTTTTCTGCTTGCATGATTCAGGTTGAAAATGTCACATGAGTTTCATTCGGTTAGCTTAATACTTCAAAAAAGGAATGGATAATCAGAGCATTGCAGTAACTGACGTAATAATATTAATAATTATAATACTCATTATATAAAATGGGTCAAATGGGTCAACCCAACTCATAACTCAAATGGGTTGAAAGTAAATGGGTCATGGGTCAACCCAACCCATTTATTGGGTTGGGTTGACCCATTAACTAGATGGGTTAATGGTTGACCCATGAACCCATTAATTTTTTAAAAAAATTTAGAATTGTAATTTAAAAGTTGTAATATGAGTTTTAATGGAAAAAAAATTAATAGGTCATGGTTGACCCAACCCAGTAGACCCATTAACCTATTAACTCATTAACTTGTTAACCCATTTATCCATTAACTCATTTATATATTGACCCACTAACCCATTATGTCAAAATTAAACAGTTCATTTGGGTTAATGGGTCAAATTGGGTTGGATCAAAATTAATTAGTTCATTATAATAAAAGGTTGGTTATTTATAATGGTTTAGTTTTAGGAAGCCGACGGAACAATGAATTTGGCTTCGTAAATAGATTTAAAACATCAGACCTTGATTTTAAATGCAAATTTGAGTATTTTTCACTTTTCTTACAGTTAACTATGAAAAACTTTCAATATTTTTGGAGTTTTTTATTGAGAAGTTATGGGTAAAGTCTTAAAAGAACTCATTTATTTTTTATTCCCTATCTTTTGTATTCATATTGTAAACTATTTTATCATTTACAATAAATATTTACACTATAAAATTTATGAATAAAAGTATTTATATATTTAAATATATAAATACTAAAGGATTAAAAATCTTTTGCAAATACTAAAAATTTTAAAAATATGTCGATGAAAAAAACTGCAAATACTTAATTTTTTAAAAAGGTGTGGATGAAAAAAATCTTTCCATTGCAAATTCTTTTGTAACTTCAGATACCTAAATCCCTAAAATCTCTCATATCACCACCAGTGCGTTTAATAAATAAATTTCATAACTCCTAATCATGTCAACCGTTTCATTTCCTAAAAAAGCTTCTCTCCCTTTCCATTTTTTTTAATTTCTTTATTTAAATACATTTTTAAAGCAATTCTTTAATTTTAAATAACTATTTTATACTATTTCACATAATATTAATTTTTTATTTTTTATTCATATAATTTTATTATTTAAAATGCCAATTCCCATGCATAGCATGGGCCTAAATACTAGTATAAAAGAAAACACAATTCATTGCCTACGGTGTTGGGACAGAAACGGAACCGCCGCAACGTCTAAATATCCATCGTTACCTGCTTGACCTTGATCGTTCCTAACCGTTTCATCCGTCATTTTCCAGTCAATCGCAGCCATCGGATTCAGAAATGCGGGAGCATTCATCTGGACCGTCCGATCACCACCCAACCGACAGATCCTCGTCCACAAATTATCCCTTAATCCACTCAACGCCGTCATGTACTCTTCCATCTCCTCCTCCGGCACACTCTCCACCGCCCTCTCCCACCACTTCAGACCGTCGGCGTCCTCTTCTTCGTTTGCCACGTCACCGCCGTGATGTGTCCTCAGCATCACCGGACTCTTACGCAAGTACTTTTGGATGAGTGTGTCCACGTTACCAAACGAGTAGATCCTACCGCGACGTGAAAACGTTATGATACCAATCTGTGCGCCGCTGAGGACGCTTAATTCGGCCGCTTTTTTGAAAAGCCCGCTTCGGCGTTTCGAAAACGTCACTTGCCTCTGGCTCTCCTTTTTGATGCGTTTGATCTCTATCTTCTGTCGACCTTTGGTGGTTTTAGGGTTTTGTAGTTTCGTCTCTTCTTTTTGGTTGACCAGCACTTTTGGGATCTGAAGGGGTTTTTGTTCCGTCAACAGCAAGCAAGTACTCGATGAAGCTTCTTCGTCCTCCATATTGACGACAAGGACGACTGATGATTCTGAGATCACAAGAGTATATTTTGAGTTAACCCTTTGTTACAAAAAACAAAACAATTCTTTGAGAAAGTTATTCCCATTGTATATTTATATACACATAGTTGGAAGTCAATTAAAGAATTCTTGTCTCTTCATTACATATGTTAATTGTGGTCTTAAATGCTCGTCATCATAATTTAACTTTTTATGGAATTATTCCATAAAGAAAAGGAAACTTAACCTTTTTAATCTAAGTTTCGTGATATTATTTCCCAGATTTACGAGATATGCTACTTTCTAATTTACTTGTTCAAGAAACTACTGATGATTGCTAGCTAATAGCCTAATCTACGGTCCAATAAAATATATGCATGCATATCGTTATTTATTTGTAAACGTTGGCCCTTTAGTAATCACAAAGTGCATGAAATCATTTTTAACTCCAGAAATTCGTGGCCATATATTGTGGATATTTAATTCCATTTTATTTTTATTTTTTTCCACTTGATATATTAATTATGAGTCCCAAATTAGCTTATTGACAAATTAAAGATTCAAAAGAATGGTCGATCAATCAATTTATATAGATCCAAAAGAGAGAGAGGCTGCTATTTGATCATATGAAAGTTACTGTTTCGGCAGTTTGCTAAGCTTTAGACCAAAAGGACATGGCACCGGCGCTGAGACCGATCGAGTTTGGTGTTAAGATTCCGGCGAAGGTGGAAGTATAAAGGTCGGCTCGAGATTATACTCCGCCTCCTCTTCAGGGACCTTGGTGTTCTCTCTCCCTCTCTATTTCACAATGAGCTTATTCAACTCTTCTCTAATAAGTATATTTAAACTCTTAATTGATAACTAATTCAATTTTAGTTTTACTTCTGAAAATTTTTGTTCCTTTCAAGATCGTCAAAGTTCATGTTTTGATCTTTCTTCATGGATTAGGAAGATTAACGATGGAAAGTTCTTTTCTAATGATGTTGTTGTATCTCTACAGTGGGAGAATAATGGAAAAAATTTCACTAACTCTGCTGGGAAAAAAAAAATGAATCGTTAACAAAATCTGAAAATTTTGTTTCTTTACTGTTTTAAAAAGGAACAAGTGGAACAAGTTATTCCTCCACCTCTATTCTACTCACCAGTCACCACTACTCGATTAATCTTTTTATTCCAATTCTTTCATTTGCACCTTTCATTGTCTACGGTTTTGAGACAGAAACGGAACCGCCGCAATGTCTAGATATCCATCGTTACCTGCTTGATCTTGATCGTTCCTAACCGTCAGATTTTCAATCGTCATTTTCCAGTCAACCGGAGCCATCGGATTTGGAAATGCCTGAGCATTCATCTGGACCGTCGGATCACCACTCATCTCGCAGATCCTTGTCCACAGTTTCTCCCTTAAACCATTCAACCCCTTCATGTACTCTTCCATCTCTTCCTCCGGCACGCTTTCCACCGCCCTCTCCCACCACATCTGACCATCGTCGTCCGCTCCTCCGGTTCCCACGTCACTGCCGGAATGTGACCTTAGCATCACTGGAGTCTTACGCAAGTACTTTTCGATTAGTGTGTCCACGTTACCGAACGCGTAGATCCTTTCGCAACGTGAAAACGTTATGATACCAATCTGTGCGCCGCTGAGGACGCTTAATTCGGCCGCTTTTTTGAAAAGCCCCGTTCGGCGTTTCGAAAAAGTCACTTGCCTTCGGTTCTCCTCTTTGATCTCCTTGATCTCTATCTTCTGTCGACCTTTGGTGGTTTTAGGGTTTTGTAGTTTCGTCTCTTTTTCTTTTTGCTTAGACGGGAAGTTAGGGTTTTGCAGGGGATTCTGTTCCTTGAAAGGCAAGCAAGTGGTCGATGAGGCTTCTCCGTCCTCCATATTGGCGACAAGAATGAAATATGATTTGAGATCACACGAGTTTTTGCCGAGAAAAAAAAATCCCGATTTGTGATTATATACATGGTTAAGGAATTGATGCTTCTTCATAATATATCTTATTTGTGGTATTAAATGCACGTCTCAATAATCTACCTTGTTTATGGAATGATTCCATAAAAACCAAAGTTAGCTCTTTCTTAATCTAAGTTTCCTGATATTATTTCCCAGATTTACGAGATATACTTACCACATTCTAGTTTACTTCGTATGCTCAAATAAACTAACGATGATGCTACATATAATCAATCAAATATATGCATATCAATATTTATTACAGGGGGCGGTGTTAATTTCCACTTGAAAGATTCATACACAAATCAGTTCGGTTTTAATTATTTTCCCCCTGTAGTTTTAGCGGGGTTTATTGGTTTAAGTATTTTAATAAATTTATAAATTTGCACAAAATCCAATGTTATTGGTTCCATGATTTTAAATTCTATGTTAAAATCGAATGTTATTGATTCTATGATTTATAAATCATAATTTAAAACATGTGTTATTTAATCTTACGGATTCATTAATGAATTGATTTAATAATGAACTGGGGTGAATTTTGATGGATTTCTTTGTCTTTTTTTTTTTTTTGTCAACGATGGATTTCTTTGTTAGATATATAAAGACTAGAGAGTGTTATTCGGTTATGTATTTTGACTGATTTAGGATTTATAAATCTAAACAAAATATACTGATTTTCAAATCTAATACGTGAATTTTAATAAGTATTTACAAAATTTTAATAAGGAAAACCTTCAAATTTGTAAATACTTATTAAAATTTCACATATTAAATTTGAAAATCAATATATTTAGCTTAGATTTATAAATTCAATACGGATTTCTAAATCAGTTACAATACATAAACGAATAATACCCCTTTAATTAACCAATCAGCAATACTTTACGACAGACGTGTAAAAAAAATTCAAAGCAAGGTTGATAGATTACTTTAGATTTGAAAAATGAGTAATGGAGAAAACCGTGGGTCAATTAGTCAGTATTAAAGACTACTTCTGGTTTCAAAGTTAATAAATGCCACAGCTAACAACGCCATACCCCTATAACTAGGTTAACAACTAATATTACACTTTAATCTAAATTAAATAACTAAATTTTAGAGAAATGCTCTCAAATACCACACTTTTATATTTTTTGACAAAAATAACACACCAAGGTGAAAATGACCAAAATAACATTTATTTAATGGTTTTAAAATAATTAAATTAATAAATTTGGGTTCAAAAGTCATTAATTAGAGTTTATATTTAGGGTTTTAGGGTTTAGGTTTAAGAGATTTGGAAGAAACATATGAAAATAAATGTATAATAGTCTTTTTCTCTTCAAAAAATGTCATTTTTGTCATTTTCACTTTGGTGTGGTATTTTTGTCACAAAAACATGAAAGTGTAGTTTTGAGAATTGCCCTTTTATATGTTACATATAATTTTCTTTGTTAGATATATAAAACCGGTAATGAATTAAGTATAAAAATTAGGGAAATTCTCAAAAATACCACACTTTCATGTTTTTGTGACAAAAATACCACACCAAGGTGAAAATGACAAAAATTACATTTCTTGAAAAGAAAAAAGACTATTATACATTTATTTTCATATGTTTCTTCCTAGTTTCTTAAACCTAAACCCTAAAACCTAAAATCTAAACCCTAATTAATGATTTTTGAACTCAAATTTATTAGTTTAATTATCATTAAACCATTAAATAAATGTTATTTTTGTTATTTTTACCTTGGTGTGGTATTTTTGTCAAAAAACATGTAAGTGTGGTATATGAGGGTATTTCTCTAAAAATTATGGGCTTTTTTATATATCTTTTTATATTTTGTGACGAAAAGAAGAAATGAATTGTGAAGAAATTGAACTCAAATATATTGTGACGAAAAGAAGAAATGGAAAAATAAACATAAATATACGATCCATTAATGTAAGATATAATGACTAAAGATAAGATCGAATATTAACTCATCTAAATGCAGATGATTTAAAATGGCCAACTTGAAAATATTTTAAATTTTACAACGGACCTAGGCAAGGGTAAAACGGTAAATATTTAAATGTCCACTTGACCCAATTGTGGTTCAATAACACGCCATGTCATTTTGCATATAAAGAAGAGCTACGAATCAACAACTTGTAAAAACATATAAACGACCTTCGGTAATTGAGAGAAACTGTAATTTGAGCCCAAAACTTTTGAAAACTTGCATTTCACACCCTTGTTAAGACCTGAGAAAAATGTGCGGAGGAGCAGTAATTTCCGATTACATAGCGCCGTCGCGATCCGGCAGATCTACAGCCGAGCAGTTGTGGCCCAATCAGGTGAAAAATGCTGGTAAGTCTTCCTGGAGACGCGACGACATAGTTGACTTGACAATCGACGATTACGAGGGAGATCTTCAGGAGTTCGAAGAATTCGAGTATGAAATCGACGGCTTTTCTACGGCCAAGCCTTCGCTCGTCTCCTCCACTCGCAAACCTACTGGTGAGTTACTCGGATTCGATTCGTTCGTTCCTTCTTTTAGATTATCGCTACTGTTCAACTTTTACAGTTATGAATTAGAGTTTCTCTGACTCAAAGCTGTGAATTTTTTGATCCATGGCTAGGCTCACATCGGAGTATGAATGGAGAAGATGGGAGGAAGAAGAAGAATAGTAGTCGGTACAGAGGAATCAGGAGACGGCCATGGGGAAGATGGGCGGCTGAGATTCGTGACCCGATCAAAGGAGTTCGAGTTTGGCTCGGGACTTTCAACACTGCAGAAGATGCTGCAAGAGCTTACGACCTTGAGGCTAAGAGAATCCGAGGAGCTAAAGCTAAGCTCAATTTCCCAAACGAGTCTTCATCATCATCCTCCTCTAGAAAGCGTAAAGCTTCTTCACCACAACCTCAGGTTAAGAGCACAGAAGAGAAGCACGAGGCTGATGATGGTCTTGGTGGATTCGCAGTGGATAGCTCAGCTGTGCCTAGTAATGGCTGTCTTGATTTCTTGTGGGAGGAAAATAATAACGCGGACACGAATCTGGTCGATACACAATGGCTTGAAGATGTCATCATGGGCGATGCGAAGAAGAAGAAACAAGAAGGTTCTTATGATGGTGAAGCCAACGTGAATGCTCTGCTTTCGGATGAGCTCCTGGCTTTTGAGAACCAGACGGAATGTTTCCTGCAGACGCCCTTTGCGGAGGGAAGAAACTGTGGCTCCTCGACATCTCTGAGCAGTCTCTTTGATGGAGTCAATGTCATGGATCTTTGGTCCTGAATAGGTTCTATTTGTACAATTGTCATATGAGTCTTTGGTGTTCTATTTGTACAAATGAGTTTTTGTTCTTCTTGTGTGTATCTATCTAGTGTCTCGACTCTTGAACTGTTGTTCTTCTCTCTTGTCAATGTATAAAGAAATGGCCTGATCCTTCTGGTGCACTAAGCTTGCTGTCCATGATTCCATTTACTCGATGGCCTTCTCACTGGTTTCATGTGAAGGGAAGTGTACGCTTTTATAGATGAGCTCATTTCTCATTTTCCGAGGAAAGAACTTTGAACTCTCTTATCTTTTAAAACCAAAAGACAAAAAAATCTCTTATCTTCCACGGGTGATCCTGACGAATGGAGAAACAGCCTGTAAACTCTTTATCTAATATCACACCTTTTGGAGGACATGGAACTAGTGATAACGCCCGAACTAGTCTCGAGAATGGACAATGAAACAGGAAGTGGTTTCACTGTTTTTATCGCTGAGCTGCATATCGGACAGAGCGACGACTCTTTCGAGACCAATAAGCTATTAGAAATAGAGACAAAGTTCTTGCTTCCATGGTTTTGCACTCGGGTCAGCAACTTGTCTACCACTAAGAGGGTTTGATAGGAGGTGACTCGGTTCAGCAAAAAAACCAGATTAAATTTAAAAAAAAAATTGTTTTGAATTTTGTGCCATTACCGAGTTACAATTGATCAGGATGTAGAGAATTGTTGTAAAGAACCAGAAGCTCAATTTATATCTGTGGTAAAACGTAGAGGATGAAGATAGTAGAAATTCCATTCATAACAAAAAAAAAACTGGTGCAAAACAGAGTAATCTAAGTGTCTTGTCTTAAGAGAAAGGAGTGAAAATGAAAAACAGTTACGGTTCGATAACTCTTCAATCCCAACAGTAACAAAAAAACCATGTCTATAACCATTGTAAAGGCTACCAACTTTTATTCCCAACCGGCACCTGGAGCAGTTGGGGGTGGCACAGCCGCGTCCCATCCACCTTCTGCTGCTGGAGCAACTGAAAAAAAAACCCAAAGAACAAACAATTAAAATCAAGATCGTACATTAGATGATCCAAAGAGCTAAGATATAGGTCTTTAAGTAATATCTGTCAAAACTTACCGCCGGAATCGTTCCATGAAGCAGCGGCAGGAGCAGCAGAGATTGGCTGCTGGGCTTCTCCTGGCCATGCAGCATCAGGGATCGCAGCAGTGCTCCATTGCTCTCCCCCAAAATCAGGAGCAGGTAGTCCAAAGTCTGCCTGAGGGGCAACTTCATCCTCATCCTCTGGCTTAGCCTCCTCGGGCTCCCTGTAGAAGAACAGGTCGACCTGTACAGCACGAAATATGAAGAAGTCAGACACCAAACAGGAACAGTAGAAATGAATTTTACGACTCCATGGAAGTCATTGCAAAGAAGGTAAAGGATATTCCTCCTCTTACCATGACATCCCACTTCTGTGCAGGGCGAATGGTTCCACGCATCTGAAGGACCATGCGGGCAAGAAGCCAGAAAAGACAACCAATGCTGTGCTTTCCCTTGTTGTTGGCGGGGATACCGATGTCAACAAACCTCATAGGAGAGTCGGTGTCACAGAAAGCAATGATTGGAATGTTTCCCAAAGCACCTTCCTTGATGGGCTGCAACACACAAAAGATCCAAGTTAAGACAAAACCATCCGCTTGAATTTGAAAAAAAAGACTTATCAGTACATTTACTTATGAAAGAAGAGTTTACCTGGTGGTCAGTACGTGGGTCGGTAAGAATCAGTAGCCTTGGCTCGCTGAATGAGGTTTGCATTTGATTGGTGAAGGTACCAGGAGTGTGCCTTCCAGCAATGGCATTGGCTCCTGTGTACTGAGCGAACTTCAGGACAGCTCTCTGACCATAGGGCCTAGCTGACTGAACAATGATATCCTGTGGGTTCTCAATAGCAACGATAACTCGAGCAGCCATATGCAGCTTATCCCATGTTTTGCCAAGGTTAAAGATGTAAATACCTGACAAGGAAAAAAAAAGCTTATAAACATTAATTGCAAACCTTCAAGGTCATATTGAATCAAAAAGAAGTAATAACATTGCTCAATAAGATTTTTTTTTTTTAAAGACAAACATTAGCACCAGATACAGACTCAATCAGCCAAAGCGTTCAAACCCAAAATTGATAAAAGAACAGAAACACAATGACGGTTGGCTCCATTTTCCAATTCATAATAAGCTTAGGATCAAGCTAACCAAATGAAACCTATGTCCTACTGATTACTTCAAAACACCGAAACCACTCAAGTACACAAGAAAGAAAAAAACAGATAATATTCAGACAGAAATGTCTAGTTTCCGCGACAATGTATTTTTTTTCTTAGCAGCTGTTTAGATCCGTTGAGGCGGCTAAACTCTACTTTGGATAAAGTGTTAGGAACTAAAATGACCTACAAAATCACGAAACACATCTAAAACAAAGCTACAGAAACTAAAAACAGATCATAAACAAAACGATGAAAGAAAAAAACAACACACAAATCCACCATACCAACACAGAATCTCAAAGCTCTAAATCATCTTTATAGGCACAGACATACACATACTGAATGCATACATAAGCGAACATTTCAAGACGAGAGATTACCGTCGTTGCGTCTCTTGAAGACGTAACGCTCCATTTGGTAATTGCAATTCTTGGTTCCGAGGTGAACCTCAGCGGCACACATCATCCTGATGTCAGCCTCCTTCTGGGAAAGCTGTCCAGAGCTAGCAGATCCGTTAGTCGCCATCTTGTTTCTCTCTTCTTCTTCTCCTCCGGAGACCTAATCGCCGAGATAAGATTCTGCAGTGTAAATCACACGAGAGGCGAGGAAACTAAAAGAGCTGCGGGGGAGACGGTAATATATCAAGCAAAACCCTAGTTTCTGTAAAAGTCTACTTTGCCCTCGTCCTTACCCCCTCGTTAATATCATTGACCGTGGTAAATTATTTTGACTGCTGATGAAATCGAACTTAAAACCGATAATCGCTGGTTTAGTTTCCGGTTTGTGTTTCTTATACCGACTTCCAAGTGTGCACAAACTTGTCAGCAAAAGATCGATTCATATCTCTCTCTCTCACACTTCATTACAATATTTTTTTTTGGCCAAGTTATAGAAGTTAGATAGAACCCTAATGATTTCTCTCCCTTTCTCTTCCGATCTCCTCTACTTCACATTATCCAACCTGTGTTTGTGAATTCTCCGATTGCTCGGTCCTTATACCTCTATTGATTGCTCTCCGATTGGTGTATGAACTTCCGCGGAACGAGCTCATAAGGTTTCAATTTCATTCTTCTTTGTGAAATTCTCTTCGCATTTTGTGTCTCCGTTCATTTTTATGTCGTTTTTATGGCAGTAGCTTGATCTCTGGTGAGAAGTGATGGGTGTCACATTTAAGATTTCGAAGGTTGGTAGAAAGTTCCGGCCGAGGATTTCTACTGAATCGGCTACTCCTGACTCTCCAGAACAGCTGAATTCGAAAGCAATCGTTCTATCAGCGAAATCGAAGGTATTTATAGTGAGAATGTTTCTAAATTAATTTTAGTGCTGAAAAAGTGAAAATCGGTAATTATTCGTTTTGTAAACAAGTTTTGGTTCTTGAAAATCTGATTTGAGGAAATATCCGTGGTGAATTTATTATGTTGTCACATTACTGTGGACGATGGATCGACGAAGAAAGAGTTATACCATATGTTGCCTTGTTATATATATTGACCAAAATTTTGTGTTTGATTCAGGCAATTGTTGAAAGCCATGGTGGTGAGTTTTCGCAGTCATCTTTGCTTCATGTATCTCCAGGTTAGCATCTCAACCACTTTGGCAGCTCATATTTTTGCTGAACTCGAGCTACTATGTGAAGCTGGGTGCTTTTGCTTTCTCTTTGTAGAGCATGAAGTTTCCTTCATATTGAGCCTCTATCCGAATGGGTACTCTATAGGGAAACCCTCTGAGGTATGTAGTAAGACTTCACGTACTGAGAGTCTATATGACTTTGTAGTTTCTCGTATGTGATTTTAATTCCTTCACGTCTAACAATTGTTGATTTTTGAGAACCAGGCTGTGCAACAGACATCATTTCGAGATGCTCCAAAGGTCTTACATCCGTATGATAGGGCAGCAGAGAGTCTACTTTCGGTAAATATCTCGCATGATGAAGAATTAATTATCAGAAGAGTGTTGTTTTACCTGATTCGGAAATGGAATTAAAGATTTGGTCAATGAATTCGAAGTACTTGGAAGTTTGGACTTTGTATTATTAATCAGAGCCGCTAGATCTATATTCTTAGTTGTTGGCTAAGGTTTTTGCTCTAAAAGTTTCTGAAATCTCTATTAAGGCCTTCCGTTTTCAAGATTTTATTTTGCGTTGTATTGGGATCTTATGCCAGTTTAAACGTTATCTTCTGTAGTAAATCTAGTAGATGCGAGGATGATTTTACTTTTTTCACTCATTCAACCCAAGTTTAACTTTTGACTGCACTGCACTACTTGCTGTTATATTCATTTTCAAATTATCATTCCACTGAGTCTTTTTTCTTTTATTTCCTCTGGTTGCTTTATAGGCTATTGAGGCTGGCAGACTTCCTGGGGACATGTTGGAAGATATACCTTGCAAATTTGTGGATGGGGTGGTCATATGTGAGGTGAGTTATCTGCAGTTATCTATTTGAATAGAGCTAAGCCTTCCATAACCTGCCAGCAAGTCAGAGTAACCTAGCAGCCCAAAATGATCGTCCCAAAAGCTAAGAAAATTCCTAAGGCTTGGAATTAGTTGTAATCACCATGGTTCTAATTCCTGCGTTGTTTCCATAAGTTCTTGGAAACAGTCTTAACTTATTCAAACATTCACGAAATTCTGTATAGATCTTACTGGAACAAAATTCTTTTAACTAATCAAGATGAAAGAATAAATAAATGATTTATGTCGTGAACGTGTAGTAAGTGCATGCGAGTTTGACTTGCGAACTCATTTATACCTTTTTTCCTTTTGAGGCAGATCCATTATTTGATTGTTTGTGGGTTGCTCGTATTTTGTTTACTGTAAACTTCTGAAACACGTTAAAGTAATTGAAAACAGAAGAAACACCAATACCCTTGTTTTATTATTCCTCTAATTGATGCTCAGGTGTCATCTTGCAATACATCATGTTTTCTTAAATTTCTTGCTTGTAGGTGCATGACTACCGGAAACATACCCCCGAGCAAGTCTCCCCTGTGATAAATAAAGTGCCCCTTAAGATGTCACTCGAGAATGTGGTAAAAGATATTCCATCAATGTCAGACAACTCGTGGACATATGGTGATCTCATGGTAATTACGGTTGCTCTTGGATTATAGGTCGAATATCTGAGTACTGAAACTATTATGTATTAATCCTTACATTACCTGTAGGAAGTGGAATCCAGAATTTTAAAAGCCATACAACCTGACCTTTGTCTGGATCCTGTACCCAGACTTGATAGGCTGAGTAAAAAGCCTGTGTACGCGAAGGTAAATATCTCATTAAAAAAACTACTTGTGCTTTATCTTCTCAGTTGCTTTTATAATGTCTAAAAAGGTTTTTGTTTGTACTCTATAGCTCGATTTGTCACTTTCTACGTTGCGGAGAAAGAGATTGAGGCAAATGACAGAAGTGATAGTCATGTCTCAGAACAAGATTCATGGGAAAAAGGTTTGCATCGATCGGCTTCCGGAAAGTTCAGATCGAGGAAATATGCCGGGACCTTTGCTGATGCATCAAAACCATAACAACCAGGTTATTCAAAATCCTGGTACTAATATACTGGTGGGATTAAGAAATCAGACCTTGCAAGATGCGGCAACTTCCTCACTGCCTTTGGTACCACCTCAGCAACAAAGGTACCTGGGAACTGGAAATATCAAAAACATGCAGGATCAAGGATCAAATTCTGTCAGTGTCTCTGGAACTTCACCTGGAGGACTAGATGCGATGTTGCCTTATGATAGTATGAACCCCGGTGCATCTTTTCATAGAAAGAGAGAAAGTCAAGAAGGACAAATGTCTTCTATGCCTGGTTTGAATAAGCGGACAAGGGTTTCACACATGGGTCCTGATGGTGTTCCGCAGCAGCAGTTAGGGCAGCGCATGGATGGCCTTCATGGAACCGATACAAATTGGAAAAATGCGCTTCTACAACAAGACATTCTAGGCAGAACTATTCAATATCCAAATGCAAATATTCAGAGGTTTTCACCACAGCAAATTGAAGGAGTTATGAATCAGGAAGGTGGTCCCATGCAATTTCCAGCTTCACAACAAGGGGCAATGCGTTACACTTCGAAAGAGGAGCCATTTGAGACTGGCAAAATTGATGGTAATATCCGAAACAATATGCCGGGGGTGGGAAGCGATGCAAATGATTTGGATCCGCGTAGTCAGCCAAGGATGGCCCATAATGGATTTATGAGATCAAACTTCCCTCAAACATCCTGGAATGTTAATCCAGGCCAGCAGATTGAAAAAGACCCGAGAAAAGAAGAACAATTCAGTAGGAGGATATCGGCTCAAAGCCCTCGTTTATCCGCAGGTGCTCCACCACAGTCCCCACTTTCATCGAAGTCTGGTGAGTTTTCTGGTGGTTCAATGGGGACCCACTATGGCGCAGTTGCAGCAGCTCAAAAGGATAAGGCTGTTACTTCTATTCCTGCTATTGGTGCTACTCAGTCCGTGGGTTCTAGTCCTAATGATGCTATGCAGCAAAGGCAACACCAAATGCCTGCAAAACGGAGGACAAATTCTCTTCCTAAGACGCAAGTTATGACCACTGTTGGTTCTCCTGTTAGTGTCAACACTATGAGTGTCCCAGTTAATGCAAGGAGCCCTTCAGTGGGAGCCCAATCTTTGGGTGATCACGCGATCCTCGACAGATTCTCAAAAATTGAACGAGTTGCTGCAAGGTATGGATTATATGAAACCTGTTTTGCTGAGGTTATTCCCATCAAATTCTTCTTCTATATAACAGCTATAGTTGAGAAAGTAATCGAAATAATAGCCTTATGGTTTTGACTTTCACACATGTGATACTTCTCTTTCTCCTGATTTTGGCTTTACACTAGACCGTTGTCGGCATTGTCCCAGTCTCGTTATCTCATTGCATTTATACAAATTAATTATATATGTTGTTGCATGAACAAGTTTTTGATGCTGTATGTCATAGGTTTTATTTTTTGTTGGTTTTTTTGTTTTATTTCTAGGTACCAACTAAATTGCAAAAAGCATAAGGTGGATGAGTACTCTCGAAGACCTCGCTCTTATGTTCCCCAGTCCCTTATGGTTTGTTTTTCGAACCTGTCCAACAACGAGGACTTCAAAAACGAGGACAAAGCATTATCAAAATCTATTCTTGGTGGCAGCATGAATACATGCAAGACAAGAGTCATGAACTTTTTTCGGGTAGACCGTGTAATGCAAGGTCTGTTTTCCGTTCTAACCAGATATCTGGCGATTGGTACATCTCTCTCTATTTGATTGACCCTGACTCCGTCTTTTCAGGTTCCGTGTCTTCCTTAGTCCCTAGAATAGAAACAAGACTGGTGATGTCAGAGAAGCCCGTCGACGGGACAGTAGCCTGGTATCAAGGGGACATATATGATGGTGATGTTTGTCCGTCTGAAGATCATCTGTTAGTGTTGCCCAATACCGTAAGTTCCCACTGAAAGTTTTGCAGTTGTCAAACTCTCCCTGCGTTTTTTTTTAATCAGTAATTTATCTTCAACTTGCATGCACTAACATTCAACGTAACGCTGACTTATATTCATCATTGTCTATTGGTTGTTGGGTCATGTTCTTGGCGTTTATGTCACTGCTGTGAATACTTGTGTAATTCTGGACATGATTGGTTTATGGATACATCTCTCTTGTTAGCTGCTTCTGCAGTTTTCTCCTTCTCGTCAAATGCATTAAAAAGTGGATAAACAAAGGATGGTTATTTGTTTTCTTATATGCGCCACTTATTTTTTTTCTGGAAATTATGCTGACTTGTTTATTTTTCCTCACTTTGTCACAGCACAACGCCGATCTACTTGCTGCTCAATTTAAATCACTGGTACTTCTCGAATTCCGAATCGATTATGTCAATTTGCTGGTTCTAAGGGAAAGCTACTCACAGATCGATTTATCTGCTTGTGCAGATGACCCGTGAAGGATGCCCCATGGAAGACCATATTCAGGCAAAGCCAAATCGTGGGGATACTGGCCCAAGCACCAGCCAACCGAATTCTGCGGGTGGTTTTCCAAGAGGTAACTCTGCAAATGATATGCAACAGTATGGAGATGCAGCTGCTGGACAAGCGCCCAGCGAGGCACCGAAACAGGGGAATGCTGGAAGTGCGCCTACTAACTCGTCCCAGAATATTCTTGCAAATGCAAGGATGCTTCCTCCGGCAAATTCTCAAGCCATGCAAATGTCTCAAGGACTGCTGTCTGGTGTCTCCATGCCTATGCAGCCACAACAGCTTGACCCACAACAGTCGGCGCTACTGTCATCACAGCTACAGCAGAAAAATCAACAGTCCATGTTTACACAGCAGCATCCACAAATGCAGAGGTCATCTATGATAATGCCTACAAATCCACTATCAGCTATCAACCCGATGAGCCAGAGCTCTGGCATGCAGCCAGGCGGTCAGATGACGAACAAGCATTCGCCTCATCAATTGCAGATGTTACAGCACCAGGCGGCAATTCAGAGAAAGTTGATGATGGGGCAAGGATCAGGTGTAGGCATGGGTATGGGTATGGGTGGTATGGGGATGGGAAGCATGGGCAGCAGTATAGCTGCGCTTGGAGCTTTTGGCAACCAATTGAATATGGCAGGAAGAGGGATTGGAGGAACCGGAATCTCTTCATCGATGTCTGGTCCTGGCATCAGTAATATGGGCCAGAACCCAATGAATCATCCAGCATCGAATTTGAATGTTTTAAGCCAGCAGATCCGATCTGGTGCATTAACACCACACCAGAGCGCCGCTGTGTTTTCAAATCTTAGGTTGGCGAACCGAGGAGGTGTAATGGGTGCTCCCCAAGCCGGGATAAGTGGCGTGTCAGGTGCCAGGCAGATGCACCCCAGCTCAGCTGGTCTTTCCATGATGGATCAGAATACATTAAACCGAGCTAGCATGCAGCGAGCCCATGCTTTGGGTAACATGGGCCCACCTAAGCTGATGCCTGGGATGAATCTTTACATGAGTCAACAGCAACTCCAGCAGCAGCAGCAACAACAACAACAACAACAACAACAACCCCAACAACAACAGCTGCAGCATCAGCAACAGTTACAGCAGCCTATGTCTCAGCCACCTCAGCAGCTAGCTCAGTCTCAGCAGCAGCTACAACAACATGAGCTGCCTCAACAACCACAGCAGCAACAGGCAACAGCCTCCCCTCTTCAATCTGTACTGTCACCACCCCAAGTAAGTTCGCCATCAGCTGGAATTACCCAGCAGCAGCTGCAACAGTCCAGTCCCCAGCAAATGAGCCAGAGAACTCCGATGAGTCCCCAGCAAATGAACCAAAGAACTCCTATGAGTCCCCAACAAATGAACCAAAGAACTCCTATGAGCCCTCAGATAAGCTCGGGTACGATGCATCCCATGAGCACAAGCAACGTCGAGGCTTGTCCAGCGAGTCCACAGCTAAGTTCTCAGACACATGGATCTGTTGGTAGCATCACCAATTCCCCAATGGAGCTTCAAGGTCCCAAGAACAACTCTGCTGGTAATAATCCCTAATCAGGAAACCTAATGATTAAGACAAGTCATTTTATCATCTTCGGGACGGACAGCATAGGAAGTTTTTTTAGTGTCACAGTTTTAAGTTTTGCGTGTACATTAGTTAACTAATTAAGCTATTGAAATTAAAATTAGATTCGTGACCTTTGTGCCTGTAGAGAAAGGAAAGAATCCGTTGTGGTTTGCTAGTGGAAGTGCCATTAGCATTAGGTTGTTGATATTTATGTAACCACTGTCTGCTTCAGGCTATTTGGTGATTTTGTTAAAGCTATGTTCGTTTTTGAATAATTTTGTTCTTCGTAGCATATAATTTGTAAGGTTTTAATGCGATGTATCACCAGTCGGGTTCGGGACAACGTATATTACTATATTACATGAACTATATGAAAATAAATGGTTTGTTTAGTTACGAAGTTAAACATGAGCAGCGCTTTCACACACAAGTTGAAAAAGAAACAAAAGTATTGGACCCATATTCAGTGGAAAGCCCATTAATAATTCTCAACTTGGTAATTGAAATTGGAAAACAGTAATATGTATCAATTCATACAACTTGTAATTTTGTTTACCATATAAAGTTGCAGTAGTGGATAACATGATTTTAGTTTTTTTTGCGAAAAGAGAAAAGAAAGGAAGAGTGGAGAAGACTCCCAGTAGTCGCAGGTCTAGAAGAAAACAACAAATGACAACCTGTTGTAAATGCTGGGTAGCTTTTGTCTCCTGGTCCCACTTTCCCAAACTTTCTAAAAATATCTTCTTGTAAGTAGGGTGAACATCTCATTGATATCATCGTCTCAATGAAACCACAACTTCGAACTAGTACTAGCTATCTGTCGAACTCCGAACAATATTTTCCTAGTTCGCCAACTTATTGCTGGCCATATTTTTTGGCTTGCGGATAGTCTCATCTCGTGTTCTTACGGCCTAAAAAAGTTATTTAAATGTCTGGTATGAACAATTAAAACATATTATTCGTTCATATACACAACTCGAGTATTCTTCTTTTATCGAATTTTAAATTCTTGTATAATCCCAACATGTATGGGTTTCTCGGTTTCTTTTGTATGTATAGTAGTGTTTTCACAGATATATAACCCAACAAAAAAAATAAGGTGAGATTCAAACCACCTAGAAGTTTGAACACATTGTATAAAAAAATTTTACATACCACATATTTTACCACAACGACGAAAATTAAATATATGAAGTCCCAAAAAAAAAAAAAAAGTTTAAACATTTGATGCTCTACTTCTTAGATCTTCTACTGCCGACCCGGGAACTTGTCGATGGACCACCTACCTTTGTTAAAACATCGACCGTAAACATCCATTTCATAATTTCATTCATAATAAGGCTGAAATAAATCCTACAACATTCCTGATTATTATTATTATTATTATTATTATTATTATTATTATTATTATTATTATTATTATTATTATTATTATTATTATTATTATTTTAAAAGATCTAGTATCCTACAATATACATTATCATTTAAATTCATACGTATATAAATGTATATTTAAAGAACACAAAAGAATGTTTAAAAAATCAAGGAAGAGTGCAAATACAATACCTCACCAGAACTTACACAGCAATAACTTCCACCGTTAATTTTATTCGGAATATCATCATTTGATAAATCATCGCCATGCACGGACATAGACGTGCTGCTAAATGGCTGGTACGGTACTGAAGACGAAGATGAACAAGCTTTGAATTGATTCACATCATCCTTCAACAATTCTTCAAATAACTTTTCAAATTCTTCTAAAGTTTCGTCTCCCTGTTTCCATATCATGCAAATTCACCATCACCATTATTAAATTGCCCTCATCGTATATTACTAGTAATTACTACGAAGTGATAATCGATTTGTTACCGTAGATTGAGTTTGAGCCATCAGAGTAACCATCTCATTTATGAAATCTGACATTCCCTACAAAAGCAACAACTTTAGAAAAATAAGTGAAGTTTCGAGATGAAGAACTCATTTGCTTCAAAAAAAAAATTGTTTTATTTTTATGCACCATGGCCGGTTTAAATATGAGTTTGTGACACATTGATAGCATAAGCAAAAATCACTATGTAACAAATCTTGGTCAGTTCATGTCTTAATGAACAGAGAGAAATATCTAGGAGAACTTACAGTTTCGTCGTCATCACTGTCATACGCTCCGACGTCATACAACAACCTCTTGTTCGAATCCGACAAAACTGTTTGATAAACACAATTAATTACTCAACCGGGACAGAACGAGAAACTATCAGAACGGTTCAATAGAAAACTCCGGGTGGATTTTTGTACCAGAATAGGCTCGTTGAATGGATTGAAATTTCTTAATGGCTTTGTCTTTCTCATTTTCTTCAAGAAACCGATCTGGATGCCATTTCTACACACATCGAACAAACAAGAACAGCAATTATTCCAAATGATCTAAACCAGAAATTGCAGAACCGGGTCGCATTCAAACACAGATAGACCAGATATGAAGACAAGAAGTTATGGTAGCAAAAACGAAACAAAAGGACAAAAAGAAAAGAAAAAAGAGAGAAAAGATGTAAAAACCAGAACAAGGTTCTTGTAAGAAAGTCTGAGATCTCCTTGTGAACATTCGTTGTTCAAATCCATAACAGCGTACAAGTCTTCCTTCTCCATTGGTGATGATATTAGGATGAGTTACAGAGAGAAAAAAAAAAAAAAAAAAGCAGAAAGCTTTTGTCTGATTTAATACGTTAAAGGTGATGTCGACAAATTTATTGGAAGAAACAAGAGGGAATAGATCGAAACTAATGTGTGGTATAAGATGCAGTGGACTTGGAAACGTGGAAGAAGAGAAGAAGAGAAGAGAAGAGAAGAGAAGAGAAAGGAAAACAGAGTTTTTGAGATTGGGGTATCGTGCTTCGTGTTTGTATAATATATAGTTTTTATGTTTATATATTGGATGACTATTAACAAAGAATGATCGAGAAACTCGCCACTTGAACTACTTGTCTTTTATATTAATCCTCGTCTTAGCCAACAACTTTTTTAAGAAAAAAACAGATACTACTACTAATTTTTTTTCTACTTTTATACGCAACCAATTTTTCAATGTGATATATATGTGAATTGAATATTACACTAATTTGTTATAGAAAATTACGATAACAACAAAAAAAAACATTTAAAGATAACTATCATAACTAAAGCTTCGGGTTTGGTTTGAAAGTGATAAACACTTGTACGGAAAAGTGATTAGAAATGCTAAACACATCACTAGAGATGTGGTGCCGTCATGACCCTACGTTGTACCCACCTTATTCTTCTCGATTCAAACGTTCGTCACAATGTAATTATTGTTTTCAAATAATTTTTTCATTTTTTCTTCATCGCCAATTTGAGATATAGTTTGAACAAATTGAGCAACTTGCCTAATATGGCCCATGTAATTTATTCTTTACTTTTATTTTGTTCTATGAAAGCCAAAACAAGTTGCTGTAAGAGTCAATTCGCAAACGTCTTTCTCCCCCCACCAACTTGGACCCGGTTAACCCAAGGTCTTACTAGTTACTAGTAAACAAACCAAAGAATGGTTTAAGGGTTTCTCAGAATGGTTTTCATGAGAAAGCTTCTTTTTTTTTGTCATCATTTCATGGCATTCTCAATGCTTTGATCCAGTCAATTTCGACTCGGAAATCGCCTGAGCCTAGTTTAGCTCCAATAAAACCACCCCCTTGTGAATTAACAGATAGTGACATGCCCACAACACGACCTGGATTCATCTCCACGTCTGCATCTATCACGTTTCCTTTCCATGTTGGCAAGTAGCGAGCAAGAGGAACCTGAAAAGGAAATTTGCCAAACTTGGGTTTTGGTTATATAACAAAGAAAATCCCTTTTTTTAACACCAGTTGCCTTGTGGACGAAGTATGAGACTTGCCTTAGCTGTATACCAGTTTCCCTTTGGAGCAAAAACAAAAGCTTGCCATGAGTTATCTTCTGCTTGTCCTGGCGAGTTCACCCAGTTCTCGGTATATATCTGAATTAACATTGCGGCTTAGTTTTAAGAAAAATAGCTGTGCTCCCCATAAACCTTATGTGTTGAGCATGAGAACTCACAGTAGAGATATAGCATCTTCCATCTCCTCTAAGTCTCAGGGCTATGGAATCATACCCGTCGAGATCAATAAAGCCATCAAACTACAAAAGGAGGAAGGTCGTTTAAGTCAAGTTGTGCTTAAAGCCGTAAAATCACTCTAATCTTCGGTTTTGATTGACGATGTAATGATTAATATGAGGAAGAAAAAAGTCTGTGTTTAACCTTCTTTGAGCGCATTCCACAGAAACCACTCCGATTGATATTCCATTTTGCACCTTCGCTCATTTCCGTAGAGAGGTTCCCAGAAAAAACACCTACGAGGAGATATAAGGTGAAAATGGTTACATTCCAATTGCAGAAATAAACATGATAAGACTTGGTAACATTGTTACAATTAGTAAGAAACCTCATACATTCAATTTCCATGCAGGTAATTTCACCAGGGGCACAATAAAGAACCTAAACGGCTAAAACCAAACAATTGTAGATAAAGAATTTAAGAAAAAAATGGTGTGGAGAATACTAATTAAACCTATCTTGCACAAACTGGTTGTATCAGAATCAAGCAAAAAAAAAGCAACAAACGGAAAAGGCTTGACCACGATATATAATACTAACCAGTGCAATCTGATCCATTTCCTCCATCTTTAATCTCCAATGAAGCCGAAGATAATCCTATAAAGTATATATTCAACACGATAATGAACAGATCACATGAAGAATTGCTATGCAGAGTTTCAGAAACATTATTTCGTCTAAAATTGTTAATATGAATCAAAGAGAAAGCAGAACATATGCTCTGTAACATTACTATAAGCAGATGCTTGAACCTGTGCGTTTTTAAGTACCTCCATATTCAGAATCCGAATACAGGTGCCATCTCTTCAGGTCTTCTTTTGAATTGAACTTGAATATACACTTCTCCGCAGGCGGTACCCATTCTTCGAGTTCCCACGTTAGAGCTAGAGTATGCACACCGTGAAAAAGAAGTTAAAATGACTAGCTTAAAGGCTGCAAAGCATAAAGGTAAGAAACCTTCATCCCGGGAGAGGCAAGTATTAAGACGTAGTCTTTCTTTCAAATCAATGACGATTGATTATGAGGCCAAAACAAGAAAATATAAGGTACAAGAAGTGTTAAACATGTTAATTTTTGATTCAAACGTGACAGCAGAAGAATAACGGAAAATACCCTTCTTTGTTGCATTCACCGAGGCTTGCCACAATGATCTAAACCGCGACATTCTTCTAAACTCCTGACTGGTCAATTACTTTCCCAAATGAAAATGGAGAAACCCTGTACAATGCAAGTTTGAACCTTTATTATCATTCTCACAACCTATAAAGCCTATAGTAAAAACCACAGCCCCAAAAGGAAGACACTTGTTAACTCCAACAAAAATTCGAAGTTCATACGTCATATTAATAGAAAGGTTCTTATATCCACCGAAAAGATCTAAGTGGACAGTAAGTAAATTCACTTCAGCTAATCCAGAGCCGAAGCTAGGATCTAATCCAAGACCCTTTTTGATTCATCCGAAGAAAATTAAGCTAGACTAAGTGAATCCTTTAAAAAACCTACACTTGAGGAAGAAGACTATTTACCCATTGAGGCATTTCAGCAAACACTTGAAAGACAATAAATTGGTAATTCAACATGGACCCACAAGTGGAAACCAACAAAAAAAGGAAAAAAAAAAAGGAACGAACGACGAATACATTCAAAGCTAAAACCAAATAAGATCACAGACACCAACCAACAAGAGTGTAATTAAATTGAATATACTAACTAACCATAGTAAAATGCACAAATCACGAGAGAAATCTAATAATTCAAGACAAAGGATGAGTTGGTTTCGCCTGAGTTTTCCTTTATGTACATACAAAATACACACTCCACTAAGTACGCCGTCGCCGCCGTTTCAGAATCACTGGCGAACGTCGGCCACCGATTAAAACTCGAAGACCAACGTGGAAGAACCACATTGGTCGTTCCTTAAGTCCCGTTTTCTGGTACGGTCTCATTTATTTCACTGTGGCCCATATGGCCCAATAAGGCCCAATACTATCATTTCGGCTTTAGTTTTCTTTTTTCTTTTTGGTATCTCTGTTTCTTGAATTTAGTGACTCCTAGACTCCAGGTCCCTTCATCAACATTAGTTCGGATCCAATCTAAATTGGAAATTGACATTTAACATATTTTACATTTTGGACCAGCACAAACGCTAAAGGAGTACAAGTATATTAACTTATTCTGAAAATTGATTAGATTTAGGTTTTTGATTATTAACCAGAAACAATTTAATTACCAACCAATGTTTTGACCCAAAAAAAAAAATTCCCATTTCAGTTTATACATACACTACAGTAGAACTTCCATAAATTAATACTCTATAAATTAATAAACTCTATAAATTAATAAAAATTTCCGGTCCCAAGTTGGACCAGTGTAAAATTTAACAAAATTCGATAAGATGATAGGATAATAATTTATTAAAAATCTCTGTGTAAATATATGATCCCAATAATATTATAAATTAATAATGATGTATATAAATTATGTATATATCATTAAGTTAATCTAGTCAAATAAAACTCTAGTGTTGTTTGTTTTGTCTTAAAGTAAATTAATAATGATCTCTTTTGTACTCACATAATTCTTGCGAATTTGATCCGTCATTGTTGACTTTGTAACACCTTTGAGATAAGAAGCCATTGTTAGCAATGGAAACGACAAAAATTTCACTTGAAGAAAAAAAAATCTCTAATCAAAATTTTATAATTGGAGTAACAAAAGAAAGAGAGAATGAAACAAATGAAAAAGAGATGTAAAATCAAAGAAATAGTAAGAAAAATAGAAAATCTTACAATTGCATGAATTTGGAAGTCAAAAGTAAAAATGATAGTTACAACAATTAAGAATTATAAAAAAGAAGATTTCTAAAATAATATGGAAACATGATTATATAAAAAATGTGACCAATTTAAAATATATTTTTCATGAAAGTAAAGATTAAAGATTTATCCTTCCTTAAATTAGTAAATTATTAATTTATCAATAAATTTATTAATTTATCGATAAATTAATAACTTTATAAATTAATAAAATTCTCCGATCTCAATGTTATTAATTTATAAAAGTTTTACTATATATACAAAAGAGATGTGATGAACAAGACATAAGTGGAAATCCCATGAAGTTTGCGGAAAGGACACACCGAGTGACTTCTCAATCATTAGCATGTCGGAAGCAATTAAGAAACTTAATTAAACTTGTCAACGAAACCTCTCCTCTTGTATAATTATACTTTAGGTAGGCCTGAATATACTAAAAATTCTGATCGGTTTTAGTTTGGCCAAATCCGAAAACCCCAAATCCAAATAAACCGAACCCAAACCTGATCCGAACTTGATAAATAAACTTAAAAAATCTGAATGGTTTCTATTTGTCTAAACCCGAATAAACTGAACCCGAACTTGAAATACCCGAACCCGAATTCTAAATACTCTATTTTTTATTTTTTCATTACATTAGTTACTTTGATTTTGAAAAAAAAAACCAAAAAATCCAAATCCGAACCCAAAATAAACCGAATCGAATTCGAAGTAAAACCCGATCGGGTTTGATACTAAACCTGAAACCCGACCTGGACCCGAAATACAATTAAAAAAAAAAACTCGATCGGTTTTTATACGTCGAAACCCGAAAAAGTAAAAAACCTAATTATCTGATCCGAACTCAAAATTAATCGAAGTCTCAGGCTTACTTTAGACTATATTATGATTAGAACTTCGTCGTACTTATATCTAGGGCTGCGAGTTCGGTTTTTTCGGATAGTTCGGTTCGGGTAGTTCGGTTAGTCGGGTAATTCGGTTTCCAAAAATTCTACCGAAAATAACCGAATTACATTACGGTTCGGTTCGGTTCGGATATCGGGTAGTTCGGTTTATAAATTTTCTGCCGAAAGTAACCGAAATTTTTGAATACCTTGTAAAAATTCGGTTAAATTTCGGATTATTCGGTTCATTCGGTTTATTCGGTTTAATTAGAATTTCGGTTACATACTTTTAAAAAGAAAAAATGTTAAATGGGCTAAAATAGAAAACAAGCCCAATCATATATAATTTTTAATTAAATGGGCTAAGAAATGAAAATAGAACTGGGCTACCAAATTAAATGATTAACCGTAGAGCCCATGCAAATAATTAAACATCAAAACTAACCCTAATTGCGATCAAATAATTCACCCGAAAAAAAAGAACTCGTTGCAGTGGCGGCTCAGAAGAGAACAAAAAAAGTGAAATCGACGAGAAGATTGAAGAACGGTGACGTCAAACCGGATTCGATGGCGCAACGTAACAGAACGGCGACGTCAAACCGATGAGAAGATCGAAGAAGAAGAAGTGCTTAAGGGTTTCTACATGAACCGAAAAACCGAACTACCGAACCGAACCGAACCGTTAACCGAACCTGTTTCAAACATCTGCCGATCGGTTTACCATAACTAACCAACCCATAACCGAAAACCGAAAACCTCGGTTCGGTTCGGTTCGGGTAATAATCCCGGGCCTACTTATATCAATTGCTATAATAATTATTCTTGTCTAATTAATTACTTTTTCTGTATAGATAAAGTCCTCGAGACTCTTTAATAATATTCCGTGCGTCCCTTTCGTCACCACCACGACAATTATACAATTTTTTTTTGCTACAACTATACATACATGTACTTTATGTTGAACTTATGGTAAGCAAGTAGTGTTAACTTTAATTTTATCATGTAATTAATCTGTAAACTTAAATATATTTTTATAAAATAATATACATTTATATGGCTGAAAGTTCATAAACATTAAAAATGAATATGTAATATCTGCAACTGGAAAGTAGAGTAGGACCATGAAATTGGGACCAGGTCACCAACGCGTCATGAGAGCGACCATTATTATTTGCAAATTTTAAAGAAATGCATACTGTATTAGTTTATGATGTGTAAGAAAATATATATTTGAAATGGACACCATAAATGTGATATGATGACCGTGTCTCAGATATGCGGAGTTTCGACGGATTTTGAAAAAATGGGATTTTACTAACCAACGATGAAAATAAAAAATAAATGTATTTAAATAATCACAGTGCAAAAACATATGAAAATGTTCGTTAAAATTGTTGTTCGTTTTGTATAAAATTGATCTTACAGAATTTTGAATCATTTCGAGACTAACTAGTTGGCAATGTTTAATTCTGTAGTGTGTCTTAGGTACTGTCCCGGATTACAAACAAAACACCATGAATATCAATAATATAAATCATTGCTAGTATTTTCTTTTTTTATAAAAAAAGAAATATAACTAGATAATCTAATTAACTGGGATCGTCATCATATTCATCAATTTTTTAAAAAAAATCTTCATTAATTCAAGCAACTTCAAACATCATTGAAGTCCGTTTTATTATGTCATGAGACTCATGACTCATGAGAGAAATATTCCGTTACAAAAATAGAAACAAAGGTTACAAAACCGCCACAATAAAAATAATTAATAGAAACAAAGGCGACCATAGAATACGTTTCTCTGAAATCATCATATTCTTTGAGTTGTCTATTAAAATTAATTAAGGTAGTTATATATTAGTATATATTTCCAAGGAAATATAAAGATTGCTGTTAAGATAAAATAATTCTTTGTTGGTCGTAACAAAGTAAGAAGCTACATATGCTCATCATCATCATCATAAAATTGCTCGAGAAAAAACACAGAAGCAAATGACATGGTTTACGAGATCACGTTTTGATCACACACCGCATCGAATCAAAATACAAATCAGCAGCAACAACAAAAATAACAAACATACGAGCTTACAAAGTATATAATATACGAAATAAATGTGTAAAAATCAATCGGGTCGATGTCAATAAGTATAGAACTCGGCCAATTCTTCAACGGATCCTCCTTCTTGACCAGTCTTGAGCATCCACAACAAGTGCTCGAACAAAACAACTTCACAAGCTACAACAATCTCACGATCTTGTTCGACGGATCTAGAAGACCGATCCACGAGTTCTTGAAAGAGTGGGTGCGAGATGATGTCCGGTCTAAGCATGTAAGGTCGTCGAGTCTGACCAACATAAACAACATGGAGATTGTTGTCCTCTGAGAGCTCATCGGAGACGGCAGCGGAGGAGGATGAGTGGTGGTGGTTCTTGGCGAAGGAAGGCCATTTCTTTATCGCCGACTTGAGCTTTGTCAGCTTCCCAACTTTGGCCATTGCTTATGAAGCCAACCTCTTTTTTTCTTGGATTTGGAACAAGAGAGTTGTTGAAACTAGGTAGGGTTTAGGGTTTAGAGAATATATGATTATAGGAGTGTGTGTGTATGGGTCAAAATATTGAATGAAGAATAGAAATGTTGGAGATGTTCTTGGGAGGAAATAACGAGGAAGGTTCATGTATATATATTGGGTGCGATAGAGAAAGGAGAGAGAGAGAGAACGTATAGATGCATGACCCACCGATTGATGCATAACAGCTAAGAGAGATGAGGACATAAATGGCAAAACTAGTAGTTCTGTGCCCACTGTTTTTCCTTTTTTTCTTCTTATATCTTACAACCGAATTTTAATTTTTACACAAATATATTTCCGTAATAAATTCAATTTTAGTAATATTTTTTCGAAACAGTAATAGTTTCCCTAATAAATTCATTTTTGTCAATAAAAAAAAGAAGTAAATTAGTTATAAAAAAACTGTTTTGGTAATAAATTATGAAAGAATTACATTAGTTTTAAAAACCATAAACTTTCTATTAACTTATTTTACAAATCTTCAAATATTTAACTTATCATGACTTTTAGACCAAAGTAACAATTCTTTCATAAATTAATTATGAAAGAATTACATTAGTTTTAAAAACCATAAACTTTCTATTAACTTTTTTACAAATCTTCATAAAATATATAACTTATTATGACTTTTCGACCAAAGTAACAATCCAAAATAATAAAAAGTTCAATAACTATAAATATTTAATATAACTAAAAATAATATATTATTAATATAGATTAACATGACAAAACCATATATTGCATCACATGTATAATATTTTCTTACCTATGACATTTGTTTTGTCTACATATATGCCAGTACTCATCATAAATAAAAATTGAAATTCTTGATAAACACATTATACATGTTTGTTTAACTTTTTTGTAATGTATTAGAAAGTAAAAAATAATTTATACATATATATATATGTATATAATAATAAGAAGTTTGTAGATATATACGTATACGTGTTTGTGTGGGTGTGTAGATGTGTAGGCAAACCTCTTATTGCGTGTTGTTGTCTAATGATCGGACAAAGAGTGATGTTTTTAAGATAACGATTACATCTTGTCCACAATTTTGTTGAATATTACCCGATAATGCTAATTGTTTGTCGTTCATATATACCAAAATAACAAATATGATCTTCATCTGTCGACTAAGTTCTTTATTTCATAATTCATCTGAATAACATATATTATATCTAAATTTTCAAAACCATAAGGTCCATAACCATAGAACTAATGAAGAATCGTAAGAAATCATATAAATAAATAAAGAAGGTATTAGAATAAGTTTTCATTGAGTAGTATTTTCTTATGACAGATGCAAGTTATGCAACCACCAATCACAAGGCAACATTGTTCTTTTGACAAAATACAGTACTCTAATTTAGTGCAAAGCCATATTTTTTAGTCTTACATATGCTTAAAAACGAGTATTTATAAATTCTGCATAAAAAAATTCTTAAAGCTAGTTAGTTTGGTATTTCCGAGAAGTTAGGTGGAGAAGACCTTAAGTACCTTACCGTCTGTCTTTATCGAACAAAAAAGTTGTGGATGGTAAGCTAATCATTTAAAGAATTATAAACACTTCTTTTTATAAATGGTCGAACATATACTTATTTATAGCAAAATAAACCAAATAGTAAGATAGTACTCGCTCATGATTAGACATTAGATAACTGTCCAATGTCATATACTTATATACTTATGTAGACACCAAACTAGGCCTAATAATTTGATCAAGGGTGTCTTTTAAAAAAAAAAAAAAGTCTTTCGGTTTAAAGAGTGAATTTATTGAAGATTAAGAAAGGAAAATGTCACACGCACATATATTGCATAAGCATGTATTGTCTATACATGCATTACACGAGACAGACAAGCAACCTGTATTTTGGAATACTAATTACTTCCGATTAGTAATCATTGTAATGATTTGATCAAACCGAGCTATGCTGATTTAGTTTAAAAAGGCAGCGCCATATAATATTCTAAGGTATAATACTTTAAGCATTTTTTCTGTCTTGAGATTTAAATATATTACTAAAAAGGTTAGAAACGTATTTAAGAGAAATTCTTAGATTATATTGAAACTAGAGTCCAAAACTAAAGTAGAGACAAGCCAGTTGGGATGGTGTCGTTCATGTAAGTGCGCGACAATTGTGCAACTAATCTACTTTAGTTTTTTTTTTTTTTTTTCGACTTCGTCTAATTATAATAATCCGTGTTCATACCTCGTCTTGTAGTAGTTGTAATTTTTGTAATTGTTATATGATACATCTATTTATAGATTAATATTTTACAATGTATGAATAATTGAATATCAATATCAAATAATTTTTAAACCGCGATAGTCTACATTTACATTGATTTGACAAAAATAATCATTGATTTGACCTAACACTACCAAGCATTCAAGGCTTCGAAATGTTTTTAATGAGAGGTTCGCTTCTCCCCCAAAAAGTAGAATTTTAAGGTTACATATGATCTAAGCATGTCTTAATCATACCACTCAATTAAAAGATCTTAGATGATTTAACTAACTACCCAATTACCACTGTATCAGCTTGGACTCGCACGCCTATAATGATGCCATCACTATACGGAGAAATTATACCAATTGGTATCAATATTTATATGTAGATAAATGTATAAAATGAAAATATTACTCAAAATTGATGAAAAACTTACGGATAAAAGGATATTTTGAACAATGCTTTTAACTTTCACGTCTCTCAAGTGATTAGATAATATAGCCGTACAATATTTTTTTTTTTAAGATGAAAACTTAAAATAGAAGAAACAACAAAACACCACAAAATTGGATTAACCAGTACAGCTCAGCTCAACAACACAAGAATCCTTGCATAGCAAGCAACGAGTCTTACTTTTTTGCTTCAAGCTATCAACGACAACGAACCTTTTCTAATCTGATGCTTTGGTCTTCTTCTTCTTCTTCTTTTTGGGCTCTGATGTTCCTTTTCTTTTAGACTTTGAATCATCCTCCTCGTCTCGGTCTATCAAATGCTCGTACTCTTCAAGACTAGCAAATGGAGATTGCCGTTTTCTTTTTTCTTTCTTTTTCTTGTTACCACCACCATCACTATCATCACCACCATCATCATCATCAATGTCATCGATGTCGTCAACATCCTCATCCACATCTTCACCATCAAGCATATCCATTTCTGTGTCCATCTCTGCATCACTCGCATCAGCCACAAGCTCTTCATCATCATCTCCTACTACCCTATCTAGATCATCATAATCATATTCACCACCCTCTTCTTCCACAGCTTCATCATCAACATCATCCAACATATTCTCAATCTCCTCATTGTCACTCTCATCACCAGCCTCGAATTCAACATCACTATCATAGTTTCCTCCACCATCACCATCATTCACATCGTAAAGTTCTTCAGCAGCCTCTTCTTCAGGTAGCTTCTTCTTCTTCTTTTTCTTTGACTGCTTCGTACTGTTCATCTTGTTCACATAGAACTTGTGGAAGACTAGATCTTCAGGAGACACATCTTCTTCTGCTAACCTGAGAATCTCAGATCCAATCATCTGGTTTGACATGTCAAGCTGCACATAAAGAAGAAGAAGAAATTAGTTACAGGTGAGTAGATAACAAAGTGGTTTCAAGCTCTGGTTGTTATAGCTTGAGCTTTTTACCTTCTTGGAAGGTTCGATCTGGGAGCCACCATGCCAGATGTTTTGCTTCGGTTTCTTCTCCATGAATTTATCCAAGAAAGCACTAAGAGATAAATCATTCAACGGGTTTCCGTTGTAAACTATAGTTGTTCCTGAGAGAAGGGTTCCAGCCATTGTAGCAACCGAGGGGTGAGCGTGTGAAGAAAGAACCACCAACTCCCACCAACTCACACGGTCTCCGTTACTGTTAATTTGAGATCAAGGTTTCAGTTCCAACGAAGACTATATACTATCAAGAAAGTTGCTACATTAATGAGAGGTGAATATGTAATTATTGTTGTTCTAAGCATAGCTTCGGAACGATGAGATTAACTGACCAGTAAGAAGGTTCTCTATGGCGAGGATCGTATCCTCCAGGAAGACAACTTGATTTCAATGGCGCTTGGCTTCCTTTTTTGCTATCATTAGAAACCTCCATGGTTTCTTTCAGCTCATGGGGGCTTTCTTTTTTAAATAGCTGCTCCTCATCATCAGAAGCATAATCATCTTCTTCGTCAGATTGCCTAACCGCCAAAGCCTCTTCGTCATCTGAAGAAGAATCACCATCTCTACTTGTGATTTTGTCACCGTCACGATCAACTTCAACATCATTCCCTTCTTTCTCTGCTTCTTTAATGAGATCAATATCATCTTCCTCTTTCACATCCTCAAAATGTTCTACATCTTCTTCTTCCACAACTGATTCCCTCTGGACCACCATGTTCCTGCATGGTGAATGACAGACCCATTGAATAACAGGAGAAAAACCATCAATACATCTGTTAACATCAGGAAAAATGCTTACCATAGAGGTGGCCTTGCTTTTAGCACCTCAGACAGAAGGAAAAGGCATCCACAGGCGTACTGTGGTGGCTGCTGTAACGCAACCTAGTCAAGTATAAAGAGTAAACTTTAGAGATGGTAAACAAATTTCTAATCAGTGAGCATGCCATCACTCTTTAAGTGTTAACATCACTAATCAAGACAAAAAAGAAACAAGATTCATGCATAGAACCAACTGATATGAATATTGTCATTGCTATCAATAATATTAGAGCGACCAAAGATGTGGTTGATGATTCACTGTTCATGTTACCAACCTGCAAGATTCTTTTGGAGAAGGCAGCCACACGCTTTACATTTATATCGTTCTTCATGGCTCTGAGAAGAAGCCCAATAAACATTTCAGCCTGAAAATTAATGATGGTAAATTATTAAACAGGGTTATAGAGAAAAGGATATCGTTCATGCTAGGGCGAGACATTTTGATGTTTTGATCACAAGATAGTATGTCTTTCACAAGATTAGAAATGTACGAAGTGCACACATGTCAGCACTATGAAACCAATCTCAGATACCAAATTGTCAGGATAACTACGAATAAAATGACGTGATGGAAAAGTAGGTAAACAGAATTTACAGAATTAAGCTTGCCTTGGAAGAATTCAAGGCAGAGGAAAGTAGAAGTTTCGAGTACAGTGCACGGTAAAATCTATCACTGACAATCTTATTCTTGGATGAGATCTTGTCAAGAAGCATTAGTGATTGAACTCCCACATTGAAATTCTTCGAGTGTACCTGCATACATTCAAGATACCATGTTCTTTATTAGTTTTCTGGTTACAATTGATTAAACAAAACTTATATAGGGAGGCTTTCAAAGTTACCAATTTAAAAAGCACCGGCGTCTGGGATTCAATTATATCATCGGCTTCGTCGGTGGAAACATATGGAAAAGCTCTGTTAACTCCCTGCAAAAACGGAGTACTAAGGAATAAGTTGATCTGTAAAAACTCAATGCTATTAAATCACGTAAAGCATATAAAACAAAAACACATGCGGGCTAACCGTAAGTAGAGCTGATAAAATTCTGGAATCCAATTCAACAGGTGAATCAGAGGACTTCTCTTCTTTTGTGTCCTTTGGGTTGGCATTTTTCTTATCCGCCACTTTGTCATCTGCCCCTGGTTTCCTATTAGCTTCTGTTGTTAAAACCTAAAAGAAAGGAAACACACTCCTATGTATTAGACTTGGAGGACGTCATGTTATGAGTAATGACACTCCAAAAGAACACATTTCGGGGGAGTAGAAGTCTCGGAGATCATGAAAGGAAGGTGGAAAGGGAGGGACACAAAATATGTTCGATTCTCACTTATATAGACTTGAGATGTCAGTTATATACCTTAAACAGGGCAAAATATACATCAATTAAGCGTTTTGCCACCTTCGGATCATCTCCTTTGTGGCTTAGTCGAATTTGACTCAGAAAGTTAACCTGTGAAAATTACAAGGGTTAATAAACATGGTTTCAGAAAAGCTGAATCAGTAATATTATTGCCCATCCAAGAGATGAGCCATACAATAAAGAAAAAATAGTTTTCGTGGGGCTAATAAGTATAAAAATGGAAAAAAGAAAAAAACTGTTAGAAAAAAAAGGTAAATAAAAAGGACATACAGCGTGATACTTTGCACGTAGCCCAAGATGAGGACGAAAGAGAAAGGAGTCAACTTCATCAATAACCACAGCCTGCAAAAATAAGTATACCTTTAAGCCAAAGAGAGGACCCCAAACAACCAAATAATTAATGAAATTCCGACACAGGGCATAAGAAGGATGAATATCCACACCTTCATATTAGGATGATCAGCCAAAAGATTTGTCAGGTGAAAATCAGCATTAGATGCACTTTTGTTTTGAGGATCCCCCAACTGTGTAAAGTAATCCACGGAACAATTTAGAGGGATCACAGTCAGGATAGAACTTTATTCCAAAGAATAATTGACAATACCTTGTTCACCAATGACACAAGCAATTTCCGCTCCTGCTCTGATTTGCTTGTCAACATGAAATATATAGTCTGAAACCAAAACAAAAGATCAATAACACAATAATTAAGATCCTGATCATGTTACCAAGCAAAAAAAACAATCGTATCTATTAGGAAACTGAGACCTCTACCATGAAATCATGTATCATCCAGAGAACGGTATTACATTTATATTACTAAGATATCTAACATGATAACTCATCAAGAATCAAAACCTGGAGACCAGTGCTAGTCAAGTGGCTATGTTTGCAGAGTGGTAATTAGATATACCTTCAAAGCCTTGTCTTTTAGCTCTGGAAGCATATCCTTAGATGACTCATCAAGGGCGGTGACAAAGCGCTCATACCTACAAAGTCAGCATAGTAAGCTGTTAAGTGAACCCTCAACCCAGAACAATTACCAATACAAGATACAGATCTTGGACACATCGCTCGTGGCATGATCTAAGCAAAAAACATTTTGAAAGCAGCTGGAAAGTAAATTCTCTCTCGCAGTAGACTTTATTTACCTCTGTTTCAAGCATTCCTCCCAGTACCAAAATAGTAAAAGAGAGTAACCATCCTTAGTTTCAGGAATGCTGTTTAAAGGTCGCTGTAAAAGCGTCTTCAGCTTGCGATCAGGTAATAGCCTGGACAAAAACGAAAGAAACTAACTTAATGAGAACAAAACAATGCAAGACTGATATGATTATGGACGCATAAAAATTTACAACTCGGGGAGAGAGAGTAAGAAAAATGTGCCTGATCAAAATTTCTGATAGAGCTTTGAGACCCTTAAACGCAAATCTTTTTCCAACCTTTGAGGTCACCATTCCTGCAATGAGATGCTCCAACAAGTCAGCAAGTAGTTGAGTAGATAACATGAACGAGACATCAACAAAATGCTTCAGAGGATCACAACTGGAACGTAACCTAGAAACATAGAGATAACCAGAAACATACCCAATAAGGCATCAAGAGACCTCATATTTGCAATGGGGTTCTCTCCGACCATGATCTCAAAGGCAGTGATTTTATCAGCTACTGTCCCTGACTTTTGAGCAGAAATCACCATCTTCATGTCTCCGGTTTTTCCTTTGGATGCAACAAAGTCTTCAGAGTATTGCCACATCAATCTCTCTCCTAGTTCCCTCTTCATCACCACCACATTCTTCAAATCCCCCTTGTTCGTCACCGCCACTTTCCGGCTATCTCCTCCACTAAAGACCTTCTCTTCCAGCTCCTTGGCATCATTGTACCATTCCGAGCTCAATAGTGTAGCTTTCACCAGGGGAAGCTTAGGCAAAGTCTCGTACTTGTCGAAACGCTTCGCCTTAAAGCCAGTGTTCTCATCGTCAATCGACAAAAAATCAGGCTTTGGCTTCGGGTTTATCGTCTGTTTCGCCGCCGCATCTTTAGAGGTTTGCTTCTTCGCTCCCCAATTCTTCCCATCTTCATTTGGATTGTTCGATTTGGGTTTCCTTGTGTCTCCTTGTTTACCCTCGTTCTGATTCTTCTGATCGGAGGCGTCCTTCTTAGGCTTTTTCCGTTTCTGGGTTTGGGAGGATTTACCGCTTTTCCGGAAATCAGTGTCGTTGAAACCCGAAGAAGGAAGAGACGAAGCTAAGCCCAGAGAAGAAGCGAATGATGCGATATCGGATGTGAGAGCATTCAAGTCCACCGTCGGCTTTGATTTCGACATTTTTTTTTTCTTTTTTTATGTCAAAGCATACGAACAGAGCTCTGACAAAATATAGGTTTAATCTCTGCTTTGAGATCAACACTTCAGGGGAAGAAGTAAAATTTCAGTATTGGGGGTTCTACAAGCTTTGCTAGGGTTTTAGAAAACGGCACGGCAAAGCAGACAATATAGAGAATGGCAAAAGTGTGATTTCGTGATATACGACAAGGGCCAAAACAGTCTTTTGACATGAAGGCCCAAATTCTGGGGAATTAAAATCGGCCCAAACCCTAAATACATTAAATCACCCTCCCCCCCCCCCCCCCCCCCCAATTAATTTCCATCTGAGAAGGCTAAAAAAACTACAAGGAGAGCCATTGACTGTTACAGAAGGAAAAACTATTGCCATTGATTCATTTGATTGGTTGGAATTTATTCTTTCGTGTATTGACAAAGTAAAGTCCACACAATGTACAGGTCTCTCATGAAATTTGTTGAGTCAAACTTGATTGCTTCTATGTATTGAATTTTCCATTTTTCATCAATGAATATTATTAGTCCCAACTTTTAAAAAGAATGTAATTTGGAATATGATTAGAAAATATAAACAAACGACATTCCAATATCTGCCGACACAAAGAATCTAAGCCAGGCTAAGAAACGAGTAATATGTAGAAGTATAACTAGGTAATACAATTTTAAAGAATCTAAACCAGAGGGTATTACACATCTTGTCAAAAAGAAAATGAAATAATATATAAATCATTAAATCTTTGGCTTCGAATCCTAAATAAGTCAAACTGCAAACGTGTGAACTCATGAATTCTTATTTGTCCACAGCTTGAGTTCGAGATCTTTTGAGCACCGTCCTTCCTCTTCGTCCACTTCCATAGACATATCATTATTTTTCTTTGGTTTTGGGGGAGTCGCAGGCTGTCGCGAGGGTTGTCCTGGCTCTCCCGATGGACCAACCATTTGTGGCTTGGGAGGAAGATGACCACCGTTTTGGTTCACTTGATACGGAGCTCTAGCCACAGCCCTGAAAATTCAAACATACTTAAGACCTGTAAATTATATCCGTCTTGTACTATGTATGGAAGCATCGAATACAATATTAAACAAATTTGAAGGCGGAATATAATATTTGTTTTGTACAATATACAACCTTTATTTATTGGTGGACATGCATAGTTCAAGACAAACAAAAAAACACTCTTAATTAACATAAAAGACTTTTAAGTAAATAGTTGAACTTAGATTTACAAAGAACTTTTAATTAGTTTTTTCAGCAACTAAAACATTCCAACAAATAAGTTCCCTAGTTTCACGACTAGCGTTTTGGTAACACTTGAGGAGTATCCATAGCGCATAGACCATAACATTGGATTCCAACAAAAGCATCCAAACATCATTCTTCTAATAAGTTGAGCTCGTTAGCTACAGTTGTCTAGATAAAATTTTTGGTCCTAATCTATGTATCTAATTCCAACACAGGGCCTAGAACGAGTGCAACCAGCTACTTGTCAATATTAGAACCGATTCAGGTAGGTTAGACAAAACAGCTTTCCAGTTCGGCTTACCTGTCTTTTCGTTTAGCAAAGAATCGATGAAGAGAGGCTCTCCTTGCAATGCGTTCCACTTGATGTTCCTCTTTTGTTTGATGTTCATCGTTGTTCCCGGAACTCGTTGGCTCATTCAGATCAGGAATCACAACGTTGCTTTTTGATGTGATCATCTTATCACTTTTGTTGCTCATGTTCATGTGATTCTGAGTGTTCTTTGAATCAACAGCAGCTGGATTCGCTTCTTTTGCTGCTTCCATTATCTCCTTCGCTTTGTCTTCGGGAAAGTCGTTGTAAACTATAACTTTTCCGCCGAAAAATATGGTCAGCTGGGAATTTTTAGGCCCCGGTACGTTTCTCGGTTCAATGAAATCAAATCAAATTCATTTTGGTAACCATTGCTATAAATTCCATACATTAATAACCGGTAGTCTTTTCTCTAATTTAATTACCACAAAAATTTAATAACCGATACAGTCTTTTATATTACACCATAAGTTCACAACCAAATATCTCAAATCTAAAATTGAAATCCGAACATGATTTCGAACAGACATGAAGCTTGTGTGAACAGTACCTTAGATTGACATCTCTGACTTTGCCTCCGGCAGAAGTAGAGGTTTCACCAACTGGAAACTTCTGAATCAACTCAATGGGTCTGGTTTCCGGAAGGTCTGCCTTCTTTATCCGGTTTTGTTGACCTATCACAGAACAAAGTTATCAAAAACAAGTTGCAAAATGCAAACTCTCAACATTTTTCTTACTTGATTTTCTTCAATACACATATCATGCTTAAGATTTAAGAAAGAAAGAAAAAAAAAACGGATTTTTAATTTACCATTTTCAACCCAAAAAAAAAGTTCGAATAATATTTTACGCCAAAATCTATGAATAGTAACGAATAATAAATTCGGTAAAAACATTAAAACAAAACTGGGTCTTTTGTCGGCGGCGGCCGTCAGAGAAGGAGAGAAATAAGTACCTCTGAGATCGGATTTTCCGGCGAGCTCAAGATCGGATTTTCGGGCCAACCCGATATCTATATTCCCGAAACTTCCCTTCTCCTTCAAGTACCGGCTAAGCAAACTACATCTCCTGGAAAAATTGGACATCGCTGGCGCTTGTCCGGTCGACATACTCTGATGAGACTGCAACCACTCGAGATTCTTGTTTCCGTGTGTGCTGCACACGTATAATCCAAGATTAGAAACTTACAGGAGGATAAATGCCTTGAGTTTGTTTTTCCTCATGTGCTCTTTTATATAATCTATAGTATATTTTAACGCCAATCAGTTTCTGTGGCTAGCTTTAAGCCCTCGCGAATATATAAATAGACTAATAAGTAAAACAAATAACGTGTTTTTTTATAATATTCTTTTTTTTTTCCTGAAGTGACAGTGATACGTGTGCACCTAACTTATGTATGCACAATTCTTAGACTGATTCAATTCAGATAAATACTCTATATAGCATAAAATAGTTTTTTCTCTAAGTTACTGTGTAAAATATTATTTTAAATTAATTATAAAAAATTGAAAACTCTTTACTCTAGTGAATTGACAAAATGGTTAATTAATTAATATTTATATATGCAAAGATATGTGATTTGATTTTAGTAATATAATGTAGACAGTAATATAATCCTAATGATAGAAAAATTACAACAACAAAAAAAAAACATTACATGTTCTTGATCATTGCCGTTAAGGTTTGAATTTCTCCATTCTAGCTTAGGGTTTTATATACTGTTAGCAGTAGAATATTTTAAACTGATTGCCATTTTTAAAACCAAAATAATTTTGGTACTATTTTGAGAATCGCCCTCCAATTTATTAGAGATCCATGAGAGGTTAATAATGATGTCTTTTTGTATTCAGTTTGTCTTACCTAAATTGTTTTAAAAAAAAAGGCTACAGATATACTCACTTCTTAGACAAATTTAATTTTGGTCAACATAGTTTTAGACTATTAACTTATTGTATATCATCATCATTTTTACATAAAATTTTATAAGATTATTTTTTTGTTGCAAGTTATGAAATTAATAAAAATACAATATAAAACATTTTATAAATCTAATGATACGTTAATTTATGGAGAAATTAATTGTATCAAAAAATTTAATTAAAACTCAAAAAACTTTATTAATTTATTAGATAACTTATAGATGTAATTCGTTTAATTCAAAACCAAACCAATGTTCGTTACACCTTCCGGCACGTTTTAAAGGGGAGATTGAAAAGAAACAAAAAGGGGAGGAAAACAGTTGACAACTTGACGGCGACGTTACTGGAACCCCCGTTAACGATTTGTCTTTCAAATCTTCAGGGCCCGAAAGTTGTTATTATTTACGAGTTTGTCCTTCTGCTAAAAAATTCGTTTGGTGGTGGCGTATTCGTTATTAAAGGGCACAACAAAGGGCATTTACAAAAGCCATACGGATTAAAAGTCCTCGCGTCGGCTGATGGCTGTTTAGAAATGAATTTAGGGGGACCCATCGATACTAAAACTTGTGTGTATCGACGAATACTTATCCCCGACAGAGTTTTTAGGGCACGTGAAAGTAGTGCCCTGTGATTATGTGACAATTAGGATGCCAACACGTGTCGACGTCTTCACGGCACACCCATGATCCATGCATGATTCGCGTTTTTTCTCCTTGTTTTCTTTTATTCGGGGTTCAACGACTTTTTCCAAAATTATTGTTGCTACTTGCTAACCAAGTGAACTTCTGCTTGTTCATCTCACAGCTGAAAATTTGTTACAATCTCGCATAATGTACCCAAAGTGAAAAGAGATATTAGAAAACTGTGGATATTTAAGTCAGTTTCTTCTTCCTTTTAATCTAATATGTATTTTGAGAAATTTCTACTTCTCAAGAGTTTGCTTAGTCCTTATATGACTTTTCTTTTTTGTATTGTGCTCATTGAAAAAAAAAAAACAGAACTACAAAATTAAGTTTTAGTCGTCTTGGGTGATGAAGGTGTGCGTTGAATTTTCCGTAAATAAAATCCAACACCAACCGGAGACTAAAGGAAATAAAAATGTGTGAGAAATAAAATATTCTATATAAGTACAAAAAAAAAATATATTCTATAAATAAATAGACGATGGTGCCAAGGGGGAAAAGATCAATTACTATTCATCCCAACTTGCAAGATCTTATTGGATCAGATCATATTACTTTGAAGACTATTTCAGGCTTTCAGCATCATCTACAGTAGAACAACAACTTGAGTCTACATGTATACAAATATATCAGATTTGTACGTATTTTGTGATGCATTTATGCGCGCTTCTATTACACAGTAGCACACCTAAGAGCATGTTCAAACCAGAAACATTCTCAGAGTTCTTATATAATATTTAATTATAAAACTTGTTTTAAGAACTTTTGTTAAGAATATTTTGTTTTCTCAGCTCCAATCCAGAATCTCATAGGGTTCTAAAAAAAAGTGTTATTCTTGAGAAAATGATGGGCGTTCGTTCCTCCAGGGCTCTTGTTAGCTGCTGCTTTCAATGCTTCTTGCACAAACACCTTCAGTCTCCACAAAGTAACATCAGTCTGAACATCGATGTCAAGCTCGACTTCAGGAGCTCCAGCCGGGAAACTAGCTTGGGTTGCTCTCTGAGGCCATGTTCGCTTGAGCAGCCTCCGCAGTAAGCTGCTTATTTGCACGCTCCTCTGCTTCGCCATATGCTTGTCTCTTTTGCCGTTCATACCAAAAGTAGTTAACAAAAACACATCCAGGACTTGGAAAAGAGAAAATCAGGCGTACGTGGTACCTCTTCAGCGAGTTTAGGCATTATGAGAAGCCATTTCTCTTCAAATTTCGCCAACAGAGCTTCAGCCATCACATGAACATCCTCCTTTTCTTCGTTATATCTCATTGCGTTCTTGAAAACTAGCCTTACATCAGCATATATCTCCTGGACATTACTATACTCCGAAGCATACACCACAGCTTCGCTTTGCGATAAGGACATTAATCTCATATCAAAGCTTCGCTTTGCGATAAGGACCACAACTTCTCTCTTTTTGCAGCCTCATATGATCCACAGAACTTGCCGACCAGATCATTAATCTTCTGCCACCTCTGCTTAAATTAAGCCGAACTAAAATCCTGATTCAAGCACCCATAAAAGACTAGATAACGTTAAGTGGTGCTTATTCAACACTCGTCATAAATATCCCCAAGAGAATAATAACTTCTGCTTAACGAAGTTGACAAACAACAAAACTTCACATATGTATCTCTCCATCTTATTAGAGTTAACTTTGGTATTCATGCTTGTTTTTCATAAGACATAAGTTCAAAAAGTAAAGCCTCACATGCTTAAGCTATGTTCGGCCATGTAGCTGATCGTCTGCATTTCACATTTAAGGAAATCAAAATCAAACAGAACAACCTAAGAGACTAATACGTTTTGACAAGTATAACACAATAAGTCCATAGAATTTATCTTACAAAACAATTCCCAAAACAAAAGAAGAACCGAGAAATAAGATGAATAACAACTCTAAGTCTAGCCGTTCTTCTAAAAGGGACTTATGGCTATCATCTCTGAATAACATCAGTTGCCAACAAAAGAAACACTTCAACATTAGAGGAAAGAGATAAAAAAAAATCTGGAAACAAGACATTTCAAAAGGGAATTTCATCGAACATTTGGTGGTGAAGGTATTCAAGAGTGGAAAAAACAAGCCGAAAACTAATTGAAGCCGAATTAGATTTAGAAAATGATTCGTACTCAGAGGAAGTTTCTAACGATTAGAATTGTTGGTTATGATTGGTGGGGAAGAGTCTATGGAGATGGGGTTTTGGATGACGAACCAGGAGTATTTTTGATGCCGTTGAAGTTGGACAGGTGAGTTTGGACGCAATTCGATAGTTTCTGGAAAGTCTGGAGAAGAGGCTGCCATGGATTCTCAGCCATTTTTTTTCTCCGACAGAGTAGAAAGAGAAGAGAGAAAGCAAGAGTCAGCGTTTTTTTTTTTGTATCGAAAGAGAGAGAGACACGTGTATGTTAAGATGTGTTTCTTAAAATTCTTATTTGGTCTTATATAGGAAACGTTTCTACTCTTTTTACCATTTTTTCATTTAATTTCATTTTTTTTTTAGTTAAGAACCTAGATAAAATCTGGGTTGATCATGCTCTTACCTGGGGCGTTCAGTTTTTTTGATTCGGTTCGGTTTTTTCTGGTTTTCGATTTTTTCGGTTATAGAGATTTAGTATCCATTCGGTTAATCATAAAATTAGGTTCGTTTTTTCGATTTTTGGTTTTTTCGGTTATAGAGATTTAGTAACCATTCGGTTAATCATAAAATTCGGTTCGATTTCAGTTCGGTTTTTTTGGTTTCAGATTTGGTTTTTCTTATATTTTCGGATAATTTAGATAAAAACCGGATGATATCGGATAATTCAGATATTTTGGATAAAAAAATTGTATAATTTTGGGTAATTCGTTTTTTAGTAATATGTGGTTAATTTTAATTATTTAATTATTTTAAATATAAATATAAATAATATTTTTATGTATATAGTTCGAAACATATTCGGTTATCTGTTCGGTTTCGGTTTGGTTTGGATATCCGCAAATTCTCAATTCATTATCGAATGGGTGTTTTTAAAAATTTGGTTTGATTTCGGTTATTTCGGTTCGGTATTTCGATTTCGGTTAAAATGTCCAGGCCTAAGCACAACAATATTCACAATTTCACAATTTCACGTGACGATTCAATATATAACTACATTGAGCAGTATCTAGCTAGGGTAATCCAAAAACATAACGACTGCAAATCGTATAACATAAACATTTGTGTGATATTTGATATGGAGTGCATGTGCGAGTTAAAAACCGTTAAGATGACAAATTTGGATGATAATATATAATCACTAATTTGCATGAATAATTAACCTGTGATTGCCAAGTAGAAGATTCGTGTTTCAAATACTCTTTTTTTCTTTGTTGTCACAGCTGGCTTCTTATTTAGTTTCACCGTTGTTTTACTGTGGATTTCAATTAGAAAAAGAAAAAGAAAAAAAAAAACATTCTATGGAGCGAAAGTAGGTCGGTACGATAACGGATGAAGCAAATGGATGTTTGACAGTACCGACAGATGCTAGCCCTTTGGCTCATGTTGTGCACTGGGCTGTAGCTAGTTAGGGTAATTAAAAAAAACGACTGCAAATTGTATAATATACAAATTTGTGTGATATTTGATATGTGCATATTAAAAATCGTTTAGATGACAATTTTGGAAGATAAATGTTAATATTAAGTGGAGTTATTGGTTTCAGTATTTTAATGAATTTATAAATTCGAACAAAATCAAGTGTTATTAGTTCTATGATTCTAAAATTCATGTTAAAATCTAGTGTTATTGGTTTTATGATTCCAAAATGCATGTTAAAATTCAGTGTTAATGGTTCTATGATTTATAAATCCTGATTCAAATCAGGTGTTATTCAATCATACGGATTAATTAATGGATTTGATTTTAAACTGAATTTGGGTGGATTTCATTGTTAAAAAATACAAAGACCAAAATAAAATCTAGTGTTATTGATTTTATGATTCCAAAATGCATGTTAAAATTCAGTGTTAATGGTTCTATGATTTATAAATCCTGATTCAAATCAGGTGTTATTCAATCATACGGATTAATTAATGGATTTGATTTTAAATTGAATTTGGGTGGATTTCATTGTTAAAAAATACAAAGACCAAAATCCGAAGGAAAACCTTCAGATTTGTAAATACTTATTAGAATTTACATATTATATTAAATCAGTATATTTTTGCTTATATTTGTAATTCTTATATGTATTTTTAAATCAGTCAAAATACATGATCGAATAACACCCAGTAACTTGCATTAACCTGGTGTGGTGAGCTGGCTGGATAAGAAGAACCACAGTCTTGAAATTTTGTAGGTTTATCCGGGTCCGAATATAGTAAGTCTTTGTCTCCTTTATATTAAATATATATTTGTTATTGTACTTTTCTTAAGAGTATGATTTTGATTAGAAAATGATATGTCTTATATTTGTTTGTTTTTCTTGTTCCGAATTATTGATTAAACATTCCAATTGTCTTTAAGATTGAATCTCGAGTCCAAGAAAGTACTAAAGTAAGTTGCATCTAGTGAGAAGCTAACACACGGTGAAGACTGAAACCGCACAGAATTGAATCAGTGTTCTAGTGTACGATTAGGTGAGTTGTTCGAATTCTTTGGCTTGTAGGCTGCTTAAAACGTATATGAAGTTCTTCTAGTCAATATATATAACAAGGTTAATTAAGATGGTCTCTGGAACAATGAAGATAGGTTTTCTTTTTAAAAAATTTCTGACACTGAAATAAGTCAACAACTAAAAAGAATACATCTATCATTTAACACGAATGGAGCACAAATGATATGCACGTATGGCAAAACAAAACTATTATTAACACGAAATGCATTTAAAACAAAAAAAACAAAAAATTTCCAAAGTTAATAATATCCTTGGATCTAGTAATCCTGAGATCAAGCTTGGGCTTGGACACTTATATTAATGGTAGCCATATGGGCCAAACAAAAGTGCATAACTGTCTGCTATTACGTACTTGCTTTTGCTTATCTCAATTTTGACTCTTTCAACGAACATTCGCGCCATAAGCTCCTAAGTTACTCTCATCCATTGGATCACAAATGACAAAGAAAAACAAAAGACAGAGAAACGAGACAGAGCGAGAAACAAGACAGGAACGGAGAAAATTAGTAAATCAAATCAGGAAAAAAAAAAGAGAGGCTAATTTGATTAACGGAAAAAAAAAAAACAAGTTTCTTGAAACTCCCGGCGGCCTAGCTCCGGTTAAGTAAATGGCCGTGGCCTGGCTAATCTGGCCGCTCGTGCTATCCGTAACAGCACTTTCTGCAAACTCTTTAACCGAAGCAGAATCATTGTTGAGATTCAAGGAGTCATTAACCAACACCAAGTCTCTCGATTCTTGGACACCAGATTCAGAGCCTTGTGGAGGAACCCAACGATGGGTCGGAGTGCTCTGCAACAAAAACTCCGTCTTTGGCCTCCGAATCGAACAGATGGGTCTCTCAGGAAACATCGACGTTGCCCCTTTAATCGACCTACCCGCTTTACGCACCATAAGCATAACGAACAACTCCTTCTCCGGTAATATACCGGAGTTTAACCGGTTAACCGCTCTGAAATCAATTTACTTATCAGGCAATCGATTCTCCGGTAAGATTCCTTCCGGTTATTTCACAACGATGGTCTCACTGAAGAAAGCGTGGCTCTCCTACAACAGGTTCACTGGCCTCATCCCTCTCTCTTTGGCCACATCATTGCCAAATCTAATGGAGTTACGCCTCGAAAACAATCTGTTCATCGGGATTATACCGAATTTCACACAACCGACTTTAGCTGATGTCAATCTCTCAAACAACCGGCTAACCGGGAAAATACCACCCGGTTTGTCGAATTTCGACGCCACGAATTTTGCCGGGAACCCTGACCTTTGCGTTGAGAAACTACGAACTACCTGCAAGCAGACGAGAGACTCGAGTGCATCGATTTCAATAGACGGAACAATGAAAGATGCCTATAAAACCAAATACTATATAGCATTCGGGACACTAGGGGTCCTTTTTATCATTATCGTCATCTCCTTGATCTTCCGGAAGAAGAAAAAGAAGAGGAGGAGGAGGAGGACGCGTCGTACCTCTGAACAAGACAGCAACGACGACCAACACATCCAGGTTATTCCAAGAGCAACATCACAACTTTTAAAACGTTACAAGAGAGTTATAAAACTTACAAAGAAAAACCAAAATTCTTGATGTGGCTGACAGGTAACTGTTGACGGATCAAGAAATGGTGGCTCGAGGCAGAGTAAGACCAGTAGCTCCGGCGAGTTGACGAATACATCAATGGGTGTGACGGGGACGGCGGCTTTGGTGATGGTGAACAAAGAAAAGGGTGTTTTCGGTTTACCAGACTTGATGAAAGCAGCGGCTCACGTTCTCGGGAATCCCGGCGGCGGAGGAGGCAGCCGTCCTACCAGCAGCGGAGGCGTTGGATCTGCGTACAAGGCGGTGATCGCGAGCGGCTTAGCGTTGGTGGTGAAGCGTGCGATGGTGATGAATGAAGTGAGTATAGATGTATTCGACAAGGAGATCAAGAACTTAGGAAGCTTGAGGCACAAGAATATATTGACGCCTCTTGCTTACCATTTCCGGCGAGACGAGAAACTGCTGGTGTTTGAATTCGTCCCCGGTTTGAGTTTGCTTCACCGATTACACGGCGATCACGGTGAGGCTTCTGAGTTAGACTGGCCTTCTCGATTTAGAATCATCCAAGGTATCGCGAGAGGGATGTGGTATCTCCACAGAGAGTTAGGGTTTCTAAGCTTACCTCACGGAAACCTAAAATCTAGCAATATATTTCTCGACGAAGACGGCGAGCCGCTCGTCTCCGAGTTCGGACTCCAGAGACTGATCAGTCCCGACGCTCAAGTTCAATCCCTCGTCGCTTATAAATCTCCCGAAGCGGATCGCGACGGAACCGTCTCTGCGAAATCGGATGTGTTCTGTTTCGGAGTGGTGGTGTTAGAGATCCTTACAGGGAAATTCCCGTCTCAATACGCCGGACTGAATCGAGCCGGCGGGACGAATCTGGTGGAGTGGATTGGCTCCGCCGTGGAACAAGGTGGCTGGATGGATTTGCTTCATGAGACGGTCGTATCCGCTGCCGCTGATGATAAAACGTCGTCGGATGAGATTGAGAACGTTTTACGGATCGGTGTGAGATGCACCGGAGAAGATCCTGATCGGCGACCGAGTATGACCGAAGTCGTCGACGAACTAACGTTAGAGGATTCTAGCGACGACTTCATCACCATAGAAACTTAGCTTCACCTTTGCTTCTGGGATACGATGAATTCCGACCGTTAGATTCGACATTTTTTTTTCCCTTTTTCCCTCTCACTAAATTTGTATATGATTAAAAAAAGTTCAGCTGAGGTGTTACTTGTAACAAAAGTGTGTTTGAAAGTTTTGGGCATAGATTTGTCAGATTATATTCGTGGTTTTATTACCACTTGTAAACTTTGGTATTAGAGACACGCATTTGCACACACGAAAAAAAAAAAGTCATTATCGATTTAGTTATCAACGAAAGTCACAAATTACGAATCAATAATGTGACTATATCACGTGTTTGTGTATACGTACGTGATGAAGAAAAAATATTTAAATTGTACGTATGACAGCTAAACACAGCTGTAAATTAACATAATTTGAAATTATTATCGTTTTTCTTCTTCTATCTCTCTAGGAATAATTTAGTTATTGCCAGGATTTATAAACGTCTAACTTAGCAGACAACAAAAGACCCATCCCATGCATTTGATTATTAATCACTCATATTCTAGCTAGGCAGTAGGCACACAAACAAAATTATATGACTTCGAATAAATTAGATTATTGTGTTACTATACTTATCTTATGAATATCCCAAACATCAAATCAAAATGTATGCTGTCTAAAATTCAGAAAAATTCGTGATATTATTTAATTGACACATATCAAAAAAATTCGTGATGATTATTTAATCGACACATCTAGTGACATTTGCTTACCCAATAAATGTTTTGCATAAGGTGAGCTGTTCACATTCATATTAATGACATACGAGAGCTTCTTTTTTATTAATGAAACATGCAATTTTTATTGAAAACGTCATAGAATTGTACTCGTACTCGTATTATAAAGTAAAATCTAGATTAAAAAAGACTCGAGTAATTCTCTCACTGGCTCAATCCAGCACACAGCACCACTCGTGCAACATTATTGTTTTTTCTATATGTATATTGACTTCATGTTTCTAGACTGTCCCATATCAATAACAAAGGATACTTAATAATGTTTCCCACACGGTAATCTAAGGAAACGAAATAATTTAGTTCTCTTTATTTTATTTTTATCCGGAAATGATAATTATTGTATGGCTCAACATTAAAATAAAGCATAGAAATGATAATTATCTGCTATACCCACCCAATTAATACTAACGTTTACAAAACCCACATCAAAAAAGGATAATAGTTGGGCTTTTTCTTTCTTTCGTTGTCTTGAGTTATAAATTTGTTTTGTCATCGTGAATCTTTTAAAAAGGCATAATGCATGGGAAATCGGGTGCAAGCACGTGAATGTCGGCCCATTGTAGCAGTCGAATAGTTGACTTAACTCATATGATTCTGATTATTATAAAAAATATGTATATCTTTCTGTTTAATCAGATTAAAAAATACTTACAGTGGAACTAGCATATTATTTAAATCTGCAATAAGGACTTGTGGTAAATTGTGATTTTTCATTTTAACATTTTACTTTACAATACTGTGTAGTATCATCGATCAAAGAGTTCGATAAACTTAAAAAAATGGCGCCTCGCATGGCGGTTAATAGCTGTTAAAAGCATCTATTTGGATGTGTTTTGTATTAATTAATAACGAAAAGCATCTAAATTCTACTGTTGCTTGTTTTTTTTGCAGTCCCCACCATAAGAAAGAAATAGAAATCTCTCTCTCTCTCTCTCTTTTACGCTTTTTGTTTGTATCTTTCGTATGAAACCATGGAACCGCAGGAGCAAACTCACGGTGGCGACGGAGACGACTGTTCCGTTTCCGGATTCGACTCAGCGGAGAAGGTGATCATGAGGTGGGACGCCACGGCGTCGGAAGAAGCCAGGGAGAAGATGATATTCACCGATCCGCAGGAGGTGAAGCTTTACCTCCACGCCGTCGACGAAATCCAACGGTACGTTTCGTCTGGCGGAGAAGTTGAGACCCGAGCGAACTCGGCAATCCAGATCGCCATGGCTCGCCTCGAGGACGAGTTCCGGAATATTCTCGTGTGCCACAGCTCCCCGATCAACTCTGATTCTCTAATGTCGTCTTCCTCTTCCTCTCACCTGGAGGTTGAAGAAGACGGGAGTAACAATGGTAACTGTAACGAAGATGACGATCAGCAGCAGGAGGAAGAAGAGACGGATCTTCTGAAACGAACCGGGTCGAGTTCGAGCTCCGCTTCGGGTACGGTTCGGTTGCCGACGGGAAGAGGTAGCTACAGTAGATCCACCAGCAGCATACGCGAGATCGAGCTGATTCCGATCGATGCGGTGGTGTATCTGAGCTGGATTGCTCGGCGTATGGTCTCCGCCGGTTACCTCCGGGAATGCATTCAGGTTTACGGGAGCGTCCGCAAATCCGCCGTCGATTCGAGCTTCCGGCGGTTAGGGATCGAGAAGCTGAGCATCGGAGATGTCCAGAGGCTGAATTGGGAGGCGCTGGAGCAGAAGATCCGTCGATGGATCCGAGCTGCTAAGATCTGCGTGAGGGTTGTGTTCGCGAGCGAGAAGCTTCTCTGCGAGCATGTCTTTGAAAGCGTCGGAGCCGTTAACATCCACGAGGCTTGCTTCATGGAAACCGTCAAAGGTCCGGCGATCCAGCTTTTCAACTTCGCGGAGGCGATAAGCATCAGCCGGAGATCGCCGGAGAAGCTATTCAAGATCCTCGATCTCCACGACGCTCTGATTGAGCTTCTGCCAGACATCGAGTCGGTTTTCGATCTGAAATCCTCGGATTCGATTAGGGTTCAGGCGGCGGAGATACTGTCGAGGTTGGCGGAAGCGGCGAGAGGGATACTGTCCGAATTCGAAAACGCCGTCCTACGTGAGCCGTCAAGAGTCCCCGTTCCCGGAGGAACGATACATCCATTGACGAGGTACGTCATGAACTACATTAGCTTGATCTCAGAGTACAGACCGACGTTAGTCGATCTCATCATGTCCAAACCATCGAGAAACGCCACCGACACGAACGCACCGGAGATCGATTTCTCGGAGCTTGAGAACAAAGGTCCATTAGCACTCCATCTGATCTGGATCATACTGATCCTGCAATTCAATCTCGAAGGAAAATCCAAGTACTACAGAGACGCAGCTTTGTCGCACCTCTTCGTCATGAACAACGTGCACTACATTGTCCAGAAGATAAAAGGGTCGCCGGAGCTGCGGGAAATGATCGGAGATCTCTACCTGAGGAAGCTAACGGGTAAGTTCAGGCAAGCCGCTACGTATTACCAAAGAGCCGCTTGGGTCAAAGTCTTGTATTGCTTAAGAGACGAAGGGTTACGCACGAAAGGGAGCTTCGCGTCAGGCGTCTCCAGAAGCGCGTTGAGAGAGAGGTTTAAATCTTTCAATGCTCTGTTTGAGGAAGTTCATAGGGTTCAATCACAATGGTTGGTCCCAGATTCTCAGCTGAGGGAAGAGCTGAAGATCTCGATACTGGAGAAGCTTAGTCCGGCTTACAGATCGTTTCTCGGGCGGTTCAGGAGCCACATAGAGAGCGGGAAACACCCGGAGAATTACATCAAGATCACAGTCGAAGAGCTAGAGACCGAGGTTCTTGACTTGTTCGAGGGGTTATCTGCAACTCAGCATCTGAGACGACGATCAGAATGAGAGATAAGTGCTTCCCTTTTTTTTTTTTACTCTGCTGAGTTTTAGAGCTTTACGGAAACAGATTCTTTGAATTTTTTTCGCAAATTCGGGTTCTTTGCGGGAGAGCCAACGACCGAGCAAGAAAGAAGAAGGTTCGATACAGCCTTTGAGTTTAATTTTTCAGATTCATGAGTTTGTAATGTTGTATGAACTTATAATATATCTGTTTGGTTACTTGCCAAATTGTTAGCTCAAGTCTTTCTCTTTATGTTCATTTGTTCATATGATGGAACTGTATTGTATCAATGTCATATCCCTTTGTACTCTTCATTTGCTACGTCTAGTTTTGGTTTTGTATCAGTGTCATGTCCATTCACGGACTTTGCCTATGATGGAAGAAACAAAAAAAAAAAAGCTTTAGTGTAAATTGCAACATTAGGAAAATGAAATTTTAAACATTACATGGTGACAAAAACATGGAACACAAACTAACACTACAACACCGAAGACAAAGGCTGCTTTGACATCTTGACCTTCGTATTGTACAAAACTAAACTCACGTGACCTAAAAGAATACATATAATAAGGTGTCTATAAAGAGAAAGAAGTGTCAAGTAGAAGAAGATCGATTGTGACTAATGTCTCACTACTTTACTCCCTTTTGTCTTCCTCCAAATCTTTCTCTGATTCTTCATTGTCAGCTTGCAAAGATCTGGCTTCTGAGAGGGTCTTGACTTCGTGAGAAGGAATTGGAGATGGTTTAATGAGGGTTAGTGTGTAATCATCCTTCTCAAACTCCCCGCTTGAATCACCAGAAGATCCAGAGAATGCATACCTACAAGAAAATAATGACGGTGCAAACAATTAGACGCCGTGCTATTTACTTCATCCGCAGTTTCATTTTATTGATGAGAATGATCAATCCCTAACTAGAAAACAACCCAAGAATATCAAGTTTCATATCGCATTCTAAAATGTTCTTCTTGGATATGGTGTTACCTAGTCGAGTTCTGGGATGGAGCCCAGAGAGAACAGATAACAATGAGGAGCGAGAAGGAGAGAAGTTGCCAAAAGGCTGGGATGATCCATGCGTTTTGCCAATGTTCGTTGTAAACATCCTTTGACTTGAAATAAAGCTGCCAAAAGTATATAAAAGAAAGAAACTTTAGTACAGATCTTATTCTTGATTTTGAATTCGAAGAATCCAATGTTTCTTGCACTATTGAGATTAAAGACAGTCGTTTGTTATATTACCTCGTAGCAAATCCAACCCACGGAAACCAAAATGGCTACTGCCAAAGCATTTGTGAACTTTCTGTATATATCCAACTTGACCAACAACCTTCTCGTCTGAAGCTTCTTGAACGTAGCAGAGAGCGATTTGAATATCCATATGATGAAGAAAGCATCCAATATTGCAACAGGAAGAACTAAAAACAGTCGAGCTTTCCCCGAGAAATCGCTGACAGCACCGACATTTTCCATCAGCTCAAGAATTTCAGATGCAGCAAAGAAGGTGACCCCAAGCATGATAACCTTTGATGTAAATCCCCCGAGGGTAGGTCTCACAACACCGTAGCCCATCGAAACCATCAGGATGATAATACGAGCACACGTACGCTTGATAGAACTAAACGTGACTGCCCAGATGGTGATCACGGTTGGTCTGATCCCTGTCTCGTTGAACTCCGCGTAATCGAAATACCAAAGTGCCATCTCACACATCCCGAGAGTTATCACCAGAGTCACGCAATTCTGCAACGGAAGCACTTCTTTCCAGAATCTAGCACACTGCGAGAACCAGAAGATGCCAAGCAACACAAAGGCAAGCGACATGAACCCGTAAAAGTACATCAATGGAGCCATCCTACCGGGTAGATATCCGCTAGGGTTTTTCCAGATGGTTTTCCCTTCAACAACCAAATCCTTGAGATCAAGATCACAGTGAATGAAGTAGAGGTTGTACATTCCGGTCCTAGTGATCTGGATCGATCTTGTTGGCAGCGTAGCAGACAACTCGTTCTCACCCAACGAGACACCAAACACTTGAGGCCAACCAGAATCTTTAGCAGAAGGATGGTGAATGATCTCTCCGTGTGAGCAAACACCGAGCTTCGCTAGATCAGATGTGCAACACACAGCTCTCTGCCCACCATAAGCTGACCCTCCAATGTTTTCCCGGTCTTCTACCTCGAAAACCACGGCGTGGATAGGTAATGAAGATCTCTTGGAAACTTCCTCAGGCCTCCGGAATGTGATCTTCTCAAAGCTGTCATCAATGCATTTCACCGTGAAATTAAAAGTTTTACACAAACAAACAAACACCGAGTTCCAAGTAAGAAACTTTCATAGGTAAACAGCTGAAGTTACTCAAACACAACTCTCAAAACATGGAAATGATTCTGAATCAGCTTGAAACTCGACGATGAAGAAGAAATTACTTGTTTTTCTTTAAGATCCAACGCTGTTGGGACTCATCTACTAAAAATTCTTCAACTCATAACGAAGAAATCGACGAACATTGCGCTAATGAGTTCTGATTATAAAATCAGATCCTAAGCAGGTTTAAAAGAGGAAACTAATGGAATTGCCCTTTACTGAAGAAATGGAATCAGAGAGCTGAAAAGGAAAAAAAACCTAAATTTACCGGATAAAGGAGACGGAATCAGAGTCGGAGGTGAAATTGTCGGAGGGAGAAGAGGAGTAGATGCCTTCGCTGCCGCCATGGAAGACGAAGGCGTTGCCTTTAGACATGAACCTCTCGCTTCGGTACTCATGCACCGACGCTTGAACCAAAGAAGATGTGAGGCATAGTAGCAGAAGAAGAAGACGGAGCAACATTGAAACCGAGTCTTTGGCAGAGATCTGAAGAAAGAGAAGAGAAGAGAAGAAAGCTGGTGACTGAGGAAGTCAGTGAGAAACTGAGATGTGTCAATGGCTCGATCCTACGGCTGTTAAGAGGTTGGCTCCCTTGATCGTTCCAGATGTTCGAATGTTCTATGGAATTAGTTGGACCAGTGAGAGCCTCTAGCCTACTCAGAGGGTTTAGCCGACAGATAAAAGTTATGTTTATAATAATTTTGGAGTAGGCCTTTTTGGGCCTACTAACATTTCTATGAAATATATGGTTCCTGAAAACCTAAGAAATTGTCCAGTAAAGAATTAGCAAGTAAAATTATAATCCAACTTTTAGGATGGGCCTTCGTGGTTCATGGAAACTGGATTATAGTTTTTATTTTTGGGTACCTTCTGAGGGGTTTTAGTATTATTTGTGACAATATCTAAAGAATGGTTTATTAATATGCCATCAAATTCGAGGCATATCAACACCATTCACTTGAACATTACTCATTATAACCTTGAATATTTCGCTCTAAGGGAAATGTCAGTGATAAGCCTGTGAAAGAAGCACGTATAAAGAACAATAATTTAGAGACATAGAGTAGGCTTTTTTTGCATTTGGATTTCTTATATATTTCTGCTAAACATTTTTTATTCTCAATTAAGCTTGGTCCACTTTTCTTCTTTTTCAGTTTAATCTTAAAATTATTTTAAATCATATTCAGATTATCAAGAAAAAAAGAAGTGGCATGTGGCATTTACCACACCCTCTCCCTTGTTCGTTCCGCTCCTGGCTGCTTTGGTGCAACAACTACGGGTCCTCACCGTGCAGTGCATCACTCTATGAATTCAGGTTGAACAACGTTAGACTTGGAGCGGATTTGCGGATTTCCTCCTTATTTAGCAGCATTCTAGTAACCATGGCCGATGAGAATGGAATACATCGTAGTGCCAAGTGTGGCTACTTGTTGGCTAGCTCTTATATATATATATATCACAAGGTTTATTCTTTTTTGAAATATCATAGATATTGATAAGTCCTCAAATACAAGTTTGTGAGAGGGAATTTGCACTAAGCTGCAAGAGGCTGAGAACCCTCAGCATATCTATCTAAACATATTTTAATTTATTAGAACTCATAGTACTTAAGGAGTCCACAAAATTGGTTTTTGCTTGGATTCCATGTAATTTCAAGGCCACAAAATTGGTTTACTTGACGCTTTTTTTCTTCTTCTTTTAGGACCCATGCTGATTATGTGATTTAATTATACTTCATTGACTACATTTTCTTCACTGTAGCTGTAAAATAATATTTTATAAATATAAGTTCAAATTCATAATAATTAAAATTTATTACTATGTTATACTATTATTTTATTTATTTATTTTACTCCATAATAATTATAGTTCAAATTTACGGTTATTCAACTTTTTAAAGTAATATTTGGTCTTAGAAAGAAAATACAAAATGGTAATAATAATAACAGTGCTTAGACAAACTTTTTTTATTAATTTGAATATGCAGTTGTCTTGTCTGTGTTACAAGAAGAGCAAAAAAGGCAAGTAAAAATGACTGAAGAATGACAGAACAGAACAGAGTGTAAAGAAAGAAAAAAAGAGGAAGTCTACATATAAAATTATAAACTAAGGTTATCCACCTGAAAAATACACGACTACATACATGTATGTATATATATAATTTTCTCGTTATATACACACATGTATGTACGCATATAAATACCATGTGCTGTATTCTGATGTTTTAGTTTCCAGAACATGTTTGGTTTTTATGAACTCAAACATGCAAAAAAAGAGAAACTCAGGGGCTCTACTCATAGATACCCAAAAACTTTCATCAGAGAGAACGAAAATTGATTGGCCACTTCTTTTTGAATTTTCTTTGTCCTTTTTTTTTATTCTTGATATCAGTGAAGATTCCCTATCTGCAGCAGCATAAGATCTAATATCAGATTCAGCATTATAGGAAGCAAAACTAATGAAACTAAGATTCAATGTTCAGGTCAATTATCACCTGTACTTTCTTGTAAGAACATGAAAAAGGGAAAACTGGGATCAGATCTCAAGAACAATGACTGCAACCAAAAAGAAAAAGAAGAATCAGTTCATGAAGTTATCTTGTTCTAATTTAGAGAAATCAAAAGATCTGAAACTCACAATCAGAATCTGTTTTGACCCATTTACCCCCATCGCTACTACTTCTTCCTTCTTCTTCCTCGTTCTTTAATGAAAGCTGTTGCTTATCTTCCACGAATTTTTTCGTTGATGTTTGCTTCGAGGAAGCTTGAGCATTAATCTTCTTGAGCAGCATCACCCTCAGTAACTGTATATATCGTGTAAATAATAAGTTACATGAACATTTAAGACACTTTAATTAGTATTCAGAATCGTGTTATGAGCTTTAATAGTACCTTTTCCATTCTCGATTCTTGAAACGTGTCTCTCAAGCTAGGTTTAGGAGGAATAGGAGAGAACCCCTCTGTACATACAAACATCTTCTTGAGTAGATAAGAAACAGAGGTTTTGCTCAAATCTCTCTTACTCTTCTTCTTCTTATTGTTACTCTCCGTAGAAATAGCTTTGCATCTGCCCAAAATAACACTGATCGTACGCTCAATGTCTTCTTCGTTCTCATCAGAATCTCCACAACCAGAAAGCGCGTTGCTGATTCGTCTATCGACTTCAAGACTCGAAGGACAGTTCAAGAATCTATCCAAAGGAAGATTCGCAAGTTCTCTGTTCACATCGGACTTCCTCTTCTTGGTCCTTCTTGTCAACAGCTTCGTCAGCTCCTTTTGCAGTTTCCCAACTTCCTCGGGAGTGAAATCTTCAAGATCACCGGAGAAAGAAAGATCTTGATCTCTATCTTGCGCTTGACCTTCCACGTGCACGTTAGAGGGCTGCTCTTCTTGAATCACTTCTTGAACAACCTTTATTGGTGTTTGCTCTTTGGTCACACTACCGAACGTTCCAATCGCAAGTAACCCGTGAGGCCAATCGCTGAACTCCTCTCGTGGTTGATCTGTGATTTAAAACAGAAAACAAACATTATCAGATATGCCAACTAATTAGTAGGGGTTGCTTTACACATATTCCAAGTAGACAACAACTTTGGTATATTAAAAGGAAGGTTTGTTTCAACGACTAAGTAGACAATAAAATCTAATTTTGTCTTTATGTAATCTCTAACTTACGAGAAGAAGCAGAGGATATGCTTGGTCTATGAGTATCCCCTTGTTTCCCATGTAGCTTGTTCTGCATCCATCCGAAGAACTGAAAAATAGCAACAACAAAAAAACGACATTTATGAGTACTTGTGTTCCTTTGCAGACACCATCTGAGAAACCAATGAATATGAGTGGTGAAACAGACCTTCATTTCTTAGTGACCCCGAAGAAGAAGAAGAAGAAGAAGAATAAGAGGAAAGGGTGAAAAAGAAAAGAAATAACTCGGGTTCTTTGTGAATCAAGAAGCTTAAATACAAGTAGGAATTCCAAAATAAGATCTTTGAATATATATTTTTGATGAATTTGATGGTTCAAGTTCCAAAATTGACGGTCTTAGTTCTTCGTCCAGATTCACTTCTTCAAAAAGAATAAGGAGGGAAGGAAAAGAAGAAGAATATTTTTTTTCTAATAAACTCTGGTTTTGTTTGGTTAACTTCTGTTCAGATAAAACCTTTTATCACACTCTTCTTTATACAGCTCACGACGTACGGCTCATATCCCCATGCAAACGATCGAGGTCCCAACGAAACATTCTTCCGTGCGTATTTAATTTGTATTATAGCTTGGTTAATATTATAAATTGCTTAATTAATATTATAAAGTATTGATTTTGTATCGGAGAGAACGTCACGGCTTTGATCATAATTCGTATAATGGCACTTCGTATGATCATAAAGTCCCTAATCTCTTTTTACCATTTTTCGACTATCTATAAAAGGAGAAAAAAAATCCAGGTTGAATCCCTAGAAAAGTATTTGTTTTGTCATTGAGTGGTTACTATGTTGACACGAACATATAGAGGCTTCTACACATTTTGTTATTTGTGTGTTATTTTCGTCGAATTTATCTTTTTCTTTTTCCTGTGATCATATGAGATATGGTTATGTATGCATGTTACGTTGGCTTATTTTTCTAATTAAGTGCACGCAAAAATTGCCGTTATCAGTAATTTTTTTCAGATGCCATTATTATTTGGAATACTTAATTTATAATGGATTTGCGCGGATGGAATTAAAATCTTATTTATTTAGGAAACATTAGATATAAGATATACATTGACAATGTTGAAAGTTAAAAGTATCACGTGAAAATACACAAATAGATAGTATATCGATTATTAAATAAATCGAATAAAGAAATTGCTGTCAGTATCTATATAGAGGTAATTAGTTCCTTTTATATGTGTGGTAATTAATAACTAATATAAAACATATCAAACCAACAAAAAGGATATATATATATTTTTTAAGTATATGGTCTTTGTAATTATGACATATTATTAATCTAAATTACTTGATTATGTGAAATTGACAGCTTAATAAATTATCTATAGTATAATTTTGTACAACTGAATACTCAACTGAATACTATCCAAGTTTAGTCATACTAATGTATGCCATTATTTTGATTTATGTATTTATGTATTTTTTTGGTCAGGTAATAACAAAGCGAAAAGGTTAAGCAAGATAAAATGCATTGTATATAATTCAAACTAATTAGCATAAAAACAAGTTGATGTGTTGTTGATGATTAGTGATTCTACATCAAATTTTAGATTCAATCCCTATCTAGTGAATGCTTTTTAATTTCCCATATATAACTCATTAAATCCCTGTAAATTAATCAAAATAAAATTACAAGTTGATGTTTTTTGATCCACTTGTTACTGATTAGTGTTTCTACATCAAATTTCAGACCAATCCCTAGCTAGTGATGAGGGTATATCATTAATTGTAAGATGATACTGATAATAAATCGATCGTTTATTAATTCATTTTAATTTGTGACCTATTAGCATGAAACACGTGTAATATAACTGCACTTCGAAATTTTTGATCCACTCGTAATTCTTTTAAGAAAACGACTATCTGAAATGTGTTCAGTATTATTGTAAGGCTGATATCAAATTCTAGAGAATTGCAGAACATTCTAAGAGGGAAAGAGACAGAAAGAAAAAGTGAAATTTATAAAGGCAAACCCCACGAAGGAACTCATGTCATTGTCCCCTTACCATCTGGATTTCTCAGATCTTAATTTCTATATAACACTGTGATGTTGTATCTCTAACCCATCGAATAATTGAGTCATATGATGTTATGGACGTGTACACATTTTATCTAATACCAATCTAATCGTCTATATTAACACTCTTGATGTTGCCACTTTAGTGTTACAAAGCTGTATAAATAAATATATCTATGAACATCTACCAAAATCGATTTTTGATTTAATGGTTGGCTAATTAAGCCGTTGGATTATTACCATAAGTTATTTGATGACACTGATAATACATCGTTTTTTACAGGCATTATCGGTTTGATATCATATATTAAAGATTTGTGCGATTTAAGTATTTAAACAGTATAATAAACCTAATTTTGATATTTTAAGATTTTCGCTTTTTAAAAAAAAATGAGTTGTCATCGTTCCTAAAACAAAATTTTGAATAAAACATGGTGAATCGAGTGTTTTGAAAAATACTAGTAGGTGAGACTCGTAATCTTACAAAATGAGAAAAAGACAAAGTAATTTTATGATCGATTATTTTTTTATCAAGCACATGATTATGCAGAAAATTATTCAAATATTCTTCTAATTGATAAGATTAATAACAAAAAAATCACAATCCTGAAATAAAGTTTCCAAGTTTGGAAAATTAGTCAGTGTAGTCAACTCTTGACATTTTAGTTTCCATAATTGCATATTTTCTCATTATTGATTTCTCGTGAAATAGGGATTTAATTAGTTAAAGACTTTTTAAAGGGAAGAATAGTGAGTACTGAGGAGTGATAAAGAAAGAAGGAGACAAAAGGAAAGCAACAAAAAGCAGTTTCGCTTTATCATCGGAGGCTTGAGCCCACCACACCACTCCCAATCACGTGGATTCTGGTCCAATAGACATTAGCCACATCATTTCAACTTTTTGTCCACTTGTCTGAATCAAACTAGTGTTTTTTAATTAATAAACCCTTTTTTTTCCTTTTTGAACACAACCTCATTTATCAATTAGGCTCCCATTGGTAACGATTTTTGCATGGCTTTAGGCTTTAGGCTTTTGGCGGTAGAGATTTTAGCTTTAAAGACTTTTGGCTTTAGAAATCTGATTGATATCAAAAGCTGTAAAGACTGTAGCTGGTAATAATTTTTTTACCAAAAATCTTTATTTGTTAAATTTATTTATTATCTCATAAAATAATTAAATTGCAAACAATAATTTATTTGTTATTAAAATTTAACTTAAAAACTATAATTTATTAAATAAAATAAGAAAATGATAAAAAAGTAGATACTTTTTAATATATAGTATAATAAAAACAAATTTTTAGATAAAATTTAATTATTTAGTTAAAAGTATATATTTTAAAAATATGTATGATACTTAACAAAAAGATGATATTTTACCATGAATTATAAAAATCTAATAGTTATAATATAATGGTAAATATGATATATTTTGGTAAAATAGTGGAAAATATGATGATGGATTTTCCATAATTATTAGATAAATTTATTGCTAAAAGCTAATTAATAATAGATTTTAATTTATTAATTAATAGTATTATATTAGTAACAATTGGTTGTTAAAAAAATATTGTACAACAGAATCTAATTTAAATTATCATCTAATTTTTGTTTTTCGGTTAGATTTTAGTTTGATTTTGTTAGATATTTTATTTTTTAATTGCTTTACAATAAGAAAAAATGCAATAAATAAATAAATAAATTCTTACAGCCACCTAAAAGCTCTCTTACGGGACTTTTAGAATCTAAAGAGTTAAAAAGAAACAGCGAGCAGTTAGAGACTTTAGAGAAAAAATAGGAATTAAAAGTCTGATTGGTTTAAAATTGACTTTGAAGACTTTGAGATTTTCTAAAACCTTAAGAGCATGTTCATTAGTGAACCCCGTCTTAGGGTTCTAAAAAAAATTTTTAATAATTTTTTATTTCATTTTTCTTTAAAGTTGTCAATAGAAAAAAAATAAAAAAAAAATTAAAATCGACCAATCACGTGTCGACACGTGACGAACCCGAGGAGAGAGAAGTTCTAAAATTATAGTTTTTAGGGGTGAGTTCATCACTGTTTATGGGACCCACAAATATTTTAATAATTTTTTTTGTGAACTCCATCCTATGAACCTCTAATGGAGGTGCTCTAAGAGCCTCCTTGCCAATCAGTACCTTAACCCTATAAATAAGTTACTGCAGTTTTTTCAGAAGAGATCATAAATATGTAGTGAGATAGCCACGTGTCTTGGGTAACAGGCAGGCTACGGTGACTCCAGATGTGTAAGTTGTGTATATCCCTCTTCTCAAAGGGGTCGGGTTGACTTTCAACGGCTACGGCCAACCCCACATGCACTAGCCAAGAGCCCTCCATAGTTAATTTAATTAGCTTTTTTTTTTTGAGACGTTAGCCATTTAACGTACTTTTCAAACTTATTGTGCAGCAAAAGGGACCTGCGGTGCGAGGGGTACTTATTGTGGTCGATTTTACCATTAGAACCCTCCCTCTCTCTCAAAAGCGTGACTCCCACTAGTACGACCAATTTTTGTGGTAAAAAGTGATTTTGTATCTGAAAATCTCTCTCTCTCTCTCTCATCTTTCTATCTCTCTCTTTCTCTCTCTCTATCTCTCTCTATTTCTCTCTCTCTCCGATCTCTCTCTCACTCTCTCTCAGTTTTTAGGAAGAAAATGAAATGAGGAAGATCTGTTTTTCTCTGTCGCTCTCTCTCTCCCTGTCTCTCTCTCTTCTCTCTCTCTCTCTCTCTCTCTCTCTCGATCTGAAAATTTGAAGTTTCAAATTTGGATCTGAAAATTTGATAGAATGGAGGAATTGCAGGTTCGTGGTCGTACACAATCGACGGATGTGTTGTTTGACAGATACAGATCTGTATTTCAGATCGTGGGAAGAGATTGAAAAGAAGAAGATGATTTAATCGTGGACAGACATAAATCTGAACGCAGATTTTATGTACGAACAACATGTGTTTGAGATTAGTTTGGATCTGGAAATTTGATAGAATGGACGAATTGCAGTTTCGTGGACGTACACGACAGGAGAAGTGGGTATGGAACATGGACGAAATGAGGGTTTCGAAACAGAAATGGGTGAACAATGTCTTTTGATACATATACACCCAAATACCCGTAAGTGTGGACGTGGATTGAGGTAGGGTTTAACTGTAGAAGGATATGTTTCGAATGTGTGTGGTCGAACATTCGACCATCTGAAGTTTAAGTGTGGATGTACATTGAAAGATATGTGTGTGGTTGTAACATTAAATATAAGACGTTATCGTGGACGAACAATGGATGTCTCTCTCAGTTAGCTTTGATGTGTTTATAATTTTACGTGTTCGAACACGATAGTCTGTATGATTAATTGTGTTTTGTTGTATTCTTCGTGTTCGAACACGATAAGTATGTATGAAAAGTGAGAATAATAAAGATTTTCATTTAATAAACATTGTTCGACCATACGAAAAAAGCTTCTTCGACGTGCATCAAGAAAAAAGCAAGTTCGATGTGCATCAAGTACGATGTGGTTGTCCACCGAAATCAATAGTGTTGTACGGATCTGAAAGCTTCTTCTTCTTCGTGTTCTTCCATGACCATCCTGGGAAGCTTGTTCTTCTCTCTCTCCGATCTCTCTCCTCTCCTCTCTCTCTCTCTCTCTCTTTCTCTGTCTCTCTTTCTCTCAAACCCTCGCTCTCTCTCTCTTTCTCTCTCTTCCCCGATCTCTCTCTCTCCCCCAATCTCTCACTCTCTCTCTCTCACGATCTCTCTCTCTCTCTCTCTCTCTCTTTCTCTCTCTCCCTTTCTCTCTCTCTCTCACAAACCCTCTCTCTCTCTTTCTCATCGATGAGTTTGTGGGTAGGGGTAATTGAGGGACAAATTTTTTGATTAATGTGCAAAAGTCACCCATTGCACAAGAGTGTGTTTTTATGAAACATAAAAATGAAAAAGTCCCTGTAGAAGCAATTATCTCTTTTTTTCCGTCAAAGTTGCAGATCAAATATACAGCATAAGCTATGTTTGAACAAATTAAGCTACAAAATATTTATTTGCATGTTCGTAAGGATAATTAGTACAATAGAAAAGAATCTAAATAAAAGGTATTCTTTGTAATGTGTAGTAAATTGATCAAGTTGATATTTCATCTAAATTTTGACTAATTTGAATACTTTTAACTAATGTTTATATACAGACACACACACACGAATATATAATTTAAAGGGGATTATCAAATTCCAATATATAGCGTTTCATGTTACCAACTGAACTAAACATCATTGGAGGAAACATGCATATCTTATTTGTCCCCACGAAACTTTGGTTTTACTTCATATTCTTCTCTCGCCTTCTTCTCTTTGATCTCCTCTGATTGTACTATTATTTTATTAACAGTAGTATAGTATCTTTAGCAAAATCGAGACTAATTAAATTAAACACTAGTCGAAATGTTTGTGGCGACTTGATTATTACACGCATGCAATACGCGTTATTACAGTACTTAAATGTATAAATGGTAACATTGGTATAAAGAATGGGAGGAAAATGAGGACAATGAATGGATTAGGGACCACTTAAACAGTCATTATTGTATCGATTGTGTGTGGTTTTATATGGTTGATAGTTGATACGTTGCCTTAAACATTTTGCTAATCGTGATTAACAACAAAGGTGAGGTTTTGAACATGTCTTGGTGATTTTAAACAGAACACGTGTGAGGTAGCTGAATTATAAATATGTAGTTTATGAAACTACCAGTAGTATAATTATTGTACTATAAATTAGCAAAAGAAACGTACTAATGTACTGATATACACATGATCGTCATGTAACTCGTCAGCATGCCGATTCGTTTACGAAGAAACATATATCTCATGGTCAAATTTCTAACATTATTTGTATTGAGATTAGTATTATTATTAATTAAGATAATATTTTTAACATCAAGTGTAACTAGACTAGAACAAATTCTTAGTGGAATTTGCAATATAGTTTTAGATCAATATGCTCAATAACCAACTTTACATATCTTTTTAAGAATATAACCATCAATTAGAATTAACAAAATAAACTAACTAACCAAGAAAAATATTCTTAGACTATATTATAACCTTTAATTAAGGTAAAGATTGCAAACGCCAAAAGAAAAAGAATGATTATTATTTATGTGTTATTCTATTTGTACTTCTATATTTAAACCACAGATAGTTACTCTTATTTTCGCATTAATTTCATACTATTAATTAATTAATTCTTACACTGTTAATTAAAAAACACATCTTTCTTTTGCATTTTACATAATTTAGTTTATAAAACTAACCCGAATTTTCGTAGAGGTAAATAGTGTTTTCAACAAAACAAAAAACATGTTCTATATAAACACATATCGAGTAGACCAACACACTGTACAATTTAATATATGTAGCATAACTGTGGAAGATGTTGAAAGAAGCATTAGCAGTCTTGGAACGATTAACATCAAGAGATTTAAAGGGTGGCGGTGGATGCCAACTATACTTTGAAGTTTAAGATGTGGAAACTATCAATCATATCATGTATATATGAGTGTTTGATGGCGAGGCAAGTTTAGGCTTTTTTCGAATTCTCCAATACCAACGAATGGTTTTGGTGCTCAATTTATGAAAATATGGATCATATATATCATGAAGTTGCAACATCAAAATTAGATATCGGAAGAAATTAGATTATCATAGCCGTGGATTTTATGAACGTTTATAGAAGAATATGAGTAATTGCTTTTTGAAGGAAAAATATTCCCTCCAAATGAAGTTGTAAAAAAGGCTTTTGACGACAGCAACAATGGTTGACAGCTTTAAGATGAGAAGAAGAGGTAGAGAAGACTGAGCAGAGTAGAGAAGAGATGGATGTCACCTGAGAAAGGACAACTTAAGTGCAACATAAGGCTTTCCTGGTCTAAAGCTAAGAGTCTATTTGGTGCCTCATAGGTTATTCGTAATTCTACAGTTAGGGATATAGAATCGATCATATATATTGTAGGTTATATACAAAATCACAAAAATATACAAAATATCATAATCTTTTGGGTTATGATTAATGTCTGTCATAAGGTATGCACTACAATGGTCTAGATAATTTGATGGACAATGTAGCAGTCTTTGATAAAACCACGTGATATACATTATAGTTTACGCTTTTAATATATTTTTATCAGAAAATTATTAAAAACTTCGTATAGTATGGGTGTTTTTAAATTATATCAAATATGTTTTACAGATTAATTAATGAGTTTTCTGGATGGAAAAGGGCATAAACCAAGTATTATGGAGATTAAACAATTTTTATATGTCAAAAGTTTTGCATCGTACGGAAGACTTATTACGGTGCGATCTTTCTCAAATTTGGACAGACAATCACTACAAGAAAACATTGATATTCTGACGGATTTTCCGAGGGAAAATGAGTTCCTCGGAATTTTCTGACGAACAACCGAGGAAACTCCGAGAAACGTGAGTTCCTCGGAATTTCCTAGGAATTTTCCGAGGAAGTCATTTTCCGTCGGAATTTTCCTAGGAAATTCCGAGGAAACAGGGTCCGTGGGAAAAAACCGACAGATATTTCTAAGATACCGAGGAAAGTTTGTACCCGTTAGAGACCCGGTGGGGCAGCCGTGGGGCGAATTCAATAATTCCTAGGAAATTCCGAGGAATACATAAAAAAAACATATTTCCTCGGAATTTCCTAGGAATTTTCCCAGGAAATTACTAGGAACTGGATGTTTTTTGGAATTTCCTCGGAATTTCCTAGGAATTTTCCCAGGAAATTCCTAGGAAATGGGGTTTTATAACCGAGAACCACGTTTTGCGTATCGAATAACACATATCTAACCTTCATTGAGTGTCCTAACTAGATTATGAAGTCAAACCTTAGTGTTTTACACAATAACAAACACTTTTACGATTGCTCGAACAAAAATCACAGAACATAAGATAAACACTTATACACTTTAACAAACGTTAAAGGAAATACTTACTATTATTTTTTAAATTTTGTTATTTCATGGTTTATGATCATCTATACAAAGTATCCTCAATGGTATGAATTGCAATTGTATTAAAAATGAAATTCTGAAAAAAAAAATCGGAATTTGAAACCCCAAACCATGTTTCCTAGGAGTTTCCTGGGAAAATTCCTAGGAAATTCCGAGGAAATACATAAAAAAAACATATTTTCTCGGAATTTCCTCGGAAGTTTCCCAGGAAATTCCGAGGAAACATAGAGCCGTCGGAAATTTCAATATTGTGAAAACCAAACCGCTTGAATTATTTCGACATCCGCGGGTTAGGTTTACATTTAATGATTCCGACGGAATTCCGACGAACCCTATCCGTCGGAATCATTAAATATAAACCTAACCCTATTTCTTCTTCTTCTTCTCCGCCGCATACCTTATCTTCGCGTTTCTCTCTCTACCTCATCTCCTCCTCTCTCTCATCTCGTCCTCCTCTCTCGCCGTCCTCTCTCGGCTCCTCTCTCGCCTCCTCTCTCGCCTCCTCTCTCGCCGTCCTCTCTCGCCTCCTCTCTCGCCTCCTCTCTCGCCGTCCTCTCTCGCCTCCTCTCTCGCCGTCCTCTCTCGCCTCCTCTCTCGCCGTCCTCTCTCGCCTCCTCTCTCGCCGTCTTCCTCTCTCAAATCATGTAAGGGTCGATTTGAACTTCATATTTTAGGTGGATAGTTTCGGATTTTAGGTTGTTAGATGGATAGTTTAGGATTTTAGGTTGTTAGATGGATAGTTTAGGATTGAATTGCGGATTTTAGGTTCTATTTTTAGTTTTTTTTGCAATTATTTGTACTTTTAAAAAACGTTTTTTAATTTTTAAGTTCGTTTTTTATTTTTTTTAAATAGTTTCTCAATTTTTTAAAACGTTTTTCAATTTTTAAAATCGTTTTTCAATTTTTAAAATCGTTTTCTCTTAATTTTTTAAAATCGTTTTTCAATTTTTAAAATCGTTTTTCAATTTTTAAAATCGTTTTTCAATTTTTAAAATCGTTTTTCATTTTTTAAAATCGTTTTTCAATTTTTAAAATCGTTTTTCATTTTTTAAAATCGTTTTCTCATTTAAAAACTATTTGTATAAGTATTAAAACTTTGTTTACTATTGTTTTTAAAAAAGGTTTTTGATTTGTAATATCTAAAATCACTATTTTCCAAAGATTTTAAAAAACGTTTTTCAATGATTTTTACTATTGTTTTCTGTTATTAAAACTATTTTTATAAGTATTAAAACATTTTTTGATTTGTAAAAACGTCTATATGATTTAAAAAAGGTTTTTCTATTTTTAAAAAAGTTTAGCAAGTTTCTAAAACGTTTTTTTTCTGATATTACAAATATTTTTTTAAGTATTACAATATTTTTTGATTTTTTTAAAACATGTATATGATTTTCAATAATTTTTACAATTGTTTTTCTGTTATTAAAACTATTTTATTAAGTATTAAAACATTTTTTGATTTGTAAAAACGTGTATATGAATTAAATATTACTAACACATTATAACTTTTGTTTGGATTTTTATATCTTCAAACTACAGGTCTTACGATGATCAGACCCCGCCTCCTCGACAGCGTCGTGCTCGTGGTCGTGGCTCGGGGAGCCACTCCGTTCAGGATTCCCGCAGCTCCCACGATACATCTCCCTCTCCATATCCCGACGCTCCTTCTGGCTCTCAGGCTGCACCCGTTATTCCTCCGAACTATCAGGCTCCTGCGGAACTGGCGAGGGTTGCAGAGTTTGTTCGACAGCCTGGTCGTCACCATCTTCCGTTTCTCACTCCCTATCCATCTGGACCGGGTCAGACATGGTTTGATCGATCCTCGAACGGGATCAGCGCATGGATCAACCGTATGATGTATCTGGCCTTGGACGTGGGACATCCTACTTTCACCGACTTTCCTATAGGCAAACAAATTCTGTGGTTTGAACAGTTTGCGGTAAGTATTCTTTATTTTTTCAATTAAATTTTTTTCAATATAAATATTCTACTAATTGTTTTTTTTTCAGCAAGAATTCAACTGGAATCCCGATTATACGGCGTTTGTCTATTACCACTTCGTCCACAAAGTTATGACCAACTATGGTTATCAAATTTACGAGTGGAAGAAGAAGTGGCGAAAGAACAAGGTTTGCTTTTTTATTTTTAAAACCTTTTTAAAATTATTACATTATATTTTAATTAATCTAACATTTTTTTTTAAAAAAAGGTCCCAAAGTTAATGAACTTCGACGTCTGGGCACAGTTGATTGAGCATTGGAGTAAAGACGAGACGAAATCGACTTCTTCCACCAATTCCACCAACCGCAAGAGCGATCGTAAAGGAAAGGGCATCTACAAGCACAACTTGGGTGCTCAGTCCCAAGCCACTCTGAGAGATCGCATGGTAACTTCAATCGCTTTTTATTCTATTTAATAATTTTATAATTTTTGAAATTTAAAATTCTCAATTTTTCTTCTAATTACTAATATTTATATTGATATCAAGGTGGAAGCAAATGATGGTGAGCCGGTTGATGATTTCGCGCTACTGAAAAAGGCGTATACGAACAAGCAGACCGGCGAGATCGATGACGTTGTCGTGAAGGGTGTCGTCGACCTCATCAACAGTCAGGTGGAAGAAGCAGCGTCTCAGCTTCCAATCGAAGACGAAGATTCAACGGGTTCCCAATTGCCTCGGGATCAGATCAACAAAATCGTTCAAAAGGTAAGTTTCATTTCATCTCAATTATTATTTACTATTTTTTATTTTTCTATTTCAATCGGTTCCAATCTTAATTATTATTTACATTTTGGTTATTTTCTATTTCAGTCGGTTCCAAAGAAGAAGGGCAGAATGGTGGGTTTGGCTCGTCCGTCACGGTCAGTTACGTCTTCTGCTGCAGCCCCGCCCTTTGTTGATCCCGAAGCACTTATGGGTCAGCTGCAGGACAAGGACCAACGCATTTCTGCGTTGGAGACTCAGATGGCGACCCAACAGGCGAGCTTCGAGGCACAGATGAAGCTGAACGAGCAGATGATGGAAATGATGAGGAGGTTGCACCCGAACGTCGATTTCCCGACCTTGCACGACCCGAACACCCAAAACCCGTAGTTTTTTTTTTTTTTCCAAAAAGTTGGAATGTTTTTTTTATTTGTAAGACTTTCAATTTTATATATTTCATATTTCATTTTATATTTTCAAATTTAATTTTCTAATATCTTTTCTTTTAAGAAATAATTTTTTTTAAAAAAATTTATTTTTTTTAAAATTAATTTTTAAATATTCCGACGGACGCCTTCCGTCGGGCGTTTCCGACGGATACATTCCGTCGGGAGTTTACGACGGAAGCCGTCCGTCGGAAATTTCCGACGGAATGCGTCCGTCGGAAACTAGCGACGGACCCCTGCCGTCGTAAACTCCCGACGGACGCCTTCCGTCGGAAACGCCTGACGTCGGCGTCCGTCGGAAATTTCCGACGGAACCATCCGACGAATTGTGTTCCTCGCTTTTTCCTCGGAATTTTCTTTCCTCGGAATTCCGTCGGAAATTTCCGAGGAAATTCCGACGGAATTCAAAATTCCGACGACTTTTTTCCGACGGAAGAGTTCCTCAATATGCCGTCGGAATACCCTAATTCCGACGGAATTCTGAGGAATTCTTCCGTGGGAATTTGCTTGTTTTCTTGTAGTGAATAGTGATGTTAGCTTTCGTCTCCAAGTGTTTCAGGATAACCAAACAGTTAGATCTCGATGTATGATCAAAATACTGAAAATAATCCGTATAGTATCAAAATAGAACAGGCTGAGCTAGGAAGATGGAGGTGTTCAGGGGCATATTGATCACTAAATAGTCTAATCCATGGATTTAGGAAGATCTCTTAAATGTTCAATGTTTTAATCATTTTATTGATATTGTTTCTGTCGCTTTCAAATTCTATCAACAAACACATTTTTTTTTAGTTTTTTTTCTTCTATGATTCAGGGGAGTTTCATGCGACAGGGGAATCAAATCCGGAAGATGTTAGCGTCCCGGATTAGTCCCCCAATCACCTCACCACGAAGGCTTGGACACATATTTTTTTGAGTTAGCTCTAGTTTTAAAATCATTGTGCATTTAAGTCTCTTTGGATCGAATCTAAAACATCACATCTGACTCTTGTTACAGCTTATTATTTGTCTTTTGTTTTAGGTAAACGCAGGCTGGGTAAACGTGATATATAACATGACGACTTATATGGAGAAGACGATATTAGAAAATGGGTGGTCAAATAACATGACGACGGCCATGCAAATCGTATAACCATGCAGCCATGGAGTGTGACTGTGAGCATGAGAAAAAGAGAATTAAAGTAGTTAACTAGACTCTAGAGAGAGAGAGAGAGAGAGATACACATCGAGATGAGAAAAAGAGAAGAAAAAAGAAGAGAATGTGGGGAAGCACATGGAGTGTGACTGTGAGCATGACGAGGTCTCTTTGTGTTTCGTAACCTTTGCATTTATGTATCAAATCTTTCCATTTCTGGAATGTTTTCTCTTTAACGCTTCCTTTCTCAATCTATTCAACTCTCCCTTCTTCAATGCCTTTTAAAAGAAATCCCCTAACATGGGTTGTTACTTGTTAGATATGTAAGAAAATAGTATTTCAAATATATATATATCCAAAATATGTTTGTCTCTTAAATCAAAATTTACAGTCCAATCTTGTTAGATATGTAAGAAAATAGTTAAATGTTGGATTTGTGTTTACTGTCTATTGGTTTATTGGTACTTGTTCTTCGTCGTCTTTGATCTCGAGCACCGAATTTGAATCTGGATATGTACTCTGATTAGAATTTATAGTCCTCTTCCCAATATTTGTTTTACAAATCTAAGTAATTGCTTAGTTGTAGTTGCTTAACAAGATAATTATATATATACACTACGTACAGCTGGATTCAAATGAATAGACTCTTAGTACGATCAATTATCCTTTTTCTTTGATTATAAATTGTTATCTTTGGTTACGAAACAATTATGTAACTGCACACAAAATAGAACAGTTACATGATCTAAGATCAAAAGCAGAAGCAACAGCAAAGGTCATAAACAAACATGGGTTGGCGCGTATTCACTCACCTTTCAATGGTTTCATATACACATCCAAACAGTCCCTAACAAATGGTCCGTTGTAATTTAATTCTTTAGTCTTGTATTTTCGAACGTCGCTTAGTACATTACAACTCTAATTAGTACGTAATTACACATACAATATTACACACTGTATTATATTATTTTAACCTTCTCAAGAACGTAATCTCATTATCGAATTTACAATCTCCTTAAAAAAAGTTTTTGTTTATTTTCTCTCCTTACACTGACCTGTTTTTTTTAGAGGTCAAGACAGCCACAGACTTCGAAACAGCAGCCAATACACTGGAAACAAGCCAATGCTGCACAAAGCTGAGAGAAGACGATGGTGCACTGATCGCTAACCCTCGAAAGGCAGCGCAAGCAACACATACAGCAAACGCGATCCACCACTCCCGACGCAGCTCTTATCAGAATCTCCGTTCCTTCCGGCTCTTTCGGCTCCTCCATCCACGGCGGCACGTTCTTTAACGTGGCAACCAAGTTACCGAACCCAAACCCTTGTTTCCCAAGCAAACTCGTTCTTTCCATGTTCCTCTGCATCTGCTTATGGATTTGGTACGATGGGTTCCTAAGAATCTCTTTGATTGAAACTGGTCTCTCCATAGTCTTTTCTTCGTCCTCCTGCTTGAGTGACAAAACCATCTGCGTGTATTCGCTCGGAAACCCTGTTTGAATACTCAATCTCGTGACCTGATAGATGAATTAGTTAAAAACCAAGATTTACCGTTTGAAGAACAATGTCAAATCACAATCCCTACACCTTTTCTTGTAGCTCTTGATTGTCTTCGAACCAAGCCCGAGCAGTGAGTTCATCGATCTGTCGCCTCGCAAGAACCTGTATTTAAAGGTTAGAAAAAGAGAGCTTTGTTGCGTGTCTTACAAATTATATGACAGTAATTAAGTGACCTTGTCTAGAGGAATGTCTTTAGCTTTCTGCACTGTTAACTCAATTGTGAAACAGCTCATATCAGCCAGTGTGCCTCTGAGTTCAACTTCATCTGGGAACTGCCCTTTGTATCTTCCAGACAAGATCAATGGTTGACCAAGCGTAATGTCCGGAACCTGAGAAGGAAACAGCTGCAAAGAAAAAGACACAAAGAGAAGGTCAACAAAGATACCCAAGAACTTGATTTTGTATTGTAAGTTGTTTAAGTACCTCCACTGAGCGGAGGAGTTTGAGAGCATCAAAGGTCGTATTGGCTACGATCGTCGAAGAAGCTGAATCGAATAGTCTAGTCATCTGGTGCTCGAATGAATCTGGCTAGGTGTATCGTTTAATACAAAGCAAGAAAGGTTTTTAGTTTCTTGATTCTGAATTAGTAGTAGTATCAGGGATAATAAATGAATTACCTGTGTTGTTTGTACCATCATAGTAACCATTCCCTATCCGCGCTAACATTTGCAAGAAGTAGTGGTTGCAAAACGAACCTGCGTGATGTTTATAATCAAGATTTTGATACTTACATGGGAGAAGCAAGCAAGCAAGTAAAACAAGAGTATTCATTTTACTTACCAATGCCAAACGTAGATATCCGAGGAGAAATCGCTGTTTCGTTTCTGCTACAACATTCTTTCATGGCATTACATATCTCTCTCTCGTTTTCAACAGATCCATCAGTGACAAGGTATACAAGAGGAACTCCATTCTTGCTTCCTTCAAGCAGCTTCATTGCCTAACAAAACACACAAGAAGACTCTACAAGTCTTAACTTATGTCTTGGAAAGAGATCAGATAGTAACAGGGATTTTAGACAAGGACCTGTTTCAGGGGAAGTAACATGTTTGTTCCACCACTTGCAATTAAATTACTGTCGAGCCATTCAGTCACAGCAGAGATAGTTTCATCTGTTGCGAACTCCATGGAAGTTGAGAATTCCAGAATGTCGTCATTGAAGGCGATTATGTTGAAGACATCTTCAGCTTCTAGCTTAGCCAAAGACTCTAGCAAAGCTTTCTTTACATCCTCGAGCGGCTTCCATTTCATGCTGCCACTTATGTCGATCACAAACACAACTCTCCGTTTGAAAATCTGCAGATATCAAACATTGCGTTGGTCATGCCGTCATAATAAGCAGGAGATTCATTAGTGATATCCCGACGTTGTAAGAACAAACCTGCTTATGCTTGGTGGTTCCAGGGAAAAGGTACAAACAGAACATTCCTCTGTCATCTGAATCCCAAGGAGATGGAGACTTAACCAAAACGTGACCACTCAGATCACCAGAGGAAACCTGTGAAAGGAAACAGATATCAATCAATCTGAAGCAGAAAGAAGTAGAAGAATACAAAATACTTCACAGAAACAAGAAGTTCTCATCTCACATTGAATGAAACACCAAAATCAACCCTTGACCATGATGGTACTTCAGCTTCGTACTCACAGCTTAATTTACCGGGTTCACGGTGAATCACCTGAGAATGACCACAACATTACACAATCCATAATATCGGTTTGATCAATCTGAAATGTAAGCAATACCTTTAGAGGATGGCTTGAATAACTGCAGGCTATTTCGCCGCCATTAACACAAGAATTCATGTTTAACACAATCTTTTCTCGTTTGATAATCTCTTTGCCTACAGGAGTCACGTAAGCAGGGAATCTAAAAGGCACATTGAGATGAAACTTTCCGTCTTTGTAGACCAGTTTCTGTGACCAACTCACATTAACCGAAAAGATTGATCCTCCACCAACCTATTATTAATAACACCACTACTAAGAAGCAACCCAACAAAAAAAAATAATTAACAATTAAAAAGTGAGGCAAAGAGGGTTAAGAACAAACATGTGGGATCTTGAAAGTATAGATTTGAGACTTCAAGAAACGCGAATCTTTGTCTTTGTGAACGTTGTCAAAGTCAGAGGTTTCTTCCTCTGTAACTAGTTTTGTCTTGTAAGATTTCTCATTGCTCAGAACATCAATCTCAGCGCTTAGAAGTGTACCCTGTTAGCAAAAATAAAAATCAATGTGTTGAATTATCCCCAAAAAAATATCTGGAAAGTTTATGCATCTTTCAATAAATAAAATTCAGTGTCTGAATATATTAACACTAAGAAAGTAAAAATATCTGCAAAGTAATACTAAATAAGGCAAAGATAGATAAAGCAGGTTTTGTCGTTTTTCTTGTCTAAAATTACCTTCTCCCCCATGGGAACAGCGACGCAGCAGTCAAAGCGTTTGCTAGGCATAACGCAGTGAACGCGCCACCGTCCGGTGACGGTGACGAACGCCGTGTCGAGCCAGCAGTCTACTCTCATCTCAATCCCGAGCATCTGAAGCGGCACGAGCGCCGAGGGATCGCAACGTGCGTGCACGTAAGGCTGGTAGCTCGGGACGTCGGGGTTATCCACGGCCACCGGATCTGTGATAGAAGCGTAGGCCGTAATCGCCGTCGGAAGAAAATTCTCCGGCGAGGAGAGAGGATCCGGGACTAGGGGAGGAGTGATGCCTTTGCCGTAGTATATCCGTCGTGAGAGCTTAAGACCTTGCTCCACTCGTATTGCGAATTCTTCCGACATTTTGTTCCGGCGATGATTGAGATGAGAGAGCAATAATAAAAAGAAATGTGGAGAGTGAGAAAACTGAAGAGATTGTTGAAAGGGGGAGGGGGATGTTTAAATCGGCCGGTGAAAGGAACGGCGACACAAAGATTTTTAATAAGTGGGATTGTTTAGCCAATGCTTATTAGACACGTGTAAAGGATCCTGCCGCCAGAACAGTCACGGACCTTTTTTTATAACTTAAAATTAGTTTCTTTCTCTTTCCTTTTTTCCCCCATAAAAATTCTTTGGTTTGTTTTCTCTATCAAATAGTTTCCTTTTCCTAACATAGTAAAAATGGTCTCAGTTTTTTTTTTTTTTTTAAAGAAAAAATGGTCTCAGTTTTGAACTCAACAAGTAGAACTTTACCCGCGCTGCTGGACGGAAATTCTTTTTTTAAATATTTATTTATTTATAATAAGATAGTATTTCGTTATAAAACTTATATGGTGCATATTTGTATAATAAATTTAGTCTGATATTAATATCATAATAATTTGGTAAATTAGTTTTAGAATTACATATGAGGATCGAAATAGATTATCCTGTCAAACAAATCTAAAATATTTTGTACATTTTACAAATCAACCAGTAAAATATAATAATCTTTAAAATATTAATTTTGGACAATTTATCATATAACCGAATAATATAAATACTTGTATATTTATAATATTTAATTTTTTACCAAATCACATAGTTTAAATAAAATTTATAGTTTAACCTGATTATTAGATTTTTTTAAAAAAATGTGTCTTCAATCAATAATATCTTTCAATCAATTATTTTTATTAAGTAGGATATTACAAAATTACATCTGAATGTCACAAAAGTTAATATATCCATTTAGTTTATTTCGCATCAGCCTAAAGTATATTATAAGTGTTTAAACAAATTAACTCACACAATATAGTTATAGAAAAAAATCAACTATCTAATATGTCACATCGTATTGCTAATATTACAAATATCTAATAATTTTCATATTTAGACATCATATGGAGTTAAGACATTCATAATTTTCAGTTTTAAGTTTCTAGTATTTGTCCGCTTACTCATTACTCATGTGATACTAGATCTTGAAGAGATGACCCAATTGAGCCATTTTCCAAAAACAATATGATTTATGTTCAATTATTCAGTTCTTTTAGTCATAAAAATGAGTTACTTTTTTCTCATGCCACTATTCAGTTTATTTTTTCTTATGTAATTCTAGCATTTTGTTTTCAAATATTACAAACTGAAGTTTTAATCTTACTAATATTTCGCACTCCTAACAGAAAAATGTCTCACTATCCATATTTATTTTATATATTGGGTCCAGTGTAGAATTTGAGTCCTACGTATTTTTGTGGACTTCGTTTTTGGATCAATCGTTGATCACACACCTTACAAACAAAGAAAAATTATATATTAATATAAAAAATAGTTATAAATTAGGGGAATTTGCACCCTATAACAAAAAAAAAAAACCCAAAATCAGAAAAAAGAACCAAACCCTTTCTCTCTCTATCTTCCTAGTTCCTATAGTATCTTTCTTTACCCTCTCTCTAAAAAATTAATTTTGGTTTTTTTTTTGTTATTTCACCAATTCCCCAATAAAATATCATTTGACTATATATCACTTTTGATATCAATAAACAAATTTTGCTGAACAAAAAGATATTTGAATAAACTTGCACAGGATCCTCCACGTCGAGATTGGACAACGATAAAATGCTCAATATAAATTTGACGAACCAAATCATTGAACATGTAGGCCATGTACAATAAATTACAATAATTACAAACAACAAACAGCTTTAAATATATATATCGATGATGAGTATATTCTAGTTTTTAGCCACGATTACTGTGTTGATGGCTGAAAAAATAAAATGGTTAGTACTTAGTAAGTACTTAGTATTAATCGTTCTCATTTCTATCGGGAAATTTCAGATACTAATTAAACATTTTGTTTGCCAAATTACCTGGAGTATAGGCATTAATTCGCTAGAAATGAAAAAACGTGGAGCTAGCTTTTATGAATTAAGAGATGTGTAAAATTACCTGATTTAACGGATTGCTGTCTGCCACGCTTTCGATTACTAATGAGAATTAATAGAATTGGCCTAAGTTTAATTACTTATTTAAGGTTTTGGTCCACTAAGATTCGAGGCGGTCCTACCTTATTTATAAAATGAAGTTGCAACCATTAACCATTCGGTGACGGGCCAACCACAGTGCTGACATTCATATTTTGTTATGATATTATTAAATTGACTGTTTTTTTAATCTACAGTCGATAAACAGAAACATTAATATAACAAAGAAAAATTATACAACATATTAGTTTCAACTACGTGTTATCAATTGGAATGTATTATAGGCGTGAACCAATCTTCTTATTAAAACAGTGTATATAATAATCACTTCCCGATTCAGAAGCTGAGTACAATCATTTGTTAAACGACACGAATGTGCGTGACATTACCAACTCTATTTTATTTAAGTAATTAAACTAAAGAGTAGATAATATACTAATACAACAGTTTTTTGGAAATCTTGACTAAATGAAATGGTTATGCTTATAACTTTGTACTGGTCCTCCATGCATGGCAGAATTATGGTTTTAATTTTTAGTTTGATTGGTAACTCGCATTGAAGGTTTACGGCTTAAATTACAAATCATAAAAATTGTATTGAAAACAGTATTATCATCTTTGTTTATATTCTTCTATTTTATCTCTTTTTAATACATTTTAGTTATATCGTTGTTAATACTTTTATGGCATAATTCAAGAAATTTATGTTTGTGTTACATGTATGGTTGTTATCTGACTTTGTTAGTAGTTTTATCGGATTTTATTTGCATAATTATTATTTTCTTATGAAAATACTTAAATACATAGTAATATAGAGCTGAAATAAGATATGACGACAACGAAATAAAATGAAACAAGTGAAACGATGTTAAAATAGAATACTCATTCTGACTCTGGTAGGCCTGGGCCCTTGCCCAATATCACTATTTAAATTGGGTTGGAAGACCAAATTAAACAACGAATCACAAACTTATATCATCAGGGCTTTCTGTATTTTGCCCATTTAGGTGCTTATAGTACTTTAAATATTTGGGGTTTAAGTTTAAAATTTTGTTTCTCTCATTTCCTGAAATTATTTGTTTCTCAAGAAACCAATGTTTTTTTATTTAGCTGCTGCCATTTTTACTCCTTCTAAAACTGGGAATAGAAAATTTTCTGAATGATTGTAGCTTTAAAGGTAAAATTTGTATTTTTATCCTTGGAGAGATATTCTTATTTCTAAAATTTTCGACTCAGAAGTAAGCGGTCAAAATGTTGAAATCATTTTTAAGACTAGAGAATATAGATGTTAAAAAAGCCAGTCTATTTAGATTTCTGATCACCAGTGAAAATTTGTTTTTTGGAAATTTGTCGGCTAAACGGGGCGGCTTTTATGTGATGGCCCTTCACTTCCGGAACTTATTTTGTCTTTCAGTAAGATTTTTAAACATTTTATGCATAAGTCAAGTCACGTCAATATCTTACTTTAGGAGTACCATCTTTCATTTTTTCTTCTTCTTCGGTGTATACTCATTGTATAATGCATCCAGTTTCGGAGTTGACCTATATTAAACTATACTAAATCCTAGACTTAAGCCATGAAAGTTTCAAATTATATTTTCATAATATTAGCACGACTTTTTTTCGTCATCGAACCACCGAGAAACATGAGTTACAAAAAAAAACACATTATTATGAAGTTGAAAGGCCAAGTTTCCCAAAATCAAGGACACATATCCACGAATCTGTCTCTCCATATGTATGGGCTGTGGATCTATCGTCCACGTGAAACACACTTTGAAGATTTCCCGTCGGATCAGTGTGAACACTTTTTATATGACGGCCTGATAAATGACATTTATAATATTTTTGTACATATATAGTTATATATACATGCTTTGTATATATGATTCGAACTCGACTATAAGTTAACGTTAACGTGCAAGAACTTACAGATCATATAATTGAAGGCGTTTTTTGTAGAATATACCAGCATAGGACGCTAACAATTAACGATGAGATATATACAATACATTTTCCTAAATCATCAACTGTCAGCTTATAATGAAATACAGTAAGTATTCTATACAATTACATGTCTTTCTATTTGAAAGATTAGCCATGTTGATTTTTGTGTTTTTTCTATATGTACCTGTACCTGAACCTGAATCGGCCAAACCAAAACAATTTATTTGGCTATTTCTATCTGCAGTTGTTGCTTGGGAAAATATTCGTCGATCTGGTGCTTTTCTTTCGTCAACGTCGATCTATTGTTTATTTTATAAAGTATAAATAAATAATTAAAGCAACAAGGAAATTATAAAAAATTATTGCAACTTGCTCTTTCCCCATTGGCCGTAAGGTGTATATTGGATCTATAAGGAATCGCCAACACGGCATATCCTTTCGTTTAATTATTCCACGCAATCATTCAACTAAAAAATTAATTATATACGTGGCCATTATATGTAACTTGTTACTACTTTTGCTAAATAATATTTTTTTCCTCTTTTAGCACATCACTTCTAAGAATTAACAATTACAGAATAATTTCTACCAAAAAAAACAATTACAGAATAATTTTATAAGGTATTTGAAAGTGTTTGTGATGTTTTTGTCAGGTATATTTCAGGTGTATGGTTTTCATAGTAATAGAGAGTGTATATTGTTGGGTGACATATATGATAAATGGAGGATATAAAATCATTCCATGGGGAAATAAAGTGTTTATTGTAAAAAAATTGTTGGTATGGTGAATTCTAGTATATGTAGGATGCATTTATAATTTATAACTAGACCCGGACCCGCGCGTCGGCGCGCGGGATATAATTAATATTTTTTAATGAAATTCATAAATTTACGAATATTTAAACTTTCTGTGATAAAATTATAAATAACAACATTATTTAAGTAAACAATTATATAAAGTTGTGGTGTTAATGATTTAGTGTGTTTTTTTTGTTTTTTGCTTGATTAGAAATTTATAGAAAGGAAGGAATTTATATAAATAACACTGTAGATAAATATTAACACTATATTTGTAAGTTGTGGTCTGAATTATATGTAGCTAAGTTTTTGATGAATTGATAAGAAATTGACAGAAAGTACATATAGTTCAGATGCTAGAAGTATATTTTAAATTAGGAAATTAAATATTTAGATGCTAATATTTTAAATATTGTTTAGTTTAATACTCATATTTTTTAAGATATTGGACTTTTTAAAAATTATTCTTATTTTAAAATAATATCTTCATATTTTATGGAATATAATATTGTTTGTGAAATTTTGTTTCTTTTTTTTTAAATTTAAAGTAATAGGCATTTCTACTTAGTTTTTATGATTAGTACAGATTTCCCAAAATTACAATGTTTTGTGAGGTACAGATCTAGTGTGAGGTGAGATTGTCACGAAACTGAACTTTTATATTTAGATCAGTTGTTTCTTATAGCTTATAAGCCCAAACTAAACTTATTTCTTTTGTTCATCTGTCTGCATTTGTCTTGCCATTTGAATATTCGAGGAATCTGTTAAGCATTTAGTAACCAGCATGCTTGGATAGCATTGATTTGATTTTCTAAGCTTTAATGTTGATTGAAATAGCTCAATTTTTAGTCATCTGTTTGTGATTCAAGTTCTGAAGTTAAGCATCAAAAGTTTCTTTTTGTGATTAGACTCTCTGCTACAAGTTCTGGTCAGTATTGTTTATAGTTAAATTGATTTTTTTTTTCTGTATCGCATGTAATAGATTTAAATAATACCAATTATTTTTGACCTCATGACTCAGTATATTCACATCTCCTCGTTTGATTGAGCTTCAATGACATCTATTGTTTCCACAGTTTTTCCTTATTCGTTTATTGCGATTTGAATTGACTATATGATTTGAGATTTGCATTTGTATTCGTTGATCATGCTTTCTTTAGCTTGGTTCTTTGTTTAGTTCTTCAAGATTTATCGTAAGGTTTTTTCCATTTTTGACACCGCTTAATCAGGTCTTAAGTCCATGAAGTTCAAATCTTTCTGTAACTTGATTAATGGTAAATCATGCTTTGTTTGAATGTCTTTCTTTAACATATGGTTTAGTTGATTCTTAATTGGCTATGTCATGACTGTATATAGCGTATAGCAATCTCTTACATGTGTTTAATTTTAACTGGATAATATGTTAAAGAAGAATTGTTGACTCATTTAAAAGTTTGATTTTTTTTTTGGCGAGGACACTGCCGATATACTTTAACTTAAGCAAAAAAAAGTCGTTTAGCTTCTAGGATACGTAAGTAATGTTTCCTCTTTTTTTTGTTTTCTTTAGTCTCTTGAAGCATTTAGTCTTTTCTCTTGTTGTTGAATATGTTCGCTTTGTGCTATTGGATTTGATTTAAAACACACTTTCTTTACCTGTTTCAGATATATCCAGTTCAGTTGGATGGTTTTTGGTAGATTGGCAGGAATATGCATAATTTTTGTTTCCGGATCAGTAAAATGCATCTTTATGCCAATCTACCAAGAAGCATCATTCTGCGGGTTATCAATGGACGTACAGAAGGCCTTGCACTTATATTTGTCAGCCACTTCTTCAAAGGAATTCTAGGTATGATTCTTCTCTTATATGTGTTTAATTGATTATGTCAATTCAAAGGAATTCTAGGTATGATTCTTCTCTTATGTGTTTAATTGATTATGGCAACCTAAAATTAAATTTTAAAACTTGATTAAATCAAACGACATAGAATTGCCTAACATTAAAATATATGCAATGAAACTTACTTGTTTTTAAACTCGCTGAACTCATGCAAATCTTCATTTAACCTAAAGATCAGATATCTCAAATGCATTGGAAATTTGATAATTTCCTACAAAATAACAAAGAGTGTTAGTTAGTTACACCGAATGCCATAATAGTTTTTAAAAGATTTTGCACCAAATATAGAGACAGTATACAACACCTCGGCAAATCTGCCCCATAGACAACAGGGCATCCGGTTGTTCCTAGAGCACATAAAAAAAAACAAATATATATTTGTAGAAGATTAAAAATACCACAGTTTTGTCATTCGAAACACATACTCTATATCTCTCAGATAGAACTCAATTTTCTTCTTCTCCTTTCCTTGACACTGAATACTCTGGAGCTCACCTATGTCAACAACCTGACCCATAAAATCTGCAGAGGAAACAAACTGGCATAACCATGTTTTCGAAAATTCCAAAAGTTTTTTTAAAAAGTAAGTTACGGTTACTTTTTAAAACGTTTTTAGGTCCACTTGTTACCTGATCAAAACTTTTCAAACGTAAAAAGGTTTGATTGGAACTAAGTTTTGATGGGGTTAGAGTAGTGTTGCCCACAGAACTCATTTGGTAACTGTTGAAGTAAGTTTTACGTCGTTCGGTGGAAAGAAGAATGATTAGGTGAGGCCAATATAAATTAGAGTATATAAATAGAGCTAAAGTAGGGTAGCATTCATCGTCGCATAAATCTAGGAAAGATATGATATTTTTAAGAATTTAAAATTTAAAGTCATTAAATATACGATTTTAGATATGGAAGTGATAAAGTTTTTGATTTTTCTTTGGAATCAAGTAAGTGAATATCGGTGTGAAAATATTTTGTTACGGTTAGTAGTTAAGGAAAATAGTAGATATGATCGATAAAATATAATTGTGTAAATCTTTAGTAGTTTTTTTTGGAATATCCGTAAAACATATATTGAATGTAATTTAATTATTGGAATATCCTTAATATCATAACCTATATTATTTGCTAAACTAATAATTGATCTCGATCTCAAACATAGATTCAATATCAGCTTGCCGGTTATGATTATACTAAATACTCTGAGAATATCATTAAGAAGATTATGATTGTGATACCGAGATTATTTGCATTGATTGAATATTTTTGATATTTATTTACGATTAAAAATACGAAAAATCCTAATACCTGTTAAACTCATGATTAACGAAACATATTACATATTATATATGTATTATATCTTATTAGTTTATATTATTTACTAAATATACGTACTTTAGTTTATAGTACACCGTTATAGTACAACCAGAAAGTTATATGACATTACATGTAGTATGTTATATGTAGTATGTTATAGAAAATACTAATATTATATATATTATGAGTATATTAGGTTGTCGAAATTATTGTTGAGCGATATTAAACTTTGCATATAACATGTTAAGAAAATATTTAGCATAAGTAGTGATATTAAACTTTTCATAAAACATTTATAAAAAATATTTTGCATAAGTAGTGTGTTCGTAGTAATTTATTAATCGGGTGTTGAATCGTGTAGATATTGTGTGTTTTTTTCAGTAGTATAGTTGTGTTTTCAAAAGTAATCATGTTTAGATTATAATCATATTGTAAGTTTAATAATGTTTTATATCATCTATATTACCTCACAATTAGATTATAATTGTTGATGATATATACGTCACGTCAACTACATCAACTCCAACTATTATATCATATTGTAAGTTTAATAATGTTTTATATCATCTATATTACCTCACAATGCTACAAATTAAAACAATGACTTTGTATATGTCGAGCCAAAGTTATTATGAATCACAGTAACCAATGCTATTATATATATTTTATAGGTTTAGTATAATCTTGATTTATCAATAGGAAACTAAATTATCAAACTTCTATATTTCGAACCGGTTTAACACGAACCGAAGCTTCTGAAATGGTAAGAGTAATAATGGTTTATTATTAGTAAGGTTATCTCTTTTTAATCATATATCTAACATAAATGCTTAGTAAAATAATTTTAATGATAACATAATTAATACCTAAGGAATAGGTCCAAGGGTCCAAACAACTTTTTTTAGGTAGATGTATCCTCCCTTAATAGTATAGATGTAATAGGTTCGTTAAGTTTTTAGGAAATGAAATAACTTTCATCCCAAACATGTTCAAATACTTAAATTAGATATCTCACATCCCCCTTCCCCCCCAAATGCGTTCCTTTGTTACTCAGATGCAGCTTGGAATCCGACTACTCAACAGGCAGGGATGGGTTGGCTCTTCAAATCCCCAGATGGTACATCAACCACTGGTTCCTCTGCTGAGAACCTCGTGGCATCCCCGCTCATGCTGAAGCATTGGCAATCCGCGCTGCTCTCTTCTCAGCTAAAGAATTGGGGTTCGCTCAAATTCACCTTCACTCAGACGCTTAGGACCTGATCCGAGCTATTCGGTCATGGGAGTATATCACTGAAATCTATGGAATTCTAGCTGATATTCATTCTCTCGCTTCAAGTTTCGATTTTATTTGCTTTTCCTTCATTTCTCGCTCTGTCAATGTAATCGCTGATCGATTAGCCAAGAACTCTCTGTCTTCCTTTGCACAGAGATCTCTTGGGCCATCGATGGGCTAACTTGCTTCCCCCCTTAGTGGGCTTTAATATATATTTGCCGTTAAAAAAAAAATATCAGTCAGTTAAGAAAATGATTCGAAAAATGCGTGGAGGTTGAGTTTAAAAGCTTGGTCCGAAAATTCAACACTTTCTTCTACCATAAAGTGGTTTAGAGATCTTCAGACCTCTGACAAGAGGTAAGTGCATCAGCAACGCTGATACCCTCATCGAATCCTTAACCTTTTTTTTTTTTTTTTTTTAATAGATGTGAACCAATCAAACCCTGCCATGTCAGCAAGGATTCAATCCTTAAAACTCTTCCCCAAGGATTGATCCTTGCGTTGTGGGTGCCCTAAGAACTCTTCTCTTTTAGTCTCAGATTTCTTACTTTGAAAGGAGAAAGTGTTCTCCTCCTAATTTTAGGATTGTTACCAGGAATGTTCGAACATAACCAAAATTTTTAAAAACAGTTGGCCAGCTTCGCCCGGAGGAGGTAGGCCCAAAAGATATATATCGATTTGGTGGTGGATAGTTAGGATTCGGGCGTCAAGACTTTTTGGGAGATTCTCCTTAGTCTTATTTGTATGTAGAACAGATATTAATGTTTCTTATGCACAAAAATTTAGTCTCTGTCTTTATTGTAATCACACAATATCTCATTTTATTAATAGTATTGTTTTTATTATTTAATTTTTGTTTTTTTTTTGTTTTCTCGATTTATATTTCATTCATATACATCTTCCGCTCTTATCGGAGATCTGTCTTTTAACTTTTCTATTAATTTTTTTGTCGGATACGTATTTATATATGATTTTGCAGTAATAAATAAAGTATGTTTTTAAGGAGAATAACTCCCCTTTGTATCGTTCTAATTGTATCGGAAACATCCGAAAGGACAGGAGAATAACTTGTAAGCGAAAAATACAAAAGCATCTGCCGGAGAAATGATGAGCATCTGCTGCTAAAAATTTGTCGGCGTTGTTAATCTGAATATATCTTTTATATGGGACGAGTTGTATCATCGGGTTCATTAGCAGAAAAATAACATACACATTAAACTTTGGAAGATTTAAAATTCATAATAAAATGATTAAAAAAATATTTGAAAGTTAAATTGAAAAATTTCGTCGCAAAATCAGAATTTTCCACTTCAAAATGTTAAAGAGATCTATGGACACAAAGAGAAAGATTTAGATTCTCCTCCCTTAATTTCAAGTTTCTTGTTCTACTCCTTATTTCTCCTAAGCTCCTTTCCAACATTAACCATTTCTACAGTCACAAGATAGAGAGGGCTATTAAACTATTCATTTCCTAACAGTTCTATGGTTTGAATATAGGAGTATATATTTATATGAAAAAAAATAGTTGTAATAGTTGTCGAATCGTGTCATTCAGTTTATAGGAGTTATGACATGTCTTTGAAGTTTCAAGTATTTATTTTCATTATAAATCGGTCTCATGTAAATTATGCTTTCCAAATCTCGTAAACAAAATTTTCAATAATTGTATCTAATCAATAATTGGCTACTGCTGAAGACACCGCATTGGAGCATTGGTGACAGAAGGATGATAAAATGTTAACCACGATTAAAACGTAATTAACTAGCAATTAATGATTTGACTTGGTCGCATGTCAAGTTTTAGTACTTTTACCTCATTTACTATACCTCTTTTTCACAGACACTCAAAAACTTTTTCAAAATTGCAAACAAACTCACCAAAAAAAAAAAACCCGAAAATTCGATCAAATTTAAACTCAAAACTTGGAAATACCTAATTTAAATATTAGCAAAATTAATGCCGTGACTAACTATATACTAAATGTTGTTTTCGTGCATAGTTGAACAATAAAATTGGTTGGAAATGGCGTCATCGACAACGTGGCGGTTTCTGATTAGCTAAGTTAGTCAAATGAGAACCAAACCGAAACGGCTGAAGTAAATAACATATTTAATTAATGTGTATAATTTTATATTCGTGTGAATATGTTAGGAGAGAAAGGGGGTCGGTTTCGTCGCCAGCTGGCCTAACTCCAAATAGACGGTGAGGATTAAGTTGTCAGAATATCAAATAATCTGACGTGGCTTATACTATTCTTCTTCTTCTTCCTTTTTCCGTAGTTTCTTCTACCTTTAAAACACCAATCATTGCTTCTCCTTCGCCTGCACATTCTCTCTCTCTCTCTCTCTCTCTCTCTCTCTCTCTACAAATATTCCCAAAACAAAACAAAAAAATTGTTTGGGGTTCTTTTCTTCCTTCTGAAACGAGCTTCGGTGATTTTTATGAGCTACTTTTCTGTGTGGTAAAGAGCAAGGTTAACTTTTTAATTTGATATAAAGAGAAAAACGAAAAGAAATAAAATTATTTGGTGTGTTTTTAGTTTACTGTTTTTGCAATGGTTTCGTTTTGTGAAATGTTTCTTGGTGAAGAAGGGAATTTAGAAGATGGAGAGTGGGATAACGAAAGATAATAGTAGTAATCTGATTTCTTCAAGAAAAAAAAAAATTCTTTTTAAAACATCTTTCCTCTGTTTCTGAAAAACAGAGACAAACAAGAAGATCACAAGCGAATTTGCGTTGCCTTTCTCATCTCCTTCTACTGGTAAAAATTTCTCTTCTTGATTTTTATTTTTCTTTTCTGTCTCAATAAACTTGAATCTGATTCTAACTTTTTGTCTACTAAAATCTTGGAACAGGATTTTTAATAAATCGAGAAACCATGACCACAAGTCTACTAAGTGATCCAACGATGCTAATTTCCCCACCAGAGGTGATGATCGCCTCTCACCAACCGTCTCCAGCACCGACAACACAAATCTCTGGCGATGAGCCTGAGCCGGTGACTTGTGACTGCTGCGGATTAACCGAGGAGTGCACACAATCGTACATAGAGATGATCAGAGAGCGTTACATGGGGAAATGGATATGTGGTCTTTGCTCTGAAGCTGTCAAGTACGAGGTTATAAGAACAAAACGACTGTTAACTACAGAGGAAGCCATGGCGAGGCACATGAACATGTGCTATAAGTTTAAATCCTCAAGCCCACCTCCGAATCCGACCGGACATTTGATCTCTGCGATGAGACAGATCTTGAGAAGAAGCTTGGATTCTCCAAGGATGCTTAGATCAATGCCTAGTAGTCCTTCTAAAGACGAAGATGATGATTGTGTTTCAAATGTTTTGTCTAGGTCCGATAGCTGTTTCGCCAGTTTGACTTAAAGAAAAAAAAAAAGCTCGTCGTTGGAAAAAAAATATATTTAAACCGGGTGATAACCGTCGGTTTAGGGACCACCACCTGGAAAAGATCCGGTTTTCAGATTGTAAGTTTTCGTCAGTAACCAGAATTGGTCTCTGTATGTTTTTGTTTTTGCCGGATTTGTGTACCTGTGGAAAATTTTGGGCTAAATGCTTTTAAAAGGAACTATTCTTGCTCTGTTTCTTTGTTCTTTTCCCCAATTGCCAATAACTTTTAATGTTCGGAATTGTGTCATTGTGAGCTTAGTTAAACGAGAACAAAACAATGTTGATACTTTTCGATTAAAATTTGATGATAGAAATGTAGATTCCTTACTAATTTATCATACTGAAAAGACGCGTATGAACAAAAACCATCGAAGGTAGCAGTAGGGCCATGCTTATCTTTATGATGATTCTCCATCACAAAATAGAAATGAAAATAAAATTGCTTCTTTAAGCCACTAGACAACACACTGATTTCAGATTTTTGTTATTTCTATCAAATTGGCTATAATGCATCGTTTGATTCGGCAATTTACAAAGCCTTTTGAGATAGGGAGCCCTTTGAGATATGTATTCTCGTTTCTAAACAAATTAGATGAGTTAATTAATGTTTTCATACTAGGATGTCTCTGATTGATTCTTTAAAAAAAATATATATACAATTTTTACAAATTAAAGTAAGTTCATAGGAACTTTTTTTTTGACGTGATACAAATGGAGATATTTACCAGTGTGTGATCGATGTAGATGTAGGAAAATTTTAGCTATCATAAAATTTGGTGAAGAATAATGCAATGTAAGTAAATTTCAATCATCATCGTAAAGCTTGGTAAAACATGTAAAATTGTATGTTGAAGAGTTATCTTTACAATTGTTTTAAAAATTTGTAATAACAAAAAATAAATATTTCACATGGTAATTAACAAAAAAAATTAGATGGGTTGGTTGTCCAATTTTCACTAACTCCCAATACTATCATTTCCCTTTTATTTGTTCAAAATAATAGTATCCAAAATTTGGAATCTATCCTTTTATGATAAAATCGATAATAAGAATCTTAATTGAGCATAATTGTAACGTGTATCCACTCGCATATTGGCTAACCACATTGATTCGACATTTCGACTACTTAACTAGTAAATTTTCCTTCAACTTGCTATATATCTTCTGAGAATATATCCAAAAAAAAAAAGAGGAAAAAAACGGAGAAACGAATTAGAAGCTAAAAAAAGGTTTAAGTGAAGAGAATCACATGCGATGAATAAATATGAGACGTACACAACACAAGTTTCTATTTGTGTGTACTGAAAGTCTCGAGTTAACAATAACGTTTGGCAAAAAGGAAATTAAACTCGAAGTTTCTTTTTCTATGCTTGTTGGTTAGAAGTTACGACGATATCGATCTGCTTATCGACAATTGATTGTTGTTTTACTAGTGTTGTCTTAGGATGTGTTGTTTGCTTCAATATGGATTTTGCTTTACAGCGATTTGTGTTAGTCTAAACTCTACGCTTGTAAGTTGGAGTTCTAGTTCGGTTGCTTTTGGAACTCAAGACATGTTTTTTCTCACCTATCAATTATCATCAATTGTCACTTTGTATAATATATAATTCTGATATGTGCTTTAGATGTGACTTTGAAACATGTATGCTTGAAGCGATAAGCTAAGTGAAAAAAAGGAAGAAGAAGAGATTGACACATCCTAATAGAGAGATGCGACACGAGCTGATGTGGAGAACTCTTTTTTAAAAAAGATATACAAAATATAGAAAGTATTTACTTTTTTTTGACATAGCATCACTTATAGAGTGTATTTACGGTAACCATCGCTTATGGCTTACACAGGAATGTAAACGGAAGAGATGTGCGCTCTGAAAGATTCATGTTAAAAGACTGCGTAGATTTTGGGAATCGTGTAAGACTAGAGAACGTTATCTAACAAACCAATGTATGTCTTGAGTTTGTGGAGATCTGTTTAAGTGAAACATGTAAAATTTACTTGAACCATTTTCTACTTCTAGTGTCAAGTGAGTTGGAATTTTGAAAGTGACTGTTACATGTGGGGATGCCTTTTGACTCTTGTACATACAGTATGGTTAGTGACTTGTCTTCGTATACTTTTAACTTTTTATGATTAGTTCACCCACTACAAGAAAACAGGTAATTAGCGACTACAGAATTGGTAGCATATTAGTCGTAAAACATGCTTTACGACCAACTTACTACTAATTGCGATTGGTCGTTAACAGCTAGTCGTAATCCCCAGATAGTAGCAAATTGGTCGTAAATTTACGACTAATGTGTTTAGTCGTAAATCAGTCGTAAAGAAGATAGTCGTAAACAAGTCGTAAAGTTACGACTAATAAAAAGCGTCGTAAACTAAACGTAAATGAATTAGTCGTAAAAGCGAGGTAACATTACGACTAACTTGTGGGGTCGTAAACAGGACGTAAACATATTAGTCGTAAAAGCGAGGTAAATACTCGGAACTAAATGTGTAGTAAATTAGTCGTAAATTTACGACTAATGTACATCGACTGTAGACGTTAATTAGTCGTAAATTGACGACTAACTTACATCGAACACAGATGTTCATTAGTCGTAATATTACGACGAAATTACGTTAAATATATATATTACGAAATTTTTTTTTATATATAATTTAAAATATGATTTTTTAAAAAAATTTGAAAATTAATTTAAAAATTTAAAATTCGATATTTTATAAAACGAAAAACTAATCATCCATATATATAATATATATAAAAATATTCAAAATACAAAATAATAAAAACCGAAAAACCTAAGCATTTAGGTTTATATCGTTGAACATCTCGGCACTCCTCTCATCCGCACGCCGCTCCAATTCCTGCTGTTCTTCCGGAGTAGGGTTGGGGATAAAGTTTGGACGCATAGTCTGCCACGTAGCCGCAACTGCTGGGTTCACGTTTGGAGTTGATTCTAGAATCATATCCATCATATTTGCCATCGCCTTAAATTTGTCGTTGTGGTCGGCTATGACTACGTTCGCAGCTTCCAACTCCCTCCGGATAGAGGACTCTTCTGCCCTTCTAGCAGCGTGTTCAGCTCTCGCTCTGGGGACATCGTTGACACTCCCGATCCCAACTATACGTCCTCTTTTCCTCGGAGCAACCTTCGATTGGATTTGAGTATTAATTAGTACTATATTTACATATATGCATATATATGTAAAATTAAAAATATAAAGAAACATTAAAAATCTTGAATATTTTACCTGCTCAAATATTTTGTCTTGGTCAATGGTCGAAAGTTGGACCGGTGCACCATCCGGATTTTCTTGCGTGAGCTGGGTCTGGATCTCCTGAATCCGATTCTCTACATCGTTGTAGATCTGCTCTGCTCGAGGATGGGAGAAAGTGCCATCGGAATGCTGATGGGTCTCCTTATAAAGTCGGGCTAAAGATGGTGGTGCTCCTTCTTTGGCAGCCTATATATAGCAAAAAAAGTAAAAAATGAATTAAACTAGGGCTTAATTTTTATAAATATTTCAATATTATTATATAAATGTAATGAAAATTGAATAATATAAAAAAACTTACAATTTGCAGTGCCCTTTTGGCGTGTGGAGTCTGTCCTGAAGTATGAGGTATTGGGAGATTGCCATCAGAATCACGGGTGAGGCGGGCCTTGGAGCAAGTGAGAGACCTTTTTTCTACCTTTGCCTGTTTCCAATATTCTTTCAGGCCATTCCAAACATCATTGTCGAGGTAGGTTTCTTTTGCGTCATCCCCCATAACCCTCCACTTTTCCTTCCAGTCGCCAACAATGTTCTTGAGGCGAAGCAGCGCCTTATGGTTGAACTCTGCCTTCACCGTCTCGGTAATAGCGGCTGACCAATTCCATTTTTGCTACAAAAAAAAACATAAAAATATTAATTAATCATATTTAAATGTTTTTATAAAAAAAATTAAGATTATAAACTAACCGCAAAGCACTTGAACCAAGTTATGCGAACATGGGGAGGTGTAAGAGACCAATTGGGATGCATTTCCCGGAAGTTTGACCTGATGATATCCCCAATGCTCTGTCCGATACTATTGTCGCAAGTAAACCTACAAAATTTGAACAATTATTTAATTAGATCAATAAATATATATAAGTAATTATTTAATTATATTTTGAAATTTAAATTATAAATTTTATTTAAATAATATAAAATTAAATTACCAAGTCGTGCCGGTTGGTAGATCTGGATCGAGAATTGGTAAACCTTCTCGACCCGGCATCAGGAGAATGTCTTCGACGGTATATCTTGCATACCGTGCACTCGCCGGCACCATCAAATCTGGATGAAGAGCTGCAGGAGGCTGCTGTGGAGGCTGCGGTGGAGCCTGCTGTGGAGGCTGCGGTGGAGCCTGCTGTTGAGCCTGATGTGGAGGCTGCTGTCGAGGCTGCTGTGTAGCCTGATGTGGAGGCGACTGCTCATCATACGAAAAGTATGCATGATCAGCGTCATACTGGGGAAAGTATGGCGGTACATGATCAGCAGGCTGAGGGACATACGGAACGCTGGGGTTTTGGCTATCAGGGACATTGTGTGGGCCGGATGATGTCCCAGACGTAGAAGCTGATGGATCAGACGACTGACCGAGAAAAGTCTCCCCGTAAGATGTTCGGGGATGACGGTTTTGAAGTCTCTTTCTACCGCTCGCCATAACAATATATTGACAATCTGGAAAAAAAAAATGTAAATGGTTATAATTCATATATATAATTCATATAATTCATATTATCTAACTAAATCTTCCACTTATTATTATCCTAAACTAATTCCGAACCTAAACTAATTCCAAACCTAAACTAATTCCAAATTCCTAATCTAATTACCTAACTAACCACCTAATTAAATCTAAAACGGAAAAAAAAATTACCTAGAGAGAGAGGAGGCTATCTGGTTGTTAGAGAGAAGGGAATGAGCAACCAAATGGCTTCGCTCCGCTCTCCTTATATAAAAATCACATTGTGTCGTACATTAGTCGTAAATGTACGACTAATTAGGGACTAACAGTCGTAAACGGGTGGTAAATATACGACTAAAGTACGACCAATCACATTTACGACTAATTAAGGACTCCGCCTTTACGACTAATGAGGGACTAATAGTCGTAAGGCAGTTGCTATTACGACCAATTAGGGACTAATATTTACGACCAATTAGGGACTACAAGCAATTTACGACCAAATTGGGACTAAACTGTTTACGACCAATTAGGGACTGTTTATATAAATTATGGAAAAAAAAGAGAAGAAAGATACTGGAACCACGAGGGAAAAGAGACAAAGCGAGACCTGCGGACGTTTAAACGTAAACACTCGCAGGTCTCACCGTGTCTCCTCCCCATTGTCGTTCCAGATCTTACTTCTCTTTTTTTCTTACTTGCTGTCTTCTACAATGGGAGAGTGTGGGATGGTTGTTTTTATAGAAAACTGGACGACCAAGTAGGGACTAAATTGTAACTCGAGTCGTACAGTAGTCGTATTTACGACCAAGTAGGGACTAAATTGTAACCTGAGTCGTACAGTAGAAAAACCCCAAAACCCATACCCCAAAACCCCAAAACCCAAACCCCAAAACCCATACCCCAAATTCCCCAAACCTATATACTTAACAAGAAACTTTATAACATAAAACATCGAAATACAAAGTTTTTTTTCCAATAGAAAAAGTTTTATGATAGTATAAAACAGAAACTTTATAACATAAAACTTAAAAATACAAAGTTTTTTTCAATACAAAGAGTATAATGATAAAACAAGAAACTTTGTAACATAATAATGGAACTCGATCACTCGTCTTCAGAAACATCATCCACTTCATCATTTTCTTCAAATTCATCTTCGTTGGCTTCGTCCGCTGCATCGTCTGGAAGTTCTTCATATCCGGGATTACGCAGATCAACAAGTAAGATATCATCTAAAGCTTGTTCGGTACTTCTACTTCAGTTACAGCTGCATCTTCTTGTAAAGGTGGTTTTTCATCTGTCAGTGATCGGCCCCGAGGTGTAATTTTTATAGCGGCTAGCCAAGAAATTCCTGATTGTCTGATCCTCGGGTATGGAATATAACAAATTTGGTCTGCTTGGGAAGCCAATATGTAGGGTTCAAATTTGTTGTACCTCCGTGTAGCATTTATATCAACAACACCAAACTTGCTATACCGAACACCTCTATTGACTGTGGGGTCAAACCAGTCACATTTGAAGAGAACACATTTCAGCTTCACTGCGCCAGGGAACTCCACTTCGAGGATCTCTCGTATGATTCCATAGAAATCAGCTTCTCCTTTCACACATACTCCATAGTTCATTGTTGCTCGCTGACTACCATATTCGTAAGTATGAAAAGTGTATCCCCGTGTGAAATACATAGATGCTGTGGTGACCTTCCCGATCGGACCTTGTATCAATTCGTGAAACCACTGAGGATAAAATGGATCATCACAATCAACCTGAAACGTCAAATATATATATATGTACATAAAATGGATCATCACAATCAACCTGAAACGTCAAATATATATGTACAGACGTATATATATTACGACACGGACAGAACATTTTACCCGTTTCCTTTGTGAGAGGCGTCTGTCCCGCCTGGTACATGAATATCTCCGCTCCGTTCAGAAATTCGTCTGTTACTCTTCCTCTTGCATCTTTATGCGCATACATCCAACTTCGAACCTCATAAATATTTCTAGACATTTTTTTTTCCTTTTTTTTTTTTTCTTTGTTGCATCTTAATAATGAAGGAGAAGCTCGTATTTATAGTGAAATTTCGATTTGGTTTGTAACAATTTTACGACCAATTTACGTTTTAGCATAACTTAACAACCAAACTACATCTATCTTGCTCGTAAAATAGTCGTTAATTAGATGTTATTTCCCCAGATGTAAATTAGTCGTCAATTTACGACTATTGTACGACTAAAGTAAATGTGAGTCGTAAATTAGATGTAATATTTACACGTAAATTAGTCGTTAATAAGATGTTAATAGCGGAAGTAAAATAGTCGTACATTTACATCTAATGTACGACTACGGGAAAAATTAGTCGTACTTGAGAGGTAACTTTACGACTATTTTACGACTAAATGATTTAGTAGTAAATTTACATCGAACTTACGACCAATCATTTTTTAATCGTAAATTAGTCGTAAACTTGTCGTAAAATTACGACTACACTTATGTAGTCGTAAAACGTGGTCGTTAATGACCTGTTTTCTTGTAGTGACCTAATCATTTCGTAAAATAGTGGAATCATGCGTCTATCGTCCCATTTTTCTATGTCATTTGCGTTCTCTCTTTTCCCGTCTATCTCATTTACGTTGAATTTCCATTTGCATAAAAATGAACTTTATATACATATGCTTAAAAAAATATATAATTTTCTTATTTTCTGTCAAGAAAAAAGAATATAACAAAAAATATAGAATCTAGTCTACGATCTTCTTGTATTTGATGGTCAACTTCTTTTGTTTGTTTTCTTCATCTTTTTGTCACTTTGACAGGTCAATTATCAGGTTATCACGCTCGATGGTGCCCAACTGCCCATCAAGGAAAACAAAAACAGAGATTGAAAACGTCTTACACGAACTGGCTGGCCCATATATATCAGAGAGAAACAAAGCCCAAGTGCCCGAACCTAATGAATGGATCGCATACTACTGGAAACTTGAGATGATATGATTAACAAAATTTACATTAATTTGACTTTAATTCGTTACAAAGTTGGTCGACGTCGATAATTGATTTCAGTCTTCAGAGGTAACACTAAGATTTGGTTGGAAGCTGTAAGTTCTGGAGATGTCTACACGTAGCAAGAAATCCAAAACGGTGGTGGAAAGACAAGGAAGAAGGAGACGAAGGGAAGGAAAGATTAATGAAGAAGAGATTGGAGACGAGCTAAAAGTTTGGCATGAATCTCTGAATTTTTGTACTTATTGAATATTTCATAGAGATACTATTGATGTTAGTTAAGTTAGTTAATTTATTTATCAGATTTTCTATCGATAGAAATGGTTGTAATATGGATTAGTGTGCGTTGCTGCCCTTTTTATGTGTGAAACATGTATGGAGGTAGTGATCATGAACGGTCTGCCAACTATTGTAGCTAAACGGCACTAGTTTATCCAGCAGCCTCACTATAATTAATAATTCATATCCCTTGTTGGTATATACGTAAGTTACTGCATGAATGGTCAGATAGGTAAGTATAAAAAAAATTTGGTTAAACAATTTATATTTAATTTATCTATTTGAGTGGAGAATAGATATATATATAGATAGGAAGAAAACAAGAGTATATACTTAGGATATGTTCGTTTCTTAAGTCAGATGATTCATTTAGATAATATTCTAAATCGATATTTCTTAAGTGTAGATTAACCCAAACATCCAAATGAATCATCTGATTCACTCTTCAAAACTCAGCTGAAACTTTTTTAAAAAATATAGCTGAATTTTAATAGAACAAGTACATACACCTAACTTAGTCCAAAAAGATAAAAGACGAAATAATCTGAAGTATTACAAAATTATATCATAAAATTTTATATGATTCTAAGTTTACTCATTAAAAAACCTCATCTCTTAACCTCCTCTTTTCTTTTTATGCTGTTTCATTTTTCGGTAAGTCTTATTGCCGCTTCTCTCTCGGGCAAATATTTTCCACTATTTTTCTTTCCGACGAATCCTTTGCTATCACTTCTCTTCTCTTGTTCACAAACGAGTTTCTTTTATCTCTTTGTTTCTTAAACTCCTTTACCTAACATCCATTGATTTCATTTTTGAATTTATACTTTCGTGGGTTTTGCTTTTTCTTTTGTTTAGAACTTAATTTCGATTTATCCAATTTGAATTGAATTGCTATGTGAGTTTTGTTTTCCTTAGAAATTTCAATTTCTTAGTATCTGATTCCGTATAAAGCATTATGTTCTTATATTGATTATACACGACATATTATATTATCTATTAAATATGGGTTTTAATTGTATATATGTTTTAAGTTTTTATGTAAGCTCTCGTCACGGAGGGAAGTGCTAATTATTTTGTAATTAGTTACAATTTTGTTTTTGTTTTTTTTGGCTAGTTCGTTTGTTTTGAGCCTCCATTCGTGGACGGTATGCCACTTTGCCCACTTACGTGTATGTTTGTGTATGTTCTTTTAAAATATTTTTAGGGAGATCGATTTTTAAGAAAGAGAATTATCATATTGAAAAATGAGGATAAAAAGTTTATAGTTAAGTGTTTGTTCGAGTGAATAAACAAAAAAAAAAAGTCATGTGAGGTGGAAGCTAGGCATCGAATTCTAAAATGTACAAGTAACTTTTGTTCTTAGTGACTATACTCGTTTTACTTCTAAATAACAAATATATATAAGTTGTCTATATTTTGAGAGAGAGATAATTGGTTTTGGTCTATGATCTATCCCGTTATACATTGAAAAAAAAAGTTGGAGTAATTTTTAGGCTCAGGCCTATCAAAATAAACCAAAGGAATTTTTGGCATAATTCGTTACTCTTGTTATATATAGTACGTTGGTGCAACATGCTTACTCATGTTTAATTCTAGCATTACCGATTCATATTGGACAATTTAAGCTATTTTTTTCTAGTATAAAAAAACAAATTAATATTAACCGGTAATGAGAATATGAAAAAAAAGAAGAAGCAAAATACTAGATCTTGCGTGGCCCACATACGTATCAACGAAAATGTGACACGTCGGTATGGGTGTCTCACGCACACAACTTTATATTTCACGTGCTTGCATTTTCTGTGTGTTAAATTAATTTGAAAGTTTGCGTTTTCTTTATGGATAGTACTAGACAACAAAGGGCAATTTGAATATTTGCCGTTGGAATTTTCAGGTTAAGAAGACTTCAATTATTCAAACGTGTCACGATGTTATTCAAATGTAACCCTTAGGCTTAGATTGTCACGTTAGAGACAACGTACATATTATGCAACAATAAATATTGATATACAGCTATTTTGTGTGTTTCAACTCATATGTTATATATATATATATTAATTTGACTTTGATTATAATATCCTCACAAGTCATAGCGATTGTATAGCATAGACTTGTTCACGATGCCGGAGACAAACGCTTGACCAATATAATATGTACGACCATGTTTCCTCCATGCATATCTAATAAAATAACCGGTCAAACCGATTATATTAAAAGAAAAGAATTATTAAACTACATAAACAACTCCTGAAGTGGAAAATGTTGGGAAAAAAATTACAAAAATTATATTTTTAGGGCAACTAGTCAATGTTGTTTCAATTATGTTCCTCAAATATAGCTACTTGGATCTTAGTTCGATCTCACTGCTAACGTATGATGAAACATGAATGGTTTTAAATGGTTTAATTATGCCTTACGATCTGTACATGTATAATCAATCGTCTCTAGTCTAAAAATTAAATTTGAACTAACTGGCATGGTAGACTAGTCATCTCGAACTATTTGGATGGTCTATACAGAATCTGAGTAAAAATAATTCTAATGCAAGAACAAAAAAGCACAATTCCTTACACATATTCACAAAATTCTTTATACTAAATTATTCTGAAAATCGGAGGCTCAAGACACCTAAAGTCTTAAATTTACGTGACTATGCTTCTCTTCTTAGTAGGCGTACGTTGTTAAAGACTAGTAGAAGCTTTAAGGAAGTTTCATAAACTAATAACTATATAGAAAGCGACTATACATTGGCCAAACCCAGGAGGCGGCCCGTGAGAAACTTGATGTACCAAAATGGTGGCTCTAATTAACTTAACAATACTCTTCTTCCTTGAAAACTCTACAAAGAAAATATTAACTATATCTTCTTAAAAGTGTGAGCATCGATTAGTTTATGCAGAAAGTTGAAATTTCAATTTTATTATGAACTAAAATATGCATAGAGATATATGTGTTTACGTATCTGATTCCTTATAAGAATCAGATACCATGATTAACTATAAAAAGGAGATTAATATCCCAAAAAAGTGAGAGGAAAAAGCGAGCTCTAAATGATAAGCGCGATGGTTTTTGGACTTCTGAAACGTCATCTTTCTTCTTTGGCTTAACTTGAAACGTCATCTTGCATGCATGTATATTTTAGTGATTTATGACGATCGATGCATCAGGATTCACAAATATATAGCTTATGATTTTTATTAGTGCTTACGTGCGTGCATATATATACTACCCCCGTATTCGTTTTTGTTACACAGTATTTATAGATATTCTACAATTTTGCACATATATATACGTTCGAGACATGATCAACTTTTTTTTTTTTGAGCGAAAGAGACATGATCAACTTTCTTTCGCGAGGCCCATGATATAATCACCATTTGAGGTTACCTTTACATTATTTTCGTTGTAAACATTATATATTTGTCTTTGTAAAATATCAAATTCAATGTTTTATCAAACTGTCACAAACCGATCTTCAAAATTCGATATCGAATTATTTATTCACTTCACTTATGGTGTTCTTTTATTCATTAAAAGCCATGGTCAACTTTCTTCAACGATCCCAGGATATATTCACCATTTCCGGAAACAATAAGGGTAATATTGTCATTTCGATTAATATATTCACCATTTCTCGTTTGCTTCCTTAACCTTATGATACGCGTTTGTGTCTGACTCGGAACTCAGTTTGACTCAATTACAAGTATATATATATTTTATTTTTAACAAAAAGATCTTTTTTTGTGGGTCAAACCAACACTTTAGTGATGCAAGTCATACCAGCGGGTATTTTCGTAAATAAATAAGGTATCATTAATGAGAAAACAAAGTATTAAGTTGAACAATATTTCAAATTAAAGGTTGAACATTTTTGGACCAAAAAAAAAAAGGTTGAACATTAAAGTGTTGTATTATACAAAAAATCTACAACATATTTTGAAAAATTGCCGTCGTATTTAATTATTTATGGTTACCAAAGGAATAAAAATGTAATTGACTGAAAGAAAGATGGGTAAAACTAAAACAACGAATTTTCCAATTAAAAAAACGTGTGGACAAAGAAATAAGCTCTCTTTCTCTCTCCCTTCTCCAAGACATATAAATAGCTGTCACCTCCATTTTATTTATAAATCAGAACGCACCAAATAAAGCTCTCATCTTCTTCGTGAAAGCTTTAACCTTTTTTTTTTTTCCTGCAATCTCATCACTTCCGAGAAACCAAACATTTCAAATTTGTTCATTACTTACTATTCACTAGTTCACATATTCATCATCATTTGTAAAATGGCTCTAGCTAAAGATATAATGGGTTGTCGTCTCATCTTCGAGAGATCATCATCACTCGCTTCGTCTCCGTTTCAATCTCGTCTTTCCATCAAGAAGAGGACACAGAGAACGCAATTCTCGATCAACCCTTTTGACCCGAGACCGATGAGAGCCGCTATCTCCGGCGGTGTCGTGGCGGCAATCAGCGAGGATTTGGTTAAAACGCTACGTATTAACACAGTTGGTAGAAAGCAAGAGAAGAAGGAGGAGAATCAAGAGGAGAAGGCGGTTCAGTTTAAGGTGAGAGCGGTTGCGACGGTGAGGAACAAGAACAAAGAGGACTTTAAAGAGACTTTGGTTAAGCATTTGGACGCTTTTACTGATAAAATCGGTAGAAACGTCGTCTTGGAGCTTATCAGCACTCAAGTTGATCCAAGTAAGTCATAAGAAAATATTTACAAATTTTATTTGTGGGTAATTTCGAAATCGTTGTTTTTCCGGTCAAAGTTTTGATATTTTTTGTTTTTTTGTTTTTACCAAAAATTTCTGCTAACTAAAATTTATCAAAACAGAAACGAATGAGCCGAAGAAGAGTAAAGCGGCGGTATTGAAAGACTGGTCAAAGAAATCGAATTCAAAAGCGGAGAGAGTCCATTACACGGCGGAGTTCACGGTGGATTCCGCCTTTGGTTCGCCGGGAGCCATCACGGTGACTAACAAACACCAAAAAGAGTTCTTCCTTGAGAGCATCACCATCGAAGGCTTCGCATGTGGTCCTGTCCACTTCCCATGTAACTCGTGGGTCCAATCCCAATATGATCATCCATTAAAACGGATTTTCTTCACTAATCAGGTAATTAATTAATTCTTAATCAAAGCCATCAACAAACCCTTTTAAATATGAATTTATTATTATAGTCTAGTATCATATAGTAATGTCTTGGTGGGTCCAAAATGGTCTTAATTAACTACCGTGACTTTCAACTACATATTTTGGATTGTAAAATTAAATGTGGTTTAAAATTGCGCAGCCATATCTGCCTAGCGAGACACCCTCTGGCCTAAGGACATTAAGGGAGCAAGAGTTGGAGAATCTAAGAGGAAATGGGAAAGGAGAAAGGAAATTATCAGACCGAATCTACGACTTTGATGTCTACAACGACATAGGAAATCCCGACATATCACCCGAACTAGCCCGTCCGGTATTTGGCGGTCGTGAGTTTCCTTACCCTAGACGCTGTCGAACCGGCCGGCCTTCTACAGACACCGATCTAATGTCCGAGAGACGAGTGGAGAAACCATTGCCGATGTATGTGCCACGAGATGAGCAGTTCGAGGAGTCTAAGCAGAACACTTTCGCTGCATGTAGGCTTAAGGCGGTTTTACATAACCTTATACCTTCGCTAAAAGCTAGCATTTTAGCTGAGGACTTTGCTAACTTTGGTGAGATTGATAGTCTTTACAAAGAAGGCTTGCTACTCAAGTTAGGGATTCAAGATGATATGTTCAAGAAGTTCCCTTTGCCTAAGATCGTCACTACCCTCCAAAAATCTAGCGAAGGGTTGCTCAGATACGATACTCCCAAAATAGTTTCAAGTAAGCACATTAATTTACTTATAGTCATAAATCTTTTAATTTTTGTCATTTAATTTGTTTTTCTTTATGTTATATCGCGGTTGATGAGTTAACTAACACATATGCCATCACATATACACATGCCGTTTAATTGTGAACAGATCCTAACAAAGAAAAAATCATTTTTTTTTGTTGCTATATAGTTCCTGTACTTGACTATTTGGAACCAACAGTGAATTTTCCTTCTATAAAGAAATATGCTTCACGTGCTTAATTCATTTGTTTATTTGTTGTGCTCACCTAAAAGTTAAATTTTGCCGGTGGTAGTTACATTAGTTTGAGAATATTTCAATTAAAAGCGCGTTTCTGTTTTGTACACATTATTCATCTAAACTGCTAACTTAATTAGGTCTTCTTATGATATAGTTTAACTTATCTAATGGTGATGGCTCCGTTTACCTTTCATATTAATTTAGAGGATAAATACGCATGGCTTCGAGATGACGAGTTCGCACGCCAAGCCGTAGCTGGTATCAACCCAGTCAATATAGAACGACTCACGACTTATCCACCGGTCAGCAATCTTGACCCCGACATCTACGGTTCACATCTAGTCTCTGCTCTCACAGAAGACCACATCATCGGTCACCTTGACGGCTTGTCCGTACAACAGGTACGAATCTACATATGATCTTACTAGCGTACACAAATACAAAAAAAAATTGACGAAATTGTTAATTAACTTTTTTCTGTTGAACTTTCAGGCGTTAGAGACGAACCGATTGTTTATGGTAGACTACCATGACATTTACTTACCGTTTCTAGACCGAATCAATGAGTTGGATGGACGTAAGGCTTATGCGACTCGAACCATATTGTTCTTGACTCGTCTCGGTACGCTCAAGCCTATAGCCATCGAGCTAAGCCTCCCTCCTCAACCAGACTCAAACCGAAAGTCCAAGCGCGTAGTCACACCTCCAGTAGATGCAACCTCCAACTGGACGTGGCAGCTAGCCAAGGCCCATGTTGGGTCCAATGACGCTGGCGTCCACCAGCTTGTGAACCACTGGTTGCGTACCCATGCTTGCCTGGAGCCGTTTATATTAGCTGCTCACAGACAATTAAGCGCGCTGCATCCGATATACAAATTATTAGACCCTCACATGAGGTACACTCTGGAGATCAATGCCGTGGCAAGACAAACTCTGATTAGTGCGGACGGTGTGATTGAGTCGTGCTTCACAGCTGGTCAGTACGGTATGGAGATTAGTGCCGCTGCGTATAAGAATCGATGGCGGTTCGATATGGAAGGCCTCCCTGCTGATCTCATCCGAAGGTAATGTCTCAATCATCACTGCTGGATTCATAACTTATTATTAAACCAATAGTAATGCATACTCTCGATGATATATGCATGTCCCATATAATATGTGTAAGACACATTCAAAACATTCTAATTAGTTCAAACTCATCATAGAGTAGTAGTGACTAGTGACTAGTGAAATAGGATTTTTTTGTCTGGTTAAATTTGGTTTCTATTTTTTTTTCTTATAATAATTGTTGTATATAAGCTAATTATTTTTTAAAATTATTAATTTATTTCAGGGGAATGGCTGTTCCGGACCCAACACAACCACATGGACTGAAACTACTTGTCGAAGATTACCCATACGCCAACGATGGTCTCTTACTGTGGTCGGCGATCCAAACCTGGGTCCGAACCTACGTGGAGCGTTATTACCCTAACCCGAACCTAATCCAAACCGACACAGAGCTCCAGGCTTGGTACTCGGAGTCAATCAACGTAGGCCACGCCGATCACCGCGACGCCGAATGGTGGCCGGAGCTTTCCACCGTCGATGACCTCGTCTCCATCATCACCACCATAATCTGGCTCGCCTCCGCACAACACGCCGCCCTTAATTTCGGACAATATCCTTACGGCGGTTACGTACCGAACCGTCCGCCTTTGATGCGGCGGTTGATTCCCGACGAGTCAGATCCCGAGTTTGCTAGTTTTATCGAGGATCCGCAAAAGTATTTTTTCTCGTCGATGCCAAGTTTACTGCAGACGACGAAGTTTATGGCAGTGGTTGATACCTTGTCGACGCATTCACCTGACGAGGAGTATATCGGGGAGAGACAACAACCGTCGATTTGGACAGGAGACGCTGAGATCGTCGATGCGTTTTATGGATTTTCGGCGGAGATCGGACGTATAGAAAAGGAGATTGAGAAGAGGAACCGTGATCCTAGCCGTAGGAATCGGTGTGGGGCCGGAGTTTTGCCCTACGAGTTGATGGCCCCGAGTTCTGAACCGGGGGTTACGTGTAGAGGCGTACCTAATAGCGTATCAATTTAGGATAATTCGAATTTTTAATACAGGGAACCTAATATAACTATTAGTAAATAATTAATTTTTTGAAGCAAATAAAAATATTTGTAATTTATTCGTTTTTTTTTTTTACTTGGGAAGAAATTGTTGTATCTTCCCAAGGATTCGAGATTAGTTGATTAGTTGATTATCTAGACCATTATGTAATCAACTAGACTCTAGACATTACCAACATAAATAAATAAAAATTCCAGTATCACAATGGCCGAGTGAGAAATCTTTTTATGACTCTGAACATAAACATGAGACAAAAAAAAAAAGTAAAGAGTAAAAGGAACAACACTCTGGCTGATGTGGAGGGTCTGACATAACCGAGGTTTCATCGTTTTACGCTTGGCCGTATCAATGGCGAGCATCATCAGAAGGCCGTTAAACTTGACGGCTGCCGTCCGGTTTCGACTTGCTCCGTTATTTCCGTTCTCCGTAAGTTCTGGTTCTGTTAACTCGGATGCGACTCGTTGCTCTGAGTTAATTCGAGTGCCGAGTTTAGTCGAAGGCTGCGATTACAAGCACTGGCTGGTGCTCATGAAGCCTCCCAAGGGATACCCACCTCGAAACGACATCGTCCGAGGCTTTGTCCAAACCCTAGCCATGGCTCTAGGGAGGTAACTAATTAAGAAATTTTGACTCTTCTCGAAATATTCTTGTATCATCAATAAAGGTTCTGGTTGTGTGGTGCTCTAGTTGATACATTGCAATCGAAAAGCCAAACTCTTTTGATTAAAAAAATCGAAGCTTTGTGGTATATGATTGCTGGTTCCTTGTTTTGTGCAGCGAAGAAGAAGCTAAGAAATCGATATATTCTGTTTCCACAAAGTACTACTATGCATTTGGCTGCAGGGTTCATGAACCTTTGACTTACAAGATAAGATGTATTGACACTGATCCTTTACAATCTCATCTTCTTTCTTTGGATTCCTAGTTTTGTGGCGAATGCTCTAACTGTTGGGCTTACATTTTGACTACAGCTCTGCCTGATGTTAAATGGGTTCTGCCAGATTCATTTATAGTGGATGGTGAAAGTGGATATGGAGGTTTGATTTGCTGCTTAAGTTTTGTTTCTTTTCCCTCAATCAAAAACGTATGCATGTTTTGCTGCATTATTACCCTTTTTCAGAACATGGCATAAATAACATTGCCCGCTTAGTAAGTTCTGATTGACTCTCCACCAAACCCCTATCTTTTGGCTCTGTTTCTGGTTGCTTGTACCAATCTATAGGTTCTCCTAGTGGCTGTTTTTTTTAGAGAAAAAAATCGAATGTTGCACCCATAAATCTCAAGATTTAAAGATTGTGTCACTTATTCTCGTATTATTGGGTTTCTTTGGGGGACAAAACCAGTTGTAGCCTATATGTTTAGTACATGCAGCACTCTTTCTTTCTTAATTTTGCATTGTTAATTATTATTATTATTTTTTGCAGGTGAGCCGTTTGTCAACGGGGAGGTTGTCCCATACGATGAGAAGTACCATGCGGACTGGCTACGAGATCAAACTGATGAGGATGCTAACAACCGAGTAGTCAAAAAGAAGACTAGGAGGAAAAGAAAGAAGAAGTTGAACTAATTTTTGATATTTGGTATTTGGAAGTCTTCTTGCTTCAATGTGACGGTACTCAAGCCTGATGATCCTCTGGAATACGTCTTCTAGTGTTACTACCATGAGCTATTGTAAAGAATCCTAGGTGTAATGGTAGGGGGGATTAATCAAACCCGAGATATTGAGTAGATTCCACATCATTTTGTAGGCTTGTAGCTATTTAACTTAGAAGCTTAATGGAACGTGTCTTCAAGTGAAAATTCCAGAGAGTTATTCTTGCATATATGGAAGCTTCTGTTTCAGTTGATGATAAGTTGAAATTAACTGATGATCTAAGCCAGTGCTAGTACTAGATCTGTAATGTTTTGCTGATCTCATGAAAATCGGATAATCAATGAACGTACCCTTTGACGGTCTGATTACAGTTCTCTGTATTGCTTCAGTCTTTATTAGTGACATATAACCTGTCATGTATCGAAGTCTCCTTAGATATAGACCAGTCCACCAAATGGCTGCTTCTTGTCCATGTTTAGTCATTCAGGACCAATGAGAAAATCAGAGGAGACGAAAGCAACCACAGAATTGTTTTTCTACACGTCTTTGAGTGGGGTTTGGTGAGATTAAGAAGTTTTTCTTCATGACCAAGGTATGTAATCTAATCTGGCTTCATATGATAACTGTTTTGTCTGAACTTGGAACATGCTTGCGTATGTACCCAGATTCTAAAACATTGACTAGGAACAAAAGCTTACACCACTGAAATTCGTTGTTGGTGAACTACAGTCAATTTAGGATTTGATGTTGAGTCTTCGTGGTGAAAAAATCTTAAGTAATACTGTCCCTTTTGAACACGCACACAATTCAGACTTATACATCTGTGGTTACAAAATCAAAAATTGACTGCTGAAATATCTATGTAGCTCACTTTTTAAGCTACGTTTCTATCACAACATCTGCAGAATTTCACAAATCCTATAGTATTTTTACTTATCTAACACAACCTTTTTTTGTATGTCTTCTGTATATTCTATCGTTTCCTAAATTCTATACCTGTATAAAAATTAAATAAACATTTTTTTGTGCGGTTAATTACTCCGCCTGTGTGTATAAACTGGTTCCTAGACTCTTGTACAGAGTAGTGTCCGAATATACGGCGCGAGACCTCATTGCCTTGTGTTTACGTCTCTTCCTTCGACCTGCTCGATGTCGTGGACATACTTTTGCCTCCTTCTCTGTTTCCTCCTTTGTGACTTTGACATCATCCTTACATTTGATGTCATGAACTTCATTTGCACCTGCTACTGGAACGACATACACAAATGGCCCGTTTTGGATGTCTTTGAGGTCTAGAATTGGCTCCAGGGTCTTGACCACGGTGGTCATAGTAGGTCGTGACTTAGGGTTGTGGCTCAGGCACTGGTAAGCCAAAGCAGCTGCTTTTCTGATGCCTTCAAGCGAGTATCTCCCTTCCAGACTCGGGTCTATGATCCTTTCAAGCCTGTTGGGATCCTTTAACATGGGTCTTGCCCATTCCACTAGGGTCCTACCTCTCTGTGACCGATACTTCTCCACTGCCTTTCTAGCTGTTAGCATCTCCAGAAGCACCACGCCAAAACTGAACACGTCGCTCATAGTTGTCAAATTACCTGAAGTGCACCAAGAAACATATAAGCTAAGAATGTAATGGTTGTGGTTTATGACACGTAGCCTTATTGTTATGTTCTTTAACCTGCTGAGATGTATTCTGGAGCGGCATAGCCTTCTGTGCCCATTACACTTTTGGTAAAGTTTGAGTCTTCTGCCTCTGATCCATCTGTGGCTAAGCCAAAATCTGAAAGCTTAGAGCTGTAGTCCTGAAAGTCTCAGATATAAAGATATAAGTTATTTGACATGAAAATAGGTGTATTAAAATGCAAAAAAGGAAGAGAAGCTTAAATTTACCGAGCTCAAGAGGATGTTGGAAGGCTTAAAATCTCTGTAAATGACAGGTTTCTCTTCTTTGTGAAGGAACTCAAGGCCTTTCGCAGCACCAAGCAGAATCTTCACTCTTGTTAACCAAGGTAGGGCTCCACCATACTCTGCATTGCACAAAACAGTATTCATATTGTTTAGTAATCAGCATCTCTCTATTACAATCATTTTTCAATTTTTTGTATGATTTAACTTGACTCACTTTGAAAAAGATGGTCTTCCAGATTGCCTCGTTCCATGTATTCGTAGACTAGAAGCCTGTTATCATCCTCACAGCAGTATCCGATCAAGTTCACAAGATGTGGATGCTTTAACTGACCAAGGATTATAACTTCAGCCTGCATAGTGTCAAATAACGTTTTTAATTTTTTTTCTACGATCCAATTCTCATATGACCTGACTAATTCATCAATATGCAGATGGAGATAGATTATTACCAGCCATTCTCTGTGGCCTTGTCCACCTTCTCGTTTCAAGGCTTTGACAGCAACAGGCTGAGTTTTTAAACCAGTCTTGAGGCTATCATCAACAAACCCTTTGTAGACTTCCCCGAACCCTCCTTCACCAAGGTAATTATGCTTTGAGAAGCCCTGTGTGATCGTTTTGAGCTCTTCGAAGGTGAAGATGTGAATGTCTAAGAGAAAAGAGTTTGAGAAGTCGTTGAGTGAGATGGTTGAGTTGCTGAAATCGGACATGTAGACTCTGCTTGGGACAGAGGTTTGTCTGGAGAGCAGAAGAAGTCTTTCCTTTGATGGATTTGTTGTAGTCTTCTTGTTTGTATTGTTGATGCAGCTTATAGGAAGACATATATTCTTCCAAGAAAATTTCATTGCTTTCATCTGAAAGAATTTATCTTTTTGTGTTTCTTTCAAAAGATTATGTCTCTCTATATTGTAAATGGTTTTCTTTTTATGAATATATATAGGAGATAATGAAACTTCTTTGAAAAGGGCTATTGAGAAATTGGAGAGAGAGAGAGAGAGAGAGAGAGAAGAGAGAGTGGTGAAGACTCAGAAAAGTAAGTCTGTAGTCTTAAAAAGACATCCAAGGAGACATCATCCTCTTTGCAAAATCAACTAAACATAATATATGCAAATGAGTAAGATTTTTCTTAGATCCCTCCTCTTATTCCTTTTTCAATTACAAACTTCAATTTTTTAAAGCAAAACTCTATTTATGAAGTATTATTTCCTAAACTACCAAAACAAAGCTTTATGTGTGTATTATTATTATTCCAATTCTTGCTTTTTTTTTGTCCATTCTTTTTTTTTGGTAGAAAGCCGGGTTAGTGCCCCCGATGATTTATTAAAAATTTGAAAAAGAGTTACATTCTTAATAGTCTAGCACGAGTCACACCATCTGTGTCCTCAGCCATAAGCGAAAAAACAGAATTCGGAATGGAATCAAACAAATGAAAACCCAAATCTAATGAAAACGCATAGTGAGCTAATCCATCTGCTAGATGATTAGCCTCCCTATAAACATGAGAAACTTTGACTATCCAGTCTCTTGATATGAAGCCATAGCACAGCCGTACTAGGAAGGACAGAGGATGCGAATCACTGATCCCTGTCTGAAAAAACCCAACCACCATTTCTGAATCCACCTCCAATTCCACACGAGGTACCTTACGATCCCAGGCTAGACAAAGACCGTAGTACACTCCCCAGAGTTCTGCGAGGGGAGCCGAACAAATCCCGATGTTAAGAGCGAAACCACCGCACCAATTACCATATTCATCCCGCAACACGCCCCCTGCCGCCGCGAGACCCGGTTACCCTTAGCAGCCCCATCTGTGTTAAGTTTAAACCAACCAGGCACCGGACGTGACCAACCGATTTGTCTTTCGACTTGCACTCTACCAGCAGATTGCGCTTTCAATTTAGAATCCGCTAAGACCACTTCATTCGCCATATCTTTCACAAACTTTACTCTGTCTCTGCAACGTCCTACGGCCCCAAAAACATACCCACACCTCCACTTCCAGTTCCACCATAACACCAACGCAAAAAGAGTAGCCCAAGAACCGTCTTGCCCTGATACATCAGCCGCTAAATTCTCGTGCAGCCATTCAAATAGCGGTATTTGGAAAAATTTGTCCTGGCGACTCTGCACAACGACCCTTAACCAAATCCCCTTAGCTGCTGGACAGTCACGAAGCACATGTAAAATCGATTCATCCTCTCCTCGACATAACGAACAGGTCCCATCATCTGATAAATGTCTCCGCTTCCTCTCCAAGTTCGTCATGATGGCTCTGTTCGCTACCAGCCAGAGAAATGTACGAACACGTTCAGGCGCAACCACCTTCCACACACGATCATACAGTCCTTTCATATTTGGCCGTGGAACACCATTCCAAGTTAGACAATTATAGGCCGATTTCACGGAGAAGTTCCCATCCTTAGTCGCGGCCCAGGAGATTCTATCTTTCGCACCTGTAACTTCATCCAACACTACAGAAGCCAACTGAAGACTCACATCCCTGGGAACGTACGGGTCAATCCGCTGGAAAACCCATCCCACACCACTCCTCCAATGATCCCTAACTGTTAAGCTTAAACAATTCTCAGGTATCGCCTGAACTGCAACTTCCGACAAAGGTTCAGTGAGCAGCCATTTGTCTTGCCAGAAGTACACATGACGACCGTCACCAATAACCCAGGCTAATCCAGATAGCACAACCTCCCGAATCCCTCTTATTATACTTCTCCAAGTAGGAGACCATGAACTTTTAACATTCAACCACGAAGTATCAGGGAGAGATTTGACACCAAACTTACTTCGCAAAACAGCCAACCAAAGTCCATTCCTGTCGTTCAACACTCGCCAACCCAGTTTGGCCACTAACGCCATATTCATTTCTCTTGCTCTTTTAATTCCCAGGCCTCCGTTTTCTTTCGGTTGGCAGATTTTATCCCAAGAGAGAAGATGTTGTTTCCTCTGTTCTGTCGTTGTACCCCAGATGAAGGACCTTGAGATTTTATCCAACTGGTCCAAGGTTGACATTGGTAAACAGATAGAGCTCATAGTATGGACTGGGATAGAGGAAAGGACCGACTTGGTGAGCGTTATTCTCCCCGCAAGGCTCAGAAAACGACTCTTCCATCCAGTGAGGCGGGAGGAAACCTTCTCTATCACCTCGCCAAAAGTCTCTTTATTTATTCTCTTCTGTAGTATAGGCATACCTAGATATCTTCCCAAATCCTTTGTTGCTCTGATACCACTTTCACGACTTATCAAGCTCCCCAACTCGCGGCTTACATTGTCAGAGAAGAAAATAATGGACTTTTCTAAGCTCACTTTTTGCCCAGATGCTCCGCAAAACCTTTCTAGAACTCTCCTGATCACACGCACTTGAGCGACAGATGCCTCGGCAAATAGGATAAGGTCATCAGCGAAACAGATGTGAGATAATTTTGGTCCACCCCGCGATATGCTTATGGGTTTCCAATGCTTCTCTGCAACCGATAGATCAATGAGATGACACAATCTCTCTAGACAGAGGACAAACAGGTATGGCGATAAAGGATCTCCCTGCCGCAAACCTCTCTGTGGTCTAAACGTATCAGTCTTTTCCCCATTCCACAAAAGACACATACCTGGATCAACCACACACTGCATAATCCAAACGATCCACGGTTCCGGAAGACTAGCAGCTCTGAGCGTGTCTTCAAGAAAGTCCCACCTTAATCGATCATATGCTTTCTCAAGATCCAACTTAAGCAACATCCAACCTTTCCTGCCTTTTTTCCTGCGCATAGAGTGCACTGCCTCTTGAACGATGACAATGTTGTCAGTGCTCAAACGACCTGGGATGAAGCTCGCTTGGGCAGGTCCGATTAACTTAGGCATAAGTTTCTTCAAGCGCAACACCATGACCTTTGTTATGGCTTTGAACAAAACATTGCACAGACTGATCGGCCGGAACTGCATAATCTTTTCTGGAGCCGCCACCTTCGGTAGCAAAACAATAACCACATCATTGACACCTTCCGGTAGCTCGCTAGTCTCGAAGAACTTCAGAACAAAACGGGTTACAGAATCACCAACCACATCCCAACAATCCTGATAAAAGACTGGTTGATAACCGTCAGGTCCTGGGGCTTTGTATTTACCCATAGCCCGAAACGCAGCTTCCACCTCAGTTGAAGAAAACGCTTTATTCAAATCTCGCAACTCATCGCTTGTAAGTTCCGTAAAACCAACACGAGGTAATCCAGCTGCTTCCGAATCAATATCCATTGTCGAATACAATCTTTGATAATACCTGGTTGCCAAATTCTCCAGGTCCTGCGGGTTATCCACCCATATGCCTTCATCGTTTTTTAACATGTCAATTCGATTTCGCTTTCTCCGAATCACTGTTGCAGTATGATAATACTTCGTGTTTCGATCACCAAGTATGATCCATTTTTCACGGGACTTCTGATACCAAAGAACCTCTTCTTGCTCTAAAACAACATCAAACTCTTTCTGCAATACCGCCTCCTTAACCAGAAGATCATCTGTTGGAGTTCTCTCTAGTTCGTCCTGGATCTCTTTAATCTCAGTGATCAAATTCTCCTTACGCTTGGCAATGTCGCCAAACACCTCTCTGTTCCACTTTTTCAACTTCGTTTGCAAACCCAATAAAGCCGCTGGGGTATTAATTGATCCATCCCACGAGGAACGCAACAGGTCTCTAAAACTTTCATGTTTTAGCCATGCGGCTTCAAACCTGAAAGGTCTACGCTTTGGGTTACCTTTTCTTTTCGGCTCCAGTTGAACATGAATCGGAGTATGATCGGACGATAGGAACGGAAGATGAGTGACAAGAGCTTCTTGCCACCGAAGGCGGAATTGAGCAGAACACAAGACTCTGTCCAAGCGTTTTGCGATAAAGTTCCGCTCCTCCCTGCCTCTTCTCCAAGTAAACCTATTGCCTCGAAATCCCATATCAATAAGAGCTGTGTCACTGATCCACGCACCAAAAGCTAGAGAATCTGGTGAAAGCCTTCCATTCCCACCAGTCCTCTCATCTAACCTCAGGATCGTATTAAAGTCTCCACCCACCATAACCGGTTCATTCAAACTAGTAATGATCCGTTCCAAACTTCCCCACAAGCTGCTTCTCCGACTCACTGTTGGAGCAGCGTAAACGGCGATGACATGAATCACTTCCGCACCTTTTTCAACTTTAGCATGGATATACTGCTCTGTAGATTCCACAATCGTTACACCACCCACCTGAGACCTCCACAGAAACCATATTCCTCCGCTTTGACCCACCGCATCGACGCGGAACGAATTGTCGAAACCGAGTCCCCCGCAAATCCGCGCTGCCGAATCCCCACTTGCGTGAGTTTCAAATAACGCCAGAATATCCGTTTTGAATTTCTTCAGAATATACCGAATTGACCTCCTGAAATTGGGTTTATTTGCCCCCCGGCAATTCCAGAATAAACACTCCATCATAGATAAGATGATTAAACGAAAACGAACCACCGGGGAAAAGCGTTAATCGGTCTGAGACTCCGGTAACCCATCATGCAACGTATCGTGGATTGCCATCTCCACATTCGTACTCGATTCCATACCTTCCATTGACGATCCAGGAAGCTCAAACTCCCGAGGTTCCGTCTGCTGAACAACCACGACGACATTGTCAGCACAACCACCGGATCTCTCTTCAGATTCCGATTCGACCCTTGGTCTCTTTTCTCTGCTCCGGAAGTCCGACATTCCCTTAGACGGACCAAACACTAAACCTCTTGCTGGGCCCAATAATTTCAATTGCTTGGATTTACCCGTTTTTGGGTATGGGCCTTTAACACCTACGGCCTGCTTAGCTAAACTCTTATTTTTGAGTGAGATCTCCCCCTTTCCATTTCCCGCTTCGAAGACTACAAGTTGGCCTTGACCGACACTCTTTCCCTTATTCGACGGGTCCACATTCTCTTTTCCCAAATCAGATACAGTGGAAACATCCTCAATTAACGGGTACTCAATATTCTCCATCAGGTTACCAAATCTGTTTGATATGGTAATATTCCCTGGATCCCTCTGTTTCCGCGAATCACGCCCCTGGCTTCCTCCCAGAATCCTATCACTTTCCTTTCCAGGATTTGTCGGATTCACCGGAGATCTCGGACCTGTCTGAGGCACTGTCGCCATCCGCCTCTGCGATGTTTGCCTCACCGGAATAAAACCTTCCTTATCCGATTCCCCTAGTCTGCCATCCATCGAGGTAGCCTCCGTATCTTTCGGAGTAGCAACCGCAGCCTTCCGAGCAGCCATACCGGTTGGGCAAGCGTGGACCATATGACCAAACAAACCACAGTGGGAACAAATACTTGAGAGTCCCTCATAAGAGACGTAGTATCTATCTCCGTTAATCAATATGGATCCCTTCAGAGGCTTACTGAGATTAATCTCCACGCAGATCCGCGTAAACCTTGCGCGTTCAAACTTGAGTGTTGTTTCATCCACCTTAATTGGATGTCCCAAACCCTTAGCAATTTCCATCAAGATAGTATTATGATACAGATTAACCGGAATATTCGAGAGACGGGCCCAAACCGGAGTTGTCTTGACATCATCCCGTAGAGCATCAAAACCCGGCGACCAGGCTTGAACCATTAAGTAACTACCGAATACCCTCCACGGTCCTCCGGTCAGAGCCGCCAAATATTCATCCTCCTTCTCAAACTTGACCATGTAGAATTGTCTAGGCAGATCCATCACGTGCAAAGCCCCCAAGGGTTTCCACATCTCACGCAGCTTCCGATTCAAAGCGGAAAGCGAGGTATTCATACCCAACACTTTCACAATCATACAATTCTTCCAAAGCCCATTCATGGCCATTCTAATTCAACGTTTTGGTTGGTTATATAATACAATTTGGCATTAATTTCTGATAAAAGATTAGCTTAGATGTGTGTTATTATAAAATGCAAGAGACATTTTCAGAGACGGTTTTGGATGTATTAGAAATTTCTTTGACTATCTCAAGCCATCTCATTCATTTTATGATTATTGGCTACTATCATACACTTGTAAGTTGTTAATGAAGTGGTTATATATGTATCATATATTCATTGTCATCTAGAAGAATGTTGCTTCTGCCAAATAAACTGATGTAGATTCTCTTAATAATAATAGTAAGTTGGATTGTTTTCTGTCTCTTTACATCTTTGAAGTTGGAAATTTGGAATGTGTAGTCCAATACCTTTGGCTTTGGCTTTGGCCACACCATTGACTTGAAACAATGGCATCCTCTGTTTTCTCCGTTAGGCTGAGTTGTTAGAATCAAATAAAATTTGTTTAATACTACTATATTAGAATTCGGTCAATTGTATTTATCCTACTATTGCGATCAATAAAAAAAATTATAACAATTTGTTTATAATAATTTCACCTCTCTTTTATAAATGACGAAATTCATAGAAATCTCTCACCACACCAGATCGTACTGATCTTGCATTTTTGTTTCATTATTTTGGAGATAGATAATTCAAGTAATATTTTTAATAAAAAAAATTATACAAATGTAGAATTCCACTAAATCTGCGCTTGTCGTGTCATACACTCATACTCATACATAAAATATGGTTGCATGCGCAAGAAAATTCTGTTCGAAACTTGTTTTGTAATTTATTTTTGAATCAGATATAAATTGGTTATGTTACTACGTGGTGGCCGTAGCCCGTATGAGATGATGCACGAAATTCTTTTCAATAAATAGTAGCTTAATACGAAGCAGACGGAGATTTGCTTTTCGTTAAGGTCAATTTGCTCATTATCACTGATTTTTTTTTCAACATTTTTAAATTTTATGAGAGCGATAGGGCAACAACTTTATTGCCAAATTTTTTTTGAAAAAAAACGTCTATCATTCTTTTTTGTTTTAGTACATAATCTCTTATATTTCTTATAGCTTATTAAAATATTATCTACTAATAAGAGCTTTTATCTGACTTTAAAGAGGTCTGAACATTTTTTATATATATAAGTTACGTAGCTTTTTATTATCTGTTTTCATGGAAAAAGGACTATATATACATCAATAAAAGGAAAAGCTATATAGTTTGGTAATCGTTAATAGTTTAATGAGGAATTGATAAATCTTTAGTTTCTTAGAGCATGTACATCAGGGGTTCACCCATGGGTTCATCACATGGGGTTCACCAAAAAAATTATTAAAATATTTATGGGATCCATGAAGTGACGAACCTATCTCTAAAAAACTCTAATTTTAGACTTCTTCTCTCCTCGGATTCGCTACGTGGCAACACGCGATTGGTTGAAATTTTTTTCTTTTATTTCTATTTTTTTCGCAACTTTTTTTTTTAAAAAAAAATTTTTTTAGAACTCCAAATGGGATTCACTAATGCACATGCTCAAAGACTCAAAGTTGGCTTAAACAAAGATGTGAACTGTACTAACAGTCTAGTCACACATTTCCCACGTGACGTATTTTTGTTTTTCCTGTCGTCACCACGTGACGTATATATTTTTCATAAGTCCACGAAAAATGTATTATCATTATTTCGTATTATCATTATATGGACTCAGATAGTCAGGTTACAGGTATTTATCAACTGCTTTTAGGGAAGGAGCAAGCGCAAAACTATGTTATATATCACATAATATAAATATATACATGATAATGATATGATTCCAAGATATAATTGAAACTGAACCGAACAGAGCTAACTTGGTTGGTTTAACTAATTTGACCTGGAAATTCAAGTGGCACTAGACTCTATTATTACAGGAGTATATATGGATTTTAATAAGAATAAATAATGTGAATGAGAAATGCATGTAACTAAATCAGACCGGCAAGTAATAATATAAAATAAAAAGACCTAATTATCACATGAATATCTATGGATTTTAATAAGAACAAATTAAAACGTGAATGAGAATCAATGCATCTAATAAAATCAGACTGACAAGTAATATACGAAAGTAAAAAAAAGTTAAAAGAGAAAATGGATGAAAAATCTAGAGTGTGAAACATAACAGAAATTAACAGCGAATGAATGTAAAAAACTTTTGACTTGTATTTTTTTTTTTCTTACCACATCGACGTGAAAGATCAAATGGAGAAAAAATATGTGTATACAAGATCTAAGAAACGAAAAAGAGAGAAATGTAATCATGATTTCAGGTGTTTCAATGTAAGACAATATTTGGATCCCAACTTTTGAGTATATTTTGAAAAAGAGGAACATATTATAAAATTAGGTTTTATATTGTGGCAGCCGCGGAGTGGCATCAACTAGAGGTTGCTTTTGACCTTGGTCCATTTTACATCGATATTTTATAATCACGTGTATTCATTCGTATGTTCTTGTTTAAAATATATAAACACTCTAAACGCAAAGAAATTAAACTCGTCAAGTCCCTTTCTGATTTGAATTCACGCGGCCACAATACTTTTTATACTTCAACATACTACGTCTGTGCATACACACATACAAGTGCCGAAACAAAAGTGCCAAAATAATCTTCCAAGCTTCGCAGAACTTTTCGACGGCACCTTAAAATAAAAGTATACTTTCTAATACTTTCTAATACTTTTTTTTTAGGTTTTGTAGAGTTGGAGATTTAAGTTGACATAAAATTTAGGTTTTAGGACAATAAGATCTAGAGCTTATACTAGATTACTTTCGTTAACTTAAAAAAATAATAATATATATAAAGTGAATTAGGTGAAAAAACAAAGAAAGAATTATAATTAGGTAGATAGTTAAAGATTTTGCAAAAATAGATAGATAGCTAAACATTGTAACTGCTTAACTAAGAAAATAATAAATTGGCCCAGCATCTCATGAAAAGCACAGACCAATGTTTGTGTGTATTACTAGTCGTATTTTTCAATGTTATTGGTTAATATCATAAATGCATGTCTAACACTAGGATTGTAGCATATAAGAAAATTGTTAACCACATAAAGTTTATTATCTTTTAATGCTATTGGCTAACACTATAAATATATGTCTAATATAGTATAATTGACAAGTATAACTAGTTAGCCGAGTAATAATTTTAGTATCTAGAAAATTTTCATGGAGTGTCATCCTCTCAAACTTCCTTCTTCTTCTTTTTATTCTTCTTCACTCGTAACCTCGTTTTCAAATCATCATTTGCCTAATTTACCTTCATTTGCCTAATTTACCTATAACTTTTGTATGTGGGATACAAACACTCATTCTCAGTTACAGAAACAAAAAGAAATCTATTGTTTTTATAAAAGAAAAGTTTAGTCGAAAAAAGCGAGAATATAATTAATTCTAACAACCCATTTTCAAAATCATCTGAGCAGCTAACTGCTAAGTATCTCTCTCCTGATGAGTGTTTCTAGATCTTCGAAACAAACAATAATCAAGAACTGCAACAGTTGGGACAGTGATGGTGCACAAAGAGAAGAAAACTAGACGAAAAAATTGGTTGGTTTCTATATGAGAGCTTGGATGTCAATCTACACGAAAGAGCATGGATCTGTGATGTCAAAGTTGTTCAAAACCTGATGGAAACAAAAGAAAAAGAAAAAAGATTTGAAAAAACGTAAACGTTTTGCATATTTTTGGATCGAACAAGGAGGATAGAAATGAGAGTATACCTGAGGATGCACGATTCCAAACGATGCTCGCTTGCCTTCCTGGTAGAAACTCAGGCTCCTTTTGCAGAACGCAAGAGTAGAAGAGAAAGTTAGGATCTTGAGTTTGATGCACGTCACCTATTTCATAAATCTTGAAAACCAAAAGAAAAGAAATTTTCATCGCAGCAACATACCAAATCTCAAATCTAGCTAACGGTTACCAAATAGGTATGGTTTTACCTTAATAGGTTTAGGATGGTCTTTGTTTGAACCAAATGTCTTCAATGCTCCGGGCATGAGACTCCTCCTCATTGCCTATTATCAGACATAATGAAAAATCTTTCAGCAATTAGCAAAGCATTACCGTTGGAGAAGTATACAAAAAAAAAGACAAACAAAGGAGCGGGAAGAATTATCATCTTTTCTATTTAGCATCTCAAAGTTTTCCTTAGTATCCACGTTACCACCTCGGTGTACACATTCATCGCAATCTAACAAATATGAAATAGGTGATCTTCGTGAGAAAAGAAATGTTAAGGTTACTTCACATGAAACACAGACACAGATCACCGTAAACTGATGCAAAAGTAAAAAGCAGGTGCTAATTAATCACCTCTGTTCTGAGAAGATCAGTGAGCTCATTCAAAGCCAGTGGTTTTATCGAAGATGGCTTCCTTGTCGGGATGTTAATGAAACCATAGGCAATAGCAACATCCTGACAAATAATGAAGCAAAGCAATCAGTTAACGTACAGAGAATCATCACAACAGCACCAACACAAACCTGTGTTTGATAATGAAAACTTACCTCCATAACATCACAAGGGTGCAGAACGTCGCTTCTGCTCGGGGGTACATGTACTTTCACTGCACATTTGTTATCGCTAGATTCTGAAATATCAGCACGCAGCTGCATTCTGGTCAGCAGACTTGTGACCTGAAAGGTACAAAAGCCATTTCAGAGAACAAAATGATTAGCAATCATTGCAGAGTAGAAAGAGGAAAACACACGACAGACACAATTGCGAAACCGGTTAGAGAAAACGCTCGCAGCTTGGTCTCAAGTCTCAACCGTCTTCCTCTCCTTTCATCCGGCGGTCCAGATTCATCATCACCACTTAAATATAAATCACCCCCCGTCACGTTTCTATCATATGTATGGTATTCCAACAGAAAATAGAACCGACAAATATAGTTTCTCCATTAACTAATGCTTACCAGTTAACAACCACTCTCTAGTCCTACTGCTACGCAGTTTAAACTCTTGTTCATGCAGTCATAGACTCATAGTTGTGTACAAACATGTAAGCTTTGAATGAATTAAGTCGGATGTTTCGTCACAAATTAAAAGTTTTTTTTGTTAAACCCACGTCAATGTCACAAGAAAAAAGGAGTTGAAAAACCTATTTAATTTTTTTTTTTTTTGAAATGAAAAACCTATTTAAAATTTAAAAGTCTAAACTTGATAGATTGGTTTCTGCATACAAGATTTTAACCCATTTCAAAATCTTATAAATAAATCAATTTTTTTTCATGGATAATAAACTAAAGCAAGTTAACACGCATTGGCTCTCTTAACTCTCGTTACACATAATATATAAATTTTGCCATTGATATGATAGCTATATGGTTAACACTACTATATCCATGATCAATTGTTTAAAAACATTTGCTGGTTAACACCAAAAAATATATAAACTTTTCATATACATCGATACACACACTATCCGATAACTAATATATCATTATCATATGAATGTAATGTACCCATATCCTTGATGGATATAAAATATACTCAAACTTTTGGTCTGAGTAGTTCCTTATTACAACAAACAAGGTTTTAAACTTTGATAGGTGTGAGGTCTTCATGTCTTCTATAACACAAACAGTACCGGTGCAACGTTTTGAACTATCCTAAGCGAGTTCAAAAATTGTGCATTTTTGTTAAAGATCATAAAATGATAACAATATAGAAAAAAATATGTTATTGATAAGATAATTCAACTCCATAAACTATTTTTAAAAATGTTAATAAAAATAATTTATTATTGAAATATAGTTTTGACAGAGAACAAAGTATTTTATAGATAGTGAGATTGATACAAACATTATAGTCCCCCTTTGTTGTGACTTTCCACTACGCACAGAACCTAGTCGGGCCGATAGGACTTCCTCCACCAAGTAGTTTAGCTAAAAGCCATACATACTTTGCATAGACGACCGCAGTAGGATCTGCATTGAGAAAATTGTAACCTCTCGACCCCAAAGCGTTAAGAGCATCGCAAACGTTATCTGGGATGCCTTCTGTGATCACCATGAAATTTGATGGTTTATGATTTTCCAGTGCCCAGAAATAAATGTCCACTAACATTTTCTTGGTTCTCGCATATTCATCTCCTTCTGTGGGTACCAAAGTGATATTATCAGTGAGGGACAACTTATCAAGGCTCTTATTCTTGTCACGATAAGCTGTGATTGATACATCACCATAACAGCCGAAATTAGCAAGAGCTGACTTAATATTCTGAATAAACGTACGAGGAAACCACCAGGTATTGGGCAGTCCTCAATGTTCCAAAAGAGGAATGTATTAGGCTCATACCGCTCTGAAGAGGATTTCCTCTGAATCTTATTCCCCTCATTGGAGAAATCTTGGAAGATGGGATCCTCTCCACATAATATGGTTTTAGACTGTGGAAGTAGAATATTGTAACCCTTTCGTTCCAAAGCTTGAAGAAGACTTAAGAGCTCCCTTTCTTCTGAGATGTTTTTCGAGATTACCATCAAATTTGCCAAATGAATTTAAAAACATGCTAGACCAGTCCAGTATTATATTAAACCGAAAAACATATATAATTATGAAACTTTTTAAGATCTTTTTATTAAAATAATTTTTCGTTATTTACAGTTTTCAGATCCAAAACAGATATTTTGTTAGATTTTGATGAATTTATCGAAGTTGTATTTTGAAATATACAAGACAAAACTCATGTATTTGCTTTTTGGGAGAGAGAATACATTGAAATCCACTAAAACTGAATTCTAAAATATCAAAAAGAAAATGAATAACACTGGTTTTTAATGTATTTTTAAATACGTCAAACAAATATTTAATCCAATAACACTGGTTCTCAATGAATTTTAATATACTTTTAAAAGAACATGATTCAATAACATTGGATTTAGTTGGGTATTTAAAATACACTCAAATACATTAAAAACTTCTCCCTCACTAATCTCTTTTGTAACAAGTTAGACCAGAAATATTTTTTTATTAGCTTCAACTTTGCAAAACTTCTTTGAGTTGTCGCGACCGAAGCTAAAACACAGAACCCGAATTCTTCTTGGGCTACAATTTTTTAGAAAAAAAAAGATGAGGCGAAATCAGAAAATGATGAATGAAATGAATCAAAAGATTGAGAAGGAGACGAAGTTTTGATTACTGTAGCATTTTCCGAGAGTAGCGAACAAACCGTCTCTGCCAATTCTCACGTAGGCATTTTCGGGAGTGAGCAAAGGCCAGTTCTGATTACTGGACTAGGGTTTCCTAGAGAAGAACATGGATGACGACGACTTTGCCAATCATAGTAATTACAATTCCTTTTTTAACTCGTTTACTTGTTTTTTGGTGTAACAGAGGTTTGACTTAACACATCACATAAGTCTTAAGAACATCTCCATCGGGATAGAAGACAATATCTGACTTATATTTATATATATTAATAAAAAAATAAAAATCTGAAGAGAGAAAGTAGAAATATCTTATTATTTGAGATATTCTTAGAACATGTGAGAACTCTCTTCCTGCCATGTTATCATTGGTGAGATATTTTAGCAGTGTCTCGACCGATGTAGATACTCTAAGACCAACTCCATCAAAGATTTATAAGAGATCTTCTTAAAAGAAAATAGTTTTTTAATAGTAGGTCTCATACATTTATTGATGAACCGTCTCCAAAAGTCTCATGTTTAATAAAACGTCCCTTTGCACTATTCCGATGTGTGTTAACACGTGATTCGTCGGTTTTTTATTTTTTTATTTTCTAAAAACGAAAAAAAAAAATTTTAAGAGTTTTTTGAAAGGTTCATTCTAAGGCCGTCACAATTGCGTAGACCTGCAGTTATTGTTGTCTAGTCGTAGCTTCAGATTTTGCAGAAAATTTTCTCAATCTTATTCCTTCTATCGAATGCAGAGAATGGTGACATAATCAAGATAACAATATTTTCATATTAAATAACTAAAATAAGGAAAATCAGCCAAAACTTTAATGTTTCTCTGTTTGTTCTAAGTGCTTTCATGAACCACGAAACATTCAACGCACAAGTTCCTGACATAATCAAAATTTGGAGATAGGACAAAAAGAGGAGGCTTTATAGACACAATCCCACAACAAAGGGCAAAAAAACAAATTAAACATCAAATCTGCTCTGTAGTGTTGGTTGCACTGGAAGAACTTGCAATGCCTTGGTTCCATTTAACTACTTCCGGGAGAGAACCAATAACATGTTTCTCTGGTAAAGGTACAACTGCAGATTTGAAAAAGAACCAGAGAAACAAACAAAAAAAAAATCAATTTAGGCAGTATGAATCTCTATGAAGGTTTTGATAAGATTGATCTGATGGATGGTGAGAACGAACCTTGTTGCCTCTCAAGTAGACATTGACAATAATATTTACATCTGGGGACACCTGCAGAGAGACTAAACAATAAGACATTGCTGCAATCGTTTAAGGTAGAAAATTATTTCAAACCTTTTAGGGTTCACAGTGGTAGCTCGCAGCAGAATCGACCTGAGAGACCTTTCTATTGAACTATCTCTATTTTGAATGCTATCTGAAAACATGACTCCCGTTTTGTTGAAGCCGGAGATTTTCAATAAGGGACTGGTAGTATGACTTGAGGCCCCGTATATCATTACCCTGAATACCAAACAAGGCAAATAGATAAACTATGTTTAAGCACAGGATAAGAGGATTTTTATCTACTTTGCTCTACTCTTGAGGGTGTACAACTTATCAAACCTGCAACTTTTGGCAATACTGCTCCGCCAAATCTTGTGGGCAATGTGCTGATGGAAAAGCTTTCGACATCAGATGCATGAGAAACTCATTACCGAATTTTTCATACATGACTTTCTGAGCCGTGATTATTTCCCCGAACAAGACGTGCTGTGTTCACAAAACAGAGATGCAAAGGGAAGGAGATCCAGTCAGTTGTGGAGATAATTCTCCGGTTTGTACAACTGCAACTGGTATATAAAACGCCTAAAGGATAAGAGAATTGAAGTTTCTTATACTTACAGTGTTCGCATCATTGAACTCGAAGGATTTATCGAGTACACTGTACAAGCAGCAGTTTGTTGCAAAAACTTCGATCATGAAAGTCTGAAAACCTCGGACCTGAGAGCAAATAATTTAACGATTATGACACTTGTGGTTCTTCCATGAAGAAAAAGAAAGTGAATAAGAATATTTAGCAGGCAGACCTTCTCCTCGCTATATGGCTTGGCACACCAATCCTTAATAAGCCTAATAAATATCTGCACGCATGCCTATTTTTATGGCAAAGATTAAAAGAAGACTGTAATAAGTAAGTGAACCCAAAAAAATCATCAACAGTGTGTGAAAATGTAACCAAAGGTTAAGTGTTACAAACCTTTCGTACGGTAATATCCTTGTGATTACAAGAAGTGGTCAAAAGCAGATGCATCATCGTATCAAAATACGGCTCACTTTTAGGGGTAAGGAATACAGAAGAGAGATCATGTGTGGCTATCACATGAAGAAATGTGTACAGCGTCCTTTGAAGCTCGATCAATTCCCTCATTTCCTACACAGAGAGAAAGATATATGACTGTCGAAATAAAGATGCTAACATCATGCTACGATGTCAACAGTTTTCCAATTTACAATTGCAAGATGGCCTGAAAATCATGCATGGAGATTAATACATTGAGCTAAAAGAAAAAATCAAACAAATACCTCAGTAACAGCCCCAGGGCGTGAGGGGAGCCCATCTCTTGGAATTACACTGAAAATCCTACCAGCAACCACGGGGTATACTTCTTCCAGTATATCACGGAGAGAGCTGTTGAACTTGCAGATAAGCTGATTGAGTAATACCAGGAAACCAACCATTTCCTTTGGCTGCAAAACCATGAATAAGATTATTTTGTTGAATTTTTTTTATCAAATTCATGAGCTCAACCCAACATCATTACACAAAAATTTATTACTCCCAAGGAAGCAAGTGAATCATATGAGTTTCAATTAACTGTTATTTTGAGGGTTTAAAAGCAGTGAAGGATTGAATAGTCATAAGTGAGCTTTAATTTTTTTGTTATACCTCACTGTCAGCGAGTAGTTGTTCCAAAGCCTTGGGAAGATACGGAAACACAGAGGATCCAAGGGTATCCACCATACGGTGTATGAAGGATGTGACCTAAAGAGAAGAGGAACAAGCTCATTACCAAACTGTGAATCAATATTTTAATAGAATATGTAACAGTACAGGTTACAACATGTCTACTTATTAACATACAACTAAACTCATACCTTACTCCGCAAAGGCTCAACCTTCGGAAACTCAATCAAAATCCTTAGAAGCACATCTAGTGTCTACATTACAGAGAAGGTTAACAATTGTTAGAAAGCCAGCAGCTTCAATTAGGGCAGTAAATTATACGAGAATATCATTGTAAGACAGACTGCAAAAATGATGATATATATGATTCATAACCTGCTTAAACATGAGACCAATTCGAGGACGGCTCGCAGTAACAAGGCGTTCACTGAAGCCCTGAATTTCAAACAAAAGTGTAAGGACAACTCCAGAAGAGGGCAAAATTTAAAATACCCAGTAACATATCTCACAAACAGAAAGATATCTCTCTGGAAAAACTAGAATTAAGGAGCACAAACCTTGCTGAGAGCATTAATGGCTACAATAGCAAACTGGATATTTGCAATTTTTACAGGAAAGTCTTCGGAACTTGCGACTTTTGCCTCCACAAGTCCTTTCTCAATCTAGTACAATCACATTGAAAGAATCTAAATACATTTGACCATAAACAATGCCTAATAGTATCATGCAAACAAGAGAATAGTAGGAACCACAACCTGTTGGCAGAGAGGAGTAAGCAGTAAAGACAGATAATCTGACTGCTTTTCAGCTGGGACATCCTCCAACCCTATGATTAAGCCAATGGCCTACAGTAACATTGAGATAGAGAGAGATTTTAGTTCAAACTCAGAAGTACACATCTGAAAACAGTAACTTCAATGGGAAAATCGTAACCTCAAAAATGTGACTGCCATCTTCAGTTCCTGAAAGTTCTCTTGATGCAAAGTTCATGGTCGTCAACTGAGACAACGTATCTTGGAGGTTCTGATTTTTCCCAAAAGATATATTGATAAGACAAAAATTAATCAAAACAAATAAATCAGGCTTAGAGAAATGGGTATAGACAAAAGAAAATCAATTGCATACCTGCAGGATCTTATCAATGAATGGAACAAGCTTTGACTTTAACAATTTCACGACTCTCATGAACAAGTAACAAGCTCTACGGCTCACGTGAACGTTCTGGTGATGCAAACCCCTTTCATCAAGGAAGGCACCAAGAACATTGGGAATGTACTGGGAATTTTCCTGAATAAACTTCATATACCTTGTTATGTTTTCTAAGTACACTAGTGCAACTAGTCTATGAGAATGGCCAGGGAACTTTGTGGTCAAGAGCATCGGAATTAATTCACTCAAACATCCAGATCCTGTTTTCATGGCCTCCTCCGTCATAGACTCTCCAAACGAATACAAAAGGGAAAGCGCAGCTTCTACTTCTTCGACATTACTCTCGGAAGAGGATTCAACAGCATTTGCTAGAGAGTTCCGAATGAAATGCTGAGTAACTTCAGGAGAAACACGCCCCACTGTACGTAATAAGACAAAGAGATCTTTTCTAAACTCGGACATTCTATCTTCCTCTTCCAACCCAATTTTATCCAGCGAATTAAGGTTATTACGATACATAGGATCGTAGCAAATCTGAATTCTAATCACTTCGAGAATCTGAGTAATGTGGAGCAGTTGCTTCTCCTTCAGTGCAGGGAGGCCTTTGAGAGTTGAAACGTACCCCAGGAGAAACTGGACGATACTAAACGTAGAATCCACCTCGCAGTTCCGCATGACATAAAAAACTGATGGCAGAACTTCGTTCAGCAAATCCATGGAGACTGCCTTGGTCTCCTCCGAGTTCAACCGCTTATGGCATTCTAGAACCTCAACAGCATAGCCAGTAACCAAAGCAGATACCTTCGATACAAGCTCTGAATCAACATCTTCTGACACTAAACCAAAAACACGACTTATTTGAAGGGTCTGCAAAAGGGGCAGTTTTGACTGGGGATCCATCCGCTTAGAAACCATGGCTAAGACACACCCAGCTGCTGCACCACGGACTTGATCAGACAATCCCTCAGACAGAATCAATTCAAACAATAGCGGAACAAATGCATCATTTGCAACCAAAGTAATGTCGATCCAAGATACAAATCTTCTCATACAATCTAACACGGTAGCAGAAAGATCAGGATCGGAGTTCTTGTACAAGGAGACAATGTCGTACCAGGCTCTAGCAATCTGAGGGACACACTGTTGCCTCATTGCATCCTTGACTCGAGCAGCGACAGATATCTCTTCTGGTGTCCGAGGGTAATCCAAGCTGATCAGCTCATCATCCAAGGAATTCAAAACCCGACAAAACATGTCGATCACAACAGACCCTTTGCTCAAATGAGCCATAAAATCAACAAACACAGACGACCAGATCAAAGGGTACTCAAAATAGATCAAAGTAACCAAAACCTGAGCAAGCTTGTTTTTAACAAAGGACGGTCCTTCCACAACCCTGACAGCATGCTCATTATCAACAACCTCCAAACACGCCATCGAGAAAACCGACTTCCTCACATAACCGAGCTCATCCAAGCTCATGGATCCGTACTTGACCCTTAAAACATCCTGCAGCGTCTGCAAGCACCAGAACTGGACTTGGACGAGATTACAGAACCAGAGCTTCTCGATACATATGCTGCATATGGATGGGGTTTCTTTGATTTGCTGGCAATAACTAACCGCTTGAGACTGTAACGCCGCATCGACGGCACCAGATTCAAAGCTGATTAGGATTGCCTTTTCAAGGTCGTCCATTGAACAAAACCTAAAACCCAGATTTGGATTCCTGTCCTTTAATTTGCATATAAGTCAACAATGCCTCAAAAATTAGTTTCGTCGTCACCGATTCCGAAGCTAGCTCCGGTTCACCGTTCGGAACGGGGAAACAATCTTTGAGTGATTTTCGCTCGAGGGGCTTACCAGAAGTAAGAATCTTCGCGATTATGCTTAGAACAAGGATCGGGTTTTTTGGGACTGTGAGCTAAGCTAGAGAGAAAGGGAGGAGATTGGAAACCCTAAGGCTGAGTAAAAATAAATTATTTTTGGTGAGTTTTATGGAAGATTTATATCAAGGATTTTTGTGAGACTGGAGAGAACACGGACGGAGCTGCGTAGGGTTTTTATACAGATTTTGTTTATTAGCGTGCAGAAATTTTCCTAAATATTCTCATTACCAACATTTTTGATTTTATATCCAAAATTAAAATTAACCGCGAGCCGGTCTCAAGAAAGCGGCCCATGGGCTTCAAACATATAAGATACACAGATCGATCAAACTAGCACCAGAGCATCAGATTCAGACCGGCCTTTTCTTCTTCTTATCAGATATCACGAGACGTGCGTGTATGTATCCAATTCCAAGGTACTATTAGCGCTGGACATTTTAACCGAAAACCGAAAACCGAACCAAAATAACCGAAAGAGAAATCGAACCAAATTTTATGAAACACCTATTGGATATTGAATTGAGATAACCGAAATAACCGAACCGAAACTGAATAGATAACCGAACGGATAACCGAATATCCGAAGTACGATCCATATACTTAAAAATATTATTTATATTTATATTTAAAATAACTAAATAATTAAAATTAACCAAATATTGGTAAAAAAAACGGATTATCCAAAATTATCCAAATGTTTTTATCCAAAATATCTGAAATTATCCGAATTATCTGATATTATCTGAAGCTATCCGGTTTTTTTATCCAAATAACCTAAAAAATATAAGAAAAAAACCGAAACCGAAAATGTTAAGTTAAACGATGAATATTGCTTAGAAAATGTTAAGAATTTGAAAGATAAACCATATTACATCTGTTAAAGTTAAGCTATAGATTAGTTATTTACAAGTTGTTTAAAGAGTTTTTTTTTGTCAGCTATTTAAAAGAGCTATTAAAACGATCTTTACTCTCCTTATTTGGTACAAGCATTAAAGAGGGATCTAAGGCCACCTCCATCAGCGAACCGAAGGTAAACTCTTAAATTTTGTTTTTTTTTTTTTTCGTTTTTTTAAAAAAACAAAAACAAAATCTGACGAATTAGATTTCGCCACGTGGCGAGACGATGAACAGTACGCCTTAAACAAGAGGTTTTAAGAGGCAGTTGTGTTTTTTTAAGTGGGACCCACTATTAAACAATTATATTTTTTTAAGAGACGACCCCTTGTGAACTCCTGATGGTGCTGCTCTAAGACCATCATTATAGGAGGATCGGGAGAAGTTTCTTATGTTAAAAATGTGATTTAATTAAATGAAAAATAGAAGAAAAGAGAAGAAATGAGAAGAAATGACTCTTATTTTAGAGTTGTAAGAGTTGATTCTTGTTCAGGTGTCTCTTTCTTCTTGGCTTTCATTTCTCTCTCTTCTTCCTTTTCTTTCTTTCTCTCTTCCTTTCATTGCTTCTTCATCTTCCATCGCCTTTATCCCTATAATACATATAAAAACAATAATTCTTAAAAAGTTCTTATGATAATTTAATAAATAAACTAATGTTTAAAAAACTCATTAGAGTTTCTCCATAATGATGATCTAAGTAAATCAACAAAATACATCTAAGAACTTGGAAATTACTCTTGAGGCAAAAGAGAATCAATATTCTAAATCTCATTAAAGTGTAACATTAAAAGATCTGGGAAGCGGCACGAAATCCTATGAAAGTCAGATGCAAGTGCCCAAAAAAGAATGTGTAAGAGTAAGAGAGAGAAACTTCCTCTTCCCTTTCTTTCATGCTACGACAAAACTTCACCGCCACCTGTTTTGTCTTCAAGCTCTTTTCGCATTAATTTTCAATTTCTTCTTCTAATTTTTGTTTTCAATCACTTTTTCCATATGACAAACAAAGGTCTAATTTAACCTCCGTAACTCTAATATTTGTCTTTTAATGATTCTTTTGCATATGGTCTCATCATAGATAGCTAAAATCAACGCTTCTATTAGAATTATATTGAACAAAAAAATACTACGACATAAGACTACGAATCGTATAAACACGCGAAACCCTACATATATTGTGGGACTGTATGAGAGAGAGAAATATATAGGGAGCAAAGAGAGAAAGAGAGAAGATATGAACAAATGGTTGGGGTTTTCTTTGACACCTCATTTGAGAATCTGCGATAGTGATGAAGAAGACGACGAAAAAGAACATAGACACGAAGGAAACTATGTTTTCACTGATCAACAAAAAGCTCTCATGCCTCTCAAATCGGATGGTTCTCTCTTCATCACTGATCCTCTCACACATCATCCTTCTCCTGGTACGTGTGTCTATATATATATTGCTAAGCTTCATACAGTTTTCAACTCACAACTAGTGGATAATGAAAGAACTGGCTCATCATGATGTTTATACTGTATTTTGCATATCTCTAACTTGTTCTGATGTAGGATTCCCAATACATATACATATGTATGCTCAAATATATACTATATATGTCGTTGGCATGCAACTATTGATATTCTTCATTTGTTTCTATATATAGTCTGGCAATATGATATTAACCTTGATCATCATAATCATCAACATTATCATGACAAAGAAGTGCCAAAGCTGGAAGATTTCTTCTCCAACTCCCATCAAACCGAGTGTCCTCCTATAAGCGGCCATAACGAAACCAATGTGAATTGCACCACAACGGTTAACATATTAAGCCCACCCGGTTACCTTCTCCACGAACAAACCATAGCTACACCACAGTACCTGAACCTAAATCCCAACCAAAGCCAGGATTATGGAGGTTCGGTCTCGGTTTTCAAATCTTGGCTAAGGCAAGGAACTCCAACATTTCCAGTCTCGAATACTTATGTTACTGAAGAGGGTAGTACGAGCAATACTAGTAATTTTAGTCGCGAAGAGACTGACTATAACACCACTGGCTCGACGCTATTGTTGGCTATGAGCCATGGCGCTGCTTCTGATCTGATCAACGAATTGAATGTATCTGCACCGGTGGAAGAACCGGCTAAGGTGGACGAGAAGCGAAAGAGTTTGATCAGTAAATCTCAGGTCAAGGAACCAGTCCCGCCGAAGAAGTCGGTCGATAGTTTGGGGCAAAGAACTTCTCAGTATCGTGGAGTTACAAGGTCCGTACGTACGTAATTATATTGTCTATGCCTCAAAACTTTCACGAAATTTTTATTTTTGTTTTGTTAATGAATTCAAACGAAATAAAATTGTCAATGCTACACTATATATGTATATATGTGCCGTTTTGGTAATTTGGTTATATATTTATGTACTAATGTGTCGACATGATATATATGCACGTATGCAGACATCGATGGACAGGAAGATATGAAGCTCACTTATGGGACAATAGCTGTAAGAAAGAAGGACAGACAAGAAAGGGAAGACAAGGTTAGACAACATATATATACATTTAAATGATTGAAGTCCGATTTAGTTGTATAATTACTCGAGAATGTACTAATAATGTTTTTGGTTATGTTCATGTACTTTCGAATTCGCTTCTTGATCAATTACAGTATATCTTGGTAAGTGAAAGCTTTCTTTCAACAACATATCCTGCATGGGATCCTTCGTTGAATTCTTGGTGCCCTATTGAGTTTTCTTTTACTTGATGATATTAAACATGTTTTTAAACTTTATTTGATGATATATAATATTTAAAAAAAAAATACTATAACAGGAGGGTATGATGATGAGGAGAAAGCGGCCAGGGCTTTTGATTTAGCGGCCATAAAGTATTGGGGTCCCACCACTCACTTAAATTTCCCTGTAAGTTTCTGACGTAGAGTGGACCATGCCTCCACTTCTAACTATTTTCTTACTATTACATATACTACGATACAACATAACAATTTTATTATTTATTGGTCGAGATGTGGATCTTGGATGTATTTATTTTACGTAACTTATTGACACTTTGATTCAAAAATATAGAGTTGACTTGTGATATCAGCCTTTGTTGTACGCTCTTAATTCCAGTTGAGTAATTACGAAAAGGAGATCGATGAACTCAAACACATGACTAAGCAAGAATTTGTTGCCATGTTGAGGAGGTAAAATATCAACCTCAGAATCACCATCTTCTCGATGTCTATATATACTGTATATTCATATTTGATATAAACGGAAACATATCTATATACCTATTTTATCAACATTTTGTGTCCAATTTCTCGTATATAGGAATAGCAGTGGATTTTCGAGGGGAGCTTCAGTTTACAGAGGGGTCACAAGGTTTTAATCTGGAAATACTATATATATATATGTATAACATATACACGAATCATGATCATGCATCCTAATCATGCATCCTAATCATGCATGCAGGCATCATCAACATGGAAGATGGCAAGCTAGAATTGGAAGAGTTGCTGGAAACAAAGACTTGTACCTTGGCACATTTAGTATGAACCACTTATATAAATATCTATATATACATGACTAAACAACACTAGATATTTATTCTTAGCCACGCAAAAAAACATTATATTATATATACATATTTTTGAATTAGAAAACAAATATGTTTATTATGATGAAGGCACACAAGAAGAAGCAGCGGAGGCGTACGATATTGCGGCAATAAAATTCAGAGGCGCAAACGCGGTTACCAATTTCGATATAAGCAGATACGATGTGAAGAGAATATGTTCAAACTCTACGATCATCAATGGTGACCAGGCCAAACGTTCTCCCACCAGCTCCGGCGCCGGACAATAACGACAACCGTGAAACTCCTAGGCCTTGCCGGAGAAGGGGACGGTGAGTCCATCTATCCCAATCGACTTTTACTTTATTTGAGGAACCGATGACTGATGTAATATAAACAAGTTCGTTGGGTCTTTCTATTTTTTTTTTTTTTTGTTATATGGTTTAATAAACATAAGAGAAAATTGAGCACGTAGCAAGCTGGTTGTAGCTTACGACACTAGGATTTCGATCTCTACCTTGTTGTCGTATTGAAATGTTGGTTAGATTTCGAGTCGTGTCTTTGGTCTGTCACCAGTTTTGGGCATTGCTTCTTCTACTTTATTTTGCTTTCTTCACGCGCGACTCCTATTATTTCGTTTGCGAGACCTCTCTTGTCATGCCCTTTTAATGGCTTGTACATATCTTATATAGGTTCAAAATAATTATAAACTAAATATAAATAATTTCTTCCTCAAAATTTATTGTTATATATTCGAATTGTAGCTATAGCCGGCTGGATCGAACGATACAATACAACTATTTAAGTATTTTCATTCCAATGGTGCGCATTTATACGTTTTCTTTCTATACTCTGTGTGTGTACACATGTTTTCTAATACATTACATATATACACATAAATTTTGTTACTTGTGATCATAATTGATAACAATTAATTAATTAAGAAATAAAGGAGATCGAAGATGCGTTTTGCCTGAAAAAGGGTATATATCGCATGCCTTTTAGGCTTTTAGCAGCTCTCACAGGTGATGTCAGTGTGTTACTATATATACTAGGTAGTAACCCGCGCCATGCACGGAGTAAAAAGTTTATATAAATATTAATTAAATATAATTTTATAATCATTTATATAGATATATAATGTGATTTCAACATTTTCAAATTTTTTTTAAATTGTATATTAATAAATGCAAAACAATTAAATCATATATAACATTGCTAAAAAATGAGTTATTTGTATATCATTATTGATCAAATAGAAAATTATGGTATATTATTTATATCTGAATTTATTTCTAAATTGATATGAATAGGCATAAATTCAACTAATATATGTTTATTTAATTAAATGTGTGGTTACTTATTCTAATCTATATTATTAATTAAGTTTAGAAACATAATAATTTTTCATTACCATAATTTTATTACTGATTGGTATCAATACAAATCAAATATTTTATGTTGATTTATTTTAGGAAATTTGAATTATGTTTAAATACAATGAAATTTATTATAGCTGTAGTTATATACTATAATAAATATATCTGATAATCATGGTAAGTTGATATAAATTAGTGATTTTTATTTATATATTAAAATTGCTTGTAAGTTGATTTTTAAGAAAAATAATATATACTTTTTATTATATTATAATCTTTCAGAAAAATAATATATAATTTTTATTATATTATAAGATTATAATATAATATTAATAAAGTAAAAGTATTTATAAGTTTTATATTAAATAAAGATTAAAGAATTATAAGTATATATAATATAAGATTATGTAAATAAATTATTATGAAGTGATATAGTTATTATTGTAATTCATAAATATAAGTTAACACGAATAACTATATTGAAATATAATATATATTTTTCAAGTAAAAGTTATTTAATAAACATGATATATATTAATATAAAATTATTTGATTATATTGGTCAAATACATAATTAAAGTTATATATTTTATGAATGAATAAATAACATGTATTTTAATTAGAGTCTATGAGATATATCATAGTTTTGATTATGTAATAGTGATAATTAATATAAGTGATCAAATCATATAATAGCATTATATGTAATTAATATAAGTAAGGATGACACTCTTGTAATAAACACATGAAGTAAATGTTAGTCTTTTAAAAAGGATCCTCAAATGATATATAGAGGATATCGAACTGCTTTGAATGTCTTTTTGATGACTAAGACCATCTCCAATGGTTTACACCATTTTTCACTCCAAAATGGAGTAACTCCATAATGGAGTTGTGTTTTTCTCCAATGGTTTACTCCATTTTTTACTCCAAAAAAGAATATTCTATACATATACTTTTTTTTATTTTGTCTTCAATACCTTTTATTTATAAAATTTACAAATTGATCCTATATTTTTTATAACTTTCATATTTTTATTAAAATTTATTAAATAAAAATATTACATTAAATCATAAAAATAAAAACAAAAATATAGTAAGATGAACAATTTTTTTTACAAAAGCGAAATACTCAACAACAAGATGAACAAGTTCCTTCTCCATCAACTTCGTTTGGACAATAGTTTAATTACCTTGGTGGATCAGGAAGCGATTTACCACATTATTAAACTGCTAATAATTGTTGTGTTAAATTTGATAGTGTTGCTTATTTTTAATTTCAGTATTTGTTATGTATTTTTAAGTGTGCTTTAATTTGCAGTCTTTTAAAATAAAAAATTAGTATTTGATTATTTATAAATAATTTTCATGAACAAAATTTCAAATATAATTTTTCATATAATTTGATATTATGACAAAATAACATTATCAAAAAATGAGATGATATAATTAATATAATAGTTTAAATATTATTTTGTATTATAATAGTTAAAGTGATATATTATAAAAAGTTATTGTTAGACAGAAAGTGATAATTTAAATAAATTAGTATTCAGATTACCTTTTTATAAATAAAAAAGTTCTACTCTAAAATAAAATATCATTGGAGGAGATTTTACTGCAAAATAGAGGAAAATAAAATGGAGTACCATTGGAGATGTACTAAGTCGTATAACTTTCTTAAATTGGCTCCTTACCTCACTGATCTCGGTCAGAGTCCACTTTACGCGTGTCTCTTCAACCCCAGCACATTTCCCTCAATTATTAGAATAATAATTTTATAAAATACTATAAACAACTGCCATTCGAACCTTCAGTGACTAGCAGTCGATATCATTTAAAATTCACTTCGAGAGTGTTTGAAAACAATCGTTTTGCTAGGATCTTATCTTCTGTTATTTAGAAAATTAGTGATACAAACATATATATTTTGATCTGAAAAGATAAAGTTCAGTAGATTCTATACAATCTCATTCTTACAGTGTCAATTACATATTAAATACTAGAATACACTATATATATATATATGTAATTGATAAAAACATAGTGAAAAATGTCAAGAACTCAAACTGCAGAACTTCACCACAATACTTTTGGTGGAAGAACCTAAAACCTCTAGATCTATCGAGACAAACGTGGAGGGTAATCTGCTTCTATAACCTCTAATGGTATCCGATGCAAACCGTTGTCTTTATACCATGGTGAATTTCAATCAACTTTGGTTAAGAGTCCCGAAATCATGTTTCAACGATATATATGTTCGATTTTTGTCTCGATAAGGCAGAGAACTGGATCAAGTAGAGTGTATGTCAAGAAACCTTAGAGTTGTAAAGTGTTTCTTATTGATCTAAGTTCAACGGCATTTGCTTTTATACAATTAGGTTGATGAGTTAACCTAATACAATTGAGTTACTACATATCGAGGCTCTATTAGGGCCCAATACCCCCTCTCAAGGTGGAGTGTGGAGATTACACACACCCAACTTGGACAAGAAAGCTTCAAACTCCTTGCGGCCCAGTGCTTTGGTGAAGATGTAAGCAAGTTGAGTCTTGGTAGAGACATGCTTCGGAGCGATGACACCACGGAGTATTTCGTCGCGAATAAAATGGCAATCGAGACCAACCTGCTTCGTCCGTTTATGACCAACCGGATTCTTCGAAAGATTGATTGCGGAAAGGCTATCAGAGTGAAGCACAATAGGAGCAGTACAATCAATACCAAGACTAGGCAGAAAGTCACGTAACCACAAAATTTCACTCATTGTATCCGCCATTGCCCTGTATTCGGCTTCGGCAGAAGAGCGAGAGACAACATCCTGCTTCTGAGTTTTCCATGAGATGGGAGAGTCGCCAAGCTGAATAAACCAAGCAGTAATGGAGCGTCTAGTAGTGGGACAAGCACCCCAATCAGAATCACACCAGGCAGAGATGGTGAGATCTGAAGTAGCACGAAGAAGGATACCTTGACCCGGACTGTTCTTGAGAAACCGCACTACCCGAAGGGCAGCATCCCAATGTTTTTCTTTTGGAGAAGTCATGAACTGGGAAAGAACATGAATGGCATAACTGAGTTCTGGTCTGGTCGTGCCAAGATAAATAAGGCGGCCCACTAAACGACGATAGCGAGATGGCTCCGACATAAGAGTACCATCATCCGTCAACAGGTTATGATTTTGCTCAAGAGGAAAACTGACCGGTTTGACACCTAGAAGACCGGTTTCCGAAATGATGTCGAGAGCATACTTGCGCTGACAGAGATACATGCCTGTCGGACTACGTGCCACTTCAATGCCCAAAAAATACCGGAGAATGCCTAAATCTTTCATCTTAAAACAAGTGTTCAGATAGAGCTTGAACTTATCAATCGCGGAAGTCGAGTTACCAGTGATAATGAGGTCGTCGACGTAGACAAGGATATGAATGCGAATCTCAGATATGGCGTAGACAAAGAGAGAGTAGTCTTTTTCATTTCGCTGGAAGCTATACTCGACCAAGGCAGTCTCAAGAGTAGCAAACCAACAGCGAGGCGCTTGCTTCAAGCCATACAAAGATTTATGTAATCGACAAACCTTGTTCTTGTCGTTAGTACGAAAACCGGGTGGAAATTGAATAAACACTTCCTCATCTAAATCACCGTGAAGAAACGCATTATGGACGTCCATTTGATACACTTCCCAGTCCATAGATACAACTTGTTGAAGGAAGGACCGAACAGAGATCATTTTGGCTACAGGTGAGAATGTTTCTGTGTAGTCAACACCCTCTGTTTGGTTATTTCCAAGAACCACCAGTCTAGCCTTGTGTCGTTCAAGAGACCCGTCGGAATTGAACTTTTATCGAAAAACCCATTTGCAACCCAAAACTTTCTTCCCGGGAGGCAAATCATCAACTGTCCAAGTACCTAGTTCTTCAAGAGCTACGATTTCATCCTCAACCGCAAACCGCCAGTTTTCATCCTCAAAAGCTTCTTTATAATTTTGTGGTTCAATAGCGGAAGTAATGGCGAGAAGATAAACTTGGTAGGACTCTGAGAACTGAGTACTAGAGAGAAAATTGTCAATCGGATACGGAGTGGGCGAGGGATAAGGTTCATGAAGAAGTGTTTGAACATAATCCGCGAGCTTTGTAGGAGCTCGTTTCTGACGCAGACCACGGCCGAAAACTTCTGGCTCAGGCGTATCAGATGCTGAGTCATCGTCGTTTGGAGGAATCAGCACCGGAGAATCAACTGATGAAGAAAGAGGAGCAGAGTCATGATCATGCTCTGTTTCATCCTCTGTTTGCTGTACTGGTGAGGTCTCAATAGTCGGAACAATTGGAGCATCAGAAGCTGCTATCACAGGCACCGTTGAGATATCCGTTGGAGGGTCATCAGAAAAATCAAGAGGCGTGAGATCTGAAAGCTCTTCATAGGAAACCGAATCGGATTTGGCAGCATAAGAAGAAAATGGGAATTCTGTTTCGACAAATATCACATCACGAGAGACGGATTTGATACCAGTTTCGAGATTATAAACCCACCAGCCCTTTTTACCAAAGGGATAACCGAGAAACACAGACTTGTTTGTTCGGCTCGCAAATTTGTCACCACCATGACGTTGATTATGAACATAGCAAAGACAACCAAAAACTTTGATATGCTTGGTCGGAGGCAACTTGTTGTAAAGCTTTTCATAAGGCGTTTTCCCGGAGAGCACAGTCGTAGGAGTACGATTGATGAGATATCCGGCAGCCAGAATACAATAGCTCCAAAACTCAATAGGAAGAGAGGATTGGAACCGTAAGGCACGAGCAACATTCAAGAGATGACGATGTTTACGTTCAACACGTCCGTTCTGTTGAGGAGTACCAACGCAAGAAGTCTCGTGGATGATTCCTTTCTGAGAAAAATAATCCCGAAGACAGATGAATTCAGAACCATTATCTGATCGAATGGTTTTGATAGTAACCTCCATTTGTCGTTCAACAAGAGCAACAAAGTCTTTCAAGTGCTTTGGAGCAACTTGTTTATCCGGAAGATGGTAAACCCAGACAGCTCGTGAGTAGTCGTCGAGGATAGTGAGAAAGTATTTGGAGCCGCAGATTGCAGTGGTGCGATACGGACCCCATAGATCACAATGGATTAGCTCAAAAACTCTTGTTGTTTTATTATTACTCAACGGAAAAGAATCACGCGAATGTTTTGCTTGAATACAAGTTTCGCAAAGCTTAGAATCAAAAACACCAGAACTTAAAGATAACAAATCCAAAGCCTTTGAGGAGGGATGCCCCATGCGATGATGCCAAAGCTGCGAAGAATCGGAACTCTGAGCTACGGATGCGACGTCCATGCCTCTGAAAAAATAAAGTCCATTCAGTTGTTCACCCGCTCCAATAAGCATTCTTGTGGTGCGATCCTGAACAAGACAGAGCCTATCAGAAATCTGAAAGATACACTGGATGTCAAGAGTCAGATGGGAGACAGAAATCAGATGACAATGCAATCCATCAACAAAGAAGACATTGCGCAAGGTAAGAGAAGATCCCATAAACATTGTCCCTTGTTTATGCGATGTGGTGAAGCGACTATCAGGAAGTTTGATAAGCATCGGTGCCATATCGACAACATCAGTGAGATAATCAAAACTGCCTGTCATATGGTGAGTAGCTCCAGTATCTATAATCCAAGAATCAAAAGGATACTTACCGGTGTGTTTGGCCGACGCATCAGAAGAACGATCGTTGAGCATATGGACGAGAGTGTGCCATTGTTGATCACTCAAACCGGTAAAACCAATGCGATCAGCAGAGGTGATAGCAGAATTGACAGAAGCGTAAGGACCCACAGCGGAAGATAAACCAGCCATATGATGAGCAGAAGCAGAGACAATTGACATTGATTTTCCTTTAGAGGCAGAGGAAGGAATCGACGAAGATGATCCCGACGAATTTCGAGTGCGTTCTCCCCACCACGGGGGATACCCGATATTCTTGAAACAGTTCTCGGCAAGATGACCATTCTTGCCACAAAGCGTGCATTTAAGCGAGCTTTTATCAACAACCGGAGATGATCGATGTTGAGTTTGAACAGCAAAGCTAACTCCGCTTGTTCGTTCATCATTATATCTGGCGAGGGATTTAGATTCCTCGTCTTGAATGAGTATGTTATACGCCTCGTCCAAAGAGGGCAATGGAGTTCGAGAAAGAAGCGAGGATTTTACCGTTCCATACAGAGAATCGTCAATACCCATAAGAAACTGATGAAGTTTGTCTTCCTCGCGCTCCTTTGCAATCTCTTAAAGTGTTTTAGCTTGCTGGTAATCTGCCAAGCTTGTCCACAGTTTAGTAAGTTTGCCGTAATAGGACTCCATTGACGTTCCTTGCTGTCGACAGTTAGCGAGCTCTGTTTTGAGTCGTTGAACACGCTGACCGTTTTTCATAGCGAAACGCCTTTGTAGTTGCGTCCATAGGCTAGAGGCATCGTCGCTGAACGAGAGAGTCGATCGTAAGGTTTCATCAATAGTAACTTTGATCCATGAGGTTATGAGAGCATTGTTTGCACACCAATCTTCGTAATCCTCTGAATCTTCAGTTGGTTTGGCAATAGAACCATCCGCAAAGCCAAACTTTTTCCGAGCTTGTAGGGCTAAGCGAATGTTTGCAGACCACTCATCGTAATTAGGACCTTTCAACGCCGGACGAGAGATGGTGTTACCAGGGTTATCGTTGGCGGTGAGATCATACGGAGAGATGGTTCGGCGAGTAACTTCGATTTTGGTGGCAGACTTTTTAGAACTACCGGATTCATCGTCAGATGTCATTAAGAAAAACCTTCGATAGAATAATCAGCCGGCTTAGGTCAATAGAAGGGAAGTAGAAGAGTTTCAGAGTTGGATCGAATAACAGAAAACCTATTTTGAGAGTTAGGTTTAATGCTCTGATACCATGTCAAGAAACCTTAGAGTTGTAAAGTGTTTCTTATTGATCTTAGTTCAACGGCATTTGCCTTTATACAATTAGGTTGATGAGTTAACCTAATACAATTGAGTTACTACATATCGAGGCCCTATTAGGGCCCAATAGTGTAGAGCCACAAAGTGAACTATTCGAAATCACCTCAATTTTGCACATAGAAGATTGAAGCTTTCTTCTTCAATGTGAACGTGTGAGAAAGTTAAAAAAAAAATGTCACTAATCGTTTCTCAAACTACCTCAATTCTTGTTTACATGACGTATATACAGTTTGATGGGCCTGATTATAAAATAATATTAATAAAGAAGATCCAAACGGGCCGAACTAAAACGTGGGTTGGACCCACGGATCTGTTAAGATATCGAAAAACTAGAATCAGTCGTCACGTTCCCGAATTAAAAATCATTAAGAGATTTACGTCAACGTTCTTCTTCAGATTTGCTTTCTCTCTCACTCAAATCGGATTCCTTCTGATCAATCTCTCTCCTTTTTTTGTCTCTTCAGATTAGTCTCTCCGTTAGCTACTGCTACTGATTTCGCAGATACGTCTGATCGAATCAAAAGCTATGAAGTTCAGAGCGAGAACCCTAATTTCACAATTCTGAGATTTTGACAAGCAAATCTCCGAGATTCCTGTTTCCTCCTCAAATCTCATTATGCTTCCTCTGTGATTTCTCACATTTTTTGCGTTTTTCTATCCATGGGACCGCCATTACCGAGTCTGTTTCTTTTGTGCTTCGTCTTCTTCGTCTCTGCTTCTATCTTAGTTGACTCACAATCACAAGACTCATCCATTTCCCCTCCACCACCGCCGCCGCCGCCGCCTCCTCAATTATTCACTCCACCGCCGCAACGGTTCCCGCCTCCTCCCATGAGGGTCGAGAGTAACAAGGCGATTCACGAGAAGCACCACCGGAAAAGAAAATGGAGACACAGAAGGAACAAAAATCACCGACGGCCTCGGAAGCAGAAGCTGAACACGGGGAAGACGGTGGGGTTCTTCTTCGCCGGCGTAGCGGCAGCTTTGCAAGTAGTTGTTGCTGCTTTCTTGCTTCTCAAAAGACGACAGCTTCTGCTTAAGATCAATGATAATCGACACTGAGTCTATACAAAAGAGAGAGAGAGATTCGAAGCTCTTTTAAGCCATCATCTACTTCGGATCTGGATTTTGTTCACAAATCTCATCCACATTTTGAAAGAGCCTTTTGCAGTTGGAGTTAAGTCATCTCAATTTTTGGTCCTCTTTTATCTGTAAATATTTAGTCTTTGACTGCTATGGAATTACACACGTCGGAATTGTTGTTTTAGATCTGAGTTATCCTAATATTCTGATGAAATTTCAGTTTGCTGCTTCAAATCTTCAAATGAAAAAAAAAACTGAATCTTGCGGTTGATTTGTCAATAATGTTAATGAAAGTTCATACATTCTCAAGTTCGATGTGTCAGCAAAACAAGAAAGAATTATCATCGTGTTCTTGATTCCCGGTGATAGATCTAAGTTAGTAAGAGACTGAAGGAGGATTGTACGCATCATGTCTCCTAACTTTTGTATGGTCCTTTAGGATTAAAGTCATACATATCATGTAGAATAATTGCAGTGGACCGTTCTAAACTTATGGATTTGGGACCACTGAAACCCATGTGAGAGCCTGGTCCTAAAAGTTAGCATATCTTTGTTTTTTTCTTCTTCTGCTAAGTTTCACCGTTGGAAGGTTTCACACAGAGTCAATATGTTTTAGTTTTAGCAAGTGATGTAAACGGTGTGACCAACTCAGGTTCTTAATTGAAAAAAACTCACATACAATGTAATAATGTTGACAGGTTTTGAAGAATTACAAGGAACACAAAACAGAGAAGACAAGAATCCAACAAAGAGAAAAGAAAAACAGGCGTTGTTGTTTTAGTCAAGGAGGAGTTACCAAGTCTTTTTTTAGCCAGTTCCTCCAAGAACACCCTTAAGCTTCTTGACTGTAGCAGGGTCAAGGAAAGTAGTACCGGTGACGAGTTCGGTTGGAAGATTGTTAGCGAAAAGCGCGAAATCAAGAATCTGCAGTCCAGGATTAGCGCTGTTGAAAGTGACGAAGGCTGCAGCAGTGGATTTTCCCGCATTGATCTGGAAATGAAGCAAGCCCTGCGGGAACACCATGACCTGTCCGGGTTTAAGCGTCTGCACGTAGACGGTATTCGCAGAGGAGGAGACAAATCCAGCGGTAATGGAACCGTCAAGGACAAATAGAACCTCAGAGGCACCAGGGTGAGTGTGCATTGGGATCACACCTTTAGGAGCTAGGTCTAGTCTAGCTGTAGAGAGGCCTAGACCGTTCAGACCCGGGAATTGGCCAACGAAACCAGGCGTTACAGCAGCGCTGATGATGTTTGTAGTGTTTCCAGGAGTGCCTAAGCCGAAGACAAAGTCCGTGGCTTTGACATGAATGGGACGAATGCAAGGGTAACCCGCAGGGGTTTCAGCGCGTTTCAGGTTCGCGACACAGAAGTCTTGAACAGAAGCATTGGATAGAGCAAAAAGTAGAGATACGAGGAGGATAATGCGCAACATTTTGATTGATTGGTTTAAGAACTAACTCTCTGTTTTGTGTTGCTCTATTCTTCTCTCTTCTCTTCAGTGTTTATATAGAGAGGTTGGTTGAAAAACTGTGTGGTGAACGTTCGAAAGACGGAGATAAGTTTTTGGAAAACATTATGGACGTCCGAAGGCAAGGACCACTCTTAGATACAAACAAAATGACTCTTTTCTTTGCCTGCCTGTTCCGCATCATTGGATCGCTGGTGATCTTAATGAGGATGTAGGCACTGATATTTATTGGCTGCGAAGATTTCGGGCTCTCGTTAAAGGAGAAGCCGTTGGGTTCGGACCGCGGCGTAGAGGATTTCGAGAAGAACAGAAAACAGACAAAAGAGTGAGCGATTGATGACTTGTGGCTTAAGTAAGTAGAAGAGAGCTAATCACGCAATAAGACACTCGTTTACGTTGGTAGTTGGAGTTATGAGTCAAGGGCCAAAATTTTGTCACAAGTTGGGTTAAGTTGACGTAGAAAATACGAGGGAGAAGATGTGGATACGTGTGTGTTGTAATGTAGTGTGGACCAGAGGCACATGTGACGAAACCATAAGAAGACATTATTTGACAGCCAGAAGATGCGCAAGGAAGATTCTTATAAAGATCCCTTCTATTTTTGTGATATGTAAACTTGCAAATGTGTGGAGTAAAACTAAACGTCCAACAATGAAATCTTTCTATGTTAAACTTAAAAGCATTGTGAATGATACATTGACAATTATGGGCTGAAAAATTGACACTAAACCCCACTATATATCATCGAATAGGCTTCGGCCCATCAGTGAAGTTTTCGCGGGAAAGATTATAAAGATAAGGAATGTTTATTAGTGGGGAGGAGAAATTGGATTGTTTTTTTTTTTTCCTCTTCTGTTTCTTTAGATCTCTTACTTAAACTGCGCACAGGGTGGTAATGTCAGGTTAGGAGGTGGGCAGAGATTAACATGCATCTCGCCACACGTTACGTCAATATAGCAAACAAAACCAGCAACGATTAGATTACTCATAATTTTTTAGACCGGACTAAACCGGGTTAGACCGAAAAAGATTTTTAAAAGGCCCTGCTTTTCTAATTTTAACCATAACGAACTATCTCTTAGAGACAGACACACATGCAAACACCACTCGACGCCAATTCGCCACCATAATTTCCAGAAGATCTCCCCCACTCCAATGGCGTCCATGAAATTCTCCGTTCACATCCTCCGTCGCTACATCTCCATCGCGATATCTCTCTTGCAAAGCCTCATTTTGTGCATATTCGATAATTTCGATTACCCGATCCTAATCAAGCTCGCCGATGCGTTCTTATCTTTATATTTCATAATTTTCTGCCATCTCCGCCCAATAACCGTCGATCTGGACGACGGTGAATCCACCGTACATTTCTGGATCTCCGGCCACCGAAGAATCAGCCGTCCAAACCTCGTCATGCTACACGGTTACGGAGGAAATTCGAAATGGCAGTTTATTCATCAGGTCTCAGATCTCTCGAGATCGTTCAACCTCTTCATTCCCGATCTCGTCTTCTTCGGGAAATCTTACTCGAGAAACGCCGACCGGAGCGTCGAGTTTCAGGCGAGGAGCGTCGTCGGTGGTTTGAAGAGGCTGGGTTGCGAGGGCGGGTTATCGGTTTACTCGATCAGTTACGGAGGATTCGTGGCGTACCGGATGGCGAAGATGTGGCCGGAGATGATCGAGAAACTGGTGATCGTGAGCAGTGGAGTGGGATTCACGCAACAGCAGAAGATGACGGAGATGAAGAAACACGGCGGAAATATATCGGAGATTCTTGTTCCGAGGGATCCGCGCGATCTCCGGATGTTAGTTAGGGTTTCCATGAATACCGGTATCGCGTTCCTTGACTGGATTCCAGATTTCATCCTCTCCCAGTTCATCGCTGTATGTTTCTGTTTTTTCGTTTTTTGGGTTAAATTACTGATTCTGCCCCCATAATTATTTCGAAATTAACCCATACGTTAGGAAAATTGCAGAATAAGCCCTTTAAAGTTTCAAAATTGCAGGTGATGTATGAGACAAATCGGCAGGAACTTGTTGAGCTAGCCAAGAATTTGCTGGAAAGAGAAGAGGAGCCAGAGTTCTATGCAATATCACAGGTCACTAATAGTCTCATTGATCAGTTATATTTTTATCCGTAAAAACATTTTTAACTGAATAACTAGATAAAAATGAATGATTTTATTTGGTGTTAATATTCAGAAAACGTTAATCGTTTGGGGTGATAAGGATGAGGTATTTCCCCTGGAGCACGGACGTCGTCTACAAAGGTAAATGATACTAATAATTACAACAGAATTATTACGTAATAGAAATATGATATATCTTCTTTTTGAGTAAATGATCATATTTTTGGCAGGCATTTGCCAAACTCGAGTTTAGAGATATTGAAGGATATTGGACACGGTGTGAACATTGAAGCACCAACTACTCTTAACAACTTGATTATCTCGTTTGTTCTAGGGGTTTCCTGACTTCTAGTTCCGTGAATTTGTTAAACACAGTAAATTTATAAATGAATATATATCATTTATATGTTCCGATAAACTGTTGGAAAGGAAACTATTTTAGAGGTGATGGAAAAAGTGTTTAAGAAAATTTGGGAGAGAAAAAAATGTTTTAGGAAGTGAAAGCAAGACTTAGTAGAAGGCTTTATATTTCTTGATTTTAACTTAGTTACAAATGAAAGGGAATGAAGGTATTTATAGCCTCCAAAGTACAAAATATCTTGATTATTTTAATTCTAAATCTAGATTATTCTATTATACTATCTAGAATTTTATATTGCAAAATACATAGATATTTATCTTCTAAACTAATCTAGAACATTTTAAGGAGGTGGAGTGATTAGATATTTTAAGAGAGCTTCTAGAAATTGGATCAAATTGTTTTGGGTTTGGCCCATGATTTAATCCAAAATCAAGTTTAGTTTTCAACACCCCCTCTTAAACTTGATTTTGCTACCCCGAGCAAACTCCTCATCTTGATAAAGTCTTCGCGCTTCAGTGGCTTGGTGAAGATATCGGCTACTTGATCGTTATTAGCTACTCTGTGGGCTGTTGAATCTATGAGCAGTTTAGGTAAAGATCGAATCATCTTTGAATCTTCTCTCTATCATACTAGAGAGGCTATGATGAATCCGGTACATTACGATCGTCTAAGCCAGATTATATCTTGTATATCGGCTTGTCTTGCTAAAATTCCAATTTGGTCTCTTGAGCATATCTCTAGTACTGCTAATAGGGCGGCTGATATGATTGCCCTAAGTGTAACTAGGGATCACAGGCACCAGTCGTATGTGGCAAGAAAGGGTCCATCTTGGTTACAGAACATTATCGAGCAGGAGGCTGCTTAATGAGGTTGAAGAAATAACAAAGAGCCGGGTCTTCTTGTTTATCTGGTCCCTTTCTGGTGCTTTGTTTCTATACTGCTTGTCTGGTTCGATCGTTACTTGGTCGATGTCTAAGTAGTTTTTTCGTTGGCTTGTACTATTTTCTTGTTATTCTGAACCCTTTTCAATGGAATTATCAGAGTTATAAAAAAAAAAGATCGTTTGTCTTCACATACTCCAATTGCACTTCCAACTTAGTAACACACTCTCTAATGTAATGATAGCGAGTGTCAATGTGCTTACTTCGATCATGGAAGACAGGATTCTTTGCCAATGCTATTGCTGACTTGTTGTCCACAAAGATTTTTGTTGGCTCTTCTTGTGGCAAGCTCAACTCTTTCACCAGATTCCTTAACCAGATAGCATGACACACACATGAAGTAGCCGCTACATACTCCGCTTCACAAGTAGAAAGGGTGACAATTGGCTGCTTCTTTGACATCCATGTGAAAGCGGTTTCTCCAATGAAAAACACAAATCCACTTGTGCTTTTCCGGTCATCTACGTCTCCTCCCCAATCGCTATCGCTATATCCAACAAGCTTGTAATCATCAGAAACAGAGTAATACAAGCCAAAGTTTATGGTACCTTTGATATAGCGAAGGATCCTCTTGGCTGCCTTGAAGTGAGTTGTTGTTGGATGCTCCATGTATCGGCTCACAACTCCAACTGCATATAGGATGTCTGGTCTTGTGCAGGTCAGATAACGTAGGCTTCCAACCAAGCTCTTAAAGAGTGTTGGATCCACACTCTCTCCTTCTTCTTGCTTTGACAGCTTGGCTCCACATTCCATTGGCGTGCAAACTGGATTTGAATCATCCATCTTAAACTTCTTAAGCACCTATTTAGCATATCCTTCTTGAGTAATGAAGATTCCATTTTCTTCTTGCCTCACTTCAATTCCAAGGTAGTAGGACATCAATCCAATATCAGTCATCTCGAACTCCTTCGTCATCTCCATCTTGAAATCTTCAAACATATTTGGATTGTTGCCTGTAAATATCAAGTCATCTACATACAAGCATGCAATCAGTATATAATTTTCTTGTGTTTTGATATAGAGTGCATGCTCATATGGACACTTGATGAAGTTTTTCTCCTTGAAGTACTTATCAATCCGAGTGTTCCATGCTTTTGGTGCTTGTTTTAGCCCATAAAGCGCCTTCTTCAACCTTAAGACTTTGTCTTCTTCTCCCTTGACTATGTAGCCTTGTGGTTGTTCAATGTAAACTTCCTCTTCAAGTTCTCCATTCAAGAAAGCTGATTTGACATCCATTTGATGTATCCTCCAACTCTTTTGGGCTGCCAATGAAATTATTAGTCTAACAGTTTCTAAACGAGCAACGAGAGCAAATACCTCGTCATAGTCGATTCTGGCTCTTTGACTATATCCTTTTGCCACCAATCTTGCCTTGTATCTTTCAACTTCTCCTTTAGAGTTCTTCTTTGCTTTGTACACCCACTTTACACCAATTGCTTTATGCCCATTTGGAAGTGAAGCTAACTCCCATGTCTCATTCTTCTGTATCGCCTTGATTTCTTCATCCATTGCATCTTTCCATGTCTTCTTTTCCATAGCTTCTTGGAAATTCATGGGCTCGCAATCCGCAAATAGACAAAATAAAGTGAGATTATCTTGATTTTCAGTTACCTCATAAATCTCTTGAAGACTTCTAAAACGTGGAGTCCTTTCACTTGAGCTTTCGATCTCCTTGAGAACTTGGTGTTGGTGAAGTTGGTGGGGTAGCTGCTGGATCCTCTCTTGGTTGCTCATCTTCTTCAATATGTGGAAAGAAGTTGTAGTCCCCATCAATTGATCTCCAATCCCATTCTCCTTCTTCATCAAAGATGACATTCCGACTGATGATTGTCTTCTTTGTTTCGGGATTGTAGAGCTTGTAGCCTTTGGAGTTAGCGTCATACCCAATGAAGATGTACTTCTCACTTTTATCATCTAGCTTGCTCCGCTTCTCTTCTGGAACATGAGCATGAGCAAGACTTCCAAATACTCTTAGATGTGAGACCCCAGGCTTCCTTCCACTCCTTGCTTCTTGTGGTGTCTTTCCCAAAACGCTTCTTGTTGGAGATCGGTTAGATAGATAAACAGCGCACGCAACTGCTTCTGCCCAAAACTCCTTTGGTAGCTTCTTACTTTTGAGCATGCTTCTTGCCATCTCAAGGATTGTCCTATTCTTCCTTTCTGCTACTCCATTTTGTTGAGGGGATCCAGGCACCGTCAATTGTCTTCTAATGCCATTATCTTCACAATACTTCAGGAACTCTTTGGACATGAACTCTCCTCCACGATCAGATCTCATGGCTTTGATCATAAGGCCACTTTCCTTCTCAACATGGGCTTTGAACTTTTTGAAGTTTTCAAATACTTCTGATTTTTCTTTCAAAAAGTAAACCCATGTTTTTCTTGAGAAATCATCAATAAAGAGAAGGAAATAGTTACTCTTACCGAGTGAACTTGGTTTGATCGGGCCACATACATCTGTATGTATGAGTTCCAATGGCTTCTGTGCTCTTTTCTCTGACTCCTTTGGAAAGCTCATTTTGAATTGCTTTCCAAGTAAACATCCTTCACAAACTTGATTTGGATGATTGATGCAAGGCAATCCTCTCACCATTTCCTTCTTGGAAAGTTGCTCTAGGCCTCCAAAATTGAGATGTCTGAATCGGAGATGCCAAAGCCAAGACTCCTCCTTGTAGCACATCTTGAGGCATTGTGCGATGTCATTTTGAATGTTTAGGACAAACATTCGATTCCTTGTCATCGGCACCTTGGTGATGAGATTGTCTTCATGATCTCTTATAGAAAGGTTGTTATCCTTTAAACGAATATCATAACCTTTCTCTAAGAGTTGTCCTAGGCTCAAGATGTTGGTCTTCATGTTTGGAATATAGTAAACATTTGAAATGAATTGATGATCTCCATTCTTCAATCGAATGAGAATATTTCCTTTACCTTTCACCTCCATCTTCGATTCATCTCCTAAAGCCACATTTCCTTTCACCGATTCATTAAGCTCCACAAACATGCTTCTTTTCCCGCACATGTGATTGCTTGCACCACTATCGAGGTACCATTTGTGAATCTCCTCTGGTTCTTCTTTCTTGTAAGCCATCAATAACATATCATCTTCTTTGCTCCTTTCTTCAACATAGTTGGACTTCTCTTCAACTCTGTTCTTGTTCGGAGCTTTGCATTCGGAAGCATAATGTCCAAACTTTCCACAGTTGTAACATTTAACACTTGACTTATCGTACCTTGTTTTTGGGCTTCCTCTTCCACGGCCTCTTGATGAGCTTTCTCCTCTTTGGTTTGTATGGTCTTCATTGGATCTCCAACCACGTCCATGTACATAACCACGACCTCTTCCTCGGGTTTGACCACCACCACGTCTTTGATAACTTCGGCCAGTTTCTTCTTTAGTATCAATCAGCATCTTGAGTACTTGCTCTGCGATGTCTTCCTTTTTCTTCTTCTTTTCTTCATATGCTTGCAGTGATCCAAGAAGTTGCTCCATCGTCATAGTCTCCAAGTCTTTTGTCTCTTCAATCACCGTGACAATATGCTCAAATTTTGAATCCAACGATCTAAGAACTTTCTCCCTTATTCTCACCTCATCTAACTTCTCACCGTTTCTTTTTAGGTTATTAGTAACCGTTAAGACTCTTGAGAAGTAATCAGAGATGAGTTCACCTTCCTTCATATGCAAGGCTTCAAATTCTCCTTTTAAAGTTTGAAGACGTACCTTCTTAACTTGTTCAGCTCCTTTGTAAGAAGTTTGAAGCTTCTCCCATGCTTCTTTGGCCGACTTTGCTCCTGCGACCTTCTCGAATGTGTCTTCATCTAATCCTTGATAGATTAGACAGAGAGCCTTCTTGTCTCTCTTCCTTGAGTCTCTCAAACCATCCCTTTGAGTTTGAGATAACCCACCATCATTCTCCGGTTCAATGAAGCCTTTCTCGACTATCTCCCACACATCATGTGCTCCTAGGATAGCCATCATCCTTAAACTCCAATTGTCATAGTTGCTCTTTGTGAGCATTGGGACTTGGAAGGGAACACCATTGTTTGACATCTTTAAGAGAAATAACTAGCTCTGATACCACTTTGTTGGAAAGGAAACTATTTTAGAGGTGATGGAGAAAGTGTTTAAGAAAATTTGGGAGAGAAAAAAATGTTTTAGGAAGTGAAAGGAAGACTTAGTAGAAGGCTTTATATTTCTTGATTTTAACTTAGTTACAAATGAAAGGGAATGGAGGTATTTATAGCCTCCAAAGTACAAAATATCTTGATTATTTTAATTCTAAATCTAGATTATTCTATTATACTATCTAGAATTTTATATTGCAAAATACATAGATATTTATCTTCTAAACTAATCTAGAACATTTTAATGAGGTGGAGTGATTAGATATTTTAAGAGAGCTTCTAGAAATTGGATCAAATTGTTTTGGGTTTGGCCCATAGTTATCTTATGTATTTCAAGTGGCGCGAAAAAACCGCTCAAACTAGTGTATACACCCAACAAACTGCATAATGACAAATTCACAGTGCATGGGTTCGGGATAGAAAACTTGTATCCCAAGCAACATTTCTGTGAAACGAAAAATGATAGACATATTTCGACCATACTAGAATTCAAAGTACAACCTTTTTTTGTGTGTGTGTGTGTTCGAATGTAAAATTGCTATGACGGTTACTCAAGCTGGGTTAAGTTGACGTAGAAAAGACGAGGAGAAAATGTGAATACGTATGTGTTGTTATGTAATGGTTTTACGTATGATATAATTTTCTCTTTTGGGTATTTTCTCTTTTGGCGATCCTTAAGGCGATTTAGGTTTTCTTTCCTACACGCCGCCGATGGCTGACATCACGCCGGTCGCCGAGAAATCCCTCCCACCCCTTTTTCTTCTTCTCTCTTTTTTCCTGCTATTTCGACCCTTACTCGGCGATGGCTTCAGATCCCAAATCTCTCATGTTTAAGCAAACTCCAGATCCCCCCCGCTCAACCTCCAATCACCATCGGCGAATCTTACTCTGAAGTCCTCAAGTCCTCGATCCCGGCGGAAATACCTTTCGCTTCAGCCCCCTCGTTTGCAGAGCGTTTCAAGTCGTCGCTCAGGAATCTTAAGAAAATCTCCTCGCCGGTCTTCCTCGAAGATGGCACCCATGTGGTTCAGGCACCAAGTTCGGTTCTCCTACAGGCATCGACCTTGTGGAAAGACCACATAATTGCTCATTTTCATGGCAAAATACCTCCTCCGGGTAGGATCTATGCAGACCTCAACCCAGTGTGGGGGAAATTCGGGAACATTGCCATTCGCACTCTGCCAGACACATCATGTCTCTTTCATATTTCGGCAGCTCATACTCGTGAATGGGTCTTGCAAGTGGGCTATTGGCAAGCTGCACATTGCGCTTTCTCCGGCTACGCGTGGACTCCCGGAGACAATTTTGCTCCGACGGACTTACAAACAGCTCCAACGTGGGCGGTTCTTCGTAATGTTCCGCCACAACTTTACTCCCTTGACGGTATAAGCGTGGTGGCAAGTGCCATCGGGGAACCTCTGCACACGGAAAAATCAAGGCTCGACCCATATCATCTCGGTGAAGTAAAGGTCAAGGTTGAAATAAGTCTCGACACTGCTCCACCAAATATAGTCGAAGTTCATGATACGGTTGGAAACTCGGTTCGTATCAATATTCAGTACCCTAGCTTTCCTCCAAAATGCAACAATTGTGGAAAATTCGGGCACTTCCTAAATCGTTGCCTGCTCCCACTTCGGAAACAAATCCCTCTCTTGTACGGTCCGGTCAAGGAACCTTCTATTGCCAAGGCCACAACTGTGGCTCCTTTGGTTGTTGCTGAAGAAAAGGTCCCACAAAAAGAACCACCCCAATCGGACGTGAAAGAGAGCACAGGGGAGTCCAACTCGGATACTAACTCCCAGTCTTCAACACTTTCAAAAAGGAGGAGACGGTCCCGGTCACGGAGGAGAAGTTTGAGTGCTCCTATTATCATCACCCAAAAAGACGAACACTCCTCTTCACATCCCCCACCGAAGGAGACCACCTCTGGGGACTCTCTCGCTTTGCTGAATACGGGGGCTCCAGCAGAAATTGTTGATTCCAAGAACAAGGGAAAGAAGAAAGACCCAAAAGCGGAACTAGATACACAGGTATCGAAAAAGGAAAAGGATGAACAGCTTTGGATTGTAAAACAACCAAAGAAAAAACGCCAAATCCAAGGAGGAGTAGGAACCTCAACGAAGTATATGCCGGCTATTGGTAACTCTAAGAAAACCTCTCATCTTACCCAGGGCTCCTCCTTGGGTAAGAAGTTTTAACCTCTCTTGAAACTCTGCTTCCCCTTCAATGCCTGTAATTATGAAGATTTTTAGTTGGAACATAAGGGGACTTAATAGTGACACTCGGCAAGATGTGGTTCGTCGTTGGATTAGGAGCAGTAGGCCTGTTATCGGGGCTTTTCTGGAGACTAGGGTTAGGATTGATAATGCAGCCTCGGTGTTGCAGGGAATTGTTCCGGGTTGGAGAGTAGAGAACAATTATTTTGGCTCAGAGGGTGGTAGGATTTGGTTGGTGTGGGATCCAAATCTATCTGTTGTCGTGTACAAAAAGACAGAGCAGCTCATATTATGCGGCGCCTATGACATTAGCTCGAAAATTCAGTGCTCGGTGGGATTTGTGTATGCTCACAACTTGGAGCTACAAAGAAGGGAACTGTGGAGAGACTTGATTGATCTATCTAGGATGCCGATTGTCCAGTCTTCTCCGATGTTGGTAATGGGGGATTTCAACCAAATTCTTCTAGCGGCTGAGCATCACTCAGTCATCCAGTATGATCTTCCGCTTAGAGGTATGTCCGATTTCCAAGAGTGCTTACTAGAGAGTGGATTAAGTGATATCGAAAGCAGGGGAGTCTACTTTACTTGGACAAATAATAGACAAGAGGATCCCATACTCAGGAAACTTGACAGAGTTTTGGGAAACGAGAAATGGAGGGAGACTTATCCGGATGTGCACACAGTTTTTGAGCCGCCAGGAGATTCAGACCATGCTCCTTGTCTGCTCAGCATCGGAGATGAAACTCAGCAAAGAAAAGTGAGTTTCATGTATTTCTCTTATCTATCAACTCACCCAAAGTTCATAGAAACTTTAAAAGAAGCTTGGGATAAGGACATTATGGTGGGTTCTCGGTTGTTCTCTCTTGGTCAGCGACTCAAATCGGCAAAAGTGGCGTGTAGAGCCTTAAACAAAGAAGGTTTCGGGAACATACAGAATCGTGCAGCTGATGCTATGTCTAAACTTCAGGAGGTTCAGTCAGCACTACTGGTCTCGCCGACAGATGCTCTCTTTAGACAGGAGTTCGTCGCTCGGCGAAATTGGAAGTTTTTTGACAAGGCTCAAGCTATTTTCTTCAAAAGAAAATCCCGTATCAGGTGGCTTTCTGAAGGAGACTCCAACACAAATTTCTATCACAAAGCAGTCATTGCACACCAGGCAAGGAACGCCATCAAATATCTACTAAACTCAGAGGGGATGCGTGTGGAAGAGAAGGATAAAATACAAGAAAATGCGGTTTCATATTTTGTAAACCTTCTTGGAACTCATAATTTTAATATTGGCTCCCCAACAGTGCGACAGCTGCAAACTTCGGTGACTTTTCGATGTCCACGGAATCTGGAACAACAACTAACTCGAATCCCCTCTGATCAAGAAATTAAAGCTGTCCTTTTTACTATGCCAAAGAACAAAGCGCCGGGACCGGATGGATTCACAGCTGAATTCTTTTGGGAAGCCTGGGAAGTTGTAGGTTCAGATACAGTGCAAGCAATAAAAGATTTCTTTCTCTCCAGTCGTATGCTGCGCAGATTCAATGCTACCACAATATCATTACTCCCGAAAATCCCAGGTGCGGATGAGATGAAACTCTTTCGGCCAATCTCTCTCTGCACAACGGTTTATAAAGTGATTGAAAGGATCATTAAGAAACGCCTACAACTAGTGATTGGCGACGCAGTTCAATCGAACCAAGTTGGTTTCGTCCAAGGGAGGCTGCTGTGTGAGAATGTTTTGCTAGCTTCAGAGTTGGTTAACGAATTTGATAAGCCTGGACGAACCTCGAGGGGATGCTTAAAAATTGATTTGTCCAAGGCCTTTGATAACATTAGTTGGAATTGCCTTCTGCGGTTGTTGGAAGCAATTGACATTCCCTTTGTGCTCAGAGAATGGATCAGGGAATGTGTGACTACTACTTCTTATAGTGTGATGATAAATGGTGAACTGACAGGTCATTTTCAAGGAAAAAAAGGAATCAGGCAAGGTGACCCAATCTCCTCTCTTTTGTTTGTTCTTGTTATGGATATTCTTGCAAAGCTTCTAGATAAAGGAGCGGCTTCAGGAGAGTTTCGGATTCACCCAGGATGTGAAGCCCCTCTCGTTACACACTTAAGCTTTGCTGATGACGTACTGATCTTCTTCGATGGCTCGGAGGGGTCTCTTCAGGGCATCTTAAACATATTGGATGAGTTCAGGAGAATCTCGGAACTGCATATCAGTTCAGAAAAATCGGAAGTTATGATTGATGGTGGTTCAACGGAAAGATGTGCAGAACTAGCGGATCGGTTTGGACTCACATGTGGTGCCTTACCAGTGCGTTATTGGGAGTGCCTCTATCAGCCAAGAAAATGAGAAAGACGGATTTCCAGCCTCTAATGGATAAAATGGCAGGACGTTTCAACTCCTGGACTGTTCTTCATTTATCCTTTGCAGAAAGGCTAGAACTCCTACAATCAGTGATCTACTCTACGATAACCTTCTGGGCTTCTATCTTCATTCTCCCTAATGAATGCATCAAAGAAATAGAGAAGATGTGTAATGGTTTTCTGTGGAGAGGTGCCCCAAATTCAGCAAGAGGAGCAAAAATAAGTTGGGATTCAGTCTGCACACCAAAAAAAGCAGGGGGTTTGGGTTTCGTAGATTATCAGATTGGAACAAAGTCCTTGGTCTAAAGATGATATGGTTGATTTTTAGCTCTGCTGGCTCGCTGTGGGTTTCTTGGATAAGGCGTAATCTAATTGGGACTTCGAATTTTTGGAACCTACCGACTGCGTCTCAGGGAAGTTGGTTGTGGAAAAGTATCTGTAAGCTGAGGCCTTTAGCAAGACCTATGATAGTGTGTGAGCTTGGTAACGGTACTACTGCTAGCTTCTGGCAGGACAACTGGACCGGCTTGGGTCCGTTAATCGATCTGACGGGGGAGCGAGGGCCTTCAGTTTCAGGTCTACCAGCGACGTCTGTGGTGTTCGATGGGTTGTCTGGTGGAAATTGGTGGATTGCCACTAGTATGAGTAGAAACCCGATCATAACCCTCATAAAACAATGCCTCCCTAACCCAGGGAATATTTTATCTTCCACCTCAGATGATACTTACCTTTGGAAACCGGACAACAACCCTCCGAGGAACAACTTCTCTTCCTCACGCACTTGGAATGCCTTGCATCCCATCTCCACACTCGTCCCGTGGCACACCCAGGTTTGGTTCCATGGCAGAGTTCCAAAACACGCATTTCTCACCTGGATAACAGTCCGCAACAGGCTACCTACACGAGATCGGCTTAGAGGATGGGGACTCTCTGTTCCCCCGACATGCCTACTTTGCAATACTGGGGAGGAATCGAGGCAACATCTTTTTTTTGACTGCTGCTATAGCAAAGAAGTTTGGTCTTACCTCTGCTACAGAGCTCATACTTCACCACCACGTGATTTTGAAGCTGCTGTTTTGTGGCTAAAAAACCACACCCAGGATACTAACCTTCTCTTCATTTTCAAGCTCTTGTTCCAGGCCACTCTTTATGTTGTTTGGAAGGAACGGAACTCTCGATTGCACACAAGCACAGCTCGCAACCCTGCAACACTCATTGACGATATCAAGCAAAACACCAAACTAAGACTGGTTCCTCTAGCTCGTACTCAAAGAATTACACCAACATCACCTTCGTACTTGGAAACATGGTTCTCATTTTTCTAATTATTTCTCTTATCCGCAGGTTTTATTTATCTTTCTAGAGTGATTCATGTTCGAACTCTTTCTCCCTTTTTGGGTATTTTGTTTCAAATTAATAAAATATATTAAAAAAAATGGTTTTACGTATGCGTTGTTAAGCGTCCAAGAATAAGCGGGGTTATTGGTTTTATGTATTTGAATGAATTTATAAATCTGAACAAAATTCAATGTTATTGATTCTATGATTTTAAAATCCATACTAAATTCAAATGTAATTGGTTCTAGTATTTATAAATTTTAATTCAAATCTGGTGTTATTCAATATTTATTAGTGGATTTGAATTTATAATGAATTTGAGTGGATTATGGATTTCTTTGTTAAAAATACAAATGCTAAAATCCGAAGAAAAACCCTCGAATTTGTAGATACTTATAAAAATCTACATATTAGATTTGAAAATCAATATATTTTGCTTAGTGGGTGTTATTAATTTATGTATTTTAATGGATTTATAAATCTGATCAAAATCCAGTGTTATTGGTTCATAATTTTAAAATCTAAACTCAAGTGTTATTGGTTCCATGATTTAATCCTAATTCAAATAAGATTTATTCAATCATTCGGATTCATTATGGATTTGATTTTATAATAAATTTGGGTGGATTTTAGTGGATTTCTTTGTTAAAAATACAAATGCTAAAATCCGAAGAAAAACCCTCGAATTTGTAGATACTTATAAAAATCTACATATTAGATTTGAAAATCAATATATTTTGCTTAGTGGGTGTTATTAATTTATGTATTTTAATGGATTTATAAATCTGATCAAAATCCAGTGTTATTGGTTTCATAATTTTAAAATCTAAACTCAAGTGTTATTGGTTCCATGATTTAATCCTAATTCAAATAAGATTTATTCAATCATTCGGATTCATTAATGGATTTGATTTTATAATAAATTTGGGTGGATTTTAGTGGATTTCTTTGTTAAAAATACAAAGACAAAAATCGGAAGGAAAACCTTCGGATTTGTAAATACTTATTAAAATTCATAAACAGATCTAGAAATCAGTATATTTTGCTTAGATTTATAAATCCTATACAGATTTCTAACTCAGTTAAAATACATAAACGAATAATACTCTACAAACTTAATTTTTAATTAACCAATAGAGAGACGTCCAAATATTGTGCAGTTATGAAAGAGTGTAACTGTGAACTTGCTGTAATTGTGGAGATGTTGGTTGGATTAATGTCTTACGGTGAGATTCGGGCCAATTCTGTAAAAAAATAAGTTTATTTTTTCAATTGTTAATAATAATTAAAAGAAATTAACAATTACCTGAACTCTTTAGGAATCTAAAATACTCCGCTATGAAATATTTTGCTATATGCTGCTAGGCTTGATCGGTTAGGGAAAAAATGCATATAGAAAAGTTAATCTTGAACAATAATTGCTAATATAAAACTACTACAAAGATTAATTCAATCAATTTATGAAAATATGAAAAGCTTACTATATTGGATAGGGTCCTGATAATAGGCAGCATCTGCATGGCCCATAACTATAACAAATAAAGTATAAATCAAGCATTAAAAATTTTGAAAATAAAAATTAAGTAAAAAAAACGCGTACTAGATGAATTTGGACTAAAAAAGTAGGCGGCCAAATTTTTATCAAATCATCATGTTTGACAGCTTCTGTAAAACATGAAACTTAAAAGTTAATTACAATAACTCTTCAAGTATTCAAATATTAAGTAAATACAATTTTAATTATTAAATTACCAGATCTTCTATCAACGTTGGATATGTCCAAAAACTTAATTAACTCATCGGGCTTTTAAGATATCACATTGTTTTTTCGTCAAACACCGTTTTAGATTACCAACACAGATAATATTCATTATCTATAGGTTTTCTTTATAATTTATACTTTTAAGTTGATTTTTAAATTTTTTATTTAGAAATATGTAATATAAAACATATAAAATCTAAATATATAATAAATCATTGTATTATTTTTGTACGCTTAGGTTCCGATTAGTTGTTTTAGACGCTATGCCTCTATCAAACGGCTAGTGCCAATAACACTCTAATATCTATACAGATTTCTAAATCAATGAAAATACATAAACCAATAACACCCTAATATCTTCCTATGTGACAATTGCTGAAAATACGACACCAACCCTCAAATAGCTAATATAATAGGGGCCGTTCTGCCCATAAGTGAAGTTTTGGCGGGAGAGGTTTTAAAGAAAAAGGAAGGTTCATTAGAATTTGATTATTTTGGGATGCATTTGTTCTTGGAATCCTCAATATTTGTCTAAATTTTCGATGTTAAAATTGAATTGATATTCCAATGACTTACATTTGAGCCAAGAAAAACCGCATTGTCTTTTTTTTTTTGTATAATTTAATGAGCTTTGAATCTCTCTTTGTGTGCAGTTACAACTTACAAGGTTTTATATTGATTAGGTGTCTATTATCATTGATCTTAAAGAGAAATTCTCTTCTTTTGAGAAGCAAGAAAACATCAATAACCACTTGCAAAGCTGCCGCTACACCAGCGAAGAAAACACTCACCCATCTTCATTGTATTCAGCTTTTGCTTCTGAGGCCATGGGTGATTTTGGTTCTTTCTCTATCTCCATTTTTGTTATGGATGTTCGAATTTCTTTCCGACCAGATGGAGTAGATAACACAATACCACGCAATAAGGACCAATTTCATTTTGGGTTTGGATCTTTGAAGATAATGTAATTGGCTGAGAGTAGCTAGCTTTCCTATTTGGCACTGCATAATGAATTAATTTGTGTGATGCAAGTCTTTCTAAGAATAAAAGTAGAATACCAGAAGTCAATAATCCATATGATTAACAGTTTTCAGCAGCAGGGCCTACTCGAAAATGAGAGAGATTTCACACTCCATGTATTGATCGATCTTTCCTTTAACATGTTGTAGAAGTAGAGATTAATTGTGATTACATATTTGTGCATAATGGAACTCGGAGGTACCTGATGGGTAAGGTGTCAACAGGACACACCTGTTGAGTTGCTGATTATTTCAGATTTTTATTTGTGACAGGGCAGAGGAGAAGAAAGATGTCCTTTCTACACCCACTACAAAACCATAATGTAATTCAAAGTTTTTCATCAATAACCAAATCATGTTAAAAGCTTTTCATTTGGAAGTATTTTAATGGAATTTTCACACTAAAAAAGTTAATAAAAAGAAGAGAAAAAATGGTAAAAGTATCTCATATGAGAAACTTTGAGATATCCATTTTACACATCATCGTAGGTCTGATTGACTTCATTCTTAAATTAAATTTTGATTATGTAATAGTATTATATTAAAAATACTAATATTATATAGATGAAATACTTAAGAAAGTTCTTTATAAAACAAAAATACTTAAGAAAGTATCTAACCCAATGAAAATGTTCTTATATGGTTTTTTATTTATTTCATATAGCGACTATTTTGTTAGTAGAATACATACAAGTTTTTCGTTAGTCATACAAATACTCGTGAAAAGAAATAATCCGAGCAAAAAACAGAACTAACCAAGACTTTCAAGTGGATAAATGCTAATTTTTGACTCACTACACCAATAAGTATAAAGAATTTGCTATTTGTAATATCTCTAGATTGTAATCAATGTAGTAATTATCATTTTTCATGTGTAGGATAGACCACTTGAGCATCAAACGCAAGTTAGATATATAGTTACCGTGATGCGCCCCATTTTTTATTCACCCAGAGGACGACCTTTTATCCTCCGTTCGCAGACTATTTTGTCCAAAAATTAATATTTCTAAATTATGCAAAACTGCATATATAAAATGTTCTCGACAAAAGCATCACGTAAAGTTGGTAAGTTACTTATTTAATTATATATAATATAATATAATGATTTATGATGCATACCTGCTAATTAAAAATATTTTCAAATCATCTAATATTAAGCTATTCAGAATCATCAAAATTGTATAAGATTACATATAATACCTGAAATATTTGAATCCAATATTCTAGAATTATAGTGAGTTTGAACTTTGAATAATAATTTTAAATATAAAATTTATCCATAGGCTACTAATTTTTCAAATTGATTAAAGTACATTTCATATAGAGAAGTACTTTAATTTATTAAAATTATTACATTTACGACGGCTACCACATTATTACCGGATTCTTTACCTGAAATAAACAGGTTCAATAAAGACAAAAACAATAAAACAAAACTTACGGGTCGGGTCACAATTATCCGCATCATATGTCTGGCACTGGCACACACCTTTAACCTCCATAATAACTCCACGGAATTGAGATGCAGAGTAAGTACAGCACAAAAAGATCTTATTTTTTTCTTGAAAAAGGGTTAAACCAAAAAAAAAAAAAAGATAAGAACATTTATATAAATATATATATTCCTCTCAAATCTCTCTGTCTCAGACTGTTTGTCTAGAGACGACAAGTAGATTCCTTTTTCTTTGCTTTCCCAGCGTCCAATAATTGTCTTATAATTTCTCGAGAAATAAGATTCTTGTTTACTTCCCGAGAAAATATTTATCTCGATTTCATCTCTGCTATTATCTGTTCCCGGAGCTTTGTTCTTTTCTGCTTTTGAAGGTAAGCAAACCGGATTTGGAGGAGATAACAAAAAAAACCTTATTTTTCCTACTTGTATATAATCAAGCTTTTGATTTTTGATTTTTTTGCTTTGCTTTGCTTTAGGGACTCGTAGATATGAATCTTTTGGTTTCTGGGTCTTAAATTATAGACGTTACATATTGCTATGAATCTTATGGAATCGGTTTCTACTTTTTGATGAGATTATATATCTCCCTGTCTCTAGGCTACTTACAGAACAGCTATCACTTGTTCTCTTTTTATCCATATGTAGATAGATCTCTTTTCACAAAACATTGATTGGCATCTTGTCCGAAATTGAGAGGGTTCTGTGATCGATTGATATTATCACTGAAAAAAGAAAGAATTTTTATCTTTGCTTTGTGTTACTGGAAAAGTTGGAATCTTATGTGAGATCAAGAGCTTATAGACAAGGTCAACGGCAGGAGAAGAATAAACACTGTTGTTAAATGTGAGTTTCTCTTACCCTTTAAATGCTATGCCTTGTCTTTAGATTTTTAATAAACGTTGTAACTGTTAATCTCAGGAACAAGATCAATCAAGATTTGAGCTTGGTGGAATCAAGAATGGAAGGAGATGTGTTTTCTGGCTTTGGAGAGAGATACCAGATGGATGGCAAAGTGTTGCAGAATTTCCAGAAGAGCTTTGTTCAGGTTCAGGAGATTTTGGAACAAAACCGGCTTTTGATCAATGCGATCAATCAGAACCACGAGTCCAAACAAGCAGATCACTTGGGTCGAAATGTTGGTTTGATAAGAGAGCTCAATAACAATATCAGAACTGTGGCAAGTCTTTATGGTGATCTCTCTCATTCTTTCGCCAGATCGATAGATGCTTCATCAGAAGGAGAATCCACTGGGACCTTGAAATCTGATGGGAAGGCCAACAACCAAAAGAGATTTAGATCCGGTTAATGTTCCAAAAAAAAAGAGATCAATCTTTGTTTCTGTAGATTCAGTGCTAATTTGAGTGTGGATTTAAGGAATGACTTGTTGTTGTTGTTGAACAAAAAGACATTAATATTTGTGTATTGCTTGAGGGTCTTCAACAACGTTTGCTTCTGTAAGTTCTGTTGAAATGAGTTCATGTCTTTGATTCTGAGAATAAAAGGACGTTCCTCTTTATTTGCATTTTAGATCTCTGAAACTCAAGTTCTGCCACCAACTTGCATTTATTACGACAAGTTAATCAGACCTTTGGGACTATTATGTAGAGCCTGTGATATCTTTGGGAGTGAATTACAAGTAAAGGCACTTTAGAAATGTTCTATAATTGACTTGTAAACCTTTTTTTTTTGGGAGATGTTAAAAAATTAGAAATGTTCATATGAACCTTGGTTTTAGCTAAAATAAAGTATGAAACTAAATCAAGATAAGAAAAAGGAAAAAGCATTGAAGTGTACTATATAATCTGATCTAACAAAAGAAGGCCATAAAAGAGAATAAAAGATGATGATCCCTGCAGCCTTTGTGCTTGCATGATCCTTAAAGTCAAAAAGACAACAGAGACTTGTAGTTTTAACTTTAGTTAGGTATATTATTCCTCCACTTTTTTTTTCTCTTTTTCGTTCTCCATTTTTACACAAGTTTCCAAGTTGTTTTAACACACAAATTTTCTTTTTTCCTTCCTTTTTTTATATATATTTTGGCTTTTGGACAAGAGAATCCAGCCAACCTTTTGGTGCACTACTTCACTTCATGTATTGCACCTTGTTTTGTAATATTCAAATTTCTTGGCTCACAGCATCTAATTTCTATTAACAACTTTCCGATAAACTTTCTAAATTACAAAAGCGAAGGGATGCAAATAGTAGAGTCCCCATACTTTGCTAAGATCTCATGCTTGCTATAATACGCATGGTACTTTCTTCTTACAGAAAACAAAACAAATACTTTGATTTAGTACAATAGGAGAGAAAAAAAACTGTATTGAGACCCATATCAAATATGCAGGATTCAGGAAGAATGATGTTTTAGATGTAGACAATGATGATCTCTAATGTTCTGTTCTGTTCTGTTCATCTCAAGTTCAAAGCTTTACTTCGTTTCACTCTGTCTCTGCATCACTTTCATCAACTGTCTTTCCCAGTCAGAAACAGCCTCTTCTCCATTTGAAACCTGACAGAATCAAAAGCATCATCAGTAATAATCTTCTTTGTATTGGAAGCAGCATCAATAAAACTTGTTTACTGGTTTCTCCTTCTTTCCCTACTCCCTAAAAATGCAAAGAATGTTATCTACCTCGAATATCAATCCTGATGGTGGGATCACGCTTAGAGCTTCGATACATATACGAGCAGCGTCTTCCTTGCTTATGCTTCCTTTGGCTGCAGCACCCTGTTTTCATCCATAAGAATGTTGTTGAAACCAAACGATGAAGTTCAACATGTGTTTCGTCTTAGCAATTATAAGATGATTTTACCGCGCTAAAGTTGAAGCCTTGATTCCCTCCAGGACTGTTCTCCAGCTTGCCTGTCCTTATGATCGTATAAGGGACATTCGAGGACATAACGGCGTTTTCATCTCCCTCGGCCAGTTTTTTCGCTTTGTTATTCATCATAGCTTGAATTCCACCGCTGCTTTCATAAACAGACAACTGCAGCTTCATTAAACCATGATCTCGCATACACAAAACATGCCAAAAGACAGTTTCAACTTCCAAATTTGCTAGAGAGAGCCAATAAACTGTCTACTAACTGGAACCAAGTCAAATTCATGCAGATGCATCCTTACCTGAGACAAGAGAACTGCGTGTTTTACACCTTTTAAACTCTTGACATTCGATAAGAAACCTTCCTGCCAAGGAAAGAATGAAATGGTGTTGATGTTATAGATCAATGTAGAACTTGATCAAGAAATGATGAAGGGTTTGGTTAAAACATACGGTTGGAGATATGATTGCACCAACGCCTTTAAAAGCTTTCCTTAAGAAACGCTCGTCGCTTGCATTTCCAGACGTCAACTTCACATTTCAATTTAAGATTTTCCTCTGAATGTTTGCCAAAAAGTGAAGAGTAATAAACAGAATGAACAAGGAGTGTATCTTCAGTCAACCAACCTCAACATAAGCACCAAAAGCTTCCAAAGCCTTTCTTTTGTCCTTCACAAGTGCTTTAACCCGAGTCCCTTTCACAATCAGTTGCAGTATAATCATCTACATCAGCTAAAAATTAACACTTCTCAGTTTCATTTTTCCACTTTCAACTTGTTGCATCCACTGTATGATGATTCTGCAAAAGCCTGTAAACACACACACCTGACCCAAATCACTGTCTCCATCCGTCACAAAGACAGCGTCTTTTTCTCCATCACGATCATCTTCTTCTTCTTCCTCTGCTTCATAGGTTCCGAATGAGATAGACAAAATACAGAGAGGAGAAATGTAATATAAGTCCTGAGATTAAAGTTCCACTCTTTTAGGTAATTCATTGCATTTTTTTTTTTATCATACCTTCAGTTTCATCGTCGTCTCCACTTGAAGATCCATCCTTTGGCAAAAGCTCAGGCGCCCCATACCATTTCCTAAGCTTAGGACCGCCTTAAAACATCAAAACAAACAGAGCAAACTGATAAAAATTCAAATTTTCGTGAAAACTAAACAAAAAGCACAGAAATTGAAAATACCTTCGATGTAATCGAGGATCTGATCCACAAAGCTGATCTTCTTCTTAGCCAAACAACGAACAAGACAACGTTTTCCAGATGTAACCACAATTCGAAATTTAGCTTCTGAGACCTGGTTCGAAGAAGAGAATAGTAACGAAGGCCCTTGACTGAGGAGAGATGAAGGAAGAGAAGTACCCGCCATGTCTGCCACTGCAAAGATAAGGTTTCGTCCTTTACTACTGTAATCTCCCCCAACTGTTCAAATGTAAACCTCTAGAAGAGGAAGAGGGTTCGCTAAATCCGGATAATTTACAAAAGTAATTTTCTTATTTATTTATTAGTTGGTGGCTAATTATCCGCCGTTGGATCGGATAAGATCATCGACATTCATTCTCTCTGCCAGGTGTCCGAAGTCCATACCTTTCATTTTGCAAGTTGCAACCTTATCTCAAACGTTATTCTGGTGTTATATGTGGTTTTGATAAAGTTTGAGAGACTCTCTTCATCGATTTCGCAGTTGATAATTATTTTCCTTGTTTGGTACTAGTTTTCTTCTCTTTTCAGTGATCTCTTACTATGAGTCTCTTTGTTGGTATTATGATGTGGCTTTGTTTCTTAGTTGATATATATTGCACAAGTCGTCATCGTTCTTGCTTTGAAATCTTCGTGCGAGAAGATAATCCATTTACATCTTGATTTAAACGGAACATATCTCAAAGATAATCCATTTACATCTTTTAAACGGAACATATCACAAAGATACTTCTTTTCGTGAAAAAAGGTTTCTTATTATGATCTTTTTATGTTGCTTAGTCTCTTAGCATTGATCTATCTCTACTCTAATCCTTACACCAGATCTAATGGTATAAGAGGATCCAGAGACAATGCTTACATTGAAAGTGGAGTTTATAGTCTCTCTGAACTCTTGTTCAAGTTCTTGGGAGTTCGGAAGCTCCTTACATTGTTCACATATGATCTCTCTTTAGTATGGATTCTCTGTCTTTGTCTCTTTTCTAAAAACAAGCATTTCCATCTCAACTACTTCAGCTTTCCTACTATACTTCTTAACCGAAAATAGCATTTTCTTTCAATTGCATGTTTACATTTCAGTACAAGATCCACTTATTAAGTTTGATGCTTAATAGTTGCTGAGTTTGAACTAAGTCACATTGATGGTGACTTGGTTGTCGTAGCATTTGATTTACTCTTCCTCATCCAAACATTTTCAATGCTGAGTATTTGGAGTAAGTCTCTCTTGTCCTCGTAAATTATGATCTGAAATACACTAATTATCTTGATGATATTGCCTACCTCCTGATGGGTTTGTGTTTAGTCCTTTCAAGTATCCATTGTTGCAGGAGAAACAGATCTATCTACTCATGTATTCAAATTAGATTGATAGATGCAGCAGCAAAAGGCCATTGTCACAAGAGAAACAGGTCGACAATGAGGTCAAAAAGGATCAAAGACATAATTTAGCAACAAATGTTTGTACAGTGTGTTATTTTGTTTAGTTTGTAAAAGACAAAAAAAAATCAAGAGTAACTTTAACAATAATTAAATCTGGACTAACAGAAGTACCCCCACCTACTCTATACTCCACGAATTCTGAACTCTAAAACGGCGCGTAATCCTGGTCTAGATGTACAAAAAAACGACACGATGTTCCTGAACACGTGACACAAAACGGAACGTAGTTCATTCCTATTTGGCATTATCCAGCTATTTACTGACGTGGCAATATCGGACATAAGCTATATACGGATTCCAAACTCAGAAAATAAAAGAAGATTTTGAGTTAATAAAACGCTTTCGAGTCCGGACTTTGTTAATTTTTGCTCTACGCACTGGAAAAGCCGAAAGAGAGCCAACCAAAAAAGCAGCACCAAAATTTTTCCTTCCAAATTTTATTTGCCTTTTCGCTTTAATAATCCAAAGAAGCTTCTCCTCTGAAACCAATCTTGGACGAATCTATTGTAAGAGATGCATACGACTCCGACGCTTAGAGGTCACCGGAAAGTTTAATCGCTTTTCCTTCGATTTCTTGTGTATAGCAACCACTATCCGGCGACTTATTCAATTTTCCGGTGGTAAGTATTAGAATTTCCACTGGTTTTTTTTTCTGTTTTTTTTTTTCAAGGCTTGATTTCGTTCTCTCTAGATAAGGTTTGGCTTTTTGTTTTCCTGTGTTGCAGTCGAAATTGGATAGAATATTGCCGAAATTTTCAGTTTGACTGTGAAAACTGAAAAAGCCTCTTCGTTTGTCAGTTGTGATACTTGCGGATTCTATTTATTTTCAAGAGAGTCTTTTCGTGTTTTCTGTCCTCTTCAAAGGTCTTAATTTTTGTGTAAAAATAGACACTTTCTTGTTGAAGTTAAGGAAGAGATTCCTTTTGTACTGTGTTTTTATTTGGTGGTCCGTTTTGGTTTAGGTCCTTGGTGTCAGATTGTACAGAGATGCTGTCAATTGGTAAATCTAAAGGGATGCAAATTCACAAATAGTCATCTGTTTGGACTACACATTGTGGAAAATCTTTCTCCAGCATTATTTTGTGGATTATTTTGTTTTTCGGTCTCACTTTGAAGAAAATGTTGAGCTTTTATCAAATTATTTGTGTTTTCCTGTTTTGGATTTCAGGCTGGGTGTTTGAGTTAGATTTGCGATGGGAACTGTGGTTGGAACTGTTGAGGACTGCCGAGATATGTTTGAGGGAAGTGCTCAGACAAGGATCACATCGTTCTCTTCAACAAATCAAATTGGAAATCCTGTTGCCTACAAGCTTGTCCGGGTATGGCTTACAAGAACTGTGTCCTTTTCAATTAGTTGATTCTCGTAAATTTCGTTGGTAGCTTTTCTTAGCGTTTTCCTAGTTAGAATAAGAAACAAAAAAGCTTATCCTCTGTGTTTTATGCAAATGGTTAGGTTGCAGGAGATGGGAGACTAGTGCCTGCAACCGATGAAGATATTTTGGAGGTCAACGAGACGGATATGCATAATGCATCAGATGCTTGTCAGACTGTTGGCTACCTTCCTGCCCAAGTGTCACCTTCTCGGTTGTCCCAACTAGAAGAAAGTTTTGAAGGTTTGCTTCTCACCATTCTGTACATGTTCAGTTGAAGTGCTTTTTATTTAAAAAAATATGTTAGTTTAGTTCCACTAATGCTCCTTTGTTGAGGTACATTTGTTTCTTTGCTAGCGAATGCATTGTATATCCAGATGAACTTCTCTATAACATATCCTATAGTTATGAGTGGGTTATCTTAGATGCGAATCAGATGGAGAGCCAAATCTATAGATGTTTATCAATCCGTCTCACATTCATACGGACATTTTTCTTTTAGTGTTATTGTTTGCTTACTTTTTGGCGATAACTTCTTTGTTCGACTCAGCTATCAATTCAGGTTTACTGGAAGCTGACAGTGTGGAACCATATACAGACCAGGTGAATTCTCAACCTGAGGTTAGTCCCATTTCACAAATATCGAAGACAGAGTTTTAATTTTTCTAGCATTGTATCGTTTCTACAACTAATATTTCTGATTCTAGACGTTTTAATGTTTGGAATTTCATAAGAACTCTATGAGATACTTGATGGCCTTGCTAAGATTTTGCTCCAACTTTGAGATTTTTGCAGTATAACGAGGAGATGTTGCAAAAGGTCGAACAGGCTGAGAGGCTTGTCATGATACATGGATCTCACATTCTTTCTGCTCCTCCAGATGCCAACACCCAGTGCTGTAATGAAAACTACATGTTTGATGAGGATCATGTCCACCATGAGGCTTTGCTGCAGCAACCCATTTCTTCCTCTTCAAATGTTCAGAATGGATGCGATGTAGATCAACCTGATTCGGTTGAACCATGCTCAAACGCAGCATCGAGTCCAAAAGAAACCGAACTGCCTGCTGCTGCTCAAAAACCTGATTTTTCTTTAGTTAAAGGTGAGATCTGCTTGAATAATTTGCCTATTAAAGCACTGCAAGAAACATTCAGGGCGACGTTTGGCCGTGAGACGACTGTGAAGGACAAGACTTGGTTGAAAAGGAGGATTACAATGGGACTTATTAATTCCTGTGATGTCCCAACAATTAACCTGACAATTAAAGATAACAAGCTAGTTGGAAATCAAGACAAGTCCAATGATGTGACTGATGTCGTTAGCAAGGATGAGGGTGATGTTGTAAGAGCTACTAACCTGAAAGATGCACCATCTAGTAGTACTGATCATGTGAATGGACATGCAAATGCTTCTGGCAATAGTCTCGGTGTTAATCACTGTTCCGCAACTGAAGATTTATCCTGTGGAGAGAGGGCTGCAAAAAGAGTTAGGAAACCTACACGAAGATACATTGAAGAACTTTCAGAAACCGATGAAAAACAGCCAAATGACAAGTCAGTGATGCCTTTAAAAGATCAGAGGCTATCCGAAAAATCTGAGGTCAGGTCTATCAGCGTCTCCTCAGGGAAGAGAGTCACCGTCACCAGGGTGGTATCCCTTGCTGGATCTGCAATTGAAGTTCCTTATGTTTCTCATGTCCGGAGAAGCCGTCCAAGAGAGAACATTATGGCTCTTATGGTATTTCTCTTGGTTACTCATTCTTTTCAATATAGTTAATTAATCTCGTAACTTCCCGTTAAACTGACAAGCTTACTAATCATCTTGCTTATTTGACATTTTTGCCTCGTACTACATGCCTAATTCTATCTCAAATAGCACAAAACAATAAAAAGAGAGATCGTCTTTTAGATTTGTGTATGTTCTTCTGCGCTGTTATTTGTCTTTGCTCTTAAGTTGGAATGTGTTTAAGGATAATGCAACGTTGTGTAGGAATGCCATTCCAGTTGCTTGGAAGCAGAAGCTAGTGCAGGAGAGAGCAACCTGTTAAACAGTGAGGTTGTGAACCGAGGTTCAGTGGCAAAGTCTGCTTCTGGACCGGTCCAGAAAGAAGTAAGGCATACTTTTTTTCTTTCTTTTTTGGTTTTGTCCATCAAAAAGTCTTTCAAGCTTTCCATAGTCTCGTCATCCTACTCTGCTGTATAGTAGAGATGGTCTAGACACAGATTTTATTTACTATCCACGTGATATGTTAGAAGAATTTGGTGTTGCAAATATGATACAGTTTCTCGTTGATTCTTTGTTTGCGAATGCAGTTTGCTACAATAGATCATAATAACAGAGAGGAGCATATTCTCACGGAGGTTGATCAAGACATGGAGCCAGAGCACGCAGACTCATCTGGAAATAGCTCAGATGACAATAACAACTCTGGCGCGCCAATGATGCAAGGTGTTGGACTAAGAAGGAAGCATCATCGAGCTTGGACTTTGTCTGAGGTTACAAAATTAGTAGAAGGTGTATCCAAGTATGGAGCTGGGAAGTGGTCCGAAATAAAAAAGCTTTCCTTTTCATCTTATTCCCACCGTACCTCTGTGGATCTCAAGGTAATTCAACTTCTGAACCCCTCTTGGCATGATCCTATCAACCTAGGCTTTGTTTATAGTCACCTTGTTGTTTTGTAGGACAAATGGCGAAATCTTCTGAAAGCAAGCTTTGCTCAGAGTCCCTCAAACAGCATGGTACCTCTCTCGCTCTCTATATTCATTTAGCTTGTAACTGCATTTTCCTTTGCCAACAAGACATGGATGTGCTTAGCTGTGAATATGTGGGCGCTGTGTTTCCAGGGAAGTCTTAAGAAACATGGGTCGATGCACATTCCTACGCAGATTCTGTTGCAGGTAAGGGAGCTCGCGGAGAAGCAATCATTGGTCCCACCGAATCACCGATAGAACAAGGTTGTTGGAGGTAGCAACAGAAAGGAAAAGGAAAGAAGATCCAACTTCTTGTAGCTGAGTTTTGTAAAATAGCGAGTAAGAGAGACGAGAAGTGTGAGATAAGAGAGTTTCTATAGACTTGTGTAACTTTCTAAGAAAACTGTGTGGGTTAGTTAGTTATATATACGAGAACACTATAAACAAGTGTTTTCTCCTCTGCAACTAGAGTTGTTCATGGATGAAAGTCATGGTCTCTTGACAGAACCTGCGTTTGATTCGGATTTGAATTGGGCCTTCTCTAATTGGATCCATAATTCTTCTGGCTATGGTCTCTTGACCCAGACTTAACGTGCATCTTTCTCGCTTTCTCTAGAACCATCCTCCGATTGACATCACTCATCAATCTTCCCATATTTTCATCCAAAAGCACACGTAAGGCTATGTCTGACAGCTTCATTTGTGATCTTCATTTCGAACTCGTTTGATCAAGGACGTGTAATTGTTAAGAGGTGAGCTATCCTCTCTTGAATATGTTACTTATTTAGGATTTGGTTAAAAGCTTCATCTTTGATGCGTATAGAGGGTGTTTTTCAGATGATGCATCTTGCTTTGTGTTTTGTTACTTATTTAGTAAATGGGTAAATTGGTGATTTTATAATTTACCTTAGAACTCTGTCTGATTATTGTTAGATCATTACCTATCTCCAGCCATTGTAGCAGCAAATTCTGGAAGAAAATGGGAATCATCGAAAGAATTAAAGAAATTGAAGCCGAGATGGCTCGGACACAGAAGAACAAAGCTACAGGTTTCTCTTTACGATATAGACATGAGAGTCATCATTTATTTTCATATATTTGCTGATAAAAAAAGTAGAACAAACTGAAGTTATTGTTCCCACTTCTGATGGACAGAGTATCATCTTGGTCAGCTCAAGGCAAAGATTGCAAAGCTCAGAACACAACTGTTAGAGCCTCCAAAAGTAAATTTCAACTTGTTATTAATATGCAGCTTTCATATTTTTGGATCCTGTTGCTAGGCTTGTTATTCTTTCATCATTTCTGATTTTTTTGTATTTGCCTTCCAAATACACCTAACAGGGTTCTAGTGGAGGTGGAGATGGTTTTGAAGTTACAAAGTATGGTCATGGACGTGTTGCACTTATAGGCTTTCCAAGGTCCATCTTGAAACTATTCTACTCACACTGTATGTATTTGTTTCAATTTTAGAGTGCTCACTTCGGTAGCTTAGTTTTTTTTTTTTTTTGTGTGGCTGTTATTTGGCAGTGTTGGAAAGTCCACGCTTTTGACGATGTTAACTGGCACACATTCTGAAGCAGCCTCATATGAATTCACAACGCTTACATGCATCCCTGGAGTAATTCGCTACAATGACACCAAGATTCAGTTGCTTGATCTTCCTGGGATTATTGAAGGTGCTTCAGAAGGAAAGGGACGAGGGAGGCAGGTTCAACTCCATTTGATTCTTACTTATATCACTCCCAACTCCTTTTTATCATTTTACTCTCGAGCCAAAATATTAAGGAATGCTACGAAATGAAGGTGTATTGAAACTATTTGTTTCACAGGTTATTGCCGTTGCGAAGTCTTCTGACCTTGTGTTGATGGTTCTTGATGCCTCAAAAGTAAGAGTTTTGTTTTTGGTTGTCCGTTGGAATTGTTCGGTGGCTTTGTTATTCTTCTCCGCTGTTTCTTAATCTCTATTTGTTCTTCCGAAATCGTTTTAGAGTGAAGGTCACAGGCAAATACTGACTAAGGAACTTGAAGCGGTGGGTTTGCGTTTAAACAAAAGACCTCCACAGGTAAAGCTCATCTTTATGTCTCCCTTTCTATATTCTGAACTAAACTCTTAAGAGAAACTGCTAAAAAACAGCTTGATGTGTTCCCGTTTTGTGGTTTGTTTTCTCTGTTTTAACAGATATACTTTAAGAAGAAGAAGACTGGTGGCATTTCTTTTAACACTACAGCACCATTGACTCGCATTGATGAGAAGCTCTGTTATCAAATTCTGCATGAATACAAGATTCACAATGCTGAGGTACTTAACTCCAGGTTTAATATTGGTTTCTGTCCAGCCTCAGAGAATAGTCATTCCTGGGCTCTTTTGTCCGCATGTTTGGAGTAAACAACTATAAGAACTTCAAATCGTTTTTTTTTTTTTGCTTTTTTGTTGAGATATGTCTTAATGAGTTTAGCAATGAATCTTGCAGGTTCTATTCCGTGAGGATGCTACGGTGGATGACTTTATTGATGTCATTGAAGGAAACCGCAAATATATAAAGTGTGTATATGTATACAACAAAATAGATGTTGTTGGAATCGATGACGTGGATAGGCTAGCACGGCAGCCAAATTCCATTGTTATTAGCTGCAATCTAAAGGCAAGTTCTATTACATTGGCAATAGTATCGGCTATTATTCATGCTTCTGTAGATCTGCAAGGATGGAAACAGCTATAAATCCATTCCAACGCAGTTGTAGCTTCGTCGTATATAGTCTGATTCCTGTTTAAGTCTGAAAATATTATGAACATATGTTTGGAAAGCTGGTATAATGGTAAACACTTGCGTTGCTTGAAACAGCTTAACTTGGACAGGCTACTTGCAAGAATGTGGGACGAAATGGGACTTGTGAGAGTTTACTCAAAGCCTCAAGGCCAGCAACCAGATTTCGATGAGCCCTTTGTCCTCTCAGCTGTAAGTATAATACACACAACGCTTGTCTGCTGGATTCTCCGCTTATTTTGTATAGATAAGAATTTGGAGAGATGATTTTTTCATTTTTCACTTCACAGTAACATCTCTGTCATTCCACAGGACAGAGGTGGCTGCACAGTTGAAGATTTTTGTAACCACGTCCACAGGACTCTGGTGAAAGATATGAAGTATGCACTGGTTTGGGGCACAAGCGCTAGGCACTACCCTCAACACTGTGGTCTTTCTCATCGTCTTGAGGATGAAGATGTTGTTCAAATCGTAAAGAAAAAGGTATGAAGACACAAAGCATTTCTCTGATCTCTGTCTCATGATGAGAATGCTGACATCAAATGTTAATGCTCGTCGAGTTTTCAGGAGAGAGAGGAAGGAGGAAGGGGACGGTTCAAGACACACTCAAACGCGCCTGCCAGAATTGCAGACCGAGAGAAGAAAGCTCCACTTAAGCAATAAGACAGTTGATCATCCAGAGAAGAAAGCTCCACTTAAGCAATAAGACAGTTGATCATCCAGGATGATTTCAAGTAAGTAAGACTTCATATGTATTGTATCTCTGCATCTGAACAATTTTTTAAACTAACAGTACGAGTTGTCATATATAATTTGAGGGTTTTTCCCTATAAACTATGTTATTAGTCTTGAAATGAGCGCATCCTATCTGGTGGTGAAGCTTTAGGTCTTTGGTTTCATATTGACAAGAGATAGGAACAACTTCTATCAGAAACATACATTAGAACTTAAAATAAGAGATAAATGGTCCAAGTGGCCAAACAGCGACATTCCAGTCTTCAAACTAGTTCCGTGTATGTGTTTCGTGGGACTAACAAGCTGTTGAAATCCCTAAAAATCTAAATGTTCAAAAAAAAAAAAAAAAAATCCCTAAAGATTTGATGAAACGATGTTTACTTAGCCTCTCTGGCTCTTTGCCCACATATGCCTCCCTGTTACTTGAGCCGGTGGATATAGATCTGTCCACTGGTTGCACGATGGATCCGAACCAGCGCTACGCTTAACATTTACATCTCCGTTGTAAGACATGGACTGTTTCTTCTCAAACGGTGTTTTGGAAAAAGATGATGAAGACCCTGATCGTCTCTGCTTAGCTTTGATAGATTGTGTCAGGCTCATGTAACTTGGCTTTCTGTAATATCCTCCTTCCTCAAGGAAACTTCCTGAGAAGGGAACTGGGGATTGAGATGTCGACGAAGACTCAGAACTCGTAGCTGATGATGACACTGGAGGAGGTCTAGCCAAAACTCTGGTTGTGAGACTGTTCTTCCTGACCTGAACTGTGTCATGTTCAGACACACTGCTCTCACTTTTCCTTGCGTTTTCGGATGAGTTTGTAGGACCTTCCATCAACCGGCCTTCCCATGGCCTATCTGCAACCCATCGGTCAAGCCAATTCCAACCTGGACTGCTCTTGCAGGACCCGTTATTCTTTTTAACACTCCCTTGTTTGCTCACCTTAGCGTTTGGACTTGGACACGTCCTTGGCTGTCAAGATTTTAAGAAACACAATGAACACAAATGTCTCTAGGAGAATCAATTCTAAAATCTTGATTCATGTGCTTTTAATCCATTACCTGGTGTGTGAGTGCATATACCATAGCTCTCTCCCTCTTGATTGCTCCTTCTTGTCTCATCTGTAGCTTCGTTCTCACTTCATTTACACTTCCCGGACTATCACACCAACCCTTCTACACAAAACATCATTGCAAAGTTTCTAACTTTAGTCTCTCTTACAAGTCCCAAATTATACCAGAGTTCATGTCTTGTCTGATAATCGTTACCTCAGCTTGCTTAGCAGGATCATCCTTTTGTTCAGATGGTTTCTGTAACTCCTGTCCATCTGAAGGAGCCTTGTTACAATGAGCTCGTACCCGAGCTTGGACTCGGACAAGTGCTTGCATACACCTTAGTGTCACATCTGCTTGTTTCCGGACTTGTCTACCACGGAATATCGCCTGAATCCTCACCACTGCCTTCAGAGCTCTCAGCGCCTGTCTTGCCTACAGAAACATTGACCACAAAAGCTTCAGAGTAAAAAACAAGCGAAGCTGCTCAACTGAATTGACTAAGCTTAAGGATCCACAATACTTGCTGTTGGTTTGATTAAAGTTTCTAACTTTGTAAAAGCAACCAACCACCAAGACATAACTCGTTGTAATGTTCAAACCAAATCAAATGGAGACTACCAATGGTTTTAGGAAAATTCTGAACAGGTAAGAGTAACTGTACCAGGAAAGCTCGAAAAGCAGCCTGGATCCGTGTTGCAGCCCATTCTCGTTTAACAAGAAAGAAATCTTTCGGTGGGGCTCTGATAACAGCAGCAACAGCCGCAGTGAAAGAATCGTCGGCGGAGAACGACGGTGGATCTGAGCCCAGCGAAGGAGTCCCGTAACTACCAGCACGGCTCTTGAATCCCTTTGAGGAAGATATGAAACTCTCTGATGAAGTCCTCCACAGTTTCCATTTCTTCTTGCTGTTCTTATCACCCAACTGAAAGATGAAAGTTTTCTGTTCTATAAGAAAGGAAACAGATATTGAATCAACAAGTAGACAGAGAGAGAGAAAGAGCTTCTCGAGATTACCTGATCATCGGTGATTGGTTTTTTGTTAGATATCAGAGTTTTTATCCAGTTTCCAGAGCCACCCATTTTTCTCAAAATTTAAAACCTTTGTTCTTCAAATCTGTGATAAAAGTTGGAGACTTTCACAGGTTTTGGAATCAGATCTGGCGGGGAAAGGTCAAGATTCGAGAATATTAATTGTGAGAAGCGAGGGAGAAGAAGAAGAAAGAGAGAAAGTTTCGGCTTATTTTGGTGGCCTGTGAATGATGTAGACAAAAAAGTTTGCAATGTTAAAAAGAAGAGAAGCATTTGAAATTTGAAATTTTAGGGAAGGAAAAAATCCTTTATTTAATTTAAATAACGGTAACGTTGACACTTCGCTTTCGTTGTAATAAATAAATGACTCGTACATCGGAAAACGAAATAATTTATATCTCATGTCCCGCGTGACCATAATGTTACTAAATTTACTTTAGGTACATATATATAAAAGAGTTATGAACGGGCCACCTTACTATTTATTTCTTAGTTTTTGACCCCGGAACTCTTGTAAGCAATAAAAACGTCTGGGAACTTTTGATGTAGAATCCTACGGAGGGTCGTCTTATTTATTTGGAATACATCTTAATGTGGATTGTATCTTTTCTCAATAATCTCCACTTATGTACTTTATCAATAAAAACGAAAAACACAAAGAACAATGTAGCAGTGAGTTTTATTTTATTACAGATGCTCACCTCAATCTCCATTATACCTGTTATGCTGTTACTGCCAAATATATAGGTATTTTAGGTATCAAATACATAAACTTTCAGGAGTAACCCTAAACGAGACCAAGGATTCCCTAAGTCCTCTCTTCTTCACCACTCATAGACTTCTTTTATTAGGCGCGACATGTATGTATTCTATTTCAGAGAATTCTTGATATCAATCACAAAACGGTACTTGATGTCCTTCTTCACCACCCTTTCAAGTGCTACGTTTATCTTTTGAATGGGAATCACCTCTATGTTTGGATAGATCTTATGAGCTGCACAGAAATCTATCATTTCTTGAGTCATCTTCGTACCCCCGCTTACGCTTCCCGCAAGCATTCTCATACCTGCCCCCAAGGATCTTTTCGTTTAAGCATCTTAAAGGTATGTATATATCGAATTACAAGAGCTTTTGAGATGCATACCAAGATTGAGAGTGGCGGGACTGATTTTAATTTCACTTGGGAAACCAACCAGGACGTAAGTTCCAGAGATCTTCAAAAGCGACATGTAAGGATCAAACGGGTGATTACCAGATGCTGTGTCAATGACAAAGTCTAGAGATTTCTCTAGTGCCTGCAAGTAGAAAATCATATAGGTCCCAAGTTAAGTATTGGTTTCCATTTCTAAATGATCACAAGAATAAACAAAACCTGTCTGTACCTTCATCTGGTCATGGTCAGACGAGATAACGAAGTTGCTAGCTCCCAGCAGATTCAAAGCTTCCTCTTTCTTGGAAATGCTGGTGCTGAAAACCGTCACATCAAGTCCAAAAGCCTTGCCAAACTTAACCGCCATGTGGCCAAGCCCACCAAGTCCGATCACCCCTAGCGATTTACCAGGTTGATTCATATTGTGACGTATCATGGGCGCATAAACAGTGATTCCAGCACAGAGTAATGGCGCAGCTGATTCCAAGGGATAGTCCACAGGTATCTTGTAGCAGTACCTATCGTATTCAATTATTTGAAAGCAAAAAAAAGGTGTTAATGCGAAATCATGTGCTTCCTATTAGGCACAAACGAGAGGGAGAGAGAAGATGATGATTAAAACCTCTCGTGAACAACAATGTGGCTGGAGTAGCCTCCTTTTGTAACAGAGCCATCATGATCAATGGCATTGAAAGTAAAAACTTGCCCTTTAGCACAATTGACTTCTTGTCCTTCGTTACAATAATCACACTCCCTGCAGGAGTTAACATACGTTCCGACACCAACATGGTCTCCAACTTTGAATCGATGAACATTAGATCCAACCTTATTCACTATTCCAGCAATCTCATGCCTTACGAGAAAAAATACAAGAGGAATATTAAATACGCTAGTGAAGGTAGAAACTGATGACTTAAGAGTTTGGGTTTTTGTTAAAACATACCCAGGAATCAAAGGGTACTTAGAGTCACCATGTTTGTTCCTTGTCCAGATAACATCAGCGTAACACACTCCACAGTGCGTGATTTTGAGTGAAACATCATCACTTGTAACAGACCTGGTAAGAAGATCGTGTATCAAAAATTTGCTTGGGAAATGAGAGTGAGGAGGATCACTTAATCATTAAGAATCCCACCTGCGAGTGAAAGTGTGAGGAGAAAGAAGACCAGATGGATCTCGTGCAGCCCAACTCAAGCACTCGTCTTCCCCACTCTCCGAAGAATTCATCGGCGATTTCAATCCTTCCATTAGCTAAGCAAGGATCGTCGTCGTCGTTTTGGGTTGAAACACAAACACAAATAACAGAAAAAAAAAAAAGCTGCACAGACGAAATCAAATGAAATTACCGAGTAATAGCAGTCTCACGGCTCACGAATGGCGTCTTGTCTTCTTCGCTGCCTTCCAAAAATAGATTACGTATTTGTTTTTTCTCTCTGGCTGTGGAGTGTTTCCATTGGTGAGCTTTTTATTGGCTCTTTTACAAAAAGAAAGCCCATTAGGCCCAACAAGTCCCATTATATCCGTGACTCGATTTCTCCCTTTATAATATTTGGCTTATTTTTGTAACTTGAAAAACTTGACAGAAGTCAGAAACTAGTGTATTGGACTGTTTTACTGTCATGATGTGGATTTAAATTTGACAGAAGTGTATATGTTTGACCCAATTTTTTTTTTTTTTTTTTTGACAGTGTATATGTGTAAGTTGTGAACAACAAACAAAATAGACGACGCAGAACTCATAAATAAACTTTATAAGAAAAACAAAAACAGGATTCGTTAATAAAGTCTCCTTGATTGGAGTGTTGAACTGGGTTTCTTAAACCACCGGTTCGAATCCGGGTAAGGGTCATGTCGGTTAGTATAGCGGATGTGGGGGACCCACTACTCTTCTTTACATCTGACGGTCCACATTTTAACGCATGCCCTTTCGAGTGAAAAAAAAAATCCAAATCGAATAAAACGCCAGCAAATCAGGAACCAAGGAAGCAGCAAGATCATCATCATCTAGCGGAGATTCACACTTATCCATGGCGGAACCGAACAGAAACTCTTTATCAGGTACACACACAGTGAACCATCTGTTCTCATGGGTTATGGGTACACACACACAGGAAGACTTTGATCAAATTCTATTCTTTCTTTTCATTTTTTATCATCTTTACAATCAAATTTTCGAGTCTATTGGATGGGTTTGATCAGAATTATCGAAAGAATAGGAAAAAGGTGTAAATCTAGTCGCTTTTCTTGGGGTGTTAATTTTTGGAACGAATTTGAAATATTCTGTCTTCACTGGTTTAGATGTTATGTTCAGTGTCTGAGAGAAACCTTATTACACTCCTTTTTGGTTTTTTTTTTTTTTTTTGGAAGAGGAGAAGACTGTAAAAGCGCCTAATGTGTTAGAACGGGTCAACGAAGAAATTGAGGCAATGGGTCATCATGAAAAGTCGAGGAGTCACCATCACAAAGAGACTCATGGAACAAGTGACGACATTGATCAGAATACAGCAGTTGATGATGTGAAAGGACCTGGTTTCTTTGAACGCGTCAAAGAAGAGATCGAAGCCATCGTCAATGCTGTTACTCCAAAACATTCTCCAAAGAAGTGAATTTTCATAGTATCTTCCTATCTATGAATGTCAATGCATAAGTGAGAGATCCACACAAACACAATAAACGCAATTTCATATATATATATATATATATATCTGAATGTGAATGGTTTCGGAGCATGAAGTCTTTCACACGTATCTTAATTCTGTGTGCATTCCTTGTGAATATCAGCAAAATATAGCAGGAAGATTGTCTGAAAGTGTAGCATATCCTATCTTCATTCATTACTCATTACTCTTTGCAAATGCCACAAATTGTTAATCTGTGATCTCGAATTGAGCTCGGTTAAGTCCTGGTTCATTAAAGGTTTGCGAGGACGAGGAGCTGTGAATTTTTGAATTAGAAGGTTGTAAGGAAATAGGAGTAGCCTTGGAGAGTCAATTCTCAAATAAATCCTCTCCGTTGATTTTTATAACTCTTCTTGTATGAAAAAAAAAAAAAAAAAAAAAATACTACTCCTAGTCCTAGAAGATGGAAACTGGAAAGAGACTTAAGGAACAAACGAACCAACGCTTTTGTTTTTATGAGAGTTGTCTTATGCTTTTATGAATGCGATGTGCCTAACTTTTTCCCCATCATTTTGGAAATTGAAATACTCCAACAAGAAAATTACAATTGTCACAACTAATAACATTTCTAGATTTTTCATTCTTCTTTTGATATTTTGTCACCCAACTTTGATATTTTAAAAACTCTTAATATAATAGCTTCGCATATTTTAGCTTCATGATAAATATCTACATTAAAAATCAAAATTTGATTAGTGAAATATATAATCGCCTACTTGATATAATTTTAATATACGAGACTATCCAACTGTAACACTGATAATTTTTACATCGTTTACAGTTTTACATTGCTTCCTTCTACTTGAGAACGTGTCATAAGATTATCCTGCTAAAACTTGATCAGTCACATAAAATACGGCGGGACCAAATAATTATATGATAACTAGATTTCTTATGTCCTATTGGGACATGAATATTGTACGTAACAGCGTACGACACCTGTGTATTCTTCCGGTGGATATTAAAATTTTAAACGTTTTTTAATAGGAAAAATATTGGGATTGCGAGCTTTAAAATATGAACACCACCAATCATATAAATTGTATTCGAATATAAAATCTTCGAAAGTTCAAAGTTCATAGCTATATATTTCTCCCCTTAATATTTTGTCGCATTAAAACCCGACAGGCCCATATGAAATTTTAAGAAAATTCTAAAACGTAACACTTAATTGTATAAGAAAATATTAAAATTTGGACGTTATTATAATATGCCGAAAATTGTATTTAATAATCTTGAATGAAATTGGCGCATTGATAGAGCTTTCTATAAGCCGTGTAGGGCTGCACGTTAAATGGACCACCACGTTGATTAGTGTTAAATCAAATGAACCGGTTAATTCCGTTGTGGGACTCCTCTTTGTGGGTCCTACTCCCTCCCTCCACGTTTCGATTTTTGGCCGTCAGATTTAAAAGACCACAGGGTTGAAAAGTCAATCAAACCAACGGATACGATAAGCTGTTGGGTGAACTAATCTATATTAAGGTCGATCGACCACGACATCACAACGGCTAGTCCAAGTCATGTGGACGTTTTTTCCACAAATTTAGAGTATGTTTCGGTTTCAATCTAATAATAACCATGTGTTTCTCGCTCATGCACGGATATAAATATTTATAAAGTAACTCACTTAAAATTATTAGTTAATATTATCTTTTATTTATTTATAAGTTTCTATTTGATTTGTCAACTATATGAATTCATGTAAACATTTCAAGATGTTATATAATTTTAAGATGTTATATATCTTATTAAACATTTTTTGGTATAAAAATTTAGATAGACACCATTGTTCATTTTTATATTTATTATATGGCATATATTCATTTGAATTGAAATACAATTATTTTTTTTGTTTTGGCTCAATTTTTTTATCTTAGATTTGTAAAGCTATTATTGTAAAATTTTAGTTTATTTTTTTGTTTAATTATTTTTCTTTTTCAAAATCACATTAATAAAAGAAAATAATTTTAAAACATAAAATAATTTTTGCATATATAAAAAACGAAAAATACAAAAAGGAAAGTATTTAATAAAGGAAAATAATTTTTGCATATATAAAAAAGAAAATTACAAAAAGGAAAGTCTTTTTGAAGTCATACTAAAAAGAAAAAACTTTAAAATAATTTTAAAAATTAAGAAAGTAAAACTTCCCTTTATTTATATAAATATGAATACGTTTTCAAAAAATTATTAAAAATAAAAATTAAGATTTTCTTTTATTTTATCTCATTAAGGATATGCTTGTAATCAACCACTGTAAGAATCAACGTGAACGCGACACATATGCAAATGAATTTTCAAATAATATTATTAAGATCACCACATGATTTGATTTTTAACGATTCTCGTTTTTGGTTCAAGTATTTACTACTCATAAATTTTCAATTTTGAAAAGGAGATATTCCTAAAATGGGACCCAACAGTAATTAAAAAAAGAAAAAGAAAATAGGGTCCATAAGAGTGAGTGAAAATAGTAAACAGTGGTCAATATCGTGTGCAGAGGAAAAAATAAAAGTACAAAACTCGAAAAAGTTATAAAGAATCATGGACGTGGACCGATCCCATGTGACTATCCTTCGAACCAAAGTAAGCTTGCAAGCTTTTCAGAATGATAAAATATAACCTTTATGTATTCCACGTTGACATTATAGAAATGAAAACTATAGCTAGCACACAACAAAGATTGAGAAAAAAACTGAAAAAAACTTATGTATATATGGATATGCGATGAATCTATAACTTGTAAAATACGACCAGTTTTTCGTCCATATGTTTTATTTAAATACTGTCGCAACCGTATCCAAAACTAATCGGTGTGCATGATATATAATAAGAATGCCACTTAGCATGGTAACGAGGTTAAACTTTGATATGTCTAGTGACAGTCTTTTTACTATTTACTCACTCATTTTGTCCACATGTATGCTTTATTGAAAGTCACCAAACAATATAACGTCTCTCTCTACAATACACCTATATATTTTATCTAATCGAAGTAAAATACTGTATACGTAGGGGCCAGATATATATAATCTACATATACGAAACTTGTCATTGCACGGTTTCTTTGATATCTATGTGGCTATTTGCGAGAGAGAAAATGGTATAAATATCTGGTTGGTTAGAAGAATGTATACACCTACTTTGTTATTTAATTCATGTAAAATGAAATACAGTTCACACATTTTTGTTTTCATCACGTCTTTTTCCTCCTTGATAGTAGAAGAATAATATGCACTATTACGAATTCATCATGTATGACGTTTACAGTTCTTATCCAATATTTTTTTTCCAAACAATTACAAAAATTCACTTCATTTAGTATTTTGTTTTGTGAATCCATAATATATTGGTCATTGCTAATTTATTTTCCATTTAGGCATCTTAGTTATTTGTGCTAGTATTATTACTGTGTTATTTTTCATATATATACAAACATGGTAGAATACATATTTTTTGAAGAATTCTGGTGGCAAAGACGTTTTCCTTCTATAATCTTGTACATTCCATGCTATTATGGGTGCAACCAAATCAAACTACCTCATCCATCTCCAAGCTTGTAAACATATGTTTTTAGGAGCGTTTTTTTCCTTTCTAGAATCTACTTAATTTATTGGCTATTTAATTAGATGTTTGTTTGGCAAAAAAATAAAAAATATGTTTATACTTATACGCAGAACAATCATATCTCTATTAAAAATTTCAAAATTTCAAAATTTCAGCCGTGAAAAAACTTATTAATAACGTAAAAAACAATTAATCTAATCTGGCAATTTCATCAATAATTAATTCATAATCGAAATACTTTTTTCTAACTGAAACAACTACTCCCTATATTTTCATATACTAATAAAACACATTAATTTTGGTTATAATTACATTATCTTAGTTTACAAATTTCAATAAATCTAAACCAATAGTAATAAATTTAATGATTTTCTTACCTCAATAAATTTAAGGACTTATCTTGAAATTAACAATTTATCATTAATAACTAATAAAAACATGAAAAAATTTCAAAATCTATCTTTTGTTATAATTAAAAAAAAAATCTGAAGAGCTTTTCTTGTCGACTAGATTTAGTAGCTTTTAATTTCACTAAGAAAATTTTCTGTGAAATAAATTTAAAATAATTTTAGACGTTACTAAAAAAAAGTTACTGTACTAAAAATATCTTACGTTGAATAAATGGAGTCCATTTGTGGTTAATTACATAGGAAGATCTGATGGTAAAGAAAAGAAAAGAAATGAAATGAACAACGGTGCGGATTGGTTCAACGACTCCCTGAAAGTTTGGTTTCGTCGCAGAAGAGAAAAAGGTTATGTGAGGCAACGTCACCACCATCTCTCCTAATTTTCTGAACCAGATACCTTTTCTTTTCATCAAATCATACATCTACAACATATACCCTTCTTTTTTTTTTGTCGGGACAAAACAAGAAACTTTTTTATATCGTATTTTGTTTTTCAGTAGAAAAGTGGTATTATTATTTAGAAAAACCATCTTTCTAGTTATGGACATTTTACCAGATACTACAAGATTTTATACAAATTTGTTTGCTTTTTAATTATACTCCAAGATTTTATACAAATTTGTTTGCTTTTTAATTTTTCAACTATTACATTCCTGCACATAGCTAGATTGTTTTCTTGAACTAATAATATATATATATATATATATATTTATAATAACAATCTATTCATAGAGTTTAATTTTCATGTAATATATTATGATGGTGAAATTGGAATTTAACTCAATATTTATTTTCTCAAACACTCGACATTATTTTAGAAATTATAATGGATCTTTTTTTTTTTGCGAGCCAATGCAAATACTCTAAATAAAACGGAAGGAATATAAATAATTATGCATAAAAAAAATTCATGATACTCGAGAAAGTAGAGAGACACCCCTTGTTTTTTTTTGTTGTAAAGAAAAAATTAACAACTTCACCAATCACGCCTTCTTGATACAAGTTAAATCAAGAATGATATTTAAAAAATCTTAAAATCCATTTGAACGCGGTTTATTTACATTTTTTCCATTTCAATATATTACAGCTGGCTCATCAAGACCTTATATTATGTTTCCAGATTTTGTATTTGATTATTTTCTTTACTTGCATAACTCTCTCACAAAGTTATAAAAACTTACTATTATTCTTTTTGTAATTGCATACGTATTATTGATAATAACGTATCTACCAATGAGGCTATTTTATAATTCTTTCAATGTTTAAAATGGTTGTACATTGAAGTTAATTAGATTATAGTTGAAGAGAGAGAAGACGTAGAAGAAGAAGCAGACCCGAAAGTACCTGCACTGGTTCAGATTTGCAGTCCTTGATAGAAAAAAAGGAAAAGAAAAACGAGTGAAATTCGGACATAAAAACAAATCTCTGTCTTTCTCTAAAACCCTTCCTCTAATTTTTGTTTTCCTCCATTTTTTAGAGTCTCCTGAGAAAGCAAGGGAAGAAAAAGACAGCAGGTAGATAGATAGATAGAGAGAGAGAGAAAAGCTGCATTTTTTATTTATCCGTGTATGCTTTGTGCTCTTGCTTCTTGATCTACCATTGCCGACATATTCTAGGCGAATAATCAGCTTCTTACTGAAATGGGTTTATGTTAGTTTCGTCATGTTATCAACAGAATATGTCTCCCTGGTGATTCCTGATTCTCTACTTCTCCGACAAATCTCCACTAACCTGTCTGAAAATTTTTCGTTTCGTTCTGGGTTTTCCATTGTGCTTGACTTGTCACCGGGTTCTGGGATCTTTATCCCAACTTTCCTTTTTTTTTTACAGCTGTCAATTGCTTTTGCGTGTTCTTCATCACCTCCTGCTTAATCTCTATCTATCTGAATTTAAGAATCAATTTGGGATTTCAAATGATCTTATCTTTTCTTGTTTTTTCTTCTTTTGTACTAAGAAGGCAAATGTGATTAAGATAGTTGGTGTTTGGTAATTTTTTTACCTTTCCTGGGTTTCGTAAATTCATCTTCTTTGATAGATTTGGAAATTTTGAAAATTTGTCGATTCAAGTAGGGCTTCAAAATAGATTGTTTTCATTTGGATTTGAGTCTGTTGACCAATTTTGAGTATGTTTTGGTTTTTGTTATTTTTTTCTCTTCTTCTTAACGAAGTAAGGTTTTTATAATTTTCGTTTTAAAATATGTGACGAGCTTCCGAAATACGAGCTACTTCCGTTTATAGCTTTCTCTTTGGTACTTGTGTCGTCTCAGTCTTTCTCTGCCTTTTTCATGTCTCTTAGTGATCTCGGAAACTTTTAGTTATATTTCTCACAAAGATCAAAACTTTGGAACACTCTTTTGATGGGTTTGGTTCATCTTTTTACAGGGTTGCTAGGAATACGAGACATGAAACACTAATCTGATTCTTGAGGAACTAGAGTGCTGGATCCTGTTGAAAGATCATCATATTGGATTCTTGTTCTCTTGAGTAAAGCAGTCCTTAAAAGATTGAGGAATGGCTCGAGGTAGGATAAGATCGAAGCTGCGACTAAGCCATCTTTATACGTTTGGATGTCTTAGGCCGAGTACAGTTGAAGGTGAAGACCCTCACCCAATCCAAGGTCCGGGATTTAGCCGGACAGTGTTCTGTAACCAGCCTCATATGCACAAGAAGAAGCCTTTGAGATATCGTTCTAATTATGTCTCTACGACTAGGTACAATCTGATAACTTTCTTTCCTAAATCCTTGTATGAACAGTTCCACCGCGCTGCAAATCTCTACTTCTTGGTAGCTGCGATTCTCTCGGTGTTTCCCCTCTCACCGTTCAACAAATGGAGCATGATTGCTCCCTTGGTCTTTGTTGTTGGGCTCAGTATGATGAAAGAGGCTCTAGAAGATTGGCGTAGGTTTATGCAAGACGTAAAGATTAATGCGCGGAAAACATGTGTTCATAAAAGTGACGGTGTGTTTCGTCAGAGAAAGTGGAAGAAGGTTAGGGTTGGGGATATTGTGAAAGTGGAGAAAGACGAGTTCTTCCCTGCTGATTTGCTTCTTCTGTCGTCGAGTTACGAGGATGGGATTTGCTACGTTGAGACTATGAACTTAGATGGTGAAACAAACTTGAAAGTGAAGAGATCTTTGGAAGTGTCACTGCCACTAGATGACGATGCATCTTTCAGGAATTTCATGGCGACGATAAGATGTGAAGATCCAAACCCGAGTCTTTACACCTTCGTCGGCAATCTAGAGTACGAGCGGCAAACATTTCCTCTGGATCCAAGTCAGATTCTCCTAAGAGACTCGAAGCTTAGGAACACAACTTATATCTATGGAGTGGTGGTATTTACAGGTCATGACACAAAAGTTATGCAAAACTCAACAAAATCGCCTTCCAAGAGAAGCAGAATCGAAAGGACAATGGACTACATCATCTACACTCTTCTTGTCCTACTTATCTTAATATCTTGCATCAGCTCATCAGGATTTGCTTGGGAGACAGAGTTTCACATGCCAAAAATGTGGTACTTACGACCTGATGCGCCTGAGGATTTAACAAATCCGACCAATCCAATCTACGCTGGGGTTGTCCATCTCATCACTGCTCTATTGCTTTACGGATATCTGATTCCAATCTCTCTCTATGTCTCCATCGAGGTTGTCAAAGTCTGGCAAGCAAGTTTTATCAATCAAGACTTACGCATGTATGATGATGAGAGTGGGGTCCCTGCACAAGCGCGCACGTCAAATCTAAACGAAGAACTTGGTCAGGTCCATACTATCCTCTCTGACAAAACAGGAACTTTGACATGTAACCAGATGGATTTCTTGAAATGCTCTATCGCTGGTACTTCTTATGGTGTGCGTTCCAGCGAAGTAGAACTCGCTGCTGCTAAGCAGATGGCTGTGGATCTTGAAGAGCACGGAGAGATATCAGGTACTCCTCAGTCTCAGACTAAAGTGTATGGTACATGGGACAGTAGCCGCACGCATGAAATCGAGATAGAAAGTGGAGGCGATGGTAACTATAATAATCCCAGAGTTCCTATAAAAGGATTTGGTTTCGAGGATAACAGACTCATGAATGGGAATTGGTTGAGGGAGTCACAACCAAATGACATTTTGCAGTTCTTCCGCATATTAGCTATTTGTCACACAGCTATTCCCGAGCTGAACGAGGAGACTGGAAAGTACACTTATGAAGCAGAGTCACCTGATGAGGCTTCTTTTCTTGCTGCTGCTAGAGAGTTTGGTTTTGAATTCTGCAAGAGAACTCAGTCCAGCGTTTTTATCCGCGAGAGGTTCTCTTCTTCAGGGAAAATAAGCGAAAGGTGAGTATTGTAGAGAGGTTTCATCTTTAAACCTTTTTATTATCATTTTAAGTCTCTACTGTTTGCACATATCCAGACTAAGTACCAGAAATAATGCAGGGAGTATAAAGTTCTGAATTTGTTGGAATTCACCAGCAAAAGAAAGAGAATGACAGTAATTGTACGGGATGAGGAAGGGCAGATTCTTCTACTATGCAAAGGAGCGGACAGGTTAGCAACAACTTTAAGCATCTAACAAGCAACGTGTCATCAATAAGGTTATATACATTCTGTTTTTGTCCCTTAACTGTTATTAAGCTTTTTTTCCTGTATTTACAGCATCATCTTTGATCGGTTGGCTAAGAATGGGAAGACATACTTGGGACCTACCACTAAACATTTAACTGAATATGGAGAAGCCGGACTCCGTACACTTGCACTTGCTTACAGAAAGCTTGATGAGGACGAATATACAGCTTGGAACTCTGAGTTTCTTAAGGCCAAAACTTCGATAGGATCTGACAGAGATGAGCTTCTTGAGACGGGAGCGGATATGATTGAAAAGGATCTTATCCTTGTAGGTGCTACTGCTGTGGAGGACAAACTCCAGAAAGGGGTATGTATTACCAAACAGAAACACTAACAAACTTTATCTTGCTTATGTCAATTGATGTTTTTTTTGTTTTCGTTTGACTTAGGTTCCCCAATGCATAGATAAACTTGCCCAAGCTGGCCTGAAGCTTTGGGTTTTAACTGGGGACAAAATGGAAACAGCAATCAACATTGGGTTAGAATCTCTGACTTTTACCTTGAATATGATCTAGAAATGAGATCTGTTATCTGCTTTTATCTAGTGAGTTCTATGAACAAATATACCTTTTATGATCTACAGATTCGCGTGTAGTTTACTTCGGCAAGGCATGAGACAGATCTGCATAACATCAATAAATCCAGATGGAGGATCCCAAGATTCGAAAAGGGTATGTTAAAAAGAGTTTTGATGATGGCAACTGCTAAAGCATTCAATGTCAATCCCTTCAACTACAATTTTCGAAGCTAACTTTGTATCTAATGTTGATATGTCAGGCTGTGAAAGAGAACATTTTGAATCAACTCACTAAAGCTGTACAAATGGTGAAGCTAGAGAAGGATCCGCATGCTGCATTTGCTTTGATCATTGACGGGAAAACTCTAACTTATACGTTGGAGGATGATATGAAGTATCAATTCTTGGCTTTGGCAGTTGACTGTGCATCAGTCATTTGCTGTCGTGTGTCTCCCAAGCAGAAGGCTTTGGTATATATATGCGCCTTACCTTATTCATATTATCTCCTTCCTCCTTTTAACTAAGCAATTCACACAACAAGAATTCTTAATTTCTCTGTTTTGTTTTCCCCAAAATCAAGGTAACAAGGTTGGTTAAAGAGGGAACCGGAAAAACAACACTGGCAATAGGTGATGGTGCAAATGATGTTGGGATGATTCAAGAAGCTGACATTGGTGTAGGAATTAGTGGAGTTGAAGGAATGCAGGTTCAGCTTCCTGTTTCTTGACTAGTAGAAAGTGCATAGAAAGACAATCCATCTCGGCATTTTTGCTGAACCTTTATTTTTATTTTTGCAGGCTGTCATGGCTAGTGACTTTTCGATTGCGCAGTTTCGTTTTCTGGAACGATTACTTGTCGTCCATGGGCATTGGTGCTACAAAAGAATAGCTCAAATGGTAATAAGAAGTTCTTGTAGCCATTTTGAATACTTGTACCTGAAGTTTGTTTCTAACATTATGTTGTTCTACATCCAGATCTGCTATTTCTTCTACAAAAATATAGCATTTGGTCTCACTCTCTTCTACTTCGAGGCTTTTACTGGGTTTTCCGGGCAATCTGTGTACAACGACTACTACTTATTGCTCTTCAATGTTGTCCTCACCTCGTTACCCGTGATTGCCCTTGGAGTCTTTGAACAGGATGTCTCCTCCGAGATCTGCTTACAAGTAAGCTTAACATATCTTCCATAAAGAACAAAATCTTGAAAAGCTATCTCGAATCGCTTCTCATCAGCAACAAAAATCTCTACCTTCTTGCTTGTGCTTGTGTAGTTCCCCGCTTTATACCAACAAGGCACAAAGAATCTCTTCTTTGATTGGTCGAGAATACTTGGATGGATGTGCAATGGCGTCTACTCATCGCTTGTCATATTCTTCCTCAACATCGGAATCATTTACTCTCAAGCATTCAGAGAGGGTGGCCAAACAGCTGACATGGATGCTGTTGGCACAACCATGTTCACTTGCATAATCTGGGCAGTCAATGTTCAAATCGCACTAACCATGTCCCATTTCACCTGGATCCAACACGTTTTTATATGGGGAAGCATCGGTTTGTGGTATCTCTTTGTAGCACTCTACGGGATGATGCCTCCGAGCCTTTCTGGAAACATTTACAGGATTCTTGATGAAATTCTTGCCCCCGCACCTATTTACTGGATGGCTACATTGTTGGTCACAGTAGCCACAGTTCTTCCTTACGTTGCTCACATAGCTTTCCAGAGATTCTTGAATCCATTGGATCATCATATCATACAAGAGATCAAGTACTACAAGAGAGACGTGGAGGACGCGAGACTGTGGACCCGAGAGCGTACAAAAGCGCGAGAGAAGACGAAGATAGGGTTCACAGCTAGAGTCGATGCGAAAATCAGGCATCTACGGTCGAAACTGAACAAGAAACAGTCAAATCTCTCACATTTTTCAGCTCAAGATGCAATGTCACCTAGATCATTGTAGCCTGTATAGGTTTGTTTTCTGGCAGGTCCCAATCCTCTGATGCACCAGACTTTGGAGACAGGTCTTGATGCCGTTTTTGTTGAGAGGTTATAGATTGAGATCGATGTAAAGAGTAGTAGCTGATGTCTTTTTTCTACTTGTTGGGCTCTCATTTTTTTTCTTTAACATGCTTTGTTTCTTTTGTACACTATATTTAGGTTTTGTGTATAGTTAGGACAGAATGCAAAAACATAACAAAGTAATCTTCCTTTGTGCCTCTTCTGTTCCTCTCTCTAATCATTTAATTGTGCATATATACAATTATTATTTTTATACACAGAACATAAGATTGATGTTTCTTGTGTCCATCACCAAATGACTTTTATTATAGTTATTAGTTAATGAGAATCCTCGAGGGGTTGCGTGTTTCTTACTTTACACTTGACAGTGTGGTGTAGCGCTGGACACTTTTAATCGAAATCCGAACCCAAACTCGAATCCGATTCAAAATATCCGAACCCGATCCGAATCGGATTTAAAAAAATTACCACATGGGACATACAACTAGGTATTTTGGGTTGTGGGTAATACCCGAACCGAACCGAAACCCGAACGAGTACCCCGAAAAATCCGACATTAACCATTTTTACATAGTTTTGTATAATTTGATTACTTTCAATATTTTGAAAATTCAATTTTATAATTTATTTTTATTGTTATGTTTAAGATGGATGAGTTCAAACATATTTTTATAATGTTTAAGAATTTTTTTTTTAGTTTTATTGTTTAGTTTTATGTGTTTTTAGTTAAAACATGTTATTTTTAAAATGGATATCCGGACTCGAAGTGGTATTATCCGAATCCGAATTGAGTTTGGATATAAAATGAGACTTGTATAGTATTACAAAATAGATCCGAACCCAAAAAATTACTAACCATGCCTGACCCAAATTTTTCTAAAACCCGAATGGATCTTATAAGGCTAAATCCGAAAACCTGAAAATCCGAAAAACCCGATCCGAACCCGAACCCGAACGCCCAGCGCTAGTGTGGTGGTGGTTAATCAAAACTGAGAGCTGAGAGTGGTTGGCGAATAAAAATAAGTCATGTTGCTTTATTAATAGTTATGGGCCGATATTTACATAAAATGGACCAGTACGGCCCATGGAAAGTATCCAACAACTCCGCAATAATTAAGTATTAGAAAAAAAGAAATAGAAAAGATAAAAATAATAATAGCGTTCGCTTTGGTTTTTATGTTCTTTACCATCTCTGTGTCTATCCCTTCCCTTTTGGGATATTTTCGCCGCGTGGAGAGATGTCGACGCTCTGTCGCCGGAAGTCAATCGGGATCCATCGCTACTCGAAGCTTCAATCCGTTTGATTTTTTTCGGCTGTGTACTGTCTCAAATATTCTGCTCCAAATCTAGTTTCTCTTTCTTCTGTTCTGGGTTTATCGGTGAAGCTTCTGGTGGTGGGAATCAGGGAGTTTAGAGGTAGTTCTAGGGTTTATCAGCTTTTGATTTGATGGAGCCGCGAGTCGGAAACAAGTTTCGGCTCGGACGGAAAATCGGCGGTGGATCATTCGGAGAGATCTATCTTGGTATGCTCTTAATTGTTACTTTCGATTCTCGTTCAGCTCAAAGTTTCTGTTTAAATACATGGATTTGAATTGGATATGGCGTTTTGTTTAGGTACAAATATCCAGACAAATGAAGAAGTTGCCATTAAACTTGTAAGTTTTCTTCTACAAATGAATCTTTTTGTTTTTTTTGCCATTTTCGGTGTCTAATGAAGTAGATCGATCATTGAAGTAGAGAGATCCTAGTTTTGGGAATGTGAGGTCTATTATTACGTTTGGTACTTGTGGACATATATCCTCATTAAATAAATAATGATTTTTTCTCGGAAAGTGGGAATCAAAGCTGTGAATGTGATTGTGGTGGCATATGTGTACAAAGTCTTGTGTTATTGCTTGGTCTTTCTTAGCTTGTTGTAGCTTTTTCTTTTACCTTGTTTAAAAACGATTACGATAGAAACATAGGTATATACTGTCTATAGACGGAAAATGAATATAAGATAAAAAAATATGCTATAAGCAGTTACTGCTTTTTTCTATTCCTTTCCTCCAGTTTGAGTTTCTATGACTGTTTTCATTCTGTACTCAAACTCAATTACATCAATGCTTTTGGTGGTGAGAAATTTCTTTCTAGATTTGAATCTGGATTCAACCTGACTTTTTTTTTTGTAAGATTGATTCTCGGGATGATAGTGTAATTAATGCTGAATAAGCTCTAAGTGTGCACGACAACACTACCTGCAACTGGTGGGCCCAACCTGTTGAAATTTTATGAAAATATGTTGTGGCCTAAATATGTTGAATTATGAGGCTGACAGCTACACATATTAATTGTACTGAACGTTGGTTGTCTGTTATCAATATGCTTCTTTTGTTACCTATTTGTACTGATTCTGACTCTCAAGCATGCTAAATCAAATCATCATGTTTGTTTTCATACTTCGTTTCGTTGTAGTTCTGAAATGTGGCAGATTTATCCTAGTTTGGCTACTGTGTGTTTTGTGTATATGTTCTGACGGCATCTTTTGTTCTCTTCCAGGAAAATGTGAAAACTAAGCATCCTCAGTTGCTGTATGAATCAAAGTTGTATAAAGTATTACAAGGAGGAAGTAAGGACCTAGTTTTGTACTCGTTTACCTTTGCAATTTGTGATTACTGCTTTCTTATCTTAGAGAGGTTGCTTTTCTTTCCTTTCCCTGATTTTAGCTGGCGTTCCAAACGTTAAATGGTATGGTGTGGAAGGGGACTATAACGTCCTTGTGATAGACTTGTTGGGGCCTAGTCTTGAAGATCTATTCAATTTCTGTAGTAGGAAACTCTCGCTAAAGACTGTATTAATGCTTGCTGATCAAATGGTAGGATCCCTTCTATTGCCTGAAAATAGCTCTTCAGTGTTAAATACAGATGTTGCTAAAAATACTTGGATATCTTTTTTTCCTCCTCTTGTCAGATCAATCGCATTGAATTTGTTCATCAGAAGTCATTTCTACACCGGGACATCAAGCCTGACAACTTTCTGATGGGTCTCGGCAGGCGCGCAAATCAGGTAGGTGTTGAAGAGCTGTTTGTAGGCGTTAGTTATTCTCCTTAATTATCTGCTAAACGAAGTGTTGGTCGAATACAGGTATATGTCATCGACTTTGGTCTGGCAAAGAAGTATAGAGACTCAAATCATCAGCATATTCCGTATAGGTTGGCCACAGCCCTGTGTTTTTTCTTGTCGAGCCTATGCTTCTGTTACTTATGTGCTCACAGCATTGGACTATAGATTCCGGACTATAAGAATATTGTTTGATCCGGTGCTAGAGTTTGCTTTATGTTTCTACTAGCATGTGTTGTCTAAGTTGGGGTTCTTCTATGTTATACTGATACATCACTGCGAAAGGGTGGAGTCTTCTTCTATGCTTACGATAGGCACTGCAGTGTGGTTATTAAAATATTTTCTACTGTCTGGATGTACCTTACCTGTTTGCTGTTACTTTTTGAACTATCTAGAAACGGGCCTAATTTTCCTTGGTTTTGATTATAATGGTTGCTTCACTCTTGTTTTAGTGGGTATAAATGTTTATAGACAAAACAAGAGTTTTTGTAGGTTTACTTTCATTCGGAATAAGGTCTTACTGCCGTTTTAGTATTGTCTTGCCTCTTATCCGGGATATTTACTTTGTTTTTCCAGTTCTTGTAAAGTTGCATTAGTATATCAGAATGCATTTCCAGGAAGGAGCAACACTTTTGATGATTGCATTGTATGATGTATCAGCTGAGCAACTATAATCCTAATATCGTGTGTATCACAGGGAAAACAAAAACTTGACTGGAACGGCTAGATACGCCAGCATGAACACTCACCTTGGCATTGGTATATCAGTTCATTTGGTTTCTAACTCTCTAATTAATTAAAGAACGTAGTTTTGAATAGCAATGCTCCTTTGTGTCACAGAACAAAGTCGTAGAGATGATTTGGAGTCACTTGGATTTGTTCTCATGTACTTCTTGAAAGGAAGGTATGCACCTCTCTTAACTTCCATGTTGGCATGTTGCTATTGGCTCTTAATACGGCGGTCTTTGTCTTACTTACCCAATAAAATGCAGTCTTCCTTGGCAAGGACTGAAAGCTGGCAATAAGAAGCAAAAGTATGAGAGAATCAGTGAAAAGAAAGTATCGACATCTATTGAGGTATAATTATCACCCAAGGCCTGTGTTGGTGATACTTGTGGTCCAATACTGACTGAATATTCTTTTCTTATTTTAGTCTTTATGCCGAGGATATCCATCTGAATTTGCGTCTTACTTCCATTATTGCCGCTCCCTGAGATTCGATGACAAGCCAGACTATGCCTACCTGAAACGGCTTTTCCGTGACCTCTTTATTCGCGAAGGTCTGGTGCCCTCGTCACTTTTGTTAATTATATCTGGCGAAGCAAGTATACCTTGAACTAGTCAAGTAACATGTTGATTTAAATTTGCATCCTCCTCTGCTCATATTTTAGGCTTCCAGTTTGATTATGTATTTGATTGGACGATCTTGAAGTATCAGCAATCACAGATTTCTACTCCTCCTCCCCGTCACCATGTAAGAGTCATGGTTTAATCTTTTTCAACTTTCATCTTTCTACTGATTTTTGCTGATGTACATAACTTTCTTACAGGGCCCTGCAGTTGGGCCAAGCTCTGGCCTCCCCCCTGCTATAGCTAGTGCTGAGAGGCCATCAGGTGTTCCATCTATTTTGATTTTTCAGTAGTTTCTTTCCCTGTGTGATTAGGCAGTTAGCTATGATTTTCTGTTCTACAGGGATATGACTTGCCCATTTTAATATGTTCTTTGGTCCCACTGCAGGTGGCGAGGAAGCTAGGCCTTCTGGCTGGTTATCAGGAAACCCTAGACGAAGTTCTGGACAAATTTTTAACTCAGGAAGCTTAGCTAAACAAAAAGCACCCGTTTCAAGTGATCCTGCGATATCTAAGGATGTAGTGGTGAGTACATAATGTTGCCCCAGGGTAGAGGTATCCAATTTTTTTTTAAATGAATATAAGGTTGGGTATTTTCCGTAAGTTTGGTTGTATACACAAGGATTGGCAGCTGAATTTTGTTTGTTTTTCCCATACAAATCTGTAGTATCTATGTCGTGTAAACATGATCGATCCACTGGATTCATGTTCGTTTTTTTTTTTTTTTTTTTGACAGCAAAATAAGTAACACAAACGGATTCATGTTCGTTATATAAATGGTAATCGAGTTGTTTTGCTTGTGACAGTTATCTAGCTCCAGCTTTCTCCGTGCAACTGGGTCATCAAGACGTGCTGCTGTCTCCAGTAGTCGCGAGGCTGCAGTTCCTGGAACTGATTCCGAGCCATCAAACCCTCAAATCATGGAAGCTGGATCAAGCTCCAACCCAAATATCCATGGTGGTCGAAGCTCACCTATCGTCTCATCTGAGAACAACAAGCTATCGTCTCCTTCAAGGGGAAATACTTCAGTCATGAAGAACTATGAGTCGAATCTTAAAGGGATCGAGAGTCTGCATTTTTAGTCGGTGGGGATCAGTGAACCAGTGAATGATCGTAAAGCCCCCCCCCCCCGGGACAAGTGTATATTAAAAGACAAAAGGAAACCTTTCTAAGGCTCTCCCCATGGTTTACGTGCATTTGTGTTTACAGGGAGGGAGACTTTACTTGTGCTGCTTGTAAGCACTCTCAAATAACAAAGATAAAGAAAAGACTCTGAAGAAGTGATTCCAGAGAAACACAAACTCAAAGAGGGTGAGATCAAGGAGTCAGAGACTTAACACTTGTAGTCCTCGTTGGATTTTTTTACTGTCTATTGTGTTTGTCTCGTTTGGTACTGCAAAGTTAAAAATCTGTTCGTGTCTCAAAGGGATTTGAAGTGTTAGCACAAAAAAGTTAGAAAAGAAGGGTTTTCCTTATATTTTCATCTTCTCTTGTTACAGCATATTGTGAGGGTAAATGGTCATTATTGTTGGTATATAGTGAAGGAAAAAGAAATTGTTATTGATGTACGTAAGCAATAATTGCACTGTTTTGCCTTGAAGAGGACATGAGAGTTGCTTATGTCATATGTCAAGTTGCGTCCGGAGAAGACTTTGAGTGTTGCATTTTATGTCATATATCAATCCTTGATATCTACGAATGAAGTATACTGTAAATGAGCCTTAAATCGTGGTCACTATCGATTTATCATAGCTTAAATGACTCAGCCTAAATCTCTTCTTGGTTACAAACAACGATAACATTCAGTTACTAACAGCGAATTCTGGCTGATAAACGAGGAGAAAGAAACAAGAGAGATTGAGACGATTTGTTCTCGGATCATGATAGAGCAAAGAACCGATATAAAGAAAAAAGACGAGATTTATTAAGTACAATGCCCCTCAGTTTACAATTGAAACAATGAAGCCACCACTTGCTTGCCTTGTGTGTCTCTTGCTCTTATTTAAACATGCATATCGCGTGATTAGATAAACTCCTAAAATCACTCTTAATACAATCATGTCGTACGTGATTACTACTCTTTCCATCTCTATTACTTTCCTTTTGCTGAATCTCTATCAGATCACCACAAACCATAGACAGCATTTGAACAAGTCTCCTTGAACCATTTGAAGCTCTTTCTCATAGATCCCTTCACTTTCCCTTCGACACCATACACGTTATAAGCAGCCACTCTCTTCTTCCTCTGAATCTCTGCCTCACACAAACCCTTTAACCCTTTCTTCGCCTTACTATTGCTTCTCTTCGATTTACTGTTATAACTGTCTCTCACCGTCGTTGGATTCTTGTGTGGACTATAAGTTGATGTGCTGTAAGATCTCAGCATCACTGGAGGCTGCTGATTTGTTGCGCTTGGTGCTGCTTTTGCTTCTGCTTTTCCTCCATTAGTTAAGCAATGGTATTTGTTGGTGATGATGATGCTGCTGCTGCTTCTCATCTCTTCTCTGCATGACTTGGATCTGAACATCTTCACTTGCAATAAACTCAAGAAATTTGCTCTGCTTTTAGGATGGAAGAAAAATAGGGGAGTTGCTTTTGGCTTTTGTCTCCAACCTCTTTCTCTTCTACTTTTTGTCTCTAGTGAACTTTTCATATTTTTGGTATATGTATTATATAGAATGACATGGGAGTATATTATATTCATTTTTGTCTTACAGATTACAATTTACAACCTCAAAATCTAAATTATAGTTAATCGAAGATGAGATATGTTTGAGTATGTTTAGAGAATTTTTATTTTATAAAAAAAAAACACTATCAGAGATAAATTACTACAGTACCTAGTACAGTATTTGTATGTTTATTCTTCCAAAGAAAATTTTGTAAGATCTCATCTCATGTCCATGGAATATACACATGGCCACGGCTTCTTACTTCACGCATTCGAGAGAGTTTTTGGGGATCGTACCCAATTCCACAGTTACATAAAAAATTATTTACTTTCCACGAAACATCCACCCAAACTACATATTTAAATAAATATTTTGGTTTTCATATCTCATTAAAAAGATGTAAAAGTTATGAGGATGAACTTGAAATTGAGTTTAGAGAAATAGATAATCTTCAGTAACAGACTATCCTTGTGAGTCGCGTTAACAAGAAACTCGTAACATAAAAGCCGAAATTCTTGAGTGCCAACAAAACAAAAAAAGTCATGAGATGAGTTCTCTTCTCATTGTGCCAAAAACTATAAATAACTCTAAGTAAGCTGGAAACCAAAACAAAAACATGGGAAAACTGCGAAAAGGGAGGGTAAAATAACAAGTTTCTTGGTAAAAAAGAAAGAAATTACCCGGTGGCCGCAACAGTAAAAAAAAGACTCAGAGAAGATCAGCAACATTGCTTGGCAACTCCTCAACGACCACATTGTAAAACTTCTGAATATCAGACAACATCCTCTCGTCGTCCGTTGTCATGAAATTGATTGCCACTCCCTTTCTCCCAAACCTTCCACTTCTTCCGATACGGTGAAGGTAATTCTCCGGTTGGGTTGGGAGGTCAAAGTTAATGACCAGAGAGACTTGCTGAACATCGATACCACGTGCAAGGAGGTCAGTGGTTATGAGGACACGGGAGGATCCAGAGCGGAACTCGCGCATGATAATGTCTCTGGTGTTCTGGTCCATGTCTCCGTGCGTGGCAGAGACCGTGTGGTCACGGCTTCTCATTTTGTCCGTTAGCCAATCAACCTTACGCCTCGTGTTCACAAAGATGACGCTCTGCGTGATGGCCAGTGTCTCGTAGAGATCGCATAGTGTCTCCAGCTTCCATTCTTCCTTGTCAACATTGACGTAAAACTGCTTGATACCTTCAAGAGTCAGCTCGTCACGCTTGACCAGGATCCTGACGGGTTTGTTCATGAACTTCCTTGTGATCTCAAGGGCTTCAGGTGGCATGGTGGCAGAGAAAACACCGACCTGAACCTTGGAAGGAAGAAGCTGGAAGATGTCGTATATCTGATACAGAAACCAAATTGTAAGAAAAACAGCTTTGATTCTATAAGAGAGAGAATATAAATTGTAATTGAGATTAAACCTGATCCTTGAAACCACGAGAGAGCATCTCATCAGCTTCATCGAGAACAAACATTTTGATGGCATCAGCGCGGAGGGATTGTCTACGCAACATGTCAAAGACACGACCAGGGGTTCCAACAACAACATGGACACCAGACTGAAGAATGCGTTGATCCTCACGCACACTTGTTCCACCAACACAGGCGTGGACCTTGACACCGAGGTAGTCACCAAGAGCCCTCATGACCTTCTCGATCTGCTGAGCGAGCTCTCTGGTAGGAGCCAAAACAAGAGCTTGGCACTGAACAAGAGTGTAATCAAGCTGCTGCAAAACGCCAGAGCAAAAGGTAGCGGTTTTTCCAGTTCCGGATTGAGCTTGCTGGATCACATCAAGACCCTTGCAGAAGGGAATAATTCCTCTCTGCTGAATAGCAGAAGGCTTCTCAAAACCTGGAACAAAGATAAAAGTCATATTGAGATTAATAGAGTGACGATAAGAAGTATAAATCCCCGAAATAAAATACAAACTTTATGACAAGCTATATTACAGAAGCACATTGAATTTGCTCAAGAGTGACATTAGGAAACAGAAAGAAATACAGAACCTAACATATACAAAGAAGGTACAGAATGTGTTCTCAAAAGGGAACATATCACTTACCGTAGGCATAAATACCCCTCAGAAGATCCGACCTCAGTTCCATTGCATCGAAGCTATCGCAAACTTCGTCAGAGCTCGTGTAGAAAGGTTCCTCTCCTTCCTCACCGAGTCTGCATAATATCATATAACTCAGGTATTCGTATCGATTTGGTTATACTAGTGATTCAAATAAACGATAGTAAATTAACTTACAACGCATTCATCTTAGTATCAAACTGACGAGGATCGTATTGGGTTCCTTCAGATGCCATTCCTGCCATGACTGGAGACACATAGCATAAGCCAAAACCACATTAAAAAAAAAAAAAACAGATTCTATGAGAGTAAAGAATCACCCAAAAACATTCAATTTATAATCGAACTCCTTGTCTCAGATCTCAACACAACTCGAAGCGAAAGCAGAATCAAATCAAGCATAGAAAGCTTCAAACTTTTTTTACGACAAAGACGAAAATGTCTATCTTTGGTAATGTCAAATTGTACAATTCAAAAGGAATCAATGAAACCAAAACAGAACAAGTCCCCCAGAAGTTTCTCAATATCATCGATAGACTCTTTTAAGAAAATACCTAAATCCACATTGTACAAAAAACGAATGGATGATACAAAGACGAATTTTAACAGCAGCAAAACCTTATGGATCCAATAAGCTCAACGATAATCAAAAACACAAATCATAAAAAAGCAAAAAAGGTAAAAAGAGAGAGATTCAAACAAACCTGCTATTAGCAAAAAGAAGAAGAGAGATCGAGAGAGAGGGAGACGAGAGACCAAAAACTCCTCGGATCTGCGCCGTGGAGTTGAAGAAGAAGGAAAAACTGTGAATGACTGCTGCTGCTTTATATATACTTGCACCGTTTTTATTACTTCTTCTTCTTCTTCTTTTTTTTTAGGTTTTCTTTGTTGGAAAAGGAAAACAACATTAATATCTTCCTTCCCGTTTTACCCTCTCAAATTTTAATATATTTACGACTTTTTCCCCCTTTGTTCCTTTTCCAACATATTACTCGGGTCCCAAACAGAAAAATGTGGGAAACAAAGGATTTTTCTTTAATCATTCGAATTATTTACTAGCTCCCAAGATAACATTAATACTACGAAACAAGAATTCAATACGAAAAGTATATAATATGTTGATGTAAAATGGGTTCATAAATTAAAAACCAAGAGGAGCCTCTGAAATTACTCACAAAACAGAGTCACGCCTCGTCAATTAAGTATTCCGTTTTTTTTTATATATATATCAACAGCTAAACCAAGACTGAGATGTCCGTAGCTCGTGTACTTAGCTGTGGCCATCAAAGAAAGTCTTCACAATCACGAGATTTTGATCTCCGCTCTGAAGAGACTATGAACCTAAAGGCTGAGTGGAGACTGATGAGCTCAGAGATATGTCCTGTAGACTCAAGCCAGGATCACAACCTCGCCACGAGAACCTACAAAAGAACCCCCAAACGTTAAGACATTGAAACCCCGGAGATTGTTTTTTTAGTCTCATGTGAAAGAGGAATGAGAAAATGTCGGTTTTACATTGTTCATGTATCTCTTTAGCTAACTCCAGCAGGAGATCAGTTTCCTCCGCAAGCTTGGTAGTCTTCTCCAACTCTTCTACTGCTACTTTGGCGACATTTATTTTATTCTCTGCCTCTACAACTTTACAGGCAGCGGTTATTGCAGCTTCGTCGATCATCTCTTGTGAAACTGCGGGGGCCTGATTGTTTGACTGCCGGGGTTTTATATTTGTCTCCTTCAGTTTTGGGGCAGGTGTTATTGTTTCTGATCGATCTGGTAGCTTATAGAAGTTCTGTAACTGTTGAGAGTTGGATTAAACAAGACATAGATTAAAAGAAAAGAAAAAAACAAGAAGGCTTTAAAGAAACATGACGAAGCGGGATTATTTATATATAACATTAGATCAAGAAGCTTGAAACCATGCACTTGCTGACTTCATTGGCTCAGACAGATATGGACGAGTTGTTTTCACGCGTCATTTATTAAGACGGTTTTGTATGGGAATTTGAAAAGAATATGTGACACACAAGAAATAAAGGTGAGCTTCAAGACTTACAGGTTTTGAGTTGCTAACCTTTGAAAGTTTTCCCTGAACTGCAAGCCTCCTCAGTCTTGAACTAAGGACTCTTCTAAAATTTGGCGGCACTGCATGCCTTGGCTGCTCTTTCCACAGTAAACCATAAGGTCCATTAGGAAAGGTTGTTGCCACTAGGGTTCAAAAGAATAACAGAGAGTGACCCCAACTTCAGTAAAACCAAGAGACCTATTATATTTCTTCAGATAGGCTTAGTGAACAGCTTCACTACAACTATCGTCATAGCATAAACGTCAAAAGCACAGATGATTAACAGTATAAAACCCGACATTTAGAACTCAGCTATCATTTAGGAAGGACGAATCATAGGGAAATTGGTGGTAATAGTAAATTAAACCTCGTTATGTTCAGAACAGAACTAAAAACACTGGCCAATTTGCGTCCTTCGAATTGGAAAAGGTAGAAAGTGTATATATTCAGAAGCCTAGACAAGACTGTGTATATATTCAGAAGTGCCTAGCACATCGTTTCCGGATGCTCATAATATGTATGGATCAGTGTTTACTACCTCATGATAAAGCAAGTACGGTTCTACGCATGAAAACATCAAATAAAAAGAGGCAGATGGACTCTAAAGAATAGACCTACATGGATTCACAATCCCAGGATGTAATGTATCCTGACCAAGATGCTGAAAATTACATGTAGACACAAAATACAAAAAAGTGATTTGCAAACGTCGATGTAGATACAGTTTACATGTGCAAATAACATAATTACCCTCCCCCATCTGCAGATGGTGAGTCTCTACCAAACTGTTTTTTAGTTTAATAAATCAGCACAATGAGGTTCTATGCAAAAAGAAGAGCAAAGAGAAACTTGTCCAACCTCGATGAAGCTGAAAATGGAACCGACATCAGATCCATTTGCATCCGCTAAAGCAGCGAGAGCTTCAAATATCATCCCGTCATACCTGAAAAAATAGCAACTCATCACAAGTTTAGCAATGCATGAGACTAATCTATTAAAGATTGGTGCTTAGGAATGATAGGGTAATCATGTTTGGAACTGGGAAATCGGCATAAGCTATGACCACTTCCAGTACGAGAAACAGAAGATAAAGAAAGACAGACAAACCTGGGAGCGTTCTTGGTATCCACCACAAAGTTAGAACTGTTATCAACGCTCAGCTCAGAAGATGCACTGCGTGGAAGGGAAGTAGCTGGTGAAGAAGAAGAGTTAGCATTAGGAGTAGTAGTGGTGGCAGTAGCTGCAACTGCAGCCGGAGTGACGCCTTCTTCTTTGACTTTTATCGGCCTTGCCTTATCCTTTGAGCATTGAGTACCAGGAGCAACACTCAAGTTACGCCACTTATCCTACACTCAAATTACAGATTCTTATTCACAGGTCACCAAGAAAAAGAGAAAAGCCATTGCAAAATCCTAATCACAAAGAGGAAAATACAAGGAGAAAGAAGTATTCTTTCCACCTCAAATCTCCAATTTGTACACTCGAATCAATCAAAAAACAATCTGTGTGGTTCATATCTAATCCATGTGTGAATATGTCAATGTGTGAAAGAAAGAAGGAACCTTGAGGTCGATGTTGGAGCGATTACTGAGCTGATCAGCGAATTCAGGATCCCGGAGAATGTTCTTCCACTTCCCGGCGCCGTGCTTTGCAATTCCGGCGAGCAATGCGTCCTCTTCATCTCCCGTCCACTTTAATTTCTGGTTTCCCATTTTACCCCTCTTTCTTTTTCTCGTGCTCTCTCCTTGTCGATACGTAGTGTCTGCCTGTTTACACAAAGCGATGTGAAATCGGACTCAGACGACGTCTCGTCGCCGTAACCTTCGCCGGCGATTTCGTTACTTATTCCTCTTCGGCTCTGCGCAGTAATTAGCCCATTTTTTTTAAGACTGCGGGGGGTAGGGCTTGCAAAATTCTGAACCGAACCAAAATTCCCAAATCTAAACCCGAACCAAATTATAAAATACTTCGAATTCATACCAAATTATCGGAACTGAACTCGAACCGAATCCAAATTTTATGAAATTAAATCAACGGAATTAACCAAGTTCTCTCTATTTTAGAACAAGAAATTCTTGTTTGATAAAAAAATATCGCTTTAGGTTGTCAATACAAACTTTGAGATAAATTATTTTAACCTCAACACTAAAAAAGAATTTCAAGCGTTATTTTGTATTCCAACCATTTTTCATTTAACAGCTTTATTTATTCCAATCAGCCATTAAAGGCACTATGAATTTCAAATCTATGAACGTCAGAAATATGGAAATGTTCAATGGTAAATGTTGACAAAAAGAAAAATTGTTAAACTTAAATTGGATAAATTTGTATATAATAAAACTTCAGGGGTCGGAATAGAGATATCAGTATACACAGCTTGTGGCAAGCGAAAGCCACAAGAAGAAACAAATCTGGGTTTAATTGAGAAAATGAATAGAACTATGGGGTCAAATTGGAATTACAACGAGTGTCAGGCGAATCTGTTTCTACGAATCTCTGGAAACAAGTGGAACGGGTCTGGTCTTTTTGACAGAACACTAACAAAATAGTTCCCCAAAAAAGTTAAAAACCCTAAAACACAAGTGGAACGGGTCTGGTCATTTCTATTTTCCGCAACCAAAAACACATCGGAGAGAGAGTTATACATCACACGTTTCTCGGTCGCCCCTCTCTCTCTATTGCGACCATCGAATCCTTAATCTCTCTCTCTCTTTTCCATGGCGGCCAATAACAGATCCGATCACGGATCAGACGAGAACACACGTCTTTACAATCCTTACCAGAACTTGGAGGTTCCAATAAAATCTCAGTACCTTTACAAGCTCCCTACCTCCCCTGAGTTCCTCTTCACGGAGGAGTCCTTAAGGCAGCGCCGTTCCTGGGGTGAGAATCTCACCTTCTACACCGGAACCGCTTACCTCGGCGGCTCCGTTTCCGGCGCTACCGTCGGGTTCTTCACCGGAGTCAAGAAATTCGAATCTGGCGACACCACTAAGCTGAAGATCAACAGGATCCTCAACTCCTCCGGTCACACGGGTCGAACCTGGGGTAATAAGATTGGTATCATCGGGCTCATCTACGCAGGGATCGAGAGTGGCGTCGTGGCTGCCACGGATAGGGATGATGTTTGGACCAGCGTCGTCGCTGGTCTTGGAACCGGAGCTGTTTTCAGGGCGGCGCGTGGGGTGAGATCTGCGGCTGTGGCTGGTGCTCTCGGCGGCTTAGCGGCTGGTGCTGTGGTTGCAGGGAAGCAAGTCGTGAAGCGGTATGTGCCCATATGAAGAAGAGATGATTGCTGCGAATATGTGAGTCTAATTTGAAGACTCGTCGTTGTTGAAATTTTTGGTAGGAAGACATGTTGAGTCTGATAGGGTTTCGTATGTCTTTGGAATCATAAAAATGAAAACTTTTCTTTTTGGTTTCAAAGAGCGTACGAATCTGTATGTCATAATGCAGTTCACTTTGAATAACAAACCTGCAAACCTTTTTTATTTATATACGGTGATAGAAAGGTATTCAATTGCTATGAGTGTATTGTTTCTTGATTATCGTTTCTGATAAAATTAGACTTCTTTGCGTATGCTAATGTTTTATTTATGTGTTGTATCAGTCTTGAAATGAAACTCTTTTCTGATTTTCTCTCAGTCTTAACAGATTTATATTCCTATTCTTATCCTGGTCCTTATTGTTCCCTATGGTTCACTGTCTTGACTCTTGATAATGATAGTTGATTCTCATAGGATGTGTCTTTAAGTTCCTCCTCTTCTTTTCCACTGGACTGTCTTCTGCTTTTAAGCATTCCCCGGGAGATTTTGCAAAGCCATGATGTTGGATCAGTCACAATTCACAAAGTCCGTTTTGTGGTTTATGCTCTCAAGTATATTCGTCTGCACTAAGCTCTTACACTCTAAATCTTGGCAGCTGTTTTGCTAACTGTATTTCAATCTAGTATTATCTTAGTTCTTGCTATGGAGAGCTTTTTCTGCGTGACGTCTTACACTTTATGTGAAACAAGCAATCCTCAAGTTATAGTCTTCCTCAAGTATTCCTCCTTTCAAAGTTTAATGTATACCCTGAAGAGTTAAAATTTGAGTGTTTGCAGTTACTTAAAAAAACCTGTTCTGTTACAGAATATAATGGTCCTGTAAAACGATCTTCCAATAATTAACAAATAAATGTGTTTCATATTACATAACCAAAACTACAGAAAAGTTTCATATACAAGATGCGGAGCTCCACACGCTATGGGAGATCACCCCACTGAACTTTCGATGGGGCACAACTCATAAAAGACCAAAGATTGCCTTTCTTCTGGCTTCTATGTGATCTTGGAGGTCGGCTTCTTCTTGGTACGGAATGATTACGTGTCTTAGACGGATCAAGATCGTCGTGGATCTTAGGTACTCCCAAAGTTGGCTTCTTGTTGATCTACGTCGAATTTCCATTTTTTGTCAATACTCAATAGGATTTTCTCATTTGATCCACTTTCTACATGGCAGAAACATGGTTCATGAACTGAGAAAGTCCTGCGGTAATAATTTTTACCTACTTTTGACAATGCATGAACCCTATTGCATGTGTGCACAAAAAAAAAAGGTGTCTTCGTATGTCTCTTGATCAACTAAGGTCTAGATTCATTTCAGTTATGTCCATGAATTGAAAAACTTAGATAATACTTATATGCTTATTTCAAGGGAATCATGAATATAGTCGATTTGTGTGGCATTCTTTAAAGTTCAGTTTGCAGTTAGTTTCCCTCAAGCAGAACGGTTTTAAGAATCTAACCTGAGAGGAAGGAACCGAGGCAAGCGGATCTGAATTGTTAGATTGAGATACATGAGACGTTCTGTCCTGGATACGTTCATGATCCTCTGTTGCAAACTCTTTTAGCCTGTTCAGAGCCGGTAACAGTACTGAAGCAAGATCTGGTCTGTCCTTTTTCCTCAGCTCACAGCACTGCAAAGCCAATTTAGCCAACTCCAGAGTCTCTTCTTCAGGCCAATCTGATACTGTTGGATCCAAAATTTCGCTGAGCTTGTTATTTTCAACCGCCATCTCTACTTTAAGGCCTAACCCCATTGCTGGCATGGCTGTTATGATTTGCAGAAGCACCACTCCAAAAGAGTACAGATCAGATTTCACTCCAAGCAATCCGGTTTGCTGATACTCAGGGTCGATGTAACAAAACGTACCTGTTTTTTCGTACCCCAAAGGGAAAAAACAATCATCAAGACTATGGTTCCATGTTAAGACATCGAAAAAGAGATGGAAGATAAGATTCTTACCGGCTGCAGAAGTCATGTGATAGTTACTGAAGCTATCAGTCACAGAGAAAGGTACTAGGCGAGCTAGACCGACATCACTGATTTTGCTAGTGAAAAATCTGTCGAGTAGAATGTTTGCTGGCTTCAGATCACGATGAACTATTGGCTCAGGTTTCGCATGGTGAAGGAAAAGAAGTCCTGTGGCAATCTCAGCAGCGATTCTGAACCTTGTTCTCCATGAAAGTGGGGGTGTATTGTTTTTGCGGAAGAGACGATCTTCAAGCGTTCCATTTTCCATGTACTCGTAAACAAGACAACCGTACTCGGGACATGCACCGAGGAGGATCACCATATTAGGGTGTCTCATACTACTCAGAACCTCAACCTAGTGAAGAAATATATGCATGAGAGTTAAGGGGAGGGAGAAAAAAAAAAAGAAGCAACACAAGCGTTTCACATTATAATACACTTACCTCTTGTTGGAATTGTTTCAGGCCCTGTGTGATACTCGACTTCAAGATTTTAATGGCGACAGAAGTGTAATCTAGGACAGCCTTATACACAGGTCCATACCCTCCTTCTCCAACCTTTAAAGCATCTGAAAAGCCATTGGTTGCACCTTCAACATCTTTGATACTGTAACGTCTGTAAGAGACGTGATTGGCCATCCGTTGTTTCTCCAACTTGGCTTGCATCTCCAGTAATCTTCTCTTTTGGCTCTCCATTTTCGCTAACCGCTTTGCGATTTCAGATGCTTGGATTGCTGAATGCCTTTTCTGCCTGTCCTCAGACAATGCTCTAGGCAGCTCTATTACGTCGTCTAATCTTCGAGTTTCGTTGACTCTAGCTAGTTGAAGTTTTTGAGACTACATAATTCATTATCTGATAAGATACTAAAGGAAACGACATTGTTTGTCATCAATATGGAGACAGTGTAAGAAAAACATCTTACACTTTCTTTTTGGTTCGTAGTCTTTTTTTCGTTTGAGTGATTAAACTGCTTCAATTCGCGTCTCAATCTCCTCACCTCTGCTTCAAGATTTTGATTCTGTGAAAACACCTCGCAAAGAGCATACACCATGTCAATAGCATGTTGACATTTATGCGAATCCGGGACCAACTAGTATGTTCCTAAAAACTTTACCTGTTGTTCCACCGCATGTAGACTTTCCTGTGCATCAGTTATTTCAGCAAGGAAATGTCAGAAAATGCTAAGAAACTAAGGCCAGAAATATCTATTTGAATGTAATGACACTAACCGTGGATGTCGAAGAGATGGAGCTTCCGTTGGTAGTGGAACTTTCAGAGATTGTGTAAGAAGTCACACTTGATGGCATACCGTAACTGCCATTGTCTGTGTCTGACTGAGAAATGTCAGTCAGAGATGGCGGTGGCGAGACGCGTGGTGAATCGGGGTGGGAGAAATCTGACATGGGTTTGTTGTGTAGGGTTGATACAAATGATTCCCTGTCAAAATGTTAACAAAAAAGGACATTCTTTACTAATATCATGTCGAGACGAAAAACCATAGTTAGATAATGGTTGTAAGAAAGTTGAGATTTTACCTATCGGAGTCACTGGAGTGAACGGAGCTCGCTGGCTCGTGATTGTACAACAGAGAAGAGAGATCTTGTTGTCTGGGATGATGTTTCTGAGCCTGACTCGCGAATTTGCTTTTTAAAAGCTTACCTTTCGACACAACAAAGACTGAACACGTCTCTAGAGACGTTTTAAGCAAAGTGGTGGGAACATCTCGACTCTTAAACTTCCTGATCAGAGAGAAGGACCAATGTTAGTATTCACACAACCGAAGTTGAGATGATATTGAGCATGAGAGTCGAGAGAGCAAAAAGAAAGAGACTTGATAAATGCATTGTGAGAAGATGCGCCAACAACGATATTTGAAATGGAATTGTTGGTGATGTAGTTGACAATAGCATCCGAGACGTCAATATCGCAAAGAAGAACCTCCTTGGCTGTAATCTGATGAGAAATTGTATAATAAGTATTGAAACATAAGTGATTTGTTGCAACTTGCAAGGATTTTGAGAGAAACGATCACTAACTCCTTTTCGAGCGCAGAATCCTCTGAAAGGAAGAAAGAACTGATGCGCTTCGTCTTCATTGTCATGTCGTAAATGTTGTCTTGGTGATGAAGCTACATAGCGAGAGATGCCTTCAGGTTGAACGTGGAGAAGGACACAATGTGGAGAATCGACAACAATGTTCTCAACTGCCCATTTCAAGGCGTGTTGGCTATTCTTGTCTTTATCAATGGCGATCGCCGTGATTATGCCATTGTCTACTCTTCTTGCAGACATGTTATAGACTTGCTTCCCAAGAAACTTGAATAACCTTCTTCATAAGCAAACCATTATACTGATTAATTTATCACTAATACCTAGAACCAAAACCGATTGTGTTTCTTTTCTTTCGTTTGGCTCTGCAATTATCTGCAAAGAAACAATGAACAATAAAAGAAACGGATTTTGTATTTGTAAATGATGAAGCTTGAGTGGTTTTGCAGTAATTTGCTATTTTTGGAGGGTTTCTTCTCAAACAACTCAACAGCAATGTGAACAAACAAACAAACAAAAAGGAAATTTTTATCACGAGCTCTCAACTAACTCTTTAGAAAGTGGTATTTTGGGAAGTTGCACCGGTCCGTTCGAATTAAAGGATTATTATACATTACCAAACAGATGGATATGATATACCATTTTTTCAGGTATGTTTTGAAAATTTGTTTACCTGTTTTAGTGTAATCGAATTGCTTTACATTTAGTGCTGTTTAATTTATATTTGTCATCAAAAGATCTTCTCTTGACATCATACAAACTAAATTATAGTGATAGTTAATTATCACTTGTCGGATTTATATTTATTCGTAATTTCTTGTTTTTTCTATAAGTACATATGTATACTACCAAATGAAACTTAGCCTTAGCCCTTATGTATAAGAGCATCTTTATAGAAGAAATTCTAATGTGTTTTTTAATTATTATTTTATTAATTAAGTTAAAAGATATTGTCAAAGAAAATAGAAATAGTCTACAATGATTGGTTAAAAAGACACTTGGTGGAGAAGAACCACTTCTTATGAATCCAGTTTTCACTGTTGAATTATTTTTATATTTAAATTTAACTAAGATCTCCTTATGAAATCCCCTATAATGATGCTTTTAGTCCACCATTATTTGTTGTAAAACCTCACTGTACAAGTACCACAACCACAAGCCCCAGTCGTATTAATCACACTATTGATAAACAACAATAATTTGATTTTGAAAAATGTTATCGTCCTGGATCAATCAGATAGCCACGTTTGGCAGGTAGAAATTCGGTAATAGCGAAAGTTTTGACTCTCAGAAAAACAAAACACGTTGCATTTTCTGATTTACACAGCCAAAAAGAAAGAAGAAAAAAAAAAGGAAAGCAACTAAAAGGTAACGATCAAATATTTTTCTCTCAGTTGTCGTCTTCTCTCTTCTTTCTTTTAACCATATCGCCATATCGCCATATCACCAGATCGCCATATCGCCATATCACCGTATCGTATACGTCTCTTGAAACATGCATGATTAGTCTTAAGACAATCCATAAAAATACGATTGTAGTTTTTTTCCAAGCCTGTAACAATTAATAATTGGTGTTATTGTTACCTTGTGTATATATACAAGTTCCAAAGAGTATAGTCGAAGAAAAAAAGAGCTACATCAACAATATAAGTATTTAATACATCTCACATAAATAGAGACTCATGTTTTGAGGGTTTCAATAAAATATAACTATTTTTAATGAAAATTATATATAGAAAAGAAAATTTGATTATGTTGAACAAATGACATATATACCAACGCGTCGAGATTCCATTGATTCACATATCTCATTCTCTGATGACATTCTATCTACACGTCTCATATTAGCTTTTTTGAACAATTGTCATTTAGAACTAATGCATGCATATATATGCATGTCATGATTTTATCCATAGTATGTTATTTATGTTTAACGTACGTGTAATACATCTATCCAAATGTAATCTATTCATCTCATAGTCTCTACTTATAATCAATGTCTGTGTCTACGCGTCGAGGCACTGTGTAAACATTTATAATATATTGAAATGTTTTCAACGAGAGAGAGGTAATTAATGAAACACTCTGTACAGATTTCAGATATGATACAGTTACCATGAATAATTACTAGTATTTGAATTGGGAAATCACTACGCACGGCATGGTGAGTACTAGTATTATGTAAAACATATTTGTTTTTTAGAAGGAAAAAAAAGGATTAGTAAAAGGGAAAAAGAAAGAAATGAAATAATAGGTGCTGTTGGTTGATCGACAGGTGTTGCCTGAAGCGACCTTAAGAAAAGAAAAGGACAAAAAGGAGGAAAAGAAAAGAAAGGACAAAGTTCTCAAATGATGCAAGACTTGTGTATACGTGTCCTTTCTATAATCCTTTTTGTAATAAATACTCCTAATTTTTTTTTTTTGGTTTATTAATCACGGAAGAAAAAAAAAGGAATAAGAAACAGAGAGAAAAAAGCATACCACACAATATTCCCTTCTCTCTCCTTCTTCTTTCGCTGATAGAGAGAGCCTCTCTCTTAAGCAAAAGCACGAGCGAGAAAAATCCGAAGAGGAGAGAAACCAAACGAAGACCATCTTTACTTGTTTCTCTGTTTCAAATTCGTATTTTTTCAGATGCAAATATCTTAAACTTCTTAAGATTCAACTTGTAAGTTCTCTGTTTTTTTCTTTCATGAATTTTAATGTCGTTTTTTTTTGGTATGATATGTTCGTGTATAGAGTAGCTTTTAATCGGAAGATTTTTTTTGCTATAAATCTCTTTTCTTCTTTTATGTTGTTTTGAGCTTTGTGTTTAGTTTCTTTAAGAGCAAAGTTTAATTCCTAAACTATTTTATTTTAAAAAAAAACATTTCTATTTCTGGGTGAAAAAGCAGAAGCTGGTTTTATTATTTAGATCCAGAAAACCCATGTTTCTGCTATGATTCAGGACGTTAATGATTCGAAATTTTAGGGTCTTCTTGTGATTCCCTCTTTTTCTTTTCGCCATATTTTTCGTTTTTGTTTTTCTCTTGTGTGTGTGTGTGTTTAACTCTTATGATCGTTTGGATTAACGATTCGAGAGTGTCTTATGATCCCTCTCAATAGGGTGAATTCGAGAGGTTGCAGATTCTTGCGAGAATCATTGGGATTTGTAAAGTGGTGAACAATCACAAAGAGGATCCGTCGCCATAGATCCGTTCAGATCTGTTAATCTCCGTTACTCTGATTCGCCTTCTCTAGTTGATTTAACTATGCCAAGTCAGTTGATGCAGAAAAAGCGGCATTAGAGTCCGCTAATAAGGTAAACTCGAATGGAGGAGGATTTCTTGAAGGTGATGAACCATTGCTTAGAGGAGTCGAAGAAGATGAGAACTATTGAATGGTCTTAAGAAGTTAGAGAAAAGTACCATCTTTACAAAATCGTTGGAAAGCACTCAAAGAAAGAAAAGGTTCTTACTTTTCTCTGACTCTTTTTTTTGGGGGGGGGGGGGGGTGGGGGAGGTGATGGAAGAGATGACTCCAGCAGTTGCAATGACTCTGAGCTTAGCTAATACGATATGTGACTCATCATCATCTCCTGTGGAGATCACTCAGCTCAAGAACGTCACTGATTCAGCTGACTTGTTACCTGATCCAGCAAATCAGAGCTGTTGCAACGGAGGGACTGTTTCTTCCATGGAAGATGATGTCTCGGAACGTGAACCGGGTTCGTTGAAAACGTTATCCGGAACGAACGATTGTGATGGAACAGTTGTGGGTGAAGACGAGGTGTTGTCTGCTGTGGAGGATACTAGTGCAGTCATAAGTGAAGGCTTGTTAGTTGTTGATGCTGGATCTGAGTTAAGCTTGTCTGATACGGCGATGGAGATAGATAACGAGAGAGTTCTCGCTACAGCGATTATCCTTGGGGAATCAAGCATCGAGCAGGTTCCTACAGCGGAAGTTCTAATCGCGGGTGCGAATCAGGACACGAAGATAGAAGATGGTTCAGGTGTTACAGCGTCTGAGGTTGTCATTAGGTTACCAGAAGCAAATAGTAATAATCATGTGACGAGAGGGAGAAGTGTCTATGAGCTAGATTGTATACCGCTTTGGGGAACGGTTTCCATTCAAGGTAATAGATCTGAGATGGAGGATGCTGTTGCCGTGTTACCTCATTTTCCGAAGTTGCCTATCAAAATGCTAATGGGAGATCACGAGGGTATGAGTCCAAGCCTCACACACCTCACTGGTCATTTCTTCGGTGTTTATGATGGTCACGGAGGCCATCAGGTATGCTGTAATGACGATTTCTCTATAAAATTCTTAGTGATGGAGGTTGTTGCACCTCTTTGAATTCAGAAAACCTTTCCGTTCAAATTCATTAGTTTTTTATATGTATGATGACGGCTTTTATAGGTTGCTGACTATTGCCGAGATAGACTCCATTTTGCTTTGGCTGAAGAAATTGAACGCATAAAAGACGAGTTATGCAAGAGGAACACAGGAGAGGGTAGGCAGGTCCAGTGGGAGAAAGTCTTTACTAGCTGTTTTCTAAACGTCGACGGTGAGATTGGAGGGAAAATCGGCAGAACTGCTGTTGGTTCTTCTGATAAGGTTCTCGAGGCTGTTGCCTCTGAGACTGTAGGATCAACAGCTGTGGTTGCTTTGGTTTGCTCGTCACATATAGTAGTTTCTAACTGTGGTGATTCAAGGGCGGTTTTATATCGTGGCAAAGAAGCCATGCCCTTATCAGTTGATCACAAAGTAAAAAAACAAGAGCTTCTGTCTTTTGCTTTCTGTGCAAGATTTCACCCAATTTGAAATCTTTACCGACCAGATAAGTTCTCCTAACACCTATTTCCGGTTTCTTGCAGCCAGATAGAGAGGATGAATATGCAAGAATAGAAAATGCTGGAGGGAAAGTTATACAATGGCAAGGCGCTCGTGTATTTGGTGTTCTCGCCATGTCTAGGTCCCTTGGTAAGCAATGCTTCTCTTGATTCCTAATAATGCATCTATGAATGTTCCAGGGTTGGCTTTCAATGATACATCACAAAACCATACCTTCAAAATGAATTTGCTGCCCTTCAAGAAACATTAGATCCTCTGTGTGTTTTCCTCTTCTGGACCTATTGCAGGTGACAGATATCTGAAGCCATATGTGATCCCAGACCCGGAAGTGACATTCATGCCGAGGTCAAGAGAAGACGAGTGTCTAATAGTAGCCAGTGATGGTCTTTGGGATGTAATGAGCAACCAAGAAGTTTGTGAAATAGCGAGGAAACGAATCTTGATGTGGCACAAGAAGCACGGTGCACCGCCTCTAGCAGAGAGAGGCAAAGGAACGGACCCAGCTTGCCAAGCCGCGGCTGAGTACCTCTCCGTGCTTGCTCTTCAGAAAGGAAGCAAAGACAACGTCTCCATCATTGTGGTTGACTTGAAAGCTCAAAGAAAGTTCAAGACCAGAGCTTGAAGCTTGATGATTACAAACAGTACGCTTACTTACTTTTTCTTTTTTCCTGGGGTAAGTTTCAAAATTTTCTTATATTTTAGATCGTAACGGATCTAATCTCGACAAGTTTTTACATATAATTTACTCAATATTGTTAGAGGGAGTGGGGAAATAAGAAAAAAAAAATTAAATGTGGGTTGGGGACAAGAAGTAAAGACTGAAGCAGATGATGATGCATAGCTAATTATAAGTACATTCCTTTTTCTCATGGAAATTTGGATTCGTATGTATAAGAAGAAATAGGCCAAGATACATGTCTTTTTCTTTTTTTGGTATTAAAGTAGATGGATATGTTGTAATATTTTGAGATGTGGCTAATGAAATTGTAATTGAAACTATGTCACATGAGTAACCCTTTTACCCTTCTTTTTTTAGTATGCTTTTCTATAGATTACTCATTCTCCCAACTTAAGTATAGTATAGTGGTGAAGACTGCCAAATTATTTGAGTTGCGCCTGAGAAGCTTGATTTTAAATCTGATAGAAGTATTAAATAGAGCGGAGAGTATACAACAGGTGGACGTGCCGGAGTGGTTATCGGGCATGACTAGAAATCATGTGGGCTCTGCCCGCGCAGGTTCGAATCCTGCCGTTCACGGGTTTTGTTTTTCTTTCCTTCTAGATTATCTTTTTAAAATGGGACAAATAACAGAACTTGATAATATTAATATTGCGTTTGACGGTTTGGCCTATTACCAAAGCCAACGATAGCACAACCGCGCTCTTCCCCATTGACCCAAATGCTAATTATTTAAAAGTCTTTTGATAATATAAATTTAAAATATGAGCAGAATTTGTTAATTGAAATTAGAGGTTAACAGGCTAACTACGCCTTGTTTTTTTTTTCATATAGAAAACGTGTTTATTACCACTGGCCCTGGGCATTTTAACCGAAAACCGAACCGAAACCGAATCGAAATAACTGAAACCGAACCGAACCGAATTTTATGATTAACCGAACGGTTACTAAATTTCTATAACCGAAAAAACCGAACCGAAACCGAACCGAACCGAAACCGAATGGATAACCGAACGGATAACCGAATAGCCGAAATACGATTCATATACTTAAAAATATTATTTATATTTATATTTAAAATAATTAAATAATTAAAATTAACCAAATATTAGTAAAAAACCGAATTATCCAAAATTATCCAAATGTTTTATCCAAAATATCCGAAATTATCCGATATTATCCGAAGTTATCCGGTTTTTTATCCAAATTATCCAAAAAATATAAAAAAACCGGAACCGAAATAACCGAACCGAAACCGAACCGAATTTTATAATTAACCGAACGGTTACTAAATCTCTATAACCGAAAAAACCGAAAAAACCGAAAACCGAAAAAACCGAACCGAAACCGAACCGAATTTTATGATTAACCGAACGGTTACTAAATATCTATAACCGAAAAAACCGAAAACTGAAAAAACCGAACCGAACCGAACCGAAAACCAAACGCCGAGGGCTAATTACCACGTTAGACATATGATTCCGTTGACCATTTTGGCGTACTAATATGCATTTGCTTCATTTAATCCAGCTGTATTACTTATCTATGCCTTTGTAGTTCCATTTCCAACTTTCACAAGCAAATATCACCGTTTTCCAGCTTAATATATCATCAAATTAATAATTAACAAAAAAAAAGTTTTCCAGAACATCTCCTCCAAATTCTCGTGGATTCACCGATTTTGCTACATAGTTTAAACGTATGTAAACAGTGAATATACATCGTTATAAGAAATAAAAGGGAATACATTTTATAATTTTCAATTGAATAGTTTCATGGATGGGTAGATTGACTTGGTAAAAGGTGAACACTATACATTTTGGTTAAATTTCCCCGACGTTGAGATGTATGTCCACATGTATTAAAGGGATAAACATGTAAAAAATATATGAAATGAAGAATTTGACGTATAATTATTCTTATAAAATATCTTATGAGTAACATGTCTAAATACTCCAAGACAAATACATATTTTATTGCAAGGAAAGGTGTAAAGAGTAGTGAAGTAATAATCCAGAAAGAAAGAAAAGAACCATATAAAATGACTAACCCCAACTCCCCCCAAGCATAAAAAATCTCAACAGAAGAAGCAAAGCATAAAAAGCAAACTTTACAGCATCATCGAAACCCAACCACTCTCAACAAAAAAAGTTTTCTTTCTAAATCCTAAACTCAAACAACAACAAAAAAGTATATATTTTTTTTCTTTAAAAAGAGAAGCGTATGGAAGAAGAAGACGGAGACGCGTCTACGCCGTTTTGGCTTCAATCCCGCCGCAATAACACTTACTTCCGCCGTACCTCTAGTCTCGGCGGCCGCGCAACCACCATCGCCACCCAAGCATTCTTCGCCGGAGCAGCTGCGATCCTCATAGTCTTCTTCATTCTCCCTCCTTTCTTCTCCTCTGTTTCTCAGTTTTTCCGACCTCATTTGGTCCGTAAAAGCTGGGATTATCTCAACTTCGTGCTCGTCCTTTTCGCCGTCATCTGCGGTTTCCTCAGCCGCAACACCGGTACTAACGACGAAAGCAATCATCATAACAAGGAGGAAGTCAGTAAAAACAATGACGTGATCAACGGATATAGTTTCGACAAATTCTCGAGCTCGCCGTCGATCACCGATCGAGGTCGTGCATCTAACGGTGTTGCCACGCCGCGTTACTGGATCGATGATCGCGGCGGAGATCAGTTTCCCGATCAGACGGTGTACAAGAGGTTTAGCAGATTACGGAGTAGTAGCTCGTATCCAGATCTGAGGCTCCGAGAATTCGAAACCGATGAACGGTGGAGATTTTACGACGATACACGTGTAAGTGAATGCCGTTACGAAGCTTCAGATCCGATCTATCAAAATCAAGAGTACAGGAGCTGGCGAGAGGCCAAGCCAGAGGAAGACGTAGATCGAGCAGAGGGCGGCGACGGAGGAGGGGAGGTCCTTAGCGGCGGTTCCGATACTAATAAAGCTGAGGTCGTTACGACGGCGGAGGCTGAAGTAGTAGAAGAGCTAACAACGCCTTCTAATCCGCCGCCTCCACCTTCTGCTCCGCCGTATCCTCCTTCAGCTCCGCCGTATCCTCCGTCTCTTTCGCCGTCTCCGCCTCGTGCTCCTCCACCGTCTAAGCCAGCGAAGAGGAGGACAAAGAGAGTGTACCAAGATGTTGCTCTAAAGGAAGAGAAGAAGGAGAGAGCTGATCTCGTGGCGTCGACGCCTCCGATTACTCCGATTCCGCCTCCGGCGGCTGTGTATCAAAAGAGTAATAAACAGGAGAAGAAGAAAGGCGGAGCAACTAAGGACTTTCTGATTGCGCTACGGAGAAAGAAGAAGAAGCAGAGGCAACAGAGCATCGACGGTCTCGATTTACTCTTTGGCTCCGATCCTGCATTTGACTATTCAATGCCACCAAATTCGCCGCCGCATCCTCCGCCGCCGCCGCCTCCACCACCTTTCTTCCAGGGACTCTTCTCGTCCAAGAAAGGTAAAAGCAAGAGAACCTATTCAAATCCACCGCCTCCTCCTCCTCCTCCACCACCACCTACTCGGAACTATGAATCACGCGCATCAGTGACGAAGATTCGCAAAGCTCCGATGGAATCACGCACACCTAAACCCAATCCGCCAGCTGAAGTAACCCGGTTCAGAGGCACTGGAAGTGAATCTCCATTGATGCCGATCCCTCCGCCTCCTCCTCCTCCGCCGTTCAAAATGCCGGCATGGAAGTTCGTGAAACGTGGAGATTACGTCAGGATGGCAAGCAACATCAGCATAAGCTCAGACGAACCTGATGATGATCCGGATGTTCCTCAATCGGCGGACCGTAAGCCTGTCGGGAGTATGTTCTGTCCGAGTCCCGACGTAGATACCAAAGCCGATAACTTCATCGCCAGATTCAGAGCTGGACTCAAATTGGAAAAGATGAACTCCGTGAAAAGAGAGAGATCCAATTTAGGACCCGAACCCGGACCTGATGAATCCGAATCTTAAACGGGTTATAATCCCCATTAGTCCTAGGTTCAGGCGTACAAACGTTGATTTCTTTCTGGATGTTTTTTTTTTTTTCTTTTCTTTTCTTGAACGTCGATTCCTTCTTGGTGAGCAATTTGCGCTGTTGTTGTGTTTTCTTTCATTTATTGAAACTCGTATAGTTTTGTGGTGTCTACAAGTTTAGCCCATCATAGGGTTAACCAAAAGATCTTTATACATTTTGTGAATTGGTTTCTGTTATTTGTTTCATTTAACCTAATATCTTACCTTAAGCAGCAGTCTAGGGTTTTAGCCTCTCGAAAACCTACAATCGCTCTTGTCATTTCTTCACATCTTCTCATGGGTAAGTATGGCAAGAAATCTGCCACCAAAAGTAAAGCAGCTCCTGCTGCTGTTTTTAAGGCCACGAAGCCTTCAAAGAAAGTTAAGAGACAGCCGGAAGATGATTTGGAGATGATTTGGAGACCATAACCAATATGAAGAAGCAGAAGAAAGACGTGATTGTGACAATGGAAGGATTTGCTGATCGTCTTCTGCAAATCGAAGCAAAGGTTGATCTTTTTGGCGACAAAGGCGGATCTATTGATCTCAGCGAAGGGTACGAGAGTTACTGCCAAGAAGCAGAGAGCAGTTCGACTGTCTGAGGATGAATCATATTCTTTTGATGAGGAATCTGCCAAGCCTTCTGCTAAAGTTTCTTCATCCTCCGAATCAGAAGATGATTCTGAGGATGAGAAGGCAATTCCGGCTACTAGCAAGGCTGCAAACAGTTCAGATTCATCAGATGATGATTCTGATGATGAGGAAAGTTATGAAGATACAAAACCTGCGCAGAGAATGGCTAAATCAGATACGAAGACTCCTAAAAAGGAGAGCATTAGTGTTGATTCTAGCGAGACATCTGATGAAGAGGAGAGTGATGGTCGTTTTGGCTTCGCCGGTGGTCGTTTTAGCGGTGGTCCATTTGGCGGCCGTTTTGGCAGTAGAAGTCGTTTGCCTTTTGGAGTCCCTTTTGCCGGTGGTCGTTGTGGCGGCTGTTGAGGTTTTGGTGGCGGAGGAAGAGATGGTTTCGTGTAAACAGACCTAGTTTTACTCCCTTAGAAGACTGGTTCTTCTCAGGTTAGAAGACTACCTGACGATTAATAAAGCTCTTATGTGGGTATATGGTTGTTTTAACTGTGTGATACAAAGAAGACGACACCTTCAACTATCTTCTCTAGCTATAATTGGTGTTTTTAACTTGTGATACAATGCAACCGTTTGCTTACGTTTTAGTTAAGTTTCTTTTACCACTTCGGTTTTCTTATGTTCTAGCTAAGTTTTCGTCGAAATGTTTGAAGTACGCTCAAATTTTGAATGGTTTTGGTGTTAAGAAGGTCAGTTGTACGTTGATGTCACAAGTCCAAAGAAGCCAATTTTTCATTAGTTCCTCTAGTTAAACAAGGAAATATCATAGGGACATAAAGATGCCCTAGAGACAAGAATTGTTTCGGAAGAAACACAATTCAAACAAAGCATATATATTTTAATCAACACTTAGACTCATTGTTCTTGAGATACTCCTTGAGAACATCCATAACTGAACCAAACTCTGCCTTAACCATCACTGGTGGGTTGGCCAATCTACAAGCCATCTCCTTTATGTTCTTTGAGTGGTAATCGATCTTACTCTGCGTAAACTTCAACCCATGAGCTGTGCTCACCACCACCGTCCGATCATTAGCTTCGATAACTCCAGATTTCCTCAGCTTCATCAGAGCCGTCAACGCAACACCCGTGTGTGGGCATATGAACATACCAGTCGAATCAGCAAGAGCCGTCGCATCCATCAGCTCCTCTTCCGTAGCTTCCTCAACGATTCCATTAGACTTCTTCAAAGCATACACAGCTCTATCGATCGAAACAGGGTCACCGATCTGAATCGCAGAAGCAAACGTTGTGTTCGCTTTCAAGGGATTAAAGTCTTTATCAAAGCCAGATTTGTAGTGCAAGTAAAGCGGGTTTGCGTTTGCGGCTTGAGCACAAACAAGCCTAGGGATCCTATCAACAAGCCCTAGCTCTTTGCACATATGAAACCCTTTGTAGAACGCGTAAATGTTACCGAGGTTTCCTCCGGGGACGATGACCCAATCAGGAACTTCCCAATTGAACTGCTGCAAGATCTCGATCGCCGCCGTCTTCTGCCCTTCGAGACGGAGGCTGTTGAGAGAGTTGGCTAAGTAGATCGGAAGCTCCGCCGTGACTTCTCGGATCAGATGCATGCATCCGTCGAAATCGGTGTCGATGCTCAACACAAACGCTCCGTTCGCGATCGGCTGTACGAGCTGAGCCATGGAGATTTTGTCCGCCGGCAGGAAGACGATGGAAGGGATTCCGGCGGCAGCGCAGTAAGCGGAGAGCGCGGCGGAGGTATCTCCGGTGGAAGCGCATCCGACACCGACGACTGGTTTGTTCATTCTCCGGAGGCGGTTCACCTGAGAAACAAGAACGGTCATGCCAAGATCTTTGAACGATCCCGTGTGGCTGATCCCGCAGTGTTTCACCCACAGGTCGTTCATCTGGAGGTACTGTTTCCCGAACCGCTCGGCCCAGAAGAGATTTGAGTTCCCTTCGAAGGCGGAGACGATGTCGTCGTCGTCGATCTCGGGAAGGACCCACTCTTTCTTCGACCAGACGCCGGAACCGTACGGCCAGTTGGTTTTACCGACGCGCGAGTCGAAGAGGTTTCGCCAGAATTCTCCGTCGTAGCGTTTCAGGGCGGCGAAATCGTGCTGGACGTCGAGGAGACCGCCGGACTGGGAGCGGTAGACGATCTCGTCGAGGGAGTAGGACTCGGTGGACGACGGTGGAGCGTCGAAGGGGACGTAGCGTGCGGAGAGGTTTTGGAGCTGAGGAGGACGGCGACGAGCCTCGTCGCGAATGTTCTCGTCGGCGGAGCGGCGTTGCTTCTGCGGCGGAGCAGCGGGAGCGGGAGTGGCTGAGGAGGTGCATCGCACGGTGAAGGAGGCGGAGGAATGAGGTTTAAGCGAGGTTTGAGAGTGGGAAGGAAAGTAGGTGGCGGAGTGGAGGAGAGAGAAGGAAGCCATGAGTGGGACTAAACAGTAAAGTAAAAGAGTCGCTGAAAACTGATTGGAGAGAAGAATGTTGTTGACACCTTTTGGTCATAACCAAATTTATCATTTATTTATAACCTAAAAATATTCGGACAAATCTCTGTTAATAACACTCGTATTCAACTATACTAAATGCTTGTTCACTCCAAATTCCCTAGAAAATAAATTACTAGTATTAATGATTTATGGCCATTCGTTTTTTTTCTTCTGAAAGCTACGTTGTCGCAGTCGCTTTTGTAGTGTAGTAGGCACTAAACACAATGGATCTTTTTTTTTTGAAAATCAACACAATGGATCTTTAACATTCATGAATCAGTCTTTTAGATTTTAGATTGTGCCATTTTGAGAGAAAATATATACGGATCAGCGAAACACTAACGTTTAAATATGGTATGAGCTGATTCATGTATCATAATAAGGCTTGGTAAAATAATATTGAGTAAATACAGTTTAAAATTTTGTAAAATAATAGTTATTTCCTAGATCAAGGGTTTAAGCATTCCTCAACAGAGGATTATATTTTTACGAGTAAAATGTAACTATCCTATGAATCGCAGAATTTTTGCGATTTTGTGCATTATAATCAAATGAAGATAAGATTATAGTACTTATAATGGTTTGTATGTCATAGTCCAGATACAAAAAATCAAATGCGTTTGCTTGTGGGTTGTAGATTAAAGAAGATAGAAAAGCATTAATATTTGAGGTGTACCTACTTATAATCAATGATCAAAATAAATAATGAGGGCACCTTTTCCTTTTCAATATATAAAGACAGTACTTTATGGATTGTCGTTTTCTCCATAGAATCTTTAATACGGATTGGGTCAGTAATGTGAATTGTGAAATACCTATGAGATAAGCTTACAAGTTACAAGTTGCAAGAGAACCGATGTCATTTTTTCTTGTGATTTTCAGCTTTTGGAAATGAAGCCTGATGAATCCGATTTCATCGGGGTCTTTATTTTGTCGTGTAACTCATGTATTTCCTGTTTTGCTTTGGTAAAAGTCGGATAAAATAGGTTTCTTGTATAGTTTCTGAAACTGCTTATATGACTCTTCATCTCCAAGTTGTGTATCTTTGCTCGCAGGTATAATGCAGTCCACTGCCATTTTCTTAGCTACTGCATCTCCAACGGGTGGTTAAGGTACCTTTTGCAATCACAGCTGGTTTCACTTCATCATTGCTATATCTCTTAGTCGTTCAGACAGGTTTAGATGCTTGATCCTTGATTCTTAGTTGTTGGGTCAATTTTAAGTTTTAGGCTTCTGGATCTATTTCTTAGTTCTCTGTCATTTGACTCAAAACAACCACAAGCATAGTTTCTATACGGGATCTTTGGGCATTAACAAGATGCCAAATGAGATGTTAAGAGAGATGAAGACTGAACCTTTTGTCTGGTCAATCACACATTTCTTCTACCTCACTATCTTTTGTTCAATCTTAGCATGGCTGTCTCTTGAGGTAGGAGGAGAGCCACCACTACATAAACAATTTGGCAACCTAAGCAAATACTTAACAAAGCAATAGTTCACAAAATCTAAAATTGGTTTAATTTGTTTAAACATCACCCATTTTGATGCAGCTGATAGCAGACACATACGCTGGTTATGATGCCGATTTGAGAATTTGTACACAAGAAGACATTTCCCATAAGAGATATCAACATTGGCCTTAACTAAGCAAATTTTCTGCTGAAATTCAGTGGAGAAACTAAAAATACTGCCAGTTCTTTGTGAATTTTAGATTTTTTCCACTTTTCATTTCATTTTTTTAAAAAAGAAGGTTGTCTTTGTGTACTTGTAAAGATTGAACTTGCAATATGGACGCAGGTTTTGGGTTACTCACACATGGAAAATGTTTTGAACCAACAGTAGTTGATCTTACAATTAGGAAGATTGTAGTGGGCTACGGTTAGGGTCGACTTAGTCCATATAACAACCAACATCGTTAGAATTGGTGGATGGGACCATAGTTGGCCCAACCCATCACAATTTTAATGTACTTTTTGAAACGAGTTACATGCTGAATCAGTCTATAGCTTTTGTTTCCACTCGCTTTAGCATCTAAAATCTGTCGAGAGAAAAAATTAACGCTGTATAAATGTGGATCAAAAGAGAAATGTAGGTTTCTTTGAGCCATGCATATTTGAATAAAAACGACATTTGATATTTTGATTTGATTATAAAATATGTGACACTCACAGTGTTAAGTATATGTTTTCAAGTAATGTCACTAAATGATTCAACGACAGAAACATGATTTCTGTTGGTGTTTGGTGGTTTCTTGTTCTAGGACCACCACTGATCATGAAATTTAGCATCTCTATGAAACGATATATCTGTAAAAATATTATTGATGTAGATAGAAGAAGAAAGATATAAAAGGCTAGAGGAGAATATATAGTGGAACAGTGAAAAGAATCATGCACAAAGAGGTCACGTGATTTTTGTCTGAAAGATCACGTGACTCGGCTCTTACACACTGATTTCTGCTCCTTTCTTTTTTTTCCTTCCGAACTCCGCCCAACGTCCCAAGGATATGGACACCACGTCATCTTATCCATATCACAAAAGCGGATCCACTTTCTCTCTCCTATGTTTGTTTGGTATGATGCGGAAAAGATCTTGGCCGTTCACTTTGCTGACTTTTTTTTGTACCATATCCGTATCTCTGCCCTTGATCATCTTCAGAGTGTACTCCATCGCAGTAGAACGAATTCTCAATTTCTTTATCCTTTGTCGTGACTGACACGTGTCACCTGCCAGCATCTGATTTACCAGACCCCTCTTTCCTTAAAAAATGCGTGATCAAAATCTTAAAACTAAAGTTAAAAACAGTTGTAAATGGTGATCATTTTCTGTCCCCAACTTGCATTTGGGATATTTTATATACAAAATAGAATCTGATAACAAACACTGATATTGAATTCTTGAACCGAAACCGATACATCTGGTAATAATTTTTTATGAAAAGCCAAAACTAGACCTAGGGGGCTTATTGGACTAAGAGATGAATTTGAATATATATGAATCCAAGGAGAATTTAAGAAATCTGATATTTGATTTGGGATTCGATTTAATAATCCAAGAGAATTTTAAGAAATTTGAATTTTCATTTTTTTGTTTTAAAAGTAATTTTGGGATTTCATTTTTGTAAAGTAATTTAATAATAATAAATTAAAGAGATTAAAAATCTGAAAATTATTTGGTTTATATTTCTTATTCATATAAAATGTAAAAAATTGAAATTTGGGTATATTTCGAACAAAAAGAATTTTCAACTTTAAAATTTTTTAAAATGATTTATAATATTTTTTTGTCAAGTTTTGTATTCTATAAAATGATAAAAAATGATCTTTAAAATTTCAAATTTTAAATTTCAAATAATTTTGTTCTTTTTCTCATTTTAAAAGTTTTAGTTATTTTTTTGAAATTAAAACTAAAAAGTTCAAAAAAAACTTCAAATACCACAAGATGTGGTATTTGTATATCTTCATTTTCAACTATAAATTGTCTTTCAAATTCCTTCAAATTCTATCAGATGGAACTTATATTTCTTCTGGAACAATCACGACACTTTTTTTATTATGGATATACTACATTTCTATTGGCAAATAGGGGGGTTCCAAGTCCATGCGCTAACCCTATTGATGGTCGAGGTAAGATTTCAGCTTCTGGGGCATACCAATCTTTTCTATTATCAAATGATATCTGTTTTATTTTCAAATAACAATTAAGGTGAAGCAGGGTCAGGAACAACAACTGTTTTTTACCTTTTTTTTTAACGTTTGAAATTCGTATGAGAGTGTTCATTTAGTTGATGAAATTCTAAATTTCCAATAAGCTGAAATTTTTAAGGAATTGTACAAATATTTAATCTAATAAGCTGAGATTTTAAAGAAATTTTACAAATGTTAAATCTAATAAAAAATAATTTATAAAGAAAATGAATTCTTTCAGATGCGTCCTTAGCATATTTTGTTACAAAGTGGAATCGGTTAACAGAACCGGAAAATACAAGCCGGTTAAATACCAGGAAATAGCTATACCGGAATCTCAATTTCGTTGAAAAAAAAAAACGGAACCCTAGTCTCGCTCGATAACAGTATAACTGTATAAGGTCGCATTTTCGTGCTCTCTTGCGATTACTCTCTTCTATCTCTTTCTATCTTCGTTTTTCTTTTCTTTTCTTTTTTTAATAACATCCGTCTCGTATTGGTGCTTATTGGGTATCTCCGGCAAAGGAAACGAGTTTCGCGGCGAGATTATCTCATAGGGATGATCGTTTCTTCGGTGAGCTCGATTTATCGGTTCTGTTTTGGAATCGTTTAGAGATGTTGTTAGATCCGCATGGTCTTGGTGATCGCTTTGCATCCAAGACGTGGTTCCACAGGCGCAAAAAATGCCGTCGTCTCTTGGTTTGATACCTTTCTTCTGAGATCTTTCCTTTTCTCCGTTCTCGGCGCGAATCTTTTTTTTTCTTTCTCTTTTTAGAAATTTTTGGTCTTTCCTAATCTGAGGATAGGTTACACAGTCTCCGGTTGTAAATAGAAATTGCTACGTTTCTTGTTTTTGTTCGAGGAGAAGTTGTACAGATAGAAGAGAGTTGTAACTCAGAGCTCTGAATCGCAAGTTTTTTTTTTTTTTTTTGGGAACATTTTTTGTTCCTTTTTTTTCTTTGCTCTTGGGTTTGGGTTTGGGTTAGAGAAAAGTGGCGAAGATGAATCTGGGAACGGCCGAGGAAGAATCGGCACAAGAGATTCACATCCCGGCTGATATCAATTGGGAGATGCTTGACAAATCAAAGTTTTTCGTTTTAGGCGCAGCTTTGTTTTCAGGGGTATCTGGAGCTCTCTACCCTGCGGTTTTGATGAAAACTCGCCAACAAGTGTGCCATTCTCAAGGCTCATGTATCAACGGTGCGTTTACTCTTGTGAGACATGAAGGTTTAAGAGGATTGTACAGAGGATTCGGCACTTCTTTGATGGGAACAATCCCTGCTCGCGCCTTGTACATGACGGCCTTGGAGGTCACCAAGAGTAACGTTGGCTCTGCTGCTGTTAGCTTAGGGTTCACAGAGGCTAAAGCCGCCGCTGCTGCTAATGCGGTTGGGGGATTGACTGCTGCCATGGCTGCTCAGCTTGTTTGGACTCCTGTCGATGTGGTGAGCCAGCGGCTTATGGTTCAAGGAAGCAGCGGTCTTGTTAACGCGTCGAGGTGTAATTATGTTAATGGGTTCGATGCGTTTAGGAAGATTGTTCGAGCTGATGGACTTAAAGGGTTATACAGAGGGTTTGGGATATCGATTCTGACTTATGCACCGTCTAACGCGGTTTGGTGGGTGTCTTACTCTGTTGCGCAGCGGATGGTTTGGGGTGGAATTGGGTGTTACGTTTGTAAGAAAGACGAAGAAAATGGGAACACGTTTAAACCAGACTCCAAAACGATAATGGCTGTCCAAGGAGTTAGTGCTGCGATTGCTGGGAGTGTTTCTGCTCTGATTACAATGCCACTGGACACAATCAAGACGAGGTTGCAGGTTCTTGATGGGGAAGATAGTAGTACTAGTACTAGTAATAACAACAACGGGAAGCGTGGACCGAGTATTGGACAGACCGTAAGAAACTTGGTCAGGGAAGGTGGGTGGACAGCATGTTACAGAGGATTGGGACCAAGATGTGCTTCAATGTCAATGTCTGCAACAACTATGATCACTACCTACGAGTTCTTGAAACGGCTTTCGGCTAAGAACCATGACGGGTTTTGCTCTAAATCATAGTCATAACAACTGAGAAAACCACATAGAAAGATCTGTGGTGGGAATGTTTTTATTTTTCTTACTTATCTTGTTCCTGTCTAGCTGTTCTGCTTTCTCTTTTGTTTCCAGTCATATTGTAAGGAATGTGTTAAAATTCAGTTGTTTCTAAATAAAGAAATGTTCTCGTATTCGGATTTGAATCGGTTCGCCATAACTGCGCTACTAAACCGGTATTATAGATGCGATATAAAATGATATGATGTCTTGTAAGACTTTTGGGATGATTGGTTGGGCTGTAGGAGCCATCTTTAGCTTTAACTTTTAGTAACAGCCCAACAAATTATCAATCGTGTTTTATCTCCTTTTTTAAAGCTACAGTCCCTACAGAAAAAAATGGCTGTAGAAGCCTTATTTACTAAAACCATATTTTAAAGACCGTAGAGAAAAATATATGACTGTAGGAATATATTTACTTTTTTATTGTTTTTGTCATTTGTTATCTACAACTACAGAATATACAGCTACAGCAAATATATCTAGATACCAAATTCTACAACAAATAATATACAGCTACAGTCCAACCAATCATGCAGTTTGGGAGTCTTACATCAATTGGAACACACGACAAGATTTGATTTGGCAATATGTCGTAATTAGTAATTCATGAATCACTTGCGAAAGTGATTTACAGGTTAGATTGTGACTATTTATAATTGAAAATGCTGTCTTTTGTTTTTATCCAAGTAAATTATGAGCAAATGCTAGTATTTCAGGAACACAAGTGTGCATCTTTCACATAAGTCAACGTATTCTGGAGCAGAATCTTACGTTTCTTCTTACCTTATCAGAATTATTTATAGGAAATAATTCGTAAAGACGGCTTTGATATATATTTTATTCATGGACGTGTCGAAGAAATGGTAATATTTTCTAGTATCTTAAGTGTGTGATGAATATCTTCTCAGAAGATAGATGAGACTCGAAGTAGAATCTTTCAACCTTTTTAATTAATTAAAGGAAGTGTTACAGAATAGGAAACAATCTTATATATATAAACTAGATTCTTCATTAAATGATTCTCAAACAATGTCAACTATATTGTAAAGTATCCAGAAATCCAAATGTTTATTACACAACTCTCTGGAGTGGAAAGCAGTATCTGTGTTTTTATTTATCATATTCATACAGAATCCGGAGACTTCTTCTTCATTACAGGCATAAATGAAGAATAAATCATGAAAAAAAAAACACAAAGAGGAAGTGGAAGTTTATAAGAAAATCAAACCACTAGTTTACACGAGATGCATGCTAAGCGGAAATTAAAAATGTGTTCCAAATTAACTGAAGATTTTGGTCGTTCTTGTTCTTGTGACGTCTACCACATACATAAAGTGAAATGAAAACACTAACAAGTAAGAACAAGCAAAAGAACTAGTAGTAGCCAAGGATGACTTCCCCTTTTGGTGGGAATATGAATCAGCACCAAGATCCAATGTCTCAGATATGGACAGAGAAATGGTGCAAGTCCCCACCGCCATGCATGTCATTGGATTGACCATGAACAAGCATAGCTCGGTTAGTCTGAGTTGGGAAACCTGAAAACTGGAACTCGGTGTGTCCGAAGATATCAGCACCGTCGGAAACAGATGTAATGTCTGAGCCAGAAGTGGTTGAGCCACGGTCTTTGTTGTGCTGCAGTAAATGAGCTTCGAATCTAGACATGTTTGCCTTTCTGTTTTCCCGTTGGACCGACTGGTCATGTTCTTGTTCTTTAGCAGCAGCCTGTTCGGACTCTTGAAGAAGCTTTTTGGTGTTTAGAAATCTCCCACCGGATCCTCTTGGCCTTTTAAGAGCATGAACATGTCGAGATTCATGAAGGTACGGCTGTTGCAACAAGTAAAACAGGGATGAGCAAAGCAATCCTAAATGAGAAGCTTCTGTTTGTTTTGTTGGTTCATAAGGTGAAGATATATATCATACCTTCCGCGCTCTGATTAATTTGTTCTGAGCTTCGAGCTTGGCACGCTGTTGCCTTCTCCTCATGATTGCGTGGTATTGCTTCGCATTGACAAAGACTGGCTCAGTTTCCGTGATCTCCACTGGTAGCGGAACTCGACCAGGAACCATACCCACCATTTGGGGATTGCATGTCTGCAAAAGAGATTAAGAGACTCAAGACCAATACAACCGAGTTCTACCATTGCAAGGGCATAATGGAACTGCTCCATTGCATAAACAAACTAAATGCAAGCATACCAGAAGAAGAAAGGAAGGTATTACTAACCGCTGCCTGTGGCAGATATGTTGCAGCCATTAAACCACCAAATTGTGGATCAGCATAGTGAAAGGAGAAACCCTGCGCCATATATGATACAAAATATCAGTCCACCATCGGAAGTTTGCTATTGTTACAAGTAAAAGATTTACAAATACCTGCGTAGGAGCAAATTGAATATTCGGGAATCCGTTCATCGAGCCTGGTTTAGGATTAGCAGCAAATCCTTTCCGCTGAGTTTCTTCAGATCCTAAACAAACATCTAAGAAAGTAAGAGAGAAGATTTATGGCAAAAAGATGGATACTCTTGTAAACGACATGAGAATTGAATACATAACAACAGTCTGATATCTGACAAGCAATCAAGATCAAGTCAGAACATCAAGCAAGACTCAATAACGTAGTCGAAGATCACACAATCCTTTAGTCTTCACTATGTGTTCACAACGGTAAGGAACAATAATCGAGTAGGAACCGGGTATTATTGGCAACTGACCTGATTTTGCTGAAAAGGAGATTTGTCTGGAAGGATTATCATCTCCGCTACTTGCAACTTCAGTGTAAGATTGACCAGTGGACTGAGTTGAAGATGAATCCTGGTCCTGGAAAGTGATTTGCTTTGTGGTCTGCACACGTTCAGGCCTTGCATCGACCACCTTCAAGCTTAGAGATTCAGTTGGAATCATTCCCCATGAGATGCTAGTATTAAGGTAAGGCAAAGTGGAATCCTTTTTGTTCATCTGATGCATAACGTCCAACGAGCTATTCTCACGAGAAGAAGACCTAAATAATTCAACCATGATTCAAATAATTAGACTATCATCATGGAGAAGATGATATTACACATAATTAGATCCAGAGACAGTTTTTAAAGAGCTATAAAATCAAGAAGAGAAAGGTGAAAACCTAGAAATAGAAGTAAAGAGGAGATTGGAAGTTTCTAAATTGATATAATTTTTTTACCCACAGAGAAAAGTCGTATCTAAACGAACTTTGATTCGATACTAAGAAACAGTACTATCTTGGGTAAACCAAAGGACGCAGAGATCGTGGCGATTGGCCGAAATTAGAAATCTTCCGACCAAGAAACAAAAAAACAATTTGTGCCTGTCATCACTTTTGGCAAAAAGGCGTTGACTTGAGACGAAATTTGGCGCAGAATTACCAAATCAGTAACACAAACATCAAATCGCACGCCACCACAAGACAGATACACCCAAAAGAAAAATCGAACAAGGAAAAGGGGAAAATTTGATAGAGAATTAAAGACCAAAAGACAAGAGAGATGGAGATAGAGAGAAAAACCTTTTTGAGTATTCGATGAAACGACAACGACGGACTAAGGACACAGATTAGTTTTGCATGTCTCCCTTGTCCTTACAGAACAAAAGTACACCGTTCTTCTCTCTTTGTCTGAAACTCAGTGTATCGTGTTGGAGTGGTGTGATCTTCTTCTGATTCTTCGTCTCCGTCGATTTCTCTCTCTCTCTCTCTCACCTTTCCTGGGAAACCAGCATCGCCATGAGCACCACTACCACCTTCTCCTTCTTGTTCATTATTGTCTTAAGTGCTTTAATTATTCATTTAATAGCTTAAACTTAATTGTTTACTTTACCCATACCACAGAATAAAGGCTCTCTCTGGCTCTCTGCCTATCCCACTTTGTAGAATCATTTACCCCCAAAAAAAAGAAATTATAATACTTAAAAAAAAAAAAGATTGATCATTTTATTATTTGAAATCGGCCAACTATTTCTGATTCCTAAATTCCCTACAAAATGAAAAATTTAAAATTGGGAAAATAATAATGTAATTCTCAAAAGGTAAACTACAATTCAATTTTTTTTTTTTTGTTGGTTCGAAATTAACGATTCCTATCTCAACAACAGATTAGTTTAGCAATTTACCTTTTCTGTTTTATCACTTTAGCATTAATGTATTATGTAAGGTCTTATATTTAACTTTCCCCCCATCTTATATTTCGAATATAACTAAGTTTCTTGGCTTGTATGGTGTCTTTCTAATTAATCTAATCTAATAGTGAAGCCAAAAAGTATAAGCTATCTTGGCCACGTTAGCTAAGTGACTATATGTTAATTTGTTATTTAGCTTTTTGTCCAAAGTGTGTTGTCGTTTCCTGACTATGAAACTTTTAAATTTGTGAACCGTCTTTTAAATTGCATTTAGGTCTTTGCTTAGCCGCCCCTCTTCGCAATCATCTCCCACGCGCTCCTTCGCTCGTAAAATTCACACGCCCTTTGGAATAAACAAAAACAGTTTCATCTTCAGAATCAAATTTCAGTTTTAATCTACAAGTTATATAGACTTGCTTTTTTTCTAACAAAAGTTATAGACTTGTTACAACCATTTTTATTGAGTATAAAAGTTTAAGGAAAGTATAAGCATGTAAAATGAGGTAGGAATAAGGATTTTAATTATACTAAAACTTAGGTTGTGTTCTTAATCAAGTACCTAATATTTTCTGCAAAGAAAGAAAGCTTTAGTGCAAGTCAAGCATAGTCATGCCTCCTTTATCCTTGGAAGTGGAACAACCAAAACATTATCATTGCTACTTCATCCTCCTTCACATTTTTTTGGGCTTCGTCATCTTTGTAAGTATGTCAAGTGTATGAACCATAGAGGAAACAGATATCATGTAATCTTTTAAACATCAAATTCGTTTGTTAGTAGTAGAACACTGCGTATAAAAAGAACTAATTTATTTGGCAACGAAGTGATCGGAATTAAGAAAAAGCGAATGATGGAGTACATTTGATATCTCAAAATGGTTTTTTGTTTTCCCCAAAAAAGAGAAGAACATGAATATATGTACCACTTTAATATATGAATCACTGATCATATGGCAAAAGTCTCTTAAACTTTTGACTCTTGAACAATCTTTTGATTAGCAAGATTTGATTATTCACATCTTTTACCTCGCTAAAACCTCAAATTTAAGCATGAAAAATTGTATAGAAAATCTCACGAGAATCGATCACCATTGTTACTTCTTCGACAGAATTAAGGCAAAACCATCTAAACCTAACCTGAAGTGCCAATTGCCAAGTGGTCCAGGCTCAAGATGTCTCTCTAGCAATCAAGCGGACTCCACAGCAACTTATCTCGACCGGTGGAAAATCCAACTCAAACTCCTCCGATACATGAAGATGGGATTCGAACTGCAACTCGTCGATCTCTTCGTTGCTGATGCTGCTTCGGACTTGGATGATGATCAGGTGATGCGTTCTAACAACTTTATCTTCCTCTATCTTCAATGAACTATATAGATTTGGTTTGAGGTTAATCCGAAATTCCCTGCCAGCTTCGTAGCTCCAGTTATAAGAAAACGCTGGGAACTGGAGCTTGAAGTTTCTTTCGCAAGCAACCACGATACATGCAACGAATCCCACAAGATTTGGGGTAGCCCAAATCGGAGGTAAGCTGATCCTCGTAGATGTCCCGTGGGATTGGGTATCGAAATCGCAGGGAATTTCAGCTTTCGGTAAGCAAGCAAATCACCCTGTAGTAACCTACGGAAAATGGAAGTAATAAAAACCTTAGCATAGAACAGGAGCAGATCTTTGATGTTTAAGAGCAGATAACTTACCTATTTATTTTGTCCCTCGTTTATGAATCGAGAAAACAGATCTTGTTCTTGGTCTAGACTCAAGCAATGGCTAAGATCAAGGTGTTTGATAGAATGGTTTGGAGACAGGGAGACATGTGTTAGATTTAGGATCTCCATGAGCTCACAATCTTCACAAATGGAGAAGAACAATCATTTTGTGATTGTCTTCCCTTGAATCCACCATTAACCAACAGCTTAGGGATTCCATAAGAACCGGCTGTGTGTGGGGAAGAAGAACAACAAGGAAACAAAGAGAAGACTTTAGTAAATGTTTGTGAATGATTAAGGACAAGAATGGTTAGCCTTGGTAGCTAACCCACACGCTTAACACTAACTCCCTACATGGTGAAAGATGAACAATCAACCTAAGTAGAGTAGTGAGAGCTAAACGCTGTGCGCTTTTGTGGAAACTTATCTCTTATTTTCATTAATTAAGAGTGAGGGCTACAAAGGGTTATATAGGGAATGAGCTACATGGAAAACAGAAACCCTAAATAAGCTCCTTTATAAGCTTCCTTATAAAACCTTATAAAACCTTATAAACCCTAATCACTCAGCTTATAAAGACTTATAAAGACCTTATAAAATACAGACCTTATAAAACCTTATAAAGGCTCTTATAAAGACTTTATAAAGGCTTTATAAAGACTGGCTTACAAACAGAAGTCTTGCTTATCAGCACCTTCTGAATTCTGGCTTCTCCTTCTGAAGTCTGGCTTAATAAGGAGGTCTTCATTTCAACACTCCCCCTCAAGCTTGACCATAGGATGTCTATGTCAAAGCTTGGAACCATGAAGACCTGGACTTTGCTTTTGTTGAGACCCGGACTTGCATGAACTTGCCTTAAACTCATCTTGAGTCTTTTGTCAAGCTTTCTGATGCTATCCCGGACTTTGCACAGCCTTCTCAGAGTCTTTCATAGCCTTCTCGGAGTCTTTTCTATCTTGACAGAACAGCCTTCCCAGAGTCTTTCACAGCCTTCTCGGAGTCTTTTCTATCTTGACAGAAGCTTCTGTTAGCTTCTGTCAGCTTCTGCCTCATCTGGATGGCCTCTCCGGCCTATCTCATTCATATACTCCAATATCCCCCCGCAAGCTTGGGCATCGGGACACCTGAAAGGACCAAAGGCCAAGCTTGGAACCGAGTAGGCTACCTCATTAAAAACCTTATAAAGAAAACCACTTGGGACAAAACTCTATAAGGGAAAAAGAGTATAGCCTATCCCCGGACCATTTGGGATAGCATTGACCTTGGCATGATAGAACAGGCTCCTTTGGACTTGACTTGTTCTTCCTTGGCAAGAACGGCCCTAATGGTCTGAGCCTTAGGGTTACGGATACCAAGAGAAGAACATGGACTTCAAGATCACATGAACCGGCTTTCTTCTCACAAGACTTGAATCACAACTTCATTACTTTGGCTCTTCATGACTTGATTTCTCCTTCTTTTGAATCCGCCTTATGCAATCTCCTTTGAGGCTCTCATGGTCTCCTTTACCCTTAAATCAAGAGATAAAGAAGAAGAGATTAAGTATGAACCACAAGTAATATCAAAGGATTAATTGCTATAACTAAGTATTCATATGAAAGGATAAGCAAGCAATTTGAACTATGGTAATGAAAGTAGCATAAATAAATGGGAATTGAGTTTGAGAAACAGCCTTTGGAGAGTAAATGGACTGAATGGAACGGTTTGAACTCCTTTCAAGGAACCGCCAATGGTGAGAGCATTGGACACAAACATCAAACTTAGGCTTAAAGCGGTTAGAAGTCTGGCCAATCTCTCTTGTTTGAACCGCCCATTTCTCATTTTGTCTCCTTTGTCATCTTCCTTAGTCTCCATCCAAGCTTCTCATGACTTGTGCTTTAAAGTCCTCTCCTTTGAACCTTTGATCAGGAGATTCAAGCAAGATAAAGCTTAAAGCATTTGACATGGAATTCACATGATAAACTAAGTAAACAATCAATAAGAAATCAAAATGGATAATGGATGAAATGGAGTTTTAGAGTTCAGCCTTTTGAATGTGAATGCTGAATTGGTGGAATGCGGTTTGAGCATCTTGCTTGGGACCGCCAAATGAACTCATGGTTTGCACCATGGTCTGAAGGGAAAGCGCCTTGCACTTCCTTGAATGGGATGGATGCGGTTTTGAATTAGATCTTGGAACCGCCTTTGGACACATGGTTTGAACCATGGCCTTAAGTTGAATCACAAGCGGTTTAAGTTCCATCTTGGAACCGCATTGTGCTTTGGCTTGGACACCAACACCTTACTGAAGTTGATTCATCACTTTCCACCATCTTGTCCATCCACTTGAATCCCCATCTTAGCCACCTTTGGTCTACTTCCTCCGGTCAGCCTCTTTGGTATGCCTTGTCCAAGCTAGCCGTGAGGACAAGATTAAACATATCTTGTGGACTTCAAGTTGGTGACACTTGGTTCTAACTCCAGGCTTGAGCTGATTCAACAAATTCCATAACCTTTGTTAAGGCTTATGGTCATTGGTTCTAACATCAAGAGTGTGGCGCCTTGTTAAGCCATCAATCTACATCATTTCATGTGTGAGTACCTGAAATGATTCTTCACAAATGATGGTGAGATATCAAAGAGAATAGAAGAGAATATGAAGAATAATTAACCAGAGAATAAGAGAATAATTAACAATAGATTTGGAGAATAAGTAACAGAAGATGATTGAGAATGACAGAGAATAGGTAACCAGATTAAGTAACAATAGATTTGGAGAATAAGTAACAGAAGAATGATTGAGAATGACAGAGAATAGGTAACCAGATTATGGAGAATGAAAAGAGTGGGCTCAAGAGTTCTTATGGACAGATTTGAATTCTGTTTTCTTGAGTTAGAAAGCGGAAGCATTGAGACAGCCATGAACACCACAAATCTCACAACCATGGGTTCATGGACTGAATGATATGGACCAAGCACAACATTGACTTGTTTGCTGGCCTTAAACACTTCACTTAGGATCATGCTTATACCACTTTGGTTATAGCACAATGGTGAAGCCAAACTTGGACTCTTTCCCCCCGGAAGCATGAATCCATAACAACTATGAAGTGTATGAATCAAGCTCCTTTTCCCATTTGGAGTGGAAGGACAAGAACCAACTAAAACAAGCATGGATCTTTTTCTCCTTTAAGCGCTAGTTCATAGAATCTTTTCAAGATCTGAACTTAAGCTACTTAAATGAAGAGCAAAGAAACCAAAAACAAATCCTTTCCAAATTGATTTTAAAGAGGTTTTTCAACATAAAGATTCAACCTTTTTTTTTAATGAAAAACTTGAAATCAACTTTTGAAAATCACAAGATCCCATCTTTAAAGAAACTGGGATTTAAGAATTTTGTCAAACACTTGGTGGGCGGATTTTAAAATCATAACTTTTGAAATCAGACTCCAACCTACTCTCCTTTCTTCCTACGCCATGGATCTAGCATACAGGATTGCCAAAAGCGTTTTTACAAGAGAAGAAAGGGAGATCCTTGGATCTTAAAAACAAAAGCTCATCCTACTCCTTCTTCCCACGCCATGGATCTAGCATCACAAGCTCCTCAAGGTGATTTTACAAAAAAAGAAGAGAATGAGAGATCCTTGAAATAAAGGCATAAGATTTGAAGAAAGCTTCATCCTTCTTCTCCTTTCTTCTCAAACACCATGGATCTTAGCTTTTCAGCATACCAAAAATGATTTTAAGAGACAGAAATGGAGAGATCCTTGGATTCATAAGCTAAAAAACGAAATGAAAGAAGAAGATGTGAAGCTCAAGAGCAACCTTCTCTGATACCATGTTAGATTTAGGATCTCCATGAGCTCACAATCTTCACAAATGGAGAAGAACAATCATTTTGTGATTGTCTTCCTTGAATCCACCACTAACCAACAGCTTAGGGATTCCATAACAACCGGCTGTGTGTGGGGAAGAAGAACAACAAGGAAACAAAGAGAAGACTTTAGTAAATGTTTGTGATGATTAAGGACAAGAATGGTTAGCCTTGGTGGCTAACCCACACGCTTAACACTAACTCCCTACATGGTGAAAGATGAACAATCAACCTAAGTAGAGTAGTGAGAGCTAAACGGCTGTGCGCTTTTGTGGAAACTTGTCTCTTATTTTCATTAATTAAGAGTGATGGCTACAAAGGGTTTATATAGGGAAGGAGCTACAGGGAAAACATAAACCCTAAATAAGCTCCTTTATAAGCTTCCTTATAAAACCTTATAAAACCTTATAAACCCTAATCACTCAAGCTTATAAGACTTATAAAGACCTTATAAAATACAGACCTTATAAAACCTTATAAAGGCTCTTTATAAAGACTTTATAAAGGCTTTATAAAGACTGGCTTACAAACAGAAGTCTTGCTTATCAGCACCTTCTGAATTCTGGTTTCTCCTTCTGAAGTCTGGCTTAATAAGGAGGTCTTCATTTCAACAACATGATTCAGAGATTCGCAGCCGTGTGCGTAGAGGTACCGAAGGCTCTGTGGAGGCTCTTGTAGTGATATGAGGTTAATGCATTTGTTGAGGCAGAGAGTTGTCATAAAGGAAAACTCTCTGATGCTTGTTGGGATTGTCTCAAACTCGAGGCTGCTGAGATCTAAATATGTTAAATTGGTGAAATGACTTAGGTCCTCCGACAATGATCGAAGACGGGTGCAACTTTCAAGGCGAAGCTCAAGCAACTGGTTTCTGCCTCGAGCTGTTTCTTCACGAATGGATCCCATCATTGATCGGAGCTCCACGCAGCCAGAAAGTGTGAGTCTCTCCACACGAGCAAGTTGTGGCAGTTCCTGGAGTTTGTGGCAGTTTCCAAGGCTGAGATGCTTCAACTCGGGCAGTTTCCCCATGATTGTGGGCAGATACAGGAAGTCGTTCCCGCCAAGGTCCAGTGTCTCTAGGAATTGCAAGTGACTTATGTCTTCTGGGATTTCTTCGATGTTTAAATTTATTAGCCTAAGCTCGGTCAAAAAGGGAAACTTTTCAAAGCTGTCACAACGGAAAGGAGCACGAGATACTATGTAACCCAACTGCTTGATCTCAAGTGATTTTAAACTGTTAGAATCTGACATAAGCCCAGGCGATACTGTTTTCTGTTCCCTTGACATCGATTGGTCAGGGATGTGTTGCTTGGAACCAAAGGAGAGGTGCTCTGCCTTGCCACAAAGGTCAAATAACTCTACATCTAGTTGGCCCTCGATGGATAGATGACCCGTAAGAAAATCCAACCGCACTACTTCTTTCGCAAACTTCAACATTGTTCGCCAGCTGCCTCTCTGTCTACGCTTAAGAAAGTCAACATTGAACCTGACACCCCTAAGGATATCGCAGTTGGCTGCATTGAGTTTTGTGAGATTATATGATCTACTTATCGACTCTGGGATATTCTGTAGCCTCATGCAGCCTTCTATTATCAACTCCTCAAAATTCACGGCAGTTGAAAGATCTGGAAGCTCTCTTAGATTCTTCGAGCCCGTCACATCTAGTCTCTGTAGCTTCCGGAAGTTCTGAACCTATATTAACAATATCGTAAAACATTATTATTCATTGGTATATAAAGAGCGAATCTAACATATGATTTCTAAAGATAGCTTACTACAGCTTCATCCCATATACTCTCGAGGTTGCTGTATCTGAGATTGAGTTCGACAAGGTGGTGGTGCTGGAAGCTATACGGCAACGTTTTCAACGGATAGGCATCCCAATGTAGTAGCTTAAGTATAGCAGGAAAATGAAGACAATGTGGCATAACCTGCACCTTCGACTCTATAGCACCCAAGTGCTGGAAGAACTTGAGAAATTTTAGATAATGCATGCTGATAAATACTCCATCACGCATAAATAACGTGTCAAGCAAATTACACATGTGCAGTATTACACCTTCAATTTCATCCGTACCCTATTGATAGAAACACCAAAATCACTGAGCTTGTCCAGATCAGTTCCACTTACAAAAAAAAATCAAAGGTATTTGGAATAACTTACTATATTATTGCTGAGTACATAATAAATATCGTTAGGGTCCCATAGAAGCCTTTTTCTGGAAGGCTTATTCCTAGAATCTTGGCGCACAATTGCCCTTCCTGTTTGTGCGACCAAGAAATGCATGTTTACACATCCATCCGATGATATGCTGATGAGAGACTTTTCGTTTAAATGATTCATCCTAGGACGACCATCATCAAGAAGGGAAGTGACATGGTTAAAGCGGTATCCGTTAAGGAGACAGGCAACATGAAGGAAAGCTGTCTTGTCAAGATCATCTAAATCATCGTAGCTATTTCCCAGAATCTCTTTGACATGTTTGTGAGGCCTTGTTTCAAGTAAACCTATTTCATCTTCCCACTTCTCTATGGTTGTGCTTTCACTGAGATACGTTGCATAAGCCACCAGGGCAGAGGGAAGGCCGTGAGCTAACCGAGACGCTTTAATGAAGAGTTTCTCAAAGCCATCAGAAGGAGGCGGTCTTCCTCCATAAGCTAACTTCTTGAAGACCTGGAGGGCATCGTTATTGTCCAAGCATTTAACCTCATATATTCTGTCTACACTACAGGAAGTGAGCAGACCCATGTCTCGTGTAGTTATGATAATTCGGCTCCCTAAACCAAACCAGGTAGTCTCTTTTGCCAGTGCACGTATCTGCTCCGCTTTATCCACACCATCAAGCACAAGAAATACTTTTTGGTTCTCGAGTCTTGCCTTTATCGCATGGGATCCTGCTTCAACTCTTAGGAGACCATTTTTCTTACCACTGGGGATGTTGGAGAGGAAATTTTCCTTCATGTAGGAGGGACTCTTGTCCTTATAAATCTTCTTAATGTCTTCTATGAAGTAATGGGCTGGAAATTGACCTGAAAAACGATCATAGAGACACTTAGCAATGGTTGTTTTGCCTATGCCTCCCATACCCCATATTCCTATCATGAGAACCTCATTTTCAGACTCCATATTCAAAAGGAGATTCAGATTCGCCATGTGTGCTTCTATCCCAACTAAATTATCTTGATTGATCATTTTTGCAGGCTTCATCTTTTGCAGTCGGCTTGAGATATTTTTAACTATATCGGCTATCATTGTTGCTTCATCCTTGCTGACACATGGAAACAAGCATTTGTTTCAAGCCCAAAGAAGAAAGAAGGATGTATATACATCAAATATATCGTTGATTAACTCTTTTAAGCATGGTTTTTCATCTTCATGATTAACTCATTTGACTTCTTAGATCGCCATTATCCATTATACAAACATGAGATGATATATCAGATGTTATTCTTGTGTCATCTTATTATTCTTGATCCTCAAAATATGTAGATATAGTCATTAGGTTACATGTTTTAGATTGGTTTAGTGTTCCACTTGATAATTCTCATTCAGGAAGACCATCAGCCAAAATAGAAAACTAATTCCCATATGTGATGAACTGCTATATACATATATATATGCTAAGACTATCTTAACTTCCAGGCAAAACAAGTTAATTCCTCTAAAGCAGTTTTAGCAGAACACAAATCCTTCCAAGATTCAATATTAAGGGGTGATGTTACAAAGTAAAGTTTACCATGTCCTGGAATGCTTGCCTGACAGATTGCCAACTTGAGTGAGAGCTCCTTTCCATTCGGGAATCTTCCTGTGATCATTGTACCGTTGTAACGCAGCCTCGAAGGTTCCTTTCTGGTGTCTCACGTCGGAAGGCTCTACTTTGTAGAAGATGGGAACGACTTGGATCTGCTCCTCATTGCAAAGCTCCATTATCTGTCAGAGTTCCTCCAAACACCACCTTGAAGTAGCGTAGTTTTCAGAGAGCACAACCACAGCGAACAACGAAGTTCTTATAGCCTTGACAAGATGGTCGGAGATGATGTCGCCATCTGCGAGATCCCTATCGTCTTTAAAGGTACGAATTCCTGTGTCAACAAGTGCCTTGTGCAAATGGCTGACGATGTTATCGCGGGTATCTGTCCCTCGAAAGCTGAGGAAGACATCGTAGTCTCTTTGAGAAGTTGAAGAGGAAGCCATTGACGAAGATGTTGAAGAAAGAGAAGAAGAGAGCTCTCTCTTTGAACATATTCATTTTCTTATACTTTCACGTTTCAACTACTCTCCCGGGTAAAAGTTCCTTACATTTTGTATACGTAAATTTCCCGCTTGACTACTTCTGTATTGTTTTTTTATTGGTGGTGGGCGAAGTTCGTCCAAATTAATATATAATTAACTTGACAGATGGGCATTTTCACATCTATATTAACATACTTCATGACTCATGAGCACTCTATTTTCATTCGAAGATGAATTTGTTAATGAACATTCACAAAAGTTAAGAATCTCAATATATTAAAAAGGTCATATTCAACCTTCTAAAACTGCCTTGCACGTTCAAGTAATTGCATTTTTTATCATTATTTTTACGTCAACGTACTTATTTTTTTAATACAAGGCTCGATTAGGTGGTAGGATTGAATAAGTTTATCTGTGTAAATACCTATATTGCCTTTAACAAAAAAAAAGAGACTATTTTGCAGCTCCCAATCTCTTTTGCAACAAACAATCTAAATAACTTTGCTCAAATGAGTTCCTCTTCTTCATCTTCTACCCCGAAGTTTAATGTCTTCTTGAGTTGCGCAGAAGACACCTGGAAAGATTTGGTCTCACATCTTTATCGTTCGCTGATTGAAAGAGGCATTACGACTTATAGAAGTGATGACAAGCTGGAGAAGAGAGCCTGGTCCCTTGATTCTGAGTTTTCTGACCAATGGAAGTATACCATATAGTCAAAAGTTGCTGTTGTTGTTGTTGTCTCTCAAAGCTATCCAGCCTCTGTTTGGTGCCTGAACGAGCTCCAAATAATACTAAACTTTCTCGACAAAGGCCGCCTCTTAGTTCTGCCCATATTCTACGGAGTCGAGCCTTCCCATGTAAAATACCAGACTGGAGAAGTCGCAGAACCCTTCAGAAAGCTTGGTGAAAAATATCCTGAGAAGGTTCAAGCATGGAGGATGGCTCTTATCGATCTCACCAACATATTCCCCCAGGATTTACATAATTTGTACATTACCCTCGACTTGTAGTTTGATATATCCATGTGTTCTTTCACTCGGTTTCATGGTTCTTATGTTTTATCCACCACAGGAGCGGTGAAGCGGAGCTGGTTGAAGCAATCACAAACAAAGTCCAAGTCCTGATTAGTTACTCGGATAAGTCGAGCAATCAGAGAGGGACTTATCCGTTAACAACCAATGTCAGTGGACTTGTCGGGTTGGACCGTCAAATGCTTGCACTGTACGAACTGTTAGATTAATCTAACGAGGAAGTTCGCTTGATCGGCATTTGGGGTCCAGGAGGCGTTGGTAAGACGACGCTAGCGAGATTCGCCTATGAAGATCTGTATAACAATTTCCACGCCCATGTGTTTGTAGACAACGCCGAAAACATTTATTAACAAGACCCTCACGAGTCACGTTCACAAGAAACATTCACATCAGGAAAAATTCACAGGTGGGCTCAGAGGGGAAAAAATGTAAGCACTGGTGTGATCAAATCAACGGTTGGACACAGAAAAGGTCTCCTTGTGATTGATTGTGTAGATAGCATGGAGCAGTTAAAGGACATAGCAGACATTGTTGGTTGGTGTGGTTCAGGAAGTAGAGTCATCCTTATCACACAGGACAAGGATTTGCTAGATGAATTTGGTGTGGAGCATGTCTACGAAGTCAACTCTCTGAGATACGATGAAGCTCTTCAACTACTTTCTCAATCTGTATTCAAAACCAAAAATCCTCCTACTAGTTTTGAATCACTTTCTCTTCGTGCGGTCCAGATCGCAAGTTTCCTTCCTCTGACTCTTAAGATCCTCGGTTCTTCTTTACAAGGCAAAGATGAAGAGGGATGGAAAAAGGAACTGCAAAAACTCGAAGGAGATCAAGAGAAAACTATCATGGAAATAATGGTGAAAAGCTACACAAGAGAAAACAAGGAAGTCCAAATCCTTTCATTTATCTTGCCTTAGACAAAAGTAAAGAGTATTAATAAGACCAAAGTCACCTGAAAATGTGAACGTACAGAAATGTCAAGTGATAGAAGGAGACAAGGAGTTGTCATAATATCTTTATATATAATTAGAAACCTACTTTCCTTTTTATGCCTTCGTTACATGCCATGTGTCCAATTTTGGCTTCCCTTCTCCGGTCTAAAACATAATTAAAAATATGCCTAAATTTTGGAAGGAAGAGATTTCGAACCTCTCACCTCCTAAACATTAAGGAAGAGTTTCAACCACTACACTAAAGGATTTAACTGAAATTGTTACCCCTATAATAGTTATTATATTTGGCACATAAAGCTTTGCTTTATGGGCTTTAGCCCAGGACCGGAGCTGTTTTTCCGTTATAATGATATTTATATCTCAAACCAATAATTTACGAAGACCATTTCACAATTATGTTTTTCCTTTGTTTTTTTTCTTTTGGTATGAGAATGAAATGTATATTTCAAAACAAAATATTTAATGAAGCCCACTAGTAAAAAGATATCACATTCCGTTTTTAATTTTTATAACGAAGAAGAGAAGAAACTATCAACATGGATGAATGAAGCGTAAAACACAGTAAAACCAAACCGAACCGGTCCATACCGAACCGAAATAAAGCATATGGTTTGGTTTTGGTAATACCATATAAAACGTATGGATTTTATTTTTTCAAAACCGAAGTATATGGATATGGTTAGATTTATAACCGAACTAACCGAATAAACCGAATAAAACCGATCGAACATAAGATTTTTTCTAATTTATATATATTATATAGATACATTATAATAATACATTTATGGTATGGTTAAATAACTTATATGTGTATTCCTTTTTTGGATTTTATGATGTATTTCAAAACCAAAATTCCAACATTTAGGTTTTCTATATTGTTAAAAATATATTAATCATAATGCAGAGAATGTCAATGTTTTATAATATATTTTTTAAATCTATAAAAGAACAGATTTTTGTGTCTAATCCGATGTGGTGTGACGTTGGTGGAAGAAAAATATAGAAGAGTCTAATAACTCTTTTTCTTATTATTCTATTATTTTCGTTGATTTTTTTTCAAAGTTTTAGTTATACTTTGATTCTTTTATAGTTTATATCTTTATACGATGTTAAATAGGTGCTTTACTAATTTTTTGTTATTATTATTTCTTTCTCTTTTTTTGTATTTTAATAACTTTCGGTTTAAAACCGAATAAACCAAAAAGTATATAACTGAACCAAACCAAAGCAAATATGGATTTAGTATGGTGGTTAAATTTCTGTAACAAAAAAACCGAATAAACCGAATCGATATCCACATTGAACACCCCTAAGCGTAACCAATAAGTATAAAAAAGAAAAAAGAAGGTAAAGAGTTATTAAATTACAATTAAAAAAATTTTAAACGTAAGGAATATAAAACATATATGGAGTTTACTGATAAATTATACGCTCCACATATGAATTTCAATGGAACAAAAGACAATCGTCCAACAGAAGTCAAAAGCAAGGAATCAAGCATTTACAATCCCATTCCATCTAAAAAGCTATAAACAAACTGTTTTCATTTATTTATTAAATATTTTACTTTGTTGTTTACAATTATCTATTATATAATGAGCCTAGCTTCTTTCCCCTATCCGCCACGTGTCACTCTCTTTTTTAAAAGTTCACCCGCGAGTATAAAACGACACCGTTCGAGTATCCCGTATATGAAGAAACTAAAGATGGGCCTCTCCAATTTTGTTCATGTTTTTCTTGGGCTGTAGCCCGTTATCCAAAAAAAAAAAACCTTCTCCTGCGTAAAGTCCCCTCCCCCCGCCGCCCTCGACGACTGTCACACACGGTCTGCTCTTTCACATCCCTCCACCGCCGGTAACAGCCATGCTCCTTCCTCTTCACCTCCCTTTAATTGCCTCCAAAGCTTTCAAAGCTCTTTACTCGGAGACCTTTCCCATCCCTTCAAACGCTCAGAGTTTCTCCTATAAATTGTCTTCTCCCAATTCCCTATCTCACTCACTTGGCTTCCCCTTTCTTTATCCGCCGTAAAATCTCTCCAAACAGCCAAGCACTCCCTCCTCCTCCATAATGGCCACCGTCGATTTAATTGCCGTGCCTGTGGAATCCACCCACGTCGCGTTTCATGATCTCACTCTCGGGCGCTGTAGACAGGAAGTTCTGGGATTCCCGCAACATCAAGAGGGATAACGAGTTCATGGGCATCACTATGCTTTTCCTCGATGAACAGGTTCTCCGTGTACTTTCGCTGCTTCATTGTCTATCTCATTTTCGTTTCCCAACTCCAAAACTGTCTTCGCAACATCTTCCTTTTCATGTTCGTTATATTAGTGCGTCTTTATATGATATTAGATGTCCATCTCTTACTCCATGCCTTTGTTCCATTTTCTTTTATGATATGGTGATTATTGATAAGTGATAGGGTGATATTTGCATTTAGAGTAGGTTAGTTTCATACTTGATTATGGATATCGCTATAACCACATAGGACAGATTGCTATTTCCCCTTTTTGATGCGACCCTCTTTTGCATTTACCTGACCAAATCGTATTACACATCCTCCTCATATTCATATCACGCTTTCCTATGTTTTCCGTGCATATCCATATACCAATTTGATCTTTAGTAAAGTTGTATCTCTCTGCTGTCAACTAATTAGTAACAACGACGCATCTCTGAAAGAATTACCGCATCGTTTGATAGAAACATGAAACTGTTGACACGCCCTTAGTACTTTCTCTACATGATAACATGTTGATGTCTGTTCGTTACGTTGTCAATCAGCAATATTGATGTACTTTGATTTGGTTCTATGTTTTCATGGCAGAACTCTCTCATACATGGATTCATCCCATATGCCCTTGCGGATGACTTCCGCCCCCTCTTACGTGAATGGCTCATTTACCGGCTTGCTTCCTTTGATGTTGGGCGATGCACGAAAATGTACAAGATCACCGACAGCCCTTTCGTCATACGCTTCATGGACTACACCAGCATCACCCCAGTTCAGCCTTCCATCTCTATTGAGCCTATGAAGTTTCTACTTCGTAATGTCGACCATCTGCAGGCTCTTGCCAACACCAACCTTGAATTGCCAGGTACTCTTTGGTCTCTAAGTTCACGCTACTAAAATATCTTCAAGACATATTACATTTCTCCTCACGAGATATGACATGTACGGTGGTTTAACCCTACGTTTCAGATGTGGTTGGCCAGGTGAGGTTCCTCCAAGGTTCAAACCTCACAGATCCCACATCTAAACACAATGAAGAGATTGTCGAATGAGATTGAGAGACAGGAGGTTTGTTCTATCTGCTTTGACCGTTTTGGAGATTTGAAACCTATTAACAAACTCAGATGTGGCCACCTATTTCATCACGATTGCATTGTTTCTTGACTATACTCAAATTTATCATGTCCCCTATGTAGGGCCTCTCTTTGATTAACGCCAGTTTTTTTCGGTTCATAACAGTGTTGGATTTTACCATATTAATGTTATCATCCAAATTATCTATCTATATTTTCATGACTTAAAGTTAGGAGGAGGTTAAAGTACTGGCGACGTTACAAACAGATTAACTATTTCCATGTTGCCGATCATCTCTGCACATTTTACCAACATAATGTATGTTCACTGATAAAGAAGATTAGGAGCAACAAATCTAACGAGCACATAAGAAAGAAATTCCGTACGCCTGCTGCCAACGAAGACCATCACTGAGTACATTATCACCGACGCCGTTCTATTTCACAAGAGCTAACTACTACTTAACTACAAGCCTATAGCATACCATATTCCGTTTGCAATAGAAATACAATTTAAGCTTTCGACGAAACTATGAAAAAACAAAGCAAAATATACGAAGATATTACCAATAAGGAAGCGGAAACAACAGTAAGGAGAGGGAAACGAACGGGCCGACAACGAGAAGGAGAAGAGACGGCACTCTTACAATCACTCATCCGATGGAGACTAGAGTAGGCATGTATACTTTCATAAAAAACATTATTAACAAGAACTGTATACAGATTTTTGAATTAATACTAATGTCACATAACTTCATAAAAGCTAATAACGTATAGGAAGTACAGACTCATAGCCGGCGGCAGACTAACGGTGCCGAGATCATTCGAGTTACAATACAAACATCTACGCCCATGTTTCTCAATCCTTAAATCTGCATTTTTTCCGGAGGCCGTTAGTGGTCTTTAATTCAACAACAGGGAAAATGAAGGCAAAAAAAATAAATAGACAAACGAAAATGGAGGCCGGGTCACATCGAGAACAATTCTTAAATAGCAAATGAGTCGTCCAAACAAAGCTGCTTTCGTCAGACAACCAAACAGACCAAGATCTCATCCTCTGCGAATCGTTTTACAAATCCGTTTACTTTCCAAAAAAATGAAAGTAGTATCACATCCGGTCAATATAAATTGACTCCGACAACTTATTATAAAATACACATCAAATACAAAAAACGCTAAAACAAAAATTCCTTATCCAAAACCAATTAGATTAAGGAGAACCATAACCCAAAAACGTGTAATTCTTAGAAACGAGAGTATACAAAAAGAAAATAAAGGAATCGTACCAGTTAATAACCATGAAGAACAGTAGTAGAAGGTAATAACATAAAAGTTTTTTATTTGGTTTTCAGAGCTTCGAGTGTTGTTTTCCAAGAAGCAAAGACAAGCTCAACTAATAAAGCAGAACTTCAATGGTTTTTTTTTTGAAATCCCTATTTCGGACGGCCTGGATTTTATCTTAGCTAAATTTGATACAGAAACTGGGCCGTTGGCCCGTAGACAGGTTATGAAATTTTTTTTTTTTTTTTTTTTTTTTCTCAGACAGGTTATGAAAATAACTATAGATTTTGGGTCCGGCGAAACTAAAAAAAAAACCGAAATGGTGATTTAAAAATTTTGATATTAAAATTACAACAACAAAACTTTTTTTAATTTTGTCAAAAAAAATTAAGAATCAACTTTTATTAATCGGGTGACTTAAAAATGTAGCAAGCCGTAGCGAAATTATTTCAGTAAAGTTCTAATATAATTATTTAAAGATCAAAATCTAAATTTATTACTATTTTATTTATTTCACTGCTTTTCGAACAATAAAAACTAATATAACAAATATATCATTTATAACTGACTTCTTCTTATCTGGTTTTACAGATTTTTAAAAACTTATCATTAAACTTCTGAGTTATGCTGTTCTATTGCTTCATTTCTTGCAAAGCAAATCCATTAGACATGAATATATATCACCTGAATTTATAACTTTTCCTCCAAAAGATTAAAAGAACATCTTAGTGAAAGAGACGGGTGACAGGTACATTCCCTTTAAAAAAATTATTAACGTTCAGTCAACAAACTACTAATATTTATATAAAATTTATAAATGTAAAACGGAAATTTATACTTCACGGGTTAGCATAATCATTACTATTGCAGTTATATTAAATATCTTTTAGGAAAAAACGGTAATTTTGGCAACAACAACTTCTGTTCAAGTTTAAAAAATCTAAATAATACTGGAACTTTATTTATAAGTTACGAATATGGTAACTCCTCACATTTAATACCTAAAATTATAAGTACAAATAACTTTCATATAAATATCGTACTATATCGATAGAAAAACCATGAAACAAATAACAAAAAAATGTCAAGACGACCACCCATACATTTCACTATCGACTATGAAACTCGGGTTTCAAACACTCAAAGCTCAGGCACAATCTGTCTAATAATCCGAAGGCAACATGCACAGCAAGATGACATCACCATCCAATTACCATACGGGAGAGACGGACCATCACCTACAGCATTGAGAACCGCTATCGAGGATATGCTCACTTAACATGAAATACCAGACAATGCGGCTACAATAATGGGAACGGACTTTGTAAACTTCATCCACGCTGTACAAATAGAGACCCAAAACGAGCAAGGTACGGACATCGACATCAACTTCACAGTTAGAGATTACAATTGTAACGCTGTATCAAGGCTGGAAACAGACTTGATCATCACCGATCTACACAGTGAACAAAGAAGGCCAACAGCTGAGGAAGAAAAAGAGGACTGCACAACATGTTTACAAACGCTTGCGGGAAGAAACAACATAAACAAACTACAATGTACTCATCTATTCCACCATCAGTGTATAGCCAATTGGATGCGCAAAAGGCTAATTTGCCCACTGTGTAGAGGCATAACTGTTTAACCCGTACAAGTAACAAGTACTAAATATAAAATTTGCAAAAAAATTAAACGTCACATACTATAATAAAAATATTATAATACAATTTATTGACATTACTTCTACTGCACTTTTAAGTACAAAATACATACGCTCTAAACAAAAGAGTAGCATACATAAATTTAATTAATAATATATTACAATATTGAGAATGAAACTGCGTTGAAAACAAACAACAAACCTATAAACAAACACAAATAAAAATAATCAACCATTTATAATAACTTTTTCACATAAATACATAGACAAAATTTTGGACATCTAAAGTTGGATAACATAATTTGAAATAATAAATGTTTCAGGAACCAATTACGTTTACACATAAATCAAACGTATGAAAAAAAAGAAAAAAGGAACACACTCCGCGCATGCGCGGGGTTAGCAGCGTGACTAGTTATGTTTAATTAGAGGGGTTGAGGAATATATATATATAATAATTGTATCTCAATTATTAAAATATAATACAAAGAACAAAAAATATATAAATATTATGAATTTTCTTTAATGTTATTAAAAATAAATATAATACAAATAAATATATAACCATGACCAGCCGCGGGTTTAGCAGCTCTTCACAATGGTTTCTTTACGATAACAATTCTGCTTTATCTGAACTTTTTCTTGTATCCATGACTCCATCATCTCTAGCATAAGCTAATGAATCTCACGTTTATGGATTCATGGTAATTTTCGTAAATTTGAGATCTAATAGGATTCAGTCATTGTAAAAGGTCTTGTGGAACGAAAATCAAAGTTAGTGTACTAAGTAAATCAGTTCGAAAGCACAATCGAACTGAAAAAACCAAACCGATTGTAAAAAGAAACCCAAAAATTGACTGAGTAATATAGCCCACAAGTAATATTTTGCTTCAGTCCTGGCTAATCAAGCGCATTCCACAAGCGTTAATCTCGGCGGGTGGAAACTGAAACTCCTCTGGAAGTTGAAGATGGGATTCGAGTCGCAACTCTTCGATTCTGTCGGTGCTTATGCTACCTGGGACGTGGATGATAACCAGGTGATGTGATGTAACCGCCTCTTCTTCCTCAATCTCCGATGCACGATAGATATTTGGTTTGAGTTTAATTTGAATCACTTCATCATCTTCGCTGTTCCAATCATAGCTAAACGCTGGAAATTGTAGACAGAAGGATCTCTCGCAAGAAATCATGATACAGGCAGCGAAGCCCAGTGTTGTGGGTGTAATCCTAATTGGTGGTAGGCTGATCTTCGTAGATGTTCCCGAGGATCGATTATCAAAATACCTGGGGACTCTATCTCGGGTAAGCAAATAATCGTTGTGATTGTGAAACCTACGAAGAAGCGGAATGGATTCATAACAATGGATAAAGAAGTGACCGAAATAAGCAGAGATCGATAGCAGGGAAGCTTACCTCTTGGCTATATACGTCATTTAGAAACCGAGTAATCAGTTGCTCATCTTGTATTTGCAGACTGAAGCAATGGCTAAGATCGAGGTGTTTGATTGAATGATTCGGGGAAAGGGCGACATTCTCCAGGGAATCGCATCCGTGTGCATAGAGATGCTCGAGGCTCAGCGGAAGCTCTTCCACTGATTCGAGTTTCTTGCAGTTGTTGAGGCAGAGAGTTCTCAACGATAACAGCTCTGTGATGCTTCCAGGCACCGTCACAAAGTCATTCCTGCTGAGGTCTAAGTATGTTAATGTGGTGAAACGATCCAGTTGGTGTGACAATCTTTGAACATTGCTGCAGTTGTCTAGCTCAAGCTCTAGCAAACTCATGTATATGCATACATCTCGAACCGCGTGAGAAGGTTCTTCCAGCAATGATTCGAGGCTGGAACAGCCGGAAAGCTTGAGCGTCTGCAACTCCGTCAGCTCTGGCAATGCCTCGAGTTTGGTGCAGTTAGAGAGCCTGGCGAGTTTCAAATTGGAAAGTTTCTTCATTGATGTGGGTAAACTCCTGAAATCATTTCCGCTTAGGTCCAGTTTCTCTAGTGACTGCAATAGACCAATGTCGTCTGGGATTTTCTCGATGTTCAAGTTGATTAGATTCAACTCTGTCAGGCAAGGGAAACCTGAGAAGCTGATGCAACTGAAGGCGGCACCATCCTCGATACAGCTAAACCGTTTGATGCTAAGTGATTTAAAGTCATAGAAGCTTGAGATTATCGGAGGTTGTTCCTTTGGCGTCAATATTAATTCATCTGGGATTTGTTGGTCGGAAATAAAAGAGAGATGCTCTGCGTTACCCTTGAGATGCCACAGGCGGATTTGTATTTTCCCCTCTATGGATAGGTTTGCAAGAGAAGTTAGTTTCTTGACTGCTCCGGGAAGACTCAGTATGATTCGCCGGCGTCGTTCTGGAAGGACTGTCTTTTCTGATATATCGATTTGAAGATTCATAAAGCCGTCACAGTGGGATAAATCGAGTTTTCGTAGGCAAGATAAGTGACCAATGGACTTCGGAATTTGCTTCAGTCTAGTGCAGCCTTTCATTATCAACTCCTCCAGTAGCGTTGCCCTTGAAAGATCTGGAATTTCGGTCAGATTCTTTGAGCCAGTAACATCTAGTCTCCTCAACTGATGAAGGACCTGAATTTAAGAAGAAAAAAAAAAGACAAAACCCAGAAGATAATTTTTAAACTGATCTTAAAACCTTTTGATTGCTATATCTGACTCAACACCAATGCATTACAACAGTTTACCAGGATTCCATCCGAGAGCCGCACGAGATTGCTGTAACGCAGATTGAGTTCAACGAGACAATGGGGATAGTAATCTGTAGGCAAAGTTGTCATTGGATAAGCATCCCAGTGTAGTAACCTAAGTGTTTTGGGAAGTTTATCAGTGCCTGGAAAGAACTGCAACTTGGACTCCATATCATTCAAATGTGTGAAGGCCTTGAAAAATTTTAGATTGCTGATTGCGCTAAGAATGCCACCCTCAATGGGCACCATGCGAAGCATATCACACATGTGCAATGCCACGCCTTCAGTTGTTGCTATACCCTGAGAAGAGAATCACCAGAGTCACACAGCAAGACGATATAAGCACATGCGCTGTGGTAAAAACATTGAGGATCTTATAGTTTTTAGAACACTTACTGTGGTGCTTTGCAGAACTGAAACAATTTCCTCAGGTTCCCACAAGATTCTTTGTCTCCAAAGCTTGGACTTGGATTCTTGGAGCACAATTTCTCTCCCCGCTTGTTCTACCAAGACATGCATGGCGATGCATCCATCAGGTGATATATCGATGAGAGACTTCTCTACTAAACCTTTGATCCGTATATCACCATCATCGAATAGGGGAGTCACACGATGGACAGTGTCACCGTTGAAGAGACATGCAAGGTGAAGGAACACAGCCTGATCTCGCTTGTCTAAACCTTCATAGCTAGTTCTCAAAATATCCATGATACTTTGAGGAGGAAACTTTTCAAGAATACCCAAGGCCTTTTCCCACGCCTCTATAGAGATCATTTGGCGGAGATATGTGCCAAAAGCATCCAACGCTGAAGGAAGCCCTTGAGCAAGCTTAGCAGCACGGATTGACAGTTGTTCGTAGACATCAGAAGGAGCTCGTCCTCCATCAAAAGCAACTTGTTTGAAGACTCGGATGGAATCATCGTTTCCCAAAAAGCTTACATGGTGTACATATCTCAGCCCGTAGAAGTAGAGCAATCCAAAATCTCTCGTAGTTATAATGATTCGGCTCCCTGGTCCAAACCAGCTAGTCTCTTTTGCCAGAGCACGAAGCTGTTCCACGTTGTCCACATCGTCAAGGACAAGGAGAACTTTGAGCTTCTTAAGCTTTGATTTGATAATTGTGCATCCCTTCTCCTTATCCGAGATGGTCGCTTGCTTTTTGCCCAGGATCTTAGAAATAAGCTCTTTTTGTAAACCTGGGAGGCCATTCTTTCCAGAATCTCTAATGTTTTCTATGAAGCAGAAGCGCCGACCAATCGAGGTGAGTATTTGTTATAGAGACACTTGGCAATTGTGGTTTTGCCTATGCCTCCCATTCCCCATATTCCTATCATCCGAACCTCATTCGTTGTCGAGTCCATATCAACAGAGGATCGATTTGTTCCATGTGGGCGTCTATTCCAACAATATCACCCATCTGTAGTGGCTGCATTGAGGACAGCTCTCTTACAATGTGCTTAACAATATCTTCAACCATCATGGCCTCGTCCTTGCTAACATGGAAGACAACACACACAAATAGCAAGGTTAACTTCAAATAGTAATATACACAGAGGAAACGTCATTTTTTCTAACTTCTACAACGGAAGAAAATTGACTGATGATTGTTGGATAGAGTATATCTCTTCCCAAAGAACTAGTTGCCTTACATTTGAGTTGAGATACTTTGTAGACGATGTTAGTAACTAAGTAAGGATGCAATATGATAGATAAGAATGCATAAAGAGGGTGAAACAACATGTTCAATGCAGGTACCAGAGAAGAACTAAGACGGAGATTGCCGGTAGATATCACTAATTAATGACAGGATTACCTTCGCCTAATCGAAGCCTTATTTGCGCATTCAGAGTAACAGCTAACACTTATCCTACATTATTGTCTTTAATTAACTTTAGTTTGTACTTAGTTTGTTTCATTCCAATTGTAGAGGATGCTTGCTAATGTTTTACAGGGGAAATGTCAGTGAAAAATGGAAAACTCACCAAGCTCTAGAATCCTTGCCTGATATTCCTCCGACTTGAGTGAGAGCTTCTCTCCATTTCCGAACATATGCCGCCATTTTTCTTTTCTCGCTGGAAAGAAATCGCATGATTATCGAACATTATACCGTTTTAAGGAAAAGGTCCCTCTCTGTGCTTAACGTCTGAAGATCAACGTCGTAGAAGATTGGAACAGCAACGAGTTGCTTCTTCTTGTGAAGATCCATTATCATTGGAGCTCGTTCAGGCACCAAGTCGAGGAAACATAGTCTGCGGAGATAACTACAATCGCAAACTTGGAGTTCCGTATAGCTTCTTGATTTCTTCAGAAATGGTGTCGCCAATCTCAAGTGTTTGGTCATCTTTGAAGGTCTCATCAACTCTCCCGACAAGTGCGTTGTGCAAATGGCTGACGATGCCTCTACGTGTATCTTTTCCTCGGAAGCTGAGGAATACGTCGTAGTGCTTCTTGTCACGAGGTGTGAAGCAGATGAATCCATATGATATGTACAGAAGAGATAGAGTCTTGGTTCGAAGCTTTAAAACATGAGCTACGTTCACGTTTGGTTTTGATTAATAGAAAAGCCTGATGAAGATTAATTCAAGTCAACGAGTATTTACTTAATTCCGCATTTCCACGTTGTAAATGGGCGCGACACGCTGGGAATTTGAATTCTTCAAGCTTATGACAGATTGGCTTATACTATAAACATAGAGACTTTATAGTTAGACTATGTTATGCTATTATATAGTTATATCATGATAGTCACATCATGTATTTTTTAAACCTAAGTCGCGAATAATTCTGGGTTTGCGTATAAAGACGTGCAAACTGATCTTATAATTAAATAAATATGGTTTTGAGTGTCGGTAGAACCATATGTTTGTTTGACCTCATGGATTTGATCGAGAAATTTGATTTCTAAATGGTACAGCATGCCAACTTAGCCTTAATTAACTATGCCATAATCATTTTTCATGTACTTCAAACAAGGTGTTCTGTCATTATCATTCATCGTAGGTGAGATTCCTATCTCTTGATTATAAACCGAGTTATTTAATGCAACATTTCGTAACAATTATTAGCGGAATAATGGGTATTACAGACGACTTTTAGTTTAGGAATTAGTTGTCGTGCAGGTCACGTCATCTATTGTTTTTACAACAAGTTTAAAACACAAGAGCTACAAAATCCAAAGAAATTTTCTCAGAGCAAGTTCTATGCAAAAGGAAGAAAGAAAGAGAAAGAATTTTCCTCGGGTCTCTCTCCTAAACAGTCATTATGAGGAACGACGTGTTCTTGAGTTATAGAGGAGAGCAGACCCGCAAAACTTTTCTAAGCCATCTTCTTAGGTCCTTCAAGAAAAAAGACATCACAACTTTCACATCCTCAGAGTCTTCCCCGGTGTCGCTTCAAGCCCTCCAAGAGTCTCCAGTTGCGATCCCTGTGATCTCAAATGATCACGCGTCTTTGGACTTGTGGGTTGAGGACTTAGCCACGATAATTGAGTGTGAGAAGAAAGGAACTTTGACCGCAGTGCCTGTCTTCTTCCAACTCGATTCTTACGATATCTTAAAAATGTTAAGAACTGCAGGAAAAAACGCGCAAAGCATGCAAGAGCCTCAGAGGAGGACCCTGGAGATTGTCAAGAAGTGGCTTGACGGTCACATAATCAACAAATCTGGATTTCATTCCTGCGACTGGTACCTTGTTTCCTACTATCTATTACTATATTTTGGGTTATTATTTAAAGAATATTATAGGGTAATTATACCATTGTAACTGTTGACATTATAGCAAAGATGACTCAGAGCTTGTGGGAAAAGTTACTAGTTTCGTTTCTGACACTCTGACATCTTCCACATCAAGATATCCGACTAGTACTGGTCTAAGACCTGCTCGGAGTTTGAAGCTATCGGATGCGTTCAGGTTAGATCCACGTGTGAAAATGCAAGAGCCTTTGTTATGGAGACCAATAAGAGACGAGAGACATTAGGAGAAGCTCGTGTGTTGAAGATCTGCGCGAACTAACGTTGTCCGCAAAGTCTACGATAATTGGAATTTGTGGAATTGAGGGGGTAGGGAAGACAAGTCTTGCAAGACATGTTTATGGTGATATTTCACCTCACTTTCAGCACCATTTTTTCATTAGAAACAGGATCCTAACACAAGATATCAGCTACAAACCAAATTCACTAGTGACTGATCTCGCTCGTGGAGCTTTAGAAGGGAATAGCTTCCATGGGAGATCTATTGATGCCATCAAGGAAATGTTCCGACACCGGAAAGTTCTGCTTGTTGCTGATGGTGTGGATGACATTAAGCAGCTTAAAGGTATAATCAAAGAGGCGAGTTGGTTTGGTCGAGGTAGTCGAATCATTGTAATCACTAAAGACAGGTCATTGCTTACTCAGTGTAAAGTGAAACACATATACGAGCTTGAGTGTCCTAAATATGAGGAAGCTCTTGCGTTCTTCTCAGAGTTTGCTTTCAAGCAAAAAAAACCTCTTCCTGGTTTCGAGGATCTTTCTTTTCTTGCTGTCCAAGTTTCAAATCGTCTTCCTCTTACCCTCAAACTGCTGGGAACTTTTTTATGCAATAAGGAGAAAGATGAATGGGTAAGTACATTGCGTAGGCTCGAAGCTTCACATAATAACTACGCTACAGAGGTTTGCAGGTATATCGGAGCAGATGACTACGCACCGAGACGTCCGATGAAAGTAGATCAACACATTGGAGTCGATGAAGCAAAACGTTTCCCATTATACCGCTTTGCTCTTAAGTGATCATTTAATTTGATATCTCCCTTTCAAAAATCACTTACATTTGTATGTTTTTTAAAGTAATCTTGTGCAAATGGTTGAAAATAAGACGAACAGGTAAAATCTCTGCTTCGTCACAAAACTCTACTTTTGTATATTTTAATGTTTGATTGTGTGTTTTGTATTTTCTGTATTTGGTGGTTGCTTTTAAGCCAAGTTTCGCACTCGTTGTACTCAGAAGGCATTTATTAAAAACAACCTTCAAGGTTGAAAATGAGCAAAGGAGCTTGAATAGAGAGTTCGTCGCATAACATATTAACATATGCAGCGGAAGTGAATTAAAACGGGTCCACCAGAAATGAGGCCAAGAATCCCGTAACAATATAACGTATTTACGTAAGTTAATTTTTCTCTTGGGAAGTAACTGTTCCACGTCTAGCTAGCTAAAACCTCAAAAAACAAAGGCATGAAAAATTATATAGAAAATCTCAGGAGAATCAATCACCATTGTTACTTCTTCGACAGAATTAGGGCAAAACCGGCTAAACCAAACCTCAAATTAAGGCAGTTTCCAAGGCTGATCAGATACTTACCTTCTGTGAGTGTTCATGTGAAATACCCAGAAAAGTTAATGAAAGGCAGAAAATGAAGAAGAAACATCATGGCACAGGCAGCGATACCGAAATGCATGATGGCTGCCCAAATTGGCACGCGATGGGTTACTACGAAACTCTTTGCTGCTTTATCTAAGCAGCCACACTGTGAAGATACCTACAAGGAGAACAAGTCAAACAAATTGGCTGGCTTACTTTGACTCTCATATACAAAGGAGGGAGTGTCGATAGTTAACTTAAACCTTTCCATTGCTTGTATGGATTCAAAACTGAGTGATTAGATGAGCGTCTAGCTTCAAACGGAAGCAATGGTCAAGATCGATGTCGTCCAAAAAATGATTTGTGGAAATGGAAACAGTTTCCAATGACTCGCAGCCGTGTGCGTAGAGACACTTGAGGCTCAACGGTAGGTCTGTTAGTGATTTTAGTTTCTTGCAGTTATTGAGGTTGAGAGTTAGGAGTGATGGAAGATCTTTGACACCTGTAGGCACCGACTCAAATTCGTGTCTGCTGAGGTCTAACCCTCTTAAGTTGGTGAAATGACCAAGCTGAGCCGATAGCGAGTTAACACTCTTGCAGTTGTCGAGGGAAAGGTCAAGCAAACTGTACTTTCTCGAGTAGTCCTCAGCAGAGAGTTCCAGAAACGATTGGAGGTTAATACAGTCTGAGAGTATGAGTATTTCCACCTGAGGTAGTTCTGGTGATGCTTTCAGCTCGCGACAGTTACAAAGCCTGACATACTTCAACTTGGAGAGCTTTCTCATAGTCGTGGGTAAGATCTTGAAGTCATTTCCGCTGAGGTCCAGTTTCTTTACTGATACCAGCTGATGAATGTCGTCGGGGATGACTAGGATGCTCAAGTTGACAAGATTTAACTCTGTCAAGCATGGGAAGTCTGAAAAGCTATAGCACGTGAAAGAAGCACCACGCTTGTTGTAGCTTGACCGTGTGACGTTGAGTGTCTTGAAACTGTAAGGCTTAGAGACCGTCAACATCGATTCATCTGGGATATGCTGCTCGTTGCTGAAGGAGAGGTGACCTGCCTGACCTCTGAGAGACGACAGAATACATCTGTAAGAAAGATCAGTGTCTCCGCAGCAGCGGGAAACTCTAATACAACATGCCGAGACTGCATGCGGCTGCTTTCTTGAAACTCCGTTGATTCCTTCAGAACGATAGCATGGCTCCTTAGGCCGTCACATTTGGATAGATTGAGTTTCCTTAGAGAAGGTAAGCTACCGATGGAGCCTGGAATCTGCTCCAGTGCCCTGCAGCTTTCCATAGCCACCTCCTCGAGCTGGATGGCGCTTGAGATATCTGGAAGTTTGCGTAGATTCTTAGAGCCTGTCAAGTCTAGTCTCCTCAACTTCCCCAACTCCTAAACCATATATACAATAAGGGAAGTTTAGAGAGGAATTATATCTAGGAGAAACAACAAATCAAACTCTTACCGGGTTCTCGTCCCAAAGGGTTTCAAGATTGCTATAACGCAGATTGAGTTCCACGAGATAGTACATAGAAAGTAGAGTGGGTAAAGTTGTCAGTGAATAGGCATCCCAGTGCAGTAACCTAAGTTTGCCGGAAGTTGAAGAGATTTTGGAAATGAGTTGCAGCCTGGAGTCCATATCATGTGAATGCTTGTACAACTTGAGGAATTTGAGGTCTTGCATCGAATCAAATACGCTCCCCATCACAGACAATTTTGCAGGCATCTCACACGTATGTAGTGCTAAGCATTCAATTTGATCGTTTGCCTTCATGATTGAAAACGTCAAAAATCAGTTGGCAAAGAGATGAACGAATTAGCAACCGCATAAAAGTAGTAAGATCAGTGAGAAGACATACTCTGTTATTTGCTAGTACATTACAAATTTCTTGAGGATCCCACAAGATTCTTGATTTCCAGGGCATGCTTTTAGCTTCATCAATCTGGAGATTTCTTGCGGTTTGTTCTACCAAAGCATGCATGATTATACAGAGTATGATATCTCAATCAGAGACTTTGCCGCTAGACCTTTAATTCTAGATTCACCTTCATCAAGAAGGGAGGTGACACGCCGGACAGTGTCTCCATTAAAAAGACACGCAACATTAAGAAATAGAGTCTTGTCTCTTGTGTCTAAACCATCGTAGCTACTTCTCAAAATTTTCATGATACTCTGAGGAAGAGAAGTTTCAAGCATGAGCAGCTCTTCGTTCCACTCCTCCATGGTTGTCTTCTCACAGAGATGTAAGCCGAAAGCTTGAAGGGCAGAAGGAAGACCATGAGCAAGCCGAGAAGCTCGAACTGAGAGTTCTTCATAACCATCAGGGGGCGGTTTTCCTCCTTCAAAAGCAAACTGGTTAAACAAACAGAGCGCATCGTGATCTTCCAAGCACTTCACCTCATGTACTCTGTTTACACCACGCGTCCTGAGCAACCCCTTATCACGTGTGGTTATAATGATTCGGCTCCCTGAACCAAACCAGCTTGGCTTTTCTGCCAGGGATAGCAAGTTAGCAACTGCTTCACGTCGTCCACATTGTCAAGGGCAATAAAGACTTTTCGGTGGCTAAGCCTAGAGCTGTCAATTGGTCCGTCCGCAGCCCATTTGGGCCTGTCCAAATGGACCATTCTTGTTATGGGCGATATTGGGCGGTCCATATTGGACATTGGTCCAAAAAAACGTCCACGCCCAATAAAGACCATGTCCAAATGGGCATGCCCATGGACACCCAATATCTTAAAACTTGGTTGTTAAACATGAAAGTGATTCAAGCAACTTATAAATACACAATAATTCGTTACCTTTTTAGATACACAACTTATATAATTAATTAGTTATATTCAAAACATGGTTTTAGACTTTAGTTATAAAAACTCGATTTGTATATGTAATATTACATATAGCATAATATTACGATTTACAAGGTAATATAGATGCCAAAACCGTAAAACTGCGTTTTCCATCTAAAACCGTAAAATTTCATTTTTTTCCGCCAAAACCGTAAAATTTCATTTTTCCCTCCAAAACCGTAAAATTGCGTTTTCCTGCCAAAACCGTAAAATTTCGTTTTCTCGCCAAAACCGTAAAATTTCGTTTTCCCGCCAAAACCGTAAAATTTCATTTTTCCCTCCAAAACCGTAAAATTTCGTTTTCTCGCCAAAACCGTAAAATTTCGTTTTCCCGCCAAAACCGTAAAATTTCATTTTTCCCTCCAAAACCGTAAAATTTCGTTTTCCTGCCAAAACCGTAAAATTTCATTTTTCCGCCAAAACCGTAAAATTGCGTTTTCCCGCCAAAACCGTAAAATTTCATTTTTCCCTCCAAAACCGTAAAATTTCATTTTCTCGCCAAAACCTTAAAATTGCGTTTTCCCGCCAAAACCGTAAAATTTCATTTTTCCCTCCAAAACCGTAAAATTTCATTTTTCCGCCAAAACCGTAAAATTGCGTTTTCCCGCCAAAACCGTAAAATTGCGTTTTCCGCCAAAACCGTAAAATTGCGTTTTCCCGCCAAAACCGTAAAATTGTGTTTTCCCGCCAAAACCGTAAAATTGCGTTTTCCCGCCAAAACCGTAAAATTGCGTTTTCCCGCCAAAACCGTAAAATTTCATTTTCCCGCCAAAACCATAAAATTTCATTTTTCCGCCAAAACCGTAAAATTGCGTTTTCCCACCAAAACCGTAAAATTGTGTTTTCCCACCAAAACCGTAAAATTGCGTTTTCCCGCCAAAATCGTAAAATTGCTTTTTTCCGCTAAAACCGAAAATTTTCATTTTCCCGTCAAAAACAACATTTTCTTCTTTTTTTATATCAAAACCGTATACACAAATTTCGATTTTATCTTAATTATTTGTTTGTCTGAATTTTCTTATAAATTGATTTTTATAATATTTTTCTTATGAATTTATCAAACCCTAGATTTTTAAGATGTTTGGACAGCCCAATGTCCATATGGTCTTTGCCCATTTGGACAATGGACCAATTGGTCTTAAGCCCATTTGGACCATGTTTTATTTGGGTGTGTCCACGGCCCGCCCATAATGATTTGAACTGGGCCTGCCCATGGACAGCCCGCCCAATTGACAGCCATAGCTAAGCCTTAATTTGATCTGCTGAGATCCATGTTCTACACTCCACAGCTTCACCACATGTTCTTTACCGAGGATAGTGGAAAGCAGTTGTTCTTGTAAATATAAGAGCCCATGTTCTCTGGACATGTTACTAACGTTTTCGATGAAACAATGAGCCAGGAACTGACGTGAAAATCGATCATAGATACATTTAGCAAGGGTGGTTTTGCCAATGCCTCCCATTCCCCAAATTCCAATCATACAACTCTCGTCTTCACTTCCAGATTCCATATCCAACAGAGAAGTGATTCGTTCCATGTGATCCTCGCCTCCAACAATATTTCCGAAATCTATTGGATGCATAGACGACAACCGACTTGAAATATCGTCAACAATATCTTCAACCATTGTAGCCTCGTCTAAGCTGATATGAAAAATGCATCAGTCTGTATTCAACAAAGATATGACAAGAACATCTCTGGAGAATGTTATATGACAAGAACACTCACAATTCTTCAGAATGCTTGCCTGACAAATTGGCAACCTGGACAAGAGCGTGTCTCCACTGGAGAACCTTCTCTGTCTTTTCTCGCGCTCTGAAACTTTGAAAAGCAGTGGTAAAGCTTCCTTTCTGATGTCTCACGTCAGAGGGATCTACGCCGTAGAAGATCGGAATGACTCTGATCATATTCTCACCGTGCAACTCCATTATCATTCGGAGCTCCTCCAAGCACCATCTTGAAGTAGCGTATTTCTCTGAGATAACAACCACAGCGAACCTAGAATCTTGAATCGCTTGGCTGATTTCATTGGAAATTGTGTCACCCGCATCAATCTCCTTGTCGTCTTTGAAAGTAACGATATCTCTTTTACGAAGTGCTGAGTACAGATGGCTGATGAATTTTCTGCGGGTGTCTTTCCCTCGGAAGCTGAGGAATACATCATAGTTCCAGAGACGAGGATAAGCCATAGGTACAGATGTATGGACCTTAACAACCGATGAGGAATAAATACACTCAAACTACGAAAGAAAATAATCTTGACACGTCTCCTTGTCTGAAGATCAACTTTCCTTCCTAACACTAACACTAACACTAACACTAACACTAGCACTAAGAAGTTGCTTTTTAGTTTTTATTTATTTTTGTCTTTGTCTTGTCTGGAGCCAGAGCAACCTTGTTCACCTACTTTGCACGTTCAAGCAATTGGATTATTTGTTTATTATATTCTCTGGAACTTGAGTTGAGTATGAAACTATAATGTTCCTAACAAGTTCTCTAAAATGGAGGGCTCACAGTAGTCTTTTTCCTTCAGTTTTAGAATCCAATTATTGTCGCCAGACAAATGGGTTCCTCTCTTTTCTCATCTATCTACAAGTGCGATGTCTTTGTGAGTTTCAAGAAGTCTGACACCGGCGCAACTTTCGTCAGCCATCTTTATCGTTCCTTGAACCTAAAGGGAATCTCAACTTTCAAGGAGGGACTCAAGCTGCCGAATGGTCAGCCTTTTGACATGCTTCGAGCTATCCGAGACTCAAAAATCGTCCTTGTCGTGGTGTCAGAGAACTATGCTTCCTCGGTCTTGTGCATGAGCGAGCTCAGTGAGATCATAAAGTTTATGGGGGAAGGCTCCCTCAGTGTCATACCAATCTTCTATGAAGTTGATCCTTCAGATTTAAGCAGGCGGACTGTAAAATCCACTGCACAGGTGATATGGGGTAGGGCACTGACCTTCCTGGCCAGCTTACCCGGCGAATACACGAGCCAATGGTATCTGATTTATACTTCCTCCTCTTGTCAATTCTTTCAAGTACCCTCTGAATATCTCTTTGCTCCACCTCTAGCTAGTAGATAATCAACCTGTTTACACGTAACATGATCTTTTTGTCTCTGTAAAGTTTGGTGCTTGTAGTAGGAAGTAATTGGTACAACCTTACATACAGAAAGAGAATTAACAGAAACATATGGAGAAAACAAATGGTGATTCCTCAAGTGACAAGATTTTATTCCATGGCAGGGACGATGAGGCCAAGCTGATAGACAAATTAACTGACGATGTTTGTGATAAGTTGGCTACTTCCACATCAAGTGATTACAGCGTCCTTTTTGGCATGGATTTCCACATGAAAGCGTTGTATGAAATCTTGGACTTAGGATCTTACGACGATGCTCAGAAGGTGGTCGGGATTAGTGGTGTAAGAGGCGTTGGCAAAACAACCCTTACGAGATACGCTTATGAAGAGATATCCCACGATTTCCATGCTCGTGTTTTTATAGAGAACGTCTACAAGATTTACCAGGGACGCAGTCCATCAAGCCTCCAAGAAGAGTTTCTGTCAAAACTAATTATCCAAAGCGAAGCTGTAGCGATAAAGAACTCCAAAGATGAATCTGATATAGTCAAATCAAGGCTTCGACATAGAAAAGTCCTGTTCGTAGCTGATGGTCTGGAAGGGATGGAACAAGTAGAGGATGTGTGGAAGGTCGCAAGCTGGCTTGGTGAAAGAAGTAGAGTCATCGTAACAACTCAAGACCGTAGTTTGTTTGTGGCTAAGGGGCTAAGAAATGTGTACGAAGTTAAGCCCCTGAGATATGATGTAGCTCTCAAATTCTTCTATCAGTTTGCTTTTAAGCGGCAACCTGCTTATAATCGTTTCAAACAGCTCTCGGTTCGTGCTATCAAGCTTTCTGGTTGTCTTCCTTTGTCCCTCAAGATCCTTGGTTCTTTTCTCAATGGCAAGAGTGAAAAGGACTGGGAAAGTGCATTACAGAGGCTCGAAGCAGAACAAGATGAAGATACAGTATTGAACGTACTGGAAAGTAGCCACGAGCCTAGGAGATGATCAAATGCTGCGTGTGTGGGTCATGTTTCCATAAGGCTACTCAAGCATTGCAAAACATTTGGTAACTGTATCAGATTTCTTTTTAACTGTTGTCATTACTGGGCTTCTCTTAAGTATTTTGCTTGTACATGAATCTTTAAAGGAAAGTAACTTCCATGGCAGCTCTGATGATGCCATCAAAGAAAGTACTCCTCGTTGCTGATGGTGTGGATAACATTAAAGAACTAAAAAATATCGTAAATGCAAGTAGGTTTGGTCCAGGAAGCCGGGTCATTGTAATCACTCAAGACAGATCGTTGCTTACTAATTGTCGGGTGAAACACATCTACGAGGTTGAGTGTCCTAACTATTGAGGAAGCTCTTGCTTTCTTCTCAGAGTTTGCTTTCAAGCAAAGAAGCCCTCTTCCTGGTCTCGAAGATCTTTCGTTCCGTGCTCTCCAAGTCTTGAGTCGTCTTCCTATTGACCTCAAAAAGTACCTATAACCAAGCTGGCTTTTGACTAAATTGAGTCGTTCTTCAACTTTTCAGATTTGAAGAGAGAAGGGAACCAAGAGGTCTTGTTCTTGTTCTTTTTATTTGGTTAATCTTGTCATCTTCCCAAATCAAGCGAAACCCACATGATTTTATCTCCGCTGAGGGAGACTTGACGTCCTTCGATAATTGCAGGTTGGATTGGATGCCGAACTTGTTGATTGAGTCGCTTATTTTTTTATCCCGCGGATGATAACCAGGTGATCTGATTTAAAACAGCTTCATCTTCTTTTTCAGTACTACGAGAACTACTGTCCCGGCAATGAAGAGATCTGGTCGAAGGTACAAATAAAGTACCTTTCATATCCCCATCATAGTCATAAGAAAGTGGCGAGAATTGTATATGAAAGGGCCTCTCGCAAGAAATCACGATGCATCCATCGAAACCCAGCAGTTTCGGGGATGGCCAGGGTAAGCCAATTGTATAGGACTTTCCTGTCCATATATTGTCAAAGTAACTGGGCACCTCGGTTCCAGGGAAGCAAGCGAATCTCGGTGAGTCCTATTCGATGACAACACAACACAACAACAAAAAGGAAGAGATGATCAAGTTCATGATGTTTGCAGAATGCATATGGAGCAAAGGCACAAAAGCTGAAATCATACCTCTTCGTTTTGTCCCTCGTTAAGAAACTGAGTGACCAGATGTTCATTCTGTTTTAAACAGAAGCAATGGCTAAGATCGAGGTTTTTTATAGAATGGTTCAAAGGAAAGGAAATAGTTTCCAGGGATTCACAACCTGTGCGTAGAGATACTTGAGGACAGTGGGAATCCTTCTATATTTGAGTTTCTTGCACATATTAAGGCAGAGAGTTCTCAAAGAGAAAGGTCTCTGATGCTTGATGGCAATGTCTCAAAGTCATTGCTGCTAAGATCTACATATGATAGCTTGATAAAACGCCCAAGCTGTTCTGAAACTGATCGGACGTTCTTGCAGTCGTCAACCCAAGCTCACGCAAACGCCATCTGCCCAATCTTGTTCAGCATGAGATATTTTGAACAATGATTGGAGGTTCATACAGCCAGAGAGTTTGACTGTCTCCAACTGAACTAATTCTGGCAATGATTTAAGTCTTCTGCAGTTACAGAGGCTGATTTACTTCACCTGGGAAGTTGATTCAGGGCTTCTGGTAAGTCTCGAATCATTCCCGCTCCAGTCAAGTTTCTCTAGGGATTTTAAGGCGCATACGTCATCTGGGATCACTTCGATGTTTAAGTTGACTAGATTTAACTCTTTCAAGCAGGGGAACATGAAAGGCTATAACAGAGGAATCTTGCACCATCACTGTTGTAGTTGACCTGATGATGTCTACTGAATGAAATCCGTGAAACTCTGGCGGGGGATTATCATGAGGTACTTGTTGGTACCTATCCATCATCCTTCATGACCATGCAACTCTGACATAGGCAATCCAAGAACCATGAACAGTTGTTTGTCATGAGTGATTTTTGCTGCTCCCCCTTTGTCAATTCTTCAGGTGCTTGTTGCTCAGTGCTAAACAGAGGTGATCTGCGTTGCCATTAAGCGTCAACATCTGAATATGTATGGCCCCCCAAGGACAGATTTTTAATGTATTCCGTTTCCACTTCTTCACCAGAGAAATACAAGCAATCTGCCGACAGCGCCCAGTCAATTCCCTTATAGTGATTTGGTAACTATTGAGCTCATCGCAGTATGAGACATCAAGCATGGTCAGCCTAGTAAGGTTACTGATGGACTCTGGGATTCTCTTCAGCCTCTTGCAGCCTTGAGTTATAAATTCCTGTCAATTAACGGCCGTGGAAAAGATCGGAAGTTGTTCCAGATTTTCAGAGTCTGACAAGTCCAATCTTCTCAAGTTTGGGTATCCCTGAGCATAATTCAACAAAGAAAAGGGAAATTGTGAAAATGGAAGAACTAGAAGAAGATACATGTAATACTTTGATCTGTTAAGAGCTTTTACCACGGTTTCTTTCCAGAATCTCGTGAGATTGCTACGATGTAGACTGACATCAACAAGATCTTGTGGACAGAATCGGCAAGGGAAGGTTGTCAGGGGAAATGTGTCCCAATGCAGTAACCTTAGCCTCGATGAAAGTAGATATGTATCGTCACTACTGAGATGCAGCTTGGTCTTTATATGGTCCAAGTGCTTGTAGACCTTGAGGAATTTGAGAGTATCGTGGTGTTATTTTGGATACCCACCTAGATGCAACGCAAAACCATATACACATGTGTAGCGCCATGCATTCCGTTGGTTCGTTTGTCTGTGTGATTAAAAACGATAAAGTCAGTTAGCATACAGACAAACTTGGTGCAGAAACCACCAGAACAAGAACAGATTTTACCGATACTGTAGGGGCTTACCGCTTAACGTTCAAACACTTATAAATTTCATAAGGATCCCACAAAATCTCGCTCGCTCCCGGGCCTCTGCTTGGATTCTTGATACACAATTGCTTTTGCAGTTGGTCTACCAAAGAATGCATCTTTATATACCACTTGTTGTTATTTCAATGAGAGACTCTCAGCCAAAATTTTATTCCCAAAAACCCCTGTAGTTCACCATCATCGAGAAGGGTAGTGGCACGTCGGAGAGGTTCTCCGTTAAAGAGGCAGGCTACATGAAGAAAGACAATTTATTATCTGCTTCCTGTAAGCCATTGTAGCTAATTTTCAAGATCTCCATGACATTTTCATCTGGAGCTCGTACGAATCTACATAACGCATCGTCCCACTCCTTCAAAGATGTCAATCTTCGAAAAAATAAACCGTAAGCTTCAATAGCAGCCGGAAGACCTTGAGCAAGCCAAGACGCTCGGATTGACAGTTTTTCATAAATTTCAGAGGAAACCCTCCTTTAAAAACAAACTGGTTAAATAACTTAGAGCAGCATCAGTATCCAGGCCTTAACTTCATAAACAATTCTTACTCCGCATGACTTGAGCAATCCCTTGTCCCGGGTTGTATGATGATTCGGCTGCCTGGACCAAACCAGCCAGACTCTTTATCGAGGGCATGCAACTGTTTCATGTCATCCACATTACAAGGACAAGAAAGACTTTACGATGCCCAACCTGGCCTTAATCTCCTGGGGTCCAAGTTTTACGCTCGAGTTCTCAGACAGAACAGAGTGTGTGTTGAAAGAAACTTCCTCGTAAATACGAACGCCATGCTCGCTACAGATGTTCGAGACGTTTTCGAGGAACACGAGCTGGAAATAGCCTTGAAAACCGTCAAGAGACACCTGGCGATGGTGGTTTTGCCAATGCCTCCCATTCCCCAGATTCCTATCAACGAACCTCATCCTCAGATTCCATACTCAACAGAGGGTTCAGCCGTTCCATGTGATCCTCCATTCCAACAAGACCAGTGAAATCTACTGGCTGCATAACAAACAACTGGTTTGAAATGCCTTCAGCAATCTCCTCAATCATCAAGGCCTCGTTCTCACTCATATGGAATTCGCAGAACAGTTATGAAGGTTTCCACAGATATGATAATGTTACACATCAGACAATCATATATATGTCGGTAGTGAACACTTACCAAGTTGCAGAATCCTTGCCTGCTATGCTGGCGATCCCCGTGAGTGCTTCTCTCCAATTCGTGACCTTGTTAGCCATTTCTGAGCCTTGGTATTTCTCCAATGTGAAACTCCCAGTCTGATGTCTCACATGAGAAGGATCAACTCCATAGAAAACGGGGACGACTTTCATCTTATTCTTCAAGTAAAGATCCATTACCATCAGGAGCTCGTCCAGGCACCACCTAGATGAAGCATAATTTTTGGAGAGAATGACAAGAGCGAATCTGGATTCTTGGATGGCTCTGCTGATTTCTTCGGAAATGCAGTCGCCCATCTCAAGCCTTTGATCATCTTTGAAGGCAACGATTCCCCTATTGATAAGTTCTTTGTGCAAATGGCTGACGATGTTCTTGCGAGTGTCTTCTCCCCGGAAACTGAGGAACACATCGTACTTCCAGAGAGCAGACGACGAGGACGAAGAAGCCATCGGTCAACTGTGTGGCCAAGAAAGAAAGGTTTGCAGGTAAAAGAAAATCGCAAAATCTAATAACAAGAAATCATAGCAAATTCATGGTTCAATAAGAACACACAAGCCATCCTGTAATTACACACTTGCACGTTGTCCGTATAATGATATCAAATTCATGGTTCGAGAAGAACTCCAAGCCAACACCCCACTTGCACGTCGTCAATATCATTTTTTTTTAATCCGTTGACTTTTAGAATATCGTCGCTCTAATTGATTTGCACCATTGACCGACTCCTCCATCTCGATCCATCGGGCAAAACTCAGGCATCCATCATCATCATATCTTCAAGTATCTGAGAATCATGGACTTTTCTCCCTCGGTGTTCCTGAGTTTTAGAAAGGAGGACACCGGTAGGACTTTCGTCAGCCATCTCTACCGCTCGTTGGATCAAAAACGGATTCGAACTTACAAAGATGAAGACCAGCAGCGGAGAGACGGAAGGATATCCCCTGAGGTCGCAAAGGCTATCAGAGAGTCAAATGTTGCCGTCGTAGTGGTATCAGAGAACTACGCCTCTTCCGCCTGGTGCTTGGACGTACTCGCGGAGATCATTCAGCATTCCAGGTATAGCTATGAGACGACAATCAACACAGTCTTTTACGAAGTGGATCCGGGGGATTTGACTAAACCAACTGGAAAATTCGCCGACGACTTGAGGAGGCATGAGGAGAGAGAAACTCCAGAGACCGTGACTCGCTGGAGGAATGCACTGGACCGATTGGGGAGATCCGACCCTAAATTTTGCTCGCGCAATTGGTAAATCCTTGCTCACAAAATTCTTTAAAGTCCTAGAGTAATCTCAAATGGTGAATTTAATGGTAATTTTCCTATAAAAAAATAACATTCTACAAAATCAATTAAAAGCATGTGGCCTTCATTGTTAATTTCTTATGTTTCAAATCTTATTGTCGATGAGGGCAACGCTCACATAGCCCCAAACAAAAACTGTAGCTGAAACCACAACTCTAGCAGTAAAAGAGATAGCAAAAAGCCTTAACGTAATGTCAACATGCATTGTGCTATGGAAGCCTCAGATTCTTTTTGTTTTCATGCCAATTTAGCCAGTAAGAATCAACGGACTTTTTAATATTATTAACCATTTGTTTCCTGGCAGGGAGGATGATTCCAAGATGCTCGATGATCTAATCAGCAGAATTTCTTCTCCTCGGTTTCCTAGGATCCCCGACCATCGCCCCCAACACGCAATAGCCTTCAACCAGGAATCGAGCGAGTTGAGATTGATGAGCGATACCTATATGAAGCACATATCCCCAGCCTGTCTGGGTCTGGAGAAGCTGGACTTGAGAGCCAAGACACGTCTTTTACAGACGATGATTTGTCGAATGAACCGCCTGCTCCCGCATCCGACGAATCCAATGGTCTTGTTGGGATGTATCGTCACAAGAAAGCGGTCCTATGCATTGCTAGATTTGGAATCTAAGAACAATGTCCGCACTGTTGGCATTTGGGGTGAAAATGGCGTCGGTAAAACGACACTCGCGGAATGTGTTTTCGACGACATCTCACGCCGCTTTCAACACCACTGCTTCCTAAGCAACGTCAATAACATCTATCAAAACCGCATCTCACCAAGTTTACTGAAACATCTTACAGGAAAAAAGAGTTCCGATAACATCTTTGATGCCATCAAACCATTTCTTGTAAACCGACACGTCCTGCTTGTTATCGATGGTGTTCATGATAATCACCATGAACAACTTAAGGATGCTATGAGAGTTACCCGTTGGCTCGGTCAGGGAAGTAGAGTTATCATTACATCTAGCGCCGACTATACCCTTAACTCATGCGGAGTGAAATATTCGTACCAGATGGAGTCTCTGAGATACGAGGAAGCTCTTCAACTCTTCTCTCTTTGTGCTTTCAAGATGCCTTCCCCGATTGTTGGTTTTGAAGGGTTCTCCATTCGTGCTGTCCACTTTGCTGGACGTCTTCCTCTGGCCCTCAAAGTACTCGGTTCATTCTTATATGATAAAGACAAAGAGACGTGGAAGAGAACATTGCGCAAGCTTGAAGCATCACAAGATAACGGTAGCCGCCAGGTATCAAACTACATCGCGGCAGGTGAATACCTTCCAAGACGTCAAATAGAATTGGAACAATATGTCGAAGCAGATGAAGAAAAATATTCAGCTTCATATCACATGTTGCTTTGATAATTCAAGCGAGGATCATGTTCTAAGCTTACTCAAAAGATTTGGTCAAAATGTGCCAGATACAATGAAAGTGATGGTTCTGTTACCTATGTTGATTGCTCGCTATACTAATGTTGTTCAGCATGCAATAAGACTTAACTGGAAATTAAGAAAGTGATGTTGTCCCTGTTGTAGAACCTGGATAATGCAGTAGTTTTTATTGGTAGCTATGCAAAAGCTGTAATGCATTTTCCTTCCTGTATCATGACATGCGATTTGTGGTTGTTGTCGCTGGAGGGCTGAGATTGAAGAAGATAAAACCTGAGACAAGATGTTTGCCAGAGATGAAACTAAAACCAGTGCAATAACGTTATTCAGTATTTCTTAACACGGCTATCAGTTTTACCAGCAACACCAACCGATTCAATCTCCACATTAATACTCTTCTTCTGTGTGGTAATTAGACGACGAGCCGCTCCCTGAGATTTCCAATTAACTAATCTTGGACCTTCTGAGCCAACAAAAAAATTACAAAAATAACAAAGTTGAGATTTAAAACTTTTGAATAGGAGGAGTTAACTCAAAGCAGCTGAAGCGTCCCTGCCAGGCTGGGCAAGCTGAGCTCCTAGGCTTTGTTGGTTGGACATGAAATTCCCAGCACCAGGGTGACGGTTAGCTGAAACAGCTAGCCAACTAGAACTCTGCCTCCACATACTTTCTTTTGTCACCTTGAAACCCTATTCATCAGTACATGAAACGTCAACTTCCCTAAACCATTGGCCGGTGAGGCTCTGATTTCACAACATCAAAACGTCGAGCAAAAAAAAAAAATTTAACGTACTAAAAAACTGTCATCGAAAATAGCAGAAAGTGAAGTGAGAAAAAGGACATTTTAGGGAGAAATTGTTCGTAACTTTTAAACTTTATGTTGTTATTCTGCGAGTTAACTGAACGGATCGTTAGAAAGTACATAAAATGAAGCTGGGTTTTGACTGACCTAAGTTGCACAGAGAAGAGAACCGTGAGGTCTTATCCCTTTTTTAGCTGGCGATGTTCTTGCGGGTGTCTTCTCCCCGGAAACTGAGAAACACATCGTACTTCCAGAGAGGAGACGACGAGGATGAAGAAGCCATCGGTCTCTGTGACTCAACTATGTGGCCAAGAAGGAGAGAGAGATGAAGAAAGAAGGTCTCCAGGTTGTGAAAATATCTTCAGGATCTTAAATATGGGTCCAACCAAAGCCTACTGTTTCACACTTGCATGCTAATAAAATAAAAAAATCTGTTCATTGAATGTTACTTATTGCAGCACCCAGAGCTAGCTACCGACTCCATCTCATTTCTTTTCGGTCATTTCTTCGCTATTAAAAACCATGGATTCTTCTTCATCTTCTTCATCATCAAAGAAGTATGATGTGTTCCTGAGTTTTAACAAGGAGGACACGGGTAGGACTTTTGGTCAGCCATCTCTACCGGTCGTTGGATCAAAAGGGAATTCGAACTTACAGAGACGAAAACCAGCAGACGGGAAAAGGAAGAATGTCCCCTGAGGTGGCGCAGGCTATGGAGGAATCAGCTATTGCCGTCGTTGTGATATCAGAGAACTTCGCCTCTTCCGTCTGGTGCTTGGACGTACTCGCCAAGATAACTGAGTATCCGACTATCACCACCATACCAGTCTTGTACGATGTGGATCCAGAGGATTTGATTTTGATCAGAGGAACTGGAAAATTCGCCGACGACTTTAGAATTTCATTTCTCCGAGTTTACTCGAACATCACTCCGGGACAAGGAGTTCTAGAGACAGCTTCGATGACATCAAACCAAGTCTTGTACATCGAAACATCCTGCTTGTCGTTGATTGCGTCCGTGACAGTGAACAACTCAGGTATATCGTGAAGGTCTCCCATTGGCTTAGTCCCGGAAGCAGAGCTATTATCGTGACATCCAAGGACAAGAGTTCACTTGTCTCATGCGGAGTAAAATATGTTTACGAGATGGGTTCCCTGAGATATGATGAAGCTCTTCACATCTTCTCTCAATTCGCTTTCAGGCAGGATTACCCTCGTATTGGTTTCGAGCAGTTAACCGTTCGCGCCGTCAACTTAGCAGGGCATCTTCCTCTGGCCCTCAAACTACTCGGCTCATTCTTATATGGTAAAGACGAAGAGAGTTGGAAACGTACATTGCACAGGCTAGACGAATGACAAGATAATGGTACCCGAGAGGTATCTAGCTACGTAGCAGCATGTGAATACCTTCCAATACATCAAATGGAATTGAAGCGATACATAGCAACAGATGAAGGTGAGTATACAACTTCATATCACATGTTGCTTTGACAACATGTTCTGAGCCTACTCACAGATATGGTCGATGCCCATCAAAGTGATGCTACATCAATATTGTTCAGCAGTCAGTAAAACTAACAAGAAAAGAATTATTGTCCTTGTTCGAATAAAGATTTGTTCCAAGCTATGAAACAAAGTTGTAGAACTTGCTTTCCTTTTTATTGGTGTTATTTGTGCGTGTTGTCATTGGAAGAATGGTTGCCGGATATTGGAAAATAAATTCAGTGCAATGACATAGGGTTCAAAAGTCGCACCTCTCTTCACATGTAACCAATAGCAACATCTATCACATTAGAAATCTCAGTACCTGGCTCTAAGAATTATCGGGAGCCAAAATTCAAAGATAGTTCATGGATCATGTTTCAGCTGAAGCAATAGTATCAGTCAGGGTATTTAGGGGCCGTTCTTCTCAATCAAAAGGTATACAGAAAAATGTTGTATGTAGCCCTGGGCATTTTACCCGGATCCGAAAACCCGACCCGGATCCGACCCGAAATACCCGGTTCGGGTCGGATTCGGTTTTAACCATTAGACCCGACGGGTCTTAATTTCAGGACCCGTGAGTACCGGGTCGGTTCCGGGTCGGACCCGAGACCCGATCGGATACCCGAAATATTCCAAAATATTACGTAGAGGGGGAGAATCGAACCCGGGTCTATGCAATAATAGGATGCTACTTAACCACTAGACCACGAAGCACTTGTTGTACATAGTTTCGTTCAATTTTTATTAAGGAATACTATTGTTAAACTAAATATAAAACAAACCGTAGGTGCCGTGGTTCGAACCCAGGAACTCCTTGTTTAAAATAAACACGCTTGACCACTGGACCACGTTGCTCAATTGAATTATTTCACTCAAAACATATATAAATATATATATTTCGGGTATACCCGGAACCGACCCGGAACCGACAGGATCCGAACCGAACCCGACTCGAAATATACACAAGTACCTATTGGGTCCAATTTTGGTCGACCCGACAGACCCGGAACCGATAAGAATCGACCCGAACCCGACCCGAGGACCCGATTGCCCAGGGCTAGTTGTATGAATGAAAAAGCAGAGCGACCCTTTTTTACCAATTACAAAGGTAAGCGTTCCCAAACAGCTACTGACAAACAACCAAGCCAACATAAAACAGCCCACGAGACTTGTACGGGAATCAAATAAATAATATAGAAAAAGGTTAAATAACAACAAGACCACAAGAACAAACAAATGCAGAATCGAGTAACCAGATTTGTTGGCAGAGTTTTGGCCAAATCATGTAACATAATTTACGAGTATGACCTTTTTCATTGATCAGTGTTAAGGGCTTTGGAGATCCATTCTGCAGCCGTGGCTTGAGTTTCTGAATCCATTTTTGGAAGTAGAGACAGTGGAGTCACAGAAACCTGTCATTATGAAAAGGGTAAGTAGGTAGCTTAGAATCCAGATACTCTCTCCTTGGAAATATCTAGAGATTCGCGAATTTAACCAGATAAATTATGTATCATGATGAGCCGAAGGAGAAAGAGCATGACACGGAAAAGGAGAATGGGAAAAAAATACTGAAAAGAGCGTGATCATGCCAACTTACAAAACCATCTTCGAGAGCCTTGATATCCAAATCTTCATCCGTATGTTCTTGTTCTTTAGCCACAAACTGCACAGAAACATAGTCAGGACTCAGAATCACAGACACATTTGTACATACTAAATATCCAAAGGGTTTGTGAAGAGAACAAAGTTCAAATTTTACTCTACCTCTAGGCGGAAGTATTTCTTAACACGGCTATCAGTTTTACCGGCAACACCAACAGATTCAATCTCCACAATACTCTTCTTCTGTGTGGTAAAACGACGAGCCGCTCCCTGAGATTGCCAGATATCTTAATATCAGTATCTAATTAACTAATCTTGGACCTTCTGAACCAACAACAAATTACAGAAATAACAACTTTTGAAAACGAGGAGCTAACTCACAGCAGCTGAAGCATCTCTGCCAAGCTGGGCAAGCTGAGCTCCGAGGCTTTGTTGGTTGGACATGAAATTCCCAGCACCAGGGTGACGGTTAGCTGAAACAGCTTGCCAGCTAGAACTCTGCCTCCACGTGCTTTGTTTTGTTACCTTAAAACCCTATTCATATGTACAAGAAACGTCAACTTCCCTAAACCATTGGCCGGTGAGGCTCTAATTTCACAACATCAAAGAACATAGTAACCAATGCAAGCATAGATTGTGTGCATACAGAATTCGAACAACCCAAAAAGTCAGTTTCTGATAGAAAAAACAAACCTTGTTTGATGAGGGTGATGTTGGAATTTCTATGTTGAGAGAGCAGTCTTTAGGGAAAACTCCTTTCTCAATGTCTCTGATTGTTGCGTTTATCAAAGGTAAACAGACTCCAACAGCATCCTTAAAGTCACTTTCTTTGCTTTCATCTTTCTTCCTAGAATAGATGACAAACATTTACGCCAAAACGTCCCATAATATATACTCACTAGTTCTATGATATATAGCAGCAAGCATTCCCATGATATACTCACCAGTTCAAAGATATTGACAAAGAGTGTACTCCAGAAATCAAAGCTTCCCTAGCTCCAGCTACTGCACCGGAATAGAACCTGGAGGATTCTCACATCAGGAAACACATAGCAGATGGGCAGAGAGGGAATAACCAGTTATATACAAAGACAAGCACTTACATTTGATGCCCACAGCTTGAACCCTGATTGATTCCACTAATTACCTGATAAAAAATAAGCAAGGAAAAAAAGTAGAAATTACAAGATACCATATAATATCATACAGATGATGAGATGATTAAAATGCTAACCAGTATTGGTTTTGACCAAGCGAAAAGCGCTCCGGATAATCCTAATGAGATGCAGTCCACAGGAGTTCCTGAGACAAAACAATAATCTCAAAGCCTATGAACAGAACGGGTGTATTAAGACACTAAACTAGCGGGAAAAAAGAGAGGAAAAAAGTATACAATTTATCAACAACATGAGAATCAATGGATCTTGTTTCACCAAAGACTCTAACTTTGACATTGGAAATGTTATATTGTCAAGCACTCAAGCTTATAGATGTTGTGAAACTTCAGAAAACTGTATTACTGATCATTCAATCAAATCCACAAACCTGAAAATTCAAACGCTGTGGCACCTTTGATATTAACGGAACTTGCAGCAATGGTTTCTCCAGGAGTCATAGAATGAGAAGAAGCGGCTTTATCCCTGTCACATTCCAATTCACAGGCCTTGCGGGGTCACCAAAAGTTGGAAAATTTAACAAGAAGATGAACAAATCGAAACCAAAGCAACGATCGAACAACAGTAGGATTTTGCAATCGAAAAGAGGGAAGAAAGCGCACGTTTGAGGAGCACAAACATGGACATTGTAGAGCCCTTGGCTAACCAAAGCCTCGACGAGAGAGACGAGCCCAGGCGAATCAATCCCATCGGCGTTCGTGACTAAAACGATGGGTCTGGAGTCATCAATCTCCTCCTCCTTGGCCGCAACATCGACGGAATCAGAAGTAGACGGAGCCTCCTCGGCCGATCCATCGCTCACAACTCCTTCCTCGCTGCTCCCTCCTCTTCTCTTCGAAAGCACATCCTGGAGATTCGAGACAAGCGCGGCCGACAAGCCGTTGTTCTTCGCGGAAGTCGAGGTCATCGTATAGAAAGAGAAAAGAAGACGAAACGCAAATGATGAATCAAAACCCTAGCGAGAAAGGGGAAGACCAAGAAGAAAATTTGGACACAGAGCGGGTCTAACGGAGTTTGTCGTGGAGAGAGGAAAGAGAGATGCTTTAATTGGTAGAGAGAGAGAGAGAGAGAGAGAAAGCTTGAGGAAGAGATTACTTGTGAACTGTAACAATTGGTTTCCGCTTAGATAGAGAAGAAGAAGCACTGTGACGCGCAATTTTTCCCAAAAAAAAAAAAAACTTCAATTTAATATTATCAAAATACAGTTGAAATGGTATTTTTCCTAAGTAAATTTTAACTATGTATAAAGACACAAATTATAAACCTTGAAATTAATTATTTTCTTCTAACTATGGTCAAAAGGATGAAACATGTTATAAATGGTCCACACCTAATAATTAGTCAGTTATCAGATGTCATACGAAGAATTATGACATAAGTTTAAAAGTTATTGTGAACAAATAATTTGAACCGACAGCATTATAGTACCATGTTGGTTGAAATTTAAACTGTTGCTAGATGATATGCTAGTGAATTAGTAATTTTTTTTTTAGATCAAAAATAGCCTTTTGATCTAATTAATTATAGCCACACTGTGTCATCAATGCTTTATTACTGAATTGGTACAATGTAGAGTAGATTAAAATTTATAGCTGAGGAAGAAAATTAGCTTTTCTAAATTTGTCTATTTGGTAGCTTATTCCAGCTAATAAGTTTTTTTTTTTTGGTTGCATACTACAGATGATTAATGATTTAAAATTAATTATGAATGGCAAAAAATAATGTAGGGCCTCAAAGTCAACAAACGAATTTGAAAATTTCAATACGAGGGTCATGGAGTAATTGAGATTATTGTCTCCCTAATCATAAATTGTCGAAGGTTAGCAAGCTCCTTAGTTTTTGATAGTTGGAATGGTGTGATCGTCACGTCGTGATGATTAATCGAGTAACTAATATCGACTTTATATTAATAAATTCAAAGGAAAACAATGAACTGTTGTAAAGTATAACGAAATGAATCCTCTTCTTTTTTCCTTATCCACTGTCCGCTTAACAAATTCAAATACTTTTCTCCAAATGTTGGGCTCTCTCTTTTGCCTTTAGGGCATCAGCAATGGTGAAACTAGGATGAGTCTCTTGCAAAATACAAAATAATAATATTTTAATAAAAATCATGATTGAACTAATAGTAAAGTGACACTTCTTAAATTGGTTCTCTTATAACATGTAAAAGGGTCTCTTATAATTCCTAAATAAGAGACAATGATACTCTCTCTCCTATTTTCTTTTTATTTTACATTTATTTAAATGTACAAGAGATCTTGTAGATACACCATTGCGCATGCCCTTAGTCTTTTGATCTTTTAACGGTTGGATACGACCATTTGTAGAACTTCACAGAAAAACTGTAATTGCTAAATGACCTAAATTCTAAATTAAGAGTGGCCCATATTTTGTCATTCATTCTTGGATGGACTCTTGATTCGTTTTTAAATTTATGCACTGCTAAGAGAAGTACTGGGCCTAGTCAACTCATTAGTCGGCCGAACATATCATATAATATACCAAGCTTAAGAAAGCCCATACGGACTTCAAATCATAATTTTTTTTTTTTTTTCAAATCATAAATTCATACTAATTACACTTTAAACTAGGTGATAACCCGCGCAAAAGCGCGGAGTTAAAAATGTATAAATTAATTTGTCATATATGAGTTTTATAAAATGATCATAATTTATGGATTTTTATAAGTTTAATGAATTTTATATGTATCTTAATAATATTTTTTTTTTAGATATATCTTTAGAAACTTGATGTTATACTGAATCAAGTTTCCTAACTTGTATATATTTTTATACTATTTTATTTATTTTACTCCATCTTCATTCCAAAGTGAGACTTTTTAAAAACATACTCTTATTCTTTTAATATCAGAGTAAACAAAAAAACTGATAAGTTTGGATGCTTCATAAATCAAGTATCCTGCTTTTATGATTTCTTATCATTTTTGTTCTTTTTATAATAGTCTTCTCAACTACTACACTTTTTTATTTCCAATGTGGGACTTTGAAAACATACTCATATTTTTTTTTATCATTTGAGTATTTGATATTCATTTTATAAAATTCAAATTATGAGTTGTATATAAAATGTTTAATTTTAATACATGGGTGATATGATAATTTATTTATTTTTATATAAATTAATTTCAACAAATAAAGGAGAGAAAAATGTAGTATTTAAGATAATTAATATATTATGGAAAGAATGATTATATTTCTATAATTAAATGTTGAATCATGTATAGATAATTGATATAAACTATTCTCTAATCAAATAAATGTTAATGGCATGTTATGTAATTATTTTAGTAATCAATGTCTTTTTTTATATTTTTCTTGAGAAGCTATATGGTGATGGCACATCAGTGTGGTATTCTTGTTAATAACACATGACATTAAGATTATTTTCAAAAATGGATTCTCTTTTAATATATAGGGGATTTCATAGATGAATAATTTCGAATTTAGCATTTTTCCTTTACTAAATAAGTTCATAATTTTTAATACATTTAAAATTTTTAAAGTAAGATATTTTATTTTAAATTCATATTTCTTATTAAGTTTTTCCATATTATAGTTTGACTTTATTATTTACATATTTTACATATCAATTTCAATTTTATAAATTAGTTTATGTTTTGATATATGAGTTCTGTAAAGGTTCATAACACTCGTTTTGACGTTTTCTAAAAATTGACTAAATTAAAAAAAAAAACTTTACATTTTTCATGTTTACATTGAACGACTATTTGGTTTTAAAAAATATATATATTCTAATAAAAATTACAAATAATATTAAATCAACACAATAATAAGGCTTGTGCCTCTCCAGAGGCTGACACCTAGGATGTGAGAAGTTTGTGGAGCTGCCATGTCAATAAATGAAAAAAGTTGACAATCCAATCAGAACATTCTATTACGACGCGTCATCTTTTTATTTGTTTTTTGTAGAGAAAGCGAAGGCCATCACTTTTGGTTCTAAGATAGCTCGCCGGCGATTTAGTGAGATGGGAAGAGACGGCGACGGCGATTTAGTGAGATGGGCAGAGAGCACATAAGAAAATCATTTATGCTCACATCTTCTTCTTCTTTGCCGGACCCCTTCTCCAAACCAGTCGGCGTATTTGTTTTCGTCGATTTTATTGGTGTCGAATTTGATTGTTGTTTTGCTAATTCTGATTTCGTGGATAGTTGAAAGAGTCTACTTAACTGTTGTCGGTTTCCTGTGGTTGTTTTGTCGTTTTGTTTGTACTGATTGTTCGATTATTGTCTTCCTTGGTTTGTAAGATCAAATGATTGTTTCGTCTGGTTGTTCTGTCGTTTTGTTTGTATTGGTTGTTCGATTATTGTCTTCCTTGGTTTGCAAGATCAAATGGTGGTTTCGTGTGGTTGTTCTGTCGTTTTGTTTGTCCTGATTGTTCAAAGTCGATCGACATTCCGCTGATTCTGATTTCGTAGATAGTTGAAACAGTCTACTTAGCTGTGTCGGTTTCGTGTGGTTGTTCTGTCGTTTTGTTTAGATCTTTATTGATTTGCTGCAATAGCTGATAGGTCCAACGAACAATGTGTTGGATGAATGAGGGAAAACTAATAGCTTAGACATAGTGCATGTAATCAATGAAACGGAATATCTCTTTGTAGATGAAGCAGTCGTTGCAGACCTCATCATAAGCGCCCACCACGCATCCATCTGCAACATCGATTTGAGAGAGCAAGATATCGTACTCACGGTATTGTCTGACAGTCATCTCCAGAACAACAGAAGTCAAATCCTTTTGACACTGCCTCACCACTCCAAATCCCTGTTCTTTCCACAGTTTCTTGATGAGATTACCGCCTTCTGTGAGTTGATTATCATGGATGAGAATCATGCCGTACAGGTACATCGCTTCTGGATGATTTGCTGTTGCAGAGAGCTTCAGTTGATATGTTCCTGTCATTGTTTGTTTCAGATAAAAGAAATTAGTCAAACCACAAACGAAAAGAGCATGAGGATTCTTGGCCTCAGTGCACTCTTTGAGAAAATCCATATTTTTTGGTATGGTCTCCCATGGTGCTGGAAAGATGTCCTGGAGTTTCAGTTTCCGTAGAACATTATGGTATTTGGAAACTTGAAGGAACGCTTTGCATGAGCAGATGCAAGCGACGAAATCTTCCACAGACGACGCTCCAATTCTCCCTAATATCTCACTAAGCATATCGTCTGGTAATTCATCGGTGAGAGAGAGAGTCATCTTAGGTTTTTTCATACTGTTGAAGAGGGAGAAGACAGGAAGCACGGTTGGAAGTTGTTACCATCGACAGGACATATTTATACCAAAACCATTCCTTGCCATAAATTCGACGATTGATTGCATTTTAATGGATCCATTGGACCAACCGCATTGAATGCGGAAGAAAAATACTTAAGTGTTCAAACTTTGAGAGTGTCCATCGTAATCCCAATGATTGTGTTGACTGTGATGAATTCTATGTATCGTTTTCAGGTCAAGAGTCATCATCATCCTCATTTGTCGTTTTAAATTCAATCGATACCAATATAAATAACTTTCCAGATGTGTGCCTGCTCTACCACAATTAAGAAGACATTTTAAGAGGTTTGCACCTCCTTTCTCTAACACAATCGAAACTTTTGAGCTTATCTTTGTATAATCTTATGTTAACTAATTTTTCTTTGTTTATGTAATCAGCGTGAGGAGGATGATGTCTGCAAAAACGGTTGCTTTAGATGATTTGGTTCTGGGGAAAAATAAATTAACTGTCAAAGTTCGGGTTCTGCGTTTGTGGGAAGCCCGGAATTTCAAACTGAATGGAAGTCTTATGAGTCTTGATATGGTCCTTATTGATGAGAAGGTAATGATTCTTATTTATTCTGTTTTATGAATGAAAATCGTATCTTAATAAGTATATATGTTCTGCTGTAGGAGACACTCATTCAAGCATCCATTCATCATCGCCGCATATATAGGTTCAGAGATTCGATTAAAGAAGGATCTGTGTACCAGCTTAGCGATTTCGAAGTTGTCAATGCGTATAGTCACTATAAGGTGACTGACAATGTTCACACCATCCGCTTCATGGACACCACCCAGTTCTCGGAGCTTCAGAGTGGTGATTGTCATTTAAAGCGTGAGAAATTTCGCATTCATAGCCTCGCAGAATTCCAAAGTTTCGCGGGCACAAATCTCCATTTGCTAGGTAACGAGGCTGAGTAGTTATTGGTTTGTGATACCCGTATTCCATATCATTCGCTCTAACTATCAGATACTACTATCGATCCCAGATGTCATCGGCCGCGTAATGCAAATACAAGGCAACAACTTGGATGACAAAAAATCTAATCAGAAGATTCTGTTGCTGCTTCTTCTAGAAGAGTGCTTCTACCACCCTCATTTAGAATCATAGTTTGTATTCCCTGATTTTCTACTATTGAACATTTGAAATTCAATGATTATTACAGGAAGTCATCCATCCGTGTTACTCTATGGGGTGAACAAGCAGCAGCGTTTCGTAACCAAGTTGACCAATCTGGTCGTGACAGCCATGTGGTTGTTCTCACTTCCTTGAACCCTAAGATGTTTGCAGGTAATCATTGTCAATGCACTGTGCTTCTAATATGCTTAGATCAAGTTATACCAACTAAACCGGTCCCCAATCGTGTTTAGGACAACTGCATTTAAACTCAACTTCGGCAACGAAGATCTACATGAACTATGATTTAGAGGTTGTAACCGACTTTATGAAAAGGTAAACTCCTATTGTACACTGACCAATGGAGGAGAACAACCTATGGAAGAAAGTATTTACACTATAATGAAGAAGACCATGACGAGAAGAACCCAAAGAAAGAAGATCAAAGAGATCAAAGAGCATCTGGACACATACGGATGTGACTCTGCGAATGAAAGGCCAGATCTTATCTGTCGAGTTTTTAAAATGAAATTGGAGGAGTTGATGTCAGATCTCAAGGATGGAACCTTCTTTCCCCCTCTTCTAGCAGGTAAATTTAACAGCTTATTATTCAAAAAACTTAAACTGACAAGAACTACATTCCAACAAGGCTCTCTCTAAAATGCACAGCTGTCTACACTATTGAATTCCAAAAAAGGGGACTTCCTCACGCTCATATCTTGCTATGGTTAGAAGGAGCAGCCTCAAATCCATCTATGGGAGATATCAACAAGTTCATTCAAGCAGAAATACCAGATGAGCAAGAAGATCGTGAAGGTTATGAACTGGTGAGAAAGCACATGATGCATGGCCCATGTGGTCTTGAACGACCTAATAACTCCTGCATGGCAGACGGCGTTTGTACCAAAAAGTATCCAAGGCCGTTTGTTCAATCTACAACAACGGACAAAGAGGGATATATAATCTATAGGCGAAGAGATGACGAAGACAGATATGTCATGAAAGGCTCATCTAAACTAGATAACCGGTACGTCGTTCCTCACAATATGGAACTGTTAAAGAAGTACAAGGCGCATATAAATGTTGAGTGGTGCAATACTTCTAAAGCAATAAAGTATTTGTTCAAGTACATCACCAAAGGAGTGGATAAATCAACAATACTTTTCAAAAGCAACTCAGACGGAAAAGAAACTGCAACATCGTCTGATACAAAAGTTGATGAGATTAAGAATTACCAGGAATGCCGCTACCTGTCCGCCTGTGAAGCAGATTGGAGGACTTTCGCTTTTGATATACACTTCCAAAAACCAGCTGTCCAAAAACTGACAGTTCACCTAGAAGGTGAACACTCGGTTATCGTTGATGAAGATCAAAATTTAGATGATGTTGTCAACAGAGTTGCAGTGCAAGAAACGATATTCACACAGTGGATGGCTACAAATATGCGAGACTCCTTTGCACGTACTCTGACATACATACAGTTTCCTAGATTCTTTGTGTGGGATAAAACAAACAAGATTTGGACCAGGCGGAAGCGAGGATCAACCATTGGCAGGATAGTCACCATTAGTCCAGCTGCAGGTGAAAAATATTATTTGCGCTTGATGGTCAATCATGTAAAGGGCTGTCGAAACTTTGAAGAGATACGGACAGTCGGAGGCATCACATACAAAACTTACAAGGAGAGCTGTGCTGCTTTAGGACTGCTGGACGGTGATAAAGAGTGGCATGAGGTCATGGAGGAATCTTCACATTGGGCTACTGCACCGCAGATGCGAGAGTTGTTTGTTGTACTCTTGCTATACTGTGAAGTTGTCGATCCTCTCAATCTTTGGCAAAATTGTTGGAGAAACCTTGGCGAAGATATGGTACGTATGCAGCGTAGGAGACTGAATGTCGAAAACCTGAACCTTGATGATGAACAAATACAACAGTATGTGTTAATCGAGCTGCAAAAACTTCTCGGTTACAGTGACAAATCATTGGTGGACTTCCCTGGGATGCCCGTACCTGAAAAGAATATTCTCGATGGAATGAAAAACTCAATGGTAACAGAGGAGAAGAATTACAACGTCAGAGAAGAAGAAAGTACTCATTCCGAGTTATATGCAAAGCTAAACGAAGAACAGCTTTCGATCTACGAATCTGTTATGGATTCCGTCAACAATTCCAAAGGGAAACTGTTCTTTCTTTATGGACCGGGAGGCACAGGGAAAACATACGTTTATAGGACACTGATTTCTAGACTACGTTCAGAGAAAAGGATTGTGCTTCCGGTTGCAAGTTCAGGAATCGCTGCGACACTGTTACCAGGAGGGAGAACCGCCCATTCACGCTTCAAAATACCAATTGATCTTCATGACGACTCCAGCTGTGAAATAAAAGCTAATACAATGCTAGGAGAGTTGATTCAGGACACGGCTTTAATTATCTGGGATGAAGCGCCTATGGCGCATCGAAACACGTTTGAAGCACTGGATCGTACATTAAGAGACATTATGAGCAACGTGGATCCTACCGCAACAGGAAAGCCGTTTGGTGGGAAAACAGTGCTCTTGGGAGGGGATTTTCGTCAAGTACTACCAGTAATTACAAAAGGCACTAGACAAGACACTGTTTTGGCATCACTAAACAGGTCTTACGTGTGGGAAGATTGCACCGTCAGCATACTGTCAAAAAACATGAGAGTAAAAGAAGACGAAAAAACGTTTGCCAAATGGCTGCTTGAAGTTGGGAATGGAGAAGCGAAAACGATTGTCAGACCAGGGAAAACTGTTTTGGATGAGGAGGACATTGAGATAGATAGCACTCTATTGGTACCCACAGAAGAAACCTCATTTGAAGCAATTCAGAAAGCGACATATCCCGAACTGGAGAGAAGATTCCGTGACAGAGACTACTTACAGCAGCGAGCGATTCTTACACCTAGAAACGAAACGGTTGAAGAGATTAACGATTTTTTTTTGGACAAAATCAGCGGGGAGAAGAAAGAATATCTCAGTGCAGACACCATTGCCAGTGAAGACACTGATTTGGAAGGAGTCAATGTACTCTACACGACAGAATACCTGAACGATCTCAAATGTTCAGGATTGCCAAATCATAGACTCCAGTTAAAAGTACATGCACCTGTCCTTCTTCTAAGGAACATTAACCAGAAAGAAGGCCTGTGTAATGGCACTAGACTGGTGATCACGCGTTTAGGAGAGAGAGTACTTGAAGGAGAAGTACTGGTAGGGAAAAACGTTGGCAAAAGAATCCTTATACCAAGGATAACCATGACAACAGCCGATACAAATTGCCCATACAAGCTGAGGAGAAGGCAATTTCCTGTCAGAGTATGCTATGCTATGACCATAAACAAGAGTCAAGGACAGAGCTTACAGAACGTGGGAATATATTTGCCTCAACCTGTTTTCAGTCATGGACAGCTCTACGTTGCTCTGTCAAGAGTTACTTCACAGAAAGGATTGCACATTTGGAGTGAGTCTACAAAACCGCAAACAATAGCATCGCTGAAGAATGTGGTATACAAAGAGATCTTCAACAACATCTACCATTGATAGAACGGTACGCAATCATCTACCATACATAACCGTAACACTTAAATTCAATGTTCAAAACTAACCAAACAAATCACCATTGTAGGAGAACCAAACCATGAAGACAACACCGAACGAAATGAGGGAAACAAGAAAAGTTGCATGGAATGTCACATCCTCTAGATGTTTGATTAGTCGACTGGAAACTTGCTTCTTGAAAACAGTTGCTGTCAGTTTTAGTAATCTCTGTCTGCTAATACATGATTATTAAATCTTCTCTACCTTGACGGTTTACAGTAGTATCTTAGTTTTATGCGTCTATCATCGAACAATGCTTAAATATGGAAATATATTAAGTTAGCGACAAGCTACACATCATCTCAACTTCGTTAAATGTCAAAATCGTCCGAACTTATACAAACAACACTCTTCCGACGTAGGCAATAGGGTCAGAAACAGTAATGGAACCTGCAGAGTAGTCAAAAACCAATAAATTGAAGGCAATAACTTCAACAACAATCCATAAAGACCTTAAAACGGATTCAAAGAATGAAATTAACTTTACGATATATTCAACGAACGAGACAGAAGATGAAACATCATAATAACTTGGAAATCGTAACTCCACCATTGTATAAAAATGGACCAAGATACTGCGAAAGTAATACCAAACTCTTTCTCCTACTTCTACGAAAATGTTTGTTTGGGATCCAAAAAAACTCAAATGGATGAAAAAAAACAAGGAAGAAACGATTCCAAAGAAGGGAGAACATTGTTACAATAACAATATTAGTTTTGCAGATCTGCGATCAGTGGCAGGAATCACGTACGCGGCATTTCAGGAAGCCTACAGTGCCATCAAAAGAAAGTATGCTTTGAAATCAAAAATAAGGTACTTCCAAAAGACATGATGATATACAGTATGGTAACTGTACTAAACAAAACACGAATCCAATGTATTATCAAATTTGACTATTTTCTTACTTGCTACATGTACAAATCCAGCTCCAAAGCACTGGAGATGGCGTCGAAAATGCTTCAGAAAATTGCGCCCACCATGAAATTAAGAACGCAAACCGCAAGAGAGCACGAAATTTGCAGCCGGGAAACACGGCCGGAGAACATAGACAGGAAGAGGACCGTAATTTGGAAAATTCAAAGAAGCTCCGTCGCATCTGAAGAGGCGTCCTGAGTTCGAGTAATGAGAAGCACTCTACTGCGTATTTCGATTATTAAAATAATAACTATAGTTAATTAAAAATAAGTATGCTTATTTTCCACAGCGCTTATTTTCGTACATGATATTTTGGGAATGGTATTTATGATTCAATCAGCACAAATAAAAGATACTAGATGGGTAATAATCCAATACAATATTTTGTGTGGAAAAACAGGCCCAACATGATTGCCCAATAAACATATGTTTGCTGATTAACAATTTGGATCCACTCTTCTTCATTGTGCTTTCCGACAACCACAAACAAAAAAACCCTCACGAGTCCGTTTTTCTCTTCTCCTTCTTCGCCGCTTTCGTATCCAATTCGCCGATATCCTTTCCACTTTCGAAGGTAAATCCCAAACTCTTTACTAATAATCAACATCGATTGATACAGATTTCACGCATAAGTGTAACAGAACCATCTCAACAATCGATTGTAAGGATACTATGTGTGTTTAGAAATAAGTAGTTTGTTTTCGATCTTCTCAATTCTGGTTCATCTCTGGTTCCTGTTAGTGGTACTCATTAATCTGTTCGAGTATATATCGGTCATGGAAGAGCCATTATTTGTCTTTTGGTCCATAATAGATTAGTCTATTTCACTTCCGTTTATTATATAGTTCAACTTCCATTTTATAATAGTTTGTGACATTTAATATTAAACAAAAGTTTTGAGTTCCTTATTGTTAACCATTTCCATTTCTCAGAATCTTCTAAACCAGGAATGTCGGACATTGGACAACACTCTTACACGGATGACCACTTTACATTCACCGAGACATTTTCACCAAGGACAAAGAACAGTTTGGTATGATGTTATATATATTTAAATTTTCACATTAAAGTTGTATATAAAGTTCTATATGTACATAATGTTCTGCTTAATATGCTTTTTTGGCAGAAAATCCCGAATACACTAATCAATAAAGTCTCGCAATATAACAGAAAACCAGAACATGTTGTTTTGAGTAGTGATGTTAACCCAGATATAATCTGGGGACTAAAACTTGAAGGCAGAAAGCTGACCGTCGGGTGGCCAAGATTTGCAGAGAAAAATGCATTTGAAAATGGAGATATATTGCTCTTTGAATACAATGGAAATGCAACGTTCCATGTGGAGAGATATCATAAAGAGGATAATGAGGGAATGGGTAAATATTTTCTAAAACAATCATGAATAAATGTTGTCTTATGAATTCAATGGTGAAACTGAATATATGCCAGGTGATGAAGCAACCTTCGTAACTTTTGATGTAACACCGGATAACATACGCAGAAGCAGAATGGTGAATCTAATCTATCTTCCTCTCCTTTGAATTGAAGTTAGTGTTTTTTATTTATATTATGACCTAAAAAATTTCCAGATGATATTATTCACCTGCTTACCATTTGTATGTGCAGTTCCTTCCACAAGATTTTGTTGACATGAATGAGCTGAACAATTTTGCCGGAGAAGATATTTTAATCCTAACTGAAAATGGGATGAAGTTTAATGTATTACTCAACAAAGAGCCATTCTCTTCCGAGCAACGGGTGCGCATGCGATTAACCAAGGGCTTAAAAGAGTTCTTTCAAGCTAATGACATCAAGCCCAATGACGAACTTACGATGCAGCTACTATGGAATGAAAAGTCAACTCCTACCCTGAAGTTGCTCTCTAAGGTCATAGTCCTGCCTAATTGATAGCTCTAATATAACTATCACTGAAGCCTAATATAACTATCACTGAAGTTTAATGTTATTGGTAGCTCTAATATAACTATCACTTTTCATCGGTTAATGTAAGATATTATGTTGGAATTTGTTGGCTAAGATTCAGGACTTATTAAAAGCAATAGGAATTATTATAAGCAATGTACAATGGTTTTTCTTTGTTATGAAGAAATATGGTTGTGCTTGATGTGAAGAATTCCAATTCCAAATGACAAATATATTGTCAATAACAAAATATAAAAATAAAAAGTGCCCGCGGCGTAGCGCGGGTTCGGCCCTAGTACTTATAAAAATCCATAATGATATTTTAGCAGGCAATCTTACTCATGTTTACATAAAATTTATATACAATGATTATTAATTTATAATATTAGTAAAAGCATGTATTTATGTATAAAAATGTAAAAATATTATTTTATTATAATTATTAGATAACCAAAACGTTTGTTTAGAACCTACCTAAACAATATATAAAAGTTGTATATAAGCATTTCGTGCTAGTTTATTCGTTTTTGTATTATTTAAATAGTGTAAAAACTTTGAACAATTGTTTCCATTTACAAAATCAAATAAGAAAAATTCCCATAGTTAGTTTACAACTTTATATCGATTTTTCAAACTGAAAAATTCAGATTAACTATGTTTAGCCTACGACTCTTTCGTCTTAAAAAAGGTGCAATAGCTTTGACTTTATTTCTTAGTTACGAACACAAAATACCATGACGTATAAGAAAAATAAAAAGTCTATTTGACTTCTTTATTGAATAAAATAAAACACTGTAGCAGTATGCGACGAGTGTGTGACTCGGCAAAGTATAGTAGCATACGTTACTTACGGTACGAACTCAGTGACTGCACGACAATGTCGTATAAAATATGTTAGAAATTTTCAACGACGATGATATATACTCACACCATACCCATATTTTATTTTTGAAATATGGGTTATCTATTATATTAAAATATGATCATTTTTAAAAATAAACATTAACCCTATGTGTTATTTAGTATATCTGTCACTGTATTTTAATGGTTTAAAAAAACTTTCACTAAAGGTATTTTAGTCAAACTGTATTTGCCAATTATGATATATATATATAGATGAAAAAAAAATATTTACCAAAAAAGAAAATTCATCTATATATACTTTTTATATATAACTTTGTTTTTTGCTAAAAGGGGTATCCTATATGTAGGTTTCAAAGAAACAGTTTAGATATTAGATTAGTTTATTAGACTGATTTTTTATTTAATTTAAATATTTTATAATTATGTGAAATATATATTTTTGGAAATTCTGATATTATAAAATTTTAACATTGATTTGTAGTATTTTAATTGATTATTTTAAATATAACATTTCTAATAACATTTAACGAGAACATTTTATACGGTTATATATATATGATTCTAAGAGCAACATTATTGGGAGTTCTACACTAGAATCTCTAGAGAAAAAAAATACATAAAATAATATCAAATATTTTTTTATTGTGAGAGGCTCTAAACCTTGTGTAATGATTACACAAAAAACTCTACATGAAGAGTTTTTTGTGTAATCATTACCAAGGTTTAGAGCCTCTAACAATAAAAAAATTTATATTATTTTAGGTTATCTTTTTTTTTCTAGAGACTCTAGTGTAGAACCTCCCAATAATGTTGCTCTAAGAGCATGTGCAACCCAGAAATCAACTCTAGTTTCTTAAAAACCAAAATATTAGTAATATTTTAACTAAATTTAGTGAAAAAATAAATCTTATTTATAAAATAAAAATAAAACCAATAACAATTTGACATGTGTCTCATAAATTTCTTAAAAGTTTCTTAAAATTCTTATGTAAGAACTTTTCTTATTATTTAAGAATCTTGTTTCATTCTCTTTCATCTTTTTTAATTTTTAATTTTTTAAATCTTAGAAATTCATTTAAGAATTTAGGTAGAATCTCGGGTGCACATACTCTAAGGTACCATAAAAGTATATCTCCACTATCTGTGACGTTGCAGGCGTTAGACATAAAGTTAAATTATTACTTTGGAATATATGATTGTGACATCTTTATGTTGACTAAACAATTCCAAGAGTTGTGTGAAAATTAACATGTATCAACTTTAGGATGGCTATTATATTTGCATTTACACGTAAACATATCTCCAAAGGCAGAACAATTCTTTGGCGATCTCGAATAACTCGGTTTTTACTTTTTAAAGCGTCCATTTAACGGTGTATAGAAGGACGTACGGAACGTCAATGACCATGCTTCCCAAATGACTGAATGAGCTCACATATAATGGATATTTATCAAATATGTTAATTTAAAGTTATTATATAGAAACATAGAACTAATCTTAGTCTTGTGTTATCTGACAATATAATTTAAAACTAATAAAAAATTAAAATATCATTAATGGTAATTTACACTAAACATACAATTATAAACTATAGTAACTAGCATATATTTGATCACATAAAGGTATATAAATACTAGTTACCAAAAATATAGTTATATTAAGAGATATTACATTATTTTATAATATTTTTCTTACTTTATTTTAATTAAAATAAAATAAATAAATACATTGTTTATACAGTAAAGACCTATAATTTTTCGCATACATATGTTATAAATTTTTTTAAAAATAATTATAAATGATAAGTAACCATATAATATGACTTAATTAACGACTAGACTTTGCATTTTTTATAAGTTTAATCAAGCTTTTCAGCTAAATTTATAATTAAACCGCTATAAATATTATAATTAATAATTTAGATTGATAGTATATCTGTGCTCCATATATATTTCTTTATTGTTTTAGAAAATTTCAATGAAAAGCTCGAAGCAGTATACACCACAGAAAACTAAACTGAACTTCTTATTAGCTAAGGGGCGGCTGGACCAAAATTATGATGATACTTTAAAATAGATAGAAAGTTGCAAGACGTAAGTATAATAAAAATACATTATATTGATTTCCTATAAGTCGAATTATTTGACAAAAAAAAACGATCACCAGATCATTACATTTTACTGCAATATTAAACAAAACAATCTCGAAGATGTAGACAGTATTTACTCTTTATTTTAACCATGTGATATTGCAGTCCATTTTCATTGAACGCTTGATATAAAAAACGGAGAGTATCTAGCGAACAAAATGGAGATATTCTTATCATTCCACCCTAATTAAAAATAAATAATTGATACGTACAAATATTTATAGAATGTTTCTTAGAAATTTAATGGTAATTTCATTACCGTTAACGTTAGCTAAGTATCTCTCTTCCTCTATAAAACTAAATAATTTCATGACTCCTTTTGGCTACACTGCCAAATGCTCCCCAACTCAAAAGTCCCATAAAAAAAAAAAAGGAAAAAAGAATTAAAGATGAACAAGATCTTGAAAAAAGTATCGTGCTTTAAGACAAAAGTTAAATCTTCGTTGCGACTATTCGAATCCAGGTCATCATTGTCTGCTTCGTCCTCTTCCTCTTTCACTCCTCAGAAATTCGACGTGTTTCTAAGCTTCAGAGGCGCAGATACTCGCAAGAACTTCGTAAGTTTTCTCTACAAGGAGCTAGAGGCGAAAGAAATTCGAACTTTCAAAGACGACAAGGAGCTGGAGAGAGGCCGTCCCATTTCACCGGAGCTTATCCAAGCGATCAAAGGGTCGAAGATCGCCGTCGTGGTGGTCTCTGCGACTTACACAGCTTCCTTCTGGTGTCTCGAGGAGCTCGTGAAGATTTTGAAGCTCGAGAAAAAGGGTTTGCTCAAAGTGCTGCCCATTTTCTACGATGTTGATCCTTCTCACGTGAGGAGACAGATCGGAGAAGTCGCGAAACAGTTCAAGAAACACGAGAAGCGAGAAAGCAGAGAGAGGGTCAAGTCCTGGAGGGACGCGTTGACTTATTTGGCTAATCTCTCTGGCGAGTGTTCAAAGAATTGGTAACTTCTGTTTCTATACTAGATGACTCTTCTTCTTGATTTGTTCGTGTCGAGATTTTCAAGATTCGAATTTATTAAATCGTTTCTCGAATTCTGTTTTCTTTTCCCCTGCAGGGAAGATGACTCGAAGCTGGTGGACGAAATTGCGGAGAAAATATCAAAGATGTTGTTCTCCGTAATACCAAGCAATGGTAATAACCTAATTGGTATCGACGAACACATGAACGAGTTGTATCCATTATTGGTTTTGAATTCAAACGAGGATGTTCGAGTAATTGGGATCTGGGGAAGAGGAAGCATGGGAAGGTCAGCACTCGCGAGACACGTCTACGAAAACATCTCAAATAACTTCGAAGCTCATTGTTTTCTCGAAGACGTGAGAAGGATCTCACAGCATTGCCGTAAATCTCATCTACAAGAAGAGCTTCTTTCCAAGATGCAAGGAGAAGGCTTGACAACAAAGAGCTCTCGTCATAGTCTTAACGCGATCAAAGCAAGGCTCAGGAACAAGAAGATTCTGCTTGTGGCTAACGACGTGGACAAGATCGAACAGTTAGATGCGCTTGGTGAGGAATTTAGCTGGTTTGGTCCAGGGAGCAGAATCATCATCACCACACGAGACAGGCAACTGCTTAGTTCATCGGGTGTGAAGAGTGTCTACGAAGTTGAGCTCTTGAGATGCTACGAAGTTCGTCAGCTCTTTAGGTCATTAGCATTCAAACAGAGAGAGGATCATGTTGGTTTCGAGCGGTCGACATATCGACCCATGAATCTTCCTGGTGTTAATTTCTTTTCGACCCTGAAATATTTAGTGGCTTTGTTGTGCGACAAAGGTCAGCTTAGGGAAAAATTAAATGCAATAATATATAGTCTTTAGATTCCTTCGATTAGAAATGGCATTTTGTTGTTGTTTATACTATTGTTTAGATTCAGGAATATTAAATTGATGTGTTTGTTTGTTCTTTAGTGACTTAGTCTTAATAATGTTAAGCCATTTTTTGTATATGGATTTACCAGTTGTATGTAATACTGTTCTTTTGGTAAGGAATAAAGAATACGCTAATTTTTTTAACAAAAATTGTCTGTACAATTGTTTTTTTTTTCGTTTCGACTTTCGAACATAATCATAATAAAGTTCTTAACTTTCCAGAGTTCGAATCGTAATGTCTAAAACAGAGAAGAGAAGCCTTTTAGCTTTTAGATAATGATGATCCTAATGTAATTCAAACATTCTTAACTTTTGATAAAGAATCTCTTTTTATTGAGGTTTAGAAAATCTCTCAAAATTAAACAAACAAAAACTCTTAATGTTGTTGTCACAACTTGATAACCATATTTATACTGTTAACACAACTTTGATAATCATATTCTTATTCTTCTTCTTCTTATCATTAGAACTAGATAATTCTTAATTCTATTAGAATTGTATAAACCTATTTTATCATATCCCAACTTGATAAAGACATCTCCTGCTTTAAGCTAATCTTGAAGTTTATCCAACCGATCCAACGAGATTAAAACTGGTAAAAGCCTTAAAAGCTCCGAGCCACTGACAAACTTTTCGCTTTTTCTCTTAATGGGGAAATTGTCTTCTCACTCTCTCTAGTCTCATCCGCTTTGTCTGATTATTTTCAAAATAAACTTGAGAAGATTAAATCACAAGATAATATACCTAATTACTTGGTTAAAATTTTGAATATAGCTGAATAAACACGATATGACTGAATAAATACGAATGAAAACTGGACTAATAAATAAAAAAAAATTCGACTAAACTGAATCCAGAAAAAGACACAAATAAATTGCTAATTGTATCCAAATTCGATCACATTTCTTCCAAACCAAACCAACCAAACAGAATATCGAGTTCTATTGTTTACGTCTACTCGTTATTGCTTAGTTTGTGCCTTTGTGGTTATGGTTTTATCTCGGGTCGAATAGGTGTGGTCGTAGTTATACGTCACACATTACCATTAATATGCTCACACAATACCATTAATATGCTCATTTTGATTAATTTTCTCATCATCTTCTTGGAAAAGAAAAGGAATTTATACATTGTTACAAAATAAACAACGTGTCATTGTTATCGTAACTGTATATGTATATCACTCAAATCTCTTATGAATTATCTCTCTTATATGAAAAGGAAATGTTGGTTATTAAACCATTTTTTTGGTTACTTCTGCACACCTTCGTTTCTCTATATTACTTTTTTAATATTGTTCAGTAACTATTATTGCACCTTCATTTTCCTTTGTGTTTTGTTCTACTTGCTCATAAAAAAGGGATACGAAGTCGCACCATGTGCAGAGAAAAAAAGTATAGAAAAACTACGCGTGTATTGTGGACTATAGTTCTGTATGAATCACTGTTCCTAAAGCGTCTCTCTATTGGCGGCCAAAGACACCCAACCGCTCTGATTATTGCTTAATCGATCGAACATTTGGTTAACGCCTGATTAATTGGCATCAGCTGCCAATTACTAGTTTTTCTTTATTTTCAATAATATATATATTGTGAAATAAAGAAAATTTTCGAAAACATAAATTTAATACTGTATTATATAATTTCTACAACACTTATACTATATGAAAATGCAATAGTACGAAATTCTGATTAATTTACTAGCTAGATCTTCCTCAAAGATCCGGTAGCTCGTATTAGAACTATTTTTATATTGTTATAATTATTGTTGGAGTTAGTTCCTGATTAAGTGGTGTGGATTTTTAGATGGAAATGTCTATCGAAATAATCATAATTTTGATATAAAACAATTGTTACTGTAGACACTATAGAGTATAGAATAGCTTAATTACATGTAAAAATTGGAGGTGTTTTAAATGAAAAATAGAAGTGTAAAATGGATTTTTGTATACTTTAAAACGCACGATTTGTAAAATATTTATTTCTAATGTGGAAAAAATGATATCCAAACTAAACTTGAATTTTGGGTTTGACAAATAAGTATGTGATCCAAAAGATTAATTTTTCTTTTTATCAAAAATCATTTATAAACTTCTATGTTGATAAAGTTAATAAAAAAACCTTTTTGAATTTAATTTTGTAACTACAAAATCAAAAGTGATTAAGTTTGCAACATAAAATTCAATTACGCCATTATGATGATTGATTTTCATCACTTCACTTTATTATTTTCGTTGGGAATCTATACTATATAAACAAGTCATTAATATCTTTTCTAATGATGGAAAAACATACAAAGCAATATTTCTACAATTTTTTTTTCCTTTTAGTTTATCGAGTTTAAGAGTACAATATAAATTTTTTGTTTGATTTTGTTTTAATGCAAAAAAAACGTTGTATTATAAAACGTTAAGAAATGTTATAAAAACCGTTGTATTATAAAACGTTAAGAAATTCAAAAAAAAAATTGTATCTGTAATTCCTTTATCATTTTTTTGATTTACAGTAGTGTAACTTTTTATTTATCATGTTTTTAGTTATCATTATATGTATCAGTAAACAAGATTTCTACAATTGTTAATACATTTATTTGATGGTAGAGGAAGAAAACATCGTGACACCAAAAATATTGCGAAATTTTAAAATTAGTTGAAAGTGATTTTTTTAGTTAAAAAGTCATTGACTTATTAGCTTGCCATTTCGCTAATGTACAAGTTCACAACCCCGTCAGAAATAATTTGATAGAATAAAAAGTTGACAACATAACTAAAAAAAATGAAAAGAAAATGCGAGGAAAGTAGAGGAAATGTAACTTTTCTACGAGTAAGAGGGAGCCTCTCTCGAAATTCTCCTCTCCATGGCTCTATAAATGCCTGACGGTTACTTCTCTTCCTCAGAGAGAATCATTCAGATGTCTTCTACCATCCCGAAGTTCGATGTCTTTCTGAGTTTCAGAGGGCTCGACACTCGCCGCAGCTTCATCAGTTTTCTCTACAAAGAATTGGTTCGAAGGAACATTCGTACCTTCAAAGACGACAAGGAGCTGGAGAGTGGCCAGATGATCTCGCCGGAGCTCTTACGCGCCATCGCGGAGTCGAAATTCGCCGTCGTTGTGATCTCCGCGAATTACGCAGCGTCCACTTGGTGCCTCGAAGAGCTCGTCAAGATCATGGATTTCGTAAACAAGGGCTCTCTCACCGTGATGCCAATCTTCTACGGCGTGGACCCGTGTCATGTGAGGTGGCAGACCGGAGAAGTCGCCGAACAGTTTAAGAAGCACGAGGCGCGAGAAGATCACGACAAAGTGCTTTCGTGGAGGCAAGCATTAACCAGATTAGCGAGTATCTCCGGCGATTGTTCTTGGAAATGGTAAAAATTTCGTAACTTAATATTGCACCTTTCGAGCTGGAGCCATGTCTCCGTTTTATTATAAAGGTCGAAAATTTATTACTAATCTCGTTTTGTTTCTGTGTCTTTAGGGAAGATGACTCGATGATGGTCGACAAAATTACAGAGAGAATATCAATGCTGATTGGTACAAAAGCAGCAAGCAATGGAAGAAACTTAGTGGGGATTGATGCACACATGAAAGCCCTTTCAAGGTTATTGGATTTGAATTCTAAGAAAGGTGTGAGAGTGATCGGGATTTGGGCAAGAGGATGCAAAGGCAGATCGGCTCTCGCTAAATTCGTATATCAGAACATCTGTCAACACTTCCAAAGCCACTGTTTCCTGGAAAACGTGAAATGGATATCTCAGGATCGCCACATGTCGCATCTACATGAAGAGTTTCGGTTAAGGGTCCAAGGAGAATGCTTAGGGCTCGAGAACCAAAGGGTTCTGCTTGTGGCAGACGATGTTAATAAACTTGAACAGTTAGATGCTCTTGCTGAGGATTTCAGCTGTTTTGGTCCGGGAAGTATAGTTATCATCACTACACAAGACAAGCAGCTGCTTAACTCCTCCGGCATAAAGCTTGTCTACGAAGTAGAGCTTCTGAGATTCCAGAAAGTTCGTGAACTATTCAGACAATTAGGCTTCAGAAAGAGAGGCATTTCTGCTGCGTTCGAGTCGGTTTTGTTTAGGGGACCAAATCTTGCCATGGAATGGTTATGTTCTTCTCTACGTGTTAGATCTGGTTAGGGGAAAGTGTTAGAATCAAATTTTAATAAAACTAAATCCCTTTGCATGTACGTTAAGTTAAGTGTGACTAAACTTAGTAAGATGTGGCTTAGAAATAGGAATGTTTGTGTCTATTTTTGGAGTGGGTTGCTCGTGTATAGAAGAACTATTATTCTTTTATGCAATTACTCTTAAATAATATACAAATTCTTTTTCAAGATTGGCTTTTGATGTGTTTCCATATGCCCAACAAATTTGTAGAGGAGATCTAAAGGTCCTAACTTTCATTCCTTGATTTCGCTGTTTTCCAAGAAAAAGAATAAAGAAAAGTACTTATAAGTTCGAACCTAAAATGACTAACATGCAAAAATTGAGAAAGGGAAGCTTTTGAAGAGGAAAATCCCCAAAGCGTGAAAGCTTTGATCTTTTGCATTCTCTCACTTACACTTTGCCATCTCAGAAGGACCAACAATGGGTACTCTCTCTCTCTCTCTCTCCCGAAAATTTCCATTTTCTGATTTGTGCTTTATTGATTGATTCCTTATTCTTGGTTGGTTTTTAGGCTTTTTCGTCTAAGAATTTTTCGTTGTTCTACCAACAAATCATCTTGTAGATCCATATAATCTGATATATACGAGTCATGTTCTGTTCTCTTGAGAAAGAATGTCGTTGCTGTCGGTTTCATAAAGGCTCTGCATGTCTAGATAATGGTTAAGATCGAGTTGTTGCTCTCGATCGTTTCATTGCAACATTGTTGGATTCGATTGTTGAAGATCAAAAGGAGGATATATCCATTGATTGTGACGAGCTACATATTGCATGTTGGATGCAGATATGAGCGAGGGATGTTGTTCTGTACAGCTTATTGACGGAGATGGTATATACAAAGTCTCTGGCATCGATCATTTCATTAAAGAGGTGAAACTTGGAGAATGTGGCCTCTCTTATGCTGTTGTCTCCATTATGGGTCCTCAAAGCAGTGGTATGCATTCTTTTTAGAGAGGAGAGAGCTCTGTAATATCCAGAATCTTACGGAATAGCGTTTAACAGTAATCTGATCGAAAGTAGCTTACAGAACATTTGTGGTGTGGCAGGGAAGAGTACACTATTGAATAATTTGTTTGGAACAAACTTTATGGAGATGGATGCATTTAAGGGAAGGTATGATATCATTTGATTGTATTTGCTTTTGACTTCCGTGTAAAAGTTTGTCGCCTGATTAGGAACTCGTCTATAGGTCTCAGACAACAAAAGGTATCTGGCTTGCAAGATGTTCTGGTATTGAGCCTTGCACACTTGTAATGGATTTGGAGGGCACAGATGGAAGGGAGCGAGGAGAGGTTATCTTTCTCTCATTACCATTTTGATTTAATATCTTTTACATTAGGTTTCTTAAAATCGTGTCCTTTTCTTTTTCCAAACAGGATGATACTGCATTCGAGAAACAGAGTGCTCTTTTCGCTCTTGCTATCTCAGATATCGTCTTGATCAACATGTAATTGTAGTAGAAACTTTCTCGTATATGTACTTCCGCATAGATTTCACTTTTGTTGAAATGAAGTCTTTCATTACCTATTCTCAATGCTTGTTTTTTTTTTAGGTGGTGTCACGATATTGGCCGTGAACAAGCTGCTAATAAACCTCTCTTGAAAACTGTATTTCAGGTATTTGTTTGTGATGCTTAGAAAGTTAAAAACTGTTTACGTGTATCAAAAGATATCTTCTTTCCCTTGGGTTTGAATCTTTGGAGGTGTGTTTGACAGGTTATGATGCGATTGTTTAGTCCACGTAAAACAACAATGCTGTTTGTAATACGGGATAAAACCCGGGTACACACACTTCTTTTTTCGTTATCATTACTTTTACATTGCAAATCTGCAACTACTTACCGATACATACATTGTTTTCTTGATATGATTTTGACTCCAGACGCCATTGGAAAATTTAGAGCCTGTCTTGAGGGAAGATATTCAGAAGGTAAAAAGAGAAGCGACTATCAAGCTAATTCCACATTGATATTCAAAGAAAGGCAGATGATTACCGATTTGTTCTTCGTTGTGGCAGATATGGGATTCTGTTCCAAAGCCTGAAGCACACAAAGAAACTCCTATGAGTGACTTCTTCAATGTATGTTATGCTACAGCTAGACCTATTAGCAAGAATGGGTGTCACTTTCAGATATTTCATGCTGTTTCTCTCTTTTGATGGCTAGGTTGAAGTTGTTGCTCTTTCCAGTTATGAGGAGAAGGAAGAACAGTTCAAAGAGCAGGTGTGTGTGTGTGTGTGAGGCCAAGTTTTTTTATAGATGAGTGTTCATAATTGGCATGCTTTTATCTACAGATTCATTTTTATTTTTGAAACTTAGGTTGCTAGTTTGCGACAACGGTTCATGCATTCTATTGCACCGGGTGGTCTTGCTGGAGACAGAAGAGGAGTGATTCCAGCCTCAGGTTTTGCATTTAGTGCAGATCAAATCTGGAGAGTTATCAAAGAAAATAAGGATCTCGACCTTCCTGCCCACAAGGTAGCTTATAGTGATACGATAGCTTTAGACTTTGTTTTATACTTCATCTGAGTTCGTTCTTCTTGCAGGTCATGGTGGCTACTGTTCGGTGCGAAGAAATTTCAAATGAGAAGTTTGCGCATTTCATTACAAACGAGGTACTGTTTGTGCAAATCTTGACTTTCACACTTCTTTATTGTTTATAGCGTCTTCGTGAGGCCCATGGTCACTAACCAACCTTCTTGCTTCCATTTACAGGACTGGCGCAAACTTGACGAGGAGGTGCAAGCTGGTCCAGTTTCCGGTTTTGGAAAGAGGCTTACTTCTATTCTCCGTGCTTGCTTAGCAGAGTAAGCACATCGATTTTCATCAAGCTACTCACACAAAGCAACTTTTCTATATCTTTTAAGCTAATTTGGTTTATGAGATGCGAGGTTTTGTGTTGATTCTCTTGTGGGTGTATATTCAATTGATCTTCATATCCCTTTTTATTATTAGATATGATGGGGAGGCTACATTCTTTGATGAAGGTGTCAGATCTTCAAAGAGACATCAGCTCGAAGAAAAGCTTCTCCAAGTAACAAAATACAATCTTGGATCTCTTTAACATGTTGTTTAAGCTTATACGCAAATGTGTCAAATAAGACAAATGATTTCCGAGAGAACCTAACTTGTTTCTGCCACGCTCAGAGATCCATACTATGTGCTTCCCTCACAGTCATTTTACCTTACAGCTTGTGAATCCAGCGTTTCAAGATGTATTAGGACACATAAGATGGGAAATGCTTGAAAAGTTTAAGGCTTCTTTTGATAAAGCTTTAGAGATTGGTGAAGGGTTTTCTTCAGCTTCCAGTACTTGGTTCAAGTCTTGCATGGCCCAATTCGATGAAGAGTGTGCAGGTGCCATCATTGAACAAGCCAATTGGGACACAGGTAAAGTACGGGACAAGTTAGTCCGTGACATCGAGGCTCACATTTCCTCTGTGCGGACTTCCAAGTTATCTGAACTTACCAGTCAATACGAGGTAACAGAAAGAATAAAGAAAGCTTGGGGAAGACCGAGTTTTTTAAAACTGATTTAGCCTCTAATTTGCAGTCAAAGCTTCACGAAGCATTGTCAGAACCGGTGGAAGCTCTGTTGGAAGGAGCGAGTGATGAAACATGGACAACAGTAAAGAGGCTTCATCGGCGTGAAACTGAATCTGCTGTTTCTGGACTCAGTAGTGCATTAACTGGTTTTGACATGGAACAAGAAATAAAAGACAAAATGGTGAAGAGCCTTCAGGATTATTCAAGAGGTGTTATAGAATCTAAGGCAAAGGAAGAAGCAGGAAGGGTTTTGATGCGTATGAAGGAAAGGTATATCTTCTGTACTCAGGGATGTTTCAAAACCAGTTTAAAACAATGCTAACGTTTTGAATCCATTTTTTCCAGGTTTGCTACAATCTTCAGCCATGACTCTGATTCAATGCCACGTGTTTGGACTGGAAATGAAGATCTTCGAGCAATTACTAAATCAGCTCGATCGGCTGTACGATTTGTATTCCTCTTAGCGTTTTGTTTATATGACTTGAGAAAGTCTAAACACCTTATTATGGTTTCTTGTTTCAGTCCTTGAAGTTGCTCTCAGTAATGGCTGTAATCCGATTGGGTGATGAAACCGATAAGATCGAGAAGACACTAATTGTTGCTCTTTTGGATCCAACAAAGAATGAAACGTCTAAAAAAGGCATTACAACATCTGATCCATTGGCTTCAAGCACCTGGGATGAGGTACCGTATGAAAGACTCTGCTCCAATGTGGTTTAACTTCAGTTGATTCTTCTTAATCTAAACCGGATATGGTCCCTTATTTCTGTAGGTTCCATCATCAAGAACTTTGATCACACCGGTCCAGTGTAAATCTATATGGAGACAGTTCAAGACAGAAACAGAGTATACAGTGACTCAAGCCATATCTGCACAGGCATGATAACTTTCCTCATAATGTAGCTCTATACTCTGTTTAGTGAGTATTTATAATTGAAAGTGTTATCTTATACTAATTCAGGAGGCGAATAGGCGTGGTAGTAACTGGTTACCCCCTCCATGGGCAATTCTTGCATTGATCGTACTCGGATTCAACGAGTTCATGACTCTTCTAAGGTCCATCAAAGCCAGTACTGAATGTTTTATATCGATGAATGGCATGTAGATTTCTGAAATCTCTTTACTGCTTACTGTAACAGAAACCCTCTCTATCTCGGTGTCTTATTTGTCGGTTTCCTTCTCGTGAAAGCACTCTGGACGCAACTGGATATCCCTGGCGAATTCCGCAATGGTGCAGTAAGTGTTCTACCAATCTTGTCAAACCCTTACTTAAGTAGTAGTAGCTTTTCATGAACCATGGACTTGATCAAGGAATCAAGATTCTAGAGTACTTGATAATAATACTCATGATATTACTTCCTTTGGTTTCTTCAGCTTCCAGGACTCATATCGATATCCGCAAAGTTTGTTCCCACGGTCATGAACCTTCTCAAGAACCTTGCCGCGGAAGGCCAAGCTCCTCCCGCAGCTACTCCAGAGAACCATCGTCCTAGCAACAACACTTCTTCTAATGTGTCCTCATTAGAAAATGTACCAGAGCACAAAAGTGCCTCAAAGACGGATTGAGAGGGGAGTAACAAAGAATCTTCTTAGTCTCCAAAGGTTTGATCTCCAATACTTGTGTGTTTTTTTACTCGCTCACTTTCGTACTCATGAGTGCAAACGCTGCGTTTTAGGACCTTTTGCTTTGTTTTAGAACTTTTTCTTTATACACAACAAGCGACTTAAAAGCGTTTTTGGCATGATTTTGAATCGGCTGATTATTTTTTCTCTCTCTAGTGCTAAAAAAATAGAAATAAAGTGAAGGACTATATATAAATTTATGGCAAAATATCCGAATCCGAAAATCCGAACCGAACCTGATCAGAAAAAATGGAACCGAATCGAACTTGGAACCGATAAAATATCCGAATGGGGTTTAAATTTTGGTATTTCAAAACCCGAATCCGGACCGAACCGAAAACCGAACAGGTACCCAAAATATCCGATATATAATTATATTTCTAAAAATATTAATTATATATACACGTAAAATATCTCAAAATACTTAAAGTGCAATTCATATTTCAGCTTATAATTGTATTTTTGAGATAATGTTGGTTTTGCTTTCGTTTTGATGTTTAGCAATTTGATTTTAGCATTTTTCTTAGAATTATTGTTCACAATATTAGTTTTTAAGTTTAATTTTAGCCTTGTAAGTTCGATAAAATATGTATTTTTTTAGTATGAAACAAGTACTTGGATCCTAAAACCCGAAATATAACCGAAACATAAACTATTTCGGGTGTTATAGAGATTTACATGTGTTACTAAACCCGAACCGAACCCGAAAAAACCCGAACCGAGTCCGAACCGATAATTCATAATATCCGAATGAGGCTAAAATTTTGGTATTTCAAAACCCGAATTGCCCCGAACCGAACCCGAACCGGTATCCGGACGGCTAGGCCTAAATTTATTTATGTACGATCTCAATAACTAGTTTCGTGAAAGTAGAAGCATGGGATAAGATGCCAACCCCATGAAAAGAGCGGAGAAATTAATCTTTACATTAACTGCTGAGTGGTGAAGTTTTGTAACCGTATTTAAAAATATTTAATATGTATTCAGAATCCAACTCATGGATTGGTGCGTGTATTTATTATCATCATTTCTTTGCATATGCACCACGAGTAACTCTGTGGAATATACACCTCAAATTACATTCAGATATGAATTTACACTTAAATTCAGATAATATATTATCTTATAAAAAAATTGTCCAAAAGCTTTTGTGGGCTACTAGGTATTATTAACAAACAAAAATTGTGTGGGTAAGAATTTAAGTGTTTTTGTTGTATATCATATGAGTTTACTTTTCCCTCTCAAGAGTCATTCACTAATAACTAATAAACTCGAGACATCAAATTATACTTATATGCTGGCTACATCAAATTATGTAGTTATTGTTGACACTGGTTTAAGGTCAGAGAAATCTCATGTGATCTACATGACTATCGTACGTGGTGCGATGTGATATTAATAATCAATACTTGTACTCTAGGTTTAACATTAAAATCCAAATTTAAATGAAAGTGAAACCTAGAAACAATAAAATCCATGTTTAAATGAAAGTGAAACCTAACTCATCTAAGGGTGATTGTAAATTTGTTAGTAACCCCATCATCACATGCTCAACCAAATAAAACGGGAGGTACTTTTTCTGGTTAGGTGAAGATAATTAATAAAATTAGTTGTCAAAAACATGACTCGTGAGGACTTTTTTAAGCAACTCATATATACTGGTTATGATCATAATTACGATAATTTCATCTGCTACTAAATAAAACTACTTGCTAAAAACATGGCCCTGTATATTGTTGTTTTTGTGTGTTTTGGTTAGGTGAAGATGATTAATGGATACACTTTGAATCTATGTAGTCTTGATCCAACGGCTACCAGACGACCTCCTATTTCAACCGTTTCATATCGCCATTAATGACATAGACAAGCTGTACACCTCTCCTTTTTATCTTGAAATTGTTTTTTTTTATATGATACTACTACATTATACTACTACTAATCAATTATTTTACAACTGGTCCCTCAAGTAAAAAAAGATAGTCGTGCTGGGATCAAAAATGATCACCATGGTAAACAGTGAAAGCAACGGCTTTTTAAACCTTTTTTCTGATAATCTAATTTGATAATGACTTCTCTAATAAGCATTGAAATGTACTTACTCGTTAACTTCAGTTGCAATAAACAATTTTATAACAGTGAGTCTTACTATTATCCAATCCTATACCAATAAGTCTAATATGATAGTAAAAGAAAACAGTAAGTTACTACCTAGTAAATTTTTCATTAGGTGACTGTTTTGATTAAACCGGTAACAATTAATAAGATAGATTATGCACTTGTCCTTTTCATTTGCTATTTTCGACAAAAATGGGACACACCCAAGATCCGAATTTCATTTGAGTGTAGACCACCAACATCTATTTATTAACTTGTTCTTTTACTAAGTAGTTTTTTTACCTTATGTTGTCTAGCTAAATTCGATGTAACTGTATCAGTAATTCGTATAAATGGTTACGTATTGTGTAACAGTATATAGAGACACATGTAGGTGTAATTAATATAGTTGCTCTGTTGGATCCTAAGTGTTATTTATAGAAGAAGGTACACACAAAACAAGACCATTCATGAAAAGCCACATAAGAAGTTGAAGCAGAAGCAAAACACAACAAAAAAGAAAAAAGAAAAAAAAAACACAAAAAAAAGCTCTCTGTTTTGGTTTCTGCAGTCTCCAATGGCTCTCAAGCTCTTTCTCTTTGCTCTTCTCCTCTGTCTCCCAACTTCTCTCTCCTCCACTGCTTCTAAAGGTTACTTCGCTCTCGCTCTCTCTCTCTCTCTCTCACACATTTCTCATTACAAAGTTTAACTTTTCTTCTTAGTGTTGTGTTGAACTAAACTCTTTTTTTCTCTCTCTTCGTTGGCGATTCTGTGTAGTTGGGGAGCTATGTTTTTAAAAGTTCAGTTTATGTCCGAACTTGTTCACAGAAAGTTACATGTATATATATGTTTATATATCTAATCACTCTACCATGACTTACTCGAAGGAGAAACTCTGTTTCTTGACCGAATCTGGAGTGATTACGACACTAACAGTACACTCTTTTTTACGCGCAACTGTTCTGTTTCTTTGGTTATGTTCTGCTAACGGCAGTTATGGTGTAATGACTTCTACCAACTATCCATAATTGTGTATTTAATATTTATGTCTAGTTAAATAACTAAGTAAAAAAGTACTTGACAATTTTGTTTGTAGGCAAAGAGGAGAAGTTGAAGTTTAATCCTTATCGATACACGTTCATCGATAAAGCCAGCTCATTCGCATCATCTTCCTCATCTTCGTTTTCATCCAGCGGTCGAGATTACACCTTCGACTACATAGTCATCGGAGGCGGAACCGCAGGCTGTCCCCTCGCCGCAACGCTGTCGCGGAATTTCAGCGTTCTTGTTTTGGAGAGAGGTGGCGTTCCGTTTACAAACGCGAACGTCTCTTTCCTCAGGAACTTCCACATCGGACTTGCTGACACGTCAGCTTCATCCGCGTCTCAGGCGTTTGTCTCCACTGACGGCGTTTACAACGCTCGTGCTAGAGTTCTCGGCGGCGGTTCCTGTATTAACGCCGGTTTCTACTCCAGAGCCGATGCTGCGTAAGTGATTACTAATATACAACTTTTACCTTTTTCTAAGAAAGAAACAAAAAAAACAAGATTTGCGATTTGTGAAAATTGAAAAAGATCCTGTTGTTTATAAAGCAATTATAATTCCCTAAAATTAATGCCTCTCGTCATAAGTGTTACATCTATGAAAACGCACCGATCGAGAATGTTGTGTAATAATGGGCCATGGCCCATGGGGTTACGACCACGTCTTTTAGTTTTTTTAGATTTTATTTTTTTAAATTGTTTTTTTAAAAAATCCTCGGAAAATAAAAATGTGAATTCGATTGGTGTAGGTTCGTGAAGCGAGCAGGATGGGATCCGAAGCTGGTGAAGGAGTCGTATCCATGGGTGGAGCGAGAGATCGTTCATCAGCCGAAGTTGACGCTATGGCAGAAAGCTCTGAGAGACAGTCTTTTGGAGGTCGGAGTCAGACCTTTCAATGGCTTCACTTACGACCACGTCTCCGGCACCAAAATCGGCGGCACAATCTTCGATAGATTCGGCCGTCGTCACACCGCGGCGGAGCTTCTCGCTTACGCTAACCCTCAGAAGCTCAGAGTCTTGATCTACGCCACCGTGCAAAAGATCGTCTTTGACACATCTGGTACTGTTGCTTGTGAGACGAAATTTCTGTTTTTGGTTTTCAGAAGCTGAAAAAGTTTTGAACTTTTTCTTTGGAATAATCTGGATGCAGGAACAAGGCCTAGAGTAACAGGAGTGATATTCAAAGACGAGAAAGGTAATCAACACCAGGCTCTACTCTCGAATAGAAAGGGAAGTGAAGTGATCTTGTCCAGTGGAGCTATTGGGTCACCACAGATGCTGCTGTTGAGTGGAATTGGACCTAAGAGGGAGCTTCAGAGGCTGAAGATTCCTTTGGTTCTAGAGAATGAGCATGTGGGGAAAGGAATGGCTGATAATCCGATGAACACCATCTTGGTGCCTTCGAAGCAGCCTATAGAGCAGTCACTTATCCAGACTGTTGGAATCACGAAGATGGGTGTGTATGTTGAAGCCAGCACTGGCTTTGGTCAATCCCCTGAGAGCATTCATACTCACTATGGGGTTATGTCGGACAAGGTAACCATAAACCACATAACTTCGATCTTATAAGCGTCTTTGTAAGAGAATGTAGTTTGATTGAAGAGAGAATGGTCTTTGAATTTTTTCTGCAGAATGAATTGTTTTCCACCATACCTGCAAAGCAGAGAATACCAGAAGCAACACAAGCTTACATCTCAAGAAACAAATACCAACTTCACGAAGCATTCAATGGAAGTTTCATCTTGGAGAAACTAGCTTACCCGCTCTCTAGAGGGCATCTGAGCTTGCTCAACACAAATGTAGATGACAACCCTTCGGTCACCTTCAACTACTTCAAACACCCAGTGGATCTTCAACGCTGTGTTGAAGCCATTCGTCTGGTTTCAAAAGTGGTGACGTCTAAGCGCTTCCTAAACTACACCCAGTGCGACAAGCAAAACGTCCACAAGATGCTTAGCTTAAGCGTCAAGGCAAACATCAATCTAAGACCGAAGCAAGTGAACGATACCAAATCCATGGCTCAGTTCTGCAAAGACACTGTTGTCACAATCTGGCACTATCATGGTGGTTGTCTTGTGGGAAAAGTTGTGAGCCCTGACCGCAAAGTTCTCGGTGTGAACAGGCTTAGAGTTATTGATGGTTCGACGTTTGACGAGTCTCCGGGAACCAACCCTCAAGCCACGATTATGATGATGGGAAGGTAAATCGAATTCAATATCACATAATGCACCAGAGGTTTGTTTTAAATTTCAATATATAAAACAGAAGAATTGTCAATCTTTGCAGATACATGGGAGTGAAGATTCTTCGGGAGAGGCTTGGAAAGAAGGCAGGTGTTTAGTTTACGTATTGAGAGCTTTTATCTAGAGTGTAACTCGTATTAGTTAAAGGTAAAATTCGTGGCAGATAACTCTGTTATGGAATTGCGTTTGGTTATTTTGATATTCGATTCATTGAAATATAGGATCAGATTGTCTAATGAACTGTGTAGCCCTATTTAGGGCAATCGGCTTTGTTTGCTTGCGTGAAAATTAATCATGATTTCTGTCTGGATAATATCTTGCAATACTTGCCTTACCTGAGTTTGTTTTGAGATTCACACTTGACAGTTTCTTAACTTTTGCAAATTTATAATGTACACATGATCCTGTAATCTGTCCATATAAACGGGGGAAAAAAAAAATCAAATTTGTGAACAAAAACAAGTAAACAAGACTGCTTGTACTGCTACAATCGATGATAGTAGCATTCTGATGATAGTAGCATTCTGATGAACTATAGCAAAGCTAAGAAGCAAAAGCGTGGTCATCACGAAAACGTGAGCCTGAACGGACTTTGAACATTCTGATAAATTAGGGGTTTTCCGTAAGACCAAAAACCTAAAAGGGATTAAAAACTCTTAAATAATCTGTGATGGCATAAGTATCTGGTTCAAGATGATGTTCTGTTCTGGATCAGAGATACCATCCTTCTCAAGCTTCACCTTACTGGTCTGTTCAGGCATCTCCAAAAACGTCTCGTAGTTTAACGGACTCTGTTGCTGCATTAACTCTTGATGTTGTTGCTGGTTCTGATGATCATGACCATCAACATTAACGTACTCGTCTCCTTGTTCTAATAGGTCTCCGTAAGAATAGCAGCCAAAGGAAAGATCTTGCCTTTGCTGCTGCTGCTGAGTAAAAGAGCGATACATAGCGAGTCGCTGATGAACTAAGTTAAGCTCATCCTGAAAACACTCGATCTTGCGCTGAAGATCACACATGATCTTGTAAACCCCACCTACTGGATCTAGGGCACGAGCGTTAGCGTGGTAGATAAGGTTATGCATAGCGGTGTCGCGTTGACATTCTTGGACTCCTTTGATCATCTTTGTGATGTTGCTTACTCCAAACAGTTTATGAGCGTTTAGAAACTGATTTTGGCGTTCTTGTGGGAAGTAAGGAGCCAGAAGACACGATTTTGTGCACTTTTTTCTCTGGTATCTGCAGGCAGCGCAAGCCGTGGCAGAGGAGGAGGAGGAGCCACTTTGTATTTTGGTTAAGGACATTAGGTTTGTGTTTGGGGAGATATGGTAGTTAGAGTTTCGAAGAGAGGCTTCCTTGATTTTCTCCTTGGGAGAAGGATAGAAAGAGAAGATCGAGGAGAGGTGAGTTGTGGAAAGAGAAGTTTTCGGAGACGGTTCATGAAGAGAGGGAGAGTTCGATTAGGTAAAAACAAGATTTTATATTATTCTTTTTAACATAAAACAGAATCAGATATTGTTAGTTAAATAGAGTACCAACAAAAAAAAAGAAAAAGCTATTTTTGATATTGTTCAGAATTTTGTACACTCAGATGTTATCTGTTGGAAAATAATGATTTAAGTTTTTTAGATGATTTTATAGTTTTTTTTTGTTTGATTTTTTTCTGTTTGGTCTAAATCTAAATATACAAAGATCCCAGTTATGTTAATTAAAGAATTTTGATATATATGGATAACGTCTGATATCTGTAGGATTTATCGGATCATTTATTTATGTGTAAATTGCTAAAACAATACCTTTTTTTTGCCAAATTGTAAATATCATATAAAATGAAGATTAGGTGTTACAACTTGTGATTAAAATGAGATTACATAGACAGATTTTTTTTTTCTTCTCAATACATACATGGCCCTAAGTATATTAGTTTAACCAATGTCTTATAACCAAACACAGCTGCTGCACTAACTGAACGGCTACAAATGATTGACTTTGGAACCATTTGAACCGCATGTGAAGTCTTCCCGATCTACTGCCTCCAGCAAAAGCTCGACATGTGGAGATTCCAACTCGAAAATTACCTGAAAACGTTTTTCAACAAACCTAAGTGATGGAAAGATGCAATGATGATGTATAGAGTCTCTGATTTCCAAATATGATGGTCAGATCTCAAGTTCTTGTTGTCATACCACAGAATTTTGGCCAGGATTAAGGATTGGCGCAGGAACGTACAGGTTACATTGTGGTCCAGCAGACTGCAAAACAAAAGAGACATGTGTAAGGATAAGCTCTAAGATACTCTGTACATTGGATAAGCTTTAGGACAGAGCTTTACCGGCCAATATCTTCCGATGTTGAATTTATTGACAAAAGCAACTCCTTTACCCCAACCGTTGAATGATAGATATGTGTCTTTGATTTCTTCTACATTTTTGATAGAGAACTCACCAGCAAACAACGCTGGTTCCTTTTGACCCACATCTACAGTTATAGAGGAAAGAAGCAATTAGTTTCACGTGGACGACAGGACATTCCATCACCAACATTCTTAACTTTACCAAGGATGTGCCAAAAAAAAAGTCACACTGACCATCAGTAGTAAGCTCGAACTTCTCACTTCTCATTTTGGTATGTTGCATCTCGAAAATGAGATTTGGCAATTGATTCAAGTTGTGAAAAGGAATTGGTATCATCTTCCATCCATGGAGAATTTGACCATCTAGATAAACCGAAGACAGAATACCCTGAAAAGTAAATACAAATATATCTTTTGAACGAGCTGCCTGGATAATCTATAAGCTACCAATGGAGTCCAAATTTTTTTAAACCGCAAACATCACATTCACTTTGGTATAGATTACCAACTTTGAAGAACAAACGAGATCAAATGTATAAGCTAAAGTGATCAAGAAAAGTTTATCAGATACGTGAGAATAACTACTGTGTGAAATGAGTCTTACCTTCTCATCAAAGATATATGGCCCGTAATTTACACGACCCATGTTTTCAACCTACAAGAAACAAGAGTAGTCACCCAAATAAGAATGTGCTTATCGAAAATTTATTGATGAATCTACAGCTCCCCATCGAGGTAAATAATCTTATCACTGGATTCTCTTACCAGAACAAATAAGCTAGTGTTAAAGGTACATTCATTAGTTGGAATGGAAACAGGTTGGTTGTTCCATCTTTCAATTGTACCAATGTATCTAGGTCCTCCCACATCAACATCGTGGGGAAGGCATGAAACAAACACTTGAGCACTGTCATGAACCTGCAACTCATCGTGTTAGAAAGCGACACTTATGTTTCTCCTGGATTTATGTCTCCCGGATTCTAGATTCTATCTCTACCGTGATTATAAAAAAAAAAAACAAGAGTCTATACCTTGGGTACTCTTACTATATTCCCACTCTTTTTAGCAACGTATGAAGATTCATATAAAAGAAATCCGAACATCTGGGAGCAAGACAATCAGGAATCAGTTTATACAAGGGACAATAATATTAGACCATTTCATGGTGAGTAAGGAAATGCTTAAGCTGCACCGCCCGATATAAGGAGAAAAGACTAATGATATTTCATACCTGTCCAGCAGATTCCATTGAAACTGGGTTGGCGGAAGTGATCACATCTACAGGATCTGTCATAGTAGCCATATCGAACAGAGATATTGTCCTCTGCATCTCGATTGGGCCATACGCTTTCCGTTTTTTATTGGAGGGGACAATGGAGTGTGGTGCAGCATTGTACTTCTTAATCACTCTCTGGAGAGCTGCAAAAAATAGCACAATGTTTGATAAAGGAAACAAAGCACGGCCCGTAAATAGCTAAAAGCAACCATAAGATCATCAAACCTTGGAATTTTGGATTATCTATGTCACCAGACTCCTTAATGGGGGCATCCTGAAATAGAGAAGACAAAAGCAAAAACTAAACTACTTTGGAACATAGTTAAGAATTTTAGAATTGTAGGTAATGATGTGAAATTTCCCTACATAATCATAGGAAGTCAGATCTGGTTTGTAGTCGAATTCTTCAGAGCCAGTATTTGCTCCATTGTAGAAACCAAAGTTAGTTCCTCCATGCACCATCTGAACATCACATACACGAACCTCACCTTTACCATTATATCATTATCTTGTAAACGTTTGTAAATGAAAAATCTTAAGCACATACATATAGCACAGCAGAACCATTTCGGGACAATATCTTTTCAAGGGAAGCTGCCGTAAATTCGGCATCTGTCTTTGCAATCTTCTCACCCCAATGCGTAAGCCAACCAGTATAGAACTCCCTGTATCATACAGCTCAATGGATTCTAAATGAGGAATTAATTCTCTGCAGAAAGTTACGGTCATAAGAGACTTACGAGGAAAGTGGAGGTGATCTTCCTGGAGCATTATACTTCTTTTGCAGTTCAAATATTGGCCAAGGGTCATCACCCGTAGTGAAGTCAACAGCTATCAGAAAGATGAAGTTGCTTGTCATTTTTCTAAATTTATGAAATAAACAAACCGATATTCGGTCTATATCAATCATGGATCTGGAGGACGCATATATAACTCCATAGACATCTCAACATAATGTTAAAGTTTTATCAGGAAGAAGAGAATGAAATCATCTGAAACCTGAATGAATTTCATTACCTGAGTAAACATCATATAAGGGGACAGTTCCTTTCTCAAGTGTTTCTCTTGTACCTCCATCTGTTGTATACCTGAAGATCATTAACAACAATCCAACAATCTATTTTCACATGAGTCCTTGTCATATCGTTGAAGATGTACAAAGTCTTACACAATAATGTCCTTCCCCAGATGTCCCGTGGCCATAGTAACTAGATTACGAAGATAAACTTTGTCATTTCCATATGACCCATATTCATTTTCAATCTGCGAAAAACAGCCTAGACTTGGTAAAAATGGCAACATAAAAGATCTAGGAGAGGGACTAAGCCTCTAGCTTCACATTTGTCAGCCATAGTGTTCCAGGTTTAATAGAAGCCAATACATCCTATAAAGTGTACGTATCCAGCAATCGCTAGAATAACAAACCAGGATAAATGATCTAGCGGGACATTGTTTTCCTGTGCGTACCTGAACCATTATAACAGGACCGCCGTTGCTGTAAAGCAGGGGAAGTACCTTTGGGAATAGAACATCCCACCATCTTTCAACCTGTGATATGTTTTGTTAGGAATAACTCTACTTTCAAACACAAGGCATAAGAACAGTCTTAGAATGCGGCGTGTGAAGAATATGGCAGAGTGGGAAAACAAGGTAGTATGAAGGATACATATAGAGAATATTCCAAGCAAGAGAACAAAGATAAATTATGCCTTTGACATAGTACAAAAGGAGGGAGGAGCAAATGCTGAGCTGAATAAAGAGAAAGCCAAAATCAAGTTAAGACAATAAACGCCCACTCCAATGAATTGTGCAAAAGTATTCTCATTTTCCACAAAACACTAAATCCTTTTTCATGCTAGTTTCCACTACCAATGGATCCTACAGAGGTTGACAATGCCTAACATCTAGACCAATATTGCACACTACAAGCCGATTAACAGCAGTGTCAGCTATTTACTAATTGCTTCACTTTAATTGAAAACTTACCAACTTAAGGTATGCAGGATCTGCTGTCCTTAGTTTAAGAGGTGGTTTCACAGCAAGTAACCAAGCAGGAAAACCGCCCAGATCCCATTCTGTGACGGAGACCGGAACATATATCAGCATTTGTTTTTGTGTGAAAAGCATATCGTCCACATGGCGTGGTAAAAACATTGGCATCAGCTCATAAGAATCACAGAAAATTTAACACAGACCTCCACAGATGTAAGGTCCAGCACGCAGCATAACCAGGAAATCTAGCTTCTGACACAGCTTGATAAAGGACACAACGTCGGCAATACCCTCAAAGACCATCTCCCCAGGCTTTGGTTCGTGCAGATTCCAAGGAACATACATTTGTATAGTGTTCAGACCTAAAGCCTTGGCTCTCAGAAGCCTGTCTTCCCAGTACTGCATCCATAGTCTGGCATTAATCCATCAATCAAATATACTAAAAAAAAACTATAATTACCTACATAAGAGACTGTCTAAGATGCAACGAAACGATCATACGGATTTCTTTTCAAGAAGAAAACCAATTATTCAGAGAGAAGACAATACCTCAGGGAGAACCCGGAAGTAGTGCAAATCACCACCAATGATCTGAAACGAATTCTCATCTTTCCAGAACATGTCATCTTTTATATAAAAGTTCCGAGACACCCTCTACAAGTTTCAAAAAAGAAAGCTAAGAACTTGCACATGAGATGAAAACCAGATCAGCATAACTGCTTGATAATTTAAGGTATGCATTCACTCCAGCAATATGAAGGAACCAAAAGTCGGATCTTTTCTCTCATTGGTTTGAGATCGGAAGGAGCGAATCAACTAGACAAAGTCCTTGAACAACCTCTCACCGTTTCCACATTGATTTCAGTTCCGGATTATACCAAGCAGAATCGCACAAGCCAAAGAGAAGACACCAAGAAGCAAACTCTTAGTAGAATTCCCTGAAAGTACGAATCATTCTTACCTTATGGTCCCGAGGTAGCGCAGGAGGCAGAGACTGATGAGAGGACAGTGAAGGAGGAAGAGCGAAGACAGGAGTGACACATATCCCGACAGCTACAAGAACCAGGATCAACACGAAAGCCAAATGATGTCTCCTTTGTCTTCCTGTTGATAGCCAGCTACGCCTGCTTGTCTTCGCCATCGTCCCCAACATGTCCCAAACAGTCCACCACTGTCGATTTCGTTGCCGGGAAAATCGAACCGGTTATGACCGGTGTTACCAAATACAGCTCATAAACAAGGTTCCGGTGAACTAAATAATCACAGAAACCGGAGTTGTGAGGCTGTGTAATTTCAGAACCAATAAAAAGTTACTTAAGAACTGTCTACTACACAGTTCACGGCAGCTGAAGGATACCAATCGATTTCCTAATCTGATGTGAGTAACGGCTCGACTTAACGGCAACATAAAGTCAAATCAGATGATGACAGATACTTCGTTCTCATGTGCTCCTCACGTGCCGATAAGAGGATAGGATCAAAATGTCCAGTAAAAATTTGCAAACAACAACATGCCAAAAGCGTCAAGACCAATAGTGGTTGTTGTTGGACATGGTCTCAACTAAATTTTTTTCCCTTTTTAGACTTTTTTTTTTGAAGGAAAATGATAACTATAGATAATTAGTTCGTGGCATAAATTGGAATTTCATGATCAGTCACTTATGTAACATATATATTCAATGAAAACTATGTTTTAATCATTCAACAATACGAAATTTTATTATTATTTTTATTATGCCAACAGCAAGAATTTGATTTTTTTTTTAAAACTATATTAAACAACTTGCATAACCAATGCCCATGTTGCATTAGAGCTGTTTACACATTAACCAGTATATAATAAGATTACCTATTACGCATTACATCTTCCAAATATAGTTATAGCAGAGTATAACGTTGCACATTAAAAAGTATAGCAAGTTATAAACTGATCAGACACAACTTTATAGGGGCATTGATCTTTCTTCTACGTCTTGCATTACATATTAAAATAACAAAAGCAGAATCCATGTTAAATGCTTCATTTTGTATTTTACCCCCAAAAAAAGCTGATCATGTCTATGTAGCTCCTCAAGGATCCAATGAGTCATAAATAATGAGATTTGATGTCACGTTCACACTTCATACACCAAATTTATAAAAAGCCTATGCCAAAAGCTATTTAGTGCAACCCAACTCCGTTAGTCAAAACACATATCAACCTCTATTAAAATATACACTTATATAATATAATAGTATATTATATATCTATATATATACGTATGTCAAAAGAATCAGTCCTAGCTTCATACACAATATTTTTTTCTCAAATTACTCCCAAAACCATGAACCCTAATCTTGCTCCTATCGACGCCCAATCATCATCGTCAACACCATACGGATTAACGAAGGACGAGTTGTCAACTCTAGAGCCCGTCATCCGAACGCACCACACGTTCCCAAGGTCGCCAAACACGTGCACATCCCTCATAGCACACCGCGTAGACGCACCGGCACGTGCCATATGGAGGTTCGTCCGAGACTTTGCGAATCCAAACAAGTACAAACACTTCATCAAGAGCTGCACCATCAGAGGTGATGGTAACGGTAACGATGTCAAAGAGATTAGCGTCGGGACCATAAGAGAAGTAAGCGTGGTGTCTGGTCTTCCAGCGTCAACAAGCCTCGAGATACTCGAAGCTCTAGACGAAGAGAAACGAATATTGAGTTTTCGTGTTCTTGGAGGAGAACACCGGTTGAGAAATTACCGGTCGGTTACATCGGTTAACGAGTTCGTTGTCTTGGAGAAGGATAAGATCAAGAAAGTGTACAGTGTGGTGTTGGAGTCTTACATTGCTGATATACCAAAAGGTAATACGGAGGAAGATACGAGGATGTTTGTGGACACTGTCGTCAAATCGAATTTACAGAATCTCGCCGCCGTTTCCACGGCTTCTCCGACCTGAATTTCGTTTGTGTGCTGTGTGTAATATATATGTTGATAGTGGGCCATAAATGGGTCGATTTGTTTAGTGTATATGGGTATGTGTGGAATGTGAAGTGTGTATATATAACTTATGGGCTGTAATGGGATTGGCAACCCTCACAAGGAAAGCTCTTGAGAAGTTCCGGCCCAATAACTATATACAGAAGATCCCTGAAATTCTTTTTGCCTTTGATGTTTTGAGTTAATATTTACAACTAGGCTTATACAACATATTCGAACCTGAAGAACCAAATCAAAACTGATTCAAATTGGAAAAATATCAAATCGAATCAAAATCAACACAAGTACTCAAATAGGACTTAGATTCTTATATTCGAAGAACTAGAACCAAATATAAATCTAGAACCGAATGAATATCTAAAAATATATAAAATGTAAATATATATCCAAAAATACTAATCATATTAATCTATCCCAATAAATATTTTTTTCGGATGTGTCTTTCATTGTAACTTTCTCATAACCATTATTAAAGCTTGTTATGTAAAAGTTAAAAAAAAAATATACGTGAAAACTGATATATTTTCATTTAATATGATGAATCTAAAACAAATATGTATATATTTATTTTCATCTAAAATGTCTATTATGTTGTTTCATGTATAGAGCCAGAGGGAATATTGGGTATCAAGTGGATTGTTTTAGGTATTGGAGAACCATTGTTGACTGACAAGCCGTGGCTGGACCCAACACAAATGGGAAAAGCAGAGATACTAGTCGAGGTAAAGCTTGATAAACCCTTCCCTAAGAGAGTGGCTTTACTTGATAAGAGTGACTCAATTACAATGGTGGATGTGATGTACTCGTGGCTTCCGACAATGTCCAGCGAATGTGGTCAATTAGGCCATAAAGCGTCCTGTTGTCTGTTGCGCTCATAAGAATGTCACCACTTCCGATGACCATATTGCAACTAAAAGTGCAACATCTGCATCACCAAAATTGAATGAAGCTGATGTCTCAAATTCTTCTATGGAGACAACTACTTCCCCCGCTAAAGTAGGTACTGATATCACCTCTCCCACTACTCTCTCTTTCCCTGTAACAACACGAACTACTAGCAATAGTAAATCTGCTACTAAGGCCCCATTACGCGAGGTTTCTACTTCCAAACATGTCACTCCCCCATCTGTGAAAGAAGATGCGGTTATACGCAGGTCTTCGTCTAGTTTAGCTTTGTCCACAAATAGGTTTACTTCTTTGGATTCTTCGGATGATGATGATTCAGATGATGGCAATGATATTGTAGCTTTAAACGACGCATCTGGTTCCGTTGAATTCTTGACTCCATTTGATAACAGAATTCTTCGGGTAAGGCCAGTTAAACCGTCCGAAAAGGCTAAGGAGATGCATTGGCAGACTGTAACCGGTAGACGTGGCAATCGTGGACGAGGAAGGAGAGGAGGCCGAGGTTAGTCGTGCCCATTGAATATGTAACTTATTCGAATCTGATGGTTCGATTACTTTATCATCCCAACTTTAGTATTTCAATATTTGCATGTTATGTTATGTAATGACTTTAAACGCTTAATCAATAAAAAAAGTAATGGTTTAAAAAAAAAATGTATAGAGCCAGAGGTATCGCCGTATCAGTAACGGTGTCAAAAAGATGAACGTCGATCGGGGCCATAAGGGAAGTTAGCATGGTGTCTGGTCTTCCAGCGTCAACAGAAAATATATATATCAAGTTATCAACCATAAGTACTTGTTAAAAAAGCAAAAATCACAATCATACAACTTCATCGCGTCGTACTTACTACTTAGGATAAAGTCCAATATGTTTGGAATACTACGTACGAATTACGCGGAAGAAGAAGAAGGGTCACCAGAGATAATATTCTTCTTCCTCCAATATAACAAAAACATATATCTAACTAGACTGAGACACTCGAAGAGCACGAGGCAATATTGGCTCATGATGAGCATTAATCCCGACAGAGATCGTCTGCATCTTGCAATGATTCTCCGCACTAGTCAAGATCATCTTCTCCTTCTCTTCCTCCAATCTAATCTCCTCGATTGTTCCCATTAGTATCCTCTCCAAGCTTTCACCATCGGTCCATTCTCTAATCGCTGCCTTAACCAGCATCGGATTTTGACTAATCAGATCCCAAACCGGGAAATTTTTACGTGGCATCACGTAATCTTCAGCTTTTAGTTTTAAGCTCGGACAGTAATCACCAGCTCCATCTCCAAGGTAGATCATCTTCTTCTTCCCTTCCTTAGCTAGAGATTCTTGAATCCTCTCAATGATCAAGCCCTAAATTAATGTAAAACTAATTATTAAAATAATGGTTTAACATTGAGAAACGACCAGAATGGGACCAGTAGTCACATAGATCGAGATGACATGTTTTGACTGATGTGGTGGTCAAGAGCTGACCAAGACAAAAATTTATAATATTATACTATCCAAGTACCCTTTTGTGTGTAACCAACCTACTAATGATGGCGCTAATTATTAGAAGAAAAATAAATGGAAAATGTACCTTGCACATGTTAGGAGGGCAAGTGCAATGAGAGCAGCCATGGGAGGCTTTAGTGAAATCGTGGTAAGGAGAAATTCTCAACGTGTCATTCTCATCGACAAATCCTGGGTTCGAGTTGATCTCAGAGAAGAATTCACTAATCCCAAGATGCTCAACGATGGTTTCGATGAAGAACATGTTCGCGTCGCTCACTATCCTAAGCTCACACCTGGAAAGTGGAAACCGAACCGTAAATGTCGGATCAGAAACGGTGGGTTTTGTCTAGCATTAGACATGTTTTATAATTAACATACAAACAAAAGAAGTATCATTTTTTTAAAAAAAAATAAAGAAGTATAATTATTAATTAGTAGAAAATTGATTCTCTATCACACAAAAAAACAACGTATAAAAAATGTGAATTACCCTAAATCATGTGCAGATTTGATGGCAGGGACGACCCGTGGATGGATTGGGATTGTTCTTAGGACTTGTTTGATCTCCTCAATTGTTTTGCCTTGATCATGAAGCTCTTTCATCATACGATCCTGTTTTAATTTACGGTTTCATTCAAAATTCAGGATGATATATGAACAAAACTGAAAATGAAGAAAATAAATAAATGTTGACAAAAAAAAATGGTGTTTTCCTTCAATAAAAGAAAATCTGGGGATATAATTTTGCGATTTATGGGTCAATAATCGAATATAAAACCACAAATCTGGATAAAACCGAACAAGTTTTTTTTCTTAATCGAAATTAGAAGAAAAGGAAAATGAGAAACAGAGGAGAGAAGGTAAGAACAAACCATGAGTGTGTTCCAAGGCATGGTGGGGAGAAGTTGATTGAACAAATCAGTGAAGCCAAGTCCATCGATCACCCAATTGTCGCTATCAACGTCGACGATGGTCTTGTCGAAGTCGAACACAACGACAATGTTGTTCTTGTTCTTGTTATTGTAAGCCATGACGCAGAAATTTTCTCGAGAAAGATTAGTGTTTAAGATTTGATTGGATCTTTGAATTTGTTGGTTTGTGGATTGAGGAGAAGAGAAATGCGGTTTGGTATTTATACAAAACAATGGAGGATTTTCTCGGAGATGCCATTGGAATATTACCTCAAGGTGAAAAAACAAAAAGAGGAAGAAGGAAGAATTTAGAATCCTCTTTTTCTTTTCTTTTGTAAACCGTTGGATTTGATGACGTTGACGGATCCAACATGGGTCTTGTATGGTGATCCAACGGTTGTGAGAGATCTCCGTTGATTTTGCCTTTTTAGAAGTTTCCTGGGTGGGTTTTTTTTTCATAAAGACGAGGAGGTAACGCGGGAATAAGAGAAGAATATTCGGTAACGAAAATATATATCCTTCAAATTAATATGAGGAAGGGAAATTAATAACTACAATTAAAGATAAAGTTGTTGTATATGATTTTAAAAGATAAAGCTTGTAAAAATGGTGTAAAAAAAAAGAAGACGACCTAATATAAAAGATAAAACTTGTAAAACATGTTGAATAATATATTGGCATATATCATATGTTGAAATTCTAGATTATGTAGTTAAATGTTTTTAATGAAGCTTGATAAAATTCATATTGTTTTTTTTTTTTTGTGAACTCACAATTAATATATGATTTACCATAATGATTTTGAAGATTGTATTAAAATTTATCATTATAATATATAGTATTTTCTGAAATTCTTTTATATACATTAATTTTAACATACTAGTTAATTAATCAGTGTATACTTTAATCCATTAAACAAATAGATAATTCTAAAATTATGGTAGTTTGAGATTTTTCCTTATTGATTTTTACGTGGTATACAGTCTAAAGAAACTGGATATAGCTAGGAAGCCACATGCAAAGAATTAAGAAAGAAAGAGGGAATCGTAAGGGACAAAGATTAACAAAAAAATTGGATATCCAAATTAAGCAGCCTTATTCGGTGGCTCTAGCGTTCGTTGTATCTATCTACAATCGATTTCTTATTCTTCTTCGTTTTCAACAATAATTTTTCTATTTAGTTGTATCTTTACGAAAACAGACCGACGGACCACAGTTTAAGACTTGAGTTACATATGCTGCAATAATTTGACTTAACTTATGAACACAGAAATTGGTTAAGAATAACTGAATTTGAAACGCGCATTTGAATACTTGGTTTTTACTTTTGGTGTGTTTAATTTCGCAAGTAGGAAAGTAAAAATTGCATAAAAGATTTCAGAAAATATACAACTAACAGAGAAAGGACATAGATATAAAACAAAACCGGTGAATGTCAATTATCAACAAGTATTGCAGAAAAAAACAATAATCACTAAATAGATAAAGTTGGATCCGTGACACTACAGCAATGGCAAACGCAGAAGCTGCCACCAAATAAGATCTCTTAGAAACACGTTGCCTCGTAATAGCAATGTGTGATTTACAAGACGCGTCGCAGTTCGGAACTTAACCAACAACATTCGCATCGACTCTGCGTATAAAAGGTACACTAGCATCATTTTATTTATATTTATTATAGATACGTAATTTAGAGGTAGAATTCATATAACTTCACGTTTTGGCCAAACAATCCTTTGTATTTCGCATATTCATATTATTTTATCAAATCATGCATGTGTTATCACATCAAATAACATGACCAAATTGGATAGTACTATTTTCTCTAATTAGCCAAAATGTTATTTCTTCCCCCACATCTATTATACATGAATATATAATAGTATCCCATATAATGGTTATATCCCGTTTGGTTTTACTCTTTTTTTTTTTCTTCTTTTCAAAACCACATATGTCACCCATCGCAACGTTAATTAATACTACACGTTTACTGAGAAAAAAAAGAAGAAGAAGAGAGACATGCTTATTTGACAGAGAAGCTAATGGTGAGTTTAGCATGACTACTCGATATATATAAAATACATAGAATAAGTATATTTTACTTCTGGCATATGATATATGGGAAGTACTGCCTTGCGATGATTTCCACGTTGAAGAGTTTCTTTTACGCACATATGAGTTCACATGAGATGAGTATATCTCCACATACACACTTATTCCGTAACCTAACAACACTATCTGCGAATCAGCATCGTTACAAACTCGTGAGATTCCTTGTGTCCGTTGATAATTACAGAAAAAAAGATGAAAAATTCCAAAGTTTGATTTGATAAATATTCTCATTTTTGGTGCGATTATTATCATGTCCGGAGCGGTGGTTCGTATGAATAAGCATTACCGGCAGATTTGTAAATCTAAAGCTTCAGCAACATATCTCTATTTAAAATCTGAGAGAATTATAATACTAATAATCAAGTATATTGTTGTCCAATAATTAAAAGTTCAAAACAGTTAAAAAAGTGTTAATAAGATTCGTCCTTTACTGTTTGTGTGACATGTCACGCGTGTCCCATTAAAAACCTGAATCCCACTTAACAAAGCTGCTAAAGTTCCCAGGGATCGTGCAGTCCAATAATCTAGGTCTGATTAATAATTGAATACTAGTTACATACTTACGTACACGACATTCGAAGTGAGTGCTGTGGAGAACTTTGAGTATCTAGAGATGAACAACACTACAATCACTCAATCACACACGCATATATTTGAATTTGAATTGGATTCTTATAATGATAAGATATCAATAACACTAAGCCGGTAGTATTTTGTATTTTGACCACTACGAAACACTAAGATAAATCGTACTCCTCTTGTTACAATATGTAATTTATTGATAGATATATTTTGATATATATATATATATATATATATATATATATAGTGTCGTCATATGCTTTATTTAATTGGTCGTTTATACACATTTGAGAAACCGACTGCATGCATAGGCCACGACGTTGTGTCTTCAATACATAACGCGACGAAAACTCAATCAATCGTCCATGTTATTGCATCCTTTTTTATTTTCGCTTTACCTTCCATAATTTCGTATCGATCTTTTATATGTTTCCCTGTTGCTTCCGATTTAGAAACTTGATTTAAGAAAGTAAATCATTAATTGATGGGATTTCTAAATAATCTTGTGGCGATTTAACTAACTGGCTCTTATTATTTGTATAAAACGTTCGAGTTTGAACGAGCAATATATATAATTGACAAAATATATACGATATTAAGAAATGACTCATCCTGTAGATTCTAAACCTTTTATAAACTTAAAGTTTGTGGCATTTTTGAGTTTTGATGGCAATTGTTTAAAACAAAAACCTACAATATGATATTTTAAAGACTCGCCCTATATAGCGTCATAAATAAAATCGGTGAAACTACAATCAAAGACAAAAACGCATTTGATAATTCGATACTCTGATAGTCTGATTAGGTGGAAAAATATCTGTAACCTTACCATTCAAAAAAAGAAATTTCCACTAATCCAAAAAGGAGAAATTGACAACAACAAAAAATCATCTTTAAATGAAAAGAACAAAACCATATCTTTGACCCAAAAAGAGGAAATTATTGTTCTAATAATTTTCATCTTTACGAGACTTGATCATAAATGAGAAAGTTTTCTAATTCCTATTGCAAGTTTGCAAAACCATTCAGGAAGTACACAATACATAGTGGATGTTAAGTAACAGAAGTTACAGGACAACCTTTGTTGTTGATGATGGGAAATATAAACATTGAAAACATTAGGGCTGTTCTTCTCTAGAGTTCGACCCATGATTAAGTTTAAAACATAAATGCTAAACTGATTTCCTCATAGCTCAACGTATTACAGACACAATAGGAGATAGATCTGTCTATACAAGCCTTCAAGATATCACACATTTTCTTTTTATGCACATAAGGACGCAACAAAAGATCATACTGTCGCGCACAAAAAAAAAAAAAAAAGGAGAGCCTTTTGGTATTCTTTGATTCTATTTTTTTCTGGTCAAAATTGCTCCGAGTCTTGTTGTTGTTCTTGTTGAGATTTTGCCATGGAGGCAAATTCACCAGAGAGGCTTCTCAAGAGCTGTTTACAGTACATGTCTTGTGCTTGTGTCACATTCTTCACACGATTGGCTCTAACCCAAGCAGGCTCTTCAGGGACAAGACGAGAGAGTCCGAATTTCAGAAGCAAGAGTATATGTTCCATAATGAGTATTGCAGCGAGTCCAGGTTCGATCTTCCATTTGCCTTCTTGATCATATAAGCATACCAAGAGCGCCGAGTTTGTGCATATGGACATTACTACAAGAAACTAAAATAAAACACACAAGACAGAAATCATTAGAGTGCAGCCAGATAAAAACAGTGGTATAGGATCGAAATATTTTGCTTGTTTACTGTACTATCTACATTACCTGCCATATGTTTAACCAAGCTCCAATTGTTGCAGCAGCGCGAGGAAGAGGTCTCCGCAATGTGACCAATAGCTTTAAAGCATTTGTTCTTATTTCCATTATATTGCTCTGTGTACGGCATGTTTCATGTTCTTTAAGAATCAAAAATCCAAAAGCTAAAGATGAAATTGACAAAATGTTTACTCTTACCACTGCAGCAAGGGCAAAAGCAAGAGGGAACGCACAAGCAAACATCATGATCATTCCAAATTGCAGAGCCAGCTCAAGGGAATCTGCAAACGCAAAACGAAAAGTCCACATATCAGATGTATATGCATAATCAATCACCCAAGATCATTGACTAAATAAGTTCAATCACCATCAAAAAGTCCATCTTCAAGTTCTACACCAATGCTTGCTGAATATGTAGGTTTGAAATATTCCTTCTCAACTCTTGAGGCTATTTGTATCTTTCCGGTTGATGGTCCGCCTTCGTTTTTCTTCTTCTTCCTGGAAAAAGAAGCCAATTTTGACATTGCTCAAGAGTTCTGACACTGCTTGCATGCATGAAATAAATGGGCGTACCTAGCTCGAAACTTTCTGTAGCTGTACTTGAGGTAAGGCAAAGAACCATCCATCAAAGTCCAGAAAACCTGCAGAAAGTTCAAAGATATGTAAGTGCTAACATCTTAAAAGGAGAGTTTTTGAAATGAAAGCATCATCTTTCTTGTACCTGTGAGATTATCAACCGTTGGATCAATACTTGTCGAAGAGTCATGAAGTTTCGGTGTAAAAGCACATGGTAGAAGATCCCGATGTATGTCTGCATAAAATAGAGCCCAAAAACCTGCAATGCCAAAGTTATCCATCGCAATGATTAGAAAGGAGGGACAGTGAACTCTGTAAACAATGATGTTCTTACTTTGTAAATCAAGCTGTTAGCTCGATATTCCACACTCTCGTTGATTTCTCGATTTATCAGCTTGACGGACACTTTGCCTCCCAACCGAGTGAGGTATTGAATGATTAGAAGGTATATAGCTGTCAATACAAACCTGAAACCATCATAGAAAAATTGTCATGTAACTAACAAAATTGCTAACACATGGGACTGGTAAAGCTTGTAAAGAAGAAAGGAGTAAGCTCTCACTTGATTGTATCGGATGTGATAATCTCGTAAATATGAGCATACGCCAGCTCAAATGGAAGTTGGAGGCAGATAATGCTCATGATAACGAGAACATCATTCCTAAACCTCTTGCGATAAGCAAACCATTCATATCTTTGATATGCTTCCTTCTCTCTGAATTTCTCATTTCCGAGATTCTTTATAAGCTCCTTTGGAAACGGAAGGGAACTCCATTCCATTCCGAGAAATCTATATCCTTGACTGGGACCAACTAAATAATTGATCTGCCATCTAAGAAAACAGAACCAAAACGTAGAGAATCAATGCAAGAAACTGAAGTCAGTATACAGAAGATAGACCTAAATAATCGCACAATTATGCATCAGTGTAGGGGACTCCTACCTAGCTAACAAAGCCGCGTTTTTACGCTTCCAGAACTGAAGAAACAAGGCAGCCCAGAGTATTGTACTGACAAAGAAACTTGGGAGAACAAGAAACTGCAAGGACCTGGACATAAAGAAATTGCAAACAAGGCATGAGGTATGTGCCGGCATGTCTACTAGTATTTAGATTGAGAGCTTGTAACAGAATTGAGAACTTACCCAAAATCAACCATCTGCACTATAAACCCGAGTAAGGCTGGAAATAGTAACCATTGCGTATGCATTCCCAAGAACGAAAAGTAGACTCCAATCTGTGATTTTTATATCTAATGAGTTCCATACAAAAAGCTTTCTGCTACATCATGTATAACAAGTTTAGGTTTCTCTGTGTGTCTACCTTTGCGCCGAAGTAAGAGTATATCTGATCAATTGGCTGGTTTGTGAAGTTCCACCAATTTAATGCCCAAGTTTGGAGAAGTTCCTTCCTCTTGAGTTCATCTACAAAAAAGATGTTTTTTTTTTTGTATGAGAATTTTAAACCATACTAGAGTCTAGACTGCTTGTAACCCAACATATATTAAATAGCTTACCATGAAGAGGAAACATTTGTTTAATGACGCCCTCTGATTCCAACCTTCTAACTAATGATTCTCCTGCTGCCCAACAAAACTCTCTGCCGTCAAGTTTCAGCGTAACGTCGTAACCATCACAGTTTACCTGTCAAATAAGAGTACATTTGATGTGTCATGAATAAAGAACACTACAAACTCACACAAAAAAGCAATCGAAAACATGTAATCCCGAATAAGTAACTATAAAGACAAGTTGAAGAGGACAGAGCTTACAATTCCGTAAAGAAGATGATGATAGCACCTAAAACGTTCAAACCAGCTGAACAGTGTCCCATCAGGTTGCCGGAAGAAAGCCTCAGACCCTTGCATCTCAAAGGGCAGATCAATTCCTGAAAAGGATAGATAACCATCAGACATTCAAACGTGTGAAGAACATAAAACGAGGAAAGATCTGTGATGCTGCTACTTGGTAGATGTTCATTTCTCAATTTAAGATATTAGTACAAGGAACCGGTATTTACCAAGACGAGTAGGTTTACGTATATGAAGCTCTGCTGCTGCACTCCCCAAGATCTCCGAAGGAGCAGCGACCTGAATAAATACTTCAATTGTAGTTATTCAAACGTTACTCTCGTGATAGCAAAAGAGCCGACAAAGTAATCAACAGAACTAGAGCCAAATAAGGCACCATCAATCTGTCGAATCCTATATTAGCATAAGACAAAATTAGCAAGTTTATCAAACAATTTGTTTCTCTCTTAAAAAAATACACTCTTCCAGGGACACTCCTCAGAGCTTCAAGGCAAGTACTTTTGTACGACAAGAGGACGAATTGAGAAAATTCCCAGGAAAAATCAATAAAAGAGTTTATCACAAGTGAAAAAACTGACCTTGAGAAACTCATCTGCGAGACCAACGACTCTATCAACAACCATCCCTCTCTTCTTTAGTTGAGTCACCAAAACCTCAACACAGTCTCCTTCTTCTTCACGAATCCTCTTAGGAACCACCATTGCAATCTCGTGAACGATTCGCTCCTGCCCATTGCTCCCATCCATCTCCAAACCCGAATCTCACAAGAAAGATGAAAATTTTTGTTTAGATTCCTCTAATTTGCTTCGCGAAACGTCGCTCAGTAGCTGAAGCTTCTACCTTTTTTCAAGATCTGACTCACATGCCTAAATGAGTTCTCACCAAAGGTTCCACCTTTTTCCTCACTTATTTTTCTCCCTCTATTACTTTTCTCCCTGTAAATCTAATTTTCCGGTTTCTGGGCCATAAAAGGGGATCAAGCTTTAAGTCAAGGATACAAAAATTCCAAAATTCCACGAGAAAGATCGTATTTATTACACGTCTCTCGTTATCCCTCAGCGTTTTCCTTGGGGTTTGGCTCGGGCTTTTTTGATTCTTGCGTCAATTCAAAAAACGTCTCTGGAAAAGGGAAAAGACAAGCTTTGGTTCGAAATTGGAAAAGAATTTGAAAAGAATTACATGCAAAATTCCAAAAGAATCTCCTTATGAGTTGGCACGCAGATGATGAGTGATCCATCGTGTCAAGGGTGACACATCGGACGGCGCTGAGTCATTATTGACACGTGTGCCTCCTCCTCTTTTTCTCTATTCATGCGCGCGTGACTAATTAGTACTGGATACACTGTTAAACCGGTACTACCGACAATCACTAACCGCGGCTCAGATTGAACCGGCCAAGTCCGATCTGAATTAGGAAAACCAAAGTTGACTTCAACATTATCTTTACTTTATTAGAGGGCCCCACTTTGTTAGATTCTTTTGCCTTTTTCTTCTTCTTCTTCCATCTCTCTTCGACGAAAGAAAAACGCGTCGAGATCTTCTCTCCCAAATTCGAAGAAAACCCTAATTCTGTGTTTTGGGGATTTCTACCTATAGATCTTAATCGAACTCCGGAGGAGGCGTAGAGGAACCGATCAACATGGGTAACACAGATAAGCTGATGAATCAGATATTCGACCTGAAATTCACGTCGAAGTCTCTACAAAGGCAGTCAAGGAAGTGCGAGAAGGAGGAGAAGGCAGAGAAACTCAAGGTGAAGAAGGCGATCGAGAAGGGGAACATGGATGGTGCTCGGATCTACGCCGAGAATGCCATTCGTAAGCGTAGCGAACAGATGAACTACCTCCGTCTCGCTTCTCGCCTGGATGCCGTTGTTGCTCGTCTCGACACCCAGGCCAAGATGACCACCATCACCAAATCCATGACCAACATCGTCAAATCCCTTGAGTCTTCCCTTGCCACAGGTACTTCATCGTCATCAGGCGCTCTTTCTCTTACTGGTTGCAGAAATAATGTGTTTTATTGGTTCTGCCTGTTGGTGTGCTGCTACTCATCAATTAGGGCTAAGTTTATGCGTATTCTTTTAGTTTTATTTAGGACATATTAAGGTAATGTGGACTTGGAGGATTCTTACTGTGTAGGCAGAAACGTTTTGTTTTTATTGAAACACAAAAAGGATGCTGCATCCTCATACTCTTCTAATCGTAAGAGGTGGAAAATAGCATGAAGGGTAGAGATTGAATAGCACGAGTAGACAAGTCTAAAGTAGAATCATTGTGTTGTATACAACTTGAGGTTCTTAGCTGTATTCTCTTTCTTTCAACAGGCAATCTACAGAAGATGTCAGAGACTATGGATTCATTTGAGAAGCAGTTTGTGAACATGGAGGTCCAAGCTGAGTTCATGGAGAACGCCATGGCTGGTTCAACATCATTGTCCACTCCAGAAGGCGAAGTCAACAGCCTGATGCAGCAGGTAGCTGATGACTATGGTCTTGAAGTTTCTGTTGGACTACCTCAGCCTGCTGGTCATGCCATCCCTACTGCGACAGAGGAGAAAGTCGATGAGGATGATTTGTCCAGGAGGCTTGCAGAGCTGAAGGCCAGAGGATGAATCAGCGCACCAACGACCATGCTTGGACTATCTGCCACTTAGGATGAGATCCTTATCGCAATGTTAAAGCTATTTATCTGCGAACACTGGTGCATTTGTGTATATTGCTCACTTTGAGATATGCTTTGTCTATTAACCTTATATAAAAACCTTCGTGTGTTTTTAGTTTTTACCATTTCAATGCTATGCTTTCGTTTTAAGTTGTGCAACAAAAAGTTTATTTTTGAGTTACTTTTGGTTTCATTGACTAGGATACATCTGACAAGTAAAAGATCTTATCATGCAGAGTCAGTGACTCAGTGTTACATTTTATGCAGAAATGTTCTATTCTATGCAAAAGACCTTATCATGCTACCATTCTTGTGAGCCAAATAGCCAATGAATCTTCTTTCGGAGCTTGTTGATCATGTTGGTTGATTTAGGACGTGATAGATGGAAGCCGATGGAGTCAAGGTACCAGCCGTTCCTACCGTTCATGCCAACAATGCGTCCTCCATTGACTGAGAAAGTGAAAGGTGTTCCTTGTTCAACTCCATAAGGTCCATACACTTGTTTATTGCTGTTGAAGGTCATTGATCTGATTACCGGAGTGCCACCGTGAACTACTGGACAGTAGTAACCGCTCACGCCAATCAGATACTCTTCTGGGTATTGCAGCTTTATCTGCATAAACTCGGTTCATGTAAAAGAGACCAAAATCTAAGAGAGGAATTTGCAGAAACAGAATCCAAAGTGAGAGAGGAACATCACCTCTGTTGTTTTGTTGCCTCCCTGACCTCCATGCTTCTCTGATCTAACAGGTTTACCATTCTTATCGTAGACCACAGAGATGGAGTCGATGCAGTGATCATAAACAAGTTTGATCTCACGGACACCATGATGGATCCCGTCGTCCCAAACGGTTCCTCCATTTCCTCCCCAGGGTCCTACGAACACAGTCAGATTCTTATCGCCCTGTAGCTGTTGATCCATGTGTCCGTCCTACTGTTTAATTGACAGCTTCGTTTTGTAAACACGATGCTAAGAAACCAAAGTCTTACAATAAATAGGAAGCTGTTATTAATCTGAGACCAATCTATGAAGAACCAAACTTCTTATTTGCTGCAGAAGCTTTTTGGAATTCAAACAGGTTGCAGATTGGTACAGAAGAAGAATTGAGTACCTAGCTTTTGCAACAACGCATATAAAACGAGGGCAAAACGATGAAGAGACATGACAGCTTCAGGGAAAGGTATTGGATTCCAAGACCGCACTACGCGAGGATGATAAGTCTACGTTTGATTTTCCTATCATCCTTTACCGAAGGAACTGGTAGATTCCAGAAAACTTCAAGAAGAAACATTTAGATGGGGAACATATTCTAAAAGTGTTCATCACAGTGCCAAAAGAAGATAAGAAGAATATTGCCTCTTCTTTTCACATTACCATGATTTAAATTTGCTCTGTATGTATATATACAATATGAACATGTCATTTGCTTTCTGACACAGTAAGGCTTGAAATTTTACTATAATAGCTACTCTGAGCAAGATCACATTACATCTCAGTCCTGCTGTTTTACATCAACTATAGACGAACTCTCTGTACTCTATTATTACATGAATTAACTAGAGGAGTCCAATGAAAGAATGAACAGACCAACTGTAGAAACACCTAATAGAGAGCTACATGTGAACATACAGCAAAAGAATCAGTAAAGTAATCCGGAAATTGCCATTAAGCTCTCATCTGGGGAATTACTTGTATCTCATTCTCTCTCTCAGCATCTGCAGCCCCATGTACCTGCAATTATAGTCATATGGAAATTGTTTTTAGTCTGACCAAAAAAGCATTGGTAATGTATCAGAGCGTATAAACTTTGACAGTTTTTTACCTTCCAAGCATCATCAAGGTAGCTTGTGGATTAGTCCCTGGAGAGATATTGAAGGTTGATCCATCCACGATTCTGAGAGCATCAACACCATTGACTTTGAGATCAGAGTTCACTACTTTTCCCACAACGCAGCCACCGTGGTAGTGCCAGATTGTGCTCACAGTTCGTCTGCAGAATTCTGCCATCACTAGATCATTTGTTTGGTCCACAGGTAATGGAACTCCAACGAACCTGAACCTACGGCTCCCAAACCATTCCCTGAACATGAAGTCCTGCATAGCTCGGCTCCTGAGTATTTCTCCGATCTTCCTAGTCCCATTGACACATCTCTCTAGATCCTGTGGATCACTAAAGTAGTTGAACCTAACAATTGGGTTTATCCTCACATCCGTTGAGGCCAACCTTAGTGAACCAATAGACACTGGACCTAGAATCTTCTCCATTATAGTTGTCACAGGGACGTACAAAGGAGAAGCTGGAGCTCTGATGAAAACGGAATGTAGAGGCGACGCAAACGGGATCACATTGGAAGCAGCCTCCAGAAAAGCACCTTCCTCAGTAATACCCACTACTTGTATCAGCGAGTTCTCCATCGGAACGGGAGGAACAATGGAGATACCGTTCCTCGGGTTATCATACACAAAGTCTCCTACATGAGGCTGGTCAAGAGCCACTGGGATCCCCCAAGTCGAAAGGTAACTCCTTGGACCAATTCCACTAAGAAGCATCAACTGTGGGGTACCGAGTGAACCAGCTGATAGTATCACCTCTCCTCTGTCACGTATCATCGCGTGATGGTAACGTCCCAGCTGATCACGGTAAACAACTCCAATCGCAGAGACATTGGAGCCCGAGTCACTCGGGGATGAAGCCAGCAATACTCTCTCCACAGTTGCGTAAACCGCAACTCTAATGTTGGAGTTTCTTGCATATCTGAGAAGATCTGAAGAGCTGTGTCTCCTCCCAGCGCGATCGAACGTGGAACCTCCGATCTTAGTCCCAACTTTATGCTCCAATGTGAAGCCATTAAAGGGATGTACACCAACCTCAAGCAACGCATCCCTAATCGCAGATTGCCAAGTCCTAAGCTGAGGTCTAAACACAATAGCTCTCTCCACCCATTCGTAAGACTGATTCACAGAAGCCAGATCCCAAGTGAGACCCGAGTTATCGAAAAACTGTTTATCAGCTCGGCTATAGAACCCAGCATTGATTGCGCTGCTTCCTCCAAGAACACGGCCTCTGGCGTTAGGAACTCCTTCCTCAGAGATGAAGGACTGAGCCGGCGAGTCGAAGCTGTTGACGTCTGTGAGAGTGGCCAAGAAACCGTCGTGTGACATCACGTTAGGTCTGTTGTACGGAACGCCGCCGCGTTCGAGAAGAAGAACCCGGAAAGATTGCGACAGTGTGGCGGCTAGTGGGCATCCCGCCGTTCCTCCGCCGACGATTATGTAGTCGTAGTAATCCTCCGACGCAAAATCGGTCGCGTTCGTCACGAATCGCATGAAACTGGGCGCTGCAACGAAGATTATAAAAGTAAGAACAGCGACGAAACATATAATCTCGGAAAAGAAATCACGTATTAGCGCATCAGTTCCGAAGATGAAAAATATCGATCAACGCTTTCTTGCAAATATTCATAAGCGAATCGGGGGAGACTCGAAATGATCAGCTCATTTCCTGTACTTACTTCAAAATTAACGAAAACATCATCGATCGTGGCTAAAGATTTCAAAGTTCAAGCGTAACCAGAGATTCTCCTGAAATTTCTTGGAAAACTTACGTCGATTAGCGCGTGGCCTTGCATTAGACAGAGAAACTGCTCGAAGAAGAAGAAGCACCACGAAGACCGTGTACAGGAGATAACAATCCATCCGCTTACTCATTTTCGCTCTTGGGACGAAGATCTTCTCGGAGCAGACAGAAAATTAAATTTTCCCGGGAAAGAGAGAAATTTTCTCAGTTAAAAGGAGAAATAGAGTGGAAAAGAAGTTATTAAAGAAAAATCAAAGATAGTGCTTTTATGGAGTGTTTCTCAGCTATTGAGCTCATCAGTGTAATCTACGATATAAATGCACTCATGGCCATCGATGACAATCAGATAAATTCAATCAACGGTTGTCAAGAGAAGTAATCATGAGCCCAACCGCATTGGATAATAAACTTTCGACAAATTTCACGGCCGTTAGCAACAGTTTCAAGCTTTAATAACGCCGTCATATTGTGTGCCGGTTCGATGACCGCTTTTCAACTCCGGTTCAATCCGGTTATGAAAGATAACAGGATCTAACCACGTGTCATGAAGTTGTGCGGATTAGACTTCAGCGTTAAGCTAGTGATGACTAGTGTTATCACTGACACCTTAACCGTCAGAGGAGAGAGCAAAAATGGCGATGGCGATGTTACCGGCGCTCTTCTCTTCTCCCTCGATTCTGCCCAGAAGAATCAGGTGCGGAGCCACCGCAAATAGCGGCGGCGCACTCTCATCTGCCTCTCCTGACTCCGACCCTAAGAGAGGTGTCTCCGTCTATAAGCCCAAGTCATACGAGGTTCTGGTCTCTGACGCCGCCAATTCTCTTGCCTTCGCTCTCCAGGAATCCAAATCTCGTTTGGAAATCGATTTCCCGTAATTGTCCTCTTCTTCTTTCCTCTGAATTGTACAATTTTGTGTTATTGGCTCGTCGTGATAATGTTGCCTTTGGCTCTTCTGTTCTACTGTAGGCCTTTGCCCAGTAGCATTTCTTCATATAAGGTCTGTTTCATTGTTATCGTTGAGAGACTTTTAAATTTTCCAATTTATGCGCTTCGTTTTAGCGTATTTGTGTAACTGTGTTGGACTATCAAACGTGTTGTAGGGTTCTTCAGACGATTTCATTGATGCCAACATTCAACTGGCCTTGTCTGTTGTCCGGAAACTTCAGGAGAAAATAGAGACCAGAGCTTGCATTGTAAGCTATCTCCTTTATTTCTTTATTGATCAGCCATCCTTCTTATTTGTTTCTTCGGAGCTATGTTTACACCTATCACGCTTCAGGTTTTTCCTGACAAGCCTGAGAAACGCAGAGCTTCGCAACTATTCAAAGCGGCCTTTGATTCGGTAGCAATGGAACTTCCGTTTTGCTTCATTTCGCATATGTTTGGATTTACTATCTGAGATATTCAGCACCTGATGATTAACAACGGCTTGTGTTTCATCAGATTGATGGCATAAGTATCGGTTCTTTAGATGATATACCTGGCACCTCTGTCACCAATTTCTTCAGGTCCATAAGGAGTACCCTGGACTTTGATTTTGAAGACGAAAACGAAGGTATAGCTTAAACATCAGTTCTTTCATCTGAAAAAGTTTCCTTCTCCCAAGGACAGGTGGACTATTGGGATTTTTTCATGAGCAGTATGTGTTCCTACAGGTAGTTGGGAGCCCAATGAGCCACCGACCCTTTATATGTTTATCAATTGCAGCACTCGAGAACTCGGTGTTATAGAGAAGTTTGTGGTATTTGAATCCTTTTATCATTTCTTATCTTACTTGGAACTTGGTCTAGATACGTTCACTAGCTATAGTAGTTTTGATTTTTTTTTTTTTTTTTGGTTTCCTTTGTGCATGCTTATTCAACCGCAATATGTAAGTTCTTGGTGTATACTTACAGGAAACCTTTGCCGGCTCGACTCCAGCTCTTCTCTTTAATCTTGAGCTAGATACCTTACGGTATTGCCCCTATCATGACCTCCGTTCATGCGTAACTCAATATCTCTCGGTTTCCTCACTTCTGGTAACAACTGAACTTTAGTGCAGTGCTGACCTAGGGCTACTTGGCTTTCCTCCTAAAGATCTGCACTACCGATTTCTTTCTCAATTCGTTCCCGTCTTTTATATCCGAATCAGAGAGTATTCAAAGGTACTTGCCAATTAGGATGGTATAATTTCTCAGCAGATCTTTCTTGACTGCTTGCATAAATGAAGCAGCATAATAATTGTTTGTGTTTGCTTGGCTAAGACAGTGGCAGTGGCACCATATGTGTTGAACTACAACGGAGCACTCTTTCGACAATATCCTGGTAAATGCTAAAAAAGATTTTCCCGGGAATAAAAGTATACAATGTTACCATTTGTGTTGAGCTTATTTGTATTGTGACTTCCTTGATCACTTAACTCGATGAGATTCTTGTCTCAGTCTATCTATCAGATATGCGGAACCATTGTCAATACCAATGACTTTGACTGTCTATCCATGTCTGATATGAACAAATCTAATGCAGGGCCATGGCAGGTGATGCTTAAGCAATCTGATGGTTCATTTGCGTGTGTAGCAGAAAGCCAAACTCGTTTCACCCTGGGTGAAGTATGTGCATTAACCTTTTGTGTTTAGTCGTTTCAATCCAACCTCTGAAAATAAGTAACAAGCTCTGATTGATGTGGATGCAAACAGACGAAGGAAGAGCTGTTGCAGGTTCTTGGACTACAAGAAGAGAAAGGAAGCTCACTTGAGTTCCTGCGCAGGGGCTACAAGGTTTTTGCACATTGGTCTAGATTGTGTTTTTGTTTTTCTTGAATGTGAACAGAGTAGCTTAAACTGGTCTGGAACTGATGATGTCGCAGGCGGCAACTTGGTGGGAAGAAGATGTGGAACTTGAGTTATCATCTAATTGGCGTAGCTAAATGGTTGCCAAGTCATGGATGCACACTTTTAGTAAGTTTCACAAAGTCTCCTAATATTCCGATATTTACACCTGTATATGTGCAACATTGATGAGAATGATAAACGATAGTTTGGAAATGTTTTTATATTTATTCAGTCCAATTCAATCAAACCCTTGAAAAATCAGAAGAAATTACAAAGAAACTATATAAGGAATATCTATAATTTAGGCTAGAATATGAATATTTACCCGTCTCCCCGTGATTCAATGTACTACGGTGATCTCTTTCCTCGTTGATCGCTCTTCTTCATTGAAAGGTTTCCGAAACCTAAACCTAGCGTTTCTTTGTTTCTTTCTATTAATGGCATGTATTCACACTTTTAATACGTTTCAAGTCTCTCAAGATTGAGATATTTACACCTGTATATGTGCCACATTGGTAGAGAGTTTGAGAAATGTTGATGTGAATGATTAACAATAGTTTGGAAATCTTACTCCTATACATTATTCAGTCCAATTCAATCGTAAACAATGAATAGTCAAAGGAAATTACAAAGAAACTTTATAAGGAATATCTACAATTTAGGTTAGAATCTATATAAATTACAGTTCTCTCCGTAATTCAATGTACCACGGTGATCTCTTTCCTCTGAGGAAGATCGTCTTCTTCATTGGAAGGTGTCTTAAATTCAAACCTTTCTTATTTCTTTCTAATAATGACATCAATCAGATCGAGTAATATTAGTCAACACCATTCAATCTTATCTTTCTCCTTCTGCCCTCCATTTTTGTGAGAGCTTTAAATTTCTATACTGATTGGTACTGGGTGTGTTTCTTGATCCTAAAGTCTAAGATGAAGAATCTTGGGTTATTCGAAATTCTTTTGCTTTTCTGTCTCGTTGTCTCGACCCGTATAGTGTCTGTTTCCTGTCTAAATTCAGATGGGTTATCTCTACTCTCCCTCCGGAAGCATTTGGACAAAGTGCCACCAGAATTAACCTCGACATGGAAGACAAACGCATCTGAAGCCACTCCATGTAATTGGTTTGGTATCATCTGTGATGAATCCAAGAAGGTTACGTCTCTCAACTTCACCGGCTCAGGGGTTTCAGGCCAATTGGGTCCTGAAATTGGACAGCTCAAAAGCTTAGAGATTTTGGATATAAGTTCAAACGATCTCTCGGGGATCATACCTTCCAGTTTAGGTAACTGTAGCTCACTCGTGTACATTGATTTGTCTGAAAATAGGTTCTCTGGTAAGATCCCAGATACTCTAGGTAGCTTGAAGAGCTTGGCCGATCTGTATCTTTATAGCAACTTGCTCACCGGTGAATTGCCTAAATCCTTGTTTCAAATTCCGGTGTTGAATTATCTGCATGTTGAGCATAACAACCTTACCGGTTTAATCCCTCAAAATGTTGGTGAGGCTAAGGAGCTTCTCGAACTGCGTTTGTTTGATAATCAGTTTTCCGGTTTGATCCCTGAGTCGATAGGGAACTGCAGTAAGCTGGAGGTTCTGTATTTGCACAAGAACAAGTTGGTTGGTTCGATGCCTGCAAGTCTCAATCTTCTGGAGAATCTCACTGACCTGTTTGTTGCTAACAACAGCCTCAGTGGAACGGTTCGGTTTGGTTCAACCAAATGCAGGAAGCTGGTGACTTTAGATTTTTCATACAATCAATTCGAAGGCAGTGTCCCTCCTGAATTGGGCAATTGCAGTAGCCTTGACGCTTTAGTCATTGTGAAAGGCAATTTGTCAGGTAAAATCCCACCATCATTGGGTATGTTAAAGAATCTTACAATTCTTAACCTTTCCGAGAATCGTCTCTCTGGAAGTATCCCCGCGGAAATCGGAGATTGCAGCAGCTTGAACACGTTGAAGCTCAACGATAACCAGCTCGGAGGTGGGATTCCGAGTGCATTAGGTAAACTTAAGAAGCTAGAAAGTCTTGAGCTTTTCGAGAACCGGTTTTCGGGTGAGATTCCTATTGAGATATGGAAGAGTCAGAGTCTTACGCAGTTGCTGGTTTATCGAAACAGTCTCACAGGAAAGCTACCTGTGGAAATAACCAAGCTCAAGAATCTAAGAATCGTTACGCTCTTCAACAACAGCTTCAGTGGAGTAATACCACCTGGTTTAGGTCTGAACAGCAACTTAGAGATTTTGGATTTCATTGGTAACAATCTTACAGGAGAGATACCGCCAAATCTCTGCCATGGAAAGAAGTTGACAGTGTTGAACTTGGGATCAAATCAGCTTCACGGTAAAATACCGGCATCTGTTGGTCAGTGCAAGACTCTAAGCCGATTAATCCTTAGAGATAGCAACCTTTCAGGTCTTCTTCCTGAGTTCTCTCAGAATCAGGGTCTTTCGTTTCTTGATCTCAATAGCAACAACTTCGAAGGACCAATCCCTCGTGGGCTCGGAAGCTGTAGGAAACTAACGGCCATCAATCTGTCACGAAACAAGCTCACGGGTAATATTCCTCCGGTACTTGGGAATCTACAGAAACTCAGATACTTGAATCTTGGGTTTAACATATTAAGCGGTTCGGTTCCTCCAAAGTTTAGTAACTGGAAAGAGTTGACCACTTTGGTTCTCTCCGGAAACCGGTTTTCAGGAGTCGTTCCGCCGGACCGCGGCTCATAGAGAAGAAGAAAACAACAATCTCTCGGAACTTTATAATAAACTAGACAAAAGTCAGACCTTTGACGTACGTTTTCCATAATGTTGTACTACATAATGAAAATGTATAACGCAAGTGTCTACTGTAACATTATCCGATGACATTATATCGAAATATTTGACATTTAAATTCTACAACCAAATGGTGGTGGTAAAATTTTATTGGGATATGACGTAGAGTCGTTTCCTTTGGTTTTAATTCCACCCAAAATTCTTTAACTTCTGTTTGACCAATCAAAATGATGTTACGTTTTATATATGTCCATTCAAAAATCCGGCGGTTACATTCACTGATTCACCCATTTCACTTTGGTGAACGAAATTCATAATTCTATACACTGAAACTTAAAATTTAATGAAACACTGTGGAGTCAAGTTGGTTCGCGCTATCTCGGAACGGATCTTGGAAACATAATTTTTATGGTGTTGCATGCATGTAAAAATAGGAATACTATAATGACTAAGCGATTATCAAATTTTTATTAGTTCATTGCATTTCATATTTTTCTGTTCTTTATTTCAAGGTGTTACCAATCACAATCTTAACTTCAATAGTCAAATTGTTCTGCTTATAACTAACGTTTAGCTGTTCTTATTAATTAACAAATCGAATCTAATGATACTTATACACGTAATATACCAAATTTTAAATTAGATAGTGAAACGATGATAACGTTTGCTGACAATAATTTAATGTTTGATGTGGGTTGTTAGTAGGACTCGATCACTTATTAGTACTAAAATTAATAATGAACCCAAAACTGCCCCACCTCCACTAATTGACCACCCACCGTACAAAGCTGCAATTGGACTACAGAATCCAATTAATTAATGAACTGTTTGTTTGATTACGTTTCTTATTTGTCAACTTGATTTCTTCCTTTCTTTCGCTTCATTTCAGGCGGCTATAAAAGGACATCGTTGTGAAGTATCCAAAATGATTCATGTTTAGAAAAAAAAAGAAAAAAAAAGAAAACAGAGAAGACTTCTTTTCTAAAACACGTGTCTGAAAATGGGAAAAGGAAGTCTGAATGAAAGACGGCGTTCATAAGGAAAACGCGTTGAATGTTAAGGAATCGTTGATACTTGATTCTGACCAAACATCTCTTCACAAGAAACAAGAATCGGAAAGCATCAGATCAACTATCAATTATTTACCCATCAATCAAGTTCTGTCCTTTTTTATTCTCGTTACTAAAATGCGAGATTCACTCTACTGAGGCGAGAGGCGAGAGGCGAGAGCTTCAAATTACAATCTTGATCGAGACTGGGCATTTTTCTTGAATCTTAATCCCAGATGAAGAATCTTGGGCTGTTCGAAACTCTTCTGATTTTCTGTCTCCTTGTGTCGACCCGCATAGGTTCTGTTTCTTGCCTAAACTCAGATGGGTTAACTCTACTCTCACTTCTGAAGCATTTGGAGAAAGTGCCAAAAGAAGTAACTTCGACATGGAAGATAAACGCATCTGAAGCCACTCCATGTAAATGGTTCGGTGTCACCTGTGACGATTCCAAGAATGTTGCGTCTCTTAACTTCACCCGTTCTAGGGTTTCAGGCCAATTGGGTCCTGAAATTGGGCAGCTCAAAAGCTTGGAGATTTTGGATCTGAGCACTAACAATTTCTCCGGTACAATACCTTCCAGTTTAGGAAACTGTACTCAACTCCTTTACCTGGATCTGTCTGAAAACGAGTTTACTGGTATGATCCCGAATACTCTCGGAAACTTGAAGAGCTTGGAGGATCTCTATCTTTACACAAACTTCCTCACTGGTGAGTTACCTGAATCCTTGTTTCGAATTCCGGGTTTGCAGACATTTCATGTTGAGTATAACAATCTAACAGGTCCGATTCCTCAAAGTATTGGTGAAGCTAAGGAAATGTTGGATCTGCGTATGTTTGAGAATCAGTTTTCTGGCAACATACCTGAGTCGATTGGGAACTGCAGTAAGCTGGAGATTCTGTATTTGCACAGGAACAAGTTAGTCGGTTCGTTGCCTGAAAGTCTCAACCTTTTGGAGAATCTCACTGACCTGTTTGTTGGTAACAACAGCTTACGAGGGCCGATACGACTCGGTTCAACCAATTGCAAGAACTTGCTGACTATAGATTTGTCCTACAACGAGTTCGAAGGCGGTGTCCCTCCTGAATTGGGGAACTGCAGTAGCCTTGAAGCTCTGGTCATTGTGAGTGGTAACTTGTCCGGGACAATCCCTTCGTCATTGGGTATGTTAAAGAACCTTACAATTCTTAACCTTTCCGAGAATCGTCTCTCTGAAAGTATCCCTGCAGAGCTAGGGAACTGCAGTAGCTTGAGCTTGTTGAAGCTGAACAACAACCAGCTTGGAGGCGAGATACCGAGTACATTGGGTAAGCTCAAGAAGCTAGAAAGTCTTGAGCTTTTTGAGAACCGGTTTTCAGGTGAGATTCCTATTGAGATATGGAAGATTCAGAGTCTTGCACAGTTGCTGGTTTATCAAAACAATCTCACCGGTGAACTACCTGTGGAAATGACCGAGCTCAAGCGTCTAAAGATCGTTACGCTCTTCAGCAATAGCTTTTATGGAGCGATACCACCTGCTTTAGGTGTGCACAGCAGCTTAGAACAGATTGACTTTATTAGTAACAAATTTACTGGAGAGATACCGCCAAATCTCTGCCATGGAAAGAAGCTGACAGTCCTCAATTTGGGTTCTAATCAGCTTCACGGTAAAATACCGACATCTATTGGTCACTGTAAGAGCATCGAGAGATTCATCGTTAGACAGAACAACCTTTCAGGTCTTCTTCCTGAGTTTTCTCATGATCATAGCCTTTCGTTTCTCGATTTCAATAGCAACAACTTCGAAGGACCAATCCCTCGAAGCTTCGGAAGCTCTAGGAATCTCTCGAGCATCAACCTGTCTCGAAACAAACTCACGGGAGAGATACCTTCAGAGCTAGGGAACCTACTAAGCCTCGGATACCTGAATCTTTCGCATAATCTTCTGGAAGGCTCTCTACCATCTCAGCTGTCTAACTGCGTGAGGATCGAGCGTTTTGATGTTGCATTCAACTCGTTGAACGGATCGATTCCCACAAGCTTTAGCGCGTGGAAAGACTTGGCCTATCTGGTTCTCAGCGGGAACCGGTTTTCAGGAGGTATTCCTCGGTTCTTGCCTGAGCTTGTAAAGCTGTCTGATCTGCAGATGGCTCGAAATGCATTTGGTGGTGAGATTCCTTCGTCGCTTGGTTCGTTACAGAACCTGATCTATGGTTTGGACCTCAGCGGAAACGGATTAACAGGTGAAATTCCAGACATGTTGAGGAATCTTGACAGACTAACACGACTCAACATATCCAACAACAACTTGACAGGATCTTTATCGGTTCTTGAAGATCTTACCTCATTGCTACACGCTGATGTCTCCAACAATTATTTCACCGGTCCAATACCAGAAAAACTGAAGGATCAGTTGAGCTCTGACCCGTCGTCGTTTTCAGGAAATCCCAACCTCTGCATTCCACATTCCTTCCCGGTTAGCAACAACAGCGAGTTAAAGTACTGCGACGACCAATCTAAAAGTGGCCTCACCACCTGGAAGATCGCTCTTATAGCAGTCTTGTCCTCTTTATTCGTGTTGGCTTTGGTTCTTGCTCTTGTTTTCATCTGCCTACGCCGTCACAAAGAAAAACCACAGAAAGATGCTTATGTCCTCACCGAGACTGGCCCGTCTTTGCTGCTGAACAAAGTTCTCGCAGCAACTGACAACCTAAACGAAAAATACATCATCGGAAGAGGAGCTCACGGCATTGTGTACAGAGCATCGTTGGGCTCAGGCAAGGACTACGCCGTGAAGAGACTCGTCTTCGCATCGCACATCCGGGCGAACCAGAGTATGATGAGGGAGATCGATACAATAGGGAAAGTCAGGCACAGGAATCTGATTAAGTTAGAAGGGTTTTGGCTGAGGAAAGAAGACGGCTTGATGCTGTATAGATACATGCCCAAAGGAAGCTTATACGACGTTCTTCACGGTGTTAGCCCTAAAGAAAACGAGCTAGACTGGTCTGCACGGTACAACGTAGCGCTTGGGGTCGCTCATGGACTGGCTTATCTCCACTATGACTGTCATCCTCCGATTGTTCACCGTGACATTAAACCAGAGAACATACTCATGGACTCGGATTTGGAGCCTCACATTGGTGATTTCGGTTTGGCTCGCCTTCTCGATGGCTCAACTGTCTCAACTGCCACTGTTACAGGCACCACTGGCTACATTGCACCAGGTATCATCATCTCATTTGACTTTGGTATAGTCTGGTTTAAAGTTTAACCGAGTTAGTTACCCGGTTTATAATCTGTTAGTTTCTTGTAAACATATTCTCTGTTTCTTCTTTCTCTGGATCATTAGCTAAATTTCACCCACGAAACTCTGCAGAAAACGCCTTCAAAACCGTTAGGGGAAGAGAATCAGACGTTTACAGTTACGGAGTTGTGCTGCTCGAGCTGGTTACGAGGAAGAGAGCGGTGGACAAATCCTTCCCGGACAGTACCGATATAGTAGGCTGGGTGAGATCTGTGTTGAGCAGCAGCAGCAACCACAATGTGGACGACATGGTGACAACAATTGTCGATCCTACTCTCGTGGACGAGCTTCTTGATTCGAATCTTAGGGAGCAAGTGATTCAGGTGACTGAATTAGCACTGAGTTGTACTGAGAAAGATCCGGCAAAGAGACCGACGATGAGAGATGCGGTGAAAGTGTTGTGCGATGCGCAAGGTCTTGTAAGATGCTCCTCTGATTCGGTTCGCTAATATACACAAAGGAAACGGGACGTTATAACTAATACAAGTGTGTTTAATGTTTATGGTTAGCTAGAAGCAATGTAACTCGGCCCATGATGTATATATGGGCCTAACTAAGGCCCAACTATGAAGGCCCGTTATTTGTGTAACCGTGTTTGTAAAATAGACTCGTCAATCAATATATCAATTTGAAGAATACTGTTTTGTAATATATTTCTTTTCCGTCTTGCCGGAGATGAAGATAGGGGCGGTTCGTGAGAGTTGGCTTGTACGGACTCCGGTAATTCCTCCAGCGGTTCGCGGCTTAGTTCGCCGGAATGTAAAGCCGCAGCTTGGGTTTCCTCTCTCGAGGAGTGAGCTAAGCTCTTCTCTTTCATTTACAGTGTTTTTTCCTCGGAGAGCATCCTGTACACACTTGTAGTCATTTTATTCGATACAAAATTGAGATGACTATGGTAACATGAAGAGTAATTAAATGGGTTTCTTCATTGACATACCTTTCAGTTGAGACAAATGTTTGAGATAGACGGAATCAACGGAAGTAAAATAGAACCAGAAGATTATTATTTCGCATTGTTGAATATAATACTTTTGTTTCGTTATATGTTGATCAGAAACTCCATCGATTCCTTTAAAAGGATTTGGTTGTTGTTTACCTTTATACGTTAGTTTAGTAGTGACTGTAGAAGATAAAGTTCAGTTTTTTCTTGCAAATATTTTGCTCCACCTATAGCTTCTAATAGTTTCCTTGTAAATTTCATGTTGCTGGGTCTTGTTGGGTTTCGAAAGAGAGAGGTGTGTCTGATAGAATGGCTATGGACTTTTTCAGGGTTGTCTTGTGGTGTGGTTATGGCGGTTCATGGAGGAAGAGGATATGAGTCTCCATGGGATGAAAAACCCTATGAAACACTTCCCACTGGAAAAAAGGTTTACGTTGATGAATCTGATGTTGTAACGTTTCTTGATCCCCCCAAGGAGTTGATTCCGTTGGATCCTACTTCATATAACCCAGCTGCTTATCTCTGGTTAGTCTGCTTGTGTTGATTGAGTTCTAGCATTGATTCAGTCTAAAGCAAGATGGCTTTTCATAGAGTGGAATTTGACTGGTATATGCTGCAGTTTCAGTTTACTGTTTTTCCTCACTTGATATGCTATTAGATTACCTACTGATAAATAATGTTGTTATTATTTCTCAAAGCAAGAGGACTAAATGACTCCATCAATTAGAGTTATACCACCTCTGATCGTGCATTTAACTGTTAGATTTCTTGTTGCATCTTGTATAACAATAAGATAACTATTTAATAGAGTTGATACTGTAACTGTACAGGAAAAAGATTGAAGATATCCCCGAAGAGAGGCGCCACCGCTTGCTGCAATTTTTAGAGCCAAGGTTATTCTTGCTGGACTCTGATCGATATTAGCTTTTGTGGTTGTGATACGTCTCTTGGAATAAAATTGGATTTATATGCCAATTTTTCTTTTTTATGAAACCAGACATGGAACGAACACTTAGTGCATGTTTTTGGCATGTACAGTGGTTTTCATGAGAGTTATGTATGCAGGCTTATATCCAGAGCGTGGGAAATAGCAGGCGCTCGTTATGAAGATCCAAAGTTAGCTAAGAAGACTGCATCCAAGTTGTTCTCTACTGGAGATGCGGAAATTTCACTTGAATACTTTAACTGCCGAACAAGTCAGGGTAATCCATTTTAGGTCTGAGTCCCTACATATAAAAATGCTTTTGTTTGTTGATGTTTATGTTCTTGACAGTAAGATACTCATCTTTTTTATTGTTTAGGTCCACTAATCATATCTTGGATAAATTCCTTCAAGATGGTAAGTCGGATTAATATCACTTCTTTGCCTATTTCATTCAGCAGCATCGATCCTCCGCTATGTTTCTTGACACAGTTTATATGTTCCTTTGTAGGCTGTGTTTTGCTCCAACAACGGCCAAATCTATGGGCGTGTTTGTGGTGAGTCCTTATATTATAAATTTTGCTCTAAAAAAAAAAAAATACTTGATCACTTTCCATTTGCAGTTGCTGAGAGTTTGATTCCAAGATTTAAGGCATAAAAAAAGTTGATGTGTAACTCTATATAACAATGGATAGATCATGTATGACAGTATGAGCTTTGATATTGATATAGTAAGTTAAACAAATGATATTCAATATGGCTTGTTGTTTAGGGTTTTTGCTCATCTGCCTGCAACTAATTTTAATGCATATGCGACTTATTCCTTCTCCTTGGGCAAAGGTTGCATTTAAGAGATTTACAGATTTGATTGCATCTTTGTGACCGTTTGAAAGCCTTCTCGCAAGTGGTGAATGACTGTCTGTTGCTGTATATGGTTAACTAATATCTCTAGAAATGCCATCATGCAGGTGGACCGATAGTCTCAACCCTTGCCAATGCTTTCAGTCCGCTATACTTTGAGGTCGCAGAAGCTATGGAAGTTATGGCCACAGAAGAGCCCTGTGACATAGCATGCAGATTTGGTGATGGGCTTCTTGCTATTGAAGATTACCCACAAGGCTTCCCTCGACCAGGTAAGATTCATTGCTTACATTAGCCATTTCCACTTTCCTTGTAGAGACACACTATTAGTCTTCACTTGCATTACGCTAGCTTGGTGCTTAATCCAATAACTCACACATCTTAAGTTAGCTAAGCAAATAATTGAGCATCTATTAGCAAGCAAAATGAAAAACGTAGTCATACATGACTTTTTCTTACTCGCATCTCAGGTTTGAGAATAGCATTAGACAAGAGGGTCTCTAAACTCATAGCTTCATCTGTTTATTCTCTTTCACTTCATGTTGCAGCGAAGCATCCGTATCCATTCAACGACAGCGTCATCATATACATACGGCATATAGGTCCCGGTGTATGCGTAGGACAGGCATGGCAAGAAGGGAAAGAACTGCAGCAAGTTCCTCAAAGATTATGCTCCGACATTCTTATGGTCAAACAATACAATTGAATTTAAAGGACGCTTTTGTTAATTTTGATTGCAAACTGTTCCACATTAGCTTGAAGAGCTTTCTGTTAACTTGTACTAGAAGCTTTAGACAAATTGCCTTGGAACTTTTGGATCGTTGTATTTAAAATGAACCAGTACGGGTGTTTGAAAATGCTAAACGCTTTTTTTGTTATTAGTTATTGCCCGATTTGGCAATAAATGTGGCAAGGTTCTGACATCCGTTTAAGACCAAAAAAAAAGAATACGTTAGTACAATTCAAATCTTCTTATATCCTAATTTGGAGTAAAATTATTATCATTTTTTAGTATCAACTATATTGAAATTACATTCAAATATCTGGAAGGAAAAAAAGAAACAAAGATCAATTATTTTATCTAAAATATTTTATGGTTTGTTGCCCTATGGTAAATAAATTGATGGATAGGAATTTCTTTTTAACAAAATGGCGACAGTAACGAGACGAAGAAAGGACAAGTGAGGTGGATGATAGGTTGTAAAAAAAAGTTTATTTTTCCAAGGAATTGAGTTTTTTGGACGGTACAGATGACGCAAACGCGAATCTAACGGACTAAAGTATCTGTAACACCAACGTCTTTTTGCTTATTTCATCTGAGCAAATAGTCAAATCTGAAAATGCTTTAAAGAAAAGGCGTCACTTTGCTTTTTTCACTCTCTGTCGTCAAAATTTCTCTCAGCTCTTTCATCATCCTCATCCTCTTTTTTTCTCTCTCTGTCGCTTTTTTTAGTTAATTCGGAACCCTAGTTTCTAATTTCTCATCCTGTGAGGTTGGTGACAATCTGATTTCTTGTTTTGTTTTTCTTCTTGTTTTAAGTTGAAATCTCGAATATGAATAAATGAATGTTTCACTGTAGATAAAGCTTTCGTTTTTTCGTTGGTGAATCCTAAATAAGTATGTTTTGGTGTTCGATTAACGGTTGGTCTAGACTCTAGATCTTGATGGGGATAAAAGGAGGTTTTTTCCTTCTTTGTACATTTTGTACGAAAGATCTGGTGTTGTTCGATTTGTAAATGTTGGGAGAAAAAGTGTATGAACAAAATGGAACAAACTACTCTGCCTTTAGGTTTTAATGAAAAAGGCCCATTTAGGTTTTACATTCTGATAGCAAAGTTTGCATTTTGGGTATCGATGGTTAGACATTTTAGTTAAAGCTAAGCTTACTCGTAAATGGATTCTTTTGTATGAAGCTCTTCCAATGGAAACGACTGCTTTTTGCATCTTCTTATAACTTTCTTTTTGCTTTTAACCGACAAGGTCACGGCAATGTGTGTCCGAGAGAGCTATGCAGTAAATGTTGTGATATTTATTTATCTTATTTGACAGCTTTAAAATAGGTTTGTGGGTAAAACGCTGTAGTCTGTACCGTCATACTTTTCATGCTAATCTAAGCTTGGTTAATGCTCTTACTCCAAATGATGGTGCTTGAATCTCATTTTTTCTACTTTAACAGGAGTTTAGCAATGGAAGGGGTTCCAGGGACCAATACTGCTCCAAATCCTAACCATTATGACAAGTCGATAGTGCTAGATGTAAAACCGCTCCGAAGTTTGAAACCTGTTTTTCCAAATGGTAATCAAGGTCCACCCTTTGTTGGATGTCCACCTTTTGGCCCTTCTTCTTCTTCTTCTTCTGGGTTTTCGCCTTTCTTCCCATTTGGAGCAAATCAACCAACGCAAGATGCTCCAGATCTCAACCAAACCCAGGACACGCCTCCTCCATCATTTGTTACACCTCTTCGATCATATAGAACACCTACTGTATCAAATGGTCCTAGTAGCTCAAGTGGAACTAAAAGAGGAGTTGGTCGTCCTAAGGGAGCTAGTAATGCGAAGAAAAAAGAGAAGACTTTGTCCAAAGAGCCTAATGTGGATGTTCAGGTAGTGAAAAGATTCAGTACAGATTTTGACAGCGGGATCAGTGTAGCAGAGCGAGAAGATGGAAATGGTGACTTAGTAAGTAGCGTATTGATGCGTTTTGATGCTGTTAGGAGGCGGCTCAGCCAAGTAGAGTATGGAAGGGCCGGGACTTCGAAAGCAGCAGGTACTTTGATGAGCAATGGGGTGCGAACAAACATGAAGAAGAGAGTTGGGACGGTTCCTGGAATTGAGGTTGGGGATATCTTCTTTTCCCGGATAGAGATGTGTTTAGTAGGTCTTCACATGCAGACTATGGCTGGCATTGACTACATAACAAGTAAGGTCGGTGCAGATGAAGAGCCTTTAGCTACTAGCATTGTTTCAGCTGGACGTTATGATGGTGAAGCCCAGGATCCTGAGTCTTTAATCTATAGTGGACAAGGCGGCAATGCAGACAAGAACGGACAAGCATCTGATCAGAAACTTGAAAGGGGTAATCTGGCATTAGAGAAAAGTTTGAGGAAGGGCAACGGAGTAAGAGTCATACGAGGGGAGGAGGATCCAGCTAGTAAAACAGGAAAGATCTATATTTATGATGGACTTTATTCAATCTCAGAGTCATGGGTAGAGAAAGGGAAATCTGGTTGCAACACATTTAAATATAAATTGGTGAGACTACCTGGTCAGCCACCTGCTTTTGGCGTCTGGAAATCTGTTCATAAGTGGAACGAAGGTCTGACTGCAAGAACAGGCCTTATCCTTCCAGATATTACTTCAGGAGTTGAAAGTAAACCTGTTTCGCTTGTGAATGACGTCGATGATGAGAAGGGGCCTTCTTATTTTACCTACATCTCCTCTCTCAAATACTCGGAAACCTTTAAACTAAATCAGCAGCCCACAATTGGTTGTTCCTGTCATGGCTCATGTGCACCGGGTAATCTTGACTGCTCTTGCATCCGAAGGAATGGCGGTGATCTCCCTTACCTTAATGGTGTTATGCTTGTTTCTCGGAGGCCAATGATATATGAATGTGGCCCAACCTGTCCATGTCATGCCAGTTGTAAAAACAAAGTGATTCAGACCGGACTGAAATTACGCCTGGAAGTGTTTAAGACTGCCAATCGTGGTTGGGGTTTACGTTCGTGGGATCCAATCCGTGCTGGTTCTTTTATATGTGAATATGCTGGTGAGGTCAAAGACAAAGGCAAGCTTAGGATGGACCAAGAAGAAGAGGACTTTGTCTTCGACACATCACGTGTTTATAACTCATTTAAGTGGAATTATGAGCCTGCATTAGTAGATGAGGACCCTTCAGATGAAATCCCTGAGGAGTTGAATCTCCCATCACCACTCCTGATAAGTGCCAAGAATTTTGGCAATGTAGCTCGTTTCATGAACCATAGTTGCTCCCCCAACGTTCTGTGGCAGCCAGTTAGTTGTGAAGGAAACGGTGAATCGGTCATCCACATTGCGTTCTTTGCCATTCGTCACATTCCTCCTATGGCTGAATTGACGTATGATTATGGGGTCTCTCCTACGTCGGAGGCCAGAGATGGGAACCTTCTACATGGAAAGAAGAGATGTATCTGTGGGTCTGTGAAATGCCGTGGTTCATTCGGATAATCTGAGAAATGTAGACATGTGCTTTCCACAATTCCACCTTTCTTTGATGATATAATTCTGAGACAATCCGTCTGAAACCATTTCTGTTGTTACAGGCCAGAAGATCTCTACGTGTAGTAAAGTACAAAGGGTGTGACTTTTCTTGTGCGCAGGTCTTCTTCTTAATGTTAGAATGGTTGCCGTTTTTGAAACTGTGTAGTATTTGCATGTTCTGTGGCGATGCATACACATGTATTGGATTGTATTGGCACCATATCGGCTATAGGTTCCATGCTCATGGGTTTGGTAAAAATAAACTCTATAGAGCGATTTAGTTGTGTTTTAAAGCTTTTTGTAACAACTTATCAGTAGACTTTAAGAATGAGAACAAAAAAAAATCGATATTTGTTTGGTATTAATCGTCAATGTTCTTCATGTACTCCTTGGAAAGCTTTGTTTCCATGATGAGTTTTTGTTCCTTAATGAGCGAGTACCCTGATTCTAGCAACGCTTCCACCGTTTGCTGTTCACACCATTATCATCATCAGGAGACAAACCCTTCATCATATGATCTTAAGAGAACAAAAACTTGAAAATTTTGTGAGAGTTAGAGAGAGAGAGTACTGAAGCCTGTGACGGCATTTACCTCAGGGGGAATGAACTGAGGAACCTCTTTGGTCTTTTTACGCCTGAGAAGAGTTTTCCCTAGAGTCTCTATTCCTCCGGCTTCATCTACCCACTGTTACAACAATCAGATTAGCCATTTTCACTGCAGAGATCTTATTCGTCATGGCTGAAGTTAAGTTACCTTGAGGATAGATCTATCATATGTACGTGACCTCAGAGCTCCATAGAAGTCAAGTGCTGCGCCAAACAATGAAGGGGTAAGGAAGCTTCACACTGCAACTTTCGTATTCATCATCGAGATAGTAAATATATTACCTTGATTTGGAAACTTATCAACAATGCTTACAACATCTTTCCGCGATATCCCATCTTTCTCGTACATTCTGCTAACAATGTTAACGATGTCTTCACGAGTTGGCTGCCTGTTTTTAAACACCAAACACTTAAGCTTTCTATCAGAATCCCATAGTTGCAAGAAAAGTCTGAAGTAAAACGCAACCTGTATATATTATTACCAGTAGAACTTCTCCATTCTTCCTTCACGGATCAGTGGAGCATAGAGCCTGGAAAAATCGTTCCCAGTGACAATGAGAGGAACTCTGTTTACAATATCAGCTTCTCTCCAGTCTTGCCCCACACTTACCCTTGTAGGATTATCCGCAAGATTCATCAGAGTACCGACAACTATCTGGTTGTTCACTGTCATTTGTGTTTCCCCTGAAAAGAGAGCACTAAACTCAGTTAAGATCATCCCTGCGGAATAAAAGCAGGAGTCACAACATAACTTAAAGTTATCTGGGGGGTCGACTTTTTACCAAATCTACCAAGGCCAGCGTCAATATCATTGATCATGAGGACACTCATCTTCCCCTGCATTACATGTCATCATCAAAGTTCAAGCCAACCCCATTTATATAAATAGCTGTAGCAAGACTGGGAATGATAAGAACAGCTTCTAACTTGATTCTGAATGACTTGTGAAGCTGTTCTATAGCGGTCACGTATGAGTTTTCCCGGTTCCCCTGTTAGAAAATATATGAAAGATTAGAACTTTTGATAGCAAAATTGGTCACTGAAAGTGACCAGGTCGTTAGGAAATGGTTTACTACATAGACCCAAGTAAGCAAATCTTTATATCAGAACTGGAGAAAGTCACCAGCTCTATCGGATTCCAACTCTCCTGCAGACATTATAACCGGCTCAACTCCCATGGTTTTGAATATGAGTTCGGTCTGAAACGTTTTGCCTTGTCCTTTACCTCCCCAGATACCTAGACAGCCGAGAAAAACCGCAATGTTCAAGAGACGGTGGGCAGATTTTCAATCACTGAAATTAAACTGATACGTAGAAGGCATTCATTACCTAAGATCAATGGGATTTTTATATTTAGAGAACTAGCAAGGTAGTTCTTCACAATGTGGACAGCTGCAGAAACAATCGAGAATCGACATGTTAAGGTAAAGTGTGAGGAAGAAAGAAAGATTTGCAGCGAAATTCAATGAATCCAACAAAGATCATATCAAAACTTCCAGACTTTTGAGGCTGTCATATATGAACCCTGTCGTCCAACTTGTTAGTTACCAAATGTATTCCTTTAATCTCTATAACTTTCACCAAGGCGTAGTTCAGTTTAACTTACCAACTTTATCCTGTCAAAAGAAAAGAAGAATCAAGCTGTAAGCAACTTGGTAGCAAATAAGTCTGAATTTGAACAAACCCATTGGCTCAATGGCTACATTATTGCAGGTATATAAACACTTACCATGAAGGTTGGCGCAATGTAATAATCTCCTTGAAGATGTTCAAAGGACCTCGTGGCCTTCTGACGGTAATCAAACACAATATCAGCTGCAAAGTAACAGAATCACAGTTCTTTAATCCCACCATGAGAGGCAATGTCAATGTTAAGTCAAAGATTGGGTTCTTTGGACTTGACCAATTCCAAAAAAAGTGGGATTGTCCAGAAAGAAGAAAAGAGACTTAACAATCTTTTCCAAGGAAATCTCCGATGAATACGTCGTCGATCATGCCGGCTCTTGCTCCGACGGCTATGTTAACGTTATCTGACTCCGCGCCAAGCCTGTAGAGGTAGTCCTTCCCTTCGGAATCTTTTACTTCCCACGACGACTGCTCCGAAAGCTTCCGCGGCTTCGGGGCACTGTCTCCACCGTCATTAGCTCCTTTTCCACTGTCATCTCCGGCCGAGAGAGACGAGGAGGGCTTGGAGCAAGCGATCGAAGAAGGCTTTCTAAAGGAGATTAAAGTGTTGAATGTGGAAGAGGATGACGAATGTAGTGGTGGAAACTTGAAACGCAAAGATATGTTTGCAAGCGCCATTAAACCCCCCAAATCACAACACAATTAAAGCTTCTACCTTTGAGAAAACAAACGGTTTTTTCTGACTTCTTTTTTATTTTTGGTAGTCCCAAGATAGGATAAGAGCCATTTGTCCAAAGGATCTCGACTGTTTTTTTTTTAAAAAAGTATGTTCTTTGAAAGAAAACGGAAAAAAAAAAAAAAGAAGCCATCTTTGTTTCTTGTCTGATAGTAGTAGCTAATTTCTGTGGTTCTTGAAGACAACGACTAGTTTTGGTCCCACGTTCAATCTTATTCGCTTTGTTACTACTACTACTTGCAGTTCCAATTAGTAGTTAGTAATGATGAAACTTAATTTCATTCGGATAAGGCGTGACACTAAACAAGGCGTTACTGATACAGTTATACTTAGTCCTGGTTACTGCCACATCCGTTGGTAAATGATACTTAACCCATTTCATTTATCAACTACCTTCATCATCATTATTCATTATCATCGATGGCTATATGACCATACATATCCACTTATAATTTACACACATATGTAATTCATACCATACGGAAATACAGAAAAAGGTAAAGTTTAACCTGTTAAGTTTCCTGGGCTTCTAACTCAAAACCAATTGGCAATGAGTGGATTGGCCCAAGTCCCTTATATATTAGTCAATGTCTCTCCCAACTTCCAATGTGGGATATATTCTCACACTCCCCCTCGAGACAATGGCCCGTCTAGCCATTAGTCTCGACAATATCCCATTATGGGATCAATTTCGGGTCAATTTTAATCGGGCCTCTTTCAATGGGCCGGATCGGTTCGGGTGGGGGAGCGTGTGTTCGGGATCTGATATCATGTTAAGTTTCCTGGACTTCCAACTCAAAACCAATGGGCTATGAGTGGATTGGCCCAAGTCCCTTATATATTAGTCAATGTCTCTCCCAACTTCCAATGTGAGATATATTCTCACATAACCCCTTTCAAGAATAATTAGAGCTTAGACAGAGAGAACAATTTTGAGATCATGAGATCGATGGAGATGATTGATATAAAGAGAGTTTGATCAAGAGAACCAATTAACGAGCTCGTCCACGTGGCTGCCAGCTGGAGGAGGAGGTACATCTTGCATTACCTTCTCTTGCCCCTTTGGATAGTATATTCCCGTGCCTTCATGTGGGACCCAACTACTCGCTGACGGCGACGTCTCTCCCCCGCCGGAGAAACCTCTCACCGTCTTCATCTCCTCTCCGGCGCCGGCGCCATCCGTCTTCATCGTCTCCCTCACTATGTCGTGCGACGCGCTCTTCTTGTGGATCGATTTCCTAAGCATCGGCCTGTATATATGTAATTTGCATGTGTAAGGTACTGTACATAACACAAAATAATCATAATTTGGCACGATCTTGCATTATCAATATGACATGCAAGTAGGTAGACTTACTTGACGAACATGGTGTTCATCGTTTGTGCACCACGAGACGAGAAGGTGGAAGTCGCCATGTCAACCTCTATGATCTTTTAGAATAATGCGTATTCGAGAGTAATCGAATATAGTTATGAATATACAATATATTGTGTGTGTGAGAGTTGCATTTATATACATACACACCTCATCGTGAAATGTGAATAGAATTATTGAAACATAAAATAAAATAAACTTGGAGTGGGACGATGTAGAGTGAGATAATAATCCATACTCACATTTCCCAATGTGGATTATCGCCAGACCCATGCCTCTCTTTGGTCATCTCCTCCACGTGGCATGATCCACGTCTTCTAGTTTTGGATCATTCCTCTAGAAGCATTTGTACACATACGTATGCGTACACATAACATAATTTTGGTCTCCAGTGGCATGAATCCTCATGACCTATTTTGGGCGTTTTAAGTTATAATGGGCTTTAAATCTAAAGCCCATTAGAAATACTCAACAGAAGCCCATTTATTATCCGAAAGAGATATTCACTTGAAGTAAATGAAAAAATCTTAAACCCTCTTAAAAAAATCTTAGTATATAAATAAGCTTTTATTTATTATAGTGTGATGATCCTGTTCAGGGTTTTTTCTCGTTTGATCCTAGTCCTATGTTATGTTGTAGTCTCCTCCTCCTCACTTTCTCAGGTAATTCTTATCTCTTTCCTTCCTTTTTTCAATCTATGTTTACTTTCAATCTTAGGGTTTATTTCCTTTACATCTCCCTCTGCTTTTTTTTCATCTGAAAGTCTCGTTTTTTTATGTAATTCGATGCGTCTCTGAGTTTCTCTTTTTTCAATGATCGTCGTGCTTTAGTCACCAATTCGAGAGAATTGTCTATTGTTTTCACTTAGTTACCATCTGTTCCGACAAAGTAGCTAGAGTTTCGATAAATTTTTAGAAAATCTTCAGGGTTTTTCAGCTGTTTCTAAGTTGGGACTTCTCCTGTTTTTTCATGTTTTTATCAGCCATTCGCGTTTGAAATTCGAATTTTCTCGACTGTTTCATCTTCTTTGCTAATTGCGATGATGTTGTTGCCTAACCAAAGTTTGTACCTTTTTCTGCATAATTTTTAATAGTGTAACCAATGGGTCTAGAATCCAAAGGAAGAGCATGGTTTGGTAAAATCTACAACAAGCTTGAAACGATACTTGTGGAGGTGGACACTTTCACTTCTCAGGTACTCGTTCTCTTGGATTCCATTGTTCGTTGTTGGAATATTCAATCTAATGAAACGATTTTAGCGAGTACATCAAATGAGTGATTGTTTCTTATATTTTGGACAGAGCACGCTTTGTTTGAATTCAAGTGAACCAGTGGAAGTTGAGGAGGACCGTTCCTCTGATTTGCAGCAGCACCATGATCGGCTTGCTTTACCGAGCTGTGACAGTCCTTCTGATCCACCATCACCTCAGAACTTTGACATTTCAAGAAACGTTGGGGTTGAGGAACAAGTTGAAGAGGATATGTTGAAGGAGGATTTATCAGCCTCTTCTTCGTCTGATGGAGAATCACTCTCTGGAGCTCCATTGCTCCAAGAGTACCTTGATGCTAATCAGACATCAGCCACTACACATGGCGATGAAGAACCAATAACTACCGACGAAGAGTCTCAGATCTCTAACACATTAAATCCTCAGAAAATTTCTGTTGGAGAGAGTTTGGTTTTTCCAAGCGAGGAAAGTGTAGAAGAAGTTAGGGTTGAGTCGTTCAGAGATTATGTTCCCACAGAATCTCAATCTACTCAAAGTTCTGTCGAAAGTTTTGGGACTGTAGTAGAATGTAATGATGACCCTGTTCTATCAGCCGCACTTGGGATCTCTACAGATGATTCAATTCTAAATCCAACCGACACAAAGATTCCAGATGCACCTGTTCAAGATAATGCGGCGAACATTAGATACTCTGATGAGGGTTGGTGAATCTTTTCTCTAGTTTTTTTAGTTCTAGTTATTTCTGGTTATGCTATTGTTTTCTAGAAGTTTTAGACTCTTTAATTATCATCGACTCATCGTAACCTGTTTTATCAAACATTTGCTACACTTTTTATTTCTGTAGGTAATCCACATGATGTAATTAATGGCAAATCTGATGTTGCCTTACTGGGTACCAAAGCATTGTCCGGCGTGGCATTTCGAGAAGACCCCCTGTGTGTTGACGACAATGAACTCTATGCACTGCGTGTTAGGACCGAGAAACTCAGATCATTCAAGGTTCCTTGCTTTCTACCTCTTTCTTCTAGATACAGTGTCTGTTTTGATAAACCCGAAACCTTGTTTCTTGCTAATGGATACTTAGCATTACCCAAAAGGAGGCGTTACTTATCTCCTTTTGCTGTCATCATCAGAGAAAGATCTTGGATGCTTTAACTACGAAAAGAAGAAGAGAGAAGGAGTATGAGCAGCTTGCAATTTGGTTCGGAGATGCAGATATGGGTTCTGATCTGGTCAGGGAAGACTCTGAACACAAGGAAGCCATAGACTCCAAAAGCTCACAGGTACTTGAATTCGAAGAATCCCAGTGGGAGCTGTTGTGAGACATGCTCGCATCATTCAGTACAGGTTAAAATCCGGCCTATGTATAGTGAGGCTCCCTTAGCTTTATTAAAACATAAACGAGCTAATCTGCTCTGAGATGCAAACTTTTTTTGACAATGAATAACCAAAAACTTATCCTATCTTTGCTTACTTTCATCTCTGCTCAAAAAGAAACCCTGTCTAAAAACCATTGATGGTCGAACTTCATGTTCGTGAGCTCGACACTCGTCGAGAAGGGATCAGAAGGAATTTCGATGACTGCGTAGCAAATACGCATAGAGAATCTCGTTCCATGTATCAGGAACTCCAGGCAAACACCAGTGGATGCAATCTCCATAGTTTTTCGGATCAGCTCTCTGTTCCTTTGTCAAGAGCTTCCCTCTCCGTTCTCCATACACAGTCGTATGTCCGTCTTTCCTATATTCTGACATTTGCGTAATGTTCAGGAACGTTACATTTTCTCCAACTCTGCTCAGAACATCACCAACTATCTTCATGATTTCTTGATTTGATCCCGTGCCCCAATATGATCGTTTGTCTATTGGATATAACTCATCATAACAGGTTCCACCACTCCCTGGATTCCACTCCCAGCTCCTGCCAAGATCACACACCAAAATCACACTCCTAGTCTTTGGAAACTGAATATGTTTGCTCTAACAGCTATCTATAATCTGTAGAGTTTTAGAAATCGTCCATGTTTTGTGTTCTGAAGGAACATACCATAGATGAGTCGGAGACATACTGGTGAAGAAAACTCTCTGCTTCACTGGATTGATTTTCGTCACTAACCACTTGGCCCATGTTTCTAACGCCATTCTATAGGCAGTCGTCACATTGTACTCTTGGACTTCACTGGTATCTCCATACCTGCATATGCATTACATATAAGATTACCTTCGAGGCGCTGAAATGCAAGAAACTCAAAATGGCTCATGAGTTATATAGCTTACGTTGCATTGATCTTAGGTTGATGCATCCACCATACATAGCTCTCGAAGACTAGAACATCAACACCTTCCCAGCTCTTGCTATGTTTTTCAATGGCGTCGAGGTTGACCAACCGTTTGTGTACCGTATGATTAGTTGCATGATCTGAAATCGATTCCACGATGAAAGGTGCCCAGTAATACTCGATGGATACATTGTATTCCTGATCAGATTGCATACAGTTCAATATAAGAAACATTCTTTGGCTCTTTTACCATTCATTTTGAAATCACTAGGACGATGACTTTTTTTATGTACCTCAGCTTTAAAGATCTTCATAGGAGGAATCCTGTGGAAGGACTTCTTCTTTTCAGGAATAACTGATTGTACCATACAGATCATTGACTCGAACGTGCTTCTCTGCACTGAGTCTCCTATGAACATTACCCTTTTGTCTCTCAACACGTCTAACAGTTTCAAAGCATCAAACCTGAAACATCTCAGAGATATCAAACACTACTTAAGTTTGAAATCTGATCTGGGAGCTTGAATCACCATGCTTTTTTTCCTTACCTGGGCAAGTCACATGAGCTCGGTTGCCATCTCCAGTTCTGGTAATAAGAATCAGGCCGTCCGTTTCGTTGACATGTTGTTTGTTTGACCAAATAAGGACAAATCTTCTCTGTATAAAGAGGGTAAGAGACATTGTCCCAAACCCATTGTCCTTCAAAGACATTGCAGCTTTCATCAAGCTGATCCTCTTTGGTAACAAACACTGCCTGTTTCTGTCTGTAGCCATAGAGTTGGAATATCCGACTCTTGTTGCTCTTGAGCTCATCAAGAAAATATCTTGCGGATCCTAAAACAAGAATACTAACAAGTACAACTTGGAAGATGGATTGAAAAATCCGGGAATCTGCAGAAGTTGGTTTCGACATATGAAACGAACTCCACGGAAGAATTAGCTCGTTTAGAACTTCTTCTTCCTGCTGTTGAGTTCATGAATCTAAGTTGGGTGTTTGAAAGAATCGAATATCTTTACGTACAAGCAAAATGACTTTGCTCAATGTAACCACCAGTTGGTGAGCTTGCTACATTTGGTAGCATGTCCTTTTTGGTTAATTGGTCTAAACTAGAGAAATGATATAAAAAGTGAAGAATTTAAAAGACCAACTAATCCGGCTACAAACTATTCTCCGATCTGGCCCAGCCAGACTGGTCAGTGGAAAAAACAAGTAATGGCCACAAGGGAGCAATTATGAGCATACAAGGCAACAAAACAATTAAGAAGTACAGAACAAGCCTGTTCGATTGATGACAAGGCCGAAACAAAACAATTAAAATGTTATCTTTTATGTACAGTTAACAAGAACCCTAATACAGAAACAATCCGATCGGGAAGAAGCTGGAAAGAAAAGGTAACCTAGCTTTGCTACTTAAAGAGATGCACCAAGTTTGAAATTGACAACACGATGGCTCCCACCTATGCTAAATAATTTCACAATCTTGGTTAATTACCGGTATCAGATCCATGCCCTGAGCTATCACTGTCAGAATCTGCATAAGGAAAAATGAATGTGAGAAAGCTGGTTTAGAAATGCGCTGCTGGTAAGGGGGAAGAAAGGTAAACATGTTTCAACATTTACCACTAGAACACGAGCCTGATCCACTACTAGAACTGTTAGAGCTACTTGATCCACCAGCATTCACTTCTTGTCGAACTGGAGATGCCACATGACCTAAGATGTCAAAAACAAAATTAAAAGTAGAGTTATTGCAGTGGGGCTAAAAGACTAATATAGCACTTAAGAACCAAATCTCACCTAATTCCGTAACTTTTGGCGATTCAGGGCCAGTTACTAGAGTGTTCTGTGAACACGAAAGAAGAAACAGGATATCATTAGAGTCTAGATACCAGTTAATACGGTAAAAGCAAGGGAAGTGAATAGCAATTAGTTATTTGCTCTCACCGGTTCTTGGACATTGTTGTGAACAGACTCAGCATCTCTTTCCGAGCCCAATCCCTGTTCTTCCTTTTTCTTGTTCGCGCTCTCCATATATTCGGTCACGAATCTGTAAAGCTCCCAAAGCGTTTCGAGGTCAAGACAATCAATATCCAACTCAATCTCATCGTCTTGTTGAGCGAGTTCCGGATTCCTCTTCTTTATAATCTGAACAACAGCCTCTAGCTTGTCGAAAGGCAAATCCTGAAGGTCTTCGCTAAGTCTCCGCTTCTCTTCAAACGTCAACTCCCTATTTCCAGATGCCTCTTCTTCTTCACGCTTCTCAGGGGAAACAGTTAGAGCTGCAGGTTCCACTGGGTTTGTCATAGATTCCGCTCTTTCCAAAGTCCTATTTTCAACTACCGTAGGAGGAGGACGGGGAGGAGGAGACGGGGAAGGTGTAGGAGCTCGTAATGGTAAGGGCTCGACATAATGAGTGTTTGTTGAAACAGGAACATGGTAATCGATATCACGGGCTGTTGGCTGTAGCCTCCTACTAAGAGACTCATACTGCGTTTCAAGTGGCGCCCATTTCTCTTCAAACATTTTCAACAAAAACTCAGCCATACGATGCACATCATGCCCCACAGGATTATACAGCATTGCATTGTTAAAAGTAAGCCTCACGTCCTCAGCAAACTCCAAGGGTGACTTATAGTAACTCTTACTCAACCTAGTCTTCACTGTACCCAAATCCATAGGCTTCTTAACAATAGTATGATAATCATGTAAACCAAGCCCAGTCGCATCCACAGGCGTGTTGAAAACCCATCCAAACTTATGCTTCATCAATTTCGTAAGCAAATTATTGCAGTTCTTCAAAATCTGAACCGTACCTTTATCAGCAGCTCCGTGTCCGCCCTTCTTACCACTGTTTGCTGTTTTGAGCTTCTTGTTGGGCACTGGCGTCTCCGCGAGCCCGAGCCCAAAATCTCCGACGTTGTTGTTGGCTCGTGGCTCGAGCCGCTTGATCAAGCTCCTAACTTCATCCAGCTCAGTCATTAGTTTCAGCTTCAAGTTCCTGACTTCAAGCTTCGAAATTGAGCTCAAGCTTATCTTCCTCATCCGGTGATGATTATCCTCCGACCCAAGCGAATTCGACGGAGACACGAGCGGAACCGGCCTCTCCTGTCTCGCCGCCGACGTGGGCTTCAATCTTTTTTGGCTTTTGTTGCCACTGTCGCTCCATTTATGCTTCGCCTTCGAAACTCCACCACCGGCTATAGCACCAGACGCCATTCCCTCGTTGACAACGGGAAATTTAAGGTTTCTCTTAGGGTTTTATACGCACAGCGCCAATATTGGGGATTCGAAACAAGGAATCGAAGATCGGTTAGATAGACAGAAAGGGGTTAGGATCCGTGGTTCATGAGCATTGACTGAGATTGCAACAACGAAACCCTAGGAAGCAATTGTGAGTCGCTGCGTAGCGTAGACACGCGCGCTTAAGACCACGCGCCCAATGAACCCGATAAATTAGGGGAATAACACATGTGTAAAGTGTGACTGGGTAATAACGCCTACGTGTCCCGGACAAAATACCAAACCGGCACTAACCGGGGAAGATAAAACACATGTGTGTCCCCGGTTCAGTCACAAATCCCAGTTTAATTCAGAGAGGTTTGACTTAATTGAATGTAGAAAGCATATAAAACTAGCTAACCCATGTGCAATTCCATTGAAAGTCGAACATTTGAAATAAAAATTCGAGGAAGATCCGAATTTTAAGCAAAGAATCATCTTCAATAGTGGCAATCAAATTCATACCAAAAAAAAAACAGAGAAGAGCAAAGTAGCAACCCAAGAAATGGCCTTCAAGAATCATTCTTCAAGAACAATCGCTACTTCTTCTTCTTCTTCCACTTCACTTCCATTCAGGTTCACAACAATTATTACATTAGTACTCATCTTATGTTCTTCTTACTACATCTTCTTCTCACAGTTCGATTACTCTCCGGTGACCTCTTTGCCGCAGTATTCCCTGTTCGCCGGAGATCTTCGAGACCTAACATTCCCTTGGAACAAACTCTCTCTCGGACCAATCTCCGAGAAGCTAAAACTCGCCGTCTTCTGCAAATCATGGCCCGTTGGTTCCCTTCCTGGAGGAATGGAGCGTCACGCATACACTCTCTACACATCCCTCGCCTCAAGAGGCCACGAGATTCACGTCTTCACGGTTTCTTCCGACAAAAGTAACCATAAAAACCAAGAAGAGTATTACAACAAAGGAGATCTACACATCTACTTTGCTCCAAACGAAAACGGCGTACTTAACATCTCTCATGCCTTTGAGATCTTCCACAGAATCAACGGTGTAGATCATCCTTTCGATTATGTTCACACTGAGAGTGTTGCTCTGCCTCATTGGCGAATCAAAATGGTGCCTAACGGTGACGTCGCTGTGACGTGGCACGGTATTTGGTACGAGATTATGCATTCCAAGCTTTTCCAAGAGCTTTGTCACTCAAATGATCATGCTAGCTCTGATCTTCAACAAACGATGCCTAGACTCATCGACGAAATCAGATTCTTCCCGACCTATAAACATCACATTTGCATTAGCAACAGCGCGCGAGAGGTTCTCGTTAACATCTATCAGCTTCCTAAGAGAAACGTTCACGTTATAGTCAATGGCGTTGACCTGGATAAGTTCGTGCACTCCCCTGAATCTGGAGCTAGGTTCAGGGCGAAACACGGTGTTCCTGATGGGAATGGGACAGTTATTGTGATGGGTGTTTCTGGACGTTTGGTGAGAGACAAGGGACATCCACTCCTCTACGAAGCGTTTGCTTTGATTGCTAAAGCGCACCCGCAAGTGTATCTACTTGTGGCTGGATCTGGTCCTTGGGGGAAAAGATATGCGGAGTTAGGTGAAAACGTTAGGGTTTTAGGATCTTTAGCGCCTGAAGAGCTCTCTGGTTTCTACAACGCTTTAGATGTGTTTGTGAACCCAACGTTGAGACCTCAAGGGCTTGATTTGACGATCATTGAGGCAATGCAGTGTGGTAAACCGGTTGTGACGCCGAATTACCCGAGCATTGTTGGGACGGTGGTTGTGGATGAGCGTTTTGGGTATACGTTCTCTCCTAACGTGAGATCTCTTGTTGAGACGTTGGATTCTGTTGTAAGAGATGGGTCTAGAGTTTTGGAGATGAAGGGAATAGCTTGTAAGGATTTCGCTCTTTCTATGTTCACAGCGACACAAATGGCTTCGGCGTATGAGAGATTTTTTATGTGTATGAAGAATGAGAGGTATTGTAGGTACCCTCTTCCTATAGACGGTTGATTTTTTTTTTTCATTTATTTTGTAAGTTACTTTGATTTGTCTCTTTTGTAACACGTTACTTGATCTCTTTGCGATACACAGTTTCGTACTCTTCATTTACACACTTGCAAGTTTTCGTGGATCTAGTAAAGAAATTATTATATTGGTTTATGTATCCGGTTTAATCAGTTTAATAGTCGTTAGAGCCGGTTCTGTTATCTTTTTTTTTTTTTTTTACCAATGATAAATATTTCACAACTCTTCGTCTTCTTTGTATATTTGTAAGAAAAGTAAGGAAATGGAAATCTTGAATTAGGGGCTATGTTTCAAGGTGTTGGTCCCTGAAAGAAATATTAAGTTGAAGTTTCGAGGGAGGATAAAATTAGAGACGTTGACCTCGAACTTAAAAATGTCTAATTTTCGTAAAACCAGTTCTCTTTTTCTGTTTTTCTTTATAACTTCAATCACTATCTCTCACTTTTTAGTGTGTGTACCGGTGGAGATGAGGAGAAAGAGTCCATAAGTAACATAAGTAAATACTTTTAATTCAAACATATATATAAGTCGTATATCTGCACGAGTCATTAGAGAATCAATTAAGACAGGATAAATTAAATTAATCCAACCTCACTTTTCAAACTATTCCTTTACCCTTTCTTGTTATATATACTTAATATGCAAACGTCCTCATTACTCTCTACTATATATAAAGAATGTATAGGGTACGTAAAGCATGCAAAATTCATAAAATGTGTGACGATCGAACAGATGCATCAATTTTATTTTGTTTCACCGAACGAACAAACAAGGCTAACATACAAAACGGATCAATATGCATGTTTTCTTCTAAACCGGTTCTCGATCGAGAAAAAAATATACACCCCTGCAAATTTAAATCTACGAGAGTTCGTACTCAGTGATGACGAGGATCGGGACCTCCAGGACTAAGTCTCATGGACTCATTAAAACCTCTCTCCATTAGCTTTTCCATATTAGCTTTCAGCACTTCTTCTGCTTCTCTCATCATACGCCCTCGTTTAATTCCGTCTGCGTTTGCAAACCGTTGCTGCAGTGGCCGAGATGCTGATGACCGCGACGAAACGCATATCAGGAACAAACACAGCAAAAATTTCAAGTTAGCCATGTGTTATGTGCAAATTATTCAATATGGAAGGTGTTTATATGTTTATGTAAATGGTATACTTTATGGGGTGTGCATGTTTTCATCATATGCTTGCCACATTTATATAGAGAATGGCGAAAGTGTTCACTTTTTTTATATATGTTATAAAATAGATACGGCGGTCGTAAGAGCTAGTCAATTTATAATTGACTAGTTTCGAACTTCTGCAAAGTGCTCGTTCGATAGCACAACCAATACGTACATGCATATATATATATATATATATATGTATTATTTTTGTCAACATATAATGATTTAAGTAAATATAAAAATATAAATATATATAACTTCATATATATAATATACCATATATCCACAAATGCTTATACAGGTCATTGTTAATTAGTTTGTGACTATGTGATAAATAGAATGTGTATAAAAGAAACTTTTAACAATGCAAGTGATTTTATAATTAGACTGTAAATTTATTAACAGTATATACCCAAGAAGTAACAGTTTTCTTGTCAATGCAAGAAGTAACAGTTTTATTGTTAATCCAATACCAGTTCTAATATAAAAAGGAAAATATGGGAGACATATGTAATGGGCTCTATTTTTAAAAATTGTCGTACGAAAGAGTCAACGAAAGCCACGTGGCTGACTTTTGCCGCCTTTTTTTTTGGGTTGGCCTTTTTGATCAGTTGACCAAAGGAGTTAACTAACGTAAATCCGAAGTAAAGGATCTGAGTAATGTCTTTCGATTGAATTTTGATTCTATCGATTGAAAATAACAGATGCATAAAATAACAAAATAAAATAGCGTTATTAGGGCATCTCCAATGGTACTGCATTTTTTAGTTTTTCCTCCATTTTGCAGTAAAATTCACTCCATTGGTACACCATTTTGGAGTGAAACTTTTTTATTTATAAAAAAGTCATTTGAATACTAATTTATTTAAATTTATCACTTTCTGTATAACAATAGCTTTTTTTTATAATATATCTCTTTAATTATAATATTAAAATTTTATTTAAACTATTATATTAGTTATAGCATCTTATTTTTTTGATAATATTATTTTGTCATAATATCACATTATATAAAATTTATATTTGAAATTTTGTTCATTAAAATTATTTATAAATAATCAAATATTAAATTTTTATTTAAGAGATTGCAAATTAAAGTACACTTAAAATACATAAAAATACTAAAATTAAAAATAAGCAACACTAGCAATTTAACACAACAATTACTAGGAGTTTAATAATGTGGTAAATCGTTTCCTGACCCAGCAAGGTAATCAAAACACTGTCCAAATGCATAGATTGATCATTTGTGGAAGTGGAAAAATACACTAATGACAATTCGTAAATAAATTGCTATTTTTTTAATGATTTAATGTAATATTTTTATTTAATAATTTTTTAATAAAAATTATTTCATAATTTGTGAAAGTTATAAAAATAGAGGGTTAATTTGTAAATTTTATAAATAAAATGTCTTGAAAACAAAATGAAAATAGTATCTATATAGAATATTCTTTTTTGGAGTGAAAAATGGAGTAAACCATTGGAAAAAAACACAACTCCATTTTGGAGTGAAAAATGGAGTAAACCATTGGAGATGGTCTTGGTACCGACTAAAAAGTGTTATTAATAACAAGCAAAATCAGCTATGAAGCACTCTACAATCTGTGCATGCACTGATTAAAGATTATAAAGAACCTAGCGAATATTCATGAGTGAGGTCCAAATCACTAAAGCTTCTTTCTCAGTTTTCCTATAAAAATTAACGAGAGAGTAGGACAAAGTCAAGCACTGTATTTTAATTTGGTTAATAACAAGTTAAAGACTCTTTTATGATTAAAAAGATTATTAGCGGAAACGATTTTGGATTTTGCGGATACGAGCGTGGCACTTTAGCTTATAGAGTAAGAGAAGCACCAATTCGAAGCTGGACGAAAAAGTGAATTGAACACTAATCCAGCTATTAAAGAGACCAGTATTGACAGTAATACCTAATTTTTTAGATTACAAAGGATTTAGAAAAAAATAATGTATGTTAGATTGAATATACGAGAATCTTAGATTGTATATTTGAGATACGATTTATATAGATACTGGTTTAGATACTCAAGATCATCTTGTACTCTATATGTTGTTTTGATTGGTAATCAAAAGATGGATCTTTTCAAATTACAAAATAGTTATGGATGGTTTTTTTTTTGTCAATATGTTTTTTACTTGGTTATTTTAAATGTAATCCTACGGAATGACTAATGAGTGGAACTTAAAATCATTTTCTATATGTTTGTGGAACATTTTAACAAATTCTTTTTTTTCTCCCTCTTTAATAACATGCATTATGCGGAAGCAAAACACACCCATAACACATTATGTTACATGGTCACATTTTAACCAAAAATTAATTAATAAATTTTGAAACACTTTACCACTTCGATCAATCAGTACCACAACAAAACACTATATATATACTAGAAATGAATCCGCTAGGCGGAAGAGGTCGAACAAAAAAAAATGGCTTTTATTAATATGAAACATCTGAAATTTTAATAAACATTGAAAATATTGGAGTGGCCTTTTTAGTTTAATCAAATTGAGTTGACCTTTTTAATTAAAATACAAACTTAAATCTTTTGTTAATATTTGATAAAAAAAAATTATAGTGATATCTCATTATAAATAGAGAATATTATCATGACAAGTACAACATAATTAATTATACGGTAACTATTTTTACTCTGTATTTGACTTTAATTCTAACATGAAATAAAAAAAAGACGTACATGTGATCGATTAATGTTTAACACGCTGCACACATATCATGGATTATTCTTATATTTTATGATATAGAATATGAAAATGACATTTTATCATTTAGAAAAAAACTTATATATATATATATAAATTATGAAAATATAACATGTTTAAGAAAACGAACTTTTTAGCGAGGTTTAATAAGTAAAGTGTAGTCGGTCCTCTCAGATGATTAAGGTTAAACGAACTACATATATCCCACCGTGGTCCTCTCTCATCTGGTCGGCACTTTCTTACATAACGCATTCCAACTCGACTTATTCTATATTTCTATCCAACTTTTTCTTCCATTCAACTCCGAATATAAATAAATTATCATTTTTATAATTTTTTTTGTCTAGTGTATGTGCTTACATATCAATTATATTTTGAATTAAATAACGACCATGGGATTAAAATGGATCACGATCGGTGAACTGAAGATAAGCTAAAGAAATTTGTAATGACGGTTAGATATGTATAGAGTCACTCACAAGTCACAACTTTATCGCCACCTTTTTCTTTTCCATCTACAAAAGAATTGTTAGAAAAATGCATTGTATGTGTTAGTTTGTAAAGTCAACTATTTTTAAAGAAAAGTTGTAGTCCTTTTTTTTTTTTATTGTCAACAAGTTGACAACAACCTGCACTATAAGTTCGAATACAGGTAAGTGATACATTGACGTTATTAACACAAATTTGTTAAATTACATGCCTGTTCCAATTTTGTTAAAAATATATTTTTTCACACTTTAAAAATATATGGTTTCAATTTGATAATTGATTTGATCATGATATGTATTATAGTAGTTTATATCAGTATTGATATTGTGTCACCATCTTAACTCGTACAATTCTACAGAAAGGAAATGAATAACTGATTTTTGTTATGCAAGTGAGTAAGTTTCAAGAAGAATAAACAAAATACAAAATCAGAGACAACTCGTTTGGTCGAGGCCAAATATTCATCTATAGCCACTAAAAAATTCGACACTGATCTACTAATATTTCGAGATTAGTCTAAGCATCAACTCATTATACCCAAATTACCAAAAGAATTCGAAAATATTATATTTGCATTCACAGAAGTGTAGCTATAATAATAATGTTATGAACATATAAAACTAGTCAGGCAATAGAGGCAACCTGTCGATGCTGTAGGGTGAACCGTTAAACTCGTCAGTGGCACAACCGAACTCCTCAACCTCTCCTCCGTTCTCTTCTTCGAACTCCTCTTCCTCTTCATCCGTACCATAAGGGAGGATCCGTAGATACACCTCAGCTCCTCTCCATTTTCTTTCTGATCGTAAATTATACTTCCTGACTAGGTTTCCTTGAAGAGACACGATCTGTCTTGGCCTTGGGAGAAGATCGACTGGTTCCTTTTCTGGTATCACTATTCGCTCTATCGCTAATCGTGCTTCCTGCATATAAACAAATCAGTTCGAAACAATGGTGACTTGTGGTCACTATGAAATCAAATTCTGACTAGCTCTTTACGTACCTCTAAAGCGTCCATTTTTTCAGATAGTTTTGGACGATCTTCGGATCCAAACTCTCCGAGTCCATCTTCGTAATCAGTTAGTAACGCCCGTAATGCCTTGGCCACTTGAATACCTGAGCTTGTCTGCAAGAAGGAGAGATTCTTTTGGTAAAGATGCTGGAATTTGAAGACTCGAAGAACAAGAGATTCCTAGTTTTCTCTTACCTTTGTTACATAAACAGGTATACCGTGAGATGTGGCCAATGATTTGATCCGAGGATTCTTCCTGATCTTGGATTGCAATGCAAGGAAGGCTTCTGCTTCGCTTATGTTGTCGGTTAGCTCTACTACAGTTCCCATCTCTAGTTGTTTGATTGCCTGAAGGACAGTTGATTCTGCAATCTAGATGAGAGAAATTGACGGATCAGTGTATAGGTATATGGATATTATAGCCAAGAAATCATATGGCCATTGGTAACACAAAAAGGAATAGGAAAATCTGCAAACTCTATTAAAATCTTACCCCATAGACATATAGATACATCGGTGTCTCGTGCTCTGAATTTTCTGCTTCAGTAATCTCCTTAGTTGGAAGGATTTCAGAGATAGTTTCCTCCTTGGTAAGCTTTGAAACATCTAATGTTTCCTCTTCATGTTTCTTATCCAAAGCCGTCACATCGACGGAAGGTTCCTTCTTCTCCATAATCACTTCCACTCCATGAGAGTTTATTTTGCGGATTTCAACGTTTGGTAAGCGACCTTTTAGCCAGGAGATGAGTCAAAAGAAGAATATTAACTGAAGCCAGAATCAATATAACTGAAGCCAGAAGTACTGTTGTATCAATATAATTTCTGTAGTTTATGTATGTCTTCTTTGCTTCTATTGATCGTTCCAGCTCAAAAAATACAGGAGTCTACCTGCGAGGACAGCATCAACAGTTGCTTCAAGACTACGATGAACACGAACTTCAGTCTTTGAAACTATTTCTGCACCACAGCTAAACGTTGGAGGGCCTTTTCTTTCAAGGACAGTCTTCGGGCCACCTCTTCTGGTCGCTTCCTCGTCTCCAAGAGTCACACTCTGCCAAAAATGTCCATTAGCATATCTGAAATAATAACCTATTAGAGAATACATATTTACGATGCTGTACAACTACTCAACAGAAAAAAGAACTGATCCCCATAATTATCGATCACTTGAGCTACTACAACATGATATCACTCAATTCAAATCTTCTCTGCAGTTCCTCTGCCCCATCTCTTGTTTAGCAGGCATATCGAGCTACAAGATCATTCCTTACCACTATCTTGATAATAAGTGCAGTGCCAGATCGGTATTGGATTATGCGACAATGACTATTGGTAAGAGATTCTCATCTAACATATCAAACTAGGATCTCCAAACTATATCTTTGAATTCAATCTCGGTTTGAATGGTAAGCAAACATATCATGTCTCACCTGTACGCCTCCAACGAGGAGGTCTAACGAAGGGTTCTTAATCAAATTCTCAATGGTGGCTCCATGAGCCGTGGCAACTAACTGGATCCCACGCTCTGCTATCGTGCTTGCAGCTATGGCTTCAAGTTTAGTACCAATCTCATCAATCACAATCACTTGGGGCATGTGGTTTTCTACTGCTTCTATCAGTACCTGAATTGTAAAACAAAATCAAAATACATATAAATACACACTCTCTCTCTCTCTCTCTCTCTCTCTCTCTCTTGTACTTCAACAAACAAAGCTGAAGCTATCAACCTTGTGTTGTATGTCAGAGTTCGGGACTTGCATCCGCCTAGCATTGCCGATCCCTGGATGAGGAATGTCACCATCACCACCAATCTCATTGGAAGTATCAACAATCATCACTCTCTTCTCGTAGTCATTTCCCAGCATTCGTGCTACCTCCCTGCGATAGCACAAGATCAAATCACATGGTCCAAAGGAACAATGAGAAGAGTTCTTGGGGTAATAAAAGTACCTAATCATCGTAGTTTTACCAACACCTGGTGGACCAATAAGCAACAAAGAGTTGCCATCTTGGACAAGATCACGCAGCAAATTGGCGCTTCCTCGAACAGATCGACCAACACGGCAAGTTAACCCAATAATTTCTCCCTTCCGATTCCTTATGGCACTAATCCGGTGCAACGTCCGGCTGATTCCAGCTCGATTATCATTAGTAAACTCACCAACCTGACAAGTTCACGCTCTTATTAAGCAGCTATATAGGTGTTTCGTCAACGAAATTTTCAGCGGCGAAGAAACAAAAAAACAGAAATATATCACTCACCAACCTGAGAGACAGCGAATTCGAGATCATTAACCCTAACAGCGTCGTCGGAGATTAAGAAATCTCCAGAAGGGAATCGCGCCAGAGGCTTGCGACCTAAATCCAACACTACCTCTATGAGTTCACTAATTTCGGGATGCTCCTCCAGTGTCCGCCGTATCTCCTCCGGCACCAGCGCCAGCAGACGGCGTAATTCGTCATCGAAATGGTCGTCGTCTTCTAATTCCGGAACTGCGACTGGAGAAGAAGAGGACGAAATTGCAACAACTCCAGGTGAAGAAGATGAAGATGAACCCGAAACGAGCTTAGTACAGAAGAGTTGGTGAAACAGTAGGGACGATCGACATCTGAGCTTGAGGAGTCTTCGCTCATGGCTCAAGAGCGTTAATGGAGGAACATGATTACTCAGTGATAAGCTCAGCATTTTCTTTTCCTTTTTGTTCTGTTAAGCGTTTTTGGTTGGAGAATTTAAATATGAACGTTTGCCAACCACGTGTACGAATTATCACAAGACACGTCAGCAACCAGCAAATTTATTCCATTCAACAAGAAAAAGGAAGAGGATGAGAGTTTTATTTAGAAGCGAAGCACTGACTGTCTTCATACAAAGCTTACAAGTTCTGTATTTGATCATAGACAATAAGAGAGAATGCAAGAGTTTCTATAAAAGCTTCCACTGAACTTATCAGTGGCTTTTTACTGTGTATCCAGTGCAAGATCATGCCAAGCTTCTCCATCTGCTTGCTGAGTTTCCTGATCTGAAACAATTCGCAATGCGAGAGATTCTTAGTCGTAGGAAATGAGTAGAGGAAGTCCTAAATCTCCAAGTTTCTCTCAATGCAGTAGTAGATTCACTGTGTCTGAAACATGCGCATAGTGGTCTCGTTTGGTTTCATCATGACATTTGAAGATCTCAATATTGGGGTGTTTTATTATCTTGGACCACATATGCATCAATACTAAAATTTCAAGCTAAGTAGTTTTCTATAGGCTGTGTAAAGCAAAAGAAACAAAGGGGAAACATACTGGTTTCTTCAGTATCATCAGTCCTAACAGCAAGCACTGGAGGCAATGGGAGATCTGCAACAATAATATAACACAAGAACGATCAATACAATGATGTTGAGGTGGTAATGTGGAAAGGAAAAATGGGGGTTACCATCATCAGGGAGAGTGTCCCTCATCCACTCCTCGTCCACAATGTCTATAAGCATACCAAGACTTACTTCTGCCATTGGAATCCCTCAGATTTTCTCTGCAAATTGTTAAGTCAGATTATAAGTAACAAATATACGGCTGACACAGTGAGAGAAACTGAAAGAGTTCCTAAGAAAGGACCCAACCAATAGCTTTGTCCCTGGACAAAAAAGCAGAATTGAGACTTTCGAATTTGAGGAAATGTCTGAATCTAACAAAGAGGATTCTGTTCATCACACATACATGAATATTTGAAACAATCTACAGATAGTTTCGCCGGAGATAGAAAGAGATTAGGGTTCTACCGAGGAAATTCGTCGAGCAGGTGGTGAGCAATCAAGGAAAGAGGCAAGATACTGAACTTCGAACCAAAATTTCAAAGCTAACCCTTGAAGAAAGGCACGATTCTCAATACGAAAAAACCTTACTTGGATTAACTTAGTCAAAAACTGCAAGGGAATTCACCTGGTAGAGACGACGATGGAACGAGAAAAAGCAGCAGCAGCAGGGCACGCACTATTGTGTGTTTTTTTGTCCTTATAAATAGTTATAATTTCTGTAATTTATATTTTATCATTATATAGTTAGGGTTACCTTCCACCTTGTTCAGAGGTTTCTAAAGCCTTGGTGAAATCTTCAACTTAGGGGTATCTCGTTACATGGTTCAGAGCTAAGCCCGGCCACAACAGCGACCGACTTCTCCCCCGCCGATTGCCGGATCGTTTCAGGTTTCTTCTTTTCTTCAATTCGAGATTTTCTCCTCCTTTCGTTTCACCTGGAGGAGTTGTTTATATAAAAGCTGGTTACTTTAACATTGTCAAATGCTTTTCTTCAAGTTAGTGATTTACGTTTCCTCCGTCGCGATTCATATCTGATTAATCTACAAGGAGAGTTAAAATTAGGTTGATGACGAGGGTTTCAGTAGGAATTTAAGAGCTTTATGTTGACTTTTGTAAAATGGGATAATCGTCTAACCAGTGTATCCATTCTGGGAATTTATCTTTTCATGGCTGCATTCATCAGGTGTCTCAAGTGAGCAATGAGTTCTTCACCGTCGTTGGAGATTTTAGGTACATATCTTTGATACTCCATTTCTGCATATTCTGAGGAGTATGGTTATATGTCTCTTCTCTAAAGTCACTTTTTTTTTTTTTTTTTGCAGTTAGAGAAGCTGAAGGTTTCACTGTGTGGAATGGCCCTCCATTCAGCAATGGTCAACCCACTCTCAAGCTTGAACGAGTTTCATGCTCCAGCACGAAGTTCAGCCTTGATGGATCCAAGTTTATGGCTATGAAATCAGATGGAACCATTAGTATCTATGATTCCACCAGCTTGAGAGAAGTGCGATCATTCGCAATAGCTAATGTTACGGCTGCTGAGCTATCTCCATGTGGGACATATCTTCAGACCTTTCAGAAACCGACTACTCCGCAGGAGAAGAACGTCTCCCTTTGGAAAACTGAGTCAGGAGATCTAGCACACGGTCATTACCAAAAATCCATTACTAAAACTACATGGTTAGCTGGTCTTGGTGCTTAATTACCCGAAGTAATTGCATATGTGATGCTTATAATACGGCCTTTATGATATGGAGTGTTTCTGTGGTTGCTGTGTAGGCCGTCGATTCGCTTCTGTCCTGATGAATCTTCCGCGTGCCGTTTAGCTACAAATGAGGTGCAATTCTTTGACCCGAAAGAGTTCTCGAAAGGAGTAACATCACGGATCAGAGCTCCTGGCGTAGCGGCATTTGAGCTTTCGAAATCCCCAGCTTCCCATATTGCTGTGTTTGTTCCAGAAGTAAAGGTGCTTTTCATTGTCTGGGCTATCCTATTCTGTGTTACTTAATAGTGAAAAACACAACTTCTCCATGATCTGTTAATTTTGTTGCCTTCTTCTACTGAATTTTTTTTTTTTTTTCTTTCTGAAAGCTGCACGCTGTTACGTGTATAATTATTTCTGCTGTGGATAAGCTACTCTGACATCTTGATACGTATATGTATAGGGGAGTCCAGGCAGTGTCCAGATATTTGGGAAAGATTCACAGAGTCAGCCAAGTGCTCGACGTAGCTTCTTCCGGTGTTCCTCTGTGCAGTTTAGTTGGAATCACGGTTCCACTGGACTCTTAGTGGTTGTACAATCTGATGTTGACAAGACCAACCAAAGTTACTATGGAGAAACAAAGCTACACTACCTTACAGTAGATGGCACACATGAAGGCTTAGTTCCATTACGTACGTCTTAAGCTTTTATATATCTGCTCTTGTGATGTTTGAAAGTACTGACTCTCTGGTGCTTTAACAGGTAAAGAGGGACCCGTTCATGATGTTCAGTGGTCCTTCTCGGGTTCAGAGTTTGCAGTTGTTTATGGCTGTATCCTTTTTTCCATGTGCTATAACGGCTTATCTGTATGAGCTTACTGAGGATTAATGTTTTCTTGTAAATGTCATTATAATTAGTATCCTTGTGTTCTTGTTTAGAGGCTATTTTTTTTCGCATCTGCATGTTCATTTGTTTCTTGAAATTTTGTTTTTCCTTAAGTGTGACTTCAGTTATGCCTGCTTGTGTGACAATCTTTGACAAGAAGTGCAAACCCTTGATGGAACTTGGCGAAGGTCCTTATAACACTCTTCGCTGGAACCCGAAAGGGAGACGTAGGATTTTCTTCTCCATCCCTGTTTTCTTTTGTCTTCTCGTTTTTGTTTCGTTTCTTTCTTAATAGATTGCTTGGCTTCGTACATACTTTGTAACTTTCAATTGGTGTTCCACAGTTTTATGTGTGGCTGGATTCGGTAACTTACCTGGTGATATGGTAAATAACGATCCCTTGTATTCTTCATATCTCTCAGTTTTTGGTTAACAATTTGTCAGCAATTCAGATTATATTGTCCACTTGATCTTTTCTAGATGGTTACTAAATTGATTTAGTTATACATTTCAGGCATTCTGGGATGTTGTCAGCAAGAAGCAGCTAGGAAGTAATAAAGCCGAGTGGTCTGTAACAAGTGAATGGTCTCCGGATGGGCGTTATTTCCTGACTGCCTCAACAGCACCAAGACGTCAAATTGACAATGGGTATGTTAAAACTTCTTGAGATATTATTGAGTTTGGTATCTTATCTGCGTCAGTGGGTCATAGTTCATTCGAACAGATCGTGTGGTGAAATGAATACTGTGCATCAATTGAGTTCTTCATCATCTTTGTTCTGATTGAAGGATTAAAATATTCAACTACGACGGAAAGCGTTATTTCAAGAAGATGTTTGAGAGACTGTACCAGGTATATCACTAAACAGCTTTGAAAACCATAATTACAGTTGTCTTACTAAGGTGCCATGGTTAATTAACCTACAGGCTGAGTGGAAACCGGAGTCTTCAGACAGGTTCAGTGAGATCAGTGAACTTGCCAAGTCTGTTGAATCATTGAAACTCGAAGAGGGCAAATCGCAAGGTTCGCGTCTCTTGGTTTTAACTCTTAAATCTGTTGTCTGATTTTGTAAGAAAATTTTATAAAACTTATTCTTAAACCATTATCTTAGGACAAGGATCAGCTCAGAAGAAAGCTGTTGCTTCCATCCCCACTGTACATAAACCGGCTGCATATCGACCTCCGCATGCTAAGCATGCAGCTGCCATTCAAGCCGAGGTACTCAAAAAGAACTTTTCTATGATCTCACAATGATACTATTTACTAGTTATCAACTACAGAGTCTTGATTGTGGTACCTAATTTATCTCAATCGGCTCTTGAAAGTGATTTGCTTGTTCACACTCATATCTCCATTGGGAGGTTCTGGTCTTAAGCATTCCCCATTACTACCGTTTTCGATTGAACATACGGCTTCAGATATCAATGTCTCTGATAGTTTCATGATTTGCAATTGCAGTTGCTTGGAGAAAACCCAGCAGGGTAAGTCTCTATCTCGCAATACATACATACTCTTAGAAACCGTTGCTCTTATGTTGATTGATGCTCTGTTGTTAATATAGAGAGATGAGCAAGACCGCTCTTAAAAACAAGAAGAAAAGGGAGAAGAAGAAAGCGGCGGCCGAGGCTGCTGCGTCTGGGGCCAACAACGCCTGATTGAAGGAGAGCACACCCAACCAAGATATCAAATTCAGTGGAGATTACAGTTTTGAGATTCCCAAATGGTAATAAAGATTCTATAGAAGTGGCAGAAAACGCTATGTAAACCGCTGTCTTTTATTTTTGTGAAACGTTTAATATCAATTGTCTTAAGTGTTAACCTGCCAAAAGCAGAAGCCTAAGATGAAATGAGCCAAAATTCTATAAGGTGAAAAAAATAAACATCGTTTCAGAATTACAAAATTAGATTACTTTACCATGACAATGGTTGTGTAAACTAGTGATTTGTATTAATATTGTTAATGTGTTAATGTAGCTCATATAGCTAACGGGTCAATCTTCAAGAATATCATCACAATTTCTCTTTTTTTTTGTGGTACTGAAACTCCGATTATATCTACCGTAAGTGAAACCACGTAACTTTTGACTGTTTTCCCAATTCTAGAAAATTCAGACTTGTTTACCTACTTGGCACACATGCATGCATAATCAACACAATGCACGCACACAACACAACACAACACAATGCACGCGCAACGACAGGTAATTATAAAACTCGAACCTTAAGGTTCGTCCAAAAACTTACGAAGAGAAGATAAGAAGGCAGAGGAAAATTAATGATATACACGAACACAAACTCTTAAGAAAAAAAGAAGATTGGACTCATGGTTAAGTAAAATGCATGCAATTTAAAGCTACGTGTCCATCTGAAGACACTCAAGTCTCACATCTGTCCCTCTTTACTTCGACTTCGCTTCTTTTTGGCTTCTTTTAAACTCTCTCTCTCTGTCTCTCTCTTCCCACTTCTATCTTTCGTCTTCAAACATCATTGTTCATTCTGAGTGTTGTGATTATAATGGCAACATCAGCTCGTAGAGCGTACGGTTTCGGTAGAGCCGACGAGGTCACGCACCCTGACTCCATTCGAGCCACGTTAGCTGAGTTCCTCTCCACTTTTGTCTTCGTCTTTGCAGCTGAAGGCTCTATCCTCTCTCTCGGTTCGTACACCCACCGTTCTGATGATTCTTTTTTGAGTCTTTATGCATATGTGATATGATGACTTGTGAGTTCTTTTTTTTTTTTTTTTTTGCTTCCCTCAGATAAGTTGTATTGGGACCATGCGGCCCATTCAGGGACAAACACACCAGGAGGCCTTGTATTAGTCGCGTTAGCTCATGCGTTTTCTCTGTTCGCTGCTATTTCTGCAGCCGTCAATATCTCTGGTGGACACGTAAACCCGGCCGTCACGTTTGGTGCTCTTATTGGAGGCAGAATCTCTGCGATCCGTGCCATCTTCTACTGGATAGCTCAGCTTCTTGGAGCCATCCTCGCTTGTCTATTGTTGAGGCTCGCCACAAACGGCCTGGTAAGACTAATTAATGTCATATAAATTTTGTGTTGCAATGTTTTTGGAATCTCCCATTTGATTCAGGAGTAGATGATCCTTCCTACTCGTTGATTATTGACTTTGAGTTTGAAGTCCATTTCATTGAATAAGAATTTTAAAAGAGTTTGTGTTCATGCAGAGACCAGTCGGTTTCCGTGTAGCATCAGGCGTTGGGGCAGTAAACGGACTCGTGTTAGAGATCATTTTAACATTTGGCCTAGTCTACGTCGTCTACTCCACTTTGATTGATCCGAAACGTGGAAGCCTTGGGATTATAGGACCGCTCGCAGTTGGACTCATAGTTGGGGCAAACATCTTGGTGGGTGGACCATTCTCTGGTGCGTCAATGAATCCAGCTAGAGCCTTTGGTCCAGCATTGGTTGGATGGAGATGGCATGACCATTGGATCTACTGGGTCGGACCATTCATCGGTGGTGCTTTAGCCGCCCTTATATACGAGTACATGGTCATTCCCTCCGAACCACCTACGCACCACACCCACCAGCCCTTGGCACCTGAAGATTACTAGATGGGACTTTCCTCTTAGTCTCGCTGCTTCTGGTCTTTGTTCAATCTCTCTTTGTCTGTATGAAATCACTTGCATAGAATCTCTGTTTTGATGCTACTCTTTTGTTTGTTGTACTAATAAGAATAAAGAGAGATTTCGCGACGAGTTTTTTTTTTTTATATATTTTCACCAAACATATATGGATACAAGTCACAATATCCTAGTCTAATCTATCGACTTTCTTGTTCAGTCTTTTCTTGCATCTGAAACCTGAAAAAGACAAAAGAAGCTCTGTTCCACTTCTTGTTCTAAACCCTTGTGTTAAGGTCCTCTCATCTTTTCAACAATCTGTCTGCTTTTTTCCTCCATATGACGCTTCTTCTCTTCGAACTTTTCCCCAACTTTCTTCCTAAAATCAAACATCCTCTCTTTTGGTCCCATTTTCTTTCCCTTCGAAATGGAATCATCCTCTTCACTTGACATAATCGACCTCGACGATGACTGGGCACTAACCGGAATAATGTCCCCGCCATTGCCTCCTCGTGCTACTGTATCCTGCTTTTCGCTGGTGGGAAGCAGCGGAGTCTTGAGTTCCTCCAAGGATTTGTCACCCTCTACTATAATAGCTGCGGAATTAGGTGCTGATGGTGCAGCCACAGGTTCTTCCTCGATTCTTGGCTTCTGTGGAACGATGGTAGTTTTCCTCGTTTGTTCAGCATTCAGCGGCTTGTCAGCTTTAGATTTCGCTTCTGCAGCTTCGAAGCTGTCGTGATCACTAGTTGAGTCTTGATTCAGCCACATGAACGGCGCGACATCGCGTTGGACCCAATCATCCTTTTCAGCTATCATCCATGGAATGGTTACGCTTTCGCAGTTGGGGAGCACCATGACCTCTCGTATCCCGTTCTGCAGAATGAGATTTTGTCTTATATATTTATTTCATTTTTCTTTAGAAACAAAGGAGGAACAAGTGTCTAACCTTAAACCGGTTGACCAAGAACATAGCAACATGGCTGTTTGTGATTTTGTGTTCACCAACAGATGAGACTAGGTCGAATTCAATATCGGGCATGCTTGTGAAGCCAAACCATAGTTGATCAGATGGAGGCGGCTTCATGTGTACACGCAGTGTCCCTCGAAGCGAAGAGACTCCTATTGACAAAGTAATTGGAACCTGCAGTTCACAAAAAGAGAGTCTAAAATACTACAAGAGCTGTGAAAAAGGGAATCCTATTTCTGCTTTCAGAGTCTATAATCACACCATGATCCAAGGTCGTGAAGCATAAGCCCTGGAGACAAAATAACGCAACAAGCAACGAAAACAGTCTTGTAGACATAACAGAAAAACAAAGACTAACCTGGGAGACTTGCTCAGCGATGTTCTTCAGAATAGACTTCCACCTAGACCCATTGTTCGGAGCTGCTTTTGTACCTTTTGATCCCTTAGATTCATCTGCAAAAATATAAATTAATTAAGTTATCATCCTTGGTACAAATGCTTCTACAGCATAAAAGATCACAAGCAATATGATTAGATGAACACACAAACCCATCAGCAAAATACTGTACTAACCAGTTTTCATATCTTGTGCGTCAAGAGTTCCTCCGGGGATACTTAACTGCTTTTCAAAATCAGCAAGGCCTTCAAGGAAATCTGGGGGAACATCCCCAGAAGAATTTGGCCGCAACTTTACCTCAATGCCTTTCTGCAGATCTTCCTCTCGAGCATCAACCCGAGTCTCAACTTCGAGACCCGCACCACCACTGTATTCAACATCTAGTTCGAACGCCCACACACCATCCATCTCCATTGGAAGAATCCTTGAACCATGTATATATGGCGGGAGATTTCCAATCTTTACATCACAGCAGATTAAATCGCCTATGTAGCTGGGAATTCTCATGTTGGACAACACCCGCTGTTAAACCAAAAAAATAATAATTGGAAAAAAGTTAAACGAAACCAAGTCCTGATGAAGTGACAGCTTTCATTTTAAGGGAACAGACCTGGATTCGTTCGTGCACTACATTCTTTACCACTGTGTTCTGTTTGACATCAAAAAACAGCCGAGAAATTAGCAAGTTCCACGCCAAAGTTCCTTCATCAGCGAAAAACTTGTCTTCCGAGTCTACATCCGAAGCATGACTGCCATGGCTCCAAGTACGTGGCACATCAGTTTCCTCAGGGATGTTATCTCGAATCCTGCTTGCTGGAGTGCTCCTTCCAGAGCTACCGGTAGACTGTGAATCCTGGTAAGGACGTGTTGAAGTCTTCTTATCTTCACGGTTTGGCGGCGCCAAATTCACTTTGGTTGAGCACTTTTTTGAGAATTTCTTCCAGAATAAACGAACCTTTGATGAAGGACCATCCACTTTAAGACCCTTGTCCAATGCCTCATAATCAAACCCAGCTGATGGTTTCATAAAAGAAGGATATGCAGCATTAAGGGAAGCCATATAGTTCCGGAAATCTTCTTTCAATTTGGTTGGCCAAATAGACATTTTCTGATCCTTGCAAGCAGCAAGACGAAGAGCTTTACACCATGACTCCTTCTCCCAAGAAGTCTCGAGATAGATGTAAAACACACGGTTTCCCTTGTACACGTCCGAAGTTTTGCTTTCTACTTGTATAGGAAATCGTTTAGCCCTAAGATAGCACAAAACAAAAGGGTTATATATTTTTACGTGTACAAACTTGAGACATTTTCGAAAATTTTTACTTGGAAGATTCAAGTACCATTTCCTTGTCGGGAGTCCAGACCCTGAAACAGCCTCAACGGAGCAACCTTTCAAAGTAACAATGGTCTGAGTGCCATCTGCATCTGACAAGATCAGCTTGTGGTCTTTGATTCGAGCAAACTTCCTAACTGGATGTACCTCCAAGAGATCTTTCTTCTTCTTTTGCTCTTTTGGCAGCTTCTCCTTCATCCGATCCTTTAAACTTTCATCCAACTCCAAAACCCAAATCACTCCCTGAGAGGATATAGATCAAATGCAATGTGAAGACAATGAAATCAAACATCTTTCCATGAAAGAGATCTAGAAATGGAGAAAGTAATCAGAATTTCAATCAAAGCAAACACATTTCTTCATCTTCTCGGGAAAACCAACAACATCAAAATAAATTAGGGATTACTACTTGAGCGTACTAAGATACTAAATTAGGGATTTTGCAGAGATTTTCCAAACAAAGAAAGAAAGTCAATGTTCACTACGGAACTAGCATAAAACTAAGGAGGCATAAAAGCTCCGGTCACCTGTTTGTTGAGACTGAAATGAACGGACTTGGAAGGACCAGAATCCTTAAATGTCGATGGATCAGAGCTCGTCGCATTCGATTCCTGACGACTTCTCTTCCGATTCAATCGCTTCAGAATATACAGAAACCCAGCAACTTCCGCCGCTACGATGGCAAGGAGCCCCAGCAAAAATCCAGTGACGAACGCGAAACCAGCAAACGAAACCATCTCCGGGAAGGTATCAAGTCTATCGATTTTCCACTTAGTGTCGAGGAAAAGCAGAGAAGATTTCTTGCGAAGGAATCAAGAAGCGAAGAAGAAGAAGACGCGTAACGGTGTAGTTCATGTCACTTTTTAGAACGCAAAGGAGATGAAGAAGAGAGAGAAAGAGAACCAATAGGATATTTTAATAAGGTGTTTACTCGCAATTCCAACCAAATATTTTTCCCAAAAAAAGAATTATTTCTTCAAATAAAACACCATTATCAAAATGGTATCCTGCAAAACAAAGAAGCGAATCTTAAATCTGGACGACACTAGATTTAAAAAATCAATTGACGAAAAAGAAAAATTTAGAAAGTAACCATAAATGTGGTAGTTGGCAAAAAAAATCAGTATAAGATATATGTATATTGATGTGAAATAGGAATTTTCGTTTTACTGATTTCAAATCATTTTTGACTTTCTGTATGTTTTCAAATTTTAGTTTCCTTATACAAAATTAGGATAAATATTCACATCTAATCTCTTCTATTCATTTTAATTAGGTACTTGTTTAGATTTTGTTGCCTATAATAAATCCATGGAAATCTACATACATTCCTTCAAAGTCTCTAAACATAGAGATTTCACAAATCTAATGGTAAGGTTTATTGGATTGGATTTTGGATAGAATTTAAAATCGTAGGTCAAAACACTCTTTGACTATAATTCATTTCAAAACACATATGAGTAACTAAAATTCAAAATTCAATTCTCAATGATCTACATGCTAATTTTTAAGGGAAATTTAGCTCAGAATGCTAAATTGAAAACCAAATTGTCCCTTCATGCTTTTTTGATCTCAAATTGTCTAATTATGTTTTAGAAATATTGAAATCCGATTTTACCCCCATAATTTAAGAAATTATAATTGATTTAAAAAAAAAAATTTCTTTTTTATATGTTAAGTTTATTCAATCATCTTATTAAAAGACTTTAGTTTATTAATTCTTATAGTAAAAAAAAGAAATAACTAACGTTTAAACATTCTCGTCAGACAAAATTAAATCGAGGGTTTGGTTATCTCCGCCTCATCCTCTCCGCCTCATTTTCTCTAGAATTGTTTTTTACGGCGAGTGGTATGCCCTTCTCCGGCGAGTATCAACGTACGGTGAGTATCAAAACTTCTCTCCTCTGTCTCTCTATTTCATCTACTCTCTATCTATCTTTTAAAACTTTTTTCGAATTTCTCTCCGATCTCTCGAAGGTTCTCAAACTGTCTCTCATCTGAGTTCTTCTCTGCGGTTGGACGCAGATTCTCCTTGGCTGCTAATCGGTGAGTGGCTCTGTTATGATTTTACGGTTTTAAAAGGGTTTTTTTTTAACATAACTAATTGAGATTAACTTCACTTTATCGGAGTTTTTGGGAAAGACTTATGGGAAATTGGATTTGAAGTACAATTTGACTTGTCTGTTATTGCCCGTTGTAGTGTCCTGTGGATGAGAATGCTTCTTGTTTGTGTAGTACACGACCACTTAATTAGGCTAGAAGAGTTTGTTGGTTGATTATAGCTTTTTATGTCACATTGCCCACTAAATAACCTATTCGGGTTAGCAATTTTTATGTCACATTGCTTTTATGTGTTCGGTAGATTTTTAGGTTGTTGTTATTTAGCTTGGAATTAATTTCAATAATACTGATTTTGAACGTCAGCCTTGGTCTTGTGTTCCTACGTTTGCAACACAAGAAACAATTATTTTAACTTCATGGTGTATGTTTTTTGTTTTACAGGCCTGAAGAAGAGGGGGAAAGGAGTAATGAGAGCCGCAGCAACTGCCATTCGGTAAGCAAAGGGCTCATTCCTTCGTTCAGAGCTAGTTTCCCTACTATAGACATCAATGCATTCAAAAACTGAATGAAAAAAATGGCCATGAATGGCCATGCTTTCTCAAGCTTCATTATTTGCAGCTTCGATCTGCATAAAAAAGAAAAAAAAAACTCTCTTGGGTTAGAACAAAGCGCAAGCCGGTCAGGGTCAGCAACAGCCTCCACACCAAAGGCAAGTGGTGGTACGGAGATTTGAGATCGCCTTTCAGCTTGACATTTTCCTCATACTCAAGCTTGCTGCTGTCATCTTTTTTTTCAACCAAGATGGATCAAGGCAAAGGCTCGCTGTTCTTGTCATTTACGCTACCATCATTTACTCGTAAGCCTCCAGGATCTGCTTTTCATTTTTCATTCTTATGCTGGTGTAACCACCTCTCATAATTCATGACTCATGATTAAAATTGGTGGTGCTTTATATGCCTCCCGTTTAATCTCGTAAGAGTTTGAAAATGCTGTAGCTGATCTCTGTTTGGTGTTGGAAACTTGACAGATACCAGACTGGAGCCCTTGCACCTTTGTGTGATGGCTCTCACAAGGTATGCATAGAGCAGCAGTACCACCACCTCGACCTCATCGACCTGCTCCGAGAGCTGATAATGATCCCGCAGCTGCAGTGCCACTAAACGAAGATGCTCTTCCCGGTAATCTATATTACTTTGCTATAGAACTCTCCAATGGTTTATCTGAACCCATCACAGCAACAGCTTATGCAGAAGCAATTTCTTTCTATGTTTTTGTACAGAGGGAAAACAAGAGAATGAAGCTGATAACGGGAATAGAGCAAACGCAAATGAAAATGTCGATGCAGGACACCAAGGGAATCAGTGGTGGGGAATAGTGAAAGAGATTCAGATGATAGTCTTCGGCTTCATAACTTCACTTCTCCCTGGCTTCCACAACATAGATTAGACTCTTTTTTCCGCATGTATCTCATCTTCTTCATCAAGAAGAAAGTGTTATGTTCTACTCTGTCGTCTGTCAACTCGTATGTGAAAGTACAGAAATTTTAACCTTAAGACACAAAGCTTCAACAACTTAATGTATGCGAGCTCCAACTTTCATGCTTTTGCCGTCTATTGTTCAAAGCAGAAGAATTTATATCAAAAAATGGTTTTCTACAGCAAAATATTTCATGAAGACAGAATAAGCTGATAAGACGTTTCTTTTATTAATTCCGTGCTCTCAGAAACAATACTTTACAAAAATTAGGCTGCATATATACAGAGTGCAGAACAAGAAGAATCAACAAAAGTTTCCCACATCTCCAACAAAATGTTACTTATTTTCCGAAGCTCCTTAAGAGCTGTCATGGCTGTTGTGACTTGTCCTTTTTCGACCAAGTTGGTCTTAGATATGTTCTCAATTAATCCTGCCTGAACCTGACTTCGTTCTTGCTGGAAAAGAGACTCCATCGCCTGAATATGTGATAAAAAAATCATCAGAACGTTTCATTTGTTATTTTCATCTTAAAAAAAAAATGAGAGTAAGCTTGTACCTGAATGTGTTCGAGCATGGAATTGCCAAGGTTCTTTAGTGTATTCATCACATTCTGGCTGTGTCTCCTTTGCTGCTCGAAGATGAAGCCTGTGGAGAAGAATGCGACTCGGAAGAGCAAACTAAATCGCTCTTACTACTTTCAACACCATTGGTTCTTGTCTCCTCGCCAGTGATATTACGTCCAAACTTCCAGAACCACTAGAATTTCCCTGGTAAAACATTATTACACTCCTTGCTTACGGCTACAGATATATCTGCGGTGTCCTCTTCGTCATTAGACTGAGCTACTGGAAACTCAATAATGCTTGGTTGAGAAGAAACGGGAAGAGGCGAATCTACTACGGTTGTTTCTTGATCTTCAACTTTTTCATAGGTAAACAAAATCGAGTCGGTACTGCTATCCGAATCATTCTCGGTGGAGTTTGAATCTCTGAGTGGACTGTTTGTATCTGAGAATACATCAGGTGAATTCTCCTCAATTGCTGCTATACTCTCTTCACACGCAGTTTCAAAATTCATATTTCTTTCCTCGGTTTCTTAAACTGAACTATTTTCATTGTTCACAACATCTACTGTATTAGCTTCCACGGTCTCTTGAACTGAGCTATCATCATTGTTCACAACATCTACTGTTATAGTTTCCTCAGGTTCAGAAACGACCTGCCGATTAAAATCTTCCAGCAAGTTACGCGCCACTGAATCACTGATGCTACATTGGCTTTGCTTTCTGTCTTGGCGCTATGTGTCGACAATATCCATGTTTATTGACCCAAGTTCTCCATACACCTCATGAAACATATGTATCCATGTTTTTGGAACCAGAAAAAACGTGGATGGGAGGAGAAGAAACGATGAAGATGGAGGAAGAAACAGAGAAACCGTCGTCTTAGGTTTTTTAAGTTTTCTTTTAATTTTTTTTTTAAATAGAAAAATATGTTTTTTACGTTTTTATTAACTTTTTAAAATATAATATTTTAAAAATATAGTTTTAGAATATAGTTTAGATTTTGTAGAATATTCAGTAACCATATCCAATTTTTTTTAGATTTTCTAGACTGAATAATGCAGAATGTGAATTCTAACTAGGATAGAACAATGACAAATAAATAGAATATATATTCTACAGAGTGTTAGAACAAAGAGAAACGGCTAGAATATAAATTATATACTTTTTAGAACATAGAGTAATGGATAGGATAGAACGAAACGTATTATAACCAAGTTGGAACGAAGACAAAAAGTTAGAATATGCATTCTAGCTCGAATAGAAGATAGAACAAAGGTTAGAATAGATCGACATGTATTCTATCGAAGTTAGAACATAGACAAAAGTGTAGAATATGTATTCTAACCAACTTAGAACATAGGCAAAGCTTCAGAATATATATTCTATCGAAAAAATAGAATGTAGAACAAATGATAGAATAGAACCGATCCATTCTATGCCACCCTAGAATCTTTAGAAAAACTAGAACCTACATTCTAGACAAAGTAGAACTATGACTAATACATAGAATGTATATTCTAACCTAAAATCGAAAATATTTTTAAAAATCCATTATTTACAAAATTTATATGAAAAATATTTATTGAATATTATCTTTCCTTTTCTATATTTTTCGGATTTTTTTAAATTTTAAATTTTTATGTATTTTCGAAAATTAAAATAAGGGCAATAAAGTCCAATGTTGCCCAAAAAAATGAAAAGCATAATGGGACAATTTGATTTTCAATCTATCCTATTTAGATAAATCTCCCAATTTTTAAAGGTTCTATTGATTGATTCAAATGGAATGGAAGAATATGCGAACATATGAGTTAGTGTTATCTATTGATAATGATTATAGATGTTATTGAATTGTCTATACGATTTGGTATAATAGTAGGAAACATACGCATTGGCCACTACTATCGACTCCCCAATAATTTTGTTAAACTAGAAAGTTTGACTCTGTTTCAATTTAACCCAATTCTTTGAAGTTTCAATCTCGCGTAGAAAAAAGTATCCAAAATAATGCAAATAAACATGGTGGAGAAAAAAAAGCGTCATCTAAACTTCAACACTAGAAACCAAATAAAAGGACATATCAAATCTAACAACAAAAAAGTGTTAAATCTTCCAACTCTCTTACCGACATACAAGAAAGGCACAGATTTTTATATATTTAGACAGAAAAGTACAAAACAGAGTCATTTGTCTACATATCAGTTCAGAAAAATAGACAGAAGAAAAGAAAAAGAGAAAAAAAAAAAAAAAGTAACCAAGTTCATTTATACATGGGTGGTCTCACTCAAGAAAAAAAGCTCTGTTTTCTCATCACTGTAACAACCAAAAAAACAAAAAAAAAAACAAAAACTCTGTTTTCAACTCAGTAACTTCCACGGCTTGCAACAGGAGAAAAAACTCGGCGATGGCGGTTGCTACCTACAGCAACACAGCGAGCCAGACGACAACACAAAAGAAACACAGAAACAGGAGGGACTTTGAAACAAACAAAGAACAGTTCAGGGTTATGGGTTTTTTAGCGTTTGGGAGAAAGGGTAAAGGTAAAGAGGACCTCTCCCGAATGATCTTAAAAGTTGGAGTTTATGAAGAAGTTATAGTCATGGTGATCAACATTTAGCTGTTTCAGCCATGAATCCGCAGCGCTCTGAAGGTAAAGCAACCGGTCCTGGTCAAATCCTGTCTTCCCCCAAAGATCTCCTTGCATTTTGTATGTAGCTAAACCAAATGGAGGCAATGGGATTCTCTTGTTCATGACAGATTCTTCACAACACTCTGTTTCTTCCTTGCCTTTGTTGTTGCTGTGATCTCCTTCCACCACATTATCTGCACCTCTCGAAGCCGTTAAAACAGAAATGCTGCTTGTTTATTACGAAAGTTAGTGATCGGTCATAGTTACCTTGAAAAGACGAAGATAGAGTATGATAAGTTAGGAAGCCTGTCGTCAAATCTTTCTCGTTCTTGCAGGTTGGGATGTGATATATCGGGTACCTAAATTCATCAAATCGTCACACAATCCAAAAGTTATGTTAACCAAACATGAAGGGGTTGTATTAACGAAAGACTGATGACTTACCATGCAACAGCCATCCAACTTGCAGGAGACATATCGACACTCCTTAGGGTCATCAGTCCCGGATATTTCTCAGCCAATTCGTTTATCTGAAGAAGAAGAAATCAAGTTCAGTATCTTTGCTTCAAAACTAAACTTCGTTAAGAAAGAGAGGAGAGTGTGGTTACTAAGAAATCAACGGAGTGAAGAGAACCTTGTCGGTTAAAGGAACCCGCTTGTAGGGAGGATCTCTCTCAATGTACTTAAAGTCAAGACAACCAAGTCTGTCTCGCAGCAATAACGTACCATCCGGATCAAAAACCGAATCTTCAGAGACAGCATCCCATGTTTTGCTCGAATCATTGCTCATTGACCTTGACAACAACTTCTCGCTCTCACTATCGCTCCAGCACTCACTACTCTCAGACTCAACCACCTCATTCTGGTTCCTGCAACACCCAAAAAAAAAAGCAGTCAGTACAAAACTGACAAGAAACCCACCCCGCACGTCAAGCATCTAGAGACCTGTCCTAAACACTTCCGTTGTCAAACCACAAAGACAACAGATTGTTAACGAATGCACACTCGTCACAAGAAATTAAAATGTCTAACCTGGAAACCACAGCGGGTTTGTTAGTGTGGATTTGGATGGCGGATAGATACGGGACATAATACTGCATAACAGTTTCGCCATTGCTCAAATCGACCTGTGATCCAAAGCCATATGCACTCAGCTCATCGTAACAGTCCCAGAGATCACCAAGCCTGAAATACTCTATCTCCTCCTTCCCCTGTTGCTGCCACAAACAGTAAAGATCACTCTAAAAAGCTTTGCAAACAGTACATAAGATTCCAATGTAAAGACCCCATATAGAACTGTGGTCAAGTTGTTCATATCATTTTAAGCAAATCTGCAACAACATGATCTTTAGTTTGAAGACCAACAGACATGGTCTTATTAGTATTATTACTCAGAGCTATGGATTAACGTGTACTGAACAAAAAAAGCTCTTAACCCCTAATCACAGACACAAACCATAAATACTGAATAAGACAGATCTCTAATGATACAGACATCAAAGTATGTACCGAGCATCAAGAAGATTCAAACGAATTCTCCGTACTTAGCTATTGGATTAATGAGTGTATAATATAATAATATTTTTTTCTCGTAAAGCAAATCTGTCGCACATTTCCACGTGGTAAAATACAATCCATGAAATGATGTGACCATTAAAAAGATAGATTTCTCATATTTATTTTTCCGTGATGGACCATGCAATTATTGTCCTTATTGCCAATTTCATATGAAAATTCACACCAAATCAATTAAAAATCACAAGTTCTAGGTTGTCTGATACATCATTATTGATTAAAAATTAAGAACTTTTGGAAATTCTGTTGACTAGAGACGAGTTTTGAGGAGGGGGCCAATTCAAATCGTTTTTAAAACTGTTATAATTGAGAATTAAGATCCTAATTACCCCTAATTCCTGGATTTTCAAGTGAAGAAGAGTAAAAGAGAAAAAAATAAAAATTTACCTGAGGAAGAGAGAATGAAGGAGGTTTAGGAGTGACTCCTAAGAGAAATCTCTCCAGATTCGAACGGCCTTTTGTTGAAGAGCACCACCACCACATTCTCTCTGTTCTTCTTCTTCTTCTTCTTCTTCTTCTTGTCTCAATCCCTTTCGGATTTCAGATCTTTATCCGTAATTGAGTCCACGGAAATGAACACAAAGTTTGGAAATTTAATAATTTCTGGTCTTCACTCATTTAATAGAAACACTTAATCCCAACATGGTAGCTTTATGATTCCCAACATAACTCTCTTTCCTTTAAATAGCTTCTGTAAATCCCAATACCCAAGATTCTTCCCCAAAAACTTCTCTTAAACCCCCTAAAGATAAAAAGCCCACCGAAGAACGAAACGGTTCTGGGTCTGTCAAAAAAATCGAGACTTTCGATTAAGAAAATGAGAACCAGAAAAGTGTGGTTTTTTTTTTCTCGAGTTCTGTTCAAAGTTTTTACTCTTTTAGTTAGGTGAAATCCTGAAGAGGAAAATGGGGACAGAGAAACTGAAGTAAGAGATGAATAAAGCTTTCTGAGTAGGATTGCTTCTTATTAATGGAAGAAGAAAACGAAGAGGACGAAACGCTTCTTCTCTTTCTCTCTCTTTCTCTCTCTTTCACTCACTCTGATCCTTTTTTATTTATTAGCTATTTAATTTTCCCCTTTTTAAAACCCAACCCTACCCCCAAGTATGAAACTGAAGACTTTTGTTGATCTTTTTCTCTTTTCTTTCGTTTCTATTAAATTAATTAATTAATCTCTTAATTAAATATATCTAGCTATAATTAAAAAGAGGATTATGATAGATATTATACATAAATTTTTTGTATATTTATAAATAATTTAAAAATAAAATAAATGTAAACGTGATTATGTCATTACAACACCAAAATCCAAGTCATAATGCAAATCGACTAAATATGGATTAAATGCTCATGACCTTCTGATTCTATATGTTTCTTTTAAAAGATACTCCAATTAATTAAATGTGGATTAAATATAATTATGGACATAATGAGGACGTTAGAGACAACAACTAAAATTTATTCTTTTTATTTATGTGGTGAATGATAAAGCCTTCTGTAGAGTCATTGATAAAAAAAAGGGAAAGTTGGTTTAATATTCTCAAAATATTTTGTAATTTGAAAACTAACACATGTTTTCAATTTTTGTAAACTAAATTTTTTATTAAATAAAACAATCATTAATACCATAATCAGTTTTGAGAATTTATAATTAAAAATGATATATACTAAAAAAAAAAATCAATTGAAATATATATATATATCTTAAATTATATAGTTTAATAGTATATTATATTTTAGATATAAGTTTTGCTAGCTTATATCAAATCATAAAAGATATCAAGTAAATTTGATTTTCTTTATTTATATTTGCAGATAATGTTATTACTAAACTATCTCATAAATGTGCTATGAATTTAAAATAAAATAAAAATTACAACATCTTATATTTAGAAATTCAGTTATGATAGAGTAAAAATGAAAAGATTTAAAAAATTAAATTAAATTAAGTAGAAATGAGAACTTTAGTGATATATGATGCAAAAAAATTACATTATATTTTATAATTTTTAATTTTTAATACTGATTTTGTTAAAATGATGATTTTTATTTTTATTTTATAACTATAATTTAGAAAAAATTAATAATAGATTTTATGTATTAGTTTTAAATAATAAAAATTAAATTTTAAAATAATTTATATGTTTGATTTATTTACGATATTTAAATGGTTTTGAATTTCAGAAAGTTAGTTTTCAAACATTCAAAAACAGGGGTTAGTTTTCAAAATATTTAAAATTTCTAGAATATTTAATCAAATTTCCTCAAAAAAAAAACTTATTTTCTGGTAAGTTTTATCTTTGACGCAAAATATCAATGGTTTATTTCGTATCTCATGAAATATGAATGCTTTTGTTGAGAAATTGTAGAGATTCAAATTCAAAAAAACGGAATGAGTTTTTAAAGTGTTGATTATTCTGTTGTGCTTTTTTTTTTCCAGACATATGTTGATAGATATTTTAATGTAGACATATGTAGAGATTTTAATGAGAATAATTATAGGGTGATTCATAGATATATATTTGTAGTGAAATAGATTGTAAATTTTCTAAAGATCAATTAATATAATCAATAGTGGAAGAAAATCAATTAAATTTTTAAATATTGAACTTACCAAACAAATCTGAGCATTCTATTCCATTATCTAACTTGGTTTATAAATAATAAGTCGATACTAATTATTTATTTTTAGTTTGTGTGATTTTAATAACCAATAAATTATTTTATTTTTGGAATACTATCAAAATTATGTTTGTGTTCGATTTTTGAAATCTATTGAAATTCATAATTGTTATTTTTTCATTCAACAATTTTTCGAAAGTCCACAGATTTTTAAATTTTAGATTAAAACAAAAAAAAATCAGAAATTTAGACACTTTTTCTTAAAAGATACAGTACTATACAATTTTTCATTTCTAAGATTCTATATTAGTTTTATCTTTAAAAAATACATGTCTGATATATATGAGAACAACTTAGTTCAAATAATTTTTTCTATATAATTTAATCAATATTTTAAATGGTATTGGAAATCAAGTTTATTTTTACTCCATAAATAATTCTAACAACGTATATTTTCGACTTTAAAATAAAACTTGATTCAAATGAAATGAAAAAGCCATCTTCTAGTAGAGTTATGTTGAAAATTATACATCAAAAAATATGTAAGTGACATTGATTAATTATTTTTTTATGGCGCATGTTTATTTACTTTCAGGTGGACAATCTCTAAGATTCCAACTATTTTCAGAAGCATCCGCATAATGACAATACGAAGGTTTGTGTAAGAACACCTATGATAGCATATGGAAAATTAGTGATGGAGATTTGTAGTTATAGAAGTCACGCCCAAAACTCGATCGTTGAATTACTGTAACTTTGTTCACCGCTAATTTTTAATCATGGAAATAAATTCGATATTTTCTTCTTTATATTTCTTACAAATCATTAGAATGCAGCCACTTATAAAGTCTGTAAAACTTATGCAAAATTTCTTCTTATAAATTGAACAAAAAGAGATAAGTTTAAGTTTTTTCGATAGTTCCACTGTTCGTATATATTAACGGACAATAAATAGATATGAGTTTTGATTTGTGGATGCAACTCCTCATTTGAATCTCCATATATTTTAAAAATATATTATTCTTAATATAATAAATATAACTTAGATATTAAAGAGCTTTTAGAAGGAAATGAATTTTTTTAGACTTAAAATTTAATTATTTTGCACAGATCTAAAAACAAATATGTATATCCGAAATACTTTTTGTAAAATTCATGCAAAAAAGCCTCTCATCTCCTAAACATTGGATTTGTATCATGTATTCTCTAACTATTTCCTGTCATAATTATCTCAAATTGATGCAAAAATAATTTAAACAATATATCAATATTTTTTTATTTATCTGAATAACTCTATAATATATATATATATATTTACTACTATGAAGATTGTTATCTTTAAAACAATAAAACTACATAAATTATCTTAAAATAATATATATGTAATATATTATTTATTATTTTCCAGTATGTGTTCAAAGAGAATTTCAATCGGAATAGAGAAATTTCAAGGATCTTCAGTTTATAGTTATAGATCTATGTACTTTCGAACTTGGCTATTAAACATTTTTTTTTTCCAACAACTTGACTAGTAAACAAAACTTAGAAGAATGACAACTATATAACTCGAAAAAGAATTTTATTTTCTTTTTAAACGGAAAATAAATAAATGAAAAGGAAAAGAGGAGTTTGGAGAGAGTGTGGTTAAAGAAGAAGAGTGGAGAGAGAATCTGAACACTCAAGAGTGTGTGTGGTGTCGGAGCACTGGACTTCCTGTTCGACGCGTGTGTTTCCAAAACTGCGTCAGTCTCTCGCGTTTTGCTCCTTTTTTTTTCCTTTTTTTTTTGTTTTCATTCATATTTTGTCTTTTCTTTCCTTTTCGTTTTTTCACATATGCTTTGTCCATAATTCTAGTATTCTTAACTGTGGTTACCTAGTACTAGCTACACTCATGTCTGGTATATACACTTGTCTAATGGTGGACATCAAAGTCATCGAAGAAAAGTTATTTTCATGACTACATAGCATATAAGCAAAAGTGATCAAGTTGGATTCTAGAGAGCTCTTAGCAATTCCTCTTTTTAATTCTGTTTTTTTTTGTTTTTGTGAAAGAGCATTTTAAAAAAACAAAAAGTGAAAGAGCATTTTAAGATATTGAATTATATTTACACGTGGGGAAAATGGTTGTTTATTTATTGTTGGCTCAGTAAAGTGGTTAGTTCTAGATAAAGTCACGTGTCCTATACTTTGTCGTTTCCTCATCACACTACTCCGACTCGCAATGACGCCAACGCAATGAAGTTATTATATCCACTGATTATAAATTGTACTACTATAGTTAAATTACGATACAGCCATACAGGTAGTGTTATGATTATATATATGTGTTGGACCGTGTGACGCGACGAATATACTCATCTAATTAGTGATGTGACTACTCCCAAAGTAATCTAGTCAACAATCTCGCTTGGGCCAAGCTCTATTCTTTAGGCCCATTTGTTTTTATTGTGTGGGGCATCAATTATTTTATTTGTTTATCATATTAACATGGGCAAGAAGTGCGAGAGATGTACATAATTTCAAACAAAGATTTGGAACCTCCAAAACTCCAAAAACCATTCGTTTTTTTTACTCAGAATATGTTAAAAACAAAAAATCCACTTAGTCAGAACAATTTAACAAAGAAACAGATTTTAGAGATGAGTTGTGATGCTAATCAATTGTGTATAAACGTCTAAGAAAAATAAAACTTTAACTAGCTATATTTTTTCTTTCCCATTAATTTAGCAATTTGAACAACTCTTTCACTTGACATTAGATAGATACTTATATATACAACCACGTGTACTGTTCATACTGGTTCTTATATTTGTTGCAATTTCAATGTTGTAGGGCCAATATGATATGATAAGTAGAAAGTTTTTATGAATTTAGTTTTCCTTTTAATGATTCATATTTCATATCTTAATCACAACCGATAAATATCCAATTAATACATAAGTCTCTTTCAATCATATATTCACTATATAGACAATTTTTTTTTTTTAATTTAATAAAACAACAATGAAAATGGTCAGATATTTGGTCGGTCCAATGGATACAAATAAAAGCACAGACACCTAACGTCAAATACCAGTGCACATTGACGAAATTAACCCCAGTGGACCCCGTTTCCTTCTTACCGCTTTGTTGAAATGCATCTTTTACTGTCGGTGAAGCAAGTGAGCACGAGGTTCATGCAGTTCACTTTCGAATCGGCTTTGTTAACATTAATGTGAATCGATGGATCTCAAGTATTATCTGTGTCTACATGGTTGGTCTTCCATTAGCGCTAGATTGAACGAAAAGCTCTTTTGTCAGATAAAACTGGTTTACCCTCAAGTGTGATTCTCACAGTGATTATTAGTATTTATATTACCGCATCATCTTTTGCAAATTATTGTCGTGGGATCGTTTTAAACTTTCAATATCCTCAAAGCATGAGTACGTAAGAGTTCATGAAACTCACAATCAAAGAAGCCGGTTTGCAGTTAAGGTTAACACAGTTCCAACGTCTCTCAATTCAAGAATTACAGTTTTCATATCTTTTCATCTTCCTAAACCCAAACTTCATCAAAAGCTTCTGTTTTCGAGTTCCCAGCTCCCCTCTCCGCTTCAGAGTTTGCGGCAAAAGCTCCTCCATCTCCAACTGAGACGACAAGTTCCGGTCATAAACCCCGACCGACCAAACAATCCATATCGCTCGACTCGAACTTTGGGCCTAAAACCCTTAAAAGCCCATTGAATCTATTTAACTAACAATTTACCAAAAATTAGAAAACCAAGTGTTGCAATCTCGTGTACTAAACCGGTTGAGACCAATGCCAAATTTTACATTTGGTTCATCGCTTACCGAAACAAATTTTGCGAGTGTGTGTGTATAATGTATATCTTAAAGTTGTGGCTAAGCATATAAATGCATAGATGACTCCTCCTATTCCTCCTTTTATCCCGTATATTTTAGTTTTACCTTTAAACGGAATTATGTTCTACAATCTGTAAATGGAATCGAAAGAGGTACAAATTTACAATTATATGTAGGCCTGAGCATTTTACCCGGACCCGATGACCCGACCCGATACCGACCCGAAAAAAGGGAACCGAATCGAACCCGGAACCGGTAAAATACTCGTACGGGTCCTAAACTCCTCTACCCGAAAGACCCGAACTCGAATAGAACCGACCCGAATCCGACCCGAAAATCCGAATGCCCAGGCCTAATTATATGCGACTTGACACTGTTGACAGTTATGAATCAAGTTCTTATGTCAAATCCATTCCATCACGGAATGCGTTCAAGTTAGTTTCAATTTTGTTTTATCAAATCCAAAAGAAAATGGACTTATTACCCTTTATTTTTTAAGTTTATATATTAAAAGAATATGTTCGACCAAAAAAAAACATATATATATTCTATATATATATATATTAAAAGAATATGTTGGGTAGCCCGTCGAAACCGAATCACAAAACCGTACCGAATTAGAGGTCTCTCAATATTGGTAGATATACACATACGATTTTTTGGTAGATACTTTTTTTTTTTTTAATTTGCGCAAAACAAGCTGAATGTAACGGATCAAATGGCATCGACACCTTTAATCTTTGGGATACAGTTGTCAAACGCTTTTTTATTTTTATTTTTACTATTTTCATTTTTTTTTAATGAGATTTACGTTGTGGTATAATTATTAAGTCAGAGATTGTGAACCAAGAGATGGTGTTCATTTATTTATAGATACAAGCTTGCCTAACTTTATAGAAGCATTTGCAGTGTTCCCACAACTCGTCATCCACTAATAATTGATCAGATACATGTTCGTAATTTTTTATTAAATGTAAAGAAGACAAATGAAAATGGGTTAAGTATGGATTGGATGATCATTTGGTAATTGGAATAGTAGCATACGTCGCAATTATGTCGTGTCATTACTAGTTATTCCACTAGTGATAGTGTCTTCGGTCTTCCTCAATTTTCTGCTTCTTTCATCTGGCTGATGCAAAGCGGACCAAATTCTCTTCTTTCTATGTCACTGTGCAACATTGTCTCATGTGGTACGTTTAATCACACTCGGATACACATAACTATAACTTTTCGTTTATATATTATTCGGCCTTAAAAAATCTGACTTACTCATACAATTTGTGTGAATTCTGATTGACATGATTAGTTCTAGCTAGTGCTACGACGACCGGAACATATAAAATACCCTTTTTGTGTGAATAATAGTTTCAATTTAAAAAAAAAAACAATACTACTATACTTATTTACATATTTAGTTGATTGTATTTTTTGCCTGTTTCTTTTATCAGTTTGACAGTCTCTTAGCACTTTATTTTTATTATACAAGTATATATAAAAGACTTTGAAACTATAGGCATATACCATAACTGTCACATAGAATCTAAGTAGAATATGCCATACAGTTCTACACTTTGATTCTCATCTGTCCACGATATATATCTATGAACGTATAACAAAATCTTACGTAATTTTATCATCAGATACGAGAAAAACACATGAAAAAGGAACTTTAAATTACGATATTCCTCCTAAAATTATATCTTAATCAAGAAAAAGTTTGTGGATATGATTACACTAACTTAGACGATAATACTAAACGTAATCACAAGTATTCTAACATTTTCATCCTCGTGATTAAATTACAATACTTCAACAAGAAAAAAAAAAGTAATGCGATTGAAATTTTATATCATATAAGTTTCAGCTAACGCCATTAACAAAAATAATTAATAAGGCAGGTTCATGAACAATATGTTGTTTTCCTAGGTGGAGCCAAATAAAAAGTTCGCGATTAGAATAGGAGGTTACATGTGAGAAAACATTATGTGTCATGGTATCAACGAAAGGCGTGTTACACGATTCATCAGATTGAGTCTCGTGATGATTATGATGCTCCTCGTAATCATCACTCAGATCGATCGTAAAAGGATGGAGGAGAAAATGTGGATTTTGGCAGAAAATGCGCAACATCGGAATTGTTCTACTTCACAAAATTATGGCCTATATTAATTTGGTCTAAACGCCAACCTATCTTCCTATACGGATATATAACCCCAAAAAATATTAGGGTGAAAGACTCTGATCCCATATCGGCATATATATATCATAGAAAACGACATTTCGGAATTTTGTGTTGTATTGATATATAGGTTGAAAAAGCTTGTCAGATTAATTAAGGACCTAGGTTACAAGAGAAAAAAAGAAAAATTTGCATTCTAGAAAATAGGCAAGAGCTAAGAAAGGAAGATATGTACATCAACTATACAAAAATATACAAAGATTAATGTCATCCCAATAGACCTCTCAACCCCCACGTAATGTCCTAATCCTACTATTTAACCCACTTTCTTCATGGCCTCTTCGGATGATCGCACCTCTTTAATATACTAATTAATCTTTAATGGTCCAATTATGCGATACCCTTTTTAGTTTTTAATAATTGGATAAACTAAATGGACATGCATGTTGAGTAAGTCCAGTCTTCCATTAAATGTGCAAACCAAATAAAATTGAGGGCTAAAAGTTTACGTTTTGCTATCAAGAGAAAGAAAAAAAAAATTACGTTTTTCCTAAGTAACTACTTTTTTCTATTTTCACCTTTTTTAATTAGAGGTTAGATTTGGCTGTTCTATATTTCATTTTATAGATCAATTTTTTATCAAAATATTAAATTTGATTATTTTTCTAAACTATTCGTTAACTTTACCTTATAAATATTGTACTTTAATATATATATATATATAGAAATAGTATGAAAAAGTAACAATTTATAAATTTTCGTATCAAACTAATGGAGAATATATGAAAAAGTAACAATTTATAAAGTAGGTAACCATGAATGTTTACTATACGCGCCTATCTACGCGCCTGCCTTGGCGTTCTTGAGGCGATCTGGGTTTTTCCAGTCCGTTCCGTCAGCGGCGGCTGGCTCTTCGCCGGACGTCGACTTTCGCTTTCAATTCAGCATCCGATACGTCGCTGAACATCTTCCTCGTTCTCGATGGCTTCTTCATCCTTCGAAAACCAGATTGGTGAGAGAAAACAACCGGATCAACCCGATGAAATTGAAGCGGTATCTCCCGCTACAGTAACTCATCCATCTTCGATCCCAGCTGAAATCCCCTTCGCTACAGCTCCATCCTATGCAGAAAGGTTCAAAGCGTCTTTAAGAAATCTCAAGAAGATTTCATCGCCTTCCTTTCATAAGGATGGTATCCAATTGTTCAAGCCCCAAGATCGGTTCTGTTGAATACCTCAAGTCAGTGGAAGGATCATATTGTTGCTCAGTTTCACGGAAGAATACCACCACCTGGGAAGATCTATGCAGATCTCAATCCAGTATGGGGAAAGCATGGTAATATAACGATTAGAACAATCTCAAATACCTCCTGTCTTGTTTACATACCGTCAATACAGACTAGAGAATGGGTCCTCCAAGTAGGATATTGGCAGGCTGGCCATTGTGCATTCTCGGTTTATCCGTGGTCACCAGAGGATACGCTAGTTCCGCAAGAACTTCATACAGCTCCAACTTGGGCGGTGTTGAAGAATGTTCCTCCACAGCTATACTCATTGGACGGTATTAGGGTTGTAGCTAGTGTCATTGGTGAACCACTACATACGGAAAAATCGCGGCTTGATCCATACCACTTTGGGGATGTTAAAGTCAAGGTCGAGATCCAGCTTGAAAATGCTCCCCATGCAGTAGTAGAAGTGCAGGATACAGAAGGTAACTCAGTTTGCATCGCAGTAGAATATCCTAGATTGCCTCCGAAGTGTTGTAACTGCGGAAAGTCTGGTCATTATTTGAATCGATGCCTGCTTCCTCTGAAGAAGAGGAATCAAGTTGAGGATAAACCGCCTACTTCAAATCAACCTTAAGACAGCCCGGTGATAGAAGTTTCTCGGAAGCAGGTTGAAGTAGTTGTCACCACTGATAGGGAGGAGGAGGATACTAATCGGAATAAAGAAATGGACTTGCAGAGGAAACCTCCTAGACGTTCTCGTTCCCTATCGAGAAGGCGCGGCCTGAGTGCTCCAGTTGCAGACTTCAGAGTGGACTCGGAAATCAGAAACGAAATGGAGGAAAAGATACAAGATAATGCTTACTCTACAGTTGAGGAAACGAGTAAGAATCAGGTTAAGGAGGTGACACTGTCTGCTGATTTGCCGGATCTAGATACTCAAAAGATCAGAAACGAGAGTAAGGAACCTCTATGGATCACTAAACAGTCAAAAAAATCTAAGCAGCTTCAGAAAAATCAAAAGAAAGGTGGATTGCAATTGGAAGATAACAAGAACCGCTTCCCCTCTCTTGCTCAAGGAGTCTCCTTGGGTAAGAAACATTAATTCAATGTCAAGCTCCGATATACTTTCACAAGTTATATAAGTGAAAGTTTTTAGTTGGAATTTAAGAGGAGTTAATAATGATCATCGTCAAGAAGTAGTTCGGGAGTGGTTGAACAGGTCTCGACCATCAGTAGGTGCTTTTCTAGAGACTCATGTTAGAGAAGAAAATGTTTCTCGAATAATACAGAGAATAGTTCCGGGTTGGAGGTTTGATAGTAATTATTGTAGTTCAGACGGGGGAAGGATTTGGCTGGTTTGGGAACCTAGTTTGTTAGTAATTGTTTACAAGAGATCTGCTCAGTTAATAGTGTGTGGAGTTTTGGATCCCAGGAGTAAGATTGCGTGTACATTGGCTTTCGTTTACGCGTACAATGATGTTTACCTGCGTCGTGAGTTATGGGATGAACTGATTGCAGTGGCTTCGCATGATTTAGTTAAAACGAATCCGTTATTGGTTCTTGGGGATTTTAATCAGATTTTACTTGCGGAGGAGCACTTCTCAGTCACTCCTTACGCTCTTCCGACTCGTGGCATGAGAGATTTACAAGAATGTTTGGTGGATTGTGAGCTATCTGACATTGAGAGAAGAGGAGTCTTCTATACTTGGAGTAATAATCGTCAAGAAGATCTGGTTCTCAAGAAACTTGACAGAGCAATTGGGAATGAAAAATGGAGGGAAGTCTTCCCTAACTCAGTTGCAGTGTTTGAAGCCCCTGGTGCATCTGACCATGCCCCTTGTATAGTAGACCTTGCTCAGGATCAGGGAGGGAGAAAGGTACCCTTTAAATACTTTTCCTATCTCTCTTCTCACCCGAGGTTTTTAAGCTTAATTAGGGAAGCATGGCTCAAGGAAATACCGGTAGGCTCCCGGTTATTCTCTATAGGGCAAAGACTGAAAGCAGTGAAGGCAGCATGTAAAACGTTGAATCGAGGGGGTTTTGGAAATATCCAGCAGAAAACAAAGGATGCAATGTTCAGACTTCAAGAAATTCAGACGGAGCTCCTTGTTAATCCATCAGATTCGCTGTTTAGGGAGGAGTTTGTTGCCCGGAGGAAGTGGTTGTTTTTTGAAAAGGCTCAGGAGATTTTTTTCAAACGAAAATCCAGAATCAGGTGGCTATTAGAAGGGGACGCAAAGACACGTTTTTTCCATCAAGTAGTTCGAGCTCACCAAGCGAGGAATGCAATTCGCATGTTGCGTGGCTTGAATGGAGAGATGTTAGTCTTGAAAGATGATATCATTGACAAGGCTGTAGGGTATTTCAAGAATCTTCTCGGCACGCAAAGCCCTGTCCTGAATCCAGTTTCAGTTTACCAACTTAAAGCACTGGTTTCCTATCGTTGTCCGGCTCATTTGCACCAAAAGCTTACTCAGATACCATCAGATGAAGAAATAAGGAGTACAATTTTCTCGATGCCTAAAAATAAAGCACCAGGTCCGGATGGGTTCGCAGTAGAATTTTTTTGGGAGGCATGGGAGGTGGTTGGAGTAGATATTACTGCTGCGATTAAAGAGTTTTTCACTTCTATAAGGATGCTTCAAAGGTTCAATGCGACGGCGATTGCCTTGATACCAAAGCTTACAGAAGTGGATCGCATAACTCAATTCAGGCCTATCTCCCTTTGTTCCACAATTTATAAGGTGATAGCTAGACTGATAAAGAAGAGACTAAAGTTAATAATCAGCGATGCAGTGCAGTTGAATCAGGTGGGCTTTGTTCAGGGCAGACTTCTTTGTGAAAATGTTCTACTGGCTTCAGAGTTGGTAACAGATTTTCATAAGAGGGGAAGAACAACAAGAGGTTGCCTTAAAATAGATTTATCCAAGACATACGATAACGTTAATTGGGATTGCCTTTTGAAGCTTCTCCAGGCGTTTGAGTTACCGTTGATATTGACAGAATGGATTAAGGAATGTGTTACCACACCTTCTTACAGCATCGTGATTAATGGAGAGCTACAAGGACATTTCAAGGGTTTTAAGGGGCTTAGACAAGGGGATCCAATCTCTTCCTTACTTTTTGTGCTGCTGATGGATATCTTGTCTAAGTTGCTTGATGCAGGTGCTGTGAATGGTGTGTTTGGTATTCATCCAAAATGTGAGGCTCCTCTTGTTACGCATTTGAGCTTTGCAGATGATGTCCTTATATTCTTTGATGGATCAGAGAATTCTTTGCAAGGTATTCTGTCAATTCTGGAAAATTTCAAGAATATCTCAGGACTTCACATGAATAATGAGAAAACTGAAGTTATGATCGACGGTGGTGATGGGGATAAATGTCGACACCTAGCAGAGCAATATGGTTTGAAACAAGGCTTTTTGCCGGTAAGATATCTGGGGTTCCGCTTTCATCCAAGAAAATGAAGAGGACAGATTTCCAGCCCCTAATAGACAAGATTGCGGGACGATTTAACTCTTGGACTGTTCGTCATCTCTCCTTTGCTGGACGTCTTCAACTAATTCAGTCAGTCATCTATTCAACAATAACTTTCTGGGCTTCAATTTTCTGTATTCCAAAACAATGCATCCTTGAAGTTGAAAGAATGTGTAATGGTTTTCTATGGAAAGGAGCTCCCAATTCAGCGAGAGGTGCAAAAGTTAGCTGGGATGTAGTGTGTACTCCTAAGCATGCAAGTGGTCTGGGACTGCGACGTCTCACGGACTGGAACAAAGTTCTCGGTATCAAGCTTATATGGTTGATCTTCACTGCAGGTGGCTCTTTATGGGTTTCGTGGGTGAGAATTAACCTTATAGGACGCCAAATCTTCTGGGACATAGATCCATCAACCTCGAGTAGTTGGATTTGGAAGAATATATGCAAGCTTAGACCACTAGCTCGCCCCATGTTAGTATGTGAAGTAGGAAATGGTCTTTCGGCTAGTTTTTGGAATGATAATTGGACTGGTTTGGGACCTTTATTGGATCTTACAGGTGAGAGAGGTCCGACGATGGTGGGATTACCACTTGATGATGTAGTTGCGGATGGTCTTCGTAACAATCGTTGGTGGATATCAGACAGTCGAAGTAGAAATCCGGTCATTATGCTTCTCAGGCAGTGCTTACCTAGTGCAGAAGTGATTGCTTCTTCAGAGACGGATGACAGATATCTATGGAAGGTACTTAATAGGGAGCCTACTGAGAACTTTTCAGTGGCTACCACTTGGAATAGTTTACATCCAATATCAGAAAGGGTAAACTGGTGTGGCGAGATTTGGTTTAAAGGTAGAATCCCTAAACACGCTTTTCTGGCTTGGTTGGCAATAAAAGACAGGCTTCTAACAAGAGATAGACTTCGAAGTTGGGGGTTAGATGTTCCTTCAGTTTGTTTGCTTTGCAGCTCTTCTGATGAAACAAAGCAACATCTCCTTTTCGACTGCGACTTCAGTTGGGAGGTTTGGTCTTTTTTCCATTTAAGAGCACACCTCACACCGCCTAGGCCGTTTGCAGATGCAGTTAGATGGCTTAAAAACCATTCTTCGGATATGAATTTACTCCTCATATTTAAGCTTCTCTTTCAAGCTTGTCTATACAGTGTGTGGAAGGAAAGAAATTCAAGGTTACATACAGGATGTGCAAGATCCCCGGCTGCCATCATAGAAGATATCAAACAACCAGTCAAATTCAGATTAGACCCTCTTGCAAGAACTCAGAATATTTCACCTACGGATCCAACCTATCTCCAAACATGGCTCACTCTTTATGGGTAGGCTTCTTCTCCTCGTGCTATCCTTTTTTCATTGAAAAGTAGTTTGGAGAACAAATTGTTTTTCGTTTCTCTCGCTTAAGCTCCTTTAAACTGGTTGTATGCTAGTTTGTGTAACTTCTTTAAAATCAATGAAATCGTTATTTAAAAAAAAAAAAACTAATGGAGAATTTTGATGATTGGTCTCTTTGCACTATTTACTTCTTTTTTTGTTTGGAATGAGATCCAGTGTATATCAATCGTGGAACCACATATTTATATCGTAAAGAGTGTGTATGCCATACTGCCACACGGATACGTAACACTCAACTACTTACGGATGAATACGTTTTCTTACAAAGAGTTTCTTCCAAAATTCAAACTCATTTTTTCATGTTTATTCGGCCTAAATCCACAACTTAACCGAACTTTTTGAAAGCGCGATCAAACAAATGTTTGATGAGTTTTGGAACCCACATGCATTGTTGACACATCAAAGAGTTAATTTTGTAATTCCAGCCATGTGTTCTCCTTATGCATCATTACTTTCGTTTTCTTTTTCTCGTCATGCTTCATGTATATTCTAACCGCAACCTTTGTCGTTTGTTATATTCGTTTTCAACTTTTTTATGTTAGTGGGAGTTAAAGAGTTTACGTTTGTTGCAAAAAGAAAAAAGAGTAACATCTGTGGGCAAAAAAGATGGAAGAGAAATAGACAATAAAAGAGAGAGAGAGTTACAAACTTTTTTTTTGCTGTTAAAGTTTTGGTAAAGAGTTTACATACAGTATATATATAAATGTTAGCAGTTCGATAACAAGTTATTAGTAATTCTTGTTTTTTTTTTCAATTTTTAATTAAATGCTCAAGCTAATGAATGTACCAATCAGATTCAACAGATAATATAGACACAATGTAAGAAAAAGTTGATTGAACTATACTAAGAAAAATATATAATGACTCATTACCCACAATTGCGACTTATGATGATATTGTTTATTCGAGAGTGCTAAATAGGATACAAAACGCTGCTCGACCATGTGTATATATACGGTTGCTTACTTAAGACATATATCAAACCAACAAAACAAGAGCTTAAGACAAGATTATTACACCTGAAACAACAGAAAAAAAAAATGAAACCTTCTGAACAAGAATCTCCGAAGCTTGCGGAGACATCATCAAACATATCGAATGATTCATCAGCATCCGAGAAAGGAGAGGCAACAAGTCAACAACAATCCAACAATGGGTATGCACTCACAGTTGACGAGGTTATCGAGCAACACATTGGAGCACTTGGGTTTGCTCAGATCATGCATGCTCTCTTGGTCTCTATCGCTTGGACCTTCGATGCTCAGACCACTCTTGTATCCATATTCTCCGACGCTAAGCCCGCTGCGAGGCTTATCGCAACGGGAGCCATCTTGGAGGGCTCGTCGCTGTGTGGATTGCCCACCGGAGAGTGGGAATGGGTTGGAGGAAAGAGCGACACTATTGTTACTGAGTGGGATCTCATTTGTCAACATAAGTTTCTTGTTGCTCTTCCATCCACTCTTTTCTTCATCGGATCTCTGTTCGGTACGAATTTTAGTTCAGTCTAAACTTTGGTACTTTATGGTTTGGAGAGTTGTCCTTATAGAATCTACCATCTTTTTTTTTTTTTTGGTTTGGTTCGAATTCTAATCGGTTTTGAAACAGTTTTTTTTTTTTTTTGTATAGTTAATTTAGTTTAAGTATATCGTTTTGGTTTAGTTCAGAAGTTCAAGATAAAACTAGTGGTACAAATTAGTATTGAGCCAAAAAAAAAAAAATCAATTTGGTACATTGATTTCAATTTCAGTTCAGTTGGTTTATGTGGCCAGTCCTAACATCTTAATCAGTTTGTAGCTCATTACATTATTCTCATGTTGCCTTCTTTTTTTCCCTACAGGTTCTGGAGTTTATGGATATCTTGCGGATTCATGGTTTGGTCGAAAAAAGACACTATTTCTCTCTTGTCTATTAACGTTTGTCACGGCTTTGGCGATCTCCTTTTCCCCAAACATCTGGGTTTACGCGTTCTTGCGTTTCGCCAACGGTTTCTTTAGATCAGGAATCGGGTCTTGCTGTATCGTGCTGGCGACCGAGGTCGTCGGTAAAAAATGGCGTGGGCAAGTAGGGCAATACGGCTTCTTCTTCTTCACGTTAGGGTTTCTATCTCTGCCACTCATGGGTTATTTGGAGAGAAAGTCATGGAGAAACCTTTACCGAATCATATCCGTTCTCCCACTTGGATACGCTGTTTTTGTCCTGCCCTTTGCCTATGAGTCCCCTCGATGGCTTCTTGTCAAAGGACGTAACAAAGATGCAATGGTGGTCTTGAAGAAACTCGCGAGGCTCAACGGGAAACAACTCCCAGCGGATCTTAGCCTAGTGGATCCAATTCAAGCGGGAGATGATCGAACTTCGTCGTCTGAGAACTTCTGGAAAACGAAATGGGCAGTGAAAAGGATCGCAATGGTTATGATGGCTGGATTTGGAAGTGGTTTTGTTTACTACGGAATCCAACTAAACGCCGAGAATCTCAACTTCAACCTTTACTTAACCGTTGCCGTCAACGCACTGATGGAGTTTCCAGCGGTTTTCATCGGAAGTTTCCTCCTCGGGGTCATGAACCGGCGTCCACTGTTCTCGAACTCATCATACCTCGCTGGAATCTCGTGCGTACTCTGCGCGGTCCTCTCGCTCCATCGCGTCACACGTGCCATGCCTGTTGCGAAATGGCTGCAGCTTGCAGTTGAGGCGGTTGGATTCATGGCGTCATCAACGGCGTACGACGTCCTATATGTCTACTGCGTCGAGCTGTTCCCGACAAACGTGAGGAACTTCGCGGTTTCGCTCTTGCGCCAAGCGTTCATGCTAGGAGCATCTGCAGCACCGTTGCTAGTTGCATTGGGAAGGGAAAGTGCGATGATGTCTTTTATTGTGTTCGGCGTTGCATCTGTGTTGAGCGGCGTGGTGAGCCTTTGGCTAAGAGAAACGCGAAACGCTCCACTTTATGAAACATTAAGGCAGCAGGGGAAAGCGGAAGAGATGGTGAACGGAACGGAACGCTCTTGATCAACTTAGCGCTGCTCCTATATCATATTTTTATGTCCAATAATTGGGAAAAATGTAAAATCTTTCGGTTTTCCATCAAAATGTAATTCGACGTTGATTGTTTATTTTAAAGAAACGTTATTCTAAATAATCAGAACACAGAATCAGAACTCAGCAGGCTATGTTGCAAGAATTAATTGAAAAGACCGACCGACCATAGAAAAAAAGCGATCTAACATAGCATCAGGAAGGCTATGTTGTAAGAATTGATAGAAAAGACCGGAACATAGAACAGAACTCATTTGAACAGAAGGTAAGCAAAAAGCGATCTAACCTTAATAAAAGGAAAATTGCTGTTCGGACAAAAAGCATCGAGTGATAATAAAACCAAGTCTTTCTGTTCGCAAAGATTAGAGAAAACATGAATCTGACAGGAGCTCAAAAAAGGTCGAGCGACAAACATTTTATGATGGGGGGTTTTGCTGGTGAGCTCTTCTTCACCTAAGAAGCAGTAGCTTTGGGCTGAGCAGCTTCTTCAGCAACAGGGGTCTCGAAAGTCTCTCCAACTACAAGATCTGGGACATCATCATCGTCCTCTTCTTGGATAGTTGCGGGAACATCAGCTCCACCTGGTGCCTGTTTCTGGAATTGCTCTGCTAGCTTCTTCAGGTTGTCCAAGTTATCAGGTCCTGAGATTATCAGAGCAAGAGAAACCGATTAACTCAAGAGATCATTCGTTTGGAAAAGAATTTGGAGAGGGTAACACAAACGGTCCATACCAAGTTGGCTGATAATCTGAGGAAGTATGTCTTGCAATTCTGCGAGAAAATACAGATTTTGTGATTACAATTAGGACAAACCGACACTAGTAGTGAACCGTGACGGATCAGCTATGTGGATATCAACACTTACTTTTGGTCTGTGGGGTACCGCTCACAACCCATGTGTTAGCAGCAATCGAAGCTTGAACTGTAATAGCAACATAGAAATAGAAATACAATGATCATATTAATACAGTTGACGTTTTTAACCAAGTGCTGAGATTTATAATAAATCGAAAAAAAAGTTCGAAACTTTTACCCTTAGGGGTAATGAACTGAATCACAACATCATCCTTAAAGATGTTAACTTCTTCAATGGCGGGAATGGAGTTCACTCCAACTCTCTTAAGAGTGCTCTGGAGCCTCTTGTCATCGGTGGTGGTTGTCTTGTGAACAGCCTTCTTCTTTCTGAAACGAACATAACAGAACAGTTTAGCGAGCATAAACATTGCGTAATGCTGAAACTGAAAATGACGAAAAAAACAATTCCAATAAAAAAAAGACATACCTTCTTACTGTCCCTTTTCCGCCAGTGCGGACAGTGTTAGCCATCTTCATCAACTTCTCCCTATTCATCTGTTGTATGACAAAAGAAAACACAAAGTTAAAGCCTTTAATCTCAAAATGTATCTTACGATGTTTGAGGAAACGCATAAACAACTACTCTTGACTGAATCAGTTAGGCATACACACAATAACTAGTCTTGTCATCATTGAGAATTAGATTTACGGAACACGCTACGATTAGCAGCAAAAAGAACAAAGCTTGTGTTGTACTATGCGCTTAACTTAAGTTTCAACTTTTTAATCGGTCAGATGTCCATTCCTCGATAAAAACAGACAGTAGTTATAACATTTAGTTGAGCTGTCGGAAAGAAGAGGATGCTCAATGACAACGACAGTAACACGAATCAATGAAACGAATCGAGAAAAAAAAAATGAAGATGATCTTGACCACTTGAGCTAAATCAGAACAGGACTAAAGAAACAATCGATTCTCTCGGAATGAGAAAAGGGAGCAAGAACGGATTAGATTACTGAAGTAGGGGTTTACCTTGTTATTCGATTACTAGGGTTCTTCCTTGGTCGAAGGGTATAAGAAGAAGATAAGAAAGAGAGAGAGAGGAAGGAGAGGAGAGAGAGAGAGATCCAAGCGGCGCTGGAGGGTTTTGCCCTTTAAGTAAATACGATGCCTAGCCAATCTTGCCTTTAACACGAATAACCATTATCATACAACACACCATCCTACGGCCAGTATCTCACGTTCCTTATAAAACTCTCATTCTCTACCGTTCGATACTACTATTAGCCGCACGCAATATATTTATCTGGACCATGGGCCTGACTCTATGGCCCATTTCACATGCCAAATTTTACTCTCTTTTTTCTCCGTCAATGCGTAACTATTGGAACTCGTTCAATTTTCGTTGGTACACTTAAAACAGTAAACACTCTTATAAGAGTTCTGCGAAATTCGAGAAGTACAACTCTATCAGTGTTCTAAAAATCGGTCTAGTCCCCGCCTAGGCGTCCGCCTAGGCCCTTAAACATACACATCCGAAACGATTTATTAAAATCCCCGAGTTAAACTAAAAGCCCGATATAACGGTTCGTTTCAGCCAAATTTAACCAAAATCGTTCATTTTTTGATTTATTATATATTTAAATATTTAATAACGGAAAATCACCGAGTTATATAATGAATGTAAATATGTTTATGGGAAATTTTTTTTTTTTTTGAATTTTTACACTTCTAAGTTGATTTTTTTTTAAAAAAAGATAAATATATGTAATATGGAACATATAAAATCTAAATATATAGTAAATTAATGTAACATTTTTTAACGCCTAGGCCCCGACTAGGCCCCGATTAGTCGTTCTAGGCGCTAGGCTCCTATCGGGCGTCTAGTGGCCGCCTAGCGATTTTTTGAACATTGACTTTATGTAATAAAGAAGCAAAATTTAACAATAAAAGTTTTTGAATATTATGTAATTTTGTAGCTCACTAAAAATAAATCTAACAAGAAGAATATATGTATTGTCCCAAAACTTCTTCAAAAATAATTGAGGGATTTCGTTACAAGGCATTGCTAAAGTAACAGATACATATAGGTTCCTTTTTTTTTTCCAGCTAGAACATAACGCATTTGATCTCAGACTGTTTTTTCTTCAATGTTACCATTAAGCTTGGAACTCGAGGAAGAGCTTAAGCTTCTGCAGCAACATCTCGTTTGTTCCAAAAGGCGGTTTCTTGCTTCCGATCCAATCTCTACCAAGAATCCCGGTTCTGTCGCTGTTGAGCATCTCATCGCGGAATGTAGAAAGAATCTGGTATATCGATATCCTCAAAACATCTGAAGCTGCATACGCGTAAGAATATAGCGCCCCACTTCTCTTCTTGATCGGCTTAACATCTTTTCTAACCATACTCGAGGTCGCCCATTTGATGCTAGCAGGTCCCAACAGTTGTTGCGGCGATTGCAGATTATTCTTCTTCCCCATAAACGTTTCTACAGCTAGCAAAAGAGAGAGGAGCGTTGAGACAACATCGGCGTTTCCACCAGACAGTTGTGCTACTCCAAGAGTGTCTTCCTTGTGAGAGACTGAAGTCAGTGATGCAGCTGTTTGAGCACACCATGCATATAGCTGCATGTATCAGACAGAGAGCAAATAGTTTTTGGGTTACAACTACCAGAAAGAAAACCAGAGAAAAGGGCAACAATTTTTAAATTGCGTTTTACTTGGAACGACTTGAGTGATTCGCCGAATTTAGGATCGATATATGACTCGGTTGGCTGCTGGAGTGGTGTCTGATAGCCTTTTTCAGTAAAGGTGTGGTCTAGCCCAGCAGCTAACTTGGAGGCAAGCTCTTCTAAAGGCCTCAAGCATAGAGTGATTACTCTTTTGTATGTCTCGTTGGACGCCGCGAAGAAAGCAGCACGCCGCCAAGTGTCCACATTATTCTGGGACACCATGTAGAGATCAAGGTATGAGAGATACTGCTCGAGGGAACCCGGAGCACTCCCTTCTAAAGCAGCAAGAAGAGGCTCACTTGGATTTGTTTCTGCTGCAGCAGATCCTTTTGGAGGAGCAAAAGCAAAGCGTTTCGTGTGCAAAACCTGGAAATGAATATGACAACCATAACAAGCCTCTTTAGTATGTAAAACTCTGGAAAAGTGGCTAACACTTGTGGTTCCGGTGAGAAGAATCACACAGAACAAAGCTCACAGATGATTCTTGAAAATGTCTATGCACTAGGCAAGAAATAATAAAGCTAATCCAGGAAAAGTAAACAATTTTATGAGTAATTTCTTGTCTGCCTCACAATGTTGAAAGTAGCAAGTACATAAGAGAAGGCATGCATCTATGCATATCGATACAAGTTTCTATTACTATTAGCTTTATTACACACATCTGAAGACACAAATGTAAAGGCAGCAAGTTTTTGGCCTCGACATTGGGATTCAAGAAGAAAAAGCAATTGACATGGAAACGTGAAGAATAAAGGAAAAACTAATTCTAGACAGCTAACTCGCAGCTGGTTTTCAGATTCTTCCCAGTCGTGTTTTGCAACGCTTGAGTAATAGTGATTTCTAACTCTTCTGCAGTCTACATGTTACCTCGACTAAGTTCACTAAAAAGTTACAGGGACCTCTACACATTCAATCAGCGCAAACAAAGCAAATCAACAAAGAAACGTCAGAGCAGAAGAGCAAACCTGATGTATATGGTGGGTCACTTCCCAAGAGAGAATCAGGCAGAAACTGCCGGCATAAGAAATGACCTGCTCACCCAAAAATCTCGATACTGACACAAGCCCACCCGACCAGTCCAGCAGAAACAAGAGCATTATTGTCGACAGCACGTAGAGCACACCAGATAGCTTCAAAGCTTGAGTTAGTGCCGAGGGGAGACCAATCTTGAAGCTGAAGAACGGTGGGCGCTGTTTTGGAATACACAAGTAAGAAGAATCAGCGAAAGATAACAACAAATCGATGAATCAAGAAGCAGAAACACAAAACGTTGGTGCAATGTCAGTAACCTGAATGATTGGGAACTCTAGTACCCATCGCTGCTTGAGGACGAAAAGCACGGCGTAGAGCAGTCCAGTCACAAATCCCCTAAACCCTACTCTTCCAATCACTCCGAGCGAATCAGTTGAAAAGCAGAACACAGCCGCGGAGCAGAATCCGGCGAGGGAAGTGGCGGAGACGAAGAGCGCGATGCGCAGGGACACGCGAGCACGGCGGCGGAACTCCGGATCCGAGAGTTGACGGATAAGGCCGAGAGCGAATTGGAGAGGAGAGAGAGGAGAATCTGAGGCCGGCGAAGAGAGGAGAGCGAGCGAGATAGAGAAGATTAGCTGTGAGGAGTGGAAGACGAGGAAAGTGAAGAGGAAGGAGATGACTGAAGTGGTGGAGAAGAGGAAAAGGTTGAAGAAGAGGAAGATAGCCGATGAAGGTATTGCTTGCCAGATTAAAAAGGCGGCGAAGCGGTGGCTGACCACCGACTCCGGCACCGGAGGAGAAGGCATATCGCCGGCAAAAGTTTTCCCCTTTTTGTTGTTGTTAGATTACTAAACTTTTTAAAATGAGTTTCGTGTCCGAACTTGAGCGGGGCCGTGAAGTGTGACTGAGCGAAGGAAGGAAAGAGAGAGAGTGTCGAAGGCTTTTAGCCTTTAGGGATTTAGCTCTGATTGGTCACCATTTTATTTTATTTTTCGCGTTAAGTCGCGGTGCGTTTTGTTCACGCCATCGTAACAAGGCTTTTAACACCCCATTGGGCCGAGATTCAGTATTTGTCATCTGATGGTAATAAATTACCATACTATTTTGATCTGTTCTTAATGGTTTTTCTTTCTCCTTTTACGTTTCTCCATAATCAATGTTTACATTTCTCCATCAAAAACAACGGACAAGAATGAAAAATAGATCAAACCTTGTGTAGACAGTAGATAGATATAGTCGCTTTCTTAGCTTATAAATTTGCACAAGTATTAGACTTCCTGTTTCCTATATACAAGATGACATGTATTAAACATTCCAACCAGTTTTGATGGTGGTGTAATGGTGAAGTTTGAGGTTTTGAATGTTACTCTTGATGATGTTGGAATTATTTCCTTCAAAATGACATCTGCGACAGTAATATGATCTTGATATTTTCCCATGCCACCGTTGAGAAAAATGCCATTACTATTAAAAATAATCCGCTTAAGCCAGAGTCTGGTGTGTGAACTGTGAAGCATCAAAGTTCTTAGTGGTTTCATAGACTACATAAACTACATATCAATTATTTATTTTTCTTTATATATGGTAAAAACTTATCTTCTGATCAGTTCTATCTCTTATTATTTTAAGAGTTCTCTTATTTTAATCATCATTCAGAATTATTTGTATATTTTTTTTTATTATAAAAGGAAGTTTATATAATACAACAACATATGTTGCAACAACATGTTCATCTCGGACAATGTAAGTTCCTCAGGCACAAGAAAACTACCCAATGTAGTCCTTAAATCTCAAAGATAGATAAATCACATTGTGGGGATAATCTGATTTACCAGAGACTCGGTATATATGAGAAAGCATATCACTTATTGGCTGCACAAACATTCTCCAAATACCACTCATAAGTTTGGCGAAGACCATCTTTGAGAGAAACCTTGGGTATCCAACCCAAAGATGCGAGCTTCGAGCTGTCCATCAGTTTCCTCGGCGTCCCGTCAGGCTTGGTGGAGTCCCATCCAAGCTTCCCTTCAAAACCAACGACTTCTTTCACCAACTCAGCCAATTCTTTGATCGTCACTTCTTGACCACTTCCTATGTTAACATGCTCCAACCCGCTGTATCGATCCAACAGGAAAACGCAAGCATCGGCCAAATCATCGACGTGCAAGAACTCCCTCAACGGGCTCCCCGTGCCCCACACCACAACTTCCTCTGCCCCATTCACTTTCGCCTCGTGGAACCTCCTCATGAGAGCAGGAAGCACGTGCGAGTTCTGCGGGTGGAAGTTGTCGTTAGGACCGTAGAGATTTGTCGGCATGCCAGAGATTGCGTCCCATCCGTGCTGGATACGGTAAGCCTGGCAAGTCTTGATCCCTGCGATCTTAGCAATAGCGTACCACTCGTTGGTTGGTTCAAGCGGTCCGGTCAGCAAAGCAGACTCGGGAATTGGCTGGGGAGCAAATTTGGGGTAAATGCAGGAAGATCCAAGGAAGAGGAGCTTCTTCACGCCGTGCTCATAAGCAGAGTGGATCACATTGGTCTGGATCTGGAGATTGACACCGATGAAATCAGCAGGGTAAGTGTTGTTAGCGTGAATCCCACCAACCTTAGCTGCTGCTAAGATTACATAAACCGGCTTCTCTTGACCAAAGAAAGATTCAACATCGGCTTGACGGCTGAGATCAAGCTCGGCGTGCGTTCGAAGGACCAGGTTGGTGAAGCCCTGCTGCTGGAGCTTGCGGACAATGGCAGATCCAACCAAACCGCGATGACCGGCGACGAAGATTTTGGCCGATTTGTCAGACATCTCTGCACATTGAACACGCTGCGAAATTAAAGACTAGGGTTTTTGCAAGTATTGCTCGAGAGGTCAGAGGTTCGATCTAAATCAAAATCGGGGATACATTTTTTTCAAGTCCCAGAAGAACATTCCGTCACAGATTATCATACAAATGTCGACATACGAAACATTCAATTCAGATTAATTGAGATAGCGATAAATAAGGGACATACCTGAGCCGATCGTTTCCGCCATTTTCGAGTCTTGTGCAGTTCAAAGAGACGAAAGGTTAGAGAGAGAGATCGTGAGACGCATTTGGTCAGCAAGTTTTATTACGAAATTGAATTTGCGGAGATCTGTAAGTGTTGACTTTTTACCGAGGTAACGTAATTTTCTAGTTTGTATGAGGCTCTTGAGTTTCGACTGATCCAAATCACGCGGGCCCAAATAGGCCCACCTTTTCTGAATACCTAACCGTCTTGAAATTGTATTAAACCGAAATATTTCGGTTCGTACTTATACCAGGAAACTCCAAACGACAACAACGGTCAATATGATTTGCTTCAGAATTCAGATTAGCTGAATTTTCTATCAAAACGATTATAATCTTTTTTTCAGCATCAGAGCGATTATAATTTATCAGAATAAACCCGTGACCATGTAAATATTAAGCTAACCGAGAAAAGAAACAGAAGTGAAAGATATTTTATTCAATATGTAATTCCCAACGGAAAACAGAGCAAGAGATGTTTTATTATAGGTTTTCTGCAAAAAAACCCTTGACTCGGTTTTGTATTGCAATTTTACACTTGACTCGGTAAAATTGCAAATCAAACCTGTCAAGTCCCGGTCAACCCGCAATATAGCCCTCCGTCGTGTATAGGTTTTAAAATCTGTATAAGACCGTGTATACACTATCAAAACTACGTCGTTTTAAGAATTTTAATTAAACAAAATTTTGACTTTGAGAGGATTCGAACCCATGACCTTCAAACTGAACAAAACCACACACTACCGCTGTGCCACTGCAAATCTTTAAGGAATTGTCAAACTTATGTATATATAATATATACCTTCGTTATTTCTCTTTTATTTGAAACAATAAATCTTTATATAATAAAAATTATATTTTTTCGTCTTCATTTCAATGAACTAAAAACACAAAATTCAGAATCAAATTTTTTAACACAAAATTCAGAATCAAATTTTTTAACTTCATTAACTATCAAAACGATATATTATTCTCCATATGTTTTTTTTCTTCTCCATATGTTAATGAAGTTTTGATATATTATTCTCTATATGTTTTTTATTATATTCTCCATATGTGAATGAAGTTTTGATATATATTATTCTCCATATTTTCTTTATAAACAATCTATTATTCTCCATATGTTTTTTTCTCTGTATGTTAATAAGTTTTGATATATTATTCTCTATATGTTTTTTTTATTATATTCCATATGTGAATGAAGTTTTGATATATTATTATTCTCCATATTTTTTTATAAACAATCTATTATTATCCATATGTTTTTTTCTCTATATGTTAATGATTTTTTTGATATATTATTCTCAATATGTTTTTTATTATATTCTCCATATGTGAATGAAGTTTTGATATATTATATTCTCCATTTTTTATAAACAATCTATTATTCTCCATATTTTTCTTTTCTCCATATGTTAATGAAGTTTTGATATATTATTCTCTATATGTTTTTTATTATACTCTCCATATTTTTTATTCTCTATATGTTAATGAAGTTAAAATTTCTGATTCTGAATTTGGTGTTTTTAGTTCATTGAAATGAGGAAGAAAAAAATTAATTTTTATTATATAAAGATTTATTGTTTCAAATAAAAGAGAAATAACGAAGGTATATATTATATATACATAAGTTTGATAATTCCTCAAAGATTTGCAGTGGCACAGTGGTAGTGTGTGGTTTTGTTTAGGTTGAAGGTCACGGGTTCGAACCCTCTCAAAGTCAAAATTTTGTTTAATTAAAATTCTTAAAACGACGTAGTTTTGATAGTGTATACACGGTCTTATACAGATTTTAAAACCTATACAACGGAGGGCTATATTGCGGGTTGACTGGTACTTGACAGGTTTGATTTGCAATTTTACCGAGTCAAGGGTAAAATTGCAAAACAAAACCGAGTCAAGGGTTTTTTTGCAGAAAACCCTTTATTATAAGAGAGCAAGAAACATAGAGATGTTTTATTACAAGTCAAAGTAAAGATCGATTCTTGTCCTATAACAAGTCTCACATAGTCTTGGACGAAATCTCTGTCACATTAGCTTTCTTAAACATGACCAAGAACGGCTTAGAGCTTAAAGCCAAACGCCGAACGCCGATTTCATCCACGAATATTCCGACATTCCTGCATTTCGGACGGCCAGAGTCACAAGTCGGAGGACAGAACAGAAACTTGTAAGCATATTCTCCAGATTTCTCGATCTGGAAGAAACTCTTCTGTGAGTCTTGTGGACCAGCCACCACGAAATACTGCTTCCTCTCCTCGTCGAACTCACCGACTCGCCAGTATGTTGACTGGATGCAGATCGTGGCTGCAACGTCTGTCTCGATGTTAAGGTTCTGTGATTCGGGAACAAACGCAACTTTGATCGCCCAGTTTGAGAATTTTACGGGAATACCCTCGTCGACCTCGGATGATTCTTGAACGATGTCGAGAGGACATATCTCGCCACCGCGACCGGATAGAGTCAGGCCACCGCCTCGGCCGCGGACGAAAGGGAGAACGTAGTAACTTCCGTGGAAAATGTTGTCTCCGTCGATATCAAGAACCGCACCATATGTGTTTGCGGCCAAGACCGCGGTTAAGGCAAAAACGAAGTAAAACGTAGAACTCATGGTTTTGGTTTAGGTAGTTTTGTGATTATCGATTAGAGTGTTTGGTGGATGAAGATAATATGAGTTGATGTAAATACTTATTTATAAAGACGTCCGTGTAATGGAAGTTAAAAAGGTGAGTGGGTGAGGCGGCTTTCATGGCGATCGTCGGCTTAGCTTGTGAACTATAAACTCTCAATATTTATATGATTTCTGCAGCCACATTGAGAAACGATCATATCTTCTTATATTCTACAGACGTTTCTTTAAATTATTTACCATTTTATTTTGGGCAAGCTCGGTTTTTGGTTCAATGTTTTAGTTTTGAATTATATGATTACTATTTTTATTTTTTGAAGTATTAGCACTGAATCTATTACTCTAGTTTCATTTGGTATGGTTGTACTTTTATGCGTTACTAACAACTTAATTACATCTCCAATTTCTTAGAAAGTATGTTTTTTGTTCAGGTACAATAAATAAAATATTTGATCAATTAATTTTTGTTTCGATTACTTTTCTCTAGAGTGAAAAATATTTCAAAGAATGCAAGTTAAATTTGTTTAAGTTTTTATGGAGTATGCTTCAGCTCAATTTGTTTTAGCAGCCAAAATGGACACGTAACCGAAATTCTTGGTAAACTTTGATCCTGATCCATACATGTCAGGTGTTTAGCTTTCTCTATGCAAAAATACTCATAAATTCAGTGTCATGTTAGTTAGGAGCATTGTATAAGGATAATACAACAAAAACACTTTAAATTATTTTTTTCATCAACATCCATTATATTAATAGCCACGACGTCAGTAACTTCTTTGATTAAGGTGAGGCTTCAAAAGGTGTTTGATGATGCTGTGTTTCTGTAGATGTCTTGGTTTAACAGATTCACGTAGATTTGATTGGATACGTCTTGAAAATATTATTTAGAGCCAAAATTTGAAGACAATAATTTTTCAAGAAATTTTTTGTAATTTTTGAAGATAATTACAAAACAGGTTGTAAATTAATTACTTGGAACTTTTTCAGAAAATAATCGTTCATCATACGTGAAGGCCGTACTCCTTTTGTTGTGAAGTCGCAGATTAAACAAAAAACAAAGGACACGCTACATGCACTCCTAATTAGGGTTATGTTATCTCCTACTTATTTTTGTATCAAGTTTTCAAAGGATTTTTTTATAGTACTTTTTGTATTCGTTTCATTTTAGGTTTTATTAATGTCTGTACGGATTATCTTGCAATCAAAAACAAATTTTTTTCCCCTTCTATGTAAGCCATTTGATGCCGGAATGGCTCCCTCATCAAGTGATCAGCGTGTTCATACCAAATGTTCAACTAATAGAGTTTTTGGTTCACTACAAGAGGTTCGATCAAAATCAAAATCGGGCATAATGGACAATCGTATTATACCGAAAACTTCTGGTTCGCACTTACACGAAACTCCAAAGTCTAACCCATGCACACGTATTTTTCTCACCTACCAATTGCTGACCATCAATTCGATTAAACGGTCAAACTGATTTGGTTCAGACTAGTTGATTTTTGCATCAAAGCCATTATAATTTTTCTTCTCTGTTACCAAAATAAACTCGTGTTCATGTATATACTAAGCCAATTGAGAAAAGAAACAGATAAGAGATATTTTATTCCATATGTAATTTTCAAAGGAAAACAGAGAGGTTTTATTTTAAGTCAAAGTAAAGATGGAGTCTTGTCCTCCCACAAGTCTCACATAGTCGTGGACGAAATCTCGGTCACATTAGCTTTCTTGAACATAACCAAGAACGGCTCATCGCTTAAAGCCAAACGCCTAACACCGATTTCATCCACGTATATCCCGACATCGCTGCATTTCGGATCGCTAGATTCGTAACCTCGAGGACAGAATACAAACTTGTAAGCATCATTTCCAGATTTCTTGATCTGGAAGAAACTCTTCAAAGAATCTTGTCCGAAACCTTCTGGCTTAGGACCAGCCACCACGAAATACTGCTTCCTCTCCTCGTCGAACTCACCGACTCGCCAGTAAGTTGACTGGATGCAGATCGTGGCTCCAACGTCCGTCTCGATGTTAATGTCCTCTGATTCGGGAAGGGACGCAACTCTGATCCTCCAGTTTGAAAATATTACGGGAATACCCTCGTCGACCTCAGATGATTCCTGCACGATGTCGAGAGGACATAGCTCGCCACCGCGGCCTGATAAAGTGAGACCACCGCCTCGACCGCGGACGAAAGGGAGAACGTAGTAACTGCCGCCGAAAATGGGGTCCCCTTCGATATCAAGAACCGCACCATATGTGTTTGCGGCCAACACCGCGGTCAAGGCAAGAACGAAGTAAACCGTAGGATTCATGGTGTTGGTTTTTTTTAATGAGTTTATGTGATGATCTGAGTGTTTGGTGGATGAATAAAATATGAGTTGATGCAATCTATTTATAAACACATGCACTACTACACTAGGTCACTAGCATATATAGCCAATGCCGACTGGATGAGGCGGCTTTATGTCTAAACTGTCTAGGCTTAGCTTGTAAACTATAAACTCTCAATGCTTATTGGGTTTAAGCACCACAAATTGAAAAGGTATATCTTCCTATATTCTACACACGTTTCCTTAATTTCTTTATTATTTACTTTTGTGAAGCTCGACTTAGAGCATTGCCGGGGAGGTATGAGTAGGGATGTTAAGATTGGTTAAATAACCCAATCCAATCCAACTCATAGAAGTAAAATATTCGACCAATTAATTTTTGTTTTTATTACATTTTCTTAAGATTTAGAAATATTTCAAAGAATGAAAATTAAATTTGTTTATGCTTTTTTGGTGCCTGCTTCAGTTCAATAATTGGATTTAAAGCCCGAACAAAAAAACTCGAACTCGAAAAATCGAACCGAACCAGAACCGAATTTCATAAAATATCCGTACGAGTCCAAAATTTTTATATCTGGAAACCGAATCCGAACCGAACCGAAAATCGGATATCCAAAATAACTGAATTACAATTATATACCTAAAATATTAATTATATTTATATTTAATATAACTTATTTCTCCTAAGTTATAATTATAAATCCAAATATATGAATTATTTTTATACCAAAATAACTAAAATATCAAAATAAATAGAATATACGAAATTTTTAGCTATATTTGTCAAATATAATTGAATTCTATTCAAATTTACCTAATTTTTATTTTCTTTTTATAAATTTCCGAATACCCGACTCGAACCCGAATCCGAACCAAAATTCTAAAATACCTGAATGAATCCTAAATCCTTATACCCGAAAATCCAAAACTGAATCTAACCCGAACTGCTACACGAATGCCCATATCTAGATTTAACCAGCCAAAATGGACACGTAACCGAAATTCTTGGTAAACTTTGATCCCGATCCATACATGTCAGGTGTTTAGCTTTCTCCATCCAAGTCAAAGTAAAGAGTCTTGTCCTCTCATAAGCAGTATCGGCCCATGTCCATGCAAAGCCCTGCTCTAAATTAGAGAAGTGTGCTCTTTTTGATTTTATTCAAGCCTAATATTAAAAAAGAAAAAAAAAATTATGCTGAACACCAAAAAAACCCAAAAAGGTTTGGTCGCCAGGTGCGTGGGGAGTGCTTATTTCAGTTCAACTTGATCTAACCAACCAAAATGGACACGTAACCGAAGTTCTTGATTGTACTTTTTTCCTGATACATATCACTCGTGTCTGTCTGTCTCTAGGCTAGGTTAGAGCACCACCATTGGTTGAGTTTCTATGGTGAGTATCTGAAATATATAAAACTAATATTTTAACATCATTTAACTACTTAATTAAAATAAAATACCTTTTAAAAAATTGAACCATTTATATTGTGACAGATGTAAAGACAGGTTCTGAATATATCTAACAATTTCTCAAATGAGAAACTATTGACATTCTCTCTCATACTTTTTCATTTTTCTTTTCTTTTTTTTCTTTTTCTTTATTATTGAGATACTCAGAGAGTATCTGCCGATGGTGATGCTCTTATATTCAATTTCGGAGTCATACTAAGGAGAGGATGTCATTCTGGGAACTTTTTTTTTTTAACTCGGGAACCCTACATTTTTTCGATAATTTAGGATAATATGTATCTATTAGAGCAGCCTAACAAATCCACTGGCAAGAAGAATTCACAACCAGCACGAAAATATATCATTCATTCTACTATAAAATTCATCTTAAACGACTTTCTTATGGTTTCTCATAATGATTTCCTAAATCTTAGAGAGTTCGTGTGAATTAAATATGACCGGAGTTAGCTTAGTCAAAGTTCAAACTAATCTCCGATACCCATAAAAACTCGGGTGTTTATTTTTCTTTTTCTTTTGTCGTTTAAGACGTCTACGGCTGACCAAGCACATGTATATCTAGTAGGGGATATATATACACGAACCCAGGAGGCATGCGAGTTTATGTCCTACTCGGCTACTCCGTAAGTTACAAACCTCAAGCATTTCATTAAGCGAATAGTTTGTTGGTTTCTTGCTTGGAGGCTTGTCCAGTTAATATATAGTCATGTGTGTTAAACTTAAGATCTTCATTCTAATTAATTTGATTTTCTCTTTTAATGCATATCATAGGGAGAGGTAAAATTATGCAAAAAAACGATACCCATGATTAGGTAAAGCTGATATTAGAGATAAGGGAAACAAACACCAAGAAGAAAACAGGTTAGAGAGAACTTTATTCTGTAGTCCTCTCACACAGTCTTACACAAACTCTATAGGTTCTTCATTCTTTGCCTTTTTGAAAACAACTAAGAAAGGTTCATCGCTTAGAGCCAAACGTCTAACGCCTTCTTCATCGACTGCTATCCCGACATAGCTACATTTAGGCGTACCTAATTCACCACCTTGGGGACAAAAAACAAACGTGTAGTACGAAGATTCTCCATGTTTCTTGATCTGGAAGAAGCTATTTAACGTGTCTTCTCCAAACCCGTCTGGCGCCGGAGCAGCAATCACGAAGTACTTCTTTCTCTCTTGGTCAAACTCATCGATCCACCAGTACGATGGATGGACACATCCGGTTTCAATGTCCGTTCCGACGTTAAGGTTCTCTGATTCCGGAACAAACCCAACTCTAGACCTCCAGTTTGAAAAATTTACGGGAACGCCCTCGTCGGCGTTTGACTCTTCCTGAACAATGTCCAGAGGACAGTACTTGTCCCCTCGGCTTTCGAGTGTCAAGCCGCCGCCTTGAACGGAGGTTGCTGGGAGAACGTAGTAACTGCCGGAGAATATGGAATCACCGTCCACGTCGAGAATCGGGCCAGCATTCGTGGACAAAACGGCAGTTAAGGCAAGGACGAAATACAACGTTGGATTCATGGTTTTTTTTTTTTTGTATAATGGTTTGAATACTAATTAGTTGATAATATGTGTTCGACCGATGTTACTACGTACCTACATTTATACACATCCGGGTACATCTACGCTTGGCTTGTGAATTATTTATTATTATTTTGTATAGTTTTGAACTAAGCATTTGTACAGATCGAGATTTGAGAAGGATACGATCCACGTAATTTATTTATTTCCTTGGGTCATATCTCGCTTTTAATTACTCTTCGGTTTCAATTAATTTAAGTGTCTTTTTATACCAGTTTAAGTAAATAGAAACACTAATAGGTTTGTTTGGTTCAGTATGGTTATCTGTTTCCCAAATTAGTATAAGGAAAGATTAAGCAAATTCATCCAAACGAAGGTTGGGTTTACTTATGTCTTATTTTCAGTACGGTTCAATGAGCATCGATTCTTGGTTAATACTAGTATATGCTGTAGTCAATACTTGATTTGCGGACCACACATGGCATGCTTGTTAAATTTATTGAAAGGTTTTTGGATCTCGCGACGTGGCTAAATATCTCGCGACGTGGCTAAATATTTTGAAGATGCGGATAAATTATACAATGTAGACGGTCTAATTAATGTAGACGTATATAATTTTGGAGATGCGGATAACAACGACTTATATAGTTAATGTAGACGGTCTATAATTTATTATTTGCTCACTCCTCGTGTCATTAAAAAATGAGAAATCCATTACGACTTCGAGATAGTTGGTCGCTTCTTTTAATCGTCTACAATTCTACACGGATTTTTCACACACATGTGCATCACGGTAAATGGGGTGTACCCGGCTTAGACTAGACATATTCGACACGTTAATTACGCATTCAAAAACCTCTTATTATTATCGATCGTAAACGCTGAATGGTTTGTCCAAATATTAAAAATTTTGACCATGGATTAGCATTATTTTCGGAGAATAATATATGTTGGCTACGTACGTGCCGAAGAGCATGTGTTTTTTTTTTTTTCAAAAAAGTTGGTTCATACCCTTCTCATCACTTAGCAATAATGGACGTCCATTCCATCGTTTTGATAGGAAGGTTCTTGGATATGGCTACGTGGCTATATACTTTGGAGATGCGGATAACTGATATATAATATACCAACGTATATGATTAATGTAGACAGTCTAAAAATAATATATTGTTTGGCTGTTTGCTCATCTCGTGTGATTTGAAAATGAGAAATACATTACGACTTACGATGATAATTACTCACCAGAAATCTAACTTTCATCGGGACTACTCTGCCACAGGATTACCATCTTTTGTTTCTCTCTCTCTTTCTCTATATATTCAGTGAACTTAAAAAAAAAACAATCAGTAGTATTTCTTATTTAACATTTTGGTATAGTGTAACTTTCAAACGTTTTCAGCAAGTTCATTCGATCGTATATGCATGAACCAATCGTTTTTAGAAGTTTTGTGGTGCAGTAGTGTTAGATAATCTATTTTTTATATGTGGTCATTCTAAAATAGAAAACGTGTCTGTTTAATTTCCAAGTTATGTGAATCTTTAAAGTAAAAAGAGAATTGAAAAAAGAAGGAAAGATGTTTTATACATAGATGATGATTATTGATGCACAAAGAAAAAGAGTGAACACAGATCGAGTTTTTATTATTAGTCGTAAGTTGTAACTCTTACCCTCTGAACTTTGTAGTCTTAGATTTCTCTCAGATAATAGACATAGTCTTGGACGAAGTCTCTGTCCCATTAGCTTTCACGAACACAACCGGGAATGGCGTTTTGCTTAAAGCCAAACGCCGAACGCCATCTTGGTCCACAAATATCCCGACATCGATGCAATTGAAATCGTTAGGACAAAACACAATATTATAACCGTTAAGAAAATCAGTTCTCTTGATCTGGAAGAAGCTCTTCGATGAATCTTCTTCTTCTCCATACTCTGGCTTAGGACCAGCGGCTACGAACCACGTCCTACTACCCCTGTCGGAAGTGAGCCACCAGTAGGTTGACTGGACGCAGATCGTAGCTGCGACGTCCATCTCGATGTTGAGGTTCGCTGATTCGGGAACGAACGGAACTCTAGCCCTCCAGTTTGAGAATTTTACGGGAATGCCCCTGTTGACCTCTGACTCTTCCTGCCCGACATAGAGGGGACATGGGCTGCCACCACGGGGGGAGAGATTGAGGCCGCCACCTGCAGCACCGAAGATGACGGGGAGAACGTAATAACTGCCGTGGAATATGATTTCATCATCAGTGTCGAGAACTGGTCCGCCGGCGTTTGCGGTCGCCGCCAAAACAGCGGTGAAGGCAAGTAGGAAGTAAAACATAGGATTCATGCTTTTTGGGTTTGTATAGTTGATTTGATTTGAATGTTACTGGATGAAGAAAATGTGAGTTCATGTGATCAGTATTTATACGCGGATGTGTATACATGCACATATAGTATATGCTACGCTTAGGGTTTGAATTATTAACTTTAAAATTAAGCAAGTACATTGAGATTTGAGAAAATGCCTCTCCTTTTTTTAATATTTTGTTAACTCCCTCCACTTTCCTTACATGCTTCTTTAATTATTATTTTTCTTTGCTACGAACGTTTCTTTAATTTGTTTGTTTGTTTATTTCTTATGGGAGATAGAGTTTTTGCCTGGTTTTGGACCGTTGGTTAACGAATAAGATTATGTATGTTCAATATAGCTCTGGTTTAATAAGGTTTTGATTTAAACGTCATGAAAGAAAAAAGAATAACTAAAAGCTCCCCTTAATTAAGTTCTGTAACTTCGGTTAATTTTCTCGGTGCAATCTGGTTTGGTTCGAAACTGAGCACCCTGGTTCAAAATTTGGTTAACCGTTGATAGTTTCCACACATGTTTTTGGATTCTTGTGGTATGAGCGCAAGTCTTTAGAAGATAGGGATAACAACAAAGGTTAATATAAAGAGGAATGCTTGTAGTATTATAGGACTAATTTTTAGCCTCGTGTTTTCATAGATTCTCCTCGCGGGATAAATTTTATGAGGAAATTGTTCAACTGGCAAGTTTTAAAAGCTTTAACTTCTCACGCGTTAATTAAGAAGATGATCATGTATACTCTATATATTCCACTTTCCAAGCACCATTGTCTAATTGTTTGTTTGTGTTTTTCTATTATGGTTCAACTTTACAAATAAAATGGGTATGTACTTCACAAGCTCTATTTATTTATTTCTATCTAAAATATGTTGTAAATTAATTACTAGGCACTTTTTCAGAAAATAATCGTTCATCATACGTGAAGGCCGTTGATCTCTTCTTCTTGTAAAATCGCAGATAAAAGAAAACCAAAGAACATGCTACACTATTGATTAGGGTTAAAAATAGAATGTCGTCTCCTTCTTCTTTTTGTATCAAGTTTTCAAAGGATTTGTTGTATAGTTTTTTTATTCGTTTGATTTTTTTTTCTGAATTGAATGTTAAATTAATTCAAAAATTAATTTGCTACTGTTTTTGAAGTTTAGCTAAATAATGAATGAAAGAATTTGGAAATACAAAGAAAAGAAAATCATCTTGTAGCAAACCATGCTTCAAGACCTCCTTATTTCGTAGCACTCATTTCTTGTAGTGAGAGACTGAGAGTAATCGGTTCCTCATTTTGCTTATGGATCTGTTTTGTGAGCTGAGAGATGTTACTATTGACGCTTCACCATGGAGCCTGTTATTCGTTTGATTTTTTTTTCTGAATTGAATGTTAAATTAATTCAAAAATTAATTTGCTACTGTTTTTGAAGTTTAGCTAAATAATGAATGAAAGAATTTGGAAATACAAAGAAAAGAAAATCATCTTGTAGCAAACCATGCTTCAAGACCTCCTTATTTCGTAGCACTCATTTCTTGTAGTGAGAGACTGAGAGTAATCGGTTCCTCATTTTGCTTATGGATCTGTTTTGTGAGCTGAGAGATGTTACTATTGACGCTTCACCATGGAGCCTGTTATTCGTTTGATTTTAGGTTTTATAAATGCCTGTACGGATTATCTTGCAATCAAAAACAATTTTTTTGTCCTTCTATGTAAGCAATTTGATGCCGGATTGGCTCCCTCATCAAGTGAGCGTGTTCATACCAAATGTTCAACTAATTAATATTGAAACTCTCATCTCTGCTAGCATTGAAACGCTTCGAAACTAGAGACTAGGATTTTGGCGATTATTGTTCGCCATATCTAATCACTGCGAGAGGTTCGATCTAAATCAAAATCGGGCATAATGGACAATGCATTAAACCGAAAACGTCTGGTTCGCACTGACACGAAAGTCCAAAGTCAAACCCATGCACGTATTTTTCTTACCTACCAATTGCTGACCATAAATTCGATCAAACGGTCAAACTGATTTGGTTCAGACTAGTTGATTTTGGCATCAAAGCGATTATAATTTTTCTTCTTTTGTCAGCATCAAAGTGATTATAACTTACCAAAATAAACTCGTGTTCATTTAAACACTAAGCTAATTGAGAAAAGAAACAGAGAAGAGATATTTTATTCAACATGTAATTTTCAAAGGAAAAATAGAGAGGACTTTATTATAAGTCGAAGTAAAGATCGAGTCTGGTCCTCCCACAACTCTCACATAGTCTTGGACGAAATCTCGGTCACATTGGCTTTCTTGAACCTAACCAAATACGGCTCATCGCTTAAAGCCAAACGCCAAACACCGATTTCATCCACGTATATCCCGACATCGCTGCATTTCGGCTCGCTAGATTCGTAACCTTGAGGACAGAATACAAACTTGTAAGCATCATCTCGAGATTTCTCGATCTGGAAGAAACTCTTCAAAGAATCTTGTCCGAATCCTTCTGGCTTGGGACCAGCCACCACGAAATACTGCTTCCTCTCCTCGTCGAACTCACCGACTCGCCAGTATGTTGACTGGAAGCAGAACGTGGCTTCAACGTCCGTCTTGATGTTAAGGTCCTGTGATTCGGGAACGAACGGAACTCTGGGCCTCCAGTTTGAGAATTTTACGGGATTACCCTGGTCGAGCTCAGATGATTCCTGCACGACGTCGAGAGGACATAGCTCGCCACCGCGGCCTGATAGGGTCAGGCCACCGCCTCGGCCGCGGAACAAAGGGAGAACGTAGTAACTGCCGCCGAAAATGGGGTCCCCGTCGATATCAAGAACCGCACCATGTGCGTTTGCGGCCAACACCGCGGTTAAGGCAAGAACGAAGTAAAACGTAGAATTCATGGTGTAGGTTTTTTTTGAAGAGTTTATGTGATGGTCTGAGTGTTTGGTGGATGAAGAAAATATGAGTTGATGCAATCTATTTATAAACACACTAGTATAGCCAATGCCGACTGGATGAGGCGGCTTTATGTCTAATCTAGTCTAGGCTTAGCTTGTAAACTATAAACTCTCAATGCTTATTTAATTTGACTTTAAGCACCACACATTGAGAAGATATATCTTCCTATATTCTACACACGTTTCCTTGATTTCTTTCTTATTTACTTTTGTGAAGCTCGACTTATTTTTGTTCTGAATGTAATGTTCTAGTTTGTTTTGGCATGGTTTTAATCCTACTCGTTCGTAAGAGCTTATTTCTCCTCAATTTCTTAAAAAGATTCAAGCGTTCGCTCGATAAATTTACTCTTTTCTTCTTTCAACATTTTAGATTTGTTATTACGTTTTTTCCAATATAGCTAGAGAAATGGCAAAGATTGCAAACAAAGATTTGTTTATGTTTTTTTTTTAGTGTCCATTGCAGTTCAATTTGACTAAAACCAACCAAAATGGACACACGTTACTGAAACTTCGATTATAATCCATACATGTCATGTGTTTGTCCTTCTCTAGGCAAAAATACTCATATAGTATAATTTCAGTGTAAACTCCGTCATTTCCCTTCGTCTCTCTGTCTTAGGTATAAAACAAAGGGAAAAGAGCCTCTTTGGAGGTGCGAATAACTGATACTCCATATATGATTAATGTAGACGATCTATATATAATTTATTATTTTCTCACTCTTCGTGTAATTTAGAAATGAGAAATCCATTACGACTTACCAGAAATCCAACTTTCACAGGAACTCCTCTGCCACCGGATTATAAATGTGTTGCCACTCCTTTTGTTCTCTCTCTCTCTCTCTCTCTCTCTCTCTCTCTCTCTCTCTCTCTCTCTCTCTCTCTCTCTCTCTCTCTCTCTCTCTCTCTCTCTCTCTCTCTCTCTATATATATATATATATATATATATATACCGAACTTTGTAAAACAGTTAATACTATATTCTTTAATTTTTAAATGTTTTCAGCAATGTCACTCGATCATATATGCATGAACCAATCACCTGTAGAAGGTTTTGATTTGTGGTGCAGGTGTTAGATAATCTATTGTATATTTGTAGTCATTCTAAAAGAGATAAAATTTCTGTTTAATTTCCAAGCTATCTGAATCTTAAACTAGAGAGAGAATTTAAAAAAAAACAAAAAAAAAACAAAGGAAAGATGTTTTTTATTCCATAGATGATGATTGATGAACAAAGCAGATCGAGGAACACGGACAGAGTATTTATCTTAAGTTGTAAGTTATAACTCTGATCCTCTTAACTTTGTAGTCTTAAATTTCTCTCAGATAATAGACATAGTCTTGGATGAAGTCTCCGTTTCAGTAGCTTTCAAGAACACAACCGGGAATGGCGTTTTGCTTAATGCCAAACGCCGAACGCCATTTTCGTCCTCAAATATCCCGACATCGATGCAATAGTTATCGTTTTTTTTTGTTGATAAAATGTGAATTTTAATTACCAGAAGCTGGAAAATGTTTTAATACAAACTCTCTCGGCGGAGGAACTAAGTTATAACAAGACCCAAAAAAAAGTGGAAAAAGCCTAGTTATAACAAGTGAGATGGAATCACATATCAAGGGAACTACTCAAAAGTGAACCATTGGGAGAGTAAATTCCTGAAATTTCTTCTATCCCGGCGTGCAAGAATGGAGTCACGAATACTCCTATCTAGGACTTTGAAGATAACCTCGTGTGTGGAGGAGTTTGAGTTGTGAAGTCGGTTGTTCCTTTTTTTTCCAAGTGAGGAAGATCAAGGCTTGAGCTGCCATGCAATCGTTATCGTTAGGACAAAACACAATCCTGTAACCAATAGGAACATCTTCAAAATTGCTTGATCTGGAAGAAAGTACTCCTCGACGAATCTTCTTCTCCAGATTCTGGCTTAGGACCAGCCGCTATCAAACACGTCCTACTACCCCTGTCGGAAGTGACCCACCAGTAAGTTGACTGGACGCAGATCGTAGCGTTGACGTCCATCTCGATGTTGAGGTTCGCTGATTCGGGAACGAACGGAACTCTTGCCCTCCAGTTTGAGAATCTTACGGGAATGCCCCTGTTGACCTCTGATACTTCCTGCCCGATATAGAGGGGACATTGGTTGTCACCACGGGGGGCGAGAGTCAGGCCGCCACCTGCAGCACCGAAGATGAGGGGGAGAACGTAGTAACTGCCGCGGAATATGATATCACTATCACTGTCGACAACTGCCCCGCCGGCGTTTGCGGTCGCGGCCAAAACAGCGGTTAAGGCAAGCAGGAGGTAAAGCGTAAGATGTGTATACATGTATGTACATGTAGCTCTGTATACGCTACGCTTAGGGTTTGTATTATTAATTAACTTTAAAATTAAGCAAGTACATTGAGATTTGAGAAGATGCCTCTCTTTTTTTAATATTTTTGTTAACTCCCTCCACTTTCCTTGCATGCTTCTTTAATTATTAATTTTTCTTTGCTACGAACGTGTCTTTTATTTGTTTGTTTATTTATTTCTCGTGTGGGCATAGAGTTTCAGCCTGGTTTTGGACCATTGGTTAAGGAATAAGAGTACGTATGTTCACTATATATAGCTCTGGTTTTATAAGTTTTTGATTTAAACGTTATGAAAGAAAAAAGAACAACTAAAAGCTTCACTTTTTTCTGTAACTTCCGTTAATTTTCTCGGTTCAATCTGGTTAGGTTCGAGATTTAGCACCCTGGTCTTAAGTTTGGTTAACCGTTGATAGTTTCCAACTTTCCACACATGTTTTTCGATTCTTGTGATACGAGCGCAAGTCTTTAGAAGATAAGGATAACAACAAAGTTAATTTAAAGAGGAAAGATACTACCAATAATGCAAATGCTTATAGTATACAAGTCATTTTTAGCCTCGTGTTTTCATAGATTCGCCTCGTGTGATTAATTTTACGGGGAAATTGTTTAGGTTGGAAATTTCAAAAGCGTTAACTTAAGTATATACATGTTTTGTCAAATTTTGAAAATTACATATAATCCTCGTTTGGGATTTTTGTTCGTCTACAATTCTACACATATACATACACATTCTTCATACATATTAGTAATATAATATTACTCACCAGAAATCTAACTTTCATCAGAACTACTCTGTTAGACTTACAAGTATCATTGTGTTCCCACTCCTTTTGTTTCTATATACATACCGAACTTTGTAAAACACTTAGTAGTATCCGAAGATTATCGTCAAGTTTAATTTTTATATGTTTCTCAGCAATTTTCTCGATCATATATGCAGAACAAGTCGTCTGTAAAAGTTTTGCGGTGTTAGAGCTATTTATATATCTGGTCGCTCAAAAAGAGAAAATGTTTGTGTTTAATTTCCAAGTTATGTGAATCTTATCTAAAGAGAAAATTAAAAAGAAAGAATAAAGGAGGAAAGATGTTTTATTCCAGATATGATATCAAAGCAAACAGAGGAACACAAATAGAGTTTTTATTATTAGTCGGAAGTTATAACTCGTATCCTCTTAACTTTGTAGTCTTAAATTTCCCTCAGATAATAGACATAGTCTTGGACGAAGTCTCTGTCTTAGTAGCTTTCATGAACACAACCGGGAATGGCGTAGCGCTCAAAGCCAAACGCCGAACGCCATATTTGTCCATAAATATCCCGACATGGGTGCACTTGGGACTGCACATTTTGTTGCTACCCGCACAATGGTTACAAAACGCAAAACTGTAAACACGATCTCCATATTTCTTGATCTGGAAGAAACTCTTCGATGAATCTTCTCCGAACCCTTCTGGCTTCGGACCAGCCTTCACGAACCACTCATGACTCTCCATGTCAAAATCATCGAGCCACCAGTAGGTTGACTGGACGCAGATCGTAGCTTTGACGTCCATCTTGATGTTGAGGTTCTCTGATTCGGGAACGAACCCAACTTTAGACCTCCAGTTTGAGAATTTTACGGGAATGCCCCTGTTGACCTCCGAATATTCCTGCCCGATATAGAGGGGACATGGGTTGGCACCATTGCCGACGAGAGTCAAGCCGCCACCGAAGAAAGGGGGGAGAACGTAGTAACTGCCGTCGAATATGATATCACCATCAGTGTCGAGAACTGGTCCACCGGCGTTTGCGGTCGCCGCCAAAACAGTGGTTATGGCAAGCAGGAAGTAAAACATAGGATTCATGCTTTTGGGTTTATGTAGTTAATTTGATTTGAATGTTACTGGATAAAGAAAATGTGAGTTCATGTGATCGGTATTTATACACGGATGTGCGTGTATTATGTATACATGCACATACAGCTTTGTACATGCTACGCTTAGGATTTGAATTATTAACTTAAAATTAAGTAGGTGAAAGACAATGAGATTTGAGAAGATGCCTAGTCTTTTTCTTAATATTTTTGTATACTCCACTTCCTCACGCTTCTTTAATTTGTTTGTTTATTTATTTCTTATGAAGAGATAGAGTTTTAGCTTGGTTATACATGGACGTTGGTTAACAAATAAGATTATGTATGATCACTATAGTTTTTGACAAGATCACTATAGTTTTTGACAAGATCACTATAGTTTTTGATTTAAACGTTGTAAAAAAAAAAAAAAACACAACTAAGGCCCTGTTTTTTTTGGAAATCGCTGCTGCAGCGACAGCCACTACGACGAAAAACAAAAGTTATAAAAGTATAAAATAGAACGGTCGCTAAATTAATCACCAGTGATATCAGTAGTTACATGTTCTGATCGCAATTATTTTTGGCGACAGAGATAAATATGTCTATGGGCCATAGACTATGGCATCATATCGCCCTAATCAACACGGACGATTACTCTCCATACCTCACCATGTACATACTAATTAAGTTACTTGTATTTATAACCTTTTTCAGTCGTTGACGCTGCAGCAGATATTTACAAAGGAACAGTGCCTAAAAGCTTAGAATTCTGTCGCTTCTGTTAATTTCTCGGTTCAACCTTGTGTTGTTAGAAATTGAGCATCCTGGTCAAAAGTTTGGTTAACCGTTGATAGTTTCCACACATGTTTTTCGATTCTTGTGATATGAGCGCAAGTCTTTAGAAGATAGGGATAAAAACAAGGTTAATTTAAAGAGGAAAGATACCAATGCATGCATATATATGCTTATAGTATAGAAGTCATTTTTAGCCTCGTGTTTTCATAGATTCTCCTGGTGTGATTAATTTTATGGGGAAATTGTTTAGGTTGGAAATTTCAAAAGCGTTAACTTAAGTAGATACATATTTTTATTTCAAAAGGTTGGAAATAAAGTGAACACAGTTCTTAAATTTAAATATAGACAATTTTTAGTACTAAAATAATTGGTATAGATTGTGAAGGACATTTATGAGCTGATGAACTTGCAAGAAAATCAAATTCATCAAAAAACAACGTTTAAAAAGATAAGAAAAAAAATTAAAATACAAAAAGGTGTTCATATCTTCATTAAGTGGCCTTAATTTTAAGCTGGAAACTGTAAAAGATATTTATTCACTAATTTAGCTTAATTTTACAAGCTTTAGAACTTCTACACTCTCTCAAAAAAAATCTTAATATAAAAGACATTCACGATTCTGTGTTAAATTTGGATTTGTCTTCGGTTTTTATTCAAAACAAATTAACAGTGAGTGAAATAATTGGTTCTTCCCATTTATATAGCATTGATCTATCTGTTTTTCAAATATATATTTTTGAGAAAATTATTTCAAAAAATAGTTTTTTTTTAAGTTTTATATGCATTCTGTACTAATTATCGATGGTAAATTATATATATATATATAGAAAATATTGAATTATTAATAATTTAAATTTATTAAAAATTATTAATCACTAAATAAGACATCTTTAGTCAAACTTTAGTATGTGTGTGAAAAACATAAAAAATCTATAATTTAGAAACAGAAGTGTATCATAATTTTTTAAAAAAAATGTATCATAATTTTTTGAGCTATTAACATGGAAGATTAATTAATGATCTTATTAACATATCAAACTTTAAGATAAGATAAGTTTGTACTCCCTATATTTTGTCTATGAAAAAAACCTTTTCTTTTGGGCCCTCCGAATGTTTTCTAGATCTGGCCCATATGCAAGCTTAAAGCCCCGAGACTCCACCGTCGCTTCTCTTCTTCTTCCCGACAATGAAACGGTTCAGTGATCCTTCTCGGAGAAACCATTTCAATTCTGATGCACTTTCTGCGACCATATTTCATAGCATCCCAATCGTTTCGTCTTCCTCGGAGAAACCGTGTTCGATTCTGGTGCACTCTCTGCCACCTTCTCCGAAGCCTCCCTTCCTACTTCCGCTCGGCAGAGTCAGTCGTCTGACCACCTTTGGAGGCGTCGTACACTTCCCGGCTCAGGCTGCAGAGACTTTGATTCTTCATCTGAGAGTAAGCATGCAAATTCAATTGATTACTTTCGCAGCTCTCAAACTCTTACCTTCGTTTCTTCTTCCTTTATCCAGCTACAATCTTATGGAAATTTTACACCTACCCTTTAAAAGATGTCGGACAGTGGGAATCATATACAACTTCGACGAAGAAGATAAGCTTAATAGCAGTATCTTTTCTATCTTAAACGTAGCCTATCTATAATCGTAGTCATGGAGGATATTTTTGACAGAATCATATACCTGAATTTTTCTTTCTTTTAATTTGTTATCAGTTTCCCGATTTTTTGCTCAATTCAAAAGCGTATTGTGTTACCCAAGGCGTAATTGCTTGGAATGTGGATGTCGGTGAAGGGTCGTGTTACTTATTTGTGAGTAGAATCGATGGTGCTCCCTTTCTATTTGCCAAGGAATTGAACTGATCTTTTCAAAGTGCTTTCGTTTTTTATTCAGTCTAACTCTACTTTCAGCCCTTCCGTTGCAGCTTCGACATTTTCTCCTCCTTTTGTCATCGTATCAGCTGCCTTCTAAATCTAATCATGGTATGGTCAATACACTTATTATAGCATAAAGAGTTGAGTTGACAAACTGATATATTACACAATTCTATATGCGAGGAGAGCGAAGGTGAGTGTCTTATTATGCCACTCCAATAGTCATAATTCAACATTGTCAATCACAGGCATACTCTTGTGGGATTTTACCAGTGGTTTGGACTCAGGAGCTGCAACTCTTATGTTAGCCTCAACTCTGCTAATCATATTCATATATAACTCATTTTAATGTTTAAACAGGCTGCTCAGATCAAGACAAATATATTGGGCTTCTTAGGCCTTGTTTGGATTTGGCATGGAAATGAGGTGTGCAACATCACATATGAATGTTATTTTACGTGTACCTTTGATTTCTATATAATTGTGTCTTCGGTATTTGCAGGAGAAGGCAAAAGAGAGAATAAAAAAAAGCTTGACAAATGTATCAAAGAAAAACTGTGGGAGTTATGCAATCTGTTTGACATACATATTTCTAAGGCTACTACAACGAATGTCAGTATGGCTGTCAATTTCTAAGTTATTGTTCTTGAGGTTTTTTTTTCCCTGCGTGAGTAGATAGGCATGATAAGAACATTTCTTAGTGAGCCATTGCTGGTTGTGACCAAGTTTATGATTAATTCATTTCTCCACTTATCAAATACGTATAACGTCTTATCGTATGTTTTCTCAACACATGATTACAAAACTGATTGAGTTTTTGGAGAAACCTCATGTGAAAAGCGACCTTCTAGCTAATGAGAAAGACAAAGTATTTTGGTGTTGATGACGTTGTTTATTTACAGTTTAATTGTCCATCTTCCGTCCTCTTAAAATATTCCGTTGAAACAGCCAAGTAAGGGAGCAAAACGCATGAAAACTCTCAAGCAAAGCTCGCCTGCATGTGGGAGTTCATCCTCCAAATGATCAGCAAAGGTATCATTGCGAAGCTTAAGAGTCCCAATATTACTTACCTGCAACTGTTCATCACTGGTCAAAGTAGATCTGATTATATTATTTTCATTGCTTTGCAGAGCCAACGAAAGTCTGAAGAAGGAACAAAGGCTAACAAAAAGAGTTCATCGCATTCTGATGAGTCTGAAGAAGACAAAGAGGACGAAGAGGAGGAAGAAGAAAAACAAGACAAGGAGCAGAATGCAGAAGAGAATGAAGAGGAGGAGAATGAAAATGGTATTCCAGATAACTTTAGTGGCTTGAACCCAAAAAAAAAAAAAATGTAGCCTTTTGATCGTACAAAAGATAATGACGCTATCAAAATTTTCTAAATACCAAATACAGATACGTGTATAAAACATTCAACCTACTAAACACATATATTTATTTAATTGTTTATTGAAATCGTGGAACACTAAATTTTAAAATATGTGTAAAATTCTAAAACATTAATAACCAATGTTAGACAAATATTTTGACCAAAAAAAAAGCTATAACCCAAAGTAAACATTTCAAATTCATTGTCAGCACCTACAACAAGTTATTTAAATAAAACTAAAAGCAAACAAATGAATAGAATTCAAGATGATTAATATCACACACCTCTATTAAACCAGTTTGACAAACGAAGAATGAATTTGTGGCTTAAAACCCGTGTCTTTTCTACTTTAATCAATGATATACATAAAAAAACTTACAATTTAGAAAACAAATATAAAAGATATTTTATAGCAAAAAAGTTTGTAAATTTTTTTGAAACATATAATCCCGCACGTAGAACGGATAATCACGTACACAAAAGAGAAAAAAGTGAAAAAATCCGAGAAAAGGATTAATATTTTATTTTTGTTTCAGATAAATATTAAGATATTTTAATTACATAGAATTATTAATTTTATTTTTGTGAGAACATGTTTTTGTATTTTAAAATATACACATAAATTGTTAAATGTGGAATATGAGTTACTACAACAGCATTAAACCGAGCAATACAAAGGAAATCAGTCGAGTTCAATAACAAGTTGTGGTAATGAAATCAATCAAAAGAAGGTAAAGAGTTATTAAATTAAAAACAAAACATTTAAACGCAACGAACATAAACATACATGTTTTTTTATTGATAAATTGCACACTTCACATAGTAACCTCGATGGAACTAAAATACAACCACCGAACAGAAGACAAAAACAAGGAATCAAGTGTTTGCAGTGCCTTCTTTTCTTAAAAACCATTAACAAATTGCTTTAATTTATTTGTTTAATATCTTGCTTAGCTTTTCACAAATATTATGTTCAATTGAGAATTTTGCTAGAATACATATATAATAACGATATCATAATTCTTAAAATATATATAAACAAAAAAATAAATATTATAATATTCTCGATTGTCTAATTTTATTGAAACTAAATATAATATGAAGAAAAAAAATATAACCAACGGAACACCACCCTGCGCATGCGCGGGGTTAGCAGCTCTACTAGTAATAATAATTTCAGAACGATCAAAAAAAGTTTTGGATGACTTCTCACATAATAAATGATCGAAGGATTAACATGTGAATTATCATTCGTATCGTCTTTGTACGTTCCTTTTGATACATCCAACTATGAATGAAAGTATGAGAGACTTTTACATAATCGAATTTACTTGATTTTGTTTTTGTTTTTATATAAAAAGAAGTGAAATGCATTTGTACCAACCCAGAAAGGCAACACTCATGTAGTATCTTACAAGGTAGATTAACAACTTATGAGTTAAGTCACTTTAAAAGGCCAAGGGTTCTTATATATTTGGAGAATGTGGGTACAAAAGAATATGTACACACTTGATGTTTATAGAATTTTCATGTTTTTAATCATGTTTTCTCACCTCTTTTTGATCATTTTAGTTGCATTTAGGTTTGTTTAGGATTGCATTTGTATATGTTGTCCCAATCAGGTTCTGGAGTAGCTGCATTGTGGAATTGGGGGGAGTCAAGAAGAGATAAGTCAAGAAAACAAAGAAAACAACTCGGAGTCACTATAGCGACTGGATGTAGCGTGTGGATTTGGGTCGCTACAAATCAACCGGAGATAGCGACCAGATATAGCGACTTGATCCTCTCGCTACGAAGTTTAAAACATTACAGCGTTCATATGGCGCCTGGATATAGCGACGTGATCGAGTCGCTAAGAAGATGAAGCTCGAGAAGAAGAGTCCATAGCGACTTGTCCTAGCGACTTGATTTCAGTCGCTACAAAATCAAGAACTGCAGCGACTGGAAATAGCGCCTGGATTCCAGTCGCTACGAGCATCCCACTCACTAATCAGCGTGTTTTCCACTATAACAACTCCCAAAAAGTGTTCTCTCACCCTTTAAAAAGCCTGCTTTCGACCATTATTGAAGAGGATGTTTTTAGATCTGAAAAACTAAGCTTTGTATTGTAGAGAAAACATCTAGATTCTTATCTTTGTATGAATCATTGAATCTTCTTTTTATCATCTCATATTTTCTTATGAACATGTCTTCTTTCTTGATTACTTTGAGTTTAACTTGTTCTAGTATGGAGTAGTTTCTTAATTAGATTCTGGGATGGGTTGACCAAGGATGATCTGAAAGAGTTTAGAGTTTGATCAGAGGTTTCTAAGTTATTTCTTCTCCTAGAGTGGATTGAGCCATAGTTATAAGTCTTGATTGCTTAGAACTATGATCTTAGGCATCTTTGTACATCAAAAGTGTTCAAAGTGCTAGAACTGATTCTTGGAGAGTCTAGTACTCACTTAGCCAATGAGAGTTGATGCTAGGTTGCTAGATAGACTAGAAGAGACTTGATTGAATGCATATTATCTTGTAGTTTCCAATGAGAGTTGAGTTTACAAACTGCTTGATAGTATAGGATTGATGTCATGAGAGTGAATCAATGTACCATTGTGTTCTTAGTTTAGAAATGATCTAGTAAGACTCCTAGTTACCCTTTAGTCTCCAAAAGATCATCCAAAGTCTTAAAACCTAATCCCAGGGTCTAATGCTTTTAAATATTGAATCTTAATCTTAATCTTTTGCTATTGCTCTGCTCTTCTATAAATCATTCTGTTTCTGTTTGAATCACCTTGTTTAATATTTGCAACTTATTTGTTTGTTAGATTACTTGCTTTTATCTTGTTTACCTTGAGGTTACTTAGTTTCTTGATTAGTTAAGTCACTAAAACCAAAATCTGATTGCACTTGGATTGAGAACTGAACCCATATTGTTGGTGTGTTTAAACCCCCCTGAGATTGGATTGACACCCTTATTACTATGATGACTAGGTTCATTGATGCCTAGAGTAGGTGCAAGGAATTGAAAAATATCTACTATCAATTTGGCGCCGTTGCCATCTTAGGGACTGTTTTAAGCCATTAGTGATTGGTTCAGACTTGAGATCAAGTCACCATTACATTTTCAACCACTGGTTACTTATAAATCGTTCTGCTTTTGCAGGTGTTAGTGTATGAACTTGAGGAGTAGAGGACCAACCAATCTTGTTCCAAGAGCTGACGACATAAGGGCTTTGGAAAGACAGATAGCAAGAGAAAGGAGAGAGCAGGAGAGACTTGCTCATCTGCAAAGACTAGGTCACACTATGGCTGCTAATCCAGAAGATCAAGGAGCTCATGACAGAGCACATAGGCCAATTGGGGACATTGATGCACCCCACATCTATGGCAACAGATCAGGAATTCGTGCACCAGCCATAGAGAACAACACATTTGAGATCAAGGGCAGTTTGCTTAGTATGATTCAGAACAACAAATTTCATGGCCTGCCTATGGAAGACCCCCTTGATCACTTGGATCAATTTGACATGCTCTGTGGCACTGTCAAAATCAATGGAGTTTCAGAAGATGCATTTAAGCTGAGGCTTTTCCCATTCTCTCTTGGGGACAAAGCACACTTATGGGAAAAGAATCTACCACAAGGGTCCATTCAGTCATGGGATCAATGTAAGAAGGTTTTTCTTTCAAAATTCTTCTCAACAATTAGAACAGCAAGGCTAAGGAATGAAATATCTGGTTTTGTTCAAAGAGGGACTGAAAACTTTGGTGAAGCTTGGGAGAGATTTAAAGGATACACACTTCAGTGTCCACATCATGGTTTTTCAAAGGAGAGTCTCCTTACCACTTTGTATAGAGGAGTCCTACCAAAGTACAGGATGATGCTAGACACAGCCAGCAATGGGAACTTCCTTGGTCTATCTGAGGCTGATGGTATGATCTTGGTGGAGAATCTATCACAAAGCAATTTAGCATATGGAGAGGACTATGACAGGTCCAATAGAGTTGATGGAAACACCAAAGCAAAAGAGGAGGTACTGCAGGCATTGTGTGACAAGATGGAGAAGATGCTCCAAGCAACACAAAGGAACATCAGTTATGTTGGGGAGATGGATCAAAACCAATTCTACCAGGAGGCTGCATTAGAAACTCACCAAGAGTGCCTAGAGGAGGTCAACTATCTGGGTGGACAAGGCTTTCAAAGAGGGTTCAATCCTAACTACAGACCAAACCCAAACCTATCCTATAGAAACCCCAATGTAGAGAATCCAAAAGACCAAACCTACCCACCAACCAATGCTAAACCTCCAACCAATCAAGGGAACTATCAGCCTAGACCCCACTTCAACAATCAAACCAACTTCCAACAAAAACCTCAGTACAACAATCAAGCCAATTTTCAACCCCAAAACCATTTCACCAATCAAGGGAACTTTCTGCCTAGACAACAATTCCCTAACCAACAACCATTCTACAACAACCAAAATCAGGGACAAGCAAGCTCTTCCCACACAAACCCTATGGATGAGACCAATGCTTTGATCAGACAGATGTTAGAGAGTCAAGGCAGCTTAAAGAAGCAAGTTGAAAGCATGCAACAACATATTAACACCTTGGAGGATCAGGTCACCTCAAATTCCAAGAGACCTATGGGACAGCTGCCAGGGAAACCAGAAACCAACCCCAAAGAATATGCTAATGCAATCACACTTAGAAGTGGGAAGGAACTTCAGCCTACAGTTGTCATTGAGGACAATGAACCTCATAGAGGGGAGGATGATTTTCAAAATCCTGCTGAGTTTATAGCTGCTAAAGAAAAATTAGAAGCAGAGACAGAGGGGTTGGTAGACAAGGCTGCATCAAGGAAAACTGTTGCTGAGAAGGGATCTACATCAGCTTCAAAAGAGAAAGTATTTGACCTTCCACCTTATGAGCCAAAACTTCCTTTTCCAGGGAGATTCAAGAAGCAATTGGTGGACAACTACAAGAAGATGTTTGATAAGCAGATGGAACAAGTCCAGATCACAATGCCAATCATTGAAGCCTTCATGATGGTGCCTCGATACAGCAAGTTCCTTAAGGATGCTATTAAGGAAAAGACTAAGATCTTAGAAGGAATGGTTGTGCTTACACATCAAGTCAGTTCAATCATCTCAAGGAAAATCATTCCAAAGAAGCTTCCTGATCCAGGTTGCTTCACACTCCCTTGTTCTCTTGGCCCATTTGCTTTTGAGAAATGTTTGGTAGACCTGGGAGCAAGTGTCAGTCTTATGCCTTATTCAGTAGCAAAGAAGCTAGGTTTTACCTCTTACAAGCCAGCCAGAATTCAGTTGGTGCTAGCTGATAGATCTGTCAAATCCCCTGTGGGAATGCTGGAAGACTTGCCAGTTTTGGTTGGAGATGCTGAGATACCCACTGATTTCGTTGTCCTGGAGATGGATGAGGAACCAAAAGACTCTCTAATCTTTGGAAGGCCCTTTTTGTCTACTGCTGGAGCTGTTATTGATGTTCAACAGGGCAAGATTGAACTTCGCTTGGGAAAGGATTACACCCTCCACTATGACATTAACAAAGTTATGAAGAGACCAACCATTGAGGGCCAGGTGTTCTACATCGAAACTTTGGAGGACTTGGTAGATGAGTTCTTGGAGGAGTTGAACCACGAAGATGCTTTGCAAGAAGCTTTGACTTCAGTGAGAGATGTGACTGAGATGAGTTCCGAAAGTGCTGAGTATGTTAAGCTGATGGACATGCATAAAGTGAAAGAAGGACCAGACTACTTTGAAAAGCTAAGGCATGAAATTCAGAGTGTCAGCTCAGTTGAGAGAGGGGAGGAAACAAAGGAAGCAGCTAGCAATGGTGAGTCTAGCATTGAGGATGACTGGAGTGAACTCAAAGCTCCCAAGGTGGACCTCAAACCTCTTCCCAAAGGATTGAGGTATGTTTTCTTAGGTCCTAATGAGTCTTACCCTGTCATTGTGAATGATGAACTTGATGAAACTGAAATTGCATCATTAGTTCATGAGCTTAAAAAGTATAGGAAGGCAATAGGGTACTCTTTAGAAGATATCAAGGGAATTTCCCCCTCCCTTTGCATGCACAGAATTCACTTGAATGATGAAACCATGACCTCAATTGAACATCAAAGGAGGCTGAACCCCAATCTAAAGGAAGTAGTTAAGAAAGAGATTCTAAAATTGTTAGATGCTGGTATCATTTACCCCATATCTGATAGTAATTGGATCTCTCCTGTCCATGTTGTTCCTAAAAAGGGTGGAATCACAGTTGTTAAAAATGATGATAATGAGCTAATCCCCACTAGGACAATCACTGGCCATAGGATGTGTATTGACTTCAGAAAATTGAATGCTGCATCTAGAAAGGATCATTTCCCACTCCCATTTATTGATCAGATGTTAGAAAGGCTAGCAAACCATCCTTATTACTGCTTCCTAGATGGTTACTCAGGGTTTTTCCAAATCCCCATCCACCCTAATGACCAAGAAAAGACTACATTCACATGCCCCTATGGAACCTTTGCATATAGAAGAATGCCATTTGGATTATGTAATGCACCAGCAACATTTCAGAGATTGATGATGTCTATATTTTCTGATATAATTGAGCATATTGTAGAAGTCTTCATGGATGACTTCTCTGTGTATGGCTCTTCTTTCTCTGTTTGTTTATCTAATTTGTGCAAGGTCTTAAAGAGGTGTGAAGAGACAGGACTTGTTCTAAACTGGGAGAAGTGTCACTTCATGGTTAAGGAGGGGATAGTCTTAGGTCATAGAATCTCTGAGAATGGAATTGAGGTAGACAAGGCCAAGATAGATGTGATGGTGAATCTACAGCCCCCAAACAATGTGAAAGGGATCAGAAGCTTCCTGGGACACGCAGGCTTCTATAGGAGGTTCATCAAAGACTTCTCCAAAATTGCTAGGCCATTGACTAAACTTCTCTGCAAAGAAGTTACTTTCGAGTTTGATGAGGAGTGCATGGAAGCTTTTCACAGGATCAAGAAAGAGTTGATCAGTGCCCCCATTGTACAACCACCAGATTGGGAGCTCCCCTTTGAGCTCATGTGTGATGCCAGCGATTTTGCTGTTGGGGCAGTCTTAGGCCAGAAAAAAGACAAGAAGCTGCATGTAATCTACTATGCCAGCAGAACTTTGAATGAGGCTCAACTCAAATATGCCACAACAGAGAAGGAACTCCTTGCCATTGTCTTTGCTTTTGAGAAATTCAGATCCTACTTGGTTGGGTCAAAGGTGGTAGTATACATTGATCATGCTGCTTTGAGACATCTATTAGCAAAGAAAGATGCCAAACCAAGACTGCTAAGGTGGATCTTGTTGTTACAAGAGTTTGATTTGGAAATCAAAGACAAGAAGGGTATTGAAAATGGAGTGGCTGACCACTTGTCTAGACTGAGGATAGAGAATGATATACCCATTGATGACTCTCTACCAGAAGAGCAGCTCATGGCAATCTGTGCCATAGTGGAAGCTTTGGAGACATCAAATAAGTTGGAGGAGGCCAGAAACATAGAAGAGAAATTCCCATGGTATGCTGATATAGTGAACTACTTGGCTAGTGGGAAAGAGCCATTAAACCTTGAAGGGTATCAGAAGAAGAAGTTCTTCAAAGATGTCACCAGATTCTTCTGGGATGAACCATACCTCTACACTCTATGCAAAGACCAGCTGTACAGGAGGTGTGTAGCTGAGGAGGAAGTTGAAGGCATTCTACAAGGGTGCCATGGGTCTGCTTATGGTGGTCACTTTGCCACCTTCAAAACAGTTGCAAAAGTACTTCAAGCTGGCTTCTGGTGGCCAACATTGTGGAAGGACACACACAGCTTCATCTCCAAGTGTGATCCTTGCCAGAGGAAAGGCAACATTAGCAAAAGAAATGAAATGCCTCAGAACCCAATCCTTGAAGTGGAGATTTTTGATGTCTGGGGGATTGACTTCATGGGACCATTCCCATCATCATATGGGAATGAATATATCTTGGTGGCTGTGGACTATGTGTCCAAATGGGTAGAAGCCATAGCAAGCCCTACAAATGACTCAAGGGTGGTGCTAAAGCTGTTTAAAAACATCATTTTCCCACGATTTGGAGTGCCAAGGGTGGTAATAAGTGATGGAGGCAGACATTTCATCAACAAAGTGTTTGAGAGCTTGATGAAGAAATATGGAGTAAAACACAAAGTGGCCACACCTTACCATCCCCAAACCAGTTGACAAGTGGAGGTATCCAACAGGCAGATCAAGGCCATTTTAGAGAAGACAGTGGGTTCAACAAGGAAGGACTGGGCTGTCAAGTAGATGATGCATTGTGGGCATATAGGACAGCATTCAAAACTCCTTTGGGAACAACCCCATACAACTTGGTTTATGGGAAAGCTTGTCATCTGCCAGTGGAACTAGAGTATAAGGCACTTTGGGCTGTAAAGTTGCTGAATTATGACATCAAAAGTGCTAAGGAGAAGAGGCTGATACAGCTAAGTGAGCTGGATGAAATCAGGCTAGATGCATATGAGAGTTCTAGAATCTACAAGGAAAAGACTAAAGCCTTTCATGACAAGAAAATCTTGCCAAGGGACTTCAAAGAAGGAGATCAAGTCCTGCTGTTCAACTCTAGGCTCAAGCTATTTCCTGGAAAGCTGAAGTCAAGATGGAGTGGTCCTTTTAAGATCAAGGAAGTGAGAAACTATGGGGCAGTTGTCTTGTGGAACAAGGATGGAGAGGAGTTCATAGTCAATGGACAAAGGATCAAACCATACATGGCAAAGGAGCTTATTGAAGAAGGAGGATCAATTCCTCTATCAGACCCACCATCCACATAAAAACATGGGAAAGTCAAGCTTAGTGACTTTAAACAAGCTCACTTGGGAGGAAAATCCCATGGTTATCCCTTGTATATACTTTTATTGGAAGCAATTTTATCCTTTTCTGAGTGTTTTAGTTTTGTTTCAGGTACTACAAGAGTGAGATTCAAGCAAGGATGGAAGAAAGGGAACACAAATGTATTGAAGGAAAATAGCGACTCAATATAGCGCCTCAATTTCGATCGCTACGAAACAATGAAAAATAGCGACTCAATATAGCGCCTCAATTTCGATCGCTACGGAATAATGGAGTTTTCAGCGTTCATATGGCGTGTGGAAATAGCGAGTCGATCAAGTCGCTACGAAACAATGAACAATAGCGACTCAATATAGCGACTCAATTTCGATCGCTACGGGGTATAGCGACTTGATGCATCAACTCAATCCACTCGCTACAGGTAAGTCAACTCTTCTCTTAGGTGTTGACCGGTTCAATTAAACCAAACCAACCTACTTTCCTTCTCCTCCTTCCCGTCGATTTCACCATCACCTTCATTCTAAAAAAAAAAAAAACCATCAAGAACAACAACACACAAATCACTCATCTCTTCACTAAAAGTTGTGATTTTTCTTGCTAAACTCACGATTTCTCATCCTCCATTGAGTAATACCTGCATTTTTCCCTCACTCTCAATCTCCAACAAGAAAGGTAACTCCTCAAAACTTAATTTCTCCATGATTAAGCAATTTTCAATTTCAACATTTTTGTGCTTTCATGGCATGAATCTTGTTCTTAATGATGAAAAACTTGTTGGGTATGAGTTCTGTGTAGAATTTCTTGCTCAATTTCCCTTCAACTTGATTATATTGAAAAATTTGTGAAATAGGGTTCTTGAGTAGGAATTTTCGAAAATTTGGGGAAAACTCATGATTGTGGTTTCTTTGGAATGGTTTCAGTATGTTTATGATGTGTGCAAGAGATTAAGATGATTGGGAAACCTCTGTTTCTAAAAAAATTCGAATTTGGGGTAAAGAGTTGAAATTTTTCATGAATTTTCGAAAATGTGTTGAGTTTATGTTTCATGGAGAATGGGAACTGGTCTTTGTGATAAATTGTTGCTGAATGATGAACCTTCTTCCCTTGTGGCTCTGATTATTGAAAGGATGTGTTCATGATTGATCATCCTTATGTTTGTGCTTTGAATTAGACTTAAGACTAACATAGTTTTCAAGTGTCTTCTATTTTGCAGGCAGAAATGGGTAGAGACAAAGGGAAAGAACCAGAAGCTGCACAAGAAAAGAGCAAGAAAGTTGCTGAACCAAAAAAGAAGAAAGTTCCAATGGCCAAGCCAAGGCAGAGAAAACCGCAACAAGAGCCTGAACCTGATCCTGCTGAGGAAGAAACAGTGGAAGCGACTGAGGGAATGGCCAGTGGTTCATCTAGTGCTCCTGCAAAGAAGAAGGCACAAACGAAGTACAAGTACAACGATTATCACAAGGCTTTCAAAGCAATGGAGTGGGTTCCAACTAAATTCCCAGATGTAGAGCTGTTGCATAGGATGGGGATATATGATGACGTGCGGATGATCATGACCAACATTGGGATTGCTAACCTTCTTGGGATGAGACACCGCCATTCCCAACCAGAGTCCTGTCAGTTCTTAGCCTCGCTGGAGGCTGTTTTCTATGATAGCTCGCAGTACACTGAGGAACATGGCACTGGTTTGATCAAGTTCAAGGTTCAAGGAAAGAGCTTTGAAATGGGTTTCAAGGAGCTGAATGCAATTTTTGGGTTCCCTGAAGGAATAGACTCACACTTCACCAACCACAAATATGAGACTGGAGCATTTTGGAATGAGATAGGTTGTGGTACGCACACTCCAGGTGCAATTGCAAACTCTGGGATCAGACACCCTGCAACACGGTATGTCCATAGAATCCTTGCTGAAACTTTCTATGGTAGGCCAGAGCTGTCCAAGGTCAAAGAAAATGAGCTTAAGTTTCTCACCATTGGCTTCCGCCCTTTGTTTGGAGGAGTTTTCAATAATGGCAGAGAGATACTGACAGGACGCAACCAAGGAGATCTAAATGTTGTGGGTTTGTTTGTTAAAAGACTCCTAGAGCTGAAGGAGTGGGGATGCAACCACAGAGACAAGGAACCATTGGTCAGACTTGGTGGTATGATCACACCAATCCTAAGAGCGAGGCCAATTACTCTGACTCCTACAACAACAGATATGTTTGGTGACTTGATTGATGAGTTCTACTTACAGAAGACAGGGTATCTTGAGGGGAAGTGTGGCGACATGTATGCTTACAGATACAAGGAATTTAATGGAGAATTCATTAAGGTACTACTACCTGCTCCTGCCTTGACTTCCCTGGCTCACAGAAACAACATCACATTCGATCTCACTGGCTCACCGTATTGCTACAACCCTACGAGACACGGTGTGCTTCAACTCATAACACTTGAGAGTATGAAAACATCTAGAAATGAAAGGGCAGAGAGAAGAGCAGAAAGAGCTGAAGTGAGAGAAGAAGAGCAGCCAGATGAACCCATTTATGGTGGTGCTCGCTACCATTTCAGTCCCCATAACCGTGCCCTCCCAAATGGCCCACTCCAAGAAGCTCACAAGAAGATAGAAACACTCCAGCGCTGGAACAAATGGCAAGATAGGAGCCTGAGGAAAATGTCTGCTGAATATGAGAAGATGGCTAAGGGTTATGACAAGATGAAGAAGCAGATAAAGCACTTGACAAGGCTGCTTGGTTCTGGAAACAAGCAACACAAGCGAGCTTCCCACCATGACGAGGAAGCAGGATCATCTGCACCTTCTCACTTCCGTCGCTCTGCCTCTTGTGATTTGGATGGTTTAAAGGCGCCACCACAGCTGCACAGGTCCGCCACCACAGGGAGAAGACAAAGGAGGAAGATGAAAACACCCTCCCCACCGGTTTCTGACAACGAGTCGCTGGACTTCACCATGGATTTCTCTCCTGAGCCCTCATGCTCACCTCCACACTACCACTTCTGAGGTACTAGTCCACTCCTTTTTCTTGTACATAATTTTCAGTTTAGCTTTGTTCTTGTTTCTTTTTATTTTTCGGTTACTTCTCCAATTTGTTTCTCACCGAGACGGTTTGAAATAAGTTTGGGGGAGGAGCTAGTGTTTAACCTTGTTTTCTTTGAGTTTGTTTTCCTTTTGCATTGCATACATAAAAAAAAAACACAAAAATATCTCCCTTCTTGCATTGTATAAAGTTAAGTTTTATAAAAAAAAAAAAAAAATGAAATGAAAAAATTGCATAAAAAAAAAAAAAAACCAAAAACAAAAGCATGTAGTTTCCCATTTATTTTGCATTTTAGGATTGAGTCTAGTTCATTTAGGTTGCATATTTGCATTTGCATAGGGGACAATGATGAATCTGCCTTGTAAAGGTTTGTGCATTGGATTGAAAATAGGGCCCTTTTGAGTACTTGAAAGTTGCTGGAACTTCGGTTTGGAATTTGGATACTCTAGCCTAGTGAACCTTGCATGATCCCCAATTCAACCTCATGAGCTAATAGACTTGAATTTGGACTTAAATTCTCTTGCTTAGGGGTTTGAAATGCACTCTCATGGCTTTTGTTTGGGTTTCCTTTGCCCTTTTACCACACTTATGTTAACCCAACCATCTCTCCTTCCCTTAGAACCATTTACCTCCTTTCTAGCCACCATTGCTTTGATTGAGTGAGGCCTTTTTCTGATAGCATTTACATGTGCAAAATCTTGAGAGTATTGGGAACGACAAAGGTTGATCTTCATTTTGGCTAGGATGGGGAATGAGTGAGTGATATTCTTGATGATAAATTCTTTGGGATATTTCTGAAAATGAACTGAGTTTGATTATAAAAAAAAAGGAAGAGTCTCTTGTCTAGCTAGTCTAAGGAAAGCTCTAAGTGAAAACAAGTAAAAGTAAAAAAAAAAAATGGTTGAAAGAGAGCTAAGTATGAGAAGTTTAAGAAGTTCACAAGGTGACTAGCAAATGAGCTCATTCAGAAAAAGATGTTGGGAAGTAATTGGGGTGGTGAGTGAATAAAAAGAAAAGATGGACATTGTGTCAAAAGGGTAGAATTCCAAAAATGTTTTAGGAATGGGTAGAACAAATGAGATCAATCTTTGTATGCATGAGTTGTTCCCCTTCTTAGATAAATTTTGTGCAATGTTTAATGCTCCTTGATTTGAGAGTTAGCCACCACAAAAGAAAAGAAAGCTTGAGCCACCATAAAAAGCCTTGATCCTTTAACCAAGTGAGAGTGATTGATTTTCCCTTTTTGCAAGAATGCACTTGAATTTTCATTAATGAATGTAAGAGGTTGAATTGGTTTGATTGCTTGAGTTCCAATTAGTTTGATAGACTAAGTTTGAATTTTAATGGCTTGGAGGAGTACAAAGCTAGGGTGTTAGTTCTTGCAATTGTCAACTACTTTTAAGGACCTTAGGTTGAATCTAATATGGAAATCGTTTGGCTCTGAGTCCCCACTTTCAAACCTCTTTCTCATAATTTTTCTTTGGCTTTGCTTGAGGGCAAGCAAAGGATAAGTTTGGGGGAGTTGATGTTTATAGAATTTTCATGTTTTTAATCATGTTTTCTCACCTCTTTTTGATCATTTTAGTTGCATTTAGGTTTGTTTAGGATTGCATTTGTATATGTTGTCCCAATCAGGTTCTGGAGTAGCTGCATTGTGGAATTGGGGGGAGTCAAGAAGAGATAAGTCAAGAAAACAAAGAAAACAACTCGGAGTCACTATAGCGACTGGATGTAGCGTGTGGATTTGGGTCGCTACAAATCAACCGGAGATAGCGACCAGATATAGCGACTTGATCCTCTCGCTACGAAGTTTAAAACATTACAGCGTTCATATGGCGCCTGGATATAGCGACGTGATCGAGTCGCTAAGAAGATGAAGCTCGAGAAGAAGAGTCCATAGCGACTTGTCCTAGCGACTTGTCCTAGCGACTTGATTTCAGTCGCTACAAAATCAAGAACTGCAGCGACTGGAAATAGCGCCTGGATTCCAGTCGCTACGAGCATCCCACTCACTAATCAGCGTGTTTTCCACTATACCAACTCCCAAAAAGTGTTCTCTCACCCTTTAAAAAGCCTGCTTTCGACCATTATTGAAGAGGATGTTTTTAGATCTGAAAAACTAAGCTTTGTATTGTAGAGAAAACATCTAGATTCTTATCTTTGTATGAATCATTGAATCTTCTTTTTATCATCTCATATTTTCTTATGAACATGTCTTCTTTCTTGATTACTTTGAGTTTAACTTGTTCTAGTATGGAGTAGTTTCTTAATTAGATTCTGGGATGGGTTGACCAAGGATGATCTGAAAGAGTTTAGAGTTTGATCAGAGGTTTCTAAGTTATTTCTTCTCCTAGAGTGGATTGAGCCATAGTTATAAGTCTTGATTGCTTAGAACTATGATCTTAGGCATCTTTGTACATCAAAAGTGTTCAAAGTGCTAGAACTGATTCTTGGAGAGTCTAGTACTCACTTAGCCAATGAGAGTTGATGCTAGGTTGCTAGATAGACTAGAAGAGACTTGATTGAATGCATATTATCTTGTAGTTTCCAATGAGAGTTGAGTTTACAAACTGCTTGATAGTATAGGATTGATGTCATGAGAGTGAATCAATGTACCATTGTGTTCTTAGTTTAGAAATGATCTAGTAAGACTCCTAGTTACCCTTTAGTCTCCAAAAGATCATCCAAAGTCTTAAAACCTAATCCCAGGGTCTAATGCTTTTAAATATTGAATCTTAATCTTAATCTTTTGCTATTGCTCTGCTCTTCTATAAATCATTCTGTTTCTGTTTGAATCACCTTGTTTAATATTTGCAACTTATTTGTTTGTTAGATTACTTGCTTTTATCTTGTTTACCTTGAGGTTACTTAATTTCTTGATTAGTTAAGTCACTAAAACCAAAATCTGATTGCACTTGGATTGAGAACTGAACCCATATTGTTGGTGTGTTTAAACCCCCCTGAGATTGGATTGACACCCTTATTACTATGATGACTAGGTTCATTGATGCCTAGAGTAGTTGCAAGGAATTGAAAAATATCTACTATCAACACTATAAGAATAATGGAATCACAATTAATCTCCTCTTTTACAGAGGTTGGCCATTGATCCACCTTTGGAACATGATAAAGCTTTCCTCTGGTTTAAACTCTGCCGTGTGCCCACCTTCCTGTAATCAAAACGCACAACTCGATAACAAAAAAACACATTAAAAATGTTGAGTGGGAAAAAAAAAAGATAAAGAAGAGGAAAGACTTGCTTTGACAGTAGCAAATGTCATTTTATTTGCGTAAGTCCTTGTGTATCTGCCCAGTCAAAGTAAAGAGTAACCTCAACGTGAGTTTGATAGAACGGATAAAGAAGAGATATAACCAATTAAAGAAAGATGGGTATATTATATATATACCCAGCGATTTGATTGTTGATCATCCATGGCCTCCAGTCATCAACAACAGAATAGTTGAGAGACCTTATCCAAGCTTGAGTTCCAAGGTAAGGCACTGCCATATCGTGATCACCACTGTTCACCAAGAAGCCGCACAAAGTTTACATAATGCCTTGAATCTTGTAGGGAACAAGGAAGAAAAAGATGATTAAAAGGTTAAAACGCTGACCTGAAGATGAGAGAAGGATAGCCACTGATGCTGTTATTCATATGGTAAGGTACGCTACTTAAAATGTCATGAGTGTAAGAAATATCCCATTTGCATCGTACCCATTCCCCTATACTCTCCTACAAATCATAGATCGTTTAATATATATCAGACTAGACCAAAAATCTTAAAACAATCAATTAAATAATTAATCATATATATACCTCATTGATCTGAAGAGCTTTGCGTACGGTTTTGTCATTGGCCCAGTAGGTAGATAACAAATAGCGATAAATCTGCAAAAGCAAACTTCAGAATATATATATATATATATATATTTTTTGTTTCCTCGATGGTTTAAACGGTAAATAGAGGGGAAGATGGATTTACTAACATAGCAATCTGGGGTTTCAGTTTCGCACATAGGTTGTTGTATAAGATAAAGGTTTATTCTGTCTGTACACTATTAAATAGCCACACAGAAAAAAGAAGTTGAGTTTAGTGATGATCTTTAACAAGGCAGAAGACACAATATCAACTACAAAAATTCACGAGAATACGTGTACCTTGTTATATTCTTCAACGAGTTTCAAGCATTCTGTGTTACGTGGATCAACATTTGCATATTCTCCTTTGCATATACTGTTAAGCGACTGCATGCGAAGAAAGCAAAATTGTACTGTTTGCTAATTATTTTCATGGTTGAAACAAAAGCAAATGTCTAATTATTTGCTCTATATATGATGTGTTTTCATACCTCGTAGAGCTCATCAGAGATGAGTGCCATACCATGAGCATAAGGAATGCGGCTGTTAACATCTATTTTAATTTCTGTTACTGGATTACCGAGCACGTACCCCTATATATTGTTGGCATGGACCAAATATATCAGTTTTTAGTACGTATGAAGAATACAGTCTCAAATTATTTAGTGCTTGGCAAGACATATATATATATATGAAGACCGTCCCTAATTATTTAAACGCTTTATGCAAAATTTTACTTAACGTATATTTGATTGGTTGCTGTTATTTTTTCCCACTTTACATACATATATATTTTTTTTTTTAAAAAGGTAAACCTTTTAATCTTTTTGAATCGAAGCTCTTTACCAGTGCTCCATTTGCACATGCTAAAAGAGGATTCTGATATATGTATAATAAACAAGATACACCAAAGAACCTGAAGATTTATTGGAGGATTGCAACACTGATAATTTCCTGCATCGATCATCATGTTTTTTCTGTTATAGAAGATGATTGAGATATGACAAAAAAAAAAAAAAAATTGATACTGTAATTAAAAGGGCTTCGGGTTGATATCATAAAGCTAGCCAAACATACCATTTGAGATTTCTTGAACGAGAGCCGGAACAACCATACCGGAATAAGAATCTCCTGCGACATAGAGAGGGTTGGACGAAAACTCTTCATGCTTGCTTAGCCACTGCACAAGAACAACGAAAAAGAAAAAAGCTCCTACATGTCTATCCACAAAGAACCGTCGCTCCAATTAAGTTGGCATTCATTTACCTTTTGAAGAAACTTATGGATCCGTTTGGCCTCTCCTGAATCACTCGGTTTGTTAAAAAGTTGAGTTCTTGAGTAGGAGAATCCAGTTCCAACAGGCTGATCCAAGAATATTATGCTCGAAGTCTGAGAAAAATGTTAAAGACTTGATCATATCGGGTTTTGTGATCGTCTTATGAATGAACACACTAAGTGCTGTTACCTTTGTCCATGAGTATGTGGTAGAGACCAAAGAAGGGAGAGTTCCATTGTAAACATCAAGCTTCATAGCCAGAGGCCCTGTTGAATTTGCATCGAGCAATAGTCAGAGACGCAGAACAACGAGTTTAAGAAAATCAATGTTTTATATATTACCATTCTCAAATAGAAGGGCAGAGATGGAAGAGCAGCCAGGTCCTCCACTTAGCCAGATAAGAAGAGGGTCTTCTTCTGGGTTCCTCTCAGACTTGATGAAGTAGTAGAACAATTGCACTTCCTCCTCTTCACCAACACCAATGTACCTTCATTTACAAGAAACAGTAACTTCTTAGATTCCCTCCAAAACTCAAGAATTAGCACGACCGGGTTTAACTAATCACAAGAAGAAGAGAAAACAAACCCGGTTTCGAGCTCAAAGGGGAGAGGGCCATCAAAACCCGGAAGAAACTTGACGATAGAGGCAGAATCAGCACTCTGAATCAAGAAGACAAATTGAAGAAGCAGAAGCAGCGATTTCAGAACAGAGGAAACGTATTCGTTAGCCATTCGTTCTTCAGTTTCTGAGAAAGTCAATGGCCTTTAAGGATATTGGATCTTTACACTGAAAACCAAAAAAAGTCGCTACCCACTCTTCATCTTTCAAGTTTGGATTCATCACCGGACTTGTTTGTCACATTATTTTTAATGGGAAGTTTCGTGCCTGATCTTCAAATTGTATATAAAAATATTAACAGAATACAAAATTACTTTGTTAATTGTCCTCGCGCTTTTCGTGAGCATAAAAACAAGTGTTTTATGTTATCATATTCTAATTTCAATATGGTTAGTGATACGTCGTGGTCATACACTGTAATTAAACAAAAATTAATGGCTGATTAAGGGAAGAGTCAATCTTAAGGGGATATGGAAAACATCAAGGTTCGTTTAAAACGGCAGGGATACCAAATCAGATGTCATGTACCAAGCTTAAAAAGCGACACTCATGTTGCTTACAAACTCTATTAAGAAATTGTGATTCTATTAAAGTGTGTACATACTCTAGTACACACCTTCTCTATATTTAGAGATCAGTCTTGGCCTTTTAAGTGACTATATATGAAGGTGCGTACTAGAATATGTACACACTATAGTTTAGAATATTCGAATCACAATTTCTTGTCCTCTAATACGTAAAGGCCAATTTCCTATTTTACAGAGGTTGGCCATTGATCCACCTTTGAAATATGACAAAGCTTTCCTCTGGATTAAACTCTGTTGTGTGCCACCTTAAAAAAGCACTACTCAAGTTATCATCATCATGTTTCTTCTGTTATATATACTAGTTGATTGAGAAAAAGGCTTGGGGATTGATTTCTTGACCGGAATAAGAATCTCCGGCGACATAGAAAGGGTTGGAGGAAAACTCTTGATGCTTGCCAAGCCACTGCACAACAACCAGAGAAAAAGGAAGCTTCAAAATGTCTATACACAAATAACAGTTGCTTTCTTTAGGGTTAGGTTAAACTTTCTTACTTAAGATATGGGAATCCTACCATATTTCAAGAGACAATTAAGTTTGTCGTCGATTTACCTAGTGAAGAAACTCGTGGATCCGTTGAAGAAGCAGAAGCAGCGATTTCAGAACAGAGGAAACGTAGTCCTTCGCCAAAACCGTACATAATAATGTTAACAGATTACAAACTCACTTGTTAATTCCTCGCACTTGTTGTGAGCATTAAAAACAAGTTTCTATTTTGACATAGATAATCTTTTTGATATTATAATTTCAACATGTTTAGTGATACGTCGTCGTCATCATACACTGTAAATCTGTAATCTGTAAACAAAATAAACCTCAATGGCTAACAAGATTGATTAAGGGAAGAGTCATCAGCGAGACATCTCTTCGACTTCTTCTCAAGAACGTAAAGCACTACTCTACGGCTGCGATAATCCGGATGCCATTGTGTTTGTTCCACACGCCCGATCGCAAAATCTTTCAGCGCGGATTCTAAGAAATACTCAAGAACAGCATCTGACAGAATAAAGAGGAGCAACCAAGCTTAGACATTTTGTTCTTGTTACATAAAAGAAACTGAAAGCAACAAAGAGAGAATGATTCACCATTCCGTAGCTCTCCTGCTAGGAAGATTGTAGTTTGATCGCCGCAAAGTTGCACAAGTGTTTGGATCAAATGGTGAACAGCTTCTTCGCTGTAGATAACATCTGAGCCTAATACTACAAGTGCAAAGACAGTAACATGTGTGAAAAAAGCTGTGTAGAAAGCAAAAGTGGATGAAATGAAAACGAGATGAATACACTGTACCGTAATCAGGTAATGGTTCAATCAAATCTGGGTCTGGGTCATCTCCCCAAACAAGTTCCTGCACAACAGCAGATCCTCGCGTGTTCCCACGGTGCAAATTGGTTTGGATGTTCTTCTTGAGTAGCCTCAGTCTATCTGGGAGATCAGTGAGGACAACATTGCCCCCCAAAAGTGCTGCGATACAACTGAAGGAACAAACTCACTAAATGTTTCACACACTCCTCGTAGAGTTAATGGTAATTCAAGGAGGAAAAAGATTTGCACTTTTTGCTCACCCAACTAAGCCACAACCAGAACCCAGCTCAACGATTTTCTTTCCTTCAAGAGAAAGATCCTTGGAATCAACAGAGTGTTCTAAGAACTTCCCTAGCACCACTCCACTGTCCCACATCACTGACCCGGTTACTCCAGGCGTGCTCTTCACAAGTTCACATACACAAGTAACAACAAACAAACACCTGTGAGATTGAGATAGTTCAAACACGTCTCATGATCAGTACAAGAAGAACCAATAACATCACTTTGTTCGATGTTAAGCTAAAGCCACAAACACAAACTGAAATTATCAGGAATCATCTTCTAATAGCAATTATAGCATACATTCCCAATGAATGTTCAACAGTGGCCACGAAAGACAATTAAACAAATACATTATCTTCTACAAAACACCGTTTCAATACATCGAAAGGGCTCAATATGAGTCCGGAAAACCGCAAAATTGATCTCGATAAACCCTAAAAATCACTTCTTTTTTTTGGTATGAATCTCTTTAGCCTTAGTTCTATCAACAGATTGAAAAAGAGACTAAATTTGACGGAAAATGCTAAAGGGTTACCAGTGAACAAGGAGACTGGAGAATAGAGAGTGAGTGACCACAAGCGTCGAGACGCAGCTCAAGAGAAGATTGAGAAACTAAGGCGTTGGGAGCAAACGAAGTTGGCCCTTGAATAGCCCATACGATCATAATCTCCGCCGCCGCCAAATCCGAATCAGATTCCGATCCAGAACCAATGTCAGACTCCGAAGCAGAAAACCCGCCGACGGCTATCACATCTCCGCCGTAACCACTCATCCGTCGTATCTCCTCCACCGTATCCTCTCCTTTACTTACTTCCTCCTCGCCCATTCTCCAAAACCCCACACGCGCCGCCGAGTTGTCTCTCTCGACAGCTTCGCCGTTGTCCTGATTTCCACTTCCATATGCATCGGCTTCTTTAAGAAACGAACCAAAACAGAGACCCTCACAACCAGGGGCATCAAAGTGAAATACAACATAGTTTTAGGGTTTATTAACAATTACCTAATATGTCAACCTTTTCTCCTATTCACCCCCAAAGGTTCATAAAATAACCCACACGCTTCCAAGTTTTGCAATTTGGTTACATTGATATCGCTATTGCTTTAGGCCGTGGCTCTAGCTGTAAAGATTTTTGGTTTTAAAGATTTTTGGGTGTAGACGAGATGAGACGATGACTGTACAATGTCTATAGATTCTGACCCAAGGCATTTGAGTTTAATCATCATAAGCATTTGCATCATAGTAAACCCATATTTCGTTTACTATGCTGATACATGTAAACTTCGACCGTAGAAATGTACGTATGTGGTGGTCACCGGTCAACCACCTAACCTGATGTTTAACACTACATTATGTAATAATAGCTAGTTTTTATTAGTGAAACTCATCAAACAGGTTATCAACTTTATAATTTCTTCTTTTTCATCATATAGTCTTAGACGATAAAATCGAAGGCATAACAAACTTCTTAAACTTAACCACTAAAGGCTCATCGCTGAAAGCCAAACGCCGAACGCCCTTTTCATCGACGAATATCCCGATATCTTTGCACTCCGAGCTGTGACGTTTGCTGGTACCTGTTAAATCATAAGTAGGGCACCACACAAACTTGTAACCTTCTCCATATTTTTGCAAATCGAAGGAATTCGTCGACCATACTGTCCTCTGACCAGCTGACACGAACCACTGCTTCGTCTTCTCGTCCAAGTGATTAACCACACTCCAGTACGTTTGCTCGCAACAGATCTTGTCTCCAGTGTCCATCTCGATGCGAAGGCTCTCTCTTTCGGGTACGTAGCCAACGTGATTCACCCACTCGGAGAGCTTTACGGGAATGCCATCGTTGTCCTCCGAAGATTCCTGCACGATGTCTAGAGGACACTTCTTGTCACCACGGCCAGCGAGACCCAAGCCACCTTTGCCAGGGACTGCGGAGACAAGGTAGTAACTGCGGCCACCGATTACTTTCTGGCCGTTGATGTCAAGAACGGGTACTGGTTCGTAGCCAGCTCCACTCGCAGCTAAAACCGCGGATAAGACATGAAGAAAGTAAAACATAGGCTTCATCATCGCTCTCTTGGGGTTTTTTTTTTTTTTTGTAGTAGTAGTAGCAGCAGCAGCAGCTACTGACTTCAATTGTTAATGGATGAACATCATCTGAGTTGATGTAATAAGTATTTATACACGGGATGATCATGTGTATACCCCCCATATATAGCTTGTGTATTTGTCAACTCTTACTATTTAATTCATATGAGACAACTGGATCATCGTCTACATATTTTTTTTTTTTAAAAGTCCATTTCCCAATCACCTTCGGCTAATTGTTTGTTTATCTACTAATAAATGTATGGGTATTGCCATTATTGTCTCGCGAGTTCTCTTTATTTATTGGCGTCGTGCTTTGCGAGTTTAAATTGATTATTACTAAAGCCTGTTTCCATTAATGTGATCTTATCTTTTCTATGGCATCTATTTGACTTGAACTTGTGATTAATCATATGGTTCCAATTTTTCAATCAATTGACATCTTTTTACTACTTCAGCTTGATTATAAACATGGCTGTAGAAGTTTTCACTCATAGTTTAATTTCTATTATATCATTGATTAATGCATTTATAGGTTTATTCTTCGTTTAAAAGCTTATAATAATAGAGGTAAAACAAAAAGAAAGAAGATTATACTCTTTTCTCCATTTTATTTTCTAGGGAGAAGGAAGAGTAAAAACATGTTTTATTTCATATAAACCGGTGGTTACATTTTTTTGCAGGATATTAACATACACACAATAACCATAATGTTTTACTTCATATAAACCGGTGTAACACATCACAAACAATTGGTATTGTCACAAGCATTCTCCAATCCGTTACAACGTACCAAGATTTCACATATTAGAAAAAAGGGAACATCCTCGAATTAGACTTAAGGTGACAGTTGGAGTTTGAATCATCATAAGCCTTCTGAAACCTAACAGCAAAAGAGTGATCATTGCTAAGTACCAACCGTCGAACTCCAAGATCATCAATCTCTAAGCTCACGTTGATACACGCAACAGAGGATATAATGGGACAATACATAAGCTTGTAAGCATCTCCATCTTCTTGAATCTGAAACAAGCTATTCCCTTTACCTTTCTCACCACCACTGCTTACAAAGCTCTTCCTGAGTTGCACAGAATGGTCGATTCTCCACACTTTAGATCCAGGGCATAACCAAACCGTAGAATCAAATTCGAGGCTGAGACTAGTTGAGATCTGGACAAGCTTGGTTTTGGTGTTAAGTGGAGAGAAACTTACGGGAAGGCCTGAGACGAAAGGAGACGATGACTGTACAATGTCGAGATTCAGACACGAGTCTTGTGTGTTTGCATTTCGGCTTGAAGGGACAAGACCACCTCCGGTTCCCGTCTTGGCCGGTATGATGTAGTAGTGGATATTGAGCTGAACCGGATGCCCTGCTGTGTCTAGGACTACTTGGCTTGGTACAGAATTGGCCGCGGAAGCTGCGGTCAAGACGGCTGAGAGAACGGTGAGAGTGATGAAACAGAGAGTAAGCATCTTCATTGGGTTAAGAGTTTGGCAATTCTTTTTTTTTTTGTGGTGTGTCGTGTGTAGATAGCTTATCTTTTGTATGGGTAAATTTATGTAACAAAAATGCTAACAGTTGGAAATAAATTTGTAACCGGACAATAATTGAAGTTTGTATCGTACTATAGGTCTTTTTCATTCATCAAGAGGGAATCTTCTCTCTCAATCTACGCACGTTTTTTTTTTCCGCCTCCCAAAATCATTTGTTTAATGACTATTTTGTAATTTAGTAAAGATTTTCCAAGGAAAAGTTATTGTTCAGATATGAAATTACTAGTCAATGAAATTAATTAACGTTTAGATATGAAATTACCACTCAACTATAATTATTTTCCCAATCAAAACAAGCGCTAAAGAAACTAAAAACTTTTATTTTTATTTTCCTTGGTACATAGGAGACCAGACCTAGCTTATTGTTTGCGGTTTAACTAAAAATAATCTAGGACTTTTAAAAGATATCAGAGATGAGTTTGAGTTTTGGTACAGTATCTACCGTGGATTTTTTTTGAAAAGAAGGTATCATTGTGCATGATTGGCTTATTTGGGTTTGGAATGTCTATCATTTTCTTACAATAGCCATGTTTTCATTAACCAATGGACGTAATTATTTTGTCACTAGTTCTATATGCTTTTCACTTTGCAATCAGTAACACTAGTTACTTTTCAGAAAAAAAAAAAAAACACATTATGTCAAACTGATCACAAGTTGTTGAAATTGTCTCAACCATTATTCAAGATGCAATTATTATTTTCTGGCAGTACTTTTTCATCTGGTCAGAAGTTACACTTTTGTTCGGAAACGAAAATAATACTGTAATATATATGTTTTTCGTTCTAGTATCTCCCAAATACAAATAAAGAAAAACAATTTGTAGACAAAAAAAAAACATTAGTTTCACAAAAGGCAAAGCGAATTAATTTAAACACAAACGGTCGAAAAAAATATTAAACACAAGCATGATCTTGAACAAATCAAACACACAAAAACAAAGATAAACTGATCGAATGTTGTTGGTATTGTTCCAACCATTATTCAAGAGGCCATTTTTTAGAACCTTTCTTACAAGTTCCTAACTAGTAGAAAGGAAACATCCTCAACTTAGTTTTAGCTGATTCATCATGAGCCTTCTGGAACTTAACTAGCAAAGCCTCATCGTTGGTCAGAGCTAAGCGTCGTACACCAGAGATATCGGTGAAGATGCCAACGTTAGCGCACGTAATAGGCGACATGATCGTGCAATACACAATCTTGTAACCATTTCCTTCGACCGGGTGGATCTGGAACCCGCTTGGGTTTGATGAACCACCAGTACTTATTATAAGATTCTTTTTGAATTCGGTAGAATATGCAACTCTCCACCCCTTGGATTCTTCAGGACACATAAACCAGTTGGGTGCCTCGAACTCGATGGTGACGTTGGTCATCTCTTTAACAAACCATATCTCAGAGTTGATTTTGATTGGTAAGCCGAGGTCAAGCGGATTCTTCGACTGGAGGATGTCAAGAGGACAGATCTCTTCACTGTTCGAGAACAGACCTCCTTCTGTCTTGGTAGTCGCAGGTATGATGTAGTAGGTTTGACCAGGGCGAAGTATATTGCCCAAAGAATCTTTGACATGGCCATCTGGACGAGCTAAAGTGGGTGTGGCCAAAGCGACCACAAGAAAGATGAATGTGAGGGACATGACAGGCTTCATGATTGTTTCTTTCTTTCAGCTAAGAGTGTGCGTTGTGTTTGAGCAAAGATTATGTCGCAAAAGAGTCTCTTTATATAGACCTATAGAAGCATTTGGTTGTTATCCGTGTTTCTGAAAAGAGCTTTATAACAATTACTAAACCACACATATGAATTTTGCCTATAAAATAGTAAGAAAGTTTCACATTTAAAGATATAAAAATATTTTGTTTTCAATCCAGTCACGTTGCATAATGTATTTTTAAAAACATATGTTTATAATATAGGTATATTTCTATATGTGCTGGCGTCAGGTGTGGGTTAACAAATCATGAAGATTATTAAAATGATTTTCAGGTTTAAATATAATAATATCAGGGAAGACTCACAACTAATCAGATTGCTCTACCTAGTACCTAGTGTTTGTCCTATGATGATTTTTTTGTGTGATAAAGTTATTGCTCTGTTAATGATTAACGACATTTGTTTTTCCAATTATGATTGACACCATTTGCGATAATGCTATAACGTGAAATTTGCCAAAGCTTTCGTTTTCGGAGTACATAATTTATAGATTGTTGTAAACAATCAGCATGCGTTATTGCATTAACTAATGTTTGTCCTGTATTTTCAAGAATGTTTGCAACGCTATAACGTGAATTGGCAAATATGTCGTTGTCGGTCAAAATACATTGTAAATTGGTTGTAAATATTTGTAGAAATGGACACTTGAATGGTTTATTTTGTGACAAAGTTGTTGAAAAATTTTTAGTGGTTAATTTTTACTTTTACTACGAAAACTAGAGTTTGTAATAAAAAACACAAATCTGTCTAATATATTACCAAAGTTGTTAAATTATTAAGATATTTTTTTACTACAAAAACATGAAGTCACCATATAATTTGTTTTGTTGTTCATGATCAAAATTTTTTAACCCTGTAGACTACATCGATCTTTAGGTTTATCTCGTAATAGCATATTTGATTAGCTGCTATAGTAGTGTTAATTAATCTTGTAGTCTATAAAAGAGTTTGCATTGTAGTTGAGTAATTTTTAGAGAAATGGTCTCAGATGGCACAGATCCAAGTTTCTATTCCCAAACTAGCATAAAGGAATAAAAATTCTTAATATAACATTCATTAATGATTGATTGACAATTATATCCTTGATTTAACTTAAACAGAAAATTAAAAAAGCCGATCGAAATCCATCGAACTCTATTCGACGTGAAGGTTTGAAATCGACTTGGGCTGAAATCTCTAACGGACGACGGCGACGATGTCGGCGGCGGACGACGGAGACCGAAGACGAGCGACGACGCAAGACGAGGGACTAAGGTATTTTTCTTCCTAAACTCTCTCCAATTCTAATAGGCGATTTCGTCGATCTCGATCTTTCCGTGGAATCTCTCCCTCTCCATCGAATCTCTCTCTCCCTCTCCATCGAATCTCTCTCTCCGACATATCATAGATCCCGAGCTCTTTCAGCTCCCGGGTTTTCACTTAGACAGGGTGTGTTTTTGGTCGGGAGATTCAGTTTTCATCGGATAGTTTGATGCTTATGTGGTTTACTTAACTATAGTTTCTTTGTGATTGGTACTTGTTTCATGATTTTATCCCATTAGTTGTGTCCAATTCATGGAAAAATTTCACATCCTGTGACATGTTGTGGTGGGTTTTCTGGTTCTATCTGCTGTGTAATGGTGTTGAATAGACGTGTGTTTGTTATGAAATTAGCCCATAGGTTATGATGTTGAATAGCTCTGTGGTGATTCATTAACAACATAGCAAACTGTGATGGAAATAGAAACCACTCAAGTTACCACACTAAAATGAAAATGGAATCTTTCTTCCTCTCCCATTTAACATATTTGGATAGGTCTTGTGGGAGCTGTGACAAGGATTCAAGACCGCGTAAGGATCTTCCTCGCAGTGCTGTTCTGGATGTCTCTCTTCTTCTGGGTTACAGTGACAGATGGGAGGGGTAAAGGAAAAGGGAAGAAAGGTTCACGTTTCAAATAATTTTCTCTTGCTCATCATCCGTACTCTACTGTTTGTGTATGTATATATATATCTCTATCTGTCGAGCTACCAGCACCTTCTGCATGGAAGAAATTGGTTTGTTTACTTTGTTCCCTATGATAATTTTGGCTTAATCAAAGAAGTAAAGCCTTAGGAATTTGATGTATAATTTGGGCAACGAATTGTTCGTATAGATATTGAAATGGGTGATTCTAAAGTTATAGACTTTCAAAAAAGATCCACATTTTTTATTTGTTTGATCTACTTCTTCTTTGTTCTGGAAATTTCCAGATTCTTTTGGACGTTTTAGCATCCTTCCAACTTGCTACAGAGGTAAACACGTTTTGAAGTCAAAAGATTACTTCTTTTTTTCTCGTTTTGCAGTTGTTCGCAAAGAAAGTGGGGTCAATGAAGAAAACAGAGATTGTGTTCGTTGCTCCAACGGATGAGGAGCTCAGTAACAGAAAGCAGCTGGAGCAGTATCTCAAATCGCACCCTGGGAACCCTGCGATCGCAGAGTTTGAATGGACCACTAGTGGGACACCTATATATTGTTTTGATATATACTCTACTCTTTGTGTATGTATATATATATCTCTATGTTGTAGACTCTAGAGAGATCAAAATTACCTGTAGAAGTTCTCCAGAATTTATGAAGCTTTTCTGATTGTTTTAGGAAAGATTCTTGAAAATTTAGGAAGACCGTAATAAATTGAATGGTACCAATTGACCAAATACAAATTTAGTAAGTTTTTATAAATTTTTATGAAGGCTTTTCAAAAATGTCAAAAAGTTTTTATATTGTTTTTAGAAAGACATTTTTGAGATTGAGAGAGACTTTATAACTTTTAAAAAATTCTTACTAAAATTTGTATGAGTATTTTTAAATATCTTAAAATGTTAGTTTTAGAATTTATGAATCTTCTTTGATTTTTTATAAAAGATTCTTAAATATTTAGGAAGACCATCCTAAATTGTATGTTAACTACCAATTGACCAAATACAAATTTAGTAAGTTTTTATAAATTTTTATGAAGGCTTTTCAAAAATGTCAAAAAGTTTTTATATTGTTTTTAGAAAGACATTCTTAAATATTAAGAAAGACATTATAAACTTTTAAAAAGATCTTACTAAAATGTGTATGAGTATTTGTAGATATCTAGAAATGTTAAGTTTTTGAATTTATGAACCTTTCTTGAATGTTTAGGAAAGATTCATACAAATTTAGGAAGACCATCCAAAAATGTATGTTAATTACTAGTTGATCAGAAAAAAATTTAGAAAGCTAATCTAAACTTTTAGGAAGGTTTTCCTGAAAATTTTAAAAAGTTTTTTTTTTATTGTTTTAGAAAGACATTCTTAAATATTAAGAAAGACATTATAAACGTTTAGGAAATTCTTACAAAAATTTGTATGAGTTTTTTTAAAATCTATAAATGATAGTTTTGGAATTTATGAAGATTTTTTGAATTTTTTGGAAAGATTCATACAATTTTAGGGAGACCATCCAAAATTGTATGCTAATTACTAGTTGATCATAAACAAATTTAGGAAACTTTTCTAAACTTTTAGGAAGGTTTTCCTGAAATTTAAAAAAAGTTTTTAAAATTTATGAACCTTTCTTGAATTTTTAGAAAGATTCATACAAATTATATTATTTTTAGAAAAATCTAGAAATGTTATAGTTTTTGAATTTATGAACCTTTCTTGAATTTTTAGAAAGAATCATACAAATTTATGAAGCTTTTATAAATTGTTAGGAAAGGCTTCCTGAAATTTTAAAAAGTATTTCTATTATTTTATAAAGACATTCTTACAGATTGAGAAAGACATTATAAACTTTTAAAAAGATCTTACTAAAATGTGTATGAGTATTTGTAGATATCTAGAAATGTTAAGTTTTTGAATTTATGAAGCTTTCTTGAATTTGTAGGAATGATTCACACAAATCCAGGAAGGCCTACCAAAATCATTTTTGCAGTCACTTTAAACCCTATATTTTGGTTCTATCATGTTCTAAAATTTATTCAGACAGTATATTAGAAGAAAATCTGGTTATTATTAGTCATACTAACAAAACAAGACACCAATTCATACTAAATTTCTTCCAATCTTATTAAACATTTATCAATATTTTAAGAAAGTCTTCGTAAAAAAGTTTAATAAGACTTTACTAATATTTAAGAAGGCATTCCTAAAACTTATAAAATGTTACTTAAATGTTTACAATGACTTACTTTCGAAAAATTTATAATGTCTTTCTCAATCTTTAAGAATATTTTTTTAAACAATAGAAAAACTCAAATTTAGGAAGGTCTTCCTAAAAAGGGTAAATGAGAATATTAGATACATTTACACAACAACTCAAATTTCGCTAGATATTTCAACACAAAGTAAAATCATTTTATGTTTACATAAATGCATTCCAAAAAGCTTCGAAAGGCATTCTAGATGTCTAAATATGTTTCTTAAATGTCAAAAAAACTTTGTAAAAATATTAGAAAGGCTTCAAAACCTCTAAATATTTAATAAAATTTTCTTAAATCTTATTCGACATTTATAAATCTTTCAAGAAAGTCTTCATAAAAAAGTTTAGTAAGATTTTACTAACAAAGGCATTACTAGCAATGCCAGTCTTCTTGCGTGACATATCTGAGCAATGACATCATGTCTGCATATAAACCCACCACATACTGTCTACAACATTTTTGTTTTATGTACGGAGCAATTGTTTTATTTATATCTCTATGCAGTTCACTCTTGTTTGATTATATACAGTTTTGATTAGTACTCTATATAGACAAAGCTGCTTATTTGTAAAAAAAAAAAATCGGGCTTCAAAAAAATGCAAACATCTGTCTACATAACAATCAGCAAAGAGAACAAAACTTGGTTTCGAAATTAAATAGACAAAAGCTGGTTTACTCTTCGTCGTCCTCATCATCATCAGCCACAACACCAGCTGAGTTCAAGGCCTTTACCCGCTCGATCGGACTTGCCTTCCTCTCCTCATAAGTCAGTTTCTTAGGATTATACCTGTCGTTATAATAAAAAAAATAAACACAAAACAATGAGACTCAACCAAAAGACAAGAATGAGACCTGCAAGTTCGTAATTTTACTTACTTCTTGTGCTCCTTTAGAGCCTCTTTCTCTGATTTTTTCATCAAGGGATCATCCCGGATCGCTGCATGTACCTTCTTGTACATCACTTCCATGTTGTCTACCTCAAGACCCTTCTTAATTAAGGTAGTCACTAAACTGAGTCTGGTACTTCTCTGGCTCATCCTCCATCAGTAGCTGCAAGAGTTTGTGGTCAGAAAAATGTTCCTCTCAAGAAAATTTCTCAGGCAAGAACAGGTGTTATCTATGATTTACCCTCATGTAATCGACAACATGGCCACCGCGTCGAGTTGCTTGCCTTTCTTTTTGAACCCGGCAAACCGCGTGTCACTGTGGGGAATGTCAAGCCCACCATCTAAAGCACCCTAACAAAACAGCTAACTTGCAAGCTATCATTGCTCCTGTTTGATCAAGTAAAAGTCGAGTCACTTGAATTAAGCCTTCATAACGTATCAACCATTGAGGTTGAACAATTTTGCTGGAAAAAAACAATCAAAAGTCACTTGAATTGTCAAACAAAATTTACCCATGGCCAATTATGTGAGCTCTCTCCCATCCCAAATGATCAAACAAACTAATTGAATCCTTTGCCATTATAGTTGTTCTGCCACACAATTCAAAGCAAATTGAGTGGAAAGCCAACAAAACAAATTTCACAATTGTTGAATTCAAATAAAGAGCACATTATTAGGTTCATCACTACTGAGACTCACGAGTACTCAGATTTGTGGGTGGGCACGGAGCTTCGACCCATACCACGATTGTCGAAAGCGCAGACCTCGATGCCTTGGCCGATTCCCGAATCATCGGAAACGATGGCTTCGTCGTCGCCGTTGGGTCTATCAGTTCCCGTCAATCCCTTGAGTTGAGGTCCCCACGATTCATGAGTTCTGGCTAAACCTGAACAAAAGGAGAAACATTTGAGTATTTGATCGAAAACCCAATTGAAATCTCTGATCTGATTCGGAAATTTCGGTCTGCAATTCGGAAACCAGAGCCGGAGATTGGGAGAGATCCGTGGCTGAGGAAGTGGCTCCGGGATCGGTAAAACCAGAGAGGCTTTAGCAGACGACGACACAGACGAATTGCTGTGGAGGCTGGTAGATTTCCGGCAAAGGCGGACGACTGCGACAGAGTTTTTTTTAGAGAAGAGCTTCTATTTTTTCGCGTGTTTTAATTGAAGGGTAGCATAGTCATTTCAGTGTTTAATGAATGTTATGTTTAAGAGTTTTCACCGCCTGTGCTAATCTGGGAAGAAGAACTTGAAACTGTGTCATCTATGAGAATTCCCCTAATTTTTATCTTAAAATAAAATATAATAGTGCTGATTAAATTTTTAATTGGTGTGAGTAAATAGATTTACTACTTGCTAGTATTATTTGGGCGATAAAAAAAAAAGGTTTAAACTCATAAGTAAAAAGTCTTTCATAAGTGAACGATTCTAACAAACAGCTCATTTTTTAGTAAAATCATTTGTAAGCTCATTGAAAAAACCAAATAAAAAAGTGCTCGGATAGAAAGAAAGAACTGTTTCAATAAACTCTTCTTGTATTTTTAAAAATATGTATCCTCTGTAAATTTGTGTGACGTATTGTAAATTTTGATGATTATATGTAGTCGATGCTAATATTTTTGACATATATGATTTTTTGTATATTTTGACATAATTTAGGACATTTTTATTGCTATAACTCTTTTGATGTTAATTTTTTAAAGAGATAACTTAAATATTGAGTTAACATTTTTTAGATAATTGTTTCTTTGTTAGTTTCCCCTTTTCACATTGATTTTCTTTTTTATTTTGATAAATATGATTTTTTGGAAGTTTTACATTTTTTTTTAAACATCGTCTTACACTTTGTAACACATAAATTCTTAATTTTTGTTAGTTAACATTTTTATGTCAGTTTTTCAAATATTTGGTATAAAAATCAAGTTAATTTCCTATTAGATACCAAGTTCTTTTTTCTAAAGAGTTGGCTTAGATATCAAGTTAACATTTTTTAAAATATTTTTTTCTTTGATAGTTTACTTTTTATACTGATTTCCATTTTATTTTATCAAATACAATTGTTTGGAAGTTTTACATAAATTATTTTTTGTTAGTTAAATTTTCTTATGTCGATTTTTCAAAAATTTAGTATAAATATCAAGTTAATTTCTTTTTCTAGATAACTTTTTTCCTTTGTTAGTTTAGCTTTTGTATTGGATTTTATTTTATATAAAAGATTAATTTCTTAGAAATCTTGACAGGTTTGTTATAAACAACTGAAATACTGATGTTACATAATTTGATTGTTTGTTTAAAATTCTATGTGTATAGTTTTAGAAGCATTTAGCATCAACTTTCATATATTAACAGATGTATATATGTAAGTTAAAAAAATTATATTTTCAAAATTTGAATTTAGAAAAACCTAAAGTTAAATATATATAAAGCTATATTTGTTTTAAAAAAGAAGTAGCTCAATCGTATAACAAATTTAAACTAATCCAACGGCTCATGTAAATGTTATGTTTTATAAAGGGATAATTTATTTTTCTAAATGTCAAAACACTTGTGTGTATATATATATATATATATATATATATGATATTTTGGTAATAATACTATTAGTTAAGTTCTCATATATGTTAGAAAGAATTTAATTTAATTTAATTTGTGGAAACAGGCCGATAGAGATTATTTAAATTTCAACTTTTTTGTATTTTTTGGTCAAATATGTTCAAGAGCAATGTCGACCTTAACTCGCTGATACTTCAAATCATGGCCTGCATGGTCCATAAAATCACAAAGCTGTATACGTAAAGTTTAATTCAAAATTTTGTATGGTTTAATTGTTTGTACTTTGTAACCATCGTTTAGTTGACGGTTATGAGTTTTTGGCAATGTTGAAAAAATGTTAGGCGGTCTCTAGACGTCCGATAGGGGACTAGCGTCTAAAACGACTAATCAGAGCGTAATCGGAGTCTAGGCGTACAAAAACAGTACGATGATTTACTATATATTTAGATTTTTATACGTTTCATATCACATATTTCTAAATAAAAGTTTAAAAAATCAACTTAAAAATGTAAATTATAAAGAAAAACTAAATTTATAAGTGAACGCTAGAACAAAGACTGTCAAAGTCAGCAAGTGTTCGAATTTTACGATTGTAAAACTCCATCGCTGTCAGTCTTTGTTGGAGACCATTCATCCTCTCCAACTAAGAAAAGAAAAAAACAATCAAAGAAAAAAACATAAAGTACTATTAACACAAAATTGTTTACAAATTTTCAAAAAAAAGAATCATACCTCAGTTAGTATGTTAGAAAGACAATGATGAGCTGTGAATGCTATCGGATTATGGTATTCATACCAAACCCGGTGCTCTCTTATAGAGAGCATTTCATGTTTTTACATGGAAAAAACAAAGGCTCATATCAAATATAAACAAACGCTTATCAAGATTATAATAATTTTGATACCTCTCCTAAAGTAGTCAATGATGCTGTAACTGGTACTGCTTTGTCTGTATTTTTCTGCTAGAAATATTGGATTTCCAAGTAGTTCTATCCAGTTTTTAATTTTAGAATAAAGAGTTGGATAATGTTCGGAACTGTGTTTAGACTGTGCACAAGGTTCAATGTATAAGCTTGAATTGGAATATCTCTTATCCTTTTGCATGAGAAGCCAGATAACACCAAAGGGATCATGCAGTTTTTCTCTTCTTCTCGCAGCTTCAGAGGTGAGTTCCAATTTCGAAAATTGTGGGTTTTGAACTATCAAATCAAGATGACAATCATCATCTGTCTCTAGGTCCACCATGGATCTGTAGACAAAACAACTTAACTCAAATTAGCAAAAGAATATGACAAACAGAAACAGAATATTAAGATAAAGGAGAAGATTTCTACTCACATGTAAAACCCACAAGTATTAGTAACTATAACAAATGAACCAAAAATCTGGAGTTCCACACTACCATCCAATGTTGAAAAAATTGTGAGGCGGTCACTTGACGTCCACGTTTAGAACGACTAATCGGTATGTAGTCGGAGCTTAGGCGTACAAAAATAGTACACTGATTTACTATATGTTTAGATTTTGTATGTTTCATATTACTGATGTTGTTCAAAAATAAGAAACAGTTATAGGTGGTAATGGTAAAAGCAGTTTTGTTAAAATGAACACTTGAATGATAGTTTTGGTGTGTGACAAAGCAGTTAAAAAGTTTTACTTGTGAATCTTTACTATAAAAATGTATCTATATATATAAGTTAAAAACAAATTATATTTGCAAATTTTGAATTTAGAAAAGTCTAAAGTAATACAAATTTAGACTAATCTAACTGCACACTGTAACATCTGGTTTTACAAAGGGACAAATTCCTACCGTCTCATTTCGACTTCTAGTTTTATGTTTTGAATAGGTCATCTGTTGAATCGCTCGTTTCAACCATCGATTTACGGTTTATCCATCCATTTGATTGGTAATCCGTAATTGGAAACGCTGATCGCACCACCGTGTCTAAATGTGCTTCCAATCAAAGCCAAAATATTATTAAAAAATAATTAGCATTGGTGTGAAGTGTAAACACTGAAGCGTGTAATAGTATGATTGAGCAACAAGTCAGGAGTCTCCGGCTGACTCGGAGGCTTTCGTCCCAACCCTTCTTAACCAAGATTGTCTTAGCTGGCTCCTGCTGGCTACTAATGCCAATTACATTAGAATATTAATTTCTAATATTTTCAGACGCATACTAGCATGTTTTCTGTATCAAAAATATCTTGTGTCTAAAAGTCAGTCTAGTTTTTCTCTTCTTTATAATCATTATTAGAAGAAGAAAAAAACATGTAAAACTATATAAATGCAAATGTTTCAATTAAAAACTTCAAACAGACCACGTTTATGTCTAAAACGCGTGGTTTCTGATGCGGCTCACGAAGTCTCGTCGTGGAGCTTTTGTTATCGGTCCCTATCAGAAACATTATTATTAGCCATTAGGCCGCTCGGAACCGCACCTTTTTGACTCAGTTTTTTTTTAGTGGCTCCATAAAGTTTGACCTTACCTCATTATTGCTTCACCGTCACTCAACCCAAAAAAGGCTACTTGAGGTCAAAGCAACCTCGCAACACTACAGCGACGACTCTTTTACTTTCTTTTTATAATGCTTTTACATTATCACCTTCTTTTTATTTTTTGAAATTCTAATTGATAATTTCCTCAGTTGCTGCTTACTTGTTCTGCAGTCTTAGCTGTAAAATCTGTATATAAAACTCTCCACGAACTCTCCACACACATCGAGACAGGAACAACAGGGGAATTGATTTTAATGGCGGAATTTACAGGAGAATCCTACTGGCTTCTCTCTGCTTCTGCATCAACCACATTTCTCGCATTCATCATCATCTTCTTCCTCGCGGGAATAACAAGAAGAAAGAGAAGAGAGCCTCACAGACTGCCTCCAGGAAGCAGAGGATGGCCTTTGATCGGAGACACCTTCGCTTGGCTCAACGCCGTCTCCGGTTCTCATCCTTCCAGCTTCGTCGAGCAACAGATTAAAAGGTTCGGTTTTTTTATCTCCGTACACCAATATAAAAACATCTTTTTCGATAGCAAGTTCATAACTTGCACGAACGATAAGCTCTGTTTTGTTATGCTCTGTTTTTGGATTAACACCTCAGGAGTTCTGACTATAGCGGTTTTCTTGAGTTTAGGTATGGGAGGATATTCTCGTGTAGCTTGTTCGGGAAATGGGCAGTGGTATCAGCAGACCCGGCGTTTAACCGGTTCATAATGCAGAACGAGGGAAAGCTGTTTCAGTCGAGTTATCCAAAGTCTTTCAGGGATTTGGTCGGGAAAGATGGAGTGATCACTGTCCATGGTGATCAACAGAGACGGCTTCACTCAATTGCATCGAGCATGATGCGTCAGGACCAGCTCAAGACTCATTTCCTTGAAGACATTCCCGCGGTTATGCTTCAGACATTGAGTAATTTCAAGGATGGTGAAGTCATGCTTCTCCAAGATATCTGCAGAAAGGCAAGTGATTGAAGAAGAACAAGAAGAGGAAAGCCTTTAGGAGATTTCTTGGTTTTCTGATCTTTGTTTTGGTTCTGTTCTTCAGGTTGCGATTCATCTTATGGTTAACCAACTTCTTGGTGTGTCGAGCGAATCAGAAGTCGATGAAATGTCTCAGCTTTTCTCTGATTTTGTCGATGGATGTCTCTCTGTTCCTATCAACTTGCCTGGTTTCACATACCACAAAGCAATGAAGGTAAAATGATCAGATAAACAAAATCAATGGTTAGGGCTAGTTTGCTGAGATCTTTGTTGTTTCTTGTTCAGGCAAGAAAAGAGATCATAAGGAAGATAAACAAGACGGTAAAGAAGCTGTCGCAGAACAAAGCAGCATCGTCAGAAGCGGATAGTGCTGGGAACGGTGTACTTGGAAGGTTGCTTGAAGAAGAGAGCTTACCAAAGGAGTCCATGGCAGATTTCATCATCAATCTTATGTTTGCCGGAAATGAAACCACCGCGAAAACAATGCTGTTTGCGGTTTACTTCCTCACTCACTGTCCTAAGGCCATGACCCAAATCCTGGTACTTATAAAACCCTCTTCAAGGATAACAAATTAGTTCCTCTTGGTTCTCTGTTTTGTTTACCTTATGAAACGTTCTGCAAACGAGCAGGAGGAACACGAGAGATTTGCGGGGGAAACGCTAACATGGCAAGATTACAAGACAATGGAGTTCACTCAATGCGTAAGCAAAATCAAGAAGCCAAAGAAACTTCTCTGCGTCTAATCTCAGATGCTAGAAACCTCACTGAAAACTTTCTTTGATTTCTCAACAGGTAATAGATGAAACACTCAGACTTGGGGGAATTGCAATCTGGCTAATGAGAGAGGCGAAAGAAGATGTCTCGTATCAAGGTACGTAATAGCGTCTTTGATAATTTGTATTACGCAGCAGAAACATGGTCTAAAGAACAACTCTTTCGGGCTCTGAGCAGATTTTGTAATCCCCAAAGGATGCTTCGTGGTTCCGTTTCTCTCAGCAGTGCACTTAGACGAGAGCTATTACAAGGAAAGTCTCTCCTTCAATCCATGGCGGTGGCTTGACCCTGAAACTCAGGTTTCTTTTACTTTGCCTTTTGACATTAAAGCATTAAAACCTTGTATCAAGCTGGACGCTAATATCGATTGTTCTGAATGCAGCAAAAGAGGAATTGGAGAACGAGCCCTTTCTATTCCCCATTTGGTGGGGGAACTCGGTTTTGTCCAGGAGCGGAACTCGCTCGCCTTCAAATCGCTCTCTTTCTGCATTACTTCATCACCACGTACAGGTTAGTGCACATGTTCTGCTTCAGGGTTTTGTTTGTCTGAATCAGTCAAAATCTGATTCATCATCCTTGTTACATCTATCAGGTGGACGCAACTTAAGGAAGATCGTATTTCCTTCTTCCCTTCGGCTCGTCTAGTGAATGGATTCAAAATCCAGCTGAACAGACGGGAGAAAGATCATCAATGTCAATAATCAACCAACAATATTCACTTCTGTAGATCTCTTTGTAATGACGTATATTCACTGCAAACGCAAGTGATTTTTGTTTGCCATATTTGTAACTCCAGATTTGCACAAGTGTTCGACTCCAAAATCACTCCGATCCAACTACTATGTACACTAATCACAGAAAGACTAAACTCTCTTCCCAGATTCTTCATGTAAATTTGTCACTTTTAACACTAGACACGCCACTAAACACACGGAACACTAAACTTTCACTTCCCAAGTAGTTTTGACATCACAAACTCTTAATGACATAACATGACAACCATATGGATATAGAGATCATCTTCCTTCGATTGTCATTTTCAAACTCCAACAAACCCGTTTGGTTTCAACAATTACAAACAAGTGCAGGGCTAGATGGCAAAAGCTGTATCGAATCCTAAAGCAAAACTTTTGTAAGCTTTCGACATAAATATTGGAGACGACTAAACAAAAGGAGAGAAGACTCAGTCTTCATCATCTGAACTCTCATACGCTAAACCCAACAAGCCTTTCGAAGCATTTTGACCTTGCCCATCGCCTTCCTTTCCTTTGCCGTCATTTCGGTCTGCTCCAGGTTGCTGCTCTGGTCTGTCCACTTTCTTCAACACGGTATTAGCTTCTTCTTTCTGCTTATCTCTGTGAACCTTTGCATCTGTTGGACCTCTGTCGCTTCTAATAGGAGGTGATACGCTGGGACTTGATGGTGTTGAGATTTTTGGGCGTTTGGGTTTAACCTCTACGACTTTTTTCAGTAAATCTTGCTGCCTACATCGGTATAACACGAAGTTGGTCGCCGAGGTAAACCTCCCAGTTCATGGTCCAAAGAAATTAAAGAGTTCACGAAGGAAGAGGGAAGAATTTGCTACCTGATACCACTTTTTGGTTTGGGCTCAACACGAAGTGGCAAGGGAACAGATGCCGGAGATGAATCTGCTTGGGTTGCAGCTTTGTGATTTATGATCAAGAAAAGATCAATAAAAAAAGTTTTAAAAGGCATATCCAGTAACTCTAAAGTCTGATGGCATAGTGAATGAAATGACTATTACAGAGAACATAAACAAACAAGAAAGGATATTTTAAAGGCAGCAAAAGCCCGTTTCTCAGTTCGTCTCAGAAGGCGTTCTGCATCCTCTTCTGCTTCCATCTGCTCTTTGAGATAAAGTAAATCGTCGCTGTCCAAAGCTACAGAACAAGAAACAAAGAAACTCGAGAGTTATGGCCATCAAACAATTTGAAAGAAATTAAAAGAGAGAGAGAGAGAGAGAGAGAGAGATTGGTACCGCCTCTTCCATGAAGATAGCCTCCACGCTCACCAGCAACCTCTTGCATCTAAATGCAATAACCAGAAAAATGTGGCGGGGCCGTTATCCCTGCCGGGGCATGTTATCAGAAAAGTCGCGTCCCAAAAACAGAATCAAACGCAAGAATCGCATCACAGACATCAAGAAAACCAACAATTCTCAATAAGAGATTTCTATCCGTAACTTTCCTATCTATCTATACCACAACAATGTTGATCCACTGCAATGGAAACGAAGAGCCTAATCACAGGAAATGACATTTTATCATACAAAAGACTCATCAACGAGTTCAACTTGTATCCATGACGACATCGACTCAAAAGCTACATCCAAAAACGTAAACAACACACTCGGATAATCTCTCGCATACAATTTGTGCAGAAAAGATTTCCCAAAAGAGGATTGTGTTAACAGAGGAGAGGGCGACGGGCTAACCTTTGCAACCATCCGTTGAAATGTGACGTCTTCATCATCTATCTTACCCTTCCCTAATTTCTTATCTGCAACCAAACAAACAAAACGAAAAAGCTCGAAACAAAGCTCAAAAGGAAAACCTTACAATGAAATCTACTACCTAGAAACCATATTCAGTTTAAATGTCGCACCTTTAGGGTCCGACAGATTTGTGTATTCTTTAACTTCCCTCCCTGACATCGTCTTCGATTCTACTTTCTCCTAATCCAATTCTTCGTCTGCTAATAATTTATGAGCACAAGGAAATTTCTAGGGTTCCTATGTTTTCCAGGACTCTGGAGTCGAGAGGCTGACGATCGAACAAGGATGAAATCGGTAATGGCTTGCTCAAACCAAGTTTGTGTTCTAGATGGAGAGTGGTTTTTGGTTTTGTCTTCTCCGTTGGGTTTACTCTAAAATAAATATTTACGGCCCATATTTAGGCCCAATAAGTATCTCGGCCCAATACCCACTTCTACATTTGTATTGGGAAAATATAAAAGGGTGTATTTAGATTTGTCATCTCCTATTCAAATAAAAATTATATATATATATAGTGTTAATAAATTTACAATTTTAAGATGTATTCTAATATTTATTGTTATTGAAATATTTTAAATAATGAATTTTAGTAGGGTAAATACAGAAAACATTATTTATTTTCATTAGATGGAAGTAACTTCACCTATTAAAAAGTTAATAAATATACTATGTGCTACTTTTAAAAAAAATTATGTTTAGGAGAAAATGAAAAGTCATTAAATTCGCAAGACATTATACAAGTAAGAAATTTATTTCATGTCACATTCACTTAAAGAGTTATGTATCATCTACTCATTTCTAGATTCATACAAGTCATTTATGACTTTCTGACGTGGCGGCATTAAGTCCTTAAGAGATAAGAGCTTAACTAGCTACAAGCTATCTAATTAACAGTCGAGTACTAATAATTTCAATAATCCACAATAGATACCAAAATAATTATCTGATTAACTTTTTAACAAACTATTAAAAAGAAGAGAAATAGTCTAGTACTCATAGTCATAGACTGGTAACGTCAGGTACCCTTTGTTGGCATGGACCCTTATTTAGACAGAAAGTACACTTACTATACATTGATACATTATTACGATTTATGCATATCAATCAACCCTACAAGGAAAAATTGTTCACGATCAAATCCAAAACTGAATCAAAAGTCTAAAACCAATATTTTGAAAAGAAAAATAGTTCTGTATGTATTCGATAAATGATAAGAATAATAATAATAATAGAATAAAATATATAATAAACCAAAAAAAAACCGCACGTTCGACGTTTGTTTTGGTCCCAAAGGAAGGGGTTTTGAGACGTGACATGAATCTTGACCATAAGTTAAGTGTATTATTATATTTGGATCCAACTAGAGAGAGAAGTGATGGGTTTAAATGGTCCGTACGGAAACAATTTTCCTTTAAAAGCGAACCAACCAAAAGAAATCGCATTTATAAAATCTTTGTTGTTTCTTCTTTCTTTCTAACTTTCAAAAAAGTCAACCAACTTGTCAGATGTCATTTCATCACCTAACCTCTCTTTGTTTCTCTCTCAACACCCATAACAACATTTAGATCAATCATATCACGCACTTTGATCAAAGAGGAAAGATTTAAGAATCACTTAAAGCAGAAACAAACCATTTAATGGAGAGATGGAACAAGTTTAAAGCTTTAATTGTAAGAAAAAAAAAAAACTTTGCAATAGAAGTCAATGCCCGAACCATACAAAGAAAGTCAAACTTGCATGGTGCGTTCTTGACTTCCAGTTTCTAACCAAAACGATAATAAGAAAAGATCCTAAAATTCTCATTAAAAAAAAAAAAATGAAAGGAACAAATGAAGAATCCAGCTGGTTGTTTAATGAGGTTTGTCCAAGAACAGCACCAACAGAAGCAGCAGAACAATTGGAGTTAATGTGCTTTCTTCTCTCTCTGGCATTGAAGGCAAAGAAGAAGAGTTAATTCCCTTCTCTGTTCCATCATTGAAGAGAAAGAGACACCCAGAAGAAAGCAGAAAGAGCTTTTAATGGTATCAAGCTGTAGTTGAAGCACTAGGACAGTTGTTCAAGGCGGTTTTAATTTGGTGCACAGTGGTTCCAATCAGGTTATTAACCGTTTCCACCGACTCCATGTTCAGTTTAGCCGACGGTAAATTGCTAACCATTATCTGAAAGCCAACCGTTATTAACGATCCTCCTCCTCCAAAACCGCTTGATGATGACCGCCCTGAGCTCGTCGAGGCTCCTCCTCCTTGCTCAGCGGTTGAGCTGTTGCTGGTTCCGTCCGGTGAGACTGCGAAACCTGAGGACAAGAGGGGAATGTAAGAAGTATCTTCACCGCTCATTGCGACGTTCAGTGCTGCCAAATCCACCGGACTATACACCACGAGTGCTCCTGATGAGTCTATTGAGCTTTCTTGTAGAATCAGCATGTTGTTGCTCTGTGATGCATTCGATGCCTAATATCAAAAGAAAAAACACATTTCGTTAGCTAAGATACCGAGAATGGTGCGCAAAATTTTGAGGAAAGAAGCAGGCTTACACGTAGAACCGATATGCAGCATCCAGGATGTGATCCGTTTGCGATGTGAGCAACTTCTTGCACCGCGTTTCCATTGGACAGAACATCCCACTAATACACCAACAACAAAGAAACATTATCATCCACAGTCTTAAGTGACAAGTTAAACACTTGGATGATCCTTCACTGAAGAAGATTTTGAATCGTGTGTTGTGTTACCTGAGGACGGGTTCTTTCGTCTTTGAGGAAATTGAAGACATTTTGAGGAGAGTTTGGGAGCCAGAAGGTGGTAGCTGCACAGAGGATAGTGCCGTTTGGTTCAGGGCTCTTATGTGCAGTCACACGGACTCCAACTTCGTTCAACTCCGAAACAACAGTTGAGCCAGTGTTGTTAGATCTGCTGACACTTAAACAGTAGTTGCTAATCATTCTATGAGCAAGTCTCATCATGCTTCTCTTCCCTTCCGGCGATGGAATCACTGAAAATGTTGCTCAAAAATATGTTTATTAGGCATTCAGAAACTAGATTAGCAATCGAAACTTCTGTTGATTCAACATTTTTCTACCTCCACCGAGATCACGGGATGAAGTTGGTGGTGCCAATAGAGACGCGAATCTTTCACACATTCTCTGGAGAGTGGTCAACCATCGTTCAGCTCCAAAAGCAATCCCTTTGTGAATCATCTCTCTGTAGAGCTCATCGATCGGTTCTTTTTCTTCAGTTTCAATATGTTCAACCCAAGTAACCTGTTAACAAATCATCAAATTTGGGGAGATGCTAACATGAAACATAAATTTAGTAGAAAGCGGAAATAACAAACTCGAGTTAAACCTTGGAGTATCCATTAGGCATGTCCTGAATCAAGCATCCAGATGGAAATCTATAGGAGTGAGAGTGGGAAAAAAACTGAGCAAGATGATATGAGACATTTACAACTATCCAGCTTCCTTGTTCAATCTGCTGACAATAGCGTAGCTCGCAGAATTCGCGTGTTGCTACCAAAGGAGAAAGCACTTCCATTTCTTCATACATCTACACATTAACCAAGCCAAGCAAAGTTATTATTATACATGAGAACTAGAAATCATCATGACGCATCACAGATTGAGGAGGATTACTATCAATTTTACCAAATGCAATGCACCATCATGGGTACCTCCCATTCCTGAAGAAATCACTGCAAGCGTTTTAGACGATGAAACGATAGAAGGAAAGAGGTCTGCCCACTTGGCCTGCAAATACAAAAAGATAAGACTTTTATCAGAAATGCTGACACCATTTGTGAACAAAAACAGAAAACATAGTGATGAAGAGGACGGATGTCTCAGCTACTTACACAATCCATGAACATGTCGACAAGTGCCATAGCATTCATGAATACAATACCAGAAGACCTAGATGCCTCGATTCTAAGGTTATGGTTCTTCCCTCGGTTACTTGATCTTGGAAATGCATTCTCATAGCTTCCAAGATTGAGAATGTCTCTGCAGCCATCTGCTCTAGTCCACAGAGGTTCGTTTGTGTGAAAAAGCCTGAGCAATTCTTCCATCGCAGTCAAAGCAATGTCGTTCATAAGAGGCTTATCCATGTCTGATATAGCCAAGTTAGGCTGAGAATGCAGATTATTAGGAGCAACAGGCATAGAACTTCCTGGAAGAAGATCAAAATCCAATGAAGGACCTTGACCGCAACCAGTTAAACTAGTCATCGACAGATCCAACGGTGAGATGTGCATTGGATGTAGCGTTGAGAGATGAGAGGATATTGGTCTCCCCATGTACTTCGATGCAACTGTCGACATTCTGTCAAGCTGTGAAAAAAGATCAGATTAGACATGAGTTTTTTTTTTTTTTAATCAAAACAAAATTCGACAAAACAAAACCAACCTCTTCTCTGAGATGTGCATTTTCAATACGAAGCTTTTGCTCATCAAAGTAAGGATCTTCACTAACAGGAGGACCTCCACAGTTTGGGCATATAGCATGCTTGAGAGCTTCTCTAATGGCTATGTTTTCGCATCGAATCTTATCATTCTCTGCCTTTAGTGCATTATTATCTGCTCTCTCATGCTGCGCCTGCAAAAACACAGGAATCACAAACACAATTTAAAATTTTCTTATTCAGATAACATTTTAAACACAAAAGAGAGAGACACAAAACCTTAAGCTGAGTTCTTCTGTTCTGGAACCAGAACTTGATTTGCCTTGGAGCCAAACCCAATTCTCTGCTAAGTTGATTCCTCTGCTTGTCATCTGGATGAGGACACTCCTTGAAACTCCTGGAAAGATTCAACGATTACGAGTGTGAAAAGAGAAAGAAATTTCTCCAAAAACAACAAACGAGAGAGAGAGAGAGAGAGAGAGAGAGGGAATTACGATTCGAGGCGTTGAATCTGTTGAGCGGTGTGACGATGGTAACGTTTCTTCTTCCTATCCGTTTCAGAGCCGTCGTGATGTTGGCTACCACCACCGTCTCCGCCGCTTCCACTCCCACTTCCGCCGACGCCGACGACGAAACTCATCTTCTTCTTACTTTTCTTAAATGTCGAGACAACGAAGAAAACAGTAAACACTCTTCTTTTTTTTTGTTATCTCTCTCTTTTACTAGTTTCACCCAACCACAAACTGTTAATGGTCCATTTACACCACTGTCGCCATTAACGCAGACGAGAGAAAAAAAACAAAACGAAAAGTTTCGAACTTTTTTGCACCCACCAACAAGAAAAAAAGATGCAGAGAGAGAGAGAGAGCTTAAAAGAAAAGAAAAAACGAAACGGAAGAGAATCTGAAGAAAGATGCAGAGGCGGTGATTACGGGAGGTGAAAGGGTTTGATTAAGGCAAGAAATAATTGATACAGAAATTTGATTCTTCCACTCATCCAGAAAAGAAAAACCCCCAAAATTCAACTAAAATAGGCGAGAGAGAAAAAGAAAAACTCGGTTTTTAGCCGTAATTATGTCCCTTATCGATTCAACAGAGCCACCCTAGAAAGAGAGAGAGAGAGAGGATAGAGGGAAGTGATGATCTCTATATTTTGCTCTAAGCTTATCACATCAAAGCCTCACCTAAAGCCGCCATTAGTGCTTTCTCTCTCTCTCTTTTTTCCTCTCCTAACCCCTTTTTTGCTTCTTCACATTCATTACAGATTCCAAAAACTTCTCTCTTTCTCTCTCTCTCCCAACCTTTTAGAAATTGCGTAACTGATGGGTTTTTAATGGGTTTTTGACAGATGAGAAATACAAGAGAGAGAGAGGGGTTTTAAAGTCTCTTGCTCTTTCCCATTACTGCCAAGTACTACTCTCACCATACTCAGAGGACCGAACCAACCTTCTCTCTCTCTCCGCAACTAACTCTCTCGCTTTGTTTTCCCCGAACTGATTCGGGTCTGTCTCCGGCGAGGGTTATTCGTCGGTGGTTGGATTAAAGCAGGGGACTTTTATCCACTCTCCCCGGCCACTTTCCTCACGTCGTATAATGACAAAAATTAACTTTTATTGGGGTTTTGTGCTGATCTCATCTTCCTCTCCTTTTTCCTTTTTAAACTTTCCCTTGTTTCTTTTTAATTTATTTTCACTTTCTCATTTCTCAATTTTTCTTACTTGGTCAGAATTTAGAAAAGACATTGCCATAAGATAATATTTTCCCCATTTTAAACAATTTCTTATTGTTTACCTTTTTTTTCAACCGAAAGTTTCATGAGATGCTCTATCGTTATCAGTTCATACAAGTTCCATAAGAAACTTTGGACAAGGATTATAAATACACCATTGTTCAGTAGTAAAGGTTGTTTGTCTAAATATCACTTCTTATATAAGATTAATTAATACATTAAAAAGTTTATTTCTATTTATTATCACAAACAGCATATACTAACAACACAAAACAATCATTCAAAAAGACAAAACAAAACTTTTATTATATAACCCCCGGCTAAAATATTAAACTGGTGTGCAAATTAACAACTTACCTCCACCGTAGCCATTATATTAAGTCGGGTCATAGTTTAGACAAAATTGCTAATCATAAAGATTATTTACTGAATATAATGAATGCGTGAACGTTCACTAATTTATGTGTTACCTGATTTAATCCCATCCCATCTTTATTTAGCAACATCACACGTTATTCAATATCTTTTCCAATTTGGATGGTTTGAAATATCATTTATGTATTTTGCATGAAGCCTCGAAAGTCTTATTCCGAGTCTTGGTTCGAAGTGTATATCCAAATAGTCAAACTTGTTTTACTAGATACATAGAAAATAGAAAACTCCCGAAGAAAGAAATATGGTTGAAACTTGAAAAGTTGACAACAATGTGAATTTAATATAATATGCTTACTACAAATTTCGTTGACAAAGAAAAGAATTATTAAGCGTCAGCTGAAGAAAGTGATAAGAAGTTAATTAATAATAACCTGATTAGGTTGACGGAAAAGCCTGATTACGAAAAATAGATCTCAAAATTAAATTGGTTTGAGAATTACTATCTTTTTGGTGTTATCTTTTCATTATTGGGATGCTACTGAAACGTAAGAGAGGAAATTATAAATGCTACAACGTGAAGTAAATATAAATCTATTGATGAACTGATAGTGTAATGAATTTGTCATGCACCAATCCTTTGTTATTGATGAAATAATCATTTAGGAAGAAAAGTTAATTGTTTATTGGAGTATCACTTTGCTCTTTAATTTACCACTCTTGTGTGCCATATTATATTCCTTAATTGACATTAGTCTGAAAGAAAGGAAGAAGCAATTAAATAGAGTCTTAAAAGAGTTCGTATAAACTTCCCATCTTACCACATTTATTTTGGGACCTTGATTAAAGTGAAATTCACATACAGTCTCTGCCTTCGTTTGCTCCATATAGCCATCCAAATTTAATTGTCATATGGACCGATTCATTATTATTTATTATCTTAAGAAATTAATTCAAATATATGTTCAACAAATTTTCATAATTAATACATGCAGGCAGTACGTACACGTGTTTTATAAAGTTGTCCAATCTCGTAAGCCAAAACATTATAAAATAGTAATTCACAAAGTTTTAGTTCTTCACCATATATTTTATTAGTTAACTTTACGTCAATGGACGGTAATTTCATTCATTATAGATTTACAGCTTTTTGTTTGAATTTTCCTCGATCCGGACCAGACTTTTAATCCTCTTGTACCGAGTCAGTTCCAAAGAACTTCTGCTTCAAAATGTAGCAGATGTAGAGACAAATCACGACTGACCAAAACAAGTTCCGAACCGACGAAGCTCCTTGGTTCTGTTGTTGTCCGTACGCAGCCTTCATCTTCTCTAGCCTCTCTGTCTCTCCAGAAGTTTCTAAAACTTTCTTCATCCTCTCTGAAGCTTCAGCTGCAAGCAAACCCTCTCTCACCTCTCCTTCTCCGACTTTAGCCTCCCTCTGTTCTTGACCATCTTTACTCTTTTGGTTCATCTTTTCGGTTTCGGTGTTTTCCTTCTGCTTACTTCCTCCATGAGACGTTGCTTTTTTGGGAAGGAGGTTACGGAGTGACGCCAATCTCAGAGGCAGAGGCTTATCTTCCGGGATTGTCACTTTCTTGGTCTACAAGAAAGCATACCGATGTAAAGGTTAGTTTTGTAGCTATCATCAATAATAAGCTTCAGATTATAAAAAAAAAAAAAAAAAAACTCACCAATTGTTTGAACTGGAGATTGTAAAACATTTCAATGTATCTCTGCTTCGCCTTCTTTTGATCTTCGTTCACGTGTCTCCAAAATCCATAAATGCTTCCCATTTTCAACAACTTCTCTGCATAAATCTTCCATGTGTAGCTACACAAAAACCCCCCACAAATAAGCAAATGTAATGTGACAAAAGGTTCCGTTTTGCGTTTTAAAATTTATCTCTACTCACCACTCGTAGATTCGTTTGAGACCAGCCTTAGAGATATTATCCCAGTACGAACCATCTGTGCGGCACTTGCTGAAGAAATCTCCAATCCTGGTAACAGAGTCATCACCATTGTTGGGATCAATGTGGAAACCAGAGACACCATCAACGATTATCTCCGCTGGTCCACCTTGATTTGTGGCGAAAGTTGGGAGTCCACAGTTCATGGCTTCAATAACCGTTAAACCAAAGGCTTCATACAAAGCAGGTTGAACAAAGACTCCTTTTGTATCAGCAATGCACCTGTAGAGCTCACTGTTTCTGTATCTATCCGTTTGAGCAGCGATCCATCTCAATTTCCCCTTGAGTTTATACTTTTCGATGAGGTCATGCATTTTCTTGATCTCAGCTTTTTCTTCTCTGTCATTAGATTTCGACATGTTGAAGAATCCAGCAACGACTACAAGGTTAGCCATCTCTCTTAGTCTCTTGTCTTTACCGTACCATTCAACCAAACCGGTTATGTTCTTCACCGTGTCGAGTCTCGCCATCGAGAAGATGATCGGTTTCTCTCTTTCCGCAAGATATCCCCTGTTTCCACACAGGCAGAACAGAATCAACAAGTTAGGTAAACTCAAAAACCATATGGTGTTTGGTTATTTGTAATGAGACTACTGTACTTACATGTGTTCAACATTGTCTTTCTCATTGTAAAGCAGTTCTTGTATGGAAGGATGAAACTTGGTCAATCGTTTTTGCGTCTCAGTGTAAGGGAAGTATACAGATTGATCCGCTCCAGGAGCAGCAATGTTAAACTTGGGATCAAACACATCAATGCCAGAGACAACTCTACATAGACCAGGCATTGTGAAGGCAGTGTGACTCTCGTACTGTCCTGGCCTTTCCTTGCTGCAAATCAAACCGCGCAGGTTATAGTTTTATGAGTTTGAATCTTAGTAATTAATATGTTAATACTAGCAAAAAAAAAGAACGAACCTTCCTGCTATTTCTTGATATGTGCTGGTAATGATGAAGTCAGTGACATTCATTGCGATTAAATCAGCTGTGAACTGGCAAGAGAAATGGTATTTAGGATCTAATTCTTTCCACTTGGCATCTGAGTCTTCATACTTTGTCTTCTCCAACGCATGAGCAATGGTTCCCTGAGTAACACCGAGTTTGGTGGCCATTAGAGATGCAACCAAGTTCCCATCTGTGTAGTTTCCGATGATGAGGTCGGGCTTGCAATCGAAGCGTTGGAGAATCTTGCTCGTTGCGTCCTGTAAACAAGAAAAAATTAAAAGGAGGGTTTAGTTTGCTTTGCTTTTGTTGTTGTGAAAATAATAAAGTCTGTCACCTAAGAACGACGAATAAAATTTACCTGAGTAAATCTCTCCAGGTAAGGGTAGATATCGAATCTGGAAACCCATTGACGGAGGATTCCTTTCTCTGTAACAAAAGGAACCCTGAGAATATGAGAATGCTTGGTTCCTTCAATGGCTTCTAGTTCTTGATCACACTTTGTTCCTCTTGCTTCAGGTATTAACCGTGTCACCACAAGAATCTGAGGCTTGAATCCGAGGCCTTGTTGGTTAATTCGAATGAGCAGTTCTTCCTCCAAGGCTCTTACTTGGTCCAGAATGTAAACAACCTATATGATCATTATACACCAAGGTTTAACCAGTAAGATTCCTCTTGTTAATTAGACTTGAAAAAATTTATAAAAAATTTTAATACTTGTTTATGCAAGTACCTGGCCTCCGGTATCTGGTAACCCGAGCACGTCTTGCTGACCAAAATAGCCGTGGACAGAGAATATCACAACGTTGAAAACTGTGGGAAGTCTGCTAAAGAGCAAATCTAGCTTCACACTGTCTGGTGCCTCAAGAACTTCTGAGAGCATAACCATAGTTTCTTTCACTCTCTCTGATGTATTTCCCCAACCTTTCTCGAACCCCATTTCCTTCAACCTAATATAGTAACCTTATCAATCAGATCCTTGTTCCAGTTCCTCTTGGAAGATAAAAGAATCTTGAGCAGTGACTTTACCTTTGTGCGAAATTTTCATAAGGCGTGTGTTTGGGGTATGTCGAAACTACATTCACAGCAAGCATCAGAAATCTCTGGAGCTTTGCAACTGTGTTTAGATCGTCATTGATCATGAGATTCTGCAGACATACAGATCACCATGAATGAGCTAACTTTTGAGGAAAACAAATGAATATGGAAATAAGAAACAATGATTAAATCATGACCTCTCCGTGATGGTTTAGGTGAAGCAAGTAGTTCAACAAAGGTTCTAGTTTATCAGATTTGCCTCCAAGCTTAGAAGATATAAACTTCGAGATGTAATCAGCTCCATTTCCAATCGAAGAAGAAAGATTAAGCCGAGGAGTTGTGAAATCAATCGCTCCAAAGTCTATCTCCAATGCATTTTCATCCTTAGCCCTACAAAACATTTGATGAAAAAGATTACACCAGATGATAAAATACTGCTCTGTTTATTTGCCAAAAACACCGTATGAAGATCTTGACTAACCACGACTCGTCGAAAACAGATTCCTTGAGCCGTAAGTAATCCGTGGCTGTGATTTCGTCCACTGTCAGATCTCCAGAGTTGACCTTAACATATTCCCAGAAACCAGGATTTGGCCTCGCGGCTAATGCAACAAACGGTGGAACCACTGCCGCTTCCTGAGTAGTTAAAACAGAGAAAATGAAACCGCGTTTAGACATGGCATAAAACAAGCAACTTATCAAACCATGTCTTAACTGCAAATGGTAGTGAAGATCATCTATTACCTGAGTACAAGTGAGAATGTAACCAAACAGTCCTTCCATGATCTTCTTGCGTTCACGGCTATCTTCTATACATTTCTCTATCTCATTCATCAGACTCTCACGCTTCATAAGCTTCTTTCCTCCTGCAACAAAGCTACAACATTTTTCCACGCAAACGTACACATATATAAGGAGGGATCCAAAACGTAGCAAAGAAACAAAAAGCTTATAAAAAATGTGATGTTGAAATTCTAAAAAAACCTGGCAAAGCATCTCTTCATATGGTACCGGCTCTGTTTCAATGCATCAGGCATTTTGTCAGCGATTGAATCTGATCTTTGAAGCGTAGTTGGAGATGAAGAAGAGGCCATTTTCTTTGTTACAGAAACAACAGCAAAGGATCAAACTTTCCTGAAGAAGATTGAAATGATTGAGATGAAGTAGTTTGCTGAAACATGGTGATCATAACAGTGTATTTATAGGATACATTAACGTAATGAATAAGCTGTGAAAGGGGACAGGGTAGAAGAAGGAAGGAGGAGAAGATTATTCGTTGGAACAAAAACAAAAACAAAATTGGGAAAGCTAAGTGCGCAAGTAAACAAAAAAGAATATGCTTGATTTTTGTTTGTTGAATGCAAAATTCAGATTATGTACCTTTTTGCTTTTCTTGGGTTCATGTGAAATTAACATAAAAGGCATGGGGCAAAAAGAATGCTCGTATTTTCTCCCCTTTGATGGATGCTTTACGGGCAAATTAAGTTGTGGTCCCTTGTGGGCAAAGATCTCTCTGCATATACTCTCCTATCCTATCTAACTAAATAAATACCTCATAATTAAATATACATGTTTGTTACTTGGATATGAATCGAGACTAACATATATTAAAATGAACTTTGCAATGGTAAGAAAGTAGGTTTTTTTAGTGGCGGAGTAAAACAAAATAAAATTGAGATAGGGTCCACTACAAAACCGGATATGAAAACTTCTTCTCATCTGGTTCAAATACTTATACAAAAATAAGATTTTATCAGAAACATTGTCTTTTTCCAATTTGTTTTGAAAACTAGTATGAAAAAAAAAAAAAATATCCAAAAAAGCGTTAGACAAATTCGTAGTGCAAACCAAAAAGCATTTCATTAATTTCAGTTAATTTCTATTTAATACCTATTGCAAAACGAACCGGTATTTAACAAGCAAAAAAGTTACACACCGGATACCGGACCGAAATCGATTTGCTAGCGATCCAAACCGGGTTATTCATGTACCGATTTGAGCCGGGTCAGCTTCTTTCGTTAGTGTCTCGGAGGAGCTCCGTGGACTTTACGACGCATCTCCGGTAGAATCCCAAAAATCGGCGAAGAAGAGGACGGTAGTAGCCATGGAGATCGGAGAGATAGAGACAGCGAGGAAAAGATGCGAATCAGTCATAAGGACAATCGAGCAGCTTCCTTTATCAACTGCCATAACTGCATCGTGCCGCAGCACACTCCTGAAGCTAGCTTCCTCTGAGCTTTCCTTCCTCTCGTCCCTCGCTGCCGATTCTTCTCCACAGCCTCTCAGGTTCTCTGGCTTTATCATCTCTTTCTCGCTCACTCTCGTTCGCCCGCTCGGATTCTGATTTTGGGTTTTTTCCACAATCTGTCAGTGTCAACATTGGGCACATTGAGTCAGTCGTATGGATCTTACGGCTTCCGTCCATCACCGGCGTTTCTCGCGTTTGCAAACCGGTTCCTCTTCCGAATGGTGGCGTTCATGTCGATCTCGTGTGTACTCTCGTAAAGGCTCCTGTTTGGATCATCGTCTCCGACAGAAACCCCAGGTACATCTCCTGGAATGGAGACCGCCATGGAAGCAAGGGTTTAAAGTCGAGGATCGAACAGGTTCTCGTCGCTGCTCAGTCCACAGGGACGCTGAGACCTTCCTCCGTGATTCTCTTCTTCGCAAATGGTCTGCCTTCCTCTATTTACGAGAAACTTAAAAACGAATTTGGGGCTGTGAAATTCGACTTGGGCTCGGATTCGGATTCTTCAATGCTCGATTTCGATTGCGAGGAAACGATGGAGGGAGAATGGGTTCATATAGTTCGAAACAGATCGTTTAAAGAAGCAGTTTCTGTTGAGATCAAGCTCATGGACGAATGCGATTCTCTTGCCTCTCCTGAACCTGATGAGGTTATAGATCAAGAAGAGGTCGCAGAGCTAAGCGAGAAAGATGCTTTCTCTTCTGTAGTCTCCTCCATGAGATTGAAAGGTGAAGACTGTCTCATAAATTTCGACACAACAGCTCTTGTTGCTCTCGTTTCTGGAATCTCTAACGGATTTGCAGAGAAAATCGTGGATATGCCTGAGATCGAATTAGAGAAAAAGTTCAAAGGAAATACTGTTTTCGTGATTGCTCAGGTACTCCATTAAGAGAGAAAAGATTCACCGTTGCCTCTTATCTCCAGTCGATCAAAAGATACAAAACATAAAACTTTTTTTTGTGAAATTGGCAATTATATGCAGGCCAAGTCTGAAACTGAGAATCCAGTTCTTGTCAAAATGGGAACTGTGTTGTCAGGGAAGCGAGGGATGGTATGCAAGAGTGTTGTTTCAGAGTTCGAGGAGTTAGTATCCATGTACGCTGGACCCACCGAGAAGCAAAGAGCTGAGCTGTTGGTGAATCGCTTGATGTAATTCGAATTTCAACATGCATAAAACATTAGAATCAGATTATGCTCTGTATAAACTGAGGATCTCAAAGTTTAAATACCTTTTTACTCATTATGGTTGTGATTGGTGACAGGGTGGTGAATGACAATCCTGCAGAGCGTGTGATGGGACTCCCAACAACGAGGAAGTTAGCAATGAAGAACAAGATTGTGTTTGGGACAGGTGATAGATGGGGAGCCCCGACATTGACTGCAAACATGGGGTTTGTCAGAGCCGTGGCTCAGTCAGGCATGTCTCTCTCCACCATCGACCATAGCCCTCGAGCTCTCACTGGTGATTAGCCAGAGTTTAACTTCTATGTATACTGTAATTACGCAAGTTCGTTCTAGAGACCAAACCTTGTATTAGGGTAAACCAACAAAAACAAAAACAAAACCTTGCATTCTGCGTCTTCTATCTGGTGTAGATGTCGTCCAAGTTATAATAATGAACGCGGAACATAAACAAAAGGGAGCCTTTTTTTATTGCAGACAATACAATTTTATTGCACCAAACAAACATACATAATAGAGACAACATCTTCCCTTAGCTTTTACGGGAAACTAATCCAAATCCAATTTGGAAGCTTTTCACACAAAGGGAACCTTTTTTATATATTATATCGACATTTAAGAATCATAAGAACAGTTTACAGAGCTATACCATTTGTATTTCTATGGCGGCCACCGGCTTTGTACTCTATAAGGTAATACGCATTCTATCCACTGCTCTATCTTTGGGTGCTCGTAATGTGATTTGATGTTTTTATTGTCCGTAGATTGTCTTCGGACCATGATGCATGTACAGAAGGAAGTTGGTATTCATCGGGTTTCAATGCCAAGGCAAAATCAGGAAGCGTGGGTGCCGTCTCCATTATTCTGTAATTCACAACAACCAAAAAGGGATTGAGCTTATAATATCATAGCAAAAGACAGGCAAAACTAGACAAACTTTTCAATCTGAAACTCACTTCTCATATGAGTATAGATCACGGTTTATCCTGACTTTACTTGAAGTGTCTTTGGGTATTTTCTCTGATAGATACTTCATTGTCCCGAAAAGCGGTGGAGTCCTGAAAAAACGTGGATGGATGTATTTATGACTGACAGATAGATACAAGTGATCCATCTACAAAAGGCACAGAAGACGGACTCACCTTGACGTGGGTGAAGATGCATTAAACGCCTCACTTGCTTTCTTACTTTCTTTGAAACACTCATCTGCAGCCTGTAACGCAGCAACCGCCATGCCGTGTGATTTCTCTGTGTTCCCTTCGTCAAGAATCAAACCATGGTAGTAGTAAGCTGCAGCCTGTTATTAGAAATACACAGAGATGCCAAGTTTCTTAGCGAAAATTGAAGCCTCATACAGGTAACCAGAGTTGCTCATTCATCTACGTGTACTCTAAAGATCTAATGATAAGAATGATGTCCAAACAGTACCTTAGCTTCAACATATTTCCACTTAACAAAGAGACTATGCTTTTCTCCCCAGCCATTTGCTAATGGAAGATTCATCAAGTTATCCTGTGCCTGATCAATGTTTATCAAGAAGTGTTAGAGAGCTCTCAACCCAAGACACGCATCATTAACTTTACAACCGGAAGATACAAAAGAAAGCCATATCAGTTCTTCCATGTGCCTCTCAGAAAAGAGGTGGGAAGTAGTAATTAAAGCTACTTGGTCCTCTCTCTTTTCAGCAAGTAAAAAAGAGCGGCAGATAATAAATTAGTGGACATTTTTAATAATGATATTTCGTAATTTATGGTACAACTTAGTAAGCAACTTTAGTCCTAGTTTCCCCCTCAAACATGGGTGATCAGCCGGCACAAGTTAGTGTGCTACTTTTGTGATAGTGATATGATCACTTTCGTTTTTTTTTTGTTCTTTCATTTTCTTTTTGACTTTTTTCCCATTAATCTAAGTGGATAATACACGCTACTCCCATTAACAACGACTAACTTATCTAGCGTCTCACTTCATTAATATAATGAAGTAATCACCAAAAAAGTTATACAAGAAAACAAATTTGAAGGGGTAGAGGATAACCTGCTGCCAGTATTTCACCATTTCACATGAAAGTCTCCGTTTCACTGCGAGAGTGGCCTTCGCGCTATCAATCGCCATACCAAGTTGGATATCAACACCCTAAACAAGAAACGCAAATATTATTGACATTAAAAGAGAGAACTGAAAATGCTAGCAAAATACTCAAAACTACCTATCAAAATTACTACTTCTAACGTAGGCTAACGTGAATTATTGTCAACAAATATACTAGGAAACAAATGTAGCACATCATAGGTAGTTAAATATAACCAAGCAATAAACAGGTTCTACCTGGCCTAATGCTTGCAAGCAAAGAGCCCGTAGAGTTCCTTCTGCTAGGTCAACAGGTAAACTTCTCCTATAAGAAAGGAGAAACAAAAGGGACATGTCAATACGGTTGATCCCAAGTATCAACAATTATAACGGTTGACATTAGAAACTTTCTCATATATGAACCTTAGCTCCGCTGAAAACTGAGGGAGGACATGCTTGACAGCACAGTCCAGGTATCCAGCTGCCTTTAAGAAGATATCAATTGAAGCTCGTCTGTTTTCTATATTATATTGCAAAAAGCATAAGTTAATCCTCTAATCCTTAGCTATATGACTAAATAGGACTCAACACATCTCACAGATTCATTTCAATTGAAGGTCGTCTGTTTTCTATATTATATTCCAAAAATCATAAGTTACTCCTCTAATCCTTTTGCTATATGACTAACGAGGACTCAACACATCTCACAGATTCATTTCTGGAGTACAATGTGATGCTTATGAATTTTTCAAAAAAAAAAATGTGAAGAGGAAGCTGAAGCTAACGAAAACAACCAAAGTCTATGAGTTACTTTTCTCACAGAGCTGAAGAAGTAAGAGAAGTTTTGAAGGTCTAACCTTCTGATACTTTTGGATGATAGCCATCAGTGGAACCTCTAGGAAGCAGCAGTAAATTGGCTTGTGACATTTGTAGCATTGCCATTAGATGCAAAATTGACAATACTTCATACCAAACGTTTGACATGGCTGTTTCCTGGTAGAGGTAAATAATCTTGTCAAATACTCAACAACCTTCAACGTAAAAGTCAAAAAAAAATTAAGGGAAAGAACGAACAAAGCAGGACAGTTAAAGATAAACTGCTTTGATTACCGCACCTCTTCCTCATCCTCCTGGTTTATCCAATTAAACTGTACATTGAATTGTAAATGGCTACCTGAACATTAACATAGTGCATGTCAGAAAATCTGCAACCAAACAGATCCCGATTCTGTGGCATATAGATAGTATGTTACCATCTTTCGTTAATCCTAAGAGAACAGGTAGATAATCTTCCAAAGCTTGATGGAGATCTGCGAGCGTTGAACCTCCTGCAATAAACAATTCCGTTGAGTTTGAAGGGAGAAAATCAGGGAAAAGACGAAAAAGAAACAGACAAACACATACCATGTTGTGTCTTCCTCCTGGTTCTTGTTATCGTTGGTCCTTCTTGATTTGCCATCACAGCTATTCGCGTTCTTAAAGCTGTCAAGCGCTCCACAAGAGTCTTCGGTAGTTGATCACCCAGTGACTGAGAAAACTCCACGGGCTTGGGAATCCTTAAACCTGGTACATATACTGAAACGTCCCCGATGCTCGTTGGCTTTCTTCTGTTTCCACCAGAGTCCTTCGGCGTTGATGCAAAGCATCCCATTTCTAGAGCTTCTCAAATCTATAATCCCACAGACAAAAATAGAGAAGAGAGATTATTAACCTTCAATTAAATTCTAACATCCCCCTAACATGTGTGTCGGTGAGACGATCAAGCTAAAAGACAACAGGATGATCCTAGATCTAACGTGGTAGAAGGAGACGAAACTAAATAATATCTAACCAAAAAGAACAGTTCAACTTTGTTCTCGTCCACTAAATGAAACTAGCTCACGAGGCTTCTACCATACGACAATCTTCACAATCCTATGTGACCAGAAAATTGAATGATCATCCACTTTCCCAAGCAGAAACAAACAAACAAATGACGCCATCAGAGAGATGTGGTTTTCGAAAACCGAACACAAGAGAGAGAGTTTTGAATTTCTCACCTACCTCTTGACGTTTATCAGAATTATTGGCTAAAAGACATATAAGTCAGGTAATTGCTGCAAGAAAAAAAAGAGACTGAATCAGCAAAAGGAACATGTGACTCACAGAGAAAACATGAGACATTGAAATGTTCTGTTCACAATTTCTCCACTGTGAACGAAATCAGAAGCCTGAACTAAATCCCGGAAAGAGGCAAACAAAACCCATTAAAAAGGAGAAATTTCCCAAGTCCAGGAAGCAACTTGACATAAAAAAAAGCGAAGATTTTCATTGAAGGGTGGTCAAGGATAATGCTAGATTAATATATGAAACCTCGTAACTGATTTAAACAAAAACCTCAATCCATGAATAAAAGAAAACCCCTAAGCAACATTTTCCCCTGAAGCCCATTACCAAAGTAGGACCCTATCAAATCGAATTTCATCAGACTCGAATTAGACTCCCGACAATAAACCCTAATTGTAGACGAAAAGGGTATGAATACGGGAGATTTCAAATGAAGTTCGAGAAATAGAAAACCTTACCATCAAAGACCTACGAAGGAAAAAATGAAAGGGAGGGAAATGGAGGTGGCGATCGATTCGAGGATCGCAATGGGTATAAATCGAAAACGAAGAATTAAAGAGGAGGATGGGGTCTGAGAGAGCAGAGGATGGTGAAAAAATGAGAGAATGAAGGTGAAGAAGAAGAAGAAGACTTTGGGACACAATTTTCGACTTTATGGACGAAATTAATGCTCTTTCGACTTTCCAGAGTACCTCTCCCCTCCCCAGTACGTCCCCAGCCCTTCATATTATCATAATTGTTGGAAAAATTAGGAATTTTTTTTTCTTTTTTTAAATTTTAAAAATTTTGGGTATAAGTGCAGTTTACTGATACATTCTTTCTCCGGATATTTAAATTAACCGTAAATAATAGGTTCATATCTTTGTGGCCACATGATAGAATATAGTGGGATGACTTCAAACCCAGATTGTTTAGCAACTTATAACCCGCCTACCACCAGACCACTATCACCTCTAATTTTATTACAAGATTTTTAAAAGTGGAAGAGCTAATGTTTTTTTCTTACAAAAAAAAATATTGATAACAATAGTTAATGTTTGTTTTTTTCCTTCATCTTTAAATTGTTAGTTTTCCATCCATCGTCTAAATTCATTTCTTTAAAAATATTTTTTTCACTGTACATATGACATATATATCTTTTAATTTTCAAAAAAAAAGGACATGTATATCTTTTTATATAATATTTTTTTTCATAAGGAAATTTCATTGTTTTATATTTGTAAAAAATTATAATCTTTTTAGTATCTAATTTTGAAATTGATTATAAAATAAGAGTTTGTTAATTATCCATTTAAGTAAATAATAGAAAAATATTAGAGAATGGTTTACTGTCTTTTTAAAAATGATGTTTATATAGTAGTAACTAGTAAGTATCACATGATACACTTGTCTAATTCGGATTTTTGTAAAAAAAAAAAAAAAAAATCAAAATGTCTAATTTGGATGCTAGTATACGAAACATGTGGTTTCTAGTCTGTCCACATGTTAGTTTTTTTTTTGTATGAATCATTTGTGGAGTAAATGCGACACATGTAGTCTCCTATTACATGCCATCAGACTTTATAGCATATGTTAGTTAAGGGTAACGACTAACGAAGAGATGTGCGTGATGTGTTCCTTTATGTGATGTCTTTGTGCAAGCTGTGTTAGTATTTCTTACGTTTGGTCGATATTAAAGCTTGCCTATTACGGGAAATCATGAGGTTTTTTCACAGATAATGGATTAATTTATCACACTATAATTTACGGTATCTAAATAGCTCTAAATTTGTTCTCGGGACATATTTACAGTAGTAGCAGATTTCTGATAAATTATCATAAAAATCAGTATTTAAAAAAAAATGTGTATCAAAAACTTAATTACAAGATGGTTAAGCTGGTCATGGTTTTCAAGTTACGAGCAAGTCCTAACTAAAAAAACAAACTGCATATAAATTTAATGTATTAAGAAAATTATCTTAACTATAAATAAATTAATGTGTATGGAGGATGATGTCCACCATTACCAATACTTATCCTCCAACATGCATACGCATGGATATGGTTGGTTTCCATGATTCTACATTATTAAAATCGGAAACTCCTTGCCACCCTCCTCTCGGAATCATACATAAAACTTTTATTTTCTTAATACATTTTTTATAAATAAAGATGCAAGTTCCCTGGCTGGTCAAGTGCCCTCTCGTACGTTTGGCTTTATTATATAAACATGTATTTGTATCGTATAATTGTAATATATACTTCCTACGTACGTGCGTATTACGAAATGCATCAAGTTGATCTATTTATACAAAGTACATTCGGCTTAAACCGAATAAATATGTGTTACATGACATCAAAAGCAGACCGTCGCTTTCTATAATATCATTGACTCTGAACATGTTTTGATTACAAGCACAAAAATAACGGGTCACAAACAAAATCCACCGGCCTACGCATAAGCATCCCATTCCCACGTCCATTTTTTGTTCAATTCTCCCATAAAGCCGGTGGGAGCTCAAAAATATTTGTTTTCGTATAAGAAAATAACATTAATTGTTTTTTTTTAATAAATGGAGATATCAGTGATGTCATATACAGTCCACGTGGCGGCAATGTCAAGCACGTGACGTTGCTATTATTTTTGGGCGGGGACGAAGACTAACGACGCACGCATGAAGATATTTATGGAAACCAGTGGAAGGGTGACACGCCTCGAGGTTCATGAATCGGTTTCGGTTAGAAGACCATGACTGTCTCACCGCCCCAACGGTCTGAAACAAATTTAAAATGGTGGCAGGGCGGTTGGTGAGGACACGTGTCTCCAATCATTCTGTTATAATATAAATATACTGTTGGTCGATATATGTTACCTACAGCTAAAGCTATCTTGTGTTCGTTTCGTCTACGGTTTGCTTTCCTTTTATGGAAACTTGACTTATTTTATGTCTTTTTTTGTATGCTGTAACTAACAACCAAAACATGTCATTTATTATTCGATCGTTACAACTTGTAACATATATTTTTACAACTTACAAGTAAACATATATTTTTCCATGAGTTTGGTTCGGTTTGGTTTGGTTTAGAAAAGTTATCAATAAATACAACATTATCTCGAATGAATTCATTCATATGATATAGTTTTTCTTTAGATTTTGGATTAGTAGTATCTTTTTAGTAATTTGGTATTTTGGATCCGTCGGATCTTACATTCATAAGAATTTACAAAACGCTATGTTAATTACAGTGAAATTAATAGTTCCAGCTTGATATATGTGTTGCACTTAAAATTAAAACCGGTTGAACTACCATTATCCCTCATAAGTCATAATTGTTTTTATTCGGCTTGACCATCAGTCGTTATACTACAAAACATACTATATTTAACTACATATATTGAAAAAGATACCATTAACAATAGACGATTTATTACATATACAGATGGTACTTCAAATTTGGATCGGATTCTATTGCTCTGATTCAACTTTTGTTTGAGTTTTGGTATTTCGTCTTGTTTATTTAGACACATGGTAAATTAATATTCCTAAAAACGGGTATATATAGTTATGGTATTGTAATGTTTACCTAACATAGTTAACTAGATGATACCCCGCACCTTGTGCGGATAAAAGATATGATTTATATTTGATTATTATATAAATTGTTATCATAGTATCATAGTAGTCAAAGTTTTTTATGGCTAATATGCTATCTATAAATATAATATTCAGTAGAATATATAATCTAATAAACAATAGCAATATATCATCAAACATAATATAAATTTTATTAAAATAAAAATATTTATAATATTATAATTTTGATAAATTTAAAATAATTCTAATATTTTCACAATTTATGAAGTTGCTAATATTTAAATTTCTATCAAACAAAAGTATATAAATATTTTTATATCAATTTAATAACGTAATTCAAATAAAACTTGATTAAATCAAATAAAAACTTTCAAATTTCGGTGTTTATTAAATACTTCATATAAGTAATTCAAAATTCTGAGTAAATTTAATTATTTATAAGAAATATGCATGTCATCCCTTTCATTTTGTAGTTCATGTGGGATAAAAATTTGCATTTATATAATTTCTAAAATTTAGATGTCATATAAACCATTAAATCTCTTAATTAAATGCTTCTAAATGTTTGAATTTAATGATACCATAAAAGGAGAGAAAAAAATCTAATGGAATATCTATATTTCCATATATAAAAAGTATATTAATTTTTTGTTGACGTGTCTGAATGTAATTATTTCATTGGTTAACTTTCCCTAAAATTACTCAGAGTGAGACACGTGTCTGAATTTTCTCTCTCCGTCTTCTCAATTAATATATAGGGGATGTAACCGAATCATTTTTTTTGTCAAAGTTATATAACCAAACATCAAATAAAGATACGATAAGAATGATAAAAAGTCGTATATATATATGCAAAATATACGATTCTCATTCGCCACAATATCAAATAATGAGTGTGCTGTGTGCATATGATATTGCGGGAAGGACTAACCGGATGATAATGGAGTGCGCTTTTTTTTAGTCGATCTCCATTTTTATCTTTCCTATATGGTAAACAAAGAGTGTGTAAACAGATTTTTGAAAAGTAATGTTAAGTGCGTAAAAAAAAAAAAAAAAAAAGAAGAAGTAACTATAGATGCAATGATTCTAAAAGAGAGTCGCGCAGAAACTACGCTAAGATTCTCCAACCGTTACTTGAGGGGACCATTTGTCTGATTAGGAAAGTGATCACTTGCTAGTGGTAAGTGGTAACGATATTACTGGTTCTTCTATTGAACACAAATCATGAACTAAATCTGTAATGTTTTAAGCCCTTTTTGTTGATGCTCCCTGAAAGTATTCGGTAACAAAAAAAATTAGATGTAAATGATTGTATATTCAAAGGAATAAAATGGAACAAAGCATACCTATGAATTTTAACTCCTGAGTGAAAGAATGAAAATTTTTGGGAGGATGATTATCGTTTTATTGTTTTGCAGGAAAAATAAGATAAATTAAATCTCTTACGTTTTTCTCTTGCTTCAAAATAAGGTCATTCATCTTGCTTCATTAGAGTCTCTTACGTTTTTCTCTTAAACTCTTCTTCTTCTTCCTTTTTAAAATTCCTTCCACCTATTTTATTGCTGTTGGTACTAGTACTTGTATTTTCAAAACGTTGCCTTCAGGCTGGATCAATGAATATAATGTCATATTAAAAAAAAAAATAAGATAAATTAAATCCGTTCATCTATTATTTTCTTGCTATATTTATTTCATCCATAGACCATAATGAGTTAGTGACTACCGAAGCCCAAATATCATATTATCTGTGAAAAAATGTGACAGAAATTTAATTAAAAGGCCCATTAGAAGAAGCCCATTAAAGCCTTTCTCTCCATCGCCGTCCCGTTCCCTCCGGTTCGCTCTCCGCTTCCTCTTTCTCGCACAGTCCCTTTCGCTGTAAACCCTCGCGAAGGGTTTATTTCTCAGTGATTTCTGGATGATGCGAAGGCTGGTGGTCTCCTGTTTCCTCCGTTCTATATCCTCCTTGCATCCATCGACCACACCACCAGAAAGGTCCGCACTTTTCTCTCGTCTAGATTCTTCTGTCCATATCGGAAAAGTCTCCCCCCAAATCAGCTTCTCGAGACATTCATTCTGCTCCGGGATTTTGTTAAACCCATCAATCGAAATTAGCCTTAGAGAAAAGGTTTCCGAAGATCAATCACTGGTTCATTGCAAGGGAAATGATATTAGAACGCATGGTTCTAATCATGCGGTTGGAGTCCTACACGAAGCTATAGTGGCGAATTCGAATGCTTACGATGATATGGAAAAAGCCCTTGATGAATCCGGCGTCGATTTGACAACTCCGGTGGTATGCAAGATCTTGCAGAGGCTTCAGTTCGAGGAAAAGACGGCTTTTCGGTTCTTCACTTGGGCAGGACACCAAGAGCATTACTCACACGAGCCTTCTTCTTACAACGAGATGATCGATATCTTGTCAAGCACCAAGTACAAGAACAAGCAGTTTAGGATTGTGATTGATATGCTTGATTACATGAAGAGAAACAACAAAACTTCTGTTCCCGCGGATGTTCTGCTGGAGATTCTCAGGAAGTACTGCGAGAGGTACCTGACACATGTTCAGAAGTTTGCCAAGAGGAAACGGATTAGAGTCAAGACGCAGCCGGAGATTAACGCTTTCAATATGCTTCTTGATGCTCTGTGCAAGTGTGGTCTTGTGAAGGATGCTGAAGCTTTGCTTCAAAGGATGAGGCACAAAGTTAAACCAGATGCGAATACATTCAATGTCTTGTTCTTTGGTTGTTGTAGAGTCAGAGACCCTAAAAAGGCGATGAAGCTGCTCGAAGAGATGATCCAAGCTGGTCATAAACCGGAAAATTTCACGTATTGTGCTGCCATTGATGCTTTCTGCCAAGCTGGACTTGTGGATGAGGCAGCTGAGCTGTTTGAGTTCATGATAACCAAAGGTTCTGCAGTTTCTGCTCCAACAGCAAAGACTTTTGCTTTGATGATTGTGGCGTTGGCGAAGAATGATAAAGCGGAAGAATGCTTTGAGCTAATCGGTCGTATGATAAGCATGGGCTGCCTTCCTGATGTGTCGACATACAAGGAAGTAATTGAAGGTATGTGTACGGCTGGAAAGGTTGAGGAAGCGTACAAGTTCTTGGATGAGATGAGCAATAAAGGTTATCCACCTGATATAGTCACTTACAATTGCTTTCTTAGAGTACTCTGCGAGAATAGAAAGAGCGATGAAGCACTTAAGCTTTACAGAAGAATGATAGAGACGCGTTGTGCTCCTAGCGTCCAAACATACAACATGCTGATATCTATGTTTTTCGAAATGGATGATCCCGATGGAGCATTCAATACATGGAAAGAGATGGACGAAAGAGACTGTGCTCAAGACATTGAAACCTACTGTGCTATGATCAATGGGCTTTTCGACTGTCGTAGGGATAAAGAGGCGTGCTTTCTTCTGGAAGAGGTTGTGAACAAGGGACTGAAACTGCCGTATCGAGCCTTTGATTCTTTTTTGATGCGTCTATCCGACGTTGGTAACATCAAGGTAATCCATAAGCTTTCTGAACATATGAAGAAGTTTTACAATCATAGTATGGCTAGGCGTTTCGCGCTCAGTGAGAAGAGAAAAAGTACAAAACTCAGAGGGAAGTAATGGCCACCGAAACCATATATCACATCGATATATGGGAACCATTCTCAGAGGTAGCGATGAGAATTTTCTGGGAAGATTCTCTTGCCTCGAGAGGAGCTCTTCCAGATGATGATCCCTGGAAGTTGATTATGATCGCTTGCGAAGTTTCGTTTATTACTGTCTCCAATTGCGGACCAAGAATCATTGTCACAGAAGCGAGGGGACCTTATTTAGGTCAGTTGTGTAATGGTTATGTCGGTTTCTTTGGGAATGCTCTCACAACGCATAATACGTTCTTAAGTTATTGTATTGACTATCGCGTACATAGAGCGGAATGTTTGTATGATGGTTAGCATAACCATTCTGTCAAGTAACGTGAGAGGTCTGCTTTCTTCACGAATCATAATTATTCTATTTCACTTTCTGTTTTTTTTTTTTTCTTTCTTTTTCTCAGTGAGTTTCGTGGCTTTTTTTATTTTGATGTGAGATTTTTGAAATAAACAGTGTGGTTTCATCGTTCAGCTAAGATAAACATGGTTTCGCGCGGAGTGCTGCCTGGGCATTCGGGTAAGAACCATTCGGTTCCGGGTCTTTCGGGTAGAGGAGTTTTGGATCCAATAGGTACTTATAAAATTTCGGTTCGGTTCCGGTTCGGTTCTTTCCGGTTCCGGATCGGTTCGGTTTTTAATTTTAAGAACCATTAAATACCCAAAATTTTTCGGTTCCTATTCGGTTCTGGTTCGGTTCGGATATTATTATCCGAAATACTTAAAATATATCTGAAAACCCAAAAATATACCAAAAAATCCGAATTTATTTACCAAAATCTAGTAAAAACCAAAAAAAACATCTAAAATACTTAATTATACACTAAAAACCTGAAGACCTAAAAACAATAAATAACATAAATACTTAAAATATACATATAATACCACAAAGATAATTAATATCTTCAATATTTTCGGGTATTTGGGTATCCAATGGATATCGGTTCGGTTTCGGGTATTACCCAATACCCACGGATATCGACAAATAGGAACCATCGGATATTTTAAAGTTTTTCGGTTCGGTTTCGGATCTATTTTTTCGGTTCGGTTCCGGTTCGAGTTTTCGGTTCCGGATATTTTGCCCGGGCTAGCTGTATATGTGAACAGTTAAAAAATCTGAGAATCGATCCTGGTTTACTGTTGGTTAAGTGTAATCAGGATCCGGTTTAGTTTCTTGAATAAAACACGTTTTGTTTAGTTATGATAGGTTCGAAACTGAAGAAGGCTTCTCTCCTAACTACCAATAGAACAAATGAAGTTGGTTATGGCTTCCTTCCCAACTAACTCTCTGTTTTTTTTTTTTTCCTACTTAACTTTACCAGCTATTGTTTCGGTTCTGTTTAAAGAATATAAAAAACAAAATTGAGAGATGTTCAAATAAACGCCACGGAACATTCAATGTAACCGATATGCTGTTTGTTAGTCCTGAAAAGTACGAGACCTATAAAGTTCCGCTTTGGACAAGAGAGAAACTAATGACGTGCTTGGAGACCAGATATTTGACCACTTTTTATAATTTATATGACATAATGCTTGACTACATAAGACGCAATTAATTCTCAATATGTTTTGTATATAAATTACTTATGCCATTATCTCGATGATAAACCCTCTCATTGCTAAAAAGAACAAACAATTAGTCCATTTATAATTTACAAGGGAAATACGTAAGTACTAAATTAAATACTATATTTCTTATCTATTTTATTTTTATTAATCTAAAAATTATTTATCCTATGATCCTTAGTCTAGTCAGTCAAGTCTTCCATGCTAAAAAGCTGAATAATTTAACTTAGCCAAAAAATAGTTAGTTGTATGGTGTCCACGTTGGCATATATAGTTCGAATTAAGCTAGAGAAAAAACGTTGATTAGGTCTGAAAGGTTATCAGAACCTATCCATCAATAATATATGTGACCTGCCATTTAACCAGAAGTCCACAACATTGTTACCAAACTCTTTTCTTCTCTTCATTTTATTTTTTTTGTTTTCAGTTTTATTTTCAGTAATTTATTGTATAATCAATTTCTGAAAGTATTATAAACATTTAACCAGCAGCAACACCCATTAACTAACAAAGGCAATATGTAGTTGGTTGGAATCCACATATATAACAAAGATCTCACGATCCATCTAATGTAATGTTTCTAGAATTTCCCATAAATATACACATGAATTAAGAAAAACATAGACTCTATACGTATAAAACACATAAATATATTAAGCATATCGAAAAGTATATTCAATAGGAACAATATATTATAAAACCTAAAAAGTACCATTTATAAAAAAAATGTCATGGCAAACTATTATTATTTAAATTGTAGTTTATAATCAAAATTTAATACTTGTGTATATAAGATAATAATAAAAACAATTTTTATATGTTCAAAAATTACCTACATATATTATTTTAAATAAAAGAATGGAATAACTATAACTCACAAAATCATCAGTTCAATATATCAAATTTTTATTTTTTATTTTTTGTCTTCGGGATATCAATGTTTATTATATGTAGATACGTAGTTTGCCCAAGATTACAGAAACGTAGATGAATATAGGTGGCTTGAAGTAGCGGGTGTAGGTTAGAACTTAGAGAAAAACCTTAAACTATTGATACAATACGGAAAGACGTTGAGAGGTTAACGAAATTCAGCGCACACCAAGCAATCTCTAGCCTTATTTTTAAAATTAGAATACAAATATTTCGTAAATATTACTAACTAATTAAGATTTAAGTTATAAGAAATAGAGAAAATAAAAAGGTAGATTACTTAAAATGGGTGTAGTGTTGGTTAGGGAAGACGTTGGCATCAGTCGCCGGTGGAGAGGTCTGTCCAAACCCTCCCGACTCTCTAACGGAATTTAATTTCATTTAATTTTTTCTTTATATATATAAACTATCTATGAATATAATATAGACTATAAATATATGTATGCATACGTGCGGTTGCTCTTCACCTTTCTTCTTGTTCCCACATACCCATCTTCCCCAACCTTTCCCCCAAAAAAACTTAGGGTTTTTAATTTGGATATTCATATATACATATGTGTGTATAAAACACACGAACGCATAAAAATAATTGCGTATGTTGTTGATATAGTTAACTTCTTTTCTTGTGATACTTTTACTTTGTTCTTGTATATTGGTTTCGGTTTCGATCGGTACACTTGAGATAAAGGTGTTGAGTACTTCATTAGGTAGATCGGCGTAAAGAAAGAAAAAGATCATGTGTAGTCGAGGCCATTGGAGACCAGCGGAAGACGAGAAGCTCAAGGATCTGGTCGAACAATATGGTCCTCATAATTGGAACGCCATAGCCCTCAAGCTCCCTGGTCGATCTGGTAATTAATCATCTTCTAGGGTTGGTCATAGCTATTACAGAACTAGGGTTTGATATATCGGTTATGTAAGAAATAGGTAATTAATAATACCCTTAACTATATATGCTGATATATATACGCAGGTAAGAGCTGTAGATTGAGATGGTTTAATCAATTGGATCCGAGGATAAACCGAAACCCTTTCACGGAAGATGAAGAAGAAAGACTTTTAGCGGCTCACCGGATCCACGGGAACAGGTGGTCCATCATAGCTAGGCTTTTCCCCGGAAGAACGGACAACGCCGTCAAGAACCACTGGCACGTCATCATGGCTCGACGCACACGCCAAACCTCAAAGCCTCGTATTCTTCCCCCCACGACGACTTCGTCTTCTTCTTTACTGGCCACTGAACAAATCATGATGCCTTCTAGTGATCGAAAGAGAATACTTGGAGACGTTGTTAATTACCCTTACCAATTCTCTCATATCAATCATCTTCAGTTCCTCAAGGAGTTTTTCACCGGAAAGATCGCTTTAAATACCAAAGGTAAACTAAAAATGATGGACCCGTTTTCTATAAATTAATGTTTACATCTTCATATGAGTGTTGCAAGGATTGGTAATGAAATTATCATGTTCCAAAGTTCTGCAATGGAGTGAATGTAGCCCGGGGCTTTTCCACTTCATAATCATTTTTTGTGATGAATTTCAATTATTTCGTGACAAAAAAAATCTTGTTTTCTTGTTGTATAGTATACATCATCTTCTTTAATACGCTAAATAATCTCTGTAGCTTTATACGTTTATTGTTACGACCTACAACTTATAGTTTTGATCTTCTTTTTTTCGATGCGATCGCAGCCAACCAGAGTAAAAAGCCTACGGAGTTCTACAATTTTCTACAAGTAGATACGGATTCAAACAAGAGCGAGATCATTGATCAAGATTCAGACCAAAGCAACCCCAATGACTTGGACAACAAACACGAAAGTCGTGTTCCTTTCTTCGACTTTTTATCTGTTGGAAATTCTGCTTCCTAGGGTTAACTCGTTTGCAGTATATCTGTATATGTATACGTATGTAAGTCCAAAAATGATAGCTTAACTATCTAGTCCGTATACGTACGAGACTTTAGATCGATTTTACATGTATGTTTGGCGGATAGAACCACAAAGTAGTAAGCTCTAATCTGAGCCAAATGTGAAAATGTACCAAATGTTAATGCATCTACACCACACATTCTCGATCAGTTAATTTGTATGAGAGATGGATAAAATGTCTAGTCATATATATAATTCTCTTACCAAGAAAAATAATCATATAAGTTTACGGCGGCGTTCTTAATTAGTTTAGAAGAATAGTTAAAATATGGTTTTATGGTTAACTAAAGAGGAGAGCAAAAGATGTCGTGTAACGAATAAATAGATGCAATTACATCAGCAGACTATTCAAACATATGGCTTACGGTCAAGATCATGCACACATAAAACTCCTATATGCATTCATATATATATAGTTCCTTGCAAACTATCCATAACTTATGTGAATATATGATATGACATATACTTTATATATATACAGTAAAAATGAAGTACAATCAAAATATAAGGCAAATGTCATTAATTACAATATAGTCTATATAGATCCAAGTCGCGTTAGTTAGAATGAGTGAAACGGTTCCTGATTTTGACGTCCTCTCTCAGTTTTTTCTTCTAAGATATCTAAAGCAGTTTTTCAAAATGATGGCTTGTTTACTTCAAAATATTTCATCCAGTTTCTTCGTCCTACTATATATACATATCAAGTATCTCTAGCAGGTTAGTAAACGTTTTTTCACTGTATATACTAACTGAAATTTGGTTAAAAAGTAGTTTGTTTGTTAATAATATGAATTGGTTTGTACAAACCGCGGCTACATGTTATTGTCGTTTAAGAAAGAAAACAAATGTTTGCACGTATATCTTCGTTTTTATTTTTATTTTAAATTTTGACTGAACACAATCTGAAAGTATACAAACTCTAAAGGTTTTATGAGTTTGTTAATGGTGAAGTATAATAACGGAAAGACGAAATGGATGTTGGAGTATAGATATGATTAAGTTGGGTGTAGTTATCAGCCACCAAGAACGATATTTCAAGGCAGAAAATAAAACATATTAGTCAAAAGAAAAACAAAAAATACGAAAAATGTAAAAATAATGGGATGTAGTTGGAGATAAATATTGACAATTTGACATTTGACACGACTTATAACCACACCCTCTAGTTCTTTTTTTGGTTTCTCCTAAACCAGACTCTAAATTCCAGTTTTAGCTTGATTTTTCTTAAATTTGGTCTCAGAAATCACTCAATCCTACACAGTTTCCTCGTTGGGTTAAATATGTCTGTCATCACGAACAGTCGTGTTATGATTGAAGAGAAGAAGACATACATAAGTGAAAGTTTCAATTTAGAAACCATGGGGCAAAAAGTAAAAAGTTTAAGGAAATTGAGGATTAACTTGCAATATAGCTGACATAAACACGTGATTAGTATTGCGTAAGACTGCCACACGTGTGACATCGCCCCTCTATCTCGCCGTCTCTGAGCCCTAGATCGCCGGCAGATTCTCGTCGCACGTACTGGTTTAGTATCAAACGGTCGTTCCCTAACTTTCTCTAATCGCATATGTCGCGAACGCAAACGCGGGAAAACGTTTTCTTTTTTTTCCTGGCGTTTTGGTTCGTGTAACTGTAACTCCATCTAGATCGCAGTTATCCCAGCAAATGAACACATTCTCAAGCTAACGAGTAAAGAGATACGCAGGAACGGATCGTCGTCTTTCTCTTGCTAATCGACGAATCAAACCAGAGATTCTGAATCTCCTTAGTTCCAATAACCGCCATAGATATGGCGGCATCGTCGTCCGTCCCCAAATCTGGAGCCATATCCAAAGGCTACAATTTCGCTTCCACTTGGGAACAGGTAATCGCGAGATTCTGAGCTCGAGATCCCGCCGTTAGATCCGGGGAAAATCCACTGATGATGAGTCTGGATCTGAAATGATGCTCTGTTTGTTGAGAATATCAGAGATTCAGTGTGGCTTGACCTGTTTTCTTCTTCATATACTGTAATGTGGGTTACTTTTGATTGCAGAGCGCTCCATTGACAGAGGAGCAACAAGCAGCTATAGTTTCTTTGTCTCACGCAGTCGCTGAGCGGCCATTTCCTGCCAATCTTGTAAGTCTGAGGTTGTCTGTTTTGGTTTTTAGTTCTGGAATGTTTTGCCTTTTTTCTGTTTGATGTCAGTGATAGTTCCTGGCTTCTAGGTACATGAGCATGTTCACCGTCCTGAGAATGGCTTGTCTGTCTCAGCAGAGGACACAAACTTGGGAGATTCTGGAGCAATTGAAGCTGTTTTGGTTAATACAAATCAAGTAATCTCTTGTCCTGCCACTTGATATTCCAAGGATCTGTGACTTATTTGCCGAAAGACCATATGCTTAAGTAATTTGATAAAGAAGGAGTTGCATATGTATCTGTGGGCATCTCTTTTCTGGCATCTCTATATGTGTACTAATGCTTCTTCATTTCGGACGTACTTTGTTTTTATTACAGTTCTACAAATGGTTTACTGATCTTGAATCAGCGATGAAGTCTGAGGTTAGTGATGGTCATGTTGTTCCTAAGTTAAAAGTCGGGAAATAATACTTGGAATTTGTCTGAATGGTTTGTTCTTTCCTGACATAGACAGAGGAAAAGTATCGGCACTATGTCAATACTTTAACTGAGCGCATCCAGACGTGTGATGATATACTTCACCAGGCAGGTTTCCACCAAGTTTTTTACAATGCTGCGACCTTACCTTTCCGAGAAAATTATAAGGCATCTGTTTATGTATTGAATCTTTGGATTTCTCCTGCGCAGGTCGATGAAACGCTCGACCTATTTAACGAACTGCAGCTTCAACATCATGCTGTAACTACAAAGACTAAAACTCTTCATGATGCATGCGACCGACTGGTATTGTTTCCTCTCTCTTTTATGATGCAAACTGATTTTTATTGTTTCTCTTAATCATTCGCATGCTTTTTCCTCCAACCTGCTATAAATATCGAAATGTACAATAAAAAATATGCGTAATGTTGCATCTTGGCTGATCAAGAGTTTCTAACTCACTATGTGATTGTTATAGTATACTTATCTGAGCTACCTTTTCTAGTTAATGGAGAAGCAGAAATTGATGGAGTTTGCAGAAGCACTAAGGAGTAAGCTCAACTATTTTGATGAATTGGAGAATGTAAGATTTTGAATGCTGCCCTACTAACGTAATTTCTGCATATGTATATACGTGTGTAGCTGCTTGAGATTGTACGCTTGTTTTACTCATTAACAGAATCTACTTTAAACTTGGCGTAGGAACTTAAGTTCATTGTGTATGTTTCTCACTGAATACTGGTTGCAAATTCAGGAGAAAATACCCAACAAGGTGTTCAATTGTTCTAATATGTTCTTTTTTTTGGGCAGATATCCTCCAATTTTTACTCTCCAAATATGAATGTATCGAACTCTAACTTTCTTCCACTACTGAAACGGCTCGATGAGTGCATATCGTGAGTATGATGTTGCATTCAATATTATGGATTTTACATTCACTACGTGGCAATTTTCTAAAACGAATGCCACACTTGAAGTTCGTCCTTCTCCCTTGAAATGATTGTAATATGCTTCGTTTACCTTGGGTTCTGTAGGTATATCGAAAGTAATCCCCAATATGCGGAGTCGAGTGTTTATTTGCTTAAATTTCGTCAGCTCCAGGTACTACGAAAGAGCCCTCACTCTCTCTGTCTCTCCTCCCTATTTCTCTCTCACTGAGAGACGCTTGAGTTCACAGTTCTTGCGCATGCACACACTTTTTCCAGAATTTATACGGGAGATACTCATCTTGTAACCTCTGTTATGAGAGAAGACTAACATTTCTAATTTTACAGTCACGCGCCTTGGGCATGATTCGAACTTACATCCTTGCAGTGCTCAAAACTGCTGCTTCCCAGGTAACTATTCTTTGCAACCACTAACATGCATATAGTCTTGCACAGCTTACCCAAAGCATGTACTTGCTTCTTGTGACTGTATGTACATAAATTGAATGCCTATATGTCTGTAATCTGGGCATATTAATTTTATATACCTATATGAATGAATTGTGTAGTTATGCCTAGTTTTCTTGACAGACATGTTAATTTTACTGTCAGGTTCAGGCAGCATTTCGCGGGTCAGATGGAAGCAAAACATCTGTTTCGGAGGGTGTCGAGGCATCTGTTATATATGTTCGCTTCAAGGCTGCTGCTAGTGAGGTGACACCTTTTGATTTTTTTCCATGTTATTCAAAATGCTAGGGTCACAGTATTTGATAAAAGACACAGGAAATCTAGCTTTTGTAGCGTTACTCAATTTCAATCTTGTGAGTTTTAGTGCAAAATTACGGCATGATGATATTTTCTTTCTTATGACATTGAAAATCTAAAAAACTATGTGTCCAGCTTAAACCTGTATTGGAGGAAATCGAGAGTAGGTCAGCAAGAAAGGAATATGTTCAAATCCTTGCAGAATGCCACAGACTATACTGTGAACAACGGCTTTCTCTTGTGAGTATATTTTCTGGATTATAATGGTTTAGTTTCTATCTGCAGGAAACTATAATCGCCTGTTTATTTTCCATTTCACATTGTCAGGTCAAAGGCATAGTTCACCAACGAGTATCTGATTTTTCCAAGAAAGAAGCACTGCCATCTTTGACTAGATCTGGTTGTGCATATCTGATGCAGGTATATGAAGGAAAATAGTTGGACGAATACTTCTCTTTATTCACGAGAGATACGAAGAGTTATACCAGTTTAGTAGAAAAGGACGTTGCTATCATTATAGGGGACAGAAATGTATAAGAAAAATTTAGAATATCAATATAGCTGTTAATCTGTGTGATTTCAAAGGACAGACAAGGGTCTTCGAGAGAGTCAAGGGTTGGATTATCAGCTTTAGCAACAAAAATTTTAGAGAGCGTTATAGGACTTGGTTTCGGAAAAAATAAATAAGTGCAGCACATGACTTAACTCCATTATGAATGTCAGGTTTGTCAAATGGAGTATCAACTGTTTACTCATTTCTTTCCAGCATCATCGGAAGAAGTTTCGAGTCTTGCACCTCTAGTGGATCCTTTGTAAGCTTTTATGTGCCGTACTTCCCATGTTCACCATCTCTGTTTCTGTTCAATATAACCCTAAAATGATTTTTGGTGCCTTTTACACTGAAATATAGACAGCTAATACAGATTAAATTATTTTGAGCCTTAAGCAGCTAATTTATCTACTTGAATACATAATAAGTGAGACGTTGCAAATGTATTCTCCTTCTCGTTCTCTGTGCACCATTATAATACATAGCAGGGAATTCAACACATCATTTTTGTTAATTGTGAATGGAGAACCTACTTGAATGGCATTGCCTTGATAATATTATCTGTATTCTGTTTAATACTAGTATTGTTATCTTTATTTAGAAATGGTAGTTGTTAAGTTGCTGGATCCACTACACTATCATTAATTTTCTTTGAATCAGCATACGTGATCATGTTTTGGTTTTGGAGCAAATATGAACCTTTATGGCTAGTATCCTACAGATTGATTTCGTTTGTTATATCTTATGCCATCTTTCCAACTATATTGTAGTTATTGTAATCGATCCACTACACTGTACTCAACTTTCCTCGAGTCTGAATATGACTTCTTTAAAGTCTAGGATTTAGTTATGAGTAAGCAGGTGATCCAGATTGTTTTTTCGTTTTTCTTATATCTTATGCGATGCATCCAATTAATCATATTTGCTTGATTCCTGATCAGGTCTACGTACTTATATGACATTTTACGCCCAAAACTTATTCACGAGGCAAATATTGACCTTCTCTGTGAGCTTGTTCATATCCTTAATGTTGAAGTCTTGGGAGAGCAGTCCGCTAGACAGAGTGAACCCCTGGCTGGACTGCGGCCTACATTGCAAAGAATTTTAGCCGATGTTAACGAGAGATTGACTTTTCGTGCCAGAACATATATTCGAGATGAGGTGCCGTGTTTACCTTACATGCAGATGTTTGGATTGTTTTCTACAACTTCTTTACTGTCTCTCTCCCTGCCCTGTTCTTCCACAACCATGATTCTCATCTGCGTCTATGTAGAAACAATGAAATTTATATGTTGTCCCCAGTAAGGCGACTCACCTTCTTCTGATAAGATGAAATTTGTGGTATAAATCTGATGCTGAATGACTTTTGAGTGGAGAAATTTGCTAGTTTCGGCGTTGTTATCCTGTTTAGTCTTAGTGGACTTTGCTTTCCTTCAGTTGCTCTGTTTGAATCCCCTTCTTACTTCTGCAGATTGCAAATTATATTCCCTCTGATGAAGATCTGGATTACCCCGCAAAGCTGGAGGGATCTCCTAACACAACATCTGATACTAATCTCGGGGTAAAATATTAATCTTCAGATTATCTCTAGGGTTTGGTACTCTGTAGCTGTATACTTATATTCTAAGGTGCAGGATGATGAAAACGCTGATGTATTTAAGACTTGGTATCCACCTCTGGAGAAGACTCTATCTTGTCTATCTAAATTATATCGTTGCTTGGAGCCTGCCGTCTTCACTGGATTAGCACAGGCAAGACTGCTGTATAGCTTTCTGCTTCTCATTCTGTCATAGAAGACATGCAAAGTTGTCTAACTGACCATCTCTTCTGTTCCACAGGAAGCTGTAGAAGTTTGCTCTCTGTCAATTCAAGTAAGCAAGCTAGAAAACCAGATTTTCATCGCCTTGACTCTTGATCCCTTTTCTGCTGTCTTTATTTTCAGTGAAATTATCAATTTATCGAAGATGTGTCATTTCCTGTAAAGGAATTTTAGTTATTTTTGTTTGTTTTAGTTACGAAGTCCACATTATTTTGTCAAATATGCAACAGAAAGCCAGCAAGCTTATCATTAAGCGATCAACTACAATGGATGGCCAGCTGTTCCTTATCAAGCATCTCCTTATCTTGAGGGAACAGGTTATGGCTGGTCTATCTTTACTTTGCTTCTTTTGCTCTATCGTCAATGGTTATATTTTAAAGTGACACTTATATTTGTTTCCAGATTGCTCCTTTTGACATAGAATTTTCAGTCACCCACAAAGAGCTTGATTTCTCCCATTTACTGGTTAGTTTTCTCGACAATCGGGTCCACTTCCTATCATAGATCTACACCTTACTTTATCGCCTTTGAGAATGCTTCTTCGGTGCAGATTTCAGATCTTTTTCCGCCTTCAGTTTCTTTCTTAGCTGATGACTTTGCTAAATTCCGCCAGTAATTAATAATTTTTTATAAATTGTGGTTAGGAACACTTGAGGAGGATACTTAGAGGTCAAGCGTCACTTTTTGACTGGTCTAGGTCAACCTCCCTAGCAAGGACCCTGTCGCCTCGAGTTTTGGAGAGTCAGATAGATGCCAAGAAGGTTTGTGATTTTCTCTTTCACACACTACCAATTGCAAATTTGCTTCATGTTCACACGAGTTTGTCATTCAAATGTGTTTGATTCAAATTAAACCGTGGCCGTCTTTCTGCAAGACTGATTTACTAATATTGGTGAAAGATTAGCAATTAGTGTGAGTTATACATCAGCCATGCTAGTAGGCCCAAGAGATATGGCAAGTTTTTAGCAGACATGACTCTATGATATTGAACCTTGGTTGTTCTTAAAAATCAGTTCGGGACAATGACCCAGAAACTTTAAAATAAGTAATGGTCTTCGAACTTCTATCCTGGAAACACCATACCTAGCTGCTTGTTGTAGTCTTATTTCCATCTTGTACATACAAATCGGCAATAGATGCAAGTGGATCTCTTTTACATTGTACCAAGTAAATTGTAGCCCAAATCAATCCGTTGGCAGGACTAGTGTTTACTTTTGGACAGAACTGGTAGTTGGAGCGTCTAATCTGTGTTTAGTTCAAGCTTTTTGCAGATGATTTAACTTTTTTTTGTTAGTTTGTTGGTTATATCTTGCTTACCTGGATGCTAGATCCTTGCATTCCTTTTATATGAATGGGAATGATGCATGGACCTTTAATTTCTCAGGAACTAGAAAAATGTCTGAAGACAACTTGTGAGGAGTTCATCATGTCAGTCACTAAGCTAGTTGTGGATCCTATGCTTTCATTCGTAACTAAGGTGGGTTTCTCTTTTCCTTTGTCCTCTGGGAAACTTTTTTTTCAAGTTTTCTTAAGATTTCTAGACGTCCTTTATAATGTTCAAGCCAGCATCCTTGCACTGTTCCATTTTCAAGAAACTTTAAAATCTGCTTGTGTGCACTACAGACCATTTTTTAATTTAACTCTGCGTCTATCTAATACATTGCGCCGATCATGAGAGGAGAGGCTCTATTATCCAAAGGGACTTCTCTCTTAATGGAATAGCGTAATAATTTTGCTGTGATTATACATTGTGTTTGTGTGTATGCAGGTGACAGCCATTAAAGTTTCTCTTTCCACTGGAACTCAGAATCAAAAAGTTGACTCTGTCATGGCTAAGCCGCTAAAGGAACAAGCTTTCGCTACTCCAGATAAGGTGGCTGAACTTGTTCAGAAGGTATGAAATAAAATTGTCGAGATGGCAGCTATTTCTTATTCCCTATTAAGCTCTCCAGGGCGCAACTTCCTTTACTGAGCCAGGATATATATATATATATTTTTTTGGTCAACGACTGATCCAGGATATTAAAATCTCTATTCATCAGTAATTCTAGCACTAACAAAAACAGATGCTAATGATCTCTTAGACATGCATTTGTGGTTCTTTAGTACAAGAATTAATAACAATAAGCGCAGAGAAATGATGATTTGTATCACTTTTCTTTTTACCAGGTATATGCTGCAATGCAACAAGAGTTGCTTCCGATTTTGTCAAAAATGAAACTCTACCTGCAGAATCCATCAACAAGGACCATACTTTTCAAGCCGATCAAGTAAGCCCATCCTCGCAACTCTATCGACCATCTAAACTATCTTTGGCTTGTTTCATATGTGTGCTTATTCGACTCCCTTGTGTCTGAATCCAAATTCGCTTTCTAGTTTAAATACTAAGATCTTATACGTTTGACATAAATTCAGGACAAACATTGTGGAAGCTCATACACAAGTGGAGTCTTTGCTCAAAGCCGAGTACTCAGCTGAAGAACAAGCCAACATCAATATGATATCCATTCACGATCTGCAAACCCAACTCGACAATTTGCTTTGAGGTCATGGCTTAATCATCGTTTTTGATTTCGTTGGGGTTATTATATAAACACTTCGCTTCTTTTGACTACTTTTAGCTACTTTACAAGGGTTCACTTTAGAAAATACTTATATATATTATTTTTGTATCCAAGAACTCATATATCTCTTGGTCTCCACATTCAATACATATTACGGTCGAAGATTGTAGATCTTATGCTTATATACCAACTAGTTGTCAAGTTCTTATTGGGTTGCTCGCTTAATGGATGACAGTATCAAATACAGACAAAAAAAATACCTGTATTACAGAATTAAAATCTGAAAACTAATAATCCCTTTCATTATCCACCAAAAAGAAAAAACCTTGTTTCACAGAAGTTACGGTCAAGACAGCAGATACAATACAACACGAGGTATAGTCATCTCAGGTGCCAATCAGAAGTAAAATTCAAAAAATGGAATGATGTCCTTCATGGGATAGTCCACACTCAAACATGAGTCATGACTAAAGAGATTCGGACATGACTTTAGGAGACCACTTTTTAAAAGGATTAAAATATATTAAAATTAATTTATAGTTTTTCAAATGTATATCGCCTTTAACTCTATAAGCAAGTTTGATTAAAAACGCTAAAACCATTTCTCATGATAATTTGATCCGGAAGAAATGGTTCTGATTCGACTTAAAGCGTAAGATAAAATTTACAAAAAGTAGTATAAATTATTTGTAAAGACTTGTAGTCCGTTTTGGCTTGAAGCAACTATTTTCAAATTTAAATATATTTTATATTCAGCTGTCCAGTTTAACTTCTAGCTGTCTATCTAAATGATAATTTCCTTGTATTAAATTAAAAAAAAATTAGGTTAAAAAAATAAATTATTTTCATCTCAAGAAATGAAAGGAAACAAAATGCATTTTCGAATCTTAAGATTATAGCAATATATCACTAAAATTTAGGTATCATTTTCGAACATTTTTGCAATATGTGAGTGCGTATTTATTTACCATATGTAAGAAGCAAAAAGAAGAATATTGGAGAAAGAACCCTAATTTAAATTTAGGAATTTTTTTAATTTTCCAGTGAAATCATTACATCCATTGAAACCTCAACGTGGCTTCGCCTGCTCGTTCGTCTTCGTTGATCTGTAAGCGCATTCTCTCCTTTCAATTACCACAAGTTTCATCATCCCTCCTTGGATCCACTTACGCCTTTCCTCATTTCTTAATCTTTCCTTTTCTTCTTTCGTTTCTTCTTCGGATCTCCAGCTGTTTTCCAGACTCTTCGATTGCTGGAGCATGATTTCTCAGGATTTTTAGGGTTCTCGTGCTTATTGGACTTCGCATCGGCTGCTTCATTCCGTATGAGCAAACGTGAGTCTTTGTTTGCGCAGAAATTCTTCCTCTTTGCTTGTTTTCTTATAAATGTGTCTGAAAATTTTCGGTTTTGGCGGATATTAATTCTTCTTAATTAATTTTGGGAGAAAGAATCTTAAATTGGTTTTGTTACAGGGCTTGCATATCAAAGACAACATCTGTACAGAAAAAAAAGTTTTTATCTTTTCTGTTGGTATTACGGGATTGGTGGAAATTTCCTTCTAGTGCTTCTCCTGAAAGGTCAAAAGCATGACGGACCAAAGCTCTGTGGATGGGATTTTAGAGTTTCTCAAGAGAAATCGTTTCTCCAAGGCAGAGGAAGCTCTGCGTAACGAGCTGAACAACCGTTCTGACTTAAATGGGTTTCTTCAGAAGCTTAGCCTGGAGGAAAAAGATTCAACTAAAGGTTTAGAACCGAGTGCTGCTGGTAACGAACTTCGGAGGACTGGTTCTCGAGATAGTGAAGTCTCCAAGGAGCTGATTGTGAAAGAGATAGACTGTGGGACTGGCACGAATGGGTCTGTTATCAAATGGGAAAACGGTGCGGCTTCTGAGAAACCTAGCAAGAAGGAAACGGTTGTATCCAGTGAGATGAGCTTCACATTCTCCAAAAACTCAGGTGATGCTGCTCCTGATGCGCCTTCCTATAAATTTTCTTCAGGTAACGGAACCTTGGACCCTTATCGAAACGTTGATGATATTAGTGGTAGCAGCTTGGTGGATTCATATGCATTGGATCAGTCGAGGCATGGGAATCTAGCTGATATCGATAAGAAGATAGTTGAAACTGGTGAAGATATCGTTTTCTTTGGCAATAAGACTGCTTCCTGGTCTGGAAATACTAGTAAAGGGAACTCCGGATCCAAAGTAAATGAAACAAATGAGATTGATAGGCTAATTGAACATTTTGGAAAGCATGAAAACTATATTGGCAGCACTCGCTTAAGAACTGAAGATGTGGCAGATACAACCTCAGAGAACTGGAAAGAGTGTTCTACGAAGGCTCATTTTCAATCTTCGAGAGGGGATGCGTCAACCAGTTACAATCAGGTTACCAGTTCGGACAAAAGAGACGGAAAGAAAAAGGCAGACATTCATGATGTGAGGGCGGCAATCAAAGAGCAGGAGAGTGAGGTGGCTAGAGCTTTATTCTTTGGTAAAACTCAATCTACTTTTGATGACAAGAGTATAAGCAGCTTAGGTTTTCCGCTTGTCTATGATGCCCGGAAGGAAGAGTTTCCTAGGCTGCCTCCTGTTAAGCTCAAGTCTGAAGACAATCCTCTGAGTCTTTACTGTGAAGAAAAATTTGAGCGTGATGGTTCAGGTCCAAGGCTAATCAATGATGAGGAGGCCCTTCTCATAGGTTCATACCTTGATGTTCCCATTGGACAAGAAATCAGCTCATCAGGTTAGATTATATGGCAATATATAGCTGCTAAGTTTACATCTGACTACTGAGTTATGGTTAGTTTAAATGATAATACACATGGTCTCTTGATCATGGTTTCACTCTTCGAGATGGACTTCTAGATTTCTTATATAGTGCGTGGTTAATTTTGATGAACTCATGCATTAGAGTTTAGAACAATGCATCGAGAAGGTACTGACATCAATTTCAAAGAAACAATTAATGGTTTGGCTTTTTTTCAAGTAAAAGTATCTGCAAATGTTTGTTCTCATTGTCTTCCTTTCGTATAATTCTATTCTCCTCTTTGTTTTGGGTTCTACAAGACCATGCTGCTTCACTTTCTACTTTTTTTAGTTTGACCTTAACGTTATCAACTTTAGTTGAGGTGTGAAAATAAGTTTTAATCTCCCAATGATCTCGTATAGGTGGGAAAAAATCTGCTGGAGGAAACTGGCTTTCAGTAAGTCAGGGCATAGCAGAGGATGCATCAGATCTTGTTTCTGGCTTTGCTACCATCGGTGATGGTTTGAGTGAATCTGTTGATTACCGTAATGAATACTGGGACTCTGACGAGTATGAGGATGATGACGACATTGGTTATGTCAGACAGCCGATTGAGGATGAAACATGGTTTCTTGCCCATGAAATTGATTATCCAAGTGATCATGAAAAAGGAACGACTCGCGGAAGTCCTGATCACCATGGAAGAGATGCAACCAAAGACGAGGATGATCAGTCTTATGCAGAGGAGGCTTCTTATATATCGGGTGAACAGTATCTTCAGGCAAAAGATGCTGAACCTATTTCTTCGGAAAATGACCGAAGACTTACTGTCTCAGAAATCTATCCCGCTAGCAAGAAAAATGACTTAATATCCCAATATGATGGGCAATTGATGGATGAGGAAGTGCTCAATTCGATGCGTGATGAGCCTGTTTGGCAGGGCTTTGTAGCTCAGACAAATGAACTTCTCATGTTGGGTGATAAGAAAGGCGTAAATGTCCATCGAAAGTCTCATCTCGATGATGTTTGCCTTGAAGATGATCAGCATGATTCAGTGAGGTCAATTGGTGTGGGTATTAATAGTGATGCAGCTGATTTTGGCAGTGAAGTACGTGAAAGCTTGGCTGGAGGGAGCAGTGAGGGAGATTTTGAATACTCCCGTGATCATGATGCTGTCTCTTCCAAGTTTAAACAGCTTTACTCTGAGTCAGATAAGAAACATATTGATGGACCAAAGAAGAGTAAACAGAAAGCAAGTAAACATGATGGTCCAGATTACATTGTAGATAATGATTCAGGCGAAAGTTTTCATGTGAAGATACAAACTGATGGAGGTTTTTCGTTTGGCTCGTCGCAAAAAGATGGGCAGCTGATGCACGCAGAGTCTAGTAAATCATTATGGTCAGGCAATCAGAAAACAGTAACCAGAGATAAAAACGCTGAACGTTTGAGTGCTTCAACAGCTACTGATGATATGGTTGCTACTTGGAGACGTAAAAGTAGCGATTCGTCAAGTTCTCGAAGTTCGGTGAAAGAAAATAATGCAACGTCCTTAAAATCTGGAAACTCATCTCCCTCATCTCTGTCAAATTATGCTTGCGAAGAAAGAAAGCATGCAGATAAAGAAGATGATAGAAATGATAGCAGTGAAAGAGAAGATGACAATGCGACAGCACTTGATGACGAAGAGGCAGTGGCTGTCCAAGAGCAAGTAAGACAAATTAAGGCCCAAGAGGAGGAGTTTGAAACCTTTGACCTCAAGATCGTGCATAGGAAAAACAGGTAAGATTTTCCTCAGCTTTTATGGTTCCAACTATAACAGTAAGTTACTTTCTTTCTTGTTCAAAGAAAGTAAAAAGTTACTTTTTTAGATTTATTTCCTCTCTAGGAGAACATGTATTTCTGAGTCTCTGGTTGTTGTGTTCAACCCAGAAAAATCATGTTAAGTAGAACGGCGGATAGTATATTAACGGAGCTAACTTCATTGCTTCGGTTCTGTATTAGTCAGGGAGTAGTACTGGGTCCAATGGTGAAAAATATGGAGATATTTGTTTCACTGTGATAACCTTAGATAACTATTTTCTTCTGACAAATTACACCCAAGATTGGACTAGTTAAAAAAAGTTCTACATCGTCATAATTTCATATGTAGCTGGGTGCTGCTTTCTTACCATTTGTTTTATATTTATCAGAACTGGTTTTGAAGAGGAAAAGAACTTTCACGTGGTTTTAAATTCAGTCATTGCTGGGCGTTACCATGTCACTGAGTACCTTGGATCAGCTGCCTTCAGTAAAGCCATACAAGCGCATGACTTACAGACAGGAATGGACGTCTGTATAAAAATTATAAAGAACAACAAAGACTTCTTTGACCAGAGTCTTGACGAGATAAAACTTTTGAAGTATGTCAATAAGCATGATCCTGCTGACAAATACCATCTTCTCCGGTTGTATGATTACTTTTATTACCGGGTAAGTGATCACGCCTCTGTTGCACAGTTTTATTCTGCTAGAGCATATCGTAATGGACCAATTGTGTAACTTTATGCGAGGTCGGAACCAATTTATCAAGTAAAAACTGTCAACTTCTGAGAATTTTTATGTATGGCAATTTTTGGAAATAAATGGGGTCATGGTATAACGAGTAGGTTTGTTGGAGGGAGGAAGGGAAAAGGGAAAGGAAGTTCGTATGTACAGAAATAGCATACTATAGTTCTTATGTGATATATACGTAGTTCTGGAGAAGGCACTCTTTCCATCTTCATGAAGCTCTGTTTACTTTGAATTTTATGGTAACAAAACAATAGTTAAGTTTCGCACCGATTAAATAGCTTACTTACGTAATTCGTTATGGTTCATTTCATGGAGTAACTGGAGCTTATTCCTGATTTGATCAGCATGACGTAAGAAATATGCGTGTAGTTCATGTAATTCATTTCATAAGATAGTTTTTTTTTTTTTGCTTTTTTTATTTATTTATTTTATCAGCTCTGCAAGCTGTACGTTCATCTCTGGATCATCGATTTTCTCTTCAACAATTGTAGCCCTTAGTACCTTTTATATAATGGCGTGTCTTTGGGGATGGTTTGAAATAATGGTTTCCTTGGATGTACTTTTTGCAGGAGCATTTGCTAATTGTATGTGAACTTCTTAAGGCTAATCTGTACGAATTCCACAAATTTAACAGAGAATCAGGTGGTGAAGTTTATTTCACAATGCCAAGATTGCAGGTTTGTCTGCTTCATCATTACCATTTAACATAGGTGCATATCTAAAGCCTATTCCTGTTCCGTTTTGGACCTTTTTGTACAGTCAATCACTATCCAATGCCTTGAAGCACTTCAGTTTTTACATGGCCTCGGACTTATACACTGTGATTTGAAGCCTGAGAACATATTAGTGAAAAGCTACAGCAGATGTGAAATAAAAGTCATCGACCTTGGAAGTAGCTGTTTCGAGACAGATCACCTATGCTCCTATGTCCAGTCGAGGTCATATCGAGCACCAGAAGTCATTTTGGGACTTCCATATGATAAAAAGATAGACGTGTGGTCTCTAGGGTGCATTTTGGCCGAATTATGTACGGGCAATGTAAGTTGCATTTTCCATTGACTTGGTCCATTTCTGATGTCATTACTCATTTAAATCCAAGATATTTAGAAGGGAAACCACATTTCCACATCTATAATCCGTAAAAGTGATAGTGCTAGTGCATCATTTATACTAACTTTTGCTGGAGATGTAGGTAACAGCATGATGTCGCTGGAGTTTGAAAAAGTTACGTGCGGTATTAGATTGGTTGTTGATTTTGTGGATTTACTTTTGCAGGTTCTTTTCCAGAATGATTCTCCAGCCAGTTTGCTTGCAAGGGTTATGGGAATCATAGGATCTATCGACCATGAAATGCTTACCAAGGGACGTGATTCCCACAAATATTTTACAAAAAACCGAATGCTCTACGAGCGGAACCAGGTGAGTGTGCCATAGACCTTAAAAGAACTTTCCTTGAATCCCAAAAAACTCTGCCGACTCTTAAATGTTGAGATGAAGAAGCGTATATGCTGCTAAGATGAACATTCTCTCCTTTTTCAGGAAACCAACAGATTAGAGTACCTGATACCTAAAAGAACATCATTGAGACATCGGCTTCCAATGGGAGACCAAGGATTCACAGACTTTGTGGCTCATCTTCTTGAGATAAACCCAAAGAAGCGTCCTTCTGCATCAGAGGCTCTGAAGCACCCTTGGCTTTCATACCCATACGAGCCAATCTCTGCTTAAACAGCGAGTGACTTACTTTGGCTATCATAAAAAAAAAAAGCAGCAAAAACCGCAGATTAGTGGATGAAACCTTATTATTAATCTGTGCAAAGGTTCAAAGCTCCGTTTGGTGCGGATGTGCTTGACCCTTAAATGTAAGTTTTTCTTCCTTTGCGACTGTCTTCTTCAGTCAAGAGGTTATGGGAGTGCAAAGGTGAGATGAAAAAAGAAGAAAAACATTTTGTGAAATTTGATTAGATCATGTAACACTTGTGTTGTTATTATTCTCTTAGAAACAGATTGTAGTAAAACTTTTTTGTATCATCTGCTGATCCTTAGTCGTCATCCTGATTATGATTTATGAATGTTTCCTTTGTTACAGCTATGTTTTAAGTTCGATTGGTGATATGAAATGGTTGTATATATATGATATAAAACGGTTGGATCTATTCCCTGAGTATCCTTTTTAAAAGACTAACTTTTAATTCATGTGTTTATTACAAGAGTGCTATTTTTACTTATATTAATTACATATAATGCTATTATATGATTTGATCACTTATATTAATTATCACTATTACATAATCAAAACTATGATATATCTCATAGACTCTAATTAAAATACATGTTATTTATTCATTCATAAAATATATAACTTTAATTATGTATTTGACCAATATAATCAAATAATTTTATATTAATATATATATCATGTTTATTAAATAACTTTTACTTGAAAAATATATATTATATTTCAGTATAGTTATTCGTTTTAACTTATATTTATGAATTACAATAATAACTATATCACTTCATAATAATTATTTACATAATCTTATATTATATATATTTATAATTCTTTAATCTTTATTTAATATAAAACTTATAAATACTTTTACTTTATTAATATTATATTATAAATACTTATAAAGATTATAATATAATAAAAAGTATATATTATTTTTCTTAAAAAGCAACTTACAAGCAATTTTAATATATAAATAAAAATCACAAATTTATATCAACTTACCATGATTATCAGATATATTTATTATAATATATAACTACAACTATAATAAATTTCATTGTATTTAAACATAATTCAAATTTCCTAAAATAAATCAACATAAAATATTTTATTTGTATTGATACCAATCAGTAATAAAATTATGGTAATGAAAAATCATTCTGTTTCTAAACTTAATTAATAATATAGATTAAAATAAGTAACTACACATTTAATTAAATAAACATATAGTAGTTGAATTTATGCATATTCATATCAATTTAAAAATAAATTCAGATATAAATAATATGCCATAATTTTATACTCGATAAATAATGAAAGAAAAATAACTGATTTTTTAGTAATGTTATCCTATATATAATTTAATTGTTTTGCATTTATTAATATACAATTTTAAAGGATTTTGAAAATGTTGAAATCACATTATATATCTATATAAATGACTATAAAATTATATTTAATTAATATTTATATAAACATTTTACTCCGCGCATGGCGCGGATTACTACCTAGTACAAGTAATTATTTCATTCTAAATTCTCTCACTGACTAAAGCTTTTTTCACTTTAAATGGAAACTATTTAATTTATCTTCTATTTTAAATTTATTAATCATAATATTATAAAAAATCAGTTAAATTTTAATCGGGCAAATTCTAACTAAAATGTATTTGTCTTTTTTCTTTTGCCAACTGTTTTTATTACGGATACTAGGGGTTACCCCGCGCTACGCGCGGGTTTGTGTGTTAAAATTTTAATTATACTTTACTTTATATATATATATATATATATATTTGTATTGTTAATTATTAAAGAACCTTCATATTTGTAAATAGTTTAAATTTATTAATGCTTTAATTGTTTTCAGAAGAAAATTTTTGAATATATGAATTAGTTGCTAATATGTATGTATTCTAATGGAATTTTAAAATTTTATCTAAAAAAATCCATAGCAATTTTAAAGAAAATATTGATCAAAAATAATATAAGATATCAATTTCATTTTGATCAATATTTTCTCAAATCCAAGTTTATAAAAAAATGTTGAAAACAGATTCCAGATTTTTAATGAATTTAAGTAAAAATATTATTTTATCCAGAATTATATTAACCAATTATATAAGAATATTGTTTTTTAAATTTTTTATTTAATGTAAGAATGGATTACTATATATACAAATGGAAACAACAAATTTCATTTTTTTTTATTTGTAAGTAAATTAGATTGACACATCACATAACAACTTAGCTCATAATTGATCAAGTTAAAACATACTCCATCTGTCCCAAAATAACTGATGTTTAAAGTTCCTGCATAAAAATTTAAAAAAATCATTTAATTTTTATGCTTTCTAAATTAAAACACAATTTTCAACTTAACTAACCACAATTCAACCAATAACAAAATAGTATATATTGTATAATTGGGTTACCAAAAATTTCAATAATAATTAATGTTACATTGTAAACTGAAAACATCGAAATATTTGGTACAATTTTTTTTTCTTTGAAACATCACTTATTATGAGAAAAAGAGAATATTGATTTTTGTTTGCTTTAACATAAGGATAGTCCATACATAGACGATCACGTATACTCCAATAAAAAAAAATATTTTAAAATCCTGGTTCAAAACATATGAAGTATACTTATTTTTTTCCCATGTGGTACAACTGTACAACATAGCAAAGTATGAGAACCATATGCATCAATTGTTTTTTTTATATACATACACAATGAGAAAAAAAGAAAAAAATCATACTTAAAATATTTTAATGAAAAATTATTAATTTTAGAAAGGAAAATCAAAAATGCAATAGTTCTCAGAACATCTCGAATATAAATCAGCATTTTTTTTAATTTCGAAATGGAGTAACTCCAAAATAGAGTTGGATTTATATTACTATTTTTTAACTCTAAAATAGAAAATATTCTAAACATACTCAAATTTTAATTTTTATTAATACCTTTTAATTTTTTTTTTTACAAATTAGCCCAATTTTAAAGAATTTTTTATAATCTTTAAGTTTACCTAGCCCAATAAAATCTTTAAGTTTAATGTCCAATATAGTGTCTCTCTATATTTTCATTTTTTTTGTCGTTGATTAGCAGGGAAAAAATTACCGGAGGGGTTTCACATTTAGGGATTCGCTGATTCTGTGAATTTCTTCTGGTTCCTTGGCTTATTGTTTTTTTTTTTGGGTTTGATCTCGATAATTGTGGATTTCTTTATTTCGTCCTTTTATTTGGGCTCTAACCTTATATGCCCTTCCGTACACGAGATTAACCGCATTTGTCCCCCTTATAAAAATCATTTTCTTTTTCTTTTTCATTTTAAAGGAAAACGCGTGAAAAGACTAACAAGGATTTAATGAATCAACTAAATTACGAGAATACCAAGCAATAAACAATTGAGTTTCGGCCCAAACCAAAATTAAAACTAAGCCCAAAATCAGAACCCAAAAACACTTATATCAAAATCTAATTTCGAATTTTCGATCAAATCCCTAGCTTTTCACCTTCTCCACCACGAACGAACGAACAAAGCCAAACTTAATTCTCCTTTTCCACTGCCTTTCGCCTCTCCACCCAAAAGTCACAGACATCAGATCGAAAGCGTCGACTCTGAATTTCCGATCTCATGCCACCTCGTACGAGAACAGAAAAAGAAAAAGGAGTTCGGTTGAGAACGTCTTCGCCGAAGCGTACTCCGTCGCCGCCGCCGTTGAATTCAAATCCGCCGGCGAAGAACAAAACGAAGGCGGTGAAGCGTCCGGCGGCACCGCGAGAAAGAGAGAGGAAGAGAGAGGACGTCGCACAACAATTACTATGGTTAACTAGTACGATTAGTATGACTATTGTTCTAGTCAAACTAATCGTACTAGTTGGCCTATTCATATTGTTTATGCAATTTCAACCGAATTTCATCTCGACATTTCATGCAATCCAAAATCATCGTAGGTGGACTTTCTTCTTCTCCTTCAGTCACTGGAGGTGGACTTTCTTCTTATCGTTCATTTACCGAGCCGCCAGAGCCGCCGAGCCGGAGGCAGAGTCGGAGCTCTGGAACTTCTGGCCTTTGATTTTAGTCGTACTAATTACCAACAGTATATTAAATCGGTTGTGATCATCACATTTATGAAGGTAGATTGTGTAAACATCACATACAAAAGTAGATTGTGTAAACATCACATTTTCATGGATCGAAATTTTTTACGATCAAATCTATTTAACTATGCAATTTTTTTACGATCAAATCTATTTTTTACGATCAAATATATATGACCTATTTTATATGGAAATACGTTAGTAAATGATGTTATTTACATATTTGTACAAAGCATAGTCGTACTAGTTTTTCCAGTTAGACAAACTACAATGGAGTTTAAAAAAACGTTATGAAGCATAAAAATGTGTGCCTATAAAAACACGTGTCCAAAAAAATGTGGAAGTTAAAAAGAGACAAAAAGAGAAAATAAATAAAAAACTCCTAAAAAATGCCCACTTGCGCCGTCAAGAGAAAAATTAATAAAAAAAAATATCCACTTGCGCCGTCAAAAGAACATTTTTTTATAACAGAGTCGTACTAGTTTTCTAGTCGTACCCATTGTCCAAGAAGTTGGATTTTGATGGTACAATTATGTAATCAGTCGTACCATACCCTAAAACAAACTTTTGTAGTTGTACTTATGAAATTGAGTAAATAAACTATATTTAACATATTCTAGTGTTATAACTTGTATAAAAATACAAACTTTCACGGTTTTCATGTTTGCGTGGTTAAGCTTTTCAAAGTAACCTTAAAAGTATAAGGTAGATTGTGTAGACATCACATTTTCATGGATCAAACTTTTTTTATGATCAAATTTATTTAACTCTGCAATGTTCAAATAGGTTTGCACATGTTGTATGGCCTATTTTATATGGAAATACGTTAGTAAATTGTATTATTTACATATTTGTATAAAGCATAGTCGTACTAGTTGTCCCATTTGGACATGAGTACGACTACATTGTAGTTGCATGGATAGTAACTACAATGGATACTAACTAATTTTCAGCTGAGATGTAGCTGCATCTAGCAAAACCTTTCTGAAAATTCCCTCCACTAATCCAACATAAGTGGCATCTTCCAACAATTTCCTCATCACTAAAGTGTGAATCTCATCTTCTCCAGAATTCCATATAATTTGATCACCATCTTTTGAATAGAATCGCCCATAATAAAAACATATGACTGTGCAACATTTACTCATTTCCCCCTGAAAAGAAGAAAACAATTTTTATAACTTATACCAGTTGTTCTAGTTATATCAGTTATGCTAGTTGTACTCAGTCGTACCCAGAAAGTTTGAATTTTCATAGATTCATCATGATTTATCACGATTCATTGCTCAGTTAACCAAGATATCCCATTCAATTAACAGTTACAGTTTATAATAACTTTACCCAGCACCTCAGTGACTCGAATGAGCGAAAACAATTAAAATCAAAATTTTCTTTCTCTATCAAATCCCCTAATTGAGCTGAAACTATCCTTAGTTGCTTTGCCTAACTTGATAATTCAATCATGAAATCGAAAAACAGCATAAAAAATAGAAACAGCTAACCTTCAATTCACGATTTCGTCACTGATAGAAACGAGAGAGGATGAGAGAAACGAAAGAGGAAGAGGACGACACCAAGAAGGGAGCTCGGCGAAGAAGAGGAGAGGAGATGAATAGAGGACACGTGGTTTTTTTTCATTGGAGCAATTAAATTTTGTTGGGTTCGGTTGGTTTGTAGAATTTAATTTTGGATTGGTTGAATTCAATTGTCATCTCTCTTTCTCAAACCGCACGTTGATTAACCAACTTTTCTTTCCCATTTTTGTTTTCTTTTCTTTTTTTTTAAATGAAGGTTAGAATAGACAATTCACCTCGTAAAGGGGCAATAAGATTTAAGGGGGACAATAAGATTCTATGGTACGTACGGAAGGGTGAATGGGGTTAGTCCCCCTTTTATTTGTGTAGAATCTTTAACTCGCTAGGATTTTTACTTTGAAACCTGCATTGCTTTTTTTTTTGTCAAAAAACCTGCATTGCTTATGACACAATTTGGCGTTGTGATATAGTCCTAACTTTTTTTTCGTTGTCTCGTTTTAAATTGAGTTTGAAAACGTTCGAAACGTGAGTTATTATAGAATGATGATATTCGTATCTTCTTAATCTACGAATGTTGCATAGTCCTTACCAGGTACTTCAGCTCTTTCAAAATAAACTGCCGCGATCTGTGTCTCTCTATGTGTTTGATGGGCTGTTTTTCAAAGAGCAGACTTTGTAACTGGTGTCTATGTATGATAAACTGTAGTTTCTGCTTTGATTCATTGATAATTGTCTTCGACCCTGAACCTGTACCCTCTCTGTCGGAGAGAGTTTCAGTTGATTACATGTGTCCCTGTAAGAAATCTCATATATGTTTTTAATCTGAACGTAGCTCTTTATTTTTGGTTCATGGAGCTTCTGGGTTAGGTAATGAGTTTCTGGGTTTGTTTGTGAAGGTGCCTGAAAGGAGAGGGAGAAGAAGAGTAAGGAAGGATATTATAATATCTATGTCAAGCTCTTGGAGTTGAAAACATTGGAGGTAAAAAGAAAACATAAATCCGTCAACTTACAAGCAAGCCAGGCCCAGCCAGCTTCAAATTGAGTGGCAGCAGCAGCATTGAACCCATCATAGAGCTTCTCATAAGAGGCTAAATATCTTTCAAGCAGAGCTAGAATCTCTCCTGATGGTTTTCCTCCACCAACGGGAGTTCAAAGAAAGTGAAATAATGTCATCATACCTTGGAAGAATTAAGATGCGGAGAGTCAGAGTTGAAGCTTAAACAAAGCTGGGTTCTTGCTCCTCACTGTTCATTGGATTCCAAGAAACAGATGCAGACAAGCTTGAAGGCTTCCGAGAGTCGACAGAGAATCGACAACATTCTGGAACTCGGCCTGCACAGAACGTTGATAAATAAGACAGAATACGTACAAGTAATCGATAGAAACAAATCAATTTTAAGTGTATCCTTGTGTAAATGATAAAAGACTTTTGAGAATTCTAAGCAACAAATGCATAAGGTCAATAGAGTAAAAGCAACCTGAAGTTGCCAGTTCTTTAATTCCAATGGATTCAACAGCTAAAAAACCCTAAGGTAACCATCAGAATATGCTGCAACCTGCAAATGAAACAAATAAGAATAAAAAATGTTAAATGGTCGCAGATGAGCTTGTCAAACATGGAAAACCAAACTAATCTAAGAAGCTCACCATCTGAAGACTCTTCTTGGAAACCCCAAACTGAACATGGAGCACTTGGCTAGACTTGTTCTTCATACTCTTACACAACTTCCAGCCAAGAGCATGTGTATGAAAAACAAAAGTAAAGTCTATTAGACAATCAAAACGATGTTCAAACAACAGTCCATTGTATCTGTAGCAAAGAACCTGTTTCTTGAGGTTGTCGACGTAAGCCCTTTGATGTTTTCCCCAGTGAAACTCCAGATTTGGTTTGCTCATATGCGGCTCCAAAGCTTCCTTTCCCATACAATTATGACAAACTGAATTTTACTCGCCTGAACAACCTAAGTGAGTCAAAATTTGGAGTAGAAAATGTTCCAGCAAGCAGTGCGATGGCGCTCAAGAAGAGACATGGTCGAGTGAGTATTGGCCAATTCTACCAGTTTTATAAGATTGAATACCTTAGAAGCGACTCCGAGATTCAGATCAGCAAACTCACTTGCTTCTTCCGTAACGCTAGGAAGCGTTCGTAACGCAGCGAGTTGCTTCTGTATAAGTTCACCAATGTTGATATCATCTTCTAAGTTTCCGTGAAATGCTGAAATCGTCTCCTACAGAACCCTCCGTACATCGTAGTCTACAAAATCGTGCAAATGTTTTTTTAAAAAAAACTTACCAACAAAATGAAAGCGTCTCGTACAGATAATGTTTTCGTCCTGCTCTATGGTACCTGTGTATAATCCGCTGGGTGCTGTCTCTTACGTTGGGCGTAAGATGTGGAGTTTTCATAATTGAAGTTCCCGTGACATCTTCAAGAATCTTCAGGTATGCACCGTGAAAAAAGATTCAATTTACCAATTTCAATGGAGTTCGCTCATCGGATAGAGTTTAATTTGGCCGACAACACAGAACTGCATCGGATTAGTGTTTCTTATTGATTCGGTAGAAGGAGATTTAGACGAAGAATGAAGAAGGATGAGAGACGCGAGGTGAGCGGAGAAATAGTGTATCTAATCGATTTAGATACCCAAATAACTCCTTTGATTTAGTTGTAGTGGAGAGTTTTAGAGATTTGAAGAAGTTTATACGGGAGGGACATGGGAAGATTCGTAACGGTGGTGGCTGTAGGCGAGGAAGAGAAGAAGATGAACAGAGGTTAGACCTGTTTTGAAACTTTCTATGGTTTTTACGGTATAGATTTGTTGAAGCCCAATTCATTTAGTATGCGCCACGTGTCCTCTAAACAGCACAATAAAAAAAATGTGACGTGGTTAGCCTCAGAGGCCCCAAATAGTCCCTTTCATTTAGTAGAATTAGGGGTGGGCGTTCGGGAATTCGGGACGGGATTTGTCGGGAACGGGACGGGAACGGGAATTTCGGGAACACAAAAATTCATCCCATTTATATCCCGTTTAACATTCGGGACAGGAACGGGATAGGACGGGACGGGAACGGGATGGGAACGGGAATTCCCATTTAAAAAAAAAAACTTATAATTTAAATATATTTATTGTATTCTTTTTATTTATTATCACAACATATATGTTTTAAACTTTAAATTATGAAAAATACATTAAAGAATATTCCATATAAATTAAAAGTTTGAAATTATGGTGATTGTATTCTTGTTCAACTTTATAATTAGGTATAACTTCTAAACAATTAAAGAAAAACTTTTGTAATATATTATAATATATTTATATATTATTATATAGATAAGATATGATTTTATTTTACATAACATATGCATAGAATATATATAAACTACTTATTTATATTTATCTTAAACGGGATTTCGGGAATTACGGGAATTCCCGTTCCCGTCCCGTCCCGTCCCGTTCCCGATTGGGAATTGAAAACTTATCCCATATGGGAATACGGGATATATATGGGACGGGAATTCGGGAACGGGTACGGGATGGGACGGGACGGATCGGAACGGGACGGGAATTATGCCCACCCCTAAGTAGAATATAGAATCTGAGTTTACAAATGTCTGAAGAAACAAAGGATATAAAGGAAAGGGAGATTCTCCTTGATAGCACATTTTCTGGTTTTCATTCCCAGAATACCACACACGCTGATATCTTCCCTAATTAACATTCATTAAAGGATCAAAATACTATTTCACCCCTTACAAAAAACACCAAAAAAAAAACAACACACGCAACTCTCTCTCTCTCTCGAAAGCCTAACCCTAACCGGTCGTCGTTCGCCGTTGCCTTTCGCCGTCGCCTTTCGCCGTCTCTTCTTCTTTTTCTCCTTATCTCTCTCAAATGTCCATAATCAGTTTGGGCACCACAACCGCCTTTGATTTCGTCAGAAAACATTTGTTAAACTAAGAAAGCGTTTCCTTCTTCTTCTTCTTCTCCCAAATCATACAATCTGCGGAAGATCTCAAGCTCAACCTTCCTCTGCTACAGACACTCAGGTAACATAACATCGTCGATTCATTTGTTCTCTTTCGTATCAGATTGTCTTACAATCGTAAGCTTTAATTCCCGTTTGAATCGTAAAAATTCTTGTTCTTCAACTGTAATTCTCAAAAATAGGGTTTTCATTTGATTTTGGGATTTCATTGATTTGGGGGTTTTAAATGATTCTCAAAACAGGGTTCGAACTGATTAATTTTGGTTTCGATTTGATTTTTTATTAATGAAACAACTTCATGGTGATTTCAAAAATTTTGGTTTCGAACTCTAATCTATCATATTCGTTGTGGTGATTTTGATAAAGATAAGCTTGCCCATATATTTCTACCATATTCCGTTTAATTGTTATGTGGTGTAGAGTTTAATTGTTCGTGGTGGTGTAGGGGGCGAATCAAAATGCTGGTGGTATATGGAACGATGTCTGTGTTACTTGAAAATTTTATGGAAATCCTTGAGTTCACAATCGATCAAGTGCAGAGAGCAGATAAGGTGAAATCATTTCGTTTGAATTTAGGAATTCATTCCTAAATAAATCATAAAAGCTTCCTAAAATGTTTTTGTTATCTATTATTTCAGGACTCTCGCTGATCATCCTTACTCTCAACTCCAACAAGTGTTTAGACATGTGGTAAGGTCTTAAAGAATCTCGCGCAGCCTAATCTGTCATTGCAATTGAAGCTTAATGTTTGAGTATATGGATATTCTTTAGGGTCTTCGAGCTGTTGTTGGTTCCATATCGCGAAACCTTCATGAGCTTCAAAACAACCAAGGAAGCTACTTATCCATTTATGACCAGCCTGTTATTCCTCTTCAGGTTTGTATGCGTGTGACATATGTACATCACCAAGCTTTGCCTAACGTTCTATTAGTTTCATATGGTCTATTTGTGTTTTGTTTTTACTGGATCCTGTGGTGGATTCAATCAAGAATGCAGTGGACAGGCTAACACATTCGACAAACTTCCAACTTCATGGCTCAACATGCTCTAATCATGCAAGATGAGAACCTACTGATTCCTCAAGAAGACCAAGCGGATCAAGAAGAAGGGAGATATCACTTAATGTCTCTCTTGTTAAACTTGGCAAACACGTTTCTCTATAATGTCAATACATATATCATTGTTCCTACAGCAGATGATTACTCGATGAGCCTTGGAGCAGCAGCAACGGTTTGTGGTGTTGTGATTGGTGCAATGGCTGTGGCTCAGCTCTTCTCTTCGGTTTACTTCAGCGCCCGGTTGGGTTATGGATGTTGCTTGGCTTATGTACTTAGTCTGGTTAGCTATATCGTTTCGTGAACCTGAGAAGATTCATACTTCTCAAGAGTCTAACTCTGGTTTGTAATTTGTTTACATTCAGGAAGACTTTCCTAAATAAACATAAACACTACCTAAAATATTTTGTACTTTTTTATTCTTTCAGAGAGACAAAGAACATGAGAATAATATCTCAATGTTAGAAAGTGGTGCAAAAAAAAGCAAGCCTACCAAATGATTTTGATTCAGGGGAACCAAATCTTGAACATGATGAGGTATCGCTTTGCTATATCTCTTTTTTTTCAGCATTAAGGAAGGTTTTCCTAAATAAACATAAATGCTTCCTAAAACTTCTTTCTATTCTTTCAGGGAGACAAATAACATGTCAAACGTTGAAGACCTCATGCCTAGTGTCTGTAGATAGACATTTTTATCTATGTTGTTTAAATATTTTCTTTTGTGTTTGTATATTTGTTTATGTTTATGTTGATTACTTTACTTTGTATTTGATCAACTAGTAAATAAAATACAATTTAGGATGACTTTCCTAAATTTGTATGAATGTTTCCGAAAAATGGAGAAAGCTTCATAAATTCGACATTTATACTATTTATAAACGCTTTAATAAATGTGTAAAGACTTTTTTTTTAGACATTTTTTGCATGTTAGTGGAACTGAACCTTGACAAACGGGTTGTAAAGATGCATATTTTGGTTGGGTGTAACTACAATAATACTTTGAAAGTTATTGTAAACTACAGATATATACATATAATAAAACAACCTTAGACATTTTAGGAAACAATAATAAGATTTTAAGAAGGCCTTCCTGAATGATTACATTTTGAAGAGTTAATACATTTCAAAGAGTTCGTACATATTATCTAGAAAATGGCTCATATAAACTAAAAAACAAGATCAAATCTAAATAAATAAAGTGAATAATCTATTTTGAATGAATGACTATAAATTCGGGAAAACTTTTCTAAAACATATGAAAAGCTTCCTAAAACATAAATTAAAATAAAGTCTCATTCCGCTGGAGAAACAAAAGCACGATTATAATTCGTTCAGTTTCAGGTTAAAAGCCCATGTTAAAAAATGTGGAAATTCATAGGTTATCGGATTTGGGAGGAACTTATTTGATTCAGGAAGAAACATATTGTATTTTCGAAGGCCTTCATGAATTTATGAAACTTTGAAATTATCAAAGAACTAGATCATTTTTGAGTTTAAGTGGTTTTAGCCACTAAAACACGGTTATAATTCGTTCAATCATTCTGGTTAAAAACACATGTTAAAAAATGTGGGAATTCACATGTTATCAGATTTAGGAAATAGCTTATCTGATTCAGGAAGAAACATATTGTATTTAGAAAGGCCTTCATGAATTTATGAAACTTTGACATTTTCGAAGAACTATATCATATTTGAGTTTGTTAAGTCGTTTTAGCCACTAAAACACCGTTATAATTTGATCAGTGATTCAGGTTTATTTGAAGTAGCAAGGGCATAAAAAAACACAATGGACTGTATTTATAACACAACACAAATAAAAAAATTTAGCAAATTAATTGATATCAAGTCAGAGAATCAAAAGGATCAATCTTGAATTACATGGTAAAGTTTAGAATGTCTATCTCAATCCTTAAGAATGTTTTCCTAAATTTAATTTATGAAAGTTTTCCTGAATATCTAAATAAAACATATAATTTCGGATGGTCTTCCTGAATTTGTAAAAATCTTTCCTAAAAATTGATAACTTTGTTTCATAAATTCCATAAAACCTTAAATGAGTGCACATACTCATCGGAAAGAAAAACAAGCTTTCCCTTTTATTGCATTCTACGAACCAAACGTATCAAACAAATTTTAGATAACATTCAGCTAAAAATATGAACTTTCAATCTCACACATAAATTTTTTAAAGTGGCTCTGTGACCTATAATTCATCCTTGGCACCAACATTCTTTTGCGAGAATAGGTCTGTAGATACGAACGGCTATAGATGATATCGTCTTTATAAACTCATAAGTCATAATCAAGATTAAATCCAAATAAATAAAGTTAATAACTTGTTTTAGGAAAGGGCTTCCTAAACTCTTAAAAAAGATTCTTAAATCCGTCAAAAAACTTCATAAATTCCAAAACTCACATTTCTAGTTATCTAAAAATACTCATCTATTTTTAGTAAGATCTTCCTTAAAAATTATAATGTCTTTTTCAGTCTTTAAAAATGTCTTTTTAAAACAATAGAAAAACTTTTAAAAATTTTCAGGAAAGCCTTCCTAAACTATTAGAAACGCTTCCTAAATTTGTTTTTTTTATAAACTAGTAATTAACATACAATTTAGGATGGTCTTTTTAAATTTGTATTAATATTTCCTAAAAATTGAAGAAAGCTTCACTAATTCCAAAACTAACATTTCTAGATACCTAAAACTACTCATACAAATTTTAGTAAGATTTTCTTAAATGTTTATAACCCAATATCTTTTTCAATCTTTAAGAATGTCTTTGTAAAACAAAAAATAATTTAAAATTTTAGAAAAACCTTCCTAAAAGTTAATAAAGGTATCTTTCTCATTTCTACTTTTTAGTAAAGCTTTGTTGAATATGTATAACAGTTTCCTAAATCTATATTGTTGCATAAATAAATATAAAAGCTATCAAAAGTTTTGTGAATGACTTCCTAAATATGAAATACGATTTTCTAAATTTGAGTTATTGGATAAATAAACACAAAAGTTCTCTTGTAAACGTATTAGGATAGACTTCCTAAATATGTATGATAAGTTCCTAAATTAAATTTGAATAAATCTATGTTCTTCATCAATGTCCCTGACTTTGTTGCTTTCAGCCAAAACATAGAATCTGCTGGAACCAAACTCAGTATTCACTGTCACGGATATCCTTCATAACTAAATGTTACAGATTATATCAAACTCTCACGTAGTTTCGTAAAAAAGTTACCACTGGAGAGTGTTCAAGAATATTCCTTAATGAACAAAAACTATAAGCAATTTCATATTTTCATATATGATTCATGTTGTCTTCGATTGGAATCCAGTCACTGTTTATCCGAAGGAGCATAGCTTCACCTTCTTCTACAAAAAGAAAATGGAATGTACACTTTGAACTAATATCACGTGGTTTTAAGAGTAGCCAAGAAAGCAACCTCGCAGAGATGACGGTTTTTGGCAACAGCTGCAGGGTTGCACTTGCTCTTGGGTTTCTTGGAGCCCAACACGAAATCGCAATGCAATGCACCACACAGATCGGCTAAACACACTGTATCAGTCTGAAAGCATTCAAGCAAAGTTTTCTAGCATCAGCTCAAGACGAGACGAGAAACATTAAAAAATAGAGAGAGTAGAGGCCAGGATGGTAAGCAGAAACCACATACCGTATTCAAAAGATTATAATGCCTACTTTCGAAGTGCTTGTCACGAAATTTCTCTTCATTGAAACTTTTCTTGCAGTAACCACACTTCCAGTCATATATATCAACGTGAATCTTGTGCTGTTCCTGGTCTCTGTACAAATCATTATCAGGATGAAGCCTACACTTGTTTGGAATCTGATATCTTTCCCGTTCCACAAACGGCGTCAAATACTGCAAGAAATCAATTTTTTTACAAAGCTATTAAAAAAATCTGCTCACTACCTAAAACCATTATTAAATTATCTACTTACATCTTGAATAATCTGCCAACAGCCAAGCTGCTCGACTTCTTAATTTGTAGGGAGCAATGTATATCTGGAGTATTACCTCCCACTTCTTCCTTAACGGATCTACAAGAGAATCAATATAAATTCAGAGGCTTAAGAGCTTTATATGTTAATCTGAAATTGGAATCAATCTACACAAGCTAATCCAAAGTTTGTCTAAGAAGAACTTAATGTCTCTCTCTCTAAACAGATTTCAATTGTCAATAAAACACTAAAAGTTCTCAGATTTCAAATCAAAGAAACTAGCTAAGCGAGAATTTGATGATTCAGTCAGAGTTCATGATTCAGGTAAACCCAATTGAGTCAGGGGACGAGTCAATTCGAGAAGAAACAGTACAAAAGTTCGATAGAATCATTCATACCTGGAAAAGAATCTTAATTCGCTCGAGTGGAGCACGGGGTTTTAGCTATACCGCCGGCTATAAGCTCCCTCGTCTTCTGTCTCCAATTGCCTTCGTCTTCCGTCGGTGTCGTTCCCTCGTCGGCCTCGTCGGCCTCGTCCCTCTTCGTCGTTCTGTTTTCTCTTGGTAGAAATCGAGGGTGTAATTGTCATTAACATATTAATGAATGTTATATTGGGAACTTTTATTTCCTTGTGCTACTCTGGGAATAGAAACTTGAATCTATGCTATATGAGACCATTTCTCTAAAGGAAATATTTTCCAAGCAGAGCTTATTAAAATGTATTTGTCTTTTTAGTATTAGAGTCGGGTTTTTTTTTGACAGCATAAAAAAATGAATTTTTTTTTAATTTTTAAAAACTATCTATCTAGGGGATTTAATAAATTCAAATTTTTTATCAGGTAGTTTTTAATTTTTTATGTTTTCCATGTATATTTAAATTTAAAAGCAGAAGTTTGGGTGAAAACGTCATTATGTTTTTACTGGAAATTAAATAATTATGCTTCTCTTACTTATTTGACGGCGCAAATTTAAAAACCAATTTGAAGGTTTTATATGTTAATATAATTGGTTTAAAGATTTATAATGTTAGTAAAATAATTTTGAGGTTTAAACTCAAAGCTTTTGTCACTTTTAAGTTTTAAGTTAAAAAATGCGATTTTACCGAAAATAATTGGCTTCCTCACAAAAAAAAAATACTTTTGTTAGCAGAAAATGAAGTTGTGAACAGTTTCGTCGGTCAGGAACCAGAGAGAGTAATTGATTCCGATGACCACTGTCTCCGGCGCCGTCGTCTCATCATTCGTAGCTCCTTCGCTTCGTTGCAGCTCCTCTCGTCATCATCTGAGTCTGACCAAGCTCTCACTTCAAGTACTCCTTGTCTCTTTTATCTTATCTCACTCTCTCAGTGGACCTCTTGTTTAGGTTTCATTTTCCCTTTTTCTCTTCGGTTGTGATTATGAAGACTCCTAGAGCCGGTAGGCGGAGGAAACAGCTAGGATTTGCTTTAGCGGCGGCGGCGCCTTCAGAATCGCCATCGGAAGGTGGACTGCGTTTCACTCAATTTCATCCGCATTACATTGCACCATATCGTCTTTTGGTTAACCCTATTGTGAATGTTGGATTTTACAGCCACGTATGATCCGGAGCTCCGTTTGGTTTTCGAGCTCGCGACCGATTCTGAGTTGTATGAGCTTGAGAATATCCTTTTTGGTCCCAGGTGAATTTTCAGAAGCAATGTTTGTGTTCCAATAATGATTTTGGTGTTATACTACACACGTCTGATCATAATAGTGTGATTTTTATTTGTGACGTTGTTTTGGTGAGCAGCTACTTCAGCCCTCTGTTGAAATCAATCCCAAACAAAGGAGGAGGTGACCGGCTAATGATAGGGGAAGACATTGAGGTGCGAGATGGTTTTATCGAAGCTCTTGAATCCAGATTCTTGTTTCTCGCTGCAGATGCTCGCTCGACATTGAGGTAGGCTTGCTTGTTCTGTCCTTGACGCTAGAACAATCAGTAGCTTCTTGTTTTGGGGATCCGCTAGGATGCAATTGAAAGCTAGGGTATTAAGTTTCCAATGAAGTAGATACCAACCTTGATTTTCCTGGAGTAATCTGTTCCATTGACCCTGTTGCAACTTTTTTTTTTTTTTTGAAATAAATGTTAAATTAATTTCAGAAGAAAAACATCGTTTTTTCCTACAAAGGATACAAGAGTTTTATTTTTAAACTAAGCTGAAAGTTTACAAAGTAGCGTCTGAAGTAGTAGACACAAATGCAAGCCACTTCTGAAGTCCCTCCTCGTAAGCGTGATCGTGATTCCTTCGGATGCCCAGCAAACGGTTTCGAATGGTTCGGTCAATTGTTCTGATAAGTCTACTTGCCGTGACTTCGGGCTCGCCATGACGACGGTTGTTTCTCTCCCGCCATATGTAGTAGATAGTTGTTTGGAAGGCATACCGAAAAAGAAACAGACTAACCGCATCTTTGTCCAGAGTGTGTAACAGAGCAACCAATGTATTCCATGAATCCGAGTAATCCCCACCAAGCAGGTTGGCGTTAATGTTCTCCAAATTTCAGAGGCAAATGGACAGGAGAAGAAAAGATGATCTCGTGTTTCTACCTGACAGTCACAGAGAATGCAACCCAAGAAAACATTCCCGTTCCATCTCTGCATTCTATTCCCCGTTGCGAGACGATCATGAAGGGCCAGCCAAGTAATGAAACGAAATTTCGGTGTGGAATGTTTGAACCAGTGTCCCACATTCCAATCTTTGTTCAGACTATGAGATCTTACCAGATTCCATGTCCCTTTCGAAGTGAATTTTCTTGAGTATTTATCTTCCGAAATTCGCCAAAGGTCCACATCCTTGCCTGTTTGTTGGGGTAGACACAACTTTTCTAGTACAGTTGCAATATCCGTCAAAGCCTGGGACCGGTAGGTGCTACGTCGAATGCTAGTGCGAGCCGTTGCAACTGATGCGTTTTCTGGAATTCCCAGAGCAATGAATCCCCTAGGTCCCGTTATTTCAATGACCCTGCCCAATTCTGACCAGTTGTCGTACCAAAAGGATGAATGCTCGCCATTGACAACCTCCTTTCTATGAAAAGTTTTTGCAAGTTCTTTGTACTTCTGTATTTTTTTCCACATCCAGGAGCCCCCATTTGTCCGTTGTTCAGCCCAAAAACTAAGCTGCGTGAGGTTAGTTACTCGAATCCATTTAACCCATAGAGAATCCCCTGTCATAATTCGCCAGATCAGCTTCAGGCATGCGACTTTGTTAGCATCCTTTATCGACCTAATCCCTAGACCTCCTTCCTGTTTACTTTTGCACACATCCTTCCATGCAATCTTAGCTTTATTCGTATTTAGTTCTGGACCTGACCATAGAAATGCCGAACAAAGCTTCTCAATCTCAGCAACACAACCATACGGAAGTCTATAAGCAGCAATCCAGAAGTTGACAATACTTGCAATAACGGCTTGTAAGAGTTGGAGACGTCCCGCAAAGGAGAGGAAACGAGTCTTCCATGATTTCATCTGCGATCGAATTCTTTCTACAAGTGGGGCATAATCATTTTTTTTCATCTGTTTTGTGAGCAGCGGTAGGCCTAAGTATCGCACTGGAAACTGACCCACTGCAAACGGGAAAGAAGCTGTAATATCTTCCTTTTCTTCTTCATTTATCCCCGCCAGGTAAAGTGTAGATTTCTCAATACTTATCCGAAGCCCTGAGATGGAAGCAAAGTCATCGAAAATACGGAGAACACCTTCTATAGAAACTTTGTTCCCATCCACAAAAACAAGCAAGTCATCAGCAAAACATAGATGCGTTAGGTTGATAGGTTGACACTTTGGATGAAAACCAATTCCTCTATCTGCAGCTGCTCGATCAATTAAGTAAGAGAGGACGTTCATGCAAACAACAAAGAGATAGGGAGAGAGCGAGCAACCCTGTCTTAGGCCCCGAGTGCTCTGAAAATACCCTGCTAGTTCCCCATTCACTTGGACGGAGAAGGATGGCGTAGTTATGCACAGAGCAATCCAATGAATGAAAGTTTGCGGAAAACCCATAGCAGAGAGGCTGTTCAATAGAAAGCTCCATTGTACAGAGTCGAAGGCTTTCGAGATATCAATCTTCATTGTGCAGCGAGGAGAGACATCGTTTTTGTGGTAGTCCTGAACAATCTCTGTTGCTAATAGGACATTCTCCATAAGAAGTCTTTCCTTGATAAATGCCGACTGGTTTTGAGTTATGATGCGGGGGAGGATTCTCTTTAGCCTGTTTGCAATTATCTTCGAAATCACCTTATAGTGAACGTTACACAGCGAGATAGGGCGGTAATCTTTCATCTCAGTTGTCTCTTCTTTTTTGGGTATTAAAGCCAGGATGGTAGAATTCAATCCTTTTGGGAGGAATCCCAGAGTAAAGAATGACCGAGTCGCTGCCACAAAATCATTACCTATGATTGGCCAAGCTGCTTTGTAGAACTCGCTAGTGAATCCATCCGGCCCAGGTGACTTGTCATTTGGCATAGCGAATAAGGTGGTTCTAATCTCATCTTCAGTAACAGGAGTTAGGAGAGAAGCATGATCTTGCTCTGTGCAGCGGAAAGGTAGAATTTCCTCCAGTTTATCAATCGGCATTCCCCGAAAATCATCAGGCGTTGTAGTTAGTAGCTTCTTGAAGAATTTTTCTGCCTCATTTTTCAGGTCCTCCGTCTCAGTTACAGTTTCACCAGTAGAAATTCTAATCTCTCGAATCGAGTTCTTAGATTTTCTTGCCTTGATACTGTTATGGAAGAATTTGTTGTTCTGATCTCCTACCTGGAGCCAATGAATCTTTGCCCGTTGCTTAAGAAACTGCTCCTCCAGATTTGAAAGATGTTCCCATTTCTTATACGCATTTCGTTCGTCCTCCATCGCAGTTTGATCCGGTGAGCTTAGTGTTTCTGCTTGCTTTAGACACAGGAGATCATAAGCTGCATTTGTTCTTTTGGATAGATCCGCCAATTGGTCTCGCCCCAGAGCTCTGAGAGGTGGCTTTAACGCTTTCAGTTTCTTTGAGAATCGGAACAGGGCCGAAGTTGAAGGATACAAAGGAGCAGTTGTACTCCAGAAATCCTCGACCAGTGGCAAGAACTGAGCGTTGCGAGCTAAAACATTTACAAATTTGAATGGCTTCTTTCCTGCAGACGTTTGGGATGTAAGCATGATTCTGCACCGGAGATGGTCTGAGCAGCCACCAGCCTCGAAGACACTATACGAAGTCGGATAAGCATCAAGCCAATGTTCATTCACCAAAACTCTATCCAGTTTTTTACAGACAAGACCTTCCACTCGCTTATTTGACCAAGTGAAAAGCGGACCCTGAAACCCAAGATCTTGGAAGGAACAAAATTGAACAACATCTTGAAAATCTTGCATACCATGAAGAGAGAAGGCGATTGATTGTACCTCATGTGTTCATCACCCTCCAAAATTTCATTAAAGTCCCCACAGAGCATCCAAGCTTTATTGCTCACCATAGGCGAATTCTGATGTACCTTAATATCCTCCCAAAGCTCCTTACGCTCTGCAATTGTGTTTGAGGCGTAGATGAAACTAGTGATGAACTCAGTTTCCGTGCCGTCAAGACAAACTGAGCAGGTGATAAGCTGCCCACTCTTGAACATGGGTGTAAGTCTAACTGTGTCCTTCCAGACGACCCAAATGCGACCCAATCCATGGTGCTCATAGTTAGTTAAAACCGACCAGTCAGGAAAGACGGCCGCAATAATACTTTTTACATTGATTTCCTTAACTCTTGTCTCCACCAAACACCCAAACTGAAACGAGCTTCTTCGAATCCAATCTCGGATAATGGAATGCTTAGAGAATTTTTTAGGCCACGAACATTCCAGAAGAAACTCGACATAAGAATCATTGGAAAGGTGCTTTTTTGCTCACTCCACCAGGTTTTGTTTTCCTGATGTATTGAGCTACGGATGCTGGTTTCGGTTTGGCGGCTCTGGTAAAATAGACTCTTGATTCAGTGTTTTCAGTCTTTTGATGCTTTTCCTTCTCAGTTTCTTCAGAGTCAACCCTTATTTCTCCTTCCTCTGTTTCTTCGTCCACAGGTTTCCCCCCTTCTCCCTGTTTTAATTCCCCATCTTCTACTTCATCTGAAAGAACAGAAAATCGAGAAGGTGAAAATAAAGATGGGTGGTTAATTGTGATCCCTGTGTCTGCCTTTCTCCCCTGTTTCGACGGTGACACTAAATTCCATGAGCCATCCACTCCCTCTTCAAGAGTTGTTTCCGGTGTTGTCGATAGTAATGGCAGAGTAATGTTTAAGTTGCTCACAGCCGAGGTCTCTTGAAATTCCACATCAATATTCTCATCAGCTATAGCAGAATCTTGCTGAAGAACAGGTTCTTTTATAGAACTAGTGGGGGCAACTTTGATCACCTTGTTGCATTTGTCCGTGGTGTGACCCCATTTCTCACACGAACCGCATCGAGCTGGAAGCCACGGGTAAGACAAGTGCACTTCCACATCTTCCCCTTTGAGACTAAATTTATGTGATCGTGGAAGTTCACTTTTGAGATTTACCTCCACGAACACCTTTGCTTCACCGAATTTTTTGCACATTTCAGTATCTGGATGTAGTCGTTTCGGATCTCCCGCCTTGCTTGCTATGAAGCTTAAGCCCTTCCACGAAAACATTGTATGTGGAACCTCCTTTAGAATCACCCACATGGGTATGGTGGTTTGTTCTGGTTGAGTTTCTGTCGAAATTGGAGACCATTGATTGACAACCATAGGGATATCAGCAATGTTCCACATACCTCTCCTCAGAACACGGGTTTTGATGGAATGGTCTTTGATACGAAATCGCACCGTTTGTTTATCCACCACGAAAACATCTATCTTCACTGATTTGTCTCCGAGCGTCCAGATCTTGTTTACTATCATATGGATTTTTGCGATGTGTGGAGCTGTTGTGATGAACTTTCCGATGAGAAAGTCCTTCCATAGTGGAGCGTCTTCAAGAACATCCTCTGGAACCACCGGGAGCCCATCAGCAGCTAAGATGGATAGATCGTATTTGATCAAAGCACATTGATTCGTCACCGCATTCACCCATGTTTTTTTCGCCGGATTAGTAGCAGTGTCGTTGATTTCTTTCTCATTCGAAAGGCCTTGACTCAGGGGTGCCTCTCCTACAGAGATGCCGTCAGGTTGTATTTCGTTTTGCTTTGCTATCTCCGATGGTCCTCCGACGGAAGATCCGTCTGCATCCATGGCGTGGAGGGGGAGAAAAATCCCAGAAAACTTTTCCACCGAATCACCTTTTTTGTCGCCCTTTTTCTCTCTCTGAAACAGTGTTTTTTTTAAGCTTTTTTCTCCGTTAACCCTGTTGCAACTTTAGTACTCATCTAGGTGGGACTAATCCATTATCTTTTACTATATATGTTCATGGAGAGTCCGAACCATTGAGTACACGTTATGCGTCTTTCATCGTATAGGGGTTGGAGGCCTTCATACAGAAATGTGTTACTTGGTGCGAGAAATAAGTTGAATATTCCCTGCTCCAGCCAACTGCCAACCGAGGACCTCGAAGCAGAGATTTTTCTTTATCTTGTCGACAATTTCTCGAGGTACTTTTTTAGGGTGACTCATGAGTTTCGCTGCAAGCTTTTTCAGTTGAGTGAGTTCCTTGCATTCTTTTTTTTTCGGCTGAACCTCTAAACTTATCCATGCAGTGAAGCATCAGGGATTTTCCCTGGCTTGTGGGAAAATTCTCAAGCATCGGATGTACAGGGAAGCTTAGAACTCGGGCTCAGTAAATGGAGAGTTGAACTACTTGCTGCGCTAGAAGTAGGTGCTTCAGAGGTCCAATCTATGATTCTGAAGGTAGTCTTGCTTTAAACGTTTCTCACCTTAATTATTCATCCGTTACTTTCTTAGGCTTACATGCGTTTTTTCTTTCTGCATTTGCCTTGCAGGGTGGTGGGATGATCACATTTGCCAAAGTTTATCAGTTGGTATGATCAGATTTGCCAAGGTTTATCAGTTTGTGTGTTTGAAACTTCTTCTTCCCTGAGGCAATACAAATAACTGGTCTCTTCTGACCCTGTATAGTTGGCTAAGAATCTATCGGGAAAAGTATTCCTTGAAGCTGCCAACTACCAGATGAGGAGAGAGATGCTAAAAAAGGTTTGCATTTGTATTCATTCCGTCGCACTGCAAAAGATTTGAAAAGCTCTAAGACAATGAACCGTTACATATGTCAATGATGTAGTAATATGTGAATACAGGGAGGACAGTTAGCTGCCATTAACTTGGAATCTCGAGCAGCTCTGCTTGCAGCAAAGCATGTAGTTACTTTCTCCATCCTATCGCTTTTGAGCTACTCGTTCAATACATAACTACATTATGAATTACGGTTACCTTTAATTGATCACAGGGCTTCGCAGGGGCTGCATCCAGATACCTTGGCCTAAGGACAGTGATGCAATTAGTCGGCCCAATGTTAGTTCGTATACACTGCCCTAATCCTATATTGCTTAAATATACAAAGCTAATACGTACCTGCATTTACATAACATATGCACATGGATCTGATTCTTATTCTTCATAAAGATATTTATTCGGACAACAATTGTGGAATTTGCAGGATGTGGGGGACGTTGCTGGCTGATTTGGTTATTCAGATGCTCGAAACTGACTACGCTAGAATCTTACGAGCAATTTATGCGTTTGCACAGGTACTTTTTCATTTCTCCAAAGTCAAATTTCTTGTAGGCAATAATAGTAATACTTTTGTTCAAAGAGTTTAGAAGGATTGTTTACTTGTTTTCCAGATTAGGATCACCAGGACATACCGACTACCTTGTAAATGAAGTAATAGTATTTTATTGAGATTCTGAATCTCATTTGTCTCTACGAATAATGTCGGTAAACAATCTTTTAATATCACTCCTATGTGGTTGAAATGAAATTAGAGGCTACTCGAATAGAAAAGAATGGTCCAAGAAGTTGGCTTTTGCAAACGCTGTTTTGGAGCCATGGAAACATTTTGTTTGTTTCTTTATTACCAACGAAAGTATCTGATTCCTTTACTAGCATGCGGATAAGAGACGTGATGGGTCTCTTTGTGACACGTGTTTGGTCCATGGCTCCTTGAAAGCAACGGCTCTGTTTCTTTCACGACGATAACCCGCCGCGTTTCTCCACGTGGCTTTTTGTCGGAATTTTAGACTAATTCCCTATTATTCAAACATTTCTTCCTATGCAAACAAATCGTCAGTAAATTAACTGTACTGTATAGTTACGACTGCTAACTAACACGTTACAAGGTGAACTATATTACTAGATTCATTATTATCACTTTTGATTTCCTTTACTGTGGATTCTTGTTCAGATTCACTTTTACCGGTATACGCTAATACGAGGCGTGGGCTTTTCCATTTTTTTGTTTTAATATGCAAACGTAGTTAAATGCTTCTTACTTGCGCCTTAAAATCTTTGTGTTACTGTGGAGTGAAATCCGGATTGATTGTGACAGTTTTGTTTTTGTGGTTGTTATTTTAATACATGTGGTTAATTCATTCGTTCGTGGCCCTAGTTGAAAACTAGACATTGTCTTTCTATAGAAAGTCTGAACAAAAATTCAAAACGAAATTTGATATCACGAAACCTCCATAATATCGCAAATGTCCAAACCATGACGTGACGTTCGAGGCATGGTTAGAAAAGCTAATATAGTCTGATAATATCCAATGTAATCTACTTGTGGAGTCTTTTTGTATCTTGGTTTTCAAAAATAGTGGCTCAAATGTACTATCAACCACGAAAAATGTAATACGTTAGATTTTTATAACATTAAATAGCTAGTAGAAATTAAAGTAATATATAACCAATTAGCCCCGGGACGGATCCGGATATCCGGATTTTTTAAGGTATCCGGATCCGGATCCGGATCCGCCTGGATCCGTGTTTTCACTATCCGGATCCGGAACCGGAGTTTTCGGATATCCGGATTCGGATATCCGCCTAAATATTGAGATATCCGCGGATATCCGCGGATATCCGGATCCGGATTCAAAAAAAAAAATTATACCAAAAATTAAGAATAAAAGACAAATTAAATTAAAAAAAAAAGTTTTTAATATGTTTGATACCTCAAAATATCAAATAACAAAATGTTTCAAATAAAAAGTCTAAAAACAGTAAAAAAACTCATAAACGTGTTTACAAGGATCCGGATCCAAAAAAAAGTTATATCAAAAATTTAAGAATAAAAGACAAATTAAATAAAAAAAGTTTTTAATATGTTTGATACCTCAAAATATCAAATAACAAAATGTTTCAAATAACAAGTCTAAAAAACAATAAAAAAAAAACTCATAAACGTGTTTACAAGATTCACGTGATTCAGATTCTTCTTTTACTTTTGAATTCAGCAATCGTATCTGCCTATGAACACAAAGAAAGTAGCGAGGAGATAATTGACAATTACTTAGATTGCAGCACAAATTTCGAATTTCCACATAAAGCAATTTAGTGATTCAGGGTTTTAGTGAAAAATGACGACAAAAGGAATGTGTCGTTTTCTTGGGTTTATCTTGTTTTATTTCTTAAATTTATTGGGCTTATCTAAATACGATTGCATGAATAATCAAAGTTAATGGGCTGATATCTATTATACATATATATATATACACGGATCCGGATATCCGGAGTTCAAAAAACTTATTATCCGGATCCAGATCCATAGTTTTGTTATCCGGATCCGGATCCGGGACCCCCGAATATCCGGATTTTCGGAGCGGAGCGGAGCGGATCCCGGATCGGATCCCGGATCCGGATAATAATTCCAGGCCTATAACCAATACGTAATTTTTGTGTGTTTGATTTATTTCCTGGCTTTTTATAGATAGGATTATGTGATAGGACGGTCTTGTAGGGTAATTTCTTGCAGATATTATTTTCGAATTTAATTTAAAATAATGTGAACCTTCCACGTGTCGAGTCTGGAAACATCTCCTCGTCTCCTTCTCAATATCTCTCACATCCCGAAGCTACGATGACTCCTTTCCAAGTTAACAAAATTCACAAAAAAGGTAATAAAAAATTGTACAAAATACAGTGAACTTGTTTTTTTTTTTAAAAAAAGCTGCTCATTCGAATTATTTCTTTATAAGGTCAACTCTCTCGAATCGTTTCACTATCATCTTTTCTTTTCTTTTCATTTCCTCTTCCTTCCTCAGCTAAGCTCTGTTTTTTTATATTCTGTTCATAAACAGAGGAAGCCCTAAATTTGGATTTTCCATTAAAAAAAAAATCCAATTCCTCTAATTTTGGAAGAAGAAGAAGAAAAAAAAACGATAGGTTGTTTTCGCTTTTAGTTTCCGATCCATTTTCCTTCGTTTATGATCTGTTCAAGCGGAGGAACGAACTTATTAGCCACAGGAAAAAATCCAATCCCTAGATTACCCGTCACAGGGTCTTCCCCGAATTACGCGAATCGATTTCGAAATAATCTTCCGATCAGTGTCACAACATTCCGACGATCATCATCATCGTCATCGTTATCGTCAATGGCGGTGGAAATAATGTCGATGGGATCAGGTCATTCATCAGCTTTGATTCTAACATCAGGAGCAAGCGGTCGCGTCAGGGCACTCTTCTCCATGCGAGAGCTCAGGCGCCTCGTCACGATCATCCACTCGCTGATCCTCTTCCTGCTCCTCCCTTTCCGCGTCGTCGTTTGGCGGCGGAGGACCGGTGCGGTGGTCATCAGAGACGAGAAACAGGAGAGGAAGGTGTGGACCCCGCCGCAGATCGTGGTGAGGAAGAGGAACATCGGCGGCGGCGAAAGCGTTGCCATCGGATGCAGCGTTGCGCCTCCGTCGGTTCCGGCGGCTGTGGTGGATGAGGAGGTTGCGGTTAGAAGGGAGCTTGCGATGAGGCGAGTTCTGGAGGATGACGGCGGCGATGGAAGCTCCGTCAGAGATTTTTCGCTTTTCACGACGAAGAGAGGCGATACGTTGTTTACTCAGTCATGGTCGCCTGTTTCCCCAAATCACAGGTAATCTCTCGTTTAACATTCCTCCTTTTTTTCAAAAAAAATTATCCTTTTATGAACTATAAAAATCAATTTCTCTGTTCTTAGTTTGGCGAAAGTAATGTTTTTTAATTAGTCTTATGTCATCGTCTTATATTGAACATCAGATTCAATGACAAATCAATTGATTAGCAAGTATAATTTTTTAAAAAAATTGAAGATGTGGAATTGTTGGTGGTCAATCTTAGGATTAACCAAAAACGAGGTCATGGAATATCTAAACATAACAAGCGTTTAAATTATCCATTGCTCTAGCGAGTTCTAGTGATTCTTGTCACTAGTAAACATAATTGGATGCTTCTGGAAGTTAGTAGATGAAGAACACATCCTCAAAATGTTTGTGCTTAAAGAAGATATATGAGTGTGTGTTTCTTGGATTTTATATCTGTTGTTCGTTCATTGTCTGGTGGTCCTATTTGATATCTTGGCTGTTAGCTTGTGTTATTTAAATATTCAGGAGGACCAGCTAGATATTATTCTTTTTAACTCCTAGATTCAGTTAGTTTGCATAACCAGAGGGTCATAAGTTTTTGGTGAACTAACCAATACTGATGATATTAAGTAATAAGATATGCGGATCCAGTATCAGGATTTTGATTTAGTTGGTAACCATTTCTTAAGATTCATTTAGAGAATATCAAGAAGATTAGCTGGAGAAATGTGGAAAATGAGTATCTTACTTGTCAAAGTGGTTTGAGGTGTCGATGTAAATATGGGAGGACTTTGTCAATAGTAACCTCTGCACGGCATATAGTTCTTTTATTAAAAAAAAAATCCGGCAATCACTATCACCGTTTTTTAGATAATTTTTAAATTGTTTTCAATCTTTCATGCCTCTAATTTTGTTAGCTAATCTGAGTTTTCTTCTTATAAAAGTCAATAAACCGGTAACCTTTCATCATTTTCTTGTCTGGTTTCTTATCTTTCTCGATTTTGTCTTTTTGCAGGGGACTTATTGTTCTGCTACATGGATTAAATGAGCATAGGTTTGAAAATATTCTCTAGCTATGCATTCGAATATAGTTTTATTCAGAAGGAAGCCTAACATTAGCTTCTTTTCCAAAATTTCGACAGTGGCAGGTATAGTGATTTTGCAAAGCAGCTAAATGCTAATGGATTCAAGGTCTACGGAATCGATTGGATCGGTAATCTCACTTCTTTTGCACTTCCTTTTAGCTTTTTTTTTGCACTTCCTTTTAGCTTTTTGAGATTCATCCTAGCTAAAGGAGCTTCTGTAGACTGTCCTCGTGTGTCCACTTAGTCTGCTAAGTCAAAATGAGTCTCTGTTCCTACGTGTCCAGTTAGTCTGCTGGGTCAAAATGAGTCTCTGTTCCTCCCATACCACATTAAAAATTATAACCCAGACATGGTTTTCAACTACCGATCCTGATGATATCTAAGGTGTTTGGGTTAAACTGTTAAAGTTTTTGACATAGTTAGCAGCCATGTTGGTGGTCTTGATCTTAAACATTTGGTGGGGTATTTGAAACATGTTCTAGGATGGATAGAAGCGAAGCTTAGTGCCTTGAAAATTTGGAAAAATGAGAGTGTTTTACGATGCAGCTGTTTCATAGGCTAGAAGCTTTTTCAACCATGCCTCTCTGTGTTTGGATGTCGCAGGGAATTAGTGATTTTGTGTTGAGGTGGTGCTTAATTTGTGTGGAAAGGTGACACATGAACCTCATCTTTAGCTTTACAGTGCCAACAACTTAGGGACTATGATTTGTTATATCTGCAAACAGTTTCGAACTTGTAGACTTGTCAGGCATCTAACTCAATGTTAGCTTCCAAATCTAAATATTTGACTGTGAGTAGCAATGTTTTGGTCTGATCTAACAGGTCATGGTGGAAGTGATGGACTTCATGCTTATGTTCCTTCCCTTGATTACGCCGTCGAAGATTTGGTATATCTCTCTCTCCCTCTATAATTGTAGTGTCCAAAACATCCTGTTGATGAAGCAAACTCACACTATGGTCATCTGTGCAGAAATCATTTCTTGACAAGGTTTTCGCCGAGAATCCAGGACTCCCCTGTTTCTGCATTGGACATTCAACAGGAGGAGCCATCATACTCAAGGTAATATCTTTAGACCCATTAGATAAATTCATATCGTCGTCCAAAGTACTACAAAATCTCAAACAATGTTAAAACAATGAAGTGCAGGCTATGCTGGATCCAAAGATTGAATCTCGAGTTTCAGGCATTGTATTGACTTCACCAGCTGTTGGAGTCCAACCATCTCATCCAATCTTCACGGTAAGTTAACCTCAAAGTCATATGGTTTGCGTAGTTATCAAATATATTCTTAACAGTGTGATCAGGTTTCTGTTTTTTTTTTTTTTTTCAAACAGGTTCTTGCTCCAATCGTTGCGTTCCTGTTGCCAAGGTACCAATTCAGTGCAGCAAACAAGAAGGGAATGCCGGTTTCTCGTGATCCACAAGCTCTTGTGACCAAATACTCTGACCCGTTAGTCTTCACCGGATCTATCCGGGTTAAAACCGGGTACGAGATCCTGAGAATCGCTGCTCACTTGCAGCAAAACCTAAACAAAGTGAAAGTTCCTTTCCTTGTAATGCACGGTACGTCAGATACCGTGACTGATCCCAATGCCTCGAAGAGGCTCTACGAGGAAGCTTCTTCGTCAGACAAATCAATCAAGCTCTTCGACGGGTTGTTGCATGATCTCCTCTTTGAACCTGAGCGAGAAATCATCGCTGGAGTCATATTAGATTGGCTAAACCAGCGGGTTTAGCTCTTCCAAACCAGCAATTACTACCACGTCTAATCAAGAATTTCTTGATTCAGACAAAAATAATAATAGATTTCGCGGAAATTTCTGGGTAAATTGACTGAGAATCAGAAGGAGAATCAGGAGGAAGAAAGGCTTAAAAAGGAGTTCTTGGTCGACTTTTCTCAATTCAGAAGTAGAAAGACTATTAAAGGAAAAGGAGAGACTCCAGAAACTGGACTCTCTAGCGATTCATTGGTCTCTCAGAACATTTTGACGCCGGTACATTGTCATAAAACAATAATTTTGTTACCCCGGATTTTAACATTTTATCTATGTTACTGTGATTCTGGTTATTTACTTGTATGGAATCTATATGAGATTTGCCTGTTTCGATTGTCTCCGCTTGTAAATACTTTTCTTACATTTATGATGTTTTGTTGTGTGAACTCAAGAGCATTGTGTTTGTCCAATAACAGGAAACAATGTTTTGTGATCATTGGGGCTCACTTTTTACAAGTAACTTCTAGTAGTATATTGTTTGTCGTCCCCTTCCTAGGGGGATATGTTAGAAACGGAGTTTGACTGCCTCAGTTTATGTACCGTAAACATTTTCTTTTTCTTTGACATCCACTGACATATATATATTTGTAAGTTAATAAAAAAAGTACTTGAATATCCGATTTGGTCAGCTCCGGTATATCCAAAAACTAAGAAGAAACTGTAACTATATTGATACTATAAATAGTTAAATACAGACGATAACCACTAAGGCACTAACACTATTTTCTCCAAAATGTTATGTATATATGCAAAAATTTAAATTAGATATCTAAAATCTTTTCAACCAATCAAAATAGTTGGATATCCACAAATAAATATGTTAAGTTATCCGGAAAATAATCCAAGTGGATGAAGACAGAGAAATGAAACCCAAAAAACAAATTAGAAATCTGTTTCACTTGCCCACAAGTCACAGGTCAAGGGTGACTCTTTATTTCTTTGTCACACTCAAGAGTGACACCTATGGGGCTTTTCTCCTCCGTGAGTCATCAATGCTAACGTAAGCCAGTACGTCAACGATTTCCATTTCATACTTATTTAGATTTTAGTTATTTAAGTAGGAAGAAAAAAACAAAAAGAAAAATTAATAAGAGTTGTTGTTATTATCATCAACTCTTCCACTAGCTATAGGCTATAGCTATAACCGCGAATCTTCGACGAACATGTCATCCGAAGATAGATTTGGTTCAAGCAAGTGGAAGCCCGAAATTAAATTTCTTTTTTTCTTCCTTGCATAAGTGGCAACTAGATTTTTTCTTTTGGCAACCGGAAATTTAAACTTCGACTGCGCAGCCCTTATCTTGTTTTTGTATTTGTGCTTTTAGTGCATTTGTTGTTTGTCCCACACAAAATTAAAAAAGTAGCCAAAATAACGTTATATTAATGGAAAGTAAGTATGATTGATTTCAAGGGATTAAGCTTTTATGATTATTGTAATAACATGAAGATTTAATGGCCCAACAGACATAAACTACAAAATAAAGAATTCGATAACGATTCGCCAAGAGACGAACATTTCACAATAAAAATTAAGATATCTGATTGTTTTCAAGAATAAAATATGCTACACTTGTTATGGCTGCTGCTAGCTTATTGCTTTGTGGTTAATCAAATGTTTCTTCAATAGTATGATTAGGTTAGTGTCTGTGGATACCATATTTTATTTTAAGAGTATATAACACTATAATCTAAACAAGTAATTCCAGATTATCAAAATCTAATGTATATTCATTGTAAATCGTATACAAACTATACATGAATGAAACTGAAAAAGAAGAAATAGTTTTTATCATCGATAGATGATGATGATTACTTATGCCAAAGTTTTATGGTTCTTACAAAAGCCCCATTTTTCCCTAAAATCCGGAGTATTATATATGTACAGAAATTACATAAACTAATTGAAGTTCTACAAAAACAAAATAATTTGAATCCGATTTTCGACTACGAATAATCATCTTCTCATGAGTCAGAATCGAATCAAAGATCTTCCCGGAGAAAAGGATGGCCAAGAAGCTGCGGCGCCGTCCATCGCTTACTCGAGTCTTTACGGAGACAACAGTCAACGAAGCTACGGAACTCTTCGGAGCATCCCTCCGGCGCTCGCGGAGGTTCTCCAAAACACACGGCGCACATTAGCGTCGCCCAGTCTGGTCTCTGTCCCGGCGGGAGCAACGGAAAGTGGCCGACGAGAAGCTCCAGCATCATCAACCCGAAACTCCAGATATCTCCGGCGTATATGTCGGAGCTTCCACCGGCAGATTCGGAGTCGAACCTCTCCGGGCTCATGTAAGCGCAAGTCCCGACGTACGAGTTGCAAGAATCCAACGATCGGACTAAGATTTTGCTGACTCCGAAGTCGGCGATCTTAACCTCGTCCTTGGAGTTGAGGAGCAGATTCGCCGGTTTGATGTCTCTGTGGACGATCTTGAGAGCGTGCAAGTAACTCAGACCTCTCAGGATCTGCCTAGCGAATCCGGCGAGTCGTTGCTCCGTCACGGCGCCGCGGAGGGACTCTAGAGTCCCGCCGTCCATGTACTCCATCAGGATCGATACTTCGCCGACGACTGGTTTCTCGAAGATTCCGTTACACCGGACTACGTAAGGAGAGTCCGTGCGGCGGAGGATCTCCATCTCTCGCATCAGTTGCCTTGTTAGAATCGGGTCCATGTCGCCGTTGACCGTCTTCAGAGCGTAGAGCTCCGACGTGTTCTTGTGACGGACTTTGTAAACGATCCCGCCGTTTCCGCATCCGAGAACGTTGAGCTTCTCGAGATCAGCGGCGGAGATTCCGTTACAGACGACACCGGAGGTGGCGACGGTGGTGACGGGGGCGACGGAGAAGCGGCGGTCGGAAATAGGAGGAAGAGGAAGACGGAGATTGAGCTGACGGCGTTCTCTTACCAAAGCCATGGATAGAAGGATAGACAGAAGAAGGAAGAGGGAATCTGATGGAAGAAGAAGAAAACAGAGAGAAGCTTCAGATTTTATACTGTATGATTCTGAGGAGAGTCTTTTAGAGTGGGAGGGAGACAACGAGGAAGGTCAAGATGACCTAATTACCCCTTTTTAGTTTCTTAATTAATTTCTTCTTATCTTAAAATAGCAAACATCTTTTCTTTTTTTTCCTCTGCATATATATATATCCGTTAAAAATGCAACTTGTGTGAGTGTTTGATTACGCACGTGGTTAAATGCATCAGACGGTAATTTGTCCAAATTATTTCATGGAAAATGACAAATCATATAGTCCTCCAAGTAATCATTTAATTTTTTGGCTATGCCATAAGATGATAAGGTATATAAAAATAAATAACGGTAATCCCTTAAAACCATTAGCACTTCGTATGAATGATATGGCCTTTTTTTGACAACTATATACTTAAGAAATGATTACTTTACTGTCAAGAAAAAAGGAAAAAAATTTGTTTTTGGTATTGGTGTGAAGGTTCGATGAACCAAGGAGGCTAAAGGACGAGGAACTTAAATGACTAATGAGGTATGAGAACGACCAAAGAGCATTAACGTTTCTCACGCCAACGTGGAAAAGCTTGTAACACTCATCTGTTTAATCTCTTTGGCCATCGCATTCACATGTTGCCTAATTTATTATTTGTATAAAATTTGGATCATATCCTTAATTTGTGGACACATACCACAGGGTACGTTTATATGTATTTTTGGCTTTTGCATGTGCCAATGTGTGTATTTGTGCACAAGGGCACATGCCTATATATTGTTTGATTGTATGTGGTTGGTAGTTATGTTTTGTTAGACTAATAGTTATAAACAATTGAAAAACATTTTTTAAACAATAGTCTAAAGTATCCTAATTGAAAACGGGTTATTATTTTCCACCAGAGATTTATATAGAATAATAATAATATACATTGGTAGTTAAACTAATTAACTCATATATAAACATGTTGAATTTTTGTTTTATATATAAACACGATAAAAATGAGAAATAAAATAGTAGGACAGAACAGAATCAACAGATGATCGATCGACTTAAAAAAAAACTAAGATTAGAAGAGATCATGGCATAATAAGTTATTAGTTATTGGCGTTTTTCAGCATGTGACATGTGTGTATTTATTATGCACATGCTTATCGTTGTTTAATCGTGGAGAAATTTGATACAAGTACATTTTTTCTTCTAAGTGTTAATTAGACATCAATATACCACCCCTGTCGTCTGTCGACACATATTAATTTTACCCCTATGGGTGAACAACAATTCTCAGAGCTCCAAAACCATATATAGTATGCTAACGTTAGCCCATTTGTAAAGTATTGAAAAGAACCACATGCAATATTTTATTTGATGATCCATATATCTATCGTATGCATGAGGGTGATGAGTCATCACTGATGACGAACGTTGTCTGATATATAATCGAGAATCTTTAAATTTTGAATAGTGAAAACTCTAAGCATTCTGCCTTCTGATGCCATTATCAGTGTTCGCTTCCATTATAAAAATTTTAACAAAATTAAGCTTTTTAAAATGATCGAAGTTGGTGAGCCGTAGATTATAATATACGCAATTAATACCAACTCATTCCAAGGTAGATATGGCATGTGCTCAATATGTATTGGTTACTGGAATTTTATTTTATGTCTTGACATTTCATGAGATATATGCTAGTAACCACACACTGGATCTCTAACCGGGTTGCATGTGTTTTTTTAAGTCCGGCCTAAAAGAAAGAGATCTAGAAAAATGTGGAAGAGAATCATACATAACAATCTTTTGTAGAGACAGGAGTCAATGGGTGTAGTGATATTAATTAATGCCGATAGTCTCTAGATACTCTTTCGTAGTTTTGTGTTGGCGCCATAGCATATCAACAGCCCTGTCGACGAAAGCTTGAATAAAACTTAGTCCGATATGTTCAGTATCTCTACTTTACCATCGTCTTTTGTTTGGATGGGTTCCTCCCAGGTCGACCTTATCAATCTTGTCTCATCCACTATCTTCCATCTTCCATATCTCTATGATTCCAGATGGTTACCGTAATCTACCGTCCACAAGCTTCCGTGGCTTCAAGATAACTTGAAAAAGCGAGATTTTTGTGATCTTTGGGTGTCAAGGCGGAACCATGGAGGTTTAGTGTTTAGGGTTGAGAAAGTATAGTCTTGTAGAGAGAATAGAAATATACGATCTGAAAATCACTAGTGGTGAATCCATTGACGTGGATTTGAGAAGAGAGCTGTAGTAGATAGGGACATGGCCTCTGCAGCCGTTTCCGACCGGATGCTTTAAGACGACGACCTTCTTCCACTTTAATATCGATAATCAATACCTCAAACCTGAGATCAGATTTCGTTTAAGTCGTGATGAGGCCACTTGGCAACCTTCTTGTAAGGTTTTCGTCTAAGTCGTGAGCCCACTTGACGACGTTGTTGTGCTTCGTGGCGTCAAAAAATCCAAAGAAGATGAGACATTAGTTGTCGTTGGATCTGTTGAAACACCATGAATAAATAGTAGATTCGGTTAATTTCTTCAAATCTTTGTTCACGTGGTCGCAAAGATAGATACCAGTTTCACAAGCCAAGAATAAGAGCTGGTGGTAAGAACTTAACATTCTGATTCGACCGGTATCAAAGTGTAAAATGAACCCGTTGACGAGGCCATTGGCCTTGTTGGTCACAGTGAAATCGTATCTACGTTCATGAAACAAGCCTTTGGCACAAAGGTCCAATACACCATAATCTTGCTTGACTGCCGTGAGAGTAAAAAAGGAATCACGTGAACGGCTGTGGTGGAGGCGGATGAAACACGGACAAGACTTACTCCGATCGCCTTATATGAGGTCGTTTTATGCATTCAGGTAGAACTCATATCCTATATTCGAGACGGACAAAACGGAGGAAAACACGGACAAGACGGACAGAACTCAAATCCTATATTCGACCATTACTCCCTCATAATCAAGATCCATTTAACCATTTAACCATCCTCGAGGTTATCCTCGAGGCTAAAGCGAATCCTTCCAAAGTTTGTATCACCTAACCAATCTGCCTTTGTTAAAGACAGGTTGCTTATGGAAAACGTTTTGCTAGCCTCAGAAATAGTAAAGAGCTATCATAAATCAACCATCTCATCAAGATGTGCGGTTAAGATAGACATCGCAAAAGCCTTCGACACGGTACAGTGGCCATTTGTTCTCTCTATCCTCTCTGCGATTGGTATTCCGGAAAAATTTATACTATGGATTAGGCGATGTATAACTATGGCCTCCTTCTCGGTGCAAGTAAATGGGGAATTAGCGGGCTATTTTAATAGCAAGAGAGGTTTAAGACAGGGATGCTCTCTATCTCCTTATCTCTTCGTTATATGTATGCAAGTTTTGTCAAGGATGCTCGACAAAGCCGCAAAAGACAAAGTTTTCGGTTTTCACCCATACTGCAGCAATCTCAACCTCACACATTTATGTTTCGCAGATGACATTCTTGTCTTCTCGGATGGGAAAAAACAATCAGTAGAAGGCATACTCAGAGTATTCAAAGAATTCGGGGAGTTCTCGGGACTCAATATTAGTCTTGAAAAATCTACTCTGTATATGGCAGGGACAACAGAAGCGGTGAAGGGGGATATTCTAAACGATTTCCCTTTCGACTCCGGAAACCTCCCAGTTAGATACCTTGGACTTCCGTTGATGACAAAGAGAATGCGGATTGCTGATTACTCTCCACTAATTGAAAGGATCAAAAAACGTATTAGTTGCTGGACTGTGCGACATCTCTCTTTCTCTGGGCGTCTGCAGCTGATATCTTCGGTGATACATGGGATGACAAATTTCTGGTTATCGGCTTTCAGGCTCCCTAAATCTTGTATTGCGGAAATTGATAGGTTGTGTGCAGCTTTCTTATGGTCAGGACCACAATTAAACACACACAAAGCAAAAGTCGCCTGGGCTGATGTTTGCAAGCCTAAGGAAGAAGGAGGTTTAGGTCTGCGTTCTCTCCTTGTGGTAAACAAAGTCTGTTGCTTGAAACTTATATGGCGTATAGTAAGCTCAGCATCATCTCTATGGGTTCAGTGGATCAAGCGATATCTTATTCGGAAAAACACAATCTGGTCTATCAAAGAAACAACCTCTCTTGGCTCATGGATATGGAAGAAACTTCTGAAATGCAGAGAATTGGCTTTCTCTTTCATCAAAGTGAATCTTGAAGATGGTAAAGAAACTTCTTTCTGGTATGATACTTGGTCCCCACTTGGTAGACTGCTTGACATTACGGGTTTTCAGGGTCCTTCTGTTCTAGGAATCGCCTTAAACGCTACAGTCCATGAAGCAATTCAGCACAGACAAACTCGCCATAGAAGTGCTGCTCTCAATTTTATTGAAGCTGAAATTACTCGGGTAAAGCTGTTAGGGTTCACTAACTCAGCGGATGTGAGACTTTGGAAACTAAAAGAGGACATATACAAAACCGGTTTCAGGAACAAAGAAACAATGAATCTGATCCGGGGCAATCAACCGCAGGTCACTTGGTACAAGGGTGTCTGGTTCAAGAAGGCCACTCCTAAATTTGCTTTCATTACGTGGCTTGTAAATCGTAACAGACTCGCTACGGGAGATCGTATGCTTCTCTGGAATGCGGGGGCAGACAGTTCTTGCAGACTTTGTTCGGGACATCTCGAAACACGGGAACATTTGTTTTTCACTTGTACATACACGGGTGAAGTGTGGACAAAACTCTCAAAGAAGTTATTAGGGGCACGCTTTACTGCATATTGGTTAGGCGTGATGGATCTTGCACAGAGCACTATACTGGACAATACAACTCTGTTTCTTTTCAGATATGCTATGCAGGCTTCTATTTTCAACCTTTGGAAAGAGCGTAATGGGAGAAGGCATGGCCAACCCCCAGTACCTGCGACGATTATGATACGTACCATTGACAGACAAGTCCGCAATCGTATTCTATCTCTTAGGCTCCTTGGAAAAGAACGACTACCGGACGCTATGGAGAAATGGATCTTAACGAGATAAACTTATAGGCCTTTATTTGCCTTTCAAAGCTTTTGTCTTTATTTTATTTTCAAAAACTATCTGATCCTGGGACAACAAAGAATGGATGCAGAAAATGTAAAACAGGTTTTTTTGGTTGAATAATTTAACATTCTTTCAAAAAAAAAAAAAATCTTAAATCCAACCTGAACAAATAAATACTGGTACGATTATAATATGCATTTTTGTTTGAAACCAAAAACTATAATCTATAATTAAATATTAAAAATAAATAAGGGGGACTGATTCATTTTGCTTTCTAAGCTATATATATGCATTTTAAGATGGCTTATTTATGCTATCTAAAACAATTTTACTTTAGAGTATTTTCCTCTGGAAAGCTGGGTGAGTTAATCAATGAGCTAGTCCATTTTATAATCTTGAAACTGAATTGAAATTTTAGTATTTTACAATTCATGATTACCACATAACTCGGAGTTAGAAAGATAACACTCGACTTTTTCTCTCTCCATTTCCTTGCGCCTCCATTCCTTCCGTCTTCTTTTGCTTTGCTCCGATCTCCCTCTCCGGCGTGCGGTGCTTCTCACCTCCGCCGTGAGAGGGATCCCCACTGTCTTCTCGTCCTTTTGGTATCTGGTTTACCAAGTTTCATCAAGCCCTCTGTTGAGATATGGAGTTCAGCAATGGAAGTGAAGGAGCGCTCTGGTTGCGTTCATGGTGGCTCGTCCTGAGCTTGGATTCTGGTTTGTCGTGTCCTCTCCTGGAACTCTGTTTCGTTGCTTCAATTTGTTCTTGGTGGAGACCTTAATCTTTTGTCGCCTTCTCTCCGATCTGGTCGCACGATTGTTTCGGTTGGTGAAGAGGTTATCATGAGTTTAGCTTGGATCTGGTGTCCTGTTGGTGGAATCTCCTTATGCGGCTCTTATTGACTCTGGGTTTGGTTCTTTGGTTAGATTGGTTTTCCATTATCGATGTTTAGCTGTGGGATTTGTTAGGTTTTTGCTGTTGTTGGGTTTGGTTGGGTAGTTTCTAAGGCAACGGTATCGTATATGATTGGTCATGTGCGCCGGGTTTAGAAATGTCCTTGCTTGTAACTTTTGTTTAGTCCTCCTGGTTAGACGTTTGGAGTTCAGTTTCCCTTAAAACTTTAGGGCTTTTGGTTCCCGTAAAACTCTCGGGCTTTTGATGTCCCGTAAAACTCTCGGGCTTTGTTTCTCCTTCGCATGATTCCATATGTGCGATGTGAGTTTTGTTGTTTTTTTCTTTCGTTTCCTTTGGTGCGGTGGGAGCTTGTGGTGTTTCCGTTTTAGTGGGTCTTTGGTAAAAGTGGTTTCTAGAGTTGCAGTTGTGTTGGGGTTGTGATAGCAGTGGCTGGTTCTTTTCTTATTCTTCTTGGCTTTTGAGTTCCTGTGCCGTTCCGTTGTTTTGCTCTGGTTCGCAGGTTGGGACTATTCTGGTTCAGAGACATGTTTTAATGATCACGGTATTGATCTTGTGGCTCTTTCGAAGAGATTAGATTATGTTGTTGTTACTGGGGCGTCAGTTTGGTGGGTTGTTTTATAGCCAGCTGAAGCAAGAGTTGATGTGGTTGATTAGAAGAATGGAAGAGATGATGAAAATTTCCATGTAATAGTTTGGATTGTTGCAATGTTGAATTTGTTAGTATTTGGATTTTATCCTATGTAAGCAAAACTTTGTTGGCCTTAGTGCCTTCGTTTCTTTAATCAATTCCAACAGACGACAAAAAAAAAAAAAAAAAATTACCACATAACTCTTCCATTTTTGATAAAATGTGAACTTTAGTACCGAGAGGAACGTTACGTATACATTTGTTTTAAATTACAAAGGAACTTCATCATCCCCCCCCCCCCCCCCCCCCCCCCCCCCCCAAAAAAAAAACACTAAAAAGTAAAAAATAAAAGGCCCGTTGGGGCCAATTGTAGAGCAACTTGTGATGATGCAATAACATATGGGAGAACGAATTAGACGGGAGGCTGCTTTTTTCGTCTGCCCAGAAGATCGTGTCTGTAACAATGCGATTTAAGATCATTTCTCTGATGACAGGAGACGATTGTTTCTTTCTCTCCAGACGTGGCGATTCAAGGCGCTTGAGAACTTTTAGGCTTGTTGGTGGTCTTGTGTTTGTTTAGCCAGTTTATGAGGACTCATCAAGATCTGCAAAAAGAGGCATTGGTTATCTTCAAGCCGTTGTATTAGACGATATTAGATTTTGAGGAGTACACACAGTAGAGTATTAATAAGTGATCTCTCGTTTCTGGATGTCGATTACATAGGCAGCGTTCAATACAACAGACGTTTCATGATTAAAATTTCAAACAACTAAATGCAATTTAGAATTGATCGCAGATGGGAAACATCACATCTCTCATATATGATTGATTAACAAGATGAATACATGATTATATTACAAGATCACTCTACTTGACATTGGTTTTACATAAGCAAATTAGGAAGCGATTAAAGAAAAAAAAGATGCAATTTATTGAGCAGAGAACATGTCTTTGATGTAGCCACCAAGCCATGGATCCATGGTCTCTGACCTAATCTCCCACGTCGGATCAAACGCTTCCAATGGCATGCTCTTGAGATCTTCCACTGAAACACCCAACTCTTCAAGAGACACGTGTCGATTTCCCTTGTCACTACTTCTGGAACTCTCACCGAGCTCGCCCTCGCTCAAATCAATGAAAATATCATGATGACTTGACGGTAATGATCTCTCTTCATCCTTCTTTGTATTCGTCTCCGTCTCGAGAACATGCGCATAAGAAGAAAAGCTGGAATCCAGAGGATATATCATGTCTTTGATCATGTAGCCGCCAAGCCTTGGATCTTCCACCGGAACACCAAAACCCTCAACAAACACGTGGCCATATCCGACATGATCTTGGTTTTCTTTGTTATTACCATCCCCGTAACTCATGTCGTCGCACAAATCAATGATATTATTATGATGAATCGATGATAATGATCTCTCATCGTCCTCCTTCTTCTTCGTCACGCATGAATTCGAGATTGGTGCAGCATCCTTCGGTTTCGGTAAGCCCTTTACCACGCTACTTGATTTCTTGATGCCATCAACGTCGTCCCACCAAGACACAAATCTCGGCTTCTTCTTCTTCTTCTTCTTCTTCGGTTCTAGGGTTTCCTTCTCGTCGTCGTCGCCGGCGATGATGACTGCGTCAGCGGAAGGTGTTGATCCCAAGGATTTGAATGTCGTCGGAGGAACGAGAGAGCAGAGTTCGTCGTCGTCCGTCTGACGACTCGAACGTTTCTTGGTGAGTCCGATCTGCGCGTATGCTTGTTTCTTCTCTATCGCCATGTTTCGTTTCGTACAATTCATATTAAACCAAAGATGAGACTTAAGAAGAAATAATTCTGAGAGAAAACAAAATCGAATTGAGAGAGAGACTATATGTCAAGGGAAGCTCTTTAATCTGGTTTTTGGTGGTTTGAAGCGTATGAGCTCTTTAGTTCATATAAAGGACTGGAGGTTCGGGTGATTCCGCTCTCGGAAAAGGAAATAACGTAAACATCATAAACAAAAAAAAAATTGTAATTTCTCAGATAAGTAGAAAAAAGGAAACTTCATAGTTATTTTTTTCTGGTCAAACTTTGATGATTTATGAGTTACTTAAAAACAATTACTTAGAGTAAAACTATCCTAAATAATTAAATCAAACTTAATTATATTTATTTGGAATTTTAGACCAGAAATACGCTAATTTACTAATTACTAGTAGTTTCTTATTCATGATTAATACTAAATATTGAAAATAAAAAATTAAGACTAAATCAGTTAATCCTCAAAGAATAGGTAAAAGGTAAAACTTAATCTTGATTTGAAGTTTTTTACTAGCATCAATTTTATATTTTATATCAATTTAATAAGTAATATTAACGACAAAATAAATACATCATTTAATTTTGTGATTGATACAGTTTAAGTGATTTAATTCATCTATTATTTTGTAGTATATGAACTTATTATTAAAATTAAAGAAAGAAGCTGGTTGAGCAAACAAATTTACATTAATTTTGTTTTGAAATATTTAACTAAAATAATGTTACTTCAGGGTATATTCTTTAGGGAAACTTGGAGTCAACATTAATCATCCCATTGTATAATCTTTCATAGTAGATTAAAGTTTACAATTCTTTACACTTTGACAGTATGGAATACAAAATCATAACAGCTACCGGATGCGAAAGGTGTGAGGTTTGGGTAAAGATCTTTGGATATTGATCTGCTGGGTTTAGCTCTGTGAATGTCAGGTTCATTTTTGTAAGATTTAACGATAAATTCTCAATACACTATCGATGATACAGCATCTGCATCTGCATCGTTGCCGTCCTTGGACTTCGGTAACCCCTTCAACACGCTACTTACTTCGTCGTTCTCGTCCCTCTCTTCGTCGTCGCCGAGTATGATGATTGCATAAGTCGGAGATCCAGGAACGCGGAAGCAGAGTTCCTCGCCATCAGTCTTCTTATCGAAACTCGAAAGTTGCTCTGTGATCAAGGCGATTCCGATATGCGGCACCTGAGTCTCTTGTTTGATCACTGTCGCCATGTTTCGTATGAAACAAAGATTAATTTAACTATTTAATACGCGAAGCAGAGAAACAAAATCAGTTGAGAGACTATGAAGCTAAGCTCTTTATGTGGGGTTTGGTGGTTTAATCGTATGCGCTCTTTGGTTTTTATAGCACTTGGGGTCATGTCTGGGAAAAGGAAATAACGTAAACCTATAAACAAATATATGGAAATTGTTTTCTCAAATAAGGAAAAAAAAGTATAACTAAAAAATAGGAAACTTCTTTGATATACGCTTTAGCTGTTGACCATTTGTCTACAATATTGAATATACACTAATGTCTACTTGTGTACGTCGTAGATAGACTAGTACTAGACTATAACCGTAGTTGCATATATTATCTGATCCATAACAAGTATGTCAAAGAAAAACACTAAATTAGTAAATCCTAAAAGGGATAAAGCTTCCTCTAATGACAAAAAGGATGAGAGCAACTAACTACACTCCTGTCATTGAGAAGATAAAGTCACGTATCAATTCTTGGACGGTCAGACACCAATCATTTGCTAGACGGCTACAGCTTATTGGATCAGTAATTCAAAGTTTGACAAACTTTGGATTTTTGCTTTCAGACTGCCTAAAGCTTGCATTAATGAAATCGATAAGTTATGTGCAGCCTTTTTCTGGTCTGGTCCGGATTTGAACACAAACAAAGCGAAGGTGGCTTGGCAAAACGTGTGCAAACCTAAGAAAGAAAGAGGTTTGGGAATACGACCAATCGGAAATGAACAATGTGTGCTGCCTGAAACTAATTTGGCGAATCCTGTCATCTAAGTCCTCTTTGTGGGTCAAACGGATACATCGTTACTTGATAAGGAAGAACTCTTTATGGACAATAAAGAGAAACAGTTCACTCGGTTCATGGATGTGGAAAAAACTTTTAAAAATACAGATCCTTGGCAATATCTTGCACGAAAGTGGAAATTGGTAGTGGATTTAGCACATCATTCTGGCATGTTCCTCTTGGTAGGCTAATGGATATAACTGCAGTTCGCAGAACCATTGATCTGGGTATTCAGCTCAATACCACTGTGGCACACGCGGTTAATCATAGAGGAACGAGACACAGAGTGGAGAGTCTAACCTTGATTGAGAATGAAATAAAAGAGGCTAGAGACACAAGGTCTATCTCAGGAGGATGATGTGAAACTATGGAGACGAAGAGGAGGAGATAACTTTTAAAACAAGTTCAGCACCAAGGCAACTATCCAGCTTCTGCGTGGGCCGCAACCACATGTTCCTTGGCATGAAGGCATATGGTTCACAAATGCAACTTCCAAGGTCTCTTTTATTACATGGCTCGCAACACGCAACCGGTTGGCAACTTGGGATCGTGTCTTGCTTTGGAATGCTAGGGCAGATGGGACGTGCATTCTATGCAATGATCAGCTTGAAACTCGTGTGAGCACGTCTTCTTCTCATGTGGATATCCCGAGGGGGTTTGGAAAAAAACTCAATCAAAGTTTGATGGCAGCAGATTACACTTCATGCAGGCCTAGTATCTTGGAAATCACAAGGAGCAGATCTATGGAGAAGACCTGCATTTTCCTCGTCTGATATGCACTTCAAATTGTGAATTTTTCGATCTGGCGAGAGCGCAATGGGAGAAGATATGGTGAACTTCTTCCGCTAAGTCGACTCATTCACAACATTGACAAATAAGTACGCAACAAAATCTTATCTCTTCGCCTCAACGGAAATGAAAGACATGAAGATGCAATGGAAGTGTGGCACGAGATAGGCACTGAAGTCAGTTCAATGTTTTCTTCTTTCTCTTGATTATAAACCAAAGTTGCAGAGAATGTACGAACATTTTTTTTGGGTGAATAAATTTAAAATCCTTTAAAATAAATATATAATGGGATAAAGCCTGATTTTGATTTGAAGTTTGTTTGTATCATAAACTATGGTTACATTAAACCTAAACAAAGGAAACTGATTGCATTGTTTTGGAAAGATGCATATGCATTTTTTACCTGACTTTTAAGTTATCTAAAAAAAATTTACTTTAGATTGTTTCCCTTGGTGAAAATTTGGTAGGAGTACACAAATGAGTCCACTGTATAATTTCAAAAGTTACAGATTGAAAATTTTACAGCAGAGTATGGAGACAGAATCAAATAGCTACCACGTGCGAAATGTTCGAGGTTTAGTCTGAGCTCTGTTGAAATCTGATCTGGGTTTAGCTCTTTGAATATCTGACTTTGGTTTAGCTTCCTCCACGAATATAACCCTTCCATCCAAAAACTGTAAAAACCAAATTAAAAAAAAAAAGGTAAAAGATGGGAATTTTGATTTGCAATTTAACCCTTTCTTGTTCTCAGTCGATTGTTAAGAATGAGGACAAAGGTGTGCTGTAGAGCTGAGTTACCTTTCCGTGCATCCCTTCAATAGCTTTCATCGATTCCTCCTCTGTTTCATAACGCAGGAAAGCAAATCCTCTTGGTCTATTTGCTATTTTATCCATCACCAAGTTAACTGCACGGGGACAATCAAGAACATGAATTACATTTTAGAAATATCTAAGAGATCTAATCTGATCACTGTACTGGATCATTAAACAGACACCAAGTTAAAATAGATCAGACAGAATTTGAACAAGGGAGAGCTAATGGTTACCAAGTGTAAGCTTGCCAAACTGTTCAAAAGCTTTCCTTAAGTTCTCTTCAGTTGTGCGGAAAGAAAGCCCTGTGCCAAAACAAAGTAATTAAAATCGTTGATTATTAGAGTTCAAGTCTCATATGGTAGAAGCAGAGACAAATGAGGCATCCAAAAGTTGCTGAAAGCTAACAGGTAAAAACAGTAAATCAGAACAGAGCATTAAGACTGTTGAGTATCTAATTCACCATTATTCAACTTGCACCAATCCCTTTACATAATTAACCTTGGAGGGTTGTGTGCTGCCACAAAAGAGTAAAACAGACCAAACTTAACAGCAGAATACCTATTATTCATCAGAAACCAAAAAACATTCCTTGCCTTTTACAAGTAACTTACCCAACTAAAGCTATAACGCCTGACATTGTTAACTATATAATTGCTTACAAAATGTGACTGCTCCAAGTTTTTGGAGATATTCTAAAGTTCAGAGGAATTCAATGACTGGTTGGTCTCAGTGGACTCTATCCTCAGTGAAGAGCTAACATCTAACGGCATAATACTCGAAGAGACAGTAGAGAATCACATAACGTTTAATAATAACCACATAATATATTTGTAAATTCCACTACAGAAGTATCATATAATTGAAGACAGAAACATATCTAAGAAAATTGGAAGAAGAAGCAACACACGGAGAGGAAGGAAGGGAGCTTACCACTCACATAGAGTTTCGTCTTCGGTGCAGAGACAGACGACGGTGGAGATGAAGAGTCCGGAGAGAGACAACCAGAAATCAACAATCCGCCGACGTCGAGGCTTCGGCGAGCTGAATTCACGCCGGTTCCGACGTTGATTCGCCCGCGCCACCACCGAGAATAGGCAGACGAGGAGACGCTGCAGGTGGCCGACAAGTTAGGTCTGAAGAGGCGATCTCCAGAATTAGACGGAACGACGACCATCCCTAAGCTAATCGCCATTGTTTCCTCCTTCTTCTTCTTCTTCCCAGGATCCTATCGCAAACGCTGGCTCAATTATAATAACCTTGATTTCTCGAGGGTATAATTGGTACTTTCATTGTCTAAAACAATTTTGACTGTAATCTCAAAAAGCTGCAGTATGAAACCCTTTGAAACTGAACTTGTGTTCTTTTGTTTGTTTTCTTCTATTTCCCTTTCTCTTTTTTTTTTTTCTGGGTCTCACTGCCTTTTGACAAACAAATATGAAATATTCTGTAGTCATTTCAAGACAGCAACGACAAATAGATATTCTTTTAAAAACACACACACAAAACTCAGACAAGTCGATTTAAAATATATTGATGATCCATTTTATATACACAGTTACAGATTTCGAATGAGCACCTATCTAACATAAAAATACCTATCTAACAAACGAATGAATCGAATCAGAAGACTACACTTGATCTGCTCTTCACAAACTTTATCTAATTAACCTCTCTGTTTTTCACCGTTTCTTTTGCTATTTCATTAACAGACAACACAAAACCAACATGTTGTTGCCACTATCATTGGCATTTCCGGTTAATGAATGCTTCCAAAGCTTCTCTCATCCACCCATTCTGACACAACTCAATTGCTTCCGACAAACAAACCCATTTCCGTTGTCTGAACTCCGACTCGGGCCATTGCTCAAACTGCTGATTAACAAGCAGAGGAAACATGTAACCATCGTGAATCATGCTGTGTCTTTTGCTTTTGTATTGCCATTTCCCAAGTGTTTCTTCGAGCTGTCCCGTAACACCAGCTTCCTCGATCGTCTCTCTCAAAGCCGCTTCTTCCATTGACTCATCAATCTCCCAACCTCCTTTTGGTAATAACATGCCTTTCCCTTTCTTCTGCGCACTTATTAGAAGCACTTCAATCTCTCCACCACCATGTTTCTTGTATCTGTACGGTACACATCTGCAGAAATGTTCCCAAATCAGAATCAGATTACGAGAACTTCAATCTCTCCCACAATTCATTCGTAAACCTAGAATTTATAAATACTCCCCCAAATTTTAAAAATTAGGGTTTGGTTTTCTTTTTTTTAAACGCAATTGAACGTACCCGACGACCTGACGATACCCTGCGGTGTTGTAAAGCTGCAAATCTCGTCCGGTTCGAGAGACCAAAGAGACGACTTTCTCAATCGGAGCCGGTACGATCTTCGACGGTATGTTGTCAAATGTCGGAGACAAGTGCGACGATGTGACAATTGTACACTTTGAGATGAATAGAGAAACATAGAAAGCCGTCATTTTTTTGTTTTGTCTTTTCTTCTTTCTCCGCCGAAGGAAATCGATTTGATGAAGTCTGAGAGAGATTGGATGAACGAGGAGGCAGACGAAAAGATGTGATTTGCGAAGAGGATTGGGTTTTGAGAAGTGTATTTATAAGGAAAATCCACGCGCTTCAAGTGTTTGCTTCGGTCACTTTTTTTTCTGGTCAACTAGCTTCCTGTAGTCCGGTTAAGGAACCGAGATTCCGGTTATTGAATTGACTTTATTTTCGTTTGTTTCGGTTAAGATCAAAGCTTAGAAAAACATCTGTCTTCTGTTATGTTCTGTCTTTTATTATTTTGAGATAAGCTCACGTGACAACTCTTCCAACTTTAAACAAATCCAGTTAGAACAAGGTTCATAACAATCTCACTTCATCTTCTAGATCATTTTTCTCACAGAATAAAAATCAAACTTTGATGTCAACGAAACCAAGTCCCACAATTCGTCCCCACGAACGCGGAAAAAGAAAAGGAGTGTGTGGGAGACGCGCTTTAAGGAGCGTGGAGAAAATAAACAAGTGGGTTACACTACATGAACACGTGATGATGCGGACACGGTATTTACGGGGTTTTTTAGAGTTGACATATTATTATAAACTTTTTCAAAAGGTGATGGTAGTTTTATCTTTTGGTCGTAACACGCACATTTCCAAGCATAAAAAATATAGCTTATGAGACAACATTGAGTTTCGACATTAATACAAATCATAAAACTACAGTACATACTAACATGTTTCAGCCAAACGTGAATTTCATTTCTGGTTTAAAAGAAGAATCAAAACCCTATCAAAGCTGAAATGAAGCTAAATCCCAGTAAACTGATAGCTAGGGCTGCATTTTTCGTGCTGCTGACGGAAGAGCTCCCTGTTTCAAATAGAGCGTCACATCAGTTATTTTATAGAGCAATTTCGAATTGATTAACAGCAAGTTCTTTCCCAACTCAAATATACTAGTAATATTTAAGATAAACCATATTTAACGACAAGATTGTTGACCAAAAATAAGAAAACGTTATAAGATTAAAATTGTTTTCGTCATTAATGCTACATAAATAAGGATAGAATGTAAATCCAATAGCAAATCCAAAGCTTAAGCTTGATATCAGAGAAAGTAATGAAGTGCATACCGCTGGTCGTAGATTCCGGCGATGCAGCAGACGAAGAAGCTTCAGTGAGCAAAACAAACATATTAAAACGGAGCCGTTTTACTTAACACAGCACGGTTAAATTACGAGACGCGTATATAATCTACACTACACGATAGTCGCACATAATATAGAGATAGATGAAGAGCACTCACCAGCCTTACTGCTACAACGTGACGCGTCATAATTAGCTCCACAGGAACTAATGAGATTTAGAGCGCTCTCTTGGGTGAGATTAATGAGTGCGAGCATGTCCGGATGGTCGAAGGCTTCGCATAGACACGTCACGTCTTCCTCCACGATCTCTTTCATCGGATTGCAACACCACGGCGGCGGAGGAACCCCCGTGTTAACGTACGGATGACACGGCATTAGTTTTACCACGCATTGCATTAACACCTTATTTTGTTCGAATTGTGGTGTGGCTTGAACGGAGTAGAGAATGACGAGCACGGTTGCTACGCCGAGAGATCTGTTAATACCCATTTTTTATATTTGTTACGCAGCTTTTTCAGTTCTTAATTACTTTAAATAATGAGTATATACATGTATATTTCTTATATATAATAGAGAAAACGGTGGGGGGTGGGGGGGAATTTCTTTGGGGGAGTCGACTATAAAGGTTAGTTTTGTTTCTGAATTTAGTGAAATTATTACCTGATTTGTTATGATAATGATATTTATGCGTTACAGAGGACTAAAGACTACAAAACTATTAATTAAGTCTCAAGTCTCAATCCATATTCGTGCAATTTGACTAATAATAATATTCAATGGCGTACAGAGGATAAGGACTACAAAACTAGTATTAATCAAGTCTTAAGTCTGAATGTAGATTCGTGCAATTTGACTGAGTAATAACAACCTGGTCTAGTGCATGTAACAATGATCCCATTTCCTTATAATCATTTTTTAGTCTCCTTTGAATGAGAGTAATAAAATGTAAAGTAAGTGATATCTGTTGACCAAAAAAATCTTACTATATTCTTTAACTTATCTTACATTCCGATACCATATATGTGTATGCCAACATTAATTACTATGTATAAGGAGCAGCCGGTCAAAATGATTGGTTTTTCCAAATGCAAATGCAAATGAAGAGGCTGATGAATGTAGTACGTGGCTTAGTTTGGGCAATGCAATAAGTTTCAAGCTGACTGGAAAACAACGGTGTTTGAAAAGATATGTGATCAGACAACCAATTTTAAAACTAAGTCAAAATACACACAAGAATATTCGCCATCGCAGTTTCGAAAAGGTCCAATTCAAACTTCATAAAAAGAGAAGGAAACAAATGCGCTGATACATTATGTGTTCGCCATTTTTGGCTTCGTTGTATAATGCTGATCTTATACACAGTACGTCTTTATAATTCAAACAAAATGTAGTGGTGCTTGGGAAAAATAAAGATGACAAATTCAAAAACAAGTTATCAACGGAAGTGACGTGGGAGTTTATTCGAATTAAAGGTGCACACAGCTGAGACTGGTCAAAATGTGTATGGGTGTATGGTTTGGATTTGCTACTCCACGGTTCTCCTCTCTCCAATGGATTGGAATGCATAATCGCTTAACCGCGGGAATAGGATGGCGAGTTGGAATACAAATGCTGATTCCAAGGGTAATCTATGTCAAGATCCATGGAAGACATGTAACCATCTGTTTTTTTAGTGTCCTTCCTCTGCTCAAATATGGGACTCCTCAATAAGGGGAATCCTTCAAGATGGATTCATTATAAACTGGAATGCAATAGTCTTTCTCGTTAACTGATCACAAACACAGGACAAGACCTCTCAATTTGTACTAAGGTATATATGCCTTCCAACCTACAATCTATGTGCTATGGGAGAAAAGGAATGGAAGAAATCATGGTGATGCACATTCTACACCGCTATCTCTCTATCCGAGCCATGGGAGATAAGAATCATGAAGACACTCTTTGTTACTGGTTTACCCACTTGATAGCTAGGAAAGGAGAATCTTCATGAGATAGCAAATGTGTTTATCTATTAATTATTTAAATTCAACAGAATATTGCACTTAACATTTATTAAAAAAAAAACAAAAAACAAAAAACTCGTGTTCACTCTGTAACTGAAACTTTTTTCCGCTTGTATCTGTTAGCTCTCATAAAAGAAAAGAAATATATATATATATTGTATTTTTCTGTTAATTTTCTATATATTGAACAGAAAATGAATTAAACGATTGGCACAAACCAACAATGCTTTCTTTCAAAAAAAAAATTGTATTTTGCCATATATATTACATACCTAGCTATTTTGAAGGATTTGAACCCTTTTCATCTCTCTTTGTCATTTTTTTTGTATATATTTGTTGGCTGCCGTCCATGCCATTACATTTTTGTATATATGTATATTAGCTTTAACTCGAATATTGTTTAAAATTACAAACGGCAGGCAGTGGAAGGTCTCATAACCCGGTGGTTGAAGCTGGTATGATATGCTGGTGATACTACTACTACTAGCTAGGGTTGGCAGAAACGGCTAAGCTTATGTTTTTTCTTTTCTTATTTCATATACTGAGGATTCAATTATGTTAAATAAAAGTGAACCACAAACAGTACTTGGACACAAACATATAAAATGATGTCAACAAAAAGAGACGGAAAATATATATAGGGATGACACATAATGATCAATACTTGTTGCCACAATTTGTTCAAGAGAATAAGATTGTTGGCACTAAAGCAGACACAAAAGTAAGCCCGATGAAGCTGATAGCGTGAACGGAAGAGCTTCCTGTTGAGTGAAAAGGTCACGTCATTAATTGTACAGTGTAAAAACCGAATTAATTAACTTTAATCCTTATAGAAGATTAACATTGTTTTAACTCAATGTATCAGTTCATATGTATTAGATGGTTTAATATGCGAGTTTTTGTAACTTATATATAATATATATTCTTAACATCAAATTAATACGGAGTGCATACCGCTGGTTGATCCGGGTGACGGAGTAGGCGAAGATGCTTCATGGTTGATAAGAGATAAATATGTGAAAACAGCGTCATTTACTTTAACAAGATGTGTGATTAAATGAAGGAATATATCTTGATGGGATGTCAATTAAGGAATAACAACTCACAAGCGATTTTGCTGCAGAGTGAAACGTCCGGATTAGCTCCACAGGCCTTGGGAAGATCAAGAGCGTGTTCTTTGGTGAGGTTGAGTGTTTTGAGGATCAGCGGGCTGTTGAAAACGGTGCATAGACACGGCGCGTCTTTCTCCAGCATATCTTTCATTGGCCCGCAACACGACGGCGGAGGCGGGGGATTCACCGCGTGTATGTACGCCTGACACGGTATAAGTTTTTGCAGGCAAGCCATCACCTGATTGTCTACTCCTTGTGCTGTCGCCTGGACGGAGCAGATGACGACGACGGCGACGAATACCACGGAGAGAAATTTGCAAATCTCCATTTTTTTTTCTTAAGTGATCTTGTCTTGTAGTTTCTCTGTCCGGTGTTCTTCTTATAAATAAAGGGAAATGGGGAGTTGCACGTGAAATGTTTTCTTTTTGTTATAATTATGAAGGTGAGATTTGTTTATGAATATCATAGATTTATTTACCAGATTGGACTAATTACCAAAAAAAAAAATTTACCAGATTGGACTGATTTGTTCTAACAGTATAGGATTAGTGCATGTATATCGACGTTGGAATGAGATAATTTCCCTAATCTGTTTTTTATTTATTTATTTACACTTGAGTCAAAAAAAATGGTAAATTAAACCTTAAGTTAGTAAAGAAAAATGTTCATGAAATCTCAATAGATGCTGTCATGCTGATGAAATCTAACTAGGCCTGGACATAAGTACCTATTACTCGTCAATCTCTCCGAACTCGCCTCGTCCGAACAAGTACTCGCTTTGCGCAAGTCGGGTAACAAATTGAGAATTAGATAAATTTTCGCAAGTACGGGGCAAGTATCAAGTAACTTTTTTTTTCTAGACTTGCCCCGTTCGAGCTTGCCTTGCTGCTTTTAAGTATTTCAAATTCTATCTTTAAGTATTTATGTTATTTTGGATGTTTTAAAACTTGATAATCTGTATATTGAGATTTTAACAACCTTGTTTAAGTATTTATGCTATTTTATTCAAATAGTTGTTTAATAAATTAGCAAGTCGCAAAGGAATTAGCAAGTATTTGTGACCGCAAATACTCGCAAATAACAAGACAAGTCACAAGTCCAGATTTGTAAAAGTTGAACGGGGTAAAATAGATCGCAAGTACTCCAAAAAATTCGATACCCGTCCAGTGCCCAGACCTAAGTCTAACCAATCCATTTTAAACCTTACGGTTAACAATTTAACACACACAAAAACAAAGTGATTAAATTTTTAATCACTAATTTACATGAATACGTGGCGAGTGGTTATTGGGTCACTGTATTAAGTTACGTGGCAACATAAGGGAGTGTGCCAAAAATGACGTCATTATCCCCCACATCCATTGTTTCTTCAAACCTTGTGAAAATCGTTTTGTCGAAATCACTGAGAAACTAGGAAGACGAAGGAATTGGAAGAAAGACAGAATGAGATTCTCAGGTCACAGTGTTATAGCTATCTCCCTCTTCATTATCTCTCTCTACATTCATCACGTTCAGGCACGTCCCTTCGTCCTCGTTCTCTCCAACGACGATCTCAACGGCGGGTTCGATGATATCGACGGCGAAGAGTCCTCTGGTTTCGATGAGTTTGGGGAATCCGAATCTAAGTCAGAGGAGGAGCTTGATCCCGGTTCCTGGCGTCCAATCTTCGAGCCGAACGATTCCGCGGTACACGCCACGTCGCCGCAGTATTACTCCGGACTCCACAAGATTCTCGCGGCGGCGAGTGAGGGAAATGCTAGTTTGATGGAGGAGGCTGTGTCGGAGATAGATTCGTCTGCGTCTTCCGGAGACCCGCACGCACAGTCGGTGATGGGGTTCGCGTACGGGATCGGGATGATGCGAGAGACGAGCCGAGGCAAATCGTTGCTGCACCATCATTTCGCGGCTGAGGGAGGAAACATGCAGTCCAAGATGGCACTTGCTTTCAGATATCTACGGCAAAATGTAAGCAAACAATCGGAGATAAGCATCCATTACCATAGGTCCATAACCATAAGTAGCCTGTGTATTTGTTTTGTCGGAAAATGTAACTGACGTTTATTCGGTTCTTGTTTAAATGTTCTCGTGCTGATCCTTTTCACAGATGCATGATAAAGCTGTGAACTTATACGCTGAACTAGCCGAGACAGCAGTGAATAGCTTTCTGATCTCAAAGGATTCTCCCATCGTTGAGCCACTTAGGATCCACACCGGAACAGAGGAGAACAAAGAGGCGCTAAGGAAATTCCGTGGAGAGGACGATGAGGGTTTCCAAATATTGGAATACCAGGCACAGAAAGGGAATCCTGCTGCAATGTACAACGTGGGACTCTTATACTACTTTGGTCTGAGAGGGTTAAGGCTTGATCACGACAAGGCGTTGTACTGGTTTTCGAAGGCGGTAGACAAAGGAGATCCAATGTCGATGGAACTCCTGGGGGAGATATATGCTCGAGGAGCTGGCGTTGACAGAAACTATGTCAAGGCACTTAAATATCTTACACTTGCAGCAAAACAAGGTCTCTATTCGGCATATAATGGCCTGGGTTACTTGTATGTCAAAGGTTACGGAGTAGACAGGAGAAACTACACTAAGGTAACCGTTGCTTCATACTTCCCAGGCTTGCTCTTTCTCCGATTAGAAATTTACTTTCTTTGTTTGTTTGGCTTTAACAAAATATAGTGATGGAACTGAGACAAGGAGTTGATTAGTCTTAGCGATCGATCATTGTTCCAAACTTTAGTCTTACTGACATTTCATCTTTAGGAGCGGGGACATAGAAAGAGGCGCTGGCTAGTTATATGGATCAATACTTTCTTAAGTTTGATCTTGGTAGTGTAAGTTGAATATTGATAGCTCAAAATCATTTAAGCAAGTGTTGATAGATGTGGGGCTTCTTTCTTTTTCTTCTTCCATAGTATTACTTCTGATCAAGGACCCAAATACATTCCATCAAATTCAGGCGAGGATGTATTTTGAGAAGGCCGCTGATAATGAAGACCCTAGCGGGCATTATAACCTAGGAGTGCTGTATCTTAAAGGTATTGGGGTCAAGAGGGATGTGAGGCAGGCAACCAGATACTTTTTGGTTGCTGCCAATGCTGGCCAACCAAAGGCTTTTTACCAACTCGCTAAAATGTTCCATACTGGCGTTGGGCTTAGGAAGAATGTGGAAATGGTAACTAACTTCTTTTACCTTCCTAACTAGTTTCTTTCATATCCATAAAATGTTCAAATGAATCGAAACTCAGTATTTTGTTTGACTATAAACTTCAGAAGATTAATTGAGTGGTGACACTATCGATAGCTCATTAGCAGTCCTTGATGTCGCCTGCCTGCTTTTGCAAGAAATTTCATTTTTCAGCTTGAGGTAGGAGTGGTGTAATCTTCGAAAATGTAGAACCATCAATGGTTATATCGGTTCCTTATTTCCATCCATTGTAGGTGTTTCTGTAGTTTGCTCTGAGCACTCTGGATACATCATTGGGGGATTTTGTACTTTGAATTCCTTGTTCACATTCCTCGCATTCCATTGCTGCAGGCGACGTCGTTTTATAAGCTAGTAGCAGAAAGAGGACCGTGGAGTTCTCTCTCTAGATGGGCTGTAGACGCTTACTTGAAAGGTGATGTGGGGAAGGCTTTTATATTGTATTCGAGAATGTCGGAGCTTGGTTATGAAGTAGCACAAAGTAATGCTGCGTGGATCCTCGATAAATACGGTGAAAAAAGCATGTGCATGGGAGTATCTGGGTTTTGCACAGACAAGGAGAAGCACGAGCGGGCTCATTCTTTGTGGTGGCATGCCTCTGAACAGGGAAACGAACATGCGGCATTGCTTATTGGAGATGCATATTACTACGGTCGGGTAAGCCTACTTGTGCTCGAAGTTTAATTCTGTTTTTCAGGAAAACTGTTACCATACGGACGATGCACCCAATTTTACTTATCTCATCCCATTCATACCCATTAGATATTTTGAAGAGATCATTTCTCGTTCATGAATTTTTTACTTGTACTGATTCTACGGGGATCTTACTCATGGTTCTCAGGGTACAGAGAGGGATTTTGTGCGTGCAGCAGAGGCGTACATGTATGCAAAGTCTCAATCAAACGCACAAGCCATGTTCAACCTCGGTTACATGCACGAGCATGGAGAAGGTGTTCCCTTTGACCTCCATCTAGCTAAACGTTACTACGATCAGGCCCTCCAGAGCGATGCTGCTGCCAAATTACCCGTCACGCTTGCTCTTGCAAGTTTATGGGTTCGCCAAAACTATGCTGGTACCATCATGGTAAGAGTCACTTGAGAGAGACAGAGCGTTGATCTCTTCGTCCCTGAATCGTTTCTGAAAGAGCAAGCTCTCACGTTTCTTTTTTTAACGGGATGCAGGTGCAAGTACTGGATTCCTTACCAGGAGTGTATCCGAAGGTGGAGGAATGGGTAGAGAATGTGGTGTTGGAAGAAGGTAACGCGACCATACTGACTCTCTTCCTCTGTCTTATCACCGTCTTATATCTCCGGGGGAGACAACGTAGACAGGTGGTTTTGGATCCCGTCGTTGCTGACGCTGACGTGGCACAGCCCCTCGCTGGACCAATAGCCTTTCCCGAGTAATCGCCGAACCAGGTGAAGAAAAACAAAGGAAGTGTAAACCAAGCACCAGAGAGACCAATTACTCTGCACAGGTTCTAACTTAGCTCTTCACACATTTATCTATATTTCGGGTCAATTATTTCGCACTGATTGGGAGGTTTCTCTGTAACGCATTTCGATTCATTTTTTATTTATTTATCCGTATGCAATTTTGAGAATATAATATGTAAATACAATTAAGGCTCAAGAATTTTCTCAGATCTGTTTTAAAGCATTATCCCGACGATGGTCAAAGCCGGTATGAATAATTTTAAGGCCTGGTCAAAGGTTGAATTTGAATATATGTGAGTCCAACGAACTTTTCCGAATTACGAAATTACCCCTGTTTCCTCTCCATCGTTTTGACTTTTGATCGTTTCTCCCATTCTCAAACCGAGAAGAAGTGAGAAAATCTACAAGGAGACTAGAGGAAGTAGAATGAGTGTCTCAAGTCAGAAGCTCCGAGTCTTCTGTCTGCTCATTTTATCACTTTACATTCACAACCTTCAGGCGCAATACTTCACCCTCAGTTTCTCTGATGACGATTTCTACAGTGGCTTTGACAATAACAGCACCAAAGAAGACTCTGTTTTCGATATATTCGAGCAATCTGATTCTAAATCCGAGCAGGAGCTTGATCCTGGCTCTTGGCGCCCAACCTTCGAGCTGGACGTTGACCCTGCGTTGACGCGGTACTACTCTGCCCTCCAGAACATGGTCTCGGCGGCTAGCGAAGGAAACACTAGGTTGATGGAGGAAGCGGTTACCGAGCTAGATGCCTCTGCATCGGCCGGAGATCCACATGCGCACTCGGCGATGGGGTTCGTGTTTGGGATCGGGATGACACGGGAAGCGAACAAAGACAAGTCGTTTATGCAACATCAGTTTGCAGCCGAGGGAGGGAACATGCAGTCGAAAATGGCACTCGCATTCAGATATATGCGGCTAGATGTAAACAACTTTAACATCTATCAAAGTGGAACTCATCGTTTTGATATTTATCTTGCTGAGTTTGTGATTTGATCCTTTTGACAGATGCACGATAAAGCTGCCAAGTTATATGCAGAAGTAGCGGAGACAGCATTCAATAGCTTTATGATCTCTAAGGATTTCTCCATGGTTGAACCAGTTAGAATTCATCGAGGAACAGAGGAGAATCAAGATGTGCTAAGGAGATTACGTGGGGAAGATGATGAGGATTTCAAGACTTTGGAAAACCAAGCACAGATTGGGAATCCTTCAGCAATGTACAAAATTGGATTATTTTACTATTTTGGTCTGCGAGGACTAAGACCTGATCACGCCAATGCAATCTACTGGTTTTCAAAGGCAGTAGAGAAAGGAGAGCTGAGGTCAATGGAGATTCTTGGTGAGATATTTGTCCGAGGAACCGGTGTTGAGAGAAATTATACCAAGGCGTTTGAATGTCTCATACTCGCTGCAGAACGTGGTCTCTATTCAGCTTTTACTGGCTTGGGGTACTTGTATGTCAAAGGCTATGGAGTTGATAAGAACTACACTAAGGTCAGTTTGTTCCTTGTTGCTTCATTCTTCCCCTGCTTACTCTGTTTCTGGCTAAAAAATTGGGAAAGTCTCTTGACTCTATGTACTATGTTCTAGGATAGTCTTAAGGATCCTAAGTGAGTGTTATTGGCATTTCTCTCTGTAAATATATCTTTACAATGTGTCGCTTATCTAAGCAAGCATGGAACAAAGAAAGGGGGTGTTTCTTTCAATCTAGTTCCTTGGACATCTCTACATAAGTTAAGCATATATCAATGACCAAAACAGATTCCATATAGATATATCTCTTGAATTGCAGGCAAGAGAATGTTTTGAGAAGGTTGCTGAGAGTGAAGACATAAGCGGGATTTATTACCTTGGAATGTTGTATCTTAAAGGCACTGGAGTCAAAAGAGATGTAAAGCAGGCAACCAAATACTTCCTTGTTGCTTTTAATGCCGGCCTACCAAAGGCTTATTATCAAATGGCCAAGATGTTACATGCTGCCTCACGGCTCAACAAGAACGCTAACATGCTGAAACTGGTATGTAATTTCCTTACCATGAATGCTAAATGCAATGAACTTTTATATCCATATGGTTCAAGTGACAAGTAATTTATGATCGCCGTCTGTTTGAATTCATACGTTAAAAGATTTAACTAGCGAAGCTATATCAGATACGTGTTTCTAAGGAGCTTTATTTGTACTTTGATAGCCTATTCACTTTCTTAGCGTTTTGGTTGCAGGCTGCGGCTCTTTACAAGTCAGTAGCGGAAAGAGGACCATGGAGTTCTCTATCAAGGTACGCTCTTGAAGCTTACGTGAAGGGTGATGTTGGAATGGCGTTTATATTGTACTCAAGAATGTCGGAGCTTGGTTATGAAGTAGCACAAAGTAATGCTGCCTGGATCCTCGATAAATACGGGGAAAGGAGCATGTGCATGGGAGTTTCTGGATTTTGCACTGATAAAGAGAGACAGGACCGGGCTCATGCATTGTGGTGGCTTGCCTCTAAACAAGGAAACGACTATGCTGCTTTGCGTGTCGGAGATGCATATTACTACGGCCGCGTAAGTTTTGAACTTGTTCACAAACTTCGAATGCTGACTAGTTTCTGACGCATCGGGCTTGCGTGTGCTTGTGTGTTTCTCAGGGTAAGGAGAAGGATTTTGTGCGTGCAGCAGAGGCATACATGGATGCGAAATCTCTATCAAATGCAAAAGCCATGTTCAACCTCGGTTACATGCATGAATATGGACAAGGGGTTCCCCTTGATCTCAATCTTGCTAAAAGTTACTACGATCAATCCCTCGAGGAAGAACCAGCTTCCAGATTGCCTAACGTGTCTATCATGCTTGCTCTTGCGAGGCTGTGGGTTCGCAGAAACTATGTTGATGTTTCCATCATGGTGACTCTTCTTCTAGCCTCTCTGATAACCGTTCTACATCTCCGTGAGAAGAGACGACAGCGGAGAGAGTTCGTCGTGGATCCCGTCGGTGCTGACGTGGCACAGCCTCTCGTTGGGTCTGCTGCTTTCCACGACTGATCCGGATGTGTTTATATGTACAGGTTGATAAGTTACATAGTTGTGACATTGTACACGTTTATCATGCACATAATGGTTTATAATTTCTCTGTAACTCAGTTTGATTGTGATAACTGATAACGTTATGTTACCCGAATGAAATTTCTGATTGAGATTACAGACCTATATTATAGACAACAGTGGACAAAGCCATTTGTTAGTAACTTTTGATGTCAGAAAACGTGGTTTGCAGAAAACGGTAGTGTTTATGACTTGCATGTCTTTATCTTTCTTAAATCTAATCCACCAAATCGTCGATCATACAGTTTATTTTATTCATTTATGTATATAATAATACGAGTCCCACGAACTTGCGTTTAAGCGGTCCTCACGTTCAGCCAAAAACAAATGAGGTGATAATATAACAAATAAAATGTTTATGTAACAACCCGATGAATATTTCGCTCCTTATAATAATAATCATTAACATGATTAATTCCAAGTAGTAGCCACACATTTCAGTTTCGTTTTGTCTGAATCAATTCATCGTCGTCTCGTCGGAGAAAGATGTCGCTGATGGATAATCTGTTAGGTATCCTCCGCGTCCGCGTCAAACGAGGCATCAACCTCGCCGTCCGCGACGTTTCCAGCAGCGATCCTTACGTCGTCCTCAAGCTTGGCCGTCAGGTTCTCTCTCCATTTCCACAAACCACTTCAACGATTGTTTCGCTTTGACTTACAAACGCTATATCCTTTTGCAGAAACTCAAGACTCGGGTGGTGAAGAAGAACGTAAACCCACAATGGGAAGAGGATTTGACATTCACAGTCACCGACCCGAATCTCCCGCTTAATCTGGTGAGTTTCCCCGAATTTAAACTTATGTAAACCGGGCCGGTTTACAAATTTGATAACCTTGTTGGTTTTTAAATCAAACCAGGTTGTGTACGACCATGATTTCTTCAGCAAGGACGACAAAATGGGAGACGCGGAGGTCGATTTGAAACCGTACATCGAAGCTCTACGAATGGACCTCTCCGGTTTACCAGAAGGAACCATCATAACGACGATTCATCCGAGCCGCAGCAACTGTTTAGCCGAGGAAAGCTTCATCAGGTGGAGCGACGACCGAATCGTTCAGAGCATTTGTCTCCGTCTCCGTAACGTCGAACGTGGTGAAGTCGAAATCGAGCTTCAGTGGATTGATCTCCCTGGTTCTAAAGGCTTGTGAAAAACTCTTTTTTTTTTTTTTGTGAAACTTACCTTATTGGGCTTTTATTCCTTTAATGAGTTTAGCCCATTATATTACATAATAATACGAGGCCTTCGAAGATGACGGTTCAGTTTGGTGATATTCCTCTTTTAAATAATAAACAGACACAAATATTTAATTATATGTAGTTTGTGTGTGAGAACCATTAGGTTTGCGTCTCTGCCCAAGACGGCACGAATTTTAGTGATTGATGTTTAATTTATAGGAATCGTCACGTTATCGTGAGGACAAAAGATATTTCGTATATTCCTTTTCTTGTAACGAAGTTAAGAAGAAAAGAAAAAAAAAAGATGAAAAAGATTACTTTATTGCAGCAATAGCAGCTTTTGAGGAACGCAATATTTTTTTCGAAACGAAGTAGAAAAAGTTGGTAAATTTTCAGATCCTTTTTAATATTCTCTGTTCTATTTCTTATATATTCTTTTTTAGTTTCAGCCTTTTAGAGAACCCAAAACCGTGCAAACGAAATTTATAATATTAAAATCCTAAATTTTCTAAAATACGTATTGATTTTTTTGGGAAAGCATCTACGTATGCTTTTTCCATTGATTCGCAGCCGTAGATCGGTATTTGGTGGGAAAACGACCTATTTCCCCCTCGGAACTATCATATAGTAACAGATCCACACAAAGTTTAAGCCTCGTCCCACGTCTCCATAGTTTCATAGTTCGAAACTTATGTCCCCACGGTTTAATAGTTCGAAACGTATTACCACACAATACCAAAGATCGAAACTAACCTCCACACAAACCGTAATCGATCACGGTTTACTGTTTACCGTAATTAATGGTAACCAAAAAAAAAAAGATTAAACCGGATTAGATCCGATTAGGATCCGAATAATAAATGGGTAAACCGAAATTAAAAAAACAATTGTGATTTAAAATCGAAACCATCCTTAAAAAAAAAAATCCCAAAACTTTAAAAACCTAAATCCCGATTCCTGATTTTTCTACCCCAATTCTTCTTCCCAAATCTGTTTCTCCTGAATCATCTTTCTGAATCCTCTTCCCAGATAAGTTGATGATGGATCGGCGACTTATTCCACAAAAACCGCGATGGATTCATCACCGTCAAGGAGCTAAGCCAAGCTCTATCCCATCTCAGCCGCAACGTCATCTCTCCGATCTCAAATCTACTGTTGAATCCTACATCCAGCCTGGAAACACCGGTCTCAACTTCGACTACTTCTCCTCCCTCCACAAGATTCTCCGACTACTTCTTTGACCGAGCCAGGGAATACGACGACTCTTCCTCACCGGAAACCGCCGCCGCAGATGAATCAAATCTCGCAGAGGCGTTTAAGGTGTTCGACGAGAACGGCACGGGTTCATCTCCGCCACGGGTTCATCGACGAGAACGGCATGGGTTCATCGACAAGAACATCACGGGTTCAAATCTCGCAGAGGCGTTGCAGGTGGTTTTGAAAAAACTTGGGTTGTCTGAAGGAGGAGAGATGGAGAGAGTGGAGAAGATGATCGTCTCCGTTGTTTTTCATTTCTTCTTCTTGTTTTTCATTTGAAGAAATTTTTTTCCCCCAGAAAAATTATTTTGTTTCTCGTTCAATTGAATTCATGTAATAACAAATTGCAGATAGATTTATCTAGATTTATCTATGTACTATGATCGGATTCAAACATATATTTATATAAGTTGTTATAATTTGGAGAAAAAAACACACAGCTTTTTAATTCGGATGGGGAGAAAATGGCTTAATGGAAGCAATTGGGAAAATAATACATGGGTTCAACGTAAGAACTAGAAAATAATTAATACACGGGTTCATGGACTTTTTGGACTGGGACAGGTTTTTTAATTTGGTTTCTCCGGTATATGTGTTTTGTTGTTCGGTTTATGTTGTAAACCATTAAAACCAGTAATTATGTGGTAATACGTTTCGAACTATTAAACCGTGGGGACATAAGTTTCGAACTATGAAACTATGGAGACGTGGGACGAGGCTTAAACTTTGTGTGGATCTGTTACTATATGATAGTTCCGAGGGGGAAATATGTCGTTTTCCCGTATTTGGTCTGATGTTTTTCTTTTGGTCGGGGAAAACTTCCGAAATTATAAAACGGAACCCCTATTCTTTTGATTTATATCTTAAACATCCCCTATGTTTAGTTTGATGCGGAAACGACGAAAAAGTTTTAAAGGAAAAACGACAACAAAAAAAAAACATGGAGCTTGAATGTTTGTAGTTTTTAGAATGGTTTTTGGTTTTTGTTTTTCAAAATCTACTTTTTTAACCATTCAAGTTTTTCAGAAAAGAGATTCCCTAAATTTTAGGGAAACTAGTTTTTGTTTGGTTTTATCTTTTACAAACATAATCCAAAAACCACAAATTGTGGGTTTTTCACTTTCTCTCTCTTTTTTGATTACATGATCCTATTTTTTTATTTTGACTCTTTTTTTATTTTTTCAGTATTTTGATAATAAAAGCAACAAATTCAAGATAATAAAAGCAACAACTAATATCTATAATTACTTACGTTTATTAGTTTATTAGTTAAAAAAATTAATTCCTTTATTAAAAAGTCAAAAATCTATAAATAGATTTATAAATACTTCCTCTATTATTAAAAATAAATAATTACTGGCGCAACATATTTTTTATTTTTTATAAATAAATAAATAGATTTATAAGTTATTGCAGCAACAATGGCGCTGCATAATTTTATTAGGTTATCAAAATTACGAGATGTTGATTTTGAGTCAAACCATATAACTAGCAATGTGCCCGATGAAGACTCCGATTCAGATGAAGACGAAGATAACAATAACACTCATTTGCAATATATGGAAGGAATTCGAGATGAAATTTCTGCATTTTTGTGGAATTCAATATAATTTCTGTTTGTGTTTGTTGTTTTTTTAAAAATAATTTTATAAAATAAATATATGTGGCTTTTAATAATAATTTTATGTATTTTTATTATTTTTATAGGAAATAATATGTTTGTTATCAAAATTTTATTTTATCATGTTTAATTTTGTAAACAAAATTAATATTTCAAATATAGTCAAAAACCAAAAACTAAATAAATCACCATTCAAGTTTCTGAAAAACTAAAATCTACAGCAAAATCAAAAACCAAAAATTGAAAAACCAAAATCCAAAAATCAAAAACCAAAAGCCAAAAACCAAAAACCAAAATCTAAAAACCAATCAAACATTCAGGGCCATGGAGTTTGGACTTGGGAGCTTAATGAAGCTTACAAGTGCCATGCCTCTAACTTTTAGTTCCCAGTTTTACCCCTACCCCATCATTAACTTCTTCTACGCATGCCCTCCTGGTTCAGAACCAGTGGTTCTCTCTCTACATTTGTGTTTCCTTTGCTTTTGTAAACTCTTTATGGACTATTAGACATTTAGACTAAAGATAATTTCACTTCAAGTTTGCGAAAATGACAGAACAAATTGGGATAGACTAGTAACCATTAAGACTGAGCAGTCCTACACACAGTATTCGATTTGTAATCAGATGCGTATCTGAGAAAGTATAGCCGTTTTCCACAATCAAGTTATAGTTTATACAATCGTATTATCTGCCGGTTTAAAATCGGGGTTACTGGATAAACTTCTTTTAAAAGTTAACTCCGTGCTAATATATGCAGCAATAGACAGGACTTGTTTGGTGGAGACTATAGCAGCACAATTTTGGCTGTAAAAGTTTGGAAATTTTAACTGTAATTTTTTAAGAAAATAATTAGTTTTCAGTGTACATGATTACACATATAGAAAAAGTAATTGTATCAAAAACTACAACAACTACATGTCACACACATGATGATATGTGTATTAGATGGTGTTCTTGTACCAACAACTAATCACAACTTTATATTAAATTGGGAAAACGACATATTTCCACCTCGGAACTATCATATAGTAACAGATTCAAACAAAGTTTTAGCTTCGTCCCGTGTCCCCATAACTTTAAATACAAAAACATATATCTCCACAATTTTGTAGTTCGAACCCTATTAACACTCGATACCAAAGATCGAAACTAATTTGTACCCAAACTGTAATCAATCACGGTTTACTGTTTACCGAAACTAAATGTAACCAATTAAAAATGAAATTAAACCGGATCAGGATCCAATTAAAATGGTTAAACCGAATTTAAAGCTGACCAAAAAACCCACTCGGAAATGAATATGGTACATTTCATTTTATAAATTAAAAATATCTATTTTATTAATATAAATTGAAAATATCTATTTTATTAACAAGTTGAGATAAACTTGAAATAATTATATTTTTCATAGATTGAGATAATATCATATGAAAATTATGGGTTCTAAGGATCACTTTGAGTGCTGAATTTCTGGAAATAAAGCGGAAGAATGATCCTCTCGCGAGTGAACACATTCAAAAGAAACAAATCTAAACGAGAATCAACAATGAAGAGCCAATTGCTACAATTGTGACAGAGAAAAAAAAAAGAGAATTTCAGACTCGAGGTTCGCCGAGTTCTTCACCGCAGCACCACCAGCCGATTCTTCATCGGAGAAACTTGCTCATTTACTGCTGATTCCACATCTCCTCTTTTTCTACAGGCTGACTCAAGACCACTGTCACCATCTGACCAATAACCGTCGCCTCCTCCTCTCGATTCAAAGCTTCCTCCTTTGCCTTTGATTCTTCCTCCATTAACAGTCACTCGGCTTACAGCTTTGAATTGTTGGTGCCAGCAGACTCAAACACCACCAGCTGCGCCAAACATCAACTCAATCCTCTTCTCCTCCTCTGCCGGTGGATATAGAAACACCACCAGCTCCGCCAACCGAATCTGATAAGTGATAACCCTCCTCCTTTAGACGTTCAGTCGCCTCCTCCACCATCATCTTCAACAAACCCGAAAATCCATCGACTAAAACGAGAACATCAAAACCCTATTATAGATCCAATCATAATTTTTAAAATTGGCTGTGTAAAATCATAGGAATTAAAAACGAAACAAGGCAATAGAACTAGAAACACACTCACATAAAAGTCAATCGAAACAAACAAATTAACAAACATCGATCACCAATCAAGACATCAAAGGTTCCCAATTCCACACAAATCAGAAGAAATTCGAACAAAACTAAAGGAACTAAAACATATGAATCCAAAGATGAATGAATACCAACGACAAAGAGACCAACCAATTTCAAAGAAGGATGAAACAACAAGGAGAAAGAGAGGGAAAGGAGATGGTGAAACCAAACTCACTGATACAGATTTCTGAGCGTTATTCTCAATTTAGTGAGGGAAGGAAGAAACAAATTTGTTCTAATAAAAAAAGAAAAAAGGAAGAAAGAAATTGGGTTGGGTTATTTACGTGTTAGTTTTTCTTTGTAGGTTTGGTTTGGTTTAGGTTTGAATTATTTATTAAATTTGGTTAGATGGTTTGGTATTAAATTTTGGTCGTAAACCATTAAAACCAAGAATGATGTGTAATTATGTTTCGAACTTTTAATTTATGAAGATACAAGTTTTTAACTTTCAGACTAGGGATAATTATGACGAGGTCAAAACTTTGTGTGGATCTGTTACTATATAATACTTTTTAGGGGGAAATATGTCGTTTTCCCTATTAAATTACGTACACAAACTAATTTTTACAAAAAAACTTAGATGAAACATATATTACTTAGTCCATTATTTAAAAGTTAGCCATAGATATTCAACTCAGTCATGATGCATAAATATATTTTTCTAATTTAGATGGTTGATATTTTTGATTATACACAAAGTTTTCGACTGTTCTAATTGTATAATAATTTAATATTTTGAAGTGTTTATATTTTATTTTTAATAATTTTATTTTCTTACCAAACTATGTACTCCTTCTGGTTTTGATTAGTTGTCATTTTAAAAAGATGAACACAGATTAAGAAAATTTTAATTTGTTAGTTTTTCAAAACAAAAACACAATTCCCTATATAATTAAACACAATTCAACCAATATTATAATATTATACAAAACAAAAATGGTTATAAATCATTCAATATCATTAAATTTTGCATTGAAATTTGAAAACATCAACTAATTTAAAACAAAAAAAAATCTATAAAACGACAACTAATCGAAACCAGAGGGAGTATTTAAAATTATACTCGTGAATTTACAACTAGATATGTATTTAGATCTTGATAATTCATATAATTCAAATTAAAAAAAATATATCTTTATATATAATTAGAGAACTACTTTCCTCATTTTACACCACATTATACCACGTGGCGTATTAATTTTAAGTCTAAAAAAAAATTGAGAAAATGGTGTCTGGTGGACTCGAACTCGGGCAGAGAGAGTATTAAGTATACACCTATAACCAGTGGACCATGTTGTTTGTTGACAATATTTACCGAAACAAATATATAAACAATACTCCCTCTATTTCTCAATGTAAGATCTTTTGAATGTTTTTCTTTGTTTCAAAATATAAGACTTTTTGACATTTCAATGCAACTTTTACCTTTATTGGAGAGTGTTTAACCAATTATATTTTAAAACAGTTTTTATGATTGGTTAAGTTATGTTTATTTATATATTAAAAGCTGCTTTTGCACAAAAGTTATTTTTCTTAATATGTGTGTTTTTCGCCAAAAAAATCTTATATTAAGAAACAGAGGGAGTGATATAGTAAAATATTTTCAAATTTTTCCGAGTAATCTCTGATTTTTAGGTAACTCGCTAGGCCCAGACCCACCACCCGACTAACGTCTAACGAGTTCCCAAACCTGGGTTAACACTAACAAAAAATACATTAGATAAACAAGTTGATGAGAGGTAAATAAAGAGTTGTCCAAAAAAAAAAGAGAGAAGTGAATAAAGAATTCGAGTAATAATACATTCCGATAACACTAATAAAAACCTATTCGATTACAAATCATGGTTTACCTTAATTTTAGATTTACCAACGTTTTTATATATAAAATACAATAAGTGTGTAGTATTTAATAATAGTATTTAATAATGATCTTTAATCCGAATAAAAAGATAGAATTGATCCATTTTAAACTGATTAAAATGTCATACAAGAAAAATTATAATATCCAGAGGTTTTCAATGGAGAAGTACATTCCATCAAGAGATAATTTATGTGTTTTTTTATACTAAAAAAAGACAATTCATGAGATCCTCTATGGTCACATAAACAGTTTAAATATTTGAATGTAAAATATAGTTTTTATGAGTAAAATTTGCAACAGAAAGTTTTATGAGATATAGTTCTAGCCATGAAGAAGTGAAAACTATATCTTGCAATCCTCAGTAATTAATCTTATACTGACATAAAAACATGGAAGAGTTAAAAAAATGAAAAAAATATCATTAGATAAATAAAATAAAAGAAAAATTAATATTAATATGTTGATACAAATAAACACATAAAAATAACAATAATTATTATCTAACTATATAAATTAGATTATATATTCAACAAAAACAAAAACAAAAATAAGACAAACATATACCCCGTGCAAAGAGGAAGAAAAGAGAAGTGATTATGGTTAGACATCATCTAGGTTCTGAGAGGCGTTCGAATACTGGATAAAGAACTATCACCTACATGTTACAAATAAGATAGTAAGGTATCAACACGAAAAAATGACGCGTAACCAATGGGTGCGAAACGCAAAAGAAGGTAAAAAGAATATCAAGGATTAATTCGTCGGTTTGTCTGGAACAAATAATGTATTCTTAATATACACATCAACAGACAAATAAATATTAAAATATTGTGGATTACGTAATTTTATTAGAACTATATATAATACGAATGAAATAAATATATAACCAACGGAATACACCTCGCGCATGCGCGGGGTTAGCAGTTCTACTAGTGGTTATTAATAAGCTATAATAAGTTATAAGTATCTAAATGTTGACTCGTAGTCTATACTTAAAATCAATGTTTGTTACTGTGGATATAAATGCTTGTGTTTGGAAGTTTAGATGTAAGTTGCATATTTTGAAATTTGTTTTATATGTATATACAAAATCCAAATGTTTTAGGCATTTGGATATTAATTAAAGTGTAATGATATGAGGTTGAATTCATATAAGTTCAGTCAAATTTAATTTAACCTTTGATTTGTGTCGTTGAAAAGATCACTAGTTCGTATTTGTTAGAAAAACGCTATCTATAAACATTTCATATCAGAAACGAATCTTCATTAGTCATCATCCGTTTATTAGTGGGATTATTTGATTTGATTGCACTTAGAAGTCTTGCTTTAGCTAAGCGTGTTAAAGAACAAACGCATGGACCTTGATAATACATGCAGATGCAATACATTATTTTCGGTCTTGCACGAGAAACGTATGCATACATAGAGTAAGTTTCGAATAAATTAATTATATTGCTGATTTCTTTTTAAAAGAGGGTAGTTGTATTTAACGATATTAGTGAGTTATGATTATAACCAAATGAATGTTCCTTTTGTGATTCATAATTATCCATTTACTTATAATTCCTTACATAACAGTGGGATTCGTAATAATTTTATCAACTGAGAAATACGACTGTGGCTTTCAGAAATGGTAAAAGGAAACTGATAGCATATTCATATTGTAATCTTTTACCGCATGAGAAAGATATGTATAAAGTGAATATGCTGTTTTCCAAATACAACGGCTAGCTATACATATCCGATCTCTTTATGTACGTATATTATATATCGTCACGTAAACTGCTATGCAAGTATTATATATCAGCGACGTAGAACTGTTTACACTGGTCACAAGTGAAGAAAAAACTAGAAGAAAAATATGTTTTTGTTTCTCATGCATATTAAACTAGTGGGGAGAAAAAAAAAACCAGAAAACCATCACAGATGTAAAATCCAATGTTTTAAAAAGCAACGATTGTTTATTTTTTAAGTTTATACATTTTTACTATCGCTTGTACTACTAAATATTTTAAAATGTTTAAAGTGAAACATTTAAATAAATCTGTCACCACTGCAAATTATAAGTTCAAATCCTAGTTTGTATTTCTTCTCAACAACAACAAAAATCGATAAAGTTACCGAGTATTGACTATGATTTTAATTGTAATCCGTCTATATAAACAAAGTATAATTTGATGCAAAACATGTATCAGGCACTTATCATTCCCATTGATTAACATACTTAATTACTTATTGAGATTAGTTTCACCGTTTTTAATTAAGATCATCCTATCAGGCCCACTTGATTTATAGTACATAATTGCAAGTCAAAATAGCTTCTACAGTGTTTAACTAGTCAGTCAACATTTGCTTTGCGAAACTTGCTGGCTGCGACTCTCTTTCGATCTTTTCCATTTTTTCCGTTTCAAGTGTTTGCTAAAAGGTCGATTCTAATTTTATTCAAGTGTTTGCAGAAAGGTCATAATAAATTTTATGGTTATAAGTAGACGCGCAAATATAGTAACTTCGAAAAATCATTAATTTGAATTTAGCATTACAAAGTCGCAACTAAAACGATAAATACCCACAAACAAGAGGATTAAACCACTTAAAAATTGGTTTTTAACTGTTTGCTTATATAGTCGACTGAATAAAACGAAGTCGACACACAACTTGTGACACATATTTTTCATAGATTTTGTGCTTTGTATAATAAAACTATGGGCAATTCTCAAAAATACCACACTTTCATATTTTTTGACAAAAATACCATACCAAGATGAAAATGACAAAAATAACATTTCTTGAAGAGAAAAAAGACTATTATAAATTTATTTTCATATGTTTTTTCTCAATCTCTTAAACCTAAACCCTAAAACCCAAAATCTAAACTCTAATTAATGATTTTTGAACCCAAATTTATAAGTTTAATTATCTTTAAACCATTAAATAAATGTTATTTTGTCATTTTTACCTTGGTGTGATATTCTTGTCACAAAAACATGAAATTGTGGTATTTGAGGGTATTTCTCTAAAAGTATATAATATTCTTTTTATATTCCAAGATTCAAAAAATATAAACCGTTTTAAAGACAAATACAGGGGGCTTAATGGATTAAGGAATTGAGAGAATTTGAAAATATATAAATCCATTGAGAATTTATGTAATCTGGGATTTGATTTAATAACCAAATAGAATTTTAAGGAATCTGAGATTTCATTTTAAAAATATAAAATAATTTCTGGAATTTCATTTTTTATAAAAGAGTAATTTAATAATAATAAATTAAAGAGATTAAAAATATGAAAATTATTTGGTTTATATTTCTTATTCATATAGGATTTTCAAATTTTAAAATTATTTAAAATGATATATAATATTTTTTGCCAAGTTTTGAATTCTATACAATGAAAAAATGATATTTGAAAGTTTCAATTTTTAAAATTTAAATAAATTTTTTCTTTTTCTCATTTCAAAAGTTTTGATTTACTTTTTTGAAATTAAAAAATAACTTTTTATTAGCATTATTTATTTAACAACTTTTTTGTATCGATTCTAAAATTATCTAGAACGAGAAGTATGATATTCGGCTTTAGTTGTGTAACCACAACTTTAATCTCAGTATCCATTAAAGATAAAATGGCTATCTCAATTCATATTTATATATATCATATTACTTAAAATAGACAATTTTACAGGTGAACTGTTAAATTAGTAAAACAACCAGTGTCCAGTTCATTCATAATCTAAACTGTCAAACTAAATAAAACACGATATTAAAATTATGGTATTAGATATTCAGTTCCATTATGAACTTAAGATTATTGAAGTGTAAGAATTTTCGGAAACATATAAAAAAATTCCTCCATTATATCTTAAATATCATCTAACACATTTGAACAAACGAAGGTATAGAAAGCCCTAGTAAGCGATCACCAAATCCAGTATGACCAATACATATCATGCAGTCTTTTGAACCACAAGAAAGACTTGTGAGCAGACAGGTACAAAGTAGCGCAAGTAAAATAGATGAAAAAAACTATAATATCATATGAGATCGACCCCTAAAACTCATACCTCATCGGATATTGCTTGTATAATCTGGATTAGTGTTCGAATGAAGAAACCTCTATAAATATGAATACATCTTTATTAAAAAATACTAAATTTTACAATATATGCAACATAATTTTTAACCTTTAGTTTCTCCATAATGTTAAAACATACAGTTTTTTTTTTCTTTTTCTAACGTCACATATTTTGTTTATTCGGAGTTTCAGATCGCGTGAACCTAGTTAGTGTGCGTTCGTCGATCTGGTGTCTCTTGGGCACAACGGGAAAATTGTAATCACATATTTTAGTCCTTAAAACAAAAGTTAAAAAACATTGGGAAAATAAAAAGCTGGAAATTAAAAGAAATAAAAAAGAGGAGTTGTGTTTGTATGGGATGATGAGAAAATATGAAGAGCAGACTGTTGATGGAATATTGTGTTTCCTCAAATATCAGCACTCCTAATTATATCAACCGATTGCTTTTGTACGGATTTATATATATATATATATATATAATATACATAAAAGTGTAAAATCAAATCACTGAAAAAGCAGAAAATTCAATGAAAAACATTTAAAACAGTCACATAAAAGAACCCATCAGAGTAGTTTACACACTTACAAATACACTTGACTTACTTCAGCTCTTTGAATAATTCTTTTCATATTTTTTACTCTTAAACGAAGCTTATTTAAAGAGAAAATAGCAAAAAAAAAAAAGAAACTGTATACTCGGAAGCAATAAAAAAGAACATTATCAAATGACGACAAAAACAAAATAGTGAATATTAAAAATTTAAGAGAATAATGTGTAAAAATGGGGAGTATTTTCTCAGCCGAAAAAATAAACAAAAGAGAATATAAAAATGTGGTCTCTTCTGAACACTCCTTTACTCTTTTTTCCCTCTCCACCGAAAAACGAAAGACACAACTGCGTCTCTCTTCACTCTCTCCTCTCTCCCTCTGTCTAAAGAAAAACACGATGATAACGGCGACGGACTTCTACCACGTTATGACGGCGATGGTTCCGTTATACGTAGCCATGATTCTCGCTTACGGCTCCGTCAAATGGTGGAAAATCTTCACACCGGACCAATGCTCCGGCATCAACCGATTCGTCGCTCTTTTCGCCGTGCCTCTCCTCTCTTTCCACTTCATCGCCGCAAACAACCCTTACGCCATGAACCTCCGTTTCCTCGCCGCGGACTCCCTCCAGAAAGTCATCGTCCTGTCTCTCCTCTTCCTCTGGTGCAAAATCAGCCGCAACGGCTCTCTAGACTGGACCATCACACTCTTCTCTCTCACCACTCTCCCCAACACTCTGGTCATGGGGATTCCTCTCCTCAAAGGCATGTACGGCGACTTCTCAGGCGACCTCATGGTCCAAATCGTCGTTCTCCAGTGTATCATCTGGTACACTCTCATGCTCTTCCTCTTCGAGTACCGTGGCGCCAAACTCTTGATCTCCGAGCAGTTTCCCGACACTGCTGGATCTATTGTCTCGATCCATGTTGATTCCGACATTATGTCCTTAGATGGTCGCCAACCGCTTGAGACTGAAGCTGAGATTAAAGAAGATGGGAAGCTTCATGTTACCGTTCGTCGTTCTAACGCCTCGAGGTCTGATATCTACTCGAGAAGGTCTCAGGGTTTATCGGCGACTCCTCGGCCTTCGAATCTCACCAACGCCGAGATTTATTCGCTTCAGAGCTCAAGAAACCCAACCCCTCGTGGCTCCAGCTTTAACCATACTGATTTCTACTCGATGATGGCCGCTGGTGGTGGCCGGAACTCTAACTTCGGTCCCGGAGAAGCTGTTTTCGGTTCCAAGGGTCCCACTCCTCGGCCTTCTAACTACGAGGAAGACGGCGGAGCTAAACCGACGGCTGCTGGAACTGCCGCTGGAGCTGGGAGGTTTCATTACCAGTCCGGAGGAAGTGGTGGTGGAGGAGCGCATTATCCGGCGCCGAATCCAGGGATGTTCTCGCCGCAGACCGGTGCCGGAGGAGCTGTGGCGCCGAAAGGAAACGCTCCGGCGGTTGGTGGGAAGAGAGGGAATGGGCAAGACTCAAATGGAAGAGATCTTCACATGTTTGTGTGGAGCTCAAGCGCTTCTCCGGTCTCAGACGTGTTCGGTGGAGGAGGAAACCACCACGCAGATTACGCAGCCGCTACCAACGATCAGCACAAGGACGTGAAGATCTCTGTACCCCAGGGGAATAGTAACGGTATGGTCCCCAAACAAATTTACTGTTTCCTTTCTGCAACTCCAAATTAGTTTTTTTTTCTCAAAACAACCCTATTAATGTTTTCTTAACTCAAACTGGTTTTAATTTAAAGTTCTAATCGTAGGTTGTTTGTGAATTCCATTTCTAGATTATTGAAACCCACTGACACGTAGTTATCGTCTACACGTTTTGCATCTTATGAATGTTAACTAAAATTCTTGAAATGCTTTAATCTTATCACAGATAACCAATATGTGGAGAGGGAAGAGTTCAGTTTCGGTAATAAAGATGATGATAGCAAAGTTTTGGCCACAGACGGTGGAAACAACATAAGCAACAAGACGCAGCAGCAGGCAAAGGTTATGCCACCAACAAGTGTGATGACAAGACTCATACTTATTATGGTTTGGAGGAAACTCATCCGTAATCCCAACTCTTACTCCAGTTTATTCGGCATCACCTGGTCCCTCATTTCATTCAAGTAAGTACTGTTTTTTAACCGCTCCCTAATGTTCATGTCAATTTTTTTGTTATTTTTTATAAACTTGCTTGATTAAATGAAAAGGGTTAAGTCTGTCTTTGAATGCGTCAATCTATGTTCAAAAGTTTTGATTGTATTGTGGTAAAAAAGATTTGAGAAGGATCTTGGAATTTAATTGATTTGGTCTGTGCAGGTGGAACATTAAAATGCCAGCTCTTATAGCGAAGTCTATCTCCATACTCTCAGATGCAGGTCTAGGCATGGCTATGTTCAGTCTTGGTCAGTTCTTCTTCTTATCTTTTCTCTTTTACACTCTTTACATTTATTATGTAATAAATAATCATAAAACAGTAAATTTTTCTCTTTATTCTGACCTTCATTCTTTAATAATGATTTTTAAAACTAAACCATGTGAATGCATAAACCTTCGCTCCGCCTCTTTCTTTTCATACCTACTAAAAAAAACATGTTTGTATAGAAAAAGCAAACAAAACTGGCTTCACAGCAGAAAGCATGCTTCACAGTTCCCTGCTTTTCATCATAGCATGTCTCTCTCTCTTGGGAGTCGAAACTATTTTTTTTTACTCTTTTGAGTTCGATATTTTTTCTTTTTTCACCTAGTTAATGTTTCGATCTAATTCCATCAACCGATTATAATAGTAGTATCTTTTTGAAAAAATAAAATTTATAATAGTATCTTTGAATCATAACTTTTTGGAAAATTAATATAGTGATGATGATGTTATGGTGGTGGAATAGAAGCTGTAATGATTATTTTTATCACTCTTTTGTAGTTAATCTGCTAAAGTTCGGAATTTAAAATTAATTAAAAAAGGCAAACAGTGTTAAATTATTTGTTTAATCTGTCTGTGTTTTTAATGTGTTTAAGGGTTGTTCATGGCGTTGAACCCAAGAATAATAGCGTGTGGAAACAGAAGAGCAGCTTTTGCGGCAGCTATGAGATTTCTCGCCGGACCTGCCGTCATGACTGTCGCTTCGTACGCCGTCGGCCTCCGTGGCGTTCTTCTCCGCGTTGCCATCATTCAGGTATCTTCATTAGTATTATTACTTGTGCATGCATGATTAAAATATAAAATCTTAAATGAATGCTTTATGCACTTTTTCTTTTACAAGACTATTGTTCTATATAGTATTTAAGTTCAAGAATTATTTTATTGATAAAATAACAGGCAGCCTTGCCACAAGGAATTGTACCGTTTGTGTTCGCGAAGGAGTATAATGTGCATCCTGACATTCTTAGCACTGCGTAAGTTTATGCCACTTTTTTTATCTATTTTATTATTTCTAATTGTATTTGTAAAATTGTTAATTTTGCACTTGCATCTGTGAAACTTTAGATTTTGATTAGTTTTTTTGTTTGTAATTTTTTGTTGCAGAGTGATATTTGGAATGCTGATTGCGTTGCCCATAACTCTGCTCTACTACATTCTCTTGGGACTATGATGAGAGATTACCAAATATGAAAAAAACAGGGATCCCTTTTTTTTAATCTTTCGGGGATTTATGGAATATGATATGAACAATGACCTTTTTGTTGAATAGCCACAATTTGAATCCATCGCAGCTTTATAAGAAAAGCTTCTAAGAGAGTGCATGTGGAGAAAGAAGCTCGTGAAGGAAGAAGAAGACTGAAGTTGTAGCTTAGCAAGTTTCCCTTTTCTTAATGTTAATGAACATTCCTGTTTCTTTTGGTAGGTGTTAGGAATTTGTAAAAGCGTTTCTACTTTTAGTGAATTAAAACGTTTAAGAAAATGAAAAACTCAGATTTCAAGTAATCATTCGTATGTAATTATTCTTTCTTGCGCATGCCAAAGTGAATCACTATGTAAAAGTCTAAAATGTTATCTAATCTCACGAAAATAAGTAGTATTTAGGCATTTAATTCACAAATTAAGTTTACTAGACAGATCTGTTCTCATTTGCCATGATTTCGAAATGTGATAATATCAGAACTAACATTCGAAAAGTCGGTTTTACACAAAACGTTGGAGAAAGGGGTTTTGGGGTTTTTTTTTTTGTTTAATTACGGACACAATTTTTGTTTTAAACTAGAACATAGGAAACTTCACTATACACTTTTATTTGAGAGAGCGTAAAATATAGTAAAAGCACGTGGCTATAACAAAAACAGAGGAGGTAGGATTCAACAAAACACTCGATTAAATATAGAAAGATCGATGGAGCACTTGAAGATATTTGGTGTGGACGTATGCACTTGGTGCATGCGTACGTTATTTGTCTTGGTCAAGATTCCTCTTCACTGCGTTTGTGGAATCTTATAAGATTCGTTTTGGTGCTGTGTATTCCTTTTCTGATTCTTCTCAGAATCATTATACGTGCCACTTAGATTAGATGATGTGGATGTTAGATTGACGATTCTTTTTGAAGTACCTAACTAAATTGTAAAATGTCTGTTTAAATGTTTTTGAAATTATGGTAAATACTAAATATTACGGGAAGGCGTAATAATTAGAAGAGAAGAAAATAGTTGAAGAAAGCGACCCTCGATTTATGGCACGCCTCACGTAAAAATCAATCATCTATTCTGCATGAGACGGCTATAGCCGCCGTTGCAATTTTTAGAGGTCTCCAATTAATAATACTGTTATAATTTCTTCTTGTATTTAATAAATGTATAATAAACCTTGTATATAATATATTAACCCTTACCTCTTTTTACATTTTTAGGGGGGTTTAAAAAGCAATAGAAATGGCTAAGAAATAGTAAAAGAGAAGAACGAGACAAAAGGGAAGAAGACGACGCCGGGTCACTTCGCTTTCTTTTTGCCATTCAACAGAAACATTTCTTCGAAGCTTCCAATTTCTGTGTTCATTCTCTGCGCTCTCTCACAATGTATTTACCATTTATTGAAAAAATCACATAGAATACAAATTTCGAAAAGAGGTAGTAGTAGGTTGAAATTGACTGAATGTGAAATATAATAAATAGCTGAGGTTTATTTTTAAAAAGATGAGATTGTGATATTTACTTGAGGGATTGAAAAGAAAAGACCGAGGGTGTCATAGCTCATAAATAAGTTAATCTCGTCACGGAAAAGGTTTCCGTATTTATTAATCGAGGCTTTTTAGTCATCTAGGTAAAAAAGAAGCAAAATGTAAGAGGATCATGTGGAAATAGACAAGGGTACAAACGTCATTTCAGAGGGCCATAGTTGCAGATGTTAGTGTGTGCCTGCCACTAGTGGGTGTTGGGTCGGCCGTCGCCCAGACAGAGCTTTGAGAGCTTTTTGTCATTTGTCTTTCTCTCTCTTTTTTTTTTTTCTTTTTCTTCTGGCTTTCTATTAATTTTACTACTACTATAATTTTCTCAAAAAGAGAAGGTTTTTTTTTTTGATCGAAAAAAAGAGAAGGTTATATCTGACAAATGGTTATAATACCTTCGAGTGCTTAAGAAAAAGGGCTGATTTATTTTTCTTTCGTACTAGAATTAGATTAGATATGTTATCGATATGATATGAAGATCATTTAGATTAATTAGAAACTATGACCTTTTTATGACTTTAAAAAAAAAAAAAACACGTCGACACATGATTTGCAAGTACAATACCCCCCACCCCCATTCGGATTTGGTCAAAGCTGTAACAATACGGCTAAATCTTCAAATAAAATTTCGACTATACGCGACTTAAGCACTTAAATACATTATATATATTGCTGTTAGAATACAAGAGGGTTTAAAGCAAGTTTTGTTGGACCTGCAACTCTTATAAATATTTTTAGGGCTTTTTTGTTGTCAACCCTTATGTATCATGCATATAAATTTTATGTTATGCAATATTTACGTATAAGAACATACTGTATACGTATCACCACAGTATTTAGTTTTATATACTATCATATGCTGAATGACTGTCATTCTTTTTGTCGCGTTTAAAAATAGTATATTGTTTGTTGCACGTGAAAACTTACTTCGAGTCACTAAAACCCCTTAGAATTTTACTAAAATAGAGTTATCTTATTCTCTAAAAACTAATGTAATTTTTTATAAACCAACAAATAAAGACAAATGCGGCTTTTGAATTCGAGGAACAATCACCTGTTCCCAGGTGCACGCCCTACACACACTCACTACACACGTTCCTATATCCCTTATGTAATATCGTAAGCAATATATTTTCGCAAATACTCTAATGGATGTGTTCATGTGAGGTATTTCGTGGATCCTTGTAACAATTAAAATGTTGAAAAATGTTTCCATCACATTTGGGCCTGTTTTGCGGTTAAGGGTCCAGATTTATACATATATTTTGCCCATACATTTACTAATCCATCAGAAGCTGTCGAAGCCAGGTCGTTGGGCTTTTAAAGATATAAGAAGTTTTGTTCGAAAGAGTTTTGAAAGGATAATAAGATTATAGGCTTCTATACTAGTAAAGAGGAAACAAATAGGAAAAAAACCTATACTACCGTGGCATATTACATTTCATGCCACTGGTTTCCTTTGTAAATTGTAAACTCTCATTAAGGGTATTTTAGACATAGAAAAATGGCTCAATCGATTTAATTATGTTTCTTTAAATGGGTTACCATTATTTTTGGTAAATATATTAACAAACACGATCTATACTATTATAACAAATTAGATCATCACATATTGATCATTACAATAAGAAAACGAGGCATATTGATCATAAGAATAGCAGAATCAAATATCAAACTCTTCTTGAACCTAAGTATTACGTAAGCTATATAGAATATGTACATTACGTAAGTTTTGATTTATTTAACAATATGTATGTAGAATATGTACTATACTTTTATGAAACTGTCAAAAAACTATATTGTTCAATGTGGGTTTAGTGTAAACATAACAATTTCATTGTAAACATTTGATCACAAAACTATCATTAATCATATTTTTATTAATGTTTAAATAAAAATAACAGGAAGATTTTCTGCCGATCATGATTAGCTCATAGAAAATATGTAATATGTTAAATATAAGTTTTATTAAACTAATAATAAAAGATATTGAGGTTATATCGAGAATATTCTAAGCATAAATGTATCTCAAACATTTAATATGGCCTTATCGCCAGCAGATTCCATAAATGTACCGAAAATATTTTCGAAACAAACTATATGCAAAGATTCAGATCCAGTATAAATTAGGCAGATTTTCTCATCGATAAAATATGATAATTTAATCAAGATACCATAAACATAGCACACAATCTATTGTGTTAACAATATGCAAAGATTTTTCGACCAAACTGGATTCTAACAAATTCCATAACCTAAAAACTTTCATATCGTAATATATGCCAGAATATCCTCGATTTCGAATTTAATATCTGCCAATCAGATTAAACTCTAACTGAATCTTATATAAATACTCTTAAACTAAACCTATTACTCACCTATCGATACATCAAACCTTAGATCAACTCAAAACTTTCTACCGTTGAAAAGTTTTAAACAGGTCACAAGTGGTGAGCTGAAAGCTCATTTTTTAATTGGTAACTTTGTTTTTCACGAGTTTAGTTGTAGATTTTATTTATGAGCAAATTATATTAACACCTTTTATGCCAAACTTAATGCAGATTTTATGGGTCAAGTGGTTGATATAGGTGAACTCGAAACAATTCAATGTCAAGGAAAAGAGAAAAGAAAGTGGAGTTTCATCTTAGGGACGCAGAGTAAGTGATTTGCAGACAAACTATCCTCTTATTGCCCAAATGCTGGTGATAAGGTCGTTCTTTGTCTCATTAGGTTTGCAAAAGTCAACATCTATCGAGGTTTGTGCTCTATGAGAGCTATGATTTTTTAAAATTTTTGATATAACATTATAGAAGATTATCTAATATCTGAACTTTTGTTTTGAAGGAAATTTTCAAATTTCCAATGCATTTGATATGTCTGATCTTTTCCTGAATTCATCGAGTTCAAAAACAAGTAAGTTATAATAATTCAAATTTTAATGTAATCTCTTTCTTAAACATAATCCGTAAGTCAAGTTTCCTCTATACTTCTAGGTTACCAAATGATGGTCTTGCCTGACTGTTGTCTAACCCAAAGATGATAAGTTACCAGGTTTCAACCCAAAATTGAATGGGATGAAAGTCCTCAGAAAAGCATCTCGGAAGTGCTGAACTGTAATGAGGTATTCAAACTAAATTCGAATTTTATCAGTGTCATTCCTTCCTGTATATGTCTAACACAACTATGATTATTGCTTTTCTTTATAGGTTGAGAGTTGCAGAGTAATATGCACCATCTAGAGTTACATCAAGGAAAGGATAGAGAGTTTTGATTGTCGACAAGGATGGGAAACCTCAGAGACAAACAATGAATGTAGTTTTTAAGGAAGTTTTCAAGGACTTGGAAGAAGATGAAAGTAGCTGAAAAAATTTCAGGAAGAGAAAGGAGCTGACGGAAAAAGATTTCAACAAAATTTAGCATGAGGTCACGGAGATTCCGAGACCTGTTAGTGTTTTTTGAAATTTCTTATGATTGACTTTGGCCATTACTTTTTATTATATATCGCCGCAACTGTCCCAGACCAGCAACAGACATCTTTATCATTGATCTAACAAGATGCATCCAATAACTCTAAAAACCAAAACATAGAAAAAGTTGCAATTAGCATAAAATATAACATTGGATGGATGAAATGCACATCTTAAATCCAAAGCAATGACTATCTAGAGGCTTGAAAAGACACAATCTTTGACACAAGCAATAGATAGGCAAGAGACTAGATCTGAAATTGGCAATCTAAGTGAGCTGTGATAGATATCTTAGTCCTAGGAAAGAGAATTACTTGACACTAGATCTGAGATTGGCAATCTAAGTGATCTGAGATTGAACAAGTCCCAAACTACAGGATGAGTGTGCTGACAAGCACGTAATATGTTTGTACCAAAAAAGGAAACAGACAATACACAAACAAGTAACAGGCAAGTTCCAATAGAGCCAACATTCTGAACATTTTTTTCATTCCGATCTATATAAGTGTACGGTATATACAGTCATGAATTAGCCAATAAAAAATCAACAAAACCGTATGTTAAAGAAAGAAATGCAAACAAAGCATGATTTAACAGTAATCAAGTTTCGAGATCAGATCTTTCGATTTGTTTAAAAAAATAAGGTTTGGATTTGGAGCTACGAAACTTCAATCAAAATGAAAGTTTAAAGGAAAGAATAGCTTACCCTGGTTGAATTTGTCGATGGTCTCCGTTTTGAACTCGAAATCTATGAAACATAGTTACATGCGAAAGCCAAGAAACGATTTTGGATCAGTTTTTTGCTGATAGTAAGGTCAAACAAATCTTACAAAATGAACAATTAAGGTAAATAAACAAACAAAACACCATAAACAAGTGAAGCTTACCTCGGAAGCTTCTTCATGTGAAGAATGGAGGAGATGAAAGCAAAAAAAAAAAGTTGAGAGGACTGAGTTTTTTTTTTTTCACCGACAACAGAAGATGCTTTTGATTTTTGTGGTTGTAAAAGAGACGTTTGATAACCTTATCGATGATTACAAAGCTTTGGTTGTGGGCCTGCGAGTTTTTTGAAAAATGAGGTCCAAAAATTGTTTATGTAAATCGGCCAAAATCAGAAAATATTATGGGTTTAATATGGTGTCAGCCCAAATATTTAAGGTAAAATTATATACAAACAGTAGTTTATATATGCCGTATACTATATACGTACATGCTATACACACCTACCGTAGGTGAATATGGTTTTTGTTTCCGTATACTATATACGTACATACTATATACGTACATGCTATACACACCTACCGTAGGTGAATAAGTTTATATATATATTAGATTATTCAATGATATAGTGAGACAAGTTAAATTTTTTTATATATATAATTACAGGGTTTTTATAGTTTTTATTATTAAAATATTTAAATAACAATAATATGGGTTAAGATATTTAATTAATCTGTTTTGATTCTATGACATTAAAAATAACTATTAAATTAACGGGTTAGCATATTTTTTTTATAAATGTGAAATTACATTCAAATCTATATATAATGGTCTGTCAATTTTTTCAAACTATAATATTTATATATTAATAATTTAATATAGTTAAAACTATATATATATATATATTTTTTTTTTTTGGTCAAACTAACTATATATATATAAATCGATAGATATATTATATAATCACACTATAAATATGAAATTAATATAAATTATATATTATTGTAGTCTATACTATTAAAGAAGGAAACAAAATTGAAATAAACTTTTATCCATGTGTTATATTACATGTAATGCCACTGAATATTAGTTATTTTGTAAAATTTCATTAAGAGTAATAATGGATTATGAAAATTAACATTATCTCTATTAAATAAGTATCTAAACAATATAAAATAATTGGTCACACTTTCCAAATATGAATATATTAAGCTAAACATTTTTATAAATATTAGTATCTTAAATTTTCTATTTTTAAATTAACTTTGACTTGTCTCTCATTCACATTGATGTAAGTCATAATTTTTTTGCTTTGTAAAACTACTTTCTTTCTCTAAATTTCTAATCAAGCCATAAAAAAACTCACAAAATAATACACACCACAACTTTATGTAATTGTTTACTTTTAATAATTTTATAAATTTTAATTATATCACAAAAGTGGAAAAAAAATTCATAAAATTATGTATTTCATTGCAAAAATATTAATCATATCCCGCGCGCCGACGCGCGGGTCCGGATCTAGTATAGGCTTAAATAAGAATTAAGCCGATCAATATACTTCAAATGTTTTATAAAGTTTTCATGAGTTTCATGAGAACCTTCGGTCTTAGATAGTTATTAACCTAATGTTACTTCTCTTTATGGATATATCTTCTAATTTCCTTGTAAAACCCCTCTAATAATATTGACCTTGGTCAACTAGACTTCATAAGTTGTAAGCCAGACTTCAGAAGATGTAAGCCAGAGTTCAGAAGGGTTTTATAAAGCAGCTTATTAGGATTTTCTCTTCTTTGTATCTCTTCTATTTAAAACACCCTGTAGCCGTCACTCCATTTTTCATCTAGAATTTCTGTCTCTTCTTCTCCATCTCTCTTCTTCTCTTTACAATGGCTATTCCAATATACTTCTTCATTCTTCCTTAATCATCACTTAATCTCTAATTCTCATTCTTAATCTTCTGCAAATCTAACAAATAAAACTGAGTCAAGTCAGTACAATAAACCCCTAACACATACCCTTTCTCTTTAACAATTTTCAACGTTCAAGTGTTTAGCACTAGTAGACCTCAGATTTTGCAAATGTACTTTAAAAAGACGTTAAGATGTTGAAGAGTCGACGTCGAGAGAGATTGGTAAAAGTAAAACCCACTATACATATACTATAAGTGATCAAGTGGAGTGAGTGATTATTTTTATAAACCTTTCGCATCATTTTTGTATGTCGCTATTGAGCTACTCCTCAATAAGAAGAAAAAAATTGGAATGATTGGGTGGGGGGATTTGCCCCCCAAAAAAAAAAGATTGGGTGGGGGGACCATAATATAGGCTCTTAATTAGAAACAATAATTCGCTAATATTTATTTAACCCTAAATCATCGGGTGAAAATAGCAAGGTCCCACCATAAAGTTTACATAATCATGCATATCCCATTTGTGAGATTCTTAACCAATATAGACTGTCCTTTGCCAATACAAACTATAACATAATCGCATATGAAGTTTCATAGAAAGAATGATCAGGGCAAGTAGGCAAATCAAAATAACAAAAATTGGTTTATAATGAACCGGGTGTAGGTCCATTATTCATTAGAAATTCAAATTTAGAATCACTACCTACTCTATTTTTATGTATAGTGATTTTTTTTTTATGGTCGTTGCCATCAGATATAGTTTTTCTTTTCTAATTGACTTATTTATTAAATTTGTTGTCCGGTTGTTTAGTTATATCAGTTTTTTCTTTTCTCCTTTGGAAAGTTATATTGATTCTATTTGAATAATATTATACCAATACATCATAATCACCTATAAATTAAATACTTTATTAATTAACATGGATTATGTTTATGATAAATATTGCTTTTCTTCTATGAACTGTTTACATATCACCACGTTATCGTTTATGAGTATTTCAGAAATGACATATAAAAATTGGATTTTGTTTTTTACGGACCAAAAATCAGAATTAGCACTGGATTTAAAATCTATGGGTCTAAGATTTTAAAGTTTAATTCATTTGACTTTTAGTTCTTGGTCTTAGAAATGTGGTTACACTACTAAACACAAGATGATCTAAAGAGTAATTGACTAGAAAGATAGAGGTCACAATCGGTTACTCTTTAATTCATGCCAATAATGTAAAATAGGTAAAACTAGAAGTAAAGTGGTCCACACAAATTAATACGCAGTAAAACAACATGCAATATGACAACTCGGTAATCAAACCACCACGATTAATAGTATTGAGAGAACTGGAGCTGGTATGTAACTTATTTTAGACGGGATAAAACCTTTCAAATTCTCAAATATGTATTTATCACCAATAGACAATAAGAACTTGTGCCCAAGTTTCATACATCTAACTGACCAAATCTTAAATGTTTTATTTCTACATATGATAAGTAAAAATGACAACTTGCTTAACCAGAAAAGAACAAAGGTACAAAAATTCATACCAAAAAAAAAAAAAAAAAACAAAGGTACAAAAATGTCCATGCCATGCTTAATCTGCTGCTTTCATATATATCATACTATAGAAATGTTCAGAAGCACGATTAAGCTTTGTCAAGAGGGGTTTACATATTTGATATTTCTACTCACTTAACTCATTTATTGCTCTTGTTATCTACTCCTGTTCTGCTCTCTCTAAACATTTAACTATTTTCACTATAAGACTTTCTTGTCTCACAGCCGCTTCAATCTTTCTTTGGTTATTTTTCTAGTCGTTTTTAGCTGATTTATTTCTTAAACTCTTTTTTTTTTCCTTTCCTTTTTACCGTCAAATCCACCAGTTAAAAATCTTAATCATAGATCTAGTTTTTTCTGAAACCCAAATATTGTTTTTTCTTGTTTTCTGATATCTTTTTTTTTGGGTTATTTATGTACTTTTTAAAAATTTGTTTTATTGTTTTGATTTGGGTATGAGAGAATCATTATAAAACAATTCCCCCTTATATATTTCAAATTTTGATGTATTTTGCTGAAGATTTGTTTCTTTCAAGACATTTTTAGAACTAAAATTAAAATGTTTAATGAAGAAACTGCATGAATAAAAAAAATTTGAATACCATATTTTTAAAACTAACTAAAATGCTTAATGTATTTGCAGAAGTTTGTTTTAATAGTAAATTTTACATTTGATGGTTGATGGTTGTTGCGGTTGAATTATACAAGAATAACAACATTTTTATATGATCACTTTTCGAAAAAAATAAATATGTTAGCGGCAATCGCATTCATTATGTGCTCATTACATTAATAAAAATTAGCCAGAAAACAAAAGAAGCTAAACCAAGTTGTGGTCTAAAGAAATATAGTAGACCCACTTCACACTATGGAAGTATGGATCTTAGCAGTGTCAAGTGGCTCGCTAAATTTCCAAATTTTCCCACCTTTTTTCTCTTAGCTCTTGGTTATTTGTTTATTATAAAACTAATGTCACGTTGATAATAGTTCGAGTATCTTGCTAACGTAACGGACAACGCTAGTATATCTAGAATCTTCGAAGGGTCGGGATCATGAATATTCAATTTTTAGCTAGATAAAAGGCTTGTACTACTGAAAGTTTGAAACTATAGATAACAGTGTTGATGATATTGGACCTATTGGTTATGGTAAATAAATATTTAACAACTGCCTTCCAACTAGGGCAACCGTTTCTATCATTTAGGCCGTGGTACTCATTGATTAGGTTTGATTTATTAAGATTTTAAATAATTTGAGTATGTTTTTTAGGATGTATTCACATATTTATCAAATCAGTTTTAGTTTTGATTCAGTTATTTTGTAGTATGAGTATTTATATTAAAATTGATGAATTTCTGAATTTTTATCAAATCTAGGTTTAGCTACTCTGTATCCAAATTATCCAAAATTATACCAATTACTCCAACCATTCAAAAGACTGAAAATAATAAATTAAAAAACTATCTGAAAAGTATCTGCACTATCTAAACGTAAAATAGAAAAAAATTGAGAAATACTCTCAAATACCACACTTTCATGTTTTTGTGACAAAAATATCACGTTAAGGTGAAAATGACCAAAATAACATTTATTTAATGGTTTAAACATAATTAAATTAATAAATTTGGGTTCAAAAGTCATTAATTAGGGTTTAGATTTTGGGTTTTAGGGTTTAAGTTTAAGAGATTGGGAAGAAACATATGAAAATATATGTATAATAGTCTTTTTTCTCTTAAAAAATGTCATTTTTGTCATTTTCACCTTAGTGTGGTATTTTTGTCACAAAAACATGAAAATGTGGTATTTTTGAGAATTGTCCAAAAAAATTTCAAAGTTTAAACAACTTTGGTTCAGTTTTGTAATAAAATTATTTATTTCCAAAAAATATATTTAAATGACATTCGAATACTTTTGAGTTTTTGGGTATTTTAGCTTAAACATAACATAATTAATATTTCCAATTTGTAAATGTAAAATTTATGTATCCTGTAGTTATCTTTCATTTTCATTGTTCAACAGTATTTTAGTTATTTTAATCTAAATATAATTAATATCTTTGACTATACATTATGTTTCACGTACTCTAAATACCTATATTAGTTATTGGTTTAATATCATTTTGATTCTGATACTCTAAATTGTTTTAGATAAGAAAGCATTCGGATGGTTATGATTACATAGTTCAGTTTGATACCAAGTAAATTTGTTATTTAATCTTATTGAAAAAATATATTTTTCAAAATTTAATCAATTGAGTGTCACATGTCATTCATTAGCTTTAAAATATCATAAATTATATAATAAAAATTTAACTTTTCAATAAGTGTTTTTTGAGAAATAGATATTTAAATTATATATATATATAATAGGTCGTTTTCCCATATTTTTTCTTAAAGAATTGTAGTTTCTTTTTATATATATTTTAATATATGTCAAAATCTAATTAGTATGAATTTGTTAAAGGATTATAATTTTTATGTTAGTATATATCACGATTTAATTAGAATGATTTACATATGGCGAAATTCGAAATATAGAGTAATATACATCGTGAATATTAATTTCTATTTTAAAAAACCTAAATTTCATATGAAAATATGATGAAATCTGAAACAATATTATTAAACAAACATAGATCAATTTTTTTATAACCAACTACATTTGAATCAAAAATCTAAACAGTTAACATAATATAAATTTTCCTATTATTATTAAAATTTTACTATAAATATATAAATATCGGATTATTTATAATTTTGTTTTGCCAGAGAACATAACTACACGATACTAATCGATTTGCAAATTATTTTGTTATTTCTAACTGAACTATTTTGTTATTTTACATTTTAAATTTTATTTTTGTTTATATGTTTTACAATTTCGCAGTTTTAGGTTATCCAAAGAAGAAGAAATAAACTAATAATACTATCGTTGTTGTGATTTAATTTATGATATATGTATGATTTATTTATGTGTTTGTATTATATAAGTATATTATATTTGGCTTGTGAAAAGAGAGAGTTTAAGGAGAGGTATGGTAATAATATTTTTTGGGATGATCAAATTACAAAGACAATGACTCCTTTATATAGAGGAGTAATGAGTTGGTAGGTGTAAGATTTTTTAGATCAAATATAAAATAATGTGAATGGATAATCATTTAACACATGTTTTTTAACACTCCCCCTTGATTATCCATTTTGTATTACGTACTGCCTCGTTAAAAACCTTGTTATAGAAAAACCCATTTGGGATAAAAACCATAACAAGGAAAAGAGTGCAGTAACGCTCCCCCTGGAAAGGATATCTATAAGTCCTTTAGATGACGCATTCCGATACTATGAACGTGTTTTCTGAATGTAGTTGTCGGAAGCGCTTTCGTGAATAAATCGGCTACATTGTCGCTTGAACGAACATATTGAATATCCACTTCTTGATTCTTCTCGAGTTCTCGGATGTAAGAGAAAAATTTTGGAGGGATATGCTTCGTCCTGTCGCTCTTGATATAATCTTCCTTAATTTGGGAAATGCATGCAGAATTATCTTCAAACACTTTTGTGGGTTCTTTCTTCGTGAGAATTCCACTTGATACTTGTATGTGATGAGTCATTGATCTGAGCCACACACATTCCCTACATGCTTCGTGAAGTGCAATGATTTCTGCATGATTTGAAGAAGTTGCAACCAATGTCTGTTTTTGGGAACGCCAGGAGATAGCAGTTCCGCCAACTGTGAAGACGTATCCAGTCTGCGATCGAGCTTTGTGCGGATCTGATAAATATCCTGCATCTGCAAAACCAACCAAACCAATCTCGGGGTTTCTCGGATAAAATAATCCTAAGTCAATGTACCTTGAAGATAACGGAATAAATGCTTTATTCCGTTCCAATGCCTCCGTGTAGGTGCTGAGCTATACCTTGCAAGTAGGTTAGTAGCGAAAGCTATATCTGGTCGAGTACAGTTTGCAAGATACATAAGTCCACCTATAGCGCTCATATAAGGTACTTCTTGACCTAATATTTCTTCGCTATTTTCACAAGGTCTGAATGGATCTTTGTTAACATCAAGTGATCGATTGACCATTGGGGTACTCAAAGGAGTCGCTTTATCCATATAAAAACGCTTCAAGATTCTTTTGATATAATTTGACTGATGCACAAATATTCCATCTCGGAGATGCTCAATCTGGAGCCCAAGACAGAATTTTGTCTGCCCTAGATCTTTCATTTCAAATTCTTCTTTCATATGAGCTCTTGCATCATCAATATCCTTTTGCGTTCCAATTATATTTAGGTCATCAACGTATACAGCTATGATCACAAAACCAGATGATGATTTCTTAATGAATACGCATGGGCATATCGCATTGTTCATATAACCTTTTCTCAACAAATATTCACTTAAGCGATTATACCACATTCGTCCGGATTGTTTTAATCCGTAAAGTGATCTCTGTAATTTGACCGAACATATATCTTTGGATTTTGAGCTTAATATTTCAGGCATTTTCATCCCTTCGGGGATTTTCATGTATACATCATTATCCAGTGATCCATACAGATATGCTGTCACAACATCCATAAGGTACATATCTAAATTTCTAGATGCTGCTAGACTCATCAAGTACCTGAATGTGATTGCATCCATGACCGGAGAATATGTCTCTTCATAATCAATTCCTGGTCTTTGAGAAAAACCTTGGGCAACAAGACGGGCTTTATATCTTGTTATTTCATTTTTCTCATTTCTTTTCCGCACAAATACCCATTTGTACCCAACTGGTTTTACATTTTCAGGTGTTGCGACAATAGGTCCAAAAACACTTCTTTTATTGAGGGAGGATAATTCAGTTTGTATTGCCATTTTCCATTTCTCCCAATCATGTCTTTTCTGACATTCCAATATGGACCTTGGATCAGGATCATCACTTTCTTGATCAATTTCTTTTGCTACGGAAAATGAGAATATTCCATCATCATCTTTTATTTCATTTCTAATACATAACTCTCCAGTTTGGGCATAATTGATGGAAATCTCATATTTTTCTGTTTCTTTTTCATCATCTCGATCTTCTTCCTTTTGTGGTTCTTCTAGAACCTTTTCACTTTGTTCTCCCAAATTCTTTTTCTTTCGTGGATTTTTATTTTTTGAACCCACTGGTCTCCCCCTCTTCAACTGAACCCTAGGTTCATTTGCTAAGTTCCTGTCAGTATGTTCTTCAGGAACAATAATTCTTGAGGGGACATTAGCAGCAGGTATATATGACTTTGTCACTCTTTTTGTATCTGTGAACGCATCTGGTAATTGATTTGCCAAACTTTGCAAATGTATAATTTTCTGAACTTCCAGTTCACGTTGATTCGTAGGAGGGTCAAGATGTACTAAAGTTGGTGAAAACCACGTAATATCTTGTGAGACTTGCTTAATTCCTCCCCCTAATGCTGGAAATTCATCTTCATTAAAATGGCAATCGGCAAAGCGTGCCGTAAACATATCACCAGTTTGTGGTTCAAGATATCTTATTATGCTTGGGGATGTGTATCCAACATATATTCCTAATCTCCTTTGTGGCCCCATTTTTGTTCTTTGCGGTGGCGCTATAGGAACATAAACCGCACACCCGAAAACACGGAGATGAGATATATTTGGTTCTTGACCAGAAGCTAACTGTAATGGGGAATATTGATTATATGCGCTTGGTCTAATCTGGACCAATGCTGAGGCATGCAGTATAGCATGTCCCCACACAGAAATTGGGAGTTTTGTTCTCATTATCATTGGCCTTGCAATTAGCTGCAATCGTTTTATTAAGCTCTCAGCCATGCCATTTTGTGTATGCACATGGGGAACTGGGTGCTCAACATCAATCCCTATTGACGTGCAATAATCATCAAAGGCTTTTGAAGTGAATTCACCAGCATTATCAAGTCTCACTTTCTTTATGGTATAATCAGGGAACTGTACTTTCAGTCTGATTATTTGGGCAATGAATTTTGCGAAAGCCGTATTTCTTGTGGTCAAAAGACACACATGTGACCATCTGCTAGATGCATCAATTAATACCATAAAATACCGAAATGGCCCGCACGGTGGATGTATCGGTCCACATATGTCTCCATGTATTCTTTCCAAAAATACAGGGGATTCATTTCCAATTTTAGCTGGTGATGGCCGAGTTATAAGTTTTCCTTGAGAACATGCATTACATAAAAACTCGCCCGATTGCAGAATTTTTTCGTTTTTCAACGGATGGCCATTAGAGTTTTGCACAATTTTTCGCATCATGCTTGAACCAGGATGTCCTAGCCTTTCATGCCAGACTTTAAACGTATTAGTAAACTTTGAGTTTACTGTAATATATGATTCAATCGTATTTATTTTTGTGCAATATAATCCGGAGGACAACATTTTCAATTCTTCCAATATATGTTTCCTCTCCGATGTAATGCAAAGATACTCAATGCCATTTCTATTCATAGTCTCAATATGATATCCATTTCTACGGATATCTTTAAAACTCAACAAATTTCGGTGAGACTTTGGGGAGTATAATGCACCATTAATTTCGAACTTTGTTCCCCTTGGCATTGAAAAACTGACTTTTCCAGAGCCCATAATGATTTTTGCATTACCGGATATAGTACTCACGCTTTCAGCGGAATCATGCATTTTGAGATAAGAGAAATATTTTTTATTATTAATAATCGTGTGCGTTGTAGCACTATCTGCAAGACATATATCTCCATCTTGAATCTCAAATTTTGACATTTTCTGAATCATAAAACATATATTAGTAAATATTTAAACAGGAACACAAAAACTTAGAAAAACACTTATATTACAACAAACACTATTTTACAAAAGGTATATAATACATTAAAACGATCCAACTTTTATTCTTAAAAAGATAACCATATCACTTGGATTTTTTTTTTTTTTTTTTTTTTTTTTCTTCTTTTATTTTCATTATTAGTTGATGTTCTCGGGATCAATCAGGAAATCTGAAATATCGAGATGAGTGTCGTCATCGAGACCATGTGAGGAAGATCCGGGTTCATTCGATATGAAGTTGACTTCACTTTCTTTTTCATTTGCCTTTTGTGATTTCTGGTACAGATCGACAAAATGTTTTGGGGTACGACAAACACGTTCCCAATGCCCCTTCATGCCGCATCTGTAACATGCATTAATTTGTTTTCTCACTTCCCGGTTATCGTCATTTTTAGGGAACCTTTTATGATATCTTTCAGAACTTGAGTTACTTTGACGGAATCCTCTTCCTCGTCCTTGCCCACGTCCTCGTCCACGACCACGACCTCGGTATCTACCGCGTCCGCGTCCACGCTCTTGCCAATTATTGTATCTGGATGATGCAGCATTTACTTCTGGTAATGGTGCAGATCCAGTTGGACGAGCTTGATGGTTTAATGTCACGAGCTCATTGTTTTGTTCTGCAACAAGGAGTACTTGCATCAACTCCGAATAACGAGTATATCCTTGTGCTCGATATTGTTGTTGCAGGATTACGTTTCCAGGATGAAAGGTGGAGAGTGTTTTCTCTATCATATCATAATCACTTATTTCCTCTCCACATAATATCATTCTTGATGTAATTCCAAACATTGCGGAATTAAACTCACTAACACTTTTATAATCCTGGAAGCGGAGATTGATCCACTCGTGTTTGGCTTTTGGTAAGATCACATACTTCTGGTGATCAAACCTTTCCTTCAATGATTGCCATAGATCTGCGGGATCTTCTTTTATGATATATTCTGCTTTTAAACCATCATGAATATGGTGAAGCAAGAATATCATGGCCTTTGCTTTTTTTTCATCCGACGTCGTTTCCGACTTATCGATGGTTTCAAGGAGCCCGTTTCCTCTTAAGTGCATTTTTGCACTTATTGCCCATGTCATGTAATTTTTTCCCGTTATATCAAGGGCATTGATTTCGAGCTTCGCCAAGTTTGACATAATGACTGTATAAACAAATTTAAAGCATGATTAAATATCATAATTTAAATATGAAATTTAAAATTATAATTCAAAATATAATTTAAATTGCAGAAAAAGCAAAAATAAGTGCAGAGGCATAAACCCCTTTTATTAGTACATTTATTTTAATTTCTTAAGATAAACAATTGATGAAGCAAACGATTACAAGGAATATTAATGCATAAAAACATAATACAGCGGTAATGATAAATTCTCCGGGAGTAAAATCTCCAACAAAGAGACTATAAATAGAAGCAAAAATAAGAATTGCATATAAAGTTAAAAATATGCGAAACAATATGCGAATCATCTTCTCTTCTTTTCTTCTTCTTTTCCAAAATAAAATTGTTTGAAGAATATTTGATGAAAACTTTGATGAGAGAGGATGGGATGAAATGAATGAAGAATGAGTATATTTATAGATCGAAAATTACTGTTCATAGCCGTTGTACTAGCCGTTTGAAGGGTAAAAAAATTTTGAAAATTATTTTTGTGACCGTTTGAAAAGTTAGATTTAATAATCATGTAGTCAAATTTTATTTATCATATTATTATAGTAATAGAATTATTTATAAGAAAATAAATACTGAATTAAGATAGAAAATAAATGCAAAAATTTAATAGCATGAATTTAGATGCAAAATTTAAATTACAGAATAATTAAATTGCAATAAAATTAAAATTAATTTAGGAGGCATAGCCTACCATAAATTCAAGGAGGAGGTATAACCTTCCATTCCATAGATATTTGATCAAGGAAGAGGTTTAACCTACCATTCCATAAAATGATCAAGGAGGAGGTTTAACCTTCCACTCCATTATATATGATCTGAGGAGACACAGTCTACCATGCGATCATTTCGGAGAAGGCAGTGCCATTCTTTCCGTATGAACATAAAATAAAAAGAATAAATTAATAAATTAAACATAATTTAAAACTCACCTTTTCGGTATAAGAGCACTCGTGCTGATAACGTGTTGTGATTTAATTTATGATATATGTATGATTTATTTATGTGTTTGTATTATATAAGTATATTATATTTGGCTTGTGAAAAGAGAGAGTTTAAGGAGAGGTATGGTAATAATATTTTTGGGATGATCAAATTACAAAGACAATGACTCCTTTATATAGAGGAGTAATGAGTTGGTAGGTGTAAGATTTTTTAGATCAAATATAAAATAATGTGAATGGATAATCATTTAACACATGTTTTTTAACACTCCCCCTTGATTATCCATTTTGTATTACGTACTGCCTCGTTAAAAACCTTGTTATAGAAAAACCCATTTGGGATAAAAACCATAACAAGGAAAAGAGTGCAGTAACGCTCCCCCTGGAAAGGATATCTATAAGTCCTTTAGATGACGCATTCCGATACTATGAACGTGTTTTCTGAATGTAGTTGTCGGAAGCGCTTTCGTGAATAAATCGGCTACATTGTCGCTTGAACGAACATATTGAATATCCACTTCTTGATTCTTCTCGAGTTCTCGGATGTAAGAGAAAAATTTTGGAGGGATATGCTTCGTCCTGTCGCTCTTGATATAATCTTCCTTAATTTGGGAAATGCATGCAGAATTATCTTCAAACACTTTTGTGGGTTCTTTCTTCGTGAGAATTCCACTTGATACTTGTATGTGATGAGTCATTGATCTGAGCCACACACATTCCCTACATGCTTCGTGAAGTGCAATGATTTCTGCATGATTTGAAGAAGTTGCAACCAATGTCTGTTTTTGGGAACGCCAGGAGATAGCAGTTCCGCCAACTGTGAAGACGTATCCAGTCTGCGATCGAGCTTTGTGCGGATCTGATAAATATCCTGCATCTGCAAAACCAACCAAACCAATCTCGGGGTTTCTCGGATAAAATAATCCTAAGTCAATTGTACCTTGAAGATAACGGAATAAATGCTTTATTCCGTTCCAATGCCTCCGTGTAGGTGCTGAGCTATACCTTGCAAGTAGGTTAGTAGCGAAAGCTATATCTGGTCGAGTACAGTTTGCAAGATACATAAGTCCACCTATAGCGCTCATATAAGGTACTTCTTGACCTAATATTTCTTCGCTATTTTCACAAGGTCTGAATGGATCTTTGTTAACATCAAGTGATCGATTGACCATTGGGGTACTCAAAGGAGTCGCTTTATCCATATAAAAACGCTTCAAGATTCTTTTGATATAATTTGACTGATGCACAAATATTCCATCTCGGAGATGCTCAATCTGGAGCCCAAGACAGAATTTTGTCTGCCCTAGATCTTTCATTTCAAATTCTTCTTTCATATGAGCTCTTGCATCATCAATATCCTTTTGCGTTCCAATTATATTTAGGTCATCAACGTATACAGCTATGATCACAAAACCAGATGATGATTTCTTAATGAATACGCATGGGCATATCGCATTGTTCATATAACCTTTTCTCAACAAATATTCACTTAAGCGATTATACCACATTCGTCCGGATTGTTTTAATCCGTAAAGTGATCTCTGTAATTTGACCGAACATATATCTTTGGATTTTGAGCTTAATATTTCAGGCATTTTCATCCCTTCGGGGATTTTCATGTATACATCATTATCCAGTGATCCATACAGATATGCTGTCACAACATCCATAAGGTACATATCTAAATTTCTAGATGCTGCTAGACTCATCAAGTACCTGAATGTGATTGCATCCATGACCGGAGAATATGTCTCTTCATAATCAATTCCTGGTCTTTGAGAAAAACCTTGGGCAACAAGACGGGCTTTATATCTTGTTATTTCATTTTTCTCATTTCTTTTCCGCACAAATACCCATTTGTACCCAACTGGTTTTACATTTTCAGGTGTTGCGACAATAGGTCCAAAAACACTTCTTTTATTGAGGGAGGATAATTCAGTTTGTATTGCCATTTTCCATTTCTCCCAATCATGTCTTTTCTGACATTCCAATATGGACCTTGGATCAGGATCATCACTTTCTTGATCAATTTCTTTTGCTACGGAAAATGAGAATATTCCATCATCATCTTTTATTTCATTTCTAATACATAACTCTCCAGTTTGGGCATAATTGATGGAAATCTCATATTTTTCTGTTTCTTTTTCATCATCTCGATCTTCTTCCTTTTGTGGTTCTTCTAGAACCTTTTCACTTTGTTCTCCCAAATTCTTTTTCTTTCGTGGATTTTTATTTTTTGAACCCACTGGTCTCCCCCTCTTCAACTGAACCCTAGGTTCATTTGCTAAGTTCCTGTCAGTATGTTCTTCAGGAACAATAATTCTTGAGGGGACATTAGCAGCAGGTATATATGACTTTGTCACTCTTTTTGTATCTGTGAACGCATCTGGTAATTGATTTGCCAAACTTTGCAAATGTATAATTTTCTGAACTTCCAGTTCACGTTGATTCGTAGGAGGGTCAAGATGTACTAAAGTTGGTGAAAACCACGTAATATCTTGTGAGACTTGCTTAATTCCTCCCCCTAATGCTGGAAATTCATCTTCATTAAAATGGCAATCGGCAAAGCGTGCCGTAAACATATCACCAGTTTGTGGTTCAAGATATCTTATTATGCTTGGGGATGTGTATCCAACATATATTCCTAATCTCCTTTGTGGCCCCATTTTTGTTCTTTGCGGTGGCGCTATAGGAACATAAACCGCACACCCGAAAACACGGAGATGAGATATATTTGGTTCTTGACCAGAAGCTAACTGTAATGGGGAATATTGATTATATGCGCTTGGTCTAATCTGGACCAATGCTGAGGCATGCAGTATAGCATGTCCCCACACAGAAATTGGGAGTTTTGTTCTCATTATCATTGGCCTTGCAATTAGCTGCAATCGTTTTATTAAGCTCTCAGCCATGCCATTTTGTGTATGCACATGGGGAACTGGGTGCTCAACATCAATCCCTATTGACGTGCAATAATCATCAAAGGCTTTTGAAGTGAATTCACCAGCATTATCAAGTCTCACTTTCTTTATGGTATAATCAGGGAACTGTACTTTCAGTCTGATTATTTGGGCAATGAATTTTGCGAAAGCCGTATTTCTTGTGGTCAAAAGACACACATGTGACCATCTGCTAGATGCATCAATTAATACCATAAAATACCGAAATGGCCCGCACGGTGGATGTATCGGTCCACATATGTCTCCATGTATTCTTTCCAAAAATACAGGGGATTCATTTCCAATTTTAGCTGGTGATGGCCGAGTTATAAGTTTTCCTTGAGAACATGCATTACATAAAAAATCGCCCGATTGCAGAATTTTTTCGTTTTTCAACGGATGGCCATTAGAGTTTTGCACAATTTTTCGCATCATGCTTGAACCAGGATGTCCTAGCCTTTCATGCCAGACTTTAAACGTATTAGTAAACTTTGAGTTTACTGTAATATATGATTCAATCGTATTTATTTTTGTGCAATATAATCCGGAGGACAACATTTTCAATTCTTCCAATATATGTTTCCTCTCCGATGTAATGCAAAGATACTCAATGCCATTTCTATTCATAGTCTCAATATGATATCCATTTCTACGGATATCTTTAAAACTCAACAAATTTCGGTGAGACTTTGGGGAGTATAATGCACCATTAATTTCGAACTTTGTTCCCCTTGGCATTGAAAAACTGACTTTTCCAGAGCCCATAATGATTTTTGCATTACCGGATATAGTACTCACGCTTTCAGCGGAATCATGCATTTTGAGATAAGAGAAATATTTTTTATTATTAATAATCGTGTGCGTTGTAGCACTATCTGCAAGACATATATCTCCATCTTGAATCTCAAATTTTGACATTTTCTGAATCATAAAACATATATTAGTAAATATTTAAACAGGAACACAAAAACTTAGAAAAACACTTATATTACAACAAACACTATTTTACAAAAGGTATATAATACATTAAAACGATCCAACTTTTATTCTTAAAAAGATAACCATATCACTTGGATTTTTTTTTTTTTTTTTTTTTTTTTCTTCTTTTATTTTCATTATTAGTTGATGTTCTCGGGATCAATCAGGAAATCTGAAATATCGAGATGAGTGTCGTCATCGAGACCATGTGAGGAAGATCCGGGTTCATTCGATATGAAGTTGACTTCACTTTCTTTTTCATTTGCCTTTTGTGATTTCTGGTACAGATCGACAAAATGTTTTGGGGTACGACAAACACGTTCCCAATGCCCCTTCATGCCGCATCTGTAACATGCATTAATTTGTTTTCTCACTTCCCGGTTATCGTCATTTTTAGGGAACCTTTTATGATATCTTTCAGAACTTGAGTTACTTTGACGGAATCCTCTTCCTCGTCCTTGCCCACGTCCTCGTCCACGACCACGACCTCGGTATCTACCGCGTCCGCGTCCACGCTCTTGCCAATTATTGTATCTGGATGATGCAGCATTTACTTCTGGTAATGGTGCAGATCCAGTTGGACGAGCTTGATGGTTTAATGTCACGAGCTCATTGTTTTGTTCTGCAACAAGGAGTACTTGCATCAACTCCGAATAACGAGTATATCCTTGTGCTCGATATTGTTGTTGCAGGATTACGTTTCCAGGATGAAAGGTGGAGAGTGTTTTCTCTATCATATCATAATCACTTATTTCCTCTCCACATAATATCATTCTTGATGTAATTCCAAACATTGCGGAATTAAACTCACTAACACTTTTATAATCCTGGAAGCGGAGATTGATCCACTCGTGTTTGGCTTTTGGTAAGATCACATACTTCTGGTGATCAAACCTTTCCTTCAATGATTGCCATAGATCTGCGGGATCTTCTTTTATGATATATTCTGCTTTTAAACCATCATGAATATGGTGAAGCAAGAATATCATGGCCTTTGCTTTTTTTTCATCCGACGTCGTTTCCGACTTATCGATGGTTTCAAGGAGCCCGTTTCCTCTTAAGTGCATTTTTGCACTTATTGCCCATGTCATGTAATTTTTTCCCGTTATATCAAGGGCATTGATTTCGAGCTTCGCCAAGTTTGACATAATGACTGTATAAACAAATTTAAAGCATGATTAAATATCATAATTTAAATATGAAATTTAAAATTATAATTCAAAATATAATTTAAATTGCAGAAAAAGCAAAAATAAGTGCAGAGGCATAAACCCCTTTTATTAGTACATTTATTTTAATTTCTTAAGATAAACAATTGATGAAGCAAACGATTACAAGGAATATTAATGCATAAAAACATAATACAGCGGTAATGATAAATTCTCGGGAGTAAAATCTCCAACAAAGAGACTATAAATAGAAGCAAAAATAAGAATTGCATATAAAGTTAAAAATATGCGAAACAATATGCGAATCATCTTCTCTTCTTTTCTTCTTCTTTTCCAAAATAAAATTGTTTGAAGAATATTTGATGAAAACTTTGATGAGAGAGGATGGGATGAAATGAATGAAGAATGAGTATATTTATAGATCGAAAATTACTGTTCATAGCCGTTGTACTAGCCGTTTGAAGGGTAAAAAAATTTTGAAAATTATTTTTGTGACCGTTTGAAAAGTTAGATTTAATAATCATGTAGTCAAATTTTATTTATCATATTATTATAGTAATAGAATTATTTATAAGAAAATAAATACTGAATTAAGATAGAAAATAAATGCAAAAATTTAATAGCATGAATTTAGATGCAAAATTTAAATTACAGAATAATTAAATTGCAATAAAATTAAAATTAATTTAGGAGGCATAGCCTACCATAAATTCAAGGAGGAGGTATAACCTTCCATTCCATAGATATTTGATCAAGGAAGAGGTTTAACCTACCATTCCATAAAATGATCAAGGAGGAGGTTTAACCTTCCACTCCATTTATATATGATCTGAGGAGACACAGTCTACCATGCGATCATTTCGGAGAAGGCAGTGCCATTCTTTCCGTATGAACATAAAATAAAAAGAATAAATGAATAAATTAAACATAATTTAAAACTCACATTTTCGGTATAAGAGCACTCGTGCTGATAACGTGTTGTGATTTAATTTATGATATATGTATGATTTATTTATGTGTTTGTATTATATAAGTATATTATATTTGGCTTGTGAAAAGAGAGAGTTTAAGGAGAGGTATGGTAATAATATTTTTTGGGATGATCAAATTACAAAGACAATGACTCCTTTATATAGAGGAGTAATGAGTTGGTAGGTGTAAGATTTTTTAGATCAAATATAAAATAATGTGAATGGATAATCATTTAACACATGTTTTTTAACAATCGTTTGGTATTCATAATGTCACAAATAAAAATGTTTTATCTATAAATAAGAGGACAGGAAGAGGAAAACAAAGGATGTGGCTCTAAGCCATTGGATGAAAAGATTCATTTGGCCATTCGGAGCATCTTGGGATCACCGTCTGTTCGCTACTTCTCAAAGACTATTAACTGTTACTTATTTACGCTAAACAGTGCTTTATTTCATGTTTACCTTTATACCCCCCTCACATTTCTAATCACTAAAAATGTTCAAAATGGCCATCATAATCACTGAATCCAACTAGAAGTAATAAAACGAATCTCCGAAATCTAAACAATTTAGAATCTATACAACTATAATCTGTTTGTACCAATCAAAATGATATTTCCGCAGTTCCAAATCCACGATTAAATTTAAGTTGTATTGGATACCTATTTGGGACTATACCGTTTTTTTTTTTAATTCTTAGTTTCGATGCTTGGTTTTCTTAACTATCAGAATTTTCTTTAGTAAAGCTATTTTGAAAATAACTACACACAAAGTAAGCTTAAGTCTTGGAAATATATGGTCTTCAAATATAAAAACCCGAGATGATATAGCATCAACGTTTTTGACTATTAGGTAGAATACTATTTCATTTTCTTTTATCTATATATGGTAATTACCGTGTACTACTGATCTTTGATTGCACGGTAGTGGCAAGCATAACTCTTTTCAATCACAATTTTTTTTCCTCTCAAGAAAACTAAGTTGCTATTTAATTATACATGTATTATGGATATTATCTTTCAAATTAGTTATAAAACTGTTGTTGCCGAATATATATCTGGACATGTTTTCTTTTATAGTATTGTATTTTTATTGTAACAAAATGGAAATAGTAAATGAAAGATCTCTTTCTCCAACCAAATTAAAGCAAATTAAAATATACCAGATTTTTTTAAAAATAATCACATTTTTTTCTCTATATAATGATGATCAGAAGAACAGAAGGAACAACACAAAGAACAACAACACATAAAAAAGAAAAAAAAAACCCTAAACCTCTGATATTTTTCTTCTTGTCAATAGTGAACCAAAAAATGGCTCACAGTCACACTAACGGCAACATCTCTTCTTCTTTCTCAAACAACTCATGTAAGTTTGCTTTTCAATTCTGCTGTTAATTAAATTCTCTCAATTGTTCATCTGATATCCCTCAATATCGTCAGTTTTCCAATAAGTACAGCGATTCTAATTCTCATTATATCCAAAACACAAATCGTTTTAGTTATACGTTGAACATTCACATATTGGTTTTGTACCTAGATATCTACTTTCTTAATCCCGCTACTACTACTGATCATGGTTTTTCTTCTTTAATTTTTCCATTATTTTCTATGTACATGATCTTGTCAACATCCAACATTTCTGGAAAATTACTACAACATGAAATGGTGTATTGATACTATTATATGACATTAAATGTTCTTCTAATTAATTGTAAATTAAATTTAGTTATTTTACATTTATACTATAAATAATATATGATTGGGTTACTCATAAATCATTTGAGAGGAAAGATTCACTCATATCTCTTTCTACTCTTCCTTCCTTTTTTAAATCATTTGGTTCATTGAGATTTAGCTTTTGATAGCGAGACGACAAAGAATTTTGTGTTACATAAAACACAGATATAGAAAGTCGAATTCTACTTTCTTAAGCACAATTTCTAATTTTAGGGCGTTAGATATAAAATTTTAGGGAGTTTCTACTTCCTCAAGCACAATTTATAATTGTAGAACGTAGTCGTAGTCGACGTTGGGTAATATTCCTTGGAGTTTTATTTTAAATAATAGATTCCATGGAGTTAAATAATAATAATAAATAACTTTTTACATGTTAAATTCTTTGTTCTCCATAAAGTAGAATAGCCAAGCCCGATCCTAATTTATCTTTGATATAAAAATAGACAGAGTAAGAAGAAAATTATGAACGGATCATATCTTAGAACTTAGATTGTTATTGTAAAGAAAAAGTTCTAATATTTTAGATTTGTATAGAAGTAATTGTATGTTTCTTTCTTTTCTGTCGCAAAAATGTATCTGAGTATATTTATGCAGCATGGGAATAGTTTCTTTGAAAAAAAAGAAAAGAAATAGTAGTCTCATCTTCTAAGTTTTAATTTAACGAAAAATACGATACATTTAGATGGCGGTCATAAATCATATTTTCCGTGGGACACACTCACTACTTTTGTGCATTAGCATGTGAACAGCCGAATCGGAAAAAAAAAAAAAAACAAAAAAGGGAAAAGAAAAACAATTAAAATAGCCGAATCGGACGATGTAGGAGATGCCACGTGTATACACGTAATGACAAATTAGATTCTCCTAACGGCCCAACGTCCCTCACCAAATTTTCCCGTATATTTTGAATTTCGGATCCATGATAGAGAAAGGTTTTCGGTTCGGTTGGGGATAAACCGATCGATAACCGGAAAAAAAAGAAAATTGTAAACCGAAATTGGATGGAACAGAATTCAGTTGAATCTGCGAGAGTTAAAAGATTCTTACACGATATTTCTGGCATAAATCAAGATGAAATTTTTCATGATTACAAACGCTATTTTATAGCTGAAAACCATCTTTATTATCGAAGAATTTAGTCGTATCCATGGTGTAGTGACTGCAGATAGATGATAAGATTTAGGAATATACCGATATGTTTCTGGATCGATTCAATGAGAAATGATTTGGTTTTGGTAATGTTTTCTTGGTTGGTTTGGTGAATTTTGGAACGTGTTTCCTCAGTTTCAGGGGAAGAGCGTGAAATCCAGAAGAATTACTGGAAAGAGCACTCGGTGGGGTTGAGCGTTGAGGCCATGATGCTTGATTCCAAAGCTGCTGACCTCGACAAAGAAGAACGACCTGAGGTAATAATATCTCGCCTGACCTAAAGTTTGTGTCTCAGTATGCCTTTGGTTAATAGAAACAAGCAGCCAATTAAAATGCTTTTTAACCAAATAGAAAACGTTATCCTTGTTTACGTAGCCATCACGTCACTTTTTATGCAGCTTCTTACATTTTTGCTGTCCTTTTGCCATTTCATGGACGCACGAATGAAAACGTTCTAAGGCTTAAACCGTGTGTGTATATATGTGCCAGATCCTTGCGCTTCTTCCACCGATTGAAGGGAAAACGTTGCTCGAGTTTGGAGCTGGCATTGGTCGTTTCACCAGTGAATTAGCTCAGAAGGCCGGCCAGGTCATTGCGGTTGATTTCATTGATAGTGTCATCAAGAAGGTTAGTTCTCACGCCCACGCTTGTCCTTTCTAGCCACTTACAGGACCCGTCTTTTTTCCCCTCATGAGTGTCTTCACTGCAGAATGAAAACATTAACGGGCACTACAAGAACGTCAAATTTATGTGCGCTGATGTCACATCCCCGGATATGAAGTTTTCAAATGAGTCTGTGGATCTGATATTCTCCAACTGGCTGCTCATGTATCTCTCTGATAAAGAGGTAACCAGTTTACTTATAGCTTATTGCTGCCGAAACCACTTTAGTACAGTACACACTTAGACTAAGTTCGTCGTCTAGTAATACAAAGAAACGCGTCGTGGGACTTTTTATGTTATACAAACACCGTACGGCACTAGTTGCTAACATTTATTGGCCTTCCGAGTGACAAAGATACACCATAAAGCATCTTAGCTTCACTCAGATGCGTACCATGTTCTAAAGACATTAATCTCCTTTTCCTTTTTTTTTTTGTAATAAAATTGCAGGTTGAAGATTTGGCGAAGAAGATGTTACGATGGACGAAGGTTGGCGGGTACATTTTCTTCCGAGAGTCTTGCTTTCATCAGTCTGGTGATAACAAGCGCAAGTACAATCCAACGCACTACCGGGAACCCAAATTTTACACAAAGGTGTGTTACCTCTGTCTTCCTCCATGCCTCCCTTTCTAGAGAATTATATTCTGATTTCTGCCGCATTAATTCCTTTCAGCTTTTCAAAGAATGCCATTTGAATGACGGTGTTGGTAATTCGTACGAACTCTCATTGGTTAGCTGTAAATGCATTGGAGCTTATGTGAGGAACAAAAAGAACCAGAACCAGGTTATAGGCCTCTTCATATTTATTAACCACCCTTTCGATGGTATCTGATCTCGTATGATGGCGGATTCATATTATACTTTTCACAAATTTCAGATATGCTGGCTTTGGCAGAAAGTCAGTTCCGACAATGACAGGGGCTTCCAACTCTTCTTGGACAATGTCCAGTACAAGTCTAGTGGTATCTTACGCTATGAGCGTGTCTTTGGACAAGGGTTTGTGAGCACAGGAGGACTCGGTATGCTCTTTAGTCATTCGACTTTGTATCAACTTTGTAGCGTTGATGGCTCTGTAGTCGAAGCTATCTACTTTTCTATTTTTACTATACTGCAAAGTGAAGCTATCTTTCCTTCTTATGTAACATCTACGTTCTTTTGTTTTGACCTTCGATATAGAGACGACAAAGGAATTTGTGGATATGCTGGATCTGAAACCGGGCCAGAAAGTTCTAGATGTTGGATGCGGAATCGGTGGAGGGGACTTCTACATGGCTGAGAACTTTGAGGTGGATGTTGTAGGCATTGATCTATCAGTGAACATGATCTCTTTTGCCCTCGAACACGCCATAGGACTCAAATGCTCTGTGGAATTCGAAGTAGCTGATTGCACCAAGAAGGAGTACCCTGATAACACCTTTGATGTTATTTACAGCAGAGACACCATTCTGCATATCCAAGTATGAACTTCTTCTTTCCAGTCTTCCCTTATGGCCTCATTGTGTAGCTTAGTTTCCGAAGATCGCTTTCTCATATTTTTCTCCAATTTGTACAGGACAAGCCAGCATTGTTCAGAACATTCTACAAATGGTTGAAGCCTGGCGGGAAAGTTCTCATTACGGATTACTGCAGAAGCCCCAAAACACCGTCTCCAGATTTTGCAAACTACATCAAGCAACGAGGTTATGATCTTCATGATGTACAAGCATACGGTCAGGTATACAGAGATATAAAGTTTCTCCTGTTCCACTTTAAAATCACCAATGTGTCCTAAATTTAATTGGTTCGGCAGATGCTGAAAGATGCTGGATTCGATGAGGTAATCGCAGAGGATAGAACCGATCAGGTAAGAAACGCGTCTATGCTTTTCTGAAAATGATCCATGTGCCTAAAAAAGAACCTAAACCCATTTTTGTCTGTTTATTTCAGTTCATGAAAGTTCTGAAACGTGAACTGGACGCAGTGGAGAAGGAGAAGGAAGAGTTCATCAGCGACTTCTCAAAGGAGGATTACGAGGATATCGTAGGTGGGTGGAACTCAAAGCTGGTCAGGAGCTCAAGTGGTGAACAAAAGTGGGGTTTGTTCATCGCCAAGAGGAACTGATTAGTTATGGTATTATTACAAGAAGATATAAATAAATTTGGAACTGATGTAAGATAAGTTCCCACCTATCATCTCTTCATGGTTATGTTGTTTCTTTATTCCATTTACATTTTAAACTCTGTCCAGTTTGGTACTTAATGTGATATTTGCAATCGGCTTGATCAAGTTTGACAAAGGAAAGGCTCGAAGGCTTTATTATTGAACAGAAACAAAAACAGTGAACCAGAGTGATAGTAATTCACTTGGCCACCGTGGAATTACATAGCGGGGATTAATCTGGTTTTTGACCTAATCACTATCTCCGGTTGAAAAATAGGAAAAACAACACAAGAGTGATTGTAGGATCATCTTAAACCCTAATTAGAGAGAGTCGGTTTTAGAAAAGGACAAGATCTCAACTTCAAACTTGATGGTGTCGTTGGCAAGGAAACCTTTGGCCTTGTCTTTGATATCTGCGAGTGGCATAAATTTCTCAAAACCCCATCCCTTTTCTGTTGCGTTGGGCCACCCCTCCACTACAGAAACAAACAAACGTTGATTACAAACAAATTTTCTCTTTTAATGACCCTAAAAAGTCTAAATTAGTAGTAGAGAATGGTGAGAAGGGAGATGTCAGACCTTGTTTCTCCACATGGTTGGATCGGATCTGGTCAATAACTCGTAACTTGGCTTTCACGTAACCACGTTCATTAGACGCACTCAACAAAAAGAGTGACAACGAATTGCCCGTTGCAGACCCAACTCCATTTAGATACACTTTCAATATCCTACACAGTACACACCCATCACATAGGTTAACAAGTACTGTATAACAGCATATCTCTATGTAGAATATATATATATATAGGGAGAGGGTCACCAGTTTCTTCCTCCCGAAGAAAACGGAGCAGAAGTGTAAAAGTCACTGTCGCGTGTAGAGACTTGGGTGAGTTTCCAATTGAAAAGAGGGTCACGAATGTTTTCTTCGTAAGAGAAAACTTCCCAGTTCTCGAAGGGATTAGTAACGAGGATGTCGACGCCAAACACACTTTGTCCGCCGTCGAAAATGAATCCGTGCCCCGGATCTCTGTAATACCCAATCTCAAGAAAGTTTAGTTGTCCCCATTGTTGTTTAAACAAATGAAACCGCTGCACATCAGTCTCTGCAAACCGATCAAAACTAGTTAGTCTGAAGCAACCACAAAAAAATATTAAGCAAATCTTTCTCCCCCTCTTTAGATTAATTAGTACCCTGAAGATAATGGTACTTGTCTATAGTGCTTTTATAGGTGAGGAATGTGATCTCTGCATACACATTTCTTGGATTGGCGATGAGGCTTGAGTTATCAATTCTTACGTACATCGAAACGTATCCACCCGAGCCCACTGGCTTGTTCTCGTTCGGGTAGATTAGCAACGTCCTTATAACATATTAGCAAAAAAATGTCAATCTATATATATTTAAAACATATAAAAAGTAGAATCTTGATGAGATTCAGAGATATGTGTCTATATGGGTTTCTCGCTGCTAATTTGTTTTAAGTTGGAAGCCACACAACGGGTACGTACCAGTTGTATCCACCGACGGAGAAAGGACGTGACTCGTACTTGTCACCATTGCTTTTGACCAGGTTCGCCATCGTTGCAAAGTTCTGGAACTTCACGCAGTACGAAGATGGAGGACGCTCTCTATCCTCTCGCCTTATTTGCCCCGAGAGCTTCTGGTGATTCCCAGCAGGAACAGAGACAGAGCGAGATCTATGGAAGGGACATGGAAGTTTCCCTAAGTTCTCCACGTCCACGAATCCTTCTTCTACTACTAGTGCTTCAGTCTCCACTAGGTTTTGAAGGTTGTTGTAATAAGGTTTTGCAAATCTTGCAACTTCCACGATGAGTACGAAACAGAGGAAGCAGTACACAAAGATTGTTCCATAACTGGTGTTTTTCTTCTTTTCCTCTGTATACATCTTTTTTACCTTTTTTGAGTATGTCTGAAACATACCTTTGTTTTGTGTATGTGCATATATAGACAAACAATTGTACTAACCCAATGATATTAACGTCACAAGGTGCACGTTCCATAAACAATTGTACTGACCCAATTATACTGACCAGGATACCAAACTCGAAAAGTGGACCGATCTTAGATTTCCTGTACAAAATGGCCCTTTCGTATCTTATCTTTTACTTTATCCAATCAATCGATTTCAGTACCAATCACTGATATCAATCTCATCATAGAGTGACACGTACGTATTCTCGAATATGTCCGCACTTTCTCAAATTATTGTTTAGCGGTGATCACTGTTTCAACAAATTACTTCAAAAAGAATATGCTAATTTTCTTCAATGTTTATCTCAACGTAAAATGCAAATTACCCATTTTTCCTCGTATAGTGATTCAAAAGAGGATTATACCTCTAAACATGAAATTATACGCCTAGTTGAAGAACATGTTTTAATTACTATAAACTTATAATTCTCTATAATGAGCATGATAAAAAAGAATATATATATATATATATATATATATATATTGGTCAGACGGCCTTATGAATTATGACCCAAACCGAAGCCTGGGAAGACACTTAATTAGCGTGCAGAGGGTTTCGTGAAAATTGTAATAGCCGCCGATCTTTGGAACAGAATTGGGTTGATCTTTCTAGCAGATATAAGAAAATAAAAATAAACAAAGATCTTCTGATGACGATGATTGGATCACCGATTCAGTCCTCTTCCAAGGAAATAGTCAAACTAGTGTGAGTTTTGGCGTATATTGAGGAAAAATGTAACGTGGATCCTGCCGTATTTAGAGCATCCGTAATGGTGAACTTTTGAGAAGTTCTAATCTTTAAAAAAAAAGAAAAAAAAAAGAAAAAAATGAGTTGGCGATTCTAAAGTTTCAGAGTCGCTTCCGGGGGAAGAGGCGTGGGAGAGGGTTCTGCTCTCCACGTGTTTTATTGTGGTTGGTTCACAGAATTTTTTCCCCCGAAAATCTTGTTTCTTTTTTTCCCCTCTCTCTCGATCATTGTTCTTCCCAAAAACAAAAAAAAAATCGAACATGCAAACTTTCCTTTTCTCTTCCACATAGCGATGTGATTCTAAATCTAGGAACGACGTTTTTGGGATTGCTGGTGTAAGATTATCGTCTTTTTCGGCCATACATCTACCCAGAAGGATGTTTATGCAGCTTGCTAGGTTGGGTTCGGTCTTGATGCTTGTGGATTTTCCCGATTTTCCCAGTTTAGTGATGTGATTCTGATTGCGGAACATGCGTTCGAATTGAGGAAAAACGTTGGGAAAGATTCATTGGTTTGTTAAGTGCATTTGAATTTACTTTCGTTCTCTTCTCTGCTCTTATTACTTTGGTGAATTTGATGTCCATTTGATTTCGAATTGATATTGGTTAATTGCACAGTGCTTTATTTGGTTTCTCAGGTTTTAGATTCTTGAAAGGGGATGATGTGTGCCTCATCCAGACAGTTCAGATTAGTTTTGAGCCGCCGTCGTTGTACAAAGGGGAGATTTCATCAATTGCCTTGTTTAGAGTTTCCAAGAGTGTGTAGTGGTTGGACAAAAGGGAAACCGGTTTCATTGTTTATGTTTTTTTTTGAGCTCTGGAACAAACAGTCGTGTCTGTTGCTGAAACAGGTAATGTGATGAAAGCATCACTAAGCTTTATAGCACTTTTTAGAATATGGCCTCTGAACTGTTTTGTTATCATAACCGGAGTTCATTTTGATAAAGATGCAATAGAATCTATGGAGGGCAAAGAAGCATTATCGGATCTTTATTGTTCATAAATCAGTATCTCAGTTTGAAGTAGTTCAAATCCAAAGTCGTTGTTGTTGTATTTTGCAGGAAGGGAAAAATGAGTCCATGGCCATGGTGACTCATCGTCTTTCTACGGTAACGACCTATTTATCATTCTTATCTAAAACTCACTCGCTATATAGGTGTGTACTCATTGTATTCTCCACTAATTATGCTTTTTTCCTTCTCCTCTGTTTTCTTACGAAGGATTTTAAGCATCATACACGTGATGTTTGGTTTTAAAATGCAATGGCTCCTTTGTGTTCGTTGATGTTTGGAGTCAGTCTCAGACTCTTGTTTGCCTGAATCTATGACAATTTTCTTTGTATATAGAGAGCAAACTAATTGATGTAGTATGTCAATTACTCTTGATAGTTTGATTATATTTTATTTCTTTTAAATTGACAACAATTTCAGAAAAGAAAAAACAAAAAAATTTAGAACTCCAAAGAAACTGTCCATTGTAGGTCTCAAAACTAATACAAAATAATTGAAACTCTAAACTTAAATTAATCATATATTTATTAATAAAATACATTTTAGAACCTAAATCAAAGCTCTCCAATAATGATGCTCTTAGTTTTGGTTCTAAAGTACAAATTTATATTTTGAGTCAAAGACGATGATTGATAATTTTTTGGAAAAACTTACTGCCTAAACGGCCAAATACAGATCCATTGCTTGACTAGGGATATTAACTTTCTCAATTTTGACATATACTATATATTTTAAGTTTACTGCTAAATACAGCGCAAAAACTCGTTGAATTTGAGATTTTTTTCCAAAATCTGAATACAATGAATTCGTTGAATTCAAATTATGTGATACTTTTGAAAGACACTGTGTATAAATAGTCTCTTTTCTCTGTCACTAAAAATATCTCTCGTTCATATCTCATGTTCAGTGATTGTCCAAAGACCTTTAGCTACAATAATTTCGTTATGTTGTCCAAAATGCTATTGGCATTTTTGTCCACTTGCTTATTTTATGTTGGCTCTGCTCAACAATCATATGGAAACTCAACGGTTTCGGCACTTTTCGCTTTTGGAGATTCAATACTTGATACGGGCAACAATAACCTTCTTTTGACTGTTACCAAAGTCAATTTTTTTCCATACGGTAGAGATTTTGTAGGTAGAAGAGCTACCGGAAGATTTGGAAACGGGAGAGTTTTTTCAGATATGATCGGTATATATTACTTGTTCGTCTATGCACTTGTTTATTGCTAATATATATGTTTAACGGTTTGATTAGTTGCAACTCTAAATCAAGGAAAATCCTATGTTTTAAATATGTCATCCTTGTGCGCAGCCGAAGGTTTGGGACTGAAGAATCTCTTACCAGCATATCGTGATCCATTCCTCTCGAGCAATGAGCTGCCGACTGGTGTTTGTTTTGCATCCGGTGGATCTGGACTGGATTCTATGACTGCTAGGATACAAGTAAATTTCATTATAAATGCTCAAACGTTACTCATAATCACTTTTAGTTTGTTTAACATTGTAACAGATTATTTTGTTTTCTTGTGTTGGGATTTTTTTATTAGGGAGTTATATGGGTGACAGATCAAGTGACAGATTTCCAAAACTACATGACTAAACTAAACGGTGTAGTAGGAAGTCAAGAGAAAACAAACGAAATTATATCAAATGCGGTTTATCTAATCTCAGCGGGGAATAACGATATTGCTATCACATATTTCACGCTGCCAACTAGAAAATTACAATACACTCTTCCAGCCTACACTGATCTCCTGGTCACTTGGACTCGTGATCTCATAAAGGTACAAATTCAAATTCATTCAATATATAACATAGTCATGTGATTATTTTTTCGTATCTCAATCATTGTATCGTTTCTTTTTGTTCTTTGAAGAGTTTATACGATATGGGTGCAAGAAAATTTGCGGTTATGGGAACACTACCTCTAGGTTGCTTACCGGGAGCAAGAACTTTATTTCGAACATGTGAAGTGTTTGCGAATCAAGCGGCTGATATGTTCAACAAGAAATTATCAGCCGAACTTGACAACCTAGGCGCAACTTTTCCGGGTGCCAAATTCATGTATATAGATATGTACAGTCCTCTTCTTGGTCTCGTCAACAACCCTCTACCTTCAGGTAATTACATGATCTGACAACACAACTCATATATGCATATACACTTTACATTATAAAAATATATTTATTTTTGTTGAAAACATTTGATATGCTGTATTTCGTTGGAAAATGTAGGGTTCATTAATGCAGCTGATGGATGTTGTTGTACGCCAACGTCTATAATACCGTGCTTAGACGCTTCTCGTTACGTGTTTTGGGATATTGCCCATCCGACCGAGAAGTCATACAAGCTGATCACACCAAATATTATTGAAGATATCAAAGAAAAGCTCGCATGATCAATTTCTCAAGCATTTTAGTTTGTTATTTCAAATATTTAAGAAAATAATAACTACCAGCTTATCTCCAACTCCGTATCTTTTTTTTATCGTTAACAAATATTTTGGATCATAGTGTTGACTTGACCCCTCTCACCTTCCTCTGATCCACAATATATAAATCTATAGTCTCTGTATAACCATTTATAATGGGGTTCAGATTTCAGTTATGGGCCTTTGTATGGGCATAGGAGCTTTTTGATAAAGCTTGCTAGTATTCTCCTGAAGATATATCAACTAGCATTAAGTGGATTTATTCATTGAACATCACTCACTATCAACAAGTTTAAAAATCACCATCCTGTTTTTTTTTTTATCACGTGCAGACTGCAGACCTTTGTTATTATGGCATTTTGAACAAGAGTTTTTTTTTTCAAAATATTTCAGTTTTAGTAAGATTTATTAATGCTATTGTCAATTTCTCTTCGATTCGATCCGTATGCTTACTTTAATCACTGGGACTTCAAATACTATACTCAACTCACGGAGCATCTTTTTATGTCGACTGTGATAATACAGAAAATTTTATTCATTTTTTGTTCTTTTGTAAAAACAAAACTCTAGATTTAAATCTCATTGGTCTGTAGCTGGATTCCTTTGCCTGTCACATGAATCCAAAATCTCACGTGAACCTTAGTTTTTAGATAGTCCTCATATCGATAAATTTATTGGCGATATTTAAATTATCTTTTTAGTTTTAACTTCGTCTTTTTGTCGATTTTAAGTTTTAACATACCCATCGAAAAGTTTAACAAGGAAAAAGAAAAAACATACCCACCAATTTCTAAAATTAAATTTAACTCGTAACGCTTTGAATTAGTTAACAACTGTATAAAAAATGTTTACCCTTGAACTTACATTTGCTGTCTTATGATTTTACCAATAAGTTATATTTCTGTTCAACGGAGGGAGAAAAAGTTTCCTTCAAGAATTAAGCGTCCTAATAAGTCTTCTGACAGCCTCGTGAAGTGAGATAAGTTTTGTCATTATTACATTCCCAAAACACATACTATTCTTTTCTTGAACACCGTTCTTTCGCAGTGCAAATGTATCGTTTTTTCTCTAAACTGATGAATCAGATTGATAATGAAGTTGTAGACTGCATCTCTAAAACTATTTAGGATCAAACTGCGATCCAGTCAGAAAAGGTTTATATTTCATAAATAAATTTAAAAATACACCACTGTTGGAGTAATTATTTTTAAACGGTAATAATATACAATTCAATACTTTAATTTTCCATATCGAAACTATATACATTATACTGTGATATAAAATATTTTAGCTTAAAAAGAAGTAATAACATCCAACAAAAAAAGCATAATCGCTTATCTGTTTCTAAACTGTTTATATCTATTTTCCAGCTACCAACATTGATATTTCATTTCATAATTGTTGGTAAATATTTCCCCTCAATTTCGGTCTAGTTTCGATATTCTTATAAAACCATTTTTTTTTATAAAAAAATGACATCGTATTTCTCTCTCTTTATAATGAGAAAACCCCCAAAAGCAATGACAAATGAGAAGCTGGTTCACAGTCTTCGTCTTCTACTCCACTTGAACCACCAATGGCCTCTTCAATATCTCTTTTCCTCCTCGCTCTCCTTCTTCTTCTTTCCCACGCTTCAGGTATTCATCCTCTTACTCAATTTGAATCTCAGACATTTAGATTAATTCTTGTTCATGTTAACTAATCCCATCATACTAAACTAATGACATCCGGGTTAATTTTACTTTATGCGACAAGAAGCTTCAACGGTAATATTCTACAACAAGTGCACATACACAGTCTGGCCTGGGATCCAACCTAGCTCCGGTCAGTCGCTACTCGCCGGGGGAGGTTTCAAACTCACGCCGAACAGAGCTTACACTCTCCAACTTCCACCTCTTTGGTCCGGTCGGTTCTGGGGACGCCATGGTTGCTCCTTCGATAGATCTGGCCGTGGTCGTTGCGCTACCGGAGACTGCGGTGGTTCTCTCCTCTGTAACGGAGCCGGAGGTGTACCTCCAGCTACTCTCGCCGAGATTACCCTAGGCCATGACCAGGACTTTTATGACGTCAGCCTCGTTGATGGGTATGTGCGTAGATAAATATATAAGTACTGTACATTGTTCATGCCTCGTTTAAAGCTTAAACCAACTTTTTGGGTTCGGTTTAACTTAGAGTGTAGAGAAAAAGCCGAAACCCTAAAAACTGAGCTGAACCAAACTGAAATCGACTTTAGTGTTCTCCAACCGAATATTTTTGTTTAAGCTTGCATACTAATTTTTCTTGTTAATCAATAAAAATGACAGATATAACTTAGCCATGTCGATCATGCCGGTGAAAGGTACAGGGAAGTGCACCTACGCCGGTTGCGTGAGCGACTTGAACCGAATGTGTCCGGTTGGTCTACAAGTCCGGTCACGGGACGGGAAGCAGGTAGTGGCCTGTAAGAGCGCGTGTTCTGCCTTTAACTCACCACGCTACTGTTGTACTGGCTCGTTCGGTAACCCACAGTCGTGCAGGCCCACGGCTTACTCCAAGATCTTCAAAGTAGCTTGCCCTAAGGCCTACTCCTACGCCTACGATGACCCCACTAGCATCGCCACGTGTACGAGAGCTAATTACGTCGTCACTTTTTGCCCCCACCACGGCCGTTGATCCAAATCTCACTTTCAATATAATTAAGAACAATTTTACATTTTGTTCTATAGTACGAGGTTATTCTTTTCAGTTATGGATCTTTTTCTCCCGCTTAATGACGCAATTTACGGGTTTCCAATTTATTGTTCTACCTCTTCTTTTTCGATGATCTAGAGCTAATCACTTCGGATTTCGTCGATTGTTACAAAGAACATGCATTACGCGTTTAATAATTTTAGAAAATGCGAATAAACACGCTCTAGTAAAGATCCATTATAAATTGTTAAATCTAATTGAATTACTTAGTTCCATGCGTGTTTGATATAATTACCATCGTGATTCGTGAAGCTAACAATAAAATCTCAAAAGTATTTGGACATTACGGGCATATATGAATCCCACTTTTCCATCGGCAAGACCAAAATAAACGAGGTGAAATTAATTAAAATAAAAAGATGGGTTCAAAGAAAAAAAACAAAAAAGATGGGTTCAAATTTTTGGGGAGATGTATTAAAGTTGTTTATACCGGCTGGGTTTGTGACATTGGATTAACATGTATCTCGTTAATCGGAGTTGGTACGTACGGGAATGTCCGATTGGTATGATTAGATATCACAAAAGATACGAAATTCTATTTTATGTCCGATGTTTGTTAATGTCTTTTTGCGCATGTGGCTCCATTTATTACCTCGTCGTCTCCTACATTTCACATTTGCTTCAAAACATTCGACTCACTCGTAGAATCATACTACTCCCGCATAATTTTGTATTACTATTTCTGGTAACACTAACACATGTATATTTTTATATACGCTTATGTGGACTCCTATTAATTTTACATTAAATAACTAGTTTTAGCAACAGATTCTGCATGGGAGGAAACCTACATTGGAGATTTTGTTTCCCCTCGTAGAAGTATATGTTATTATTCCCAGTAAATGCTAATAAAATTTAAGATGACAGCCATGCATGATTCAATAAATATGTAATATTCGATTGGGACTATTTTCAAATATTTCTAGGAAATGTCTCTCTCACGCTTGGTTTCAGATCCTCCATAGAGGCAGAGATTGACGATGCTACACGTTAATCTTCTACTGTTTGTACATATTAGTGAAGAGCATATTCCTTATGTTTATATACCCACTATGCAATTTGTACAATACTACATTAACTAATAAAACTATACAAGGGAATACTAGAATCGAGTAATTAATAAAGGAAACCGTAGAAGATGAGTATTTATTACCTGTGTAGGAGGATCTGCTTGAGAAAAAGAAAAGCTTTTTCATCCTGTAAATTTTGTTATCATAGATCTCGTAAATTCATTTGCTTTTTCTAAACTTTTCTACGTACGTAGATTTTAATTTTAAATTATGTAACATTTAAATTTACGATTTGAACGTATCAAAGTACTAACTCTCATTGGCTAACCTATCATCAATCAAACCCTTTATTAATCTCGTGTCTCGAACGCACAATATTAGTTTAAAATAGAAATAAATATATTTAGTTAATGAAAAGCTTCGAAGGGTAGCGGTAGAAAAGGGATCGAGCATCGCTCACAAAGAAAGAGAAAAAAAAAGAGAGCATCAAGCGATGATCTGCGAAACACTATAAAAACGTCAGTTATCAGAGATCACGATTCACAACCCAAACTGTAACGAAAAATGACGAACGTAAATCAAGAATCCGCCAACAAGTCTACGTCGCCGTCGACGGACATGGAGCTTAAGAAGGTCTTCGACCAGTTCGACGCCAACGGCGACGGGAAGATCTCAGTCTCGGAGCTCGGCAACGTTTTCAAATCCATGGGAACGTCGTACACGGAGGCGGAGCTCAACCGCGTATTGGACGACATCGACATCGATCGCGACGGTTACATCAACATGGAGGAGTTCGCCACCATCTGCCGCTCATCCTCCTCGGCGGCAGAGATACGCGAGGCCTTCGATCTCTACGATCAGAACAAGAACGGTTTGATCTCTTCCTCCGAGATCCACAAGGTTCTCAATCGTCTCGGCATGACATGCTCCGTCGAAGACTGCGTGAGAATGATCGGTCATGTGGATTCCGACGGCGACGGAAACGTCAACTTCGAGGAATTCCAGAAGATGATGACGTCACCTGAGCTACTCAACAAACAAGGATCCGCCGCGAACGCAGGTTCCGCCTAGGGTTCCGATTTGACCCTTCTTTTTTCCGTTTTTCGTACGTGTCTGGATCTATATATGGAAATTAGGTCCATGGTTAAATATAATATATGTCTGCTACTTTTTACATTTCTAGGCTTACAAACAAATCGATCTCTTCCTACCAATATGAGATGATCAACCACTTACCTCTGCAATTATGATAACTTGAAGTTTACGCAATCGATAAGCATTTAAACTTCGGTTTTAAGTCTCTCTATGCGTTTTCTCGGCGTTGCATTTTTAGTTGGATATGAATTTGGATGATATTTTATTAGGAATCTATACGCAGAAACAGAAACATTATTTCAATTTAATTAACATGAAAGGACTGCACTAAATCGGAAGCAATTCAAATGTCAAACTAATGAAATCTTCATATTTTACAGAATTGTATTTATTTGAACGAATCAGATTCGTTTTTATGAGTCGAAATTGACTCCAGTACTTCACTGTTTTGTACTAGAACTGGGTGCTGTATGTGTGGACAATCTGTTTAAAAAGTTCTTTTCAAAATAGTAAAATATATATATTGTTGTAATGTCCTTTTGGTTGACAAAGTCTGATTCATTTGTGTGTGGCCTGAAAATTTGGAATCCGTGATATTTTGTTTTTAATAGAAACAATCTGTTTGACAAAAAAAATAGAAACAATCTACAAATGTATGTCAAAACCGACACAAAGGGCTCGAATCACGCCAAGGAGTAGGGAGGCGATATAATTCTTATGGTGGACGAAAGAAAACTCATATTCTCTTTTGTGATTAGTTAGAGTTCGAGGCAGCTATCACGAATCACACAGTTGGCTTCACTTCAAGAAATATGGGCTTTCTATGGGCCCATATTACATTAACAGGCTGAGCCTTTTTTGGTCGACTGAATTCTGTGGTCTATGAACCAGGGCCCTTATTAGTTACTGCAGTCAAATCTTCATTATTACACGACCAATCTCCTGAAGGTGAAGGTGAGGTAGGCGGGGTCATTTCATAATGGGCAATTCTCAAAAATACCACACTTTCATGTTTTTGTGACAAAAATATTACACCAAGATGAAAATGATAAAAATAACATTTATTGGAGAGAAAAAAGATTATTATACATTTATTTTCATATGTTTCTTCTCAATCCCTTAAACCTAAACCCTAAAACTCAAAATCTAAACCCTAATTAATAACTTTTGAACCCAAATTTATTAGTTTAACTATCTTTAAACAATTAAATAAATATTATTTTTGTCATTTTCACATTGGTGTGATATTTTTGTCACAAAAACATGAAAGTATGGTATTTGAGGGTATTTCTCTTTCAGAATTTGAATGAATATTTAGGGGTAAGAGATGGATAGCTCACTGAAATTGAAAAAATAATATCTTTAAAGAATCCGATTGAAAACAACTTGAGAAGTTTAGGTAATGGAATGAGTTCTGAAAGTTTCAAAAAATATTTTTCACATAATTTTGATAAAATTCAGAAAAAATCAATTTTTTATAGGTTTTTAAAATTTAAATGGATAATTCAAATATTTATTTCAAATCTTTTTTTATTCTGTTTAAATATGATAAATGATTAAAGAAAAAAAATTATTTGAACGAAACTGAAATGAAAACGAGAGAAAGAATAAACAGTTTCTTCTTGAAATGTCTTCTTGAAATGTCCACATGAAGTGATGTACAAAAAATATAACACATAACCACTACAGCTTACACAGTAAAATTTTGTTTTTGGAAATAAGCGGTTTTTGCTTCAAGGTGTAGTCCAAGTTATAACCTTGCATAGCTGTAACTCCAATGATGATTCCTGAAAAAGAATTCTTGTTACTATTGATCGCTAAGCATAGAAGTCCAGGGATCCGAGTGGTAAAAATATGTCATGGACACTTACGCTCAATTCAGCTTCTCCCGCGAACACAAAGTCGGCATCATTCTTCCCTAGCCTTACTATATCATCTGCTTTGTAGCATAGATATGGCCTATATGAAGTAGGTCGACCTATTAGCTCTTCAAACTCGTCCACAAAAGCGTAGTACAAATTTGATGGCAAGTAAGACAGCATGGTGCCTGTGTCAAGTAATACTTAAAAGTTGGTGGTCCAAAGATATTTTTTCGTCAACGATGATGGATTCCAGTGGAAACATATATTGGCCATGACTCGTCATATTGAATTGTTGGATGCCTTTGTATGTTTGCATCATCTCCAAGTATTAAATTATGAGTAGACTCAAAATCGCTTATCCGACCAAGGCAAAAAGAGAACTTGAAGCTAGTGATTATCCAAATTTTGCACTTAAAAAAAAATATTATTTGAAATCCCAAGCAAACTACCTTAATTTGTATAAAGTAAAACTGATTCGATACATGAGACATGGTGTAGGTCGATCTATCTAGCATATAAGCATATGTACACACATAAAGGGCAGGCTATGAAACACGTGAAATGTCACTTTGGCAGTTGATATAATGGTACAAATTATCTGATTCCTCCATCTCACCACTTAAAACTAGTTGAGAGATTTGGTGTTTCCTTAGTTGTATAACTTGCATTCAACTCAATCGTGGTATGTATCCCCTTTCCTCACTATCATTGTAACTAACAAATTGATTCCATCCATGGTTTTTGCGTTCACATAAATAATCTAGTTCATATTTGCGCAATTATATATTGGAAAAATAAGATTTGTCAAATTATATACTCCAATAAACAAAAAAAATTCCCAAACATTTAGACTAACCATGGGAACATGACAATATGCAGTTACCATAAAAAAATTTGCAGTAACACGGGTCAAGTAAAATTTGGTGTAAGAAAAAACATTTAAAAGCGTGAACTTGTGAAAAAGAGGCATGTGAACTTAACTGAAAATGTCAACAGGGCAATAGGAAATAGGTATGATGAATTATTATTGAACATCATGATATCTAATCGAATATTTTCTATTAGTTAGCACAACACAATTACACATTTTTTTTAGAAAACTAAAGGTAACAGAAAAAATCGCAAGAAATACAGTAATATTTTGATGAATGACGATGGCATGATCACTTTGTAACTATTTGTTTCTTTTTCTAATCCCAACAAAAAACAATCATAAAAGGAAGACAATGTTATCATTATGTTGGTAATCCATGATTTCAAATGCCAACAGCTGCACTTATGATTATGATCCCTCTCTTACTAATCTTAAAACCTAATCAACAAATACTTCATTAATAGTATATAACACCATCTATATCCTCGGTTCTTTTTAATGGAATAACATTATTACAATCTCTTTGACGCCATCCTTATCTGATCCTATGTCTTTTTCGAAACCCAATTTTTCTTTTCCTCTTTTTCTTCTAAATAATAGCACTACACGATACACTATTTCAAAATATTAATGTTTTGACTATAAAACAATATTAAAATCCTATTTTCAACCAAAAGCCATACTCAGCGGAGAAACTTTCCTTTTTCATTTCTTTCTTTTCTTCTTAGTCTACAGATTACATACTTCACCTTTCTCCTTCTTCGTGATAACATATCATCAATCATCAGACAAATGGCAGAGGATTCATACGACGAAGAATGCGACTACCTATTCAAGTCGGTGTTGATCGGAGACTCAGCCGTCGGAAAATCAAACCTCTTGTCGAGATTTTCCAAAGACGAGTTCCGGTTAGACTCTAAACCAACCATCGGAGTTGAATTCGCGTACAGGAACGTTCACGTCGGAGATAAAATCATCAAAGCTCAGATTTGGGACACCGCAGGTCAAGAAAGGTACTTATTACTACAAAGGCTTCAATATCATTTCGCGTTTGCGTTTAAAACGCACTAAACTTATATGCGGTTTCCGTCTTTAAAAATAAAATCTTTGTGAGCAATCAAACTCACGGACCTAATTTTTGCTACCTCGTGACTTCTCTATCCTGTTCCTTATTTTGTATGTTTTCTTTTGATCTTTTATTTCGACATACTCTTAATATACTATTACAAAATGAGGAAATAATTATTCGGAAGAATGTTTTGGTCAAAACGTAAAATTTCTACATACTCGAAATAAAGTGTACCAAAAAAAAAAAACGCAAATGTATCATTTTGCCGCTAAATGAAGTCAGTGGAACAAATAACTCATAATTCTTTTCATCTCTAATTTCTGTGATATTATTTTGTACTTTTATGGGTGAAGATTTAGAGCAATTACGAGTTCGTACTACCGTGGAGCATTAGGGGCATTGCTTATTTACGACATCACAAGAAGAGCAACTTTCGACAACATCAAGAAATGGCTTTTCGAGCTGAGAGAGTTCGCCAATCCCGACACCGTCGTTGTCCTCGTCGGCAACAAATCCGATCTCAGACAGTCGAGAGAAGTTGAAGAAGATGAGGGTAAGCATCTAGCTGAGTCAGAAGGTCTTTGTTTCCTCGAGACTTCGGCTTTAGAAAACGTTAACGTCGAAGAAGCTTTCCTCGTGATGATCGGACGTATACATGAGGTTGTGACCCAGAGGCTCGCTTCTGACAACAAATCCAACGGCGTTGCAACGACTCATGTTAACGGTAACGGCAACGGTACTGTTCTTCCCGTTGGTAAAGAGATTGTGAATATCCACGAAGTCACTGCAACTCAACCAGTAAGCTCTTCTTACAATTGTTGTTTACGGTAAATAATTAATGTATTTTTGTTTTCATTGGTTTTGAATACTTTGATGATGTTATTTCCATGCAAGATTCGTGACATTTTTGACTTTGTTGGATACTTGAATTTTAAGACATTCAGTTATATCCAAGCAACTATGACAATCACATGAATCATAAATTTTAGATTAATAAATCACAAACAGAGATCCGCTTCTGTCACTATTGTTTCATTTGTTTGCTCGATGCTTTATTTACACATAAGCGAAGGCTTGTCCAATATATCAATCAAATTCAGTTTCTTACAAGAAACTTTTTCTTTTTTACACAATTTCATCGAGAGAGTGTTGTAACAAGGGAAACTCAGAATTAAGAATCAGTAATCTTTCAGTTGCTACTCACTTTTGCCGTTCTTGGAGGCTCCTCTAACTTTCTTGCACGTAACAAAAGAGAAAGCCAAACTCATCATACACACTGGACAAGATACAAAAGAGATGAAACTGAAATTGAGTAGAGATACTTACTAACCAGCAGCTTCTTCAGGGAGATTTCGGCTGTAAAATGGGAGCTCGAAGAGAAAGACTGCCTTGCACCATCCTGGTAAGTTCCCATACACTCCTCTCGGTAACAGAATCAGAGGACTAAAGATCGAGTTAAAGATATAAACAGATCAGCTCTCTCTATATAACACACTTTCAGGAGTTTATTAAACGGTATCATTCAATAGCAAGTTCATATCTTTAAACCTTGTGGTCTTCTTATAGAATCTGTAAGCTCCCAAGTGGCCATGCTTTTTGTCAGCTGATGCCTGTTTATATTCAAATCAGCCAAATGCGATTCAGAAAATGGTCTCAAGTAGAGAACGAGAGTGAGAGAGAGAGAGAGAGAGAGAGAACCTCGAGTAATGGTATGCCGCTGACGAATAGAAGTAGCAAAGTGAGAAAGACCGGTCCAAATACGACAAGATACTCTGCACCTTCTAGAGCCGGCGATGCAGCTACGAAGATTCCCCACCACAGTAACATCTGATGACATATCCCAAATCCCATTAATGCACAGCAATGAACAGGTTTTACGATTACCATTTATACGAGAGACTCAGGAGTTCTTATTATCGAAAAACTAACCTCACCAAAGTAGTTTGGGTGTCTTGAATACTTCCACACACCAGCATCACACCATTTTCCTCTGTTCTCTGGAGAGTTTTTGAAAGAGAGCTTCTGTTGATCAGCTGCAGCTTCAATCAAGAAACCGAAAACCCACATTGTCCAACCGATAACATCTGTGGGTTTAAGAGATCCTCCACCATCACTTGCGTTAACAACTGTTAGAGGTAAGCTCACCGTCCAAACCCACACGGCCTGCAAAGGAAGAAAACTAGCAAGTAAGAAAAAAAACTGTACTTTAAGATCACAAGCATCAATTCTAAATTGGCTAAAGAAGAAGAGAAGGCGAAGATCTGATAGACTAAAAAAGTTTACCTGAAGAGTCCAGAAAACTATTAGTTTCACCAAATTTCCACGCATTTCATCAAAGCGCCGATCTTCGCCCCATTGCAAGATCCTAAAACGACAAAGGTGGTCGTGTCATTATAACCAGAGAGACAAGGAAACATTTGCGCGGTCATCAAGTGTCTTTTGGTAGAGACCTCATTAGAAGGAATATTCCCAAGCGAAGACCCCATACCACAACTAGCACAGTCAAGACTATCTGTGAGGAGACAAAGAATCAAACAGTAAACAGAAAGAAACTCGAAACATTTTAGAAAAAGAAAAAAAAAACAGAGAGGGAAATAAGAAAAGAAAATAAACAGAGGAGAAGAGATGAGAGTTACCTGGCGAAAATGCCACGTTGCTTTAAGAACAAGAGTCAGTACAGCAAGTATAACGAAGTTTGTGCTTCCTGAACATACAAAGACATATATATTCAATTGAAATGAAAACCAAATCTTGACTCCTACGTAAACAAATACTCAAGGACAAGAAACCTCTCCATATACAGAAAATAAGGGAACAGAAGATGAAAGAGCAATTTGGAATAAAGGTTGTACCTGCAAAATCAGTGACTTGGTCGAATTTGAAAAGAGCTGTGATTACGAAGAAAATGAACTGGTATACCACCTGCAAATTATGGATAAGGAGAAATCAGAGACCAGAACCCATCAGTGAAACACCAAATCCGATATGAATAAAGAAAACCCAACTCGTAATTTCCCGTGAAAAAAGAGAAACCAAGACTCGAAATGGCAGAGAACTTACAGTAACAATTGCAGTGAGAGCCAGGAAATGCGAATCGAGAACCGTTCCCATTCTATCCAACGGGAAAAGGTAAAAAAAAACAGAGCAGCTTCCGAAGAATAATTATTTTTTATACCAAAAAAAAAATAAACTTGGATCGAAGACAAACGATTCGTTATCCTTTTATCCAAAAATTGAGGAAGAAGAACGTGTAGGCTTAAGAAAAGTCGCCAGTTTTAACATTGTGTGGCTGCGAACAAGACACCGTGCCGTTTTACTTACTAGGACACCAGAAAAGACTTGAATACGTGTGCTTGATTATTATTATTATTAGAGTCTCTGCACACACAAAACAAAAAAAAATGTTTTGAAACTTAAATACACAATTCGCTTCATCATAATCTCTCATACAATAGTTTGGAAACAATAGACTGTATCGACCTCGATGGTATAATCAAGTGTTGCAGATGGAGGAATCTGCAAACCCGGACCGAATTCGACATTTTTGTCCCCAAACCCTAAGGACGGTGGAATGATCACTCTGCGTTTACCACCAGCTTTCATCGTCCTCAGAACATACTCTATGCCTTGGCATAATCCAATGCTATATGGTCTTGAGTCCATTACCATCGCAAGTGACTTCTTCTTCTTGTCTTTGCTTCCAAATGTGTCGACAAACACTTGTTCTGTTCCATGTACTTGTCCCTTTACATCAAACACAACCAAATATCCTGAGCTTGGAGTAGCTCCACTTCCGACTTGTAGATCATAGTACCTGTCACGGTTCAAATCCCATACACAAAGAGCTTGAGTTTGTGATGAATTTATGCAGATACATCAAGTTTTAGGTTCAGTATATATAGATTCATGACCATTGAAACAACTGGGAAAATGTACCTTATGCCATTTGGTAAGACGATCTCTTCTTGATTTTCAAAAACTCTGCCAAGACGTTTAAAGTCTGTGTGAGTATGATCACAAAACCAAAAGTCATTCAAGGACAGAGGCTCAAGCCCTAATTCCTTTCTATGTATCTTTGCCTGAATTGCCATTGCGTAAAACAAATCCCTAATTCTCTTAATTATAATTGAAAAGGAGTGAAATGTAAAATGTGGCCAACCTTGTTGTGTTATCGTCTCCCTGGAAGACGACGAGTGGTGACTTCATCTGCTCGGAGACAGCTCCGACAGCTAGAAACCCCGCCCAGGCAAACCCCGCGCCGATCCCGAACCGTCGCGTCACCGGAGAAGCCACCCAATCCGTCATCTGCTGCTGCTGCAATGCGACTGCCGCCGGTGCGGGATTCTCCGTGAAGGCGACGCTTAACGGCTGAGATGGAAGGTTCTGTTTCGGATGTTGGGAAGCAGAGACGAAACGGTGGTGGGAAGGAGACGTGGCAGTGAAGAGAGTCGCCATTTTCGGAGGATTTTTGAGAAACAAAAGTTTCAAGGAAATATAATTCGTTATTTTTATATAACGGAAAAATAAAATAGCAAACCTTATCTAGTTTGTGTGATGATGAATAAAAACTTAGACAAGACGAGAGTTCTCATTTCTCAACTTTTTTTTCTTTTTTCTTCAAAGAGTTTACAATCAGCGTCAAATAATTCTTTTTCTTCTCTCTCTTTTTACAGTTTCAATTTTGTAAAACAAAACAGAGGAATTTACGCATGAGCATGAACGTGAACATAATCCATGGGCAAGCAAATACAACACAACACGCGAGAATGATCCTCCACCTTCTTCAGTCTTCAATGAATATGCTTTTAATAGCACTTTAACCACAAAGCTGTCTGAAACCGCTGAAGCTGAACCAAAAACCAGAAAAAGGAAAATCTGTAGCTTCTTCTTCTGTTATCAATCCTTTTGTACTTGTTCAGTTGTTAATGAAGACGACGAACTGGGGACTGGTCTTGGGATGTTGGAACCTGTTACAGGTTTCTGTAGCCGCTTTAGACAAACCATGATCTCTGCAAAACTTGGCCTTAACTTTGAATCCCTAATAAACACACACACACACACACCAAAAGCCACTAGATATATCAGCCAAATCATACGAACAAGATAGTGTCAAGGTCGTAGAAGAACTATAAGAAGGCGTCAAAGATTCAAGACTCTGTTAGTGAAATCATGTGCATTACTACTTCCAGAATATAAATAGGGATATATCTATACTCACGTTTGCCAGCATTTACTAATGAGCTCTGCAATTGCTGGATCGACAAAGTCGGGAATGTCAAGACGTCGATGCTGAAACCCAACCGCCCCAACAACTTGCATCGCGTTCATCCTTCCCCACGGTTGCTGTAACGTAAAGAGTTCCCACAGAATCACACCGTAGCTGTAAACATCGCACCTGTTTCACGTATCGTTTTTCCCTTACGGTTAGGCCTACTTCTTCAAAAGGGAACAGCGAAGAATTTTTATTAGCAGAGGGAACAAAGAAAAAAATGAAAACCATACTTCTCATCAGCAGGTTCGTTTCTAAGCACTTCTGGAGCCATCCATTCAGCCTGAAAGAGACCACCACAGATTCAAGCCTAACTTTGATTAACAAACTGGCAATTACAGGGGAGACGGTAACTTCTTAGCTGCTTACCGTGCCTGCTGTTGACTTTGACGAGAGGTATGTGCTGTTTTTCATTCTAGACAACCCGAAATCACACACCTGATGATAATATATGTAAAAGCGCTTACTGTTATGCACAGTTGTTCAAATTAGTAAGAAAGAACAAAATTCTATGGGGAGAATGTTGACCTTCACAACCCAGTTTTTGTCAACCAGAAGGTTTGGGGACTTCAGATCACGATGGACAATCATCGGATTACAACTATGCAAATAATTCATTCCACGAGCCTGAAAATTTATGAGAAACACCTTTCAGGTAATCTATTGGAAGAATCGAGCAGTAACAAACAGATGACAAAGAATAAAAAAAAATGAGAATGAAAGAGAAAAAAGAGTAATACAGCATCAAGGGCCATCCTCAGACGCCTCCTCTCGTCTAATTGGTTATTAGGCCGATGGATTAACCTATACAAGCTCCCTCTGCACAAGTTTGAGAAAAGACTACTGTAAAGATTAAAAACAAAAAAACAAAAAGACAAAAGGCACAACGAGAGCAGAAGCTTTTCAAGTCATCCTGAAAGCCACACGTGACTAATCTCTTGCGTTCTCGAAAATTTAAAACTTCAAGGACATAATTGAGCAACAATCATTGATGCAGAGTAGATTTTGGTATTCAGAAGTCACAAAAATAGTTTATTTCTAAAAGAGAAAAACAGAGGCACGCGCCTGACGAACAAGGAGATGGAATATCATTGTAGACATGAGAATCATTTGGTATCAAATTAATCAATCCTGCAAAGATCATAGTATTACCTAGGAAGAAACTCTGTAACAATTGAGAGATTCGGTGGACGGGTCACAGCTCCCATGAAGAGAACAATGTTGGGGTGTCTAAGCTTTCGCATGATTTGGACCTTGAATTAGATTAGAATGATAAACGTTAACATAACATATAACATGGATTTGACATAAAACTATAAACCAGGAACAACAGCATAAGCAAACAGTTAGAATAAAGGCTCGCACCTCACTTCTGAATTCCTCCAATGCTTCTCCTGTAATATCTTGATCAAGGAACTTCTTGGCAGCCACTTCCTACCAAGTCCAAGAGTTTTAACAATATGGCACTTAAACTACGGCATCGCTTGAGTTTTTCTTCATCCAGTCCTATTAGGAAAGCTTAAGTATAATTTGAAAAGCAAATATAATACTCACAGTCCCGTGCCAATCTCCCCGATACACTTCTCCATAAGATCCTGTATCAAAAGAAGTAAACGATTTAGTACTTTGTAGAACTAGTTACACCAAAGCAGATAACAGAAGATGATGATAAGTCAGGTACCGAGTCCAATACGTTCTCCCAAAGTAATTTCTTCCCACAGAATCTCACAGTCAGAGACATCATCAAGAGCAGCATCAGACTTGGAACTTTCGTTGCCAGTAGATCTGTCAGATATTCTGTCACCTCCTGAATTTGGCCCGTGATCAGAGTCCCCACTTCCTTGAGGCTCATGTCCACCAGGACCAGCATCCCCATCGCTATGCGACCCTAATTCAAGTTGCCTGGACACGGCTGCAGCTGTTGCCACAACTGCAGCAGCAGTGGCCGTGGCTGCAGCTGCAGCAGGAAGTTCTAAGGTGGAGGAGTCTGGGCTTGCAGACTTGGCAGCAGCAGCAGCAACCATTGAAGATGCAACAACAGCTGCTGCAGCTACAGCAGCAGGTACGGTTCTGGCATATTCTGTAGAAGATGCTTCAGAATGTGAAGAATCAGACTGACTAACGACTTTTCCATGATCATGTTGATCATGTGTATCTGCTTTAGATTGCAGTCTAGGTAATGGAGGCAAAAACCGCGGTGGCTCAAAATCGTTTTTGTGTCTTCCTTGCTGAGCTGTCTCTAAATCTTTTCCTTTCTCTTTCTTGGTTTCAGTCAGATTTTTTATTTCAACGGTTGCCTCCAGTTGCTGAGGATAGACTTCGGAGAATAAATTGGGTGGAGCTACAACTCCGCTTTCAAGTAATACATCATGAAGCTTCTGAGCTAACCGTGGATTCTCTTTGGCAGCATCAATCATATATTGTGAAACATCTTTAACTTTCATCCTCCGGGCAGCTGGGGAACTAACACCTTCAGTCCAAGAAGGTGATCTCATATGCGTAAAAGAATGAATGGGCCTGCTAGAGAGATTTTGAACTGGAGCCTTTTCAACCCTCGCCACATGTTCCTTAAATATATTTGGCCTAACAATGAGATCGCCTCCAGCTTCGGATTGGTTTCTCTCCTTGGAACTCGTGGTACTTGAACGATGTTCCTCTGTAGGCAACTCTGCATTCGCTTGACATGAGCTCTCAATCCCATTGGTGGAAGAAGCTACATGAAATGAATTATTGTCTCCGGGACTAGTGGACCAGACAGGTTCATCATAGTCTATATGTAGTCCAGCTGCATCAGCTGGAATAAGCGTGCCGGGATCTCCCATGAGATCAACAATGTACTCCCTGAAATTCATAATAGTATTGCATAAACTCAAAGTTCCTTTCAAGAAGCCTCAGGATTAGTGCAGATAACTTAGCAAAGTCCATATGTAGATACGGCTATTTTAAAACATAGCACATATAGTTGATACTTTATCTATGCATGAATGACGAGAAAATGTCGATCAATACATAATACCTGAAGTTAGTGTGATGATTACCTGCCATCATCAGTCTTAATAAAGTTCATTGCCACATCTTCGGAACCGGTATATTGCTGTCCTTTGACTATCCGACAAGGAACGCCAACGCTATCACACAAAACCTACAAAGTTTCACATAAAGAAAGAGACAGAAAGATGAAATAAAAGTTACAAAATGCCAATCTGAAATGTAATGAGATTGAAAAGAAAAAGAGCATGCTGTGCAAATTTTCAAGAAAATAAGCAAAGAGACATTAGTACGTACTTTGAATAACAAGGCACGGTGACGAGCCAATCCAATAGTTAGAGAACCAAGTGGCAAAACCATGCTTCCAAGAGTTGCTTTCAAACTGTAGCTAAGACTCCACCAAGCTCTCAACATGCTATCCGGATCCACGACTGGCCCACCCATGTAGTCTCCAACTAAAATAGCCAGCTTCCTAACCAATTCACTGTTGACAAAACTAGAGGAAGAAACTGATTTGGATTTCGCGGCAACATCGAGAGCCCTCTGTTCAAGTCTTAACAGATTGTAATCCCCACTTCTGTTGACAAGAACAGCTTCCCATGTCACTCCGTCTGAAACAGGCGTCCCTTGAAGATCGAGTAAAGGAGGTATTCTTTCTGCTGAGGATGTATTCAACACTCCGTACAGGTCATAAAAACCATCCAAGATCTTGTCATCATAGCCAAGACAGTTGTAATTCTGTGAATCCAAAAAAAAAAAAATTCCAAATGAAATGAGCAGTGACAAAAAGTCCTGAGGTGGATTCATATTTCACAACAGAATCAACCACTTGAAACAGATACTTACCCAGTAGCGATAAGCAATGAGTTCTGCTGGAGAGTTGTCAGGAGCACAAGAGCCTAAGCTGAATTGCTTCATGGCCTCTATCTGAGCAGCTTCAGGATCCTCCCTAGCGCTCAACTCTAAAGCCAATTGTATCTGATACTCTTCTTCAACCTCTGGATCCTTGGAGTTACTCGCGCCCGAGTCTTGCTCCGACCCAGCAGCAGCAACAGCAACAGCAACAGGATCACCACCATGTTCCTCCACGGCCTTATCAGCCGCTCTGTTCTTGGCATTGAACGAATTGGGTGGACTAGGGCTTTTTCTATGACCAACGGAGCTTAACCAATTCGATAAACCAGAAAAGGGTTTGAGTTCAGGGCTGTTGCGAGACCTCGACGAATCTGGAGGTGATGATGATACATCGCTCGACTTATTGTTCCGAGTGGTTGTTGTTGAAACTGATCCTTCAGCTTCATCTGGCTGATTCGGCGTGATATGCAGTTTCTTTAGAAAGTTCTTCATGTTCATCTTCATGCTCCGGATGCTATCGCCATGAATCTCCTCTTTTATTTTCATAAACCCTAATTCTTCGCCAAAACACGACCCGGAAGTTGAATCCAGATCAACGACTCGTCAAACCTTATTTTTTATTTATTTTTTGTTGGCGATCAACACCGTTGAAACTTTCGCCGGAATTCATCAAGAAGAAGACCCATCAAAGAGAGCAATCAAAAACCCATTTTTTTCTGGATTCCAAAAAGTGGCACAGAGGTTTGAGCTAGTGAACCTCTCAGAAGCTCAAAAACACAAAGGAATTTTCGCATCCACTCTTTTTCGATAAATCACGGAAATAGTTAAAAGCACACACAAACCCACTCAACTCAAAATGAAAGGAAAACAGAAATAAAGAGCATAAAACTGACAAAATTTCTCCGTACAATGAACCTCTTAATTCTCCTTCGCCAACTTGTATCTCTCCTTCTCACTCGGCCACTTTCTTTTTTCCTCTGACTAAAAAGTCCGACAAAGAAGTGGAGAGTGGCTCTTCTCTGGAGAAAATTGAAATTCTTCTTTTTTTTTTTTTTTTGGAATTGATAGTAGTTACTGTGACATGCAAAAAAACAAAAACAAACAAAAAAGAGAGATAGGAAAGGCGTATCTTTTTCACCTAGCTCAGTGCGTGAACCTGAAAAGAAGACGGAGAAAAAGATATACGGGGGATAATTAAATTGCACAGAGACAGGCTTCACGTCAGTTGATGCATTTAAAACGGTTGCCTTTTCTTTCTATAAAAAAAAAACATACTGTAATAGAGAATCTACACCCATTTATTTATTGCATTTTTTCTTTCCTATACAAAATACTTGTTTTTTGTAATAAATACTCCATTTTTTGGGGTACCGGGAATTAGATAGAAAAATTAGAAAGAAAAAAATACTGAAGAAATAAAATTTTCGAACCCAAAAAAAAAATGAAAAGACTTTGGGTCCTATTTTCAAATATTGTTTGGATCTTAGTATCTCTTTTTGAGCATAAAGGAATAACCATTAATGTCACAGCAAATTAAGAAGACAAATAACTTTCTATATTGAGAACGACTATAAATGGCTTCTTGTTTAAGTATGCTGTCAATTCAGAGGGACGAAAACAAAAAAAATTGAAGAAGAGAATTTAACTGAATATTCGCATGAAAAAGTTAACTCTATCATATGCACGTGATAAAATATACCCTAATGCAATGTCCGGTGAACCTTGCAAAATAGTATATGTGAGTTCAATTAATTAATGAGTAAGTAATTACTTTGTTTTAGAAACTCCAACAACAAATTCATTCATTTAGTCATGTTAACATATCTCTAAATCAATATGTGCATACATATTTTTCAAATATATATAGAACATGTCTGGGTGAAGTCGCTGCACCAGCGTGAGTCGCGTGACCAAATAATATAAATCATAACTGAGATTTTTTTCCCGTTTAATTACAGTGATCAGTTCCATTTATACGAAGCAAAACCTTAATTCTATCTTCAGAATTTTCAATATATATTTCACCCCCGAACATATATATATATATATACACACAGCCTCACTAACTTTAATTTTGTTGTTGTACAGAATACGGTTTTTAAATAAATAAAAAAGAATACGGTTTAAAAGTATAACTTTTTATTTATTTAAGTGTAATATAGAAATTATATAAGACTGCGTGCCCACGCCGTCCATCGGTACTTCTAATTTATTCATATAATTAGTCTATGATGTATAATAAATACTTTGTGATATGTTTTTAATATGTTTACCTATTTAAATTAATTTTACAGTTTTTATAATTAGTAAAAATATATTTTTATGTCTAATATTTCATTTAGATTTTTTTTTATTATTCGCTTTTATCTAAAACATCTCAAAATTTGGGTTAGTGTCGAATGTCGATATAAAGTTAGTTAATCTGCGTAGTGGTTACAAGTTACAACAAAAATAAAGATATGTCGTATATGTATCTATGATTATGTCAAAACATGGACGACCACACGTATGCATGTATGGTGTATGCAACTAGAGGCAATCATTGTATCTTTCGTGAGCTGTGAGCCAATAGTCGACCAACACATTTATTTCACATTTTCTTATTTCCCATCAATGCTATAGTTTCATAAATATACATTGGTAATTCCGAAATTTTATTCAGAATGTATATATACTCCTATAAACTAGATCGGGTCAACTCATGGTGTCCACAAGATTGACGATTGCGAGGTTTCAGAAACCATACATTTAAGTTAATTTATGGGGGAGTTTGCATGTTTCCACCATATATTATTTGCTCAAAATAAGATATTTTAAAATATTTTTTACAACATGTACTTTGCCATAATTAGCACAGCCACTAAATTATATTTTGGTTTAAGTTTCAAAGAGATTAGTAAAAAATTGGAGTGTGTTGATCGAGATAGATACGATAAAAAACACTAGTTTGTAATACCATGATTTTCATATTCATGTTCTCTTCAAATGTAATACTAGCACTTAATTAAACAAGTTATATGTTTTTCCAGCTATTATACAGTTTGCACTTAGAGTTTGTAATTCATATAACTTATTTAATTAAAAATTTAATATAATTTTAATGCTGAAGGGTAGTTGGCCAACAAATAAATTTTGGGCGGCTTGAGATTTGTTCAAAAACTTTTTTTTTTTAAAGGATTTTGATTGCCAAAAAAAAAAAAAATTGGTTTGCTCGAATAATTTTCCCACTATAATACACGTCATCACTTAACTCCCTATTTACAAATTCATTATTATTTTGTTTCATTACAGAAACGCAAGCCAACAACCAAAAGCAAATGAATATTCCAGTCTTTTGGCGTACGTAGTAATATAAACAGAATATTAATGAAGAAAACTACCGAAAGGGAAAATAACAGTAAGTGGTGGTGATTTACTACACTACACGTTAGGTTTGATTTAAGCCAATTAAAAGACGTTTACGTAATAATAAACCTTGCGTGTGATTGTCCAGATTTCAATAAACAATAGGCCAACGCGGCAAAAGAGGGTTAAAAAAAGGTAAAACCGTAAAAAACATTCGTTTCGGAACGGATTTGACTAATTTTGACGGCAGTCCGTGGGAAAGACGCGCCAATCGTAGTGGTCTAGTGGTGACTCATGCCACGTCATAGTTATCCAATCCCCAAAAAAGCAATTCTTTTTACAGTCTCCTTTTTTTTTTTTTGCGTAATAAAGATAATTTAAAAATAAAAAATTGGTGCATTCTAATTGGTGATAGCCACACATTTTTGTGGGTGATGGGACCACTTCCCCACCTATCAATGCTCTCTTCTTTGGCTCTCTCTGTAAACTCTTTTTCTTTTCTTGCCGTTGCTAAGAAAAGTAGAAAACGTTAAATCATTGACAATTTTTTAGCTAATGTATTATAAATTATGATTATAGGGTGGGTGCCATGTTGGATTAGGAATTTAGGATGTCATTATATAAGTTTCAAATAAATATGGATACACATAAAGAGCATACGTCAAATAATAATATCAACACATTGTGATACTGATACTATTACTAGATTTGAACAGAGTCAGATATAAACCCATTTTATCCCTGGTAAACTTAACAGATCAACATAAGAACGTTCAATACGTTGTGCTGCTACTACTTATATTATCAAGAGAGTGAGAGAGAGTAACCATCGTATCTTTGCTAGAATTAACAAGATACATAATCTAAAATTAACCTTAAAGAAATATCTCAATTCGGTTGGATTTGTACTTCAAACAGTTATTTTTTCAGATGAATGTACCCAACTATGATTTGTCCTGCATTTGTTTGGTACGCGACATGATACCACTTGGATCACCAGTATTGCCTTTATTTATTCTTATTATATATATAAATGAATTTAAAACCTATATACAACCTAAATTTTTTTTTTTAGCGGATGCTTCTGTTTTAATAAAATATTGAAATAATGAATCAAAGAATCAGAATAATCAGAACAAAACTTCTACTGCTCCAAACTTCTTTCGTCAATTTGGACATCATGTGGAAAAGCAGAATATCAAAGCAACGTCAAACTTTTGCATATGATCACCTGATGATTTTATTGAGGCCAGCCTACTTCTCATAGTTTTGTCGATGAGACGCATGTGTAGTGAAGGTTTAGGAGCTTCTCCATGGCGTCGAGCATTCCTCTCTCTCTCTATAGATATAATGCACACCGTTGACTGAATGAAGCAACTCATTTTCGTGGAAGTCTGATTCTTATAAGTCATAAACTTGTCCCCTATCACTATCCGCAACCATGTTATATATCTTTTGTCTAGGCATTTTACTTTTGTTAAAAATCATCTATTTCGATGCAAAAATATATAAACATTTTAAGAACATTACTTTTAGTTAAGTTTTTAAAATGTAGTTACGGTTAGGAGGCAACAATTTTTCTATGTGTTTTAAACGTCATATGACGTTGGACTGGTACTGTTTATATCAATATCTTTGTACTACGATATCAGACATATACATGCTCCCCCAGTTTCGCCTTATAACCCTAATCTCATCAAATTTTTATTAAGAAAAAACTCGAACCTAATGTTTTGACCAAAAAATACCGACATTTTGAGTCTTTTGATGGTTTTAGCATATTTGTAGCACCGATTCAAAACAATGGAACGGGCCTTAACCCATTTATATATGTTAAAACTTAAAAGTACAATCAGGGTACCGGTTAAACTAACCGAGGATGTAAACCAAAATCAAACCGATTTTGGTCACAACTTATCTCCAATAATTTGACTCGGAGAATAAAATCTGTTCGTCTCCTGCGCGCGTCTCTCTCTCTCTCTCTCTCTCAGTCTATTTGTCTCTTTTGCAAATCAACTGGAGAACAAGTAGGAAGGAATATAAATAAATGGGAAAATGGCCAAAAAAACCCTGAACTTTCCGAAAGTGGCCAAAAAATACCCCAACTATAGGTTGCGCCAAAAAATACCTCAACTATATTTGACTTTCACGAAAACTAATCAACTTACCGTTGACCTGGCCAAAAAAAAACACCGTTAATCGGTTTAACAGAACCTTGTTACGGGGTTAATGAAGTCGTTTAAGAAAATGTTTAACGAAACGATGTCGTTTTGGAAAATAACGAAAATTAAAAAAACCGCTTCAACCAAGCGTCGAACGTGTGTTGTTGGGAGATGCAGGTGGGTGTAAAGCCACTGGGAGAGTGGTGTTTTAATCGTTAGTTGATACAATGTAATTCTATTTAAAGATAATAATACTCGTTTCTTTTAAATGTATCAAAGCTGTGTTATTCTCTCCCAAATCACGCAACCCTAACATCTCCCCCAAATCGATTTGGGAAGAAAATTTTAAGCTCCTACGAATCTGAAATCTCAGAGATGAGTTCAAAATCAGAGGAATCTTGTGTGAACACGTTTGGAATGAGAGGCTTTCCGGCGAAGTGCGTGTGCGGTCTGGAGACGACCATCTACACGTCCCAAACGAAGAAGAATCCAGGCAGACCATTCTTCAGGTGTCCGACACAGAGAAATGTAAGATTGTGATATTGTAAGATTTTGTTTTTGTGTATGAGAATGTGATTTGGACAACATGTGTCTATTTTTGTGTAGGATCATTTATTTAAATGGGTTGAAGATGCTGTATTTGAAGAATTGGAAGATGCTTTATCTAAGATTGGATTTATAGAATCGGAGTTTTTGAAAGCAAAAGCCGAGGTTGAAGCAATGAAGTCTGCTACTAATGAATTGAAGGCCGAGGTGATGAGTAGCAAACTCGAAGTGAGGAGGTGTAGAGTGCTATTTAAGCTCTGTGTAGGACTAATTTTCTTGATAATGTTGCTATGTTTTGTGATGATAATTTTCTGCGATGCTAAGGGCAAGAGAATTGTTCTCAGTTATTAAGTAGTTGCTTGTGGTTGTTAAGTTTGTGTTTTGGAAGATTGTGTTTGGAGATATTGTAAGACATTGTTTGTTTATTTTCTTCGATATGAAACAAAGAATGAAACAAAGAAACAGATTTAAATGAAACTGCAAATGTTGAGGTTAATACATTAAAATGAAACTGCAAATGTTGAGGATCAAGAAAGACCAAACAAAAAACCCAAACACATTGAAAGGAAACTGCAAACAGCGAATGGTTTTAGCAACAACACATGTTTGCTGAACACAAAAGCTGAAGAGGAAAAAAAACATTTCCAATACACAGTACGACAGTCAGAGAAACCAACTTCCCCAGCCATGATTATTAGTGGGTTCATGTTGAGTAGTTTGTGTCCTGGAGGAGCTTTCGCACTGAGATCCGTGATCCCATGGTTCGTTTGGTGCGTGAGTGGATTGATCTTGTGAGTATTGTGAGGCTTGTGGGACTTCCAATGGAGCTTGACTAAATGAAAACTGTTGTTGAGAGCCTTCAGATTCCTGAAATTGTATTCCCTGTATAATGAATAAACTATTTTGTTAAGCTAATCACACTGAAAAATAAACTAAAAAAACTCAAATGATGGTGAAAAGAATACCTGATCTTTCCTCGGTCTTCCTTGTGCTTTCTTTGGTTGCGCAGGAACGAAATCATTTTTGCAAGTTTTTCTATTGTGGCCTTCCCTTTTGCAATTGGAACAAGTCATAACTCTATCCGAACGGTCTAGCTTGGATTCATTATTCCCTTTACTCCCCTTTTTTCCTTTCTCATTCAGCCCCTTCAATCTATCATAATTTTTAGGCCTACCCGGGTTCCCATTTCTAATAGGCGGTGGAAGAACACCTAATCTACCAGTCGAAGGCCACTCTAATATCCCATTAACCGGTTTTATTCCATAGCTATAGGTCTCTTGCCATTTGGTAGTTAGATAACATGGAGCAACAAAGTCAGAGAGTTTTTTCGACATGGCAAGGATTACTTTAGCTGCATGAATGCAAGGAATACCGTTCATCTGCCAACTTCTACACGCACATGTTTGTTCTTCAACATTAACAACATACCCATGTCCATTATGCTTAACTTGAACATCTGGCCCAATTGCCCAATGAAGTTCACACTCTTTCGACACCCTCTCTACTCTATCCAATTCACGATGGGTTTTTTTTGTAAACTCTGTCTTTAGCCTCCCAGCTAACTTACCCCTTTTGTAATTTCTTGTCATGCACTGTTCCCTAATGTCATCTAAGAGTTCTAGCAGAGGCTTCTTACGGGCATCTCTTATGGTCCTATTGAACGACTCGCACAGGTTATTCAGATTGTCATTACAGAAGGACCCTAACCTGAAGAAAGCTCGTGACCATGTCTCTGGATTAGTTCGCAGGAGAGAAGCATGTGCAAGAGCATTGTACTTCCTCAGTTCTTCCATGTTGTATTTGAACACACCTTCAGTATAGCTCCGAGCAATGGACCAGAAAAGCTTTTGCAATCTCAAATCTTGACCGCCTTTCCTCCAGTTCTCATAGATGTGTTTGCAGCATTGCCTGTGCTCAGCCTGAGGGAGAACCGCCTTGATTGCTTTCACCAAACCCTGAAAATAAACCATTACATGAATCATGGAAGGGACCAAATATTAAAAACTAAAACTAGAAAGTATTACCTTCTGTTTGTCAGATGTAATGACATAATTTTCGCCATATCCTAAACCCAAATCCTTAGCGAGATGTTTTATGAACCAGTCCCAATTTGTTTCATTTTCTATCTCCACAACAGCCCAAGCTATAGGCACAATGCAATTGTCTCCGTCTCTCCCTACCGCAGCCAGCAGTTGACCTTTTATATCCCACTTCAAGAAGGCTCCATCTAACCCAATAATAGGCCTACAAGTGCGTTTCCACGACAGCTTCTGTGCTGCGAAACACATGTACAAACGGTAAAATCTTTGTTTGCTCCCAATGGTAGGCCCTGGAATCGTCTCGATCTCAAACGTGGATCCTGGATTCTGCTTCAATACCTCAGCTTGATAATCCCAAATTCTATTAAAGTGTTGTTCGTGGGTGGTCTTCCTTTCATACATCACTTTTGTCTTTGCTTTGCGGCAAGAATTTTCACTGGCATTCATTTCATACTCTCTGCTTATCTCCGAGCAAATCTCCTTTGCAGTCATCTTCGGGTTTAATCTAAGCCTCTCAGCAAATAGGCTTGCAATATTCCCCCTTCTAAGCATTTTTGAATCCCCTGTTGTGAAGTTTAAAAAGAGAATTATTAATCACTCAATCAACCATATATGACTGATCCTATATGCTCAAATGATTGCAGAACAAACACAACCTATCATAACGTATATGCTCAAACGATTGCAGTACCACTGATATAATATATAAACAAAGTTGTTCATACGAGTTACCTGTTTTCTCACAAGTATGAACGTTAGCGTACGTCTTGATCTGTAGCTTCATCTTACTCCTCTCGAAAGAACAATATATCTTCCATGGGCATGGAGGATGATTTTTTTTAGGGGTGGCAGCACATTTGGCTCCGATCTTATACGTTCCCGATCGATATAATTGGATGTTGTACCTTGATTTGAGTGTGTACCTCAAGCAAGCATGCTTGAAGTCGTCGGCATCAGCAAACAACTTCCCCAATTTAAGAAGATCTTCTGCAGGAACGTCTTCTCTGTACGGCTCGCCAAGCCACCCATTCTCTTCATTTTCCTCGTCTGATGACATAGGTTCCGGCACGTTATTATCATCACACACATCATCACCACTCTCTTCCTCCATCTCACGGTTATCTCTCATTACTTCTTCACCGAACAACATTGCCAGTTCCCGAGAACTCTGTTCTTCACATCCAGCTTCTTGAAGAAATTCTCTAACCTCTCCACCTTCATCACCATCTCTATCGTCGTCGTCTCTAACCTCAGCAGCTTCTACATCTCCATCTCTATCTTCTTCCTCTTCATCCTCTCCATCCTCAGGTGGATAATCGTCTTCTTCATTATGAGCTCGTACCTCCTCCTCTCCACTAACTTCAATCTGCTTCTTCTTTGATTTTGTTGTTCTCTTCTTCTTCGAAACTTGTGAACCCGTACCTCCTCCTCGCACCGTCAGCCGCCGCGACCTACGCTGCTTATTAACTCCCCCAGGATCCTCCTCTTCTCGCCCACGCTTAGATCTCCTCACCTCCGGCGACTTGTTCATCTCTACTACATCATCTTCACGAGGAACTACCTTCCTCCCACGAGATATTCCTCCACCTCGTGTCCGAACCATCACGAGTAATAGCAAATCGATTTGGGGATTTTTGGGGGAGATGTTAGGGTTGCGTGATTTGGGAGAGAATAACACAGCTTTGATACATTTAAAAGAAACGAGTATTATTATCTTTAAATAGAATTACATTGTATCAACTAACGATTAAAACACCACTCTCCCAGTGGCTTTACACCCACCTGCATCTCCCAACAACACACGTTCGACGCTTGGTTGAAGCGGTTTTTTTAATTTTCGTTATTTTCCAAAACGACATCGTTTCGTTAAACGTTTTCTTAAACGACTTCATTAACCCCGTAACAAGGTTCTGTTAAACCGATTAACGGTGTTTTTTTTTGGCCAGGTCAACGGTAAGTTGATTAGTTTTCGTGAAAGTCAAATATAGTTGAGGTATTTTTTGGCGCAACCTATAGTTGGGGTATTTTTTGGCCACTTTCGGAAAGTTCAGGGTTTTTTTGGCCATTTTCCCATAAATAAATTAATTAAGCAAACAAAACGAAAAATAGTAATACTAGGAGAGAAGAAGAACCTGTTTTCAACACCTCGAGAGAAAAAAAAAATTCCTCGAGAGAAGCGGCGAATAATGTGGAACGATTGACGAAGAACGCTTGGCTGAGAGTAAAATCGGAGACCCCAAAGTCTGTAATTTAATTAGCCTCTACTCCTATTTGATCGATGGGTGGTGGTGGAAATCTCGTCGACGGTGTTCGTCGTTGGCTTTTCTTTCAGCGTCGTCCTTCTTCTTCTTCTTCTTCCTCCAGTAATCACGATCAGATTCACAATCCTCCCACGTTTTCCAATCCCGATAAGTTAGTCGACGAGGCTAAAGACGGTGACTTATTACAGAAGCTTAATGGTATAAGAGATTTCGATCCGTTTAGGCTAAGACAGATCAAAGTTCCGAAACGAAACCACTTACCTATGGATGTTCAAAAGAAGGTAGCTTTTTGTCTCCATTTCTTTCTGGGTTTATGGTTTTGTGGCATGATGTTTGATAAGAACAAATCTGGTTTCTCAGGGTATACCTAATGCTGAGTTCTTCACCGAGTATGGAGAAGCAAACAGGTATCAGATTCAAGAAGTAGTTGGGAAAGGAAGCTATGGAGTTGTTGGTTCTGCTATTGACACCCACACTGGAGAAAGAGTTGCCATCAAGAAGATAAACGATGTCTTTGACCACATCTCTGATGCGACTAGGATCCTTAGGGAGATCAAGTTGCTGCGCTTGCTTCTTCACCCAGATGTTGTGGAGATCAAACACATCATGCTCCCTCCTTCCAGAAGGGAGTTTCGAGATGTTTATGTCGTGTTCGAGCTGATGGAATCTGATCTTCATCAGGTGATCAAAGCAAATGATGATCTGTCCCCTGAGCATCATCAGTTTTTCTTGTACCAGCTTCTCCGTGGTTTGAAGTATGTTCATGCTGGTTAGTTTTCTATCACTCTCCTCACCCACTTGTGCTCTATTAAGATTATTTTGAACAACGACGTCTCTGTTTTGCAGCGAATGTGTTTCATCGGGATCTGAAACCGAAGAACATTCTAGCTAATGCTGATTGCAAATTGAAGATCTGCGACTTTGGGCTGGCTCGTGTATCTTTTAATGACGCCCCGTCTGCTATTTTTTGGACTGTGAGTAATCTATCACAAAGTTTATGAGAGCAATTTGTTCGTTAGGCTCAAGCTGGATAAGGTAGCATTTTCTTTTAGTGCTCGAGTACTCACAGTTACTAAGTTACTATCTTTTTTTTAAAGGACTATGTTGCTACTCGGTGGTACCGTGCCCCTGAACTCTGTGGATCGTTTTTCTCCAAAGTAAGCCTTATAACTAATTCGCCTTCATGTTACTGATGTAGGCATGCATGCATTACTGTGTTTTTTTTTTGTTCTAAGATAACGGATGTCTCATTAGTATATAATGTATGTCTTTTGAGTCCTTTTGTTTCTGTATAAATGTATAATGGCCTCCTCGTGTTCACTATCTACATGCATGCGGGATAAGGCTTCATTAGAGAGCTCTAGCTAACTCTACTTTTTCTAAAACCAGTATACGCCTGCGATTGATATTTGGAGCGTCGGTTGCATATTCGCTGAAATGCTTTTAGGGAAGCCGTTGTTTCCCGGAAAAAATGTAGTTCACCAATTGGATCTTATGACCGATTTTCTTGGCACTCCATCTCCAGAAGCAATATCAAAGGTTAGTTGTACTATTCTATATGCTCGTTTTAGTTATTTTAGAAGCTTGAGTTGTAGTTATTTTCTTCTGTGGAAACTTTTTTCTTAAAATCCATTAGTTGAAAAACTATGTGATCAAACATGTTTTCATATAAGAAAGCAATCTTAATTTGCCTTATAAATGAATATGCTATGTTCATACTGGCAGATCAGAAATGATAAGGCGAGGAGATATCTTGGAAACATGAGGAAAAAACAGCCAGTCCCATTCTCTAAAAAATTCCCTAAAGCTGATCCTTCGGCCCTTCGCCTTTTGCAACGCCTGATTGCCTTTGATCCAAAAGATCGTCCATCCGCTGCAGAAGTAAGCTGATGTAAATTTGCTTTATCTTACCTTCTTTTCGGACCACAAGTGCAAGTAGTATTTTGCCTTATCAATAGAACTATGTTCGAGGATGTTTAAATGTGCAGCCACATCGATGCAGAAACGCGGAGATGATGAAATTCTATGCTCACTGTATTGATATCTTTTCTTCACGTGTATTTACAGGCACTAGCTGATCCGTACTTCAGTGGTCTGTCAAGTTCAGAGCGGGAACCATCGACACAGCCGATTTCAAAGCTTGAATTTGAGTTTGAGAGAAAGAAGTTAACAAAAGATGATGTCAGAGAGTTAATATACCGAGAGGTTCTAAGCCTTCTACATCTCTTCTTTGATTTTGATTCTCTTCTCTTCGTGATGCTAATGGGTTAGTTATCTGGGAAAAACATAGATACTCGAATATCATCCTCAGATGCTTGAGGAATACCTTCGTGGTGGCAATCAGCTCAGCTTCATGTACCCCAGGTTAGTCAATTGATCCTTAATTAACTGACTAAAAGTATATATTTTTTTAAGCTAGCATCAAAGAGAACCATTGCAATATGTCTCAAGCAATATTTTTTTTTAGAATTTAGGGTAATCTGTGCTTAAACGGAATCTAAGTGATAACCCATCTTAGAGCATCATTTTGTCATTGATGACAAGGTTTTGCATTCAGGTTAAAATGTTGTTTATAAAGGATTCAAATTTTCAGGTTACAAAGTTACTGTTGTGGTCTCAGGAAACTAATTGGGTGAGGATTTTTCCTTTGTCGATGCAGTGGGGTAGATAGATTTAGGAGGCAGTTTGCTCATCTTGAAGAGAACCAAGGTCAGGGAGGAAGAAGTAATGCACTTCAGAGACAGCATGCGTCTTTACCAAGGTACATATAGATAAAAGAATCTCAGTTTCTTTCGTTAGAATTACAGCTATCGTCTCTGCATCAAGTAGTATATTCGACATATTACAAACCATCCAGCATTATTGATGTTGTTGCATTGCATTTGCAGAGAGCGAGTTCCTGCATCTAAGCATGAGACAATCGAAGAAAGCAGCAACGATATTGAGAGAAGAACCGCAGCTGCTGTAGCTTCAACCTTAGACAGTCCCAAAGCTTCAGAACAACCTGAAGGTACAGACAACGGAGGAGGATACAGTGCACGTAACCTGATGAAAAGCGCTAGCATCAGTGGTTCCAAATGTATAGGTGTCCAATCTAAAATCGACATTGAGGTATAAAATAAAAAGAGAAACTCCATTTCTTTAGATGAAATGATTGTGTAGTGACTGAAATATTTGTAAACACTTTCTTGTGCGATAAATGTAAGTCTTGTTTGTGTAATCTTGCAGGACGCCATAACAGAAGAACAAGATCAGACAGTTGCTGAGGCGGTTGAGAAAGTTGCATATCTACACAATACTTAGTTTTTTCTTTCTTTAATTTCTGTTCTTTTACAGAGTTGTAGAAGCAAAATTTTGGTTTCTCACTCTCACTCAGGATTTGGGTATGTGTTGTAGAATGAGAAGAATATATAAATTTAGTTATCGAAAATGAAAATGAACGCAAAAAAAAAAGAACTCTTGAAAATTATATTGAAGTTCTAGAATGAGAAATTGGGGTAATTGTTTTATTAACCAAACACACTATTGACTAACCCTCTTCTACTCATACGATTTATTCATATGTACGATGTTACATAATCCCAAATCTCCCAGCAAAAAAAGATATACCAATGAACCAACCATATGACTCTTATACAGATGTCCGACATAGCATCTAACGGCTTATGGCGCGGATCGGAGGTACAAAGGAAGCCAATTGGCTGGGTCAGGATCTGAGCTCCAGACAGAGAAGGCGCTCGTACATCGCATCCACTGGTTCGTTAAGCTCGGGAAGTGTCGGTCTATTACATCCTTCAACGTCTCTGTTGTATTAACCCACTCTAATCCTTCTTTAGTATACGTCTTCTCGTTGAAATTCGTCGTGAAAAACCGATCTGCTTCTAACCTCCTAATCAAAATTCAGGTCAAGCAAGATTAAAATCCGTGTCATGCAAGAAAAATCCTCTGTTTTAATAAATAGTATACGTTGATTTTTAATTTAAAAAACCTGGAGGCAACGAGGAGGAAAATGAAGAAAGCAGTTTCACTAATGGCGAATCCTTTGATTTTCTTCTCTGCGTGCAATCCCACGTTCAGATCAAGCTTCTCTACATCGTCTCCGTACACTTCCCTTAAAACCTCGATGGCTTCTCCATCATCTGTCAAATCTTCCCATTTGCTGATCGGACTCATCAGCAGATTCTTTCTGAATTCGTTGTATCGAGGAACCCCTCTCTCCCGATCTCTATAAACTGAGAACAAAATATTAAATTAAATCAATGAATTTTTCAATCATATGGTCAGAGAATTAGTGATATAGAAGAAGAAGAAGAAGCACTGATTTGATGTGACTTACTCTCCAAGGCAGCCATATCTATGGGGTGAGGTCTATCTTCTCCATCGATATCTTGAGGCACAAGATTCCTCATCCAATTAGGGTAATTCCACAATGTCAACGCACCACAAGATTGATGTCCCATTGAAACCAGTAACTGCTCAAACCCGATATTTGAATCCTTTTTCCCTCCTTTCCCAATCAATTCCGTCATCGGTACCCTGTTAATTAAAACATTTTTCTAGGTTAACGAAAGCTGCAGTTGGAAAGGTCTAAACAGTGTACCAAAGCATTCTATGTCTCTTACTCTCGCTCTATTGCAGGGTTTGCTTTGTCTACTTTCTCAGGTCTCATATCTCTGAGGATAAGTGTGTCTGGTAGAAGACAATGCATCCTGTAGACACTAACGAACTCTTCGGTCAGCGAATAAGGAACTCCATGATCTTTCGGTTTCTTCAGACCAACTAATCCGCTAAAAATAGGACCAAATCTTGCCCCAATTGTGTCCTTCACTTTCTTCCCTAAAAATCCATACCAATTGATCCTCATTCCAGCAGTAAGTGTATCTGTCTTCAAGAGTTCTATTGTCCAATCGATTGTGTGAACCTTAGCGATAACAGCTGATGTCACCAATCTCGCAGTCCGGTAGAGTTTCTCATCATCAAAATCTGGATACCGTTCCTGAAAAAAAAGAAGAAGAGAGCTTAAACTTACTGTGATTCTGCATAAACAGAGGTTGTTTGCAACACAAGAAAGATACTAAAGCTAATCAAGGGATTAGTTTAATGACTTACTTTAAGCTTTTCACAGACGGAGTTGTGTTCTTTGACAAAAAGCGCTTGCAACAGAGAGAAACCTGACCAGCTGTTTCTTATGTCACCGGAGATCGGAACATCTCTTTCGTCTCGCTCCAACAAACCATCCCCGGAGAGTCTTAGCTTCCCGTCCTTGAAAACCCTTACTCTTCTCATTCCAGCCTCATCATTTCCATATATCACACTCCCGTCCCTATTTCCATAAATTATTCATATTCGAACTCCTTAAACAACAATTAAGAAGTGATTAAGCACATATTTGAATGCAAATACGTACCACCAAGGCGTTCTAGTGTTGACACCACCAGATTTGTGGTGATCACCGGAGAGAACTTTCTTCGTTCTGAAGAACTTGAACGACTTCAACGGACATCCACTTGCTACTTCTTCTGGAGCTTCAAGCTCGATCTGGTTGAGGTTTTAAAATGGTAATTAATAGTAGTATAAGTTTTCAGAAAGGAAAAAAAATTTAAGTTGAGAGAGAGAAGTGTAAATGATGAATAATTAAGGGATTAGATTGAGAAAATAAAAACCTGGTGGGTGTCTTCTAAATGATCAACCCAATCATGGATCATGAACTGAATCCAAGAACAAGCTATCACGTTGAATTGGTCCCCATTGTCTATAAATCGTTTTCTTGCTAACAACTTTGTAGCCACCACACTTGGATGTGGATCCAAAATCTGTTATAGTCAACCATCATAAATTATATAAAACAAATTAGTGACGATTAACAAAATTGAATATCAGCCGTTCTGCTTTCAAGCACAATAGTGTAACGCATAACATAATTTTCGTTTGGAGGAAAACAAAAAAAACGTCGTAAATGAATTATTACTCTCATGCAAATAAAAACAAAAACACTTTCATAACAAACAAAAACTTTATCCCATAAAAAGATATTATATAAAGTTAAAACAAAAGAAGATCATACATCATCCTAATTTCAACCACTAGTCAGTAGAGATAAGAAAAGGAATTATGCGTCACAAAATTTGGTTCTACTATACTGTCTAATTCCGCTATTATCTATTCGACATATATATTTACAGTTTGATTAAAACTACAAAATACTTAACTAGAAAAAGATAATCTGAAACTAATTTGCATGTTATGTAAATGTTGATGTGAATATAAGAACTGGGGGGGAGGTGGGAGGGGGAGAACTTACGCCGTACTGAGAAGTACATGGAGGCATATTCCGGCCAATAAAAGTGCCTTGGCTCCCGACGGAGTCATCGGAGGGATGGTTACACTTGCCATCAGCCGTACGATAAGAAAACTCATCGGTGTCGTAACCCTGACCGTTGATTCCACCGACATGTATCAGATTGTAACGTTGGTGTAGATGTCTTCGTAACCCCAAGTAAGCTACTCCCAATATCACTGGAAATCTATGCCATAATCCTAGCTTGTCCACTAAGTGCACAATCTATATTTTTAAGTAAAAGAAAATTCAAATTAATTATATAATTATGATTATTGATTTGATAGTCTCTTCCTTTAGGACAAAGAATGATTGCAGGTTATATGAAGAGACAGAGTGATGTATACTTACATAGAACAAAAAGGAATCAAAGAAAGACATCTTGGAGACAACATGATGAAGCTGAGGATGAAGAAACCAGGAAGAAGATGGAGAGAAACCCATTTTACTCTTCTGTTTGGCCTTTTTGATTTTTTTTTTTTTTGTGTTCGGATTATGTGTTTGCTTTATGCTTTAAATGATAGTCACACAATTGTAATGGTTGTATTCACACGATTACTCACAATGTATTTATATAGACCCACACGCATACTCACATTTACATATATGTTTGTGTATGTAAAATGATGGATTTTGATTATTGTTTTTTATGTTAAGGAATTTTGATTATTGTCATTTTAGTGAATAAGTCAACGAGTGGTCGTCGAGCATTGCCTTGACTAGGGAGTGACAGACTGGAATACTTAATTTCGATTTTTTCCAAACTAAATTCGACAATATTGGAATAATTTATACAAAAAGAGAATAGTATCTACAAAAAAATCATTTATATTAATATTTACAGTGTAAAATCATGGTCAAATTATTGATATTCATTCCCTATTTGATCAACCTTTCTTTTAATAATACATGGTGCTTTTGCTGTCAAAAGAAGAAGAAAAGATCAACCTTTCTTATCTTGCAATATTAAAATAATTTGCACATAAAAAAGAGAGATAATATTACTTGCTAATACATGAATCATATTCTTATATCAAACTGTAGCCATAGTCGATTCATGCGTTGTTGTTTTAACCACAAACACGCAAAAAAAGATCATGCATTTTTTTATATTCTATTCCTTGATCAACCTTCCTTATTTTGCATTATTATATATAAAGAGAATAGGGCCAATAAATCATATGGATATTAATAGTGTTGTATCATAGATTCATAGTCAGTTCATGCACTATTGATACTAGATAGCATATATATCCAGCCAAGTGGGGGTTTCATAGATTTAGGAGAATGAATGTATGTAAAAAGATTTTAATACTGATTTAAGATATTAGTTTTTCCTAATATAATACTTGCTATCCCTTTTTTTTTTACCACAACATCGATGTACTTACAAAGAAATTCTTTTTTAACTTTACTTATAAAGAATTTGATAAATACATTTACTAAATTTATGACAAGTGTAATCTGAAAAAAAAACCACGTATATATTTGTCTACTTTATATTATGTTGAAACTTGCAATCAAAATTTGTTAAACATTTTTTCATAATTTCTCCAATAGCTAGTATCAAGTTTCAGTATCTATACGATGAACCTTTCTGGCATCTATGTAAAGCTCTACTAGTTTGACTTATTTTCTAAACCTCAACTATATTTAAATTTATTTCTATCTAGATAAAAAAAAAACTGTAACATATTAGGATCAGGCAACAGTTAAATGTTAGCTTACTGTATATATATAAATATAGCTGATTGATTTGGGTTTATTAATATCAGCCAGAAGTTAAAAAGGATTATGCAAAAAAAAAAGGCATATGAAAACATTCATACTAACATTCATAGTCAAATTAAAAGGGGGTAAGTGATAGAAGGGGTCGACGATAAGATCAAAGTTTTAGATAGTTATACAAAGATGTCAACGATTTTCTTAATTTATTGCAGATATGTTTTGCATTGCACTACTGCTCAAAAATCGAGAAATGAATTTAAGTCGGTCGCGTAACGACCACCTGTATGGCTGTATACCATTAATAAATGGGTACTTGTATTTTTAGTCATACGTAACCATTTTATAAAAAATTATTTGGTTGTTACAGACGAAAAAGGAAAGAAAGAGGTGTATGATATTGTTTTCAATAGTATTAGTCCAATCCACTGAAATATCTTAAATTTTAGGGATCACATGAATCCTAGTTTTGAATTTTATACTCTGATATTAAGTCTTAGATACAATTAGGTGGGCAGGGTTACCCACACACATAAGCTTTTTTGTGTGTGTTGATGTATATTTTCTTAAACTCATTTCTACTAACAGGAAACAATGCCTGCCGTTGGTACTTATAAGTTTGTCTACATGTATTTTTTTTTTCTTTTCGATTGAGAAAATTAAACTACGCTAATCTTTTTTTCCGGTCTAGTAGTTTCTAGTCCGTTCACGTCTTAAATTACAAGATATGAGGACAAGAAAACTTCATTTTTAATTGTTTGAATGAAAAAAAAGTACTAGTATACAGCATGATGTGTCTTTGAATCAGTGATACTGATACAAAACAAAAGCGTAACATACTGCATTAATGATACAAAAGTAACGCTACTCTATACCACGTGGCTCTTTCTTGTCTTTGATCGAAAGCGTGGCTCTTCTTGCCACTTAAAATTTTGGGTGAATTTGTAGAATAATCATCATTAAAAAACACAAAAAATAAATAAATAAGTACTAACCAAACTACCTAGTGAGAGATAGGAAGAAATAGAGAGAGAGAGAGAGGGAAAAATGGTTAGTTTGTGAATTATGATTTTTTTTTTTTGGGGTTATTCTTTAAAATATCTGTAAAATTTTCTCTAGCTAGGTCGAGAAACTTGTCACATATGGATATGGTGGGTAAAGCACCGCCCAATGGCCCCAATCCATAAGAGCTTCTTAAGCAAGTAACCATCGATCAACGTCTTTCAAGGTCCTGCAAAGGAATAAAAATTTAAAGCAACAATTATGAAATGTTGTCGAACCTTACCAAACAATTTATTTCGAGGGGTTGAAAATTTAGCTATCGCTATTCGCTAGGTACGTTGTTTACTTTTTGTAACCATTCTTCAAGCTTTTTATATTTCTTATAGGTTATATAATCAGTCATTAACCAAGATGAGTTTCACGAAACCAAAAAAAAAAAAGATATCGGTAACCAAGTGTGGACTTTCATCTAATAGCCAAGTTGAAATGATATTAAGACACGACAAGTGTACGGATGCGTGATAGTGGTGTGTTGTAACTTGTAAGGGTTGACTTAGATGAAGAGAGGAAATGAAGGAGTGAAAGAGAAGGGTTCGTGAACTAATAAATGTGAAGATAATAAGCTCTAACTAACAATTTGACAGTTATCCGTTTTTGTGCTTGAATCTCGGTTTTTATTTTTTTTTTTTTTATTTTTTTTTTTTTGAAAGAATGTTAAATTTATTCAAACAAAAAAAAACATTTTTACATTATTGCATCATTGTTTTTGAATCTCGGTTTTTAGATGAAAGAACTCTTAATTAGCCGAAGATTTGGCTGGTTTCAACTATTAAATACGTTGTTAAATCCGAATACTTATTATATTTCGTAATTCTGGGACTTCGTCTGTTTACTAACGCAATCCTATTTTGTAGATGATCGTGACAGGACGTCAGGACACCACCAATATTGATAACCAAAGGATGCAATTTTGTTAAAAACTTACCATACCAAACATCTTCGGTTTTCAAAAAAAAAAATTGGACGTAACTTTACTTTCCTTTTTAAATAAATTAGCCCAGCTAAACTAAACAATCCACCATTCACGGATTTTTTCAGGATATAGTTCATCTATATATATCACCGTGCAGGCGTAGCAAATTCTAATCGCCAAAAGTTCGGCTTATGGATGCTTTTGTTTCACAAAAAGGTTCTGCTTACGGTTATCTCATTAATGAGTTTTATAATGCAGCTATATTCTGTACTGTTTCATCAGAAACCCTGTAAAATTAAATAATTAGTACACAAAACCGATAAAGTGTACGTTGATGACAAGTAAGTATTCACTCCATAAATCTCTTAATAATAAGAAATTGTATGCAAAGGGGCCAAAAGAAGGACTAATTAACTTTTAGCTTTTAAAAATTCATTAGAATCATCATAAATATCGATTAGCTCTTGGAAGAGCCACTTTCACATTTACCATCATGGTCTCTATATATGGAGGATTTAGAAGAGTCGAACAAGTTTGGTCTATACAAAAAAGAGTCATCTTTGGATGAGAGACTTGCGATATGCGAGTAGAGATACATGATGGAAGTTTCTTTAGTCCACGAAGCAGAGTTAGAGCGGGTTGAGACGATAAAGGATTTTTATTTGGGAACTTGACAAAGGACAAAGATAACAACTTTCTTCCTCGTTGGAAGCAGAACTACAAGGTTTTTGTTCATGTGAGTGCAATATGCTTGGACTTGGAGGTAGAGAGTACCTACCACCTTGTGATCCATGAAAGAGACTTGTAAAGTTCTTAACAATCTCGTTAACGGAATCCACAAGAACTTTGGAGTTCACAGTTGGATTCAATTGGTAAAGCAGATTTGAATATTTTTAAGTTCCAATGGACACCAAGGGAAACAAACAACGCAGCAGATCATTTAGCAAAAGCATTATACAATGATCCTGATCAAGAAATTAAACATTGGGGTTGGGAACATAGAAATGATGTCAGCGTTATGGATAGGTGTGGCGATGGCCGTGACCATGTCATCGTGCCCTTCAATACGAAACCTTCCGCCACAAACGATGCTTAGATTAGCTTTTGAAACTAAAATGACTTTTCCTCTTTGTCCGGGAAAATGAGGGTTTGAAATTTATGAAGCAAAGTATTTATATGGTTAGAGAATCTAAGAAAACATACTGGGCTGGGGTTGATATTAATGGGCTTTAATGTGGGCCTTTGGATGGGTTTGAATTTAAACTTGCGTTAGTGGATATTATTCTATACGAAGGTCCGGTCCATGTCTCCGAGAAACCTTACCGTACAAAATTCAAACTTACCTTGCAAAATCCAAGAAAATTACAATAATATTTTACTGTTTCACTTCGTTAAATTAGATATACTCATTACCAAATACCAACAGATGTTTTTTCAACGTATTTAATCCATTTAGTGCTTACTTTTACCACTGTCAATTTTCAATATCCACTACGTTTGTTGTCATCTGCTAGGCTACTACTTTTTCTTTTATTTTATTTTTTAGTTGGTATTCTAAACAGTTTAGAAATTTATACGTGTTTGACAGTTTATGTTTGATATATACAAAATAACCAGTGAAACGATTATACGCACTAGGTGTAATCCGCACTATACTACAATTTACAGTGATCTTTTAGCGTTTCACTTTTGTCTAGTGGAATGGAAAAGCCTTGAGTGGCCAAGCTAAAGAAGATCCGTTGTGCCGTTGCAACTTGTATCCACATTTTAAAAGTTCACCCGTCTACCTTATCATGTTCTAATATAATAAATTCGTGAAGTTAACTCAACCGAGGGAGAAACTTACTACTAGTTAGTCATTAGTAATGACTCAATACCCTTTTGTAATAAAAAGAAAACTGCTACAAATTCTCTTTTCAGAACAAATTTCTTAATCCTTAGCTACATCGTCAATTGTAATTTTCCACACTAAACTAAGGTAGCTTCGAATCTTCAAAAAAGTAAACACATTTAGATTTTACTTACTGAGCAAATTTTAATTATTCAAATTATAATATGATTAAAATATTTTCCCTACATCAATTTTTTTATTATTTATCTATATTTGTCAACATTTAATCGACGTTAATTAATCAAAAATCCTATAATCAATTTTTGTTAATTTATATATTTATTAATTAATTTGAAATCTTGCTGAGTTCATAGTCGTAACAAAATGATCTGACAAATGAATTCTCTGAAATAGATTAATGAATACATATGATACCAAATATCTGATCCGATCGTTACATTTCATTGATGCGGGAAGAAAATTATTTTCGCAAAGTACTGAGATGGATCAAGGAGGATAAGTCATGATAAAGAAAAGTATCGTATCTGGTAACAAAGAACGAAGGAATTAAGAAAGTTACAGAAGATTATGGATCTACGCATATACCGAAGCACTGACATAAACCCTAACTACTTGCAAGCAAGAAAATCAGTTCAAAACCACAGTACATATTGCTTAGGAATCAAAGCCATCACCATACAAAAATAAGTACCTGGAAATTAACTAGGACCATCATAAAAAAACCTCTAAATCAACACTAGATTCATTACTGTATGGAAATAAGTTTAGATAAAAGTGAAGGAAGATGTAGAGCTCCCTTCAATCCAAAGAAGAGTAAAAGCCATTAAAGGGCAAGTTAAAGCTCCTGAGATATGCAAGCCATATAACCAAATCCTTTTTTTTCTCGGATTAGGGCTTATGGGATCCATAGCTTAGCAGCTTTTCTTTACCCTGCTAAACTCTCGTTTGAACTTTAAGGAGCTCTACTTCTGTCGTTTTTTATATTCTCGGGAAAATCATTTTGGAAGGCCAAGATCTATCGAGGGACAAAGACGCAAGTCTGTCCAATCAAAGATCCATCTATGTTATGGATCAGATCGGAAAAACTAGGGGGACTCAAGAAATCTGAACTAATATGATCCAAACTGCACAAGTTTTCTATCAAATCTGAACATAAGCTAAAATATCCATTATATACTACAAAACCAAGATCTGTACATATATCTTCGGGCATCTTAAATCAGTAAAACCATATGAGTAAAATGAAATAGACTTCGATGATAAAATAAAAAAAAAGCATTGAAGAAGCAACTTGAGGAAAGAGATGAAGAACCCTAATTAACTCTAAACATATATAGAGAGAAGGAGAGAAAGAGAGAGAAGACATGGGAAGGGTCTAGATAGAGAGTTGTAATTATAGTAGTTTAGACTTTAGATATTCGTTATGGTTCAGAAAAAGAAAAAGTATAAAAAAATGAAAATTGGAGAAATAAACAGGTGGGTGCATCTGAAAAGACATGGGAAGGGTCTGACATTGTTTAGTGTTAGATTCCCTACGCGTCACATGCGTCCTTCTCGGCTTTTGTGTTTCTACCCTTTTTTTGTTCCAAAATCCAAAGATTTACTATTATTTATAATTCTAATACTAATAATTAGTATTACTAGTATTCTTTCCAACCACAAGTCCACTGGACCACATAATTTTTAGGGTCTAACTTTCAAAATTGTATTTGCCCTACCAAATTGTTTTAAAATGTAAAAAAGGGTTTTCGTTGTCTAAAAGTAAACTCGTTATTCGCTTAACCCTACTTCCAAATTAAATCACGGAAAAACTGAAACAGGTTAATGTGCGGTCAGGATTAAGTAGAGGATGTGGGCACGAAAGCAGCGAATTATTATCTCTGTATGAGAATCTATGGCTAGATTTATCACGATAAACTTGTCCTATTACTACCTCACAGGTCACAGGTCACAGGTCACAACAAGTCTCTATCACAATTTACGCCGATGTTTTAACCTAAAGATTTCTATCAACCGTGTGAAAGAACTAACGATTTATTTTAAATATTGGTACCAGGAAAATGCTTTATAAGCAAATACACTAGTTATAACTTATAACCTCGTAAACTCCGAAAATTCCCAAATTACTCTTTTTATAATACCCAAATGTTCAGCACAAAAGCATTTTAGTTTTTAACATAGTTACAGAATTATTGGGCCGTGCTATCAATATAGGCTCGGCCGTATAGTTTCTTATCGGTCCATTCGTAATTGGGCCTAAAATTTAACTTTATACTATTTTGGGCCTTATTATTGGGTTTGGCCCTCGGACTTGTCAAATTTCAAACCGAAGAAACAATGTTAAATAAACCGGACCGAGCCGAACAATTTTGTTATTTTATTTGGCCTTGAGCCTAAACGACGTTCCAGCTTTTTAATTCCTTAAGAATAAGGCGCAAAACCCGTATCCCAACTTTAGAGCGTCTCCTTTCCTTTTTCGTTTACTTTCCAATATTTTTTTTCCCTCAAATGTCGATTTCCTCTGTAAATTCTCCAACGGCTACTTTTTATCAGAAGAGAGCCCGGAGCTTCCAACATAAACCCGAACCTTCACAATCGTAAGAACAAAAGATAAAATTTCGATCGTTGGTTTGTAAAATCTGGTGGAGTGAATACAAGTGAATTCCGGAGATGGAGCAGCCGAAGAAAGTTGCTGATAGGTATCTGAAGCGGGAAGTTCTTGGCCAAGGCACTTATGGAGTCGTCTTCAAAGCTACTGACACTAAGGTGATTCCTCGCTCAAATCTTCTAAATTTTGTTCCGATCCCATGAAACTAGGGTTCGTTTTCTGTCGGTGATTCTGAAATTTTTCCTCTTTTGGTTTCCGAAGTTTTCATCTAAAAGCTACGTCTTTTTTTCGTTTGATGTGTTATATGAAGGACAGTTTTGCAAATTCCTTCTGGGTATGCTCAAATAGTCATCTTTTCATCTGTGTTTTATTCATTGCTTACAAATGGATTTGAAGTTTATTAGTTTTTGTTTCTTTGGATGATGGAGGGAAAATGATTTATTTTCGTGGGGCAACATTTGCAGAACGGGAAAACTGTAGCGATCAAGAAGATAAGACTTGGTAGACAGAAAGAAGGTGTGAATATAACAGCTCTCAGAGAAATCAAACTACTCAAAGAGCTTAAGCATCCACATATAATCGAGTTGATTGATGCATTTCCTCACAAGGAGAACTTGCACCTTGTGTTTGAGTTCATGGAGACTGACCTCGAATCAGTGATTCGAGATTCTAATATGTTTCTCTCCCCCGCTGACGTCAAGTCTTACCTCCAAATGATACTGAAAGGTCTTGAATATTGTCATGACAAATGGGTTGTGCACAGGTACTACTACTTCTAATTATAATCCTACAGAAGTTGCTTATGTTCTGCTTGGATTTACACTGAGTTGATTATGGCTCGTGTGCTCAGAGATATGAAGCCGAACAACTTGTTAATAGGACCCAATGGACAACTGAAACTTGCAGATTTTGGGTTAGCACGTATATTTGGTAGTCCAGGTCGTAAGTTTACTCACCAGGTATTCTTTTTTTTTGTGCAATGATATTTATCTAGCTGCTCCATTATCTTTCATAATGTTTTAGACCAAACAGAAGTTCAATAGGTCTTTGCTTAGTGGTGTAGATGCTGCTTCAATATCTTTTGATTTTCATATCTAGCTGTTTCGATAGGTCTTTGCTAGATGGTATAGAGCACCTGAACTTCTGTTTGGTGCAAAACATTATGGTGCTGCGGTTGATGTTTGGGCTGCTGGCTGCATTTTCGCCGAACTTCTCTTGCGCAGACCTTTTCTTCAGGTGAGCTCCTGTTTTGTGTTCATGATCTAGTTCGTCTGTTTACTTTTTTTTTTTCTCTAGCTTACTTATTCTCCATTGCAGGGAAACAGTGATATTGATCAATTAAGCAAAATCTTTGCTGCCTTTGGGACCCCTAAAGAAGCTCAGTGGCCCGATATGTTATCTCTTCCTGATTATGTAGAGTATCAATTTGTCCCTGCGCCTTCACTACGTTCGTTATTCCCAACGGTTAGTGAGGATGCTCTAGATTTGCTGTCAAAGATGTTTACCTATGACCCCAAGTCTAGAATATCGATTCAGCAGGCTTTACAACACAGGTACCTAAAGCTTTTCCTATGGAGAATGCAAAAAAAAAAACCACACTGGTTATTGAGTTTTGTTCTCAAACCTTCACTTTCTTTTTTTTAGGTACTTCACGTCTGCACCTTCTCCTACTGACCCTTTAAAACTCCCAAGACCCGTTCGCAAGCAGGACGCTAAATCATCTGACAGGAACTTCAAAACCATTAAAGTGTTGTCACCTGCACATAAGTTTAGAAGAGTGATGCCTGACCGAGAAAAGCCTGCTAGTGGTTTCAAGGACCAGAGTGTGGATATCATGAAACAAGCTAGCCATGATGGACAAGCACCTATGTCTTTAGATTTCACTATCCTAGCTGAGCGGCCACCAAACCGACCAACCATCACTAGGTGAAAACAATTGGTCTCTTCAATACTTTTGCAGTCAGTTCTTGTTCAGCTCTAAAGATCAAAAAAAATTTGATGGATTCTTGTGTTTTTGGTTTTGCAGTGCGGATAGATCTCATCTGAAGAGGAAACTCGATCTTGAATTCCTATAGGATATAACGTAACAGGCTTCTTCGTCATGTGTTCTCAGGTGTCCGCTCTTGGCTCTTGCTGGTTGGTTCCCTTAACCAATTCCTGTAATTTTGTCATATTACTACTAGTGATGGTGAACATGGGAGAATCATTCCTTCTGTTTACTATAAAACACACAGCACAGAAACTTGAATTGACAGACGATGATTAACTAATCATTATGTACACCCATCATTAAAAAGAATCTGACTTTTGGCCTCTGCGTTACAAGAGAGTTCTGATCCCATACTCATTTCTTTATCAAAGTTTTTTCATTCTTCAATGGAAACTCCAAATGTGCAGTACCAAGATTATGATCTACTCAATGCATGAATTTTTACAGAAAACAAACTAATACTCCATAGGCAAATGTGCATCAGAACCGAGCATATCCGTTCTGGAATTTGTCCAACAGAATTGACAAGAAAGCCCAAGAGATCACAACAGATTACAAAAGACAGGAGATCTTATTACTTTGTGTTGTCTCTTGTGAGTAGAGAAGAATCTTTGTTCTTTGTTGTTCTCAAGAATGCGTTACAAGTTGTACTGGTTTCACGGAAGCCAGACCCTCATTACCAACCACCCATATTCCAATTTTTATAAATTCTAACTGACCCTGAACGTACCATAAGCTCAGAAGTGAAAAATAATAGCATACATGAACTATTGTTTTAGAAATAAAACTAGAAGAATCAGTTCTCATTTTCATTAACGTTGACGTTATGCTCATTTGCTAATCTAATGTTTTTTAGCCCAGGCCCAATCGTTTTACAAATTTTACACAGATGCCCGTTTAACGCGTACACATCACGCGCCGATATTTTCGCATACTGTAAATTGCAGAGGAGGAGGATGGATCTTAAAACCCCAAGACTTTAGATTGACCTCTGACCAGAGACATGCTTCAGCCAAACTGTTGTCGTCACTACTACTCTTCTTCCTCGAGAGATGTAGTTTCCTCCTCTTCCTCCTACCTTATTAGTTCCAGAGCTAGGCTTTCTCCCTCTCCTCCTCTTCCCTGGAACTTCTCCCCTAGGGTTTCTTTTGGGTTTCAACTTCATTGCGCCTCTTCTTCTCCAGCAAGATGTTCTAGACCTAATCCTAGCTCCCGCAACCGCAAATATGGCGGCGTCATCCCTTCGATTCTGCGCTCTCTCGACTCTTCCGCTGACATTGAAACAACCCTTGCTTCTCTCTGTCTCAATCTGAGTCCTAAAGAACAAACTGTTCTCCTCAAGGAGCAGACTCGCTGGGACAGAGTTCTTCGCGTGTTTCGATTCTTCCAGTCTCACCAGGGTTATGTCCCCAATGTGATTCATTACAACATCGTGCTACGAGCCTTGGGTAGAGCTGGGAAGTGGGATGAGTTGAGGCTTTGTTGGATCGAGATGGCTCACAATGGCGTTTTGCCCACGAACAACACTTACGGTATGCTCGTTGATGTCTATGGCAAAGCTGGTCTTGTCAAGGAAGCTCTTTTATGGATTAAACACATGGGCCAGAGGATGCATTTCCCGGATGAAGTCACTATGGCTACTGTTGTTAGGGTTTTCAAGAACTCGGGAGAGTTCGACCGTGCTGATAGATTCTTCAAAGGCTGGTGCGCTGGTCGAGTTAATCTTGATGATCTTGATTTGGATTCCATTGATGATTCTCCCAAGAACGGCTCAGCTTCGTCTCCTGTCAACTTGAAGCAGTTCTTGTCCATGGAGCTCTTCAAGGTCGGTGCGAGGAACCCTGTTGAGAAAAGCTTGCATTTTGCTTCGGACTCTTCTCCTCGAAAGCCAAGGCTAACTTCCACTTTCAACACTCTCATTGATCTGTACGGAAAGGCAGGTCGCTTAAACGACGCAGCTAATCTCTTCTCTGAGATGTTGAAATCTGGTGTTCCTATTGATACCGTCACATTTAATACGATGATTCATACTTGTGGAACTCATGGGCACTTGTCAGAGGCCGAATCTTTGTTGAAGAAGATGGAAGAGAAAGGGATAAACCCTGATACTAAGACATATAACATCCTTCTGTCTCTTCATGCTGATACTGGGGACATTGAAGCAGCTCTTAAATACTATAGGAAAATCAGGAAAGTGGGGCTTTTCCCTGATACTGTAACTCACCGAGCTGTTCTTCATATCTTATGCCAGCGGAAAATGATTGGAGAAGTTGAAGCTGTGTTAGCCGAGATGGACAGAAATGGCATTCGCATTGATGAACACTCTGTTCCCGTTATTATGCAGATGTATGTTAATGAAGGTCTGATTGGACAGGCTAAATCTCTGTTTGAGAAGTTCCAGTTGGATTGTGTGCTTTCATCAACCACACTTGCAGCTGTAATTGATGTCTATGCTGAAAAGGGACTGTGGGTTGAAGCGGAGGCTGTGTTCTATAGGAAAAGAAACATGACAGGTCAGAGGAATGATGTTTTGGAGTATAATGTTATGATCAAAGCTTATGGCATGGCCAAGCTTCATGAGAAAGCACTTTCTCTCTTCAAAGGGATGAAGAACCAGGGGACGTGGCCCGATGAGTGCACTTACAATTCCCTTGTTCAGATGCTCGCTGGGGTTGACTTAGTGGATGAAGCCCAGAGGATTTTGGCTGAGATGATGGATTCGGATTGTAAGCCAGGATGCAAGACTTTTGCTGCTTTGATTGCTAGCTATGTGCGGCTTGGACTGTTGTCTGATGCGGTTGACGTCTACGAGACAATGAAAAAAACAGGGGTGAAACCGAACGAGGTTGTTTATGGTTCCTTGATTAATGGATTTGCTGAGAGTGGCATGGTCGAAGAAGCGATTCAGTACTTTCGAATGATGGAAGAACATGACGTTCAGTCCAATCATATTGTTCTGACTTCCCTTATCAAGGCTTATAGCAAAGTGGGGTGTCTTGAAGAAGCTAGGAGGGTGTATGACAAAATGAAGGATTCGGAAGGTGGGCCAGATGTTGCTGCGTCAAACAGCATGCTAAGTCTCTGTGCAGATCTTGGCATGGTTTCTGAAGCAGAAACCATCTTCAATGATCTGCGAGAAAAAGGCACCTGTGATGTTATTACGTTTGCGACGATGATGTACTTGTACAAGGGCATGGGCATGCTTGATGAGGCTATTGAAGTGGCTGAAGAGATGAGAGAGTCTGGTCTACTAAACGACTGCACTTCGTTCAACCAGGTAATGGCTTGCTACGCTGCTGATGGGCAGTTACGCGAGTGCTGTGAACTGTTTCATGAGATGCTAGTTGAAAGAAAGCTCTTGTTGGATTGGGGAACGTTTAAGACGCTCTTCACTCTGTTGAAGAAAGGCGGGGTGCCGAGTGAAGCGGTGGCGCAGCTACAAACCGCTTACAATGAAGCTAAACCGCTTGCCACAGTAGCAATCACTGCAACGCTGTTCTCAGCCATGGGTTTGTATGCGTATGCACTGGATTCGTGCCAAGAGCTCACAAGAGATGAAATCCCTCTCGAGCATTTTGCATACAATGCGGTGATATACACTTATGGTGCATCAGGAGACATTGACATGGCCCTGAAGGCGTACATGAGAATGCAGGAGAAGGGGTTAAAACCAGATATTGTCACGCAGGCTTACCTTGTTGGGGTATACGGGAAAGCCGGAATGGTGGAGGGTGTAAAGAGGGTACATAGCCGGATTACGTTTGGGGAGCTTGAACCAAACCAGTCGTTGTTTAGAGCGGTGAGGGATGCTTATGTGAGTGCAAACAGACAGGACTTGGCTAATGTGGTAAAGAAAGAGATGAGCATTGCTTTTGAAGATGAAGAGGAAGAGGAGTATAGTTCGAGATCTGGAGAAGACGAAGAAGAAGAAGAGGAATCCGAAGAAGACGAGGCATTTTGAAGTGTAGCCATCCGATATGTGTAGTAAAGATTATAGAATTTAGTATTTAGTGGGAATGTGTACAGATTTCTTAAAAGCCGAAAGGAAATGTGCATACTTTCAGTCTCGGACTGAAAGAAATGTGAATCTCAAACTGTTATAGATAGAAATCAAAATGGCAAATCTACAAAAGCGAGCACTTTGTCATGGAATGATAGGATTAAGATCTTCACAATCATGGATTGATTTGCATCAACTGGTTTTGCTTTCTGGGTTGAAAATAATTTGCAATTCAGTATTGTGCTCGTCTCGTTTGGCAAAGTGAATTGAATCAAGTGTTTAGATTGCAAGATATTGTCGATGTTGTTCTCAAAGCTTAAAGTAAAAATGTCATTACGTAGTTGGCCATTTTGGCTCATCCAATCTCTCTTTCCATTCTTCAGAATGTCCTGATTTTTTGGTGTAGCGGAAGGTAAATAACCTGAGCTCGTTGATTCTGTGAATGCCCGAATTTAGATTCTTCTAATCGATTTACGCAAGGAGCGATGCAATCGAACAGGGTTTCAGCTTAAAGCTTTTCTTATTAAAAATCAAGTCCCCCATCCCGTACAACGTAGAACTCCTTATAAAGAGGAGGAAAAGGAAATCTTATCATAATCTAAATTACTTGGAAAACAAATAAAATCTAATAACTTAAATCAAAGATAAAACCCAAAAGATACGCAACTACGAAACTAACTTAACGGATAAGATGCGCTGCATCAGGCGCCGGGGGTGAGAAAAGATTCGCCTCTGAATCTGAATGAGTGTCGTCGGCATGATAAGGACTGAGATGCTTCACATTGAACACATTTGCAGTCTTGATATGAGCTGGTAACTCCACACGGTAGGCGTTTGGATTGATACGGTCGAGAACACGAACAGGACCAATTTTCCTGGAACGAAGCTTGTTGTATTCCTGAGCAGGTAAGCGATCCTTAGTTAAAATGACCCACACCAAATCTCCCGGAGCAAAGATAGCTCACGCCTATGTTTATCCACATGTGCCTTATACTTAAGCGCTGAAGCTTCCAAATTAGAAGTAGCTTTTAAGTGAATGTCTTGCAAGGAAGACACAAAATCGAGGGCAGCACCATGGGGACGAGTCTTGTCGGGCAGAGTAGACAAAGCAAGAGGACCACGAGGGACAATGCCATACACCACCTGAAAAGGAGAAAAACCCAAACTGCGGTTGTTGGCATGATTATGGGCGAACTCGGCCTGAGGCAGTTTGGAGTCCCACGATTTGATATTGTCACCCACCAGGCTGCGTAACATATTGCCAAGCGAGCGGTTCGTGACCTCCGTCTGACCATCCGTCTGAGGATGATACGCAGTGCTCATGTCCAAACTAGTGCCCAACATCTTCCAAAGAGAACGCCAGAAGTGACTGATAAACCTTGTGTCCCGATCAGAGACAATAGACGTGGGCAGTCCATGGAGTCTATAAATTTCCCGGAAAAACAACATTGCGACCGAAACCGCATCCGTCGTCTTCTTGCAAGCGATGAAGTGCGACATCTTAGAGAAGCGATCAACGACCACGAAGATGGAGTCGTGTCCCTTCTGCGTGCGAGGTAGAATAAAGTCCATACTCACGTCGGTCCAAGGCTGCGTGGGAATCGGTAAAGGCAAATACAAACCAGCGTTTGAAGCTCGACCCTTAGCCAGCTGACAAGCGCGGCACCGCTCAACAAAACGCTCAACATCCCGACGGAGCGACGGCCAAAAATAAGAGGCAGCGACGAGTTGCAGAGTCCTGTCCCGACCAATGTGCCCTTCGCTGTGCAACTCCTCAATAATACGCAAGCGAAGACTGCATTCAGGAACACAAATGCGATTGTCTTTAAACAAAAAGCCTTCGTGTAGCGTGAATTCCGTGCGCAACCAAGGTTCGTCAATGTGGATAGGAGCCAGACAAATGTAGCGCAACATCAACATTGAGCCTTCGTCACCATGATGATGATCTTCCGGAAAAGCGTTCTCATCATCCTCAGCAGCACGATCAAACAATTCATTAGAATCCCATTTGACTCCATCGGTGACAAGACCCCGACGAGTCTGATTGGGGCACGCCGTTTGACGATGACCGGGTTCTCCGCACGAGTAACACCGCAGGGCACCAGTACGTGGGGGACGCCGGTTGTTCTGATCATCCGTACCATCCACAGGTGAATGGGTCGTCGGTGAGGATGCGGTTGCGATTTCCTTACCAGGACGGTGCGTAGTGGTGGAGTCGGTAATTGCCCCAACGGGCAGCTTAGGACGAGATCCACCGGAGTTCCAATTCGACGAACTCGAACGAAACTGAGTCTCAAATGCTACAGCACGCCGATGAGCTTCAGCTACTGTTGCTGGATCAAATTGAGCCATGGCAGACTGAAACTGTGGTCGCAATCCTCCAATGAAGCGAGAGACGAGCTGTGTGTCCGTATCGTGAACATCATTCCGTGTGAGAAGCAGATCGAACTCCTCTGCATAATCATCCACTGAACGTGATCCTTGCTTTAAATTTTGCAGCCGTGTGTACATTGTACGGTCAAAATTATACGGCAAGAAACTGTCTTTGAGCAACTTTTGCAATTTTGGCCAAGAGCGTATCTTGTCTTTGCCTGCACGCAAACGATTGGATTTGATCTGGAGCCACCATGAAGCCGCTTTCCCACGAAATTAGTAGCAACCAAAGCTACCTTTCGATCCTCCGGGACGCGTTTGAAATCCATGGCTTCTTCTGCAGCAACAAGCCAATCGAGAAGCTCTTCTCCTCGTATTCCCCCATGGAATTCTGGTATATCCACTTTGAAACCAGAGTGGATATAGGAGCTGTTGTGAGTATAGGAGCTGTTGTGAGTCGTGTTTTAATCAACTGAAATGCCTCCGCCGCTGCATCAGACCACGAAAACTTGCCTTCCTTCATACAATCAGTGATTGGTGCCATGATTGTACTGAAATGCTGCACGAAGCGACGATAGAAAGAAGCAAGACCATGGAAGCTACGTACATCCGAAACTGTCTTAGGAGTAGGCCAAGAACGAATGGCTTCAACCTTGCCCGAATCCATGGATAAACCCTTATCAGATACCACATAGCCCAAAAACAGTACCTCTGAAACACCAAACTCACATTTATGGCGCGCCACGAACAACGATTCACGCCGGAGAACCAAGAGGACCTGGCGCAAATGGTCAACATGAGCAGTGAAGCAGGAGCTGAAAATGAGAATGTCGTCAAAATACACGACCACAAAGCGTCCAATATAAGGACGTAAGGCTTGATTCATGACACGCATGAAAGTGCTGGGAGCATTGGAGAGACCAAAGGGCATGACCAGCCATTCAAACAACCCCTCTCGTGTTTTAAATGCTGTCTTCCACTCATCTCCTGGACGGATACGAATCTGATGATACCCGCTTTTGAGATCGAGTTTGGAAAACACAGAAGCCTGACCCACTTGATCGAGAAGATCATCAAGGCGAGGGATAGGGAAACGATACCTAATGGTGATCTTGTTGATTGCACGACTGTCGACGCACATACGCCAAGACCCATCCTTTTTGGGAATAAGCAGGGCTGGGACAGCGCAGGGACTCAGACTCTCTCTAACGTGACCACGCTTGATTAAATCCTCAACTTGGCGGCGCAATTCTTCGTGCTCCTGGGGACTCATACGATAATGAGGCCGGTTGGGTAAAGCTGTGCCTGGAACAAGATCGATCTGATGTTGGATGTCCCGGAGAGGAGGTAATCCCTGTGGCAAATCAGTGGGAAAGACATCCTGAAATTCAGTCAACAAATCGTTAAGGACGGTAGGCACAGGTAATGGCTGGGCCTCTGCGCAGATTGAACTTGGCAGAAGTAGCCACGCGAACCCCTCTGTTTTGAATTCCTTGGCAATGTCACAACCAGAACATAGCAACGACGTTGCTGGAGGCGGTGGTTTTACCACCGTCTGAGTCTGCACGGAGCTGTTGGAGGAGCTGTTGGGAACAACACGACACGGCGATTGTCGAACACAAACGAATGCGTGTTGCGGTGACCATCATGTAGCACATGGCGGTCATATTGCCACGGGCGACCCAAGATGAAGTGGCTCACATCCATTGGCGCGATGTCAAAGTGGAGCTTGTCTTTGTAGTGTGCTCCGATTGACAACGACACTAAACATCGATGAGATATGCGAACATCAGTGCCGGAATTCAACCAAGTGAGCTTATAGGGCATGGGGTGATCTTCACGTGTAAGACTCAGCTTGTTGAATGCATCGAGCGAAATGATGTTACGCGAACTACCAGAATCAATAACAAAGCGGCACACCTTCCCTTGGACAGTACATGTCGAGTGAAAGATGTTTGTGCGCAACCAAGGTTCGTCAATGTGGATAGGAGCCAGACAAATGTAGCGCAACATCAACATTGAGCCTTCGTCACCATGATGATGATCTTCCGGAAAAGCGTTCTCATCATCCTCAGCAGCACGATCAAACAATTCATTAGAATCCCATTTGACTCCATCGGTGACAAGACCCCGACGAGTCTGATTGGGGCACGCCGTTTGACGATGACCGGGTTCTCCGCACGAGTAACACCGCAGGGCACCAGTACGTGGGGGACGCCGGTTGTTCTGATCATCCGTACCATCCACAGGTGAATGGGTCGTCGGTGAGGATGCGGTTGCGATTTCCTTACCAGGACGGTGCGTAGTGGTGGAGTCGGTAATTGCCCCAACGGGCAGCTTAGGACGAGATCCACCGGAGTTCCAATTCGACGAACTCGAACGAAACTGAGTCTCAAATGCTACAGCACGCCGATGAGCTTCAGCTACTGTTGCTGGATCAAATTGAGCCATGGCAGACTGAAACTGTGGTCGCAATCCTCCAATGAAGCGAGAGACGAGCTGTGTGTCCGTATCGTGAACATCATTCCGTGTGAGAAGCAGATCGAACTCCTCTGCATAATCATCCACTGAACGTGATCCTTGCTTTAAATTTTGCAGCCGTGTGTACATTGTACGGTCAAAATTATACGGCAAGAAACTGTCTTTGAGCAACTTTTGCAATTTTGGCCAAGAGCGTATCTTGTCTTTGCCTGCACGCAAACGATTGGATTTGATCTGGAGCCACCATGAAGCCGCTTTCCCACGAAATTTAGTAGCAACCAAAGCTACCTTTCGATCCTCCGGACGCGTTTGAAATCCATGGCTTCTTCTGCAGCAACAAGCCAATCGAGAAGCTCTTCTCCTCGTATTCCCCCATGGAATTCTGGTATATCCACTTTGAAACCAGAGTGGATATAGGAGCTGTTGTGAGTATAGGAGCTGTTGTGAGTCGTGTTTTAATCAACTGAAATGCCTCCGCCGCTGCATCAGACCACGAAAACTTGCCTTCCTTCATACAATCAGTGATTGGTGCCATGATTGTACTGAAATGCTGCACGAAGCGACGATAGAAAGAAGCAAGACCATGGAAGCTACGTACATCCGAAACTGTCTTAGGAGTAGGCCAAGAACGAATGGCTTCAACCTTGCCCGAATCCATGGATAAACCCTTATCAGATACCACATAGCCCAAAAACAGTACCTCTGAAACACCAAACTCACATTTATGGCGCGCCACGAACAACGATTCACGCCGGAGAACCAAGAGGACCTGGCGCAAATGGTCAACATGAGCAGTGAAGCAGGAGCTGAAAATGAGAATGTCGTCAAAATACACGACCACAAAGCGTCCAATATAAGGACGTAAGGCTTGATTCATGACACGCATGAAAGTGCTGGGAGCATTGGAGAGACCAAAGGGCATGACCAGCCATTCAAACAACCCCTCTCGTGTTTTAAATGCTGTCTTCCACTCATCTCCTGGACGGATACGAATCTGATGATACCCGCTTTTGAGATCGAGTTTGGAAAACACAGAAGCCTGACCCACTTGATCGAGAAGATCATCAAGGCGAGGGATAGGGAAACGATACCTAATGGTGATCTTGTTGATTGCACGACTGTCGACGCACATACGCCAAGACCCATCCTTTTTGGGAATAAGCAGGGCTGGGACAGCGCAGGGACTCAGACTCTCTCTAACGTGACCACGCTTGATTAAATCCTCAACTTGGCGGCGCAATTCTTCGTGCTCCTGGGGACTCATACGATAATGAGGCCGGTTGGGTAAAGCTGTGCCTGGAACAAGATCGATCTGATGTTGGATGTCCCGGAGAGGAGGTAATCCCTGTGGCAAATCAGTGGGAAAGACATCCTGAAATTCAGTCAACAAATCGTTAAGGACGGTAGGCACAGGTAATGGCTGGGCCTCTGCGCAGATTGAACTTGGCAGAAGTAGCCACGCGAACCCCTCTGTTTTGAATTCCTTGGCAATGTCACAACCAGAACATAGCAACGACGTTGCTGGAGGCGGTGGTTTTACCACCGTCTGAGTCTGCACCGGAGCTGTTGGAGGAGCTGTTGGGAACAACACGACACGGCGATTGTCGAACACAAACGAATGCGTGTTGCGGTGACCATCATGTAGCACATGGCGGTCATATTGCCACGGGCGACCCAAGATGAAGTGGCTCACATCCATTGGCGCGATGTCAAAGTGGAGCTTGTCTTTGTAGTGTGCTCCGATTGACAACGACACTAAACATCGATGAGATATGCGAACATCAGTGCCGGAATTCAACCAAGTGAGCTTATAGGGCATGGGGTGATCTTCACGTGTAAGACTCAGCTTGTTGAATGCATCGAGCGAAATGATGTTACGCGAACTACCAGAATCAATAACAAAGCGGCACACCTTCCCTTGGACAGTACATGTCGAGTGAAAGATGTTTGTGCGCAACCAAGGTTCGTCAATGTGGATAGGAGCCAGACAAATGTAGCGCAACATCAACATTGAGCCTTCGTCACCATGATGATGATCTTCCGGAAAAGCGTTCTCATCATCCTCAGCAGCACGATCAAACAATTCATTAGAATCCCATTTGACTCCATCGGTGACAAGACCCCGACGAGTCTGATTGGGGCACGCCGTTTGACGATGACCGGGTTCTCCGCACGAGTAACACCGCAGGGCACCAGTACGTGGGGGACGCCGGTTGTTCTGATCATCCGTACCATCCACAGGTGAATGGGTCGTCGGTGAGGATGCGGTTGCGATTTCCTTACCAGGACGGTGCGTAGTGGTGGAGTCGGTAATTGCCCCAACGGGCAGCTTAGGACGAGATCCACCGGAGTTCCAATTCGACGAACTCGAACGAAACTGAGTCTCAAATGCTACAGCACGCCGATGAGCTTCAGCTACTGTTGCTGGATCAAATTGAGCCATGGCAGACTGAAACTGTGGTCGCAATCCTCCAATGAAGCGAGAGACGAGCTGTGTGTCCGTATCGTGAACATCATTCCGTGTGAGAAGCAGATCGAACTCCTCTGCATAATCATCCACTGAACGTGATCCTTGCTTTAAATTTTGCAGCCGTGTGTACATTGTACGGTCAAAATTATACGGCAAGAAACTGTCTTTGAGCAACTTTTGCAATTTTGGCCAAGAGCGTATCTTGTCTTTGCCTGCACGCAAACGATTGGATTTGATCTGGAGCCACCATGAAGCCGCTTTCCCACGAAATTTAGTAGCAACCAAAGCTACCTTTCGATCCTCCGGGACGCGTTTGAAATCCATGGCTTCTTCTGCAGCAACAAGCCAATCGAGAAGCTCTTCTCCTCGTATTCCCCCATGGAATTCTGGTATATCCACTTTGAAACCAGAGTGGATATAGGAGCTGTTGTGAGTATAGGAGCTGTTGTGAGTCGTGTTTTAATCAACTGAAATGCCTCCGCCGCTGCATCAGACCACGAAAACTTGCCTTCCTTCATACAATCAGTGATTGGTGCCATGATTGTACTGAAATGCTGCACGAAGCGACGATAGAAAGAAGCAAGACCATGGAAGCTACGTACATCCGAAACTGTCTTAGGAGTAGGCCAAGAACGAATGGCTTCAACCTTGCCCGAATCCATGGATAAACCCTTATCAGATACCACATAGCCCAAAAACAGTACCTCTGAAACACCAAACTCACATTTATGGCGCGCCACGAACAACGATTCACGCCGGAGAACCAAGAGGACCTGGCGCAAATGGTCAACATGAGCAGTGAAGCAGGAGCTGAAAATGAGAATGTCGTCAAAATACACGACCACAAAGCGTCCAATATAAGGACGTAAGGCTTGATTCATGACACGCATGAAAGTGCTGGGAGCATTGGAGAGACCAAAGGGCATGACCAGCCATTCAAACAACCCCTCTCGTGTTTTAAATGCTGTCTTCCACTCATCTCCTGGACGGATACGAATCTGATGATACCCGCTTTTGAGATCGAGTTTGGAAAACACAGAAGCCTGACCCACTTGATCGGATACGAATCTGATGATACCCGCTTTTTCACTCGGAACATTCTCAGCTTCGGTCAGTGAGTAATCTCAAGGCATCGAGGTAATCCAAGTGAGAGCGATAAAGATGATGATGGAGAGACCATTGACTCAGGAGTTGAAGAACGCAGAAGCCTGTTCCATGGAAGTTAAACTGGTTCTTTAAAGATCCTGAGTCAAAAGTGGAGGGAACCATATTTGGAAAACTCTTGAAGAGACAGAGTCTATGAAATTTCAATAGTCTTTCTCTCTAAACCTGAGGCCTGAGGGTGTGAAAAAGGTTTGAGCACTTTACAAAGTAGCCCCCAGGGTTTCTGAATATTTAATTTTGACCCGTCTCTTCTTTTTATCGTTAACTGGAATTAAAACTCCGTCGCGTGTGTCTGTCTGCTCAACTGTTACCTCCTTTGCGTCTCCGGCGAAGACACACTCTTGACTGACTATGGCGCTCGAAATCGAAGCTCGAGAGTAAGATTTCTAGTTTTCGTTTCATTCGCACCAGTTGTGTTCCAAGCCTCATCGTTTACGAATGCCCAGACGGATCTTAGGTTAAACGTTTGGAGAAAACCTCGTGAATGTGTTGTCTTCCTATATTCTCCATACTAAATATCTGACTTTTAAGCGACCCAGATCTTTTCAGGAACAAGCATGCTTTTTCTTAAGTTAATGTCTTCTGGTTCTTCTAAATATCTTTGGACTCCTTCGTAGCTGCTCAATTGAAGGAGATAATTGTTCTTAATTCTCGGCTCGGATTTAAAACTATTCTTGGGAAAAGTCACTCTCTTTTCTCCTTAATGATAGTGAATTTATCCAATGACATTGCTCTTAGCCATTTTGGGTGAAGAACATTGTGATGCTCCCAATTTTAGTCACAACGATTTTGAGGCCATATGTTAAACTCTGGGTAGATCTTCGTCCCTAACAGAGCTCTATTGTGTTATATATCTCAGTGTAATAAAGATTGTGCTTCAGTTCTGCAAAGAGAACTCCTTGAATCAGACGTTCCAGACATTACAAAGCGAGTGTCAGGTCTCTTTAAATACAGTAGACAGCGTCGAGACGTTTGTTTCTGATATTAACAGCGGAAGATGGGACTCGGTACTCCCTCAAGTGTCTCAGCTTAAGCTTCCCAGGGATAAACTAGAAGACCTTTATGAACAGGTTTTTTTCTTCTCTTTGTGGAATTTATAAGTGGATATACTAGTGATTGTCATTGTAAATTTTGTTAAAGCATCTGCCATTCTACTGCTGGGGATGATTTTTTCAGATTGTGCTTGAGATGATAGAACTTAGAGAGTTGGACACTGCCCGAGCTATTTTGAAGCAAACTCAGGTGATGGGTGTCATGAAGCAGGAGCAACCAGGAAGATATTTGCGGATGGAGCATCTTCTAGTCAGGAGCTATTTTGATCCGCATGAGGTATGGAAACTATATTATTGCTTCACTAGTCAGTATCATGTTGAGTGTTTCTTATGTCACCTAACCATGGTTGTCCGCTACTTTTCAGCGCTTTAAACAATGTTGATATATATATATATATTTCTTTTCGTCACAAACAATGTTGGTATATGTACTAGAAATTGTATATCGCTTACTTTTCTATAATCTGTTCTGTTTAGTATGTGGGACTTATGATGTCCTTTTCAGTCTCAAGTAGAACCTGTGAGCTTAGCATCGGTTAGATATGAAGTTGCATCTAGATAAGGTTCTTAAACTATAACACAGGTTCTGTCTTTGTTAGTACAAAAGTATCTTTCCATTGTACGACCTCTTTTACATGATGATGGATTTGACTTTTCTGCCTGATTTTTCTTCTGAGGTGCATGGTCTCCTAGTCATTTTCATGTTATGCATTGAGAGCGGTTACTTCCATGTACTCATTTCCTTGTGTATTTGAAAATCATATTTTGCTGACATTACAATATTACAATTGTTTCTTAGGCTTATGGAGACTCAACTAAAGAAAGAAAACGTGCACAGATTGCACAAGGTTGGCCATTTCTTCTTTCTCTTAAGAGATAAGAGAAGACTCTATCCTCACTTGTTTTCTTTTTAGCAAGTTACTTTGAGATTAATCACCTGAAGGAACTATTTATGTTTAAGAATTTTCTCTCCACGCAGGCTCAGAATATATTTTGACATGAAAAAACTTCATGTCCTGTTCAATGGTTATGAAGTTTTTGGTTTTTCTCTTGCTCAGTATTTAGTCAGGTTTACTAATTGATGTTTCTCCTCTATCAGCTGTGGCTGCCGAGGTTACTGTTGTACCACCTTCACGGTTAATGGCTTTGATAGGTCAGGCTCTAAAGTGGCAACAACATCAAGGTGAGCATCTAAACAAATTGTGCATGCTACTTCATCTCGTTTGCTTTTAACATTCTTTTTGTCAACGTTTTTAATATATTAATGTAATCCACATATGTATACTCATCTCTTAAGACTTAACATATACTTGTGTGTTTGTGTCAGGCCTACTCCCTCCAGGAACTCAGTTTGACCTCTTTCGTGGGACGGCAGCTATGAAACAAGATGTGGAAGACACATATCCTACTACTCTTAGTCATACAATAAAGGTTCATATTAATCACATCAACTTAAATAGCTTGTTTAGTTCTTTTCTAATTTGCATATCTCGTTCTTGTGCTGGTGCAGTTTGGTACAAAAAGTCATGCCGAATGCGCTAGGTTCTCACCAGATGGACAGTTTCTTGTATCTTCCTCTGTTGATGGTTTTATCGAGGTGAGGTGATGTGGAATCTGTTTGTATGATTATGTCTTAAAAGTCTTAAGCCTCATCTTGTGACCAGGATTGCTCAGACTTGAAAAAACATTGCAGGTATGGGATTACATTAGTGGGAAGCTGAAGAAGGATTTGCAATATCAAGCTGAAGTAAGCTCTCGTGACTACTTTTCACTTTTATTTTAAGTTTTCTAGCTAAGGACGGGGTCATATGAGCACTTAGTACATTTACAGCGAATGACAACCACCGAGTAGAATGGGTGAAAAATAAATGATTATGACATGGTAAATTACATTTTTCACCCATTGAATTCCTGCACCACCAAGTATACGGTGGATTACTATTTCCTTCTAATATATAAAATATCTGCCCATGAAACTGCTAAACTACTAAGTATCTCGTCTGAGACTTCCTTGTACACAAAATACCATCCCCGTTACTTATAACGATTAATTTTGACAGGAAACTTTCATGATGCATGATGATCCTGTCCTTTGTATAGACTTTAGCAGAGATTCAGAGATGCTTGCATCTGGGTCACAAGATGGAAAGATAAAGGTAAGTTCCAGCTGCAAAGGTTTTTTTGAATTTTGCTTTTCTCATTATATTGTTTTCTATCTAGAGATAGAGAAGTTTACCATGTCACTTTGGTTACTTAGATGCATGTCACTTTTACAGGTCTGGCGTATAAGGACTGGTCTATGCTTCCGTCGTCTTGAGCGTGCACATTCCCAAGGAGTTACTAGTCTAACCTTCTCTCGGGATGGAACCCAATTACTAAGTACCTCCTTTGACCACACTGCAAGGTTTATTACTTATATCTTTTTCTTTTATGCCTGTGACATAAAATCTCGTCCAAGTAAAAGCTTGAGGCTCTTTATTTCTTTAGTTGTAGAAACTTTTTTCCTTACATCTGTTAGCTATGCAATTAGTGATTGCTGGTTGGTAGAGCGTCTGGCTGAGTGTAAAATCAAATTCCTCTTTTTTTTCATGCTTTGTTTTTATGCAGGATCCATGGCTTAAAATCTGGGAAATTATTGAAGGAGTTCCGCGGCCATACATCTTATGTAAATAATGCCATCTTTACAAGTGATGGAAGCCGTATAATCACTGCCTCCAGTGATTGCACAGTGAAGGTACATTGTATTAGTATATTCATGGGATTTGGCTGTCTACTCAGTCGGCAGTACGAGTGTTTCCCATGTGGACTCTGCCTTCTCCTGTGTTATAGCAGTCTTGTTTCCTTGCATAGGTCTGGGATTCGAAGACGACAGATTGTCTACAAACATTCAAGCCACCACCTTCATTAAGAGTATGTTTTATCTTGCAGATTTATGTACATCTTGTTATACTCTTTTTGATCTCCTGTGGCCAAGTCAACTCTTTTTTCCCGTATCTGTATTTTTGAAATTCAGGGCAGTGAAGCGTCGGTCAATTCTGTTCATCTGTTCCCTAAAAACCCAGAACACATTGTTGTGTGCAACAAGACATCATCTATATACATCATGACACTCCAAGGACAGGTGAATTTCGAGAAATTATCTCCTACAAACCAGTGTAAACTGTCATGGCAAATCTTAGTCAATTCACTTGTTGCTTTGCAGGTTGTGAAGAGTTTCTCATCCGGTAAGAGGGAAGGAGGAGATTTTGTAGCAGCATGTGTATCTACAAAAGGCGATTGGATATACTGCATCGGTGAAGACAAGTATTAATACTCTACCCTCTAATCAAATTTCTTCCTTATAAAATTTTGAAAGGATAGTTTTATGGTTCCTTTCTTTTGTTGCTCCTCACACTGGTCTGCATTAACTTACAGGAAATTGTACTGCTTCAGCTATCAAACCGGTGGACTAGAGCATTTTATGATGGTAAGTACTCAAAACACCATTAACTTACTAGAGTTATGAAGACCCTTGCGTTTATACATGTTTTGATATCTATTCTGCATTTAAAAGCTCGCTCAGATTTTAATTCTCTGTCGATATACTTATCTTAGTTGTGTCTTAGACTTGGTGTCTGAAAAGTTTATGCTTATGGCAGGTGCATGAGAAAGATGTCATAGGCGTATCGCACCACCCACATAGAAACCTTATCGCTACCTATAGTGAAGATTGCACCATGAAGTTGTGGAAGCCCTGAGTTACCTCATCATCAAGGCTTACGAGAGTCGTTTAATTTCGATAAAGAATCTCTTGTTGACTTTATGGATACAAATTGAGTAAAGTCCAATAGGATATATGTTAAACTAAAATGAGTCCCGGAAAGATGATATTTTTCTCTAAATAACCAGAAAATAGAAAATTTCTTTCTTGTTTAGGTACATTATTATTTGATATTATTTCCTAACTATGAAAATGGTTAAATCTGTGATTTTGGGGGTGTATTCAACTAAGGATTTGAGATGATTTGTTTTAAAATCATAAATCCACTGTTATTCAAACATGAATTTTAAAAACCATTTAAAAATTCAGTGTTATTGAACTTGTGATTTTAAAATGTATCCTTAGATCCACTGTTATTAAAAATATTTTAAGTGATGAATTTCATGAAATTTCCTGGGATTTTAAAGTGTTTTGGTGCAATTACTTAGTTAAAAATATTAAAATCTAAATTCCATGGTTTTAAATGGGATTGTAGAGTTTTTTGATTAAAATCATTTCAACTTCCCTAATTCACCCAAAATCATCTCAAAACTCAAATCATCTCGAATCTTTTCAAATATAAGATTGAATACACCCCCTTTGTGTGGTTTGCAATTGATGATCAATAAGGATGGATTGAGCGTTTGTTGAGATGATTGAGAATCGTTAAATATTGAAAAGTGAAAATCTCTTAAGATTCTGGCTTGAGATGCAATAGCATTAAGTTCTAATAGCATTCTAATGGTTTCCGTTTCCACAAAATAATAACCAAAAAAATAAACATACAAATTGAAAGCGTTGTTGTTCTGAAGCAAATTAAACCCACTCCAATGTAAAACATTCATATCTTTTACATTGTGTTTGAGATGCAAGTTACATTGTTTTCTGATCGATTTCTTTGATTTTTTCCACTTTTGATAGCTCCATCTCTATGATCAGAGTTGGAATTGGAAATGTTTGGTGTTGCTATTAGAAGAAAACAATGATAGCGGTTCTTTTTAGCTTCGAGTCTGAGATTTCTTCTGGTTTTTCTCAAGAAAAAAGGAAAAGAAACGGAGAGGAAAGAGAAAATGGAGAAGGTTTGAAGAAAAGGGAAGAAGACGAGAAGCGGCAAGGATTTAGGATCAGAGTCGTGTAGCTTGTCGACGTGAGGCTCACGTAACATACTAAGTAGATGAGCGCGAAACAGCCGAAACTAGGGATGTTATCATGGACAAGTCCGGCCCGTTTATGTCCATGTCTATTTATGTCCGTCCGGTTATCCGTTTATGTTCCTTTAAAATATTGTTCGTTTATGTCCATGTCTATTTATGTCCGTCCGGTTATCCGTTTATGTTCCTTTAAAATATTGTTCGTTTATGTCCGTGTCCATTTATGTCCGTCTATTTACATTTGTCCATTTATGTCTAGTTATATGTTAACTTTTAACTATTATTTGTGTATTTCATTTTTTCAGATGTATTTTGTATATAATAATGATATTTCATCCAATAAAATTTAAATAAAAAATTAATTGTTTTTATATGGATTAAAGACGAAATTTTTCGGTTTTTGCGGAAAAACGCGTTTTTGCGGTTTTGACGGAAAAACACGTTTTTGCGGTTTTGGCGGGAAAATACGTTTTTCGGTTTTTCGGTTTTGACGGAAAAACGAGTTTTTCTGTTTTAGTGGAAAAACGAGATTTTTCGGTTTTGGCGGAAAAACGAGGTTTTTCGATTTTGGCGGAAAAACGAGATTTTTCGGTTTTGGCGGGAAAACGAGGTTTTTCGGTTTTGGCGGGAAAATAAGATTTTGCGGTTTTTGCGGGAAAACGAGATTTTACCGTTTTGGCTGAAAAACATGTGTTATCACACAATAAGAAAAAGAAGAAACGGGCTTGTCCGCTTAAGGTCCATTTATGTCCGTTTATTTGTCGGACGTAAACGGGTTTATCCGCTTATGTCCATTAAATTTTAGACGGACATGAACGCTAAACAGACCGAAAAAACGCCCGTTTATGTCCAACTAAATTTTGTCTATCATAACATCCCTAGCCGAAACTAACAATTAGGTAAAGTGAGTAGGTAAGTCTATTGTACCATGTTCTAAAACAAATGTTTCCCACGTGGAAAATTATGATCTTTCTTAATAAAAAAGCTTATTGGACAAGTTTCTGTCAACCATCTTTGCAAAGCATTTTAAGGTTAAGGCCAAAGATCACATAACCAAGCTCATAATTAGCCTTGAAAGAACCAAAAAAAAAAGAAAAATGTCAAAACGCGGATATTACAAGATTGAAATTGAGCAGCCAAAATTATGATTTTTCTTAACTTTAAGGAATTACTCACAGTGTTAATTTACAAAAGATACACTAACTGCTTTCCCTGGCGAACATTACAACGGGAAAAGCCGTGTCTGGCAAATTATTCAAAAGGAAAAGAATTGTTTCTCTTAACAAATCTAAGAAACAGAAGAAAACGAAGAATTTAAGATCAGCAGGAGAGAATGTGACTGTACTAGCCAGACTATTGCCATGTTCCTTTGAACCTGCAACACAACAGTAAAAAAAATATTTAAGACTACCAAAAGAATCATAAACTAGGCGTAAAATATAAGATGGCGTGGTGTCTGACACACATACCATGTAACCTCCCAACAAAAATGTTAAGAAACTAAGCTCCAAACCATGAGAAGTCATCATCAAATGCACCATAGGAATCAAACCCAGAGTAAAAGGTGCTACTGTCAAACGCCAAGTCATTGAACGGAGAGAGAATGTTACTATCCAAGAGTTTCTCTTGGTCACTCTGAAACTGAGGCGGCAAATCTCTTCCTGTTACGTTGTCTTCATTCCCATGTAAACCATGGGGCCGAAGTACTCCTGGGGCCTCGAACCCGTTGTCGTGAGGCGGTGCTTGAGTGTTCATTTCTATCTGTGTATGGATAAGGTCTTCTTCCTGATTATGCACAAACACAGCAGAGGTATTATAGAAGTTGTAACCTGACCCAAATTGCAGCTCCTGGTTAGAGTTTGGTCCGTAAAGCATTGGCCTTTCGTCTACAGGCATCATAGCTTGTCCGTTGACAGGCGGAAGATAAGTATAGTTGTCATTGAACTCAGGTACCACCAATTCCAGAGCATTCTCTTCTGGTCCTAAGGCGATGTTTAGTCCTAAAACACCTTCCTCGTGATGTGTACCGTTTACGTTATATTCTAGCAGAGGGGCATCAACATGATTCATATCAGGTAAAATATTTCTCTGTTCAGCTTCTGGTTGTTCTTCATCTTGTCGAGTGACAGTTCCGGATCTGCTTCTGGGTCTTTTTCTTCTCCGGTGTTTCTCTGCTTTATCTTCAACTCTTACTGGTTGCGAGGTGGCTGTTGGTTGTTCTTTTTGAATTTGGTTTCTCCTATTGTCTTTAGACGAAACTGAACCTGAAGCCTCTTCCGTCCCATCAACATCATAGTCACTATCACTGTTGACCACAGTTTTTCTTCTGTCAGCGTTATTACCCCTTCGGTGTGTCTCGGTTACATTAGATGTTCCATTGTCACTGCTAGGCTGCTGAATGAGGGATTCCTCTTGGTTCAAAACCGCCAACCAAATCGCGCTCTCTTTAGCCGTCATCTTGTCCTGTAAACATTTCGACTGGCGAACATGCCTCTTAATCTTTGCGATATCAGGCGACATGTGATTGATCACAGCCGTTAAAACCCCAACTTTCCACATCTTCTTGAGATCATGCGGTTTCCTGTAAGGAGGACTCTGGCTTTTGGGTAGACCAAGTTTCACCCACCATTCTTCATTCCCAGTTGGCCACCAAGGCGGAGGAGTCCCTTTCTCCAACGGATACTTCCTCTGCGGAGGATCACAATGTTGCATTAAAGAAGACAACAGAGACCCTAAAGTAGCATCTTGCAGGTCTTGGAGAACAAACTGCGAGTTCCTATTCCCATCTGATTTCCCAAAAGCTAAACACTCCTCTTCGTATTTAGCAATCGCGGCTGGCCCGTTCTTATCGAACTTCACTTTCTCTTTCCACCAAGCTCTTATGTTGTCAGAGGAACCGCTCACTGGTTTTCCCTTTTCGGGTATGATACCATACACAAAGCCACGAACTTTGCAGACTTCCATCAGCTTCAACATGTACTTCAGTATACCATCTTGAGCTCTAGACATTTTCTTCCTCTGCGCTTGATCAGAGATTTTCTTAGGCGTCTCCTTGGCCTGAGCTCCCTGAGAACCGCCTTTCTGTCGCTCTTTGATTCTCTTAAGCCTAACGCGATCCTTCCACATCCGTCTCTCCAAGTCTTCCGCATCAATCTCCTCATCACTCACATCAATCTCCGCGACATTATCGCTCGCTAAGTCATCAGGCTCATTCTCCATCCTATCAAAATCCATTTACGATATTCAGCCAAAGATAAAACAAAGATTAAGGCTCCACTTTTGCTCCGGAAAGTAACTCAATTTAAGACCAAAAATCAATCTGGGCAACTAAAATTTTTCATCGATCAATTAATTTCGATTGAGATTGAACCTAAAGTCTAACTCTTTCATACGATCTCAACACCTCCAGAGCAATGGAAAGAGCTGTAGCTCATGTTAAAACTTAATTCAACCCAAAAATCATCTCTGCGTATTGAAAGTACGAAACTTTTTGGGAATCCCGTCATCAGCTTCGAATCCACCTCAATATACAAAAGGAGCATAGACCTTAAATTCCTTAAATTGACAGCAAGAGAGGGGAAATTCGAAAGCAAATCAATGAAACTGAATCCAATGTTCCTCACCTGATGTCTGCTACGGACATCGCAAGATCGCCTCCACCCATACTATAGAGGTCTATTCGAAAATGATCGAACCTTTCAAAATCTAAACCGCTTAAAATTGCAGGTCCTTGAAGAAATTTAGGGTTTTTTTTTTTGTCCTCCTGTCGTTCAGGTGGAGGAGTAAAAAATGATGGCTGCGAATTGGCAAGAGGCAACGATTAGTCGGGGGACCAAAATCCTAAAGTATCTTGTGGCAAAAACCCAAAGGCCATATTTGTTTATTTTATTTTTTCTCTTTCATACCCCAATTTTGTGTTACTTTACTTTTTGTTGCAAAAACCAACTTGTTTTCTCTTCTCTTCTCGTCTGTTTTTTTCTTTTCTTTTAACGTAAAAAATGCTTTCTTACTTTATCTGGCTCTTATTTATTTTTCCTGCCAACAGTTTTATTTCTCTTTCTATTGCAAATAATATTCTTTCGATTTTCTTTTACCCGAAATAGGTGGCCTTGACACCAACAAACACTAGTGATTTTGACTGACAAAACATGCGGTAATCGGAACGTAGTGTACTAGTGTATCTATTTTAGTATTTAATTGACTCATTTGGTTTCACAGAAGAAAACTTTGAAAACAGTGAAAGTTCAAACAGTACTAGTGATGTATTATTTTTTTTTTTGTTCGCTTTCAGCAAAATTGCGTTTTCTTAGTTACGGTGAGTTATTCGCTGACGTCATTCAATTGTTTTGGTATAATAATTGCTATTTTCCGTGTCATTTTTGTCTGAACCACGCACGATTTGTATAAAGGAGAAGCGAAAAGTTTAGTGGTGAATTAGCAAGTTGCGCCATCCTTGGGACCAGTTTTGCATTTAAGACCACAAGACCTACACACTGAGCACAACAATGATTTTTCCTATGCGGCGACCTTTATATTTTGATTTATTAATAGCCTAATACATCTCACTTAGTCCTCTCTAAATAAAAAGAGTATTAACTATAACATAATACACGCTTAACGTGCTCAGTAAAATAAAAGAAATATAACGGAGGAGCGTACCAGAATTATGGACCCGAGAGCTATAATTTTTCAGTTTAGCTTCGCACAAGATAGAGTCAAGGAGACAGAACCTAAGTTTTGGTGGGATGGCATCGTCAAAATGGACTTGAAGCCCTTGTTTCTTCGCATACCTTTACCTTTTAAAACGAAATATTTAGATCAAGGTTGCAATTGCGACTGCATATTTTCATTGTAACCATTTGGCTGTAAAAATAATATTGTGAAGGAGATTTAAATATTGCGACTGAAGTTTGTTTTGGGAACCAAAAAAAAAAAGGAGATTTAAATATTGTGAAGGCTATATGATAATGAATTAACTCAGTCAAAAAGGAAGATAAGAACAAAATTTTGTAAAGCCAAGGTGCGGTAACAGTGACCCCTATTAATTTGTTTACTAATTTATAGCTTTTTTAATTACTCGTAATTTGAATCATCATCTCTCGTTCGTGCTTCTAATTTTTTCCTACGGTTATCATGTCTTAGTTTTGAATATTATGATCCAAATCTTAGAAGCTTCATAAACCTGATACGTGGTTTGAAGTAACTAACTGACAATCGTAACTACATTAATTAAAATATTTTCCTCGTGGCAAATAAAAACAGAACAAAGAAAGTAAGTACAAAGAAGTAGACCTTTTTCAGGACAAACTTTGACTATACCGACAAGAGCAAACTTAAGCTGGTCAAGGATCTCATCGCTTCTTCACTTTAGTTCTTTTGATCCGTAAGATCGCCTCTCCGATCACCTTCTTCCTCTCATCACTACTGATAATATTTAGCATTTGCATCTCCTCACCCGTTCAATATTTTCTCGGAATATATAACTTCATATGGTTTATAGTTCGAAGCTTCATCGTCGTCTTCGTCTTCTACCCAAATGTCGCAGTGATATTTTGACTTTCGAGCATCTTGTCTTGATCTACCATGGCGATCCCTTCAATCCTCTTTCCAAATTTACCCTTTTACCCTTCAATTAGACTCGTTCCTAGTCGACTCACCCTTTCCTCCTCCTCCACCTCCTCCGTCTGCTGTCTCTCAGTAGACCGCCCAATCAACCACAGCCCTTCCACGGCCTCCGCCGCCAAGAACGACGAATTCTCCGGCGTACGAGTTGTGATATCAGCCGGAGGCACCGCCGGACACATCTCTTCGGCGCTGGCGATCGGCGACGAGCTGAAATCCGCCGACCCACTCGCTCGGATCCTCTTCATCGGATTCCCAAACAGCATGGAGAGCACGACGGTCCCATCCGCCGGATTCGATTTCTCCTCAATCTCCACCGTCGGATCGTCATCATCCCGGCCATTCGTCTGTCTCACCTCCTTCCTCCGTTTCCCTCTCCGCCTGATCCAATCAACCTTCGAATCCTACAAAATCCTCCGCGAATTCAAACCGCAAATCGTTGTCGGCACCGGAGGACACGCCTCCTTCCCGGTTTGCTTCGCCGCCGTGATCATGAGACTCAAACTCGTGATCCAAGAACAGAACTCGATCCCTGGAACCTCCAATTGGATTCTCTCCTTATTTGCTGATACAATCTTCGCTCCTTTCAACTGCACAGTCACCAATCTCCCCAAACGAGCCGCCGCGAAATGCGTCGTCTACGGGAACCCAGTAAGACCAGCGCTAAGACGGTATTCGTCGAAAGGAGCGGCGCGAGTGAGCTTCTTCGGACAGTGGGCAGGAGCTGTGTCGGACGCGAAAGTGGTGCTTGTGCTTGGTGGGTCTTTAGGAGCAAACGCCATTAACATAGCTCTGCTCAACTGTTACTTGCAGATGTTGTCTGAACACGAGAACTGGTTCTTCGTTTGGCAAACTGGTCTTGAAGCTTTTGATGAAATGGATAGTCTCGTTAGAAGCCATCCTCGTCTCTTTCTAACTCCGTGAGTTACAAACTGTTTAATTAGCTATTTATAATCTCTTCTTTTTTTTTTTAGGTGATGATGTCAAAGAGAGAGAGATAATTTTTATTCTTTTGAACAGTTACAAGTCTCACGCAGTAACTTAGAACTCAAAAATGTGGTTTTTGGTATTAGGTTCTTGAGAACGATAGGTGTAGCTTATGCGGCTGCGGATTTGGTTATCTCGAGAGCCGGTGCTATGACTTGCTCAGAGATCATGGCTTTAGGCAAACCTTCTATTCTGGTATGTTTAATCTTTTAAAGCTAATTCATCGAGTTTGCCTCTACAAGAGATTGCTGTGTGTGAATTTTCTTTTTTTGTGTGTTTTGTTGTGTTAGATACCATCACCACATAGCGATGAAGGGGATCAAGAAAGGAGTGCGTCTTTAATGGCTGACATTGTTGGCTCAAAGGTGATAACAGAGGAAGAGCTAGATTCGATCACTCTTCGAGCTGCAATGGAAGATATTCTAGGTAACTTGGAATTTCCACAAAAGTAGAGAGAACAATCTCAAATTTTAAAAATTTTCATTTTTTTCCTCCTCATTGTCTCATTGAGGAGTTGGTTCAAAATGATAGGGAATGAAGAACTGATGACGGAAATGAGCGAGCGGGCGTTTAAAGCTGCGAAACCTGACGCTGCATCAGATGTTGCTAAACACATTATTTCTATTGTCAGATCCAAAAAAAAGTGAGTAGATTCTTAGATGAATACACTCTCTTCTCCCACTTTAAGAGTTTTGATTCAGTTTCCCGCAGCTCAAAAACCTCGGTCGCTCTGACACCCCTCGAGTAAATCTTTAAGTTAGGAACGTGTCTTGTGAAACAAACAAAATATAAGTGTAAGATTGATGAGCCCCTTAAAGATTTTGAAGAACTATTAATAATAATAATCTAAACCATTAATTGTGACATAAAATAGTTGTATGTTAACTGTACTTCCTGATATAAACGCACTGTTTGCCAGTGTACGTCTACAATCGTCCTAACTTGTAACATGTGGCTTTCACATCTTGCAAAACATAAACTTGTGAAAAAATGGGGAAGGACATTAAGTGGGGACCGGCATAAGAAGTCATGGACTTAGTATTTTGCCAAATAGAACCACTCCTTCAGATCTGTGCCCACAAGAGCAGCAAGAACGGTCTCGAGGTAGTGAGATTTGGAATATGAATTGATCTTAGTCTAGACGGGATAGTGGCCAAATGCGTAAAGACGCCGAGGAAGGAGATCGCCATGGCTCGAAAGCATGAACAAACAAGCACTAAGGGTAAGCAATTGATGAAATGTTGATGGTAATTGGTGAACAATATTGAAACGACCTTTCGATTTATTGCTGAATATAAGATTGTCCCGACCTTCTTATCTACTTTCACTAATTTAAATTGATAAATTTTGTGGAAAAGAATTTAAATTGAAATTCCCCTTCCCACAAAAATTAATAAATCGAAAGCGACTGAGAGTGAGTGAGACCTTTCACCGCCTATATAATCAAACAACTGTTGCTCTGCTCCGGCGACGTCGTCGGACTATCTGTTTGCTGATTCGCGGTGGTTATGGATGCTCTCCGATTCGAGCTAAGCTCAGGTTCCCTCACTTCCTCCGTTGTCGCCTCTTCTCTCCTCAGTCAATCCAGGCCTCCCTTCTCCTCGTTGCAGCTCGGCCGAGTCGGCTCATCCCCGGCGATCGGATCGGTCTCGAAGACGGCGGCGAAAGAAGTCTGCACGGCGGACGAACTCCACTACGTTTCCGTTCCCAACTCCGGCTGGCGCGCCGCCCTCTGGCGATATCTTCCTTCCCCAAAGGTAGCACCGACATACAGTATACGCATACATGTGTATTTGCATACGTATTATATCGTGTCTATGCACTTACAGGCACCGAAGAGGAAACATCCTTTGCTCCTATTGTCTGGGATTGCGACCAATGCTTTCACATACGATCTTTCCCCTGAGGTGATTTTTGATTTTAGTCTTAGCTTGACTTGTAATTTCGAAAGTGTGTGGTGTTATGTATTCTTGTAACACAAGTCTGTATTTGGGAGCTAAACAGCTTTTCTCTTTTTGGTTCTGTTTCATGTACGCAGTGTTCCTTTGCAAGATTCATGTCTGGTTCAGGATTTGATACATGGATTCTCGAGCTCCGTGGAGCCGGATTGAGTTCTCTAAGTGTTGATACAGATCTTGGTAAAGGCTTATGATTTGCTCAGTTCATGTCTGTATATGTAAGTTTACTCTTTGATAAATCCTGTTTGTTGATGAATAAGAGAATTCGACAAGGAAAGAATCTAGAAATGACGAGCAGCGGATAGTCTCTGATCTATTGGAGAATCTCATAAACGTATCTGAGAGGATGGAAAGTGCTCTTGATGGAGGTTGGTTCTTACATCTCTCCATCTCTAGTATATTTTGACTTGTTCTGTTGAGACCAGAAAAGAGAATCCTTGTCTGGTTACTGAGAAAGAGCCTGCAGGTTTCAAGATCCTCGGGCTGGAAAATCGTCTATCCAAGAGAGTGGAAGATCTCAAGCAGCGGCTTGAACTTCTCCCTCATTACAATTGGGATTTTGATAACTATCTAGAAGAAGATATTCCTTGTGCGGTGAGGTGACACCGTGACACTTGCTTAGTTGTTTATACTTCTTATGTATAATTGAAACTTCACTTTGTTGGAGTCCTGCTCTCACCATGTCTTATTATATGTCTCAGATGGAGTATGTGAGGACCCAAACCAATCCAGAAGATGGGAAGTTGTTAGCGATTGGTCACTCAATGGGTGGTATCTTGTTATATGCCTTGCTCTCAAGATGTGGTATGCTCTCTCATACAACACATAGGCTGATGATTGTAATTCTCTTACATGTGTTGTAAATATAAATTCATAGTCAGATTTTGGCTCAATCATTTTTTTTTTTTCACAAGGCTTAAAAGGAATGGATTCGGGGTTGGCTTCTGTCACTACTCTTGCATCAACACTGGACTACTCATCCTCAGGAACACTCCTCAAGTACCTATTACCCGTGGTAAGTACATAAGAACCGATCAGCCGCACTGTTTACGCTGTCTAAAGGGAAAAGCATGACTGGGAAAAGTGATTTTAAATGTCGTTTTGTTTCAGAAAGAGCCAGCGCAAGCTCTTAACATTCCCGCCCTACCGATTGATACAATGCTCGCGATGGCTCACCCTCTAATTTGTCGTCCTCCATACGCTTTGTCATGGCTAACCACTAATATCTCTGCTCCGCAAATGATGGACCCCGAAGTGATTGAGAAGCTTGTTTTGAACAGCTTATGTAAGCTCGGTTACTTGACATGTTCTCATACTTCTCAATAAGTTTCATAGTTGACAAATTCCCGTCAACAAATAACTTTCTTCTGGAGAAAAACAGGCACAGTACCGGCTAAGCTTCTCTATCAGCTAACAACAGCCGTGGACAACGGTGGGCTGCGTGATCGAACCGGTAGTTTCTATTACAAGGATCATATCAGCAAAACCAATGTCCCTATTTTAGCTCTTGCAGGGGACTGGGACATAGTCTGCCCTCCTGACGCAGTCTACGGTAGTTACTCTACAACCGCGACTTCAAGATTTTGTTATCTCCTCTTTGATCTAGTCATTAATCCAATGTGCAATGGTGTTGATCTGATGAGCAGAGACTGTAAAGCTGATCCCAGAACAACTAGCTACTTTCAAAGTTTTAGGATCACCCGGAGGTCCACATTATGGACACCAGGACATGATTTCTGGTCGAACTGTATGTGTTATCAATTTCTCTTTACTCTTTTTCTTTCCCTTAGCAAACTACATACTGGTTTTATGTTTTGATTATCCTCAGTCCTCGCTCTTTCTTTATCATTTCAGGCCCGGAGCGACATATATCCATTGATTCTTCGATTTCTTCAGCGCCATGATCAGAGTTAAGATCAGCATAAATTCAAATGGATTTTCGATTCTTCTCTCTGTAAAAAAAAGAAAAGTAAAAGGGCACATATTACATTTCTTACATACATTCATGTATTTGTATACATATCGACACACACTAGGAGCTTTTATACTCGGAACTCGGGAACAGTGTAGTGAAAAAAAAAACAATTATAAACAAATTGATGAAGATTTCATTAGCACTTTAACGTCATTTAATCGATCTCATTATTAGTGTAGATGTTACTTGCACTTAACAATTTCATCATTTTCATGTGATTTAATAATGTTAGATCTACCTAACATTTTTGTAGTTGACGACCTAATAATCACCAACAAAAATTGATTAAACTCACACGCAACGTGGGGTTCACAGTGTCTCGGAGACTTTTCCATAGGTAAGTAACAAATTGGTGTTTCTTTCAATGTTTCATCAACCGGTTTTGTTTTCAGAGATAAAATACAAAATCACGAATAAAAATCCCGAAAAAAGAAAGAATCTAAGATAAATAGTGATTGGGTTCAATCCCGAAATCAAGAAACATCCTCAGAGGAGATATATCTGTATCTAAGACTTCAAAACATAGGGCATCGTTTTACAGACCGGACAAGAGTTCTTCCTCAGCAGCCATTGTTTCACACAGTGGATATGGTATCTGTGCCCACATCGTAGTTTCCCTACCTGGTCCTTTGCCTCATACTCTTCCTGTCGGCAAACAAACACATGAACAAATCCGTTTTCTCACCAATCTAACACATGGCCTTGTTGTTACAAAACAACTGAATATCTGAGCAACGAAACTACATCCGGGACTTACTTGACAGATGCTGCACTTTCTATCTTCTTGTGGTGTAGCTTTGTGGAATGGTTTGACTTTCCAGAGACAGGTTTTGATCTGTTTTTCATTAAGTCCAGTGCCTACATACCCAATTCTATCACCAAGCTCCAGAAGTTGCTGTTTTTGACGCAACAGAACATAACACAGCAGTTAAAAAAAAACATAGAGACATGAGAGAGCTCATCTATGATACTCTTTTGTGAGAAAGGAAGATTACCTCGTATGACATGCCATCGACGTTGAGCCTCAAGTCACGGAAGTGATCGTAAGAGCTTAACATCCCTCCCATTACAAAACCATTTTGTAGCATCATCACCTGCATATGAAAAAAACCAGATGAAATATTACTTCACAAGCTCAATGATCTCTAAAGACCTGAAAACTTAGTCAACAACACTCTACCTCGGAGAGTCCATCAGGGTAAGGTTGTCGTAGATGACGATGATATCTATCAGAGAAGAGCGTCTGCGTCTGTTCAGCCCGCGATGTCAAAAAAGTCGAATCAGAGTCGAAGTAAGGATTGGATTCTTGATTATGCGATCGCCTGGGAGGAACAGAAGAAGCCTGCAAAGAATGTAAGAGTTGAGTTTAACACTTGTGAAAATCAAACTCATATGGTCACAAACTCCAAACAAGAAACAGTGTACAACAAAACCTTAATTTACTCCACAGAAGCTTTTGTGAGAACAAATTCTAGACCAATTAATTTACTCGAAAGAGTGAGGTATAAATAACGAGGAAGATGCATCCAAGTGCAAAACCTAGGGTTGTTATAGAGAGATAGACGATAAACAAAAATCAGAACTAAAAACTATAGTTATACTGGATAAAAGCAAATCGTATCTATATTTTAGGAATTATAAACGAATAAAATTACGACTGTATCTTTAAAGACCCTAAATAACTATATTTAAATTTTCGCTATATCAGTAAAATTTAGTTTCTCTGGATGGTGTATTTTATATACAAAATCTACTTAAAATAGGCACGCAACGAATAATAAAAAAATGGAAATTCAGTTTGTATGAAATCATAAGAGAAACGTAAAATGGACCTCTCTCTGACTGCTACTATTGGTCTTATTATCTCCGTCGATCTTGCGCCTCGTCGGAATATTCCTTCTCAGAGGATCCGCTTCGACGGGGTCAATCGTGCCGCCGACAACCGCATCCGTCGAGAACCCGACACCGGGTCCGCACCAAACATCAGGAACCGCGCCGCAAGCGTTTCCTCCGCCGCTGCTTCTATCAGCTGCCTCGCTCAAGATCTTAACCGAACCGCCTTTGTTCTTGCTCTTGCTCTTCGTCTTCTTCGTCTTCTTGATTCTGAAATCACTCGCATCCCAGTCCGCGGAGGAGCGAATCACCGCCGGGACGGAAACCTGCTGAGATGCGGAGGCGGTGCATCCCAGGCCACGAAACGAGGAAGACGACGTCGTTGGAGGGAAACCGGTGGGTTTCTTCCTGGTGGTTTCCTTGGATGATGGTAAGAGGAAGAAGGAAGACATGGCGGATTTACAGATGCGGCTAGGTTTGGGTATTAGAGGCTCATCGGCGGCAAATGGTGGGAGATTCCTTGGTCGGAGTCTGATGTGCTGACCGATTGTCGTCGAGGAAGACGAAGGCTCTGCTGAAACAGGCATTGTCTTCTTCTCTTCTCTGAGAGATAAAAAGAAGAAAGAGAGAGACAAAAGGAGAAAAAGATAATGGAGAGGTGGGGGAAAGAGACACACACCGCGCGGGGAAGAAGGGAAGTGTGATGGACTTTTTTTCAAGTTGGTTTACTCAATCTTAATTTACGTATTAATTAATACTTTAATAGTTTGTGTTTGAAGTCTTCAAGTAACCATTAAGATATTTTTCTTCTTTCACATGCCAAAGTACTGTGTGTATTGATAAGTTATGTTTGGTTTTTTACTTTAGTCTATGGAGTTTTAGCACTGTTGATTATGTTTGAGATTTTGAGGTAACTGAGGGTAAATTAGGTATTTGTCTGTTCACTCAATAGATTCGCACCAGCCTTTTGGAAATCTTATTTTTTAACTTCCAATCAAAGTATCAATATTTGACTTGATTTTTACAAAAACTTATTTATGTTGGGTTCGCTTTTGTCCAGAGCCGAAAACGAAGATAAGAGGAGGAAACTTTTTGTTGTCTTTGCTTGTATATGTAGAAAAGGTCTCTCATGTCACTTTTACTTTTCTTCTTTGTCAGATGTATTTCCGATTTTTATTTATTCGAGGTAAGAAAGGCAAGAGACAGTAGAGGGCCACACCGTCACAGGTCACAGGTTTTCACAAACTCACCCATCAATATATTACTACTGCCACAAAATTATAAAGAAATCTGTATTTTTCTATATACAAAACCTGCCACTTGCGTTAACACGATTATCCAAAGAATGTTGGTCCCGATTTGCTGGAAAATATTAGTTGTAACTTGTAAACAATTACTTACTGTGATTGATGAAAATAAAAATGATAAATCGTCCAAAGTGTTAGGTGCGTCACATAGGTGGTGAGAGAGTCCAAAGTCCAAAACAGAGTCCAAAAAGTCTCAAACCATATTCTCTTCGGAGCATGACACAAAAACGCCACGACAAATTTTATGATGTTTTTATGTTTGAAAATTTTAGTTCTGTCGACTAGTTACTCAATCGTGATCAACAAGAACAATAACACAAAATAAAATACTGAGATCATACTTTTTCTAATTATCTACTTAATTTATGTTTGGCCTACCACTTTAAATTCGTTTAAGCAATTGTTTGCATCTAAAAACAAACCAGATATTGATAGAAACAGGTTAATTAAACGAGAACGTAAAGCATATTTCTACTTTGCCTTTGGTTGAAAATTGATAAAAAGTCAAATAAAATATTATAGTTTTTACTAGTTTACAATAATTTGGTTGTTGAAATAGTCATTTCGTTTTTCAGTGCAATTTCAGTTATGATTGACCATGATAGCACATTCTTGAACCCAATAACTATTGATGATATGACTAACGAAGTTAAGGACAATACATAGTTAGCCAAATCATGCAAATTGTGTGTATGAATCGGCAGATTTTGTAACTATCTGTATGAATCCATACAAGTCTATAGTTTCATGTTCATATCGTAAATTCGCAAGGAAAGAGAGTTATCAAGTCTGGGCTGGGCCGGGGTGGGCTAGTCCATCAGTGTTTTTAAACGACAACGAGAACGAAGCGGTTAACACCCGTCCCGAGCCGGTCGGATCAGTTAAGAAATTTGGGAACGAAGGAAGAAAAGAGCGGTTTAAAGTTATAAACCCCTAATTTGAGTTGACAATCGTCTGATAAACCCTAGTCTCGAGGCGAATCCCATGAGACGATTTCTTCAGAGATTTCCCAGTTTAGTGGCTCGAAATTCCCTTCGCTCACCCACAGTTCTCCGCCATTCGAAGATCAACCCTTGTGTTGTTCCTTCCCTCGACCGAGTTACTTCCCGGTTCGTCTTCTTCTCTTCCGAGTCCGACTCGGCTCGTGGTTTGAGAAGCGACGAGGTTGTTTCTAAAGAAGGTGACATTTCTGGAAACCACCTTTCTTTGCTTTGGTCCCTGTGAAAACGTAAAAGCTTTAGGAAATGAGTTTCGATTTTGTGAACAAAAAGGAAGAATTTTTCCAACGATTTCGGAATTAGCTGATTCGTGATGATGTCTAAAGATGTGAGCTCATAAATATGCATGTAAAGATGACAATTTGATAATAGTTTTATTAAGCCATTTTGCTTCATTTGGTTTCTCAGAGCTGAAAAAGAGAATACAAAGCTTTTTGGATGATGGAGATGAGGATGTGTTGCCCGATTTATTCGAGGCAATGATGACTAGGAAGTTATCGGGGAGGCACGATGATAGTGACGATGAGGTGATGGAGGAGGTTCGGAAGTATCCAATTAACGACGCACGTAAGGTCGATGACACTGACTCGGATGTCGAGAGTGATGACCTGAGAGATGGTGATTCCTCCGAATCAGATGTCGAGGGTGATGCCCTGGGAGGGTGTGATTCTCCTGATTCCGATATCGAGAGTGATGGCCTGAGAGATGGTGATTCGTCTGATTCCGATATCGAGTTTGATGACCTGAAAGATGTTGACTTGTCTAATCTCGGTATTAAGATTGATGGCCTAAAACCTGATCGCTCGTCTTATTCGGACTCTGAAAGTGATTAACTTGGTGAGGTTTCAATATCCCGTAGTAATTTCTAGTTTCCAATCTGCAGATTATTTGCAAAGAGAAGAATTATTTTCTTTCTTTACTAGTATAGGATTGAAAGGATATGCTTATGTTTTTTTTTTTTTTTTTTTGGTATCATCATCCTCACCAACTTTATTCAGATCGTATGTAGAAAGAATTAGTCGGGAATTGAGACAGAAATTAGCCAGTGTGTTATGAGTCTATCTTTCTTTTGTTTGGTTCTATCTATTATGATCCGTCTGTGCAAAATTATGAATATTTTGGTGCCTAGTACCACACGCAGAATATGGACTCTATGGTTGCCTCTTCCTAAACAATCATTTTAGGCTAATCTATACTTTATTTCTTGCGTGATTGTCCTTCATCGCCCAAACTATGTGAAACCACTAAGACAATGCATTTTGGTTGGTTTTTGGTTACAGACTTCCAGTACATCCGGCTATGGAAGATTTTGAAAGGAAGCAACTGCATAGTGAATGGAAACAGAACACCTTTTGGTGCAAGTTGGCTGTAAGTTCTGACTTTTGAATATAACTAGTCATTAGAATCAAAATTTTGTACGTCCCCAGTGGTAATACCTTATATTATACTACCCTAATGAATTTATATATAATTCTGAAGGTGCTTTTTGATTTGTTTAATTGTCCCACAAGTTTATTATACCGTCACGGGGTTATAGCCGAAAGCTGACGTCTGTGTTGGATGCACATGGTTTCATAACATGTCCCAAATGGTGTTTAGTCTTTACATGCTTTGTCTGAGCATTTTTTAAAAAAATATATATATTCTCTTTAAGCTAAGACAGAGATGATATTATAGATATCGAGATCTCGTGTAATCTTGAGCTCTCATTTGAGTAACGTGACTCACATAAAGCTATCTCCTTCTATATATAGAACGAGAGAAACCCACTACAAACTCCAAACCAGAAATCTTCTTCTTCTTCTTCTGTCTCTGAAAACTCCAACTAAAGAGGGACAATGAAGGGTTCTTGCACAAAAGCATTGTTGTTCACTTGTACAATCCTTCTCTTGCTCATTATTGCTGAAGAAAACAGAGTCGCTGCAGGAGGGGCATGTGATCCGATGCAGCTTATGCCATGTGAGGACGCCATAGTGAAAGGCACTAATCCGTCGAATGAGTGTTGCAACAGGTTGAGGCAGCAACAACACTGTGTCTGCCAGTACCTGAAGAACCCTAATTTCAAATCTTTCCTGGACTCACCAAATGCCAAAAAGATCGCCACTTATTGTCATTGTAGTAAACCCAAGTGCTAGTCTCTGTTTTCGTTATCTCTGTTCATTTCTTGGTTTGATGGATTTGCTTAGCATTGTCGTTTTGTATTGAGTTGAAGCCATCGTGATTGATGGGTTTTCTTCTTTAAGTTTCCTACTTTGGTTAATGTTTTTTGTGCAAGTGTTTGTCGTCAAGGAATCAACTTTCCATGCTCAGTGTAATCCCACGAGTGGGGGAATCTTTGCTTCTAATAATGTTTTTGATAACCTATTGACTGATAATTCCGTTAACATAAAGCTATATAACATCTACTTTCATTGATGGTAATAGTATTACGAAATTGTGTAGTGTCCCAAAAATGAGATGCCTTTTCGTCAAAATTGGCCAAATTAATCGGTTCTCGGTCCTGATTCATTAGTTTAGACGCCGGTTATGATATTAATTTGAAGTTTTGAACCGGCCAAAATGTTTTAACTTTCTCCTAACCGGGCCAAATGGTAACAGTTTATTTATGCCTAGAAATCCAACTTCGCCGTTACTTGTTCTTCTTCTCCGACTCGTTTTCTCTCAACACTCAAAAGCTCCGAGATCTCAGATTCGACGACGTTCGTTATCTCTGTCGCATAATCGGTTTGTGCATCTCTCTGTTTGTTTGTTTCCCTAGACTTTTTAAGGATCGAATTCATCTCTTCAGCATTCACTCTGTGCACATCCATGGAGATCTGTACAGTTCCATAAGAAAAATTGAAGTCTTTTCCTACAATGTGAATTTTTCTTCTTGTGTGGATTATCTTTGGTCAGAGTAGATGGATCAGGAGGCAGCTGAAACCGCGAGGGAGTCGCTGGAGCTTGTGTTTCGAATGTCGAACATCTTGGAAACAGGGCTGGATCGACACACCTTGTCCGTTCTCATAGCTCTTTGCGATCTCGGTCTTAACCCTGAGGCTCTAGCTGCTGTCGTCAAGGAGCTTCGCCAGGAATCTGGCAACAACCACGCCACCTTAAGATAAATAGTTCAAACCCAGCTTTCGGATTCACTATGCTTTGTCTGGAATATGGATCAAACTTCTGTAATTGATTCTTCTTCTTTATGCTTACATTTCATTCTGCCATTAAGCAAAGAGTGTTCTTTGGGTAATATGGTACATATCTTTTATGAATTTCTCATGCCCACTCTACTGTTTCTTCTTTGCTGCAAATACCTTTGACCAATTAGCAGAATTCGTTTTACGAGGCACTGTGTAGTCGCTGGTCACTAGAGCCAACTAAAAGAAGCGTAGAGGCTTTGTTAAGATTCTCATCTAATTCCATAGCTCAAAGACTTCACTTCAGGCATCCAACTCTGAACAAGTGAAGATAGCACACTTACCCTGAAAAATTGATCTCAAGAGTGATTTTTTGTCTGTATGATCAGCTACACAAGTTGTATTTCAAACACGTAAAAACGTAAAATTTTGATTCATATTGTGAATGGTAAAAAAAACAGCGGAAACACACGTTTTCCTTTCGAAAACGTAAACAAGTGATACACCATTCAGCGAGAGATATTACTCTCTTTTTTTCTAAATTTCACACATCTATGTACAATAATGATACATAATATATACATATATAATCCATGTTTTTACCATGTAGTATAAACTATACTGTTATCTGTAAAGAGTCCAATCCTCGTGTGTGAAGGCACAATAGGCTTCATATGTCAATACTAACGTAGAAGTGGATTTCCGAAAGGGTTTATATGATCTTGGGACGACGATCCGGTTATATTGAAACATATACCGAATTCCATTGGAGTCGTTGTAATATACCCTTCATTGATCATCTCCAAATTGTTCGCTGATCTCTCTGGAGCATATCCATTTTGTTGATACGATCTAGCGATCTCGATGTTGTTGTGGTAGTGGTTTGCACCATATTGCTGGTCCATAGTATCACCTGTATGATCAGAATTATATCGCAACTTACATTTAGTAATTAATACTATGACCATTTTTTCTTTGAATAGTTGTACAAAATAATGTTAATAACAACTGTATTCTAAATTACCTTGTGTCAAAAGAGGAATCTCGTTCGTTTTTCTTTCCATCACTATTAACAAGTCCCACTTTGAGTAAGCTTCTCGAACTAAACTCTTGATATAGAGCTGCAAGAAAATTTTACCATAAACGAAATAAAAACACAGTTTCTTAAAAGTATATGAGTAAAATTTAAAGTAGAAAAAAAATATATATACCTGATTCAGCGCTTGTCGACTAGAAAAAACCTGACCATTGATCACTGCTTCCATAACTTCGCATATTGGATTCAAGGTCAAGGAAAAATCAGGTCCTCTGTGAATGTATAACTTATTTCCCAAAGTACACTCTCTGGCATGTTTCAGTGTGACATCCCACATTTTATCAGACATTTGGCTCATAATCTATAAATAAACAAACCCTTATCAGCCAGATAATCAAGTTCCTCACAAAGAAACATTATATATGTATATATATAATATATTTAGTACTTCTCTACTAATGAAAAAGACAAATTCAATCAATAAAATAGTTTTACCTGACGGAGTCTGTCGAGGTCAACGACGGATAACTTCAAAAAGTCTTGAACAGAGTTGATGCTTTCAGATGAGAGCTTCTTGTGAAAGGCCCCATCTTTGCCTATCTTCTCTAGCCGCCACACTTCGTCTTCTAACATTGGTGGGTGATGTTTCTTGTACACTTCACCAGCCCCAAGTAGTACAAAACAAAATTATTAATTCCAATTCAATATTCGTATTTGATAGTCCCTATGTATGTACTTTATATATCCGCTTTTGTTTATTGAACACATTAGATTAGTACTATTCCTTGTTCGGGAACTCGCTACGCGCTATACGTACGGTCGATAGGGGACTAGCGAGTTACCAATTACTCGGGAATTATTCGGAGATAACTCGGGGATTACTCGGGGAGTAATTTTATAACATTTTATTATAATTTTGTTCATAAATTTGTTTTAGTTAATAATATTAATAGAATAACATGATTTAATGATTAGAAAACTATTAAAAATCATGAAATCAGTGTTCGAGTGACTTTTTTTTCATTTTTCTACCACTTTAACTACTTCATCTTCATCTTTTACATATTTTTAGTCAATTTTCATTTTTTATTTTGTTATTTAGAATAAAATATAACAAATTTGTCAAATTATTATCGATTTAAATGATCTAAATTGATTTAGTTGTCATATTTACGTCTTTTCTTTCCAATTATATGGTTTAGACGGAAAAAAACACTAGTCACTGTATAATATAGCCGTATAACTCAACTCGCCACGCTCCACCACCGGCTAGAGTATTCTCAGACGTATACTCGGCTAGGCGGCGAGTTTTAGAACAAGGGTACTATTTGCTGTTCTATGATTCGAGAAACATGATTTCACGATATGATGTATTAACTAGATATAAGCATTGATTTATAATCAGAAAAAGATATATGCATTGACCAAGACTTGTTGCATTTATATAAAGTGGACAGTTGTTTGCTTATGGTCCACATCGCATATTATTTTAATTTGTTTATAGCATAAATAAAATGTGTGTGTGTGTAAAGTGTGATTTTGTAGACACAAAACAACCAGAATATCGAGAAAACATACCATGAGTAGAACAACTATAGAACTTCCTCTTCTTAAACAACTATAGACTTTGACAAAGAAAGTTTAAAATAGCAATTATAATAAGCTTTGACAAAAAAAATCATATCATTTTTATGTATTTCTATTGCACATATGTTGCATATAATCCGTATATTAGGGGTACGTGATTGATAGTGTAATCCATAAGATGTGAATATGTGATATATATATGGTCGATCAAGTCAAATATAATAGAAACGTGATCTTACTTTCTAGCTTATGTTACTATCGCATGTCCAGTAGAATGCTTAATCAATAAATATACCCATAATATTTTTTATATATTTATTAATTACTAAATAATGAATAGTCAAGAAAAAGAACTTACATTCTCCACGATGATCTCTGACAACAAATGCTTCAGTGATCGCTTCACAAACCGCGACTCCTTGACCGCTACTCCCTTTGGCAACTTTGACGCCAATCCTAAACTTACGGCAACGAATCCAACTCGAATTATCTGTGAACTCAAGATCTCCGATTGTTCCAACGCCGTTTCTCACTGTCACAGTTACTTCTCCGGCAAGTAACGGCCGTTTCCCATCCCTTTCTTTGACAATATTACGCTCAAACTCATCGCTACTCCATTTATCACCCGAAGGAAAATCTCCGTGAAGAGCAACGATTTCTAGTCTGATTGGACGGTCGAGAGTCACCGGAACGATCGAATGATCATTATCTGAATCAGCAACAAGGATGATCTGAAGTGGACTGTTGTCCACGTCACTGATTTTACTTCCCGTGAATATTGGTTGCATTAGATTCTTAGCGAACACTAGTTTTAATGTCGGATCAATATTCTCCGGAGCTTCGACCCGAAACGAAGATGACCGAGAAAATGATCGAAGTCTTTTACTTATTCCATGTTCCACTTCTTGTCTTACCTGTTCCCATCACCAAAACTAGTTATAAAAAATATTCTTATGATGATCTCTTATCTGTTTTATGTATATCGATTAATCTAAATTATCTAATGTATTGATAAACGAAAAGTTAAACAGATGCAAACGATATAAAAGATTTTGTACAAAAAAAATAAAACAAAAATTCTCATGAAACAAAATTTTAATTCTGAGATGACATTATTTGTAAAATGGAGATCGTATTAAATTTGTAGGCCTATATGAAGATCTCGTCAATGATACCATATCATATATGTGTATGTGTGTGGACCTTTCTTTTGTCTTTTCTTTCTGGATATAGTTGACCGAAATGTTAGGTTAGTAAGAGAGGTCTTGTTATCAATACTAAAAAGATATGTAACTTTGCAAGTATTTATAAAAGTCTTCATGAACTTTTGATATATTAATAATGTATGCAATTATGTATATGTCTTGTACATAAAATGTATAGTATTGGCAACAGGGTCGAATCTTTCTTAGTTTATCAAGTGCTAACTCGCATATTAGAAGTCGTCAATGCTAAACGTCTGAATATTTGTATATATGCATATATATGCATGGAATACTTGTTAGTTAATTAAGTATGTATACGTATTTGATTAAACATGGTAAATATGTATCTCTAACCCTCAATTTGCTAATTTGATCATGTCTTTAGTTCTCTAAATCTAACGCATATGATTGATATGCATAGGATCTAACGCACTTAACATACAATATAGGCATATTTCTGTATTAACACAAAACAAGTATTTATAAATAACAAAAAGAAGTGGAATAAGTGTACTTACAACTTTTCTAAGAACAGGCTCTAGGGCTAACGAAAAGCTCTTCATGGTGTTTTCTGTATTCAATGCTCCAAACACACTGAAAGTTGGCAGGGGGAAAAAAACAAAAACGTTAATCAGAAGGTGAAAAAAAAAACAAGAGATAACAGAGAGGGAGACAATATACATATAATATAAAAGCGCACACACACATATATATATATATATATGTATATATATTGATTGAACAATGAACATGTTCCTCACTAAAATTATGGTTGTATATGATAATTAGTCAGATGCAACATAAAATGGAAAAAAATCAAGAAATACTGAGAAATTTTACGAGGCAAAGAGTGGTAGAGATTTCATCCGTTTCTCGGGTGTCTTTTCTTGATCTGATTCTAGATCTTGAAATAACCTCTTCCCGGCCATGGAATTGATATGGTGAGTTGATAAAGAGAGAGAGAGAGAGAGAGAGAGAGAGAGAGAGAGAGAGAGAGAAGAGAGAGCGGTTCGATCAAATCTAGGTTTTTTTGTATCTAATCTGTTGATAAATGTTTCGATATGATGTAAAGGGGAAATGAGATATAAATGGGTTGGTTTAGTCGCTTGGTCTTATAATAATTCTATATGAGTGCAGAAAAAAAATTAAATAAAGAAAGTTCGCAGAACGACAAAGGAAACAACCTGGCAACACACACCAAGGTACACGCGAATTTTCTTTTTATGGCGTCATAAATAGGGAGACTTTTGACGTCAACCCCAACTGAGAATGCGCCATTTGTTAACATGTGGACGATACTTCTATTAGTTTTCAGATCTAACGGTTGATGTTAAGCTTGATCCATTTGCCACCTGATTCCTTTTCGTGGTGAGAGCACTACGAGAGTACGATAGATCCCGGTCCATTCTTTCAAGAATTTTTTGTTCTTTCTTCATCTTCAAAGAATTTAACATTATTGATGTCAATATACTTATTATGCTAAATCATCATGTTATGACAAAATCTGCTATCTAGTCCTGTCTACCCTAATAAGAAAAAAAAGAATTAGAGAAAAAGACAGGTTTAGTTTAGACTTGTTTCTTCTTCGTTTTATGTCAAAAAGGCAAAGTCTGCAGTAACCCCAACTCGTTAGTTTTGGTTGGTCTCGTCCGACAAATATATATCTATCATCCCTTTTTTTTTATGTCGAATTACTTTATTCGAACTATCTTTTAAGCAAATCAAAAGAAAGTCTTCTAATGATCTAACCTTTTTGTTTTTTCCAAAAATATCTCTTAAAAATCTTATACCTAATGTTAAACCATTAATGTTTTAATAATCGTTTCTTAATGTAGAATGTCTTGCGTTAATAAATGTAAATCTTATCCGAGTTCTTATGGTTCATTAATATTAAACTATATATAAAGGGTCAAGTGAATAATTTCGAAGAAGGTTCGTTGAATTGATTTTTTCTTTTCGGGCAATTTCTTGTCGGGTCGGTTTCAAATCTCAATCCTCCTCTCGAAATTGTCGTTCTTTTAGCTTCTATGATTCTGCTTAGCCTCTATCAAAATCTTTGTTTTAGATTTAATTTACTCTTTTTTGTTTCCCTTTTCAGCTTCGAAATATTCTTAGAGATAATTAGTGAGTTGCCTCGATGATAAGCTTTATGGTGTTTTTTTCATAGTCTTTGTCATGATATTTGTATTTCACAGAGTACAAAATAATCACCATCTATTCAACTTGATATAATTTAAAAGATGAGAAGCCCATTTCTCAATCCATATCTTTTTTGGGGGTGGACGTTTCTGAAACTCTATATTTTGTTGTTGTTATTGATTTTGTAGATTTTTCATACTAATTGAAATTTACATATAGGACTGTCTTTTTTCTTGGAAGTTGCCTTTCCCTTTCGTATGCTGTACTTGTAAAACCTAACTATATGCTAATGGTAGTCATGTAACCTTATAAGTTCTATCTACAACCTTATAAGTTCTATATACGTATAACTTCCTACAAAAGAAAATTGTTATTCGTTAAATATTTGTCCACGAAATTATATGTTGAATTTTGAATTTGGAGTATTGATTTGAGTTTCACTCTTTAATTAGCTTCTGTTCTTTTTGTATTTTTAGGTTAAAACAAAATTAAAAGGCTGCGTACGGATCAAATCGGCCGCGTGCATATTCAATTATTAGCTAATGCATTACATATACTATTTCCCCAAAGTAGTGGCTTATATTTTAAAAGCTCATGTCATCATCTCCAAATTTATCAATAAATATATTACTCACGTAATTGAACAATGAAATACTTAATTAAACAACGAAAAAAGATCCATCATTATCAAAATATTTGGTAACACTGCTTACTTCAAAACAAAATATTTTAGAAATGAAAGAATTTTGAAGAACAAAAGAAAAAGGAATTTTTGGCAGTGATCTCTTTGTTTAAGAATTTTGGGAAGGGAAATTCAAGATTGTTTTTAGAAAAGTAGAATGCCACTACAAAAAATAAACTACAAAACACCATTACTTTTAAGGGAAATGGGACTCAATAACACAAAAGATTAATAATTAAGTGTGTAATCAAGAAAACAATTGATGATATATTTTTTTATATATTTTACAATATATTCATAAATATACTTAATACTCAGCACCAATACATTTCACTTAGTTTTCTCTTTTCTTTCACTCTATTTTATTAATTTATGAATATTTTTCTTCTTTTCCTATTTTATTTGGCTTCCATCTTTTTAAAAAATGAAGCTTTTGAAAATACTTAAACATCATAATTTTTTCTGTATATATACTATGGTTTGAATTTTCTAAAACATATTTTACTTTCTCAATAAACTGATCAATTTTAATCATTTAAATCTACACTATTGTACACATTCCATATAGTATAATTCTGATCTCTATAAAAAACATAGATGGTATTATTCTCTATTATATATGTTTCTATCTAATATAATATATTTTTAATTATAAATACTATTTATATGTGGTATATCATAACCAAACAGATCTGGATCATCACTCAAATCTGCATGCAAATATGGCAAATTTTATTGTGTTTCTTATATGGTATATGTCTTTTTTTTTTAATCTGGATCTTACATATAAGTGTTAGAAATCTTATTATGATTTCTACGTCATACAGGATAGGCATTCGAATACTTATTCAGATTCAGGTTAAATTTCCTGAGGTTTTAGGTTTTTGGTACTAAGTTTATAAGTTCCATTCAGATATTTTTTATTTTTGGAATGGATTCAGTTCGATATTTATTGGGATGGATTGGGATCAAATTTTATCGGATATTCACAATTATTCAAAACTCCAAAAAAATTATGCAAAAGTATAAAAAAATACTTATATCTAAATTATTCGAAACTCTATCAAATCTATATTATAATTATCTAAAATATTCAAAATATTATTATAAAGTTAGCCCAATTCACCAAAACTATTGAAAATATTCAAATTACCCGAAAGCAAGTGAAAAAAATAATTAATTTAGAGTTTTTTTAGATATCCGTTTAAATTTTGATTCGGAAAAAGTACAACTGAACATTCGAATTACCTAACTCTAAATTCCGTTTGAGTGCTTTTATTAAAGCCGAAATAGATCTAGGTCATAGGTTTTCAAGTCGGGTTAAAATCAAAATTTGGGTTGATTGTAAACGCAGTCCATGGGATAGATCTTGATGGAATTGTACGCATACCATTAAATGGTCAGGTAAAAAGATAAAATCATCTTGCTACAGATGTAGCACAAATCCTCCTATCAATTAGCGAAACCAAATTTGGAGATTAAAAATAGAAAAGGAGGCCTAAATTTGAGTTAAAGTTGTTTAGAAAAACACTTTTGTTATGAACCGTTTGGTTAATGGACTCAATATAGACCGATCCATATAGAGGTTATTAACATAACCGGTCCTTAGTATAATTAGATGTTTTCCTTTATACACAAGGAATAGGTTTATGGAATATTTCATTTTCTTTGTATGGGTAGTAAAAGGATAATTACATTTTCTCTACCTGGTGTAACCACTATATAAAGAGACCATTGGTCCTCATAATAATATACACAGAACATTCAGTTCATAACACGTTATCAGCACGAAAGCTCCTAAACCCTAAAACCCTAGAGACCCTGAGTAGCCGCCGAAACTTTAAAGAGTCATATCTTTCAAACCGTGAGGAACCAGAAGACGATCTAGATATCAAATCGAAGCCCTCGACGACATCGGACGCCCTCTCACGCACGCATACAGTGCACGACGACCCACCAAATAAACCAAGGAGATCCGATTTCAGCTTGTGTTTTCCGAGGTCATTAGCTCCCGGTTCATTCCAATTCAAATCTAAAAGAAAGAAAAAGGTAAAACCTTAAACTAAGAACAAAGAAAAACCGAATTGGACATTAATGAACTTGAACCCTAAAATCGGTTGCTCCCATGAACTTGCTTGATCTTATTAAAACCTTGAAACCGAACATTGACCTAAGCTATATCATGAGTTTAAAATCGGTTGTTTGATAAATTTGTTTGATCTTATATTCAAACCCACCTTGAAATCGGACTTAAGCTTATGAAACCCTAAAATCGGATTGTTTGAATATTGCCTTGCTTGTTTGCTGAATCGATTTGTGATCTTGATTGCATGTTTAAATTAGTTTATTAGCTTACTTATTTACCTGTTTAAAATCGCATGAGAACTTGCTTGCATCAATCACTTAAATCGAATTTGGACTAGCATAGAAATCGCATGTATCATTGATTGAAATCGGATTGTATGAGTTAGGTTGTTAGACTCGTTTTGTGCATGCTTGTTTTGGCCATAGTTGAAATCGCGAAACCCTAGAGAAAAAACTAGGTTGAAATCGATCCTAAACCTAATCCTAATCCAAATAGGAAAACCTTAATCCCTTCCTTTTAGTAAAAAGGAAAGTGTTAAGTATATCATTTTCCCCTTTTGTTTAATTTCCTTTATTGGTTTATCCCTTTAATGAATTGCCTTATGATTAATTTTGCAAAAAGGGAAATTGATTAATATTGCTAATAGCATAATAGAAAATCGGTTGCATGATTTAATTAATTGATTTGCATAATTGATTGAAACCATGAAGTATTAAAATCGGACATGCTATATGCATATATATATAAACCGGCTATTACCACTAAGGTCCGGATTTATTAAAAGCCCCTAACTGAAAATCGTTAAAACATTTTTCAGATGGCTGACGTCAACTTTGATGCATATGGAAGAATGGCCAAAGTTAACAACTTTGAATACCCGGTCCTAGATCTCTCAGGAGACGAATTTATGGAATGGTCATTGAGCACGAGACTTGCTCTACAAGACAGAGGACTCGGAAGATGCATCTACAAAGATAATAATGAACTTGAAAGCCAAAAGCAAAGAGCCATAAACATTATGCGCCGTCATCTCACTGAGGATCTAAGAGATCAGTATGAAGATACTAAAGATCCAGTTGACCTCTGGACAAAGCTTGGTGAAAGATTCTCAATGAAATTATGGCTGACCTCCATGGATGGATGGAGTAGACTCAGCTTCCAGGACTATGAATCCGTGGATGAGTACAGTTGTACTCTACTGAGAATCGTACATGGCTTTATGCTATGTGGCGAAGTGATAACACACAGAGATCTTTTAAATAAGACTATATCTACATTCCATCCGAGACAGATAGTGTTATCACGAAAGGCCGAAACTTTCACCAACTATAACGATCTACTATATTACCTCCTTGGTCCACAAAGGACAAAAGAAATTATCAGTAAAGCTGATGACTTCATAAAGAGGCGTAAAGAGATGACAGAACCTCAAACGCGCAATGAGGAAGAATGCTCAGACTGTGAGGGCAGTTCATACGTTGACTAGAAAAATAATTTAGTTTCCGATTTTATACTTTCATGTTGCTTTCTTGTTTTGATTTGCTTTGGATTCATGTCTTTGGATTTCTATCTATGATTTAATAAAATATTTAAGGCTTTAAGACATGATTCTTGTTTTATGAAGTATGGACGTATTCCTTGTGGATAGTGGGTCAAGTCATACGATCTTGAAAGATGAAAGATACTTCATAGACCTTAAACTAAGAAAGGCAATCGTAGAGACTATAACAGGACATGCCAGTCTTATAAAAGGCCACGACCAGGCCGCCGTTCTAATGCCTAAAGGCACACATCTCGAGATTCCAGATGCATTGTTTTCCCCAGACTCAAATCGTAACTTATTGAGCTTTAAAGACATTCGTTTGGATGGTTATCATGTGGAAACAATGGGCGAAGGGAAGAAAGGATTTCTCCAAATAACAAAAATCGCCAACGGCCATAAGAAGGTCCACGAGACCATACCTGCTATAGCTACGGGCGTGTACTGTACTAAGTTCAGTATGATAGAGGCCAATGCCACCGTAAACAAAGCCTTTACGGATATGTTCACTCTATGGCACGACCGTCTGGGACATCTCGGGTCGGGAATGATGCGGAAATTGATCCTCAACACGAATGGCCACGCCTTGAAAGAAAGGAAAGTGATCCCTATGAGTCTCACTTGTGCCTCGTGTTCGCAAGGAAAACTGATTGTAAGACCATCACCAGTAAAGGTGACTAAGGAAACGATAAACTTTCTGGAAAGGATTCAAGGAGACATATGCGGACCAATCCACCCACCTTGTGGGACATTCCGATATTTTATGGTCCTCATTGACGCATCTACACGATGGTCACATGTATGTTTATTGTCATCACGGAATATGGCATTTGCAAGACTCCTTGCCCAGATAATCCGCCTAAGAGCGCACTTTCCAGACTTTCCGTTAAAGTCCATCCGTATGGACAACGCGGGAGAGTTTACGTCCAGAGCGTTTGATGACTACTGTATGTCCATGGGGGTAAGTGTTGAGCACTCCGTGGCACATGTACATACACAGAACGGCTTAGCCGAGTCTCTCATCAAACGAATCCAGCTGATTGCTAGACCATTACTCATGAGGTCAAAGCTTCCAGTTTCAACCTGGGGACACCCTGTCTTACACGCTGCAGACCTAATCCGTATCAGGCCATCTAGTGACCACAGGTTTTCCCCAATGCAATTACTAACGGGTCAAGAGCCAAACATATCTCATCTTAAGACATTTGGATGTTCAGTCTATGTGCCTATTGCTCCACCACAGAGAACTAAGATGGGACCTCAAAGGAGGATGGGGATATACGTTGGATATGATTCACCCACGATCATAAAGTATCTTGAGCCAACTACCGGTGATTTATTTAAGGCCAGATACGCGGATTGTCATTTCGATGAGTCCGTTTATCCAACTATAGGTAGAGAAAACCGGCTGACAAAATAACTCTCATGGAATCAAACATCCAAAAATTGGCAAGATCCTCGAACCCAAGAAAGTGACTTGGAAGTTCAAAAGATTATACATATGCAAAAGCTAGCTATACAATTGCCAGATTCCTTTGCTGACCCGCAGAGAGTTATTAAGTCGTATGTTCCAGCCGTGAACGCACCAATACGCATTGATGTCCAAAGTGGACCGCAAGTGGCTACAGAGTCTAAACCGCGAGTAAAGCGTGGAAGACCAATTGATTCCAAAGGTGCTGATATTCAGGCCGAGGAGATAACTAATGGACCGAACACTTATGAGCCTAAGGAGCCGCCAAATGATGCTCGGGACGCCGAGCCTCATGGTCCTGAAGTTCCAGATAACAATGAGATCTCAATAAATTATGTTATGTCCGGAATCCAATGGAACAGAAAAGATATCGACGTCGATGATATATTTGCATGCAACGTAGCACTTGAGATTATGAATGAGGATATAGAACCCACGTCAATAGATGAGTGCACTCAGCGATCTGATTGGGCTAAATGGAAAGAAGCCATAAACGTGGAGTTAAACTCTTTAAAGAAGAGAGAGGTTTTTGGTCCCATTATTCGGACACCTCGTGATATAATACCAGTTGGACATAAATGGGTCTATGTAAGAAAGAGAAACGAACAAGGAGAGATTGTTCGACACAAAGCACGGCTTGTGGCACAAGGATTCTCTCAAAGACCTGGAATCGATTATGAGGAGACATACTCCCCTGTGGTGGATGCAACGACATTCCGATTCCTTATAAGTTTGGCCATAAGAGAAAAGTTAGATCTGCGGTTAATGGATGTTGTCACCGCATACTTATATGGTCCACTGGATAATGAAATCTATATGAGATTGCCAGAGGGTATTGAGCTCAAAGATAAGAAAAGTTCTCGAGAAGAACACTGCATTAGGCTAACCAAATCCCTAAACGGACTGAAACAAAGTGGGCGCATGTGGTACAATCGTTTAAGCGATTACCTAATGAAATTCGGTTATAAGAATGATCCCATCAGTCCGTGTATCTTTATAAAGAAGTTTGCAAACGGTGGATTTGTGATTATAGCAGTTTACGTGGATGATTTGAACATCCTCGGCACCTCTGGAGAAATCACCCAAACAGTTGATTTGTTAAAGGCCGAATTTGAAATGAAAAGACTTAGGAAAGACTAAGTTCTGTTTGGGAATACAGCTTGAGTACGTCAAAGACGGAATCCTTGTGCATCAAATGGCGTATACTGAAAAGGTACTCAAGAGATTTAATATAGACACAGCTCACCCATTGAGTAGCCCAATGGTCGTAAGGAGCATAAGCCCGGACACAGATCCGTTTGGTCCAATAAGAAAGGATGAAGAAGTCCTTGGTCCCGAAACGCCATATCTAAGTGCCATAGGAGCGTTACTATACTTGGCTAGTCACACTAGACCAGATATTTGTTTTGCCGTGAACCTCCTATCAAGATTTAGTTCTTGTCCAACCCAAAGGCACTGGAACGGGATTAAACATTTACTTCGTTACCTTCAAGGAACGAAAGATATGGGTTTATTTTACACTAACCATAACGACAAAGGTTTAGTTGGTTTTGCTGATGCAGGTTATCTATCGGATCCACACAATGGACGATCTCAGACAGGATATGTGTTCACTCACGGAGGAACCGCAATTTCATGGCGATCCATGAAGCAGACACTCACGGCCACATCATCAAATCACGCAGAGATTTTGGCGATTCATGAAGCCAGTCGTGAATGTGTTTGGTTGAGATCGATGACTCAGCACATAAGACGAGATTGTGGGATGACAGATGGAAAGGACGAACCGACCGTACTTCATGAGGACAATGCTGCGTGCATAGCTCAACTGAAGGATGGATACATCAAGGGAGACCGGACGAAGCACATTCTGCCAAAATTCTTTTTCACTCACGATCTCTAGAAGGCTGGAGAAATACAAGTGCTTCAAGTCCGTTAGCTGACTTGTTCACAAAGTCGCTCCCAACTTCCACGCTCAAGAAGCTGGTGTATCAGATCGGCATGCGCCGACTAAGGGACTTTAGTGATGTCTAAATCAGGGGGAGTAATACGTGTTGTACTCTTTCCTCACTAAGGTTTTGTCCCTCTGGGTTTTTCTTTAGTGAGGTTTTAATGAGGCAGCATCCCCAAGCGTATTACAAAGATCCTTGGTTGCATCGGGATTCGGTCATTTCGTCCAAGGGGGAGTGTTATGAACCGTTTGGTTAATGGACTCAATATAGACCGATCCATATAGAGGTTATTAACATAACCGGTCCTTAATATAATTAGATGTTTTCCTTTATAGACAAAGAATAGGTTTATGGAATATTTCCTTTTCTTTGTATGGGTAGTAAAAGGATAATTACCTTTTCTCTACCTGGTGTAACCACTATATAAAGAGACCATTGGTCCTCATAATAATATACACAGAACATTTAGTTCATAACAACTTTTTAGTTATTGTTTTTATTAACTCATTATGGATGCTATATTTTTAATTACAAATCATATTTTTAAAAGGGCCATAGCAAATATAAATGGGCCGAATCGTATGCTATGGGGCTAAAGAAGAAAAAACTAAAACCCCATAACCCTATCAGCAAAATAAAGCAACCTATCCAAAGAACCATCATCGAATTTCCTAGCGAACAAATAGCATTCGTTACTCTTCTTCCCATTATACACACACCCTTCTTCTCTATGCCTCAGCTTCCTAAGAAGCTGCGCCGACACCGACCGCCGTGTATACTTCCTCGGATGTGGCCCTCTTCGTGACCAATCCGTCCACGTCAGCGACCGGTTCGCGTTCTTCCCCGAAAACATGACGTGAACAAGCGTCGGCAAGTAATGCTCGTCCGCGTAACAACTCCAATGGCAATGTTTCTTGAACAAAGGGAAGTAAGTGGTGTCGGATACAACGGCTAAAGCTACTTCACGGTCGATTTCGAACCACTGAGAGCCTTTTCGCCAGGTGCGGCGACTGATGAGTGGGGACATACGGCGGTTGTAGCGGCCGCGACCTGCTGGTCCGGGAAGATCGTAGAGGTCGACGTAAGAGTGTTGAGAGTTAATGAGGTACGAATAAACGGTGGAGAAGTTGAAGAGAGGAATGTCCGTTTCCGAAAGGAGGACAAAACGGTGGTTTCCGGCGTTGAGCAGAGCGTTGGCTAGTAGCCGTCGCTCAGCCTCCACCATGCTCACCATACCCCATTTCACTTCCTACAAAACATTTTAACGAAGAAGATTAAAATAATGAGCCGTGCATCTAATTATAACTAATGAGCAATTTAATTGGTTAAATTAAAATCTGTATGTCGGTATGTATAATAGACTACCCAACGATTTTAATATTTATATAGCATATGATGATTTCTTAAGAAGGGAAAATTAAGAGGCATGTATTTTAGCCACTCAATATATAATAGATAAAAAAAGTCGTACTTTAGTTCCTTTGGAGATGTCTCTATATATTTAGGAGAAACAATAATGTCACTATCAGTCGCATCACGTGATATATAAGTATTTTTGTTTGATGCATATAAATATAAGTATTATTTTAAAGAAAGATTTTTTCTTTTTCTTTTTTTTTTTTTTTTTTTTTTTTTTTGTTCACCAAGAAAGATTTTTTCTTATAGATACTTTTTCCCTGCAAACTCAGATACAGTATGATTCTTGTCCATGAAACATCTCCTTTTTTGTATGACTTCTGTGTTTGCTACTTTTCTAACTTCTTCGACACGCATCATTTTGTTGTTGTACTAATTTAACTTTAATCTCATAAAAAAGTATAAGACTATGATATAAAACGTATAGGGGACAAAAAATGATACGGATCTACGTATTTTTTTATGTTAGCTTAATATATGCCTTGAGGGCTTGAGCACTGCAACAGATGACTGTATTTGCAAATTGCAATGATGATTCCTAATTAACAACTCTTAAGGCGTGACGTGACGAATGGAGAAAAAGAAATGCTAATTGCGAAAGCTGTTTGTTAATTTGTCACGCTCTTTCTAAATTATGAAGACCACACTATTTTTCAATTCTATACCTCGTAGAAAGAAAACTTCCAAAAAAAATGTAAGAGCAAATCAGTAGACCTGGCTTAAAACGTATAGGGGAATTAAAAAAGGATACGGATCTACGTATTTTTATTTTAATTAATATGCCCTGAAGGTTACATGCCATATATTATTGTACTTGTCATTTGTTTTTGCAATCACGATTCCTATAATTAAGTAATTAACAACGCTAAGACCTGACGAATTGAGATATTTATATAAATCTTAATTGCGAAAACACCACACTAATTTTCAAAGCCAACTATATACTTCTTAGAATGAAAATTTTCCAAAAAAAAAAAAAAAAAAACAAATGCTTGGAATAAAACGACCTTATTTTGGCTATATATATTCTCAATAGTGAAAGAAATAAAACGATTAAATAAAAGATCGTGACGGAATGACGGAATGACGAAATTAACTGACCTTGCTCGGAATTCTCCGGCGAAAAAACGGCGATGTTTGTGGAATATCATCGTCAACGTAAAATGGGTCACTCGTATGAATGTAAATGGAGAAAAGACCTTGATGGCCTTCGAAAAATCTCTCCCACAGTTTAGCCAAAGGAAGCTTCCCTCTCGTCAAGAACATAAACGCCACTTTCTTTGTCGTCGTCAACGGCGTTTCTTGAATCTTCGGTGCACGCCAGAAGAGTTGTTCCTCCGTCATGTTGTGCATCACGTTCTCCGGCTCCACCAGAGAATGATCCTTTTGCCCATCATCATCATCATCAGTAGCAACCGCTTCCTTTACTAAAAAGAATTTTCCCGACTGTGTTGGCTCCGGCTGAAGCGGTGGAGAGAGGGAAGAGGAGGAGGAAGGAGAAGATAGACGAAAGAGTTGGGGACTGAAAGAAACGCTTCTTACGTGGAAGTTGAGTATGAAGCCGAGTCCGAATCCGAAACCGATAAGAAACGAATACAAAACGAGGTGTTGGAAGAATTTACGTGATTTGTACATCTTCGATATGAAAATTTGGTGAAGATGACGACTTTCTTGTTGAAGAGAGTCTTCTTGCGTTTCGTGACTCGTCTTCATTATTTCTATTTTGTTGGGTCTAAAGCTAAACATTAAGAACCGTGGGACGAACGAACGTTATATATAGTGAAGAGTATGATCGTGATTGAATTGTAAAACGACTTTTCGTCATTGGGTTTTTCTTTTTTAAATATCTTTAGTCTCAAAAAAAAAAAAAAAAAAAAAAAAAAAAAAAAAAAACGCTCTCGGGCACAGCTAAATATCTTTAGTCTCACATTTATTAATAGATACACTAAATTGAAACCAAGTAAAACGCTCTCGGGCACAGCTACCAAGTTTCCTTTTATCCAGCAGTTAAAAGACTAAAGAAGCAAGTTACCCCCTTTTATCCAGATCTAATTTCAAATCTCACCGCCGAATAAGGTAAAAAGGGAGGACTTTCCCGACCGACACCGGTCCGGTGGGCCTTAACGAGGCAAAGGACCACCGTGACAGCCGGTCTTCCGTCGAACCACTCGTCCAGGACGTTCCCCAAGCTCCGGAACTCCCACAGAAGACAAGAAACGAAGAAGAGAAGATTCCTGAAAGGTCGAACCACAGTTTTAACCTCCACGGAATAGCAGCTCGCCCAGCAACCCTCCCTGAAGCAACGTTTCCTCTGCTCTATCGGTGCTCTTCGACTTACCTCTGTTTGAGGATCTCCAAAGTTAGGACCCAGTTCTCAAATAACTGTACGTTTACGACCTACCTCTGCTTGAGGATCTACAGCATGTCTCGCCTATTCACCAGAGAAGAAAAAGGAAAGGGTCTGGCTCGCCCACAAAGCCCCAGTCGCCGCAAACCTATACAAATCCCCCCCTGTGACAACTCAGCGCTGATTGAGGATAACCGGCTCACTCTTATCGGCAGAGTCACTAACCCAGAGGTGCAAAAAACACAATGGGTTGTGGATTGGCTGATACAGTACTGGAATCTGGACACGGCGGTTGCAGGCAGAGATCTTGGTCCGGAACTTATACAGTTCCGTTTCAAAAATGAAGAAGCTTTACAATCCGTGCTGAGGAAAGCACCATATCACTATAAAAGATGGATGGTGATACTACAACGATGGGAGCCTATCATCTCTAACTCCTTCCCAAGCCTGATTGCCTTCTGGGTCAAGGTCCATGGCTTACCTCTCCACTACTGGAACGAGCAAACACTAACCACTATCGGTAAAGAGTTAGGTCCCATTCTGGATATGGATATTGAACAAGGAAGAATAAGGATCCACATCAACGGATTACACCCCCTCGAGATGACACTCCCGATCTGCCTCCCTTCAGGCGAAGTAACGGCGGTTGACATTGAGTATGAAAAGCTTGAAAAACATTGTTTTATCTGCTTCTCCCTTTTACATGAGCACGAAGCCTGTACAAAAAAGGACAACAGAGGGAACAGGCTGAAGCCTGCAACTGGTATCAATCAACGCAACACCCAGAGACGCCTGGAAGACTCCAGAAAGCCCCAAGACCCAAGGAATATAGGGACAAACATAGTAAGACGAGACACAAGCTATGGAAGACATGGAGATGGGTCCGCTCGCTTCAGAAACTCCCGCTCTAATGAGGTCAACAGTACCAGAGATACAGACAACATTCGGGATCGCAGGTACCACAGCCCCACTAGGGACTACTCAAGGAACCTCTCCCACCGCCAAAGAGACGACCACAACAGGGACAACGTCACCTCCTATCGCAGCGCTCAGTCTAGTCATCATCATTCATCTAAGTCATACACGAACTCCCTTTTAAGTTCTAGGGACCGACGACAGTCTCCTCCAAGAGTCCCAAGGGTGTCGGCTACCCTGAGACTAAGGGACACTTCCTCCGGCTCCCGATTATCACAGTCAACAAGAACCCCTCCTCCCAACCCTGACAGGCAACCCACATTACAGGGGACGTTGGAGAAAGGTGGTTCATCTACCGCGACTGGGGACCGAAGATCAGCCTTCGAGCGCATTTCCCAACCCTCCCCCCCAGAACAACAGAAATCAAATGGACTTTCTAGCTCACTTATAGCTCGTCTCCAAGATGTGATTATCCGGACAGAGGAATCAGATAATCAAAATCTTCTAACAGGGGAAGGTTCTGCAAAAAGGGCAAACTCAGATTTCATCAGAACCTCACCCCCCATGGAAGAGCGAATACCAGTCTCTCTTCGACTAGGTCCCTCTCCTGATGCAGAGGGGCGTGTAGCTCCAACTCGTACTGCTCCTAAACGATCTCAGACCTCAAGCTCAAGGGCAGCTAAAAAACCAAACCAGAAGACAAGTAAAAAAGAGGCTCCTCCCCGATCCACGACCAAAAGGAAAGCACCGAGAGCTCCAGTCAAGAGCAGAACTATTCAGAGCCCTCTCGCAGGTGCGAGCATCCGGAAACAAATGGCGACGAGAACTTCGACCTCTTCCCGCAAAAGGCTGTGTGTGGAACGAATGGAAACCCAAGGAGACAAGAATCTCAATAAAGACTTACCTCGTACTGAGGATGGTGCTACACCTTCCGTGGTGAATCTCCAAAATTCTCATCAGAATAGAGTGGATTTTCAGAATCCACGCGTCCTGATTCCTTAGCTCTTTTGAGCTGGAACTGTCAGGGATTGGGGAGTGATCTGACAGTTCCACGTCTCCGGGAATTAAAGAAGCAAATTTTCCCGGACATCCTATTCCTCATGGAGACTAAGAATGAGGATAATATGGTGCTATCTACTCTTAACTTTTTCAACTTTGATCATCTGTTTACAATTCCCCCCATTGGGCTTAGTGGAGGACTCGTGTTATGCTGGAATAAAGATTTGGATTTGGAAATTTTGGAATCCTCTCCCCACTTTATTGACACAAAAATTAAGTTTAAGAACAAGAGTTTTCACATTACTTTTATCTATGGAATGCCTAGACAGGAAGATAGACCAGCATTCTGGAACCAGATATCCCGTATTGGTCTAAACAGGGACTCAGCATGGCTTCTAACAGGCGACTTCAACGACATCTTGGATAACTCGGAGAAAGTAGGAGGCCCCACCAGATGTGAAGGCACTTTCATACAGTTTAGAAGCTTCGTGTCTACAAACGGCCTATGGGATGTCAAGCACTCAGGCAACCCACTCTCCTGGCGGGGTCACAGACACACGCACTTTGTAAGATCACGACTGGACCGAGCGCTTGCAAATTTTGAATGGTCAGAGAACTTTCCTGCCGGAAGATGTAGGTATCTTAGGTACGAAGGGTCAGACCATCGACCTCTAGTCACCTACTTGGACACCTCGAAAAGAAAGAAGAAACGTCCCTTTAGATATGACCGCACCTTGGGAGAATCAGAAGAGGCTAGGAAAATTATCGAGGAGGCTTGGCAAAAGGATTCCTTGGAGAACGTGGAAATTAAAATCAACAGGTGTAGAAGAGCCATCATCCGCTGGTCAAAAGAACAAAAAGAGAACAGTGCTAAGGCTATCACAGATACTCAGGACGAATTAGAAAGGGCTCTTTCTAGTGCAATCCCGGATCAACCTCTTATAGCCGTCCTAAAAGCACGCCTCGAGAAAGCATACAAGCAAGAAGAAAGCTTCTGGCGCCAGCGAAGCCGAGTTTTATGGTTGAAGGGAGGTGACAGGAACTCAAAATTCTTTCACTCTGTAACAAAATCAAGAAGAGCCACAAACCGCCTCACAGTCCTAGAATTGGAGGATGGTACTGTGGTCCAAGAAGAGGAAGACATTGGGCAAGCTTTCTGTAAGTACTACCAGAAGTTATTCTCCTCCAATAATGGTCGGGACTTTCGAACGGTTGAGGAAACGATCTCTAAGCGCTTATCAGTGGAAGACAATGAGCGACTCTGCTCAATACCGTCCGCACAGGAGATCAAATATGCAGTGTTCGATATTAATGCGGAAAAAGCTCCAGGAGCTGACGGATTTTCAGCTGGTTTTTACCAATCATTTTGGAGTGTTCTGGGAAATAGCATGTGCAAGGAGATTCAGGAGTTTTTTTCCACAAGCAGCATGGATAGGAAGATTAACACAACACACGTCTGCCTCCTTCAGAAGGGTACGGCCCCAAAAACAGCGGCAGACTACCGGCCGATCGCCCTCTGCAATGTTCGGTACAAGATCATAGCTAAAATACTTACCAAGCGCCTTCAATCCCTCTTGGATTCCCTTATCTCAAAGCATCAATCCGCTTTTGTCCCTGGACGGGCAATCACGGATAACGTGCTCATCACCCATGAAACTCTCCACTTCCTCAAGTTGTCGGGAGCCACTAAGAGATGCTCAATGGCTGTCAAGACAGATATGAGCAAAGCTTATGACAGGATTGAGTGGGGCTTTCTACAAGCTGTGCTGGAGGGATTTGGATTTTACCCCTTGTGGGTCTCTTGGATTATGGAATGCGTCAAGACGGTCTCATACTCGTTCCTCATCAACGGCTCCCCTCAGGGTTTAGTTAAACCCACACGGGGTCTAAGACAAGGAGATCCGCTCTCTCCATACCTCTTTATTCTCTGCACAGAAGTTCTATCAGGGCTCTGCCAACAAGCCCAAGCCAAAGGTCATCTTAAAGGACTACAAGTTGCTAGAGGAAGCCCCTTTGTCAATCACTTACTCTTTGCGGATGACACGATGTTCTTTTGTAGAACAAATAAGGCAAATTGTCAAGCTCTCAAGCGCATACTCAATAGGTATGAACAAAGCTCCGGACAGTGCATCAACCTCGCTAAATCTACCATCACGTTCTCTGCAAAAACCCCACCGGAGATAAAAGAAAGAGTCAAGACGTTTTTGGGCATTGACAAAGAAGGAGGGGTGGGCAAGTACTTGGGTCTACCGGAAAACTTCGGCAGAAGGAAAAAAGACGTCTTCACAGGTCTCGTTGACAGAATACGTCAAAGATCACACAGTTGGACAACAAGATTCCTCTCGACAGCCGGGAAACAAGTTCTCCTTCAAGCAGTGTTATCTGCTTTACCCACTTATACGATGTCGTGTTTTAAACTACCGATGTCTCTCTACAAGCGTATCCAGTCGGTCCTTACTCGGTTCTGGTGGGACAGCTCTCCGGACAAAAGAAAGATGGCTTGGGTTGCCTGGGATAGGTTAGCATCTCCAAAAGTGAAAGGAGGCTTAGGGTTTAAAGACTTGGAAATCTTCAATGATGCTCTCCTTGCTAAGCTCAGCTGGCGTATTTTCTCAAACCCAGAATCACTCCTAGCACAGGTCTTGAAAGGAAAATATTTCCCAAATTGCTCCTTTATGGAGAGTTCAGAAAAATCAGCCTCCTCACATGGCTGGAGGGGCATCATGGTGGGCATTGAGGTACTCAAAAAAGGACTCGGCTGGCTGGTAGGAAACGGTGAGTCCATAAATATCTGGTCTGAGCCGTGGTTGAGCACTTCTCACCAACTCAGACCCTTCGGGCCACCTACTCTTGCTAACCAGGCACTACGAGTCAGCGACTTACTACTACCGGATTCAAATGATTGGAACCTACTCGCTATTCGAGAACACTTGCCTCATTATGAGGAGTATATACGTCCACTGCTACCAAGCTCGCTGAAACCTAAGGATTCTTTGGTGTGGCTGATGGAGAAGTCAGGATCTTACACCTCTAAGTCAGGGTACAGACTACTAGAGGAATCACTAAAGTCCCCAGCTGTGTCGAACTTTAACTGGTTATCAACTATCTGGAACCTTCACTCCGCTCCCAAGGTTAAACTTTTCTTGTGGAGAGTGGCGAATAATGCTCTGCCTGTGGGTGAGCTCTTGGCGTATCGAGGAGTAATATCGGACCTTAATTGTCGGCGCTGTGGGGCTCATGAGAGTCTCCTGCACATCTTACAGGAGTGTCCTTTTGCGAAGGAAGTCTGGGACCTAGCGCCAGTCGTTTCTCTCGGCCCGCCGGCTCCCCCTCTAGACAACACCAAAAAGCTACTAGAATGGCGTTACAAAGACAAGAACCTTCCTCCAATCGGCATTGCTGCATCTCCCCTGGCACCTTGGATCCTCTGGACTCTCTGGAAAACAAGAAATCATCTCCTCTTTGAAGGAAAATCATTCACCACTTCGGAAACGGTCTTAAAAGCGACCCTGGATGCCAAGGCGTGGGACTCAGCCAATCAGCTGAAACTCCCTAGATCACTGTCGTACTCTACTCCGCCTGCTCAGCGCCAGAGGTCTTCCCACTCGTGTTGGATTGATGGGGCCTGGCTGGCAGCTTCAGGAGGGGCTGGTATGGGATGGATCATCAAGGAAGCGAATGGTGCGATTATCTCTCAGGGCTCTGGGAACCGCCCTTGTATGGTCTCTACATTGGCGGCTGAAGCTCTCGCGTGTAAACTGGCACTACAGGATGCGGATGCTAGGGGAATCAAACAACTAAATATCTTCTCGGACTCGTCTGTCCTCGTCAAAGCCCTCTCTGAGGGTCTGGAGATGAATGAAATTGCAGGTGTACTCCACGAGATTCGTCACCTTGCAACCTCTTTCTCCCCTCTATCCTTTACTTTTATCCCTCGTTCTGATAATTGTGTTGCAGATCTTTTAGCTAAATCGGCTCTAGCAAACTTATGTCCGATAAACTCTGTTTAATTTGAATTGCAATACAACCGTTGACCAAAAAAAAAAAAAAATATCTTTAGTCTCACAGGCTTGGGATTTTGCTGGAAACATTGAATTGACTTATACAAGATTTTAGGGGTTGAATCAATTCAATTAGTACACGAATTGGGTTCTATATCAACACGTTAACTTGGATTGTGACATTAAAGCTGAAGTAATGCTTGGGTTAAGGACTAGTAGTGTCACCTATCTATTATATAAAACTTTTTAACTTTTATATTAGCTTATTTTGAAATCTCAATTTTTTTTAATCAAGGACAATCACAAACAGGGGAGTGTGTTTGGATGATGAATTCTGAGCTTCTAGCAAACACTTTCTTCTACAGTCTCGAGCATATATAACCTTAAGCATATCAGAACGATTAGTTACTAACATGTCGAGACTCGGGTTCACAAAACCGCATTCTACATAATCTGAGGCGGGTAAAAGCTCTACCTTGATAGCTGCAAAAAGATGACGGTATCTTCAGTAGAATGAGATGCTATAGACAAGTTTCCGCCTATGTTGTTTCTCAAAACCAGCGACAATATCATCCACTGTGTCTTCCCATGTTTCATTCCCTTCAATCTAAAAACCACAGGAATTATCGATGTTAGTTATTAATATCACCCCAATATCGAGTTTGATCCAAAGCTCCTACTACATGAGTGACGAGAATTAAAAAGCTGATTAATAGTGAACCATCCAATGGATTGATATCTTTATACGATTGCTGACCTCTTGACAGAGTTCCAAGGCAAGTCGGCCACCTATAGCTGCTTCTTCGTGGTTATCTTTGACCTCCAGGTTCATCACTAGTACGGTTTTCATAAGTGACTGTTCTCTGTTATTAAGATCTGCATATTGGTAAAATAATAACCAAGACTGTTCATGAGATGAAGAACACAAAGACTGTTGTAATTACTTTCACACGACAAGAAAACTCCATCAAACCATGATTGCAATCGTTTCGTTTCTCAGCTAATGAATACATCAAGATAAAACATGACATATCGGATGCTCTACGACTTGGACAATTCATGTTGTAGACATCTAACCTAACTAGTTCGAGATCATATACCAATTACCAAACCAAAAGATTGCTGGGAAAAACCGCCGCAGAGAAAAGATAAAAGCCACAACATTTCCACCTTCTTCAAAATGGGATAGGAGGAGGAACAAATGTATCAATGCCATTTCTTCCAATATCGTGGCTAGACCTCAGGACCAAGCAAAATTTGGAACAACGTATTTAACAGTAAAACGGGGGAGAATTTAGATTACCTTCAAGAACTGAATCGAAAACTTTTTCTTCAAAAGTCATAACAACATCAAACACACCGTCGCCAGCATTATCTTGCCATCTCTGGGGAGCAAGTTTCACGGATAGGTTCCTCTTAAGCATCTGCAAAATCCCATTCCGCTTGTAACTGAAGAAACAGTCAAGGTGTTATCAAACTTCAAGCTTAAAAGACTCTCAGACAACTACAGAAACAAAGCATCGTAGGTTTGAAAAAAGCATAGCCACAAGCAAGACAAGATTTTGACTACTGAAATTACAAATTTTTATTTTTTTTTCTTCAAGAATCAATGTCTTCGGAGCAAAAAAAATAAACGGATAAAAAGAGGAATTAACAATTGAAGTTAGCGAATTGAAGAGCATAGTACACATCACTAAAAATGCAATTAGGGATTCAAAGCTAAGAACAATCCACAGAAACGCGAGAAAAATTAAGGATACAGGTCAGGATCCTTGCGCCTGAGTTCATCGAACATCTGCTTGTAAGGAGTTCCAAAATCGTAGACGTTAGGCTCTCTGGCAGATGGTCCAGGTAGTTTCACATGAGACCCAGTCCCGTACGAAGCAACATCGAGCCCTTGCCTCTTGAGTAGAGCGTGAGCCTCCATGCTCCGGTTCTGATTCGACGAACAGACCATGGCATACCGGAACCTCATCGCGAAGCCGCCGCGACGAACTAATCTGCGATTTTTCCCGGCGACTGTGGTGGCGTTTAGCGGCCGAAGCGGTTTTACAAGTTACTCGATTTTAGAGATGTTAACGTGACTGAACTGGATTGGGCCTGGGCTGGGCTTTTTAAAACGGATCCGAATTTTTATTTTTTTTTCTGGTTCTTATCTCGCGGTTAGTTTAAGGATTTGCAATTTGTGAGTGAAGTTCCCTTTTTTATTTACATTTTTATACACATGACATAATACGAGGTGGTCCACGAGGAAAAATCTTTCTTTTCCTTATGATAAAGCCAAGAAGAAAATTCTTACGACAAATATGTTTTCTTCTTTCCTTTTTGCGACTGTATCTTCCAATCAAGAAGAAAACATATCTGTCGTAAGAATTTCCTTGCATTGACTTGACTTTGGGATTTATGTAACTACTTGTTAGTCTTTGACCCCTTCACTTTGTCTTAATATAGCTCAGCTCAATTTTCAAATAATTTTTTTGAATCAGTAGTCTCTTACGCTCTCTTATTAGTACTATTTTTAATAACTTTTCATACAATTTGTCTCTTAAGCTGTCTATAATCTAAACTTAGACAGCGAAAATGTTTTCAACAAAAAAAAAAAACAAATATGAAAACGGAACTTAATGTAACGCGTATTAGTAGTTATGTGTCCATGCTGAGTAAAAGATGTTGACCGGCCCAACGACTTGCTTTCGAAGGCATTAATACGACTTTTGTACAAGCCACTCTGCTATACAAGCCTACAACAAACAACCCATCAAAAACTCGGTTTTGAAATAATATCTAATCCCACAGGCCACAGACAACATCTTCATCATCTTAACTACTAAAGCTAGCATCAAATAGTTTTTATTTACAATAAAACGAAGCAGAGATGGTGCGCCGCCTTTGTGGTGGCTTCATGGCGTTGCTGAAGATGTGCTGTGGTCAGAACGCTACTGGGGGAGAGGTATCCGGCGAAGACGGTGGAGACGGTGGAGACCGTGGCATCTTCTTCGATCTCCAAGAGCTTGAAATCGCCACTGATTTATTCTCCGAGAAGAGTCGGCTCGGACAGGGCGGATTTGGCCCTGTCTACAAGGTAGGTTATAAGAATATTATGCCTTTTTTTTTCCTTCTTCTTTGAAAGCAACGTTTATATGATAATACGACGACATTGTGATATGTGAATAGGGGTTGATGCCGGGTGGTGAAGAAATAGCTGTGAAGAAGCTGTCGTTGGATTCGAGACAAGGGTCGAGAGAATTCATGAACGAGGTTAAGCTCTTACTTCGGATTCAACACAAGAACTTGGTTTCGTTGCTCGGTTGTTGCTTCCATGGTCCCGAGAAGATGCTGGTTTACGAGTATCTCCCTAATCGGAGTCTCGACTATTTTCTCTTCGGTACATGATACATCTCTTACTTTTCAATCTTCTTCTTATTCACGACATGTCCGGACAAACCACACCAAAATGTACTCAATCATCGGTTCTGTTCTGTCTGATTCATTCAACTCAAGCCGGTTTGGTCTAACCATTGGTTTCTCTATAACTTTCAGACAAGATCAATCCCGGTTTACTTGACTGGTACAGTCGATGGCAAATTATTATAGGCGTGGCAAGAGGACTGTTATATCTACACGAAGAAGCTCCCATTCGGATAATCCACCGAGACATAAAAGCCAGCAACATTCTTCTAGACAATGACTTGAACCCGAAAATCTCTGATTTCGGTTTGGCCCGGTTATTCCCAGGCGATGGCACCCATACTAATACCTTTAAAATCTCTGGTACCTAGTGAGTACACCACAATCTCTAGTATCTAATATAAATGTGAATGTTATTGTTGTATATGTATGTATCATTGAACGAGCTTATGTGGGTGTGATGCAGTGGTTACATGGCTCCTGAGTATGCCTTGCACGGCCTTTTATCAGTTAAATCAGATGTTTTCAGCTTTGGAGTCTTGGTTCTGGAGATAGTTAGCGGAAGAAAGAACCAAGATCCTCGTCTTGAACCGGAAATGGCCGATCTCTTGAGCTATGTAAGTTCGGATCATACCATAAACCGGTTTGGATCGATTTGCACAACCTAGACATTCTAACCAAGTTTGTCTTATAACCATATAACTTATATAAGTTAGGTTCTCATTCTCATTATACCATACAAGAGGAACTAGGAATCAATCCGTATACAAAATTGTTCTTACTTTTGGTCAGTAATCAGAACAAACGTGAACTGCTTAACCAGTCATTACTTCATACCCGAACCAAACCATATGATTCAAACATCTGTTCATCTAATTCCATCAAAGATTTGGTTTAAGTCAGAAACAAAATCCTGTCTGACTCAAAAGCCGGAATTTATGTTCTATACAGACGTGGAAGATGTACCAAGAAGGCAAAATTATGGAACTGGTGGATCAATCTCTAGCAGGGGTATACAACCGCGACGAAGCAGCCACATGTTTCATTATAGGGTTACTCTGTTGCCAGCAAATCACATCAAATAGACCGGACATGAACACGGTTCATCAGATGTTGTCGAGCGATTCATTCGATTTGCCTAGACCGGGTCGTCCTGGACTCCAAGGCCGTAGACCAGGCGGCTATACAGGTACCGGGACCGGTACCGGAACTGGTCCAAAAAGTATTGGATTAAGCGGGAGCGAGCCAAACAGTTTTAAAAGTAGAAGAAGAAGTGGAGGTGCGTCTGGACCGAATAGCATCGTTGAGGAGTACTCGAGGACTTCAATTTCCATGTCTTCCTTTGCCGAAGGAAGATAGATATTAAATTCAAACATGCAAATGCCACCCTTATTAATTTACGTGTGTATATAGAGAGAGACGAAAAGAGGGGCTTTTTATAATATGTGTTTATGCATCGTTATATTTAGGATATGCTACTAGTGTTTGCAACACGTTTGATATATATTAGCAAAATTTTATGTATTTGAAGTTTTTTTTCATTTTCTTAAAATTTTCTTCAGTTTTCATAATTGAGATGTATATTAACAGTGGAGCTGTTTCAAACAGCCTACCTTAGTAATATATAAGATTTCTGTAAAGACCATAATTTCAACTTTGAAGTTTCCATCTTCACAAAGAGGAACAGTTACGTTTGGCACTAACCTAGTTACTGATGACATGACTTTTATATCGTTTTTGAAATATATAAGATCAAGTAAGTTTAGTTTCAAAAGCAAACAAGTCTAACAACCTACTATATGTTATAAAAATTTAATCATTTTTTTCACCCAAAACCAAAACTAAGCCTTATATACGTGGTTCGTTTTATTGGTTTGGTTTTTGATTGGTTTCTAGTATTGGGTATGTCATGTATGTATGTTTATATATGACCCTAATAAATCTAGAGAATACAGTAGCTTCTGATTCTGATGATCTTATCTAGTTTAGTTAATTTATAGTTGGACCTGCCATGACTAAATTACCAATTGAGCCGAACAAAAATCGAGTCGGATTAGTGATTCTCTCTCCTCAAGCCCATCAAGTATTAAAATGTTATGTAGAGCCTTATCCTGGTAGAATACATCTTGCATTTGGTTTTTGTGTTCTTTAATATCATATGTCAGATTTGGATTTATTTGTTGAAGTTTTGGCAAACATATACATTCAAAACAATCACTGCTTCCCTCACGTTATCGACATTTCTGGTATATATGTCAGTTTGCTAGCTACAATGGAAAATAGCAATGCTTAAAGTCAAAATAACAAGATAGACCGGAACCTAACTCCAAAGTAAGAATAGCCAGAAGAAAAACGTGTTTACTCAGCGGTTAGAAGAAACTAATTGACGTGCATAGCTTAGCAAGACAAACATAACTCAGTTCAATATCCATAAGTCGTTCGTTCGTCACGATAGATTAGGCAAATTAAGAAAGACAAAGAAGAAAAGGGGCACCAATTGAACTAAAAATACTTTGAGGTCTTAAGTTCTTCCCTCTTGAGAAGTTGCCTAAACAGAGCTCATGGGTCCCATTACCAAATAGTGACCTACTTTCTTCATTTGGATATATCTCCTGATAAACTAAAGGGGCCCCACTCCATTACAAAAATCCCACAACTCTCACTTTCATTGGCCCTTCTTTTATTTTCTACTATTGTCTTTTATTTTACACCCACATTTGTAGCATATTCCAATTTAATAAAGAAAAAAAAAGAGAGAAAAACAGTGCCTATATATAAACGTTATTACTCGATCGAAAACAGCCACTCTCCCATTTTGAAAAAAAAAATTAGTATATTTCAAAAATATTGGAAATTCAATTATGGCGAATCTCTCTTCTGATCTTCAGACATTCACAATGGATGATCCCATAACTCAACTTGCAGAACTCAACAACACTCTTCATCAATTCCAAACGATGTTTGCTCCTCCGTTCTCTTCCTCTCTCGACTCTCTTTTCTTTCATCGTCATCAACATCAACAGGTGATCCCAAATCATTTTCCCGGAAAATCTCCCGAGATCAGTAATTTTCATCAAGGGATTTTCCTCCCTTCTAATATTCACAACAACGACGTCGATACTAAGAAGAGAAAAACATTAATGGCGTCCGTGTCTACGTCGGAAAACAGTGTCTCTGATCAAACTCTTTCTACCTCTTCTGCTCAAGTTTCCATAAATGGAAATATTTTCACCAAAAATGTATTTAACTGACTTCCAAACCCTAGTTTCACATATAACTATACTGTGTATAGTTTCCATTGTTATAACTATTTTATCTCCTTATCAAAATCACAGAGTTCGTCACGGAGAGGGAAAAGGTCGAAGAATAAAGAAGAAGAGAAGGAGAGAGAAGTTGTTCATGTTAGAGCCAAAAGAGGTCAAGCCACTGATAGCCACAGCTTAGCAGAGCGGGTAAATTTTAATAATCTAATCAATGTATATTGATTAATCGAAATAATGAAAAATTATGAATAAAGAGAATTTCGTGTCGATCTTCAGGTTCGACGAGGCAAAATAAACGAGAGATTGAAATGCTTGCAAGATATAGTACCCGGGTGTTATAAGGTGCCTATGAGAACTCAGAGTCAAATAATTATTTTGTTTAGACTATAACAATTTCTTCTTTAGCCTTTTTAACTGATTATATATATGTTTGGTAACGCAGGCAATGGGAATGGCTACGATGCTGGACGAGATCATTAATTACGTACAGTCGTTACAAAATCAAGTCGAGGTATATTATGATAATGAGAATTAATTTATAGTAGCAAATGACAGATTTTTCTAATTATTGATCATGTTCGTTTCAGTAATTACTAACTCGGGTTTTCTTTTTCTTACGTGGAATCAGTTTTTATCTATGAAGCTTACAGCAGCAAGTTCGTATTATGACTTCAATTCAGAGGCTGATGCTGTTGATTCCATGCAGGTAATACAAAATCTTGAATTTTTAATTGAATTCGTGTAATGATAATTTCTTAATGTTTAATATTAGTGTGTGGTTAGATGCGTGATCACTTATTTAGCAAAATGAATGTCATTTGAATAATTAATATTTGCAGAAGGCAAAGGCACGTGAGGCAGTAGAGATGGGGCAAGGGAGGGATGGGAACACTGTCTTCCATTCATCATCATGGACCCTTTGACTTTTGTTTTTTTCTCTACCTTTTTAATTTTGTTGTCTTTCTAATTTCTCCTTATTTGGATAAAAATACTTAAAAGATTGATTTCAATAATTTGGATGCCAATGATGCGTATACTGTGTAATGTCGACATTACATATGTATTTCATAGGGGATTGCAATTCAATTAGATTCGACAGTGTACGTTCTAAGAGTACAAGCTAGTTTTCGAATTTGACTTTGTAAAACATTCTCAAATGTTCCATGTTCTTAATACTAACTTAGATATACTACATTTTTTTAAAATGTAGGTTCACATCATGGAATTTCTTTTTGTTTTTTTGTTTTAAATATAAATAAATATATATATATATATGTGTGTGTGTGTGTGTGCATACATCTGAAGGACGTCTACCCCTTTAAAATGTTAAAATTGTAATGTAGAGTAAGAAATTATATATATACATATAGGGAAGGATTGGGTTTAAAAGTGTTTTGAAAGCTGTACATGGATCCCTCAGCAATCACGCTTTTAGACAGCGGTCATGGCTCGTGAGTCATGGGGAAGGTTATTTCAGATTTATATAGTTAAAGAGTAATATCAGACATATATGATATATCTAAGTAAGGTTAGTTTGTATTATATCAGATACGAACTGTTAGGTTTTGAGTTCTCTAGTTTAATATATAACATCAGAGATGATCAAATGAACTATTTTCGTATTGTTATGTATTATAAGTTCGATACTAGCTAGATCTACATATTATTGTATTTTTACGTTTCATGCAAATTGATCTTTTTGTTTTAGTTCTTTTAAGTTTGTATCATGAAGATTAAGGAAGTTTAATTAGCTTCTCTACGTATTAGATATTAATTAATTGATGTTTATAAAATAAAAAAGTACATACGATATATCGTATATAGATACTATAGTAACTTGTGTTAATGCCTTAGTTATATTATTATTCGAATTCAAACCCACATAATGTATTTGTAGCAAGGGCGGACGTATTGAGGATAATGTGGGTGCAATTGACCCCACATAAAATGAAAATCTATTAACAATGGTTTTAGATTTTGTTGTCATAAACCCAGTCCAAATAATTTACTGAACCCACAAATAATATTTAGGGTCCATTTTTTTATTATGTGGAACATATTATATATAATTCAACTCATATTTTGTAAAATCCAGTTTTCTTTATCACACATTAACAAAAATCCAGTACTTTAGTTTAATTAACTTTTTAAAATAATTTAGTTTCTGAACGATTGCTTAGCTTTTTTGTCGAGAAAAATGTATTCGAGACAATTACAAATGAGATTGTGATAAAAAAATTCTAGGATATGAAAGATCGTAGAATATTTTTATAGAATGCTTAATATTTATATTAAAAATGATTTTTGTTTTTTGACGATTTTTTTAATAATATATTTTGACCCGATAAAATATAATTCTGGATCCGCCCCTGATTTGTAGGTCTTGTGATTAATTACAAATTTATATACTTTATACAGAAATATCAAGTTATTGATTTATAAACCGAAAACATGGAACCTTTTCAATAAATACAAAAAAATGAAAAATGAAATAAGAAACATCAAATTAATTAGCCACCGCCGCCGAGGAATCGTGTAGCGTCCTAAAGGCTAAAACAATAGTCACCGAAACTGTAGTTTTAGGAAAAATGGGGATCCCCCCTTAAAAAATGGGATCAGCAGTTTTTGACTTGGGGTCAAATCAAGACAAGCAAAGATGATAAACTCGAGCCACCAACTGGATTTGAACCTGAAGGCCTAATAGACGGAACTGACGAAACTACCCTTGAGTTGTTGCTGTGGATAGAAAGACATGATGATGCGTGTCTCCGAAACGATACACAAAGACAAAGAGAGGTTTTATGCGGTTTGTGGAAGATTGTTGATTGTGGATTTCAAGAAAGGACGTGTTTAATCGTAGAGCAATCATCGATATTTTCTTCCTTTGAATTTGTGGGACTTTGTAATTATCTAAACGTTGCTTTTAATTCCCTTATTATTGACATAAATAATTCATAATTGCATGAGCTAGTGACGGTTCACACTTCATAGAATCTGATGGATGTTCCCTATTCATCATATATATGCATGATTGGAAAGAACAGAAATTTTAGATATTATCCATTTTTGTATGCATATCTGAGTTTCTACGCTATTACTAGTTTGTATCAGTGTTGTCTCTCAATTAAAATGTAAGTTTAAATTCGAAAATGTATATGTGTGAGTTATAAACGAGAAAATAATTTTGCTTTTGTCAATATTACCTCTAAAAATGATCAAGCGTAGTACGGTAATACATTTCAAGATATCTCATACTTGATGCTGATGGTTTATACTGAGCTCCAAATTACCATTAAAATTTCAAATTTCCAGTTGGATAAGTATTCATAAACGGTGAAATAGTATAAAGAGAAAGCTCCAAAAAGTGGGACTGGAGTCCGTCGGATGGCTTTAATTTAAAGATGAATAGTGGTTAGTCTGAGTAGAAATTAGACGAAAAGTAGTAGATAAATCTGAATATAAAATAAGTTAAAATATGTATTATAGAACAAATAACAAAAAGGAAAGAGAATAGATGCAATGCATGCATCCATGAAACTAGGGAGGACAGCTTGAAATGGACCATTACGTGCCCTAAAGAAGATGGAAAATGTGTGGGGCTTTCTATTCATTTCAGTCTTATTGCAGCATATATTATCGATCTATATATATGAATAAAATAAACTTCTGAATTGTTCAATTGCTTAGTGGTTGATTGTTTCTACTTCTGCCGGGCTATTAATTAATTTGAAAATGACCCATATACAGTAGCTTTTTTTGTTTTAATAATACAGCAAAATAGTATGAGATCTTTTTTTTTTGGTAGAGTGTAGGAGACAACATATCTCCTACCATTTATTTTAAGAAAACTATGTCAACCACGGACTAAACGAGCCCGGGCCACTTGATTAACATCATCCGAAAGTAAATGCAAAACAGCAGTTGGAACAACATCGAAAAGATGGAGTCCTAGAGGTAACGAGAAAGCATGGTTTGCTAGCCCATCCGCGAGGAAGTTAGCTTCCCGATGCACATGCGAAATCTTGACCAACCAGTCTCTAGTTAGGAAGCCATAGCACTGGCGTGCTAGGAAGGACAGGGGGTGAGCATCACCAATCCCTGTACGCAAAAATTCCACCACGATACTAGAATCAACCTCCAATTCCAATCGTGAAACCCGTCTTTCCCAAGCCACACAAAGTCCATAATACACCCCCCAAAGTTCGGCCAATGGAGCTGAGCAAATCCCTATATTTAGCACAAAACCACCGCACCACACCCCCTCTTCATTCCGCAATACTCCTCCCGCTGTTGCAAGGCCCGGGTTTCCTCTAGATGCTCCATCTGTATTCAGTTTCATCCAACCAACATTCGGGCATGACCAAACAATATATCTTTGCACCCGTGAAGTGAGGATCGCATTACCGTCTTGCTTTTCTTTTGCAATGATAAATTCCTGTGACAAGTTGCGGACAAATTGCACCCTATCTCGGCACTTCCTGTTTTCCCCAAACACATAGCCACAACGCCATTTCCATGACCACCATAACGTAACCGCAAACAGTGTTGACCATGAATCTTCCTGTCCAGATACTTTTTTCGCCAAGTTTTCATACAACCATGTCAGGAGTGGTTGTTTAAAAAACACATCTTGACGCCTTGCAGAGACAATTCGCCTCCATATACCTGCAGCTGCCGGACAATCTCTCAACACATGTAATATCGACTCCAAGCCTCCCTTGCATAGTTGGCAAACTCCATTATCCGTCAAATGTCTGCGTTGCCTTTCCAAGTTTGTCATGATAACTTGATTCGCCACAAGCCAGAGAAAGACTCTAATCCTTTCTGTTGCCACCACCTTCCATACACGAGAGTAAAGTAAACTCATATTCGGTCTCGGTACCTCATTTCGGGTAAGTAGCTCATAAGCCGATCGTACAGTGAATACTCCATCTTGCGTTTCGCCCCATGAGAGTCTGTAACATCATCAACCACAACAGAGGCCAGCTGCAACCTCGTATTCATGGAGACATAAGGTACAATAGTATGCAATAACCAACCCAAACCATGACACCACAAATCATTCACACGTAACGTAATCAACTCAGCTGGAACCGCGTTTGTTACCACTTCTAGTATTGGCCTGCTTAATAGCCATCTATCTGTCCAAAACTGAATCTGGTTTCCATATATAGTATGAGATCTTAGAGGTTCTCTTTTAATGATTCAAATATTAAAAGAAAGTTTCATTACATTAAGCTAATACTACAATTTATAATTCAATAGAATATCGAAGAGGATACTTTTGGGAAACAAATAAATATTTTGGGACCGAAACATATTCTATAAATAGAACTGGCGAGTGGCGATCACATCATTTGGTGGGCAGAGAACAAAGATGGGCAAGTTCAAGGATCCAAAAACATTGTGGGAACCACCAACCAACCAAATTTTGGAAGTGGCCCAAGTTGAATGTGGAGGAGTTGTTAGCTCCTCAAATCTCTCAAGTCCATTTTAGTCTTAACTCTTAAGACTCTTAACCCACACAATCTTGAATTCCCACTTTTAAGTAATCTTAACACTTTTCTAATATTTTAACATATCTACAGCAAGTGTGGTAACAGTATTAACAACTCCAAAGACATATGCTTCCATACCGCATATTTTATTTTTAGAAAAAAGTTAGTACAAATAGCACCATAAATACTTCTCTGTACTTAAAACATATGGACCACCATAAATTCTTCTCTATACTCTACTCTCTGCTATCAAAACATATGTCCATACAATTTTTATAAGTGAGATTATATTTGTTTGTTAAGCATTACCCAAATTGTGAAACAAGAGTTTCTTTTTTGCTGTCAACGTGAAACAATAGTTCTAAAACTTGAAGTCTGAACAAAACTGTAACAATGACTTGCAGACTTAAAAAATAGAAGAAAATTGTCACCGAACAAAGAAAAATCAAAGTGAAAAGACACCTAATTTTCTCCAATGGGCTATTGACCAAAGTTTAAGTGACAACATGAACTTACAAAAACATCATTAATTACTACTTTTTTTTGTTCTACAGATTATCTCAAACTTGACTCGGACCGTACATTCAAACCCAAAAACTGTCTCTTCTAAGTTCTAATTAACATGGAGACCAAGTGACTGAATCGATGAGCTTCACTGTCGGAGAATCTGTTGCAGCTGAAGGACTTGATTTCTCTGCTCTGGTGGAAGCAAATTGATCTGCTCTGGGGTCAGGCTCATCACCTGTTGAAGCAATGCCTTCTCCATCTCTGCAGATATCTGCACAAATAAGAAAAACACAATCATCAACAAAAAGAACACAAGCTTCTTTGCTCTGCGATCAGCAAAATTCATTCAAAATTCCGGCCAAGGACACAACTACAGCGTCTAATTAAAACCTATTGATTTGAGGGGATTAAGATGATAGAACAACACAATCATCCACATGATTATATACATCCTCAAAACACCAACGGTTAAATGGCTGCGTCTTTCAGTTGCAATATGGGACGGTAAATTACCGGTGCAGGGCGAGGTGGTGGGCCGCCTCCAGGACCAACTTGGCTCGGTGGAGTCACCGGTCCTAAGCCTGGGAGATGAGTAATGTTTGAGCTCTCTGGTTGGCCAGCCATCCAAGAAGGACCTCTGTCTGCAGCCATCGGCGCTCCTAACTGGTTATTATTGTAGTCCCCACGAAATTGACCTCCACCCTGAAACAAAAGACGAGAAATACAAGCAGTGAGATTCAAAAGCATAAATAAAACCTGCACATTTTCCATTTTGTTTTAAGCAAAAACAAGATGACAATGAACAAAGAGAAGAATTATTGCTGGAAGATAAAAAAATTCCACATGTCTGATTCAGAACAATGAAAGATGTTGGAACGAAACCCTCATTAAACGGTGAATATACTCATTGAAGGAGCACAAAGATAAAGTAGCATATTTGCATAGTCAATCTGCAAAACCACCAAACATATCGCCTAAAGATACAAGACCGCAAGAGAATAAAATACCTGATATGGTGGCTGACTCGGCAGATGTGGCTGTCCCTGCGGGAACTGAGGTCCACCAGAAGCTGAGGGTCTGTTGCCTGACTATAAATTGGTTCAGAAATACGAGCTCTAGTCAGTTACAAACATAAAACACGATGATGGAAACAAAAGAAAACTGATAGTAGCTACTTAATAACTCTGACGCACATGAAACATTGGTTGAGAATGATGCTGAGGAGGTGCGCCATGGTGCTGAAACCCAGCGTTAGGAGCAGTCTGGGAAGGTCCGAATTGATGATGATATGGTCTAGGCTGTTGTTGAGCCAAATGAGGACCCCCAGCGGAGTGCATTGGTTGCTGTTGTTGTTGCAGCTGAGTCGAGGAGGCGGGTATATCAAGATGATGAAAAGGAGTTGGTTGGGATGTTGGATGATGGGGAGCCGGAGGAGGCGCGTTTTGAACTTGAGAAGACTGTGGATGAGACAAGGAAGTGCCAGCAGGATTCAGATGTCCCTGACGCTGGGGATGCGAAAAACGAGGCTGTGATGGAGCGTTATTGGTTGCAGAAGCAGAAGGTGGAGGCATAGGCATCGGTTGTTGCATCGGGTGTTTTCTAATCGGGGCTTGTTGTTGCATTGTAGCTGCTGGCTCTTGTAATCCGACACCGCCTTGAACAGAAGACATATGAGCTTGAACGTTTGGCTTTGGAGGAAGAGACTGATGAGATTGTTGAGGTTGAGGCGGCGCCACTTGCGGCTCAACTTTCGGAATCTAGATGAACAGAGTTGTAAATGTAAGATGCATGAAATGAAAACAACAAACAAAACGACTTCAAAGCAAATTGAATATTAAAGGTCCAAGCAAATACCACTTGAGGAGGCTGAACCATCCCAAGCATGATTTGTGCCTGAAATATATACCATCACCATCATCAAATACAACTCCGTCAATGAATTTTGGTACATTCGTAGTATCTCAGGCATAACTCTAAAACATTGTTCACGTCTGGAAACCACACAAAACCCTAATTTGTAACCAGCTGGTGCTACAAGAATGCTAAACACAAATAGTCCAATCAAAATACCAGCTGGTTAACAATACTAAAGTGATAAGCTCCGAATCAGAATCTCCCTCGCTTACTAGATCGCACGAAATGCAAAACGTATGTGGAAATTGAGAAAAACCTGGAAAAGAGCCTTCGTTAAAAGAGGGTTCCGAATCAGAATCTCTCTCGCTTGTTGGTGGTTTTGATCAATCAGCGCCTGCGTCATCAGATTCAATCGATCAAAAAATGGATTCAAGAAAGAAAAAGGAACAAAAGCTTGTTCTCTTTTCAAATCCGTAGAGGATTCAAACTCTCGAGAAAGAGTTGTAGCCGATTAACGGCGAGTAGAGTAAAGAGAGAAGGGGACCTTCATTTGAGACATGATATCGTACAGCTGACTTTTGGTCATCCCGGCGAGATTCGCCGGTAAACCGCCGTCTCCGCCGATTTGCTTACCCGCCATTGTCTTCGTCGGTAGTCGCAACCGTGACAGCTTTGAGTGTGACCGGTGCGCTTTGACCCGCGACACTTCAGTACGTAAAAACAAATCTGGGCCTCGCACAATATGGGCTTATATTCGTTTTACTCGATTAGACCCGGCTCATTAATTATTCGTGGCCCAATAATAAAAATCGACCACAATTTGTATTTGTATTGTCATCTTTTTAATAAACAAAATATTCTAAACATACCTTAATTTTTTATATATATTTTTTTTTCGTGTAGTTTACACCCAAAATTGTTGTTCTCCGGAAATAGTGATGAAATTAATAGTATATATAAATTTCTTATATGTAGTTATTGGATGTATATGAAACTATAACCTTTTTTTTTAACGGCTTATATGAAAATATAAAAACTAATTTTTGGATCCGTTTTATCTGTTTACATGTTTGGATCTATTTAGTCTTTGAAACTATGTAAGTCTATATACATATATTTTCAACTCAAAAGTAACTGATACTAAATAGAGTGATCAAGTCTCTTCTGATTTTCAGTTTACTCAAATTCCTCACATTCTTGTAGGATTTTGATTTTGTAGTTTCTCCTTAATAATTATAGCATAAATCTAAAATATAGACATGCGTTAGATATGTAGATTAAATATATGAAATTTACTCAAATGTTCTTTATGTGTAGTGTACCATGTTAATTGAACACGTAACATGCATTTACCTATAGATAGATCTATACATTATATAATAAATATATCTCTTTTGGAAAAGCAAAAGCTTAAACACAAGTTTACAATCACAAAGCGTGTGACACGGTTTTGGCCTCTTCACTTTCTTGTTGCTGCAGAGATCTTCTTTTTATATTTGTTCCTATCCAAAGTTTTCGTACGAGATCATTTATTTATTTGATCCATGTTATACAAATCTGATAGGATTCTTGCCTTTGATAACTCGGTATACGTCATCGACTTTATTTTTATTCTTTCAGGTAAAAATCTAGTCTTCCACTACATTCACCTCCCACCATGTTCTGCCAATTTATAGTATTTTATTTAAAATATATCAATTTCAAGAAAGTATAGATCATGTTTTATCTAATCTTTTGTATTCAATGATCGTAGTCTGATATTTAACTTTATATGGATATAGGGTGGACATATATATGCAGAATTTAACAAGTAATATCAATACTGAAATGACAAATTTATATTAAAAATTAGTAAATAAAATGTTAAAAGAATTAAATAAACAATGAATTACAAAATGATATGTTTTCTTTGTATTATCATTACTATCATAGAAGACTTGCATAATCGTTGAATAGAAATCACGATTATGCAGAAATATGTAATTGGTAAAATCTAAAAATTAAACTCATATATATACCGCATTCATTTCACTTTTCAGCGATGGCTTTTCAATCAAATATATAATGCTAAATAAAAAAATTTATCTAGTGATATATACAAATATGAAGTGAAGGAATTCAATAACCCTTAAACTTGGCACTTGGTATAAGTTCAGCATGCCCTTTAAGAAATGAGTAGGCGTATAATCTTGTCTCTGAGGAAACTATAATTAAGAGTCCAATATTATACATATATTAAAAAAGATTCATATTAATAAGAAAAAAGTAGAGGAAATAAAGAAAGAGAGAAGCACTCAACTCAACCACTTTATATTTTTTTTTTTTGGTAAAACCACAAACTTTGCTTTTGATTTTGTAGCTGAGGAGGTCTCTCTCTCTCTCTCCATTTGATAGGGAGAAGAAGAAAGATAAAAAAAGATAAAAGAAAGAGAGAAAAGAGATAATTAAAATGCAATGTTATACAAATGAAGAAGCATTAGCAAGCCTCTTCATCAATGTCTCAACCTCTTTCTTTCTCCTCCTCCTCCTTCTCTACTCCGCCGTCTCCCTCCTCCTCAATCTCTTCCATTTCATCGGCGGCTACCCTCTCCTCCAAAGGTCTCTATATATATAAGCTTATGCTTACTTTACTCTACATACACATACATATATCTGTTTGAGAATTGAAAATGTTTCAGACTATGAATTTTGTATTGAATATATTTTATGTTATGTTATGTTATGTTATATACATATTTACTTGTTATTGGATTAATCAATATTGCTAAAGTTCTTATATCAGAGATTTTATTTTGGGCCGAATCCTAATTAAAATATTTCTGTATTATGCAGGAATGAAGATGAATATGATTCGGCGGCGTGGATTTCCGATGAAGAAGAAGAGGAGGAAGAAGAAGAGAGAGAATTCAAGATGTCGTGTAATACAAGTTACCATGTGATAACTAGAGATCAAAAACCGAATCATTTGGTAGCTGATATAGAAGATGATGGAGAATCTTTAGTATTTTACAATAATAATTCCAAAAGTGGGCTAAACAATCGACACACGAAGGAGTTTATGAATGTTCAACAAACTAATGAACACGAAGATGAAGATGAAGATGATCAGGATTCCAACATTTCTTCTACAGAAGAGCACTTTTCCTCTGCCAATGTTTCTCCTTATCGCAGCGAATCATCAGTAGAAGACGAAGACAACGGCGTTGAAGATCTTCATGACGATCGTTATGATCATGATGATGATGAAGAGATAGATGGAGTGTCACAATACGACGTCGTTGAGGATTTGGTTCGTAAACAACCAAATAGAAGTATTCGTGGTCCCTCTCCTCTCCAAAGTGGTTTGGTGTTCAATGATAGAAGCTACAATGGTATTATTTCTCTTTCTTTATTTATTTTTCCCTCACATGCAAATAGAAAGTTGTTTTCATTCTTTCTACAAGTAACCAAGACTTGCACCGTTTCATATATTTGTTTTCTTCCTTTTGATATTAAAAAAACCGATGGTTTTCGTCTCTGTTATTTGTTTTTCTGAAACCGCGAAATTACAATGGTATAGCAACGTTCTTTAATCAGTTGAGCTAAACTTAGTTCAATATGTTTGTTATTTTGGTTTGCAGGAGAGTGTGTCTCTGATGGAGGAATCAAGAATGATGACGTAGAGATACAGTCATCAACGGGATTGGCCATGAGAGAGATAAAAGCAGAGGAGTTATTTGAGGATGAAGAAGAAGAAGAGAGAGGAGAGATATTTGGAGAGTCATGCACGAATGGGTCAACGTCAAAAAGCTCTTCGGAATGGAGAAACTCTGTGAAGACCGATGACCCTTTCTCCTCCTCCTCTCGCCGAAGTTGCCCTAAATGGGAATCTTACACCGTCTTCCAAAAGTACGATGAAGAAATGACTTTTCTCACTAAAATCTCTGCTCAAAAGCTTCACGAATCAGGTGAAACATCATAGTTATCATATATGCAAATAATAGATATGATCTAGAAAAATCATCTATATACTTTTCTCACGTTAAACTGATCATTACGGACTTTGGTTTAGATATTTGGTCTGAATTCTCTGTTTATTTTTTTCAGTTGAAAAATAAAAAATAGCCAAAATATAAAACTAATTTAGAAGTACTGGAAGTTTATGAGTCGGTTTATGAAAATCAGGTTTCAGTCAATTTTTTTCCTTAAAGAAATTAGTTCGGTTTTAGTCAAATTTGTGTTATCAAAAAGGTCTTGTAGGTTTCGAGTTTGGACCCATGCTGGTGACACAACCACTGCAACATCACATATATTTACTAGATTACATGTAACTCAAATTTAGAGTTGACAAAATGGATTCAATTCTTGGATCAATTTTCTTCCAGTTGCATTATTTATCGCGCTTGATAACACATCACTATCCTATAGTTACTAAACAGTTTGATTAACGACAGACTCGTTGAAGTCAATCATGGTGGAGCCAAGATCGATCTCGGAGAGGATCGTTCACAAGTTATCATCAAACGTACACAAGAGAAAACAACAACACACAAGTAGTAATGGGTCAAGACCAAATCCATACGTGGAACTAGAATCAACTTACGTGGCACAGATATGTCTAACATGGGAAGCTCTAAGTTGGAACTACAAAAACTTCGAGAGAAAAAGATCATCCACGCAGCGAATTAGCTTCAACGACGTCGGATGTCCAGCAGCAATCGCGGACCAGTTCCGTACGTTTCATATTCTTTTACAAAGATACGTCGAGAACGAGCCTTATGAGCATGGAAGGAGACCAGAGATATATGCTCGAATGCGAACTCTAGCTCCCAAGTTGCTTCTTGTTCCTGAATATCAAGGTAAGTGATCATTAATAAAGGGTATGTCCGCAATACGGTAGTTGCTTGAGGGTAGATTGGGCAATGTTTTAACCATTTGGATATAGATTACGAGGAGGAAGAAGAAAAAGAAGAGGAAGAGGAGGGTTTCAAGACGAGGATAACGTCAGCTGCGTTCTTGATGATAATGGAGGAATGCATACGAACATTCATGAACTTTCTCAAAGCGGATAAAGAGAAGCCTTGTCAAAAGATCCTCAAAGCCTTTTTTGGCAGAACTAAACGAGGCTCCGTTGATCCAACCCTTGTCCATCTAATGAAGAAAGTCAACACAAAGGTCAATATTTCAACTTCTATTTTTACTACCACTTTGAGACCCACCATATAACTAAAAGTATATGTATATTATTATTAGTATTTTAGTTAAAGATTAAAAGAGCAGGCTAGATGAGGAACTTCTACATATCTATTCTATCATTATTACATAATGTGTTCTACCTTGTGTGAATTAGTCTAATATTTAACTACTTTATGCTATTTTTTGGGTATAATATGCATGTATCCGTGAGCAGAAAAAGATGAAGCTGAAAGAGATGCGTAAAGGAGGAAAATACATGAGGAAGAAAAAGATGAGTATAGAGGAGGAAATGGAGATATTGATGGGATTAATAGACTTGAAAGTGGTGTCAAGAGTGTTGAGGATGAATGAAATGAATGAAGAGAAGTTGCATTGGTGTGAAGAGAAGATGAGCAAAGTTAAGATTATTCAAGATGGAAAGGCGCTTCAAAGAGATTCGACTCCACTTTTCTTTCCTCCACATTGACCCTACTTTTTTAATCAAATCCCTGAATATACCCTTTATTCTTTCCCCACCCACATACCTTTTTTTTACACGTCATATTGGAGGTGAACTTTTAGACAAAACTACGAATAAAGATCACCATATAGTTTTATTTCGAATAAATAGATAGGGATATACTGTAGATTGCTTTAGTTCTTTTTTACTTTCTCTTTGCTTTTCCTTTTCTTGCTCTATATCTTTTTTCACTTTTTGAAATAAATTTTCAATCTTTTTTTTTTTTTTTTAGGTATAAGGTGACTCATACACTCAAGGAATCAGAGAATTTGGTAGATATATATAGTTTTATGGAGGAAAACCAAATTATTTGTTCCATACTTAAGATTCAGATATAAATTTTAAGTTATATACGTTTGTGTGATATGACCGAAAAATAAAAGAATCGTTAGAATTTAAGATATATAAAATCGAATAGCCAAACCACTGAAATTAGATAAAACTGCAGATTGTTTATGAAAGTTTAAAGATTAATTAGTAAAATATTTGATTATAATCTTGGAGAATCTTGTGATTGGTAAAATGACTAAAATCGTAAAAGTACGCAAAATCGCTGAATTGTTCTGCAATATCCTCTCACCCCATGCGTGAGTTACCAGTAATACCCTGAAAAATGTGATCAGCTATTTTTTTTTCATTGGTTATGAAAAAAAAAATCTGCTAAATAATAAGATTCATGTAATTACAATTTTTTTACATAAATCACATAAAAGATTGGAAAATTTTGTAGTCCCAGTCGAATCCATTATATTAGAGGAAAATGAAACAAAATGAAGAGAACGTACGTAAAGTTATCCGAAGAACAGAAAAGAAAATTGATATATGCAGTGTTACGTGTAATGTATGGCGTCTCGTCTAGTGGTAAAAGCGTAGTTTACGCCCACCGTTTAGAAGACTTTGCCAAACTAGAAGAGCTGCTTGTCTTCTTAGTGCCTGTCAAACATATCAGTTAAATGTAATTATTCTGATAATTAAAAGCCTAATACACACGAGTTAATCATCTGATCGTGAAACTGTAAGCGTATGTATATATGTTCTCGTTTTTGCTTACTTGATGACGACAAGCCCGATGTAACCTTAGCAACGGTCGATGTTGTTCTTGTAGCTACTTTCCGAAGTTTATCGAGCGGTCGTGTAATAGATGTGGACCTTGAAGTCATTGACTTAGCTCTGCAATTGTAACCGGCCACTATAACGGTTAAAAAAACATAAAAACAAAGATCTCTTAAATAACAACAAGAAAATTTTGATTTTGAAACCTGTCAGATAGTTTGGGTGGTCTTTTAGCAACATCAGTGGATCCTTGAGTTCCGAAGGAAGCAGCATCAGACGTAGCCTCGCTCAATCTCTCCTCGTACTCTGCTTCTACGGAGGATGATAAACTCTCGCCGTCAGTAACGGAGTGTCTTGATTGTGATGAATAGCCTCCCGTTTCCGAGTTTACGTCATCGGTTTGTCCAAAGCTCTTTCTCCTCAACATTGGTTTCTGAAGTCTATGAGGAGGATGAATGTCTTTTGCCAAATGAAGCCTCTCTATCTCTTCGTCTTTCCTCGCTATTGTGTCCTTAAGGGACGCTAACTGTAAACAAACAAATGCTTCATGAAGTTGCTAATGTAAGAATGATCATAAAGATAGAAAGAGGAAACGAGTGAAGTGTGTTTAGTTACCTGGTCCATTAAGTCTCGAACATCTCTACCATCTTTACTGCTCTTTGCTGCACCAAGTTCGACTCCAGAGACACGTTCTGCAAATTTCAAGGTACTCATCGACTCTGAATAAGAAGTAGCGTCTGGATTGAGTTGGACAAACATTAAGGTCTTTGCTCGTCCTCCTATATTCCAACATTACAAAAAAAAACAAAGATATATATGTTTATGATTAGATCGGTTAATTAAACTCATAAAATAGAACATCAACTTAACTAACTAATTAACTAACCAAGAGAGCTTGGAGTAGTTGTGTTAACTTGCTGTTTCTGTATGGTACATGGGAACTCTTTGAAGCCAGAGAGAATATCACATCCCCAAGAGATGATAGCGATTTGTTTATATGTTGTGCTTCTCTAAGTCTGTCTCCTGTAACTTCAGAGCGATCTACTCTCTCACTTCCTGCTAAATCCACCAAATGAAGATTTCCGTATAACACAGCACCGTTCTTCATATCTTTACCACGAGCGTGAACAGTGACAATGCTGCACAAGAAATTATATAATTCAGTGTAACATCATCGAGAGCTGACTTTTAACAAACATGCTATCAATATGAAGAAATAACCTGTGAGAGCGACTACTTCTTTCATTCAAGGCAGTAGCACCAACGGCTCGATTCTGTAGTCCAATTTCCATCAACGTAATCACATCTGAGGTCGATGTCACAGGATACATGCTCGCATCAGGAACAGCCAGACCATTCTGTGAAGTTGTAGTCAGGATCCCTAGTGTGTGCAGGTCAAGGTAAACAAGAACAATGGCTATACACACTAGTAATAGAAAAAAAGAAGAAGAGATTACTATTAAACAAGAATCTAGAACAAAAGGATATTTCTTTTGAGAATTGTCATCAGACAGCAAATCCAGCACTTGCTCATTGTATATCTCCACCATTTGCACCCCAACTTCATAATTTATGTTTCCTTTCCGGGACTGAGATATCTTAAAGAGATCATTGAGAGCTCGGTAATTAACTCCCCAGTCCTCTTCGCTTGCTCCGTCTGGACCACTCTGAAAGAACAAGAACGAAGGTGTAGAAAGCGCGTTAGCATTACACCTGTGAAACTCAAAAGATGCTCTTGCTTGGGGCAGGGAAGAAGAAGATTCCTTTTCAGAAAGAAGATATACCATTGTATGCGTTTTCCCTGATCCTGTCTGGCCATATGCAAATATACAAACATTGAAACCATCAAGCACTGACCGAACCAGTGGTTTTATATCTGTATAGACCTCAGCTGCAAGAATCCAAAATATCAAATGAATTTAAAGTAATATACTTTGATGTTTCGAAATGTAACATACAGAACAGACATGATAATGGAAGAAATGTTTAGCAAAATAGAAAGAGGTGAACACCTTGAGTAGCAGTTGGACTATAAACTTTGTTGAACCTAAACTGGCGAAGACCATCTTTCCCGGGTCTAGTGGGATTGGTGACTACCAATTCTCCATCTTCACCAATGGACTCGACTACTGTGTTTGGTGCACCCTGTCCAGGAAGGAAAGGTCTTACTCGGCAAAACACTCTGATGTTTCCTGCAAGTCACAAGTATACAACTTATAGGCTGCATAAAATTTGAAAATTTACATTATTAAATAAAAACGATTTTTATCTTAATCCTGTCAGTACCTTTAAGCTCCTGAAGCTCGTTGAAAAGCTTCCGGTTTTCGGTTAGCACAGCGTGATAGTTTTCGGCAGCATTGCTAAGTTCAATCAGTTTCTTTCCTGAAGAGATAGATTTTACTTTATGAACAGTACAAATATTACAAGAAGGTGATGACTACAGAAGCATCGGTTGGAACATTCTCTCACCTAATTGGCTGAACTGTTCTGTGTAGTTCTCTTGAACCTTCAGAATTTCTTGCTTGATAGATCTTGAATAAAACCTCAACTCCTGGAACTCAGCATAATTAGCCAAATATAACTTATAAATTGGTAATTCTAGCAAACAGTTTGTATAAACATATACCTGTAGTGCCTGAGATTGATAATCAATGAAACTTCTATAAGAACGTTCTTTCTGACTCCAACTTTGGAGTTTGGACTCAGATTTTTCGTCCATTTCTTTGACTTTATTCTTCCAGTTTACAAGGTTTTGTTCAAGCTCTTGAATCTTTCCTTCAAGGCTTGTATTGACAGTTTTTGTTTCTTTTTCCATTTGTTGAAGCTCTTTTATCTTTCCCTCGAGAGTTTCTTTCGCAGTGTGTGCTTCTTTGCCCATTTTCTCGAGCTCGTTGACCTTTTCTTCAAGGGAAGTTTTAGCAGTGCTTGCCTCTTTTCGCTCTTGCTCAAGTTCCTTCAGCCTGCTCTCAAGTCCTGTTGTAGCCATGGACGTTTGGCTTTCCATTAGCGAGCATTGCTGTTCGTATGCTTTCTTAGTTTTCTCCAGTTCTTGCCTTAACGCAGAAATTTCGAAGTTGAATTGATCATTTTCTTTCGATAGCTTGGCCATATCCTCCTCTTCGTTTTTCCACTGTTCCTCCCACTTTGCCTTCTCTGTCTATCATACAGAAAATATCATTTCAAGGTAAATTTTCATGTCAGTTCCTCATAAATCACAAATCGCAGTATAATGTACCAACCATCGTTTGGCTTTCCATTTGCGAGCATTGCTGTTCATATTCTCTTTTAGTTGTCTCCAGCTCTTGCCTCAACGCAGAAATCTCGAGGTTGTATTGATCATTTTCTTTCAATAGCTTAAGCATATCCCCTTCTTCGTTTTTCTTCTTTTCTTCCCAGTTTGACTTCTCTGTCTATCATACAGAACAAATCCCAAGTTGAAGAAAATTCGAAATAACATTATTACTAGAATCAGTTCACAAAGCAATTCAGCAGTTTAATGTTACCTTAATCTGTTGAAGTTGTTGTGTAGCAATCTAGAAAAATATTAGTTCATCAGCAGAGCAGAGGATGTAACAGTAACACATTAGTGAGTTTTATGTGACAGTCTCTCTCACAGATACATACCTCATTTTCTTCACCACTCCCTGAAGCTAAGGCTTCGAGGACTTTGATCCTTGACTGGTACTTCTCCTCACGAGTTCTGAAAATATTGTTTTGCTTCACATACAAAAAAAAAAAAAACTCAGCAAACATTTCTATCACACACTTTGTTCAAGGAAACAAAAGTATACCGTTCTTAGATGCTCAGCTTGAGTTGATATGCGTCGCTCAATCTCTTGCACGACTTTTCTCAACAGGCATGCCACACGCTGATCATCATTAGCTTTTGTCAAAATATTTCCCAAGCACTAGTAAATCACAAATGAAGGCATCATATCAGTATAATCCGAATTGTTAGCATTCAAAATACCTGAGGGATTTCACCGTTCTTTCTTTCGATACTTTCATCTAGAATCCCATTCACAACGCTTAGCAGTGACTGCGTAGGAGCATTCTGCATCAAACATAAGCCACGAATTTTGTAAAGAGATCTTCAAAAGAAAAACCACGGTTTCAAAACGAATAAACCAAAGCCAAGGAAATGCAGAAATTGATTAACAAGGTAAGGGGAAATACATCTAAGCTACTTGATTTCATCATTTCAGAAATCTTTGAGGCTTGAAGATCATAACGCCCCTGTTTCATTTGGAAAACCTCATGAAACTTGTGTCCTCCATGATGCATTGATCCAGGTGATGATGGATCTGCCGTGAACAAAAGGCTTAGAAGTATAACTAAACAAGAAGACACACGGAGACACTAATACAGAAACTACACATGTATGCATTGAGACAAACAGTTGAAATACCTAATGCGCCAGAATTGGCAAGGGCTTGCTGGAATTTGGACTCTGCGAGACTTTTGTGCCTTTCGTCTCCAGATAATGGAGAAAAAGGAGAGAAAGGACTGCGAGGAGTTGTATCTCGTTTGGAATCTGCATGACTTTTATGCCTTTCGTCTCCAGATAATGGAGAGAAGGGAGAAAAGGGACTACGAGGAGTTGTATCTCCATAAGGGCTGCCTGATTGATCACGCATAGAATTCATTTTATGCGTCCAGGTCGAAAAGCAAACTTATGGAAACACTTGATAAACCCAAAACTGCTTCATATTTATTTAGCAACAACTCCTGAGACATGATTTATTCAACCCAAAAAAAAAAAAAAGACTTGAGCATTAGACCATATCCGTAAAAGATTATAAGAAAAAACACATAGAATTAAGATTTTTAAGAGGAAGCTAGAAGAAAGTCTAGTTTCTTTTCTTTTTCCACAAGCATAGATGGGTAATAATAGTATGATCAAACGGCACTATAGAACCGTCCAAGATTTTAGACATAAAATGTATCTCAGAATCATCATTGTAATATAAGCTTTACTGCGTGATCAGCAGCATATATAGTAATTAGAATACCAACGCTCTACACACTGCTGATCAGCCATTCTGATAATGAACAAGATCATTGATTCGTTTTGATGAATTTGTGGATTACTATTAGAGAATTTCTCACCTCGTAAAAAAAAAAAGAATTCGAAACTTAAGCACGTAGGCCAATCACCAGTTCATTAAAAATCTAAGGGTTGAAAGATGGGGTTTTAATTTGCTTCTAATTCCCAGTAAACAATTCGCATGGTCTTTTCACCATTGTACAGCATTAATCGAACATCACGCAAGCTATAAATAAATAAATAGCTACACAAGAATCTCCAGGCAGAGGAATTGAGGATAACTAAGAGTAAAAAACAGCAATGATGGACGATCAAACAAGACTGGCAACTTCGGACGATGCTAGGAAGAATAAAACATAACCTTTTAGAGACAAACCTACCAGGAGATGAACATAAAAGACTTTGGTGCAAGAAGAGAAAATTCGACATTGAAAGAAAGAAGTCAAGACATAGTTGATAATTAAAGTTAGTCGTGATCAGCAACATAGGATCATGGCAATAAAGATTTGAGGAGGAAGATGAAAGCGATCATTGGTCTCCTTACCTTGAAAAATCCAGACAGAAATTTTCAAGGGAAAACTTTGGAAGCGCGCGTGGAAGAGGTCCAACTTGAGAGAAAACAATGAGACAGAGAAAGGCGACGTGACGGGAATGTGGGTTGATTTGATTAGTGATAATAAAACTCGATTACTTTTTTAATAATTAAAATTAAATAAAAAAAGAAAACAAATTAGAACAAAATTAAGATTTTTGTTGTTTTGGGACTATTTGGGTTTGTGTACAGATGGAGGGAGCGCGAATGTAGGAAGAGAAAGCAACAAGCCTCTTCGCTTCTCCAATCGTTTATAGGGGTTTATGGCACGTGGCAAATCTCGGCTAATATTGGATGAAAATCAACTAATCAACTTTATATATATAACAAATGTTAACACACGTAATTAAGAAATGATCAAACTTTTAAAATATGATTTTGGGGTAGGACGACCAAAGGACGCATTTAATATGTGTGCTTTTGGACACCACTTCACGTCTGGGTTGTGGCTTTTTTGCTCAACGTTCAGCTTATGCTTCTATCGTTACAATTTTAAAGAGAATAATTACTGAAAACCATAGATTACAAACAAAACCGTCGCGATAAATAAATTGATCTATAATATCGAACTTTGATATATGGATATTTGTTTCTCCTGTTGTTACTTGTTGGTGTTAGGGACAATCAATATAAATTATATTGTAGATTTCTTACAGAATTATATTAGTGGAGATCTCATCAACCCATGATGCAGATGGCAAGAGATCATTGTTCCATTTGCCACATAATGATTTGCATGGTTATTTTCGAGAAGACTGTGATTCTAATTTTAGGTTTCTTCCACGGTTGGTATCTCTGTTAAATCATCTTTATCAAGAGAGGCTACCAACATTACCTTACCTGATAATTTTACCTATATGAACTATGACTCTAAAGAGAAATTTAGATTCAAACACATGTTTCTTCTATTTATATATTACATAAGATATTCTCAAAAACTTATAACTAATTTGTTTAGTAAGACAATGCTGCAAATAATGGAAATCCAAACTAAACCGAAGACGTAACCGATAAACACCAAGAAACCGGTCCGGGTGACCGAATACGTGCAATTTAAACTCCCAAAGTACAAAAGACGGAAGAATTCAACCGAGTGAAATTTTTACGCTCAAGGCTGCGAATCGAGTCGCCATGAATGCCGGATACAAGCTGGTGAACGCAGCGCGGCACTCAACCACCGTCTCCAAGCGAAAGAGATGTTCAATTTCGGAACCATCGGTGGACCAATCGAATAAGCAGGAGCCAGTGCCCCGACCCCACCGTTCTCTTGCGCCGGGCTCCAGCCGGTCTTGTTGTAAATCTGAATGGCCTAGTAAGTCTTCTCGCCGGCGTCGAAGGATAAAAAAGGAGAGGAGCTCGAGTTCCGTCGAGCGCCAGTGGGTGTTTTCCGCAAGCAATTTCAGAAATCTTAAAGGTCTGTGCATTGCAATCATACACTAACTGGTCAATTGTTTATTTTTAAATCTTTGAAACCTAAGGTCCTGAGTTATCATTAAATCTTAGATACCCAGTTTCTCTAATCAACAGGAGTTCTTAATTTTCTTCTGGATTGAGTGGGGATTTGCGTTTTTCTTTGAGTGATTATATGCTTTAAATTAGCTATACGACCATCACACTCCCGTAATCTCTTTTTTTTTTCAGACTAAATCATATTATTTTTTCATGTCTCAGATAAACTAGTTTTAGTTTCGTACAATCTACTTGGTGTTGACAATGCGTCCAACCACATGGATTTGTATTACAAAATTCCGCCGCAACACTTAGAGTGGAGTAGACGGAAGCATCTCATATGCAAGGAGATTAGTCGCTATAATGCATGCATCTTATGTCTTCAGGCAAGTTCCGAGCTTTATTGTTTATTCTATCCGCTTGCATACTGTATTGGATGATTAACATAGATTTTCCATGCAAGCAGTGTTTGTCTCTTGCTGGATGCTTTTCTTGGTTATTTCCTGTAGCTGTATTCTCCCCGTATGAGTTGGTTTAAATGTTAAACTGTCGCATCCCCCTTATGTTATGCTTCATTTAGAGGTTTACTATCATGTCGAAAATTGCTTCTCTTTGTTTCTTAAGAAACAGTGGAACGGACTAGAGCTACACTATGCTTACTAACTCCGTTTCATTCCATTTATACCCAACTACGTGTGTAGAAAGAGACGCTTGTTTGGTTGCAATATCATGTTTTTAATTTCACTGCAGGAGGTTGATCGCTTTGATGATCTAGATGGTCTTCTTAAAAATAGGGGCTTTCAAGGTGTTCACAAGGTATGTATGAGTCAAAAGCTACATAATCTCGTATGCATTTTAGGTGCTCTTTTTTAATTTCCAATGTTTTCTAGAGTCGGACTGGAGAAGCGACCGATGGTTGTTCTATATTCTGGAAAGAGAAACTGTAAGTTCATATTTCCATGTAGGGTCATTTTGTGTGTGGTTGAAAGTAAGAGGAAATACATCTCTAGTTGAGTGTGTGGAAGTCAAGCATTCAAAATTATTCATGATAAATCACGTTGTTAGCAGTTTCGACCATGGCTTCACAATATCTTTAAAGCTTTGCTTTCTAATGGTTTTTAATGTTGTTTAATTTGTATTGAACTATTACTCTCCTAGTTTCACCCTTCATGTCATAGATGTGCTGTGAATGCAGATTTAAACTTCTACACCATCAAGAAATAGAGTTTGATAGATTTGGCCTGCGAAACAATGTTGCTCAACTTTGTGTTTTAGAGGTATGCACCATTTAAAGTATACCTAGAACAACTGAGCAAGATGCATATTGATTGTGGGAACTATTTCAAATTTTGTCCCTTCTCTTATTTTTCTAGCATGCTAATTGCTTTAGTATACTTATCTATTAACTAATCTGTTTAATCCTGTATTATGGAGCAGATGAACTGTGACCCAGAATCTAAATTATGCGTGCAATCTTCAGAGTATGTTTGGGTTCTTTTTCTGATTCCTTTACTGGAGAGAAAATTAAGATACTGCCTCAGCTCTTTATTAAATTTCATGCTCAGTTGAGGTGATTTGGTTGATTTCTAGGCAAACATCTACAAGTCCTCGAAGGCTAGTGGTAGGGAATATACATGTCCTGTTCAATCCTAAGCGTGGGGATATCAAGCTAGGCCAGGTATGTATTGCTATGTGGTTACAAAATTCTGATGACGTTGGCTTATCCATAGAATCTGTAGAACATTGTTCTCACAACACATCCTGAGTTTAGAAATGTCGATGCTTTAATTAGTAGCAACTCGTTGAAGAGTTTTTCATGGTAATTAATGAGTACATGTAAGCCTGGCAGCATAGATGAAATCATGAAACATCAGTGCATCTATGCCTGGCGGTAGATTTATGCTCGTATTGTTGATATGTGAAATGTCACAAACTTTTAGGTAAGACTCTTTCTGGAGAGGGCTTACAAGCTATCACAGGAATGGGGAAATATTCCAGTGGCCATTGCAGGTGATCTGAATAGCACTCCAAAGGTGATCTCTACCAATTTTTTTGTTGAATTACTTATTGTTTTGGCTGAAATTTTTCTGACACTTATTCTCAACCTTCTGGACAGAGCGCAATCTATGATTTCGTAGCTTCAGCTGATGTGAGTTTCATAGAGGGTCTTTTTCTTTTTTCCTTTCCTTGATTCGCTGGGAAACTTGGAGTGAACTCTATTTATTCCCTTTTCATTTTGGACAGTTGGATACACAGCTTCATGACCGGAGGCAAATTTCTGGTCAGTGTGAACTTGATGCAAAGGAGAGGTCATTTAGAAACCATTACGCAGATAGGTAACTAGAAATTCGTCAAAATGTAGATGCGTGGATAGATCACTTTATATCTCCTCTTTGGCCCGTGTTATATCATTTTAGACTATGTAAACAACTTCCCCATTTTTCAGTGCATCACAAACCAATGAATGGAGCGAGGAAGAACTACAGCTTGCAACTGGTGGTCAAGCAACTACTCATGTCCGCCATCAACTAAAGCTTAACAGCGCATATACTGGAGTTCCTGTGAGTGTTTTTGTTTCTGTTCCTCTCATATACAGCGCATATACTGCTTGAGGTATTTGATCTACGTATAAGTCCTCTCAGTCAACTTGGCCGGATGCGTCGAAAAGAGTGGGAATCTGCTTGACAGGAAAACTAAATTAAGTCTTCGCTACCTGACAAATAGAGAATTATACAAGAGAAATGAAAATCGGTTTACTTAGACCAGCATGGTGTATGATGTTTTATCTGTCCTTCTAGTGTGCTAAGACCTGAGACCTTTCAGGGTACCCATAGAACGAGAGATCAACGAGGTGAACCATTGGCAACAACCTATCATTCCAGGTTCCTGGGAACTGTTGATTATATATGGTAAGTCGATTGTGATATTATGTTAATGTTATATTATGAAATCGTAATTGTTAATCAGAGGTGTTGAACCAGGCACACCAAGGAACTTGTTCCTTTGAGGGTTCTTGAAACCTTGCCAACTGATGTTTTGAGAAGAACAGTTGGACTACCAAGTGAGGTATGCATTCACAAGTTATTTGTTCTAGGCTAAATCTACATCTATTCTTCTCTGAACCCTTTGCTTTCTTGAGTTGCTTTATTCATTTTCAAGACCGTGAACCCATGCTTAATTTGAATGGTTCAAAACCGTGATTACTGGGAATGTTGGCTACGACCTCTGACCAATGGAAATTTGCAGAAATGGGGAAGTGACCATCTCGCCATCGCATGTGAACTTGGCTTTGTCAGTGAATGACGTTGAGACGAACGGGTCAACTTTAAAAAACCCATCCCAACTTAGCCACCTGACTTCGCCATCCCTTGGAAGTTTTTGAATGCTTATATGCTCATGGAGGCTTATGAACTAGAGTTTTGAAACGCTTCGGTAGAAATTGTAACAAGTTTTGGCTAAGCACCCAAAATATATATTTGCTTAATTGGAATAATGCACACGAAATTATTCGAATTGATTCGGTTCACCAAATCTGCCTTTTTTAAAGTTAATACCAAAATCTATGTTTCCGAAGGTGTACCTATGAGGAGCGAGGACCCATTTTGCGACAAAAAGCAAACAATGTAAGAGAGATTACGTACGAAGTTTTCTCAATCTGTTCTATCTCAATAAAGCTCTTGATCTGATGATACATTATAGAAAAGACCACACGTTATTGTCAAAATGAGTCGTAAGCATTTTCTCCAAGTGTAGGAATAACATTGGGCAAATAATTAACACTGACATATCTAATAACGCAAGTGATCCATTGAAGTAGCTGTATTGAAAAGTAATTTCATCTAGTAAAACACAGATTTTTGGGATGAGAAGATGTATAGACTGGGAAAAATGAATGGTTTCAAACCCGTGATTACTAGGAAAACTGCCTACAAGTCTGGCTCGAATGCTTTGGTAGAAATCGTAGCAAGTTTTGGGTAACCAAAACATAGATTTGCTTACTTGAAACTGTTTTTTTTAATGGTTTAATTTCTGCAATACTACACAGGGTTTTATTGGTAATCACCCACTAATCACGTCCACGACATGTTCTGCTTTTTTAAAAGTTAATACAAGAATCCTATGTTTCCGGACGTGTACCTATGAGCTCACTTTGCTACAATAAGTAACCAATGTAGGAGACTTTGCGTAGAAAGTTTCTCAATTGAGCTGTGGTTTAATACATCAATCAAAGACCACACGGTATTGTCAAAATGACGTAAGCATTTTGTCCAAGTGTAGAAACAACATTACATTGGGTGGTCCATTCGCAATAACACATCTGTTTTTTTTTTTTTTTTTTCATGTCACAAACACTAACACTTCTATTTAAATCACACTCTGCTGTCTTCTTCACCAGCATTCGTCAGAAAAAAAAGGAAAAAGATCACAAGCTTATCATGACAGTCCAGGAGGAAAACAACAATCAGACACAAACCCATGTCTTGATCTTCCCATTTCCGGCGCAAGGCCACATGATTCCACTCCTCGATTTCACCCACCGCCTCGCTCTCCGGGGCGGTTCAGCCTTGACCATCACTGTCTTAGTCACTCCCAAAAACCTTCCGTTTCTCGCTCCACTTGTCTCTTCCGGAGTCAACATCCAAACCCTCATCCTCCCTTTCCCCTCTCACCCTTCAATCCCCTCCGGCATCGAAAACGTCCAAGACTTACCTCCTTCAGGCTTCTCTTCCATGATCCACGCGCTTGGTGGTCTCCACGCGCCGCTTCTCTTTTGGATCAACTCTCACCCTTCCCCTCCCGTAGCCATCGTCTCTGATTTCTTCGTTGGATGGACCCAACATCTCGGAATCCCTCGTACCGTGTTCTCCCCTTCCGCTGCTATCGGTTGCTGCATCTTCAATTCTCTCTGGACCGAGATGCCCACCAAGACAAACGACGACGACGATGACGAGATACTCGAGTTTCCTAAGATCCCGAATTGTCCTAAATACCCATGGCCTCAGGTCTCCACGATCTACCGGAGCTATGTTCACGGAGATCCTGCTTGGGAGTTCATAAGGGACTCGTTCAGAGACAACGTGGCCAGCTGGGGAATCGTCCTCAACTCCTTCTCCACCATAGAAAATGCTTATCTCGAGCGTCTCAAGCGAGATATGGGCCATGATCGTGTATGGGCCGTAGGCCCAATTCTTCCAGTATCCGAGTGTAATCGTGGTGGCCCGACATCGATTCCTGTCGATCACGTCATGTCGTGGCTCGACGCACGTGCGGATAACCACGTGGTGTACGTTTGCTTCGGAAGTCAAGCTGTGTTGACAGCGGAGCAGACCCTTGCGCTCGCCTCTGCGCTTGAGAGAAGCGGCGTCCATTTTGTTTGGGCCGTCAAGGAAGACTCGTCACGCCGCAACATCCTGGACGGTTTCGACGATCGTGTGGCCGGGAGAGGGCTGGTGATCAGAGGATGGGCTCCACAGGTGGCTGTGCTCGGACACAGAGCCGTGGGAGCGTTTCTAACGCACTGCGGTTGGAACTCCGTGGTCGAAGCGCTCGTCGCTGGCGTGCTGATGCTGACGTGGCCCATGCGAGCCGACCAGTTCATTGATGCCACTCTGGTTGTCGACGAGCTGAAAGTGGGCGTGCGTGCCTGCGAAGGACCAGACACGGTGCCTGACCCGGACGAGTTAGCCCGAATTTTTGCTGATTCGGTAACCGGAAAGCGAACGGAGAGGATCGGAGCCGTGAAGTTGAGGAAAGCAGCGTTGGACGCGATCCAAGAACGTGGAAGCTCGATTAAGGATTTAGATGGATTCATCGAACATCTCGTTAGCTTAAGGACTAAATAAATAGTTCAAATTATTTTATTTCTTCCTCGAATATGTTATCCAAAAAATCAAAAACTGCATAGTTGTATTCTATCAAATTGTTGTAATATGATTCATTTGTGCGTTTTGAATCTTATGTGTCGTATAATTTTGCTGTATCAATTTCTGAATATAGTCTCGATATTTTGAAAATGTTTTAATAAGGGAAAGAAGACTGGAATTGGGTTGGGTCGTGTCGGGTCAAGTTTAATAAGACCCGAAAAGAATGACGTTTTATTTATGTTTCCTTATCTTGTTCGATTCTCTCATATTCGCTTCCCTCTCTCACAGACATCCACACAACAAAAGAAATGGCTCTCACCGTCAGCAGCGGTGGCGGAGGAGCTAGTATCCGGTGCATAGACCTCACCGATTCTTCTCGTAATCCCTTCTCCACCTCCAGACTCATAAACTTCCCTTACTCGTCAAGAGCCCGTCTACACGTGGTCTCTGCCGCCAAAAAGGCCTCCTCCCAAACCGGCCGGTTCGACAGCAGGAAGCGTCGGAGCCTCGTCCCGACGACGACCAAGGATCAGCCGGAAGACAGCAACGGTGTGTACGACGAGGATAAACCGCCTTCTCAGACCGAAATCTCCGAGGAAGATGAAGATAGGTTTGCGGTGAATACCCGCTTCAGAGGTGATCCCAAAGACGCGCCCAAGTTCTCGATTAAGGATCTTCCTGGGCTCGAGCCTGATCCATTTGAAGGTCCTCAGTGGGATGGTCTAGGGTTCTTCGTTCAATACCTGTGGGCTTTCGGGATCCTTTTCGCGGTAATTTTTCAATCGAACAGATTCTCCAATTACGCTATAGCAATCGCCCAATTTGAAATTGCGTTCAATGCGGTTATGTGGTTTTAATGCTGTTACAGCTAGTCTCCGGCGGAATTGCGGCGGGGACGTACAACGAAGGTGCGACGGATTTCAAGGAGACGCCAGTGTATAAGGAGGCGATTCAGTCTCGTGACCTTCTCGATGAAGCAGAGAGTTCCAACTCGGAAGATGTCTTCGAGTCCAATCCAACAGAAGTGGCGCCTAGTTTGGAATAGTTTCAGTTCAGTCTTTAGAGAAAAAAGAAAACTGAATCTTTTGCTTTTGGGGGAGTTTTAAACAAAGCCATATTCGAAGTTGGTCATGAGCTTCTTGTGTTCATAATGTTACAGAATCAAAGCGATTATTAAACTGTTTTTCTTTCTTATGATTTCTGATTTCATTTCAAGAACTGCAAACGTTAAGAAACATGCCGAAAATTGTCTTCTTTCGTAAACCTAAAAGTAATAAAGATGATCTTGAGTCATAGAGAAATCCCAAAACAGGGGATGTAGTTAAAATGAAGATGGATTCAGATGAGGAGAGTTCCGGGTAGGATCGCTGCGAGTGCAAGGATGATTAGCTGAATCTCACACTTGGAGCCAGAGGATCTCAGACCATAACCTAGCCCCATGAAGCTGGTGGGTCTTGGTGCCACTTGAGCCACTGGGGTCGCTGATGAAGTCAAACGAATTCAGTATCAATTCTTGTTGAAATGTTAACACCTGTTTATGTTTTGGTTTAGATGCAGATGCTGAAAACTTTAGGAAAGTGGCTTACCCGCGACACGAGAGTTGTTCTTTGCACCTACAGATACTTGAGAACCGGTTGAGCTAGAAGGAGGTGGAGCAACTGAAGAGGAATCACTAGGCACCTCTCCTCCTATAATCAAAAATGTTTCTCATAAGTTTCAAGACAACATTCGAATCTTGCAAATCGAGTTTTTTATATTAATTGTGTGAAGAAATTTACGTACTCGGGGAGGAGGAGCAAGAGGATGAACTGGCTGGAATGTTGCAAAGCGGAGCCAATTGTAGAGCAAGAGTTTGGTTGATTGGAAAAGCAGGGGAAAAAGTCGAAGTATTGTTGAGGAAGAGACAGAGACAGGTTGGTTGTTGGCTATAGATCTGGTTTAAGCCGTCACAACAAGACTGAGCCGGAAGCTGGACAAAGCCTTGCACGAATGGACCACATGGGGCCAAGGAAAGAAGCATTGAGGAACATGAAGCTGTGGTGCCTGGGATTTGAGCGAGTACCGGTTGTAGAAAGATTGGAGACAAGGAGATCAAGAGAGTGATAAAGAGAATAGAAGAAGCCATTTTGCCTTGGAGAATAAGTTTCTTTCTTCTTTGTTTGAGAGAAAGTGGTGGTTTTTTTAATATTTAAGGTGGGAATCAACTGGTTTGGTGTGTGTGACTGTGAACAGGTATTGTTATTGCACACATGATGTGTGTTAATTTGGTTGCAACACTTGATTTCTTCATGCTTGTGTCTTGTCTTTTGTTTTCGACTTCATTCATAGATTATGCTTCTTGTTTCGAGTTGACCAGAAGATATCTCCGCACTAACGAACAAATTTATCTATATCTGATATTATCTGACTAGTAAACGACAACCAACAAAGTCGTTGTAGTATAGTGGTAAGTATTCCCGCCTGTCACGCGGGTGACCCGGGTTCGATCCCCGGCAACGGCGATTAATTTTGTTGGTTTATTTCTCAGATATTTAAACTTTAAAACTGATAAGATATTTCGAACATCAAAGTCGTTGTAGTATAGTGGTAAGTATTCCCGCCTGTCACGCGGGTGACCCGGGTTCGATCCCCGGCAACGGCGTCTTTCTTTTATATATTTATTATACTTTTTTTTGTTTTCAGTTTCTCTTGTCCCTAACTTTCAGGTTTTTAGTTTGTAGTCCCTCTCTTCCTTATACTCACTTCAGAAGCCCAGATAAAGTTAATCCCGACAAATCGAACCCACTTTAAAATTACTTCCCCTCCGTTCTTAAACCCTCCGGCGTAATCGCCTGTAGCAACCCTCCCCGCCTCTCGCATTCTACGCAGACACGTACGGTGGAGGTAACTTCATTTTCTCCTTCCTTAAAACCTCTGTAACTTCAGCAGTACTTCTTTTTCCTTTTCACTTTGGCTTCCTCACGGATGTAACTTCAGCTATCGTAGTTGACTTGGGTTCTCACACTTGCAAAGCTGGTTACGCGGGAGGAGATGCCCCTAAAGCCGTCTTTCCCTCCGTAAGTCTTTAATTCTCATTCTTCACTTCTCTCTCTTTTGCAGTTGGTTTTATTTGCTTTGAAGTTAAGTCCTTTTAGTGTATAACAATTCGTGAAATTTAGGTGCTTATTTATTTTGTTGTTGTGTCATAAGGTTGTTGAGGCAATAGTTGGAATGGATATTGATGATGCTGCATAAATTGAGGATGCAAAGACCAATGCCGTCGAGTCTGATAAAGAAGAGGGCAAAAAGGAAGCTTTTTGTAGGGTCTCAAGCCTTAAATTTTCGCCGTGATCAAATGGAGGTTAGCTTTTGTCATGAACTAATTGTTGAACTAAGAACTGCTTACAAATGTTCAGTTTCCTTCATTTGTTGACATTCTGTGTCACCCATAAAAGATGGCATTGTTGCTGATTGGGATATGGTGGACAATTTATGAGAACATACCTTTAGGTAACGTTTTGTATAAGCGTTAGTTTTTGTCTCTAATGATGTTGAACTTCTACTTTTTACATCTATTGTTGGTTGATGATTTCAAGTAAGAATTTTTTTTTATAGAAATTGTCTGATGATTGACCCCAAGGAGCACCCTATGCTGCTACTTTATCTCCTTCTTCTAGGAATCTCCTCAATCAGCTCGAGCTAAAGTGTTGGCAAGCGGTAACACAACTGAGAGAAGATTCAGGTTTTAACACAAAGGCTTAATTATGTTTCGAAAAAAGAGTTGACATTTTGGTAAACGCAAATGGCGATCTATGCAGTGTATGGGATATGAGGGAGTGTATTGGCATCGCTAGGTTCATTCCAGCAAATATGGTTCTCAAAGTCTGAGTAAGTAACTCATTGGACTGTTCTGTAGTTCTTGACCCACACATATACAGTTTCTCCTCTTCTCTCGGGTTTGAGTGTTTTTTGTATACTTGACAGGTATGATATGAAGAACATGGAGCTTCTTACATCCAGAGGAAATGCCCTTAAACTGTGCAGCTCTCTTCTCGTAGGCTACTGATTCGATGAAGATCTTTGGAGACATTCAGAGAGTTTAGGGCTTATGTAATTCTTTTAATTTAGGCAAGTCTTTGCATATATGCAAGTTGACGGAAAAGAAAACATTTTCTGCAAAGAAAAAACACATCTTTCTGTCAAGGTTTTAAATTTGCTTAGCATTATATTGTTTTCCAAAATATTCACATGGTTAGGTTTTTAACTAGTGGAGTACTACTTTTTTTTTTCCTTCAATAATTACACTAAAACCAAGTACAACAGTTGCCCCGACCAATTTAATGTGTTTCCTTATCCTTTTGGTTGACAAATACTTTAATCACATGGAGAAGGTTTATCTCTAAAAACGAATGAATGGAACAGTTTTTTTTTTTATTTTTCACAAAGAATTTAATATCCGCGATTAATTTTAAAAAAAAATTATGAGAAGAAACATATTTTAATTATAAAATTATAAGCATTATTATTGGTCTGTCGTTTACTCATTGCTCTCTTTTGTGCGGTTTGCGGTAAAATTGACCTTGTCATTCTCCAAAAGTTGAGATAAACGTGTCGTTGTCTGACGCATTCGAATTTATCCAATAACGATTGTCCACGTGCCACCAATCTGGTCTCTCTCTCTTCCTCTGGACGGCAAGAATCGGCGACGTGCCCCCTAATTTATCGGATTCTCCCCAATTAATTGATTATTTGGGTTTTTGTTGATTCTCGGAATCTCGGCGTTGGGTCTCTGTGTTTTCCTTTTCCTGATTCCGGAATAAATCTTCGATCGATCGCTATTTGGTCAAAGGTCTCGAGATTTCTATTCTGGAAATCTTTGTGTCGGTGGATAGAATTTTCTCTCCTTGTCTCTTTCCTGGAAAATTTGGCGGATAACGGGGAGAAGAAATCATCGAATCAGATTATTTTTGTTAGAAATTTCTGTTTTTTTTTTTTTTTTTGGTTTTTCTCTAAATTCTGAGCTGGGAGAAAAAAAAGTGATGCAACGGATCGTAGACAACGCTCTCGCTGTCACCAAAGAGTGAGTCCTTTCTCGTCTATATTCTCATTGGTGATTGTTATAGTGGAGCTCATTGTGTTTCATGGATTTGTTATTCTAGTATCTTCATTCAAAGCTTCTTCTTTTTAACTATATGTGTTGGCTGTTTACTTTTGATTCGCTGACATAACTAGTTTTATATTTGGTTTTGGGTGTGTCTTTCTTGTTAGATGCTCTTCTTGTCTCTTATGTTGTTGTCTAACAAGCGTCAACTAACTATGGCTTGCGGTTATGTTTTGGCTTGTAGTGCAGGTCAGTGAAAACTGTAACATATGAGTCTTTGAACAACATTGCAAGATGCATCAACGGAGTATCAGCTCTTCTCTTGACTGTTCTTCCGGGAGAGGCCAATATTCTTGAAGGTCTCCATGGCTGGGAACTCAGGCCCACATTGCGTGGACCACGTTTACCACGGTGGATGCATAAGTATATTTCCGAATCTTGTGCTGATTCTTTCAAGCTTCAACTATATTAATATATGCTAACTCTCCTTTCAATTCCCGATGGCAGTGGGGTCTCTTCTTTCAATCACTTCATTCATGAGCTCTCTGTTGATTCTGATACTTCAAGCTTGGAATATTCTTCTGGAGAAGATAGTGATGGTCCGCCGCCTGCATCACCATCATCTCAAAGCTCACGCTTCTCTTGGGCCAGTGCTTCTGCAAATTCTGAAAGCAACTGGACTGACTGGATTACCTTCATTCTTTGGTGGTTGATATTTCCTTTACGGATCTTGCTGTGGGTACCACAGTATTTTCTGCGTTTATTCTTTAAACGGAACTCAAGGACTCCGATGAGCCAAAGAAGGAACCAACATTCATCCAGGCCTCGTGTTAGCAAGACTAACTCAAGCAAAGACCATGATGTTCCCAACCGAGCTACTGATAGAAGACGCGGAGTCATTGAGGTTTGTGGATGCACTAACGAATAATTAGTATTCCCTCTCGAAAGCATCTCACTGCTGTTCAATCATGTTTGTGTGTTTTAAAACTTTTTCACATGTTCTTCCTACGTGATGTGCTTTATTTTGCAGGATCTTCATCTTGCTATCGAGATCTGCATAGAAGCAACTTTTGATTTTTTTCACAGGGCTACACATCTTCTTCTTTCTCCATCGGAAGCTTTTGCAGTAGTGTTATCATGGTTCTCTTCTCCCAGTCATAGCCGTAAAGAAAAGCATGATGACGTTTCAGATGATGAAACTGTTCAGACTGCCACTTTAGGAGATAATGATCCATCTCTTACAGAAAGGCCCACGCGCTTATACAACTCTATGAACACAGATACTCGAACGTGTCAAGATGTCATAACAGAGCTTGGGTAGGGACATCTTAGATGTCTTGTGCTTTCTCTTTTCTTCTTCTCTTTCTCAAGTATTTATCTCTCCTAATTTTAATAGGTATCCTTACGAAGCTATCCGTGTTGTTACATCCGACGGATATGTTCTTCTCTTGGAAAGAATTCCAAGGTATAACTTTCGTGTGCGCTCACTTATGATGCATCCTTTCCATTTCCCTTATTGTTGTCTCTTCCTTAAGTATGTGATCCCTAACTGCTTTTCTTGTCATTGCAGACGTGATGCAAGGAAAGCTGTTTATCTGCAGCACGGGATTTTGGATTCTTCAATGGGGTGAGTTTCATGGTCTATTTCTTAGATGACTTGTAAAAGTTGCAAACTTCTTAAGCTGAAGGTTAAGGAAGTATTTTTTTCTATATCCATGTAGCATAAACTTCCAGGGAGTTCCATGTTCCGGACTCTATGTACAACAGGAAAATTCTTTGCGTAATTTGTTCTCCTCATACTTTGCATGTGTGTTTGATTTAGTCTAGACATAAGAATAGACTTGGGAAAATATTTTGGTGAGATTAAGAGAGAGTGCTTTCTGCTTCATGTTTTTTGTTGCTTAAAGCAACTCGGTTTTTGATCCACATGTTCAGACTACATATAGCTGGGCTATTAAACATTATTAATCCTCCTACTTATGTTTGGTGTGTTCTTCTTCAGATGGGTGTCTAATGGGGTTGTTGGATCTCCGGCTTTTGCTGCGTATGACCAAGGTTAAAGCTTCAACTTTTTCATACACCAACCTTTTATTAATTCACATACCAACTGCTGGGATTGTTACACTCTTTTCCTTCACAGGCTATGATGTTTTCTTGGGGAACTTTCGGGGTTTAGTTTCAAGAAATCACGTGAACAAGAACATATCATCGAAAGAGTAAGTTCTTAATTTCAAGTTTGCTTCATATTTTATCTACTTGCTCTGGCTAGTTTCCTTATGATAGTGGAGATTGGAAAAATAAGCTGTTTTGCCTGGTATAGCGCAAGTCAGTGTTAATTGGTGTTGATCAAAATTCAGGTACTGGCGTTACTCCATTAATGAGCACGGTACTGAGGATATCCCAGCGATGATAGAAAAAATCCATGAAATCAAAACTTCGGAATTGAAACTCAGTCAGCCTAGTATCGATGAGGAAATCAACCAGGAGGAGCCTTATAAGCTCTGTGCCGTCTGTCATAGTCTAGGTGGTGCTGCAATTCTGATGTACTTGATCACTCGCAAAATCAAGGAGAAGCCACATCGACTATCCCGACTGATCCTACTTTCACCTGCTGGATTTCACGAGGACTCCAACTTAGGTTTCACATTGGTTGAGTACATATTCCTTCTTGTGAGTCCGGTATTGGTTCGCATCGTACCTGCCTTCTACATACCGACAAGATTCTTTAGGATGCTTCTGAACAAGTTAGCCCGTGACTTTCACAACTACCCTGCTCTTGGTGGACTGGTCCAAACTCTAATGAGTTATGTAGTTGGTGGAGACAGCTCGAATTGGGTTGGAGTCTTAGGATTGCCTCACTACAACATGAAAAATATGCCAGCTGTCTCCTTCCGTGTTGCGCAACATCTTGCTCAGATCAAACACACAGGTAAGTTCAGGATGTTTGATTACGGGAGCAGATCAACTAATATGGAGGTTTATGGCTCTCCAGAACCGCTTGATCTAGGGGAGTCTTACAAGTTCATCGATGTGCCTGTGGATTTAGTAGCGGGTAAGAAAGACAAGGTGATTCGGCCTTCAATGGTGAGGAAACACTACAAGGTGATGAGAGATGCCGAGGTTGACGTATCGTTTAATGAGTTTGAGTATGCTCACCTTGATTTCACATTCTCTCACCGGGAAGAGCTTTTGGCATATGTGATGTCGCGGCTTCAACTTGTGGAACTAACACCAGTTCAACAGAGGCAGGCCAGTCAGAAAGGCATGAAGTTGAAGAACAAGAAAAAGGAGGTATAGTAGTGTAAGTAGCTAAAACCAAACCATTGGTCAATGCCTCGTAGAGTTTGGTGTCTTTGTACTATGATGTTGTGTGTTTGAAGTTCATGTGTGCGTTCTTTGTTGATCTCCTATTGGCTGTAATAGTGTACATTAATGCAAAGTGTGATCTCTTGATGAAATGATCTTGTTGCGACAGATGCTTTTTTTTAGCAATATGATAAATGCTTCTGTTAAGGGTTTCCATGAGAATTATGATGCCTTGACTTGAAGTATTGCTGATGCTGTAAATCCATAAAATTTCTCCATTTTTTATTGGAACTCTGAAGAGACAAATCGATCATGTTGTAGTGGCAAATCTAATGGACCTGTAATGGTGCGGCTATCAGGTAGTATTTGGCTTCTTTGGGCCTAGAGCAGTGATCAGTGAATCCGGTGTCACGTGATACTCATGTTTATGAGTCACGTGGAGAAGAAAACTAAGAGGAAGTACTAGCCCTGGGCGTTCGGGTACCCGTTCGGGTTCGGATCGGGTTTTTCGGATTTTCGGGTTTTCGGATTTAGCTTTATAGAACCCATTCGGGTTTTAGAAAATTTCGGGTCGGGTATGGTTAGTAATTTTTCGGGTTCGGATATATTTTGTAATACCATACAAGTCCCATTTTATATCCAAACTCAATTCGGATTCGGATAATACCACTTCGGGTCCGGATACCCATTTTAAAAATAACATATTTTAACTAATAACACATAAAACTAAACAATAGAACTAATAAAATCTTCTTAAACATTAGAAAAATATTTCTAAACTCATTCATCTTAAACATAACAATGAAAATAAGTCATAAAACTGAATTTTCAAAATATTTGAAAGTAATCAAATTATACAAATCTATGTAAAAATGGTTAATATCGGATTTTTCGGGATACTCGTTCGGATTTCGGTTCGGTTCGGGTATTACCCATAACCCGAAATACCTAGTTCTAAGTCCCATTTGAGAATTTTTTAAACTCCGGTTCGGATCGGATTCGGATATTTTGAATCGGGTTCGAGTATGGGTTCGGATTTCGGTTAAAAATGCCCAGGCCTAAGAGGAACAATTAGGAAAGATGAAGAAACTTTTTTTTTTTTTTTTTGGGGACATAGTTAAAAGAATGAAACAGAAACGTAAGAGAAGGAAAAAATCAGACACTACAAGAAAACAGGTAATTAGCGACTACAGAATTGGTAGCATATTAGTCGTAAAACATGCTTTACGACCAACTTACTACTAATTGCGATTGGTCGTTAACAGCTAGTCGTAATCCCCAGATAGTAGCAAATTGGTCGTAAATTTACGACTAATGTGTTTAGTCGTAAATCAGTCGTAAAGAAGATAGTCGTAAACAAGTCGTAAAGTTACGACTAATAAAAAGCGTCGTAAACTAAACGTAAATGAATTAGTCATAAAAGCGAGGTAACATTACGACTAACTTGTGGGGTCGTAAACAGGACGTAAACATATTAGTCGTAAAAGCGAGGTAAATACTCGGAACTAAATGTGTAGTAAATTAGTCGTAAATTTACGACTAATGTACATCGACTGTAGACGTTAATTAGTCGTAAATTGACGACTAACTTACATCGAACACAGATGTTCATTAGTCGTAATATTACGACGAAATTACGTTAAATATATATATTACGAAATTTTTTTTATATATAATTTAAAATATGATTTTTAAAAAAATTTGAAAATTAATTTAAAAATTTAAAATTCGATATTTTATAAAACGAAAAATTAATCATCCATATATATAATATATATAAAAATATTCAAAATACAAAATAATAAAAACCGAAAAACCTAAGCATTTAGGTTTATATCGTTGAACATCTCGGCACTCCTCTCATCCGCACGCCGCTCCAATTCCTGCTGTTCTTCCGGAGTAGGGTTGGGGATAAAGTTTGGACGCATAGTCTGCCACGTAGCCGCAACTGCTGGGTTCACGTTTGGAGTTGATTCTAGAATCATATCCATCATATTTGCCATCGCCTTAAATTTGTCGTTGTGGTCGGCTATGACTACGTTCGCAGCTTCCAACTCCCTCCGGATAGAGGACTCTTCTGCCCTTCTAGCAGCGTGTTCAGCTCTCGCTCTGGGGACATCGTTGACACTCCCGATCCCAACTATACGTCCTCTTTTCCTCGGAGCAACCTTCGATTGGATTTGAGTATTAATTAGTACTATATTTACATATATGCATATATATGTAAAATTAAAAATATAAAGAAACATTAAAAATCTTGAATATTTTACCTGCTCAAATATTTTGTCTTGGTCAATGGTCGAAAGTTGGACCGGTGCACCATCCGGATTTTCTTGCGTGAGCTGGGTCTGGATCTCCTGAATCCGATTCTCTACATCGTTGTAGATCTGCTCTGCTCGAGGATGGGAGAAAGTGCCATCGGAATGCTGATGGGTCTCCTTATAAAGTCGGGCTAAAGATGGTGGTGCTCCTTCTTTGGCAGCCTATATATAGCAAAAAAAGTAAAAAATGAATTAAACTAGGGCTTAATTTTTATAAATATTTCAATATTATTATATAAATGTAATGAAAATTGAATAATATAAAAAAACTTACAATTTGCAGTGCCCTTTTGGCGTGTGGAGTCTGTCCTGAAGTATGAGGTATTGGGAGATTGCCATCAGAATCACGGGTGAGGCGGGCCTTGGAGCAAGTGAGAGACCTTTTTTCTACCTTTGCCTGTTTCCAATATTCTTTCAGGCCATTCCAAACATCATTGTCGAGGTAGGTTTCTTTTGCGTCATCCCCCATAACCCTCCACTTTTCCTTCCAGTCGCTAACAATGTTCTTGAGGCGAAGCAGCGCCTTATGGTTGAACTCTGCCTTCACCGTCTCGGTAATAGCGGCTGACCAATTCCATTTTTGCTACAAAAAAAAACATAAAAATATTAATTAATCATATTTAAATGTTTTTATAAAAAAAAAATTAAGATTATAAACTAACCGCAAAGCACTTGAACCAAGTTATGCGAACATGGGGAGGTGTAAGAGACCAATTGGGATGCATTTCCCGGAAGTTTGACCTGATGATATCCCCAATGCTCTGTCCGATACTATTGTCGCAAGTAAACCTACAAAATTTGAACAATTATTTAATTAGATCAATAAATATATATAAGTAATTATTTAATTATATTTTGAAATTTAAATTATAAATTTTATTTAAATAATATAAAATTAAATTACCAAGTCGTGCCGGTTGGTAGATCTGGATCGAGAATTGGTAAACCTTCTCGACCCGGCATCAGGAGAATGTCTTCGACGGTATATCTTGCATACCGTGCACTCGCCGGCACCATCAAATCTGGATGAAGAGCTGCAGGAGGCTGCTGTGGAGGCTGCGGTGGAGCCTGCTGTGGAGGCTGCGGTGGAGCCTGCTGTTGAGCCTGATGTGGAGGCTGCTGTCGAGGCTGCTGTGTAGCCTGATGTGGAGGCGACTGCTCATCATACGAAAAGTATGCATGATCAGCGTCATACTGGGGAAAGTATGGCGGTACATGATCAGCAGGCTGAGGGACATACGGAACGCTGGGGTTTTGGCTATCAGGGACATTGTGTGGGCCGGATGATGTCCCAGACGTAGAAGCTGATGGATCAGACGACTGACCGAGAAAAGTCTCCCCGTAAGATGTTCGGGGATGACGGTTTTGAAGTCTCTTTCTACCGCTCGCCATAACAATATATTGACAATCTGGAAAAAAAAAATGTAAATGGTTATAATTCATATATATAATTCATATAATTCATATTATCTAACTAAATCTTCCACTTATTATTATCCTAAACTAATTCCGAACCTAAACTAATTCCAAACCTAAACTAATTCCAAATTCCTAATCTAATTACCTAACTAACCACCTAATTAAATCTAAAACGGAAAAAAAAAATTACCTAGAGAGAGAGGAGGCTATCTGGTTGTTAGAGAGAAGGGAATGAGCAACCAAATGGCTTCGCTCCGCTCTCCTTATATAAAAATCACATTGTGTCGTACATTAGTCGTAAATGTACGACTAATTAGGGACTAACAGTCGTAAACGGGTGGTAAATATACGACTAAAGTACGACCAATCACATTTACGACTAATTAAGGACTCCGCCTTTACGACTAATGAGGGACTAATAGTCGTAAGGCAGTTGCTATTACGACCAATTAGGGACTAATATTTACGACCAATTAGGGACTACAAGCAATTTACGACCAAATTGGGACTAAACTGTTTACGACCAATTAGGGACTGTTTATATAAATTATGGAAAAAAAAGAGAAGAAAGATACTGGAACCACGAGGGAAAAGAGACAAAGCGAGACCTCCGGACGTTTAAACGTAAACACTCGCAGGTCTCACCGTGTCTCCTCCCCATTGTCGTTCCAGATCTTACTTCTCTTATTTTCTTACTTGCTGTCTTCTACAATGGGAGAGTGTGGGATGGTTGTTTTTATAGAAAACTGGACGACCAAGTAGGGACTAAATTGTAACTCGAGTCGTACAGTAGTCGTATTTACGACCAAGTAGGACTAAATTGTAACCTGAGTCGTACAGTAGTCGTATTTACGACCAATAAGGGGCTAACTTGTAACTCGAGTCGTACAGTAGTCGTTCTTTACGACTAATTAGGGTCGACTTAGTCGTACATGAGTCGTAATTACGACTAATTTGTAACCATGTTCCCAACTCGGAACCACAAAACCTCAAAACCCCAACCCCAAACCCCAAACCCAAACCCCAAAACCCATACCCCAAATTCCCCAAACCTATATACTTAACAAGAAACTTTATAACATAAAACATCAAAATACAAAGTTTTTTTTCCAATAGAAAAAGTTTTATGATAGTATAAAACAAGAAACTTTATAACATAAAACTTAAAAATACAAAGTTTTTTTCAATACAAAGAGTATAATGATAAAACAAGAAACTTTGTAACATAATAATGGAACTCGATCACTCGTCTTCAGAAACATCATCCACTTCATCATTTTCTTCAAATTCATCTTCGTTGGCTTCGTCCGCTGCATCGTCTGGAAGTTCTTCATATCCGGGATTACGCAGATCAACAAGTAAGATATCATCTAAAGCTTGTTCGGGTACTTCTACTTCAGTTACAGCTGCATCTTCTTGTAAAGGTGGTTTTTCATCTGTCAGTGATCGGCCCCGAGGTGTAATTTTTATAGCGGCTAACCAAGAAATTCCTGATTGTCTGATCCTCGGGTATGGAATATAACAAATTTGGTCTGCTTGGGAAGCCAATATGTAGGGTTCAAATTTGTTGTACCTCCGTGTAGCATTTATATCAACAACACCAAACTTGCTATACCGAACACCTCTATTGACTGTGGGGTCAAACCAGTCACATTTGAAGAGAACACATTTCAGCTTCACTGCGCCAGGGAACTCCACTTCGAGGATCTCTCGTATGATTCCATAGAAATCAGCTTCTCCTTTCACACATACTCCATAGTTCATTGTTGCTCGCTGACTACCATATTCGTAAGTATGAAAAGTGTATCCCCGTGTGAAATACATAGATGCTGTGGTGACCTTCCCGATCGGACCTTGTATCAATTCGTGAAACCACTGAGGATAAAATGGATCATCACAATCAACCTGAAACGTCAAATATATATATATGTACATAAAATGGATCATCACAATCAACCTGAAACGTCAAATATATATGTACAGACGTATATATATTGCGATGTAATACCTGCGTTTTTAACCATTTCACGAAGTGTTGGTCTTTCCTTTTGTTGAGATCATTAGTTGATATTCCTGGTATAGCTTCTTGGACTTGGGCAAGAAAGTCGCTGTTTTAAAACAAATTAATGATAATTGAATTAAGTACATGTGTGGTAAAACTAATTATTAATCAACAGCAGAAAAAAATTAAATTACCTTTCAAATAATTCAAGCTCCTCGCATTGAAGGAGTATATATGTGTGGGCACTGTGAGCGTCTTCTGAACTCGACCACCAAACTTCTTTCAGTTTTCCACCTAGACGTCCAACCTCACAGAATATGTCTGGAACATCCTTATCAACATATGTCGGCACAACACCACCGTCATCGTATCTGCTAGTAGTCCTTTTTCGTGTGCGGACTTGTGAACCAAAGTAGTAGGAAGTGAAGTGAGATGTTTCCTCATTCAAACTTCCAGCAACTATTGAACCTTCAACCCTTGCCAAATTTTTTGCTTTCCCTTTCAAATATTTCATAGCTCGCTCGTAAGGATACATCCATCCATTATGAACAGGTCCACGAAGCAATGCCTCATGCGGAAGGTGGATAACTAGATGTTCCATGACGTCAAAAAAGGACGGAGGAAAAATTTTCTCCAAATTGCACATCAAGATCGGGATATTCTCATCAAGCTGCCTGATGACATCTACAGTTAAGGTGCGTGCGCTTAGATCTCTGAAAAAAGCTCCAATGCCTACCAATAATTTACAATGAATTATAAGTCCCTTAAAAACCAGAAGAAATATATAATTATAACTTTAATTATATATATATTTAAGTTACCTGCAAGTGCTTCGTGAACATTTTTTGGCAGCAACTCTGCTAATGCAAATGGAAGAAGTCGTTGCATAAAAACATGACAGTCATGACTCTTCATCCCTGAAAACTTTTGTCCCTGATTATCAACACATCTTGATAGATTTGAAACATATCCATCAGAAAACTTCACATCTGATGCCACCCACTTCAACAATGCCGCTTTTGCTTCTGCTGACAATCTGAAAATAGGAACCGGGATTTTTCCATCGTTTTTAATATGCAGCTCAATCCTACAACATAATGCAGGCAGATCCAACCTTGACTTCATGTTATCTTTTGTCTTTCCGGGGACGTTTAGCAAAGTATTGATGATGTTGTCAAAGAAGTTCTTCTCTATATGCATGACATCAAGATTGGCGCAGAAGTAGATCTTTCCAATATGGAAGTTCCCAAAATATACTCTTCTTGTGCCAATTATGTTGTGTCCCATAACCATCAGGCATATTTGCCGGAGTATGCCAATTACCCCCTTTGTTGACTGTCGCTTCACAACCATAGTGATCAATATCTTGCTCGATTTCCTCTCCAGATAAATACGGTGGAGCGGTGTCTCGTACAACCTTTTTTGACCGAAACAATTTCTTGTTCCTTCGGTACGGATGGTTAATGGGAAGAAATCTCCGATGACAATCAAACCAGGACGTCTTCCTCCCATTCTTCAGCTGAAATGCGTCTGTGCTTCCCATACAATAAGGACAAGACAGCCTCCCATGCGTCGTCCAACCCGACAACATCCCGTACGCAGGAAAGTCACTAATGGTCCACAAAAGAACTGCTCGCATTGTAAAGTTTGTTCTTGTTGAACAATCATATGTCTGCACGCCAGTTGACCATAATTCTTTCAATTCTTCTATCAAAGGCTGTAAAAAAATATCCAAGGACCTCTTCGGATGCTTTGGACCAGGTATCAATATACTCATGAAAAGCAATTCCTTTTCCATACACATCTCTGGTGGAAGATTGTATGGCGTCAAGAACACTGGCCAAAGCGAGTACTGTCTTCCAGACATCCCAAACGGACTAAAGCCATCTGTACAGAGCCCAAGATAAACATTGCGAGGGTTGCTTGCAAAATCAGGGTGCACCTTATTCAAGTGTTTCCACGCTTTTGCATCAGAGGGATGATTGATCTCTCCTTCCTTCTGATCGTGTTCCGCATGCCATCTCATCGATGATGCCGTCTTCTCAGATTGATATAATCTCTTCAATCTATCCTTAATAGGTAAGTACCACATCCGCTGGTACGGCACCCTATTCCGCCCACGTCCTTGCGGTTTATATCGTGGCTTCTTGCAAAATTGACACTCTAACAATTCTGCATTCTTTCCCCAGTATATCATACAGTTGTCTTCGCATACATCGATCATCTCCGAGGGTAGGCCAAGACCATTAACAAGTTTCTGAATCTCGTAATAAGACTCAGCACACAAGTTATCTTCAGGCAAATACTCTTTAAACAACTCAGCCCATGCATCCATACAAACTTCAGGTAAGTTATGATCAGTTTTGATATTCATCATCCTAGCAGCCAATGATAACTTAGAAAGACCCTCTCTACAACCTTTATAATTGGTTCATTTGCTGCTGCTAGCATTTCATAAAATCTTTTTGCATCCAAGTTAGGCTCCTCTATATTTTCGACCTCCTCCATTACTGATGTTTCGTGAAATGCATCATTAACCATATCATGCATCCTATCATGATCTACCATATGATCTTCTTGAATGACACTTTCAGAAGCAGCAAAATGTGGTACATCTCTGCTGTTACGAACATTTTCAACATGATTACTACTACTAGCTTCATTCCTATGATCACCCTCTCCGTGGTTAAACCAAATATAGTAATGTGGAGTAAATCCTCTATTTACTATATGTTTCCAAACAGTTGCACTAGCAGCAAACTTCGTATTATTGCATTTACGACACGGACAGAACATTTTACCCGTTTCCTTTGTGAGAGGCGTCTGTCCCGCCTGGTACATGAATATCTCCGCTCCGTTCAGAAATTCGTCTGTTACTCTTCCTCTTGCATCTTTATGCGCATACATCCAACTTCGAACCTCATAAATATTTCTAGACATTTTTTTTTCCTTTTTTTTTTTTCTTGTTGCATCTTAATAATGAAGGAGAAGCTCGTATTTATAGTGAAATTTCGATTTGGTTTGTAACAATTTTACGACCAATTTACGTTTTAGCATAACTTAACAACCAAACTACATCTATCTTGCTCGTAAAATAGTCGTTAATTAGATGTTATTTCCCCAGATGTAAATTAGTCGTCAATTTACGACTATTGTACGACTAAAGTAAATGTGAGTCGTAAATTAGATGTAATATTTACACGTAAATTAGTCGTTAATAAGATGTTAATAGCGGAAGTAAAATAGTCGTACATTTACATCTAATGTACGACTACGGGAAAAATTAGTCGTACTTGAGAGGTAACTTTACGACTATTTTACGACTAAATGATTTAGTAGTAAATTTACATCGAACTTACGACCAATCATTTTTTAATCGTAAATTAGTCGTAAACTTGTCGTAAAATTACGACTACACTTATGTAGTCGTAAAACGTGGTCGTTAATGACCTGTTTTCTTGTAGTGAGAATTCCTCATGGAAGCCCTAGAGAAAAAGATGAATCATTGGAGCTCTGATGGATCTTGAAGAAGTGATGCTCTTTGCGGATTTGAAAGCAGAAGTTCCTGCATGTCCCTTGGAAGTACACTGAACACCGCCTGTAAATCCTTCTTCAGTTTCTCGAAAGTTGCTTCTGAATCTGCACTGCCTCTCCTCCTTCTCGAAAGATTTTGATATATCCTTTAACTAAATACTAATGTAATTTATGAGTATTTATTTTTAAGTTAATTTTGATATATTCAGGTAGAGATATTCCCGCTAAAAGATGCTCTTATATTTTTGGTCAATGGTATTAAATAACAAACAAACAAAAGAAGTAGGAGGTTAATATACGAAAGGAGAGAACCCTAAATATAGATGGTGAAGCCAAAAAGAAATTTGGTGGTTCCAGAGGAGGCGTTGGTGAAAATCTGGTCTGGCTTCTCATTGTGGTGCATTGCGAGATTCAGATCAGTGTGTAAAGAATGGAAATCGATAATCGATTCCGACTTGTTCCTGGATTTCTACGTGTCTGTGAACTCTTCCTCCTCCGTGTCGTGGTCGATCACGAACAGAAGGAACAACTCACTGTCGCTGGAAATCGTTGGACACCATGGATGTGAGAGATGGGGACTCACCAGTTCCTTAGGCTCTTGGATCAGGCGTTACAATCCCGAGACCACTGTGAGAAAGGTTTTGGTGTTGCAAAGAGTATATGGACTCGATCTATAATGTTTATGTCAATACTGAATTGGGCGGTGGTAGTCACACTCTATACTTTTCACAGTACGTGCTCCCACGCTGGTTTAACCCGCTCCCTCAGCTTTCTTCTTGAATGTGTTACTTTCTTTTAGCATGACTTTTCTCATTTGGTTTTTTCTTTTTTTTTCTTTTTCATTTCTTGAGTTGTGCTTTCTTCTATCAATACAAGTTTTGTATTTGACACAAATCATATTTACAAGGATTTTCCATGGCTGGTTTATCCACTCGATGTGTAGCTTAGAGTCTTAAAATCAATAGGTGGGACGTGCGACTATAGTGATTTAGCTAGAATTTAGGATATGAATTAGTTGACACAATATTCCGTAATGTTCACCGTCTTCACCCAAGTTAATGATGAACAATACAACGATTTATAGTATTTGAATGAATTATATTGTATGCATAATTAAGAAGACAAAATAAAAGTACGATAATTAAGAAAAAGAATTACCAATAGTATTAGCGAAAGGTTGGTTAAGAATCTCGGGCCAAACCACGTGAGGGGAGTTTGAAATGCACTGTTTCTTTTTCAAGGGAAAACTTTGGTGGTGTATGAATGCTTAAGGGACCATACCGCTTGGTCTAGGGGAGTCTTACAGGTTCATCGATGTGCCTGTGGATTTAGTAGCGGGAAAGAAAGACAAGGTGATTCGGCCTTCCATGGTGAGGAAACACTACAAGGTGATGAGAGATGCCGAGGTTGACGTATCATTTAATGAGTTTGAGTATGCTCACCTTGAGTTCACATTCTCTCACCGGGAAGAGCTTTTGGCATATGTGATGTCGCGGCTTCAACTTGTGGAACTGACACCAGCTCAACAGAGGCAGGCCAGTCAGAAAGGCATGAAGTTGAAGAACAAGAAAAAGGAGGTATAGTAGTATAAGTAGCTAAAACCAAACCATGGTCAATGCCTCGTAGAGTTTGGTGTCTTTGTACTATGGTGTTGTGTGTTTGAAATTCATGTGTGCGTTCTTTGTTGATCTCCTATGGATTGCTGTAATTGTGTACATAATGCAAAGTGTGATCTCTTGATGAAATGATCTTGTTGTGACAGATGCTTTTTTCTTTAGCAATATGATTATGATATATGCTTCTATTAAGGGTTTCCATGAGAATTATGATGCCTTGAACTATAGCTGTGCTGTAAATCCATAAACCAATCATGTTGTAGTGGCTAATCTAATGGGCATGTAATCGTGTGGCTATCAGGTATTTGGCTTCTTCGGGCCTAGAAAAAGCTTCTCTGGGGAAAATGGGGCCGTGACTAGTGAACCCGATGTCACGTGGAGAAGAAAACTAAGAAAATTGGGAAAGATGAAGAAACTTTTTTTTTTTTGACATAGTTAAAAGAATGAAACAGAAACGTAAGAGAAGGAAAAATCAGAATTCCTCATGGAAGCGCCCTAGTGAAAAAGATGATTCATTGGAGCTCTGATGGATCTTGAAGAAGTAATGCTCTTTGCGGATTTGAAAGAAGAAGTTCCTGCATGTCCCTTGGAAGTACACTGAACACCGCCTGTAAATCCTTCTTCAGTTTCTCGAAAGTTGCTTCTGAATCTGCACCGCCTCCTCCTCCTGATTCCCGCGACTGGCAAAAGATTGTTATCAATATGTTATAAGTGTTCAGTTCAGCTGCAGAGGGAACTGGTCCATGTATATCATCACACAATTTTCCAAGAGACTTGCACCTATGCTATACAGAGCGATATATACCTAAATCTGATACGGAAGTACAAAACAAGAAGATCTCGTATACCAATACTCGAATAAAGCATTCAGACTTGAAATAAACATGGCCATGCAATCAAGGGTCAAAGGGAAGATAAACATACCTTGACTTCGTCACTAATGTATCTCTCAATGGCATTGAAGGAATCCACAGCTTCCAACTCATTCATCTGAGACGTAATCTGCCGCATATCAGTCTTCATTCTAGCCAGCCTCCACAATCTACGTTGTTCTTGCTCAGCAACAGCACGACGTCTTTGGAACCAGGGGGTAAAATTAGGCCCTCGTAGAAACCGCCTGAAACAATGGTTTAGCGAGGAAACCAAATATGTGACCACAGTGAGACAATAAATCCAAATACTGTAAAACTCGAATGCTGTTTTTAGTGTGGAGATAGACTGTATATACCTATACAAGTCGGGCCAGTTGGATTTCATGCGCTTAGACAAAAACTTCCCTACACCTCTCGCAGATAAATTTGAAAGGAACTCATCAGCACCGAACGATGGGAGCGCAGGAGGGGTAACATATGGGGAAGACCCATCAGAAGGGGCGTTAACTTGGAAATATGGACCAAAAGGGGCCAAGAAGTTCGTAGTTAATTCCAAGAAATGCCGTCGCAGAATCTCATTATTCACAACTGACATTGATTCCTCAACCCTCGGCGACATCCCAGCATCGATAAGTCTATTCAAAATAGAAGTGTCTGGCTTGGTTACTGCAGAGTAGGTGGTCCATACAGCTTCCTTGTGTTCCGTCATGAGACACAGTGGTCCATCTCGCCTAAGCTTTACTGCATTTAGCAAATTTGTAGGAGAGAACCTTCTTAACGAAAGCTGTTGAACGCCTAATCCTTCGGCTTTAACAGATAATCTACCAGCCGACCTACTTGTAAAGGGTACACGGTTTGAGTTTGGAGCAGGGGTTCCAACTGAGACAACATGAGGCATACTGCGAAGAGCTTTAAGGAAAAAAAGGTTGGTGACACCCAATACCATGGGCGGGAAAGTGTCTCCTTCTCGGAGTGAGTTTAGTCGAGCAAATCCTGGATCATGTATAGTGAAATACGGTCTAAAATCGACACTACAAAATAGTGGCGCAACCAAACTCACAAGACAAGCAACCGCCTCTGAACATTGCGGAGGTGTTGGCGCTATAATAAGGATAGGCTCGCCAATGAGTAACAATTCCCATAGTGTCCATAGCTGCAACAATAGCCCCCGGTAAATGCCAAAAAGATCCGCGTCATGGAAAAGACCTTGAGGAACAGACTGATTCGTAGGGAGCAAAGGAGCCATGGAAGAAGCAGACTCCTCGTATAAAACCCCGTTTTCCAACGGAAGGCTATGAGCAGGGGGCAAGTTCACCTTAAGCATTGCATTACCAATCGGCAGCTCCATGAGCTTACCGGGCACAGGAGCAGGCCACATAGAGACATAACCAGCGATATGTTCGATAGCCTTGTTCCCAACATCGAAATACAAAGGACCAATGATTTGCAGCAGCGGTCTAAAAACACTAGAGTAAGGCGTATGCGACAGTATCACCACAGACTTCTGTTCACCTCCTCGTTTCAATCTCTCGTCATGCCTCTGCCTATTAAACACATAACCATACAAGTACCTATCACCATTTATCTCCTCAGTGTTCTTCTTTGGTCTAAGAAACCGGAAAAAGAAAATGCAGTCATGTATGCTCGCACGGTTATGGTGCTGCGAGACAGAATCAGGGAAGGAGTTGAATGAAACCTCGATTTCTTCTTCCTGTGAGAGACAACCTGGAGGATAACACTCTTCTAAGATCTGCCCTTGCTCAAGATCAAACCTCATAATGCAGAATGCGTGAACCCATCGTTTCAAAGACTCGGGATCAGGCTTTATACTAAGCTCAGGCTTCACAGAAAACGATGGAGACCGACTCATTTCAAAGATAACAGGCAATAACTTCTCCTACCCATCAAAGGTTTAGGGGATGCTCCTCAGCATCCCCTATACTTGCCCAATAAAGGAGATTCATCAAAGCTTATTACTATACAAACGCCTGGAAAAGAGTTCCAAGAAGATCTAGCTCTCTCTCTATATCTCAGATTTGGTGGTTTTGCTTCACTAAACACTTTCCCTGTATGGAATTAATTTTCAAAGGAAGAAATTTGCAAGCTCAGAATGCTAGATCAGACTAACACAAGCCGTTTTAGCAGCTCAAAAGCATTTCTTTAATCGAATCACCGCATCGAATACAAGAAGAACAGGTCCTGGGTTTGAGGGGCGTGGAAACTCTTGGAGAGAAATTAGGGTTTTCCGAGAGGAGGAGGAGGAGGAGATGCCTTGCAAGGTGATAATTAGAACTCAAAGTTTGGGTTTTTCGCAGGCGAATTTAGGCATTTCGATTTGAAGAAAGGGAATCATCGGAACGGAAAAGCAAACTCTGTAAATAAATGATGATGATGATTCATGGAGCAATCAATTGTTAGTTGTTGTATCTCTCTCTAAATTGCACATACGGTACTCTATTTTTAACACTTCTATAAAAAGTATCATAAAAGTTATGACTGCAAATAAGCTATTTGCTATTCAGCCTACCGTTTAGGCCCATTAATGATTCGTAAAGTGAAATATTTTCCCGTTATAGGAAAAAAGTTTTTCAATATCTTTGGTCAATGAGTTTCTCCTTTACAGACGCAAAATATAATTTGCCTCTCTGATGGTGCTATTGTCAATATATTTGGTCAATGTGTGTTGTCGTTACCACATCGAGCAGAACATCAAACGCATTCTATCTCGAAATGGTTGATGCGTATTTTTGGTGGTGTTATTGCCTGCTAGGATATGAATGTGTGGCTATGTTTAAAGTCTGAGAATTTTGAATCACATCTTCAAGATCTTTTGATGTATCCAGTGATCTTGGTGTTGCTTCTGTAGCTAAATTGATGTTTCTTTTATTCAAAGGGAACGGAGCAAAGGATCAAAACAAGTCCTGACTTTCTCGAGAATTTCTACACGAGCAACTATAACAACAATGTTCTCTCTGGGACTAAAAAGCACACAGATCAAAACAGAACAAAACACATTCACTTCCTTGGAGAGAGAACCAAATACCAAACAGCAGATTGTGTCCACAGAGATTTGGTCTCTCAGGTCATGTAAAAAAAAAGCAAAAACTTGTGGTAAATCCTTATTTGCTTCTTCTCTTGAAGGTTTGTTTGTTGTTGTTCTCAGTGGCAGGAACCGGTGTCTCTTGTTGAGGATCATCAGGTAAAATGGTGTGAAAGAACTTTTTGGAGGAACCGACTTGGTTGCAGATTAACTTGAGCATCTTTCTCCCTCTCATCCATTTAAGCATCAGCTTCATATGAGTCTTGCTGTTCAATCCACTAAGCCCAGCTTCCTGTTATTATGTTAACACACAAATCATGTTGACTGAAACATATTTCTCCATCTCTGTACCAATACTATTCAGACCACTTCAATCCCCTAAGGAAACCCTTTGCAAGAAAATGCACAGCTGAGACAACCCAAGCCAATTATACAGAACAGCAACAACACTAAGGGCACGCATAATACAATCAAGTAATAAAACCTGAATACTAAACAGACACAACACTGAGGATCTGGATCAGACTGAGTATTACAAACCTGAGCGCGGAGCCAAGTGTTGGGAACGGAGAGAGGGCCATGTTTCTTAAAGAGATCGTAGAGAGAACTGGAAATGATGTGAGCCTCTTGGATCGAAACCTTAGGGTTTATCTTCCGTACGTTTACAGCTCGCTCTCTCGACATGTGCCTCACCATCAATGAGTTACAGCTCATCTCATTCTCCAGAACAGCCGCTGCTCTACAGAGCTGCCTCAGTCCTCCTCCTCCGCCGCCGGTGAACCACATCATTCTCTCTTCCTCGCCGTCACTCTCTCACTCTCTCGATTTCCTTCGGCCGGGATTCAGTTAGGTCTCTCGCCTCGCCTTCTGATATTTTCAAAACAATAAGCCCACTGGGCTTGCTTCGGGCCCAATCTATGTATTTTCTTACAACAATTGTCTGTCCATTACCAATTCCCCCGCAAAAACAATATCTGAAAAGGCTGAAAGTAGCATATTTACCTAAACCACTACAGCACTACTTGCTCAGTCACAGGTTTTAATTTTTGGTAGATCCTTCCATTTTCTATCGCTCACTAATCATTTCAATGTTCCTTTCATATTATTGAATACGAAGAAGACGTCCATTGTCCACAAAATTAGACCCACAAATTATACATATATATTTATAATAAAAAAACAGATATTATACAAACAATATCTCCCTCAAGTATGTCACGGGTAATATAATATCTACAAAGTAGCCTAAACTCGTAAGACACAAGAACTAATCCAATTCACTTCTGCCTGCCTGATTCACCCAACTACAAAGACTGAAAAATGTGGAGAAATGTAGAGATCGTAACAAAAGGAGTGTGAATCATCATAACCTCTCTACATTATATATACACTTCTCGAAGAGGGTCACGTTAGACGTTATACATCATATACAGGGAGCCGCTCTTCGATTGTAATACGACAGAAGGGACATTTTTTACACTTATCTGAGCAGTTTCTGCAACAAAAATGACACCAAACACATGAGCAGAAATATCAAAGCAGATATGCTCTCAACAAAGTCTGCGATTGCACTTGGTAGAATGCAAATGATGATACTTTTAAGTTCAGATTTTCCTGGGGGGAAAGTATAAATACCTGCATAGAACACGGTGTCTGCATGGAAGTAGTACCACACTGATATCTCTTTCGAAACAAACCCTACACAACACTTTCTCCTGGAACACCCAGAAGATTGAAACATTTGAAGTCCAAGGGATAAGCAAACACCATTGTGAAAGCTAAACCCTTCTCAAGAGTTAGAAGTGATTTTACACAAGTATTAAGAGGAGAAGAAGAGAGCGTTACATTTTGTAATCTCTCATATTCCTGCTGACTGAATTTTGTTATTTCTGTTTGTTCACCAAGTGCTGCTTGAAGTCTCCACACCTGACACGGAATTAAAACAGATGCCAAAAAAGAGAAGATGAACAGAACTCAGAAATAATTAACTTGCGAGGAAAAAAAGACTTAACAAAAAAAGGAAACGATGACAATTTGCAACTTGAAAGTAAGAGGAAAAGTAGAAATACCTCCTCAGCAAGATCTTTCTTAGGCATTTTCTTGACTATTTCAGGCGGATGACCACAGAAGGTACTGTAGCTGCACACATTTATTCATGAAATTTTCAGCAGGTTAGATGTAAGCTATAACCATTTTCGTTGGAAGATGTAGAAGTACTAACCCGGACTCTTGATCAAAGTACAGTCGAGCTTGCTCCTCCTGACTTCCTTCATCAATTGACCACCAACCTAGCAGCCTGAGCACGTAGAGGATCAAATGTTAGGCATCACCGTGGTGTTTGTTAGAGTCATTCACTGGCAGCCAAAAACTTATATTTGGTGGTTAGCCTTCTTAATTTTTGCGCTTTAAAAATGATAAGAAAGTCAAAAAAACATGTTTATCACCTGGACCCATGGTGGAAGAAACCCAAGCAATCATGGGCTCTGGATGAAAATCTAAAATACAATCCTGTATCATCTTCTCCCCGCAGCAATAGAACAACCTTCTCTACTAATTTAGACGCAGCAAATAAAATACCAACGCCTTGCAGTAGGAAGAGTGGAGAAAACAACACTGGGACAGGTATATACTTAGCACGCTCAGGAGTCCCCTGAAAATTCAAATCACAAGTTTGATTTTTGGTAATGTCCAAACACAACAATTGTAGGAGAAAAGTGGCGCACCTCAAGATGCATGCAAAGAACCACTTGAAATAGAATGAGCGGAATTTTCAAAATATGACCACCAATATCTTGCAGGCCACACGTTTCATCTTGGTGCCTATCGTCTTCCGGAAAATCCACAAGGCCACTGTTCGAAACAGCATATCTAGTAGCAGTAGGAGATGACCCGGGTTCTCTGACACGTGAGCCTCTATGGATAACTGGATTGGACCATTTCGTACAAACAAGAAAAGCAAAGCACTCTGCAATTCTGCAGGCAGAGCGTACACATTGATTACCTTCATGAGCAATTCCACCAATAGCAGCATTAGGGCAAATAAATTTGTAACAGAAAAGGCAGAGACAGTGCATACCCGAAATTAATAAATAAATCCCACCAGCCGAGAGCAGCTACATCACCTGATTTGAATAAAATAAGAAAGAATTAAGATAGAATGGAAACTTAACAATCCATCGATACATGGTTTATATAAGGAAGGATTTTGATAGGTATAAGAGATGACTATATCCACATTGTTAATGAGATAAGTGAATTAAACATGCTTATATGAATATGTCAATGTCTGTGCACACAAGAGGGAGTTCCAGCAAATGACATTTAGGATATTAAGAAACGAATAAAAATTTATATGGTATTCCACCACTTCAGAAACTCATTTTCGGTGCATCCTGATTCATACAACATTTACAATGACTCACTCTGCAGTATTTTTAAGGTTTTTTCTTTCAGGAGAATTTGTCTAATATAAATGGACACTAAACATAAAATGGTTTTTCATAAAAATGATTGTGATTTCCATGAAATCTAATACCCATGATCGTCTTAAGATAAAGCAAGTTACTTGAAATTTAGCAACTATTCTGGCGGCATATTATTACCGGACAGCTTTAGGAGGGTAAAGATTGTAGCAGCCAGAAAGAACACCATGGAAATCGCAACCCAGAAATGCTGCAGACAGGAAAGAAAAAAGCATCAGAAATTTATTTTCAATCTGAAATAGCTTCCCTCCCCCACAAACAAAAAAATGAAATTATTCAAGCTTGGCTTTGTAAGCTAAAATACAAAAATTGACGAAAAGAAAACTTCTCTCTATCCATGACTTTGAACATAAGCTCAGGCATTAATCAGAAAATGTAGCATGACTTACAGGAAGTGCTTCCCATATTGCTTCATCATTTATGCTCTCTTCGTCTCCTGGCATCAGTGCCCGACACATTCTGAAGATAATACGTGAGGTAATTAGGAATTTCACATAGAATAGCAAAGAAATAGCTCTTCCAACTAAGGAAACATTATAATTTACTATACAGGTCTAGTTCCACTTATTTTAATCCATATCATTGGTATTAGCTTCATATGCAGGAGAATATCTCAGTAGCATCCCTACTCAGTTGAGGTATGTATTACAATGAAATCAAGCACAATGTATAACAATCAATGTAGCCTTTATAAACCAATATATTCCCAGAACCAGTAATTTAGCAGAGACCACAATCCCACCCCCAACCCTGCATAACATGGTATCCACCTATAACTTCCATCTTACATATTACAACATGATCCGACACATTAAAAAAACCCTTCCATGCTCCTAAACTGTGCTCTTTTGTGCTGATTGATGTGATTCGATTTGTTATTTTACAAAACCAAAGACCAAATGGCTTTGTAGTATGTGATATAGAATCTTACCTGGCATTGTCCACAAGTATAATTACTTCAAACGCCAATAAAGGGAGGAAAACAATCTTCAAGCTCACAGCTGGTGGCCAACGAACTACATCCCAAATACCATAGCACAAACTTACATTAAACCTGGAACAAATAAAAGTAGGGCTTCATGCAGCAAGAAACAAGAGCTTCTCTGTGATGTAATCCAACTTAACCATTAACATTATACGAAAACCAAAATTCGAGAAGCTTGGAGAGTCGTAGTCAATCATTAGCTTCACCGTAATGAGTATTAACATAAAGCAACCATTTTCCTTGTCAAGATACTAAACTACAAGAGGCTTTAAGTATCATATTATCACAACATGAGCGGATCCGATGAAGTATGAAACTGTGAGTAAGCGGAGGTTATATACCATAAGCACTCTCGAGGTAGACACAGAGGAGCAATTCGAAAGCTATGAGCAACGGCGTTGCGACAACAGCATGACATGGAGCCCACTGTACACAAAAAAAAAGAAAAGAAACAATCATTTTACAAGCCAATTCATCACAAATCTGTCATCTGGAGGTTAATCCTGATATCACTAATGGAAATCATAAACAGTGAGCTAATAATAGAAGAAGGGACCTACATGACGGTTACGAGGAGCGATGGGAGCAGGAAGCGAGAATCTTCCCCTTGCAACAACAGCATGGAAAGCCCAAAGAGGTAGACAGACAACCCTGCATGACCGAGTCAGCGGAACAGATACATTTGTTATGTTTTACACGATTTGCAGATACACAAGAACGCTACCGAAAACACACACACCAAAAAAAGGGAAAAAGGAAAAAAATAAAAAAAAAGAAACCTTTTTACTCAAAAGAGTCTGAAACTGGAAATAGAAATTCCGTTCGACTTAATCTATAAGATGACATCATTTCCCAGTGCAGTCCTCAAACAAAACCCTAAATATGTTTTTTTTCAGAAAAAAACATAGTACATCAAACATGTGACACGATCTGGCAGGTTTCCCTGTCTCATAGTACCTGATAAGGATCATGTACTTTTCATGGTCTTCTACAGGAAACAAAAAATAAAAAATCAAAGAGGTTTCCCGAAGAGGTAAGATTCCTAATGAAGTAAAAATTTTTGGCGTGAATTTCATTATTCAAATGAGAATCCATACATGCCATCTCGATAGTTAAGAAGATGGCATATGAGAGTAAAACCTGGCAGTTCTCAGAGTACATTAAACACACAGAAAACGCCCCTTGTGTCCGACGACACACACATGCCAAGCTCTGGATTGAAAATCGAAAGCTTTAAAATAAAAAAAATTCTTGAATCATATTTACGGAGGCAGAGACCATGGTCAGAAAAAAAAAAAAAATCGAAAACCCAAACGAATAAGAATAACTGTAGACAAATTGAGTCTCAAGGAGAAAGAGAGAGAGACTAACCACCATGAGTAAGCAACGGTGTGGTGGAGCTTGAGCACCAAAACGAGCGTGAAACAGAAGAGGAAGCTGTGAGCTGCCAAGGCTTGTAGGGACTTGAACATTCTCCGACAGTTCATCGTCAAATTTCTCTCTCTCTCTCTCTCTACGGAAAATGAATTTCTCGCTTAACCTCCTCCATTCTCTCCTCTGTGTCTCTCACTAGTGACGATTTGGTTAGAGAAGACGCTTACTTGAGAAATGCAGCTTTGTTTCCAATTGCACAGTGCCTTCTCCTTTCCTTTCCTTTTTTCCCCTCTTTCGCTGCTATTTGTCAGATATCAAATTCACTCCTAAACAAAATACAAAATAACTAATTTTTTATCCAAGTCAAATTAATTTTCGAAATACCTAATGGAAAAAGAAAAACTAAGATTTGTGATCCTTTTTTTAAAAGGTTCATGTAGCTTAAAAAGAAGGGTTTAGGATAAGGAATGCATTAGCATTGAAATATAGATCCACGTCATAAGCTCAGCTCATTCACATTATATGGCTTAGAATAGTAAAGTGGTGCGGAACAACTGCGGTGCGGTTTTATAGTTATAAAAATGTATAAATATACATATATAGAGAGATTTTTGTTACTATTGAATGCGGTGCGGGTGCGGTTTTACAGTCACTATTCGAGGCCTCGTCTTGTGGAGTTCATACTATAAAATATCTACAATTGCCAATCCCAAAAAAAATAAAAATATCTGCAATTTACTTATAATAATGAAATTTCACACTAAAACAAAAATAATTTTCCTTCAATAAGCGGAAAGTCTCTGTCTAGCTTTGGTTGCACGCCAGAGTTGAAGCGCTCTCCACGTCAGTTTCATGAACTAACGTTATAATCGAGACAAGTGCACATTTAATTACTAATGGACCAATCGCATCATTAATTACCTGCTACTTTTTATTTAAGTATTCCGCGACAAAGTCAAATTCCATTTCAGTTTGGTTATCCATAAACTATTTCTAAACAAATCACATCAACTTCTCTTCATGTTACTATTTCACATTCACATATCGTATTATCCACACCAAAGCTGTCACTTACAACAAGCCACACACATCGAATATATGCACTAATCAGATAATAAAGACGACCATACTGACAAATCAGTGGATTTAGAAAATAAAACAAATGGCTGCATCGGATCTAAGAACCTTAAGGGTTGTTGAACGCTTTGCTTTTTAGCTTGATTCGTATCTTGTTAGTGGGACGAGCTTCTGACGGTGCGGATGGTGCTGATAGCTCAACCTTTAATTTATCACTTGGTCCCTCTGGTTTAGCCTCCGAGACTCTCTCTATCTTCTTTGTAGCTGGATCCGAAGAGCCGCTCAAAAGCTTTGCCATTTCCTTCTCCTTGTGTTTCTTCTCTTTCTTTAACCGTTTCTTTTCTACATAATCCGGGTCTTCTCTTTTTCTCTTCTTCTCTTTCTTTTTCTTGTTCTCTTTCTTCTTTTCCCTTTCTTTACCAACCGAAAGTGTTTGAAGGCTAGCATATTTCTGCTGCCCCTCGTTTCCCACAGTATGGTCTTCTGGCAACAAGCTGGGCCCTGCCACTTCTTCGTTATTATCTGCTTTTTGACTTGTGGAAGTTTTCCCAGATTCAGCAGTGCACTGCAACTCTTTCCCAATAGTATCACCACCTTCGCTTACCAATTTTACACTGCCAATACTTGCAGTCATGCGAGATCCAACATCGTGACACGAGTTTACTTCCTCCATGTGAGCATCAGCTGAGATTCTTTGTGGAGCGTCTACAGAAGCTGAACTTGTTTGTACTCTCTCTATATCATGGCGTACCACAATCCCTTGAGATCTCTCCATGGATCGTGCTGATCCCTCCGCTCTGCTCGTTGCACCAGATGGTCTCACCTTGATCCGTATAACAGTCTTCACCTCGTGACTAACAGACACAGACGGTTCTTTTTGTGGTTCCTTTGTTGGAAGATTTGCTTCCCTTTCAGCCAACTCTTCTGTTGGGGCTTCACCATCCGGTAGATTCTCATGAACAAGGGGATTTTCATGCAAAGGTTGGTTTCGATTTTCCATGTGAGGTTCAAGATGCTGTGTCTCCTGAAGTGATGCTGCAACAGGTTCTGGAAATTTCAGCTCAGGAGCAATAGGCATGAACGTTTCCTGTGATCTTACCGGAACACCAAAAGGAGCAACATCCAGCGATTTTCCTTTGGCATCTCCAAGTGCCAAAAGTGAAGGCCCCCCTGCCTCTGCTCCAGGAACTGAAAATACATTATTCGATTCAATGCAGGCCTCCACACTAACAAGTTGCAAAGGTTTTTCTCTGGGCACTCCAAATAACGTTGGGGGTCTGAAAATGAGATAACTTTAGTATATTCTGTTCAGAATGTCGATAAACATGGTGGTGATAAGAAGAAGAAGACAAAAAAAATCCCTCTAGGCTCAAAATGAAGACACTTGGATTCCAAACAAGATTCATTAAAAGAAGCAAAAGTACCCAAACACGATTCATCAGATAGACAAAGCTATAAAAAACTTTTAAGTTTAACTGCTACCTACACGCTACCATAATTAATAAGGAAACAAATGCACAACCTGTAAATAAGTACTTGTAAAACTAATCTGCCAGAAATGAATGTAAAGGCCACAGACCTTCCAGCGAGGATTTGGAAAATGCAGAACAAGTGGTGACGAAGAAATTCATTGTTGAATACTACATGGCTCTTGAAAAGATGCAGCAAATCCATAAGACTAACAGTGTCAACACAATCATCTGAGTCACATCCAACTGCTATTTGACATAAACGCATTGTGTGTACGCACAATTTAACCTGACCTGTAATCAAGCAACAAGTATATAAAGCGAAGAAAAAAATGAACTCTTATCAGAATTACAACGCAGCTATGTTCTAGTAAGAGAATGTAACCAACCTCTTAAAGATGACTCTTCTACCATGTATTTCATAAACAACGAAAGTGCAGAGCTTATGCCTTTGGATTCATACTCGATGTCAAGAAGTGCCCTACTTGCTTCTATGCGCACTTGCAATATCGTATCCGAATTTCGGAAAGGCTCCATAAGTTTACAGATGTGTTCCTGAACTCAGTAAGCGAGCTTTTATTGCTAAAGCGATGCTTTCTATGTTATAATAAGCACTTAAAAGAAAAAAAGCGAAAGAAAAGAACTTACGAAACTGATGGAGTCAGAAAGCTTAAGAGCAGTCTGTGCCAATGTTCGGATGCAGCTAATTGTCAAGATGCCATTGTAGCTTGGCATCAGCCTAGTACAAACATGCTCTCAGTTATAAATTCTGTTAAAATCTATCAAATCACAAACACCAAACGAGAAGTTACCTATCAAACTGCAAGAGTCTGTCAATGCGCTTCAGAAGAGGGGCCAAAAACGTTAGACTCTGCCAGAGAAACAAAGAAACAAGAAGTACTGAGTAAGCAAAACATGTATCACACTAATATATTGAAGTTCTGAATTCACATTTTTTAAATGATCTCAGATTCTCAATGAAATGGTGCTCCACTTTTTCTCATAAATACCGTCCGCCTCCAAACCAATTTTTTTTTGTTTTTTGTAGAAGTATGAGACATCCATAACGTTATATGAACCAATGAAGCTCCAAACAAAAATTATAGCTAATACTACTGCAGCTAAATTGTAAAGTAGCCTCTTGAAGATAACAATCACACACCTGTTGACCAAATTCAAGATCACCAACCGACTGAACAAGCACAGCAAGCCAGAATACATCAGAATAAGGATTTCCACTGTTGTCATTGTACTACAAAAATGGAAAAGGAAAAGGAAAAAATGGCGAAATCAGCAATATGATAAAATAGACTGGAAACGAGAGAAAGAACTGTAGAGAAACCTCACCTTTCATAGATGAAAGAAAATCAAAGCAGCGCAATAAAGACTAGTACATATTTTATTTGAAGGCTCAAAATTTACCCTAATTTTACATACTACAATATAGAATCAAACTATGAAAATGTATACCTTTAGCAGCTGTAAGATAAATTCAACAGCTTCCCGAGGGCTTTTCTCCTCAGCACCCCTAACCATTGCAATGGCATGTGGAATTGCCTAAGACGTAGCAAATGAAAATAAGGTTAGATAAGTACATCCAAAGAGACCATATGCTAATACTACTGCAACAAAAATAATAAATACGACTCGGGAGATCAAATTTAGACGTCCCCGGAGACAATTTATCACAAGGTTCAAAGTTTAAGAGAAGAAATGGATTCAACTTAACAATAACAATAAAAGCTAACTGTTAGAAACCACGGTATCAAGGGAAATAATCATGGATAACGCCAGAGAAAAATAGGCTAAGAAGTGAGAAACTATGAATCACACCCCTCAGCCTGACAATTATCCCGAAAAAATTGAACACGAAAGGAAGCTTCTGGATTTACGTCCTTATGCTCATTACTTTCTATTATGTTATTTGTTGGCCGGACATTCCTTATTTTGTTATTTCACCATAAGGCAGCAATAAGAAGACTAATATTTTTTTCAGCAGGTACCCAATTTCTATACTTAGCAGGAGCAGTAACAGTTTCTGTCGTATCAAATGATATTTAATAGCATCTCCAGCTAACAGCTGAGATCAATGCGTGACATCATATCAAGCTCATACCCTACCTCAATTCATTACCTCAAGCACAAAATATTCTGGGAAATCGCGAAAGTCATTCGGCCTGAAAAGGAAAATATCAGTTTTATGAGAAATCTTCCACTGGTAACGAAAGAGAGGTCCAAATATTGTAAGGCTATAATCTCACTTGGGGAGTCCAATCTCTGCATCAAATCTTCTACTTTTATAAAATTTTATTAGATGCTGCAAACCCGCCCAGTCAGTCTCCTGCTAGAAATAAAAACGAGCCTAAATCAACCATTGCAATACGGCTTGAAAGATGTAGAAAGATGGCATACTATGCAGTTCAAACCGACAGACATACAGACTCATGAAATTTCAAAAGAGAAACAGATAAAAACTGGTAAACACAGAATTCATGATCTAATATTTTTGTAACAATACTTTTTGATAATCTTCATGCTATGTATTTTTTCGCAATCTCAAACTAGCTTTCAATATCAACAAGTTATAAATTTGACTATCATACCTCTAGACACACTTGGAACATCAGATTGAACAATTTATATCATACCTCTGATGCCGTTTTGGCCAATGCAAAAGCTGCCCCAATCCGTATTCTCCAGAAGACCTACATGTCACAATACTTTCTTGGAGAAATGAACTTCATCTTCAAACTGGTTTTAGAAACAAGTACATAAGACACGGACTAAACCTTGGAGTCTGTTAGAATATTATTGAGTGCATTCACAACAGAAAATGAGTGTTGTTTTAAAGCTTCCAGTGATGCAATTGCTTGTGCCTGAGCAACAACATCTCCATCCTTCTCCAATTGATTAACCTGATCCACAGTCACAGAAACCGACATGTGTGAGAAAGCGTAATCAACAATACGTGATGGATCTTCAGATGGCTAGAATTTATAGCCACACACACGAATACAGAACGACTCAGTTATATAATACCTAAGCGGCATAGTTCATGAGCTTTCTTTTCATGAATGAACAATGCAGAAAGTGGAAGCTAAAGTCAACGGTGATGTACACAACAGGATGTTCAAGAAGTGTCAGAGCAGATCTCTTACCCACATTTGTAGCGGCTGGTGAAGGTGAACCTCAGCAATATATTCCATCTCAGGGTCAGCTTTAATCCAAGCCAGGGGAGATTCGATGCTGCAGAGAAAGATTACATCTTTCAGTTTTTTTATCTTGTGTTGTTGCAAGGGATGTAAACAAACCAGGAATGCCGGAAATAGTGTATCACAGCAACCCACCTCGTTTTATTGTCTAAAGGTGCTACAGCATCAACATTCTCGTCAGCCCCATCAGGTTTCCCTCCCTTCTTTGGTTTTTGATAGCGTTTAGCAGCAAGTTTAGAATGACAAGGTAATTCCAGTAGCTGCCATCTGTCCCCAGCCATAGGCAACTTTGGATGATCGGACATTCCGTCGAGTTCATAAAGCCTTATGCTCATAATACCGGGCCAACCAACATCCACATCTCGGTTTTCTGAATCAGAAGTAGCACCAATAATTGATAATCTTGCATCGAGCGAAGCCGTGCATTCACGCAGAGCAGCCATTTCAACAATGTTTTTCCTTTTGTTGTAGGACAAACCAATCCTGGTATATTAAAGCACCAATTAAAGAAAAAAAATTTGAGATAAGATTTAACGAAGATCCAATTATCCATAGAATTAAGTTCAAAAGAAAGAAACACAATACAAAACAAATACCTTAGCACGGGACAACCACAAGACGCAACCCATCGCTGAAAAAATTCTTTGAGAAATGGACGCTCAAGATTTCCAATCTTATTAGCAAATTGCCGGAACTGCAGCTCAAAAGTGGTAGAGAAACAAACATGTTAGAAACTGAGTTATAGTATCCAAGCTGAAAGATAATCAGTGAACCAAGAAGAGAAATAGATAACTAACTTTACATTGACAGTTCAAAATGCTATCTAATATTTTCAATTTTTCTCTATGTTTACTAACTAAAACTAACGGAATTATGTGGATCTTTCCTAACGTAGCTTGTAATAACCAAACACAGCTTATCTTGATAAATAGTCATGTTACCTCCTTCGTGCTAAGGGACCGTATAGCATTAGATGGATCCTTGGCTCGAGAGATAATTTTCTGTAAAATCTGTAAACCATTGGGTAAAGGAAGATTTATTAATTACGTAGGCAGGTAAGTAACCTGACAAAGGTTTTTGCCTGAAAAAAGATAGCACGATGTCCATACCTTACGAAAGGAGTCCGAGCCCATTTGCTTCTCCAGCATCTGAAGGACTGCCCCCTTCAAAATTAAGTCAGTGAAGAATTATCCTTCATAACATACAAACGCATGCATGATCATGTAAACTTATCCCAACAAACTCATACACGCCCACACAATTTTTAGAGCAGTGAATGATAAATAAGAAAAGAAAAAGAATGCTTACTGATTTCCAAGATCGTATCTTCCCATGCATCCCAATAGAGTGAGTTCCAAATAGGTCCTTGCAAGAAGGAGATGCGCTCAAGGACATTGCACCACTATCATCAGCTTTACAGACGGCACAATTTGCCTGCATTTGCATCAAAAATGTTATGAGAGTCCAGAGAAGAGGTTAGTGGTTTTGTTCAGAAGTGGTATAGAGGCATCCAGTGAAGAATCGCTCGAGTAGTAAGCTAAACCTTGTATCTCCGGTATCGAGCTTCATTATTTCCCAAGAATTGCTTGATAAACATATCCGTCAAGAAACCAGCAAGGCCATCGAGGAGCCAATCTGTTATAACAACATGGACAATCATCAATCCCAAGATTACAACACCAAGAAAGTGTCGAAAAATGTCACAAGCCTACCATCATTTGGTGACTCGGGAGTAATATAAACTCCAAACCACTGTTTTGCTAACGCAGAAGCAAGTTTAATACGTGTATCTATTGTCTGCAAAGACAATAGAAGCTCTATCAGATTCGTGCATAAAGGAACTAATAAGATGACAAAACAACGCGAAAAAACTTCCAGTAAAACAAATATAAGTGAAACTGCTACACTAGAAGCCATGTTCCAATGAATGGTAAAATACGTGCTTTGTTCCAAAAATGTACCAAACAAATTCAATGTTGCTTTTCTATTATAATATTGGCATATACACACGACTATAACGTATTTTCTAACCTCAGGCTAATTTACGAGGAAAAAATACCTGATCAATGACCCTCTCATCATATAGCATGTGCGAGCTAAATACACTCAAGGAAGCTCCCAGAGTCGAAGAGCAAACAACGATTTCAGGAGGTAAAAAGACTTGCTTGTAGAATCCAAATGGAAATTTCGCGCTTAAATAATCTTCGTAGTAGCTGCAGAAGATGATTGTCCAGTAACAACAGAAAAATACTTAAATTCAGTTTCACTGCAAGAAGCTGCCGGGATACAAATTTACTGACCTATAAGCTTCATGGAAAAATTCCATTGTATTACGAAGCCGCGAGAGATCATGTGGCAAACACAAGTTAGATATGAGAAAGTTGGTCTGATCTGGAAGGACTTCCAATGGTCCCGCAACTAAAGACACCCACCGCGGAGCAATAGGAATGGCTAGTTCGTAAACATACGTTTTCCGGCTAGTATCTTCTTTGCACATAACCTGAAAAATGTGAAAATTTAAGGAAAACACCCTCTCCAGCTTGTTGGAAAAGTAATGATAAGATTGAATATGGGACATGTAAACATATTCCACAGACTTTTAGCTTTCCACAAAATAACAGAGAAATCTACTGTTTGATGCAGATTCAAAAGATAACTGCACTTAAACAGATAAAATTCTGACAGTATAGACAATTAAGAATCTTGCAGGCTTTGCAATCACAGATAGTTAACGTCCATAAGTCATGGGAACCTCAGATTTCTTCTAAGTTTTTCCATTCAATACGTAAATTCCAGAATCTATAATGATATATGTCTTGCACGTAACTTCCGGAATGAAAAATATAGTAATTTCTCTAGTTTCTTCACATATGAAAGAAATACCAGCTTACCTGGTAAAGTAATTTCCCAACACTGACAGCTACAAAGTTGTGTGGAACAGTGAATTCCAAATTGAAACTGCATCCACCAAAGTTTGATACATGAAAAAGGATAAACAGGTAGATATACCACTCTTGATCTCAAGAGAGAAGAGATATGGCAACAGGTTAACTTTTTGAAATGGAAATACCTGCAACGATGGTACTCATCGTCTATGCAAGGAAACCAACAGCGGGCCCGTCTCATTTGGTTATCGGTATGTACGATGTTCTCATCAAAATGAATTCCTGACTCTATTTTCTCTATCCAGTAATTAATCCGAATCAATTTAACATTCTGCATCATATGAGCATACATTGATAGTTAAACAAAGGAAAGCTCTTCACTAGTAACCTATAGCAGCACATATGAATCAGGAGTAACACAAAACCTTCAATAGCTACGATGTTAACTGCATTAGTATTTTCATTTCATTTACCAATATGGTAAAATCTTATTTAGCATTGATCAAGTGCGATAATGGAAAGCCTGGTATGTTTTATCTTTGGTCCACAAAAACAATAAAGGTGAATACAAGGTCTACGTACCTAAAGCCATGTTGCTTTTAGCAAAATCAAAGTGTAAGAGTCAAACAACCATCGGTCTCAGATATGTACTTCAGTTTTAAGTTCACTACATCTCATTTGACAGAAAGAAAAAAAATGAGGGAGAGAAAGAATAACCTGTTTTGCCTCCCCAGACGACTGTGAACCATTTTCTAAAGTCACGTTATCCAAATGTTCAGATAGATCCTTAGAGGGCTTGCAACAGTTGATGAGTAAATTTGCAGTGTCTTCCCTCTTAAGAACCCCGACATATTCCATGGCTGCAGCATCAGCTGCTGAAGCAGCGTCTGAGACCGAGTTCCAGTTACTCTCAGCCTCAGAGTTCTGATGGTGAGGATAGTACTCAAAGACAGTGGGTTCGCCATCTACCAAGACACTCTCGATTCCCAAGTTCTCCGCATGTAGTCCCACGATCCCAATATCTGGCACGTTTACTTCTAACTCTGTGTAACTATGGAAAGCCAAGAAAATGCAGAAAAGAGTGAGAGGAAATCCACTGAAAAAAGGGATGAATCTACCCATCAGTTCCATACAAGCTTGGTAAAACCCAGAATAATCAAAAGCAGGGGAATTTAAGCAGAAATCCCAATAGATACCAACGGTGCAAAAATCAAACTTGTTCCCCATAATTAGGGTTTCTTCATTCCGAATTACATTAAGCAGCCACCAAACCACATTCACCAACTCGGTTCTCGAATGGAGAATTAGAAAGCAAGAGAGGGCAACGAACCCGTAGATTTGGCGTTTTCTAAAGTCGATAGAAAGACAGAGCTTCTGGTGAAGAACTTTAGCTCCAGTGTTCTCAGAAGGCTTCGCGCCAGGAGCTTCCTCGTTCTTAGGCTTCCGAGCCTTGGCCATGTTCCTTTTCCGTCGAGACGTTAGCCGGAGAGACCAACCTTCTTTCTTATATCGATGAGTGGGTTTCTCTAAATTACACAAAACTCCTCCAAGTTTTAAAATTATTACATATTTGCATATTATTTTATAAATGTTCTCATCCTGGATATGTATTTTCATGGGCTTGCTTAAATCTTTTCATGGGCACTCTTAATATGGTTTCGACTTTGGAGAGACTTGGGATTGGGATTGTGGGACTACACGCGGAGAACTTGGAAAAAGAATGAGAAACAAGTAACAAGGAAATTGAATAATCAAAGATTCATAATTTCTGCTGATCAAATCGTAAAATTGAATATCTTTTGCTGCTCATAAACTGTACTAAAGCCAGAATCGAAAACCCATCACATAAAAGAATAATGAAGACGTTCATACCTGATTGACAGATAATCGGAAGAAAACGGCAAAGACAATCTTCTCTTCTTCTTGAATGAAATTATGTGAAAAACCAAAATTGTTAAATACGGTTGCAAGATAACTAAAGTCAAAATCGAAAATCGAAAACGCATCACAGAAAAAGTTCAAAGACGTTAAAATCTGACTGACAAATAATTAAACGGAAATTTAGCTAAAAATGCTAGATTCAAAACCAAATTGTCTCTTTATGCTTTCTTAGTCTCAAATTGTCTAATTATGTTTTTGAAATTTCTGATTCCGATTTTGCCCCTTAATTTTAAAAATGATAATTAATTTTCAAAAATAAAATTATGATTATAAATAAAAACTTTAGTTTATTATTTAATTTTGTTTTTTGTCTGAAAAAAATAAAACTTTAGTTTATTAAAAAAAATAATACATCTAAGAAAGAACAAATATTAAAGCGGCGACTAATTTTTAGAAGTCAACACAATTAGAACCCTACGCCTCGTCCTCTCCGCCTCTTCTTCTCGGCGTCGTCCTCTCTGGACTGTTTTTTTCCCGGCGAGTATCGCTGGTGTACTCTTCTCCGGCGAGCGTCATCATCTCGCCTCATCTTCTCCAAAGTGACGGGTGAGTCTCTTCTCAACATATTTTAGGTGTTGCCAAGTCGATTAAAGCTCCAACTTTTTTAAACTTTGATTTGGTCTTTTTTTTCTTTGGTATCCTCAAATTCCCGACAAAGACAAGCACCGGCGACTATTAGAGAAAGAATTTCCCGCCAACCACCCTCTCAGGTATCCTCAAATTCCCTACATCCTCTCGCTTTCTCTATCTCCGGCGTTTCCTGATCTCATCCTCGGTTTCGTTTTGTTCCCTTCATATCTTAAGGCGTCTCGTAGGTCGTGACATTTGTGTTTACAAGAAATCATAATCAGATTGGTGTGTGACACTGACACGTTTCTTCTAAATTCAATGTCGAGACTTGAAGTGCCCGAGAAAAAGAAGTCCTTTGTATGAAGGCTAATATGGCAGCGGTATGTTCCAAAATATTCCTGGCAAAACCTGTGTCTGTGTCTTTGAATCATTGTGAATATTTCTGGGAAAACCTGTGTCTGTGTTTTATTGTTTGTTTGTTATGAAGAAATGACCAAAAGGAAGGAGATAAAGAACTCGAGGCATGCACACATAAGTTAGAGTTTAAGGATCTTTCTAAACTAGGCACATCCTTTCAATAAACTTGATTCTTGAAAGAAGTCTTGACTCTTGTCTGGTCTCAGTTTGGATAAATAGGTTCACTTATTGTTGTTACAATGGCTAGCTTATGTTTTTAATCTGGTATAGTTCAAGTTCCAATGATCTGAGAATTTTTGTTCAAGTGCATTCTAGTGTTAATCACATATGTTGAGAGAATTTACAAATTTGGCGATCTTAGTCTGCTAATGACCTTAGTGGTCTAGTGCATTCTAGTGTTAATCACATATGTTGAAAGAAATAGTCTAGAATCTCTCTTTCAGATGAAGTATATGGAGAGCTGAGGAAGAAACTCTGTTGTTTTTGTTTGTTGTGGCAGGTGGTTTCTCGGAATCAAAAGATGGCGTCGTGACTTTCCCTGATATCAGCACCACTATTCTAGAGAATTTCTGTCAGTGCTTTTATTGGTCTCTTCAATACTCCAGGTCCATATCTATCTCACGGCCCAATCCTTGAATCTTTAATCGCTTGTTTAAGCACAGGATTTAGCGATTCAGTTGGAGGTCTTCTTTCTTCTGGTCTCTTCATCCTTATGTGGCTGCAATTTGCATCGTCGATCTTGGAGGCTCTCCATCTGTCTTTAAGTTTGAGGTAAAGGGAATTTTACTTTGTCCATAGAGATACTTGCTCATGTATTCTTCTCTTACTTATATAAGCGTTTGCCAATTTGCAGCTATACTTACTTTTGATCTTTGTGGGATACATGGTTGTAGACACGCAAGAAATAATCAAGAAAGCACATCTCGGTGATATGGACTATGTGAAACATTCTGCAATTTGCAGTTGAAGAACTCTGCAGATAGGGAAGAGAAGAAAAAGAAACGAAGAAACTGAAGAAACCAACCCAAAAATTGTAAACACTATCTTTCCACTTCTCTTTGACTCTGTATTTGCTAGTTTCTCTGGTATATGATGAAATACATCAAAAACTTATTTCAGATTGTAAATAAGCTTTTGCCTTGTGTGTTATCTTATTGTGTAACAATAAAAGTTTTAGCAAGTGAGTAAGTGTGATTTCAAAACTGATTTCTCTGTAATCTATGTGTGAGTTTGGATGGTTTAAAATGACAACTGTGATAAACAAGAACTCATCAGGATCAAGATAAGTCACATCAGAACAATGAAGAAGAAAGTGAAGAAGTTTGTCAAAACATTGAGAAAGTTGTAAGCTATACGAATTGGTATTAGAGCCTTCTAGATGAAATTAATAAAAAAAATAATACGAATGTGATAACTGCTTTAGTGATTCCACAAGAGAGAGGAAGAAAATCAATCTAGAAACACAGTACCGTAGCTCGAGAATCTTCAGCTCAAAACTCAGAGTCGTGGATGATGATAACGAGATTGGAGATCAAAGCTGCACCTATGGTTGATTCATATAACATAAAGAAGAATATCTAAGTCAAGAAGCACACACAGAATGTGAACAACATGGCAGAGAAGACAACCAGAGAATCTGTGCAACCAACCTGGAATTTAACAAACTGATCTTTAACAAACCGCAACACAAGACTCGATTTTCCAGCACCAATATCTCCATGTAACACTTGAATGCTTCCTTGCGACTTAGGCAAATTGACAAACAGTCGGAGTGCAAAAGAGAAAGAAATCAGTACTTTGCTAAAGTTGGGTAATCGTGAAGAAGATTGTATTCACGTTTCTCTTCTTTTCTTTTCTCTATACTTCAGCAACCTCCTTCCTCTCGCCGTTGTTCCTGAAGAAGCTTCCTTAAAATCTTGTCGGGAGCGAAATCCGGCATGGGTCCGGTGATCGTGTCGATGAAGAAGAAGACTTTTGTTTTTTTTTTGTTTTTTATCTCTCTCTTTTCTTTTCAGACGGCGTTAACGTCGAAACTTATTTGTTTTCTTTAAAATTTTAATTCCCTTTTTTAGTACATATTACGTGGCAATTTGATTGGTAATGGAAGAGGAGGTGCATTTTAGTTTTTTTTTTCTTTTAAAAATAAATTGAAAATAGGTTTTTTACGTTTTTTATTAATTTTTTTTTGAAAAATATCTGAAACAATATTTTTAGAATATAGTTTAGATTTTGTAGAATATTCAGTAACCATATCCGATTTTTTTTAGATTTTCTTAACTGAATAATACAGAATGTGAATTCTAACCATGATAGAACAATGACAAATAAATAGAATATATATTCTACACAGTGCTAGAACAAAGAGAAACGGCTAGAATATAAATTATATACCTTTTAGAACATAGAGTAATGGATAGAATAGAACGGAACTTATTCTAACCAAGTTAGAACGAAGACAAAAATATAGAAGATTCATTCTAGCCCGAATAGAAGATTGAGCAAAGGTTAGAATAGATCGACACGTATTCTAGCGAAGTTAGAACATAGACAAAAGTGTAGAATATGTATTCTATCCAACACAGAACATAGACAAAGCTTCAGAATATATATTCTATCGAAGAATAGAATGTAGAACAGATGATAGAATAGAACGAATACATTCTATGTCACCCTAGAATCTTTAGAAAAACTAGAATCTACATTCTACACAAAGTAGAACTTGACTAATACATAGAATGTATATTCTAGTCTAAAATCGAAAATATTTTCAATAAATCTATTATTTACAAAATTTATATGAAAAATATTTATTGAATCTTATCTTTCCTTTTCTATATTTTTCGGATTTTTTCAAATTTTAAAAATAATTTTTATGTATTTTCGAAAATTAAAATAAGGGCAATAAAGTCCAATGTTGCCCAAAAAAAGGAAAAGCATAATGGGACAATTTGGTTTTCAATCTAGCATATTTAGATAAATCTCCCATAATTAAAAGATATGGGCGACGAAGATTCTCTTCCTCAAACAAAATATTTCGAAGTAGAGAAAATAGCGCTACTTTTTTTCTTATGTACTGTTTGGTACAAAAGGAAGAGAATAATTACTCAATTTCCTGGTTACTCATTTTCCTGTACTATTTGTTTTTTTTCTGGATGAGCCAACTTGGAAATTTGGGATTTAAGGGAGAGAATAAACGCAGGTTGATTACTATATTTTATACAATCGACAAATAATACAATATTTACAATTCTTAGATCAAAATAAACTATGCTTCACAAATAGTACAATTTAGTTTGCATCCTACTTAATAAAATTTAATCGTGACAACAACCAAAAAAACCAAATTTTTAAAACTAAAAATTTTCAAACCAAATTTTTTTTTCTTAAAACAAGACAAAAATAGGAGATATCCAGCGTTTTCGGGTTGATTACTATTTTATAAATAAATGTATTATTATCTCATCTCTGGATTTGTATGTGAAGGTCGCGTGTTCGATCACGCTCACCGCACCAATTGTTATGAATTCCATTCCGAGTCTTTGCTTCCATTCTTCAAATCGATAATCTTTCCCTCCTTCTCCCTTTGTTCTTCCGCGCCTTGTATAAATCTTCCATGGCATATATATAGCAATAAAGCTTTTCATGGGCCTTTTCTTGATTTTGGTTTTTGAGAAACTCTCCCTTTCGTACCAAACAATACATAAAAGAGAAAGAAAAAGTCTACAGTATATACACATTTTAAGAACTAACAGGTCAACTCCAAATTCATGAGGTGCTAGTGAAATGATTAATCTTTTATATTAGTGACATATGAAATGTCGGCCAATATGTCTATTTTTTTAGTCGTTCCTTTGTTCGTTCAGGTTAGTACGTTTAATCTAATCTCCTTTTTTTCTTCGTTGAATTAGTCTAATTCATTATATTCGAATAAAAAGAGCATGGCTCTTGCTTCTTACAAACAGTCTAGCACCCTTGTACAATATTTAATTTTCCGAATGTCAAAAATTAGTCTTCTAAAGGTGTAAGTTACCTGGTGATGTTTTGGTACTTGTGTACCGCCTAATAATATGTAATATCAGCTACTTTATGTACACATATGTCGATAGTCGAGTTAGTCACTGTTCGTACATTAGCGATACTGATATATTACCGTCCTAATTCAAATTTGATATAAATGTATGCAAGTGACACAAAACAAAAATAAAATATAATGGTTTTCTGCAAAAAAACCCTCGACTCGGTTTTGTTTTGCAATTTTAACCTTGACTCGGTGAAATTGCAAATCAAACCTACGAACTCACAGTCAAACCGCAATATAACCCTTCCCTATATCGATGACGTGGCAATGATCGCTCTCCCTTGAAAATAAAACGCACCGTTTGGATTTGAGGAAAATGACAAGTAGTTTGTAAATCAGTATGCTGTTTTTAACCCATAAAAACGCTCCAACCCTAAATCGAATTGGGGGAAATCATTTAGGGTTTAGGATAAAATTTTCTCTTCTCTTCAATTTGAGAAACGAATTGAAATGGGTTAGTGTTGGGAAGGTTGTCTTGAGGTCAATTTCGTATTGATATTGAGATAGTCTTGTGATTACGATTTCGAGGTTAGAGAGAGCAAAGAAAAACGAAGGAGAACGAAGGAGAAAGGAGAAGAACGAAGGAGAACGTAGAAGAAACGAAGAAGAAGAAGAAGTACGAAGGAGAACAAACACAGCAAAGGAAGGAGAATGTCGATGAGGTATGTATATTGATATTTGTTAATTTTGTTAACTTTTTCAATTAAAAAAAAAAATTGTGGTTGACTGAATTCTTCGTCAGTGAAAAAATCCATCCCTCTGTTTGATTACTCTTTTTGTTTTGTTTAAGGGTTTTTCTAAAATAAAAATTAGAAGATTCTTTACAACAGAGAAAACTAAACGTTGCGTTTGAAAAGTCACAGATACAAACTTTTTTTTTTTAAAAAAAAATGTAAAATTCTAAAATATACAAACTTCATGCCGTTTTTACTCAAACTCAAACGTTGCGTTTTATGCTGTGAGTGTATTTTGAAAGGAGAGTGATCATTGCCACGTCATCGATATAGGGAAGGGTTATATTGCGGTTTGACTGTGAGTTCGTAGGTTTGATTTGCAATTTTACCGAGTCAAGGTTAAAATTGCAAAACAAAACCGAGTCGAGGGTTTTTTTGCAGAAAACCCTTTTTATTACCATACAAATCGAGATTACTATAGTTCCATCACATATTAAGACTGTTAACAATATTTACTTTGGATCATAAATGTAAACGAATATATATACAGACTAGGTAACCGAAATCTTGAACTGCTGCTTTGTTTATGCTTTTGAAGAAAGAAGGAAAATTCCTTTAAAATAATATATGATGGGAGGTTTGACTTTATTACGAACGTCAAATTTAATGAACCCTCTTCTTCCTTGAACGCAAAGGAAGTTTCTTCGTTGGAAAACGCTGTCTCCAATTCACATCTCTCTCTCTCTCTCTCTCTCTCTCTCTCTCTCTCTCTCTATATATATATATATATATATATATCTATCTCTATATACGTATACTTATATAGATAGACATATATATATATATATATATATACATTAACACAATACTTCCTCTCTTCTCTGTCTTCGATGGTCCTATGATCGTTAATTAATCTCCATGGCCACGAGTAGAGTCTCACATGTCCTAGGGTTTCTTCTGTGGATCTCCTTTCTCGTCTTCGGATGTCTATTTGGTAATATCAGCTGTGTATCCACCAGAAACCCTTTTCCTTCTTCGGTAATTAGCTCGCTGCGACCGGGAAGAAGAGCTTTAGTGGTAAGTAAGTTTGACTTCACACCGTTCATGAAAGATCTTCGCCACAAAAATCATCAAGATGTTTCAGCGCCGGGAGGATCCGAGATCGACCCGAGATATGGCGTTGAGAAACGACTCGTCCCATCTGGTCCAAACCCCTTGCACCACTAATAGTCTCCTTATATATTGATTCCTTCATTTTTTTTCTTTCGAATTGGTAGGAAAAAAAGGTATACTACACAAAATTTGTTTCATGAAATACTTATTGGGGGGGGGGAGTATATGTATTGAATTCTTTATTTTTCTTTGTCATGTGAAGTTTTTGTTTTCACTTTCCGTGTAAATGATGATATTTACTTAATCATCTTTGTATTGCAGTCGAGATTAAGTTGTAATAATAAAACATCATAGTTAAGATCAAAACGATCATGTACACATTTGTATAAAAAAAAATGTCTACATATATTATGTCGCCGAAACAAAAAATGTTTATAGCATGGACACATTTATTATTGCTATTAATACTATACTAGTTAGAAGTTATCAGAACTAACTAACTAAGAGATATATATACTGCTTCTGATAGAAGAGTGCCTATTCAGTGAATTAATAAATGATTGAGTTAATATTGAAGGGGGAAAAAAATTTAGCTTCGTTGAGAAGAATATGGAGATCGATATTAATGATCACGTGAAGCGTTGACTGCAATTGCTTTCCGACTCCGTTTCCAGATTTTGTGCAAACTTGTTTCGTTCTAGTCGAAGGGGGAAAGCAGACAAGGACGAAATGAGCTTCGTGTGCTTCTCATTTGGCAAAACACTAACTATACGGTTTACTTAGAACCATACGGTTTGATTTCCGGTTTTCTAATTATTTGGTTTATCTCTAACCACAAACAAATGTTGCAACTCCGTCACGGCAAACTAGAGGACAGATTAACTGGGTTTGCCGCCGGCGGCTTCTTATCTACAGAACAGATAAGAGAGAGATCTACGGCGAAAGAGAGAAAGACATCGGGGTGAACTCGCTGCGTAGCCAGAATTTTGCTGGAAGTTTTTGGATAATCGAAGCTCTTGTTCGACCCTGTGGCGTATTTATCTGGGTTTGGGTATTGGTGATAACAGTTAATACGATGAATTATATTTGAATTTCGTTTTTCCCCGTTCATCACGAAGGCGAAGTCTTTTTCCCTGGGTTTTCAGTTCTGAATCAAACCGACATCATATTGTGGTTTATGGCTTACACTTTGATGAGATTCTACTGAATTAGTGATGGCGAAAAAAACTAACAACAGCGTGTTTCTCGAAGAATGGTTAAGGGTTGTGAGTGGAAGCAGTGTCTCTGGTGGTTTGGTGAAGCAGAACTCTGCACCATCCGCGAGGTCAATTATTCAAGCATGGTCTGAGATTCGGGAATCTCTTCAAAGCCAGAAGTTCGATACACGTCACCTCCAAGCTTTGAGAGCTCTGGTTAGCTCTGAGTCCACTATCCATGTCGCTCACCCCCAAGCAAAGCTTCTTATTTCCATACTAGCTTTACGAGATGCATCTCTTCCGTATGAGTCTTGCACACTTGTTCTCAGGCTACTCTATGTGTGGATTAGGAAGTCGTTTCGACCGTCTCAAGCCCTTGTTGGTTCTGCGGTTCAGGCCATTCGTGGCGTTGTTGATGACAGGAGAAATCTCCAACCAGCGTTAGTAGCGCAGGGCGTTCTGGTCGCTGGAGCTTTTGCGTGTGTGCCTTCTCTGTCAGGAGACATGAAAGTCTTATGCTTGGAATTGCTTTGCAGGCTTTTGGAAGAAGAGTACTCGCTGGTGGGATCTCATGAAGAGCTTGTTCCTGTAGTGCTTGCAGGAATCGGCTATGCGTTATCCTCCTCGTTGGATGTTCATTACGTCAGACTATTGGATGTCTTGTTTGGCATTTGGTTGAAAGACGAGGGTCCTCGTGGCAGCGTCACTCATGGTCTGATGATTCTTCATTTGATCGAGTGGGTTGTGTCGGGTTATATGAGGTCTAATTATGTCGACAAGATGTCTCTTTTTGCAAACGAAGTACTAGAAACTTCTAAGGCAAAGTATACTGTTTTTGCTGTCTTCATGGCAGCAGCCGGGGTACTGAGAGCTTCCGCGGCAGGTTTCAGTAGTGGTGCACAGTATTCGGAGATTGTTTCTAAACTTAGAAATTCAGCGGAAACACGTGTCGTATCTGTAGCTCAGCATTTAGTTTCTAATGGTAATGTTACACTTCCAACCACTCAGAGAGAAGATCTTCTGTTGAAGTGCTTTGCTATAGCGTTGGCTCGATGTGGGTCTGTTACTTCCTCTGCTCCTCTGCTTCTGTGCCTGGCTTCTGCACTGTTAACTCAGGTATTTCCTTTGGGGACCATATATGAATCATTTTGCAAAGCTTCTGGCAAAGATCCTATTGGACCAAGACTCATTTGGGCCAGGGAGCATATTTCTGATGTTCTCTTCAAGGAATCAGGGGCCATAACTGGGGCTTTCTGCAATCAGTATACATCAGCAAGTGACGAGAACAAATATATTGTGGAGAATATGATTTGGGATTTCTGTCAAAATCTCTACTTGCAACACCGTCAAATTGCTCTGTTGCTTCGTGGTATAGAGGATACATTGCTTGGAGACATAGAGAAAATTGCAGAATCATCTTTCCTTATGGTTGTCGTCTTTGCGCTAGCTGTTACGAAACAATGGCAGAATCCAATTGTGTCTGAAGAAAGAAAGATGGAGACATCAGTCAAAATATTAGTTTCCTTCTCCTGTGTAGAGTATTTTAGGCATATTCGTTTACCTGAATACATGGAGACAATCAGAGAGGTGATTTCATGTGTCCAGGAGAATGATGCTACTTGTGTTTCATTTGTAGAGTCGATCCCGGCCTATGATAGCTTGACAAATCCGAAAGGTTTGAGAAATCAATTTGTTTATGCAGTTTGTATATCACAGGTTTCCGTAGGCTGGTTCATTAGTAAGAATTGGAATCTCTTTTTTTATTTTTTTATTTTTTCTGCAGACTTGTTTACGCAGAGGATTGAATATGAATGGTCAAGGGATGATGTACAGACATCTCGAATATTGTTTTATCTTCGAGTAATCCCAACTTGCATTGGACGGTTGTCTGCTTCTGCCTTCAGGAGAGTTGTTGCATCAACCATGTTTTTGTATCCTAGAGAAAAAACCTCCATAAGTCCTTTTTCTCTGTTTTGTTTCACCACGACTATGATCTTTCAGATTCCTTAACAATCCCGTGGCTAGATATATTGGACATCCTAACAGAAAAGTGGCACGAGCATCTCATACTTTGTTTGTAGCATTTCTGTCCTCAGCAAAGGAATCAGAGGGGGACGAAAGAAACCAACTCAAAGAAGACCTTGTTTTCTATTACATGGAAAGATCTTTGGAGGTACCTAAGCAAACAGAAAAGTGAATGTAGTGTAGTTTCTTTTTCTGTTTTTTTTTTCATCATAATTATGTATGGTTCAGGTTTATCCTGAGATCACACCGTTTGAAGGTTTAGCTTCAGGCGTTGCAGCCTTGATCCGGCATCTACCCGCAGGAAGTCCTCCTATATTTTATTCTGTTCATAGCCTTGTTGAGAAGGCTTCTACATTTAACACCGATGTGTTGCAAGGAAGGAAGTCTGATCCCGGTAATCAAATTCTTGAATTGCTTCTGCGACTCGTCTCTTTGGTTGATATACAGGTAAGATTCGTTATCGTCATCTTGAGCTACTTAGAAAATGGCTCATATGTTAATTTTCTCTGTCTTTGTATACATATTTTTTTTCTATTTTTTTTGGGTTCAGGTGTTGCCATATCTGATGAAGTCATTGGCACAGCTTATTATAATGTTACCAAAAGAAAGGCAGAACATGGTGCTTGGTGAACTGTATGGTCAAGTGGCTGAGTCAGACGATGTGATTCGCAAGCCTTCTTTAGTCTCTTGGCTACAGTCACTGAACTACTTATGTTCTAGTAGTCGGACTCAAGGCTCAGCTTCTGGACCAACGATAGACACTTCGAACCAGTTGGCTGCTCGGCTCTAGGATCTACTCATAGTTTGCATACATGTGAAATACCTATATTTTCTTAAGTTTGTATGACACTAAATCGTGGAATTGTGTCACTAAAATATTCAATGTAGCAGTAAGACATTAGATCGAGTTATAAGTGTCTGTTGTTCAATAGAGTCATAATAAGCACCATTTCTCTCTTCGTTTTTTTGTAAAAGATCATCAGTCAACCAGATTAGAAGTTTTACGGTTTAAATTGATTTGGTTACCGAGAAGAACCAAACTGAAACTTAAACCGATAAAAAGACACCAGTCCACGTTATGTCCGAGAGATTTGCGGTTTTATTGTCTCCTTGAAGCCCTAGCTTAAAGCCTTAAACCCCGTAAGAAGCTCGAAGTCCAGAAACTGTGGAGAGAGAGAGAGAGAGATGGGTAGCGACAGCGAAGTACAGCTGAAGGAGAAGAAGAAGGTTATAGGTTTGGCTCCGATTGCTAAGCCTCTCGCCGGGAAAAAGCTATGCAAGAGAACCCTCAAGCTTGTTCGCACAGGTACCGATCATGTGAAGTGTTTTTTCTCTCATGGATCCTGAATTTTCCTGAGAGAAGCTAACGAATAAAACAAAAAAAAACCCTAATTCCTTTATAAAGTTCGTGAAAACGCAATCTCCCCATGAGGAAGTCTTGGACTTTGTGCATGTTAACTGACAATTCCTTCAACTAGCGAACGAAAGCAGAAAACTTCAAGAACTGTTTAGCAGATTTGGTTGATACCGTCTTGTTACTCTTTTAGCTGCTGAAAACAAGTGTGTGAAAAGAGGAGTTAAGGAAGTGGTTAAGAGCATTCGCCGTGGCCACAAAGGGTTAGTTTTCTCTGCTTTGACTTTAAGGTTTCCCTTACCTTAATCTTCAAATCAGGGCTAGAGTTACAATGGCTTATCTGTTTTTCTTGGCTCGTGTGAGAATCGGTAACAAGTATTTTTTTTTATACGCAGAGTCTGTGTCATAGCTGGGAATATATCCCCTATTGATGTCATAACTCATGTCCCGATCTTGTGCGAAGAGGAGGACATCCCTTATGTCTATGTACCCTCAAAGGAGGTAAAGTTTCTCATCTGATCACTGCATTCGTATATAAGAGCATTGATTCTCAGAATTCGAAGATACTATTTAATCTTCTCATCAAACCATACTTTCTCTAGGATCTTGCAACTGCTGGAGCAACCAACCGGCCAACATGTTGCGTTCTAATCCTAACAAAGCCTGCGAAAGGAGAACTAAGCCCGAAAATTCAAGAGAAAGTCAAGACATATTATGATCAAGTTGTTGAAGATGTCAAAGAACTTGCATCTTCTACTGTGTATTAGGATTGCTTAATGATTCAAATTGCTCTTTACTCACTCATGTCTCACTGTAGAACTAGACTCCAGTTTCTTCCATGTCTGCGAGAAAAGTATTGAGTTTTTCAATGTAAACTAATCAGTCTCTTATTCTTGTCACATGCTACATTGTCAAGACTGAATTATCCAGCGTGTACCCCAAACCCTATTATTTACATCATAGCCACTATTTTTCATAGACCCTGGGTTTTAACAGTGAAGTAACTAGCTGTTACAGCAACTATTTGAGACGACTGTAGGTAAAAATGCCGAGACAGCCAATGGCCAAAGCAAGAAGAGCAGGTACAGTGGAGGGGTCGAGGTTCTGTGTTGTGCTGTTTGTTCTGTTGCTGTCTAGTCTCTCTATGCGTGACCTTTCTCCAACATACTCCCGAAGAAGATTGCTCAGTGTGTCCATTTGATGCATTATCTGACGTTGTCCACGAGCAACGAGTACGATCTGTACAGATAATAAAAGTATAAGAAATTCAGTAAGAGAAATGAAATATTTTTCGGTTCATGAACTTAGACTCGTACGTTGTTTCTATCGAATCTAAAGCTATCTCTCTGAATGCATCTGATGCTCTGTTGATGTCTATTGGAGTGAAGAAACTCGAGAACAAAATTGAGCATGTGATTCTGATTTTGGGGAGTTATAAACATACCTCTTCCATCAGAGGAGATTCCCTTACAAGCTGAGATGCGGATGAGGACAGCGATAAGAGGGACCCGTTACCGTTTTCCATTGGTAAAGCCAAGTTGTGTTGACTACCTGAAGCGGCTATCCTGTTCGGGATCTTGGAATTCAACTCTTCAATGCGGGATGTGAAGTCATCCATCCTCTCATTCAGTGTTGATATTTGATCAGACAGCTGAGTGATAACACCCTATAGAACATAATATGTGCAGTTATTTTAATTGCAAGCCAAACTTATGACTTTAGAACAACAGAACCATATATTGAAAGAATTTAGGGCAAAAGCAGAGAGACCACTTTACCTGATTTGGAAGAGTGGCTGGTGAAGCAGGGGCTCTGGCATCTAACATTCTATTGTTAACAGCAAGCCTTGTCAAGTTAGGCAAGACTTTGTGCCTTTGATTTGTGTAAGACTTTGATACACCGCTGTTAAATTGTGCATCAATACCCAAGTCAGATGATTCCCTGACGTAACATATGTTGTCTTTTATTCTTAGATTCAGTCTTTTCTCAAATTTAGCCAATCAAGGAGAAGAGGGAATAGAGGATACCCGTGAAGATATTTCATTCTACTATCAGCAGAAGCTCTTGAGAGGGCTTCTTTAGGGCTAGATACTGTATCATCATCTAAGCTAAGTTTTGTCTTCAAGTCATCTGGCAAAGCCTGAAACATGACCCACGCGCCCGAACATATCAAACTACCATCATGACATAATCAATCGGATCTGTGGTAATCAAGCACAACTCATACCATAACATCATTCACAAGCCTCTCCAGCTGTATCTGTTCAATATATGTATGTGGAACATATGAACCTTCCAATCCGAGTTGGTTGGCCACATTTATGACGAAGGAGCGATCTCTACCTTGTACCTTCATAAAAGAGTTGGAAAAAGTTGATTACTAGTTTCAAAGTACCACCCTAAATACATTATAAACTTTTACAGAGAGCAAGAAAAGCATATATTACCTGAACATATGTCCGGTTCAGTTGTTCCAACCAATCAGTCTTCACAATAACCTTGTCATCATCAAAGATATGACTTTTTCTTTTCAAGATTGATGCAATGGTATAACCCAATGCCATTAATCCTCCAAGAAGGCGAACACTAACTTCAAAAGTTATTCTGGGTGATATAATAAACGGACGATCTGTAACCCACTCCTGCAAGCAATACATAGAATGGTGAGCATTCATCCAACGGTAAGCATTCATCCAATCGACTATTCATTCCACTTTGATATGAGATTAGAATGTATCTGCCCATCTGTTCTTAATCTGATATGGTGATTGTACATAAGAACAATAGTCTGAACAAGTATCAACCCAACCTCAAACATGAGATTGTACTTTCCATCCCGGTTCCTCATTCTGAGGTATGATTGGCATGCTTCAGGATCCTCGCCTGGTGGTAGCAGATAGATGTCGTAAGTTTCCTCTGTACGTTCCTTGAAATCCTCAGACAGAGCCGCCTTCATTAGTTCTGGTGTTACAGCCTTCGTTGACTACAATAAGAGAACACAACTCACTCCAACCAGGAAAGAAAATGCTGCTATAATACCTCCAGTGGCAGATAATATGAAAGGGCTACAAAATATATAAATGTTGTAACCTTTAGAATATATGTTGGGTTCTGAAAGCCACTGAAGGGGTTAAACTTGTTTTGGATCTTAATATGAGCTGTCTTCAGATCAGGTTCAATAAACGCCTTGTACATAGGATAAACCTGGTTGGAGAAAAATACATAAGCGAGATTTGTTGTCCAAATATCCATAACAAACATCAGAATGTTTTATTGAATTGACTCCAGACAGCAAGGATGAGAGCAAGGGAGAAAAATCAGGACAAAAGTAAAAGATAGGAAAGGATTAGCGTGAAAACCGTCTCAGATATTTGATGAATTATCTCTTCAGGTTCCTGGCCAGCACGTTGAATGTCCCGCAAAACACGCTTGACAAGATCGAAATGCACTCCACCAGTCACAGATACACGAAGATCGAGCAAAGGCCGTAGCTTCTCACTCAAAGCGTATATGCCTTCAAGAATAACAATGCGAGAGCTAGGCACCTCAAGCGTTCTAAATAAATAAAAAACACAAAAGAAACGGATAAGTCACTGCAGATGGTTCAGAAACTACTAATCGATGTGTCGAGGACAATATAAATCGTTCTTTCTCCCCTAAAGATACTGCTAACGTTGATCAATTTGTCCATCACGCATAGGGTTCCCAGGAGTTCACGTATAATGCTGTTTCTCCACAACTTTTCAACTGTAGCATATGCATCATAAGGGAAAATCAATACCTGTAGCCAATTCGCGAACTCGACTTGAAGTCATATATTGGAACCTGAACAGATTTTCCATCCTTTAGGCCATGTATATTATCAAGAAGCGTGTCGTAGTCTGTCAACCGTGGGTCTGCAACAAAAACAACAGTATAAACATTTCATTATACCTAAGAAAGAAAATGAATGAATCAAGCCATAACAAGCATACCATCAAAGTTTCCATCGATCACACGTGTGCCATCATTGTAGTTGTCCATGTTTATGATAGCAATACTAGGCATGAAGTTGAGAATTTTCTCAGTGAAGATAGTTTTTCCAGCTCCAGAAGGACCAGCTAAACCAACCAAGATGAGCCCATCGTTCTTCTGAGCCAACAGTTGGCAAGCACGAATAACAGCGTAGAAACCCTTTTCAAAAGACAATGAATCCTCAATTGGAACTATCTCATATCTTCCAGAGTCCTTTCTTTTAATAAGCTGAACCTGATCCCTCAACAAGCCATGCCTCCGTCGAGGTGACAGAGCAACAGAACTATCGAGCACCATTGCAAGTAGTTGCAATGAAGAAGAAAACCTGGAAAACACAAATTACATTAAAAAGAAGAAGATAATATAACTCTTTTCATCAACAGTGTCATATTCACAACAACTGCAGTTACCAACCAATCTACTATACAAGTCTAATCGGATCAAAAGATGAGCAGAAATATCAATTATTTTAACAAGATCGATCAAGATTCATCAGCCGCAGGGGAAATGATTCACATGCGTATCAAAATTCTTAAAATTAGTCCAAATGCAAGGTTTGAGCTTGAAAAATTACTGCAACATGACTTCGCGAACACTTTGCCTATGCGATCAAGACGAACAAATGAAAGAAAGATTCAAAGTATAACTTTCCGAATCTGATCGTAAACAAAAGAATCAAAGAACAATAGAGACGACAACGAAAAAACGAGAATCTCTTAATAAAAGTTTCAGTCTTCACCTAAACGGAAGAAGAGTCAAATCGGAAACAAAGCTTCAGTGCGAGATTACGCAAAAAAATCGCCGGAAGTCGAAAGAGACGGGAAGAATATAGTTGAAGATATTTTCGTGGCAGTCAATGAGAGAGAGTAAGAAAGATGATGAAAAAAGAGGAAGACGGGTAGTTTATAAACTAGCGATGACGAGGAATCACTACAGAGTAGAAAAGATCACACAGTAAACCACTCATACCAGCAAATTTGAAATTGAAATTGAAATTGAAACTGAAATTGAATTTTCTCCGGTTTCTGATTCACTTGGTTATCAACCATTGGACCGGAAACTGACTTTAACATATAGCAATTTCAAACCAAATTTCGGTTTCTATTTCCGGCTCTAATTCAAATGAACCGAAAATGGATTAGCGAGTCATTGCGAGCCGTTAATCCACGTAACGACTTTGACCGTCACACGTCACACACGGTGAAGCAGCGACGACGTGGAACAAAGTAAACCTTCTCAAATTCTCAATCCTCTTTTCTCTCTCTCCCTTTCTTCTCCTTTTTCATTTTTTCTTCCACTGGAAATTTCGCAGGAGAGAAGGAAATGGCGAAGCTACTACTTCTCCACGCGCCTCATGTAGTATTCAGCAGTAGTAGGTCACTGGTCTCCGCGACGGCTTTATACAGAAGACCTCTCCTCGTAAATTCCAAATTCTCCTCTTCCGATTCGCATTCATCCCATATCGTTCCTCGTCTTCATTCTCCCAACAGTCGGAGGAGATTCTCGGCCGTGCCTCTGACGATTCACCTGCTTCCTCGGCGGAAATGGAGAAAGAGCAGCAGGAACAGCGGCGAGATGGAGTTTCTCGGGTAAGAGATGAGGACTATCCTACCGGAGAAATGGCGTATGAGAATAGGAACGCGTGGGAGAGTTTTGTTGTCAAGTTTCGGATGCTATTTGCTTATCCATGGCAGCGTGTTCGTAAAGGAAGCGTCTTGACCATGACACTGCGCGGCCAGGTTTTGTTCATCTGTTTCCTCGTCTCTTCTCATTTGTGTTGTTCATAGAACGCGGGATATTCGTATTAGGACTGTTGTTTTCTGATTCTGATTGAGCTTTAGTGAAATTAGTTGACTTGGAATACTAAAATGTGCTAAAGTTTCCTTTTTTTTTGTGATCTTTCTTTGGGAACAGAACTCCTTCCTGGGTTTGTTGTTATGTGCCTGTGTATCTACAGTTGGGTTGATATTTTTTGTTCTCTTCATGTTCAGATCTCTGACCAGTTAAAGAGCCGTTTCTCTTCAGGGCTTTCCTTGCCCCAAATCTCTGAAAATTTCGTGAAAGCTGCATATGATCCTCGTATTGCTGGAGTCTACCTTCACATTGAGCCTTTGAGTTGTGGGTGGGGGAAGGTTGAAGAAATTCGAAGGCATATATTGGATTTTAAGAAATCAGGTAGCTTCTGAATCTACATCTCTACTAGATATCAAAGTTAATAACTTTGGTACTGCGGTACGAGATCATATTGAGAGTTGGAACTTGGAAGCTCATTCGCTCTCTAGCTTTCTATGAGCTAATCAAATACATCTTTATCAGGTAAATTCATTGTTGGGTATATCAACATATGTGGACTTAAGGAATATTATCTTGGATGTGCATGCAACGAGCTCTATGCTCCGCCTAGTGCCTATTCCTTTCTATATGGTTTGACTGTTCAAGCTTCTTTTCTTGGAGGTAAAGATTATTTATTTTCTTCTTTGGCCCAATTTCTCACATAAGCAATATTAATTAGAAGCCAGTTCTATGTTCTATATCATAGAGAATTATGTGCAGTCTTACATACACTGTGCCGACCATCCTTCATTTATTGAGACAGCTTTTGTCGAACCTTTATGTAATTGTATGTCAACTCCTATTTTCGTCAGTGAAGGTCCTAAACCTGAATATGATGGATACAAAGCAGCACTTTGCACATTTATCGTTAAATAGTTATTTTTGAAAAATGGTAGGTGTCTTCGAGAAAGTGGGGATTGAACCTCAGGTTCAAAGAATTGGAAAATACAAAAGTGCTGGGGATCAGCTTTCTCGAAAAAGTATTTCCGAGGAGAATTATGAGATGCTGAGCGTGCTACTTGATAACATTTATGCAAATTGGCTGGATGGTGTTTCTGATTCAACAGGTTCGAGACTTTTTCATAATGTTGTTATAGTTTTAACTGTTTAGTTCTCTCCTGAGTGGCTTCTGCTTAGAGCTATGCAGGAAAAAAACGAGAAGATGTTGAAAATTTCATCAATCAAGGAGTTTACGAAATTGAAAAGCTAAAAGAAGAGGGGCTGATAAAAGATATTCGGTATGATGATGAGGTAATACCAATCCTGTTCTCTTATTGTAGATGGATTCAGTACCTTCTACTTAATCCCAGAAGCCAGAAGTGATGATCCTTGTTATTTCGTCCTTTATCATGAACTTTTTCCTTTTGGATCTTTTGGTATCCTTTCAAAATGTATATTATTTAGTTATTTACAATAGTTATAAGTACCCCCTTATAAAGCTATTCAAAAGAGAATTAAATACCAGGCCCATATTGTTTCTGATCTATATCATTCAATTTGTATGGTCGTTCAGGTTATATCGATGCTGAAAGAGAGGCTTGGAGTCGAAAAAGACAAAAAGCTTCCTACTGTTAATTACAAGTAATTAAGCCTTACTATATGGAATATTCAAAATGAAGCTTACTGTATCTAGAGCTATCAGCTATTATCTTTGCATGTCCTATCCACTAGGTGGTTCCTGCATTATTGAGTAATACTGATTTAGAGCAAGTGTAATATGGAGAATTGAATGTCCGGTGGCAGTACCGGCTAGAGATCATAACTCAACAAAGTGTAGATCATATAATTTTCTCTTTCGGTTCTCATTGTGGGAGGAATATATGTTTTGCGAATTTTATAGTAATAACTGGTTTTATGCATACTCATTGCCTTCAGGTTTATGTTGCTTATTTTACTTGTTTGGATTTCCTTCTACGCTATCCTTTTAGCCTCATGCAGTTCACAGGCTAGTAACATAAAATGTATTCTCGGTTGAAATACTTAATGCAGGAAATACTCAGGTGTTAAGAAGTGGACTCTTGGTCTAAGCGGCGGTCGAGACCAAATAGCTATTATTAGAGCAGGGGGAAGCATTTCTCGGGTTAAGGGTCCGCTTAGCACTCCTGGTTCATCTATTATAGCAGAACAACTAATTGAGAAGATCCGCAGTGTAAGAGGTAAGTCTGTACTTTTTTTTTGTAATCTTTTCATCTATAAGTATACTTTTGTGTTCTTCAACAGCAGCTCAGAAATTTCAATTTCCTCTTTTCTTTTGAAGAGTCCAAAAAATATAAGGCTGCCGTGATCCGTATTGACAGTCCAGGAGGTGATGCACTCGCTTCTGATTTGTAAGTAGTTTTTGGTGATCTTCAATGCTGGGTAATTGTACCTTTAATATGCTTGTATGAGTTAATATGTCACGGATGGTTTGGCTTCACCTTCTAACATGATTAACTCAGACTCATTACTTTAATATCACTTTGGTACACAGAATGTGGAGGGAGATCAAACTATTGGCTGAAACAAAACCCGTCATTGCATCAATGTCAGATGTGGCAGCAAGCGGAGGCTACTACATGGCAATGGCTGCAAACACCATTGTTGCTGAAAATTTGACATTAACTGGCTCAATCGGAGTTGTCACAGGTGATCTTACTTTTTCTATGTCATTGCGAAAGAGAAAGTTGTGTGCTCTGCATCTTTGTACCACTATCTCTCTCACCCTCCCCATGCTTAATTGCTTTTGTCTGTTCTTGCTGTTGCAGCAAGATTTACCTTGGCCAAACTATATGAAAAGATTGGCTTCAACAAGGAAACTATATCTAGAGGAAAATATGCTGAGCTTCTAGGGGCTGAGGAAAGGCCTTTTAAGTAAGTCACTTAACTCCATTTATCACAACGAGTTAAACTGTCTAAGACGACTTTTGTCATCCATTTGATGCCAATTTGTTTTTTTCGTTGTCAAATACAGTCCTTGAGACTGCTCTATGACCTGTATTTTCCTTTGATTCCCACATACACACACTCACACACACAATTTTGTTTTCAGGCCAGAGGAAGCTGAACTGTTTGGGAAGTCGGCACAGCATGCATATCAGCTTTTCCGGGATAAAGCAGCCTTATCAAGATCGATGCCTGTATATGTTCCAATCTTGTAGTTCTTCCCTGTGTTGCTATTCTTCAATTCCTTTTCGAGACTAATATTTTGTTCTGTCGTGTTCTTAGGTTGACAAGATGGAAGAAGTAGCACAAGGCAGAGTCTGGACCGGTAAAGATGCTCATTCTCGTGGTCTAGTTGATGCTCTCGGCGGGCTGTCCCGAGCCATAGCCATCGCTAAGCAGAAGGCTAATATTCCTCTTGACAAGAAGGTTCGCCTCTAAAACTCTCTTTTGCTTGAGTGAACTCATCTTTGCAACTTGTCAAATTTCGAGACAGCACAAGGTAGCTTACATTAGATACTTTGGTTATTCTTGTGGGAAATACAGGTAACTCTTGTCGAGATTTCGAGACCTTCTACATCACTACCAGATATCTTAAGCGGTATAGGAAGCTCGGTGATTGGAGTGGACAGAACATTGAAAGGACTAGTCGATGAATTAACAGTCAGCGAGGGAGTTCAAGCTCGAATGGATGGAATCATGTTTCAGCAACTTGGCCGAGATTCTTTAGCGTCTCCTATCATTGATCTTCTTAAAGATTACCTCAGCTCTCTGCGATGATTCCATCCTTCCCTGTGAAGCCAAAAGACATTTACTCAATCTCACTTGATCCGTAATTAAAAGAACAACGTCTTCAAAGCCATACTTAATACAAACTTCATAAATGAAATGAAACTGATATCAAGTGAAAACCGATAAAACATATGAAGTTAATGTGAAACAAGTTTCAAGCCATAACAATTTACAGGTTCAGCTAATCTATATATATATGTACATGCACTTTTCTATATTGTAACACCAAGAGAAACCAAAATGAAGACCTCCAAGAGCACCATCATCGTCTTCTTCGTAGTCGTTCACTCCGTTTCTGCTTTCTCTACAGCCAAGGAGAGCCCTGTGGAAGCTTGCATAAGAAGAAACATAGCCCAATCGCTCTCTCCGTCTCCTTCAGACAAACCCACGACGTCTAACTTCGAGGTGGCAGACGAGTTATGCAGAGACGTGACACGAATCATCATGTACTTCTTGAAACTGAACGGAAAGTTCCCACGTTACTACGTCAAGGCAATGTGCAATGTATTCGGAAAGGACGAAAAGAAAGTGAAGGAATACGTTACTACGAAATGGTCGAATCATTCGGAGAAGCTCCTCAATAGCTTAACTTGCATAAGAAGAAACACCTTGGTAATCAAGAAGAGCCCTCTGGAAGCTTGCATAAGAAGAAACATGGCTGAATTGCTCTCTCCTTCTCCTTCAAAGAAACCAAAGATATATCATCTCGAGGTCATAGGACTCTTAGGAGACGATTTTTGCAGAGACGAGACACGAGCAATCATGTACTTCTTAAAACTGAACGGGGAGTTGCCACATTACTACGTCAAGGCATTGTGCAATGTATTTGGAGACGACGAAGAGAAAGTGAAGGACTACGTTATTAAGAAATGGTTTAATCGTTCGGAGAAGCTCCTTAATAGCTTAGCTTGTGCTTTCTTTATAAAAGATCTGTAATTTTTTGATGGATTAAAAGAACCAAAGACTTTATAATTGTTTTCTTTTTTTTAATTGCGTTTCTTCATTACAGATTACCAACATAATTGGTCGTGAGTGTTCCCAAATAAACAACACTTTTATATTCATTCACTTCACTGACTAATGTATCTCCATAATATTCTCCGAGAGAGATACGCCGGAGAATCTCACCGGCGGCATTGATCTTCACCGCTGACGGCTCGGTGGGGACCACAATAAGCTTCACGGAGTTGGAGGCGACCCAGAAGTCTCCACCTTCTGTTCTCCTTATGTTGTCCGGGCCAGGGATCGAAGGTACGAAAACCTCCCACGTGTTGGCTTTTGGACCCTTGATCCAATACCTTAAGATCCGATTCCTCAAAAACTCTCCCACCAGCACAAACTCTCCGTCGGAGCTCACGGCGCATCCAGCGGAGCCACTTAGACCGCTTAACAAAACGGTTACGCTTTTAGTCTTTGGATCGTACTTAAAGAACCTCCCCGTTGCATCGTTAACAGCAACCGCCAAGACAAGCTGACTGTTAGAAAACAAAAAAGTTATGTTTGGCCGTTTTCACAATCCACCCAACTAAACCGAACCGTTACGAAATCAAATCCAAGAACCTGGGGCCAAATCTTGTGCTGAAAGATGTGAAGTAAACCAAACCAGTCACCGGATCTACATCCAAACCGTCAAGGAATCGAAAAGGAACACCACCTGCGCTATCGGCTAAGCGCTTGGCTTGGCCACCTAGGCGTGAAACCACATACAGCCCCAAGAATGCATCAGCTACGTACAAATCTCCGGTTATCTCATTGAAAGCTAAACCGACTGGTCTACCACATATGTTACCAAGAAAACTCCCAATTGCTCTGTCACAGAGTGACTTGTTCCTATGAGATAGACATTTGAGTTGTTACAAAAATGTGTTTATGTATATCTTATCTTTGCATAAGTATATATATTAAATATAAACATACGCAATTGGTGAAATGTAAGCGAACTCTGAAAAGCCAAGTTTTGGTCCTTGGTATTTTAGGATCTTGCCGCCGGAGACTCCGGTGTAAGGCCCTCCACCGTGAGAATCGAAAGCAAAAGCTTCTGGACCAGAGACTCGTGGTGGCAGCGGAATCTTCTGGAAGGTTTGAAGAGCGGAGACAAAAGAATGAGATGAGAAGAGAATGAGCAAAAAGCAGAGGATGAAGACTCTCTGTGTTTGCAACATTCTTACATTGAAACAGAGAAAAATCATTTTTGTATACACGCACAAGTCCTCGGTTTAATTGGATCTCAGCCCCGTGGTCAATGGTTTGTAATTGGTTCTTGATTAGCTTAGATGCTCTTTTGGAGATATGTCACAAGACTTTTGTCTTTTCTCTACAGTTTCCACTTTTTTAAACGTAGCAATTCGTTCTTTTAAGAATAAAATTGCGTCTTTTCTGTCTCTTTTTCACGTGAGCATGACCAACTTTCCAGCTAATCCGTATATAGATACTGGAATTTTCATCTTCATTGTTCTTTTTTTTAGTATTTCCTAAATCACGGACTCTAATTTGTAAACCATCTGTAAGAAAAGTCATCTCTATTTGATTATTTGAATAGGATCAACATTTGATATCCGGTTTATTCAGCAACAATCACATTACATATCTAAAATAATTTGAATTCAGTCAACATTAACGGACTACCATCTGATCAACGGTTTATTATTCGCCAACAATCACTTTATTTCTAAAACCCAAACTAACGTTACATAACCACTTTAAAGCTTAAGAATTCCGGCAAAAGGACCAAACAGAGTTCCAATATAAAGCCTTCCTTTGAATTCGTTAACCTCGCTGACCAAAGTATCCCCAAACTTATCCTTTACCGAAATTTTCTGAAGCACTTTACCATCAGAATTAACTTTAACCGCCGACGGGTTTGTTACTCCGGTGGCTGTGTTCACGACCGAAGCAACCCAAAAGTTTCCGGAAGAACCGATCCTCTTGATATTGTCAGGGTTCGAGACAGCATTGGTGAAGTCTTCAGAAGAACCAGCTTTAGGCCCCTTGATCCAGTACCTCTTGATGTTACTCTTGGTGAACTGACCAACCAGCACGAACGAACCATCTGAGCTAACGGCACAACCCGCTGAGCCACTTAGACCTTCTAGCAATACAGTCACGACCTTTTTAGATGGATCGTATTTGAAGAGTTTTCCGGTAGCGTCTTTTGATGCCACTGCTTTCAACACATCGCTATATATATGCATAACCATAGTAAATAATTAATTACAACTGATTTAGATGAACAATACAATAAAAAAAAATTGAATAAACAGATCGCTAAATGTTTATTTTGCTTAGCAATTTGTTTATGTATTTAAATATGAAGGAAAATGGAAGTTTACCCAGGGCTAAATTTGGAGCTGAAGGAAGTGAAATAGACGACGCCGGTAGTGGGATCAACGTCGAGACCATCGAGAAACAAGAAGGGCTTGCCGTCAACACTGTCGGCTATCTTCTTGGCAAAACCACCGCCGCGAGGGATGACGTGGAGACCTAACGGAGCGTCGGCTACGTAGAGCTCTCCTGTTTTGTCGTTGAATGCTATTCCCGCCGGACGGCCGCATTTTCCGGCATTAGCGGTTCCAAGTGCTCCATCGCACCATTGCGACTTCCTAAAATAAATTATATCGATTTAAAAATAAAAATAAAACAAAAACAAGATAGAATGTTTCTGGCAGAAGAAAAAATATGTTGGACTCCGGGAAAAAGGTTGAATATGGTTCTGGCAGAAGAAAAAAATGTGTTGAATATGATTTCTATTTTTCGTATTTAAGCTGATTGCATGCGTATGTTAGTTTGACCTTTTTTATATAAAAAAAGTGCATGTTGTATTTTTGTTATACCGTAAGTAACGTGTGGTGTGGCAAATGGCAATAAATGAGAGAAGACTATCCACAGCCAGCCATGTGTTAAGTTCTATGGGCTTCCAACTCAAAATCAATTGGCAATGAGTGGATTGGCCCATATCCCTTATATACTAGTTAAGATCCCTTCCAACTTCCGATCTGAGACATTATGTCCTTATACGCCCCCTCGAGATGATGGCTTTTTGGCCATTAATCTCGGAATGTTCGGGCATGGATCGACGGCACCGGTTACGGGCCTGACTTGTCGATAGTTGGACCAACTATGGGTCGGATCGGGTTGGATAGCGTGGATCGTTTGCTCTGATACCATGTTAAGTTCTATGGACTTCCAACTCAAAACTAATTGGCAATGAGTGGATTGACCCATATCACTTATATACTAGTTAAGATCCCTTCCAACTTCCGATCTGAGACATTATGTCTTTATACCATGCATCAATAGGAAGGGAAAGTAATATTGATATACTTCACAAAAGATTAACATTATATCTCCATTTTGTCATATGAAAAGATTTGGGTACGTAATCACAAAAGTCTTGACCCATATCCGTACGTAAACAAGACTAGTAATTTGGAACAAGAAAATACTATATAACTATGTGATATACATGAATCTATGATAAAATCCAGTTATAAAAATATCACAAAAAGTATAAGGTTAATCAAGGAAGGCTTTGTAGCAGTAACTCCCGTTGATTTTGTTATTTCAACGTTAAAACTTAACATAAAAAAATGTAATCCAATATGAAAATATTGTTTAACGAAAAAATGTTTAAGACTATTTTCACCAATAGATTTGATCAAGTTTGACTCCATTTAAATGCCGCAGATTCTAAGGCAAAAGGACAAAAGAGGTAGTTCAATTGATGAATTAAAAGTAGGTTGCTGAAGTTGCCGACCAAGGAAAAAAGTAGGTTACATTACATTCAATTTCTAATTGACAAAAAATCATAGCATGAGATCAACTATGAAGTATTCAAGTTCATCGAGATATTTCTATTTTGAGAACGAAATTTTGTGAATGTTACCTATTTCATTTTCAAATATAATCCAATTTAATCTTTACGCTTTTCGTCTTTTTTGCATGTGAGAAAAAAATATAAGTGTTCTTTAAGATTTACTATTCAAAACATCTGTATCATGTGTCTGCAAGAATTTGATGTCATTTTGTACTGAGATTTTTCTGTCCAAGTTTTTATATGTTTATAACATTTGTTAATTATTAATGAAAACATGTCTTAAAGCTGCAGCTATTTAGAAAGTAAGAGATTAAAGAGAAGATAATAAATCAAACTCAATGATTACGCAGCAGAAGCGAGCCATGTTGTAGTAACGGTATATATATTCGAACTTTTATAAAAACTAATTATGAGCATAATTCTAACAAAAGTAGTTGTGTGATCTTGGGTATCAAAAGAATAAAAAGAACTTACGAGGATACCGTCATAAAGGCAAAATCAACATAACCCTTTTCGGGAGTATATTTTAGGATTTTACCACCGGAGACTCCGGTGTAGAAACCTTTTCCGGTGGAATCAAAGGCGAAAGCTTCAGGGCCTGACCTCTTCCCCGGCACCGGAAGTTTCTGAAAAGACGCGTCATCGGAGAAAACGGCCGACGAAAGCGAGAGAAGAAGAAGAGAAATCACGAAGACAGACGACGTCATAACTTTTCTTGGTCGTGTTTTTTTATTGAACTGATTCTTGGTCGTCGTGTTTTTGTTATCAGATTAGGCTTGTAGTCTGTATATTTATTATTTTTATTTTTTTATTTCCTTTTATTAAGCTTTCTTCTTTTGCACTCAAGTATTTATAGATAGAGATGAATATTCAGGGAGCAGCTAAATTAGCAATCAATTTTATATAAAGGGAAAAAATACGCCTAAATTGTGTTAAAATTTCAACATTGATTAGAAGTAGATTGATGAGAGATATGGAGTATCTTAGAGGCAACTGACTTAGAAGAAAATATACAGTATATAGGTGATGAATGGATACTAAAATGTGATTCTGTTTTTCCTTTTTGTACTATTTAAGTATTTATAATATTTATCAACTTTAACATGTCTATGTTTGAAAAAAAATGATTTTGCTATACAAATTTTGGTCGTAAAAATTTTCAGAAGTACTAGTGTTGATATATAATTCTCTGTCCAATTATATAAATCCATTAAAAATAAAAGAAAAGAAAAAAATAAAAATAAAGGGCGAAGTAAAAGTAAAATAACGAGTTTCAACCAATCCATAGTAAACGATAGAAATTAAAATGTGATGATAAAACTTAGAATCAATTCTGGATTGAAGTATATATAGGATTTATTCAAAATAGCAAATCGATGTATAAGAATGAAACGGCTGAATAAATAACAATGGAAAAAATCAATATTAAACAGAATAAGTGAATACCTTAAATAGAAACTCTAACTAGTAACCCTATTGAAAAAAAACGTGTGAGTCTTAAAATTATACATATACTGCTGGTATAATTTAGTCTGGGTATACGAAACCCGAAATACAAAGCATGTTATGGTTTATAATATACGTGTGCCACTACTTGCAAAAATACATGGTTTTTGTATGTATTTTTATAAGAAACAAACCCAAACCAGTCGAAGGAAAAACGCAAATTCGTCGTTTCCTCATAATAAACATTAATCTAAAACATATATATGAGCAGTTTTCTTGAAAAATAAATTATTATAAAAGTGGTTTTATTTTCTTGCTTCTAGTTCTCAGTATTAGAAAATTTTATTTCATCAAATATAACCAGGAAATTATAAGAACTAACGGAACGTATAAGAACGTGTATAAAATTAGAAATTGTAAAGAAACGAGCTTTAAATTTTGAGTTGATATTATAACTTAATTGTGGATTGAGTAATTGCGAAGAGACTTTTTCCACGTGATCACAAAATTGGGTAGTGACCTAACAACCAGAATTTTGTAATACCAAACTAAAGTTTCATAACTCCGGCAAAAGGTCCAGTAAGAGTTCCAATATAAAGTTTGCCGTCGAACTCGTTGGCTTCACTGAGCAAAGTATTTCCAAACTCATTCTTGAGAAAAATGGTCTGAAGAACTTTTCCATTAGAATCGATTTTGACAGCCGAAGGGTCCGTTGGCACGACGACCTCGTTCTTGACCGAAGCGACCCAAAAGTTTCCAGTAGAACCGATCCTCCTAATGTTGTCGGGGTTCGAGACAGAACTTGTGAAGATGTCATCAATCGATCCAGCTTGGGGTCCTTTGATCCAGTATCTCTTGATGTTACTCTTTATGAACTCACTAACTAGCACGAACGAACCATCTGAGCTCACGGCACAACCAGCCGCACCACTTAGACCTTCCATTAACACAGTCACGGCTTTAGTAGCTGGGTCGTATTTGAAGAGCTTACCGCTCGCGTCTTTTACTCCGACTGCGATGAACACTTCCCTGCATTGCAATAACCATAACCAACAAATATTAGTACATATTCAATAACAAATATTAATGTATACGTATATTAACTAAACCAATTTAATTTTCTTTCGAATACCCTTAGTTTTGGACGATAGAAAATTATATATAGAAGATCGAATATGCTCTTACCGGGGGCCGAACTTGGAGCTGAAAGAAGTGAAGTAGACGACGCCGGTGGTGGGATCAACGTCAAGACCGTCGAGAAACTTGAAGGGCTTTCCGTCGACACTGTCGGCGATCTTTGTGGCCAAACCTCCGGCGGGAGGGATGACGTGAAGACCCAATGGAGCATCAGCAACGTAAAGGTCACCTGTTTTCGGGTTGAAAGCTATCCCCGCAGGTCGGCCACATTTCCCGGCCAACGCGGTTCCAAATACTCCGTTGCACCATGAAGAAGTCCTACAGTAACCAAAGCAGTTATAATTTAAACGTTACGATAAGAACCACCATGGTATTCTTTAAACTCTACATGGTAGTTCTTGTAGCCATAATATTTTGACAACTCACAGAAAATGATAACAGAGACATGTCTTAAACATTACAATTGAGATTTAGTGTTAAAACCTTTAAATTCCATTAATATTTTCTTGAAATAAGATGCATAATCATCAAAAGATGTGATCCTGGAAATCCCAACTAATTAAGAAACTGATTAAAACTCCAATTTTATTAAAACAAGAAGCATAATCATCAAAAGATGTCATCCTGGAAAATCCTAATTAAGAAACTAATTAAAAAGGAGAAACTTACGAAGTCTTAGTGATCTGGGCAAAATCGACAAAACCCTTGTCGGGAGTATACTTGAGGATTTTACCACCGGAAACTCCGGTGTAGAAACCTTTCCCGGCGGCATCGAAGGCAAAAGATTCAGGGCCTGATCTCTTTCCCGGCACCGGAAGTTTTTGGAAAGACGCGTCATCGGAGAAAACAGCCGAAGAAATAGAGAGAAGAAGAAGAGAAACCACGAAGACAGACGACGTCATTCCGTACTCTAAGCTGTGTTTTCAATATCAACGAGATATATATATAATCTATTGTTAGTACAAGAATCTGTTGATGTATGTATGTTTATATATAGGTTTAATTTGAAAATAAGAAAATAGACGTTTCTTGTTTTTGCTTGTTCACCAGCAAAATAGAAAGAATTATTGTTTCCGTTAATAGAATATGGAGATACACTATTTCTTATTCTGGGGGATTCGACAGATTTACATACATGCAATCCCACATTATATGCTGAACATTGGAAGTATATACATAGTAACAAATCAGCGAAAATAAGCAAATTAGCTGTATATAATGAAACAAATATGGCCACATTATACAAGTTTTATGTGTATATTACGATAAGTCGACTAGTACACTTTTTTCTTTTTCTTTTTTTTAAAAACACTTTCTCGATTAGTACCCCTTTCATTTCGATTTTAGTCTAAGAAACTACATACAGTACATACATATTTGTATTTTTCTTCTATATTCCAAGAATAACTATATATTTAATTAAAACAAATAATTAAATAACGATAAAACTCATTCCAAAACACATATAGTCATTAAAATCAAGCCAGCAAATTAAATGAAACTTAGGGAGTAGTTGACATTATAGAAAATATCTATTTGAATAGATTCATTATTTTTGAAAGGGGAAAAATCCAAGAAAAATAAAATCAATCAAAGAAATAAAATTAAACAACAAAACACGACAAAAAGATATGATTTAATGAAAGTGAATAAGTATTTGAAAAAAATACAGGTATAGGACAATTACATTTTATTTTATTGTATTATACCTTTTTGTTCTACAATTTTTTTTCTTACTAGTAAGAAAAAAAATCTACATCAAAGAGGAATACGATATTTTATTTATTTTAGATATATTATATGGTAGTTTATATCTGAATTATTTCATTTTATTTATAATTTAGAGAAAAATGCAAAAAACCTTTAAGTGACAAAAATGCAAGATCAAGATCAATCTAAAAAAAAAACTGAAAAATAAATCTTCAGGTGACATAATTATAACACAATATCAATCTGATTAATAAAACAAACTGTAAAATAAATATTCAAATTAAAAAAATGCAAAATCAACTTTGGTCTTAGAAAAGCTGCAAAATAAATTTATATCATATTAAATATCGATTTTAACACCACTAATTATATTAACAGGATTTCAAAGGTATATTATTTTTTTCTGAATATAATGATTTGTTGTCCAAAGTTAATATACACTTTCAACATTACCATCAATAACTTTAACTTTTATCTACACTTTTATAATTATCAATCATATCGCATATTAATTTTTAAAACTACAAATCAAACAAATAACGCCATTTACTTAAACTTATTTTATAGCTTTAGAAAAAAAAGGTGGTAGAAATATTTTTTTCTCTTTTTATTCTCTTTTCAATTATTTTTTACAATTATATTAGAGACAGCTGTATTTACTGCAAGTGGATTATTAGTTGGACTACAAGTATAAATTATTTGTTGTACATGTATTTGATATAGCTGTAAAAAATAAATGAAAAAGAAAAAAGATAAATCATATATAGCTACAACAAATACATAGTCAACTACAACATATACAGCTACAACAAATACATCTAAAATATATTTCTTTTTTTTTCTTCCTCTTTTTTTCATTATTTTTCTTACAACTCCAACATATACAACTTCAACATATACAACTACAATATGTTGAAACAGAACCGGTACTTTTCTTATATAAAAACAATCAGACCAATGTAGGTTGTGACCTTCTAACATTCAATACTAAATATAAATTTCATCATATGATCGTAAACACCGACGGCATTCTATCATATCAGAGATCTAACCACACTTTTAAACAAATTTAAAGCTTAAGAATTCCAGCAAAAGGGCCAGTGAGAGTCCCGATATATAGACTACCGTCGAACTCGTTAACTTCGCTAAGCAAAGTGTCCCCAAATTGATCTTTTAGAGGAATTGTCTGAAGCACTTCTCCATTTGAGTTGACTTTGACAGCGGATGGGTTTGTAGGCACGACGATCTTGTTCACGACGGAAGCCACCCAAAAGTTTCCAGTAGAGCCGATTCTTTTGATGTTGTCAGGGTTTGATACCGAGTTGGTGAAGTCTTCAGAAGACCCAGCTTTAGGTCCTTTGATCCAATACCTCTTGATGTTACTCTTTGTGAACTGACTAACCAACACGAACAAACCATCCGAGCTCACGGCACAACCAGCTGAGCCACTAAGACCTTCCATCAATACGGTCACGACCTTAGTTGATGGATCGTATTTGTAGAGTTTTCCGGTCGCGTCTTTTAATCCCAATGCAATCAACACTTGACTACATACATAACCAAAGAAATACATGTTATTTTTATATAACAAATAATGTATCCACCCAAAAAAAAAAGGTATATGAATACGTAAGTTCTTTTTCCAATTTAGGTATATATTTTGGGATGGTTTTTTGTCCTGAAAACCCGTTTACTAATCAAAGCAACGTTTATCAATAACCTCATTAAATATTATCCGATTTATCGATTTTATTAGAGTTTTTTTTTTTTGCTTTAAAATGGTTTAAAAGTCATAAAGATATGGTAGTTCATTCGCCATAGTTTTTATGTAGATTTAATGATAATTATAAAACAATTAAATCATGTGATGAGGAGAAAGAAAAAAAAAACTTTACATTGGGGAGAAGCGTGAGCTGAAGGAAGTGAAGTAGACGACACCGGTAGTTGGATCGACGTCAAGACCGTCGAGAAACTTGAAGGGCTTTCCATCAACACTGTCAGCGATCTTTACGGCCAAACCACCAGCGGGAGAAACAACGTGAAGACCCAACGGAGCATCGGCGACGTAGAGATCACCTGTTTTCTCATTAAAGGCTATCCCCGCCGGTCGACCGCATCTTCCGGCTAAAGCCGTTCCAACTAATCCATCGCACCACGAAGAGTTCCTGAATTAATGTAATAAGAGCAATAGAAAACAATCAAGTTAAAATATATATATTATGTTATGGTACGTATCTGTAGGTTTTGTTTGCGCGTGTTTGTACATGTATGTTAGTTTTGACTTCTTTTTTTTCACGTGGAGGCGTGTGTGTGATTCCACTGAGATGGATTTGGTTAGGACTTTGAATTTTACGTCTGACTGCTAATGTGCGCCGGTCGTCGATAGGCACGAGGGAGAGGAACTTTACTGCTGCGTCTCACCCACTCATCCCTATACTAAAGTTCGTAATTTATCTTTCATCTAATTATACGGGTGGATAAAATTAACAGATATCGTTCATTATCCCAGTTTTTGTGATATACAACCCACGTTGCAGGAATATTATACACGTGAAGTTGTCATCATTTAGTGAAGTCTAGGTTTTTTTTCTTTTCTCGTTAATCATAATCCATAGAAACATACCTGATCACCGTCTAAATCAAATATTCCAAAACAGCGGATTTAAATCAGAATATGATATATTTTAAAAATATTTAGAGTATGTTCACGCGTAATTCCAACGTGGCTCCCCAAATTTGCGATACAAATAAGGAAATGATAAAGGTTCATAATTTCAAAAAGACACTGATCACAGAGAAGCGAGCTGAGCATAATCATCAAAAGTTATGTTCTTGAAGATCAAAAAAAAAAAAAAAAACTTACGAGGATTCTGTGATCTGGGCAAAATTGACATAACCCGTCTCGGGAGTATACTTGAGGATTTTACCACCAGAGACTCCGGTGTAGAATCCTTTTCCGGTGGAATCAAAGGCGAAAGCTTCAGGGCCCGACCTATTTTCCGGCACCGGAAGCTTCTGGAAAGATGCGTCATCCGAGACAACTGCCGACGAAAGAGAGAGAAGAAGAAGAGAAATTATGGAGAAAGAGGACATCATATCGTTTCTTTAGATCGTATTCTATTGCTCTGTTATTATTATACATGAGGCTTTGTATTCTATATGTATGTCTATTTATAGGTTTTTAATTTTATTTTTTTGTTGGTTTTGTATGTATATATTTTTATTTATCTTCCTTATTTCGTAAAATAAATTGACGGCAGACGTTACGCTCTTCTTTACTATTATTTTTTGTTTTATTATTAAATGGAGACGCACATCTCTTTCTCTGGGGATTTTGACAGGTTTTGCAGAAGTCTTAAAACGTCAAATAGTTGTTGCAATCCACGACATTGCTGATTATTTTAGCTATATGAGTCAACGTGCGATCGGTAGACGCGTGGCCCTAGGCTGGTTAGATTTGTATATATAAGATTCATTAGAACATTAAAAATTTAAACACATGATATAGATTTTGAATGATCGGAGCGCATCGTATAAACTATAGGGTTTGACAGACTGAAACATTTCAATTTTAGGGCAAAGAATAATTTAATGCAGATTAAAATTATTCCTTTATAAAGCCAAATATACTATGCAGTTAATCCATAGGATTTTCAATATTATTCTTTTTATTTCATTTTATAAGATGCTTTAGATAGTTTTCTCTTGATCTATTTGATTTTTTAAAGTTTTAAAAATTTATTTTTATATAACATGCTATAATTATTTATATTCTTGCAATACTTTTTGTCATTGGTTAAAATATTTTAATAAAATATTATATACTAATTTTGATTACAAAAATAAAAAATTATAATTTTTAAACTATTGTACTTTGACCAAAACATCTTATAAAATATTAGAATATAAAAAATATTAATAGTTGCATTACTGCAAAATAAAATTTGTGAACGACGAAAAGTCTACCCCGTCTGCTAGACTGCTACAGCCATTTAAAGTTTTAAAATTTGTGATACCGAAATTTTTAAAATATTGACTAGAATAAATCTGGAAATTTTGGTAAATTTTTTTTTTTTTTTTTTTTTTTTTTTTTGTGAGAATCGCCCTTATAAATTTATGAATATAAACTAGTTCGTTTTTTTTTTTTTTTTTTTTTTAAACAAGTACAATTTTATTAGTGGATAAAGTTTACAATCATTTGAACATAGTCAAAATGATTTAGAAGCATATTACAACGATTGCAAAGTTGATTAATTAAGAAGATTTAGAAGAAGATCCGCGTCGATCTTGAAAAGAAAACGTCTAGGAAAACTCACTATCCCCGACCTCCTCTATTTCCTCTACCACGATTTCCTCTACCACGCGCTGCGGATTGCCAATGCATTTCCTTAGCTTTTTCCGAGGGTTTTACGGGTCTATCTCGAAGATTCGTTTGCCCGTTGGAGTCATGAGATCCATTGGGTCGGAATCCTCATCTGACACCTCAGTCTCGTTTCCCTCCAAGGAATCCAAAGAAGCAAACCTGTTAGAACCCAAGTCATTACGTGAAGAGGTCCTGCGTATAACATGCTCGGATTGAGCAGAAGGAGAATATGTCTTTGTAGTAGATGTTTTTTTGGACATAATCATGGCCTTGCTAGTGTCAGTAGTAATCACCGGAGAAGATACGATCTCTGGAGCAGCAGAGACATTAACTGGTGTAGAAGGAGAAGCATCAGCAATGATGAGATGATCAGAGACTTGTGGGATAATAGCTGGTGAAGTAGTTGTTGTCTCAATACAGGTGGTCTCATCTGAGACAGTTATTCCCTTGTTAACCATTGACGTCGAAGGTGGTGATGTTTGTGCACTAAGAAGCAGACAACGAGAAGCTTTATGGCCTAACTCAACTAGTATCTTTGCTTTTCCCATTTGCGTCGGGTCCAGCCACGGCTTGTCAGTCAGAAGTGGTTCTCCAATACCTGAAGCAATCCACTTGATACCCAATATCGAATAGAGCTGATCTGGGATATTGAGGAGAGTCAACCAAACAGGTACTGTAGTTATCTCAGGAAATGAGATAGTATCTGTTGGGGACCATGGAGAAACGAACAACAAGCAGTCATCAACATGCCACAGACCTCTTTGAAGTACCCATTTTCGAGTTGATTCATCAGGGATGTGGAATAAGTAAGTTGATTCTCCTAGTTTTCGGGTAAAAATTCTACACTTTCTACCCCAAATCCTAGTAACAACAGCCTGAATCTGCCCACTCGTTGGAGCCAAACACCTATAGAACTGGCCAACAACAAACTCTTTTTGATTTTCCAATCCACCAAGAAGGACATGGCTCGGAATTCGTACCTTTGGGGTACCGTCCTCCATGTATTCAGGGATTGTTACTCTGTGAAGGTTTCTCATTGATTGATTCATCCTTGCTGCCCAAGGATATTCCATTGACTGAGCCTTCAGAGAATCTTTCTGAGCAACCGATTGTTCAGAAACTTTGTCCACATCTTTAACAAAAAGTGAAGGCTGACCACAAGTCTTGTTTCCAGACTTGTCACGTGAGAGAGCCGGCCAGTCTGAGTTTTTCGGCTCGTGCAGATTCATTGCCTCCGTTTCTTGCTGTGGAGTGGGAGACAAAATCGACATAGGTTTCTTCCAAGCTCCCAAAGAAGATGAGACGGTCGAAGCTTTCCGATTGTTCATGTCCCCAGAAGAAGGCAAATTGATACTTAGATGTTCAACCATAACCTGATCTTCAATCACTTTGGCAGCTCCCACTTTATCAGAGATGAGAGATGAAGAGGCGTTACCAGTCTTTTTGGGTGAGAATGGAGGAATCTCCACTGTAGAGTATTTTTCCACCTTCGACCATCGATTCAGCAGAGGCCATCGAGGGTCCACGAAATCGGCGTCCTTCACACCGGAAAAAACTCCATTGAAGGCGGCGAGCTCCGAGTTAGTCTTCGATTGGTTACCCGATGGATTCATAGCAAAGAAAGGGGATAACAGGCAGTGTAATTGAAGAGAGCTCTCCTTAAACCTGTGATGAGAAACAGCATGCGACGGATCCGCAACGGCGGAAGCGTCGAGAGAAGCTCTGAATTTTTTTTTTTTTTTTTTTAGGTTTCGCCTTTGCAATCGCCTGTTGGGGGCGCGTGGGAGAAGCGCGTCCTAAACAATCTCCTTCTTCACCCTTTCTCAGAAATGTCTTACTTTCAAATCGTTGACGTCCGTCAGTCCGTGTGTGCGATTCAAATCGTATTCTAGATTGTTTGTTTGGTAGTTTTCGTACGTATACTCTTGGGTTTATTATAAACCGTGTATATAGGGCATTAGTTAATAGTAGTTAGTAATATTTATTCTACGTTTCTACTGTGCGCGTTAACAATTTACAAGTATTGTTTGATACAAACACAAGACCTTTTCAAGTTTTCACGATTCGATTTTATTCTATATATTTATAATATATTATTTTGTTTCTACATAAGATATTTTCTTATTTTTCTAACAAATTAAAATTTATCGTAACTAGTAGACGTAAAAGATTTATTGTGACTAGTAGACGTAAACGATTTATTGTGGAGTATAAAATTTTGCTGGGTGCACGAAAAGGATCGAAGACTTATCCCTACTTGTGACCTCTCAATGTATTTTGCAACAAATATACCAATAATGGTTTTCATTTTCTTCAAATATAACGATAATGGTAAAGCATTGGCTGCTATCAAAATTGAAGAGCGAACAAAATGGACACCTAAGATTTGGTTGGTACATACCACTTTTTGTTTTGTAGGTCTCCTAAAATTAGGATGGGGCCGACAGCAATTGAAACGATTTATTGTTTTTTTTTAATTAGCTGATGGTAATTCTTTTTTGATAATTGTGGTCATATATGGACAATTCTTAAAAATAACACACTTTTATGTTTTTGTGACAAAAATACCACACCAAGATAAAAATGACAAAAATAATATTTTTTGAAGAGAAAAAAAGATTATTATACATTTATTTTCTTATGTTTCTTCCCAATCCTTTAAACCTAAACCCTAAAACCCAAAATCTAAACCCTAATTAATGACTTTTAACCCAAATTTATTAGTTTAATTAACTTTAAACCATTAAATAAATGTTATTTTTGTCATTTTCATCTTGGTTTGATATTTTGTCACAAAAACATGAAAGTGTGGTATTTGAGGGTATTTCTCTATATATATTACGGAGTTTCCACACTAAATGTTTGTGTTTTTGTTACTCATAACACGAATATAAATTTAATTTGTAGCCGGTTAGACTTTAGAACTTAATTAAGAAATATACGAATAATGAGCCGACTATTTCATTATTGTTTTTTTTGTTGCAAAGTCCACTGTAGAAGTTATGATCAGATCAAAGTAAGAAACTCTTTGATTACTGGAATATTGATCTCACTTAACAAAACATTAACCTTTAATGTTATCGGCGTATTGCTGTTGTTGTCTCCTGATGGCGGATGGGTTTGATGCAAACGCAAGTCAAATTTGACACGAAACACACGTGACTCAAATGTATTCCCTTTAGGGCAATTACGTGTCACATTCAGCTTTATCATTCAAATGGTAAAAGTACGTGGCAAACTGGCATAGAAGTGAACAGAAATCGACCACGATGCTCCAAATCTATTTTTATTTGTTTGGGGTCAAAAGTTTTTTCTTTGTATCGATATAATCAGAGATTTCAGCCAATACCATCTACTTTTCAATGGTTATATATATTTAAAATTATTCAAAACATGTTAAAATACCATATATGTATTGTTAATAAAGTTTCAGTTTGTATTTCTAAACAGAAAAATTGATATAAGATTGACAATTCTCAAAAATACCACACTTTTCATGTTTTTGTGACAAAAATACCACATCAAAGTGACAAAAATAACATTTTTTAAAGAGAAAAAGACTATTATACATTTATTTTCGTATGTTTCTTCTCAATCTCTTAAACCTAAACCCTAAAACTAAAAATCTAAACTCTAATTAATGACTTTTGAATCCAAATTTATTAATTTAATTATCTTTAAACCACTAAATAAATGTTATTTTGGTAATTTTCACCTTGGTGTGATATTTTTGTCACAAAAACATGAAAGTGTGTATTTGAGGTATTTCTCATATTAGATTACTATCCCTAATAAAAAAAATAAAAGATTATGTAAATATATATATCTAGAAGAAAAAATTAATATACCGCATATTTGTACTGATTTTCTGAATCAGTCTCGTCTGTCGCAGCCGTGAACAGGCTTTCAAAGTTTCAAGTTTAAACCGTGAAAGTCCATATATATCCTTAAACAGTAGAACGTACGAACATTAATATTGTCATAAATCGGGCAACGCATCAAAGATAAATAAGGAAAGTCCGGTTTATCCCGGTTATCAGATTAATCTGAAAATGCCTGTGTCGATGCGAGTCCACATCAATATCAATACAACAAAAGACTCTGTGGAAAAGCTTTCTTTGATTGTTTTTAAGAAAACTTTATACGTTTCAGAGACGGCTACAAAAGTTGATACTAGGACGGCTCATTTGGTTGTTACCTAAGCAAAAGCCAATGAATGCCTTTCTCAATTTTCTCACGGCGATCTGAAAGCTTCCCCGGCGTAACGCACGTTGCCGAGTTCCTCTTCGATACGGAGCAGCTGCAACAGAAATAAATCACACTCACGGTTTCAGATATTCTTACTTCGTACTCTTTGTTGTGTAAGTTCAGATGTCAGCTAATTAATTACCTGGTTGTATTTTGACAATCGTTCACTTCGGCAAGGAGCACCAGTTTTGATCTACATACCATATGATGATTAGAGAACAAGACTATAGAATAAAGTTAAACACTCTATGATAAGGGCAGGTTTAGAGAATATATTACCTGTCCACTTGCCAAACCAACAGAAAGATCTGCGATGAAGTTATCCTCTGTCTCGCCACTCCTGTGACTAACCATCACACCCCAGCCTGCAGCTTTGGAGTCAAGTGCTGCTTGAATTGATTCGGTCACTGTCCCAATCTGGTTAACCTGTGAAACCATAAGTTACACAAAAGATGAAATGCAATAACCTGGTTTTCGATAAATGGTGTAGAAAAACTGGAGAAGAGATAGCTGAAAGAAAGTAATTAATTATTTTTACCTTCAACAATAGGGCATTGCATGACTTTTTCTTAATAGCTTCAGCTATCCTCTTGGGGTTAGTGACCAACAAGTCATCACCCACGAGTTGGATATCCACAGAGGATTGCAATGAAGCCCATGCGCTCCAATCATCCTGGTCAAAAGGATCCTCGATTGAGACAATTGGGAAATCCTTGATGAATTGCCTGTAGAGTTCAGCAAGACTCTCAGCTGATAGAACATGAGCTCCATCGTTTGGCTGTTTCTTGAAGTTCAAATCGTATCTCCCATCTTTCATGAAAAACTCCGACGCAGCAACATCCATTCCTATTTTGATCTGTACAATTTATAAAAGTTACGTGAGTGGTCTAAGATTGACACAGAAGGCGTGGAACTTTTGATCATGAGAAATAAGAACTAATGCATTTTAAAAAGGAGCACTTGGCTACCTTTCCAGTGTAACCGGCCTTTTCAATTGCATCTATGAGCAGAACTAGTCCCTCCCTGTTATCTTGAACATTCGGAGCAAATCCTCCTTCATCTCCGACATTACAAGCATCTTGACCATACTTACTTTTGATTATCCCCTTCAACGTATGATAAACTGTGATCAACAATAATACATTCAGTTCATTACTAAAAAGAAAACCAATGCTTTGTGACAATCCAAATAATAAAGAGATAAAACAGGAAGATGCTTATCACAGCCTTAAGTTCCAGCAGATTAACTCAACTATCACTGACATACCTTCACTTCCCATCTGAAAGGCCTCAGAGAATGAGGTTGCTCCTACCGGTAGTATCATAAACTCTTGCATAGCCAAACTATTCCCAGCGTGACTGCCTCCATTGATCACATTGAAAGCAGGAACCGGCATAACAAGCTCCTTCGTTCCCGATAGTTCCTGGATGTGTTTGTACAGAGGCACTCCTTTAGCTCCAGCACCTGCCCTGCAAACGCTCAGCGACACTCCTAATATAGCATTAGCCCCGAGTTTCGACTTGTTCAGGGTCCCATCCAGTTCCAGCATTAGAGCATCGACATCAGCTTGGTTCCTTGAAACCAAAAAATAAGATATTTAACTCAGCTTTCCTAACGACGCAGAAACAAATACACAACAAAGCAAAATTGAAACAATATGCCATAAACAAGCTCAATAATCTTTTATTCTATTCCTCTAAAATTTGTCAGTCATGAGTTCAAAAATCAAACAGCTGATTATGCAAAGCCACCTAACAAATTCTCAAACGACAGCAAAATGCTCAAGAAGAGTGTAAAAAGCGAAAAAACAAAAGTTCTAAAAGATTTTGGATCTAAAATAAGCACAAGGGATACCAAATCCATGACGTTTCTAAATATGTTATTTTGGAACGAATTATTTGTTCTTACCTAACGTCAACTCCGATGAGTTTCGGAGCCACGAGGTCGTTGATGTTTCGAATAGCCTGCAAGACACCTTTACCACCATAGACGCTCTTGTCTCCATCTCTGAGCTCGAGGGCCTCGTAGATCCCGGTTGATGCACCACTGGGAACGGCGGAGCGGTACAGATCATCGGTAATCAGATCAACCTCCACCGTCGGATTCCCTCTGCTATCGATAATCTGCCTCGCTTTCACTCCCTTCACTCTACACTCCTTAGCCACCACCGAGCATTGCACACCGCTGCGCCGGAATCTCAGGCATGACGGCGCAGATTCCGAGTATCTCTGGCCGGAAACACGCTGCGGAGAGAGAAAAGATCTCTGGAGTTGGTGTGGTTTTGTAGTCAAAGCCATGAATGAAACCTAACAACAACAAAAATGCTCACTTTCCGCTTATATGACTAAAAAAACTAAAAAACGAGAGAGAAGCAGAAAAGCAGAGTTTTTTGAAATACGTCCTTTTGAGGGTTGGTGCAGGCGATGAAAACTAAGGAGTCAAAGGTCAAGAAGAAAACCGGTTCAATCTCAAATTTCATTTCGCAAGCAAACCAAAACTAATATGGTTTGGTTTCGGTTCGGAAAGATTCAATTCAAATAAGAAGACAAAATAAAATATTCTTTCAGCAAATAGTAACCAGACACAGTGCCGTCACCGCCGTCGGGACACACTAGAGTGCAGATCATAATTGCCACATTTTGCCAAAACAATAATCTCTTTGCCACACAATAATCTGACTGCCACTCATTAGATACTCATTAGATGAATTCCCCAAAACACCCTTAATGAAATGAGCTGGAACACTTGAATTTTAATAATAAAATAAAAAAATAAAAAAAGCAACGTGACACGTCCATCCTCTTTCCTCCTCTTCCTTTCATCGTTGCATCTCCTCTTTTTTTTTTTTTTTTTTTACAGATTCCATTATCTGATCGCCAACAAATCATTTGCTGAACACGAGCATATATCATAGACCAGTCATAAGCTCCAGCGCATCGCCTCTAGTTTTCCATAGATTTAGAAAAATTATATATCCGGAATTTAAAAACTAAATTTGGGGTTTATGTATGCAAAATTGGTTGGTAGTCACGTTTAATGTAACAATTAGGTGTTTACATTGACAACATATCAAACATAGTTGTTAAATCGAATTTAATCACAGGTAATTTAGAATCTAAAACAATATTAGAATCCAGCAATAGTACAAATTGTACAAATTGTATAATTGTGAGGAAAGTATTCAGAAGAGCATAAGTGGATTTTAAATTTTTAATCGGGTCCAAATATGTCCAAATGACACGTACAATCGAGTCAAAATGTTCGGACAATCGAGTCAAGTATGTCCAAATGACATGTACAACCGAGTCAAAAAGGACATTTAATCAGGTCCAAATATGTCCAAATGACATGTACAATCGAGTCCAAATGTTCGGAAAATCGGGTCAAGTATGTCTAAATGACACGTACAACCGAGTCAAAAATGACATTTAATCGGGTCCAAATATGTCCAAATGACACGTACAATCGAGTCAAAATGTTCGGACAATGGGGTCAAGTATGTCCAACTAACACGTACAACCCGTTTTACTAATATAGCTAAGTTTGGATTGAGAAAATATGGTAATAGTAAATGAAGCTGTATAAGAATATCTAAAACTGGTGGAAAAATCATCTTAGGGGCTAATGAATTGAGGGGACATAAATTTTATGAAAATATAGGTTCATGTTCATACTTTGACTCAAAGTATTCCTCATACTATATGTAAGACATTGGCATAGTGACATGGGTATGAATGAAATAATGCAAAACTACATATTTTGTGATTATGTTATCACGAAAACTTTAGAATTATGTATCTATAGGGGAAACAAGTATTGCCAACTAAAACTCTTTATCCAGTCTTATCGTCCAACTACAAATAGTCAAAAACTTAAAATGTACAACTATTTAGAAGAAAAGCCAAGTGAACATTTAGGAACAAACGTATGTACAATAATGTACATCAACGTAAATGACATTTTTGCCCCTCCGTTTTTTGTCAACGTAAATGACATTTTCTCCTACTTTTTCCTACTTTTCTCCTACTTTTCTCTATTTTTCCAACTTCCTCTCTCCACTTTTTCCTTAGTTTGAATTAAAACTTTAGATATCACGTGTTAAAACTTTGACTCTCCCTTTGGCTTGAATTCTTTAATAACCTTTTTATTATTATTCCAACATTTTCCACTTGTCTCCTATAAATATCTCACATCCTATAAATATCTCACATACTTATACAAACTCTTTTAGAACTTTTCTAAAAAAAATATACTTTATTTTTTGCAGGGCACGTTTTTAACATTATTAATATTCTTGGTCTGAATTTTTTTTTTTGTTAATAGTTGTACCCAATAGTTTAAGTTGTACTTATTTGTTTTTTTTTGTTATCAGTTAACCTAATAGTTGTACCCAATAATTCAAATTGTACCTAAAATATTTAGTTGTAATTGCATAATATAATCTATACAACACACACAACAAACATCAAAAACACACATAAGTTCAAATCCCCAATTCAGAAAATCTATTGGATGAGTTTTGAAGACATCGTCTTTGCTTGGCACACCGACCAGCACCGCAACACCCGAACCCTGTAACAAGTCATATGTGGAAGGTTCAAAATCACAATGATTATTATGAACTGTTTGGTTTGAATGGATATGAAGGAAACATTACCTCATGAATGCATTCAAATGCTTAATCATGCTCTGAATGCTTCATATGCACTCCACACTCCGGTCTACTCCACCATCTACCATCTAAGCGATGACTTGCTGAACTGGTTTGTCATGCTCTCTAGGGTCTACAAACTCTGCAGCGGCTAAACCAACAACTCATGATCTCTTGGTTGAAGGTCGGTCACTCCTACAGCACTCTCCACGGTCCTATAAAACCGAAAAGTAAAAAATATCAATCTCTAAAACTTTAAAACAAATGAAAGCTCTTTCACTCTCAAGCTTCACAGCCAAGGGTACGGTGAACAACATCCCTGCGAAATCAAAATTCTAAAGGATTCAAAAGTTGTTGAGGAACTGGAGGCATCCTTTTGAAACTCATTTTGAATCCTTTTGAGCTGTAATAGTTTTCAATCCTGTCTTTCACATGAGCCACAACTAAAATAAACAATGAAAAATCATAACTAAGAACACAAATTCTCATTGTAATTAATAAAACCTTATCAAACATATCCAAATCAAAATCAAATCAATTGTTTATATTGTTTAATCGAATACAATATAGAACCCAAATTATCATTACCAACCTAACCTATTTCCTATTAAAAAAAAAAAGGGAGGGGAAATTTTTTACAGAAGCTTGCGATCGCCAGATCCGACGAGCAGGAAAAAGAAAAAAGCTACGGAGGTGGGAAGGGATGAAAGAAATAGAGGAAAAATAGCGATGGATAAGGATTATCAGCTGCAAATCGACTGATTGAAGACGAGACGGCGATAAATTGGTTTGTCAGATAAGAAATTGAATTGGTTTGTTTGGATGAGGAAGAAGAAGATGTGTTCTCGCCAGGATGTCGCAGGAAAAAAAAAGAGAAAAATAAACTGTTAGTTTTTTAGAATTTTAATCTTTATTAAACTATTGTAATTTCAAGGATTGAGTTATTGGATATCGGGTATTGGATCAATGGATATTCTAGGTTGGGTTTGTAAATATTGGTATGTAGTATGGGGTTTTAGTCTTTTCATTCAGTTTCGATTTAAAAAAAATGTTTAAAAAAATGGAAAAAGAAAAGGTGGCAATTATGAATTTATTTTAGCGAGAAGTGGCAATAAAGCTTTTGATCCGACACACTATCTATCATCTCTCTCACTTTCTCTCTCGCTTAGGTTTTTCATTTGCAATGGCGTCTTCGATTCTCAGAAGCCCTAATCTCACTTCCCCATCTTTCGGTGTACCTTCTGTTCCAGTTTTCTCCTCCTCATTACCATCTCTTCATCTCCGATCAAACCACCACCGTTCCGTCTCCCTTATCGCCGCCGAAAGATTCCGTATCTCGTGCTCTCTCTCCCAATCTTCTCCTCTACCTCCTTTCTCTCCTCGCCGTCGTCCCGAGTACATCCCTAACCGCATTTCCGATCCAAATTACGTCAGGATCTTCGACACGACTCTCAGAGATGGCGAACAGTCTCCCGGAGCAACGCTGACCTCCAAGGAAAAGCTCGACATCGCTCGTCAACTAGCCAAGCTCGGCGTCGACATTATCGAAGCTGGGTTTCCCGCCGCTTCGAAAGATGATTTCGAAGCTGTGAAGACGATAGCGGAGACTGTTGGAAACACCGTCGACGAAAACGGATATGTCCCTGTGATCTGTGGGCTCTCGAGGTGTAACAAGAAGGATATCGAGACGGCGTGGGAGGCTGTCAAGTACGCTCAGCGTCCTAGAATCCATACGTTTATAGCCACCAGCGACATTCATTTGAAGTATAAGCTGAAGAAGAGCAAAGAGGAAGTTATTGAGATCGCCAGGAATATGGTTCGTTTCGCTAGGAGCTTGGGATGTGAAGATGTTGAGTTTAGTCCTGAAGATGCCGGAAGGTACATATTCCTTTTTTATACTTTTCTGAGTGATATGAGTGAATATTCTTATTCTTGACGAAAAAAAAAAAGAAGACTTTTACTCAAAGTTTGTTGCTTTTTGTCTTCGTGCAACTGTGTGAAAAGTCTCTTCTTTTGCTCCCTAATTCTATTACAAAATTCCATTTTTTGGTTTCTACATAGTGTAGAATATTCAAGGAATTAAGAATAGTGGCTTTGAAATTTTGTAGTATAGTGGCGTTATCAGGGAATAGTGTTTGAGTTCCTTTTTTTTAATTGGATTGGTGGTATGACTTTTGACGTTTTGATCTTAATAGTACCTAAAAAGTTTGTCTTTTTTGTTGTTGTTTTGTTTCTCTCTTTACGTAAAATTGTAATGTGTTTACTTGGTCTCCAGATCGGAGAGAGAGTACTTATACGAGATACTTGGAGAAGTGATAAAAGCTGGAGCAACAACTCTCAACATACCTGACACGGTTGGTATAACATTGCCTAGTGAATTTGGTCAGTTGATCGCTGATATTAAAGCCAATACTCCTGGTATCCAAAATGTTATAATCTCAACACATTGTCAGAACGATCTTGGACTCTCCACTGCCAACACTTTAGCTGTATGTCAATTTTCTTTCTTTTTATCGCTTGGATCAGATTAGCTAGCTGTCAGAATGATCTCAGGCAATCGTTTTTTTTTTTTTTTTAATTCAGGGTGCACATTCAGGTGCAAGGCAATTGGAAGTGACGATCAATGGAATTGGCGAAAGAGCTGGCAACGCTTCACTAGAAGAGGTTAGATTTTGTTTGTGGTGTGAAATACCTCCTGTAGTTGCATTCATTCCATAGGCACATGGAAATTTGCTACATAATAAGTCCTTGTGAATTTTGTGACATTCGGTTCATGATCATCTAGTGCTGCATTAGAATACTTAATTACTACCTGAATATTTTCGTTCTAACTGTTTAGGTTGTCATGGCCGTAAAATGCCGTGGAGATCATGTATTAGGAGGCCTATATACTGGAATTGATACTCGGCACATTGTTATGACAAGCAAGATGGTACACACCTTGAACTTCATTCTTTATGTTGTAAAAGCGCAAGTATAGGCGGAGCAATTTGTAAATTTTCCTCTTTAACGTCTATCCTCATTTTGCTCAGGTTGAAGAGTACACTGGTATGCAAACACAGCCCCATAAGGCCATTGTAGGAGCGAACGCCTTTGCGCATGAAAGTGGTATTCATCAGGTCAGTTTACGACTATTCTTATTGTTTCTGTGACTAAAGTCTGCCTCATTTACACCAAAGGTGTGACTTTGCCCTTATAGCCTTTTACTCATCCTCTCAGTGACCAGAATTAAACAAACCTATTTACTCTTCCAGTCTTTTGCATAACTCTGTTCATGAGTTTTTTCTTGTTACTATGAATGTACTCTACTTAGGATGGTATGCTGAAGCACAAGGGTACATATGAAATTATGTGCCCTGAAGAGATCGGACTTGAGCGATCGAATGAAGCTGGCATTGTGTTGGGGAAGCTTAGGTATGGAAGATTTGTTGCTGAGACTGTTATTTCAAATGGGCTCGTCTTTGTTCAGACCAATGCTTACTGTTTTTTTTTTTACGTTTCTTTGCAGTGGGCGTCACGCACTGAGAGACCGTTTGAATGAGGTACACAACAGTCTCTACCCATAACCATACTCACTGATACTATCTTATATATTAAGATAATATCTTCTTATTCTTTTGCTTTTTTTTTTTTACATTTCCAGCTCGGTTATGAATTAAATGATGAGCAGCTAAGTAACCTTTTCTGGCGTTTCAAATCTGTGGCTGAGCAGAAAAAGGTAGTAAGAACCTCGGCAGGCACTAGTTTGGGTGTTCTTCCTGAATTTCCAGACATTTAGCCTCCATTGATGATGTAGAATAGATGGAATGGCGTTTTTCTCTTTTTAGATTTTCAGAGTTTCGAATGTTTCATATAATTTCTACTGATTGTCTCTGTTCCTTGGCGACAACCCAGAGAGTTACTGATGCTGACTTAATAGCCTTGGTATCTGATGAAGTTTTTCAGCCTGAGGCCGTGTGGAAACTCCTGGACATGCAGGTGGCAATTTCTTTTTTTCACGTTTCCTTTTCGTCTCTTTTTGTTTAGTCAATTATTTTGATTATGGAAGTTGGGAATGTAGATAACTTGTGGAACTCTCGGTCTCTCAACATCAACTGTAAAACTTGTTGATTCCGATGGCAAAGAGCACGTAGCTTGTTCTATTGGAACTGGGCCTGTAGATGCAGCTTACAAGGCAGTCGATCTTATTGTTAAGGTATTTTTCGCTATGATTACAAATTATATACATCAGTGAGTACTTGATGTAATGGTGATCATTGGCTTTTCGTATTCAGGAACCCGCGACTCTGCTTGAGTACTCGATGAATGCAGTAACAGAAGGCATGGATGCTATTGCAACCACTCGGGTTCTAATCCGCGGAGATAACAACTACTCATCAACAAACGCTGTAACCGGTGAATCTGTCCAAAGAACTTTTAGGTAAATTCACTTCACCTTCTTCATCATCCTTGTTGCAACTAATCTAGGCCTCTCCATCTACAAAGTGAAACTAGTGAAAAGAAATTGAACACAATTATTCTCGTCTTCTTGGTAACATGGTTGAGCTGAATTTGTGTACAGTGGAGCTGGAGCAGGGATGGACATTGTGGTGTCCAGTGTTAAAGCTTATGTCGGAGCTTTGAACAAGATGTTGGGTTTCAAAGAACACTCCAGTCCAAGTAAAGCCCTTTTGGAGACCAGCAAAGTCGCTGCCTGAAACAACATGCAAGTGTCAGATCATTCACAGTTACCGTTCAAAGGAATGGTTTTGGATGTATAAAAATAGTATGGATTTTGGTTTTAGACGCAAGTTATTATCAGCACTTGGATTCACCAACAATTTCGGTTGGAAAATGAAATAGAAACATCTTTTCTATTTTGACCCAGAAAAAAGAAGAGCATATTTTCTATAAACAGTTGGCCCAACATACCAAACCGTTTCACAGTTTCAAAGTGCCAAAGTTGTCTTGCACTAAACTAAAAACTTAAACAAACGAACGGAAAACGAAAAGGTTTCTCTAAAACTGTAAGAACTTCATCAGAGAACGTTTGATGTTCTCACTTATTCATCTCCTTGTCAATCTCTTTAGGAAACTCCATATTTGGTATCAATTCTCTTGAATCCCAGGGATTTCATGCTCTCCAAATTCTGTTTCAAAAATGCCAGAAGTGCAAATGGAAGAATCTCTCGAGGATTATCGAGGCTCTTATAGTTGATTACCGAAAGAAATCTAGAAATATGATTCTTGAAACTTACATCCATAAATAGTAAAATTCGTAGTTCTGTTTGATATGGAAGTTGATCAACGAGTTTTCAACATAACTTGCGTCCATCTATTGAGAAATATTTCTTCAAAGCTCGCACTTGAGAAAAAAAGATGGATTTGTCATATGTGAAAACAGAAAATATAGAATGTATAAGCCAAAAAGTTTACGCCTCCAGTAGGTGGACAAGAACAAAAACAACCGTTTAAACGATAACACTTGAGGAGACGGATACTCTAGAAAACTCATAAAAAGGTGATGAAATTTAGAAAACAAGCTCATGTGGCTTCATTCCTTGTTTAAGTGAAAACCTTGCGCCGAGGTAAGTCTTCAACTCTGGAACTGCCTCGATGGCTTTGATCAAAGCTCCGTCCACGGCTTTCTGGTCATCTTTCTTCCCTTGTGGAAACACCTTCTTCTCCTGCGGAATCAAAAACGCTTGTTTCATTGTCTATTCATTGACCATATTCATTGAAGGAAGGATGAGCTGTGTTATATCTTACGCAATAAAAAGAAAAAAAACTCCTCCCCACACAATTACTTGGTATTTCCGGAAAGAAGATTATTACCTCTTTCTCTGCTTCGAAGAACTCTCCCTCTCCCTTCTTGTGCTTCTTGTCAACAACCTTTCCAAAATACTTATCGTCGAATTTATCGAGGCTAACTCCAGAGGTGTCAACCTTTGTGGAAGTGCCAATCACGTAGGACTGGTTAACACGTCTCAAAGGAACACCGTTGATCTTGAACGGTCCTGAAGGCCAATAACAAAACAGAAACATGTCAGGTGACAAAAGTAGTGAATGCTTCAAATGGATAATAGAAAGTGGGAAAGATCATGAGAGCACATGTAGAATCACTCACCGGTGACAAGAAGCAAACCAGAGGTAAGCTGCTTCAAGAAGACAACTCTCTTGCCCTTGAACCTACCAGCAAGGATAATCAGCACTGTCCCTGGGGTGATGCTAGCCCTGCGAATACAGTCACAAGGAGATTGGATTAGGTCTGAAACATAGTTTCAGAAAACTTGCAGCGTATAAAATATTCAATAGAGACCTCATTCTCTCGTTACGTATACATATCAAATCAAATTAGGTTAAAGAACATTTCGGCCTTTGACGTAACTCCACTAACAAATAACTTAGCAAAACCTAGCCAATATAGCACTTTAATCATCATTTCCGCAAATCTTCGAAAACAAACGATTAGTATGATTCCAACAATATGATACACAATCTCTTAGCAAAGCACTAGTGTCTAAGAGCAAAACCAAACACGCAAACACATAAACGACAGTTCCATTTCTATCCATGAGCACGGGACAGTGTGTTCAGATGAAGTACCTGAGCTTGGTAGGTTTTGGCTTGCGCCTGTTGGCGAGAGGTTTCTTAACATCTTCAGCTGGATAGAACTTTGGAGGTTTCTCAGCTGGAGCATCAACCTTCGATTTAGCGTCGTGGTGAGGGAAAACACCGCCATTTTTGGCCTTGATAGCCCACAAACCTCTCTTATGGTACATCTGCGACCTCGAGTATTTACCAACTCCCCTGATCAGATCAGGGTTCCTGCTGACCTTAGGCGTCCTCTCTTTCGCCGGCATCGTCGCTTTCTCTCTGTCGCGAGAATCAGGCAAATTTTTCCGGGGCTGAGGCAAGAAGGGTTAGTGAAGACACAGAAAACCCTAAGCGAATTTAGGGCAAATGTGGGCCTCGTGGGCTTTTTGAGTCGGATTGGGCTTATATTGCGGACCGAGACTTTATAGGATTTGTTTCTTTCCTCAAAGTTGCATGGATTGATAGCCTTTTTTTTTTTTTTTTTGGACAAGGATTGATAACCATCGATTGATTTTGAACAGAAAAGTCGGAGAACACAACTCAAACTCACTTTACTAATGTCAAAAGAATACATTGAGTGGCAGTTATAAAAATCAAACTAAAAATCAGGGCTAATCCCCACAATACTCACAAACCTCAAAAGTTGGGATCAAGAGTCAACGCTTACTTCACCTGTAAGAGAGCAATGGATTATATATATTTTGTTATTGTTATGAAAGTCAAAATAAGGAGGAAGAAAATGTGATTGTGGAGTCCAATTTTCCTCTATATAAACAACCAAACCCCCTCATTCCAAAACACACCTTCTTCTCATTACAATCATAATTCTCACATTCTCTCTCATTTCTCTCCTTGTATCAAGACTTGAGGGTAATAAATTTTTGTCTTATTTATTATTTCCGATATAATAAATTATCATTATTATTATAACACGTTATCAGCACGATCGTTCTACGATATGGGCTATATATATGTGTAATATTTACTCTGTTATAATGGCCGGGATACCCGCCTATATAATAATTTATTATTATTGTAATGGTTGTTTAACGCACCATTATTTTCTTATATTACTGTGGGCGTTTGTCGCCTCGTTATTTAATTTACCTGCACTATATCATGGCTGCTAAAAGCACCATAATTATTTATTTACTGTTAATATTATAATGGATGGCTGAGCCACCTGTATAATTTTATTGTTGATATTATAATGGATGGCTGAGCCACCTATATAATTTTATTGTTAATGTCATAATGGATGGCTGAGCCACCGCATATTTTTATTGTTTCAATGTGGATGATTAAATCACCATAATTTTCTGATTATATATCTGTTTATATTATAATCATTATAAATTAAATATGCATATTTTTGTGTTCAAAATAAGATTGCGGTCTCATTTATTCCTCAGGCGAATAAATCTACTCATATCAACGTACATCTCCAGGAACCCCTGTTCCGTTAAAGAGCACCTTCTTGTCCAACTGGGAAGAAGTAGTACGGATTTAATTAAAAACTCAGTTTTTCCGGTAGCCTTTTTCATAACGGTCACAAAGATTTTTTCACAAATTTTTACTCTCCAACGGCTACATCTAACGGCTATGAACAGTGATTTTCAACGGCTATGAACAGTGTTTTTCGATCTATAAATAAACTCATCCCTCACTCATTTCATTTCACTCATCGATTTCATATCTTCTCTCTTCTTCTCTCAAATATTTCACAAATATTTTTCATCTAATTTTTGTAAGAATGATGAGAATGATGATCCGTTTGCTTTTAATTTTCTGTGCGATTGTAACTTTTACATCGATTTATGGTCTTTGCATGGGAGATTTTACTCCGGCAGAATTTTCCTTAATCGTTGTTTTACTTTTTGTGCATTGTTTTTCCTTGTAATTGCTTGGATTATTCATGTAAACGGCTCATTTTAAATGAGTGATTATTACCGCACTAATAAAGTTTTATGATTTTGTTTTAGAAAATCAAAATGGCAAAAGTTGAGAAGCTACAATTTCCAGCTCTAAAGATTACCGGAGCAAATTACATCGCATGGACGACTGATGTCGAACTCCATTTAGAGATGAAAAAAATTCCAAACTCTATAAAAGAAAACATCGAATCGCCTGCCCATGAAAAGGCACAAGCGATAGTTTTCCTCAGAAAACATGTCGATGAAAATATTAAGCATGATTATGCTAATATAAAAGACCCAGCACAGCTGTGGAAAGCTCTGAAAGAGCGGTTTGATAACCAAAAAGATATAACTCTCCCTCATGCACTCGACGAGTGGAAATACCTGAGATTTCAGGATTTTGAGAAAGTGGAAGATTATAATTCCGCTATTCTAAGAATTGTGACACAATTAAAATATTGTGATAAACCTGTCACTGAGGCAGAAATGCTAGAAAAAACCTATACGACATTCCATAAAGAACACCGTGTTCTTGCAGAACTCTACAGGAGTCGCGGATACACTAGGTTTTCTGAGCTAATGGTAACGCTCCTACTAGCTGAGAAGAACTGTGAACTTCTCATAAAGAATCACAATTCTAGGCCAACAGGAAGCAAGGCATTTCCTGAAGTAAATACCACGGATGTAAAATTTCCGGAGAGAAAGGATCAAACCTATCATGGTCGTGGTCGTGGCAGTGGTCGTGGCCGAGGCCGTGGCCGTGGTCGACGATTTATCGAGGACGTGGGAGAAATTATAACCCACAAGAGAGGAATTCATACAGATGGGTCCGATCCGAACAATTCCCAAAGGGAAAAGAACTCCAAGGGAGTTCCACCCAGAAACAAGAAAATGTATGTTTCAGGTGCGGATCGAAAGGGCATGGTCCCATGTATGTCGAACTCCCCCACATCTTTGCAAATTGTACCAAGAGTCAATTAAAGGCAAAGGGAAAGAAGTGAACCTTACAGAACACTTCGAGGGTACAACTTACCTCGATTCCTCCGAATTTGGGGACGACTTCGATGAGACCATGATAATGGAACATTGATATGCTTGTAATATCTCAAATAAGCCATGTATAATTATTACTCATCTTTGCTTTGTTTTAAGAATAATGTTGTTTATACAACAAAATTAATGTATAATTATGTGTGTTTCTATGAATAAATTTCACTATCTCTTTTTGATCTTTGTCTAATTACAGAAATGGATCACAATGCGGATGGAATAAATCCAAAAAATGCAAGAAATTTGCATACTAGATAGTGGAACAACGCACACTATTCTAAGAGAAACAATATTTCTCTGATATAAAACCAAGAAGGTAATTGTCAATACAATATCAGGTCCTGCAGACGTGATTGAAGGAATTGGCAAAGCCAACTTTATGTTGCCTAATGGAACAAAAATTTCCATAAAAAATGCATTTATTATTCTCCGAATTCCAAAGGAATTTGTTGAGTTTAAGACATATACCTTCATGGGTATGACACTCAGTCTGCAACTGAGAATGGAAAGAAGTATTGTATATAACTTCTGATATATCTGGCAAAAGGCATATTTTTGAAAAGTTCCCAAAGTCCCTTCTGGTTTGCATCATACTTATATAGATGCAATTGAATCAAACCTTGTGATCAAAAGAAATCCTGAGGATTTCACACTGTGGCATGATCGCCTTGGCACCCAGGCACCACAATGATGCGCAAAATCATAGAGAGCTCACATGGTCATTCACTGAAAATCCATGAGATTTATCAGGGGAATAAAATGACATGTGCAGCATGCTCCCTTGGTAAGTTGATCATAAGGCCATCGCCAACCAAATTGATAAAGAATCACCAAATTTCTTGAAAGAATTCAAGGTGATATTTGTGGACCAATACATCCACCTTGTGGACCATTCCACTATTTTATGGTATTAATTGACGCATCCAGTAGATGGTCACACGTTTGTCTATTATCATCTCGAAATATGGCATTTGCGAGATTTCTACTCAGATAATCAAACTGCGAACTCAGTTTTCTGATTATCCCATTAAAAGAGTTAGATTAGACAACGCTGGTGAATTCACATCCCAAGCATTCAAAGATTATTGTATGGTAACGGGAATTGAAGTTGAACATTCTGTAGCTCATGTTCATACTCAAAATGGCTTGGCTGAATCATTAATTAAACGTCTGCAATTGATTGCAAGACCGTTGATCATGAGATCTAAACTTCCAACCTCTGTATGGGGACATGCTATTTTGCATGCTGAAGCACTGATTCGGATAAGACCAAGTGCATACCATAAGTATTCCCCACTTCAGTTGGCATTTGGTCGAGAACCAAATATTTTCCATCTCAGAATCTTTGGTTGTGCGGTATATGTGCCTATAGCACCACCACAACGCACAAAGATGGGACCACAAAGAAGGTTGGGAATATATGTTGGTTGTGATTCTCCATCAATTATACGATACCTAGAACCACAGACAGGTGATGTCTTTACGGCACGTTTTGCCGATTGTCACTTTGATGAAAAAGTGTTCCCGGTTCTAGGGGGAGAAAATAAGCAAGTAGGAAAGGAAATCAAGTGGAGTGTACCATCCTTGTTACACCTTGATCCTCCTACTAAAGAGTCAGAACTAGAAGTTCGACGAATTGTGCATTTGCAAAGTATAGCAAATCAGCTACCAGATGCATTTGCGGATACCAAAACGGTAACTAAATCTCATATACCGGCTGCAAATGCTCCTGCTCATATTGAAATACCACAAGAACGTGGGAAAGCAGATGATACACGTGAGCCTGAAACACGCCGGAAGCGTGGCAGGCCCGTTGGTTCTAAAACTAAGAATCATAAGAAACAAAAGAAAGTTGAAACTCATGAAACACCCAAAGTAGCAGAAAGTACTTTGGAGGAAACAAATCATGAGACTCATGATAATGTAGAGCATCAAAATCCAGAAGAAAATCATGAGATTTCTATCAATTATATCCATAATCAAAAGATATGGAAAAGAAAAGAAATAGATGATCTCGATGATGTTTTCTCATATCTTGTGTCACAAGAAATAAATGAGGAAAAGGAAGATCCAGAGCCAAAGTCTGTATATGAATGTCAAAAAAGACATGACTGGATAAAATGGAAAGATGCAATACAAGTCGAACTTGATTCGCTTAATAAACGAGAGGTTTTTGGACCCATTATGCTCACACCCGAAGATGTGAGACCAGTTGGATCTAAGTGGGTTTTCGTTCGTAAACGAAATGAGAAAAATGAGATCACGAGATATAAAGCTCGTCTCGTAGCCCAAGGTTTTTCACAAAGACCTGGAATAGACTACGAGGAAACGTATTCTCCTGTTATGGATGCAATCACGTTCAGATTCTTGATGAGTCTGGCGGCTGATGAAAATCTAGAAATGCGTCTTATGGATGTCGTTACGGCATACCTATATGGATCATTAGATACTGATATCTACATGAGAATTCCTGATGGTTTTAAAATGCCTGTAGCATTAAGTTCTAAACCAAAAGAGTTATGTGCAATAAAATTGCAAAGATCATTATATGGGTTAAAGCAGTCTGGACGTATGTGGTATAATCGTCTCAGTGAGCATTTAACGAAAGAAGGATATGTAAACGATCCTATATGCCCATGTGTTTTCATTAAGAAAACAGAAACTGGATTTGTAATAATCGCAGTATATGTTGATGATCTAAACATAATCGGAACTCATGATGAGATACAGAAAGCATCAGATTATTTAAAAGGAGAATTTGAGATGAAAGATCTCGGGCAGACAAAGTATTGTCTTGGCCTTCAGATTGAGCATTCTGAAAAGGGTATATTTGTGCACCAATCCACATATACCAAAAGAGTGTTAAAAAGATTTAACATGGATAAGGCAACTCCACTCAGTACTCCCATGGTCGTAAGGTCACTTAATATTGAAAATGATCCATTCCGACCACATGAGGAAAACGAAGAGATACTTGGTCCTGAAGTACCATATTTAAGTGCAATTGGAGCTCTGATGTACCTTGCAAATTGCACACGGCCTGATATATCATTTGCTGTTAATCTTTTGGCAAGATTCAGTTCGTCCCCTACGCGAAGACATTGGAATGGAATTAAACATGTTTTCCGTTACCTTCAAGGGACCACTGACTTAGGATTATTTTATCCTAAAAATCAAAAGGTAAAATGGTCGGTTTTGCAGATGCAGGATACCTATCGGATCCACACAAAGCCCGATCACAAACGGGATACGTTTTCACGATCGGAGGCACTGCTATATCTTGGCGTTCTCAGAAACAGACACTGGTGGCTACTTCCTCGAATCATGCAGAACTCATTGCACTCCATGAAGCAAGTAGAGAATGTGTCTCACTGAGATCAATAAGCCGACACATCCTATCAAGCAGTGGGATTCTCCGAGATACGGAGCCAACTATCTTATACGAAGATAATGCTGCATGCGTTGCTCAAACGAAGGAAGGATATATCAAAAGTGATAGAACGAAACATATACCTCCGAAGTTGTTCATGTACATCCAAGAACTCGAGAAGAATAAGGAGATTGAAGTGAGATATGTCCGTTCATGCGACAACGCAGCTGATCTTTTCACGAAATCACTACCCACACTATGTTCAGGAAGCATATACATAGTATTGGAATGCGTCGTCGACAAGATCTCTAAGACAACCTTAATCAAGGGGGAGCTTGCGCAGTTGTACTCTTTTTACCTTACTATGGTTTTTTCCCATTGGGTTTTTCAAGGTTTTTAACGAGGCAACAAAGGCGTTGAGGAGAGTATGAATATGACATTGGTCTCCAAGGGGGAGTGTTATGAAAGTCAAAATAAGGAGGAAGAAAATGTGATTGTGGAGCCCAATTTTCCTCTATATAAACAACCAAACCCCCTCATTCCAAAACACACCTTCTTCTCATTACAATCATAATTTCTCACATTCTCTCTCATTTCTCTCCTTGTATCAAGACTTTGAGGGTAATAAATTTTTGTCTTTATTTATTATTTCCGATATAATAAATTATCATTATTATTATAACAGTTATATTATAGTTTCAGAAGCTTTTGATGAAGCTGATGAGGATTTCTACGCTTTATTCACCTTTCCATGTCATTCTTTAACAAACATTGGTCGGCTAAAAGCTCTTTAAAAGACTCATGTTCATGTGCACAGGCCTATATACAGATTTTCATCCGCATATATACAATAACTAAAGATACCATCGATCTATCCACAAATATTGAATCTTGACCTCCAAAAACCAAAACATATTAAGATCAAATGGCAATGACTGGTACTAGTAGCAGCTCTTCCTTGTATCCTGCCCAACAACAACCGCAACAGCCATTTGTAGGCAACGAGATCGAACCTACAGCGACAAATGCTAATCTAATCGCAGCACCAGATGGTCCAAACCACTACTCGTCTGGCTCCATAGGACCCTTCTTTGCAGTCATCTCTGTTCTTGTCGTTCTTGCAGTTCTCTCCTGCTTCTTGGGCCGGATATGCGCACGGCGCCGCCAGAGAAGTGTTTTAGTGGCTCAAGTTAATCCATTGGAGTTGATAAAGAGTGGTGGGCTTTTAGGGTGGCTGAGACGGAAATGGACACGGTGCTTGACCGGAGACGTGGAAGCTGGAGCTAAAGTTGCTGATTGCACCGGCAAAGAAACGCCTAAAGACGGTGATCAGAGTCGTCTAGAAGCTCCTCCGGCTTGATCTCTGATTCACTATGAGTCTGTTTGAGAGAGACTAGTAATAAGATTTTAGAAACATTCCAATTAAAACGTAAGCAAATTATGACATATCCGAAATGCTGTATTCATTTCCTCAAAACCAATCTCGTAAATTGTAGTCTCATTCATTCGATCATCACCATGAGAAATCTTGTGAAATTTTATACTCCATTGTTACAAATCTCACTTCGATGTCATATGTAAAACAGAAAATACATATAGGACTGCCAGAAGCCAAAAATTGTCTTTGATCGGTGAACAAAAACAAGACACTCTAGGAAACCCAGCAAAAGATTATACTAATAAATAAAGAAAACCAATCCCCACATAAAGTCTAGGGTAAGAGAATAATCAGTTCTATATCCCGTTTACAGAGGGAATCAGAACTTTGTTTTGTCACTCGAGTCTGTTTTCAAGGAGGGTTGTACTTGTATCGTGTCATTCGAGTACGTTTTCAATAAAACTAAGGGGCATTTTGCTGAATAGCCTTGGACTTTCGGCGAATAAAACTAAATTGTCAATGTATCTTTTCATTTTTTTTTCACTGATTCTTCCATTTTCATTTCCTCTTAGTTTGCTGTAATAGAAGCATCTATGTGACATAGTTTGGGGAAAATGGTCCCTTAAGCATTCATACACCACCAAATTAGAGAGTTTTCCCTTGAAAAAGAAACATTGCATTTCAAAGGGTTTGGTCCACTTTACTCCCGAGATTCTTAACCAACCTTTCGCTAATACTATTGGTAATTCTTTTTCTTAATTATTATCGTACTTTTATTGTCTTCGTATGCATACAATTAATATAATTCATTCACATACTATAAATCGTTGTATTGTTCATCATTAACTTGGGTGAACATTACTTAATATTGTGTCAACTAATTCTATCCGAAATCTAGCTAAATCACTTTAGTCGCACGTCCCACCTACAAGAGCATTGACCAGAAAATTAAGTCTACAAGAGCATCTTTAGCGGGAATATCTCCACCTGAATATATCAAAATTAACTTAAAAATAAATATAAATTACATTAGTATTTAGTTAAAGGATATATCAAAATCTTGAGAAACTCATGTTAAAGTATCTCAGAATATTTCAAATAGGATATTTTCGCATAGATCTCTCGAAGATTTTGAGATATCATTTAGTTAAATATTAATATAATTCATATTTACATTTAAATTTATTTTGAGATATCCAAGTTGAGATATTCTCACTAATTATATATGCTGTACCTAATCTACAAATTAGTAAAAAATAATAAAAAAATAAATATGTTTTATCATCAACAATTGAAATAAAATATATACTATTATTTGTGAATGCGCTTAAATGATTTGGTTGATTTGTTTTAATTTGATTGATTGATGGTGAATGCATAAGAGAAATACCTTCAAATACCTTATTTTCATGTTTTGGTGACAAAAATGTCACACCAAAATGCAAATGATAAAAATAACATTTATTTAATGGTTTAAAGATAATTAAATTAATAAATTTGGGTTCAAAAGTCATTAGTTAGGGTTTAGATTTTGAGTTTTAGGGTTTAGGTTTAAGGGATTGGAAAAAAACATATGAAAATAAATGTAAAATATTCTTTTTCTTTCCAATAAATGTTATTTTGTCATTTTCACATTGGTGTGATATTTTTGTCACAAAACATGAAAGTGTGGTATTTTGAGAATTGTCCAATGCATAATAATGATGTGTATTGCTAACTCTTTTAAGACTTTATTTAATTGTTTATTCCTTTCTTTCAGACTAATTTCAATATTTAAGGAATATAACAATTAAAGCACACATGAGTGGTAAATTAAAGAGCAAAGTGATAAATAAATAATTAACTTTTCTTCCTAAATGATTATTTAGTCAATAACAAAGGATTGGTGTGACAAATTCATTACACTATCAGTTCATCAATAGATTTATATTTACCTCACGTTGTAGCATTTATAATTTCCTCTCTTACGTTGCAATATCATCACAATAATGAAAAGATAACACCAAAAAGATAATTCTCAAACTAATTTAATTTTGAGATATATTTTTCATAATCAGGCTTTTCCGTCAATCTAATCAGGTTATTAATTAACTTCTTATCACTTTCTTCAGCTGGCGCTTAATAATTCTTTTCTTTGTCAACGAAATTTGTAGTATGTATATTATATTAAATTCACATTATTGTCAACTTTTCAAGTTTCAACCATATTTCTTTCTTCGGCAGTTTTCTATTTTCTATGTATCTAGTAAAACAAGTCTGTCTCCGGTGATCTCACCTTCAGGTCAGTTCAATCTAGACCACACTCTCATTGACTGGTTCCAATTATTATGGAGATTAAACAAACAAATCTGTGGAAAAGAGCAGCTTTTCCCGTACATAGGATGGAGGCTATGGAAAGCTCGTAATGATCTACTTTTTCAAAACAGAACTTGGCACATACGTGATATTATCCATCAAGCCATCCTTGACCATAAACGGTGGAATGAAGCTTCATTTGCTTCTCCCCATCATAACAGACAGCAACAGATGCCGGAAAGGAATGTGAAACCAAAAACAATGGAAGAAGTGCTAAATCTTTCCTCCCCTTATTATTGTTTTTCAGATGCCTCATGGAAAGATTCAAATACCAGAGTTGGGACTGGATGGATTCTACATGATTACAATGGTCATCATCTTATTCATGGTTTTGCCTCTTTACCGCCAGCGGAATCTCCTCTTCAAGCCGAAGCGTTGGCATTGCGTGAAGCTCTTATTCGCCTGAATCAGCTTGGTTATCAAAATGTTACCTTCTGTGGAGATTCAGACCAATTATTCTCACCTCTCCATCACTCTTCTCAAATTAATCAAGAAGTTGCCATTCTTCTACGAGACATACACTCCTTAGCTCACCAATCTTATTCCTTTCTGCCTGTTCATCGCCAAGTCGTCTCTCACGCTGATCATCTAGCTAAGTCTGCCCGTATCAATAATAGTTCTGCAACAATCTCTTGGAACACCTCTTTGAACTTGTAATATAAGTTCGTACTTGTAACCTCTTGTAATATATGTTTGTCATGACTCTCTTTCTTAATAAATATATAAAGTTGACAAAAAAAAAAAAAAAAAAACCATCCAAATTGGAAAAGATATTGAATAACGTGTGATGTTGCTAAATAAAGATGGTATGGGATTAAATCAGGTAACACATAAAATTAATTATATGCATTCATTATACTAGGTGAGCTGCCATGCGCGGGTCATTTTTGTTTACTTAATACTTTTAAAGATTAATTATATGGGTTTGTAACAAAAATTATATATGTTAAACCATGTTGTTGTAAATTTTCTATTTTTCTGTGATTTTGATTTGTTTAGTTGGTTTTGTGGGTATTCTTTATTGTTTATGTTGTAATGATCGTCTTATGCGATTAATTTTTCCACTGTTTTTGTTTCTTCCATTTTCGTTAAAATATTTTTCGCATATTGGAGTTGTTTCTCCATTTTCGTTAAAATATTTTTTGCATATTGGCGTTGTATATTTTTATAAGATCTGTACTCATGTTGGGCCTTTTTTAATGATAGTTTTATGTTTTAAAATGTAGAAATTGTAATTCTTATATATTTTGTTTCGCCATTTTTTTCCTGTGCTACTATTATTTTTTATCATCTCCGTACTGTTAGGTTACAAACATTATCTTATGTAATCTATTTTTTTTCTTTGTCTATTTATTTATATGTATATTAACTTGCTTTTGTTAGTTATTGTGTGTTTCTGAAATTGTAAAAATAAAAACATGTCCCGTTTATCTTTTTACCATATGTATTGTTACAATGTTTATTATAAAAAAATACAAATGCGAACAATTAAATGCAGTATTTTACGTAATATTATTTAACACTTAATATTTTCCGTTTTTCTCTTGTTTACGTATAAACGTAACCATTCTAACATATTTCTGTTCATATTACCATATTCTAATATCATTTTTTGGAATTATGTTTTCCCTTCTGAATATAACTTTCTCTCTCTCATCAATCTACAATTATTGGATTTATTTCAACCTTAGTTCAACATTTTGTAATATGTATTTTTCCACTAATTTTCTTTACCATCTATATAATTGAAGTATTAAATTAATGAGAAATTTCTATTGTGCACTAATATTATTATTCTTTTTTCTAAGTGAGATATGTCAAAATTGATGTGAGGATGTAACCACTTTAGATGGAGATAAAACTCTCTAATTATATAATAGGTTACTTTTATAACCTCAGAAAGAAAACACTTCTATCCATCCAAAATTAGTCTATTTCAAGTTTATACATTTTTTGTTTTTAGTTTGTACAAATTAGATAATTAAGTTTATACATTTTTTGTTTTTAGTTTAGATTCAGGACTTCAAGCAGATGGTGTCATGGGATAATTTCTGGTTCGGCAAATTGCTGAGATGACTACATATCTCACATATTTAGCATATCCTTGGTCTTTCTATTTCCAACCACCCCTTGTTCTCATCTTTAGTTTTTCCCCTTTTCTGTTCTCTTCTCTTACTTGATGCTTTGTAGCTTTTTTGTAGTATTCACGTGAATCATTGTTCGTGATAGTCAAACATCGATTTGTTGAACGCTGAAGCAGACATTCCCACTCTCTTTTCCGTAAGAACACAAAGAAAGCATAGATATAAGCTTTGGAAATAATAAAAGATTGGTCACCTTTCATACTACTGCTTGATTAATTAGGAGGATCTTCATAGGTTCGTCCCTGTCTAACATCCCAAATAATTTTTCATGGAATAGAGAGGTGAAGGTGAGAGTTTGTACTTATCAATCATCAGACAAACACAAATAACAATATTTTAACTTATATGGAGTTGATCATCTGCTAGACTGCTACCATGTTAAAACCTTTAATCATGAAAGAAAGAAGTCTATAAGTTTTTCTGCATGTGAACTTGTTTTCATCATGACTGAGATATAGAATAAACCACCAGTACAAATGGGTAGGATCAATTGAGATCTGGCAAAGTACAAAATCATTAAAATCATCCACTTATAAGCAAGGTAGTATGTGGTGTAGACCTACCATACAAGTCTTGGCTTATAAACGATCTGATATTAGACAATGCAGTTTAACTTCTTTTTTTAACTATACGTTGAATTCATCGAAATAAATTTTGCACTGGAAAAGTTTCCATAAGCGAGACACTACTTTGATGAAAGCATTTTTGTATATGTAATGGAGCAAAGCATGCACCAGAAATCTATCAAGAATTAGTCAGAAATGCAGTGAGTGATGTTACATACACTTTGTCTCTAAAGGTAAAGAGAAAGTTTACCTTGAAAACCTTAGGCTCCATGTCGGTAACTTCGATATCACGATCTTCTTGTCCGTTAACATCAAGAAACTCGCTTTCAAAGATGGGAGATCGAGCAGCTAATACCAACCTGTGAGCAGCACGGAAGTTTCACCCGAGATATTAGAAGTTATATCTGAACTGTCCTCGTTCTCCAAAAGCATCCTGAAATGAGATCAAATATCAGATGTAGGGACATGAATAGAATGTACCGCAGGCAGTCTATTTCTGAGACCGCTACTCCCACGGTGCAATTAATTTTTAAACAATCGTCCTTGAGAAAATCAGTTGATTCCAGCAAAGTTCTTCGAATATCAAACAATCGTCCATGAACCTTGAGTATAACTCCCGTACATGAAGCCTACAATAACAATTTTTTTTTATTATCTTGTAAACTATAGGGCAATTCTCAAAAATACCACAATTTCATATTTTTATGACAAAAATACCAAATCAAAGTGAAAATGACAAAAATAACATTTATTGGAGAGAAAAAGACAATTATACATTTATTTTCATATATTTCTTCCCAATCCCTTAAACCTAAACCCTAGAACCCAAAATCTAAACCCTAATTAATGACTTTTGAATCCAAAATTATTAGTTTAATTATCTTTAAACCATTAAATAAATGTTATTTTTGTCATTTTCACTTTGGTGTGGTATTTTTGTCAAAAAAATATGAAAGTGTGGTATTTGAGGGTATTTCTCTAAATTATTTACTCCTTCAAAGCTTTCAATATGTTAAGGGCAATTCTCAAAAATACCACACTTTCATGTTTTTGTGACAAAAATACCACATCAAGGTGAAAATGACAAAAATAACATTTATTGGAGAGAAAAAAGACTATTATACATTTATTTTCATATGTTTCTTCCCAATCCTTTAAACCTAAACCCTAAAACCCAAAATCTAAACTCTTTTGAACCCAAATTTATTAGTTTAATTATCTTTAAACTATTAAATAAATGTTATTTTTGTCATTTTTACCTATATTTTTGTCACAAAAACAAAAACATGATGTGCCATTACAAATAACAACTAAACGAATTTCATGGTTTATAGTAGGCCCAAAATCAAATAAAGGTCCAGCCCTAACATTCTACCTCACGCTGAAAGTCCTAACATCAACCATCGTATTCAATTTACACACCATGAATATTAATTATTTTCCCACTAATATGTCTCTTCAAGTTCCAATCGCTCACCACATTTTCCAAATTCTCAGTTAAATCGTTTCAACATTCGCCTACATTTATCCAATAAATATCAATCAATCATTTGGCGTCGCATAATCTCATCTTCCATCCTTCATCGTCTAATCTTTTCCCTCTTCTTCTCTTCATTCTCACGCTCAAGTTGGCTGAAATCAATGTCGTTTCCATCCTAGCTGTTGCAAATTATGTAACTTTAGATGATTTTTATCTTTCTAGATCTTCTCAACAAGTTATGGGCCGACTACTACGTTTCTGGGACGCTAGGAATATCCACAAAGATGGAGAATTCATGGGAATTCTCTCCTCATTCTTTACGAGAAGGTACGATTTCCTTCTCTATAATCCCATTTCATGTTGTCTCCCTATGTTACTCACGGGAACCATTAATCTCTGTTAGCAAACATTGAATTCTGTTATATATCAAATAGAAGAAAGTGACGTGGATGCCTTAGATATTGTAGATCAAGTACGACATGCTCTGCAAGTGCAAACATACACATGTTAGATCAAGAAAACAAGAAAAACATAAACCTGTGCATCGTATTCGTTTAGATAATTGACAAACGAACAAGATAAAATAGTGTTTTCAGATGATGAACATTGCTGTCATTTCATGCTTCGAATTGCACGATGCAGTTTAGCTTTTTTTCCCTCTTGCTACGAGCTCTGCTTTTGTTATGTGCCCAGACATTACTACAAAAATCGAGTAATTGACATGTAGTTGATCCAATTTATCTGAATTTAGATGTATATAATATGTATATAATATAGCTTAGGGATGGATTTACATGTCTGGTGGTGTAGTTAACGACGGAGAAGGTTGACAATGGGCTTATGTTATACGATCTTGGCTACCTATTTAAACACGGCTCCTATTCGATCTTCGGTTTCTTGTACCGAAGGAGATGAAGGTACCTTATGCTATCGGGATACCCAATCGAAGAGCTGGCTGAGAATTATAGAGCAACCCTTTGATTTGACCTTTATTTTACCCTTATCTGCAGGTTGACGATTTGAGCTAGAAGCAACTCATATTATTTCCCAGTAACACAAAACAGCTGAGAGAAAATTCAGCAAACTGATGTACACACACAAACAAAAAAGTTAAGCTTGTAAGAATCTTATGAGTACTTTCTTCGACCTGATCTTGGAGATGGCTTTCTCAAGGCGATTCTCAACCTGTTTTACTTCCTCGACACTTAAGGCACTCAGAGAACTGATAAATATTGGGGTACAAAATATGGTACTTAATATATAGCTCATACATATAACCTGTTAGGATTCTGTCAACCAAGAATATACCTAATCGCAGAACTCCGGATGCTGAGAACATAGTAGATTAAGACACAAGAAAAACTTTATTTCATGATTCATTTTTGGGATGTAAGTGAAATTATTTTCCCTATTGGCATGTGTATTAAAACTCTTGGATTAACATTTTTCTCCAGTTTTTAGGATAGAGCTTAGACAACTACATTTGCAAGAAAAAGGCCCTAATCAAAATATACAAGAGGTCCGACATCGGTAAAGATCTTTCATAACATTTGAAAATTAACGACAGCAATAAAAAAACATATACAACACCAATACGAGTATACAACCAAAACAAGTATTCCACATATATGGAGAAAACAAAAACAGCGGGGAATATATTCACTCAAAAAGAAACTCTACCACATCAAAGATAAAAGAATACTCAAAAAAAACAAATGGAAACAAAATCTTCCAAAAGATAACAAATGAATAATAACAAATTTACAATCACATGCTTAAACACATATAATCTACAAAAACATAAATTAAACAAATATGACCTCTGTTCTTATGTTTAATTGGGAGTTTTTATGAATATATATAAAATTATAACACTTATTTTATAGAAAATAAATATAACAAAACACACAAAAATAAAACCAAGGAAACTCGCGCGCGGGGTTATCAGATCTACTAGTTTGATCAATGACTCGGAGACGCATCCCAACGAATCGGAGGGAGAAGTTTCGAAGGAGATTTTGTTTTCTTAACTTTTGACAGATGGCTAGATTGCTCATTCTCTGTTGCCTCTTCGCGGCGGCGTTGATGTCATCCCTGACGACTGCCGGCGATGACAATCGAGTCTATTCGCCTTGTACAGATTCTATTCACTTTCGGCATTGCCTTCGCGGCGAGATATTCTTTCTTCGGTACCAATCGTTCCGTCCAGTACTCTCCCTGCGATCGTTGCCGTCTCTCGCTCAACGGAAACTCTGAGCTCCCCGTATTCAGACCTAAAGTCGATGAGTTCACCCTCCTCACCATCAATACCTCCTCCAGATCCTCCAGTTTTGGCCCGTTCGTTCTCTCATCTTCGATTTGTCCTGGTGAATTTTAAGGCTTTTGATTACAGACTTTGATCAGATTAGAAAGCAATCGGAGGGCTCAATAGGAAAGACGACTTCATAAACCAAAAATAGGGGTGCCACACATTTTGATATAACCTTTAATAGTATAAGATACTACATGTATTGTCATTGCCTTTTAGTTGTTTTTCAAATATTCATTAAGAATAATTTAGTCAAATAAAATATGACAATTATGATTAAAATTTAAATCAAAATTAAATCAAAACCAAAGCTCATAATATCTTTTAAAATCAAAGTGAATCAAAATTTTATTTTAAACATATTATAAAATATTTGATTTTAAATTTTATGCAAGAATATCTTATACAAGAATATCTTATACAAGAAAATTCAATTAGATATATATAAATATATATATATATATATATTAATTTATTTACAAAAATGAATATTATAAAACTAAGACTCAGATTAATAGTAATTACTTTTAATTTACAAAATGAAAATTTTACTTAAATAAAAGTTAATAATATTAGAAATTAGATTGATATATTTTGAATTTAATAAAAAGGTTAATATCAAAAATTATTCTATATTTATATTATTCGATTACATAGTCAACGGATTGGGATTAATATGTGTTGCAATGGAACGAGTTGAGATTAATATGTGTTGCAATTGAACGGGTTGAGATTATAACATAATTTAAAATATCTTTCATTTTCTTTAAAATTGAAAAAATTATTATTAATTGTGAACATACTAAAATAAAATTTTAAATTAATTTTTAATATATAAAATAAAAAAATAAAATTATATAATATATATTTTTTATAAGTATATTTAAATTATTAAATCAAATGGAAAATGTAAATAAAATAACTTTGCACACAAATTATTTTTAATTTAGAGTTAGATGAAATACTTTTAAATTAAAAAAATTAAGTTATAATTATTCAGTATAGAAGTTATTTGATAATATAATGGACGGGTGGGGATTAATGTTTTTTGACGAAATGATGTCTATTGCGGGGTTAAATATTAAATATGAAAATATTTAACCCATTGTAAAACGGGTTAAAAAAAAAGGTAACAAACTAAAAAATGTTGTTCGCTAACAGATTAAAATATAGTAAATTATATGATATATCTATATTAAAAACAAAACTGTTAACACATCTAAACTTTTTTAAATCTATAAATATAAAAAAATTAGGTAAATTAAAAATTTAAATTTAGATATTGTTTTTATTAAATTAAAAATTTATCAAAAATATATTTCCGCGCTTCCGAAATGCGGGTCAAAATCTAGTAACTTTTAGCAATTTTGTCTAAATTATGACTTATACAATATATGGCTACGGTGGAGGTATGTTGTTTGCACACGAGTTAAATATTTTAGCCGGGGGTTAAATAAAAGTTTTGTTTTGTCTTTTTGAATTATCATTATTACTGTTTGATAGCAAAATTTGTTTTTGTCGTATTAGTATATGCTGTTTGGGATAATAAATAGAAATAAACTTTTTTACCGTATTAATTAATCTTTGTTCACTATATTTATATAAGAAGTGATATTTAGACAAGCTACCTTTGCTACTGAACAATTGTGTATAAATCCTTGTCCAATTCCTCAATTTAAATTAGGTTCTTTCTCCAATATCCTCATGTTAAAGTGTGAGGGTATATTTCAAATGAAATATATTTGCATAGGCCTCTCAAGATTTTGATTTTTGAGATATCTTTCGGTTAAATATTGATATAACTTATATTTACATTTACCTTTTTTTTTGCAAGTTGAGATATTCCCACTAATAATGCTCTACCTAATTTAGAAGTTAGTAAAAAATGATAAAAGAATAAATACATTTGATCATCAACAATTGAAATAAAATATAAAATACAGTTAATCGGAAACCTAGTATTGATGGATTGGATGCCAAAAAAAAAATTAAAAAAATGAAATTATAATTTTTAACATGGGAAAAAATTATATATATGTTGGTTGGTCCCACAACGGATCGTAAACCCCCTCGCAACCGAGATTTTCAACTCTTTCATGGAGGAGTTCCAAGGTATTTTGGTTCAATATGAACTCTCCGAGTCGCGACTCAACAATCTGACGTGAATGCTCAACACATGGTCTATGACCTCACTGCTGCATAACAACGGTCCTGTGGTCTTCGGAGACCTCCCATACATGCGGGTCTTGAACATCCACTCTTACCTGAAGACAACAACGGAGGGAACAATGTCGGCGGGGGAAATGATGGGGACGGCAACGACGGGGAATGATGGGGATGGCAACGACCAAGACCACGACGGAGGGGGCCGAGGGATCAAGAACACGACGGCAACGTTGACGAACATCCCTTCGAACCTGAAAACGATTTGGTGGGGAATGTCGACATTATTTTCGTGTCGGTTTAATGTTTTGAATTATCCAAACGAGTTCAAAAATTGTACAATTTTTATCATTAAAATGAAATAATAACAATATTGAAAACAAAATTTAAGTAAATTCACTTTACCTTCTTCATCATCCTTGTTGAAACTAATGTGTCATATCATTCACGTTCCTTAAAAGGAATGGTTTTGGATGTATAAAAATAGTATGGATTTTGGTTTTAGTCACAAGTTTTTGTCAGCGCTTGGAATCATCAACAATACGGTGATGTGATTTGGTTAGAGTAACAACTTTATTATAGATAGTTGCCCCAACATACAAAACCGTTTAACAGTTCCAAATTCCCAAAGTTGTCTAACTAAACTAAAAACTTCAACACTGGAACGGAAACGATAAGGTTTCTCTCAAACTGCAAAAACTTTACCAGAGAACGTTTGATGTTCTCACCTATTCATTTCCTTGTCTCAATCTCTTTCAAAAACTCCATATTTGGTATCAACTCTCTTGAATTCCAGGGATTTCATGTTCTCCATATTCTGTTTTCAAAAATGTCAGAAGTGCAAATGGAAGAATCTCTCCATGTATTGCCATAGCTTGGTCTCTGAAGAAGACAATCGACGATGGAGAGGATTATCGAGGCTCTTATAGTTGATTGCCGAAAGAAATATAAAAATATGATTCTTGAAACATGCATCCATAAATAGTAAAATTCGTAGTTGTTATTTGTATAGGAAGTTGATCAATGAGTTTGCGTCCATCTATTGAGAAATATTTCTTCAAAGCTCGCACTTAAGAAAAAAAAACAGATGGATTGTCATATGTGAAAACAGAAAATATAGAATGTATAAGCCAAAAAGTATTTGTCTCCAGTAGCCAGTAGGTGGACAAGAACAAAAACAACCGTTTAGAGGATAACACTCGAGGAGAGGGATACTCTAGAAAACTCGTAAAAAGGTGATGAAATTTATAAAACAAGCTCATGTGGCTTCAGTCCTTGTTTAAGTGAAAACCTTGCGCCGAGGTAAGTCTTCAACTCTGGAACTGCCTCGATGGCTTTAATCAAAGCTCCGTCCACGGCTTTCTGGCATCTTTCTTCCCTTGAGGAAACACCTTCTTCTCCTGCAGAATCATAAACGCACGTTTCATTGTCTACTCATTGACCGAATTCATTGAAGGAAGGGACGAGTTGTGTTATATCTTATTATGCGATAGGAACGGAAAAAAAAAAACTCCATTCCACACAATTACTTGGTATTTCCGAAAAGAAGATTATTACCTCATTCTCTGCCTCGAAGAACTCTCCCTCTCCCTGAATATATCAACTCATGTTAAAGTATCTCATAATGTTTCAAATGAGATATTTTCGCATAGGCTTCCCAAGATTTTGAGATATATTTTAGTTAAATATTAATGTAATTGAAAGCCCTTTTTCAAAAAAAAATATTAATGTAATTTATATTTACATTTAAATTTATTTTGAGATATCCAAGTTGAGATATTCCCACTAATAATGCTCTACCTAATTTAAAAATTAGTAAAAAAAGGATAAATATAATTGATCATTAACAATTAAAATAAAATATAAAATATAGTTAATACAAAACCTAATATGTTAAAAAAAAAAATTTGCTACCGTAACCCCAAAAATATTATAAATGGACAAAATAATTTAGTAGATTTATTTCAAACCAACATAAACTCTGTAAACTTGAGTTTATCAACAGACTAATATTAAAAAAAAAAAGATTCAAAAGCCTGTCAAAAAGATTGGTTTGTGTAATCAATATACATTCAACTAACTCGCATCAAATCTATAAGTTTTTGAAAACAATGATTAGTGTTTGTAAACTAGTGCTATGCTAGTGTTACATTCGTGTCATAGATTCAAACGTGAGTGTTTATAGATGTAAAATAGCAATGGCAAGCTAATTCGGTAGATTTTCTTTCATGCAAATTATGAAGTTAAACCATATATAGAAATCGTTGGGAAAAGATATACAAAATGGACATTTTCAAAACATATATAGTTTTCTTAGTGCATCTTACACTCGCAAAAGAGAAAAACATTTCTACTTATAAACCACACACACAAAAAAAGTTGCCAATAAACATGTTTTTTGACTAAGGCATGAGACTATTGCGAGTCTTGTGACTCAATCAGACCGCAATTGGTGACTAGAACTTTTGAATAAGGCCGATTAAACCCTCTCTCTGCTACCACGGCTCTCTTATCTCCGATCACCTTAGCCACCCTGTTACACCATCACTATCAGACATTAACCTCAGAAAAAAAAAAAAAAATTCAAATCCAACGATCAATGTTCGATTTATATTACCTGAAATAAGGAGATCCTGTGTTATCTTTCACTGTCTTAACTTCTCTCATCTTTTCTACAATTCCCATTCCTTCCAACACTCTCCCAATTACCAATACCGATTCCTCCAGCTCCGGCGAATCCACCGCCGTTATAACAAACTCCGTTCCGTTCGGCCCCGTTGCTATTTCCTCTTCTTCTACCTCCAGCTTCCCATTTCTCGCAACCAGCTTCGTCTTTGGAGGCGGTTTTGACGGATCCCTCACCACGATCCCCACACTTCCTGCCTTAACTTGGTTGCACCTCTCTCCTCGTTTCCCTCTCTCCCATTCTTCGATTAGGTTCTGGAGAGTTCCCGCTGCGGCCGTGGCTCGCTCGGCGTCGGCGCCGTACGATCTGATCCCTCCGTGCTGGACGTAGCCTGGCATGATCTTCACGAACTCTTTTCTCCGGTAACTGATTCCGGCTCTCCCGCTCACGATGCTGCTGAATCTGGCTGTTCCCGCCGGCACATCGTCGCCGTATAAACCGATGACGATCCGTCCCATTGGCTCTCCGCCGATCGATACGTCGATGAATGCTTTCTTAGTAGCAACCTCAATTACAAAGAAATTGAATCAAAGGCATTATTGAAGATCGAGCCGTGGAATTGAAATCTAGTAACCAAAGGTTCCTTACTCTGTCTCCGCAAATTGTTGAATTGCCGAATTCTGGTGAGATGGTTGTATCTGCTTGAGCTTTAGAGAGGTCGAGCAATGGCGTCAGAGTAGTTTGAGTACTTAGGAGTAGAAGCAACGAAGATTTACTTAGATTCCGTCGCGATAATTTACAGCTCAGTTCCAGCGAAGGAGAGGATGATCCTCCGGCGATTCTCCGGCTTTGTTGCGGTGGCTCTACAGACGACGGTGGAAATTTGGCGGACGGGGTCGAGAGTTTCGCATTTGGTAGCAACATTGTCGTCACTTTCTTTACCTGATAGGCTGTCTGTGTGTTAGTGATGGGATTTAGCGGTTGAAGAAAAGATAGTTCAGAGATTTTGTGGATAAGAAATTGAAAATGAGCCATATATATATGTTACATCATCATATTATCTCATGTCTGTTTCGGTTTTCATTTACCGTAATTATTACTGCTTTAAATCTCATAATTCTTCGAGTTATTTATTGCGACCACTCTGTCGAATCAATTAAATATTCCTTTTAAGCCCAAACCCAAACTAAAGGCCTATTACGAACCCAAATTAAAGCCCAAATATAAAACCATGGTCAACCGAGTAAGCAATGGCGGTCACCTAAAGGACCTTAGCTGTTTGCCATTGTGACATGACGCATCTATTGGGGTAAGAATATTTCAGAGCTCCCACCTCCAAAAGAGACTCGCTAAAGCTCTTTCTTAAGCAAGTTTATATGACTTCTTGGTCTAGATAAAATTGTGGGAAAAATATTTGTAAAGTAGGAAAGTTATTGATTCAATTATATTTACGATTTCCCTTTTGTTTACATCGTATGGTTATTAATTTAATTATATCTTGTCCAGGTCCAGTGTTTTAGGGACCAACTTGTAGGTTACTAGTTTCTTCAAAATTGCAACGACGTCGACTACATAAGTAAACTACCGTTTCTTCCTCGAATTTTCAATAGGTTGTATACCCAAGACCGCTAACTATTTTCGTAAACCGTCTCGTATTTCATATTTATTATTATTATTTTCTCGTCGTGTAATGATTTTTTAAAACTTTATTGTTTCTTTTTTATTGGAGTTTAAAGTTTATAATTCTCACATTCTGTCTGTCTTTGAAAAGTCTCGCACTCCATCTTTTACTGTTGATTTTATTCTAAACATTAACACTATGCACGTACTCTTTTTGGCTTTTGTTGCTCTGCATATCTCGAGGTAAGTTTTTTTTTTTTTTTTTTCCACAGACTCGTGAGACGTAAGGTCGTGAGCTTTGACTTTGGACAAATGTTAACCACATAACTAATGGATATTTTCGTATGACCGATTTATTTGCCTGGAACTTTTCTAAAGACTGATCAGAAAACTCAACAAAAAATTCTACAGTAGAGTACTATAATACATTTAATGTACCAACGGTTTATTCCGATGGTGTCTGATATTGTTTCTTAATTATCAGAAAATTCAAGTAAAAAAAAATTAACAGTAGAGTACTATAATACATTTAATTGTCCTAAACAGTTACGATGTTAATGCAAGAAATTTATCGATCTATCTTTTCTAAAAATTATAATTATTTATTTTGTAATTATATATGTATATATATTAGTTAAAATTTTATAATAATATTCACATCAAACAGTTTTCTCAATAATAATATTAAAAATTATCTGTGGTGGACTAGTGGTTTAAGCACAAATGTTAGTTTTTTTGTGTTCCTAGTTCGATTCCGATGGAAATGATGTTTTACGCCACAAAATATCAATCCGGACCAATGATGGAATAAAGTTCTAAGCCCAAACTCATCCTTGTAATAAGAAAAAATGAAAAAATAGTACTAAGCATACTAATATAAGTAATTGGTAAATAATTTTTCATGTGGCTTTAAACTAGATTATCTCTACGTATTCCAATTATTATTATTTTTAACATATTTTATATATCTATGCACATCAAGTTCTAACGTTTTAAACATTTAATTTAGACTGCCACGAACGGTTTGATTTAGAATTAAAATAGGAAAAGATAAAAACACCACTTTCTGATGTGGACGAAAAATCTATAAAAATGGTACGAGTTTGCAGCAGCCACATGCGAAATATTATCCATGTCACCAATCTCATATAAAATCTACAATTCCCCAAGCCACGTAATCACGTATTAAAAAAAGGTAAGTTATATAGGACATCTCTTCAAAAAAAAAGTTATATAGGACTTGTGACATAAATTGTGCAATAATGTCCCAGGATCCAGAATTCTAAACTAATACAAAACCATTTTACTGTATAGCTTATTGGCTAAAAGAACATAAATTATTAGTTACTGAATTATTAGTATATTTGGAAGTTTTCAAGTGTACTAACTAAGTGTATAGCCATCGGTGAAAACCGTGTGCGTATCTCAAAAAAGAAAAAATATTAATATTTTTAGTATTCAATTATATTCTAAATAGTTGTTAGTAATTGATTCAATAATCATGTGACATGTGGCAAATTGAATTCATGAGAGTATATGAGAAATTCTCAAAAGAGGTATTCTCGTGCTGTCTCTCCTATTTTATTTTTTATTTTCTTTATTTAATTAGTGAGAATTTCTATGAGAACTCCACCAATGAACATGCTCTTCTTATAAATTCAGTCCCAAGAAATAATATCAAAATCAATTGGAATGAACAGTTGGGATATTAAATACATTATAGTACTCTAGTGTCATATTATTTTTAGTTGAATTTGTTGATCAGTTTTAGAAAAGTTCTTTAAAAATATATATTTATGTATATACTACAATTATTTAATATATACATATTTATAGAAAATTCATGAAAATTAGTTCTGATTAATTTATGTTTAATTTTAAATTAATTGATTAGGTGTTAAATTTTTGTCAACTTCTCGATTCACGCCTAAAGTAATCCCTAAAACTGCATAAAACAAACGATAAAGGCAATTCATAAAACAAAAGGAAAGAAAGAAACACCAAAAATTGGCTAGCTGGGAAAACGAGAATACGTACAAAAACCTTCATCTCAATCTTTTCCCACTGACAAAGTCTAGGGACACATTTTTAAATATATATTAGTATAATAAAAAAGACTAAAATCCACGTTACAAACACTAAAAACGACGCCGTCGGCTGCACAGGACCCACGCACACAAAATAAAAAGCTCTCCGCTCCTTCCTCAAATTTCTCACTTGCCTTAGCCAGCCAAGTGAAAACAAACAAGGCTCTCTCTTCTCTCTATGTTTTTTCATCTCAAAATACGAGGAGATATCAGTTTTTGAGAAGAAAATATCAAATATATGTATATATGAAAAAAAAGTGTAGAGTCTCGAGCAAGAAGAACAAGATGTCGATAAGACGTATCTATCCATGCCTTAATGTTCTCATCAAAAGATCAAGTCCTTTCTTTGTATGATCCCTCACAACACCAAAACAAAATTTCTTTCTATTATTACAATCACAAATCAAGAATGGTACGGACACCGTGTTGCAGAGCAGAAGGGCTGAAGAAAGGAGCATGGACTCAAGAAGAAGACCAAAAGCTCATTGCCTACGTTCAGCATCACGGTGAAGGAGGTTGGCGAACCCTTCCCGATAAAGCTGGTATACGTTGTCTTATTTTTTTCTAATAAACTAATTATTAATTCCGCCAATTTGGAAATATTCAGTCAGCTTTTCTTTGCATTATACTGTTCTATTAATATTTAATGTTTTTCAACCATAACAACATTATAGGACTCAAAAGATGTGGCAAAAGCTGCAGATTGAGATGGGCCAATTACCTTAGACCTGACATTAAGCGTGGTGAGTTTAGCCAAGAGGAGGAAGATTCCATAATTAATCTCCATGCCGTTCATGGCAACAAGTAAGTTCTTAACTATATAATATTACATTTGCTTAAGACATCAAAATAGGCTAGGTTGTTTCAGTATTGATATGCATTTGTTACTTATATTTCTATAATTTCTTATATAGTTTGTGTATTATATCATATTTTTTTTCTTTCAAATTAGAATATCTGTCAGTTAAAAACTGTAAAAGCAAATACCAATATCAAACACACAATTTTTATTGCTATGAAAAAATTATATAATAAAAATTATATGTATCTAATATCTCGACATTTATTTATACATATAAATTTTTATTGCTATGAAAAAATTATTTATACAATAATTTAGTTAGTGTAAAGGTTGAATGAAATCAAAAACAAGTTCCCCCTTAAAAATCCTCACAAAACATGCGTATTTCTTCACATGGGATTATAAACACATTTGGTAATAAACAATGTTTTGTTGATCAGATGGTCGGCCATAGCTCGTAGGTTACCAGGAAGAACAGACAACGAGATCAAGAACCACTGGAACACTCATATCAAGAAACGTCTAGTCAAGAAAGGTATTGATCCGCTGACCCACAAATCACTTCTCGATGGCGCCGGTAAATTATCTGACCATCCCGAGACACCGCCGGATAAAAGCAGCATTCATCAGGAGGAAGATGATCAGAAATCAAACAGTAACAAGTCGTCAGGATCATCATCAGCTCGGTTCTTGAACAGAGTTGCAAACAGGTTTGGTAAGAGAATCAACCACAGTGATCTGTCTAATATCATTGGAAGTGGTGGCCCATTTACTAGTCACACTACTCCAACTACCAGTGCTTCTGAATGCGAGAAGTCAACGAGTTCTTCCTCCACACCACACTCTTCGAATCTCTTCATTAATCAAAACATGATCCTTGATGCAACATCATTGTCCTCGTCTACGTTTTCTAACGACACCTCCGATCCGTTGATGTACGACAATATCTTTGATGACATAGAAGATATGACGGGATTTTCATCAAGATTTTTGAATGATGTTGTATCTCGCGACGATGAAGATTTCTTGATGTTGGACGACTCTTGTTTGGGGAATACTTCGTTCATGAGGGAACTTACAATGATTCTTCAAGAGGATAAAATCGAAACGACATCGTTTAATGATAGCCACGCCACGCCGATCACTGAAGTTGATGACTCCTTTGAAGGGATTGACAACTATTTTGGACATATGTATAGATAAATGTCGAGATATTAGCTTCCGGGAATAATCTACATTTTGTAATGATGATGATGATGAAAATTTGGCAAGTACATCAATTAGAATTTGATTTTGCTATTTTTATTTTTTATCCCTATACAGTTTGTGTGAGTTTCTGAGTTATCGCAATGTTGTTTATTTGCAAGAAACTACAAACTGATAAAAAGTTATGTATATTGTATTGTGTTTGAATCGTAAGAAATATTGTCTGATATAAATTAACCACTGATAAACAAATGAAGAAATAGTTTACAAACATTAGATTGTTGAGTTCATTTAACTACTCTCTGGGAGATATTCATGATTACTATACTATTCTTTTGGTTTAGCATGCATAATGTTCCATTCCACTATTGGTTTGATGACTCATGAGTGGACTAGCTAGCTAACCGCTACGGCAAGCAGGTGAGATTTATAATAATTGATATATATATTACCCTTTCGGTTCCACTTATGTATTATATTTTCAATCGGTTCCACTTGATTAAAACATATTGTCGAACCAAAAATTAGAGCCTATTAAACCACAAGACCAATTGTCCAAAACAAAGTGATAAACATGAGCGAAGTGGTAGGTTCAATCAACAACGGATTCAAATTTATCTTTCAGTGACAATCAAATATATCTTAGAGTAATTAAATGACAATCAAATTTATGTGAGTAAACTTAAAGTCGTCTCGAAGATGGACAAAAAAACATTTAAAAATATAAAATCCGTCCAAAACTCTTTATTCCCATCAAAACTAAGGCTATGAATGGTAACATCGAACCGTACCGCACCCGTACTTAACAGTAACAAAAATCTCTACATATATCATGTATTTATACATTTTTATAACTGTAAAAACTGTACCGTACTTGTACCGTTAGTTCCGCACCGCTCAAAATCCCCTCGAACCTAAGAAGAACCACTCGTTTGAAAATAATCAAAAAGTCAATGGTTAAAAGGATCAGAAACATGGTCAGTAGTCAATTCCTAACGTATGTATTTTCAATAACTAAAAATATTAACGTATGTATTTTCAATTACTAAAAATATTATGTGAATCAATATAACTGCTAACGAATTACGATCCAGGTTGACTTGATCGTGCATGCACACTAAATATAGAAAACGAATATGCTGCCAAATCGCATTAAATGTGGACAAGTCTCACCTGAGTCCCTTTTATTCGGAAGTACGAACGGAACTTCCATGTCCATTCACAACGGATTTAGCAACCAGTATCTTGTCCATAGCAGACGCAATATGCCATAGGAGAATTTTGGACCACTGCCCCTAATTTGTATCTCACTTACCCCATCAACATCGTCTCAGGTTTAATTCACGTCTGAATATGATACCTGATCAATACGTCCGAGTAATGTTATCTTATAAAGACTTGTCCAATTCGTATATTTTATTTTATACGTCCGAGTAATGTTATCTCTGCTTTCTAAAAATATCCTTTTCAATATTTTTTTCCATTCACAAACTACATTTGGATTGTAAATCGACATCCAACCCAGTTCATGACTGGCACTGCTCTTCATCTTCGTCCAGCAGATACTCAACTTGATTCAAAACCTCTCACCTGAAAACGCACTCCAAATTCAGGGTTATATTTTGATAGCATTTTATCTTATAGTTTTTTTTTTTAATTTGTCAATGTATATTCTATTACATTGGCACGAAGCTAGTAAACTAAATCGAAGGTGGCATTTGTTTAACAAAATATAAAGAAAAACAAAAATAAACCAAAACTGTTTTTCACATATTAATTAATAAAAGGATCACATGATATATGCATAACCTTTTCAAATCATACAAGGGGCGGTAAAGATTGCAAACTAAGTATAATAAGTCATTTATATAGACAATAAGTACGAAAGCAAAGTTTTTCCAATCCCAACGACGACAACGTGACTACGTGACGTGAGTGCTGATTAATTAAGTAATTACTACTAATAAATAATACTATATCATTCTGTGAACACGATATACTCGTTACTTATTTTTCTTCATTGTAAAAAATTTGTTTAAATGTCGTAAAAACCCTCGGATTTACAAAAAAACAAAAATGTGCATGGAATATATCGAAAAAGAAGGACAAAAGAAGAGTAAATTCAATAAATTTCCTTCAAAAGGTTTTTAAATGATCTGTACGTAAAAACCTTTAAAAATATTATGATCTTTGAGGTATCGATCCCAATTAGTTCGTAAAAACTTAAAGGTACCATTTAGTGTATCTGAATACGAAAAATCCGAACAATTCAATAGATAAAGTCACATATAGAGATGAGTAGTTAAATGATTTCAAAAATTCAGTTCACAGTTGCCCACTTTTTTCTCTTGATCACGATTCGGATTAGGTAACAGGTAACTTGCTTTTACGTTTTTTTTTTCCGGCTATTAATAAGGATTCGGATTCTAAGAGCATCTAGTAGGTTTTGAGAGAATATTTTATGATTACAATAAATAGTAAATAATAATAATAAAAATATTAGATTATTTAACACCTCAAAATAATCTAATATCATGAATTATGTGAACATTTTAACATCGGTTCTTGTTGGTTAAAAAATGATTTGTTCATCAATTTTTTTTTGAAGTATTTAATATTTGATGCATTCAACAGTTTAATATTAAATTAGGTGATCCATAAAGTTCACACACTAAAATCAGTTTAGTCTCTAGTTTTAGTCTATGATAATAGCACGTGTTTGTGAAAAATTACTCTTGACTATTCAATGATCCATGACGTAATTCCAACTTAAGATATTTGTAAATGGACTTCAGATTTGCATGATTAATTTATTTCGCAAATAACTTTCAACATTGGCTCCTTTCTACGTGGTATTGGACGGGATTATTTGAAAATTAATTTTGTTTCTAATTAAAAAAGAATTGGTTCTAATTAACCAATAAAATAGTAAGGGATATTCCCATGAGATCTGCTTGATTCAATTTCTCCTTTCAAGTTAAACATAGCGATCGCCATCTAAACTTCCTATGCTACTCCGAACGTTCCTCAAACAAAGGTGATTCTACTTCCTGGTAGTATATTTTTGTCGCACTTGATTACAATTTAGAAACAAAATCGTCTACTTAAAATTAACTAATAAAGTTATAGTTATTCCAAATATCCCATAAGATATGTTTGATTTCGTTTCTCCCTGAACTCAAACTCAGTAATTAGTTATAATGACAATCCTAATTAGTGTATACATAATAAAATAAAAAGTATAAACGTGAATTGCCTTTTAGAAAGTGAAATCACCATCTAACGTCCTGTGCTACTGCGAGCCTTCCTCGACAAAAGTGATTATATTTCCTTGTTATATTGTTTTGGTAGTTGCACATGATTACAAAGGAAATTGTCTACGCAAAATTACAAGAGTAGGTAAAGTGGAGATTTCTTTATGGATTTCAAACAACTATGTCCTTACAATATTGTAAAGTGTTCTCAGCCTTTTTTTAGAGTTCTGCGCATTGTTTAATTAGGAGAGCATTGAGATGGCATATGATACAGATTGGTTTGTATACATGGTGGCCTAATCTGTTAGTAACTGGCAAATCATTTGTTTAGTGTGGTCTAATAGGCTACAAGTTTTTTTGTTTGGCATGTATATGAATAAATCGTTCTATACATAATACATGAAATAAGATTGTTTTTTCCCTTTTTTAACGGATACATGTAATAGATGAAAAAGAGCCAATTATCAAATAAAGGTTATGCTCTTTGTATTCAAACTACGTTTACGGTTTTATTAGTTTCTGCGGTTGTGGATGTACTCTTTTGTTTTAAGATTTTACAACATAAGTTTTGGCTGTAGAAATTACTTCGATTTTTATTTTAAAAAAGTCAAAAAACTTATATTATTATTATTACTTTTTTATATATAATTAGGAGGGTCTGGATTGAGATTCATACATCTCTTCAGATCCAGAAACCAAAATATGTTATATGGTTTTCTCCCAAATATTATTCGTTCCTACGATTTTTTCTTTTGATATGTTTTTTTGATCGAATTTCTTTTGATATTGTTCATATAGATATTCAAGTTATCAAATAAACATCTATTTCTGCCATATAGAAGCTAAGTAACTTTGTGATTTATTATATATAGGATTCGATATTTTCATCTTATTTGGTTATTACTATTGCATCCTTATACAAAAATATTAATATATGACATATTTTTTCATATAGTTAACATGCAGTAGTCGCGTTCTAAATTTTGAACACAAGTTTTAAGTGATACATGTTTGTGTTTGTCATTTGCTAACGTCAAACTTTACAAATCAGCCATCAACTTCTTTTTACATGCTGGACTCAATCAGAAAACATGTAAGTTCTTTTGAGCTATTAAGATATTATCTGTAATATAACCATCCAACAACAAAAGATGATTGTGTCTGTGAGATTAGATTTCGATTTATCTTCTGGATGATGATTGTTTCTCTGAACTCAGTCATCTCACAAAGTCTTATCTTACTTTGGAACCAAGCAGATATTAGTCCAATCAAAATACTAAGCCTTGATATTTAGTATATGCACTAAATATATATATATATAATATATATATATATAATATATATATATATATATATATATATATATATTGGGTAGGGACCAACAGGAAGTACTTGTAACTTGGGCTTATCTTTGTAATTTGTAAATGTTATTAATCCGCTAATCCAACTATGTAGATGACAAAAAAACTAAAACTTGTAAGTTGTACTATCTTTTACCTCTGTTAGCTAGATTTGCTTGTTAAGCCTTGTAAAACTAATTACTCTCTTAGACTATGCTCGCTCTTGATTTTTCCATCAAGATCTTACTTGTAAATTGTCTTTCTCTCCTTCCCTCGCAGTCCTACTAAAAACTTCCTGCTTCTGTAGATACTTAGATTAGTGCTTAGCTATTTATGTTAAAAAAAATGAAAAATTTAGGGCTTAACGCTGATCATTTGGTGGAATTTAGTGAGGGGGAAATAAGTTTGTGGAAAACCTAAGACTTTAGACTGCGATTTATCATGTTAAGGATTCATCTGAAGGTTGTATTTTAGTCAGCCGTAAGTAAACAGTCGGAACAAGATCCGAAAACTACTAAGCTGTTCAGAATATAAGCGAGATCTTTTAAGTCCACCAACGAGATGAAATTGAACCGTTGGGTCTAAACCTTTGATTCTAAGCTGTTAATGACCAATTCTGATGGAACGCACTTTTCAGTACTCCACCCTTGGTGGGTAAATTCAAAAGATTTGGAGATTTGAAGCTGTTTCAGTTGGATGATTATTCACCTAATGAACACCATAACCAAATTTAAGTGATAGTATATGATCTTTGTATGTGAACCATCTCATGTTTGGTTTTTGGATTAACTTGGATGATGCTTCATGAATCATCACTTAGTTATGAAAAAGTCAGTTGAGATTAAATTTTTTGTGTTCACAAATTTTTTGGGTTCTGTGGTATGATTTCTCCACTGGTCTGTGTATGAACTATCCATGCTCCTTGTATTCTGGTTGGATTGAGGTAGAAAACTTGTTTTTGTTGTGTGTGGAAGAACTAATCAAACACGAAATCTGTTCCGGTTGTGTTTGGAATAAATCTTTTTGGTCTGAAAAGAAAACTCTAAATGCATCTTAGCATTCAATTTTTCTACTCCGATTATAAAGATTGGTATTATGCTAATAGGCTCTGGTTTTGTTAGCTTAAGATAGTAGCAAATAGACTTGAGCAGTTATTGGCTGGGGCTAGTTCCCTTTTCATCTGTCTATCCAACCTTTTGTCCATGGTTACGTCATTTTTATTGAGATTATGAGTAGTAATAAAACTTAAATCACGATCGGTCCCATGTGGTAAGGTGATTGTATCGTTTATGGGATTCGATATGTTTAGAGTTGTGGTGATTGTGTAAAGATAGCACTGCTAGTTTAGGAAACTAGATATGCTTTTTCTCTCTAATATATGTACTGCTTGAGACATAAGTGAACCTAACAGAAAATGAACATTCTACTGTCTCGTGGTCTCTTGAAACCTGCAGTCTTGAAGCCTTTCACTGTCTAGTACAAGTTACCTCAATTTTTCAAAGCCACTCCCACGCGCATGTAGATGGGCATTTGGGCTGAATGTTTCCGATCTCATCGAAGCAAACATGACTCCTCAGTATCATCACTGGCGAGAGAGAAACTCCGATCAAAAAGAAAAAAAAGAATTTGACTTGAATAGCTAGCTTACGGAGAAACCTACTTTTTTGCTGATTATTTTTCTTTTTGTTTCCCAATTATGGAGAAATGGATTTTCATTTTACGCATGTGCCACCAAACCAACGACCTGCGAATCATAAACTAACACGTGGTTAAAAGAATTGCGTCATTACTTAACCCAATCCGATCTTTGTCCCGACACAGACCATTACTCATCTCCACAAAACACAAGTCCTCAAAATCCTATAGCTCCTTTCTCTCTTTTTTCTTCTATCTCCAATGGAATCAGAACCCTTAACCGAGAGGACCATACCGAACCAGGATGAGACAGAGACAGAGACAGAGTCAACAGAGTTCGAGAAGAATCAGGAACGGTACCAAGCTCTAATCTCCACGTTTACTCACGAGAAAGGCTGGAGGCCGAGAGAACCCTTTATCGAGTACGGTGGTCACTGGTGGGTACAACCTCTCCTCGAAGGTTGTATTCACGCGCAAGAGTTCTTTCAAGCGCGACCCAACGACATCTTTGTCTGTAGCTACCCAAAGACTGGTACCACTTGGCTCAAAGCCCTAACTTTCGCCATTGCCAACCGTTCCCGCTTCGACGATTCCTCGAACCCTCTCCTCAAACGTAACCCTCACGAGTTTGTTCCTTACATTGAGATCGACTTCCCTTTCTTCCCTCAAGTAGACGTTCTCAACGACAAAGGGAACACTCTGTTTTCCACTCATATCCCACACGAGTCATTACCCGATTCGGTTATGAGATCCGGTTGTAAGTTGGTTTACATCTGGAGAGATCCAAAGGACACTTTCATATCCCTGTGGAAATTCCTCCACAAGGAAAGGTCAGAACTTGGCCCTGTCAACAATCTCGAGGAGTCTTTTGATATGTTCTGTCGAGGTCTGTCTGGGTACGGTCCTTATCTTGATCATGTCTTGGGGTATTGGAAAGCTTACCAAGAGAATCCAGATAAGATTTTGTTCCTCAAGTACGAGTTTATGAGAGCTGAGCCTTTGCCTTATGTGAAGAAACTAGCTGAGTTTATGGGTTATGGATTCACAGCAGAGGAAGAAGAGAAAGGGGTTGTTAAGAAAGTGGTGAATCTTTGCAGCTTCGAGACGTTGAAGAATCTTGAAGCCAACAAAGGGGAGAAAGAGAGAGAGGATCGTGCTGCTGTTTATGCGAATAGCGCGTATTTCAGGAAAGGGAAGGTTGGAGACTGGTCGAATTATCTGACTCCAGAGATGGCTGCTCGTATTGATGGGATAATGGAAGAGAAATTCAAGGATACAGGCTTGCTTGAACATGGTAAATGACTGGTTCTTGTTTCCGTGAAATTAGTGATCTTATATGCTTATTTTACAGCAGACGTTTGCTCCCTTGGTCAGCTTCATTCTATAATGTAATAAGTTATATATTGGAATGGGTAATATATGTTTCTTCTGTTTCATACAAATGATATTTGTTTCCATAAGCTTTGTAGCCATTCATCTTTGCTAGATGTGTCTTGAATACCTTATGCAACTTGTGTGTTCAATACTTCAATCTCTTTTCTAATTATGCCTCGGGTAGGTATTATTAATTCAATTTATTAGGATCACAAATCAAAGATCTTTCTCTTGTTATAATTATAAATAAGATGATACAGAGACAATAATGAGAATACATAACCACGTATAAAAACAGAGCATACTCTGTTTCGCACCAAATAGCAAAAAGAGCAGAAGAGATCAAAGTGAACACATTTCACTGATCATGTTGAAGCAAGCCAGTATCTTTGAATTTCTCTTCCACTAACCCATCGATACGGGCAGCCATCTCCGGAGTCAGATAATTCGCCCAATCTCCGACCTTTCCTTTCCTAAAATACGCGCTGTTGGCGTAAACAGCAGGACGATCCTCTCTCTCCTTATCTCCTTTGTTAGCTTCAAGATTCTTCAAAGTCTCGAAGCTGCAAAGCTTCACCACTTTCTCAGCGACCCCTTTCTCCTCTTCCTCAACCGTGAATCCATAACCCATGAACTCAGCCAACCTCTTCACAAACGGCAAAGGATTAGCTCTCATCGTCTCGTACCTAAGGAACAAAATCCGATCCGGATTCTCTTGGTAAGCCTTCCAATAACCCAACACGTGATCGAGGTAAGGACCGTAGACAGATAAGCCTTTACAAAACATATCAAAGGACTCTTCAAGAGTCGCTAACTGACCCTCTTGAGACTTCTCCTTGTGGAGGAAAGTCCACATGGAGATGAAAGTGTCCTTGGGGTCTCTCCAGATGTAAACCATCTTGCAACCGGAGTTCACGATCGAGTCTGGTAACGACCCGTTAGGGATATGGGTGGAGAAAAGCGGGTTCTTTCCGTCTTGAAGAACATCGACGGTTGGGTAAAACGCGAAATCGATCTCGACGTAAGGCACGAACTCGTGGGGGTTTCGTTTGAGGAGTGGGTTCGTGGCGTCGTCGAACCGAGATCGATTGACGATCGCGTACGTTAGGGCTTTGAGCCAAGTCGTGCCCGTTTTCGGGTAGCTACAGACGAGGAAGTCGGTGGGTCGAGCTTGGAAATGGTCCTTGGCGTGAAGAAGACCTTCGAGGAGACATTCTTGCCACCAGTGTCCGCCGTATTGGGTCAGGATCTCGTTCGGTCTCCATCCTTTGCTCTTTGGAAGCGCGGCGACGAAATCGTGGTACTTCTTCTGGGTCTTCTCGAACTCCGAGAGCTCGACTTCGGTTCCGTTCTGGGTCGTCTTCGATTCCACGACTTCGGATCCGTTCTGGGTCGTGTTCGATTCCATTGTGGTTAATCTTGAGTGATAGAGTTAGAGGATAAATCGAGAAGCTCTTATGTGGGTGATGAAGAAGATGGAGTTGAGATATGAGAAAAGGGTCCGTTTTATATAATACAAGGAAAGATTTTGGTAGGTGACGATGGCTCCATAATACGACAAATTTTGTGGGTCGCATCATTTGAATAGAAACCATAACCAAACCAAATAGTAATTATTATCAGCTTTTTTGAGAAATTGACTTAACCGGTTTCATGCTTGTACAATTTCGTCGGTAAAATTAAAATATTGCTTTAAATGACTATTTCAAATTTAATCTCGTTTTGTTTTCGTTTTTGTATTTAGAGATTTATATAATCAAGAAATCTCGTTTGAGCTTAAACTTAAATTATATATTTGTAGGTGAATAAATAACAAAAGAAACCAAATTGAATATTAGTTTTGTGAGGGTATGGTTGTTGTTGTAACCTAAAAAATCACGTTTTAGAAATGGACATTTGCAGGTAGAGAGGCTTGGTTGGTCTCGTTCGTTAAGTGAGTTCGGTCCACGTTTATCTCTAGGCCGATGCTGAATTTTCTATGCAGCCTCAAAATAAACCCTCCAAACATTTAATTTTCTGACGACAACAACATTTTTTATTCATTGGATTTGTAATGTAGTTCCAGCCCACTAGGCCCATATACCTATATACCTATTATCATATCTAACAAAATCATTTGCGAGTTCGACATTTTTCCTCAACAAAGAAGGTTTCCCTCCTACTTAGATTTTAATTTATCAATCAATTAATAACTCATGGTTGTAACTTTCTTGTTGTATACGAGTAGTGTCTTGGAACCGGTCATACCGGGATAAAAATATCATGATAAACTAGTCCTTTTTGCCCACTACTACTTATAATATAACTCGAACTTTAAGTTATCGATACCGAATTTGTTAACTCCTAGTTGTAAGTTGGGACATAATTTGTTAGTGATAAGAGGATTTTGCAATCAACTTTCAATTACTCAACCCACTCATATCATTGTAGTGTTGAGGTTCAATCCAAAGGGGTTAAGATTAACACACCAAGATTATATGAAACTATCTAATCTAAGCTTAATCAAGGGGTTTGCTTTGTCTAACAACCTATAAACCAAAGAAAGACATCATTCAAACCAAGACAAACACTAATAAATTAAGAGATAAACACTAATTAACCAAAAAAACAAATAACTTAAGAAATGATCAAGGTTAACAAATACTAAAAATGAATCCAAGGATGAGGTCAATGACTTTGGGTGACTTTAGAGCTAATCTATGATGTTCAAACAATTAAACAAATGCTAATCATTAGGTTTAGAACTCTAAACAAGACTAATCCATTCTCATGGCACTAATCACTTTGCTAATTACCTAATCAAGAACAAATTCTCATTTGTGAAAATATAATCAACAAGCATTAAGATTCAGTTCCAATCTACCAATAAACACCTTAGACAATCATTCTCATGAGCTAAGCATGTAAATCTCATATTTAGTTCTTTGGGGAATTTCATCAAACACCTTGTGGGTGAGAAGTTCCCTAAGATCTAAACCAACCTAAACAAGGCTAATCAAGCATTAAGCACACTAAATATGAAAGGATATAAACATTTCAAGCCCTAAACATCAAAGACCAACTCTCAAATCACCCTAATCTACCTCATCCTTAGATCCTAAAAACCCTACTCACTAATCATAGCTAACCCAACAAATCTCATGAAAGAAATGTTAGTAAGCATGATTAGAGAAGAAGATGATGAAAGATTAAGAAAGGAAAACTTGAAATTGCATAAAACTCAAAAGAAGTCTTCCAAATCCTCTCAAAACCACAAGGGGGCGTTTTTGTGTTTAAGAACAAGAGAAGATACATCAAAATAGGTTTTTTGGCTATTTATAAGTAAAAAAAATCGTCCAGCTGGTGGTGGTAGCTAGAGACCAGCGTTTGGTCGCTAGGAGAGGTCGCTGGGGATGTTTTTTTGGCTCGCTGGGTCGCTAGCGACCTATGTCTGGTCGCTAGCGACCTTTGTCTGGTCGCTGGGCCTGACCGCTCGGTACTAAAATGGCTATAACTTTTGAACCGCTGATCGGAATGACCTGATTCCAACTCCATTGGAAAGCTAACTCGATCCTCTTCAACTTTGATGAAGAATGCCGAAGCTAATTCGGAATGGAAGCTCTTCATTTGATCAGATCTTTCAGTCACTTGATTCTTGGTCCTTTGATTCTTATCTCATCACTTGCTCCACTCAAGCTCAATTGCATCCAAATCTCCAAAATAGCCACTCCAACACCTGATATGGACAAACATGCACAAATGCAACCTAGATATGCCTAAATGCAATGGAAAATATCAAAAAGAGTTTAAAAAGACATGATAAAAACTATGAAAAATCAAGAACATCAACTCCCCCAAACTTATCCTTTGCTTGTCCTCAAGAAAAGTTAAAGAAAGAAAGGGAGAGAGGTTTAAAGGTGGGAACTCAGATCCAAGAGTATCACCAAAAGAGATCAAATTGATGTTCTAGTTCTTGATTCTAAGATGCAATTGATGCTAACCTACTCCAAAAGAGTTAGCCATGCTCATCACAATATGAAATTCAATCCAAGGCTCAACCTAACACAAGCACTACAAGCATTCATCCTTTAACATTCATTAAGTTCCAAACCATGGATCACACTTATGCAAACTTGAATGAACTCATTTGGCTTAAGGGGCAAGGTTTTGAGGTAAGGATGACCTCAATCATATGGCTTTAATTCAAGCAAAGGATCTCTCAAGAAGGATTGAACTTTGACATAATGCTAAAGGTAAAGAACAAGTGATGCATACAAGTCTAGACTTTCATCTACCCAAATGCCCCATCTTGTAATCAACCTAAATCTCTAATCCCAATCAAAGTCCCTTTAATTCTACCCTTTCTTCAAGGCTTCTTTCTTGCCTTGCATTCCCACATGATCATCCCACTTCACACACATTTCTAAACTCTTAAGGGAAACTCCTTTTAGTCCTTGGTATGGCCTTTGAAACTTCATCTTACTTAGCTCTTCTTTTTTTTTTTTTTTCTAGATAGATCCCTTTCTTTTTCTTTTTTTTTGGCCCTTTTTAGGCTCTTTTCTTTGTTTCTTTTTCAAACTTAGAGATCTACCCATCTATTGCACTAGGAGCTTTCTTCTCAACACTTGCTTGCCAACCATTTCAAACTAGACTTCCCATATTTTTCTCTTAAACCCTCTTTTCTTTCCACTTTCCACTAACTCTTGCAATGCTCACAATCATCTCTTCTTTTTAAGCAAAAAGTCTCATTCCCAACTTAACCAATCCTAAGCCTATGTCTAACTCAATGATGTGAGAGCTAGTTCTACATGAAAGCCAAGAATTGTCGTTCTAAACCTAACACTTTATGCTAAGTTCAATCAAAAGATAAGACCTCACATGCACACAAGAAATTTGGCTTGAAAGAAGGTTTAGTTTATGGTGTGGTCAGCTATTTGGGCTAACAAGAGAGTGGCAAAAAGGAGAAAGATAGCCCAAATATGTATGTGGTATCCATGAGCTCAAACAAGAATGCACAAGTATGATAATTCAATGTCAAGATTAAGGTTCAAATTGATAGGATGAAATGCAATTCATACTTGCTTCAGCTAAACCAAGGAAATCCAGACAATTGATCCAAACATGGTGCATCCTTACTTTCTAACCAGCATCAAAAGCATCAAAGAACCACTAACTAGAGCACTAAATTCATCTCAAATGACAACACCCTACAAGGAAGTTATATCATTGCTCCCAATGCATATGGATGCAAATGCAAAGCTAAATGATAAGGGACTAGACTCAATCCTAAAAAGAAAGAGAATATGATCCTAAATGCTTTTTTTTTTTTTTTTTTTTTTTTTGGTTTTTGTAAAACATAACTATTCACAATGCAAAATATGAAGATATGAGACTCAAAGTATGCACAGGAGAAAATAAGAAAACAAAAGACAGCATCAATCTCTCAACCTCTCCCCCAAACTTAAATTACACAGTCCCTTGTGTAATAAAAGTTCAAGAGAGACCACAAGAACAAAAAAAAAAAGCAAAAATAAATAAATGGTATATACAATGAATGGAGTAGAACCATACCTTGGCCCTAGCCTGGAACCTTAGGGAGTTGGAGAAAAGGAGTAGTGGAACTCTTTGTTGAACCTTTGAAGGAGAGATGAGTGGAGAGGGAGGTAGGTGAGCTTGTGCCATTTGTGAGGTGCACTTTAAGAACTGTGGAAAGTAGCTCTTCAACCCTTGCTGGGTCCTTCTCCTTCATTGTGGGATGGAGAATGGCTTTTAATTGTGCAAATGGTTTAGAGATACCTTTACACTTGACCTTGTACTCAATGGCTCCATCAATGAGTCTTAAAGGATGTAAGTGCATGATGGGAGAAGATGTGGCAAGGGTGGGAGGGGTGCATTCTTTTGGCTTCTTGTTGCTTTTACCCTTCTTTTTCTTCTTTCTATTCCCATTATCATAATCAAATTTGGTAGAGAAAAGAGCTTTCAAGCAAGATCCATCCAAGGCTAAAGCTTCTTCAACATTACCATAACCCAATGCATTCTCTTCATGAGAATATTTCTTCTTCTTAAGAGCTTTTGGGGGTGAAGCTGAATCCTTGTTCTCACAATTACTCATCTCCTCCTTAATCTCCAATAAGGGAAAGAAGAAAGAGCTTATACATTTTCCATTGAGAGCAAATGCATCTCCTTCATTCTCCTCATAAACACATTTTTCTTCATGAACCCACTGAATGGAAGCTAAACCATTTTTCAAAGTTGTGCTGACATCTTTAGCCTCCTCTTCTTGCTTGAGTTTCCTTTCCTTATCAACTTCAGCATCAAGAATTAGTGAACTCACAGAGCTTGAATCTTTTGGTGGCATGGAAGGCAAAGAGAGCTGAACCAATTTGGACTCCATGGTTTCCAAATGTGAGGATAATTGCTTAAATTTAAGTCTTAACTCATCATGCAAACCTACAGTCCTATCATCCATTTCTCCCATCATCTTGCCAAAATTAGTATCATGCATTTGTTGGCCTTCCAAAATTTGATGGAGAACCTTCTTTTGCTCCTCATCTTGGTGTTGCTCATGAACCAAGCTAACTCTTTTTTGCTGCACACTTATGAGCTTTTCCAAACTCTCCAATTTAAGTTGCAAGTCTGTCCATGTGGAGTCTTCACATGATCCTTTTAGGGATGTTGGATCATGCCTTTCATTGTAGCTTGCATCACTCTTAGCCAAATTCTCAACAAGTAGCTGTCCTTGTTCCATGGTGAGGCTTAGAAAACTCCCTTTGCTAGCAACATCCAATGTCCATTTGTGCTTCTTATCAACTCCCCAATAGAAAATGCTAAGGATAGCTTCTTTCTTGAACCCATGATGTGGACAATCTTGAGTGTATCCTCTAAGTCTCTCCCATGCCTCATGAAATGTCTCATGGATGTCTTGTTTGAAGCTTAAGATGTCTCTCCTCATCTGGACTGTTTTTTGTATGGGATAGAACTTTAGAAGGAAGACTCTCTTGCAATCATCCCAAGATTTGACCATATGAGATGGTACAGCTCTCTCCCATTGGTGTGCCTTTTCTCCAAGTGAGAATGGAAACAAAATGAGCTTGATACTATCTTGGGGGACACCTCCAATCCTAAATGTGTTGCACAGCCTCTCAAAAGAATCCAAATGATCATAAGGATTTTCCATTCCTAACCCCAAAAACTTAGAACATTGAATCAACCTTATAAGGCTTGGCTTGATCTCATAGGCAGTTGCTTCTATTGGAGGAGGATGGATTCCATAACTTAGCCCATGATAGTGAGGTGTATCAAAGCTCCCAATTGTTGGCTTGTTCTCTTGAGGTTGGGTAGGAGTTGAGACCAATTCTGGAGGTTGTGGAGCTTTAAGAAGAGTGGATACCAATTCTTGAGGTTGGGCAGCTTTAAGAATGCTTCTTTGGATGTCCATCTCCAACACCTCAAGTGATTTTGTCTTCCCATTTCTCTTCTTTTTGGTTTGGTACCTTTGAAAGCACAAGAGAATCAAGGAACACAAGTTAGTAGCTATAAAGAAGAGTGAATTCATCATCTTTATAAGAGATGAGAAAGCACAAGGTAAAATAACAGCTTAGTCTCAAATAAATTCAAAATCCTAATGGCTAATGCTAAACCCCAATGGCAACGGCGCCAAATTGATAAGAGGATTTTGCAATCAACTTTCAATTACTCAACCCACTCATATCATTGTAGTGTTGAGGTTCAATCCAAAGGGGTTAAGATTAACACACCAAGATTATATGAAACTATCTAATCTAAGCTTAATCAAGGGGTTTGCTTTGTCTAACAACCTATAAACCAAAGAAAGACATCATTCAAACCAAGACAAACACTAATAAATTAAGAGATAAACACTAATTAACCAAAAAAACAAATAACTTAAGAAATGATCAAGGTTAACAAATACTAAAAATGAATCCAAGGATGAGGTCAATGACTTTGGGTGACTTTAGAGCTAATCTATGATGTTCAAACAATTAAACAAATGCTAATCATTAGGTTTAGAACTCTAAACAAGACTAATCCATTCTCATGGCACTAATCACTTTGCTAATTACCTAATCAAGAACAAATTCTCATTTGTGAAAATATAATCAACAAGCATTAAGATTCAGTTCCAATCTACCAATAAACACCTTAGACAATCATTCTCATGAGCTAAGCATGTAAATCTCATATTTAGTTCTTTGGGGAATTTCATCAAACACCTTGTGGGTGAGAAGTTCCCTAAGATCTAAACCAACCTAAACAAGGCTAATCAAGCATTAAGCACACTAAATATGAAAGGATATAAACATTTCAAGCCCTAAACATCAAAGACCAACTCTCAAATCACCCTAATCTACCTCATCCTTAGATCCTAAAAACCCTACTCACTAATCATAGCTAACCCAACAAATCTCATGAAAGAAATGTTAGTAAGCATGATTAGAGAAGAAGATGATGAAAGATTAAGAAAGGAAAACTTGAAATTGCATAAAACTCAAAAGAAGTCTTCCAAATCCTCTCAAAACCACAAGGGGGCGTTTTTGTGTTTAAGAACAAGAGAAGATACATCAAAATAGGTTTTTTGGCTATTTATAAGTAAAAAAAATCGTCCAGCTGGTGGTGGTAGCTAGAGACCAGCGTTTGGTCGCTAGGAGAGGTCGCTGGGGATGTTTTTTTGGCTCGCTGGGTCGCTAGCGACCTATGTCTGGTCGCTAGCGACCTTTGTCTGGTCGCTGGGCCTGACCGCTCGGTACTAAAATGGCTATAACTTTTGAACCGCTGATCGGAATGACCTGATTCCAACTCCATTGGAAAGCTAACTCGATCCTCTTCAACTTTGATGAAGAATGCCGAAGCTAATTCGGAATGGAAGCTCTTCATTTGATCAGATCTTTCAGTCACTTGATTCTTGGTCCTTTGATTCTTATCTCATCACTTGCTCCACTCAAGCTCAATTGCATCCAAATCTCCAAAATAGCCACTCCAACACCTGATATGGACAAACATGCACAAATGCAACCTAGATATGCCTAAATGCAATGGAAAATATCAAAAAGAGTTTAAAAAGACATGATAAAAACTATGAAAAATCAAGAACATCAACTCCCCCAAACTTATCCTTTGCTTGTCCTCAAGAAAAGTTAAGAAAGAAAGGGAGAGAGGTTTAAAGGTGGGAACTCAGATCCAAGAGTATCACCAAAAGAGATCAAATTGATGTTCTAGTTCTTGATTCTAAGATGCAATTGATGCTAACCTACTCCAAAAGAGTTAGCCATGCTCATCACAATATGAAATTCAATCCAAGGCTCAACCTAACACAAGCACTACAAGCATTCATCCTTTAACATTCATTAAGTTCCAAACCATGGATCACACTTATGCAAACTTGAATGAACTCATTTGGCTTAAGGGGCAAGGTTTTGAGGTAAGGATGACCTCAATCATATGGCTTTAATTCAAGCAAAGGATCTCTCAAGAAGGATTGAACTTTGACATAATGCTAAAGGTAAAGAACAAGTGATGCATACAAGTCTAGACTTTCATCTACCCAAATGCCCCATCTTGTAATCAACCTAAATCTCTAATCCCAATCAAAGTCCCTTTAATTCTACCCTTTCTTCAAGGCTTCTTTCTTGCCTTGCATTCCCACATGATCATCCCACTTCACACACATTTCTAAACTCTTAAGGGAAACTCCTTTTAGTCCTTGGTATGGCCTTTGAAACTTCATCTTACTTAGCTCTTCTTTTTTTTTTTTTTCTAGATAGATCCCTTTCTTTTTCTTTTTTTTTGGCCCTTTTTAGGCTCTTTTCTTTGTTTCTTTTTCAAACTTAGAGATCTACCCATCTATTGCACTAGGAGCTTTCTTCTCAACACTTGCTTGCCAACCATTTCAAACTAGACTTCCCATATTTTTCTCTTAAACCCTCTTTTCTTTCCACTTTCCACTAACTCTTGCAATGCTCACAATCATCTCTTCTTTTTAAGCAAAAAGTCTCATTCCCAACTTAACCAATCCTAAGCCTATGTCTAACTCAATGATGTGAGAGCTAGTTCTACATGAAAGCCAAGAATTGTCGTTCTAAACCTAACACTTTATGCTAAGTTCAATCAAAAGATAAGACCTCACATGCACACAAGAAATTTGGCTTGAAAGAAGGTTTAGTTTATGGTGTGGTCAGCTATTTGGGCTAACAAGAGAGTGGCAAAAAGGAGAAAGATAGCCCAAATATGTATGTGGTATCCATGAGCTCAAACAAGAATGCACAAGTATGATAATTCAATGTCAAGATTAAGGTTCAAATTGATAGGATGAAATGCAATTCATACTTGCTTCAGCTAAACCAAGGAAATCCAGACAATTGATCCAAACATGGTGCATCCTTACTTTCTAACCAGCATCAAAAGCATCAAAGAACCACTAACTAGAGCACTAAATTCATCTCAAATGACAACACCCTACAAGGAAGTTATATCATTGCTCCCAATGCATATGGATGCAAATGCAAAGCTAAATGATAAGGGACTAGACTCAATCCTAAAAAGAAAGAGAATATGATCCTAAATGCTTTTTTTTTTTTTTTTTTTTTTTTTTGGTTTTTGTAAAACATAACTATTCACAATGCAAAATATGAAGATATGAGACTCAAAGTATGCACAGGAGAAAATAAGAAAACAAAAGACAGCATCAATCTCTCAACCTCTCCCCCAAACTTAAATTACACAGTCCCTTGTGTAATAAAAGTTCAAGAGAGACCACAAGAACAAAAAAAAAAAGCAAAAATAAATAAATGGTATATACAATGAATGGAGTAGAACCATACCTTGGCCCTAGCCTGGAACCTTAGGGAGTTGGAGAAAAGGAGTAGTGGAACTCTTTGTTGAACCTTTGAAGGAGAGATGAGTGGAGAGGGAGGTAGGTGAGCTTGTGCCATTTGTGAGGTGCACTTTAAGAACTGTGGAAAGTAGCTCTTCAACCCTTGCTGGGTCCTTCTCCTTCATTGTGGGATGGAGAATGGCTTTTAATTGTGCAAATGGTTTAGAGATACCTTTACACTTGACCTTGTACTCAATGGCTCCATCAATGAGTCTTAAAGGATGTAAGTGCATGATGGGAGAAGATGTGGCAAGGGTGGGAGGGGTGCATTCTTTTGGCTTCTTGTTGCTTTTACCCTTCTTTTTCTTCTTTCTATTCCCATTATCATAATCAAATTTGGTAGAGAAAAGAGCTTTCAAGCAAGATCCATCCAAGGCTAAAGCTTCTTCAACATTACCATAACCCAATGCATTCTCTTCATGAGAATATTTCTTCTTCTTAAGAGCTTTTGGGGGTGAAGCTGAATCCTTGTTCTCACAATTACTCATCTCCTCCTTAATCTCCAATAAGGGAAAGAAGAAAGAGCTTATACATTTTCCATTGAGAGCAAATGCATCTCCTTCATTCTCCTCATAAACACATTTTTCTTCATGAACCCACTGAATGGAAGCTAAACCATTTTTCAAAGTTGTGCTGACATCTTTAGCCTCCTCTTCTTGCTTGAGTTTCCTTTCCTTATCAACTTCAGCATCAAGAATTAGTGAACTCACAGAGCTTGAATCTTTTGGTGGCATGGAAGGCAAAGAGAGCTGAACCAATTTGGACTCCATGGTTTCCAAATGTGAGGATAATTGCTTAAATTTAAGTCTTAACTCATCATGCAAACCTACAGTCCTATCATCCATTTCTCCCATCATCTTGCCAAAATTAGTATCATGCATTTGTTGGCCTTCCAAAATTTGATGGAGAACCTTCTTTTGCTCCTCATCTTGGTGTTGCTCATGAACCAAGCTAACTCTTTTTTGCTGCACACTTATGAGCTTTTCCAAACTCTCCAATTTAAGTTGCAAGTCTGTCCATGTGGAGTCTTCACATGATCCTTTTAGGGATGTTGGATCATGCCTTTCATTGTAGCTTGCATCACTCTTAGCCAAATTCTCAACAAGTAGCTGTCCTTGTTCCATGGTGAGGCTTAGAAAACTCCCTTTGCTAGCAACATCCAATGTCCATTTGTGCTTCTTATCAACTCCCCAATAGAAAATGCTAAGGATAGCTTCTTTCTTGAACCCATGATGTGGACAATCTTGAGTGTATCCTCTAAGTCTCTCCCATGCCTCATGAAATGTCTCATGGATGTCTTGTTTGAAGCTTAAGATGTCTCTCCTCATCTGGACTGTTTTTTGTATGGGATAGAACTTTAGAAGGAAGACTCTCTTGCAATCATCCCAAGATTTGACCATATGAGATGGTACAGCTCTCTCCCATTGGTGTGCCTTTTCTCCAAGTGAGAATGGAAACAAAATGAGCTTGATACTATCTTGGGGGACACCTCCAATCCTAAATGTGTTGCACAGCCTCTCAAAAGAATCCAAATGATCATAAGGATTTTCCATTCCTAACCCCAAAAACTTAGAACATTGAATCAACCTTATAAGGCTTGGCTTGATCTCATAGGCAGTTGCTTCTATTGGAGGAGGATGGATTCCATAACTTAGCCCATGATAGTGAGGTGTATCAAAGCTCCCAATTGTTGGCTTGTTCTCTTGAGGTTGGGTAGGAGTTGAGACCAATTCTGGAGGTTGTGGAGCTTTAAGAAGAGTGGATACCAATTCTTGAGGTTGGGCAGCTTTAAGAATGCTTCTTTGGATGTCCATCTCCAACACCTCAAGTGATTTTGTCTTCCCATTTCTCTTCTTTTTGGTTTGGTACCTTTGAAAGCACAAGAGAATCAAGGAACACAAGTTAGTAGCTATAAAGAAGAGTGAATTCATCATCTTTATAAGAGATGAGAAAGCACAAGGTAAAATAACAGCTTAGTCTCAAATAAATTCAAAATCCTAATGGCTAATGCTAAACCCCAATGGCAACGGCGCCAAATTGATAAGAGGATTTTGCAATCAACTTTCAATTACTCAACCCACTCATATCATTGTAGTGTTGAGGTTCAATCCAAAGGGGTTAAGATTAACACACCAAGATTATATGAAACTATCTAATCTAAGCTTAATCAAGGGGTTTGCTTTGTCTAACAACCTATAAACCAAAGAAAGACATCATTCAAACCAAGACAAACACTAATAAATTAAGAGATAAACACTAATTAACCAAAAAAACAAATAACTTAAGAAATGATCAAGGTTAACAAATACTAAAAATGAATCCAAGGATGAGGTCAATGACTTTGGGTGACTTTAGAGCTAATCTATGATGTTCAAACAATTAAACAAATGCTAATCATTAGGTTTAGAACTCTAAACAAGACTAATCCATTCTCATGGCACTAATCACTTTGCTAATTACCTAATCAAGAACAAATTCTCATTTGTGAAAATATAATCAACAAGCATTAAGATTCAGTTCCAATCTACCAATAAACACCTTAGACAATCATTCTCATGAGCTAAGCATGTAAATCTCATATTTAGTTCTTTGGGGAATTTCATCAAACACCTTGTGGGTGAGAAGTTCCCTAAGATCTAAACCAACCTAAACAAGGCTAATCAAGCATTAAGCACACTAAATATGAAAGGATATAAACATTTCAAGCCCTAAACATCAAAGACCAACTCTCAAATCACCCTAATCTACCTCATCCTTAGATCCTAAAAACCCTACTCACTAATCATAGCTAACCCAACAAATCTCATGAAAGAAATGTTAGTAAGCATGATTAGAGAAGAAGATGATGAAAGATTAAGAAAGGAAAACTTGAAATTGCATAAAACTCAAAAGAAGTCTTCCAAATCCTCTCAAAACCACAAGGGGGCGTTTTTGTGTTTAAGAACAAGAGAAGATACATCAAAATAGGTTTTTTGGCTATTTATAAGTAAAAAAAATCGTCCAGCTGGTGGTGGTAGCTAGAGACCAGCGTTTGGTCGCTAGGAGAGGTCGCTGGGGATGTTTTTTTGGCTCGCTGGGTCGCTAGCGACCTATGTCTGGTCGCTAGCGACCTTTGTCTGGTCGCTGGGCCTGACCGCTCGGTACTAAAATGGCTATAACTTTTGAACCGCTGATCGGAATGACCTGATTCCAACTCCATTGGAAAGCTAACTCGATCCTCTTCAACTTTGATGAAGAATGCCGAAGCTAATTCGGAATGGAAGCTCTTCATTTGATCAGATCTTTCAGTCACTTGATTCTTGGTCCTTTGATTCTTATCTCATCACTTGCTCCACTCAAGCTCAATTGCATCCAAATCTCCAAAATAGCCACTCCAACACCTGATATGGACAAACATGCACAAATGCAACCTAGATATGCCTAAATGCAATGGAAAATATCAAAAAGAGTTTAAAAAGACATGATAAAAACTATGAAAAATCAAGAACATCAGTTAGCAAAAAAAAAAAACACAACCATACGTCAAAAAGGTCAAACTATCAAAATATCGAGAAAAAGATACAACGTATCTGCTATACAGAGAAATAGCCTAAAAATATTACAAAAATTAGTTTTGGTTCCAAACCTAGTACACCAAATTTGAAAGAAAATCTCATTTATAAATTACAAAAAAAAAGGTTTAAAATATCATGTTTAGATTTTCCTTTCCCCAGTAATATATTTAATTAGGGTTTATATTTCCTCATTTAGACATTATAACACTGATTTTGATGCTATTATTGAAAGTTTAAACTAGTTGCTTTATATTTGGAACAAAACTTAAAAGTGTGTATTTTAGAGAATTGTCTATCTAATAGCACACCTACTTAACCAAGGGCGGACGTATTGGGGTTAATGTGAGTGCAATTGACCCCACATAAAATTAAAATCTATTAACAATTTTGTTGTAGTGAATCCAGTCCAAATAATTTATTGAACCCACAAATAATATTTCTGGTCTATTTTTATTATTTGGAACAAATTATACATAATTCAATCCATATTTGGTAAAGCCCAATTTTTTTTGGTATCATACATTAACAAAAATCCAATTCAGTTTGATTGAATTTTTTAAACAACTCAGTTTCTGAATGATTGTTTAGTTTTTTTTTGTCGAAAAAGATGTATTCGAGACAATTATAAATGATATTGTGATAAAAAGATTTCAGGATATGACAGATCGTAGAGTGTTTTTTAAAATGTTTAATATTTATATTAAAAAACGGTTTTTGTTTTTTCCTTGTTTTTGACGATTTTTTAAAATAATATGTTTTGACCCCGATAAAATATAATGCTAGATCCGCCCACTGTACTTAACTACTTTTAAAGTCGGTTCATGGCAGCAATTTTATATGAAAATCTAATCTAGTCCAGCAGTGTAGAGAAAATTATGTGAAACAATTTTGCCATCACCGTCCCCTTCTCATCTCTACTGTCATCGATGATTTATGTCATTTGTGGTGTGTCATCTACAGTAGGTTAGTACTTAAGACACGAAATTAACAACGTGGTGGTCGTGGTTGCTGGATAGTTATTGGTGTTCGGTGGAGATTTATCGTGGAAACTTGAGAAAATTGTGATAACTTGCGATATACTGTAATTGTTATGAACCTGTAATTAGGGTTTTTGATCCTGTTCATAATAATATCCCTTGCAATGTCCTAGCCTCCTAGGCAATATCCAAATCAAATTTATTCTCATCATTATCAAATAGGTCATCCATCCACATGACGAGCTTCACCATTTTTTGTTTTTTGGTTTTTAGTTACCATCACAATCATTATCCAATAGGGCATCGGAGTTTTTATTTTATTTTTTAAAGAGATGTAATCTTTTGTCATATTTTATAAGATTTTTAAAATGATGATGATGAAAAGAAGTGACTCACCAAAATATTTTAAGCTATAGTTAAAAGTGAAAGGTCTAAAGATTCAACTTTAAAAAAATATTTTATAGAATTATTAAAATGTTTAAAAATATATATATAGAAAGAAAAAGTTATGATGAAGGGTATTCAACTTTTGGAGGAACGTTAGTTGGTATTAATGTTAGTATATATATTTGCAAAATTATAAAACGAAAGTAAATATTTCCAAATAAAATGTAACAAGTTTATGTACATAAATCCGCATGTACATCAGTACGTGCATGGTAGTTTTGGTAAATAATAATTTCAAATGAACATTCTGATATTAATTGCGAAAATATTACAACATATTTCTATCATTTAGCTCTTATAACCTGATAGATTGAGAGAATAATAATTTGAAACTGGAACTTACTTATTGGGATTTTGATATATCAAACCCGGTACAAGCTTTTTAGGCTAATTTATTTAGATATAGGTGCTAGTGACAAAAAGAAAAGACAGTAATTAGCTATCTCTCACTGGAAATCAAACAAAACCGAGAGAGAGATAGAGAATGGCATAGATCAATAGCCAACGAACCCTTATTAAAACCTAGGGATTGCCTTACAAACGAGAGAGTTCTTCATCTCCAATGAGAGCTTCAAAGTCTCGCTCAAATCTACTTCACCACAGGGAACCCACTTGAAGCTACCTAGCAACTGAGCCAGCCATAGCTCCACAGTGGCTATACCCATCGACTTACCAGGACAGACCCTACGTCCAGCACCAAAGGGAGCGAGCCTCAAATCAGATCCCATGATGGGAAAGTTATCACTTTCTTGCGCACCAAGAAACCTCTCTGGCTTATATTTATGAGCCTCCGGCCAGACCTTTTCATCATGGGTTATAGCCCACATGTTAACCATGGCAGTTGTCCCAGCGGGGATAAAGTGGGTCCCAATCTGAGTGTCGTGAATTGAGAGACGAGCCCATGAGAGGAGAGGACCAGGTGGGTGCATCCTTAGGGTTTCCTTGACGATGGCACGAAGGTATGGAAGCTTGGAGAGGTCTGAGTCTGAGACTTGACGTCCCGTTTCACCCACGATAGCATCGATCTCGGCCTGCGCCTCAGCTTGAATGTTAGGGTGAAGAATCATCCTCGCAAGGATCCATTCCAATAGAATCGCCACGGTGTCTGTTCCCCTAAAAACCATTTCCTGTACCAAAAAGAAAAACAGTGTTTAGATTATGTTACTCCACAAACCCACATATATACACTTGAACTTACCCAAAGGACGGCGATCATATCAGACTCGGTAAGTTTGCTGTTGCCTTGCATGCCAAGTAAGACGTCAACAAAGTCATCATCATTAGTGCTCTCTTCTTCTTGATTATCATGAAGACACCTTTTTGATTTGTGCTCGTCGATTATATTTCTGACGAACACATTCACCTTACCGACCAAGCTACGGCATCTTCTCCTTACGCCTTGTAAATCTAACCACCTCAATCCCGGGAAATGATCACTCCAGTTGAAGATTCCGAGAAGCTCATAGCCTTCGGACACCAAATGCTCCAACTCATTAATCTCTTTCGAGTTAACAATACTACCATCGTTGAAGTCGTACGTTTTGCCGAAAACACTAGACATCACGTTGTTGAGTGATCCGAAATGCAAGATTCTTTTGATCTGCACCTCTCCACAACTTGCCATTGCATTCTTGATCTCTCCTACCATATTTTCCCCGATTTTCTTACGGGACCCTCCGAAAGAGGAGATCCTCTTAGGGCTAAAGAGATGAGTAGAAGAGATTCTCCTCAGCTCTCTCCAGTAATCACCAAAGGGAGCAAACCCCATAGCTCTATGGAAAAGCAGCTCGTAAGCCGACTCTTTCACAGGCCGGTCTGCGAAAGCAGAGCTGTTTAAGATATCTTTCGCGGTCCCTGGTTCGCTAGTTATCACAAACCGGGTAGACCCGACGGAGAACGCCATGAGAGCTTTTGCTTTGCAAGAGTTAGCAATATTGGCGAGGATTCTGTGTGTCAAGGCGTTATTAACGAAGGCCAACAGGAGGCCAATTATGGGGAGACCAGATGGGCCAGGAATGGCGGCTCGGGTTTTGGATTCTGGCCGGGTATGGAAACGAGCTTTGTAAAGTGCCCAAGCAAAGCCACCTGGAGTCAACCAGAAGATGAAAAGGGAGATGAAGAGGAAAATACTGAGACAAAGGTCGAGACTCAGAAATGGAGAAGATCCAGATCGAGAAGCGAACTCAAAATGGGTATCAATAACCATTTTCTTGCAGAAGAAATTAAGGGTTTTTTTTTTTATAGTGAGCCAAAGAGAATTGAAGTAACAACCGATAATGATCTTGATGATGATGATGATGATGGAGATGTATAGTGAGACTGTTTCTTATATAGTGGAGGAATTCAACTAGGGTTAGATGGGATGATAAGTAACATTTAATTAATTAAAATTCCAGTAACTCCTAATTAATACAGTTTAACCATGGTTAATACTCTTTAGACAGATACAACTCGCACAGCTTAATATATTTTTCAATCTGATGGGTTTGCTCTTTTGTTGCATGGTATGTTTATACATGCTTTTCTTAACTTCCCATACAAATTAAGGTAATATAACCTCCACCTCCACCCCAAAGAAAAAAAAAAAAAAGGCAATACACATATAATATGTGACATATTACATATTTTCTTATATTGTAAAAGTAAATGTACCTACAATAAAAATAAAAAATCAACCAGTTGTGAATTGTGAAATTATAGATATGTCGCTAATTGACTTTAAAAGGTAGAAATCATCGTTTAAGGAACATAATTTTGGAAACCGAGAATTATTTTTCTTTTCCGGTTCTTTTCAAAGCAACTAGTTAAGTGGTACCCACTCCCCAACGACATGCTGGATTGGATTGATTATGTTAGGACTTGCAATTGCACTGTTAGACAATACATTTGCGGACACTGATACGTTTCGCAGTCAAGTGGATCTAGCAATGTCGGATCAGATATTTGTTAGTAATATATTCCGGGGATTAATAGATTCTTTTTTTTTTAATTAGTTTTTGCTTTCTGCGTATGGAAAGTCGGTGCCAGTTGAAAAAAGTCAAGGAGGAAAGTTTGTATAGACATGAATAATAAGAGCATCAATATTGCAGAGACATCACACAACTCTTAAATTTATTTTAATAATAAAAAAGGAAGAGCTTTTTTTAGAACCGTTCCAAAACCTCTTCTCAGAGAGTCTTTTTTCAAGTTAAGAGGTGCCACCTCATTTTTTCTTTTTTCTTTTTTATTTTTCTCTTAAGTTTAGAACTCTAGTGGAGCTGTGCAATGCTGATGCTCTAATAAGTTAACTATGATAATCGGCAGTAGATATCCTAATCCAACATGGTCGGTTAAATTTTAGCATACGTTTGACCGGAATGTGAACGAGTCATGTAGAGCTGGCTACCTGTTTGAGCCTACATAATCCTAGCTAGCTAGGTAACTAAAAAAAAGGCTAGACCTAAAACTAATTATTTAGTAGAATAATAGCTAAATAACTATATTTTGGTCATTTCTGCTGTATGATACAAAATGGCAAAATCTCAGTTAACGTGAGTGTTCTTTTAAAATAATATGAATTTGGCATTCGGTTTTCTTATATGAAATAATATTATTTTACTTTATTCCATAACATCTTTTATTTAATATAAAAATGAAAATTATCTTTTAGAAACACAATTTTACTACAAATTGATCACTGCATTTCTTCCCGTAATTTAATATACCATCAGTAAATAAAATATGATATTATTGTTTTTTACTTAAATTTTTCCTATAAGATTTTTATTTTATTACAATTATTTGTAAGAGATTATAGACAAAAATCTCGAAACTCCGGAGTTTACTTAGTAAAATTTCGACCATCTCATAGACCTATGAAAATTGGTATATTAACCTAGCCTATATGTAGGTCATACATGCCATCTCATAGTGCTTTACTTAGTAAAATTTGACTTCTTAAAAACGAAATATTAGAGGACAACTGTTAATTACTGAATTCAAACGCCTATAAATGATAAAATATGAATACATGGACGTGATTTCTACCTAGATATTCCATTGGGAGTCCACCCAAATTAATAATGAAATCGTTAACCAACAAGGTGGATTTGCTTCCCTACGACCCAACAAAAAAGTCACTGTTTCCTCAATGTCTCTAAGAAACGCACATGAGTCGACAGTCTCGGTCCTTCATGCAAACTTAAAGAGATTTCTAAAACATTATTTTTTAATATTTTATTGTAAATGAATTATATAATAAAAACAAAAAATAACGTATCAATTAAAAGAAGACACATGGCCAATTTTTGTTTAGAGACGGTTCCACCATCTCTTCTTTAAGGTACGTTTTCTATTTCTCTCTCTTGCTTTTGGTTATTTTTTATTTTTTTATTGATAAGAGATGTTGTTAAAGACGACCGATAAGGATGCTCTTATATTCTAATCCCCTATATATTAATAGAGAAGACACCAAGAGAGATTTCTGCCACGTGTCTCACTGAGAGCAATTTAAGGAAAATTGAACCAATGAAATATTTTTATTTAGCCATGTCATTACTAACTATTAAACTTATTAAAACTTTAGTAGCCCATTAATAGCCCATTAGCTATAAAGACTGGGGCGAAGCCAGATATCCAGATTTTTTAGGTATTCATATCCGGATATGGATCCGGATCCGGGGCTTCCGGATTTTGGATATCCGCCTTAAAATCAAGATATCTGCGGCCGGATCCGTAAAATATATATTAAATATATAAAATAATATTAATAATAAAATATAATATACTATTAGCAAAAAATAAAAGTAGAATATTATATAAATAATTTTTAAGTTCGTTTTTATGTATAATTCTTAATATATTTAAAATATATTAATATAGTATATTTAAAGGATCCGGATCTGGCTCCGGATATCCAGACTTAAAAAATCAGATATCCGGATCCTAGGTTTTATTATCCGGATTCGGCCCTCCGGATATCCGGATATTCAGATTGGATACGGAGTGGATCCCCGATACGGATCCGGATCCCGAATAATATTTCCAAACCTACGGATATGGATCCCAGATAGGTCATTTAAAATTCGGAACCCTTTTCTTTTTGAAAATAAAGGATTCCCGTTCATCCCTGAAATATCTTCTCGCTTCTTTCCAAAGTTTTTAAAGTTCAAATTGAACAAAAAATTACAACTATGCAATAACATGTAATATATTAATAATTAGTGTATTTTGGATAGATATATATATTTCAAATGTTATACTATCAAAACAACTATATTGGTTTTTTTTAAAAAAAAATAATTTTAAGTAGATTATATTATGAATATATAATACCCGAGCCGGGCTCGGGTTATAATCTAGTATATCGCAAAAGGAAAATCGGGGACGGATATCGATCCTTGGTATAATTAATTAATTTTTATTTATGTTGAGCTAGCTTTACAGATAACAACGTCAATTAGATTTCAGCCAAAATAAAAACTAAACAACGTTAATTAACGAATATGACATTTATAGGTTCTTATAATATGGCATCATGGTTAATGAGCTATTATTAACTATCTAATTATTGATGGAGATTGTTCGAAACTGGAATTCCATACAAAACGATTTCAATCAGCGTATGGTAATTATGTACATGATACACTTTCTTACAAAATTTTATACAAATCGATCCACACAGAAAGTCATATACGGAGCTAATGCTCAAGGGGTTTTTCCAGCCGTCCGTCTGAAAGGGCCGAGCAATAGATAAAGTTCATTTTCTCACTTAAGCGGATATTGATATTAAGTTCAAGGGCTATATATTTTTGATTTCTAATAAAAAATTATTGTTCAGTTGGTTGTAGTTTCATAAATTTGTTTTACGTTGTCCCAAGTTCAACTATCACAAAAATGTGTTACTATTGTCAAGTTTTTTTGGCAGTTATATTAGTAATGGACCAAAATGTTCTTAAGGGTTAAGTCTTGTCAGATACTGGCCTGAAAGTTTTATGTGTTGTTTTCATTGAATCATTTTCAACTTGTTTGGCGTGAATTGTTTATACATACCAATTAGTCACAAAACATAGGAAGATGGTGGCCATGCATGATGCAGGGTGTGTACCAAACATAGCCTCGACCTCGTTTACCACAAAAATTGTCTCCTTCAACATTGATACCACACACACAGTGACGCATATGCCATATTAAGTTGAAGCAACGGTATATGTATATGTGTGTATGTATGCTCATAGGTTGTCTAACTCAAGAGACATTTTAAGCTGTGATGATGCTTCAGAAGTAAGCAAATGTCACAAATCGTGTGGGTCTTACAAAGTAAATTCCATTTCTAACAGAAAACCGTTGTTCAGATACGTTGACCAAGTCAAAGATGTTATTTGACCAACTGTCGCTCTTTGCATTCAAGTCTAACACTTGCTCGTGCTTCAGCCTCTCAGATTGTTGTTTTCTTGTTTTGTACAGATACGTCTTATTATCCACATTAACTTTTCACAAACATTGTAATATTAATATAGTACTTGTCGGTTTGCTCTTATTCTACTAAAGGGATCAAATTCTCATATGACTCGGGAAAAAAGTGTTCTCAAATGACCTTCCTATAATTTACATTTTCTTTTTCATTTTTGTTTTAAATGAAAAGTGAGGAAATTTCTATTTTGTCCTTCATTTAATCTCAATTCGATGGACCTAAACATAATTTAAATAAAGTCCAAACCAAACCCAAACAAAAAAAAAATTATTTCATCACATTTATCGTACTAGTGTTCCTAATTATACTAATCATACCAGTTATACTAATCATACTAGTTATACTAATCATACTAGTTATACTAATTATATTAATCATACAAGTTATCCTAATTATACTAATCACACTAGTTATACTAGTACGACTAGTACAACTGTGTGTAATTTATATGAATTGTGTGGGGGGTTTTGGAGAAGGCTGCCGAGGAGAAGGTAGCCATAGAAAAGAAGACTGATGAGGAGAAGGCAGCCATGGAAAAGAAGTACCACTAGGTTTCTTATATTCAACTAATATAACAACTACAACTAGCATTACTCGTGCAGTTGTAAACATATGAATAAAAAACGTGCGACGACATCATGATACATAGCCCTGTGAATTCAGGTAGTTTTTCGGCTTCGAGTCGGGGATTCAGGTTTTCAGTTTTTTGGGTTTTGACGTATACAAACCAATCGTGTTTTTGCTAATTGTATTTCAGGTTCGGTTTATTCAGGCTTTGATTTTTGGGTTTAGACAGATAGAGACCGTTCAGTTTTTTAAGTTTATTCATCGGGTTCAGATAGGTTTATTTGGGTTTCAGGTTTTTAGATTTTTGGGTTTCAGGTTTAGACAAATACAAGCCGATCGAGTTTTCTAATATTTTTTCGGATTTGGGTTCGGGTATTTCCTATTTAAACTTATTATGTGTTTATGTATTTTCAAACTTAATATGCATTACTCGTGTAGTTGTAAACATATGAATAAAAAACGTGCGACGACATCATGATACATAGCCCTGTGAATTCGGGTAATTTTTCGGCTTCGAGTCGGGGATTCAGGTTTTCAGTTTTTTGGGTTTTGACGTATACAAACCAATCGTGTTTTTGCTAATTGTATTTCAGGTTCGGTTTATTCGGGCTTTGATTTTTGGGTTTAGACAGATAGAGACCATTCAGTTTTTTAAGTTTATTCATCGGGTTCAGACAGGTTTATTTGGGTTTCAGGTTTTTAGATTTTTGGGTTTCAGGTTTAGACAAATACAAGCCGATCGAGTTTTCTAATATTTTTTCGGATTTGGGTTCGGGTATTTCCTATTTAAACTTATTATGTGTTTATGTATTTTCAAACTTAATATGCATTACTCGTGTAGTTGTAAACATATGAATAAAAAACGTGCGACGACATCATGATACATAGCCCTGTGAATTCGGGTAATTTTTCGGCTTGAGTCGGGGATTCAGGTTTTCAGTTTTTTGGGTTTTGACGTATACAAACCAATCGTGTTTTTGCTAATTGTATTTCAGGTTCGGTTTATTCGGGCTTTGATTTTTGGGTTTAGACAGATAGAGACCGTTCAGTTTTTTAAGTTTATTCATCGGGTTCAGATAGGTTTATTTGGGTTTCGGGTTTTTAGATTTTTTGGTTTCAGGTTTAGACAAATACAAGCCGATCGAGTTTTCTAATATTTTTTCGGATTTGGGTTCAGGTATTTCCTATTTAAACTTATTATGTGTTTAAGTATTTTCAAACTTAATATGCCTTTATATAATTATTGCAATAATATAACTAGTATACCTACATACAACTACTATTGCTGGATCGAATAATATAACTAGTACAATTAGTATTAATATCGAAAATTTTAGTACCAAAAAATGCACCGACGTGTGTAAACTCATGAAAAACGTGATTAAAAAAATTAATTATTTGTTTTATGTATTTTCGACTTGTTATGTACTTGAGTATTTAGACTTAATTAGAAATTTAATTATTTTCAGACTTAATATGCATTTATATAATTATCGCAATAGTATAACTAGTACAACTAGTATTACTACTTACAATAGTATAACTATTACAATTATTATTAATATCAGAATTTTTAATACCTAAAAAAGTGCACCGATATGTGTAAACTCATGAAAAACGTGTTGAAAAAATCATTCTCGTGACAAAAAAAAAATTGTGAAGAGTTGTACTAATGATGCAGTTATACCATTTGTTTTTTTTGTAAAGAGTTGTACTTTCGTCATAATAACTTGTAACTAGTAGTACCATACTGTAAATGAAATTCACGTAGTTGTACTTTCGAAATTAAGTATATAAACTACATATTACATATTCCTATACAATCAAATGTGTAAAACATAATTTGGTAGTAAAATTCTATGTCATTGTGTCCAAGATTGTGAAAGTAACATTAGAAGTATAAGGTAGATGATGGAATGATAACATCTTTATCAACCCAAAAAATGAAATTTGCATTTAAATCACAAATAGTGGTAGAAATGTGTTTTCAGTGTTTTGTTGGCCTTGTAAGGCTTTTTCAGGAGTATGAGTGTGAGCCTCTAGAACCTTTGCAACCACTCCGTTCTTTCTTTAGATCGTCGGAGTATGTAAAATTATGCACATTGGCGTCAAAGTGCACTCAATATTATTTGATTCATGTCATAAATGACTTTGAGGACAACGAGAAGCAGTGGTTTCTCAATCACCGTCAGTTCAGACACATCTTCCATAAGTTTAGCCACAAGACGAGGAAGGTTATAGGCCTAAGAGAGTGCTAAAACCTTCACATATGTTGCAGTCCCCATACGTTCGGAAATAATAAATTATTTTCTTTGTTTTATGTATTTTCAGACTTTTTATGAATTTAAGTATTTAGATTTAATTATGAATCTAATTATTTTCAGACTTAATATGCATTTATATAATTCTCGCAATAGTATAACTAGTACAAGTAGTCTTACTACGTAAAAAAGTGCACTTACATGTGTAAACTCATAAAAACGTCCTTACAAAAATTATTCTCGTGACAAAAAAAAAAATTTGTGAAGAGTTGTACCAATGATGCAGTTATACCATTTGTTTTTTTTTTTTTGTAAAGAGTTGTACTTTCGTCATAATAACTTGTAACTAGTAGTACCATACTATAAATGAAATTCACTTAGTTGTACTTTTGAAATTAAGTATATAAACTACATATTACATATTCATATACAATCAAATGTGTAAAAAAACAATTTGGTAGTAAAATTCTATGTTATTATGTCTAAGATTGTGAAAGTAACATTAGAAGTATAAGGTAGATGATGAAATGATAACATATTTATTAACCCAAAAAATGAAATTTGCATTTAAATCATTAATATAGTGGTGAAAATGTGTTTTCAGTGTTTTGTTGGCCTATTTAATATAAGAATTGTATTATAAATGAATTTACAAATGCATTTTCATAAATTTATTACAGTACTACAATAGTGTTGTACGAGTTATACTACTTGTACGCATAATACCAGTTATACTAGTTCGACCAATTTTACCGATTGTACTACGGCAGAATTGTACCAATCATACCAGTTGTACTAGACATATTCAACACATAATATTGAGCCGTACTAGTTGTACCTAGCCGTATCTGATTGAAATAACATGCATGCTTACATCCATAGTGAAACATTCAGTCATACAAAGCTTACACAAATATAAAGTAGATTACAAACCAAACCAACTCTGAAATGGCACACGGGTCTTCTTCCTCCTCCTTCAAGGTTCTCCAACCCCTAGGTGACGGGTCACTTGTATTATTCTTTTCTTTTTCTTGTAAGGCTTTGGTAAGACACGCCAATATTGTATTTCCTCCGGAACATCCCAAGTAGAATGATGAGGTACCAGATATACTCGTTTTGCTCATTTTAGCAGCCGTACTTGTTATACTAGTTGGACCAATGAAAGGAGTTATACCAGTTACACTTCTCTGCTCTATTATGATCTGACGTTTCAGCCTATAGAATCTACAAATTCTCGTTATAACACCCTATTAGACTTCGAAATCAACTTTACTATGTATATATACCCGTGGGTAATTCAAAAGAGGAAGAAAGAAAGAAGTAAGGGTTTGAGAGAGAGAGAGAGAGGAGAGAGAGAGAGAGAGAGAGAGAGAGAGAGAGTAAAAAGAAAGAAAAAGAACAAACTTTTATCTCTCTAACGCTGACTTCAATTCGCGGATTTGGAATCTGGAGATGAGAAAGAAAAAAAAAAACAAAGAACAAGGAAGAAGAAAGAATAAAGAAGAAGAAAGAAGAAGAAATGAATTAATGGTGTGATTTGGTGTGGTTGGGGAAATTAATGAGGTTTGTTTACGTGACATGAGAGGGAAGAGAGAGAAGGTTTAATGTGTGAGGTCATGAAGAGATGATGCACGCTTTAATGAGGACCGTTAGATCTTGATTTGATCTGATGGTTCAGATTTGTTTTATTTTCTTCTTTTCATTAAGGATAAAATCGGTATATCATAATCACAAGGTCATTGAGAATTGAGAGAGTTACTTTTGGTTACCTTTTTGTACAGAAGGTCACGCCAGAATTTGATCCCTAGTAAAGTCTCATCTTACAAGTCTCGTCGATCGACATTTTTGTATTATAGTAGTGTTTATACTTCAAAATCGTTGATCCTAATCCACATTCCTACCTACATAACTAAGACAGGCCCGGACATGCATTGGTTTCTCTAAAAGTTGCCACAACGGGCCACTAGCGTGCCCGGCCCACGAAATATTTCTAACTAGTAGTTACAGTTGGAACAGGCTCTTGAGTTGTTCTAGAACCAAAGTCATTACATTTGATCAGCAAATCCTTCAGGGTTAGTCGCATAGACATTGAAACAAAAGGCAATGGGCCGTTGGTAGATGTTTTCTGCCTCCAAAATGCATAACGAGAAGTGGGTATGATTGTCACTGAATAATCAAGCCATGAACTCAAGGGATTTGAAATCAGATTCGATAGCTCATGGGAGTTTCCAGAACACATATCAACTCAGAGCAGCTCGTAGTAAATAAAGTCAGGGAGCGAGAATCCACCGGGAGTGGCCGAACTGTGTCAATCTAGTATTTGTTTCAAGCAATGCAAGATCACATCTAACTAAGCAAGCGAGTCCATAAAGGACTTCACGTTCACCACATCTTCTTTTGTTGTTACATGGCTAGGCGGCTTCATAAGCTTCCAGAGCCCAGCAGGATGCCGTTGTTTGACTCGAGCATTCTCTTTTCTCTTTCCAAAGATTCTTTCGCACTCCGGGTATGGTTTCACGTATAAGTTATAGAATCTTTTCATGCTTGGTTTGATCAAACCTTTCAATCCAATATCACAGCCAAGTCCGCCTTTAAGTTTCAAGTAGTCAGTGACATTGTAACGCGGGATGATCTGCTTCTGGAGATTCACCCCTAGATACTCCGGTACATCAGCTAAGCAGTTGACATGAAATCCCATTCGGTTTGTCAAAAACTCAATCTTCTTCTCTATTTCATCTACCTCATACAAGATCACCCTCGGCTCTTTCCACACAACCTTGAATGCGTCTCTACGGATCAACCCGTGTTTGCATAAACAATCAACTCTGAGTTTCACTTCAAATCCAGCACGGAAGGGTCCCTCGCTGAGAATACTAACTTTGATCACTTCACGGCATTTCAATGACTTGATCAACTCCAAACAACGTGAAAGCTCCCCTAACTCTAACCCAAGAACTCTCGGTTCTCTAGCAATCTCTTTCTTTATCTCATCTTTACTAAATCCCATCTTCGTGAACTCATTAAGCAATGGCTTAAGTCTAGTCTCAGTGCCAATCCCTAGGATCTCAGGGAAAATGTGAAAGAACCTCTCAATGTTATCTCGAGGAATGTCGATTCCAACTAAAAATTCAATCTTTCTGCGAATTTCAACTTCGTTCAGTATAAGAACGCCAGGGTACGCATCTAAAATCCTACTAACAGTACTATCGCAAAACCCTAAACCCATGAGAACCTTCGTGCATTCGTAAAACTTATCTGGGCCAATCCCAATTCTACTAGAATGTTCGAGCACGCTCTTAATCGCGGAAGACGAGAGACCCAATTTCCCGCACTCCGAGAGAGGAGCTCTCCATGTCCTCAGGAACTCCGATCGCAGGACATTAGGGCAATCGCAAATCAGCGAAACGAGCGATCTCTGAGGGATTTTCAACGACAACAAGATACCGAGAGAAGTTTCGGTGTCGGCTAAATCCGAATTCAACAGGAAACTGTTCCTTGAGAGGAAGTGCTGGAGAGAAGAGGGAGGGAAGCCATACCTCTGAAGGAGATTTGCGAGCAAAATCCGCTTCCTGTAGTTCGATTGGTTGACAGGTGAGAGAATCTGTGAAGATGGATTTGACGATAGCGATCGATTCTGGTTGAATATATTTGCTGTGTAGCCACGGAGATTGATGAAGGTTTTAAGTTTTGATGCCATTCTGATTTTTAGCTCCGGCTTTGAAGGCAGTGTACACAGGACTGGAGGAAGAAGACGATGTCGTGTATAAAATTAAGATTATGGTAATTACACTTGTAGCCTTTAATTTTTATCTTACTATTTAAAAAGCCTCTCACTTTCAATAAGTCGAGGATTTTGCCATTTTCTTCGTGAAGCTCGTCGTTGCAAGAATATTAAAATACTATTCACCAGAAATCATCCCAATTGTTCCCAAATCTTAGAGTAATCACGGCTGTTTCTTTCCATAGATATGGATTTTTAATGTACATATACAAATATCTTTTGTTGATTTGATACATGTGAGTTATGGTTCAAAATATTTTCAAATTTTTAATATACAATTTCGTTAAACTGTAAGGAATCTCTTTTTTTTTTTTTTTTTTTTACCTTTAGTTAAAAGTTGTTACTTGTAAGTTTTAAGTTGTACTAACTTGTCATTTCATTTTTTTTAGGAAATTATGGCAGTAATAAAAAAACTGACATTGCTTAGCAGCACACATATGGCATGACAAAATAATATTCAGAAGTTGATGCGCCATTTGGAATATTTTGAAATTAATTTCCAAAAAAGGAGAAAAATGCATGCGATTTTCTCTCGCAGGGTCGTCGTCGTCGTCGTTGGCTCTTCTTCCTCGCAGCTAACCAAATCTCTGATGAAGAAGAAGCCCGCCTTTCCTCAGCCGAGCCAGAGCCGCCACTTTCTGCAGAGCCATCTTCTTCCTTCTGGCATCGCGTCGTCTTCTTCATCTTCGGTAACCCGCTTTGCACCGTCTCTTCTGTCGCGATCGGATGGGTTCTTCGCTAGCACGTTGAGAAACATCCATTTGAAGCTGAAATCCGGAAATCTCTTGGAGTCTAGAGCTGGGTTCTTCAGTTCTCAGCTTCCTAGCAAGAGATTCGAGCCTTGGGTTTTTACTGGGTTTCAAAAACGTGGATGGTATGGCTTCTTTCCGCCTCCTACTTGCTTTTTCTTCTCTTATCAGTTTGCTAATTGAGAATGTATCTTGAGAAAAATCCGAGAGTGGCAAGAGATTATTTACTTGGATTTCTTCCGTACAAAGTATTGAAATTTCTGAGTTCTCTCATTCTCTATGATCTTCAGACTTCAGGGTTTATATTTTACCTAATCGTTTCTAGTTAGTAGCTAATCTACGTTTTTTTTTCTCTGAGAGAAACTTGTCTCTGAGTGGAAAATTCTTGAAAATTTCTAGTGTGATTTAGGGTTTGGAGCTGGACAGGATTTATGTGGTTAACCTACCTTTTCTTTAGCTTTTCTAATAAACCGTGCTTTGGATATGTGAGGAATCAGAAAAGGACTATGACAAATCAGTAGGCTTCACTTGCTTTTTTCCCATTTCTGTGTATTTCTTGATTTGAGTAACACAAAGCTCTTTTGATGCTTTTCCTTTTATAGAGAGTAGACTAGTAGCTGTGCATTGTTACATAAATGGTCCTCCGGATAAATAAACTATATCAAAAATCTCAAATCCGTCACCTGTCCCATATTGATTTTGTTTTCAAGGAGTAGGTATCATCTTAAAGTAACATTAGCTTCGTGGCTTTTCCTTAAGTTCCATTTGATTCATTTCTGTTGATTTGCTTGCGTTTTCCTCTGGCAGGAAGTCTTGGGTTAATGGAGCTAATGCTGTAGTTTACGGGTTGATAATAGCTAATGCTGCTGTATTTACCATGTGGAAGGTTTCAGACCGACAATGGATCACTACAAGAAAACAAGCAAATTCCCACGGACGAATTCCTCAGAATTCCGTCGGAATTAGGGTATTCCGACGGCATATTGAGGAACTCTTCCGTCGGAAAAAAGTCGTCGGAATATTGAATTCCGTCGGAATTTCCTCGGAAATTTCCGACGGAATTCCGAGGAAAGCAAATTCCGAGGAAAAAGCGAGGAACACAATTCGTCGGATGGGTCCGTCGGAAGTTTCCGACGGACGCCGACGTCAGGTGTTTCCGACGGAAGGCGTCCGTCGGGAGTTTACGACGGCAGGGGTCCGTCGCTAGTTTCCGACGGACGCTTTCCGTCGGAAATGTCCGACGGACGCCTTCCGTCGGAAATTTCCGACGGAATGTATCCGTCGGATATTCCGACGGAAGGCGTCCGTCGGAAATATTAAAAATTAATTTTAAAAAAAATAAATTTTTTTAAAAAAATTATTTCTTAAAAGAAAAGATATTAGAAAATTAAATTTGAAAATATAAAATGAAATATGAAATATATAAAATTGAAAGTCTTACAAATAAAAAAAAACATTCCGAAGTTTTTGAAAAAAAAAAAAAAACTACGGGTTTTGGGTGTTCGGGTCGTGCAAGGTCGGGAAATCGACGTTCGGGTGCAACCTCCTCATCATTTCCATCATCTGCTCGTTCAGCTTCATCTGTGCCTCGAAGCTCGCCTGTTGGGTCGCCATCTGAGTCTCCAACGCAGAAATGCGTTGGTCCTTGTCCTGCAGCTGACCCATAAGTGCTTCGGGATCAACAAAGGGCGGGGCTGCAGCAGAAGACGTAACTGACCGTGACGGACGAGCCAAACCCACCATTCTGCCCTTCTTCTTTGGAACCGACTGAAATAGAAAATAACCAAAATGTAAATAATAATTAAGATTGGAACCGATTGAAATAGAAAAATAAAAAATAGTAAATAATAATTGAGATGAAATGAAACTTACCTTTTGAACGATTTTGTTGATCTGATCCCGAGGCAATTGGGAACCCGTTGAATCTTCGTCTTCGATTGGAAGCTGAGACGCTGCTTCTTCCACCTGACTGTTGATGAGGTCGACGACACCCTTCACGACAACGTCATCGATCTCGCCGGTATGCTTGTTCGTATACGCCTTTTTCAGTAGCGCGAAATCATCAACCGGCTCACCATCATTTGCTTCCACCTTGATATCAATATAAATATTAGTAATTAGAAGAAAAATTGAGAATTTTAAATTTCAAAAATTATAAAATTATTAAATAGAATAAAAAGCGATTGAAGTTACCATGCGATCTCTCAGAGTGGCTTGGGACTGAGCACCCAAGTTGTGCTTGTAGATGCCCTTTCCTTTACGATCGCTCTTGCGGTTGGTGGAATTGGTGGAAGAAGTCGATTTCGTCTCGTCTTTACTCCAATGCTCAATCAACTGTGCCCAGACGTCGAGGTTCATTAACTTTGGGACCTTTTTTTAAAAAAAATGTTAGATTAATTAAAATATAATGTAATAAATTTTAAAAAGGTTTTAAAAATAAAAAAGAAAACCTTGTTCTTTCGCCACTTCTTCTTCCACTCGTAAATTTGATAACCATAGTTGGTCATAACTTTGTGGACGAAGTGATAATAGACAAACGCCGTATAATCGGGATTCCAGTTGAATTCTTGCTGAAAAAAGAAACAATTAGTAGAATATTTATATTGAAAAAAATTTAATTGAAAAAATAAAGAATACTTACCGCAAACTGTTCAAACCACAGAATTTGTTTGCCTATAGGAAAGTCGGTGAAAGTAGGATGTCCCACGTCCAAGGCCAGATACATCATACGGTTGATCCATGCGCTGATCCCGTTCGAGGATCGATCAAACCATGTCTGACCCGGTCCAGATGGATAGGGAGTGAGAAACGGAAGATGGTGACGACCAGGCTGTCGAACAAACTCTGCAACCCTCGCCAGTTCCGCAGGAGCCTGATAGTTCGGAGGAATAACGGGTGCAGCCTGAGAGCCAGAAGGAGCGTCGGGATATGGAGAGGGAGATGTATCGTGGGAGCTGCGGGAATCCTGAACGGAGTGGCTCCCCGAGCCACGACCACGAGCACGACGCTGTCGAGGAGGCGGGGTCTGATCATCGTAAGACCTGTAGTTTGAAGATATAAAAATCCAAACAAAAGTTATAATGTGTTAGTAATATTTAATTCATATACACGTTTTTACAAATCAAAAAATGTTTTAATACTTAATAAAATAGTTTTAATAACAGAAAAACAATTGTAAAAATTATTGAAAATCATATACATGTTTTAAAAAAATCAAAAAATATTGTAATACTTAAAAAAATATTTGTAATATCAGGAAAAAAACGTTTTAGAAACTTGCTTAACTTTTTAAAAATAGAAAAACCTTTTTTAAATCATATAGACGTTTTTACAAATCAAAAAATGTTTTAATACTTATAAAAATAGTTTTAATAACAGAAAACAATAGTAAAAATCATTGAAAAACGTTTTTTAAAATCTTTGGAAAATAGTGATTTTAGATATTACAAATCAAAAACCTTTTTTAAAAACAATAGTAAAAAAAGTTTTAATACTTATACAAATAGTTTTTAAATGAGAAAACGATTTTAAAAAATGAAAAACGATTTTAAAAATTGAAAAACGATTTTAAAAATTGAAAAACGATTTTAAAAATTGAAAAACGATTTTAAAAATTGAAAAACGATTTTAAAAATTGAAAAACGATTTTAAAAAATTAAGAGAAAACGATTTTAAAAATAGAAAAACGATTTTAAAAATTGAAAAACGATTTTAAAAATTGAAAAACGTTTTAAAAAATTGAGAAACTATTTAAAAAAAATAAAAAACGAACTTAAAAATTAAAAAACGTTTTTTAAAATCTTTGGAAAATAGTGATTTTAGATATTACAAATCAAAAACCTTTTTTAAAAACAATAGTAAAAAAAGTTTTAATACTTATACAAATAGTTTTTAAATGAGAAAACGATTTTAAAAAATGAAAAACGATTTTAAAAATTGAAAAACGATTTTAAAAATTGAAAAACGAATTTAAAAATTGAAAAACGATTTTAAAAATTGAAAAACGATTTTAAAAATTGAAAAACGATTTTAAAAAATTAAGAGAAAACGATTTTAAAAATAGAAAAACGATTTTAAAAATTGAAAAACGATTTTAAAAATTGAAAAACGTTTTAAAAAATTGAGAAACTATTTAAAAAAAATAAAAAACGAACTTAAAAATTAAAAAACGTTTTTAAAAGTACAAATAATTGCAAAAAAAACTAAAAATAGAACCTAAAATCCGCAATTCAATCCTAAACTATCCATCTAACAACCTAAAATCCTAAACTATCCATCTAACAACCTAAAATCCGAAACTATCCACCTAAAATATGAAGTTCAAATCGACCCTTACATGATTTGAGAGAGGAAGACGGCGAGAGAGGAGGCGAGAGAGGACGGCGAGAGAGAGGAGGCGAGAGAGGACGGCGAGAGAGGAGGCGAGAGAGGACGGCGAGAGAGGAGGCGAGAGAGGAGGCGAGAGAGGAGGCGAGAGAGGAGGCGAGAGAGGAGGCGAGAGAGGAGCCGAGAGAGCACGGCGAGAGAGGAGGACGAGATGAGAGAGAGGAGGAGATGAGGTTGAGAGAGAGGAGGAGATGAGGTATGCGGCGGAGAAGAAGAAGAAGAAATAGGGTTAGGTTTATATTAATGATTCCGACGGACAGGGTTCGTCGGAATTCCGTCGGAATCATTAAATGTAAACCTAACCCGCGGATGTCGAAATAATTCAAGCGCTTTGGTTTTCCCGGTACGTACATTTCCGACGGCTCTATGTTTCCTCGGAATTTCCTGGGAAAATTCCGAGGAAATTCCGAGGAAATATGTTTTTTTATGTATTTCCTCGGAATTTCCTAGGAATTTTCCCACGAAACTCCTAGGAAACATGGTTTGGGGTTTCAAATTCCGATTTTTTTTTTCAGAATTTCATTTTTAATACAATTTCAATTCATACCATTGAGGATACTTTGTATAGATGATCATAAACCATGAAATAACAAAATTTAAAAAATAATAGTAAGTATTTCCTTTAACGTTTGTTAAAGTGTAGAAGTGTTTATCTATGTTGTGTGATTTTTGTTCGAGCAATCGTAAAAGTGTTTGTTATTGTGTAAAACACTAAGGTTTGACTTCATAATCTAGTTAGGACACTCAATGAAGGTTAGATATGTGTTATTCGATACGCAAAACGTGGTTCTCGGTTATAAAACCCCATTTCCTAGGAATTTCCTGGGAAAATTCCTAGGAAATTCCGAGGAAATTCCAAAAAACATCCAGTTCCTAGGAATTTCCTGGGAAAATTCCTAGGAAATTCCGAGGAAATATTTTTTTTATGTATTTCCTCGGAATTTCCTAGGAATTTTCCCAGGAAATTCCTAGGAAACATGGTTTGGGGTTTCAAATTCCGATTTTTTTTTTCAGAATTTCATTTTTAATACAATTTCAATTCATACCATTGAGGATACTTTGTATAGATGATCATAAACCATGAAATAACAAAATTTAAAAAATAATAGTAAGTATTTCCTTTAACGTTTGTTAAAGTGTAGAAGTGTTTATCTTATGTTGTGTGATTTTTGTTCGAGCAATCGTAAAAGTGTTGTTATTGTGTAAAACACTAAGGTTTGACTTCATAATCTAGTTAGGACACTCAATGAAGGTTAGATATGTGTTATTCGATACGCAAAACGTGGTTCTCGGTTATAAAACCCCATTTCCTAGGAATTCCTGGGAAAATTCCTAGGAAATTCCGAGGAAATTCCAAAAAACATCCAGTTCCTAGGAATTTCCTGGGAAAATTCCTAGGAAATTCCGAGGAAATATGTTTTTTTATGTATTTCCTCGGAAATTCCTAGGAATTTTCCCAGGAAATTCCTAGGAAACATGGTTTGGGGTTTCAAATTCCGATTTTTTTTTTCAGAATTTCATTTTTAATACAATTTCAATTCATACCATTGAGGATACTTTGTATAGATGATCATAAACCATGAAATAACAAAATTTAAAAAATAATAGTAAGTATTTCCTTTAACGTTTGTTAAAGTGTAGAAGTGTTATCTTATGTTGTGTGATTTTTGTTCGAGCAATCGTAAAAGTGTTTGTTATTGTGTAAAACACTAAGGTTTGACTTCATAATCTAGTTAGGACACTCAATGAAGGTTAGATATTGTTATTCGATACGCAAAACGTGGTTCTCGGTTATAAAACCCCATTTCTAGGAATTTCCTGGGAAAATTCCTAGGAATTCCGAGGAAATTCCAAAAAACATCCAGTTCCTAGGAATTTCCTGGGAAAATTCCTAGGAAATTCCGAGGAAATATGTTTTTTATGTATTTCCTCGGAATTTCCTAGGAATTTTCCCAGGAAATTCCTAGGAAACATGGTTTGGGGTTTCAAATTCCGATTTTTTTTTTCAGAATTTCATTTTTAATACAATTTCAATTCATACCATTGAGGATACTTTGTATAGATGATCATAAACCATGAAATAACAAAATTAAAAAATAATAGTAAGTATTCCTTTAACGTTTGTTAAAGTGTAGAAGTGTTTATCTTATGTTGTGTGATTTTTGTTCGAGCAATCGTAAAAGTGTTTGTTATTGTGTAAAACACTAAGGTTTGACTTCATAATCTAGTTAGGACACTCAATGAAGGTTAGATATGTGTTATTCGATACGCAAAACGTGGTTCTCGGTTATAAAACCCCATTTCCTAGGAATTTCCTGGGAAAATTCCTAGGAAATTCGAGGAAATTCCAAAAAACATCCAGTTCCTAGGAATTTCCTGGGAAAATTCCTAGGAAATTCCGAGGAAATATGTTTTTTTATGTATTTCCTCGGAAATTCCTAGGAATTTTCCCAGGAAATTCCTAGGAAACATGGTTTGGGGTTTCAAATTCGATTTTTTTTTTCAGAATTTCATTTTTAATACAATTTCAATTCATACCATTGAGGATACTTTGTATAGATGATCATAAACCATGAAATAACAAAATTTAAAAAATAATAGTAAGTATTTCCTTTAACGTTTGTTAAAGTGTAGAAGTGTTTATCTTATGTTGTGTGATTTTTGTTCGAGCAATCGTAAAAGTGTTTGTTATTGTGTAAAACACTAAGGTTTGACTTCATAATCTAGTTAGGACACTCAATGAAGGTTAGATATTTGTTATTCGATACGCAAAACGTGGTTCTCGGTTATAAAACCCCATTTCCTAGGAATTTCCTGGGAAAATTCCTAGGAAATTCCGAGGAAATTCAAAAAAAACATCCAGTTCCTAGGAATTTCCTGGGAAAATTCCTAGGAAATTCCGAGGAAATATGTTTTTTTATGTATTTCCTCGGAATTCCTAGGAATTTTCCCAGGAAATTCTAGGAAACATGGTTTGGGGTTTCAAATTCCGATTTTTTTTTTCAGAATTTCATTTTTAATACAATTTCAATTCATACCATTGAGGATACTTTGTATAGATGATCATAAACCATGAAATAACAAAATTTAAAAAATAATAGTAAGTATTTCCTTTAACGTTTGTTAAAGTGTAGAAGTGTTTATCTTATGTTGTGTGATTTTTGTTCGAGCAATCGTAAAAGTGTTTGTTATTGTGTAAAACACTAAGGTTTGACTTCATAATCTAGTTAGGACACTCAATGAAGGTTAGATATGTGTTATTCGATACGCAAAACGTGGTTCTCGGTTATAAAACCCCATTTCCTAGGAATTTCCTGGGAAAATTCCTAGGAAATTCCGAGGAAATTCCAAAAAACATCCAGTTCCTAGGAATTTCCTGGGAAAATTCCTAGGAAATTCCGAGGAAATATGTTTTTTTATGTATTTCCTCGGAATTTCCTAGGAATTATTGAATTCGCCCCACGGCTGCCCCACCGGGTCTCTAACGGGTACAAACTTTCCTCGGTATCTTAGAAATATCTGTCGGTTTTTTCCCACGGACCCTGTTTCCTCGGAATTTCTAGGAAATTCCGACGGAAAATTCCTTCCTCGGAAATTCCTAGGAAATTCCGAGGAACTCACGTTTCTCGGAGTTTCCTCGGTTTTTCGTCAGAAAATTCCGAGGAACTCATTTTCCCTCGGAAAATCCGTCAGAATATCAATGTTTTCTTGTAGTGAGCTATCGCATCCACACAGTCTTCAGCCAAGTTATAATCTGTTTTAATGGACATCAGTCTTGTAGCATATGATAAAGCTGAATGACCATCTCTGCAACCTTCATACAAAGGTTGCTTTCCAGCATCCAACATATCATAAAATCTCCTAGCTTCTGCATTGGGTAAATCTTCCCCTCTAAAATGATCATTTACCATCTGCTCAACACCTACACCATAGTCTAAATCCGTTCTAATTGGTTCTTCTAATCTAACCGCCGGCCGAGGTTCGCTAGTACTACCAGGTTCATATCCTGTTTCCCCGTGATGATACCAAATTTTGTAACTTCGTGTAAACCCATTTAAAAAAATATGTGTCCAAACATCCAACTCTTTAATAACCTTTCTATTTTTACAATTAGAGCAAGGACATATTAACTTACCTGTTTCGGCTTCCGGTTGTCGTTTAACTAACCCCATGAATTCCTTTAGACCTCGTTCGTATTCTTTCGTAAGCAATTTCGTGTTCGGATCCAAATGAGGTCGATCCATCCAAGAACGATAATAATTTGAAGAAGACATGTTTTTGTGAAACGAAAATCGTGTGTAAAGATATTGGGAGGAGAGAAGAAGAAATGGAGTGAATGAAGAGGAAGAGGGGTGGGTGTATTTGTAGATGAAATCCAGCCGACAATACTGACGAAATTCCAAGGAAATTCCGAGGAAAACACACCGTTCCTCGGTATTTCCTCGGAATTATTGAAATCCCACAACGGCTCCCCCAACGGGTCTCTAACGGCTCCGACATACTGAGGAAATTCTGAGGAAATACCGAGGAATCCTCGGTATTTCCTCGGAATTCTTGAAATCACCCAACGGCTCTCCAAACGGGTCTCTAACGGCTCCAAACTTTCCTCGGTATCTTACAATTATCCGTCGGAAATTTCCCACGGACCGCGTTTCTCGGAAATTCCTCGGAAATTTCCGAGGAAACGTGATGTCCTCGGAAATTTCCGACGAAATTCCGAGGAAAACTCTCTTCTCGGAGTTTCCTCGGTTTTTCGTCGGAAATTTCCGAGGAAATCATTTTCCCTCGGAATTTCCCTCGGAATTTGAACGTTTTCTTGTAGTGGATGTTAAAAAATTTTGTGGTCAGACCTCATAATTCAAAACATTTTCTTTCTTTAATCTTTGTTTACCGTTAAACTCTTTACTGTCTTGGATCTGGCTGATCGTTGGTATTTAACAATGCTATTTGGGCAGCTATCATTGTACAGCTGTGCGACTGGACGTATACACACGCTGATAACTTCGGGTTTCAGTAATGTTGGAATCAGTCAAACCATCGTGAACATGATAGGACTCTACTACTTTGGGACCAGCGTATGACTCTTTCCTTAAAGCTTAAATCTTCCAGAGTGAAGATGTATTCGATTTTCGTGAATGAGATGAGATGTGAATTCATTGTTTCCTGTGAACAATCTATCTACAACTGTTGAAGATACATCCACGACTTCTTTTTATTAGTTTCTTCATGTGACTGTAACAGCTAGCTTTAGAAAGAAACGTCTCTAGATAGATCATAGATAAATGACTTGGCTCTTTTTTGGAAATTGGTTTCCTATTAATGATCTTTCGCTTAAATTATTTATACCTCTGTTTCTAAACCCATTGTTGTTAGATCGCAAGGACCTTGGGACCGCTCTATCTATTGAAACTGTACTTTGCTGGATCACTTGCTGGCTCTGTTCTCTTTTTAAGTGGTCATGCTCTAATGGCAATACTCCAGGTATAGAGCAACCATAATAGTTTCCTTAATCTCAAATCATGCTAGGTCCACGGATAAGTAGTTTTTTCAAATATTATTTACCTTATATACTGTTTGTTCAATCATACAGAGCCAAGGACTTGCCGGCAAGGATCAATTACATCTCGTTGCACTGTTGGTATGTTTTTTTATAAACCCAGTTAAATGAATTTGTCAAAGCATCTTTGGGAGAGAGTGAAAGACGCAGAGGTTCTTGTTTCGGATCACCAAAGGCCAATGAGGTAAATTCTTTCCCACTTGTCTACAGGGTGCAGAGGGATCTGTATTTGCCATTACACTACTGGATATCTTCCTCTACCCAAAAGTTACTACATACTTTCAATTCATGTCCCGAGTACCCGTAATGCTTGTAAGGACTCTTTAGTCTTTACATACTCATCATAATGAGAGTGAGACTCTTGTCTAATTACTCCCACTCTTTAATACTCAGGGAATCTTAGCCTTAGGAAACGACATGCTAAAGGTTCTAGAGGTGTGTATCTTAGAATCTAATTTACATTTGCTTGGAAACATATGACCATCTCTTAAACTGCACCAACCACTTCGAAATTGCAGGGGGGAAAGAAGAGCATCACTGTGCCTTCGATTCAAGCGGCGGGAGGAGCTATGGTTGCAGCCATTGCGTGGAGGCAGATTAGGAAAGGTCGAATCTACTATTAAGCGGTTTCATTTCTGGTCCATGAATCCTTGGATTTGCTGCAAAAGCTCAATTGACATGATCATACATTAGGGGTTATGTTAAACTTTGGGAATCTTGGTGCAAAGTGATAGAGCTTTTTGGAAGGTTGTAAATTAAACCAAGAGATCAACTGATGGGTTTGGTAACTTTAGTTTACAGTGTATGTTTTCTTTTTTCTCTCTTTCTAAGACCCATCACAAAGATTTTTTTCTTCTTTTCTGGTGTCAATGAAGAAGATCTTATGGACCAAACAATGAATTAACTGACATAAAGAAGACAATGATGATAAGGGCGTAAATGAATAAAAAGTTATCTATGAAGTCACATTTCTTTTTTTTGGTAAGATACGAAGTCACATTTCTGTTAACAATCTCTCGGTTTTACTATATAGTTTTAGATTTTTTTCATACATTTCTGTTAATATTATTTTTTTCTTGGTACAAATCTTTTTGTTAATATTATTTATTTTTAACACTTTTCATTTTATGTGTGTTTTTTTTTTGCCCAATCATTTTATATAGTGAATATCTTAACGATATTCTTAACCCGTGGCCGTGACTGTGTAAACTTTCATTGCAATAAAGTTTACACAAAAGGTAAAAAACATATTTTAACCTTTTTTATGTGCAATTAATATGGTAGACGTCATCACAGTGTTGTTAATTACTCATTGGACAGAGTTGAAGCTAGAAGAAAATTACTCATTGGATTTAACCGAAAACGTGACAAAAAAACTCCGTTTACACGAATCAGTATCCCGTTTGCTCAGTCAGTCATTTGTATCGTCTCACCTTCGATTTAGTTTCGGTAAATTTGTAGGTTCACGTTTGCGGTTGACATTGTTAAGAAAAAAAAAAAACCTAAAACAGAAAAGCACCTTTATCCTCTGTATCGCCGTAAGAATTAAAGAATCATTAGCATTTTGGATTCCCTGTCTTCAATTTTTTAATCTCCTTTGCAAAACCCTTAAAATTTTCCCGCACTTTCCCAACCCAAAGGAACGATCTTTTTCCTTTTTCCAGGAAAATGAGGTGGGAGAGGGTCCGACAGCAAAACCAACAAGTGGGTCTCGGTGATTCTTCTTCCGGGCCCGGAAAGAGATGGGGACACACTTGTAACGCCATTAAAGGAGGCAGATTTGTCTACGTATTCGGTGGATTTGGTAGAGACGATTGCTTAACCAATCAAGTTCATGTATTCGACGCTGGTGAGTTCTTCGAGTTACATCATCTCGGTGGAAAAAGTCGGCTTTTTTCTATATGTTGTTCGTGTGCGTCGATTCTCGTAGTGGGTTTTACAAAAGTCTCAATCTTTGTTTGATCTGCGTAGCGAATATGTCTAATGTTTAAAGTTTTCCCTTTTTCTTTTTGTTCGTTCGTGCGGTAGACCCCATTTCCCCACCCATCTACTAGACACCTTTCTCTAAAACTTTTTCTTTTTGTAGCCAATATCTTTGTCCGTTTGTGCAGATTCAATTTCTTTCCTTGTTGTACGGTACTTGGATGATTTGGACTTTATGAATCTTGTTGAAGATTAATTATTTATTTGTTGGGATGTTGCTGTGTTGATGTTTTGTGGTTAGTTGTAGCCCGTCTTCATCGTTGGAACAGTCTCATTTGTGGCGATTTTGTTGCAGAAACGCAGATATGGACTAAGCCAGTAATCAAAGGCATACCGCCCTCTCCGAGAGACAGTCACAGCTGTACAACAGTTGGGGATAACCTTTTTGTGTTTGGTGGTACTGATGGGAAAAATCATCTCAAGGATCTGCACGTGCTAGATACTTGTAAGCTCTTCCATATCCTCTCATGTTGTCTGGCTAGATCAAGAAAATGCTTGTGTTAACTGCTCCTGGTGTGAGGTTTTTGAGTTTGAATTCAGTCTTTTTTCGGTTTGTTCTTATTTTGTGTGGTAGCTTCACATACTTGGAAAAGCCTGGATACTAGAGGCGAAGGACCCGAGGCAAGGGAGGCTCATAGTGCGACGCTTGTTGGCAAACGCATCTTTATATTTGGCGGCTGTGGGAAATCTTCTGGTTCAGATGATGAAGTGTTCTATAATGACCTTTACATACTTAACACAGGTACAGCTTCAGGCTGCTTCTTCAGTTTCCCTGCTATTTTCTTCATATCGCTTATGTTAATTGATATGGAATTCGAGAGAGATTCTGGTTCTTGTTTTTCTGGACGCATGTAATTGAACTGGATTTAATCCTGTTTAGAGACTTTAATGTGGCAACGAGCTGTAACAACTGGGAATTCGCCCTCTGCACGAGATAGCCACACTTGCTCAACGTGGAATAACAAAATCATTGTAGTAGGTGGTGAAGATTTGGATGACTATTATCTCTCCGATGTTCATATGCTTGATACAGGTCCAAAAAGCATTTTTGAATCACATCTTCTCTCGTGCGTGTGTGTATGTCTTCTGATATTTTTTTTGGTTTTGTATTTCAGAAACGTTTGTATGGAAGCAGTTGAAAACATCAGGGCAGCTGCTAACACCTCGAGCTGGTCATGTCAGTGTTGCAATTGAGAGGAACTTATTTGTTTTTGGAGGGTTTACAGATTCTCAAAATCTTTACAATGATCTCTATGTGCTTGATGTTGGTATGTAATAATGACCTCGAGGCTTCAATTTCTTTATCTATCTACTGATATTAAAATAAAAATATTATCGTCGGTTTGTCTATGTAGAAACGGGTGTATGGTCCAAGGTAGTTGCCATGGAAGAAGGGCCGTCTGCTAGATTCTCTGCTGCAGCCGTTTGTTTAGGTCCTTACAAGGCTGATTCTTTTTTCTTTGTTGGTGGCTGCAATAAGAATCTTGAGCCGTTGGATGACATCTACTATCTACACACAGGTTTGTTTCGACCTTTCGGTTGGTTGTAGCACATTTGCTTCTGTGCAAGGTTGATAATTACCCTCCTAATCTTCTGTGATTATGGCCAACAGATGGTGGATACGATGCACGGCTTGATCAAACTCCAGAGAGGTTGTCTTTAAGGAAACAAATGAAGCTAAAATGCCAAGAGCAGAAATTAGCCGTGGCCGGAACCAGCATTGATCAAGGTGTGTTAACACTAAACTTTTACGATTGGATTGGAGGCATATAGCTTTTTTTTTGTAAATATGAAATCATTCAGTTGCTGTGTATGGTTTTATTGCAGGAAGAGAGAATCTCCCTTTGAGCATTGGCTTGACTGATAAAGGAAAAACGGTTTTTCAAGCCAGGGTTACTGAAAACGCCCCTTTAGGTTACACTATAGAAACAGTCATTGATGGAAAGGTGCTTCGTGGTGTTTTGTTTTCAAACAGACAGAACTCTGTTCAAAGGGCAGATACAAGCTCTAGTAGTAGGCAAGCGTTAGTTATTATTCTCCTTTTTCTTCTTTCACTTTAGACGCATTGGTTCTAAAGCATGTTTGATTTGATTTGTTGCTTGTCAGGAGGAAAAGGCCTGCTGTGTCGGATACCGATTGTGGTCATAGAGCGAAGACACAGAAAACTTTGAGCAAGGATTCAGCAGGTAGTAGCCAACATGTTAATCCAATCGATCCTTCTGATGATGCTAACAAGAAGGTGGAAGAATCAGATGATATGGAGACACCAATGGTTGACACTGCGGATGCTAATATAAACATCGCGAGACCACAGATGTCGGATACCGATTGTGATCAGAGAGCGAAGACACAGGAAACTTTGAGCAAGGATTCAGCAGGTAGTAGCCAACAAGTTGATCCAATCGATCCTTCTGATGATGCTAACAAGAAGGTCGCAGAATCAGATGATAAGGACACACCAATGGTTGACACAGCCGATGCTGATATAAACATTGCGAGACCACAGGAGGCAGAAACCGCTGCTGTTACCTCCGGTGTCAGAGATCAAGATCATTCTCAACGTGACATGGTATGTAATATTATCTCCAACAAATGCAACAATTTGGAATGATGCTGTTTCTTGCCATGATTTATACTGAATACTCTGCAGGACATTGTGAACGCAGAACCATCACCGGTTACTCTTGATCAAGCGAATCTAGAGCCATTGAGAAATGACACATCAACAGACGTTGGTGCTGCTGCTAAATCTGGTCCTGGAGGAGATTCATCGCCACAAAAACAAGGTGACTCATGAACACACATGATTCAACAGATCCTTCTCTACGATTGGGTATAAAGTCTTGACTTACTCCTTGTGTTGAACAGATGAGGGAAGAGTTACTGCGGAAGACGCAAACACAGAGCAAAAACCGCAACCGCAAAGTACATGAAGGATTTTTTTGGGGGTGTACATTCGTAAGTAGCTGGAAACAGGATTTGGTTTAAAAGCTGAAGTAGAAGTTGAGGATGAGTAGGAGAAGCTAACTCTTGTGTTAAGGTCTTTTCTTTTTCTTTTCTATCTTGAAGCTCTGCAATACAAACAGCTTTTTCCTCTGTTATTATTTTTTGGTTTCAATTTGCAAGCAAAAGCTATGCCTAATGAAGTTTTTTCCCCTAACAAATGGACAAATAAACACACGCAAACAAACAGATAAGTTACTTCTGAAGAAACTTTACAGAAACTTTACAGGTGACAGTTTACCAAAACTCATCACATTGTTAAAGGAGTCCCTGTTTCTTCAGGTATAAGTTTTGCCATATATGAGCACGATGATTAGGGCAATCTACTGAGTAAATTAAATAAAGATTACGTTTGACATTGGTGGTCTTTGTAATGACTAATAACAGTAAATGCAAAGCTTAATCAAGATATATATACACATGTATGAGTGTGTGTATTTATGACTTTAAAGAGACAGAGATTCGATGATTACAAGTTTTGACAAATCATTAACGGCGTGATACCATGTGCCTCGATGATTGATCATTCTTAATCTTTGACCAAGACCAACTTTAACTTTACTTATGGCACGATTAACTTCACATATAATATAGGTAGCTTTGGAAATTGTTAATTGTGATAGCACCATCATTCATGTATGGAGTATAGTATACTGTATACGCATACATATATACAGTTACAGAGAAGATTCTATGTCCAACGACAAAGAGTAAATGCTAAAGAAAATAGAGATATCAATTACGAAATAATCATATACTGTATTACCAACCGTAGTTATTTCTCTCATAATCAAATATGTTCATTACCATTTCGTCAAGTTGACGTGTGGTTGATACTTTTGTTCTTTTACCAAACTCTTTTTTAATGATGATTTTTCTTATACCATTCCCGTGGGCAAAATTATACAGTTTTCAACAAACATTGTTCTCAATTACACTAAATGAAATATCAGTCAACATGAATTACAAATTAAAAAACATATATCATTCGGAGATCAAGTTAATGAAAAATCCAAATTATCCATGTTGGCAACCCAACCACTAAAGCATGTACTCTACAACTAATTAATTAATTTAGTAGGTGTATATAAAACCCATAAGTCTCACTTTTCTTGTAATACTTTAACATTTTCCAATTATATTGCTTTTAATAAGTTCCATGCAACAAAACAATTACAAAAATTGAAAGAGTTCCACTATGAGAAAAAAAAAGCAGTTACTACTTTATTACGTACACAAGACAATGAAGATCCTTTATCTTCTTCCATGTTGAAGCTCGAGACATCCCAAAAATATTTTATAAAGGTGGGCTATAATTAAATGTATAACAAATAAAGATTCTTCTTGGTGACTATTCTATGTTTGCAAAAGATATTGGTTCATTTCAGAGTAGACAAGAAAATATTTATTTTGTGGACAAAATATCTCATACTACTATTGTAAAAAGAAAAGAAGAGCCAAAAACGAGACAATCTACAGCTCGTACTAGAGACTCTGCAGATACGAAAGTAACAATATGGAGTGAAGAAAGAAAAGTCAAACGTAATTTACATTTGTCTGTCAATTCTTATAATTATGAGTCGAAAATGACAATAAAAAGAACAACAAGAATAAGGTGGGGAGATGAAAAAAACTGGGGACAGCTCGACTCGACGTGAAAAAACTACTATATATATAAAGCAAAAGGGAACATAGAAAAGGACAAGTTTTCAGGACGACTTCTTTAAAGAAACAAAGAAATTAGGGAAACTGCGGAAAACATTATGTTCATGTTTACTTTGTTACACATTTTTGTTTTACTTACCTTTGCGGATAGTATTTAATGCAATTCCGTGACCTCACCTGCAAAAATTGATGACAAATGTTGCGATATTTTCTAATTAGATTCATGTATCTCTAGCTTTGGATTGAAAGTTGAGACACGTTTGGCTGCATTTAATTAGTGACCAAAATTTGTGTCGAGAGTAAACTGTAGTGTTAAGATGAAATAGTGTGAATTTTGATTATATGGCGGCATACATCTTTCTGGTTATAATAATAGTAGTAGCCTATGTGTTGTCCCAAAAAAAAAAAATAGTAGCCTATGTGAGAGCACCTCTATTAGAGGTTCATAAGATGAGGTTCACAAAAAAAAATTATTAAAATATTTGTAGGCCCCATGAACATTGATGAACTCACCCTAAAAAACTCTAATTTTAGAACTTCTCTCTCGGATTCGCCACGTGTCGACACGTGATTGGTCGATTTTTTTTTTTTTTTCTATTTTTACAATTTTAAAGAAAAATGAAATAAAAAATTATTAAAATTTTTTTTTTTAGAACCCCAAGAGGGGTTCACTAATGGACATGCTCTTATATAGAACCAAACATCATTGTGCTAAATGGAAAACAATCTAGCGAAGATGATTATTCATAGAAGAAAAAGAAACAAATTGGTGTCAATTATGAACCATATAATAGTGTAACCTTTCTCTAAGTTTCTAGTCTCAAATCCGGGATCTTTATATATATTAATAGCAAAATTTGGTTACAAAAAAGTTTAGAAAGAAATGAAGAAATGAAGAAATGAAGAAATGAATCATTATGTGGATATCTTGATGACCTGACACAGAGGTCACATGTAGAGAAGTAAAACCAGATCCACTCTCTCACATGCTTTTGTGAGATGGAGAGCCTCTGTATCTCCACACACCTCTTCCAATGTTTTTTTTTTATTTTTTTTATTATCTACTCAAATAATCTATCAAAAAAAAATAATCTAAAATTTCTTGGGCTTTGGGGAAACTAAACTAAAGAGCAGAGGTAGGTTTTGTTTTTTTTTGCTAACATCTTTTTCTTACATTATTATTTAGAAAAAAGGAAAAAGATAAAAGAATCCTTCCATTTTTCTAAGCCTTATGTGGCTGTATTTCCGGTTTGTTCTCTGAGCAGTTACCAGTGAGTACAAACAGAGGAACATTTAGTCTCTTCTTGGATCTGTAGGAGATTCATTTGTTCCTTTCTTTAATCTTTTCTTCTTCTTCTTCTTCATTTTGGCGGTTTCTCTTCATCTGCAACTCTTCTTCTCCCTTCTTTCCATTGGTTCTGTAATTTTAAGCTACATTTATCTGTTTAGGACTCTTTTTTTTTCCAGACAGAGGAGCACAAATGTTGTAGTGTGTTTGTTCGTCTTCCGTGTTATGGTTTAGACATATTGTAAGATTGGATCCAATTACCAAAAAGGGTTCTTTTTTTTATCTTTCTCCCTTTTCCTTTTGTCTTCAGTGGAATCTGGGAATCTAGGTTTGTAAAAAGGCGCAAACTTTTTCTTTCCTCTTTAGATCCGTGGGTTGCTATTAGTGTGGGACTCAGAACTCTGATTAAAAAGATTAGTTTTTTTTTTTCCAGCTTTAATTAGCTGGAGTAACAATGGGGGTTCTGATTTTGAAGTCTTAAACGGATTTCAAGTTTTCTACAAAGAGAAAAGCTAAATTTTTGGAGTTTTATATGGTTATGGAAGGTGCATCATTCTCGTTATGGTTTTAATGGTGGTTACTGTTGATGATGGAGAAAGAAAAAGAGAGCTTTAAAAGTAATCTCTTCCAAATTATTGCAAACACATCATTGAGGCAAAAAGTTGGGGGTTTTTGGAAATCAGTAAAGGGAAGAATAAAAGGGGGGGAACACAACACAGAAGAAGGTTTCTAAACCAAAAAGAAGAAAAAGAAAGAGGGAAAGAGAACTCTTTTTTTTTTCTTTCTTCCTTTCTGCTGAGAGTTCCGGCGCCAGAGAATTGTTTTGTGATCTGTAGAAATGGCTGCGAAGCTTCTGCATTCATTGGCAGATGACAGTGCAGATCTGCAGAAGCAAATTGGATGTATGAATGGGATTTTCCAAATCTTTGATCGTCACCATGTTCTCACAGGCCGGCGAAAAAGACTTACTTTAGGTAAAACTTATTAAATATTTTGATAATTTTTAACACTCTCTTCTGGTCTATATGGTTCGTGTCTCGTAGTCGTTGACTTGTATACGGTCACTTATGTAATTCTTAATTCATATATATCCTTTGCTTTCCTTTTTGTATGTTCTTCTCTATTTTGTTTTGGCTCTGCGTCGGCCAATTTGGTGTACTTCTTTCATTAACCAGGTCTCGTTACATTAACAGAGATCTAATGTTCTTGTTTTGTTTCCTTTCTGAGTGGTGTCGTTGATCTGCCAAATCTTTTGGCTAGATTTTTCTGGGTAGATTTTGACTTTTGTTAACCTTAGGCTCGTGAAGTTTCCAACCAAATGTGATAAATAAAAGTTTGACTTGCAGGTTATTGTACGCTTTAATAATCGTTTCTCGCAATGCGTAATCGGTTATGCCTTGTTTAAGACTTTCGATATGATCCTCAAACTTGTTTTATGTGTTTATTGCAGGTAATGGAAATGCCAATAGCATCAACTTTGAAAAAGACTCTGTTGACACATTTTATCAAGACACTGTAAGTTAATTCTATGGACAATGATCTACAATGTCATTCATACCGAGATTTTCTATAAGATCCTAAGGCTTTTGCATTTCAGTTTCAGGACGCGAACATTGGTGGAAATGTGAAAGAGAAGCAAAGGGTTTCAACAGAATCATCGAGGGTTTCTTTCTCATCTTCGTGTTCGTCTTCCCTGTCCTCTTCTGAGTTGAATAGAGGAGTTCAACCTGAAACTTCTGCCTATGACCAAGCCAATTTTCCAGAATCTCCTACAAGTGACCCTGAGATGGCCGAAGCGAATGGATTTTCACATCTAGGACTTGACCTCAGAGATGTTGTGAGAGACTCTATGTACAGAGACGCAAGAGGGCTTTCGATTAAGACACCTATGACAAGAGAGGAAGTAGTGAGACGCTGCAGAAGAGAGGATTCTCCAAGGCCTTATGGTTTGAAGCAAGCCACACCTGCTGATCTCAATGAGTCCTTCAGATTTCTAGCCAAACTCAGAGAAACACCTCGACATTACAATGAGGTTGGAGCAAAAGATGCACCACCTCGTTACTCTGTTGACTCTCACGATACGCTGAAATCCAGACATAAGTTGAAAGAGTTACCTCGGTGCGAAACTCGATTGTTGATCTTAAATCAGGCAACCTTCCTGAAAGTGCCAGCGGAAGCTCAAGCAGCAACAAGAAACGGCCTCCAAGTGTTGTTGCAAAGCTCATGGGTTTGGAGACATTGCCGGGTTCTCCATTGGGTAGAGACATCCATCAGTTTGGTTTGAACAAAATCGACACTTTTGACCCTAACAACGATCCATTCTCAAGATCATTGAGGGAGAAAAATCCGAACCGTACAATACGGTTTTCTCCTAGCTCACCGAGAAGCTTGGGGAAGGACCCGTCTTCTCCAAGATGGAGAAACTCTGATTTTGTCATGAAACCTCTATCAAGCTCAAAATTTCCCATTGAGCCAGCTCCATGGAAGCAAGCTGATAGAAACCGAGTTCTGCAAAAGCAACCTAGCATGCCCGTGAAAGCAGCGCCGCCTGAAGTACCTAAATTTTCTCCTTCTGTGTACAGTGAAATGGAGAGGAGACTGAACGATCTTGAGTTCAAAGATTCGGGAAAAGATCTGCGAGCTCTTAAACAAATATTAGAGGCTATGCAATCAAAGGGCTTCCTGGATACTGAGAAACAACCACAATCCTCAAACATGGCAACTCAAAGAGATTTTGAAAGAGCAAATTCTGCAACTTCCAACCAAGCGATGACATCCAGAACGAGAGTCCCGTCTTCTTCATCTTCGTCTAACCAGGTATATCAATCCCCGATTGTGATTATGAAACCTGCCAAACTCGTTGAAAAGGCTGGTATTCCTGCGTCATCCCTTATTCCAATTCACAGCCTATCTGGAATTAATAAGATCCGTAGAGAAAAACCTGATGACAAAGGAACTTCAACAAGTAGTAAACGTGTGACAAAAGACCGTAGTCCTGGAAGAGGAAGAGCTGACTCATGTATCAGCTCTGTTGATAAGAAATCCGACAGCAGAAACGTGCGGTCTGCTTCGAAAAAGCCTCAGCAGGTTTCCAAAGAAAGTAGTACTTCAAAGAGTTCAGGATCTGTAAGTCCAAGATTGCAGCAGAAGAAGCTTGAGCATGACAAACGTTCGCGGCCACCGACCCCTCCATCTGATTCTAGTAAATCAAGGAAACCGTTGAACCGACAAGTCGCCGAGTCTACTTCTCCTGGTGGCAGACGTAGACCCAAAGCTCAGAAGAGTTTGCTGCAAAATGATGACCAACTTAGTCAAGCGAGCAATGAATCTAGGACGTCGAGTCATGACATGTGTACTCAACCTGAAGCAGAAGCCGCCGTTGGTGTTGAACAAGCAACTGCAGCCGATGGTGGTAAAAGTCCATCTGTAATCGAGGCAGCCAAAGCTGTAGTCTCTAACTTAATGCAGAATGTGAGTTCTGTGCCTCTGTATTTTTAAGTGTTTGGTGTGAAAAGATTTTGTGTTACTAAGTCTCACAAGTTTTTGTTTTTTGTTTTTTTTTTTTTTTGGTGTTTTCAGAAATCCAGTCCAAGGTTCAGTGAAGATGGATCATCAGCAAACCTTTCACTAGTTGCTTTGGAACATCCAAGTCCTATTTCTGTTCTCGACGCCTCAATTTACAGAGAGATGGAACCATCTCCTGTGAAGACACTAGGTAGCAAACGGATTCTATCCCTAGTGTCATCAACACTCAAAATATTGAAATGGATAAAAACTTGAAAACATCAAAGTCACTTTAAGATCCTATGACGATCTGTCTTTAGCTTAGTTTGGAAAAGTTTCTTTTTTTCAGTATTTTCTCAATGCAGAGATTGAATATTCAGTATCCTTCCATTTTCTGACTCAGAACTGATCAATTGATAGGTAATGTTGCCCATGACTCTAGCGATGAACATTGTGAGGACCAGTGGAATCCAGCTTATAGTTTCTCAGAAACAACATCAAGCTTTTCGCCAGAGATAAACCGCAAGAAGCTTCAGAATGTTGAGCATTTGGTTCAAAAGCTCAGACGACTGAACTCTAGCCATGATGAAGCCAACCAAGATTACATTGCATCGCTCTGTGAGAACGCAGATCCTAACACCGACCACAGATACATCTCCGAGATTCTATTAGCCTCAGGTCTTCTGCTCCGAGATTTTGGCTCAGGACTAACAACGTTTCAACTACACCCTTCAGGGCACCCGATCAACCCAGAGCTTTTCTTTGTTCTTGAGCAGACAAAGGGAAGCAGCACTACTCATCTACTACACAAAGAAGAAAGCAAAGTTCTGAACAAGGAGAAGCTCAACCGCAAACTTGTGTTTGATACCGTTAATGAAATTCTTGTGGAGAAACTTGCTTCGGTTGAAGCCACAACGAATCCGTTGATGAAGTCATCTGCTAAGATGACTAAGAAAGCCATGAGTGCGCAACAGCTACTCAAAGAACTATGTTCAGCGATAGAAACACTGCAAAAGCAAGCCACAAAGAGATCAGAAAACTTCTTGTTGGAGGAAGAAGACGACTTCCTTAAAAGTATACTTGCAGAAGATGTGATGATTCGGTCGGGGAATTGGGTAGACTTCACTGGAGAAATCTCAGGATTGGTGCTGGATGTGGAGAGGCTTCTCTTCAAGGATCTGGTGAATGAGATCGTGCATGCGGAAACTAGCCGTCTGCAAGCAAAGTCAGGAAGACGAAGAACGCTTTTTGCAAACCAGTAGCTAAGGCTGTTGAAGAAAGACTAAATATATATACAAGTGGTTTCTCTTCTTTCTCTAACTCTTTAACTTATGGTCTTTTATTTGCCCTGCTGATTCATATGCTCGTTTTCTGGTTCTTCATTATTTTACAGCAGGATAATACTTATATGGTGTGTTATGTAATAATTGAAGTTCATGAGATGGTTACCTGAGAAAACGAAAACTGTAAAGCGGTATAGATGCAAGTAGAAAGAGAACTAACGAAAACATTATTTCTACTTTAAATTGTTTCATGCAAACCAAACCAGCTCTAAGTCTGGGTAGTACATTTATTCAAAGACAGGAATGGAATACATGAACCAAAAACAGGTTACGTGAAACAAAGTAGTTTTACCACAAGAGATTTCTGGCTTTGTGGATGAAAACACCAACCAAGTAGAACCAAAATCTGCTCCAAGGAGAGTCAAAAGAGAGAGACGAGAATAGTCCAACAAGTATGGTCACATAAGCTGCAACAAAACTCCAGTAAAAGATACTATGTCGATTTGGCTCTCATTGTCCTTCACTCCATCGTAGTCTGGTCCTCGGGAGTTATTACCATTGCAGCTTATGGTGGTTGGTTGTCCACAAAGAAGAGGATTACTTAAGTAGCTTCGCGTATCAAAGGTGTTAAACTGTGTTCCCTGTGGAATGACTCCTGATAAATTGTTGTATGAGACATTGAACACGACTAGGCTGCTCAGCTCTGATAGTTGTGGTGGAATCTGTCCTTGTAATCTATTGAAAGAAAGATCAACGCTTTCCATATTCTTCATACCTGAAAAACTTCCTGGTATCACACCTGATAGATAGTTGTGAGAGAGGTTGAGAGAATGTAGTTCCAAAAGACTTCCGAGTTTTGTATTATTTTCCAACAACCAAGAAGGAAAAATTCCAGTAATTTTATTGTCAGAGAAATCAACACAACGCAAATCCTTCTGGTATAGGAGAAAATGAGGAACCTTTACCAAGTTGCAAGATGGTAGTGCAATAACACTCAGTTGAAATTTTGGCTTCCAATAATTTTTAGACTCTACTTGAAGTGACTTGGACCTTGAACCAAGTGTGAAAACCCTAAGTTCCGAGAGGTTGGCGAGCAAACCAAGTGAAAATAAACCTTCAAAGTTGTTGTCATACAACGATAAGTACTCCAGAGATTCAAGGTTACTGAGAGCAGATGGCACCTTCCCAGTCAATTTGTTTGATGAGAGATCAAGAACTCGAAGTCGAGTCAGGCCAGTTAAGCATGCAGGAAATTGACCTACAAATTTGTTTTTACTGAGATCGAGCTCTTGCATATTCTTCATTTTGCAAATCCCTGCGACAATCAAATGCAAGTTTTTTTTTTATACACATGATTCAATGCTAAATTACCACCAGTTGTAATGGAGTAGCTAAGTATATGTTTAGTCTTGCCTTGCAATTCCATTGAGCCAGAAAATCCATTATCACTTAAATCCAGAGCTTTCAGTTTACTCAGAGCTGATAACTCTGTCACAAGACAAATCCAACACAAAGGAAACCAATTTTACCTACGTCTACGAACATGGATGATCTCAAGGATGATACAAACCAATGAACAAATGTTATATGGGTAGTAGTTTTGAGCTACCTCGTGTTGGTATGGCGCCATTAAAGTTGTTTTCACTAAGGTCCAGCAGTTCCAAGTTTTTCAGATCTTTAAGTTCAGAAAGGAGTCTAATATAAATAAGAATCTTGATGTTATAAAACTTAAAACCAATAATGATCAATTGTATCGATTAAACAAAAGATACATCACCAACAAATAAACCTAGCTAGATAGAAATGGTAAAACACACCTTCAATTGGAAAAGGGCCATCCATTTTATTGGACCTAAGAAACAGAGTCGTGAGCGATGTAGCAACACTAAGAAAGGGAAATATGCTGTTGTTGAATTTATTTGAAGAGAGATCTAGAATCTCCAGGTTTCTTAATCTCCCTAGGCTTTTATAACCTGTAAACGGGAATCTTGGTAAGTATAGATGAATGTTAGCACGCAAGTTACCGGTTGATGTGATTACAACACGCAAGATGGCACACAGTCATGAACAAGTCAGTGCAGAAACAGGGAAAATCCAAGCACCATAATATAAAAAAGGTATAAGAATTTGAAACAAGAATGTAAAATTAAGTCCATATAATAGGTTCGTCAAAGAAGTAGAACCCTAACAACAGGGACAATCTAAGAAATTCCAACGCAAAACAAAATGATCAAACTTAAAATAGAAAACCTGGTAAATACCTTCAACATCATCGAACAACCATTGAATTGGGGATATTCGTATCTCGATAAGTTCAGACATCGAACATCTTCAAAGGGATGCAGCAAAGAAAGATTTAGAGAGAATTCTTTTGGAGGTATAGTGTACCAAAGGCAATCTCGGTCACCCGTTTGCCTGTACGATTGCACTTAAGGCCTTTCCAATGGCAGCAATCGCTCTTTGTGTCATTTGTCCAGGTAGGGAGAACATAGTGTGAATCCACTTCTATAGTAATTGAGATTATGTACTTCTTGAGCTCCAACAAAGCCTTTCTTTCTATTTCAACACAGCTTTTGTATCCATATAGCTGCCCCAACAGTAACATCATCAATATCATATATTGGCAAAACTTCCCCTCCATTTTTTTATGAATGTGAGTTCAGAGCAAATGCCTCAACCGTTACATAAATTCAACAAAAAATGATTCTGTATAATTAGAAAAGTCCAAGTCTCCATTTTTTGTATCCCTGTAGCTGACCCAAAAGTTTTTTTTTTCTTTCAAATTTGTAGTGGAAAACACCAAGTTCAAGAAATAATTGTATCTTTAAAAAGTTAATTGAGGTCCCAGTGGCGGCGTCAGCGATCACTGTCGTATGATAAGAGATTCGTTTGGCACATAATGTCAAGTCTCTGTTGAAAATGTGTGGTTAGAGCATCTCTTACTTCGACCAAAGCTTTATGTCATAGGAAATTGCTTAGCGCTAAGCAATAAAGCTGACGAATTTTAGGAAAATAGATTGGATGTTATGAACTGAATGTTCTGTGTGTATTATTATGAGGACCAAAGGTTTTTTTATATATGGGTTATACCAGATAGAAAAAAGGTAATTATCATTTTTACTACTCATACAAAGAAAATGAAATATTCCATAAACCTATTCCTTGTCTAACAAGAAATGGTTAAGACTATTCTAGAATATTCCTAAGGATCGGTTATGATATAACCTCTACTGGGCCGGTTTCGTGAGTCCATAACCAAATGGTTTTAACACTCCCCCTTGGACGAAACAACCAAGCCCGATGCTATCAAGGATCTTTGTAATACGCTTGGGGATGCTGCCTCATTAAAACCTTTCTAAGAAAAACTCAGTGAGACAAAACCTTAGCGAGGAAAAAGAGTACAGCACGTATTACTCCCCCTGTTTTAGACATCACTGAAGGTCCCTTAGTCGGCGCATGCCGATCTGATACATCAGCTTCTTGAGTGTGGAGGTTGGCAGCGACTTCGTGAAAAGGTCGGCTGAGTTTTGTCGCTTGAACGGACTTGAAGCACTTGTATTTCTCTAGCATTCTGGAGATCGTGAGTGAAAAAGAATTTGGACAGGATGTGCTTCGTCCGATCTCCCTTGATGTATACATCCTTCAGTTGAGCAATGCATGCGGCATTGTCCTCGTAGAGTATGGTCGGTTCTTCCTTTCCATCGGCCATCCCACAATCTCGCCTTATGTTCTGAGTCATCGATCTCAACCAAACACATTCACGGCTAGCTTCATGAATCGCCAAAATTTCTGCGTGATTAGACGACGTGGTCGTGAGTGTATGCTTCATGGATCGCCATGAAATTGCGGTTCCTCCGTGACTGAACACATATCCTGTCTGAGATCGTCCATTGTGTGGATCCGATGATAACCTGCATCAGCAAAACCAACTAGACCTTTTTCGTTATGGTTAGTGTAAAACAGACCCATGTCCTTCATTCCTTGTAGGTAACGAAGTATGTGTTTAATCCCGTTTCAGTGCCTCTGGGTCGGACAAGAACTAAACCTTGATAGGAGGTTCACGGCGAAACAGTGTGACTAGCCAAGTATAACAACGCTCCTATAGCACTGAGATATGACACTTCAGGACCAAGGACTTCTTCATCCTTTCTCTTCGGACCGAATGGATCACTGTCCAATCGGAGGCTTCTCACAACCATTGGACTGCTCAATGGGTGGGCCTTGTCCATATTAAATCTCTTGAGTACCTTTTCTGTATATGCCATTTGATGCACAAGGATTCCGTCATTGACGTACTCAAGCTGTATTCCCAAACAGAACTTAGTCTTCCCTAAGTCTTTTATTTCAAATTCGGCCTTTAGATATTCAACCGTTTGGGCGATTTCACCAGGGGTTCCGAGGATGTTCAAATCATCCACGTATACTGCTATAATCACAAATCCTTTGTTTGCAAACTTCTTTATAAAGATACACGGACTGATGGGATCATTCTTGTACCCAGACTTTACTGAGTATTCACTTAACCGGTTGTACCACATAAGCCCACTCTGTTTCAGTCCGTATTAGAATTTGGTCAGTCTAATGCAGTGCTGTTCTCGAGAAACTTTCTTATCTTTGAGCTCAATACCCTCTGGAAATCTCATATAAATTTCATTATCCAGTGGACCATATAAATATGCGGTTACAACATCCAATAACCGTAAATCCAATTTTTCTCTTATGGTCAGAATGTCGTTGCATCCACCGCAGGGGAGTATGTCTCCTCATAATCAATTTCTGGTCTTTGTGAGAATCCTTGTGCAACAAGCCGTGCTTTGTACCTAACGATTTCTCCTCGTTCATTTCTTTTCCTCACAAAGACCCATTTATGTCCAACTGGGATTATATCACGAGGTGTCCGAATTATGGGACCAAAAACTTCTCTCTTCTTTAAAGAGTTTAACTCCACGTTTATAGCATCTTTCCATTTAAGCCAGTCTAATCGGCGAATGCACTCTAAAATGGACGTGGGTTCTAGATCCTCATTAATTACATCAAGGGCTACATTGCATGCAAATATTTCATCGATGTCGACATCTTTTCTGTTCCATTGGATTCCGGACGAGACATAATTGATCGCGATCTCTTTGTTATCAGGAACTTCAGGACCATGAGGCTTGGCGTCCCGAGCTTCATTTTGCGGCTCCTTAGGTTCATTTATGTCCGAAACATCCACTATCTCCTCGGTCTGATTTCAGCACATTTCTTTAATTTACGAGGAGTCTTATCTTTCGAACCAATAGGTCTCCCACGTTTCAAATGGGGATTAGACTCTGTAGCCACTTGCGGTCCATCTTGGACATCAATTCGTATAGATGCATTCACGACAGGTATATACGATTTAGTTACTCTCTGCGGGTCAGCAAAGGAATCTGACAATTGAATAGCTAGCTTTTGCATGAATTATCTTTTGGACTTCTAAATCACTTTCATGAGTCCGAGGATCTTGCCATTTTAAGGATGTTTGATTCCATTCAATTTCTTTTACCAGCCGGTTCTCATTTCCAAGTGTTGGATAAACGGACTCGTCAAAATGACAATCCGCGTATCTGGCCTTAAACAAATCACCAGTGGTGGGCTCAAGGTGCTTTATGTTCGTGGGTGAATCATATCCAACGTATATCCCCATCCTCCTCTGAGGTCCCATCTTAGTCCTCTGTGGTGGTGCAATAGGCACATAAACTGAACATCCGAATGTCTTAAGATGGGAAATGTCTGGCTCTTGACCCGTAATTAATTGGGATGGGGAATACTTATGGTCACTAGATGGCCTGATGCTGATTAATTCGGCAGCGTGTAAGACAGCATGTCCCCAGGCGGATACAGGAAGGTTTGACCTCATTAGTAATGGTCTAGCAATTAACTGTATGCGTTTTATAAATGATTCGGCCAAGCCGTTTTGTGTATGTACATGTGTCTCGGAGTATTCAACACTTACCCCCATGGACATACAGTAGTCATTAAACGCTTGGGAAGTGAATTCACCAGCATTGTCCATTCGTATGGTTTTCAGAGGAAAATCTAGAAAGTGAGCCCTTAGGCGTATTATCTGAGCAAGGATTCTTGCAAATGCCATATTCTGTGATGACAATAAGCATACATGTGACCATCTTGTAGATGCGTCAATGAGAACCATAAAATATCGGAATGTCCCACAAGGTGGGTGTATTGGTCCGCATATGTCTCCTTGAATTCTTTCCAGGAAATTTATTGTTTCCTTAGTCACTTTCACTGGTGATGGCCTTACAATCAATTTTCTTTGTGAACATGAGCTACAAGTGAGATTTTTAGGGATCACTCTCTTTTCTTTCAAGGCGTGTCCACTCGTATTTGCTATCAATTTTCGCATCATACTTGACCCGGGATGTCCCAGCCTGTATGCCATAAAGTGTACATATCCGTAAAGGCTTTATTTACGGTGGCATTGGCTTCTATCATACTCATCTTAGTACAGTATATGCCGGTACCTATAGCAGGTATAGTCTCAAGGATTTTCTTTTGGCCTTAGGCGATTTTAACTATGTGAAGAAATTCTCTGTTTCCTCCGCCCATTGTTTCCACATGAAGACCATTCTGACGAATGTCTTTAAAACTCAATAAATTATGATTTGAGGTAGGTGAAAACAATACATCAGGGAATTCTAGATGCGTGCCTTTAGGCATTAAAATATTGGTCTGGCCGTAGCCTTCTATTAGGCTGGTCATTCTTGCTATAGTACTTATGTTCGCCTTTTTGAGTGTAAGATTTATGAAGTATCTTTTATCTTTTAAAATCATGTAGCTTGACCCACTATCCACCACGAACTCGTTCATACTTCATAAAGCAAGAATTTATGTCTTAAAATCAATAAATTATTCATTCAAATCAAAGAAACAAATCCAAAGACATAAATCCAATCAAATCAAAGCAAACATAAAAGCAACATGAGCTTTAATTCGGAATCTGATCTCTTAGTTAACTTTTGAATTGCCCTTACAGTCCGAGGTTTCCTCCTCGTCATTTGTTCTGGGAGTTTCCATGTCATTGCATCTTTTCAGCAGTTCATCACATCTGCTGATGATTTCTTTGTTCCTCTGTCCTCTTCCGAGGTAATGAAATAGGTCATTATAGTTGATAAAACTTTTGGCCTTAAGTGATAAAATCACATCTTGTGGATCGAGTGTATAGATGGTCTTTTGCAAAAGATCCTCATCTGTTACCACTTCGCCACATAGCTGGAGGTCATGGACGATTTTCATTAGGACAGAGTTGTATGCATCCGCGGATTCACAATCCCGGAAACCGAGAGTCTCCCATCCTTCCATGGAGTTTAGCCACATTACCATTGAGAGCTTTTTACCCAACTTAATCCAAAGATCAAATGGGTCCTTAACCTTTTGATACTGGTCTCTCAGTTTTTCAGTGAGATGGAAGAGCATAATCATTATGGCTCTTTCCCTTTGGCTTTCTATTTCTTGATTGCCATTTCTGATGCATCTTCCGAGTCCCCTAGTTTGCAGAGAATTTTTAGTGCTCGATTTCCCATTCTAGGAAATTGTCTCCGGAGAGACTTAGGACCGGGTAATCTTAGTTGACTTCAGACATCTGAAATATGCATCAAATTTTCTCTTAGGGCTTTTAATAAAATCCGGACCTTAGGAATATGGCCGGTTTTGGTTCATCCGATTATAAAAGTTTATGTGCTCAAAACAAACATGCAATCCAAGCAATTAATTATATGGCCAATTTTAATTATGCAAATATGCAATTACCAAATTCGATTTTAACAATTTCCTTTATGCAAAAATTAATCCTAAAACGATTAATTAAAGGATAACCACTATAAAGGATAATCATGCAAAATGAAAAGGATATTCTCAAAACTTTCCTTTTTACTAAAATGAAGGGATTATAATTTCCTATTTGGATTAGGATTAGGGCCAAATCGATTTCTTTTTCTTCTTTTCTATGGCCGATTTTATGCAAGATCAAAACAAATAATCTAGCAACCTAACTCACAAAAGTTCATGTCCGATTTCATGATTAAACAACTTAGCATGCGATTTCTATATGGATTCAAATTCGATTTTTAACAAGTGATGCAAAACATGCTATCATGCGATATTAAGCAATAAACAAGCAAGCTAAGGAATCAGATTCAATCATGAAAACAAGATCATCATGCGGTTTCAAACAAAGCAAATAAACAATCCTTTACAAGCAATCCGATTTTTAATGGTTCCATATATGCTTAATCCAAGTTCGATTTGGTTTGAAAGAGAACAAGCAAGATTAAACAATCAATACAATTTTTTAATGTCTTGTCTTGAGCTTAGATTCAAGTTCAAGCATTGGTTTTAACAAGATCAAACAAGTTTATATGAGAGAATCGATTTTAGGGTTTTATTTTTCTTAGGTCAAATTTGATTTTCTCTTGTTTTTAGATTATGGATTTACCTTGATTTTCTTTTGGGGTTGACTGGTATGAACCGGGAGCTAAAGACCTCGGAAAAAAAACTCAAGCTTGGATCGGAATCTCCTTGGAAGAGGGACGGCGGCGGCTATTGGCGGCGGCGACGGCGGGTTGAGTTCGGCGGCTAGGGTGTCTTCAGAGCAAACTCGTGCTGATAACGTGTTATGAACTGAATGTTCTGTGTGTATTATTATGAGGATCAAATGTCTCTTTATATAGTGGTTACACAAGGTAGAGAAAATGTAATTATTCTTTTACTACTCATATAAAGAAAATGAAATATTCCATAAACCTATTCCTTGTCTAACAAGAAATGGTTAAGACTGTTCTAGAATATTCATAAGGATCGGTTATGATATAAGTTCTACTGGGCCGGTTTCGTGAGTCCATAACCAAACAGTTTTTTACATTGGAAAATATTTTTTGTGGAAATGGGTTTCTAAAGTTTTTTTTTTTTTCTGAGCCTTGTATACCACGAAATAATTCACGGGTTAATAAAGAAGATAGCAAAAACTATAGGATTTATAAGTTAAACAACTTGATAGCCGTAATAGAAAAAAGTGAATAAGCTTCAGAGAGTAGTGATTGTCGAGCTCTGGTACAGCGAAGCAGAGTTTGCTTGAATTAGCTATCACGAAGAATAATGTAAGGGACCGCTAGGCATTAAGAAAGGGAATACCGCTATTGTTGAATATATTTAAAGAGAAATCCATAATTTTCAGGTTTCTTAGTCTCCTTAGGCTCTCTAACCAAGAAGCCAGAATCTTGCTAAGCACAGAACAGAATGATAACAGGGTTCACTCAAATCACTTACTATAACTTTAATACGCAGACGAACTCTATGCAGGTGGGAAGGGCATGTAAGTGACCATCTGATATGATTGCAGACTTGCAGTATGCAACATGGCGACAGACTGATAGACCGCTAAGAGCCTACTTCAGGAAGAAGAAGAAGGAACCTGAGCAGAACATGGAAGCTAGTGTTGAACAAGGCGTCGTCGTTTTGAATAAGGAAGAAGATATGATAGGAACGACGTCGTGTGGAGACAAGTCTAAACGATGTAGACGACATCGTTTAGTTAAAGCTGTATATAAATAAGTCGATGCTTTTCATTTGATCTTATCGAATTGTTTTGAGAGAAAGTTTGTTAGAGAGATCGAGAGAAAGAGAGTTCTTCGATCTAGAGTGTTGATTACATTCGGAATAGGAGATTCTTGGTGTAATTGATACTCAGCTTTGGTATTGAATCGAATATCGTATTTGATTCTTATCAAATTGGTGCTGGTGACGTAAGGATCGAACAAGCGAATCGTCGAAGCGATGCCGCCGAAGAATGCTCAAACCGGAGGAATCGAGACTCGATCGTCGACGTCGCTAACCGTGGAAGCACTTGCCGAACAAACGGAGAAGCAATTCTCGCAGCTGGACGCAAAGATTGACGCGAAGTTCGACGAACTGCTAAATCTGTTCAAACAACAAGCGCGCGATCGAGAGGAGTCGAACAATTCGCAACAGCATACATTTCACCAGGTAAATCATCCTTTCCGGGAACATGGCCGTAGTTCTAGGAATGAGGAACCTGGTGATAGAATGGCAATGGTTGCGAATAGAGATAACATGATAAAGAAAGTTGAGCTGCCTGTGTTTGATGGAAATGATACCTATGCTTGGATATCGTTAGCAGAAAGGTTTTTCAGGTTGGGCGGCTACACCGATATGGCTATCATGGAAGTGGTTTCAGTTAGTCTCCGTGGTGATGTGTTAATCTGGTTTAACAACGAACTACATCTTCGACCGTTTATGAGTGGGACTCATTTTAAGCAGCGGTTGATTGCTCGGTTTAACAAAAAGCGCATCAGAGATCCGAGTCAACCTCTCTTTGCCCTCAAACAAACAGGTTCAGTCACAGAGTACATCGACATGTTTGAGGATTTGTCGGCTCAGGTCACAGGAATCTCTGATAGACAGCTGGAAGGGATTTTTATGAATGGTCTGACTCCGGAAATGGCTGAGGTGGTTGATATGTGTAAACCGTTTGACTTAACGGAAATGGTGGCCACAGCTTATCAGATGGAGAATAGTATGATGCATCGAATGGTTAAGAAGGAACGACAGTCAGGGTATAAGGGATTTAAATCTACATACTCTACAACAGCATCAAACGAATTGAACGCAGGACGAGAAGTAGCGAAAGCCTTAGGGACCAACATTCAAACGAAGAACCAAGTTCGTTTGTCTCCTACGCAGATTGCAGAGAAACGGAAACTTGGCCTTTGTTTTAAGTGTGATGGTCGTTGGACAAAAGGTCATGAGTGTCCTCAAGTGTCGCTAAAGGTCATCACGGTGCTGAATGGGTTAGAAGTGGAAGTCACTGGCTTTGATTTTGATGAGGAGACAGAAGATGAGATCGTGTGGACTCCTCAAGTTTGCTCCATTTCACTCAGATCTTTCCTCGGGTTATCGTCACCTCATACAACTAAACTCAAAGGGAGCATCAAGAAACAAACCATCATTGTGATGTTGGATAGTGGAGCTACTCATAATTTCATAGCTCCAAGTGTGGTTCACAGACTGAAGCTTAAAGCGGAACAGAGTACTTGTTTGGATATTTTGTTGGGAACTGGGGTTTCGGTTCCGGCAGAAGGGGTTTGTAACAATGTTCAGTTCGGTTTACAAGGCACTTCATTCACTACTGATTTCATTATGTTGGAGCTGGGAAAGGTTGATGTCATCTTGGGAATTCAATGGTTAAGGACCTTGGGAAAAGTGGTCGTCGATTGGGACACACATGAATATACATTCATGTATAAGGGTCGTCAAGTGCAGCTGTGTGGTGATCCTTCCTTACATAATTGTACTCCTATGGCGCAGCAACTACATCGGGTGTACATGGCTACGGATCTAAGTTTCGATTCTGAATTGTTTCAGATTGAACAATCCACATCTCAACATGAGATTCCAATTCCGGTAGAGCACTTATTGGAAAGGTACGTGAGAATTTTTGCAGAACCCTCCCAGTTGCCGCCTTTGCGAGACAGAGAGCATGCTATCAATCTATTAGCAGGCACTGGGCCAATAAGTGTTCGTCCTTATCGCTATCCTCATGCGTATAAGGAAGAAATGGAAAAGATGATTTCTCAGATGTTAGATGCTGGATTGATTAGACCGAGCCGCAGTCCGTTTTCGAGCCCGGTTTTGTTGGTCAAGAAGAAAGATGGGAGCTGGCGCTTTTGTATCGATTATCGAGCATTGAATAAGGCAACAATCCCCGACAAGTTCCCTATTCCTATGATCGATCAGCTCTTAGATGAATTGCATGGAGCTATGGTGTTTTCCAAATTAGACTTAAGAGCCGGCTATCACCAAATCAGGATGCAAGAACAAGATATTCATAAAACGGCTTTTAGAACCGCGGATGGACACTATGAGTTCGTTGTTATGCCGTTCGGCCTGACCAATGCACCAACAACATTTCAAGCTTTGATGAATGAGTTGTTCAGGCCGTATTTGCGGAAATTCATCTTGGTTTTCTATGATGATATTCTGGTGTACAGTAAGTCACTTGAGGATCATGTTGCGCAGTTAAAGGTTGTGTTTGATATATTCACCAAACATCAACTATTTGCAAACAAGAAAAAATGTCTATTTGCACAGCCAAAAGTGGATTACTTAGGCCATTTGATCAGCTCTCAGGGTGTGGCTACTGACCCCGACAAAACGGCTGCAATGAAGAAATGGCCAGTTCCCAAAAACGTCAAAGACCTCAGAGGATTCTTGGGTTTGACGGGTTACTACAGGAAGTTTGTGCAGGGTTATGAGACTATTGCCAGACCATTAACGGAGTTGCTAAAAAAAGAAGCGTTTGAATGGTCAGAAAGGGCACAAACAGCGTTTGACTTACTTAAAAAAGCTATGTTTGAGGCTCCAGTGCTCGCACTACCGGACTTTACTGGCACTTTTGTAGTTGAATCAGATGCGTCGGGCTACGGTCTAGGAGCGGTTTTGATGCAGAAAGATCGGCCAATAGCTTATTTCAGCTCACGGTTGTCTGATAGAGAACAAATAAAACCGATCTATGAAAGAGAACTTATGGCAATTGTGTTGGCAATTCAGAAGTGGCGTCATTATTTTTGGGGGGGAGGAAATTGTAGTTCACACAGATCATAAAAGTCTCAAATTTCTGTTGGAACAACGAGAGGTATCCTTGGATTATCAAAGATGGTTATCGAAATTACTTGGCTATGATTTTGATATCATTTACAAACCGGGAGTGGAGAATAAGGCTGCAGATGGGTTGTCGCGTATTCCTACAAGTCCAGCGGTTACGACCGAAATGTCTTTGGCTGCTCTAACCTTGCCGTCATGTTTGAATTTCAAGGATATTATGGACGAGATTGATAAAGATGAGGGGTTACAAAAGTTGAAACAATCAGTGATATCCGGTGTTTGTCAAAAGAAAGGATATTTAGTAGTCAACGGTACTCTCCTCTACAAGAATCGATTGCTCATATCCCAAACATCTGCGTTCATTCCGTTGATACTTGCTGAGTATCATGATGATGTTCTTGGGGGTCATTCTGGTGTCCTGATTGAAGGGAATGTCCTGAAATCAGACTTGTATTTATTCTATTAGAGTCGTGATGTCGAGATAAGACAATCATATGATATTGGATGGTTATAATGTTTTGCTAGAAGCCGCTTATAACTTATGAGTTATGAACTCATTACCATTATCATATGATCCTATAGGGTCACACACCTAAGCAAACTGGATATTATAAATTGGGTTTTGATCATTAGAGTAATGATTATGATCACGTATATAAGATATACGTCGATATCGACTTTCTGTGAGGGTGTCGATCGACACCAATGGTGGGTGTCGATCGACACTTGTTCGGTCACGACTTCTAGAAGTATTGACTTTTGGATGGTGTCGATCGACACCAATTAGGTTGGTGTCGATCGACACCCGTCGGCAGCTCCAGCCTATATATATGATATAGGGGCTGCTCGACAAGATATAACAAAAAACATATCAGAAGTTGTTCAGAAGTGTTTTGAGCTTCAGAAAAACACAGAGAAACGAAGATAGAAACCCGAAGGCGAATCGTTCGCTCCGGCACTAGCATCCCGTCGTCCAGTTTGTGTGCGTGTGGACTTCTGTAGAGGCGCAGCACTTGAGGCGCTTGAGATCTCGATTACCTGTTCTTATTCCGCTGCAAAACCTTCAGGTATGTTCGAGATTTCATATATATTCAAACATAGATTCAATGGACACGATCCGTGGATTTAGGATTGTTGTTAGGGCTGTTTTATATGATTAAAACTGAACGAAATACATCAGTGGTATCAGAGCGTGTGTTCTATTGAATCTGTTGAATATATGTAAATCAATCTGTTCAAAAATCGTTTTTGATGAAGAACACATTCTGAGTTCTTCGGTGTCGATCGACACCAATTCGTGTCGATCGACACCACTATGGTTTTCGCGTGAAAAATAGTTTTCGCGTGAAAACTTTAGTTTACGATCGGTTTAAACGGTAAATTAGTTATCGTTAATTAAACTGATTTGGTGGGTGTCGACCGACACTAAAGTAGTGTCGATCGACACAGGATGGATATATGCAAATTGATTCGATCGGTTTAATCGGTTAAATGGTTTATCGCGATTGAACCGGATCAGAATCTGTCGGTCAACACAAAAGTTGTGTCGATCGACACTGACCTGGTGTCGATCGACACCACTTCAGAATTTGCGTAACTTGTTTAACTTAAGAAAATTTTAAAAGGTTTAAAACAAAGTTAAAATATCTAGAATATAAACTAGATAAATGTTCCGTTCCTCAACATAATATTAAGCTTTTAATATCTTCCCAATCTTGTCAACTGTCAAGGCTCGTTTCATTGTGTGATGGGTCTGCCAAAGCAGGGTGTCCGCAATTACATGAGTGAGGCAGGTTGTAATCGTTACTACGGACTTAAAAGATTGGTTTGCTTAAATGGGCTATCAAAATAGTTTTGGGCTCATAGATATAGGATTGGATTCGATATTAGATATTAATCCAAGACCAAGAATTATATATGATATAATTAGCAAAGTGTTGCTTACCTAAATAGCTAAAGTTTGGGCGATGGGCCAAAGCTCACTCAAATTTTTGTGAAATATGGATCTTGGATCATTATATTCAATTGAGGAAAATTGTTTTGAATATAATGTGAGTTTCTTAATTGTTAAGATTTTCATTCTTGAACATCAAAACTAAACTCTCATTTTGTGTTTTTCAGCAATGGCTAGCTCCCCTCACAGAAACACATTCTCGCTTCGATCCGTCCTTGAGAAGGACAAGCTTAATGGATCGAACTTCCTTGAATGGTATCGGAACTTGAGAATTGTTCTCAAACAGGAGAAAAAGGAATATGTCCTTGAAAAGGTTCTCCCTGAGAAACCGAAGTCCAATGCCGGACACGCTGAAAGGAATGCTTGGGAGAAGCATTCTAATGATGAGGTCGATGTGAGTTGTCTCATGCTGGCTACCATGAACTCGGACTTGCAGAAGCAATACGAGAACGTGGTGTCACCTGTTGAGATGATCACTAGCCTGAAAGGGATGTTTCAGGAGCAAGCACGAACTGAGAGATACCAGACGGTTAAGTCTCTCATTGAGTGCAAGCTACCAAAGGATGGTCCAGTTAGCCCACATGTCATTAAGATGATGGGTTATATTGATAATGGCAAAACTGGATTGTCCCTTAGCCAAGAGTTGGCTACGGACATCATTCTGCAGTCGTTGCCGTCAAGCTTTGATCAGTTTATCATGAACTATAACATGAACAACATGACAAAGACTTTGACGGAACTGCATGGCATGCTCAAAACAGCTGAGCCAAACATCAAAAAGGGCACCCCTAATGTACTTATGGTACAAGGGGGTAAAAAGTTTAAGAAACATGCTAAGGGTAAAGGAAAAGCTAAGGCATTCCGATTGAGAATCAGGATAAGCCTGAGACTTCTTCCAAACCCAAACGCGGCCCTACTGATGCTGATAAATGCCATTACTGCAATAAGTCTGGGCATTGGAAGAGAAATTGCAAAGAGTATCTGGCAGATCTAAAGAACTCGAAGAAGACGTATGAGACGACTTCTTCAGGTATCTATGTTATAGAAGTAAATGTTACTACTTCAGGTTCTAAGTCTTGGGTATTAGATACCGGCTGTGGCGCTCATATTTGTACAAATATGCAGGGTCTAAGCAACAGTAGAACGCTGGAGAAGGGACAAGTGGACCTGCGCGTTGGGAATGGAGCAAGAGTTGCTGCATTGGCCGTAGGAACTTATCATTTGTCTTTGCCGTCAGGCTTGTATTGGAATTGAATAATTGCTACTATGTACCTGCTATAAGCAGAAACATCATTTCTATTTCTGTTTTGGATTTAGAAGACTTTCATTTCTCGATTAAAAACAAGTGTTGTTCTTTTAATCGTAATGAAATGTTTTATGGTAGCGCTCCATTAGAGAATGGACTTATATTCTTAACCAATCTTTGCCTGTCTATAACATAAGTACTAAACGGTTAAGAACCAATGACTCGAACCCCACGTTTCTCTGGCATTGTCGTTTGGGCCACATTAATGAGAAAAGGATTCAAAAGCTTCATAATGATGGGCTTTTAGACTCATTTGATTTTGAATCATTTGAGAAGTGTGAATCCTGCTTAATGGGCAAAATGACAAAGGCCCCTTTCAACAAATTTAATGAAAGGGCCGGTGACCTATGGGCCTTATACATACCGATGTATGTGGTCCAATGAGTGTTAGTGCTAGAGGAAACTTTCAGTACTTCATCACGTTTACTGATGATTTCAGTAGATTTGGTTATGTCTATTTAATGAGACATAAATCGGAATCCTTTGAAAAGTTCAAGGAGTTCCAAAATGAAGTGCAGAACCAACTTGGCAAAAGTATTAAAGCTCTTCGATCAGATCGTGGAGGTGAATACTTAAGCCAAGAGTTCAGTGATCATCTGAGTAATTGTGGAATTGTTTCACAACTCACTCCTCCTGGAACACCTCAGTGGAATGGTGTATCTGAAAGGAGGAATCGGACTTTATTAGATATGGTTCGATCGATGATGAGTCAAGTAGATCTTCCATTATCCTTTTGGGGATACGCTCTAGAAACGTCTGCGTTTACGCTAAACAGAGTTCCATCAAAATCAGTCGAGAAGACGCCATATGAGATGTGGACTGGAAAAGTTCCAAGATTGTCTTTTCTTAAAATTTGGGGTTGTGAAGCTTATGTCAAACGGTTGATATCTGATAAGCTTGAACCCAAATCTGATAAGTGCTACTTCGTTGGTTATCCTAAGGAAACCAAGGCTTACTACTTTTACAACCGTTCTGAGAACAAAGTGTTTGTTGCTAAGAACTGTGTTTTCTTGAGAAAGAATTTCTTTCCAAGAAGAACAGTGGGAGTAAAGTACAACTCGAAGAAGTTCGAGAATCACAGGAGCCTGCTCAACCTGTCGAGGAAGAGCAGCGACTGGATCTACAAAGAGTTGTAGAGCCCGAGTGGATCTACAAAGAGTTGTAGAGCCCGAGCCTGTGATGCCAGAAGTTCGCAGATCCGAAAGGATTCGTCAAGAGCCCGAGAGATATGGATTTCTCGTGACTAATTGTCATGATCTCTTGATCATTGACAGTGACGAACCTGCGACTTTCGAAGAAGCAATGATGGGCCCTGACTCCGAAAAGTGGTTTAAGGCCGCTGAATCCGAAATCGGTTCCATGTCACAAAACCAAGTATGGACTTTGGGTGATTTACCTGATGGTGTAAAAGCCATTGAGTGTAAATGGGTCTTCAAGAAGAAGATCGATGTGAATGGAAACGTTCAGATTTACAAAGCTAGGTTGGTGGCAAAAGGTTTCAAACAAGTTCAAGGTGTTGACTATGATGAAACCTATTCCCCAGTCGCTATGCTTAAATCTATTCGGATTCTCCTAGCAACAGCCGCTCATTATGATTATGAGATTTGGCAAATGGATGTGAAAACAGCTTTCCTTAACGGGATTCTGGAGGAGGATGTGTACATGACACAACCTCCGGGTTTCACTAATCCTGATGCTGCTGGGAAAGTATGCAAGCTTCATAAATCCATTTATGGATTGAAGCAAGCATCTCGGAGTTGGAACCTACGTTTTGATGAAGCAGTTAAAAAGTTTAACTTCATCAGAAACGAAGAGGAACCTTGCGTTTACAAGAAGACTAGTGGGAGCGCAGTTGCATTTCTCGTACTGTATGTAGATGACATACTTCTCATAGGAGATGATATTCCATTACTTCAGTCAGTAAAGGACTGGCTCGGAAGTTGTTTCTCGATGAAAGACATGGGCGAAGCCGCCTATATTCTTGGAATAAGGATCTATAGAGATAGATCAAAGAGGGTGATTGGACTGTGCCAGGACACTTATATAGATAAGGTCTACACAGGTTCAACATGCATGATTCCAAGAAGGGCTTGCTTCCGATGTCTCATGGCATTACTCTCAGCAAGAAGCAGTGTCCTTCGACACCTGCTGAGCGAGAGCGCATGAGTAGGATTCCTTTTGCTTCTGCAGTAGGATCTATTATGTATGCCATGCTTTGTACTCGTCCAGATGTTGCTTGTGCTTTAAGCATGACGAGTCGATACCAGTCAGATCCGGTGAGAGTCACTGGACTGCCGTCAAGACTATCCTAAAGTATTTGAGAAATACCAAGGATAAGTTCTTGGTTTATGGAGGATGTGATGAGCTTGTAGTGAGTGGTTATACGGACGCCAGCTTTCAGACAGATAGAGACGATTTTCGATCTCAGTCTGGTTACGTCTTCTGTCTGAATGGAGGTGCAGTTAGTTGGAAGAGTTCCAAGCAGAGCACCGTGGCGGATTCGACGACCGAGGCTGAATACATCGCTGCTTCGGAAGCGGCGAAGGAGGCTGTTTGGATTAGGAAGTTCATTACTGAGCTTGGTGTGATTCCTAGCATTTCTGAGCCAGTGGCATTGTTTTGTGACAACAATGGAGCCATAGCTCAAGCTAAGGAGCCCAGATCACACCAGAAATCCAAACACATTGAGAGGAGATATCATCTGATTCGTGATATTATTGAGAGAGGCGACGTCAAGATCAGCAGAGTTCCGACAGACGAGAACGTTGCTGACCCCTTGACTAAGCCACTTCCACGACCAAAGCATGAGAGTCATGCTGCTGCTATAGGCATTAGATTCCTTAAGCATTAATCTTGTTTTAGTGGGAGTTATCATATTTATGTTTTGATGTTCATGTAAACATACATTTGGTTATGTTTAATTAATGAAATTGTTTCAGTTTATTTAATGGTGTTATTAAATAATTGTCCAAAAGTAATTTATGGCATTCTTATAGATCATCAAATACGTGATTTGATCATGAGACTCTATAAGTAATAGATGACATAAATTATTTGTGTCCATAGTCGAGGTTATCAAAGTGGACATTGATAACCGCGCGAGACTAGTATGTGAGGTGACTGATGACTAAGTTTCATGGAGTCATTAATAGGAGTATTAAAGTCAATCACATAGATATGTGTTAGAGAACACATGATCGGACATGACCCGCTAATGAGAACTCTACAAGATTGTTATATGAGTGTCATAAGAGTTTCTCATTACGACTATAGAGTATAGTCCTTAGACCTGAGTTCATCATGATTTCTTACATATGAATTGGTGTGCTTTGACCTTGTCAAACGTCAGCCGTAACTGGTGGCTATAAAGGCATTGATTGGGCATATTATGAAGTGTGTAGGGAACAGGGATGGAACAAGATGGAATTTGTCCCTCCCATATAACGGGAGATAAATATCTCAGGGCCTATCGAAGATTTGATACTGGAATTGCGTGGCCGCGCTCAAACGGATTGAATGTCAATCGTTTGTATTTTATCAGTATAAATCAGAGTTCGATAAACATGGTTGGTTGATTAAGGATGACACGAGTTCTTGCCTTATGCCAGATCGAGATATAGAGACAAAGGGATTATGGGAATATTTGATTCCAGTACAAGTGGGAGATTGAAGGGAATGTCCTGAAATCAGACTTGTATTTATTCTATTAGAGTCGTGATGTCGAGATAAGACAATCATATGATATTGGATGGTTATAATGTTTTGCTAGAAGCCGCTTATAACTTATGAGTTATGAACTCATTACCATTATCATATGATCCTATAGGGTCACACACCTAAGCAAACTGGATATTATAAATTGGGTTTTGATCATTAGAGTAATGATTATGATCAACGTATATAAGATATACGTCGATATCGACTTTCTGTGAGGGTGTCGATCGACACCAATGGTGGGTGTCGATCGACACTTGTTCGGTCACGACTTCTAGAAGTATTGACTTTTGGATGGTGTCGATCGACACCAATTAGGTTGGTGTCGATCGACACCCGTCGGCAGCTCCAGCCTATATATATGATATAGGGGCTGCTCGACAAGATATAACAAAAAACATATCAGAAGTTGTTCAGAAGTTGTTTTGAGCTTCAGAAAAACACAGAAACGAAGATAGAAACCCGAAGGCGAATCGTTCGCTCCGGCACTAGCATCCCGTCGTCCAGTTTGTGTGCGTGTGGACTTCTGTAGAGGCGCAGCACTTGAGGCGCTTGAGATCTCGATTACCTGTTCTTATTCCGCTGCAAAACCTTCAGGTATGTTCGAGATTTCATATATATTCAAACATAGATTCAATTGACACGATCCGTGGATTTAGGATTGTTGTTAGGGCTGTTTTAATATGATTAAAACCTGAACGAAATCCATCACTGAAAACATTGAAGAGAATTCAGAATGTGCTTCGTTGGAAAAAAATGATCCGCACAATACAGAAGTATGTTGCTGAATGTGATGTGTGTCAGCGACAGAAGTACTCTACACTTTCTCCAGCTGGTTTGCTTCAACCATTACCGATTCCTGATCGCATCTGGGAGGACATTCTATGGACTTATAGAAGGCTTAACTACTTCATCCCATTGCAATGTGATATTGGTTGTGGTGGACCGTCTGAGTAAATTGCTCAATTTTTGCGCCTCAAGCATCCTTTCACTTTCAAGGCAGTGGATGTGGCTTCTGTATTCGTTCAAGATGTTATCAAAAACTGCAGGGTTACCCTCGGTCAATCGTTTCGATAGAGAGACCGCATCTCCTCAGTACATTTTGGCGACAACTGTTTAAGTGGGAGGGACTCATCTAAAAACATACAGGAGTGTTTCATCCTCAGACAGACGGCAAACCGAAGTATTGAACAGGTGCTTGAAACGTATCTGAGGTGTCGCGTCAGCTCAACCAAAGACAGGGCAAAGTACTTGGCTTGGGCTTAGTTATGGTACAATACTAGTTTCCACACAGCACTATCCGCTACACCATTCAAAGTGGTTTATGGACGTGACCCTCCAGATCTCTTAAAGTTCGAAGACGGCTCGACTGATAACTTTGAACTGGAGTCAATGTTGAAGGAGCGTGATGAGGTGTTGGCTCAAATCAAGCTGCATTTGGTGGTCGCTCAGGATCGGATGAAGAATAACTCAGACAAACACCGTCGTGAGCTCACTTTTGAAGTTGGGGAGATGGTCTTTCTTAAACTTAGGCCTTACCGTCAACGTTCAGTAGCTCAAAGGCTTCACCAAAAGCTTGCTGCTTGCTATTACGGTCCTTTTGAAGTGCTAGAGCGGGTGGGAGCAGTTGCATACAGATTGAGATTACCGGACGGTTCTAAAATCCATGATGTGTTTCACGTTTCTCAGCTGAAACCAGTATTGGGGAAGCAACATCAGGTCTCGTCTTTGCCAACCACCTTGACGATGGAAGAAGAGCTTGTGGTTGAACCAGCTTTGATTTTGAATACACGTTACAGTCCGGATGAGCATTTAGAGGCTTTGATTTCTTGGTCTGGTCTTCCGGCTCATGAAAACTCGTGGGAAAGAGTCTCAACCTTGTTACAACAATTTCCTCACTTGAAGCTTGAGGACAAGCTTCATTCTGAAGGGGCGGGTATTGATAGACCGCTAAGAGCCTACTTCAGGAAGAAGAAGAAGGAACCTGAGCAGAACATGGAAGCTAGTGTTGAACAAGGCGTCGTCGTTTTGAATAAGGAAGAAGAGATGATAGGAACGACGTCGTGTGGAGAAGGAATTCAAGTCTAAACGATGTAGACGACATCGTTTAGTTAAAGCTGTATATAAATAAGTCGATGCTTTTTCATTTGATCTTATCGAATTGTTTTGAGAGAAAGTTTGTTAGAGAGATCGAGAGAAAGAGAGTTCTTCGATCTAGAGTGTTGATTACATTCGGAATATCGTATTTGATTCATGCAAATGTTCTTGTGTTTCTATAGATTATGTATTGCACTAACCACCAAATTAACCAGTTCTAAGATATGTTTGTGGCATTACATTTTTGTTCGAGGACAAACGACACACGAGAACCAAACACAAGCTATGTCCTGGTTTTGTTTCACAAAGCTGGAGGTTTCTGAGAAGAACAACAACATATGGGGACAGTAAAGAAACTAGGACATTAATGGATTTGGCACTAACAGCAGTTTTCCTACAACAGATTCCTGACCTTGTGGATGAAAGCATAAACGATGTAGAACCAGAATCTACTCCAAGGAGAACCAAAAGAGAGAAGATGTGATGCAGAGAGATATTTGGAATATCTCCAGATATCTTAATTATTTAGATAATTATGAGTTATTTGTATTTTAATTAATATTTATCTTTTAGGATTTTCTAGAATATTCCATATTTTAGGGTTTTGAGCTTATTATAAATAAGCCGTTTAGGCCTCATATTGTATTCAGTTTATGATTGATTAATAGAATTGAGCTTTTGTCTCTCTTTTCCTTGTTTTCGGTAGATCTATAGAGATCTCAACGAGTCCAAGAAGCAGGTCCCAAGCGAGGATTCTATCGAATCCCTTGGTCGAGCTGGCAGGTCCCAATCGATTCCTTTGAATCTATTGGTTGAGCTGTGTTTATCTAGCTTCCGCTACATCAGTTGGTATCAGAGCTGCGTTTCTTTGATTTCTTAATCGAAGAACGATTCTGGATCATGCTGAGTGATTGCTTTTATCCTTTTGTCGAGAGAGAGAGAGAGTCAAGAGATCTACAGAGAGATCTATGGCGATCCGATCTACGACGCTTATGAAGATGAAGTTCATGATGTGATTGACTTCGTTTTCAAAGAAGATTCTTTTGCAGATCTCGTTTGTGCAAATTTCGTGCATAATCATATTCGTGCGAAAATTGGGCAGATCCAGATCCGTGCAGAAACCGGGCAAAATCAACTTCGTGTAAAATCCGTTCGTGCAGAAACCGGGCGAAATCAACGTCGTGTGAAATCCGTGCAAGACCTGGTTTGGGTGCATAATCAGGTTCGTGCGAAAATTGTGGACAATCCGATTCGTGCAAATCTCGAGCGTCTGTTATATAATCAGATTTCTGGAAAATCCCTGAAGATTCGCGTTTGTGCAAACTTCGTGCAAATAATATTTAAAGAGGGATCTTGGAAGATTTTAGCAACGAAGAACGATTCAAGATTCGAGGACGAATCTTCTCCAACCCGGAGAGAATGATGCAGAGAGATATTTGGAATATCTCCAGATATCTTAATTATTTAGATAATTATGAGTTATTTGTATTTTAATTAATATTATCTTTTAGGATTTTCTAGAATATTCCATATTTTAGGGTTTTGAGCTTTATTATAAATAAGCCGTTTAGGCCTCATATGTATTCAGTTTATGATTGATTATAGAATTGAGCTTTTGTCTCTCTTTTCCTTGTTTTCGGTAGATCTATAGAGATCTCAACGAGTCCAAGAAGCAGGTCCCAAGCGAGGATTCTATCGAATCCCTTGGTCGAGCTGGCAGGTCCCAATCGATTCCTTTGAATCTATTGGTTGAGCTGTGTTATCTAGCTTCCGCTACATCAGTTGTATCAGAGCCAGGTTTTTATATTTCTTAATCGAAGACCGATTCTGGATGTCATGCTGAGTGATTGCTTTTATCCTTTTGTCGAGAGAGAAGAGAGTCAGGAGATCTACAGAGAGATCTATGGCGATCCGATCTACGACGCTTATGAAGATGAAGTTCATGATGTGATTGACTTCGTTTTCAAAGAAGATTCTTTTGCAGATCTCGTCCGTGCAAATTTCGTGCATAATCGGATTTGTGCGAAAATCGGGCAGATCCAGATCCGTGCAGAAACCGGGCAAAATCAACTTCGTGTAAAATCCGTTCGTGCAGAAACCGGGCGAAATCAACGTCGTGTAAAATCCGTGCAAGACCTGGTTTGGGTGCATAATCAGGTTCGTGCGAAAATTGTGGACAATCCGATTCGTGCAAATCTCGAGCGTCTGTATATAATCAGATTTCTGGAAAATCCCTGAAGATTCGCGTTTGTGCAAACTTCGTGCAAATAATATTTAAAGAGGGATCTTGGAAGATTTTAGCAACGAAGAACCGATTCAAGATTCGAGGACGAATCTTCTCCAACCCGGAGAGAATGATGCAGAGAGATATTTGGAATATCTCCAGATATCTTAATTATTTAGATAATTATGAGTTATTTGTATTTTAATTAATATTTATCTTTTAGGATTTTCTAGAATATTCCATATTTTAGGGTTTTGAGCTTTATTATAAATAAGCCGTTTAGGCCTCATATGTATTCAGTTTATGATTGATTAATAGAATTGAGCTTTTGTCTCTCTTTTCCTTGTTTTCGGTAGATCTATAGAGATCTCAACGAGTCCAAGAAGCAGGTCCCAAGCGAGGATTCTATCGAATCCCTTGGTCGAGCTGGCAGGTCCCAATCGATTCCTTTGAATCTATTGGTTGAGCTGTGTTTATCTAGCTTCCGCTACATCAGTTGGTATCAGAGCCAGGTTTTTTATATTTCTTAATCGAAGACCGATTCTGGATGTCATGCTGAGTGATTGCTTTTATCCTTTTGTCGAGAGAGAAGAGAGTCAGGAGATCTACAGAGAGATCTATGGCGATCCGATCTACGACGCTTATGAAGATGAAGTTCATGATGTGATTGACTTCGTTTTCAAAGAAGATTCTTTTGCAGATCTCGTCCGTGCAAATTTCGTGCATAATCGGATTCGTGCGAAAATTGGGCAGATCCAGATCCGTGCAGAAACGGGCAAAATCAACTTCGTGTAAAATCCGTTCGTGCAGAAACCGGGCGAAATCAACGTCGTGTAAAATCCGTGCAAGACCTGGTTTGGGTGCATAATCAGGTTCGTGCGAAAATTGTGGACAATCCGATTCGTGCAAATCTCGAGCGTCTGTATATAATCAGATTTCTGGAAAATCCTGAAGATTCGCGTTTGTGCAAACTTCGTGCAAAATATTTAAAGAGGGATCTTGGAAGATTTTAGCAACGAAGAACCGATTCAAGATTCGAGGACGAATCTTCTCCAACCCGGAGAGAATGATGCAGAGAGATATTGGAATATCTCCAGATATCTTAATTATTTAGATAATTATGAGTTATTGTATTTTAATTAATATTTATCTTTTAGGATTTTCTAGAATATTCCATATTTTAGGGTTTTGAGCTTTATTATAAATAAGCCGTTTAGGCCTCATATTGTATTCAGTTTATGATTGATTAATAGAATTGAGCTTTTGTCTCTCTTTTCCTTGTTTTCGGTAGATCTATAGAGATCTCAACGAGTCCAAGAAGCAGGTCCCAAGCGAGGATTCTATCGAATCCCTTGGTCGAGCTGGCAGGTCCCAATCGATTCCTTTGAATCTATTGGTTGAGCTGTGTTTATCTAGCTTCCGCTACATCAGTTGGTATCAGAGCCAGGTTTTTTATATTTCTTAATCGAAGACCGATTCTGGATGTCATGCTGAGTGATTGCTTTTATCCTTTTGTCGAGAGAGAAGAGAGTCAGGAGATCTACAGAGAGATCTATGGCGATCCGATCTACGACGCTTATGAAGATGAAGTTCATGATGTGATTGACTTCGTTTTCAAAGAAGATTCTTTTGCAGATCTCGTCCGTGCAAATTTCGTGCATAATCGGATTTGTGCGAAAATCGGGCAGATCCAGATCCGTGCAGAAACCGGGCAAAATCAACTTCGTGTAAAATCCGTTCGTGCAGAAACCGGGCGAAATCAACGTCGTGTAAAATCCGTGCAAGACCTGGTTTGGGTGCATAATCAGGTTCGTGCGAAAATTGTGGACAATCCGATTCGTGCAAATCTCGAGCGTCTGTTATATAATCAGATTTCTGGAAAATCCCTGAAGATTCGCGTTTGTGCAAACTTCGTGCAATAATATTTAAAGAGGGATCTTGGAAGATTTTAGCAACGAAGAACCGATTCAAGATTCGAGGACGAATCTTCTCCAACCCGGAGAGAATGATGCAGAGAGATATTTGGAATATCTCCAGATATCTTAATTATTTAGATAATTATGAGTTATTTGTATTTTAATTAATATTTATCTTTTAGGATTTTCTAGAATATTCCATATTTTAGGGTTTTGAGCTTTATTATAAATAAGCCGTTTAGGCCTCATATTGTATTCAGTTTATGATTGATAATAGAATTGAGCTTTTGTCTCTCTTTTCCTTGTTTTCGGTAGATCTATAGAGATCTCAACGAGTCCAAGAAGCAGGTCCCAAGCGAGGATTCTATCGAATCCCTTGGTCGAGCTGGCAGGTCCCAATCGATTCCTTTGAATCTATTGGTTGAGCTGTGTTTATCTAGGTTCCGCTACATCAAGATGCGAGTATTCCAACAAGTATTGTCAGGCAGCCTAACTCCAATAGAAAAATTCCATGTCGATTTGGGGATTCATCGGCTTCCACTTCATTATCTGCTTTTTGAGAGGAGTTAATGATGCAGCTTCTGCGTGTTGGTTGTCCACAAAGAACATCCGTTTAACTATCTTTCGTGTGGAATGTTTCCTGATAGGTTGTTGTACAAAGGGAAGCAGCACTACTCCTCTGTTACACAAAGAAGAAAGAACAAGGAGAAGCTCAACCTCAAATTTTTGTTTGATACCCAATAATGAAATTCTTGTGGAAAATCGATTGAAGCCACGACGAATCCATTGATGACTAAGATGACTAAGAAAGCCATGAGTGCAAACAGCTATTATAAGAACTGCGTTCAAACACTGCAAAAACAAGCCACAAAGAGATCAGAAACTTTCCTGTTGGAGGAAGAAGACCACTTTCTGAAAACTATACTTGCAGAAGATGTGATGTTTCAATGGAAATATCTCAGGATTGGTGCTGGATGTGGAGAGGCTTCTCTTTAACTAAGGATCTGGCGAATGAGATCCTGCATGTAGGGACTACCCGTCTGCAGGCAAAGTCAGGAAGGCGAAGAACGCTTTTCACGGACCAGTAGCTAAGGCTGTTAAAGAAGGACTATATATATAAATGGTTTAGCTGTGTTCTATGTTTCTTTCTGGTAGTTTTCCTGTATTGCTACGTTCATATGCTCGTATTTGTTTATTCTGTATTGGATATAATCATATGGTGTGTTATGTAATAACTGAAGTTCTGGAGATGGTTATTTTAAAAGAAACAACAAAAACTGTAAAGCGGTATACATTAAGAGCATTCATAAAACCAGAAAGAGAACTGATGGGGAATTCTCTGTATTTCTTTTTTTTTTGTGGGTCTCTTTCCTACTTTGAAATTGTTTCATTCAAGTTCTTGTATTTCTTATGTTTAAGTATATTATTTATTGAACAACCACCAAACCAACTCTAAGATGTGTTTGAGGCATTACAATAATTCAAAGACAGACAGTACACAGGAACCAAACACAAGTTTTTGATATAAAGCAGGAGGGCTTGAGAAGAACAAGATCAGATGGGGAAGCATCAATGGATTGGCACCAACAAGAATTTCACCGCAACAGATTCCTTGCCCTGTGGATGAAAGCATCAATGATGTAAAACCATAATCTGCTCCAAGGGGAATCAAAAGTGAGAGATGCGAATATTCCAAGAAGTATTGTCACATAAGCTGCAGCAAAACTCCAGTAGAAAGAAACCATGTCGATTGTGGATTCCTCTGCTTCCACTTCATTATTGTCCGGTACGTGAAAGTTGTTACCATTGCAGCTTATGTTGGTTGGTGTCCACAGAGAAGAGGATTGCCTAAGTAGCTTTGTGAATCGAAGGTGTTAAACTGTTTTCCCAGTGGAATGACTCCGGATAAGTTGTTGAATGAAACATTGAATACAGCAAGGCTGCTCAGCTCTGTTATTTGCGGTGGGATATGGCCTTGCAATCTGTTGAAAGAAAGATCAAGGCTCTCCACATTCTTCATACCTGAAAAGCTTTTTGGTATAGCACCTGATAAATAGTTGTGAGAAAGATTGAGAGCATAAAGTTCCAGAAGACCACCAAGCTCTACTGGGATCTCACCGCTCAGCTCATTTTCTGACATATCCATTCCAAACAAGTATTTGAGATTTCCACCCATGTAAGCATCATATCGATGTTTCGTTGCAAATTCAATCTTAGTTTGGGTAGCTGCCTCATAGTCCATACTAAGCTGATCTAGCACAAGCAGAGACTTGACGTATATACCAACATTTTCTGTGGAAGTGGAGTCTTGTTCCGGGGTAGAGCTTGGGAAGACATCAATGAAAGCCATGCCGACATCATAAGAATATGAGGTATCTTCTTTCCCCAAACCAAATGAACCAAATGATGTATTGCCAAGACATAAAGGTATGGATCCATTGAATCTGTTGTTAGCAAGATCCAGAAGGTGGATGCTTCTTAGTGCACACAATTGACGAGGAATATGGCCTGCTAAGTTATTCCCCCGCAGAAGAAGTATATTGATGTTCAGCGTGTTGATAAGCTCCGGAATATTCCCAGACAACCTGTTGTTTCTCAGATCAAGGATGGTGATATTCACTAGCAATGTGTCTGGAATAGCTCCTGATAAATTGTTGTCTTGCAGGAATAACGCTACCTGTTTCGCAGAATTGAGGTGTGGAGGTATGCTCCCAGATAACATGTTTCCAGAGAGGTCCAGTAGCTGAAGATAGGTTAAGTTGAACAAGGAAATAGGTATTTCTCCTTCCAACATGTTGTTTGAAACCAGTACTGCACCCATGTATGGAAGTTCGCCAAACCAACTTGGAACCACACCTGTGAGATTGTTGTTCGAAATATCAAGAAGCAACAAGTATTGTAAGCTTCGCAAACCTTGTCCAATCTTTCCTGTAAACTGATTGTTATCCATAGACAACACCAACATATCAGTAAAGTTCGTTGATTTTGGTAAAATCTCCCCACTTAGTTTGTTATGTGACATCTTCAAAATTCTCAAGGAATAACAACCCTTTAGAAAACTTCTTGGTAGCTTCCCGTAGAAGCTGTTGTGAGATATGTCAAGAAATTCAAGACTTTCCATATTACCCAAAGAAGATGGCAGATCTCCATGAAAGCCGTTATTCGATATATTTATGTACCGTAAATATGGAAGTATCCACCCAATGTTAACAGGAAAGAGTTGATTGAACTCATTAGCTGACACGTCCAAGAAAATCAGGTTATGACCAGATCTTGGTAGCTGAAGGCTCGTAAAAGAATTATTCTTTAGATGCAAGATTTGGAGTTTCGTATTGTTTGACAAGAGCCATGAAGGGAAATTTTCAGAGATTCTATTGTCAGAAAGATCGATGTCATGCATATCTTTCTGGTATAGGAGAAAATGAGGAACCTTTTCCAAATTGCAAGATCGTAGTGCAATAACACTCAGTTGAAACTTTGGCTTCCAAGAACTTTCGGACACTACTTGGAACGAGTTGGATTTTGAACTAAGTTTCAACACCGTAAGGTTTGAGAGGTTGGTTAGGGAACCAAGTGAGAAGAAGCCTTCGAAGTTGTTATCAAACAACGACAAATACTCAAGTGATTTAAGGTCACCGAGAGCAAAGGGTATGGTACCAGTCAATTGGTTTGATGAAAGATCAAGAACTCGAAGTCCAGTCAAACTAGTTAAACATAATGGAAAATGTCCTCCTAGTTTGTTTCTACTGAAATCGAGCTCTTGCAAATTTTTCAATTCGCAAATTCCTATGATAACCAAAATGCGAAACAGTTTTATTTACAATTATTAGAAGTGAGTTCAAAAGACTTAGCAGAGAAGCTAAGGATATGAGCAAACTTACCTTGCAAATCTATTGAGGCAGAAAATTTGTTACCACGTAGATCCAGAGCTTTGAGCTTTTTCAGAGGAGTCAAATCTGACACAAAAGAAAACACCTTTTATAAAGAAATTCAAAAATGCTGTATTGCAAACTAAAAGTTTCCAACTCTTTTTTTTTTTTAAAGAAATTTCAAGCATACCTCGTACTTGTATTGAGCCACTAAAATTGTTTCCACTCAGGTCCAACAGTTTCAAGTTTGTCAAATCTTTGAGTTCTGAAAGGTGAGTCCCACAAATTTAAGAATGACAGAAACTCAGTTTAAGACATAAACTTATATTAATAGCTATAGATTGAATCGATATTGAAAAATATACATCATCAATAAAATAGGCCATATTCTAGTTACAAAATGGGAAAAAAAAAACCACACCTTTAGCAGGAAAAGGACCATCCATGTTGTTGCCCCGGAGAAACAAAGTTGTGAGCGACGTAGCAGCATTAAGAAAGGGAAAGATGTTGTTGTTGAATTTATTTGAAGTGAGATACAAAATCTCCAGGTTTCTTAACCTCCTTAGGCTTTTGTAACCTGCAAACAAGAATCTTGGTAAGGATATAATGATAAATCTCCAGTCACTTGTTATATTGCTTTTTAGAAGTAATTTGGCAAACTTGTACACTTTAAAAAAAAATATTTAAGGTACAATAACATAACAAAAGGTATACACTCTCAAGAATCTGAAACAATGAACTAAGAATTAGTCCATGCAGGGAAAGACCAAAGTTCCAATGCAAACAAAACGTTTGAAACTAACCTTCAACATCATCAAACAAGCCACTCAATCCTTTGCCTTCGTAGTCAGATAAGTTCAGAAGTTGAACTTCTTCAAAAGGGTGCAGCAAAGAAAGATTTAGGTGAGAGTTCTCTTTGAGGTACAGTCCACCAAAGACAATCTCGGTCACCCGCCCGCTTGTATGATGGCACTTAAGGCCCTCCCACCGGCAGCAATCCATTTTTCCGTCACTGGTCCAAGTAGGGAGAACATATTCAGTTTGATCTTCTTCAGTAATTGAGATCACGTACTTTTTGAGCTCCAACAAAGCCTTCCTTTCTTTCTTGATACAGCTTTTGTATCCGTGTATCTGACCCAACAGTAGCATCAGCCATATCAAGTATTGGCCCAAGAACACCTTCCCTTGCATTGCAAAGATGATTAGAAGAAAAAACCAGTGAAAGAAACTTAATGTGGGGATGTGATTTTCAATGCAAATTCATCCCGTTTATAAATAATTTCAAAATTTCCGTGGGAAACGCCAAGTTCAACAACTAATAATTGAAAATTTTGAAAGTAGAAGTCCCACTTAGTGAAAATGTTTACACGAGTGATTACTATCGTTTACTTGCATTCTTGTGATTAGTCTCCTACTAGCCTACAAGTCAAGGTCTTTGTTGAAAATGTGTAGTCATGGTTGTTACTTATTACCAAGATGGAAAATGTATTAGGTGGACTCTTCCACTTGAATTCATTGAAAAAATAAAGCATTTTCAACTAGTTTAAAAAATGTGGAAAAATATTTCTTCTATCCATCACTTCTCCACTTTTCACTATCTAATTTTCATGGAGTTTATCTGTGTTATTCATGTTACTTTAGCAGCGCACCATTCACATCCAATATTAAATTTGTATTTTTAGAAAGAAATGAGTTGTAGAAAATAAGACAAGCAGATTGGAAATGTTTTTTTTTTCTTGGTTGAAATGTCCACTGAGATTTATTTTCCCAGGCTTATACACAATACCACGAAATAATCCACAAAATAGTATTTCAGGACCCACTAAATAGTTAATGGCTGGCTCGGATCCATGATCTAATCCATGAAAATGATATGCCGAAGCAAATGGCCACTTTGATTTTTCGAGTTTCGGCCATTTACAAATGATTATAGTGGCCATTACCGCCAAAAATGAAAACGCATATCATTTTCACATCATCGAAATAAGGGACCGTTACCGCCAAAATGGAAAACGCTGTCGTTCCGGCGAGACCCCTAGATTTCCATCGCCAGACGCCCAAACGCTATGCCAATGGAGAAGCTGGCATCGTCGCCGCCCGAGAAACTGCGGTGGAGATGATGATGGCCAAGAGCAAGAGGATATACCTTGTGGAACAGAACAGATATTAGCATCGCCTTTTTCTAGAGTTCTATGTGTATGTGTCTGTTTGTGTATACGAAGAAAGCAAACGGCGAGGTTTCTGTTTGCAAATTTCCCCTGATGGGTTGCCCTTGATCTGCCTATTTCTACTTACTCTGTAATGTGTCAATGTCATGGATTTTTCATACAAATGTGATAAATTCAATTTTTACTTGTTTTATGTGTTTGTTGCAGAGTAACGTCAGTATCAGCTTTGAGGGAGACTCTGTCGATACGTTTTATCTACAAAGAACCACAACAAGTTAAATTTTTGCCGTTAAAATTCTGAGGCTCTTGCATTTCAGGTTAGACTCGAACCTTGGAAAGAGAAGCAACAGAATCATCAAGACTTTCTTTCTCATCTTTTTGCTCATCCTGCCTACCATATTCTGAGTTCAATAGAATAGATCTGTACGGTTTGTTATTGTAACAACTGAAGTTCTTGATACATTTACCCGAAAAATCAGTAAAATGGCATAACCAGAACCTCTCTGTACTTATTTTTCATTCTTGGGTCTGCACTCTATTCTACCTTGAAACTGTTTCATGCAAGTTCCTGAATTCTGAAGAAAAAAATTAGTTAATTTACCACTCAGCCAGTTCAAAGGTGTATGTTTGGCACACTACATTTATTCAGATACAAATACGACAGTACACAGGAACCAAACACAGGTTATATTCTGGTTTTGTTAGCCAAAGCAGGAGGTTTTGTGAAGAAGAGAAGCAGATGGGGACAATATAAGAGAATTTGACGCCAACAATGGTTTACCACAACAAATCCCTCACCTTCTGGATGAAAGCATCAACCATGTAGAACCAGAATCTGCTCCAAGGAGAATCAAAAGAGAGAGGCGCGAATACTCCAACAAGTATTGTAACATAGGCTGCAGCAAAACTCCAGTAGAAAGACTCCATATCAATTGTGCTTTCTTCGTCTTTCACTACATTATCTGGTGCGTGATTTGTGTTACCGTCGCAGCTTACCTTGGTTGGTTTCCCACAAAGAAGAGGATTACCTAAGTAGCTTTGTGTATCAAAGGTGTTAAATTGTTTCCCCTGTGGAATGACTCCTGATAAGTTGTTGAATGAGGCATCGAATACAGCTAGGCTGCTCAGCTCTGTTAGTTGTGGTGGGATACGGCCTTGTAATCTGTTGAAAGAAAGATCAAGGCTTTCCATATTCTTCATACCTGAAAAGCTTTCTGGTATCACTCCAGATAACTTGTTGTGAGAAAGATTGAGAGCATGTAGTTTCGGAAGATCTCCAAGCCCAAATGGTATCTCACCGCTCAGCTCATTTTCTGAGAGATCCATTCCAATCATTAGTCCGACATTTTCACCCATGTAAGTATCGTATCGGTGTTTCGTTGAAAATTCAATCTTGGTCGGGGTGGATTTCTGTGGGAATCCCCCATTAAACGGATCTAGCACAAGTAGAGAATTGAAGTATCTACCAACACCTTTTTTGGAAGTGGAATCCTGTTCCAGAGCAAAACCAACCTCGAAACTAGCAGACGTTTCACCGGACCTCAAGTCAAATACATATAATGCATCCTCTTTGCCCAAACCAAATGATGCATTGCCAAGACATGAAGGTATGGATCCATTCATTCTGTTGTTGGCAAGATCCAGAAGGTGGATGGTTCTTAGGCCACAAAACTGGCGAGGGATACGACCTGTTAGATTATTCCCCCTACCGATGCTTTGGATGTTGGTGAACTCTGGAATGTTCCCAGACAATCTGTTATTTCTCAGATCAAGTACAGAGACATTCGTTAGCAATGTGTTTGGAATTTCTCCTGATAAATGATTGTCTTGCAGGAACAATATTAACGGCATTGAGGATTTGACGTGTGGAGGAATGTCTCCAGATAAACTGTTTGCAGAGAGGTCCAGTAGATACAGAGTGGAGGTATTGAACAAAGATGTAGGTATTTTACCTTCCAACGAGTTGTTTGAAAGCAGTAGCGCAGTTAAGACTGGAAGTTCGCCAAGCCAACTTGGAATAACACCTGAGAGACTGTTGTTTGAAATATCAAGCACTGTCAAGTATTGCGAGTTCTGCAAACCTTGACCAATCTTTCCTGTAAACTGGTTGTTATCCATGAATAGCTCTGATATACTTAAAAAGGGTACTTCTTCATCTGGAAAAACCTCTCCACTTAGTCTGTTATGTGACAACTTCAAATGTTCCATGGAATCACAATCTTTCAACAAACCTGTTGGTATCTTTCCCTGGAAGCTGTTGTGAGATACATCCAGATATGAAATTTCTTTCATGTTACTCAGAGAAGATGGCAGGTTTCCTTGAAACCCGTTATTTGATATATTCAGGACCGCTAAATGAGGATGAATCCACCCAATGTTCTTAGGAAACAGATGATTGAGTTCATTCACTGACACGTCCAGGAAACCCAAACCATGAGTAGATTTTGGTAGCTGAAAGCTGGTGAGATAGTTATTCTGTATACGCAAAACTAGGAGTCCCGTATTGTTCTCCATTAGCCAAGTAGGAAAGTTTCCAGATATTTTATTGTTGGAGAGATCAACTAGACGCAAACCTTTCTACTGTTGGAGAAAATGAGGAACCTTGTCCAAGTTGCAAGATCCTAGTACAATAGCATTCAACTGAAAGTTTGGCTTCCAAGAACCTTCAGACTCTACTTGAAGTGAGTTGGATTTCGAACCAAGTTTTAACACTCTAAGCTCTGAGAGATTGGAGAGCGAACCAAGTGAGAAAAAGCCTTCGAAGTTGTTATCAAACAAGGATAAGTACTCAAGCGATTCAAGGTTACTGAGAGCAGATGGTAACTTCCCAGTCATTTCGTTCGATGACAGATCAAGAACTCTAAGTCCAGTCAAGCCAGTTAAACATATGGGAAACTGGCTCACAAGTTTGTTTCGACTTAAATCAAGCTCTTGCATATTCTTTAGATTGCAAATTCCTACGGTAATAAAATGCAGAAGCTTAAGTCATTTACATGAACGTGAATGCAACCACAGCTTCTTTTTAATCAAAAGGTGAAATACTTGGGACTAAACTTACCTTGCAATTCAACTGAGCCAGAAAATTCATTATCACTTAGATCCAGAGCTTTCAGCTTCATCAGGGCAGATAGCTCTGCCACACAACGGTAAACACTTTTAAATACGAATTTGTTCATCTACAAACCAATCTAACGAAGTTGTGCATAGCCACTGAATTGATTAAGTTTACACCGTAGAAAAGAAAAAAAAATATGGGCAACTACCTTTTACTGGTATGGTGCCATTGAATCTGTTAATACTCAGGTCCAGCAGTTCCAAGTTTATCAAATCTCGAAGTTCTGAAGGGAGCCAAACGAATATAAGAACGATACATTTTGAATTTAAGACGTGAAAGTATAGCATTATAAACTGAATCGATCAAAGAAAATATACCTTTAGCAGGAAGAGGGCCATCCATGTAATTATCCCGAAGAAACAGTTGTAAGTGATGTAGCAGAATTAAGAAAGGGAAAGATGCTGTTGTTGAATTTATTTGAAGTGAGGTCCAGAATCTCCAGGTTTCTTAATCTCCCTAAGCTTTTATAACCTGCAAACGAAGCATTTCTTTTGGATAAAACACACAAGAATCTTGCTAAGCTAAGCATATCTCAATCCAATCACTTAGTGCACATGCAGATAATGAACTCTACGCACCGAGAAAGGGAGAGTAAGTGACCGTGTGATGAGATTGCAACATGCAACATGCAACACGGGATACAGAAATAAAGGCATAAACAAAGAAAATCCATATAGGTTCTTTAGAGAAGTAGACCCCTAACGCAAGGAAAGGATCAAAGTTCCAATGGCAAACAAAAGCGTTAAAACCAAACGACTAGGGAAAGCGCATGGTATACCTTCAACATCATCAAACAAGCCAGCGAATTGGTTGTCTGTCTCTTCGTGGAATCCTCTCTCTACGATCGGGTACAAAAAACTGAATCTGGACTTGGATAAGTTCAGACTTCGAACTTCTTCAAAGGGATGCAGCAAAGACAGATTTAGGAAATCTTTGTATCCATGCAGTTGCCCCAACAGTAATATCATCCATATCAAGTATTTTCCCAAGAACACCTTCCCTTCCATTGTAAATAAAACAAAAACCAAATGAAAGAAAATCCAAGGCGACTGTTTGTTTAATGAAAATACTTCCTCATTTACAAGATTTTTTTTTTCAAATTCGTAGTGGAAAACACCAAGTTCAAGAAATAATTGTATTTACAAAGTCAATGGAGGTCCCAGTTGCAGCGTCAGCGGTCACCGTCGTCTATCGTTTACTTTGAGTCGTATTATAAGAGATTCGTTTGGCACATAGTGTCAATGTCATTCTTGAAAATGTGTGGTTAGAGCATATCTTACTTCGCCCAAAGCAAAAACCTATGACATAAAGTAGCTCTTCACCCAAGCTTTATGTCATAGGAAATTGCTTAGTACTAAGCAATAAAGCTGACGAAAGTAGGAAAACAGATTGGGAAAACTTTTTGTCGAAATTTCCCCCCAAAGGTTTTTTCTTTTTTCTTTTTCTGAGGCTTATATCACGAAATAATTCACGGGTTAATAAAGAAGATAACCAAAACTATAGGATTTATAAGTTAAGCATCTGGATAGAGGTAATAGAAAAAAGCGGTTAAGCTTCAGGGAGTAGTAATTGTCGATCTCCGGAACAGCGAAGCAGAGTTTGGGGAGATGAAGGAGAGAACGGTGGCACATATTCTTACAGAAACAGAGTAAACTGTTTGACAAAGAACTAATCATCAGAGCTCTTTCTGTGGAAAGATCTAACCTTTAATTTCTGCCAAACGGTAACTGAGTTACTGACGGTAACTAATTTATAGTCGGCCACGTTTGGGAATAACGCAAACGCCGTCGTTTACGCGTCATTTAACTCTCAGCGATATCCCTAAATTTCCAATCGCCAATCACGATTGTGCCGAAGTTATCCGTCCAGCGATCCCCACCGTGAAGTAAAAGGAGTTGAGGCGAAAGACGCGAAAACGGCGGCGGCAGCCGCGATGGCTATATTGTGAAAAGGAAGATAGTTTTGCCATTTTCTGGGCGTTCATCTTTTTTTCTCGATTTTTTTTCTAAGTGTGTTGTGATGACAATGAGAGACGAGACAAACAAGACGAGGAGAGAGCCAACGGCGAGGGTCTAGTTCACTCTTGCTTCGTAAATTATTTTCTTTTTCCGAAATGAAATTGGGTAAAAGCAGGAAATGAATGATATGTAGACAAGGAACCAAACACAAATTATTTTCGGCTTCTATTACACAAAGCCGGAGGGTTTGTAATGAACAGTAACAGATGGGGACCATATAAGAATTTGTCACCAACAATGGTTTAACAGAACAGTTTCCTCGCCTTGAGGATGAAAGCATCAACCATGTAAAACCAAAATCTGCTCCAAGGAGAATCAAAAGAGAGAGACGCGAATATTCCAACAAGTATGGTCACATAGGCAGCAGCAAAACTCCAGTAGAAAGATTCCATGTCGATTGTGGATTCATCAACTTCCACTCCATCATCTGGTTCTTGAAAGTTAATACCATTGCATCTTCTACTTGTTGGTTGTCCACAGAGAAGAGGATTACCTAAGAAGCTTTGTGTATCGAAAGTGTTAAACTGCTTTCCTTGTGGAATGATTCCTGATAAGTTGTTGTAGGAGACTCTGAAGACCGAGAGGCTGCTCAGCTCTGTGAGTTCTTGTGGGATCTGGCCTTGTAATTTGTTGAAGGAAATATCAAAGCTTTCAACATTCTTCAGACCTGAAAAGCTTTCTGGTATCACTCCAGATAAACTGTTATGAGAAAGATTGAAAGCTCTTAGTTCCATAAGATCTCCAAATTCAACCGGGATCTCACCGGTCAGCTCATTTTCTGAGAGGTCCAATCCATACAATAGCTTGAGATTTCTACCCATGTAGGCATCGTATCGATACTTCGTTGCAAACTCGATTTTCGTCTGAGTGCTTGCCTTGTAGTCCATACTAAACGGATCAAGCACGAGCAAAGATTTGAAATATGTACTAGAGTTTTTCGTGGAAGAGATGTCTTGTTGCAGAGAAAAACCATCGAAGACATCAGAAGGGAAAGAAATGCCGAAATCATAGTCGTATGATGTACATTCTTTCCCATAAACAAATGATGTATTGCTGAGGCATGAAGGTATGGATCCATTCAATCTGTTGTTTGAAAGATCCAGAAGTTGGATGTTTCTTAGGCCACACAACTGGTGAGGAATACTGCCTGTTAAATTGTTCCCCCGAAGAAGAAGAACGCTGATGTTTTGCGTGTTGATGAACTCCGGAATATTACCAGACAATCTGTTGTTTCTCAGGTCAAGTATCTCGACGTTTGCGAGCAATGTGTGAAGAATATCTCCTGATAAATGATTGTCTTGAAGAAGTAAAACCACTCCACTCCTGGAATTGTGGTGCGGAGGTATGTCCCCAGATAAACTGTTTGCGGAGAGATCAAGTAGCTGCAGAGAAGATTTGTTGAACAAAGATGTAGGTATTTTACCTTCCAACAAGTTGTTTGAAATAAGTAGTGCAGTTAAGGATGGAAGTTCACCAATCCAGCTTGGAACAACACCTGTGAGATTGTTGTTTGAAATGTCGAGCAGCGACAAGTTTCTCAAGCTCTGCAAACCTTGTCCAATCTTTCCTGTAAACAGATTGTTATCCATAAACATCCCCAATATATTAGTAAAGTTGGGTGGTTCTTGAAAAATCTCCCCGCTTAGTTTGTTGTGTGACAGCTTCAAGATTGCCATGGAGTTACATCCTTTCACAAAACTTCTTGGTAGCTTCCCGCCGAATCTGTTGTGAGATAAATCCATATATTCAACACTCTTCATGTTACCTAGAGAAGATGGCAATTTTCCTCGAAAACCGTTCTTCGACATATTCATGTACCGTAAATGAGGAAGTATCCACCCGATGTTTTCAGGAAACAGGTGATTGTATTTGTTAACAGACACATCCATGAAAAGAAGATTATGAGGAGATTTCGGTAGTTGAAAACTCGCAAAGAAGTTGTTCTGAAGAAGCAAAACTTTGAGTTTCGTATTGTTCACCAACAGCCAAGAAGGAAAATTTCCAGATATTTTATTGTCGGAGAGATCAACATGAAGCAACGCCTTCTGGTGTAGGAGAAACTGAGGGACCTTCTCCAAGTTGCAGGATCGTAGTGCAATAACGTCCAACTGGAATGTTGGCTTCCAAGAACTATCCGACACTACTTGAAGTGAGTTGGATTTTGAGCAGAGCTTCAAGACCCTAAGCTCAGAGAGATTGGTTAGGGAACCAAGTGAGAAGAAGCCTTCGAAGTCGTTATCAAACAACGACAGATACTCCAGGGATTTAAGGCTACCAAGAGAAGGTGGTAACTTCCCAGTCAATTGGTTCGATGAGAGATCAAGAACTCGAAGTCCATTCAAACTAGTTAAACATACGGGGAACTGGCCTACTAGTTTGTTTTGACTGAGATCAAGCTCTTGTATATTCTTCAATTTGCAGATCCCTAAGAAATACAAGTGCAGAAGCTTTGGTCACTTAAATAAAGGTGAATTCAATGAAAATTCTACATCAAATAGTAAAACATTTTGAGCAAACTTGCCTTTCACTTCCGTTGAGCCAGAAAATTCATTGCCACTTAAATCCAGAGCTTTCAGCTTTCTCATGTCAGATAACTCTGGCACAAGACAAAGCCACACAAAGGTACGCAATTTTAAATATTGAACATGGTCATCTCAAGGATGATATAAGTCAATCCAATAGTTTTATGCAATCGATTGAAAGAAGAGAAAGTGAAGCATTTATGGACAACTACCTTGCAGTGGTATGGAGCCGTTAAATCTGTTTCTACTCAGGTCGAGCAGTTCCAAGTTTGTCAAATCTCTAAATTCTGAAAGAGATTCCAACGAATATAAGAATTATACAAAGCTGAAATTAAGACATGCAAAGTTGTAACAATAATTATAAACTGAATCGAGCCCACAGAAGAAGCACCGTCAGTAGATAAGTCACTGAAGATATATATCGACTTATTTAAGAATGGAGAAATATACCTTTTACTGGCAAAGAGCCACCCATGTTGTTGGACCTAAGAAACAGAGTTGTGAGTGATGTTGCAGCATTAAGAAAGGGAAATATGCTGTTGTTGAATTTATTTGAGGACAAATCCAAAAACTCCAAGTTTCTTAATCTCCCCAAGCTGTTATGACCTGCAGACGAGAATCTTGGTAAGTCATGCTAGATATCAACTGAGGCTGTTATCACTTTCTAAAGCATCTACAATCATCTTTTACAAGTTTGATGCAGGGAATGAAAGTGACGTTATGATGTGATCGCAACATGCACCATGGCACACCAAACATTAAAGTAAATGCATACACAGAGAAAAAATCCAAGAACCATATTATCAGATGGTATAAACAAACACTTGCAAGTTTCAAGAATTAGAAACAATGAAAAATGATAAACTGACACAAAATATAAAGGTATTTTGATACATTTTAAGTTTGGATGCAAACTCAATTTTTTGTTATCCAAAATATCTATAGATTGTTCGGGTGCAATCGGTTTTGCATCTGAACAAAGCATCTAAAAAAAAAAAAAAAAGAATATCAAATTAGTCAACGAACAATGTTTGGTGTATTAGCACAAACGGACGGATGACCCCTTACGCAAGGAAACGATCAAAGCTCCAATGAAACACAAACTGTTAAAACTTAACCACAAGGGAAAGCGTGGTTTACCTTCAACATCATCAAACAAGCCATTGAATTTGTTGAATGCTTCCCCGGATAAGTTCAGACTTCGAACATCTTCAAAGGGATGCATCAAGGAAAGATTCAGAAGAGAATTATCTTTGAGGTACAATCCACCAAAGGCGATATCTGTCACCCGTCCGCTTGTAAGATTGCACTTAAGGCTCTCCCAACGGCAACAATCGCTCTCCGTGTCATTAGTCCAAGTTGGGAGAACATGGTCGGATTCCTCTTCTATACTCTGTGAGATCAGATACTTCTTGAGCGCCAACAAAGCATTTCTTTCGTTCTGAATACAGCTTTCGTATCCGTGTAGGTGCCCCAACAGGATCATCACCCATATCAGGTTTTGGCAGAAACCCATTTTCCCTTCCATTGCAAATATGGTGAAGTAAGAAAAAAGACGCTAATATAAGCAACTCAAACACAATGTGGGAACGTGAGTTCTCTATTCAAATATAAAAGATACCTCCACGTTTACAAGAATTTCAAAATTTCGTTGAAAACACCAAGTTCAACGAGAAATATATTTTATATTTACTAATTTAGAGTCTTGATGAAAGAAAGCACTCAAAAGTCATCATGCGATGAAATGTTGATCATAGAACAATATAAGTCAATGAATGAAGGTTCAACTTTTGGATTCTGCTGAACAGAATTTGCTGATCAACGGTGACGCCTGAGACAGAGGTGCCACTAGACCTTAGGAAAAGCCCCAACGGTCAAGGAAGTGCTGATGTGGCTCTATTGGATTGGTTGCGCCTTAAACAGTGGTTTGACTCTGCTAAAACTAAAACGCGCCGGCATTACTTTGTCTTCGTAGAACGGTAGAAGTGTGGTCAGTAACCTTCTCTTAATTAATTGACAATTTTAAATCTTGACAAAATGAACTAGATGAAAATAATATTTTGAAATGTTGTTCCTCTTACAAATCAAGACATTTTTGTCTCACATTTCCGAATAATATTTTCTCCTTTCGTATGATTTCAACCAATCGAAGTAAACGTCAACGAAACAAATAGAAAGGAGAAAAATTAAAATAAAACATACTCAAGCAGATCACACGGTATTGATTTCCAACGAAAATGAACAAAACAAGAAGAGGTGAAAAATACTAAAACGCCGTTAGTGGCACTCATTTTTGTTAGAATGTTGATTGTCAACAGACCGGACACCACAGACATATTAACCAATAAACATGGAAGGTTTAGTCCAAATCACATATACTTACAAGTATTTAAAGACATACAAGACAATACACAGGCACCAAATCACAAGTTGTGCTTCGGTTTTGAGACACAAAGCAAGAACTAAGAGGTTTTGTGAAAAACAACAACAGATGAAAGGATTTGGCACCAACTGCATGTAGTTTACCGTAAGAAATTTCTCACCTTGTGGATGAAAGCATCGACGATGAGGAACCAAGCTCTGCTCCAAGAAGAATCAAAAGAGAGTGATGCGAGTATCCCAAGAAGTAGCGTCACATATGCTGCAGTAAAACTCCAGTAGAAAGATACCATATCGATTGTGGATTCATCAGATTTCACTTCAGTATTTTCCGGTTCCTGAAAGTTGTTACCATTGCAACTTATGTTGGTTGGTTTCCCACAGAGAAAAGGATTACCTAAGTAGCTTCGGGTATCAAAGGTGTTAAACTGTCTTCCCTGTGGAATAACTCCTGATAAGTTGTTGAATGAGACATTGAACACAGCTAAACTGCTCAGATCTGTTAATTGTGGTGGGATCTGTCCTTGTAACCTATTGAAAGAAAGATCAAGGCTTTCCACATTCTTCATACCTGAAAAACTTGTCGGTATCACACCTGACAAATAGTTGTAAGATAGGTTGAGAGCATGTAGTTTCAGAAGACCTCCTAGCTCCACTGGGATCTCACCACTTAGCTCATTTTCTGAGAGGTCCAATCCAGAAAAGTTTAAGAGATTTCCACCCATGTAGGCATCATATCGGTGCTTTGTTGCAAATTCAATTCTAGTCTGGGCATCGGCCAAGTAGTCAATAATAAAAGGATCTAGCACAAGCTGCGATTTGAAATATATTCCAATATTTCCGGTGGTACTGGAGACCTGTTCCGGATTAAAGCTAGTGAAGACATCACTAGGACTGTAACCAAAGTTGAAATCATAAGAATATAACGTATCTGCTTTCCCCAAACCAAATGATATATTGCCAAGGCATGAAGGTATGGATCCATTCAATCTGTTCTTAGCAAGATCCAGTAAGTGGATGTTGCTTAGGCCACACAATCGGTTAGGTATGTGGCCTGTTAAATTATTCTCCCGCAGTAGAAGAATACTGATTGTCTCGGTGTTGCTGAACTTGGGAATATTTCCAAACAATTTGTTATTTCTTAGATCAAGTATGGTGACATTTCCTAGCAACGTGTCTGGAATAACTCCTGATAAGTTATTGTCTTGCATGAGTAACACCGCCGGAATATTAGAATTGACGTGTGGAGGTATGTCCCCATATAAAATATTTGCAGAGAGATCCAATATCCGTAAATAGGATATGTTGAACAAGGATGTAGGTATTTTACCTTCCAAGGAGTTGTTTGAAAGCAGTAGCACAGTTATGGATGGAAGTTCACCAATCCAGCTTGGAATAACACCTGTAAGATTGTTGTCTGAAATGTCAAGTAGTGACAAGTATTCCAATCTCTGCAAACCTTGTCCGATCTTCCCTGTAAACAGATTGTTATCCGTAGACAGCACCATTATATCAGTAAAGTTTGTTGATTTTGGCAAAATCTCTCCACTTAGTCTGTTATGTGAAAGTTTCAAGATCCTTATGGAATGGCACCCCTTTAGAAAACTTATTGGTAGCTTCCCATCGAAACTGTTGTGGGATATATCCAGAAATTGAATCATTTTCATGTTACCAAGAGAAGACGGTAGATTCCCTTCAAAACCATTATTAGCTAGATTCATATACCGTAAGCCAGGAAATATCCACCCAATGTTCTCAGGAAAGCGATGATTGAAGTCATTCATTGACACATCCAGGAAAAGCAGATTATGAGCAGATCTTGGTAGCTGAAAGCTTGTAAAAGAGTTGTTCTGTAGTAGCAAAACTTCAAGTTTTGTATTCTTAGCCAACAACCAGGAAGGAAAATCTCCAGATATTTTATTGTCAGAGAGATCAACTTGACGCAGATCCTTCTGGTGTAGGAGAAAACCAGGAACCTTCTCCAAGTTGCAAGATCTTAGAACAATGACACTCAGATTAAATTTTGGCTCCCAAGAACTTCCCAAATCTACTTGAAGTGAGTTGGATTTTGAATAAAGTTTGAACACCTTAAGCGTTGAGAGGTTGGCGAGCAAACCAAACGAGAAAGATCCTTCAAAGTCGTTATCAAACAGCGAGAAGTACTCAAGGGATTCAAGGTTTCCGAGAGAAGACGGTACCATCCCAGTCAAATTGTTGGATGAGAGATCAAGAACTCTAAGTCCACTCAAGCTAGTTAAACATAAGGGAAACTGACCTACTAGTTTGTTCCGACTGAGGTCGAGCTCTTGCATATTCTTCAATTGGCAAATCCCTACGGTAGTTAAATGCAAAAGTTTCATTCACACAATTAGACATAAACTCACCACCAGTCCTGATGAAAGAGAAAAAAAGATTTTGTGCAGATCACTTGCCTTTCAATCCCACTGAGCCAGAAAAATCATTACCACTTAGATCCATAGCTTTCAGTTTCACCAGGGCAGATAACTCTGCCACAAGCAAAGCGACTAAAAGGTTAATTAACACCTTTTACCCACGAATTAACATGGTTATCTCAAGGAAGACACAAACCAAATAAAACGTTATACTGAGCTGTTAAACGATTAAATTTATCAACAAAAAGGCAAGCACTAATGCGCAGTAGTTTTTGAGCTACCTCGTCCTGGTATTGAGCCACTGAATCTGTTACTACTCAGGTCTAGCAATTCCAAGTTTGTCAAATCTTTCAGTTCTGAAATGGATTCCAACAAATATAAGAATGACATAAGCTGAAGGTAACATATAAAGTTTTATAAACTGAATCTATCAAACGAAGCATACATCATTAATAACTTGGTGCATGCTAGATATCCAGCTAGTTACAAAACGAAGAAACATACCTTTGATAGGAAAAGGGCCATTCATCATGTTTTTCCGAAGATAAAGAGTAGTAAGTGATGTAGCAGCGTTAAGAAAGGGAAAGATGCTGTTGTTGAACGCATTTAAAGAGAAATCCAGAATCTCCAAGTTTCTTAATCTCCTTAGGCTTTTATAACCTGCTTCAAATGCAAACGAGAATATCTAGCTAAGCATATAATGATAAAATAGCTCACTATAATGTTAATGCGCGTGTGCAAATAGATTACGAGAGATGAATACTATAACTATTGGGTAAATACCTTCAACATTATCAAACAAACCACCAAATTCCCTGTATCCCCCTGATAAATTCAGAGTACGGAGTCTTTCGAATGGATGGAATACAGAAAGATTTAGGAGAGCCCTCTCCTGGAGATACATAGTTTCAATAATGGCAAGCCCGTTGACCCGCCCGCTTGTATCACAGGTAACTTCCTGCCATGTACAGCAATCGCTTGTTGTGTCATTAGTCCAGGTAAAGAGAATATATTCATATGTATTGAAGCCTGGTTGAGATCCCTGTGAGGCCAGATATGCCTTGAGATCCAATAAAGCTTTCCTTTCTTTCTCAATACAGCTTTTGCATCCTTGTAGGTGCCCCAAGACTATAATCATCCATATCAAGTATTGGCCCAAGAACACCTTCCCCTCCATGGCGAATAAGATAAAAACAAAAAATGAAGGAAACACCAAAACAAAGTGACTCTGAGTTCAACCTCTACTTTTACAAAGTAATCAAGTTTCTGTATGCAAAAATAGAAGTAGAAAAAAAAACTAAGTTCTACAAGAAATATTTGAATATTAACAAAGTCTTAAGTCTCTGGTTCAAAATATATCTATATAAAATGTGTTTACACCAATTCAAAGTCTTGGGAATCCTCATAACCATATAATATGTGTGTGGCGAGGTCAGCATCTTATACTACGACCAAGCTTTTTATAATTATGCTATCATGTGTTATATTGCCTGTTAGTCAGCAAATAAACTATAGAAAAGAAAAATGTACACCCTAAGACTTTTTGCCAGATTATACCACGAAATAAGGACTTAGTCATACATATCTTCCTTGAAAATCATTATTCTTTAGCAAGAAACTCGTAGATTTTCTAATGAGACAGTATCATCAAACACAGAAATCTTTTACCAAGAAACCTTGCTCTATGTTCTAACCTTCGAATTCTGCTAAACAAGTGAACAACCACTAGACTTGAGGAAAAGTCCTACGGTAACAGAGTTGCTGATGTGGCTTTCTTGGATTGGAACCAAGGTTGTTTTGCCAAACCAATTTTGGCCGAGTTAAAGAGGACTATGATGTTTCAACTCTGGTTCTGACTGAATTTGTGTAGAGAGTCAACAAAATGATCTAATAGAAAAAAAGATAATCTAATAAAAAAATGAAAAAAAAAATCTCAGTGTCAGCCAGCATATCATTTAGTTGATTATATATATAGCTTACCTGATTTCCATTGTTTTAGCAAGGTAACCTCATTAAATCACTGTAAATTTTTTTTATACAAATAATATGCTTAAATTGTGATCTTTGCTCAAATAGATAAGTTTTTACAACTGATCATCTGATCTTCAGAAACTGCCCCAACAGTGATATCACCCATATCTATTGACCCAACAATAACTTTTCCTCCATTACAAATCTGATACAAAAAAAAAAAAAAAAAAAATTAATTCAAACACCTCAGCATCTAATTATAAGTAATCTCGTTTCCATATGCCAAAAGAGAAATATGAAAACGCAAAGTTGTATAGAAGAAATATTTGTATATTTAGAATGTCATGTGACATGCGAAAGAAAGTCAAAAGCCATGTGACATGTGTAGGCTGTAGCAGCGTGAGGGATCACTATTTGTTACTTTGACTCGTATGACAAAATTCATTTTGGCATACAAAGTCAAGGTCTTTGCAGAGAAATACTCCGGAATGATATGATATTTGTGCTGTTGTCAGCATCTTGTGTGCCGTTGCTAGCATCTTTTGGGTTTAGCAACTAGCAAGAAGGTTTATCATTTTTTCCCCCACATATATGTTTATCATAGTGTATATTAAAGGCTAATACGAAACAATTTGCCAAAAGAAAATCCCTGAGCTAAAAAAAATAAATCTGCCAACCCACTCAACGGTAACCGAATTGCTGATGTGGCTTTACCTGCCACGTCACAAACTATAATGTTACCGCCAAAACGCCAACGCCGCCGTTTTGTGCACCATTTTTTTTGTCTCCGCCAGAAAAAAACCCCTAAATCCTCGTGAACAACGATTTAGGGCATCACAAAGTATATTCCGGCGAGAGGCAGAATGAGATTTCGAGGAGATGTTGGAGGAGACTGTGGATTACGGCAATGAAAACGACGGCGGAACAAGCGTCAGCGATTTGGTAAGTTAATAAACTCCAATATTGCATACATTATGGATCAAAATGACAAATCGATTTTGAATCGGCATTTTTTTTTTTTTGTGTGGGAAGAATGCGAGACGAGAGGTCTTGTTTGCAATTTTTTTGCAAGGAGAGGCGTTCCTTTGTAAATAGTTTATTCTTGGAAATTTCACAAAAAAACTGATAAATCAACGAGTCAACTCATTTAAGGAAAGATAATCAAAACTGGAATATTCGTAGGTATGAACTGAAGAATGATTCATAGATTCCCCCACTTGATAAAAATAGATCCCAAAACCTTTCTTCGTCTATTAAAAGTAATTGGACAGGAACCACTTGAGAGGGTCACAGACAAGACAGATAAAAAGAGTTATAAACGAGCATTTGGTTTGGATATCCAAGACTAAGAGGTCGTCATGATCATCACTTAGTTGAATTTATATGATTATTACGTGAATTTTTATTCTTTAGCAAGGTAAGCTCGTCGAATTTATGTTAATTAATTTACTTTAAACCTTGTGCCAAACGTGTGATCTTCCCTAAACTATACTATACGTCTTTTTGTATCACACCCACGACCCACGAGCATCGGCTTTTCTGCGTAATTTCAGCTAGTAATTAACTTTCGATTCACTCTCTTCCTCTATTGTAAACAGACGGGAACCAATTGGGTCGCAGGAGACAAAGCAATCCGATTGATCTAAGAGATCGTCATGATTCTTACAAGTGAGCTTCTCAATTTTGAATTTTTTTGGTTTTCTGGGTTTGTATGATTAAATTCATCTGCGATTCTCATTTCTCTATCATTCTCCATCTGAGTATGGTTGTAACATGTTTGACTTGATTGATTGCTTCTATTGCATTAGCTTGCGGATGGAGTTTGCAAAACTTTAGCATTGCCCTTTGACTTTCTCTTGTTCATCCATAAAGATGAATATTAAATTGAAAAGAAAAAAGGGAAAAAGTGAATAGGTTAACAAGAAACAATCTGGATCTTGTTTCCTTTTTCAGTCTAAGCTAAGAAAATAATAATAAAATTGTGCTTGAGAGTCTAAATCTTATTTCTCATTTTATTGAATCTGTGGATGCGTTTCCTTTTTCACTGCAAGCTAAAAGAAAAGTTTGGGTCTTTGGATCAGTTTTTGCCTTTTGTTTCTACTAACACAGCAGTACAAAAAAAAAGGAAGCATAAAGAAATGTGAAGTTTGATATAATAAGTGGTTATTGTTCATCTTTACAGAATGCTTCCCGTTGATATGGCTATCTCTACTTACTCTGTGTGCTGGGAGGACATTGTACCCACACCCTGGTAAAGGAGCCCAAGGCGTTAAGCTGCCGTGTCAGACTTCACGTCCTTATAACATCGCACACAGAGGTTCCAATGGAGAGATCCCAGAAGAAACTGCAGCTGCGTACTTGGTATACCATTGTTTTTTCTTGAGAAACCTCCTCTATTTGATTTGATTATAATCGTGAAGCAGTTTGTTTGTTAAATGGAACTTCTTCCTTGGAACATTTTGTTTAACCAACTTCTTTTGTCTTTTGACAGAAAGCAATTGAAGAGGGTACAGATTTCATAGAAACAGATATCTTATCATCCAAAGATGGTGTGCTTATCTGCTTCCATGATGTTATCCTCGACCTAACAACCGATGTTGCGAGTCACAAGGAGTTTGCTGATCGTAATAGGACATATGAGGTCCAAGGATTTAACATCACTGGCTTTTTCACTTGTACGTTCCCACAATTCTTCTTTTGTTTCTTATACCTGACTTGGTGCATGCCAATGGCATCTTCTCAGCATATTACCGTAATTATAACCAGCATTTAGAGTCTTATCGTTTTGTCAAAAGAGCTTGCGCATATAATCTCCTTTAATAGCTGCATAAAGAAGCATCTAATAAAGCTTCGAGTGGATTTATTTGAATTTGATATATTCACTAACAACTGGTTTTCTCTTTGATTGCTTGCAGTTGATTTTACTCTCCAAGAACTAAAGAAACTACGGACAAAACAGAGATATTCTTTCCGGGACCAGCAATACAACGGTTAGATACCCTTTCTTTCCTGAGTTTAGCTGTTGGAAGAAATAAAAAGAATCGCTTGGTGAAGGAAATATATAACAACACTCATCCCTTTTTTGAATTGTAGGAAAGTACCCTATCATTACATTTGAAGAATTCATTGTCATTGCCCGGGATGCTCCAAGAGTTGTCGGGATATATCCTGAGATTAAAAACCCTATTTTAATGAACCAACATGTAAGTTACAATCTGACAGGCTTGACTTTTATGTATTATTGAAATCCTACAAACTGACTTGAAAAGCCTCTTGCACCACCATTAGGTTCAATTTGCAGAAAATGATGAACTTTTTAGCTTTTATTTCCCCTGAAAGCTATACGTTTATCTTTTTTACTAAATCAATGTGAAACATTCGCAGGTCAAATGGCCTGGTGGTAAGAGATTTGAAGATAAAGTTGTGGAGACACTTAAGAAGTATGGGTACGGAGGCGCATATTTGTCTAAGAAGTGGTTGAAAAAACCATTGTTTATACAGTCGTTTGCCCCATCTTCACTCGTGTACATATCAAGCTTGACAGACTCACCGAAAGTCCTATTAATAGACGATGTTACCATGCCAACACAAGATACTAATCAGGTCCATCCTCTGATCCTCTGCTTGTTTGTGTATTCCTGAAAGTTCTTATCCGTCTGCTAAAAGTGATCCCGATCTCTTTCTGTCAAATCTAAGCAGACATACGCAGAGATTACATCAGATGCCTATTTCAGCTACATTAAGGACTATGTGGTGGGGATTGGACCATGGAAGGATACAATTGTTCCAGTAACAAACAACTATATGCAAGCCCCCACAGATTTGGTCAAAAGAGCTCACGCGCATAATCTACAGGTAGTGTCTAAGATTCTTCCGTAGACAGAGAGTCAGTAAAACATGTTATAACTTCCTGACCATGTTATTTGTGATACAAACTCAGGTGCATCCGTACACGTACAGGAATGAAAACCAGTTCTTACACTTTAACTTCAGCCAAGACCCATATAAGGAATATGAGTACTGGATCAATCAGATTGGAGTTGATGGGCTCTTTACTGATTTCACCGGTAGCCTCCATAACTATCAAGAATGGACATCTCCGTTACCTGAAACCTCTAAGTCTCCGCGACAGCTCTTGGGTCAAATTGCTTCATTGGTCCTCCCTTATCGAAAGGCTTGAAGTACCACACGTATTCCTTTCATGTACCCATTATTTGTCATTAATTGGATGCACTCAAGTCTCAGCCATCATTCTTAACGAAAGAGAAATAATAGTTGTGAGATTCGACTGAGCTTATTGCTCTTTGTTGATTAACTAAAAGATGGATCTACGTCAACTAGTATCTTGCGTGCTTCTATAATCCTAAGTTTAACAGAAAAGTCTCGAAGATTGAATCGAAGAAAAAAAGGATGCAACTTTATCAACTCGTATTTGTTTACTTCACAAGATTATACATAATAGTCAAACTAATGTAAATCTTGGAACAGACTTCTATAATACCAAGAAGAAGGAAACAGTTGGTCTAATCAAACTTTAACAGACAGTATACAAATCAAACTCAATCTCCTCACAAGATCTTTGAATCAGACACAGAAAGTTGTGCAGCAAGGGAAGCAAGATAGCCATCTAGGATTGCGATGAGAGGCACGATCAGCTTCTGCTTTGGGAGTAACAGGTTTAGGAGCTTCCTCTTTCTTCAATCCTTCATCTCCCTCAGCCTCTGAGGAAATCTTCGGTGTCTCTGGCTGCGACGGTCTCCTCTGTTTCTTTGGTGGCGTTGAGCCTTGTAATCCCCCCTTATCTGCATTCCCCAATCTAGGCAATGAACAAGAACAAGAAAAGTGAGAAAAGAAAAGACATTTCTGTTTTAAAGACATGGAGAGAAGAGATCGATGATCGTAAAACGTTTCTATTTTGTTTACATTGGAAAAGCGAAGGACTTGACGCTTAAATCTTCCGAGCGACGAGAAACCGAACGATCAAATTTATTGGCTTTGTTGTTGTTATTGTTGTTTTCTTTATTAGCAGCTTCATTAGCCATGATAACCTCTCTTATACTTGCTGCAGCCTTCTGTTCTTCGTCTTTACTTGCGCGGTAAGCCTTGTCTGTTTCAGCTGCTTTCTTGCCTATATCCACCGGAGTTTTAGCTTCCTCCACAACTCCGATTGCTCCTCCTCCTCCCCGTTGGTTTGTGTTGTGACTCGGAGATGGTGAAGGAGAAGGCAAATGAGGAGTTCTCGGTGAAGGAGGTTGAGGAAACGTGAGCTCGCCGGATTTGAAGTAATCTCCTCCGGTGAAGCTATTGTTTCCCATATGGATGCTGAAGAGAGATTCGTTGGAGAGAGTGCTCCATTCAACAGGAGCTGTAGAGGTTGTTCTTGCGAAAACATGTGAAGGGATTCTGTAAGAAGGTGTAGTAGGGCTCGGGGTCGTTGTGGTTGTGTTGTTTGTAGATCTTTCCATGATTTGTGTTGGAGGAGATTGCTCTACGTTGTTATAGTATAGATTCTCATAAGGTCTTGGTTCGGCCTCTATGGAAGAACAAGAAGAGGAAGAAGACGAAGAAAGTCGTACGATCGGATCTTCTGCTACTGGTTTAGAGGCTAAGTTTGTCGAGTTTTGGTTCGTGGGGTTGAAAAAGTTCTGCTCCTGTGACGTTTCCATGATTCCGAAATGAAAGTTTTGATAAAATTTCAATCTGCAATGTTAACAATGATGAAGACAAAGAAACCTGATTATAGGTTTCAAAAATACAGAAGATAACATGAGTGACATCTTTGAAGAGATTTAGTTAACCTGCTGATGTTTCAGGGGACAACGATGAAGACGAAGAACACAAGCAAGAAGATGTCTAAATTTAGAAATTTTCAATAACAAGTTTGGAAGATGGAGAGACAGAGAATGTTGTTTGTTTTGGAATCAGGAGATTGAGAGTTTAAAGGACACGCACGCGTCTAGGATTTTTTTTTATACTTTCTGATAATAATAATTGTTACCCAATTTTGATCAACTATTTTTCGACATTGCTAAGTAAAGATTAAAAAGTGATCATATCAATCCGGTCAAGGGTCTCGATCGGTTTGGTTTAATCCACCGTTGGTTTAGTTTTACCGGGTCCAATTATAACTCTGTGGCTGATCAGCGAATGAAACTAAATTAACGGTCAAGATTATCTCATATAAATGAACGGACAGGATGAGCGAAATAGTTGACATAAGCCCTTCTCTTACATGCCTCAGGGTTTTCACATTTCACTACTGGCGAGAATTGAAAGTCGCTTCCAGAGAGATCGTCTCCGTTAAACCCTAGAGAGTGAGTTCAGTCTCGTCGATGCTTCCATTTCTTTCTTTTTATGTTGTTTCAGTCTTTTGATTTTGAGGATCCGATTTGATATTCTGATGTTTCATTCGCTGATTCGAAACTAGACTGTTCTCTGTTTGCTGGTTTTCTGCTCATCCATTGTTTATGAATCTCTTCTGCAACCGTTGGAATTTGATTTGGAGTTTATATATGATTAATTATGTTTCAATACTTAGGTTCTGAGTTCTGATTACTGAGTGATACGATTTATGGGTTAATTGAGTTGACCTTGTAAGCGTTGGTTCATTCTTTGTGGAGTTTTTTCTTTCGAACTGATGGATTAAGAAATTTTCGCAACTGATTTCATGGCGTAGGTTTTGTTTCGTTTCTGATCATCTTTCGGTCACGGGGTCACGGTGTAGCAAACACGATAACATTTAATGAAGTTTTTATTCTTCTTGTGTTTTGCATTATTTCTTGTATGAAAGGCTGCCTTTTTATAACTGCTTTTGACGATTGAATTGATGGGTCTTCCGCGTACTCATGAGTTTCATCTTTTGATTCTGCCACTATCTGTATTTTGGTTTGTTCTATATTTGTGTAACCACTTAGTGAATGCTCTTTCAATTGCTTTCAGGATACAGACACGCACCACATGGCTTTCTTAAGTAAAGTTGGAAGGATATTTAGGCAGACTAGCACCCATGTCACTGCCTCTAACTCGATGCTACAGAGCATCCGTTGCATGTCCTCGTCAAAAGTCTTTGTTGGAGGTGACTACTCTAACTCGGTTGTGGGATAAAGTATTCTCCTTTTTGGTTCTGTTTCTCCCCGCTTGTTTATCTGAAAGTTGTATATGTTGCTTCAGGTATCTCCTACAGCACTGATGAGTTTGGCTTAAGAGAAGCTTTTAGCAAATATGGAGAAGTTGTTGATGGTAGTTAGCTGTCTCTCGTTGAGTTATTGCAAATCTCTTGTCTTTGTTGTCTTAACTTCCTTTTGCTTCTCAATAGCTTTCGTGGTTTTACTTTCGGCTGATTTTTTTTTTTTTTTTTTTTATCAATTGCAGCGAAAATTATTGTGGACCGTGAAACTGGCAGATCGAGGGGTTTTGCTTTCGTAACATTTACTTCAACCGAGGAGGCTAGTAATGCCATGCAATTGGATGGACAGGTAGCACACAACATAAATGGTCCAGCTTCTTTTGATACTAAGATGTCATGCGGCTTATTCCTATGTCATGTGTTCTGGATTTTGACCTTTTTCAAAGTTGGTTTTGCCTTGACGATGCGTGTTTCTAGGACACTTACGGTTTTTGGCCTTTCAAAAGTTGGGAACATATGTAGTACATCGTCATCTAGCTTGAAATACTATTCATCCAATAGGCAGCGACTTGTTCTCTCGTAATGAATGGCCAGACGGTGGTGAAATATATCAATCTGTTTCTTGATCGTATATCTCATTTCAAAACATATGTTTGTTCCAAGACTGCCTCTACATGATTCAGAAAACGCTAAAAATTGTTCCTTCTTTGCTTGGCACTGTCATCGGTCATTTATTGGGGTTCTTTTCACATACAGGACCTTCATGGTCGAAGAATTAGGGTGAACTATGCAACTGAAAGAGGAAGTGGATTTGGAGGAAGGGGATTCGGTGGTCCAGGTGGTGGCAATGCGGGTGGTTATGGTGCTCCAGCTGGTGGTTATGGAGGTGGTGGTTACGGTACTCCCGGTGGTGGTTACGGTGCTCCAGCTGGTGGTTACGGTGCTCCAGCTGGTGGTTACGGAGGTGGCTCTTCTTATGGTGGAAATGTTGGTGGCGGTGGTTATGGAGGTAACTCTCCTTATGGTGGCAATGCCGTTGGTGGTGGCGATGGTTATGGAAGCAGCTTGGGCGGCGGATATGGTGTTGCTGGTGGTGTTGGTGGAAGTGACAACTTTGCCCAAGGCAGTTCCTCTAATGCTGGCTTTGATGACAAGTTTAGCAGCAACGAACCATTAGGCAATGATACGGATCATCAGCTTGAAAGCGCGGGCGATGAACACTTTGGTGGCAGCGACAATCAATTCGGTGACTCAGAGAACGGTCAAACAGAGGTTGGCCCAGACGGGTTTGAGCAGACTGACGATGGCGATGTTGCCAAGAGAGCTTAATCTCTGCAATGTTGAGACCCCTACGTTACTATTTGCGTCCTGGAACTTTTCTTTGCAGTTTCAGAATAAGCTTATGGAAGTTGCTTAGTTTCTGTTTTTAACGTTTGGTGTTGTTTATCATGTAGAGACGTCTATTGGGGTGTTGGTCGGTTTTTTGTGTTCTCATTTTCTGACATTCGTGGCTCACAAATAAAAATTGTAATAAGAACTTGTAACAGACTCGTGTTTATTCTATTGAAGAGTTTCTACTAGAGACTACTGATTTAATAAAATAACAAGAATATTCAACGGTTTCACGAAGCTGAATTACGGCGTAGCATATGAATCTGCGCCACCTGGTTTACGTGCCCACATAGGAGACAGACGAATGAGAATCGATGAAATTTTAGTTTTTTTATGCAAATGCTCAGTTTACAAGTAGCAGAGCTACAGGTTTTGCTTACCTCAGTATCAGTGGCTCCATCCCAAATCATGACAAAACTGGTTTTGATTGGTATAAAGACAGATATAAGTTCCGACTGAAACGTGTCATGTTTATCGACGAACCTTCCTTGTGCAATGGCTTTGCCTTTCACTCCTATACGTAGGTTCCTTCTCATCAATACCAATAAACTCGCCTAAATTACCAAATCGAAGGTTGTTTGCAATGATATTATCTTGAAGGATCCCAAGAACGGATGCTACATGCTACGATGAGAACACATGTATCATTTAGTTCAGTTCGAGCAAACACTATCTAATTCTTTCAAACATGAAAGGAATCAAGAGAGAGCATACATTGATCATCTGTTCGAACACCTTCAGATATAGACATCATCAGTTCTGTTTTCTTTGAGCTTCTTCACAAAGCTCTTCAATGCCAGAGGACATCTACATATTAAGAAAAAAATTATTATCGCAGTAAATCTCTGAAATTGATATGATCTATGGCATTATCATCCAAACAAAGCTATAAATTCTTGGGAGATGAGAAGAGAGTTCGGGAAGTAACTAATGAAAATTACAATTTTACCCCTTAATTTTCTGATTAATAAAAAAATGGCTATTAATTTAACTGGGAGTCAATTATTTTTGTTTCAGTAAATCGATGCGGTTCACAAATTAGTATTCATGGATTTGGCGAGAAGCGCGCAAGTCTATTCACTAAAACCTCATAAGCCCCAACTTACTCGTGGAAGGTTCGAGTGATACAGTCGCTTTCTCTCTGCCAATGGAAATGGCGAGCAAGGGCTCGGATTCGAATCACGAACAAGCTCCTGCGAGTTACCGTAAGAAGAGTATCGAAATCAAAGCCACGCAGGATCAATTTTTCGGTAAGCGCCGATTTTCTTCTATCACTCATCGTTCTCTTTATGGTTTATGCGGTGGGAAACGAATGTGCGAAAAATCGTTGTAGATTGATCTATTGCATATGATTACGCTTAGAGGAATGAGTTTCTCAGCAAAAATGTCGAGATTCCGTCAGGTGATTTTGATGAGAACATTCCGATCATGCTCAGTGGCATGTTATCGGAGCCTAAAGCAGTTGCAAATAGTCTAAATTCGAACGCATTGATGTATGTAGTTTGGAGAGAGTTCGTGTGGGGAGGTATAGCTGGAGCTTTTGGAGAAGGAATGATGCATCCTGTAGATACCCTCAAAACCCGACTTCAGAGTCAAATTATTATGAATGCGTCTCAGGTATTATCAAGCAGACATCACTTTGCTGTGATTTTGGCTTCAGAAAAATTCTGATTACACCTGATTGTGTGATTTCAGAGACAAAAGAGCATTCCACAAATGCTCCGGACTGTCTGGGTTGGTGATGGATTAAAAGGTACAATATTCATACTCTTTGCTCTCTCATCTTCTTCGATCTTTCCAGTAATGGCTGTATGATGATCCCTGTTATCTATAAACGTGTCCTTCTCTCTCTCTTCTTGTGGCATGCTTATGTGTGATTCACTATCCTACTTATCATCGTTATAACTTATAAGCAACAGACTCCCTAGGCTATACATCTTTGCGATGTGAACTTGGAACAGAAAGTATTTTTCTTCTATGCTTTTGAGTTTTTGGTTTTTTTGCTCTTTGATTCCTCTGCTTACTTTTATTTTAGGCTTTTATAGGGGAATTGCTCCTGGAGTCACTGGATCTCTTGCCACTGGAGCAACCTACTTTGGTGTTATTGAGTCCACAAAGAAATGGATTGAAGAGTCTCATCCCAACTTAGGAGGGCACTGGGTACACTTTATTGCAGGAGCTATTGGTATGTTATCTAATCTCCTCTCTCGGTCATCTAATTAGTGAGGTGTGGTATAGATAATAGGGAAACGTATGTTCACTCAAGTGGAAACTGATTTTGAATGCCAAGCATACAGCAGAAATGAAACTTAATATAACCTGGCTGAAAAATCAGATATTACTAGACACTTAAATGTTATGTGACGAGTTTAGCTATGGATATTGTGGGTCTTTAAAAGATAAGATCCAGGTTTTTCAGCAAAACCATACAAGAGCAAGGTTGCAAGAATTGCAAGAATTGCAGATTGCTTACTTGAGAACATGTGGAACTGCAATTTTCTTTACTCTCTCATGAAAATCCAGTGACTGGCCTTCTTGTGAATTTTATCATAAGAAATTGTGGCTGTATGTTTACATACACTTCATGAGTGTTCCCAAAAAAATTGAAAATGAATGGATACCTAGAGTTATCTGATGTTGGAAAGCGTCTGATTCCTTTGTCTTCTGCTGCTTCTTTCCTTGTTTCAGGGGATACACTTGGTTCTTTCGTATATGTTCCTTGTGAAGTAATAAAGCAGCGGATGCAAATTCAAGGCACTAGTAGCTCTTGGAGCTCTTTTATTTCGAGGAACAGCGTTCCGGTGAAACCAAGAGGTGACATGTATGGTTATTATACTGGAATGTTCCAGGCTGGATGCTCAATATGGAAAGAGCAAGGGCCAAAAGGACTGTATGCTGGGTATGTAATTTTCCTTCAGGCCATTATGATGCCAAGTGAATACATCATTAAAATTTGCTGCATCCTTTTTCAAGGGATCCATGTTATTATTTTCCTTTTTCCTTGGGCAGATATTGGTCTACACTTGCAAGGGACGTACCTTTTGCTGGCCTTATGGTGTGAAATATGACGATTCAGTGAAACTGTTACCGCCATTCTTCTGATGGGTCTTTGTCTCCTTATCTTGGTTCTGTTCTTCCTTGTCAGGTAATGTTTTATGAAGCATTGAAGGATCTAACAGATCAAGGGAAGAAACAGTTTCCACAATTTGGAGTCAACAGTTCAATCGAGGGGCTCGTACTGGGAGGATTAGCTGGTGGTACGTTAGGAATAAGATCAGTTTTAAAGAAACCCTTTCAAATAGCTCATCCGTAGTGACCTGTGTTTAATTAATATCTCTCCAGGACTAAGCGCTTATCTCACAACTCCACTGGATGTTGTAAAAACAAGATTACAAGTGCAAGGAACAACGATCAAGTATGTCTCATGTACATATGATTATATATAAAATAGCATCCCCGAGTAGAGTCCAGAACTTTTTTTAATTAAAACTTGACATCTCGGTAGGTACAAGGGGTGGTTGGATGCAGTTGGGCAGATATGGAGGAAGGAAGGTCCAGAGGGCTTTTTCCGGGGAAGCGTCCCGAGGGTCATGTGGTATATTCCTGCATCGGCACTCACCTTCATGGCTGTTGAATTCCTTAGAGAGAATTTCAGAGAGAAAGGTAATGATAACAATGTTGTCTCAAACTTGAGCATAGAGAGGAAAAGATCTTCAGTACAGGAGGTTAGAGAGAACTAGTGAGATGATGATACTTGTCTTTTTGAATCCAAGTATAAAAAGTGAGGAGGGAACATTCACAAACTTGTCTATATGGCTCAATCTTTTGATTCTTCTCAGATACAGTTTAAGTTTAACAACAATCTGATTCCTCTTTAATAAGATACTTTCTTTAATTTCCCCGTTTAGAAGTTTCCTGAAGAGGAAAGGAAAGTCTTACAAAAATAAATAAATTATTTGGACTTTTCATAATATATCTCCAAGGTTAACGCTCGGGCAGCTCGAACTGGGTTGTGTTTAAAAACGATAACAAAAGAGGAACTACTCTAAACCCTAAATAGTCGGGAGATGGCGTCTTCGTCTCGTTCGGAGAAACGATGCCTCTACGAGGTTCTCGGTATCAGCAAGGAATCATTGGCGGACGAGATTCGATCCTCCTATCGCCGGTTGGCTTTGCAGCGTCATCCCGACAAGCTCATCAAGGCCGGCGGAATAACGGAGGCTGAAGCCACCGCCCAGTTCCAAGAGCTCGTCCACGCATACGAGGTTTTATCCGATCCCAAGGAGCGAGCCTGGTATGATTCCCACCGATCTCAGATTCTTTTCGCCGACCATGGCTCCGCCGGTGGCTCGAAATCCGGTGGAATGCCTGGCGGCTCCGTTCCGGATCTATTCGCTTTCTTCTCCACCACTGTATTTTCCAGTTACTCAGACACCGGGAAAGGATTCTACAAGGTGTATTTCGATGTGTTTAATAATGTTTACCTCAACGAGATTAAGTTCGCGAGAACGCTAGGGTTGAGCATGGACTCTGTGAGAGAGGCTCCGATCATGGGGAATCTAGAGAGTCCATATACTCAGGTGACGGCGTTTTATAATTACTGGTTAGGGTTTAGCACTGTTATGGATTTCTGCTGGGTGGATGAGTACGATGCAATGGCTGGACCTAACCGAAGGTATAGGAGAAAAATGGAGGAGGAGAATAAGAAGGTGAGAAAGAAAGCGAAGAGAGAGTATAACGAGACAGTGAGAGGTTTGGCAGCGTTTGTGAAGAAGAGGGACAAGAGAGTGATTGACATGATGGTGAAGAAGAATGCAGAGATGGAGCTGAAGAAGGCGGAGGAGAGGGAGAGGAAGAAGAAGATGGACAGGGAGAGGTTGGAGAGAGCTATGAACTACGAGGAGCCTGATTGGGCAAAGGCTCAGGACGGAGAGGAGGATGGGGCAGGAGGGTTCGATGTAGCGGAAGAGGATGGCGATGACGATGGTAAGAAGAAGAATGAGCAGCTCTATTGCATTGTTTGTAGCAAGAAGTTCAAAAGTGAGAAGCAGTGGAAAAACCACGAGCAGTCGAAGAAGCACAAAGAGAAAGTGGCGGAGTTGAGAGAGTCATTCAGTGATGTAGAAGAGGAAAAGGAAGAAGACGAAGATGAGGAAGAGATTGATGAGTCACCTGAAACTGTAGTGGAGCTCGACGAGAAGCTTCGAGAGGGGTTAAATATCGACGACGAAGAAGACGAAGTGGAAGAAAAGGATGTTGAGGAGGAAGCTGATGACACTGATGACGAGTATTTTATGGCAGAGGAGCATGTGAAAGGGTCTAGTGAAAGTGAGGAAGAGGATGTCGATGACGAGATGAGTCTACTCAAGAAAATGGTATCTGGGCAGAAGAATAAGCGAAAGAATGTTGTGTCAAGAAAAGAAGATGAAGTTCAAGTCGAGATTGAGAGCGACACAGCAGATTTCAGCGAATTCGATGACCAGAAAAGCACAGGTAGGAATAGAAAAGGTAAGATGGAGAGAAATAAACAGAATGCTGGAAAAGACACGACGGATGATGCCAGCAAAGTACAGATACCTGGAGACGACGGTAATAATACAGATGAAAATGTGAATGCAACGGACTCAGCTTCCGGAGCATTTGAGGATACTCAGAAGGATGAGCCAGATTCAATGGAGTATGATAACCGGAAGAGCACAGGGAGGAGGCGCAGAAGTAAGAAGGGTAAGGATAAGAATAACCTTGGAGGGTTAACGGAGAAGAGCAGTGAAGCTGATGATACTCGTGATAGAAATGGAGACATGGAAGAATCTCATTCAGAAACGTTTGAGGATCGAAGTGAATATATAGAATACAAGAAGGCTCCCAGATCAAAGAAATCAACCAGAGGAATGAAATCAAAGGTACAAGCATTCTTCCCTAGTAGCACCACTAGATCATAGTTTTTGGCGTTTGAATTCTTGAAACCATATATTATATGTCAAAACGCAGGGCGCGTCGAAGAAAGCAAGTAATAACGAATGCGATAGATGCGGAGAGGAATTTGAGTCGAGGTTTGTCCATTAGATGTTCGTTCTTCTGTCATCTCCAGCATTATACTGTGTATCATTCAAATGTTGACCCACCATTTATCTACCATGGCCAGGACGAAACTATTCAAGCATATAGCTGATACCGGTCATGCGACAGTGAAATCCCGATGATCCATTGCACATTTTAAAGGGCAATTAAGGATCATGCAGAGAAGAACCAAGAATTGCATTCTTTGATTTAATTTATACATTGGACACAATGAAGAGGAAAGGAGGGGGGAAAGAGAGCAAATAAGCTACGTTTTTGACATTGTTGTAGTGCAAACGAATTGATGATCAAACTATATGTACTGACTCTTTGAAACAAAGCTTTTGCAGAGAAAAAATCTATCACAGGTTGGCTCTACAATTGGATTCTTTCAAGTATATCATTCGTAGCACATAATAATCAAGATTGTTGGTTCATATGATACCGGTTTCTATATTTCTAGTCAATGTTAGGGGTCTCATTACCGAAATATCATCAGGTGGTCTCTGTTGTATAATCTTCCTTCCCTTTTATTGATAACAAGACGAATATATAAAGACAAATGTTTTTGAAACTAAACTGTATTGTTAATTTGTTATGGTTGTTTGGAGCCTTCGCTGTCTTGAACCACTTCAATATATATCTATGCGATACTCAAGTATTTATTTATTTTTCATATGAAAAATGCTTTATCAATTGAAACAAAGCTTAGACACAATTGTCAGAAGAATCTTCGCTAAATAGCGCAGATTCGACAATAAGTTATTTCAAAAACTCTGCAAATTACCAAACGTACAACAAAATCCTGTAGAAAAAGTTTCATAACGCCAGAGGCTTAAACATCACTCTAAAGCTGAGAGCACCAGTCCCTAGCATTCTGGAACATCTTCAACCACGGACTCGGACCAGCTTTCTCAACGTCCCAGCTTGTCGGGTACCACGGGAACTGCCACATCAAGAAGCAACGTTCAGGATGAGGCATCATCGCCAAATGTCTTCCATCAGGTGAACATATAGCCGCTATCCCCAACGGTGAACCATTGAGGTTAAAAGGGTAAGCTTCGGTCACACTGCCATCATCATCACAGTATCTCAACGGAGCCAAATCTGAGTGAAGCATATGGTCCAAGACTCCTTCGTCTGGGAAATAAGCCCGTCCTTCTCCATGAGCCGCCCAAACTCCTAAGGTGCTTCCCTCCATTCCTTTCAGCATTATCGATGGCGAGTCCTTGATGGTCACGCTTGTGAACCTGCACTCAAACCTTCCTGATTCGTTGTGAACAAACCTCGGCTGCGACGTGTCGAGTGACCCGCCAACTTGAGGACCTGGAACCCATCCTAACAAGGCCATTAGTTGACAACCATTGCAGATTCCAAGGCTGAACGTGTCTGGTCTTTTGTAGAACTCCTGGAATTGACTGAGGAGAGGCTCGTTGAACCTTATTGAAGCAGCCCATCCTTTGGCTGAGTCAAGGACATCAGCGTAGCTGAACCCTCCCACAAACACAATCCCACGGAACTGATCAAGAGTGATTGCTCCAGCTAGAAGGTCAGACACTGTCACGTCCCACGGTTCAAAGCCGGCAGCGTAAAATGCAGCCGACATTTCCCTGTCTCCATTGCTCCCTTCTTCTCGGATCACCGCTACTTTCGGTTTAACATCTGAGAACATATACAATAAATAAAACCTCTCATCAATAAATATAGACTAACGAGAAAAAGAAAGCTTCATAGAGAGCGCAATCTTACCCTTAGACATATAATTATCGTTGGTCCAGGAAGGAGTAAATGATAGCTTCCAGTTAGGCTCATGCCTAAACTTCAAACCTTCTTTCTCCATCTCTACACAAGACGCCAATCGCTGCAGCTTTTCCAACAGGAAACTGGTGTCTTCCCACATGTCTCTGAGGAATGAAGTTTTCTCACTTAATTGAGTAATTCCATCCACTTTCACCTCAATCAAAGGTGAGTCAGTGACTTTCCCAATGATCTCAGCAGTAACATTGTAACCACGGAGTTTTTCCATCACAGCGTCTAAATTCTTGTTGCTAATCTCCATCACGAGACCGAGTTCTTCAGAAAACAAAGTCTCGAAGAGGCTAATCCCGTTCGAAGCCAAGTTAAGGCTTATACCTTTGTTTCCAGCAAAAGCCATTTCCAAAGCCGCTACAATTAGTCCACCATCGCTGATGTCGTGTCCAGCAGATACCAAGTTCTCTGAAATGAGAGCTTGAACGCCCTCGAAAACGTTTTTCAGATATGGAACATCATCAATATCAGGACAGTCGTTTCCAATCTGACCAAAAACCTGAGCCAGTGCAGATCCACCTAATCTACGCTTTCCCTTTGCCAAATCAACATGCAAGAGAACACCATCATCTCCTAGCTTCAGATCCGGAGTCACTGTCTTTGTTATGTCTGGACAGGTAACATAGGCACTAATCACAAGATTCCCTGGAGCTTTAACAACCTCGCCATCGGCCTGAGCTGCCATTGAAAGACTGTCTTTTCCACCATCAATGGCAATGCCAAGTTCGATCATGGCTTCAGATAGAGCAATTGCAGCATCATACATCGCTGATCCTTCTCCTTCAAGCTTGGCAGCATACATCCAGTTACCACTAGCTTTAACATCAGAAAGCGCAGTAACCTGTGCCCAAACCAGATTTGTCAAAGCCTCTCCGACAGCTAGTCTAGCCATGGCTTTTGGATCAAGCAGACCCTTAATCGGTTGCTCGCCAATGGCACATGCACCGCCTGTTAGATCAGTGAATGTCTGTGCGATGACTGCAACATCAGCAAGGGTGATCTGCAATGGTCCAACTGTTTGCTGCTGGGCAACAAGACCTGTCACACATCTATCCACTTTGGTTGTCAAGAACCGCTTCGAAGAAACCGATGGTAATCGCAGAACCCTTTTCAAAGAGTCCATCAATGTAATCCCAGGAGCAATATCAAGTGGTTCCCGTACATAAGCAACGCGTTTGAACTCGAACGTTTTCTTAGGCATATCACCAAGAACCTTCTCCAGTTCAAAATCCACAGCAGGAGGAGGTGGAGGTAGCCCTTCTTTCTTGCATTTCGCTGCAGCTGTGCTGTCAATCAAAGTACAGCGACCTTCCCCGTTAATTGTTCCAAGCACAGCCATTGAAAGCCTTTCCCTCTTACAGATCGATTGCAAAATCTCTCGGCTCTCAGCTTTCACCAGAATTGCATCTTGCTCTTGATATTCTGCTCCCCATATCTCCAATACAGACATAGTATGATCACCCACAACAACCGCTCTTATGTCAATTTCTGCACCCTTTGGATAAATAATCTCTTTGACGACGTTGCAGTTCCCACCAGCGCCTTGATCATGAATGCTGATGATGGGGTTCTTCTCCCCCATCTCAATGCAAGCACGAACAACACGGTACAGCTTCTGCGACATCTCAGCGTCTCCACGCTGCACAGCATTGAAATCAAGCTCTGCATCATTCTGACCACTAACCATACTTGAAGCTGCACCTCCTCCCATACCAATACGGTAAGCCGGTCCACCAATCTTAACAACCAGCATCCCCACTTCTGGCTCCCCTTTAGTTATATGAATATGATCAATCTGTCCAATACCTGCACTAAACATAATCGGCTTCAACCATTCTCTTCTATCCCCACTTGGCAGTCTCATTCCAAAAGTCCTGGTATATCCTTGAATCATAGGCTCTCCAAACTTGTTCCCATAGTCAGATGCACCATTGCTAGCATCGATGAGTATCTGTAAAGGTGAAGCTAGGTTCGATGGATACTGGAAAGATGAGTCTTCCCATGGAGCATAAGACCCCTCCATGTTGAGGTTTCCAACACAGTAACCAGAGGTGGATGCAACCACAAAAGAACCACTTCCAGTTGCATGTGTGTCCCTGATTCGGCCTCCAGCACCTGTCTCAGCACCAGGATAAGGAGCCACCGCACAAGGGAAATTATGGGTCTCAGCAGTGAACAGAATGTCGAGGTCACGTGCACTGACATCAAGTAAGCAAGTAGAACCGGGAAGTATAGGCCGTAGCTGGTTCACCATAAAGCCTCTAATTGCACTGGAGTTATCCTTAAACCCAATGACGGAATTATTCCGATTAGCCTGCAAGATTAAACACATAAAAGAAGAGAGAGAGATATATGAATAAAAAAGATTTCCGTAGAAAAGGAGAGAAATTTAAATGAAGCCCTTTATTGTTACCTCCCAAGTACTCTTTACAATCTGCATAAGAGACCTATCCATCGGCTCTCCATCAATAACAATGTTCCCAGCAAAGAACCAGTGTCGACTGTGCTCGCTGTTGGATTGAGCGATATCAAACAGCTCCACATTGGTTGGGTTACGCTTTATGTCCTCTTTGAAAAGTCTAGTATAATACTGCAAATCTTGCTCATCGAAGGCTAGACCCATCTTCTGGTTAATTTCTTCCAGCGCTTTCCGACCTTTCTCCATCACAGGCACATACTTTACTTCCTCAGGAACTACATTTGTCTCAAATGAAATCAGCTTCTGAGGGTACACACACTCGGTCATTCTATCGTGAACCACTGCGGTAAATTCGTTAATTTGATTCTCCAAGAGTGGCTCATTGCTGAACAAGAGGTACCTCCTAGACCTTTCCAAGCGAGTCACTTCGTTTAACCCACAAGCTCTACATATTGAAACAGCATTGGTTGACCATGCTGTTGTAAAAGACAATCTGGGACCAACTTCAACAATTGTAGCATGAAGTCCTTCCTGCTTCTTCCTCTCCAGAAAACTATCCGTTCCTGTAATTTACCTCAAAACAATCAATAACATAGAGGCACAAGAATTTCATAAGCATAGCAAAACCAAAGACAGCACGACACTGAAAGTACCTAAATTCTCTGGCTCGAATGTTTCTTGAAGAATCCACTTCAGAACAGATAGCTTTTCGTCTGCTAGCTCAGACTCAAGCCCAATGTTGAAACACTGCTCCGTTGTCAAACTGACAATCTGGTTGCTGATTTTGGTTTGAACCGCCTTGAGAAGCTCAGCGTTTGCGCTTTCTTGAATCAGAGGCACCCGGTAGAAATGGATGACCTCTGCAGCAGGTTTCTCAACCAAGCTCGGTTGCTCAACAACAGAAGCAACAGAAGCAACAGAACCAGTAGAACATCTCAAGCTAGCAGCTTTTGCTCTATTCAGAGACAGCCGTTGTGAGGTTCCAAATCGAACAGAACCCCACAATTGGCTTGTTGTGCTTCGCTTCAAAAGCGTCGTTTGTCTATTGGAACCCTGCAAGAGCCATTAACTAACTTGTTAAAACGAAAGTCTCCTGAAATATGGAATCTTCTACCAAAAACATGATAAAAAGTAGACATAAAAAAGACATCACATATGCCAATACAGAACAAATACGACTGTATACCGACTAATCTAGGCAATAAAACGGAAGAAATTTAGCTTATCATTTGACAGAAAAGTTGGACCAATGGGAAGAAGGAGGAAGAGAATATTTACGTTGAGAAACAAAGCCGCACGAGTTGTTGCTTGGGAGGTATTCATCGCGAGGAAGATGAACACCGAACAAAGGGAAATAGGGGTTTCGGGTTTTGCTTTTTCTCTCTCTCTCTTTCTCTGATACTGTCGGAACCTCCGACTCCGACAACACCACAGTCGTCAACACTCAGTTCTTGTTTGTTTATATATTGACGCGACTCTTTAGGTTTTTAGGAGTTGTGTTTGTCTATTTTTTTATGTTTTCATGAAAATAAGAAAAAGAAACAAAAGGTGATTACCTACTTTTTCAAATTTGCGCTAGTTTGGCCCAAAATATCTAATGGGCCTAAGGGGAGATGTACTTCCTTAGCAGAGTTTCAAATGTTTCCGCCCATATACGAACCCAACAAACAAAAAAAAAATCTGATTCTTCTTTGGTCATATTTATATAATGGGTCTAGTATCATGTAAGTAAATAAATCGCTTAAAATACTTTGTTGTGTTTCCCACCATTTCGCCTTTCACTAACTTTCACAAAGCAAATCGGATTGAACCATATTATTAGATGCAAAACGACATATGAAAACAATAAACAGCAGAAAATGACCAACTTAACGACTGTAACAAAAAAAGTTAATAATAAAAAAAAACCCGACTTTAACAAGTAGCTATGGGCATTTTAACCGAAATCGAACCGAACCGAATTTTATGAAATATCCACTGGATTTTGAGTTGAGAATTTATGGATACCTGAATCGAATCAAAACCGAACCAAAAACCAAATGGATATCTGAATAACTGAAACACCGAAACATGATCTATATACCTAAAATTATTATTTCTATTTATTTTAAAAATAATGAATAACTAAAATTAAACAAATATTAAAAAAAAAGAATTATCCAAAATTATCCAAAACTTTTTTATCTAAATTATCCGAAACAATCCGAATTATCCGATATTTATCCGAATTACCCTATATTATATCCAGTTTTATTCAATTTACCCAAAAAATATAAAAAAAAAATCTGGGACCAAATTTTATGATTAACTTGTTAATCTCTATATTCGAACCGAAAAAAACGAAAGAACCAAATCAAAACCAAACCATATTTTATGATTAAAAGAAGGTTCCACGGAGAATGAATGGGAAGATCACAATTTAAAGAAATTTTTTTTTCCGAGTTATTACAAAATTTATATATCCGAAATAACCAAAAACAAAAAAAAAAAAACTGAACCGAACGCGAGTAACAAATAACGCTATTGCTCAACACAAAGATAGTAAAATGCCGATTGCCCATTACTTTAGGATAATAAACCGAATGGCCATATGACCATATCCAATTACCCTAAAGATCTTGGATTCTAAAGATTTCAGATTTTGCGATAAAACAAACAACTACGATCGTCAATCTCCTTGTAAAAATGTCAATATGGCGTTCATTTTATCAGTTCATAGGTTTCCAAGTTCACGAATTTTATAAACACAGAAGGATAAAGTATATGATGACGACATCGCCGTTTGAAACTGAGTCTCACAATCAAGATATCATGTGTACCACCATCTCGATATCCGTAGAAAAAAACATTCTAAAATTTGCGATTAAAAACCAGATCCATGATCAAAGTCTATTCAGAGAATCTCCAAACACTTCAAACAAAGAAAGAAAAACGCGTTCAATATCAAATACAAAATAACAACTAGTGGACAAAAACCACAGCTAAATCAAAGTTTATGCTGCTTTACTTTGCTTCATATGTTACTCGGATACATGAAGACTCTGACCCTCATTCCCTGCAAGACAAAAAAAGAAAAGAAAAGATGCCTACTTAAGAACCCCAAGCAGATGATTTTAACATCTAAACAAAATAACGATATGATGGTTATAAAATCTGGTCAAGTACCATGGATTTAGGAGGCAAGTTCGATGTGAATTTGGCACGGACAACACCGCTGTTACCATGAGGCCTGGTAACTTTTCCCCAGATGCAGCGGTAGTGGCTACCGTTCTTCTTGGTCTTAGCCTTGTAGATGTAGGCCATCCTCTTTCCCTTGTACCATGTTACCTCCTCCTGAGTGTTGACTCCTTCGATCTGGACAAGGGAAGTGTTTGGGTACTGGTTGGACTTCGACCTGCAAAATCAAGAAAATGTCAGAGACCACGGGCATCATCAAATGGTAACGTCTAGGTTGGACATGACAAGGCTATTTTTAGCAGAACTCGATTAACAACTTCCCAGTTCAGATTGAGCTAATACAATGTTCTAAGAAAATGCAGGCAGATTCTCCAACGCATATAAAGTTTTGATTTTGAGCAAGGTATCCGGAACAGAGTCTGATTACAAGTTGAGAATGAGATCCTAGCAGATTCAGTTATATAAACTACTCTCCATGATTCATTACATTGAATAAAATTGGAGCCAAATCAAGGACCAGTAAGCAGTATACAATTAATAACATAGAGAGCTGAAAGTAAATGGGTCACCTTTTGTATCCGAGGATGGTTCCCCTAACGTAGAGTCTGCAAAATTTGATAAGATAAAACAAGACTCAGATTTAAATCAAAACATAACTTTACGGAAATTGAAACACTGAGCATCTACGAGTGCAAAAATGTTTCCACTACAATTGATAAGACCATCACGATTCAAAAACAGTTAAAACGAGCAAATCTCAAGTGCTACCAAAGGAAAATCAGCTTGGAAAAAATAGGGATAGATCAAATTCGATGAACAGCAAAAGAAAAAGAAAGACCTGACACGTTCTCCTTGGCGTCCCTTCACCATTTTCGCGTCGGCCGATAAACGCACAAGACTGCTGCTACTGAAGAAAGGAGAAGCAAAACCCTAAAACATAAGTACGAATTTATATAGTGTTGCCCTAATTCTCATCTTTAGATTTGAGTAAGAATGGGCCTATAGGCCTCAAAACCTGGCCCGTTAATATATCGAACAAAATATAAATGGGCTTCCTTCCTTTTTATGTTGTCCGTTTAATTGTTTCCTACTTTCTCTCTCACGCGATTCTCAAGAACCGTCATTAGCCGCCGTGCCTCGCCGTCTCTGATCATCTCGCCGGCTGTGCAATGTCGAGTGGATCATCGAGCAAAAGCTTATTAAAGTCTTCGCCTCGAAACAGTCTTCTTCTTCCTTCAGTTGTGGTCATCATTGTCGGGATAATCGTGGCGTTGACTTATCAGTCAATATTAAAACCTCCTCCGCCGAAACTATGTGGCTCCCCGGGAGGTCCACCGATCACAGCACCGCGGATTAAGCTCCGAGACGGGAGGAATTTGGCGTACAAAGAGCATGGACTTGCAAGAGAGAAAGCTCGCCGCAAAGTCATCTTCGTCCATGGATCCGATTGTTGTCGACACGACGCTTACGCCACTCTCCTCTCTCCGGTACTTTTTCTACATACCAATTTCTATTAAAAAATTAGGATTTATATCAATTTCCTTTTTGATGGATTTCATTTTATAGGATTTAGTGGAGGAACTTGGTATGTATATGGTTTCGTTCGACAGACCGGGTTATGGAGAAAGTGATCCGGATCCAAATCGTACACCAAAAAGCTTGGTTTTAGACATTGAAGAGCTCGCTGATCAGTTGAATCTTGGAGCAAAGTTCTACGTGCTCGGGTATTCAATGGGAGGACAAGCGACGTGGGGATGCCTTAAATACATCCCTCACCGGTTAGCCGGAGTAGCGCTTGTCACTCCGGTGGCTAACTATTGGTGGAAGAACTTTCCTTTGAATGTCTCCAGTGAAGGTTTTAACTTGCAACCAAAAAGAGACCAGTGGGCGGTTCGTGTTGCTCACTATGCTCCTTGGCTTATTTACTGGTGGAACACACAGAACTGGTTCCCGGGTTCGAGTGTTGCCAACCGAGATCGCGGTATCTTGTCACAGCCGGATAAAGATATCATTTTGAAGCTGGGTTCTTCGAGGAAACCGCATTTGGCTGAAGTTAGGCCGCAAGGGTTACATGAGAGTATTAACCGCGACATGATTGTGGGTTTTGGGAGCTGGGAATTTGATCCCATGGAGCTCGAGAACCCGTTCTTGGACTCCAACCAAGGCTCTGTTCATCTGTGGCAAGGAGATGAGGACATGTTAGTGCCTGTGACGCTGCAACGTTACATTGCACATAAGCTTCCGTGGCTTCACTATCATGAGGTTCCGGGAAGTGGCCACTTCTTCCACTACAATAAAGGTGTGGTTGATGACATTGTAAAGACGCTCTTAGCCACCGATGCAGAGAATTAATGAAGATTCCAGTGGTCTAAGAAAAGCCCTAAGATCTATAGATATTACGGATTTGTGTAGATTGGTGTATTTCGACGACAGCGTAATAAAAGTTAAGACTTATTACAGTTTCACACCATTTCTGTTACTCGTAGTCGACCAAAGAAGCAAAAACCAAACAGAGCTAAAAGCTTAAGTTACAGCACTTCGGAGAAGTAAGATATCATGAGAGTATTCACCGCCACATGATTGTGGGATTTGAAAGTTTATTCCTGTGGAACTTAAGAATCCGTTTCCACACGAAGAAGGCTCTGTGCATTTTGTAACAAGGAAATGAGAACATGTTAGTGGAAAATGCAACGTTTACGATGAAGTTTCTGGAGGTGGCCACTTCTTCCACCTAGCTAAAGGTCTGGTTGATGACAACATTAAAACGCTCTTCACCACTAATAGTGGTCCAAAAACGCCCAAAAAATTACGGCCACAATGGATTTATACGTTAACTTGTTTTATTTTTATAGAAACGTAGTAAAAGTAGACTTTTTTACATCTTCACACCATTTTGGTGACTTCAAAGTCCACCAAAGAAGCCAATCCAAAAACCAAAACAGATCATGAGTCTCATTCCGACTCGGGAAAAGCTGAAGTTACAACACCTCAAAGAAAAACATTGCAGACACTTAAAAGGTAAAGACTTAGTCCTCAACCATTTCCTCATCGTCATCTTCTATTTCCTCAATCCTCATCTTCTTCACCGCCTGAGCTGCATCACTTTTCTTTGGCCCGTTAGCAATATGAATCAACACATCCGACTTCTGCCCTGTCGTGGCATTCACTAGCCCTCCATTCTTCTCAACACGGTACACAAGATCCGATCCAGCACTGCCTGCATCTATGTAAACGGTGGAGTTTTCATCAATTTCCTCACGCACAACCATCTTCGACAACTCTGTAACCACCTTCTTCTCCATCCATCTCCTTATTGGCCTAGCACCGTAAACCTAACCATACAACAAAATAAAGTGACCACAAGAGTCAGCCGACGGACCATACCAAACTGATAGATTAGTGCATGATAAACATTGCATCAGGGTAAAGAGACTTACCGGGTCGTAACTCTCAGCCAAAATGTAGTCTAAAGCAGCATCGGTGACTGCCAAAGCAACGCCTCTCTCAGCAAGCCGGACGGCAACGTCCTTCATTTGGAGCCGGGCTACTTTCCTCAACTGGTCATGTGAAAGAGGATCGAACACCACAATCTCGTCAAGCCTGTTCAAGAGCTCTGGTCTGAAGTGCTTTCTCACCTCCTGCATCACACATTCCCGGGCCACTTGCATCGACACTTTTCCAGTTAGCCCTGAAAGAAGATGCTCTGCACCAAGGTTTGACGTCATGATTATCACCGAGTTCCTGAAATCGACCGTCCTCCCTTGGCCGTCTGTCAATCTACCATCATCCAACACTTGGAGCAACGTGTTGAAAACAGCAACATGGGCTTTCTCCACTTCATCAAAGAGTATTACACAGTAAGGGCGCCTCCTCACAGCCTCAGTCAATTGTCCTCCTTCCTCGTGACCAACATAGCTGATAAAAAGTGAATCCATGTAAGAAAACAAATTTCATAGCCAAAACATCTGGTCCTGAAAAGTAAAGGATTAGATACTTACCCAGGTGGTGCCCCAATGAGGCGAGAGACAGAGTGTTGTTCCATATACTCGGACATATCAATCCGAACTAAGAGATTTTCGTCATCAAAGAGCTGCTCTGCGAGAGCCTTAGCGAGCTCAGTTTTGCCAACACCAGTTGGGCCAAGGAACAGAAATGATCCAGTTGGTTGTTGTGGCCTTCCAAGTCCTGCCCTTGACCTCAAAATTGCCTCAGCAACTGCATTTACTGCTTGATCTTGTCCCACAACCCTCTTGTGCAACCTATCAGCAAGACCAATCAACCTCTCCTTCTCGTTCTGGCCAAGTCTTGTCACTGGAATCCCAGTCCAACGGCTCACAACTTCAGCAATGTGTTCCGGGCCAACGTTTTCGGTGAGCATCATATTCTCATCAGAAGTTCCTTCAAGTTGGGCAATTGCAGATTCCACATCTTGAATTGCTCCATATCTTAGGTCAGCAGCTCTTGCAAGGTCATATCTTCGTTCTGCCTCCTGCAAAGCAAACATGAGCTCTTCTCTCTTCTGTTTAAGCCTTCGAATCTCATCGATCCTCTCTTTCTCCTTTCTGTATTTCATCGTGAGAGGCTGTAGCTTGTCCCTCAGGTCATCAAGCTCTTTCCGCACCTACAGGTTCATGATTGGAGACAAATAAATATCAGAGACTCGTCCCAAAAGAAGATGCTAACAAAAGACATATCCAACGCAAACCTCTAATATCTTGGATTTCGAAGATTAAAATCTCCAGAAAGTAGGAAACTGTATCTTACCTCTACAAGCCGAGCTTTGCTGGCTTTGTCTTTTTCCCTCTCCAAGGCATGAAGTTCGATTTCCAGCTGCATCCTCTTCCTTTCAAGGTTATCAATCTCTTCAGGTTGACTATCAAGCTGGACTCTCACATTGGCACAAGCTTCATCCACCAAATCAATAGCTTTATCCGGTAAATGCCGACCTAATTAACCACGCAAGGACCACGCAAAAAATGTCAGGTCAAGAACAAGACTATACGAAACCACAACATATTAAGAATCTTAACATACCAGTGATATAACGCGCAGACAGCTGAGCAGCATTTATAAGAGCTCTGTCCTGGATACGAACACCATGATGTCCCTCATATTTCTCTTTGAGCCCTCTCAGGATACTAACAGTGTCAGGCACACTTGGCTCAGCTACATAGACTTGCTGGAACCTTCTCTCAAAGGCAGCGTCTTTCTCAACGTATTTCCTGTACTCTTCAAGTGTTGTAGCACCAATGCACCGAAGCTGACCTCTAGCTAACATAGGCTTGAACAGATTAGCCGCATCCATCGACCCTTCAGTTTTGCCAGCACCAAGAACCAAATGAATCTCATCAATAAAGAGAATCACTTTGCCTTCAGCTTCCTCAACTTCTTTCAAGACAGCTTTCAATCTTTCTTCAAACTCTCCTCGGTATTTAGCACCAGCGACTAACGCACCCATGTCCAAAGAAATCAACCTCACATCAGTAAGACTGTTGGGGACATCTCCTTTCACAATCCTTTGCGCTAAACCTTCAACCACAGCTGTCTTTCCAACTCCTGGTTCTCCGATAAGCACTGGATTGTTCTTCGTTCTTCTTGAAAGAATCCTAACAACTCTCCTGATCTCCTCGTCTCTACCAATCACTGGATCAAGCTTCCCTGCTTGCTCAACCAAGTCTCTTCCATAAGTCTTCAAAGCTTGAAAATTCGTATCCCCTGAAGCACTCTCCACTTTCTTCCCTTCTTTCCCACGAAGCTTCTCAACCTCAGATTTTATCCTCGCCGTCGCAACACCGACTTCGTTCAGCAAGTCCCGGATTTGAGAGTCTTCAAGAAGACCCATAATGAGCTGATCCACAGCCAAATGAGTGTCGCCACAAGACTTCTGAGCAGCTTGAGCTCGGCGTATAACCTTGATAAGACTCGAACTCGCTGGGATGTCATCGGGCGGAGGAGATTGCGAGGGAAGCTTCTTCAAGGCTTGATTGAAGACTCTTTCAGCGGAGTGAGCTGCGTTCTCGCCGCCGGCACTAGAGATTGATTGAGGGAATATTCCGGCGGGATCAGAGATCAGAGCACCGGCTAAATGCAGAGGAGTGATTTGAGCATGTCCTGCGTTTACAGCTAGCTCATGAGCAGCAGCGATCGTCTCGTTTGTCTTGTGTGTGAATTTCTCAGGATTCATCTTCGATTAACCTCTGTAAATTCCTGCAAAAACAACCCTAATCCTCAGAATCTTTTATACTCAATCCACAAACACGTAAAGAAACCCAGATATGAACATGAACCAGAGAAAGAACAACAATCCAAAAGAAAAGATTTAGCTCATTTACCTTAAAACGATATGAAAAGTGTGTTCTTTTCGCTGAGTTTTTCTTCAGAAACCTTCTTGTTCTTCTTGGTTTCAAGTCTCTCTCTTATCCCAGAGAATCAAGCAGACTGTCGCGATGATATAGTCAAATGAACTCTTTCCAGATGTTTAGAAACTTTGTGATTTTGCGAGAAAGCAAAGTGGCAGGAGAGGGTATTTTTAAGGGAAGGATGATTCATCTGGAAAGATAGAGAATTATCGTCGCCTCCTCTTCCTTGGATACTAGAAGCTACTAGAGAACTCGTGAGAAGAGAGAGAGATACAGAGAGTGAGGGAAATCAATTTCACTTTTTTGTTATATGACATGTAGATGCCACGTGGAACTTCTTCTTTATAAAATTGCTTTTTCCCTTCTACTATTGGGCCTTCTAAATATGTATATCCAGAAAAGAAAGCCTTGTTTAAATTAAAGGAGTCAAATGAAATTTTCAGAAGTTATAGTAATAATATACATTTATTTAACAAAACAGTCCTTCATTTCTACTGCCATTTTCTTTACTCCGGATCCCTCTTAGTATCTTACCTTGATCTTGATCCTATCCTCTGCTCTTCCTTGTTCTGCGCGCCGTTCTCTCTCCCACCTCTCTTCTTCAATCCTCCTCTCATACCAATCTCCCTCTCGCATCCTTCGTGTGAATTGTTTTCTCTAAACGTAAGTTTTTCCTTCCTACTCCTTGGCTTGTGTTGTGTCGATAATCTCAAAGTTAAATCTTCCTGGGAAGAAACTATGTATAATGATAGATTGATAAACCTGCTTTTTCTCATTCTAACTATAATGATAGATTCATATAATCGTATAGTTTTGGATTTGGGATCAGAAATTATAGTAAACAGAACCTACAGAATTGTTGCATGAAATGATCGCGGGAATAAGGAACCTCCCATGGATTGAAAAAAAGGACAAGTCTTTTTAGTAGCTGAAATTTGAGTTTCTGTTTGGTCTTCATGTACGCAGAAATTAAACTATCTGTGTGTGGCGATCAGAAATTACGACGATGGGTGCTAATGAAACGAATGTAGAGAATAAAGAATATCGTCTGCCTCGAGAAGTGAAGGAAGCTCTACAAGCAATAGCATCAGAGTGGGAAGATGTGATTGATTCAAAGGCTCTCCTTGTTATTCCTTTGAAAGGTGCAATGACCAATGAGGTCTTTCAGATCAAATGGCCAACCAGGGAGGGTGGACCTTCGCGTAAGGTTCTCGTTAGGATTTATGGTGAAGGTGTCGAGATTTTCTTTGACCGTGAGGATGAGATCAGGACTTTTGAGTTCATGTCAAAGCATGGTCACGGACCCTTGTTGTTAGCCCGGTTCGGCAATGGTCGTATCGAAGAGTTCCTCCATGCACGGGTAAGTTATTGCACCTCCTTGAGTTCTTCTGGATCTTTTATCTTCGTTAACAGAAGTTATACCTTCTTTGTTGAAATATGAATTTTCAGACCCTGTCTGCTTCTGACTTACGTGATCCTGAAATATCTGGTCGCATAGCAACTAGAATGAAGGAGTTTCACGGTCTTGATATGCCTGGTTCGAAAAAGGCTTTACTTTGGGACAGATTACGGTACGTTTCCTTATTTTTCTGCTAGATTGCCACTTTATCTTTCTGATAAATCATTGGTTTCGGAGGGTTTTTGTTTAATCTGTTTCTCCCCTTTGGAACTTCAGAAACTGGCTCAGTGCATGCAAGAGACTGGCTTCACCAGAAGAAGCTAAGTCCTTTCGTCTCGATGATATGGAGATGGAAATTGATTTTCTTGAGAAATCTCTCGTTAAGAATGATGAAAATATTGGATTTTGCCACAATGATTTACAGTATGGAAACATAATGATGGATGAAGAAACCAAAGCGATTACCATCATTGTGAGGTTTCATTATTTGTTTCTCTAAATCAGCTATCTTTTCGTTTTCGTTTTCTTTTGTTTGGTGTGGCAATACTAGAATGTGGATCCTAACTCGGATTTATTAATTCATCTTACAAAAAACAAAAAATAGGATTATGAATATTCTTCCTACAATCATGTGGCCTATGACATTGCCAATCACTTCTGCGAGATGGCTGCCGATTACCACACTGAAACACCTCACATCATGGATTACAGTAAATACCCTGGTAAGTGACTATCTCAAGTAATCTCTCTTTATCTTTCGAAATGATAGAAAAATCGATCATATGTATTGTGACTCAAATGTATAGGTGTGGAGGAGCGTCAACGGTTTCTGAAAACGTATATGAGTTCTTCAGGTGATTAATTTATCACAAACTCTCTCTCTCTATGAGCTAAGCAATATAAATCACTGTATGCTCAAAATTCTCAATTGTTTTTTCTTCTTTCGAGTTCTTCAGGAGAAGGAGAACCCAGCGATACAATGGTTGAAAAACTTCTTGAAGATGTTGAGAAATATACACTTGCTAGTCATCTAACTTGGGGTTTATGGGGAATTATATCGGTATATTCTACAATACTTTTCTATCATACTTGCACATTGTGTGTATATTCTACAATAACTATATGGCTTTGATTTTGATTTTGTAAAACTTTGTAGGAACATGTGAATGAAATCGACTTCGACTACATGGAGTACGCAAGGCAAAGGTTTGGGCAGTATTGGTTAACGAAGCCGAGGCTCATTGGTAGTCCGTGAGGGTTTCGAACATTCGTAAAATTCTATTGACGCAATCGAAGATGAAGTTTTCTTACGGTGGTAAAGTGGTATACAGAAATACAACGATATTTACCAGCTTAGAAAAATAAAAATGTAACGTTTTCTGTTTCATTTTCTTACAAGAAGAAACGTAAGTGTGAGTAGTAAATTTATATTACAATTGAATTTGTTTCAGATGAAATATAGCTTTCACAAATTCAATCACTTTTTTTGTCTACTATCTACAATACGATATTCGTCACTACTTAATCCTGTTGTGCGTTCTTCTCAAATTGTACCTGTTTTCAACCATAATTGTCGTATCATGCAATCAGAAAAACACACTCTTTAAGTAGACGTCTCTCTGATGTACACAATGTTCAGAAAGTAGTAGTTAAATAAGTTGTGAACCCAAATACAACGATGATTATTGGCAAGTTGGTGCGCATTCACATCTCGCTAACCACAGACTGCCATCATGAAAGAAGATGGTCCAAGATTTTTATTACAGAATTGTACATCCATTACATCTTCTCGTCTGTTATACAACTAGACTCAAAATAAAGCACAAAGCTGTTTATACATGTGCCTAAAGAATATAGATAATGCTTATAATTATCTAGAAACCGAGCTCTCTATGTATCAATGCCTCTGAATAATACAAGCGAATAGGCTCTCAAAAAATAACTATAAAACTAAGTCAAACGTAATTAACAACAACAAAAATTGATTTATGGTTCTCCATCTTGCTTGATACTCACAGGTCCTGCAGGTTCTTGGAATCTTGTCACCATCTCCTTCTGAGGCTTGTGATGGCCAGAGAAGTTTACAGTTACCTCACTTCCCCTGTTTTTTATCTGCAAGTTTAAAAAAGCATATACACTTACATCTTCATGTCTCAAACAAACATGGAGCCGTGGAGGTCTGAATCCAAAAGCATTGAACAAGTTACAATTCAGTTGAGAAAAGAAAAACATTTTGTTGTTTGTCTTGGAATTTGTCGAGAGAAAGATGAATGTCTTTGCTCAACCAGTTTGCTTATTCAGGTGAGAAAAAGCTGCAGAAGTCATATTTGAAAAAGAGAAGAACCGAGACACAATGAAAGATAGTCATTTAAAGCTATCTTAATTTTACCTTTCTGGAACCACGGTTTTCGAACTAGCTTGCGAATGCGGCGCTCATGCCGTTCCAATAGTTCATCAACCCCATAAGATTGAGACAACAAAGGGCCTGAGAATTCAATCTTGTCCCCATCATCACCCTGTGAAAGATTAAGTTATCAGCATGATTGAGCATGTTCGTCTACAAACCCAAAAAGGAGACAAGCCAAATCATGCCAGCTTTTTTCTCTTTCCTCTAACTTTAGGTAAAAGCGTGGAGAGAGAAAGAAAAAGAAACTTAAAACAGCTGAGCAAACATGATCTGAATACAACGGTAATCTGATCCTTTCTTTTTACTTTTCTGAGCTACATGTCCCATTTACACCATACTTATATGTATATTAGTTCATGTAATCACCAAAATGGATATAACTATTACAGCAGTACTGCAATCATATCTTTAGAATTACTTCACTTTATTTCTAATACACCGTATCGATTTTGACATTGGGCATTACATCATAAGAACAAGGAAGCCAAGTTCCTAGTTTCACTTGAAAAAACGTCTAGCACAGAGCATGGCTTGGTCTCTACTATGTCTATCAAAAGCACTAAACTGCCATGGGAACAATGCAAAACACAGAAAATTGTATATGGAATTTGGATATTAATTAAACTAGAAGGGTGCTCTTAGAGCTCCTATAATCTATGGACGTACCAAATTATTACCCGGCTTTGTTGCCATTTTATCTCTCTGATGGTGTCCCAATGACAGTTCCTGTGAGTGATACTCGTCAGATGCACCAAAAGAATCTGGACGTTCAAGTTGTCTCCACTGCTTCAGCATAGAACGCTTCACCATTTCATATGACTCCTGGCCTTGAGAATCTGTCTTGTCCTCACGTTTCTCATCATTTTTATCCTCATTTCTCTTAGGTTCAGCATCATTATCCCCATTGAAAGCGGGAGAAAGTCCAGAAGGATTAGGAATGTGACCTCTTGAGAGAGATCGATTATGTACCCTAACACATACTTCATCTTTTTCTCGTTTCGCCCAAGCAAAACTGCTTGATTTCGAAACTTGTAAGGGCCCTGAGAAAGGTGCATCACCTTGCGATGCATTTTTCACATGGGAAGATTCGTCTTTCTTGTGATCTAACGAGGTTTGCAGCTTCCCACATAACTTGACATCACTTTCAATCGAATTATGAACTAAATGACCGATTCTTTTCTGAAAGGTTTCAGTTTGGTGCCGCACATCCTGAAAACAGAAAAAACATTTGAGTTTCTTGCACGAGGAACATACTTTCACGATCCAGATAACAGGTAGACAAGAAAGTAAGTAGAAATTACCACAGCTGGTACCAATTTATTGAATGAAAGGGCCTTTCGTGATGGCTTCCTCGCTTCTATACCACGTCTCCCATTCCCGCTAATTTTTTTCCTGAAAAAAAGGACATGACGTATGGAGGATATTACAAATGTTTCACGCTCCAATTTTTTCTGATTAAATAGATGATATGGTCATGACCTGAACTTTTCTCTATCAGGTAATGAAAGAAAATTCTGACCTTGTTGCTTCTTCCCGATGCTTTGTATCTATCTCCTTGCTAGGCGGGTATATTGGCAAGCTTGAGGGATCACAAGCAAAAGGCTTTGTAGTAAAATACTGGAAAAAAAAAAAAAAACCCAATGGCTTCGTTCGTAAATGATGAGAAAAAGTAATATGATTTTGCTCCCACGGAAATCAAATTTCCAGGTCTTCAAACTAGAAATGAAAAGCTTACCTGAGAAACAAGGGCACTGGAGGCAGTACCGCGTTTTGGGGGCTCTATAGAAAGAAGAGTTTCTATCAGATTGATTTCCGTCTCAGACAGATCTTTCAACGTTTCCCGGAGACAACTGTCATAATTTTGCTGTGGCTTGAAAAGCATAGCATGAGGAAGTTTGGATTTTTTCCAGTAATCCGCTGGTGGAGATCCGCACAGTTTGAATATCTTGTGCAGCTGTTCAACCTGTTCCATACAATTTTCAAGTTACAGCACCGAGTTCATTTTTCACCAAGTAAAAACAGAACATATTCATGACCAAAAGGTCCAATATCATAAGTTACAGGTCAATAGGAGACAATGCTATGCGGTCTACCTCAGTTCTTCCCCGGAGAATAGGTTTCCCAAGAAGCAGTTCAGCGAAAACACAACCAACACTCCACAAATCAACAGCTGCTCCATAGTCCGTTGCCCCGAGCAAAAGTTCAGGTGGACGGTACCACAGAGTCACAACTCGACTGGTAAGAGGTTTCTTCTTGTGGCCAGAAGAATTGCTGAAGTTCGCTAACCCAAAATCAGCTACCTTTAGTATTCCTTCATTACTCAACAAAAGATTTGAACCCTTTATATCCCGATGCATCACCCCTCGCGAATGACAATGATCAAGCCCAGACAACAGCTGCTTCATATAACACTTAATCTGCGATGATCATACAACCAAACACATAAGTAAAAACATTATGGATGATGACTCTCACACTATAAAATTTAGACGAACCTGTGGCGTCGTGAATTTGATGTCAGGGGAAGAAAGAAGACCGGTGAGATCATGCTCCATATACTCAAACACGAGTTGTATGGTGCAAGATAGTTTGGAAGTAATCAAACCTTCCAGTTTGATAATGTTGGGATGGTTGAGTTTTCTAAGTATCAAAATCTCTCTTGCCATAAACTTAACACTCTCTGGCTCAAAATTGTCGAACCTCACCTTCTTCAATGCCACAATCCTCCCAGTCTCGGTCTCTACCGCACGGAACACGCTACTATAAGTACCTTGTCCAATCTACGGAAACTTATCTAAATTCGATTAGTTTCACTACAACTTCGTTCCTCAACCAAACATTTCGATTGAGCAACATTCGTATGATAAAAAAAAAAAACAGAGACTTTAGTAAATTGCGAGTACGAGACGGACCTTCTCGAGCTTTTCGAAAGCATCAGATCGAAGTGGGACCCAACCGTGGATAGCTTCACCAGCGACGTTGCTCAGCCACGCAGGCCAACCGGCAGCGACCTGCTCGGCTTCAAGGTATTTGCTGAGATTACCGAGCCGGAAGCTCAGCGAGTCGCTAGCACGTCCTGAGTCGCTCAACTCGCTCCCGAACTCACCGCCGCTCTTCTGCCTCCTCTTCCCGCTCCTACTCCTCCACGACACGAGCTTCTTAAGAGTCGCGCGAGGCGGATCCTCAACCACGACCCGACCCGATCCGGAACACTCGTTGTCATTGTCCCTGAAGGCGCCTGAGTGGTCGATCGCAGGCGTCACAGAGACCGTCTGCTTCGAGCTAACGCAACCCATTTTACAGAATTTCGAATACTTGGTACCTACCAATCACCACCACCACAAGTGCGAGCAGCTAAATCCTCCCGGCGCCGACAACACACGGCCCGTCGCCGTAATCGGATCCGAAGTCGAGTGAATCTCCTGAAAGTAGTGAAACTCTGAGGTTTCGTATTTTATAATGAGATAGAGAGAATTTAGAGAATGTTTTCACTTTTCAGGCTCTTACGCTTATTTTTCTTTTTTATTTTGGCGTATTACGGAAGACGACAGTACATTTTCTAGATAAAGATTTAAAGATTTAAAAATGGAAGAAGAATACAAAAGAAAACATGCATTTATTATTCTGGTCCAATAAATCGAATCTACACCTTCCAATTTTGAAACCCCATTGTAGCATCTAGTTAATGACAGCTTTTTTGTTGAAATGAATAGTAGACTACACATATGTGGAAGACCATTATTTTAAAAGAAATAGTATCAAAGCGTGTGGGAAAAAAACTATGAGAGAAAAAATGGAAATTATATTTTTTTAAAAATAAAAATAATGGAAATTATACAGTGGCTGTATTATATACTGTATTAAGTTTTGGTTTATAGTCACACAAGCGAATGGCTATTATTGATTTATCAGTTGTACGAAGGTGACTTGAAATGATTTATCCATAAGCACTAAATAGCAAATGACTAATGAGATTACAAAAAGCTAAAAAACTATGATTAAATTCCATTAAGAATAAGTCAAAACAAATTCATTACAGAGACATATAATAATTGCAAAGAGAAACTCACTTGTGTCTCTAATGCTTTGCCAGCTCTTAGACTATGATGACTATACTATTCATCAAAATATTTTTGTTCTTTTTTCTCAATATTCAAGCAATTAATTTTTATTTATAATTTTAAATAACGTCCACATGAGAGTAAGTTTCTTACAAACCATTGACAAGTCACAAGTGAGTGAGACTCAGGTCATGCGTCTTATGACAAACTTTAATTTAGTAGGGTTATCTATCAATTGTTCCTAAAAGACGAAACAAATAGAACCCGAAATATAAAAAGTCGGCAACTACCAACCTTCAAAAAATTCAGACGACCAAACAACAAAGAAAACAGCAGTGATATCTATTCAAAATCGCTTTGACTCGGAAGAAACCAAACTCGAGCCCAAAATCATTATTATCTTCCACTAATAGATTTTTAGTTGAATTGTTGGTGACTTGGTGAGCCTAAAATCCATCATAGCATACTGTTATTAATGATGATCAGATTAATAACAGAATTTATTGGCAGATATCCCAGAAAAAACTTTATATAGTTAATATGTCCTTACGTATTCAACAAGAAGACAGTCTCGTACGGTTATCACTACACCATTTAGACCTAAATCTCTCAAAAGACAAAAAGGTCCGAAACAAAGTAGGCACAACAGCTTAAGGACGAACCAAGAATTGAACTTTTATTTGAGGTAAGGTCGAACGAAGTCAAGCCTTCTTCTTTTTGGATTTGAGCATGACCATGCCAATGAATATGGAAAGAAGAGAGAGGAGAGTTACGCCTGCGAAGACAGGTACGAGAATGGCATAGTCTTGAGGCAAAAAGTACTTGTGGATGAAGTGATCACTATCTACAAATGGCTGTGCAAAATAAAATTTAAACACGTTAGCTGCTTCCTAGTAATATCCAAAACATTAGATGACAATGTCATTATAAGGAACTTAGAGGAGATGGAATTATGATGTTGCCACTAACCAGGATGATGACCCAGAAAGTATAGTACGTGAATATTGATAAGCTGATTGAAGATAATAGAAGCCCGACTGCTCGATCCGCTAATTCCATTTGTCAACTTCAAGACCTGCACGATGAAAGAAAATTAGAGAGATTCAAGAAGCATAAGCCTCAAAAGACACAGTGACAAAATAATAATTATGAACGTCGCCGCAACCATTTCACCTAGAATTTGCCACAAAGCACAGCTAATGCCACGGTTCTAGACTCTTGAGGGTATGCAAACTGTGCTACTGCACACAGTATCTTGGAGTTAAAACAGCCGAAGAACAATAATCACCGGACCTTAGATTTTCTAGACATCAGATACACGGAGCTCAACAAACTCTCAAAAATGAATCTGAGGTGAACTATGAATATATCATAAACTTGCAGGACTCGTGTAGTGGAGAGTAACTAATCATTTCCAGGCTCAAAAATCAATGGCTTGAAGTGATATATGTCCTATGTAGAGATCTTTGAGGTGTTGCTTACATAGCCCTATTCTCCTTCCATTTAAGCTAGAAGGAATGCAAACAGAAAACCCAGTTTTCCAACCAGGAAACTTCTGTCTTTCCATTGCATGTAGGGTATAAACAGCAGGCGCAGCCATCGAGCAACCAGTTACGAAGCAATTGCAAGGCCTTGATTCGCTCACTATTCGAGCTAAAGACAACAAACACAAACCACTATTGGAAATGGCGTATGTTAAATGTTCATCCCTGTCAAACGCTGGAGAATCTACTTTCTCATGTTGTATTTCCTGTTCTATATCTTCAGCAGAGGGAATCGTGCTCAGTTCTAAATCAAGGCGTTTCTCTATTTCATTTTCATGTATTCGATATTTTGATGCTAACGTGCGGATGCATGACTTTCTGACCTGATTGTCGATAAGAGCCTTTACCTCATCAAAATTACTACAGCCTCCATACCATATCACCCATCGCCGGACAAGTCCTGAGAACCAATCAATTATTTGGGAAGTATCTTGCAATATGAGCATAGAATTCGTACGAGCATAACCCTCACCAGTCACTAATCCATAGCGAAAAAGACGCTTTCCTATAGCATTGGTAGGAGCAACAACATCACCAAAAAAAACAGGTCTATCATGAGACAGTGCACATGGCAAAAGCGCTTCTACTTCAGCTGTCTCTGTAGAAACATATGCCGCAGCAGAATTTTGGAACTTGTAAAACGCGTCTCTTAGTTCTTGAGGAATCGTAGGCTCAACAATATGCTTGGACAAGATAAACTCCTCGCTTCTATCTACAGAGGTTCTTAGCACATCCTCCATCCATATTCTAAGCAAGACCTTATACCAATGGTCTGTTTCCATGCCTATCTTTCTGTGGCAAGAAATTTGGCTCAAGGTGGAGTTACTATCAGCTAAGCCTTTGATCTCTGACTCCTTGACCTTCTTCAATCCATGTCCTAACCATTTCTTTCCAATTCTAACTGTTCCCAAGGTCCAGGCCTCTTCTTTCTGCAATGCAAAGAGCCTAACCTTCTCCTTTAGCTTGTGAACAGCTTTGACAGCGGGACTCTCCCTCACATTTTTTCTAACCAAGGTACCCAAAACACGAAGCCCACTGGTTGTTTCACATGGTGACGTGTCTATTTCATCTGTGATGTCCAAATGCAGTGAGTTCCGTAAGAAATCAATAGCCTCAGATCTGATATCAACCGCAGCTTTCTTGGGTCCAGACACAGAGAAAAATATCTCATCCATAAATCTGCAACAATAAACTCTGAGAGCAATGTCCTTCTCCGGAGGACTTTTCAAATCTCGTTCTCCGGCCTGCCTCCTGAACCAGGAACGAAGTTTTGAGCCTGGACCATCTTCATTAGTCTGTGAATCACGAACAAGGGCTTCGTGCCTCATCGAGATTCTAGAAAATTCATGATCAAACCGATCAAGATATATGTTCATCAAAACACGGGACAACACTCCTTCTTGTGGAAGACCATGGCCCTTGGGGAATCCACCAAACTCGAGATTGAGCACCCGGGCTTCAAACATAGAACGGAGTAAGACACTTAAACTACTGTCTTCTATTTTTTCCTCCATCACAGAGAGCAAGCCCTCGAAAACAGAATCATCCAGATTTTTGTTCAAGCTCAGAGTGAAACACCAATCAGAATGAGACATATTGTTGCTGATATACTTCAACGCAGATGCACGTCCTCTTCCGCTTCGACAACTATGTGAAATCTTAGAAAAATGAGGACTGAAAACGACTTCCAGGACTATTCTGATAGCCTCTTGGACAACTTTCAGAGCAACACTAGGCAGGACAAGAACCTCCTTTGTTTTATCTCTAGCCGCTAGCGAGAACGTATTTGAAGTGACATCAAACGCTCCACTAGAAAGCTCTTCTGCGATAGAATCAAACGCGACACTGTCACTTCTTTCTGTAATGGGAACGTTGGAGTTAAGCCTGATACAGTCATAAGCGTCCCGAAGAGTTTCAGGCCTAGCAATCACCTTCTTCAACAGGTCACTAAACTTCCCATTAATGTATTGCTCCTTGACTCTTTTCTTTAAACGCAGCTCAAGAGATCGCTTTAGTTCCATACGGCTTCTGGGTTTGCTATCATCAACATGAGCAGATTCCTCTACAAGAGCTGCTAATTCCCCAGCTAATGAAAACATTCCAGTCTGCTTGCTACCCATTTCTGCATTGTCTGTTGCAAGCAGAGCCGGCTTCGAGTGTGTGGATACTACGCGACTCCACAGGCGCCGCGAAATTAGGGTTTCTACATCACTGAGGTTAATTCGACGCAACGATTCCAAAACTAGGTTCCGTTTCCTAAACATCAGGTAAATTCCGATTCCCCAAACCTAAAACTATGCGATTATATCACCGACTAAGCCAGTTAAGGTGTCTACAATAGAACCGGGAACAATCAGGTTTAGCAATCTCACTGCTTAATTCGACCTGCTTTGAGATCGACACAGAAATGGAAGGAAACTTACGTTTAGAGACGAAACCAGACGAGAGATGCGAAAGCACGACTGCTCTGAGGAGGAAATCGAAGAAGCTTGCTCGAGGGTGACTAGTTGACGAGAGAGAACGCGGCGCGGAGCGAATTACTCGAGACGGAGAAGAGAAGATCGTGAAAAGGAAGGACTATTTGTTAAATAACATAAAATGCTGATTATTTTCGGAAATTAAATTCGAACTCCTTTAATTGCAGAATGCTCCTTGTTTGGACTTGTTTTGATATTAGCCTTAGTGATCAAATAGGAGAATTGACCAATTTTTTATTAAATGACAAAATTTTAATTCATTTTGATTATTAATAAATAAATAAAAGAGGAGTGATCAGCTTGTTCACCCGTTGAAAGAGTACATAGTTCGCCATCATCTACTTGTTCGATTGTTTATCAATTTCCCCCTGTCAACTGACAATTTCTACTACATAAATGCATTGCTTCATGCTTGCTTCTAAAGTAAGAAGAAAAGAAACAATGCACTTCATGCTTTGCTTATACCATATCAAGCTAGGCTGGTTTCTACATGGATAATTTTGACATCAACCCAAAGAAACCTGAGTGTTCAAAACCCCAGGTTTGGTCCTGTCATGATACGGATAAAGAGTTGGATATTTTAACTACCAACCATAATTATATCTCTAATTGGATCCAATGCTATTTATTTATTGATAATAGCCAGAGGTGATAAACTGATAATGATATTCTTGTACTTGACCAATGGAAACACGGAAACGGCAAATGGGTACGCAGAGAAAATAACCTGAACTCGCAAACGACGTCGCTTTCGAAGTGGCATTTCTTTTAGATCCTCTAACAATCTTTTGTTTGTTCATTTGTCGCCTTAGTTGCCTTGGCATGAACAATGTTGGCTCATTACCATTCATACCTCCTTAGCGTATAATGTGGACCATCTTTCTTTTTTTATCCGGAATTTTCCTTGTTTTTTTTCCCACTCAAATGGTGGAAATCCAAAACTTTAAAATTGGTACCACTTTGAAATTTTCAGAATTTATTTCATTTTCTTTCACGAGTTCTAATGTCAGAAGTCACAAGATGCATATCGAAAAAGAGTTATAAACGGGTTTGAAATATGTGGCAGTTAAAAAATGGCATTATCCTAGATGCCTAGTTGAGGGTATAACTGTATATTCAAAGCTTCAAATAACTAAGTTATGTTTTGGGATAATCTGATCCGGGATTACCATTGTGCTCATCCATGATTAGAACATGGCTTAACCACACTAAGCAATGCAATACATACGGTCTCAGGTCTCAGGTCTCAGGTCTCAGGTCTCAGGTCTCAGGTCTCAAGCCTTTCTAAAGCACATGTGATTCTTATTATTATATAGTTGTGGACTAAAATTTTGTTGCCAGGGAGGAAAAGATGTAAGAAAATAACAGAAATATAAAAGAATTGCAAGATTTATGTAAGATCCATCTTCTTCTTTTTTGTGTGTGCACCATGTAAGATCCATCTGCAGCCCTAATTTTTGCTGTTTTCTCGAATGGACACGAATAATTTTACTATTGGAAATAATTAATTATATTGCTTGATATTCTCTTTATGGAAGAGAATAGTAGCCTCTGAATTTTCTGATTTCATAAATTTTTCAATGGTCTGTCACGAAGTGTTATACTATTCAATTAATTGAGTACTTAAGACTAATCAAGGTAAATTAATACACGTGTTTGACTTATCACCGGGAAAATTTAAAGATAATCATTTATAAGGGAAAAAATAATAAATAGTACAAACAAACAAAAAAGGAATAATATGAGATTTGATCATTAATAATGCTAAAAAAAACATTGGTCAAACGACTAAATAAGTCAACGAGTGCCGTCCAGATGAATTACCTGGGACCCACCATATACTCTTTGTTTAGCCTGTTTAAGGAAAAAATATGAATTCTGAAAATTTCAAAGCGGTACCGATCTAATCTCTATGGTCGTCCAAATTTGTTTACACTACACGTTATTCTGTACAAGCGCGGGTTTCTATAGATGATGTACAATTTGATTAAATTCATCAAGCCATTATTCCAGATCTATACTCTCGTAAGTCATACCGATCATATGCATTACGTAATTTAGTTTTACATTATGAAATCACACTGTTTTGTTAATTGATTAGATTAAAACTAATAACTTACCCACTCCGACACGAAGTCAAAATCTTCTGAACTGGTCAACTTAGATGTCTCAGCTGCTCACCTATTTTTGTTCAAGCTAACTTAAATAAACAAATCTAATTACATGAAGTTTCAACCCAAAAAAATCAAATGATTTAAATTCCAAAAACTTATACACAATTTCGATATTTACGTCAAAAACTTTAAATTTCCCACTTGAACGAGATTTTGAGTGCGCATATGATACCGTACAAAAGTAAAGAAAAACTGATTATTAGTATTTAGATATTAATATAACATGTAGTTGTTTTTTCTGTAGTTAAAATGGAGGGACAAATGTGTGCTTAGTCATATGACACTAACTTAGTCTACAAAACGTCATTTTATTTCGAATTTATAAATTTGAACAAATGCGATATCTATACTAAATGAAAGGGACTGTTTGGGGCTATGAAGCTATCCACGTCAGCCAGAAGAAGCCTCTTCCTCACATTGCCACGTGTCATAAACTAAAATATCAATCTCATCTCTGCTTTTTTTTTTATACGAAAACCACTTCGTCTTCCTTATTTTGTTAAGATCTTCTTTTGCTCTTCGGTGTAAGTCGCATACAGTTAATTAGAGAAATCAATTTTGTAACCCTTTGATTTCTATTTCTTTCGTTTCGATTTTATAATCGCAGCCAAAAGTTTCAAACATTTACTACCTATTTTCAATCTCTTCGTCTCCTCTTTTGCAAAAACTCTTCGGAGTTGAGACGATCCTCTCCGTCTCGCAGCTAGACGATATGGTTCGGCTACTCTCTTCATCTTATTTTTTGATTAATCTTTCTTTTGTTTTACTTGGATTTTTATTAACTCACAGAGACTTCACATTTGATTTCGATACGGGATACTGTGGGCATTGGTGTTTCGTGGTCCGAGTTCCTCGAATTCACTGTCGCTGAGAAAATTATGTTTCAAATGGTAACCTTTCTTCCTTTATCCACATGATCACAAAGGAACCCTTTTTCCTAGAGTCGAAGATCAGTAGTAGAGTCATCGTATTGGGATATACTTAGAGATATATATTGAGTTGGATAGATAAGCTCATACTTAGAGATATATATTGAGTTAGATAGATAAGCTCATAGATAAGGTCGAATGCCCGATATGTTAGGACACGATAACATCGATCTGCTCTTATATAAGCTTTGTACGTTCTCCTCTTTGGAACTCAAGTCAATAGAAAGTTGTTTACATCTGTCTTTACACATCGCCAACAGAAAATGATTAACAATAGCTTTGATTAATCAGATTCAAGTTTTCCTGCAGACTAGATCTTCCATGGATTTTGTTGTTGCTGGCTTTGATGATGCAGCAGAATATAGAGAGACCTGGGACGATTCATGCATAATTGAACGCAACTGCTGCCACATGATTGCGGGATCGTGAAGGAGGCACCTAAACAACATTTTTTGTGCTTGTGCTCTGATCTCTCTCCGGGAAACATCAGATCAGGTAAAAAAAAGTTCTTTATCTTTCAAATAATTTAGTTGCTTTGTAGCTTTAAGATGTTTCTGCTGCTCTTTGAACGTTTTGCACAAATCAGTAAATAAGTGGATACTAATCCGATATAAATTATCACATTTTCTTTGTTATGAATATCTATATGGAGTTACAATTATTTTTTCTCTGATAAATTTCCTTTGAATGCAATTATCATGGTCATGGAGGAGTCGGTCTCTTACGAAAATGGAGAATGGAAAATGTCGACGGAGGCGGTCTAATAGACTCTAGAAAGTAGAAACTATGATGACGACCCATCCTAATCATGAGATTGGATCTAAGTGGCTGCAATGTAGTACGCATGGAACGTAATGACTTTATGCGGAATCCATATTCTATTCTTTATAACTTCAAGGTATGCTTCTATATGTAAGTATACATGATGTTTTCATTTTACAATCAAGAAATATAGTTATGGAAAGAAGAAAAAAAAATAAATTTGAATGTCTGCTTATCTATGAATCTTTGACACTATGAAGTTATTAGTCACAATTTATTTCTCATGTCTTTAACCTTAATGATGTTTAGAGATCACTCAAGTAAATCAAATGGAAGGAAATCTGGCCGGAAAATGTAAGTTCTTCCATAAGCCAACTATCTTTATTGCACGACCAAAGAAATTCCACAATCAGAGGCATCAACAGAGTCGAAATATAGAGGAGGAATGTAGACCAGGAAGATACAATGGTGAAGTCTTTCACTGGAAGATATAAGCTTTCCATCATTTTCTCAAGTTCGATATGCTGGCAAGAAGGCGTTAATTATATATATGTTCCTTTAACATTGGAAGGCATGAGCTGAATTGGGTTAGTTTTTAGCAGGTCTGTTAATGGGCAGCAGGAAGGTACAACTATTATCTCAGCAACCTTCTCTACTTGACTGTAGAAAATTGCAAAACCAAACAAATCCGAAGCCTTAATGATGTTTCTTCTTTTCAAGCTTTCCATATGTGGTAGTAACCTCTGCGTCTTAATAACACATTTTCTCTTCTTTTCAGTACACGGGTACGGTGGTTGCATTCCCTTTTATGCATCGACGTTAACGTGTATGCCCGTCAAACCTCTGTTAGGTGTTTCACTTTGCCTAATTCCAGTCTTTTATGTGTATATATGTAATTGGTTTTATTTGGTTCCAAGAAAAATACACAAAGTTCAAATTATTATCTTTATGAAGCAATAATTTGGTAAACACCCTAACAATAATATCAAGAGAGGGATTGTCATGTTCTTGTGTTTAGGCCATATTCCTTTGTGTTCTATCTCATCCTTGCTTCTATCGGACTGGACAGTTGAGGATGAACTCGACAAGCTAGAATTATTGATGTTTGATCTTCAATGGGTTTTAGAACCGGATGGTTGTTCTGTTTGGACAACTTCTACTGAACCATCGACAAAAAATAAAGATGGTCGAGAGGTGTTGATATAAGCTTGGGTTATTAGAGTGAAGGCAGATGCTCACGTGCATCTCTATATTGTTTTCGAAAATTCTCCGAGAGTTTGATCGCAAATCTAATGCACTTACTTTTCAAGAAGAGAAAAGAAGGAAAATTGTAATTGTAAAGAGTAATATTCTTCTTTTCTTTTTTTTTTCCGGCAAAACTCTTACTATACTCACTTTGATAATGATTTTGGTCATCTAATAGGTTATATAATTGTACCTCCATATATTTATCTAACAAAGCCTTCTGAAAAATTATTAAAATTTCATGGTATAAATATCATAGAAATGAAAACTGTATCAAAGACTAAAATATTAAAAAATTCTTCATACACTCTGTTTTCAACATATATATATTATAAACCCAAATTGTTTGGGGAAACATAGTAGTTCATTTGATAAATTAATTATTTCATTATATAAAATAACTTTTTTTATTAAAACTTTTATTTATTAAATCTATAATATTTAAAAAAGTAGGGCAAAACACCACATCATATTTATTTTCACTAAATTTTTTTCTTCTTGCAGATTTATTGTGCTTCTGATAATTTAAAAATAATTATAAAAATTAAAATAAATCAAATCATCTAATAAATCTGCACATAATTTGTTTTTCCAGATTTGTTGTGCTTTTGGCAATTTGAAATTTACTATAAAATAAAAAATCAAATCAAATTACTTAAATAAATCCGCGCGTAGCGCGGGTACAATCCCTAGTATTTTTTAAAAAACAAAAATTCAAAAAGACTGGTAACGTAATATATACGGTATTTTGGTCAAAATTAAACATATATGATGATGATTCAATTCAACCTATTTTTGTGAGGGAAGAAGAAAAAGAAAGGGGGAAAAGGAAAAGTCTAATAAATAGAAGTGAGGAATAAGCCAATATATGTGATGTTCAAAGTTTTCAGTTGCTTGGTCTACGTGCGGGCGGGTCTGTTTTTTCAACTTCCCTTTCCTTTTTTTCTTTTTTCCTCTCGCTAAGCCCTTTCCCATGAATTTCCATGAAATTCATCTTCTTCCCCGGTAATTTCCGCACCTTGTCGAGGAACACGACGCCAACGATAAAGAGGAAGAAGAAGAACAACAGGAGGTAGTGGAGGACGATGAAGATGGTGACGCGTGTGATCATGGCGGATGATGATTCCGAGTCACTTTGCTTGGTTTATTTCTTACTCTTCGTGTTGATCACAGGTAATCAAATCCTTCGCGTCCTCTGTGTTTCGTTGAGAGCTTCTTTTTGGGAATTATACTGTGTTTGTTCTCTGCTCGAGTATGAATTTTCAGTTTGTTCGACGTTGTACTTCAACGGGTTTGGGGTTTTAAAATTTCTGTGCCAATTTTGACGTGAATTTCTAGGGGGTTTCACCTTATTCTATGGATTATCGTTGTTTACTTGAAAGTGATTTCGAGAGAGATGAAGTTTTTAAGTAAAGCAACTCTGGGATTTGCATTGTCGTGCTGATGAATCGCCATTTCGATTTTCACTCTGTTTGACGAACAATGATAACGACGCTTACGAACATTATAGATATAACTAAGGAATGACGTCGTCGTTGATTTTAGCTATATTTGTGTTTTGATTTTCTTCCATGGCAGCTATAGCAGTGGCCGGAGATTCTCTTGACAGTGATAAAGAAGTCTTATTAAGCCTCAAGTCCTACCTCGAATCTCGAAACCCAACGAACCGAGGAGTGTACACGGAATGGAAAATGGAGAGGCAAGATGTGTGTCAATGGCCAGGCATTGCATGTACGCCTCAGGGAAGTAGAGTCACAGGGATCAATCTAAGTGATTCCACAATCTCAGGTGCTCTATTCGGGAACTTCTCTGCCTTAACGCAGCTCACATACCTCGATTTATCACAGAACACGATCGAGGGATCGATCCCAGATGACTTGAGCCGTTGTCAAAATCTAAAGCATCTGAATCTTTCTCATAATATCATTGATGGGGAGCTCCGCATATCCGGGCTATCAAACCTCGAGGTTCTTGATCTATCGGTGAATAGGATTGCAGGTGATATTCACTCTAGCTTCCCACTGCTCTGCAACAGCTTGGTTGTTGCAAATCTATCCACCAATAACTTTACTGGCAGAATCGACGACATCTTCAATGGTTGTCGGTATCTAAAGTATGTCGACTTCAGCTACAACGGATTCAGTGGAGAGATATGGACTGGTTTCGGGAGGCTTGTCCAGTTTTCTGTTTCTCATAATCATCTCGTCGGGAACATCTCAGCTTCAATGTTCAGGGGAAACTGCACTTTACAAGTATTGGATTTGTCTGAGAATGATTTTGTTGGGGAATTTCCAGGCCAAGTTTCGAATTGCCAGAACCTGAATATATTAAATCTGTGGGGAAACAACTTCACGGGAAACATTCCACCTGAGATAGGCTCCATATCTTCTCTCAGAGGTTTGTACTTGGGAAATAATAAATTTTCTCGAGACATACCGGAAGCTCTCCTGAACTTGAGCAATTTGGTCTTTCTGGACTTGAGTAGAAATAATTTTGGAGGAGATGTACAAGAAATTTTCGGGAGATTCACTCAAGTGAAGTATCTAGTCCTGCATACGAACTCATACGTCGGAGGCATCTATTCTTCTAACATCCTCACATTACGTAATCTTTCCAGGCTAGATCTTAGCTTCAACAACTTTACGGGGCCCCTACCTGCTAAAATCTCCCAGATGCAGAGTTTGAAGTTCTTGATTCTTGCTTATAATAACTTCAGTGGTGGTATACCACAGGAGTATGGGAACATGCCGGGGCTTCAAGCACTTGATCTCTCCTTTAACAATCTGACTGGTTCGATACCAGCTTCATTTGGAAAATTGACATCTCTTTTGTGGCTAATGCTTGCAAATAACTCTCTGTCAGGAGAAATACCTCGCGAGATTGGAAACTGCTCAAGTCTATTGTGGTTCAACGTGGCAAACAACCAGCTCTCTGGTAGATTCCATCCTGAATTGACTAAAATGGGTAATAATCCTTTTCCAACGTTTGACGTAAATAGGCAAAACAAGGATAACATAGTTGCTGGTTCCGGTGAATGCTTGGCAATGAGGAGATGGATTCCTGCAGAGTTCCCTCCTTTCAAGTTTGTATACGCAATTCTTACAAAAAAGAGTTGCAGAAGCCTTTGGGACCATGTTCTTAAAGGGAAAGGTCTATTTCCCGTCTGCTCTGCTGGTTCGACGGTGCGCACACTTGATATTTCGGCCTATCTTCAGCTCAGTGGGAACAAGTTATCCGGTGAGGTTCCTGCAAATATTTCTCAGATGAAGAAGTTGAGCATGCTTCATTTGGGGTTCAATGAGTTCCAAGGGAAACTGCCTATAGAGATTGGACAGTTGCCTCTAGCATTTCTCAACCTGACGCGAAACAATTTCTCAGGCCAGATTCCTGAAGAAATAGGAAATCTCAAATGTCTGCAGAATCTTGATCTGTCTCACAACAACTTCTCAGGAAACTTTCCAACTTTTTTGAATGAGTTGAATGAGATGAGTAAGTTCAACATCTCGTATAACCCTTTCTTGTCAGGTGTGATACCATCGACGGGACAACTTACAACCTTTGAAAAAGACTCCTTTCTTGGCAATCCGCTGCTCCAGTTTCCAAGTTTCTTCAACCAATCAGGGAACAACACGAGGAATCAGATTTCCAACCAAAATCTTAGACACAGGCCAAGAACTGTTCTTTTGGTCTGTATTTCCTCAGCTCTTGCATTGGCGTTCATCGGTTGTTTAGTTGTATCGGGTATTGTTCTCATGGTTGTTAAGGGTTCAAGGGAAGCGGAAATCGATCTCTTAGATGGGTCGAAAGCCAGACATGACACGACTTCCAGTTCAGGCGGATCATCTCCATGGCTATCAGGAAAAATCAAGGTCATTCGCTTAGATAAATCAACATTCACACATGCTGACATTCTGAAAGCAACCAGTAACTTCTCTGAGGAGAGAGTCGTTGGTAGAGGAGGGTATGGAACAGTTTACAGAGGCGTATTGCCTGACGGAAGAGAAGTTGCAGTTAAGAAGCTACAAAGGGAAGGCACAGAAGCAGAGAAAGAGTTCAGAGCCGAAATGGAAGTTCTGAGCGCCAACGCGTTTGGTGATTGGGCACATCCGAACCTTGTAAGGCTGTACGGATGGTGCCTAGACGAGTCAGAGAAAATCTTGGTGCACGAATTCATGGGAGGGGGGAGCTTAGAGGAGCTCATCACAGATAGAACAAAACTTCCATGGAAGAAACGTATTGATATAGCCACAGATGTAGCGCGGGCATTAGTGTTTTTACACCACGAATGCGACCCTTCAATTGTTCACAGAGACGTGAAAGCAAGTAACGTCCTCTTGGACAAAAAAGGAAATGCAAGAGTGACAGACTTTGGACTAGCAAGGCTCTTAAATGTCGGAGATAGCCATGTGAGCACGGTGATTGCAGGCACAATCGGGTATGTAGCTCCCGAGTATGGACAAACTTGGCAAGCCACCACAAGAGGAGATGTTTACAGCTACGGAGTTTTGGCAATGGAACTCGCGACGGGTAGAAGAGCAGTTGATGGAGGAGAAGAATGTTTGGTCGAATGGGCGAAACGGGTAATGACAAGTAACATGACAGCCAAAGGCTCACCATTTACTCTCTCGGGAACAAAACCAGGACACGGAGCTGAGGAAATGACAGAGCTACTAAAAGTCGGTGTGAAGTGTACCGCGGATCATCCTCCGGCAAGACCAAACATGAAAGAAGTTCTGGCTATGTTGGTTAAGATATCCGGTAAAGCCGAGCTCTTCAATGGCTTATTATCTTCACCACCAGGTTACAGAGAAATGTAAATTTTTTCTTTTTTTTTCTTTTCTTACAGATTTATACAGAACAGCAGAGTTCTCTTTCTTCCTCTTTTTGGTTTCATTGTTTCTGATTCTTCTTGTACACAGGATCTCATTGTTGTTAGACAGCGAGAGAGAGAAAGGTAGTTTTGTTCGTTATGTACAGAGACACAAATCGAAATAAAGATCTTCTCTTCTTTCTTGTCTACATTGAGTGTAACAACTTTAGCTCTGTAGTTCACTCTCTCATGTTTCTTACAAGTCGGGAAACACAAAGGAACAAAGAGACAGTACAATGAGTTAGGCTGAGATCTCCCTGATCAGCCAGTTTAAGCTCGGAAAAGCGAAATAAAGGACGAGAAACGACGGGACGGCCAAAGCAAACGTGACAAAGAAATAGACCCCGAGAACTGCAGCACTCACAGGGATTGCATATAAAGCCACCAACAGGAATATGACTACCAAAGGAAACTTAGCCAACAAATGAGCAACAAGAGCCATTGACTTACATACCGAGTCATGAAGTCTCCCAGTTCTGAAGTATCCTCTGGTCACACCATTCCACCAACCGCGACTTTCCAGCAACCGTTCATCATCTGAGGCGGTATTGCTCACTCCATCACACCTCGTTTTCATCACACCTCCCTGCCCTGAAGTGACCCTTTTGTTATCACTGCGCGATTCGGATCGGCAGCCATTCATGCTTTCGACCATCCATAAAGAGAGCACTAGCCACTGCATACTAGCCTTAAAGAGAGCACATTGCACCACGGGCAAGCAACGAAGAAGGGAAGCTGGACAGGTAAAGCCGAGGTTTTGATCACAACGGCACGTTGAAGCCCTAAGAGACAATACTTGCAGATGGTATGACCACACCATAAGACATAAGGCAGATTCTCAAAGACGTTGAATGATTCCCAGCAAATGGGACACTCCAATCTTTCTTCCTTCGTTGTCTTTCTTCCATCTCCAGAGGAATCCAAAGGAGCTTTTCTCGGTTTTGTGACTGCATCTTCTCCCTTTGATTTAAAACCTTCTTTAATGGATTTTGAAGCTAATTTCCACATAACAATGGAGGAAGGGGAAAACAGATTCTTTTTTCGTTTCTACAAAGGTAAAATTACTTTGCTTTGAACAACCCTTCAAAGACACAAGAAGAAAAAATAATTCAGAGTAATCTCAGAGATGATAGAGCGACAAATGGTAATCCAAAAAGACATAAATAATCAAAATTCAGACATGAAGTCCACAATCAAGTCCACAATCAAATCCAGAAAGATTAGACGCAGAACATACAAAAAAGCAACGAACTTGATGAAACTTAAAAAAATCATCATTAAACAAAAACATGTAATAGAGAACAAAGCATACCACGAAGATTGCAAAGAGAAAATATCTCTGGAGTTGCGAAGAGTTTATCCGGTCAAAGGAGATGAAGATAATTGCAAAGAAATATCCAAAACTCCGGAGTAACACGACGCCGTTTCAAAGAAAGAAACCACTGAAAAGAGACACGCGTCGTAAAACATGGTGACTCTGAAACGCCTTTCGAGGTTTCCGCCGCCACCGATTTCCTCACCTTATCATTCTGACGCCGTTAGAATCACCATAAAACGCACCGTTTCATTATCAATCATATTTACCGCCAAACGTGCACTGCTTCCGTTAACCATCATCGGCTACTTCGGTAATTGTCATTTTCTGAAATCGATTTTAGTAAAAATTAAATACAATTTAAAAAAATAATAATGACATTTGTCGGTGTGAGTGAGCTGTACGCGTTTCTTTCTTCTCCTTCTGCTTCTGGATCGAGCGAGGCATTTTCCTCCGACAATATATTTTTTAGTATGACAATGTTTCCGCATTATTGGGTTTAGTTTCTTTTTTAATTAGGGTTCTTCAGATCGACAATCTTTCTCTCTTTCGCATCGAATCATGCTAAAGATCTGATTTTTCTTTTCAGATCCGTGAGTAAGTACAGAGAGAGAGAAAGAGAAAATTACACAGAGTGTTGGTTTTCAGACAAAAAAAAAAAAAACCCAACTTTGATGGTCGCAAATCTGTAAGTGAAAGCTAGAGAGAGAGACAGGAGAGAAAATGGGTCAAGATGGGTCGCCGGCGCATAAAAGACCCTCCGGAAGCGGCGGAGGACTTCCGACGTCGACGGTTGCGAACGGTGGAGGAAGGGGTGGTCGTGGTTTGTTGCCTCGAGGCAGGCAGATGCAGAAGACGTTCAACAACATCAAGATCACGATTCTCTGTGGATTCGTCACCATCCTCGTCCTACGTGGCACAATCGGCGTTGGGAACCTCGGGAGCTCGGGGGCAGACGCGGTTAACCAGAACATCATCGAGGAGACTAACCGGATTCTAGCTGAGATCCGATCTGATTCGGATCCGACCGACTTGGAGGAGCCTCAGGAAACGGAGATGGATCCCAATGCGACGTACGCTCTAGGGCCTAAGATCACGGATTGGGATAGTCAACGAAAGGTATGGCTGAATCAGAATCCTGAGTTTCCTAGTACTGTCAATGGCAGAGCTCGGATCTTGCTCTTAACAGGATCTCCACCGAAGCCCTGTGATAACCCGATTGGTGACCATTATCTGTTGAAATCCGTGAAGAACAAGATTGATTATTGTAGGCTCCACGGGATTGAGATTGTGTATAACATGGCTCATTTGGATAAGGAGCTCGCTGGTTATTGGGCGAAATTGCCAATGATTAGGAGATTGATGCTGTCTCATCCTGAAGTTGAATGGATCTGGTGGATGGACAGTGATGCTTTGTTCACTGACATACTGTTTCAGATCCCTTTAGCTAGGTACGAGAAGCATAACCTGGTGATTCACGGTTATCCGGACTTGCTGTTCGACCAAAAGTCGTGGATTGCGTTGAACACTGGTAGTTTCCTGCTGAGGAATTGTCAGTGGTCGTTGGATTTGTTAGATGCTTGGGCGCCTATGGGACCTAAAGGGCCAATCCGTGATGAGGCCGGGAAGGTGTTGACGGCTTATCTTAAAGGCAGACCGGCTTTTGAGGCAGATGATCAGTCAGCTTTGATCTATCTCCTTCTTTCTCAGAAGGATACATGGATGGAGAAAGTGTTTGTGGAGAATCAGTACTACTTGCACGGGTTTTGGGAAGGTTTGGTTGATAGGTATGAGGAGATGGTAGAGAAGTATCATCCGGGTTTGGGTGATGAGAGATGGCCGTTTGTTACTCATTTCGTTGGGTGCAAACCGTGTGGTAGTTACGCTGATTATGCGGTCGAGAGGTGCTTGAAGAGCATGGAGAGGGCTTTTAATTTTGCAGACAATCAAGTGCTCAAGCTCTATGGTTTTGGCCATAGGGGATTGTTGAGCCCCAAGATTAAGAGGATCAGAAATGAGACGGTCACTCCTTTGGAGTTTGTAGACAAGTTTGATATTCGCAGAACGCAAGTGGAAACCAAACCACAGAACTAGAGGAAAACAAAGAGAGGATAGTCACAGCTCTCAAGAGATCGTGGACACGTATAGGTAAAATATATGACACTCACAAATGCAAAGCAAATTTGTTTGCCTGTACTTGGCTACTTTACTGTTTCTTTTGCTTTTTTTTTGTTTGTTGTTGTTTGCAAGGATATTTTAGCTGCAAAATTCTTTCCATAGATGTTTTGTGTTTTCTTCAATCAAATATATGGAGAAATTTTCATACTTTGTTCTTGCTCGTGATTACTGTATTCAAGTCTGACACTTGAACTTGTTGGCAACTATCTAACGTTGGAAGAAAAGCTAGAGAATCTATGATTATAATGTGGAATCAGGATGCCTGTTACATTACGATACAAGACAAATCATTTCAGATACTAACTTCCTCTATCGTAGCAACTGATCACTCACCAATTAGCAGAGACTAAGATTTTCCTTGATCTTACATGCATCCACAACAAGGGAATGACAAAAGTTACTGACTGACCAGAAAGAGACAGAGGAATGATCCGTCCTTGGGTGGATCATTTCTTCATGTGGATTACCAACTTTTTGGCTGCTAGACGTATCCCTGCCCTTTTCTGATAATGATAAGGCTCCAGTGAGAAGTATGCATCAACCAGGGTACCAGGAAGTAATGCTGACTCAAGCGTTCCAAAGTCATCGCTACTGAAATCGAGCTTTTTAATGCTTTCCAAAGGTTCTTCTTTCTGATATACCTCGGTTCCACATCTGGCGTCATCACCTTCTGATTCTGAGCTTATTCTGTCAACCAGATAAGAATGAGTTCAGAGGTTAGGGACTCTCAGTGGATTCGTACTCGTAAGTAAAGGATAGAGAGAAGTATAAACTTACTGCAGTCTTGCTGTGGGATAGTTGGCAAAGCTTTTTTTCCTCATAACGGTGAACCTCCAATCTGAGCTTGTGCCTGAGTCAACCGATAAGTTATGTGCAAAATCGTCGGATGCGTCCAAGATCTTGCATAAATCAAGAGGTACATCGACAACAATATTCAACTTTGGTCGACCTTCATGATCCACAAACTTCCGGCTTATTCCAAACCGAACTTTCAAGCTATCCCAACAGAGTTGCAGAGGGGCATCGTTATGAAATAACTTCATTCTCAGGCTCCCACGAATTGGGATAAGACATGGCTTGATGCTAGAAACAGATACCTCATCAGCCCCCAAAAATAGTTCATCTTTGGCATCAGGATTGGGTGATGAAGTTGACTCATCCTGCTTTCTTGTTCTAGCTTTTGGTCCGTCTTCAGCATCTGTCTGAAGAGTTCCAATATGTAGTTTACTTATTAAAGTGGTTATATCAGATGGATCTATTCCGCAACAAGATGTATCATTTTGGGAGCATTCTGTCAGGAGAGAAACGATGGGATGGTTTTCTTTGGCTGTGGCATCCACGGAAGACAAACTCGGATCAGTTTTAGGGATCGAGGAAGAAGAAACCGAGCTTTCTTTGACTCCATTACGCAGTGACTTCTCATTACTTCGCGTTCTCGGACTTTTCCTTGGGGTAAACCAGCTCATTTCTGTTAGAATGTCAGGAACACTGGACTCCTGCAAACACCAAGTACTTACCGTTTTAAGTCATTAAGTGATTTTCTGATGACCCAACTTTTGCAAAATTCAGACAAAAGTCAGGTGTCTCAACCTTTCTAATACTTGAGTTACAGTTTATCCCTATTCAAGAAATGAGAAGACAGCATTACCAGAAACATGACAGTTGCACAGTACTTGACAACTTCAAGATTCATCCGGACATCATCTAGGCTCCTATGTACTTGATCTCCTAGCCCAAAGTATGTAGCAAGTGATGCCATCTGCATTGGTTAAAAGGAGAAAACTTTAGGAATTTTGGTGGATCGTTGAGGTTACAAGAAAGTTCATATCTATGAAGATAACAAGGAAGCTACAGGGCTTGAAATTATCAATGAGAAGACGAGAAGAGAGGAGACCTTCATGTCCCCAGCTCTCTTCCCAAACTTCTGAGACAACAACGAAAGCGAATCGATTATAGCTTTCGGCTCTGGCGGAGAGTGACCAATTTCTGCAAATGCGTCTCTTATTCTTACACAATCGAATCTCTTTATGTTATGTCCGGCCCATGTTCGTCCTACAGAAACACCAGATCAACACTTCTAGCTTCATCAGAGAGAGAGAGAGAGAGAGAGAGAGAGAGAGAGACATTCTTACCATGGAGAATGCTGTAGACTTTGTGGGCTATTTCGGTGAATGTGGGTGCAGAGAGGACACCGTCGCGCGTGATGCCGCTCCGCCGTTTAGAGAGCGTTGAGATGAGAGATAGATCGGTGGGTCGAACCAAAGTGGAGTAACTGCAGAGCTCCACTAGCTTCCTAGGGCAAACTAAGATTGCACCAAACTCCAAAATAGCGAAAGGCTGTCCCTGTTCGGTCGGAACAGCCGTCTCGAGGTCGAAGAATGCTATCTCGCTTCTCTCGTCGCCGTACAGAGTCTTAGCCATTGTTTGGAACTGAGAACATTAAAGTCAGACTCAGACAGATAATTTAATGGGGTTTTAAGCGAGTAAGCCTCACGCGCCACCTCCATACCCTTTTCCCCTTTTCCGTTTTTTGTTTTACTGAAAAAAATCTGAACTTTAGAAGAACGGTTGGAATAGGATGATGAGGTCTATCTTGCGTCATCTTTCGTCTGTGAATTCATTTGGAGTAATTACCAAATTTGATTCCTTTCTTCTACTTCACTATCATACGAAATCTCTTAAGTCCAATCACACGCTGAAGCATTATCTTGACTCTGGGGAGCCAATCAAAGCTCTCTTAAATTTCCGGCATCGACTCAGAGAAAGTCCTAGTTTCATAGACAGTTTCTCTGTCTTGTTTGCCATCAAAGCTTCATCAGCTCAGAAAGCTCCCTCATTTGTAGGCAAACAGATCCACGCTCTTGTAAGGAAAGTAGGGTTCCATAGCATAATCCAGATTCAAACTTCTCTCGTCGGTTTTTACTCTGTAGCAGGTGATGTCGCTGGTGCACGCCAAGTGTTTGACGAAACGCCTGAGAAACAAAATGTCGTCTTGTGGACGGCGATGATTGCAGCTTACACTGAGAATGAGAACACTGTGCAAGCCATTGAGCTGTTTCAACGAATGGAAGCGGAAAAGATCGAACTTGATGAAGTGATTTTGACTGTGGTTTTATCGGCTTGTGCTGATCTCGGGGCGGTGCAGATGGGAGAAGGGATTTATTCGCGCAGCATCAAGAGAAAACGAAGATTGTCTATGGATTTGACTCTGAGAAACTCACTTCTTAACATGTACGTAAAATCCGGGGATATTGTGAAAGCGAGGAAACTCTTTGATGAAACATTGAGAAAAGATGTGACTACTTACACATCTATGATCGTCGGGTATGCTTTAAACGGTCAAGCTCAAGAATCATTAAAACTCTTCAAGAACATGAAGACGATTGGTCAGAGCCAAGATTCATCTGTTACGCCAAATGATGTAACTTTCATTGGCGTCTTGATGGCTTGTAGTCACGGTGGTTTAGTGGAAGAAGGAAAACGACATTTCAGGAGCATGGTTGAGGATTACAGTCTGGAACCTAGAGACGCTCATTTCGGATGTATGGTGGATTTGCTTTGTCGTTCAGGTCGTTTGAAGGAGGCTCACGAGTTCATAAAGCAGATGCCGGCCAAGCCAAACGCGGTGGTCTGGAGAACCTTGCTTGGCGCTTGCAGTCTCCACGGGGATGTTGAGCTCGGGGAAGAGGTCCAGAGACGGATCTTTGAGTTAGATCGTGATAATGTCGGAGATTATGTTGCGTTGTCTAATATCTACGCTGCGAAAGGGATGTGGGATGAAAAATTGAAGATGAGGGATCGTGTGAAGAAGAAGAGAAGAGAGCCTGGGAAAAGCTGGATTGAGATGGGAAACATTATCACTGAGTTTGTTTCAGGGGATAATGATGATGAGGAGAAGCCAATGTTTGGTGCGATTAATGAGGTTTTGAGGTGTTTAGTTGTTTGTATGACAAGTTACGATTATGTGGTGTAGAGTTTTAACTCCAGTTCTTGTGGTATAAAATGCGATATATATAAATTTATTTTCAGTTGAACCTCAATTAGTATAACTTTTACTCAAATTTCCATCATTTTTATGCGCTAGGATTATATATAAATCAATCATACACGTGAAAAATCTAATATAATCTTACAGAGGAAAACTAATAGCCAGTGAAAAGTGACAGAGAACTTTCAAACTCAAACTACTGGGAGAAAAAGGCGTTGTAGGACGATACGATGCACTGGCCCAACTAAGTAAATGAAAAAACTCATAATAAAAATAAATAAATAAAAACTAAAATTGGATATTAGTTTGAAAAAAAAAAAAATATTAAAGAGAGCGCAAAAAAAGCCGGGACAAAGAAACAGAGATTTTTGGGATTTTGTTTTGTAATAATAATAAAGAAAAAGAAAGCTCCGTCTTCGATGCTTTTCGAGCGGTGTCTTCTCTCAACATCCATGGCTGACATCTTACCTTCAGAATTTTCCCAGCCAACCACAAAGTATCTTCTTATTGCCTAAATTTCATCAAACGACCCTAGGGGTTTTTTTTAATCCATTTGTTTTTTTCCTTTCTCCATCTATTTTAAAAAAATTTCTATGGATTCGATCTTCTCTCCCGCCGTGGAGGCTGAAGGAACCGCCGACTCAACGATCGACACAGTTTCTCGGTTGGTCGCCGGCGCTTTCTCCGGGGCTCTTACCGGAATTTTCGCTATGGGTATTTGATTCTACCATTTCCATCGTCTTTGTTTTGTGCATTTGATCATATACCTGTCGACACTGATCATGGATTCTGTGTAGACTAGACGAAACTTTCACTTTGTGAGAATTTTTCCGACTTTGTTACTTCTAAGTTCTTCGTTTCCACAGTTTGGTAGCTTCGTGATCCCTTGCAAAAATATCATCTTTGGGCCTGCAAATTTTGTGAAAAGGGTACATTTTTTCCTTTGATGAACAGAGCACCGAAACAGATGATGTTTCAATCCAAGATTAAATTTAACTTCTTTAGTTCTGACCACTCTTAGCTAATTATCTGAGCTGTTAATTGAACTTGATTCCCACCACTTTGTAGAAGTTTATATTGCTCAAAACCAATCCTGAGTCTATGTGTTAGCTTAGGAAAAAGTCCCTGGTGGTCTTTAGGTTGGACGCTCTGATGTGTGATCAGGTGACATAGTGTTGTTGAAAGGGAAGTGATACTGTCTCTGGGATTATAAGAAAGCATCATCATCTCTCATCTCTGCCTGATTAAATTATTCTTCTTCTTTAATCTCTTGTAGCTGGAGCTTTCACAGGAGCAGTAACTGGTGCGGTCGCAGGCAGAGCTGCCCAGTATGGAGTCCTTCGTGGGGCTGCACTTGGCGCTGTCGCTGGAGCTATTCTCTCTGTTGAAGTGTTGGAGGCTTCTCGTGCCTACTGGTATTTAGAGCTATCAGGATCAAGGGGTCCATCATCTATGGTTAGTCTTAAATTCTTCTGACCCATCTTACACGTTTGTCAAGTATTGGAGATGGAGAAAAGTGTTCTGAGAGTAATTAAGTTTGGTAGTAGAAATAATGACTTTGCTTTCACAGGTTACTGGTGGGCCATTAAAGTTATGGGATGATAGTACGGCTTGGTTTTGTCCCTTTTAATCGTTCCCCTTATTTAATATTAAACCTTCCCTAAGTGATAGGATGGATTTATCTTGTTAATGCCATTCGCCATTTTAACTTGGATTTCGAGCTCTACCCTTAATGTCTGGGGGTTGCCAATGCGTTCCACAAACATTTATCTGTGCTAATTGTGCTTTGGAATCGTGTGTATATACGGATCAAACTTGGGAGCTTCTGTTTCAACATACCTGCTCCTCCACCTCCTTTGCTGTAGGCATTTTTGTATGTGCAAGTTTATATAGGTTTATTTCATAACCAACAATCCCTTGCAACCATACTTCTACGGATAATTGTATTGAAGTCTGAGTCTATTTTCTTTATTGTTGGTTATCTCTGAGAAATACTTAAACTAATTGCTGCACGGGTCTTTTCCATATGTCAAATTTGGTAGTTTTGACGGGGAATATGAAAGCTGAGCCTTTGGTATTTTTGGTTTTGGATTTAGGCAGATTTTGTAGAGCAACTGTTTCGTGGGAGACTAGTAGACGAACAACTTATGTCCACAGTGATAAGTTCACACCACTGGCAGGTTCTATTGTACTCTCCTTTTCTTTCTCTCATCTTGTGTATAGTTTAAAACTGTTTTATGAAATTTCACTATTGAGAGGACATTAAAAAGTACTACCGAAAGCTATCATATGAAATGACTGCAGAACTCAAGTATTTTAAGGGAGTTTTCTTTCCTGCATCGTCCTGTGTTCACTCAGTGTTCTCCACTCTCCTCTAGTTTAAGACCGTTTTCGCATTAATCGGTGTAGAAAGACTGAATATACGTTGGGTTCATGTAGGGCTGGGCGTTCGGGTAACCCGGTCCCATTCGGTTCGGATAATTCGGGTTTTCGGGTTTTCGGGTTTAGGCTTAGAGGTCCCATTCGGTTATTACAAAAAATCGGGTCGGGTTCGGTTCGGGTTATGCCGGGTTCGGGTCGGTTCGGGTTGTAAGCTAAAAATCCAAACCCCATACGGATTCGGTTCGGGTTCGGTTATTTTTTAATAATAGAGCGAAAATCTTGAGTATATAACATAATTTGGGAGATTAGAAATCAAAATTTGTGATGATCTGATATTTCTAGTATCTAAAATCCTTGAAGATCAAACATCCAAAACTATCGTTTTGGAAAAAAAAAAATTTGGAGGAGAAAATCTTATGTCCTGTATATACACTCAAGAAAGTTTCTACAGAGTCCTCCTTACTCAATAACTTCGGTTAACCCCTTTGGGTATCGGGTTCGGTTCGGATAAACCCGAAACCCATTGGATCTGGCTCATAAGTACCATTCGGTTATTTCACTATAACCCATACTCGTACCGAACCGATTTTTCCGGGTCGGGACCGGGTTCGGGTTTCGGGTTCGGGAAATTTGCCCAGCCCTAGGTTCATGAGTAGCTTTTTTCTACTTTTTGCAGTTAAGGATTTCCGACGTAAGCTATGAAGAGAGGGATGATGTTTATGGTGAACTGGATCCCAGAGGCTTGTCGGGTCACTCGTTAAGGAAACTACCATGCTATATCATGTCAAGTGAGATGACCAAGAGGCAGATCATTCACTGCACAATTTGTCTGCAGGTTTCATTCGTTGACACCAACTGATTAAACTTCTTATCATGACCCTTTGTTCATCTAACACCTTGGGATTTACAGGACATCCAAGTAGGCGAAATCACACGAAGCTTACCGAGATGTGATCACACGTTTCACCTGGTTTGTGTTGATAAATGGCTCATCAGACATGGGTCGTGCCCCATTTGCAGACAGGCCGTTAAAGATTAAAACACCAGTGTTGCCGAGCAGTGTACATAGTTAAAACCCACTATCCTTATATGTTGTTGTAAGTCTCTGAACCCTTATTTCAATCTCTTTATTTATTTCACTTATAGCATCATCCATAGGTTTCTGCTTTTGAATGTATACTTTTGTAGACATGTTTCACTTATAGCAACTTTAGCATCTTCCATAGGTTTCTACTTTCGAATGTATACTATTGTAGACATGGATGAGAACACCTACAGATATGTTGGAGAAAAATATAGAACTCAATCAGTTATGCACTAATACATTTAGTTAATTTAATATTCCTTCGCTCACAACCCCTAGTTAAGGAAAAAAAGAATATTTATCTCTTAATCGTTACAATCATGGGACCGTGGCGCTTGGGAACAGGGGGCTCCATTGACCTTGCTCTCGTACAGTAAGGATCATGAACAGTCCCGTTCTCAACCTTGTTCAATACCCATGGCTTCAACCCTCCAAGGCCATGAGCCACGTCCACTAGTGACGACCACGGGCTTGTGACCACCAGCACATCAGAACAACTCAGAAGGTAGATCTCAGTCCATTCTCTCCGGCTCTCCATGTTCCTCTGGGTTTTTTGGTATTCCTTGTGGCTCGGCTTGTGAACACTGATTATCTCTCCCGTCACCGTCGGGTTTTCCCAATATACGTCCCTGATACTCTCAAAGTACCCTGGAGAAGAAGATGAGATGAACACTGCCTTTGATTTTCGGTTGAGAACTTGGCTTGAAGGGAGATGTCTCTGTTTTTCTACTTCAGGAAGCAGCTCATGTCTAACTCCACAAGCTAGAATCTGTTCTACCAATTGCTGAAACTGATTATTTCCAGTATCAGAGACCCCTATATGGATCCCTATACTTTTATCAGCTCTAGCAAGATAAGCGCGATAGTAGCGTGTGATGAGACCCCAGACAACATTAGTTGGGTGAAAGAGATGCTGACCCAAGAAGTAAAAAACTGTTTCTTTTTCTGGAAAGAGCTTTTCGAGTTCCTGCTCAAATGAAGAGAGAGAGAAGAGAGATGGGACAAAGAAACTATCCGCTTTCATAATCAACCACGGGGTTTGGTTCAACAAAACTTGACTTTCCTCACAAAAGAAAAGCTTTTGTTGGTCATTGGAATCACGGACAAGGTGTCGATATGCAAACGTTAGGTTGCCAGAATCGCGAAGAAGAGACTGTTCGTTGAACTGGCTCTTAAGCGGAAACTCTGAGGGAAGAAACCAAGAAGTGTTTGGAAATGGCTCGCAGAAAAGGTCAGCCATTTCAGCTCCTGGTTCCACAAGCAAAACCCGGTTTGTTAAGAGAGCATAAAGAAAAGCTGAAGCTAGACTCAGCATCCTACTTCCAAGCTCACCATCAGAGTTCAACCATATCACATAACTACAGCCAGAGATTCCACCATCAGACCGATCTCCCGACTTGAGTTTGTCCAGGGTTACGTTATAGGAACTAGTGAATGGTCCACACCGTCTATGACGATCTTCGTATCTTTTGAATCTAGAATCCAGGTAAGAAGATCGCTTAAAAGGCGATTCCTTTCTATATGAACTCGCCTCGTACCTGCTTAAGCATGATTCTTTATCGAAACCAGGGACAAGATTGTCGCCGAGCTGATCCTTCTTCTCGCTTAATCCACCATCTGAGTCAATGGCTGAAACCCAGAAAGCCACCAAAGAGTGTTTTTACTAATGCAACATTCCAGAAAAAAAGGAATAAACTTTTCGAAGACAGATTATGCAACATTGTAGATAAAAATATACCAAACGCATTTAGAATTTAGGATTTCTTATTTCCCACCAATTTCTACTTTTCTGGAAATGTCTAAAAACTTTTTTTAAACAAAGAAAACAAGCCATATTTGAGTAAGATTCATCCACTAAAGACGATTTCCCCAAAAAAGAAAATAACGAGGGAAATAAATAAAAGCTTTACCTTGGTGGGATCTGAGCTGAAGAACCCTAGAAGCTGCATCACTCTCCACAACATCATCAGAAGGTGGATCTCTGAGTACCACCGAGAGAGAAAACATAACCGAGGCAACCATGAGAACCACCAGAAGTAGACCCATCGATTTCATCGAGCTCAAACTTGGTCTCGTTGCATCCAATTCGCTCGACCCGGTTCGAGTATCCGAGTCAGTCACTGGGTCACCCGCACCCGAGTTCTTCTTGCCCCGCTTCATAGGGTAAGAGAGAGAAAACAGGAGAATACCGGGTCGGGTCCTAAAATGAGTATTGGGGTCGGGGTCTTCAGAAAGACTTGAATGGAGTTGGTGTGCACTGTGCAGTGTGGACGGTGGAGGTCGATGAAGTCATCATCTCGATGTGTTTTTCTGTCTGCGAGAAGAGACATAAACAGTGAGTACGTGGCGGAGACAACGACAACGACAACTTTTTGCTACGACTATACGAAACAATAACATTACCATCTTAATTTGTCCTACTGATTTATTATTAGAGATACGACATTAATTTTCCTATAGAAAATATATTAGAGGCCGATTCAGGAGTTACATCTTACATTTAACTTTCTCCATTTTATAATACAAGATTTTTTTTTATAAAATTAAAGAGATTCAAAATCTAAACCCTACAATATTTACATAAATAAATAATAATATTGTAGACACTCTTTCATCATTTCTAATATTATACTTCCTCTTTCCATTGTATAAAGACAAGATGATCTTAGTAGAGAAATGGCGCTTATAGTCTCATCCTTTGCATGTTTTCATAAGTATAAAGAATTGGAGGAGGAGCTAAGCCAAAGCATCACTAAGACATGTTAAGTTGTTAACCACGACTTACATATGAAGTTTTGTAACACCTTAACCTTGAGTGGTTTTTTAAATTAATTATGCTGTTTTCATATATTTTATCTAATATGGTAAATGATTCATATTACCTAACAATACAATAATGATTAAGAAACATGAACGGAAATAAAGTTAGAGTAAAAAAAGTTCAATTTTATACCAAGATAGTAAGAAGAGAAATTATTCATACTATACCATAACTTAGATTAGTTTATAATAAATGCCGGGTCTACCTCCAATCTATACACAAGCATTTGAGACTTGTTGAGCGACAAATTTCAAGGGACCTAATTCCCAAGTCTTTTGTAATATCAATAAAACAACCTCTTTGGATCCAACTATCAGACCAGAAAATGGTGGCATCGATGTGGATCCCTGTTTTTCTTTCTTCAAATTTATCACTCTCTTATCAATATTTTGTTTACGTGTTTTGATTTCATGGCTCTTCCTTCTCAACCTTCTCTTCTGTGGACAGACGTATTTTGGTTGTCAGGTTCACTTTAGTTAATTTCTGAAAGGGGTCATTCTAGCACATTCCTTTTTTTATTTTAATAAGAGATTAGACAACAAACAAAAAAAGTGGAGTGGATGAAAGTTGAGTTATATATACACATATACTAACTATAAATAAATAATAAATAATACTCCTTCCGGTTTTGAATAATTATTGTTTTAGATTTTACTTTTTATTTCAAATTAGTTGATGTTTTCAAATTTTGATGTAAAACTTAATGATTTATAATTATTTGTATTCTGTTTTCAAAATTATTGGTTGAATTATGTTTAAGTATATAAGTAATTGTCTTTTTGTTTTAGAAAACGAACAAATTTAAAAAGTTCTTAATCTCTGTGCATACTTCTAAAATGACAACTATTCAAAACCAGAAAGAGTAGAATTTACAGAGATATCATAAACTAACACCAAAGATGAATTTTTTTTTGTTGGCAAGAAAATAAATATTTTTAAGATTTCAAACGTATTGGTCACGAGAAAAAATAACCCTCAATTTATTTTTTAAAAATACAAACATTCGCTCAGTTAAATATTATGTTAAACAGTTAAGTCTATAATTCTCAGCTTGTATATCCAGCGTAAAGCGAGTGAAGATACAATTTGCACAAAGAATAAAAGAAAAGCGAGTGAAGAAAAGCGAATAATTAATCTGACCCCCTCCACTTTAATATTTCATTTAATCCACTGACAATTTAAAAGGAAAAATAATCGTAGTACCTGATGCATTAGTACTTAATAGTGAAACGTAATAACTCAGGGCACCAGCAATACTAAGGATCAATCCTTCAGGAAGAGATTTAAGAACTGAATACTTCATGACATGGCAGCCTGTGATTGGCTCACATCTATTAAAAAAAAAAAGTTAAGGATTCTACTTGGGTATCAGCGTTGCTGATGCCCTCATAGTAGGCTAACTCATAGGTTATCACTGATCCTTGCGCGTTTACACCTGCACTGCTTCTCTCCTTGCAGGCTCTAACGTCAGTTTAGTTAATTAACGTATTTTTGGCGCTATGTGAGAATTTTCAACTTACATCATTATTATAAGAGACAAAACGTGTCTATCTGTTTTTTTCCCAACCGCGTGTGGAAACAAGTTATTTAAGCACGTGGAAATTGGAAAAAGCATGCACGAAGTATTCAAACAGGCTTGCCAGATTTTTCATTCATTTTAAACTCGTCAAATGTTCGCAATGATAGATTTCTTGTTTTCCTCTTTTCCTGAGTTTGAACGAGAGATTGCGCGGATGGAATCTGATTTTCTAGTGTATATTGTTTAAAAGATCTCAGACGATGCTATTTATTGCGACTTAAACGCTCTCAATTATGTCGGTCCAAGTTTTATTATTGTTGTTATTGACAACATCGAGTCTGTTTTGAAGTAATGGTATTGTGATGCAGACTAGCCCGGGACGTTCGGTTACCCGTTCGGGTTCGGATCGGGTTTTTCGGATTTTCGGGTTTTCGGATTTAGCCTTATAGAACTCATTCGGGTTTTAGAAATTTTCTAGTCGGTATGGTTAATAATTTTTCGGGTTCGGATCTATTTTGTAATACCATACAAGTCCCATTTTATATCCAAACTCAATTCGGATTCAGATAATACCTCTTCGGGTCCGGATACTCATTTTTAAAATAACATGTTTTAACTAAAAACACATAAAACTAAACAATTGAACTAATAAAATCTTCTTAAACATTGTAAAAATATGTCTGAACTCATCCATCTTTAACATAACAATAAAAATAAGTCATAAAACTCAATTTTCAAAATATTTGACAGTAATCAAATTATACAAAACTATGTAAAAATGGTTAACCTCGGATTTTTCGGGATACTCGTTCGGGTTTCGGTTCGGTTCGGGTATTACCCATAACCCGAAATACCTAGTTCTAAATCTCATTTGGTAATTTTTTATATTCGGTTCGGATCGGATTCAGATATTCTGAATCGGATTCGAGTTTGGGTTCGGATTTCGATTAAAAATGTCCAGGCCTAATGCAGACTACAAAGACTACAAAAAAAATGTTGGAAAAATAGCACATGGATCTGTAGGTTTATGCTATAGTTAACATGCTCTTTAGTTTTAGATAGTGTTTGTTGAATTGTAAACGCAGTTTTGTTTTAAAAATTATAAACCTCGTGTAACGCTTTTACCTCGTGTAACGCTTTTTAGAAGCATATCTTACATAGTTTTAGTAAAGTTTGAAATGCTATTTTTAGTATAGATTAAAAACTTTACTTTCCTTTCTTGGTTAGTATTGAATTTTGTTTTACGATATAAACTTATATACATATATCATCATATGTATTATTTTCATTAATACGATATTGGAAACTTCTTAACTAATATCCATCTTTTCATAGTGGAGGACCGGAGGTTATCTATAAGTGGCTAAACTGAATTCCAAACTAATTAATGCCAACAGTTTTAGAGATTTGGATTTTATTGTTTTAGACACCAACGGATAATCATGCTCTAAGAGCTAAAACGTGAAATGTCTTGGCGAAGAGAAATAAGCGTTTCCGAAAACGCGGATTCATCAGCTACAAGTCTACATAGTAGTAGAGTGTGTGGACTAGACCATGGCGATTCGTGAAGTCAACCCAATCACATAAATAAGATAGAGTAGATGTGAGCATTTAAGATATAGCGGGGCCGATTGTGGCATATAATATTGATTTTTTTTTTTTTTTTTTTGTCAAATACTCCCTCTGCATTTAAAAGGTTGATGTTCTAGGCTTTTTTCTTTGTTTTTGAAAGATTGATATTTTGGACATTAATTAATGCATTATACTGTAAAATAAAACATAAAATAAAATGTAAAATTCTGAGTGGTAGAACTTTATTGGAAAACAAATAAAACATTAAACTAATTAAAGATAAAATCAAAAAGTAATAGATAAAAGTAACTATTTAATTTTTCTTAATATGTGTGTAAAAACTAAAACATCAATCTTTTAAATACAGAGGGAGTATTGATTTTTAAATTAAACACCCCTTACTGCCCCTTACTAATAAAAAAAAATACGAACATTGTTCCAATGCACAAGATTCCATAATGGAGAGGAAAGTCTACACACAACAAGCGTTTCAAGCATATATGAGCATCCTCGTTCATCAGAAACTAACACAGTTTCTTAAAATAATGAAAATAATAATATATTGATTATATAATTAATTTTAATTATTTTTAAATAATTAGACCAATAGATGCAAAGCAATATGTGATTTGGGGTTTTCACAATATGTAAAATAAGAATTTTTCACCTTCTCTCACTTAAATATCTTCTATTTTTGATTTATTTTAATTAGTGAGATATCCACCTTCACCCTCTCAACGGAGGTGCTCTAATACATATAGCCTTGACTTTTTGAAACCTAAAGTCGTACATTGATGATATCAAGATTAATTTATAGAAAATCATAAACCGTATGGATAAACCTGAATTCCACGATCCAAACCATACGGATGCCATTGCGTACAATATACAAAATCAAGTTACACATATAGATATAAAGTTCGATTGGTAAATAATTGGACGTAACAAATAGAATTAAAATTTATATGAATTCACCACAGTAGAATAATATTTTCCACTGACTTTTTGTGTGGCGAAGACATTAACTCCCCATGGTAGTGTGTGGGCCTTTTTTTTTTAATATAACATCTACCTTTTTCTATATGTTTATTTAAAACTAGGGATGGTCGCGCTATGCGCGGAGATGTCACTTCGATTTTTACTAATTATTTGTTATTGAATCTATTATAGTTTGTATGTTTTACCTTTCTTTTTATTTTCTTATTTTATAATAATTTTTTCTTTGGTTTTTTAAGCATTTTTATATTATATTATTTTCTTTAATTGTAATACAATTTTTTGTCTTTGCTTTCTCTTTGTTCTTATTTTTATATTCACTTAATATAATTTTTATTTATTTAGCATCTGATTATTTGATATGCTCTTTTTCATTATCTCTTATATATTATTGGTCGGGTTAAAGTAGTAAATACACAAAGTCTTGTTTTTTTATATTTTTTTCATATCTCTAAATATAGGTTTCTTTGTTTTTCGGTCCATCTTATTTGTTTCGTTTTGTTTGAATTTTTAATTTTATTATCTTTCAATCACTGTTGTCGATATTGGCTTCTGTTTTTTTCTCAATATACTATCTATTGTGAGTTTATCATAAGATTAAAATTCTTGTTTTCTTAATTTTTTTATGTGGTCGTGTTTTTAATTTTTTATGTGAAAATAAGATAAAAGAGAAAACTAAAGAAAACGACATATTGTTATCATGTTTTGATATGAAAGATTTTTTTGTTTAGTATTGTTAACCGGATATTGTTTTAATGTAAGACAGTCAAAATGTGTGTACTACTCATGACCAAATCAAACAACATTGTTTCAGAGATATTGTTACTATTATATATTGTCAAAGTATCTAGGAATGGTCCACGCTACGCGCGGGGATGTGACTAATTCTTACGGATTCTTTGTTACAAAATATATTATAGTCTTTCATTTTTTTTCTTTTTTTGTCTATTTATTTTATAATCATTTTTCTTTAGTTTTTAAGCATTTTTAAATTATATTGTTTTCTTTAGGTGTTGTACAATTTTTTTGTCCTTACTTTCTCTTTGTTCTTCTTTTTATCTTTACTTTTTTCTATATATAATTTTTTTATTTAACATCTGATCATTTGATGTGTTTTTTATTATTTATTGAATATCATTGGCCGGCTTAAAATAGTAAATACACAGTTTTGGTTTCTTATATTTTTTTTTGCTTTTTCAAAACATGGTTTTTTTTTCTTTTCGGTCCATGTTAATTTGTTTTTTTTTTTTGAATTTTATTACCTTTTAATCACTATTCTCAATATTGGCCTTTGTTTTTCTCATATAAACCATATATTGTGTGTTTATCGTTTGAATAATTTTTTATTTTATAATAATTTTTCTTTAGTTTTTAAGCATTTTTATATTATATTGTTTTCTTTAGTTATTATAAAATTCTTTTTTGTCTTTACTTTCTCTTTGTTCTTATTTTTATCTTTACTTTATATATATTTATATATATATATATTTATTTAATGTCTGATTATTTGATGTGTTTTTCATTATTTATTGAATATCATTGGCATGCTTAAAATAGTAAATACACAGTCTTGGTCTTTTATATTTTTTGCGGTTTTTCTAAATGTGGGTTTTTTCTTTTCTTTTTGCCCATGTTACTTTTTTATTTTTTTTTAATTTTATTACCCTTCAATCGATGTTCTCGATATTGACCTTTTTCTCATATATACCATCTATCGTGTGTTTATCGTTTGAATAATTTTTTTTCTTTTATTAAGTTTTGTTTGTAAATTTTTTGATGTGAATAGTAAAATGGAAGAGAAAACTAAAGAAAACTACATGTAGTTATTATGTTTTGATATGAAATATTTTGTTGTTTATTATTGTTGAATAGTGTGTTGTTTTAATGTATGAAAATTAAAATATATGTTGTTTTTTGGTGATGAGGTAGCACAAGGAGAAGAGAGAAAAGTTATCTTTATATATATAGATTATTGAATATATCTTGGGGAATATTTATATTGCTTGATAAATTTTTAAAAATTTAAAATTTATGGTAATATATATTTATAAAATAAAGATAACAGTGTTCGGGTTTCAGACTATTGAACAAGAGCAATACATGTATATCATACCACTTGATATATAGCTATATTTAGCTTAAAAAAACTTGAATGATTCAGTTCACTAACTTATGTGATGTGTGCATAATTTTAGAAATATATTGTATCAAGATGATTTACAAACAAGGACCATATGAGTTAATATAGTACTTACAAGAGAATAATCTACAAAATTTACAATTACACCAGTATTATGTGATTAAAAGATATGATAGTGATGTAGAGCCGTGACATGTACCATCCATATATTACTCTTTGATATCTCTTTTTTTTGCTACGGACTCTTTGATATCTCGTTTCCATTTCTTTACATGAACGTTTTTTTTTTTCGTTTAGATAGGCATGAACATTTGACGTTGATTCAAATCTTCTGCGTGTGATTCAATTGTCTCCATCGTTCCAAGTGTTACAAATTTTGAAGCAAAGAATATGTAGTGAGGTCTGGAGGACATATATAACACTAAAGAGTCCATCAACCCAACTAAAACCATCGTAAAAGAGAGCCAAAATAAGACAACAATCTTTAATTTAAGAGGAATATCCTCAGTTGAAAAAAAAAAATGAATATCCTCAAATAACACATTTTAATATTTTTGTCATAAAAATAGTATAAAATAGTAAAACTGACAAAAAATAGCATTCATTACATGGTTTAAAGATAACCAAACTAATGAATTTGGATTCATAAGTCCTTAATTAGGGTTTAGATTTTGGGGTTTAGGATTATGGGATTGAGAATAAACGAATGAAAAATAAGTGTATAATAGTATTTTTCATTTTTTATTACTGCTATTTTTATCATTTCCACTCAGTGTGTTTTTATGACAAAAACATGAAAGTATATTATTTATGAGAACTGCCTTTAATTTAATACTATATATATATTTTTTCTTTTTTTGTGCACAGATATCATTAACAGGATCTAGACAATATAATAAATCTGATGTATATCGAAAATCGTGGATTGGTTTATGGAATCGTAACAGTCGTGATCTGTTTTCTTTTTGTTTTTTGTACACTTCGTAAAAGAACAACTCATCACTTTCAGTGACGTTGTTGGATTTTGTCTGAAAGAACTAGAGCAACTATTATGGAGCACACAATAAACAGAATTGCCATACTAAAGCAGATATCTTTTGTTTATTAAAACAAAATAGCAGATAATTATAAAACTAAAGATAAGATAAATCTCAACGTGTGTATAGAGAAGAATGAGAACTACGAACCACGTCAAAACAAAACCAAAGCAAAAAGATGTTCAAAAGTGAGTGAATACTCGACAGAGGGACAGTGTCCTTTGGCAGTGGAGGGACCATTCTCCATTCTTGATATTTTCTTTTATTTTACGCATCTCAAAATAACAAAACAGTAATCAAACTAAGGTCATCCATCCGTAAATGTGAATGTAATCAATTTTGTTGTTGGAAGAGAAAAGGCAAGGTATTTAAAATGTAGGCTGAGCATATAGACTCGAAGCACCGCGTACGCGTACCTCACAACAGAAAGGGTAACTAGACAAATATTTTGTTTTTGGTTTTAACTAGACATAAATATGAGTATGATTTTTTCAACAAAAAAAAATATGAGTATGCTGTTTTAAAAAAAAAATTATTCTTACTTCCTCTGTTTCACAATATAAGTTGTTCTGAAAGTTTTTTCTTGTTTCAAAATATAAGTTGTTTTTAACTTTCAATGCAACTTTTAATTTTATTGGATTGTGTTTAACCAATTATATTTTAAAATCTCTTTTATCATTGTTTTTTTTTTTATCGACCACATTTATATTAAGACCCAAATCAAATGGGCTGAAACAGGTTACAAAGCATATAAGTCCAAACGAAATTTAACCCAAACGAAAGATAATGAAAATAAACACGAGTTCTACGCTGGAAAAAAGAGGAGAGGAAAAATGTTAACAACGGACCACCTAACTCCTCCGTCTCGCTTCGACAAGCTCTACACCAAGATCTTTCTTTGGTTTTCGCCGGCGATGAATCAGCTTCTACCACCATCGACAAGATAGACAGATTCAACCCCTCAGCTCTGCTTCCATATAGAAATTCCGCCTTAGACCTCTCAGGTCTGTGCCAATACACGACCACCGATGGCAAAGATAGACTTCGAAAAAGCAAGGACAATTAAATCCACGATCGTAGCTGGAAGGATCATCAAAATTCAGCACGAGATTATATTGATACTCCAAAGAAAGAAATACGAACATAGTCGGAAAACAAAATCGGTCATAGCCGAAGCTAAAATCCGATAAGTGGAAACATAAGTCTGGACAAGCTGGAAAGAACCCATATTTACAACCCAAAAAAACACAGTCGAGAACCTTAGATCTAGATCTAGAAATTAAAGAAGATGAACAGTGAAAAGAGAGAAAATTTACTTTTTTAATATTTGTGCTTTTAACCAAAACATCTTATACTGAGAAACAGAGGGAATACTATTTAAGTCATACTACACCAAGGATGTGAGCACTCGCTTAGTACGTGCTGACTTTATTCCCCATTCTAGGTCGGGCTTAAGCAACTAAATATGCTACAAAAAGAAGGGACTACTTCCTTTGCGAACTACTTTACATGAAATTTAAAGATTGCTTAGGGCTGTTCTACAAATCATGAGATGAGACTAAATAAAATCTATTGAGAGGATTCTTTTGTTCTTTTGTTTTTGGGTACAACAAGTATATGCGTTGAAGTTAAATAAAATTGATAGGAAAATGTTTTCTGTATGAATTTCTAACACTCAAATTTAACAAACAGAACAAAAAAAAAAAACACATAGTGATATGTCGAGAAAAAAAAGAGTAAAAAAGAAGAAGAAGACGAAAGTTACACAACTCTATCTATAAAAAAAAATGGCTCTACAGAATAATGGATGGCACTTAAGTTTTTTAAAAATGGTCAAAACAATGTCAAAGAGGATAAAACAGCCAGGAAATAATCGAAAATGAGGTTAAGATTAGGTTTCGAAGCCAAAAATATCTTTTAGTATATGGGATTTTAGAGAGAGAGAACGACAGGCTAATTAAAGCTAAGACAAATGTTTTAAGCTTTGTGCAAAAAGGTTAATCTCCTCTTTAATAGAGAAGGAGGATTCGTAGAATACCAAGTTTAATTCGGCAGCTACTAGACAAGTTCATTTGGTGATCCAAAAAGATGCAAGATTTGCACTGGATTTGGCGCCAAAAAGCTGTCACAAACTTCCCGTACCTTTATTTTTCCTATGCGCACTTAATTTTTATTTTTACCTATCACATATCTGAAGTAGTTTGTTACTGGATAGTTAATCTTTCACACAACACGATCGATTTTGAATGTGTTCTAAAAAAGATTTATGGTGTAATGGAGGAAAATCGTAATCGTCTCAAACGTTTTTACATCCCTAAGGAAATGCATTCTTGACAATATGAGTTTATCGGTGGCCTGGTTGCCATGTTTCTCTCTTATTTGATTATTCATCAGATAAGACATGTGACCTTATCAATTCAAACAAGATTGTCCTGACTATCCAACTCCTAATCAATCGTGTGTTTGATGGTGCCATGGCCACACTACTAGAAATGAAGGACTAGAATAAGATGACTTTACCCATCATATTATTCAAACCATTGTAACAGAGGCCAAATATTTATAGGATTGGCCTAAAGATCATGGAAAGAAATGACACTGATCGGAGATTTATCTAAACTGATTACATGTGGCACTCAAAAGATTCAATTAAACTCAGAGATGATATTCATCCTCACAGAATCATTATAAATTGGTTTGTCTAATTAATTAGATGCAAATATAATCAGACTAATAAATATGCTCGTGCTAGTTTGGTATGGTGTAAGTCAAGAACATTTAGTGAAAATATGTTCTAGTAACAAAGGATCATAAATTTGGTTTGCAAAAACTTTCGATGTCAAAGTCAATAATAAAAAAAGGCTACAGAACGTAACATGGTCGAAAATGAAAAAAAAATCATAAACAAAGACTCAAAATTATAAGGTGTAACGACCTGACCAGCGTTCGTGCCTTCGTGGGCCTCTCACGCTCTCTCTCACTTCCCATGGACCCCATCTTCATCCAAAGTGAATTACTCTCTCAGTTTTTAGAAACTTGTTTATTACTCCTAAAAATTTTGAGATTTTTCACATGTTTTGTTTTTATTCATATGGTATCGCTCTGATTGACCCGCAGTCGAAAGAATGGCGCGAGGATATGCGTCAGGCTTTATGCGATCCAAAAGATATTTTGCTAATTCGACATATTCGCCCAAGCCGACGTAATAAGGCGGATGGCTTCTGTTGGAACTATACAAAATCCGGACTGTATTCCGTGAAATCAGGTTATGAGTTAGCCATGCGCCTAAAAGAGGTTTCCGAGGAAAGTGGCGCCTCAGAACCTAGCATTATTCCCCTAAAAAGTAAGGTGTGAGAACTGAAAGCGCCAAGGAAGATTAAACACTTTCTTTGGCAAAGCCTTTTGGAGTGTTTGGCCGCTTGTAGTAATCTGGCTGATCGTCACTGTGGGAATGATCGATCGTTCCCTCGGTGCGCTGAAGAAGAAGAATCCATTAATCACCTCCTATTTACGTGCCCGCCTGCTCTCCAAACATGGGCACTCTCCGATATCCCATCAGTTCCGGGGTTCTTCCCGAGTTTTTCTCTGTATGAGAATTTTGATTACTTAATTCTCCGTGCCAAGAAAAATGGTGTACCGGAGAAAGTCCTTTCTTGCTTTCCTTGGATTTTATGGTTTATTTGGAAAACAAGAAATGAGAAGATTTTCAAGGGCAAGAATATTCTTCCAAGAGAAATTTTAGATCATGCTATGCAGGAAGCGGAAACATGGGCGTTTGCCCAGATTATCATTACAGACGGAGTAAATCCGACGATTACCAACCCTTCACTCCCGGACCACAGGGAAAGGACTGGGTTATCAATCCCGAGATGTCAAGTGGATGCATCTTGGGCGGCTAACCAAAAATTTTACGGAGGGGGTCTGGTTTTGGAATTAGTATCGGGTCTTCGTTTCTTCGGTACTCTTGGGGAAACCCAAGTACCTTCTCCTCTCCATGCGGAGTTCCAGGTCTTTAATTGGGCTATGCGTACGACCCTGGATTTGGGACACCTTTCTATGCATTTCAAATCAGATTGCCTTACTTTGGACAACCTGATCGAAAGAGAAGAAGAATGACCATCTTTGGCTTTTGAATGGGAGAATTTTCTCCATTTTCGTTCGAGTTTTGTATATTTTTCACTATCTTTTTTACCTAGATGTTTAAATGTGTGGGCGTATCTTTTTGCAAAGGAAGCCCGTACACGTCTTTACTCCTTCTCCTATGTAAACACTATAATCCCGCCATGGTTGGCTTCGGCAGCTAACCGTATTGGACCAATTTAATAATACATGGTCTTTTGATGTCAAAAAAAAATTCATATGGTATCGAAAATCTTTTCTGTGAAGATTCATGTGTTCTTCCTCACTCATTCTCCTATTCCAGTTATGCTCCAAAAATCATGTTCCACTGATTTCTTTTTAAAATTTTATTTTCGAACCGTGAGAAAATAATAACTCAAAATTCCATTTTAAACCATGGATTCTTTCACCAAACCGATCACTCACTCATATTTTCCTATTTGGTTTAATCTTATTTTGTCTTTTAAATTTTTGATTTGTCCTATACAAAACATTTAGCTTTCAATATCTGCAGATCTAATTTTTCAGTTTATCAAACTTGTCTTATAAAAAATTATCAGTCTTGAGTTACTAATGAGATTCGAAAAAGAAGAAGATAGGATTGCAGAGTGACTTAAAGAATGATCGAAAAGCTGTGAAATATGAGATTCTTTTAAGACAAGAGTTTGATAAACTAGAAAACTACGCATGGCACTAGGATTTGCGTACACAAGATTACACGCGGTGTAAACTGAATCACTCAATATCATCCGAAACAATATTAATAGTATTAGTCTTCTTAATAGTGAGTTAAATCTTCAAAGTATATGCTGTATGCCTTAGCAAGCTGTGAAAAAAGTTGGAGGAGGACGGGTAAGAAAATAAACAAAGATAGCTTTGCTCAAAATAAGTAATCAAAAGAATACACAAACAATGTTTCTGAAGTTACTGATAAACAAGAAAAATAAAGTTCTCTGTATGAACAATGTTAATCTCGATTGAATTCTTGTTCAAATACAGCGATAGACTGAAAACGAAGTTTACAGTGTTAGACTGTTAGTCTTGAAAAAGATCATTTGTATCATGTGGTGTGAATACGCTATATGTGTGACTTAACCTCTTGGAAATAAATAATCGTGTTTACATGTACCGAATAATTATATTAATTGAAAAGGAACAGACTGACTAAGAATAATTATAAATAATGAAAAGGATACATACAAGAAGAATCCAACGGTTGAAAATAAACTAAAAAGACCAAAAGTAAAAAAAAAATAAAAAAAAAGAAAGAAAGAAGGAAAGGTCTATAAATATACATAGACATCACATCCCCATTCCTCACTCTGAAAAAAGACAATTCTACTTCTGTATTAAGCGAGAGTGTGAGAGAGCCTCACATAAATAATTGAAAGTCTCTTAGTAAAATCATATCTAAAGAAACAGATAAATAGTAACAGGAAACAATAATTCGCTTGTTCTTAAGGTCATCATCATCATCATCATCATCTGACTATACGTTGATTGATTAAGAGGAAGGCTGGGATCGACCAGAGTGGAGTGATACGTGTCAAGATCTGGCTGGTTCGCCGGAGATAAAATGGGGAGGACGACGTGGTTCGACGTCGACGGGATGAAGAAAGGAGAGTGGACGGCGGAGGAAGACAGGATGCTCGTCGCTTACATCAACGAGTACGGTCTCGGGGACTGGCGTTCCCTGCCTAAGAGAGCCGGTATAACTCTATACTTTACACTCTATGTTACTACATATATGCATACATTGTGTACGGTAAACCTGTGTTTGTGTCTTTCAAAGCTACGATCTTTAGATTCCAGTTTCTGTCGGACCAAAGATTTTGTTTTGGACTATATGTTTTCATTGTTTTTCTTTGGTACAGTGTTCCTTATTCCATATCGTCTGAAGAGATTTTTATTTTTAAAAAAAATCCATATATGCAGATTTTTATAGTTTTTTTTTTCCGATTTTGGGAATATATTGTTAAGACCATTACAAATAAACATGTTTGTAAACTATTGCAATTTTATGCTGTGGATGATATTAGTCCGATTATTATATTTTGTAGAACCTTCGACCAGATTCTAACGATGTGATGATATCATCTATAATACAATAAGTGAACCCATGAAAGCCAAGTGTTTTCCTGTTTACTTTTTATCATGATTCATTATTATATTAGTGTTTTTTTTTAATGTGTATCGAAAGTAAAAGTAATTTATAGTCTAATTTTAGACCCAAAATCAGAAAGTTTATGTGATTGTGTTTTCTCCTTTTTTGTCTGATGGAAAAAAGAGAGGTTCCATCGTTTTTTTTTTTCCTCTTCTTTTATAACTTCTCCGTTTGCCACTTTGTTAAAGTAATAATAATTTTACCTCATTTCTGATATTTTCTAAATGCAAAACAAAGGTCTGCAAAGATGTGGAAAGAGTTGTAGATTGAGGTGGCTGAATTATTTGAGGCCTGGAATTAAAAGAGGCAAGTTCACTCCTGAGGAGGAAGAAGATATCATCAAGTTTCATTCTCTTCTTGGAAACAGGTCAATTTTTTATTTGTGACAAAAACAGATAATTAGTTTGTGATTAAATGCAACCCAACCACCACCTTGACTTTTCCTTCTTAAAAAAAAAAAAAAAACAATAACCGTGTTATATATGATGAAAACACAATTAAACTGATGATTATGCTTAATTACATCAGGTGGGCAGCAATAGCAAAACAAATGCCGAACCGAACAGACAATGACATAAAGAACCATTGGAACTCATGTCTTAAGAAAAGACTCGCTAGAAGCGGAATTGATCCGATGACCCATGAGCCAATCGTCACCGTCGCCAAAGCCAGTTCCTCCTCAACGACGTCGTCTCCAACACCGACCCCTTCTTCTTCTTCTTCTTCTTCTACTTGTTCCTCTTTTTCCTCTACAGGCTCTGCACGTCTACTTAACAAGCTTGCTGCTGGGATCTCCTCGAGAAAACATGGACTCGATAGGATCAAGAATGTGATCTTGTCGGAACCAAGACAAGCCGTTGAAGACGATGAGATGATGATAAGCAGCAAGGAAGAAGAGGAGGACGACGAAGTGATTGGTTTCATGGAGATTGATGAGAATCTGATTAGTACGACATCGCTCGATGAGTTACCTTATTATGACTCTATCACTACTACGACGACGACTGGCCTCGTGGCTGCTTTTGATGACTACTCACCAATTGAGCCTTACGATCTGTACCAATCTGATTTCTATCATGATCAGACCGACGATCAACTTGACCTGTTCCTCCTTTGAACAAGATTCCTCTTGATGTTTTTTTCTTGTTTGTATCCCTTTGTTCAGTGTGACGAAAGAGAGAGATTTCTGAAGAAAAGCAAGTGCGTAGTACTATAAATGACATGCATGGTCAATGTTTCTGAGTTTTGACTGTTAACTTCTTTCTCTTAATAATTCGATTACCTCTCTCTCCCTTACACATGCTTATGAGCCTACATGCATATTTTGAGGGTTTCATGCCATTGCAATGAAACAAGCCTATCGAATACTATTGCTATAGGTATTGACTATTTTGACCGTTACTGTCATAAAGGTAGGACGTGTAGTTGAAACATTATTATTATATGTGCAAGGATCCCACAACACGTTAAATTATTATAATAGACATATCTGGGTTGTATTAGACCATCTCCAATGGTTTACACCATTTTTCACTCCAAAATGGAGTAACTCCATAATGGAGTTGTGTTTTTCTCCAATAGTTTACTCCATTTTTAACTCAAAAAAGAATATTCTGTACAGATACTATTTTATTTTGTCTTCAATATCTTTTATTTATAAAATTTACAAATTGACCCTATATTTTTTATAACTTTCATATTTTTATTAAAATTTATTAAATAAAAATATTACATTAACTCATAAAAATAAAAACAAAAATATAGTAAGATGAACAAATTTTTTTTTACAAAAGCGAAATACTCAACAACAAGATGAACAAGTTCCTCCTCCATCAACTTCGTTTGGACAATAATTTAATTACCTTGGTGGATCAGGAAGCGATTTACCACATTATTAAACTGCTAATAATTGTTGTGTTAAATTTGATAGTGTTGCTTATTTTTAATTTCAGTATTTGTTATGTATTTTTAAGTGTGCTTTAATTTGCAGTCTTTTAAAATAAAAATTAGTATTTGATTATTTATAAATAATTTTCATGAACAAAATTTCAAATATAATTTTTCATATAATTTGATATTATGACAAAATAACATTATCAAAAAATGAGATGATATAATTAATATAATAGTTTAAATATTATTTTGTATTATAATTAAAGTGATATATTATAAAAAGTTATTGTTAGACAGAAAGTGATAATTTGCAGTCTTTTAAAATAAAAAATTAATATTTGATTATTTATAAATAATTTTCATGAACAAAATTTCAAATATAATTTTTCATATAATTTGATATTATGACAAAATAACATTATCAAAAAATGAGATGATATAATTAATATAATAGTTAAATATTATTTTGTATTATAATTAAAGTGATATATTGTAAAAAGTTATTGTTAGACAGAAAGTGATAATTTACATAAATTAGTATTCAGAGGACCTTTTCAACTCCAAAATGGAGTACCATTGGAGGACATTTTACTGCAAAATAGAGGAAAATGTGAAAAATAGAGTACCATTGGAGATGCCCTTAGATCTATGATTTGAAGAGATTTGAAGTGATTTTTATTAAAATGATAAATCCACTTTTATTCGAACAATTTTAATTTTTTTTTTAAAATCCAGTGTTATTGAACTCGTAATTTAAAAATTTACTTTGAAATCCAATGTTATCGGAAAGAATGGATTTCAGGAGAGTTTTTAGAATTTTAAAGTGTTTTGGTGAGATTTCTTAGTTAAAAACTTAAAAATATAAAAACCAAAATCTCATGGTTTTAGATGGAATTTTAGAGTTTTTTAAACTAAAATCATTGCAACTTCCTTAATTCAACCAAAATCATTTAAAAACTCACTAAAAGTAAAATCATCTCAAATCTTCTCAAATGTTATATTCAATACACCCCCGATTCATGTTATTCTATCAATATCAAACATTCAAACAAATCTAGGGGGTGTATTCAACTAAGGATTTGAGATGATTTGTTTTAAAATCATAAATCCACTATTATTCAAACATGAATTTTAAAAACCATTTAAAAATTCAGTGTTATTGAACTTGTGATTAGATCCTCAAATCCACTGTTATTGGAAATATTTTAAGCAATGAATTTTAGAAGATTTGCTAGGATTTGAAAGTGTTTTTGTGCAATTTCTTAGTTCAAAATATTAAAATCCAAATTTCATGGTTTTAGATGGGATTGTAGAGTTTTTTGATTAAAATCATTGCAAGTTCCCTAATTCACCCAAAATCATCTCAAACCTAATTAAATATCAAATCATCTCAGATGTCTTCAAATACAAGTCGAACATAAACATCAGATTTTTAGGTTCCGAATGATAACGGCGGGTAAAGCGGTGCAGAACAATTGCGGTGCGGTTTTACGGTAGTAAAAATGTATAGATACATGTATATGTAGAGGTTTTATAGTTACCATTCGAAACCTTAATTACTACTAAAAAACGTGCATATTCCAATATAAAATTGTTTTCTTTTCTAACATCACTTGATTACATAGGAGTATATTTTATCGTTTTCTTAGGTAATTACTAAAGTTCTAGAATATCTCGTCATATGACTGTTCTCTTTTTTTTCCGGATAACTTACGTTCATAATCTACCAAATTTGAAATTGGAATACATAATTGACATGTGGTGGCAACAATTAATAAACTATTAAATCCCAGAAGCAAATATCATATTCAATGTTTGTTTGGAATTTTTCAATTCAAATTTTGGATATGGGATGGAATTTCTACTACAATTATATCGCCATGGTAATCTGAGATTAAACTACGCACTATTTTGTTTACGAAAACTCTAATTAACATGTTCACTGTGATGTTGTAAAAAATGCAACCATGCATATTTACTAATTCTGGGTGCTAAAATGATAACATGGTCACTAAAAAGTGGACGAAGGAGTCGAAATAATTCGGGACGTGACCGCCAAATTATTAATATAAGAACCGGATCCAATGTATTGTAGATTCGCTATTATTATGTTTTTTGTTTTTTTAGGAGGTCGAAATATAGATTCCTAATTAATAATCGAAATTTGAAGACTTTTTTTTTTGTAACAAAAGTAAATTTGAAGACTTTTTTGTTATCAGAATGACAGCTATAAACACGAAATCATTGTGGTTAGAAGAGGACAGATGCTTTGCTATTGATTATAACTTAGTATGTTTTCATAATCTGTGCCGATTAGTTAGTACTTGAATAATATCCACATATATTACATGCCAATTGTGGAAAATCTTTCTAATGCATTTAGAAACTGTGTCATCGTGGGACTGGCTTTCTCGTCGTTGGTCCATACTTATTTTGGTTTATTATTGTATTTTCCCACATTTCGTATGCTCGTTTTACTGTAGAATTAAATGTTAAAATAACTCGAACACTGAATTCTGCCTGCAGCCCCGACAACAAGGAGAGGACTTTATTATAAAATTCACAGTGTACTGTGTTTGGTAAACATTTAAACAAGGACCTGCGCAGTTTATAATCGAAACCCAAACTTAATTGTTTACTAGTATTAAAAATACAGCTGTAAGAAGATAACAAAGTTCGATCATCTAATTCGTAATTAGTCCTGGAATACCAAACCGAAATAACCGAAACTAAAACCGAACCGAATTTTATGAAACATCCATCGGATATTAAATTAAGAATTTACAGATATCCGAACTGTTAACCGAAACCGAACCGAAAACCGAATAACCGTAACATGATCCATATACCTAAAAATATTATTTATATTTATATTTAAAATAATTAAATAATTAAAATTAACTAAATATTACTAAAACCCCATATAAAATTATCCAAAATATCATAGATTATCCGAATTACCCAATAAAGAAAGGTTCCTATTTATTTTTTTATATGTATTCTAAAAAATTGGTTTTTAAGTTAGGCTAATTCTAATTATTCTAATGTTTTTTGAATGTAATGCTCACAACTTCCCTCTAGACCTAGCTGCTGTTGAGGCTCCATCTACAAATGGATAATGAAGAGACCTGATCGCAACTTCGAATATGGAATTCAAAGGGATCAATAATTTATCTGAATTACCTGATATTATATCTGAATTATCCGTATTTTTATCCAAATTACTCGAAAGTATAAAAAACCCGTAATCGAACCGGAACCAAACCAGACCCAATTTTTTCCGGATATTACCGAACCGAAACCGAAAAAATAGAACCGAATTTTATGATTAACTAAATGGTTACTAAATTTTTATAACGAAAAAAATTGAAAACCGATAAAACCAAACCGAACTGAAAAACCAAAAGCCAATCGTAATGTTTCCAGAAAAGTGAAGATAAAATACAGATGTTTAACGCATGTGGATGTGACACGCAGGGTGACACGTGATGTCGGATGCGAAGAAGAAGAAAGCACTGTATCAAAATTCGCATGATTGGAGGCTCTGTTTTATATGGACATGGGAATATTATTATTTGCTTCCTAGTTCATACCGTGGGGTCGAATGGATTATTATTACATGGTGAATGCCTCTGATTCACACACCCTTATCTCATAATGGTGTCCCTAATTTTGGGCCCTTCATATTATTTTTCTTCTTCTCAAGCCAATAATGTTTGTTTTTCTTAGAAAACTTTTCATTTTACTTTCCACTTTTCCTTTTTCTGATTCAGCTGAAAAAAGGGCTGAGATTACAAATCACAAGTTAATCAAATTGATACGTTTCTTTGTACTGTTCTGTCAGTCTCGATTCTTATTCCGATTTTTTCATTTGACCATCTTCCCATATTTTCTCGTGAAACAAGCTCATCGACGTGGAAGATTCGATAATAATCTATACAATACAGTTGTCATTGCCCATAAAGCTTTAAACGAGCTCATAACGACTTACATTATTTGTTAATGGGCTTGGGCCTCATGCGAGCGTATCACACATCATATGCTTTGTGCTTCATCTTAGATCAACAACAAACAACAACCATTTTTGAGTCCCATTAACTATAGATTAGTAGAGTAGAGCTTACGTGATCTTCTTCTTCTGTTTCTGCTCTCTCCATTCCTTGATTTCGTTCTCTATCTTGCAGTCGACGCGTGCTTTAAATCCAGGGTACGGCTCGTATCCAAAAACAGACTGCAGCACCTGCGTTTAATTCAACCCATTGTAATTACCACTTCTTGCTTTCATGAAATGGTCTGGAGAAATATGAAACAAAGGAAGAAAGGTGAGAGTAACATTCAACCTCGAGCAATACGAAGAAAGGACCCATCAGAAAGGCTTGGACTAGATTGTCTAGAAGCGCAGGAGCTCGTTTCTTTGTTCAAGAGATCTGTGGTTAGGTTCTGCAGAGGAGAATCGTAAAGTAAATGATTTCTAAGTACAATGTATGTAAATATACCTCAAACAAGCCGTGACCGAGGAACTGACCGGTCCAGCATAAGAGCTGAGACGCTACTCCAACCTGAGAAATCGAGTTAGATTACAAGAGTAGAGAGAGGAAACTCAACTACGTAATACATTGCAGCGAGCATTGATTAAGAAAAAATGCAACCAAGTTATAGATGTGTCTCAAAAGCTTAGCAAGATACTTTGTTCTGAACCAAGTGATGCATATAGTTTCAAGAATCAAATGAATTTGATAAGAGAATCTTGAAAGAACAATATACATCTCCTTACAAGAACATTTTACTCGGGTTGTTTTTTTTCCTGATACGAGAATCTTGAAAGGGCCACGTTTATATATGAGAGAAATTGCAACGAATGATCATGAAATTTCGGAGGGAGAGAAGAAACTGAAAGTTCCAACGTTTTATAGCAAGTGGAATGGACCCATCACAATCACTATATATATATACTAAATTACTAACAAAGGAACGAACACTGAGAGAAAAAGAAGCTTGGCGGAAACATTATATTCAATTTCTTATGTGGTGACGATGGGCAAAGAGTAAAAGTAGGCTTTTAAGTCCAAACACGGAAGAATTGGACCCAACCAGAGTGTGTGTTCACTTCACTCTGTCACTTCTCACACATCGAATGCACATAAATTCCCAGAAAGATAAAATCTTTTCTGATACCCACAACTTTGTGAAGAGATATGATTGGACTAAAAGCACTCACCTTCAAGGTTAAGGAATGTCCTAGTCGAGCTGCGAGAAAGCTGGAGCCGATCCAGCAAGAGAAACATAACAGAGCAGCTAAAACTCCAGACCTCTTATCCAAGCAGAGGTAGAAGATGGCGTAAATCACAGTGAGAATAAACCCAATGTCCAAGCGCAGGACACCGTCAAAAGTCAACGACTCGAGAAACCCTAGTCGAGAGGGATCTAGGATCGGTTGCGTAGAGTAGAGGAAAAGGAGGGTCGCGAAGACGTTGGGCCATACGAATAGTGTGTGGATGATTATGTTGACGTGATTGCTGTGATAAGCTCCGTAAAAGGCGAAATGCTTCTCCAGATCGAGTAAACCGATTCGGTTGCTCATTGTTTTCAATGCTTCGACAACTTTTTTATGTTATTGTCGGAAGGATAACAGGCAGGGTATCGGAGGAGAGACAGAAAGGAGGAGACTTTGGAGATCATTGACGTTTCCGTCGACAAAAGTATATGCTAACATGCGCTCGTGTGATTGCTAACCTACGCACTTTGAGGGTGATCAACTCGTTGATCAGGTCTTGAACTTGAAGAATTATGAGGGTATTTTAGTAATTAAGGTGGTGGAGTGATATGCGTTTATAGAGAAGTCAACCGTCAGAAATCAGAGAAAATATAAAATTAACAATCTACAGTTGCTTAGTACTAAATCATAAAGCAAAATTAAAAACCAAAGTAGACGACAAAAGTGGGTACAAGTGCCATCTCCATCTCCAATCCCATCAATTAATAACGACCTATAATTTAAGAACAGATGCGCAAAAATGACATGGGGTTTGATCTTTGATGTGTTAACCCATTGATGGGGGTCATGCAGCTATGTACAATTCAGAATAGTGTGACCGTTGCCTTCCAAATTATGGACCACATCCTTCAATCTCGGTCTCCTATTAACAAATCTTTCAGGCAGCGACCAAATCTTTGATTTTCTTACACTCGTATATTCTGGTACAATCCAATTTGATGTGTATAAGTTTGGATGGACACAAATTAATAATTGATGTTTTATATTTTATTTATTTTGTGATATTAATAATTGATGTTTTATATTTTATTTATTTTGTGATATTCTGTGGTTACATATATAGACATTGATTATCTATCTAGTTGTATTCTAGAAAATCTATCATACTTGCAATCAAATTAGCAAAGGAGAAGATGTCAGAAAAAAAAAAAGTATGTATAGCAAAATAAAATCTTGAACAAAACGAAAAAAAAAAGTAACGAAATATCTAATTGTCTCATAATAGACGAGATGTGATTGTTTTATTATCGTCTAAAACGGCACAAGAATTTGAACTTAAGTGATGGGACAACAGTAACATTAGGACAAACTACCAAATTATAAACCTTGATCTGAGAAATGTATGTGTTTACATATATAGTACAACTCATCATATTTTTTATTTTTATTTTTGCAAACCAAATGAAAACAGGTTTTGATGGCATGATTTTGGTTTTAGTTTGATTCAGATGTAGTGCTTTGGTATCTATTTCGAAATTAATATTTATCGACTATCTGTGTTCCAAGTTTGAGAAATATTTGGTTTCGACCGTGTTACGATAGAATGATGCCATGAAATCTAAAATTTAAGATAGTACAAATTGCGCGTATTTCATCGGTCCTAAACAACTTACTACATATTTCAAGAAATAGTCAAAACTTAAAAAGGAGGAGTTTGTCTGTCATATCATTTGTTAATTAATTTCCTTCGTTTGATATCTCTTGGAACTTGTAATTCACACGTGCTATACTTTAATTTCTTATTAGTATTTCATGCTTTATAATTTATTCACATTTGGTACGATTTCCACTTTCAAGATATTGAGGATTTTACAGAATAGACAGAAGAATAATTAGTAATCGCATATTTTGCTTATTTGTAAATTATTTAAGTCTAACTAATGTAGTGTATCTTACGTCTCGTATTAAGTAGTATTATAAAAGGCCATCCTTCAAAACTCAAAGATTGGTTCAAACATGGTTTTCAACTTTTGATTACATCCTTTTCTATACTATTATGTTTCTCTGTGGACATCATATTCAATTAATATTCATGTATCCATTTGCATCTTAGAAACAAAACAAAGGAGTTTTTTTTTTATCGAAGAATTACAAATATCAAAGCAGAGAATTAGTTTAGACAATTGACTTTCTCCTTAAGTTTTGTTTAACCAGTTCTAAAATTCCATTTTTATTTAGCAAAAAGAAGTGGAAAATAACATTTAAGACGTAAGCAAATTGTCGTAGAGCAATTCTTTATAGAACAATTTGCAGAAAAACGAATCAAACGGGACCAAGTCGTTTCTCTCTCTCCAAGACGCGCCAACTAAGCCTGAGCTGTTATGTTGACGCCGTCTCCCTCACACTTCCCAACTCACGTTTCGCCACGTGGCATCCGTTTTTACATCCTTCACGTGCTGGCATGTCTCTCAGCCATATGTCTGCGCTAATACTTAGTCCGACGGCCCAGATTTGGCTGTGACCCCCACGAGAGATTTTCTTAATGTTCCCTATACTTGACGTGTTTGCTGCGTGTTTCGGACGAGTAACGAAGCGCAAGGATATTAGAAAAATATACAAAAAGATTATTTTCGTTGGAACGTGAAACTTTAATACTAATAAGAGAAACACAATTTCGAAAGTAGAATTAGAAGAAAATACAAATAAGTAGCAATAGTTTTCCAAATTAACACAAGAAAATAAATGATAACACATCAAAAGACGCGGTCAAAAATTGATCTCATCGATAATCAATATAAAAGCTCTTCACTTTCCCATTAGGGTTTCTATTTTTCTATCATCATCACCACTCTCTCTTCTTTGCTCCGAAGAAAGAAAAAAAAAAATCAGAAAAGAAAGCATTTTTATTATTGAGGATGAGAAATTTCTAACGTAATTGATTCATCAATCTCTCATTTCATCTGTTGTTTTGATTATTTTTCTTCTGAGGATGCCAGCAACGGAATACCAAAGATCATTCGGGCGGTCGTTACTGAACTTGCGGCGCGACTCTGCTGTTGAATCGGCGACGGTGACCGGCGTCGGAAACGAGTTGACTCAGATGGAGGCTGAGCTGGATTCGTTTCAGAGACAAGTCGCCGAGAGGTTCATCGATCTCAACGCTTCCGGGTCCGAAGATCTGCTCTCCCTCGAATGGGTCGGGAAGCTTCTCGATTCGTTCCTATGTTGCCAAGAAGAGTTTCGCGCCATTGTCTTCAACCATCGCTCGCTCATCACAAAACCGCCGATGGACCGATTGATCGCGGATTACTTCGAGAGAAGCGTCAAGGCCCTCGACGTCTGCAACGCGATTCGCGACGGCGTTGAGCAGATCCGCCAGTGGCAGAAGCTGATCGAGATCATCATCTGCGCTTTCAACGGCGGATCCGGCGGGAAGAGGCCCCTCGGGGAAGGTCAATTCCGCCGCGCGAAGAAGACGCTGATCGAGCTGGCCATCGGGATGCTCGACGACAAGGAGTCGTCCTCGAGCTCAGGGTCGCAGCATCGCAACCGTTCTTTCGGACGGAACAAGGAGCATCTCCATCACCGGACAATCGGGCATTTCAGGTCGCTCTCGTGGAGCGTCTCGAGATCGTGGTCAGCTTCGAAGCAGTTGCAAGCCATAGGGAACAATTTAGCTGCGCCTCGAGCTGGTGACGTCACTGCAACAAGTGGCTTAGCTGTTCCTGTCTACACAATGACTTCGGTTTTGTTGTTTGTCATGTGGGCTCTCGTGGCGGCGATTCCTTGTCAAGACAGAGGGCTTCAAGTGCATTTCAATGTTCCTAGGAATTTCCAGTGGGGAGGGTCTTTGATGTCGCTGCACGATAGGATCATTGAGGAGTCGAAGAAGAGGGAGAAGAAGAACAGTTGTGGGTTGTTGAAAGAGATTTATCAGATCGAGAGGAGCTCGAGATTGATGAACGAATTGGTTGATTCTGTTCAGTTTCCCTTGTCCGTTGAGAGAGAGATTGAAGTCAAGGATAGGGTTGAGGAACTGGCTCAGCTTCAGGAAGCTTTGAAGAATGGCTTGGATCCTTTTGAGAAGAAAGTGAGGGAAGTGTTTCATCGGATTGTTCATAGCAGAACAGAGGGTCTTGACTATGGGAAAGCACCATAGTTCCATATGATCTTTTGTCCGTGAAAATGAGAAGTTTATGTCTTTATGAATGCAGGAAGGATGAAGAAAAAAATGTGTGTTTATAGTGGAAAGAGCAAAGGAACTTATTTTTCCGATCTTTGTTGTCAGTTATGTATACTTTTTGTACCAAAGATTGTTAATTCTGTACTTGGGGATTCCATTTGACATCAACTAAAATGCATTATCGATTACCATTGGTTTATTTTTGCTCTGTTTGAAATTTTTTACTACTCCCTTTACTTTACAAAAAGAGGAATATTCGTGATTCTTGGAATGACATTACAGAATTCGTTTCTTAATACATATCTTTGCAAGATGGTACAACTATTAAAATTCCAAAGAAAGAAAGATCTTAGGAGCTTGAAATGTTCCAGCTTCACTTTCCAACAACACGAGTTGCAAAAGCTAACTAATGACAAAATCGAATGAAGGAGAAAGAATTTGAGCAACCTGCATCATCAACAATTACAAAATCTAAACAGGAGAGCCTTCATATACAGTCAAGAAAGCTGATTACATTGGGTAAACTTTTGGAGCCCAATAGAAATATTAGGCTACAACAAAACAACCCTTCATATCTCCGTTCTTAGATACAATCACTAGGCTTAATATATACAAGTAGCAAGAAAACAAAAACAAAACGAGAAAGAATATGCCTCAGAGGTAGTGACAATTGTGATTATATTCATCACTATAAAATCTGATGAAAAAACATCAATATGCATCATTGGCACAATTAACAAAACATCACTAAAACAAAGCTTCAAAACAAACTTTTAAATAGGTTTTGTGGAAGTGCATCAGAGAGATTCCCATTTAGACAATAATCATCATTCTACTTCTCCTTAAAGGAGAATCTGATGTCCCTGTCTTTTTATCGTCACTTGCACTCGCACAAGGCAAAACAAAAAAAACAAACTTGAAAACGAAACACTCAAGAGCGAATCAGCCTATGCAACTACAATCTCTATATTCAAGACAACTAGTCTCTAGTGCAACCCTAAACCAACGCAGAGGAAAACGAGTTAATATTAAGAGAAAGAAAAGATTCGAGAATGCCTCAGAGTTGTTTCTTTTTTCCTAGAGACTTAGCTCTCAAAGTATATTTAACACCATCACAGGCATCGAATAATAAACAAACAACAACACAACAGTCAACAGCTATAAACCCTATACACGAACGCTTATTAAGACAAAAGATCATATCCCTCGAATCTATAAGAAGATCATACAGAGATACAAGACTGGGTTTCAAGAGAAGTGGCTCTGTTTATGTCTCTAACGAATCGTGATGGCTTTAAATAGGAAGCGGCTGCGAAAATTAGGTCAAAAAGATTCTACTGGGCTCGTGTATGAAAGAGAAGATATAAATGACCCATTAGACAAATTTTAAGGCCCAAAGAGATTGTAAGAAAAAAAGCATAAAAGGTTCAAACTTTCGAATACTTTAGAAGAAGCTATATAAAAAAACAAAGTATACGTCTTAACTTATACAAACAAACAAGATAAGTTCCACAAGCTCTTAGTACGTCTTAACTTTTCTGATGATTGTAAGTTTAAAATGTTACTTATTCACTATTTTTCAATACAAATTTCTATTTACCAATTTATTGACAAAGTTGTGCGATCTAGCTCCAAGATCACAAACCCCCAAGTACGACGAACACGAGCAAACACTTAAGAATGAACAAGACGCAACGATTTGTTTACCCGGTGTTCGATTGTCTCTTCCGCCACCTTGGGAAGAGGTCTACTCACCGGGGTCGGATTGCTCCGACGTTCCACTATTCTCCGACGGTTAAAACCACCGTCAATTACAAGAATCTCCGTTGCTCTCTCTCTCTAACTAACCCTTAGCTGAATTAACAAAACTAATCAGCTCACCTAACAAAACCCGATTACAAAGACTTATAAACGACTGAGCTAAACCCGAGAGAGAGACCAACGGTACAATTGATTACAACACCTAAACCGGTACTAACCAATCTAATCCTAATTCTCTAAATACCTCAGAGACTTACCAACACTTAAACAAGTGAAGAACATGAATACGAATCCTTCAAATCTCCACCTGTAGACATGCTCGAACTTGGAACTTCAACCAGCTCCACCTCTTTGCCGAACCTTTTACCAGATTCTCCTTGTACCCTTCACCGGACACAAGACACGTCCAAACCTGGACGCACACTTCAATTCTTACTCACTCGAAGCATCTGCAATGCTTCATTTACCTTGTAGACTGGTACCACCTTAGTAAAAATGTCTGCCGGATTGTAAGCCGTTGGTATCTTGGTTACTCGAACTTCCCCACTGCTGATCAAGTCTCTCACAAAATGATACTTCACAGCGACATGCTTTGTGCGCTCATGGAACACAGCATTCTTTGACAACGCAATAGCACTTTGCGAGTCACAGAACACCTCCACATAATCTTGAGAGAAACCCAACTCCTCAGCAAATCTCTTTAGCCACACTGCCTCTTTGACCGCTTTTGACAATGAGATATATTCAGCCTCAGTTGTCGATAACGCCACCACTTTCTGTAGAGAAGACCTCCAGCTCACAGCATTTCCTCCTGCAGTAAAAACCATACCTGAGATTGATTTCCTATTGTCGAGGTCACCTCATAATCCGAGTCGCAGTAGCCTTTAACCACAAACTCTCCTTTCTTCTTGTAACTCAACCTTGTGTCTATTGTACCCTTGATGTATCGTAAAACCCATTTTACAGCCAACCAGTGATCCTTTGGAAATCTGCTCATGAAACGACTGATGAGTCCCACTGGATACGCCAAGTCCGGTCTCGTTCCTATCATTGAGTACATAATGCTGCCAACAGCACTCTGATAGGGAACGTTCTCCACCTCGAACTTAAGCTCTTCATACTCCTTGTCTGTGGGAGATTTAAGTTTAAAATGAGCTCCCATGGGTGTAGATACTGGCTTGGATTGGTCCATACCAAACGTGGATAGAACCTTCCACAAATAACTCTCTTGAGAGATCCACAATGCTCCCATTCTCCTATCTCGGATTATCTCCATTCCCAAAATTTTCTTTGCACTCCCGAGATCTTTCATCTCAAATTCTGTACTTAGGCGTGATTTTAACCTCTGAACTTCTTCTTTATCTATTGAAGCAATCAAAATGTCGTCTACGTACAACAGCAGATAGATGTAGGTGTCACGCCTTAGCTTCTTAATGTAGACACATTGATCATACTCACTCCTTGTATACTTGCTCAGTCTCATGAAATCATCAAAGCGCTTATTCCACTGACGTGGGGATTGTTTAAGCCCGTACAGAGATTTCTTTAACAGACAAACCCTATCCGGATGATCCTTATCAACGAAACCTTCAGGTTGCTCCATCACAATGTACTCATCCAGGTTTCCGTGCAAGAATGCTGTTTTGACGTCCATCTGTTGTAACTCCATGTCATGGTGTGCAACAGCAGATAATATGTACCTTATCGATACATGTTTAATTACCGGAGAGAATATCTCCTTGAAGTCTATTCCTTCTTTCTGGGAGTAGCCTTTAGCGACCAGCCTAGCTTTGAATCTTGGAGCCTCTACTCCTGCAATTCCTGGCTTTCTCTTAAACACCCACTTACACCCTATGGCTTTCTGATTCTTAGGCCTGTCTATCAAAATCCAGGTGCCATTCTTCTTCAATGAGATCATTTCTTCCCCTGTAGCCTCGTTCCACTTGTCACTATCCTCACTTTCCATTGCTTCCCTGTAAGTCGAGGGTTCTGAACCCCCATCTTCTGACATAGCACAGATGAAACCTGCAAACTCATCATCACTGTCTTCTTCATCATCGCGAATATAGTCCTCAAACCTTGCAGGAGGTTTCACTTGCCTCCTTGCTCTATCCCTGACCAACTGATAACTGTCTGAACTTTGAGTGTTTGATCCTCCATCTGGCTGAGCTATCTCACCTGATCCCTCTGTATTTGGTGCAGTATTCTCAAGAGACTTGTTCGCGCTTTTCTCAGTTTCCATCTCAAGACTTATCGTTTTTGTAGCCGAGACTTCATCTGTGTGGTTATCATCCTTGATCTCTTTATACATTTTCTCTTCACGGAAAACCACATTCCTACTAATCACGCATTTCTCCTCTTCTAATAGCCAAACTTTGTATCCCTTGACGCCTTCAGGATAACCTGTGAAGACACCTTTCTTAGCTCTGGGATTAAGCTTGCCCTGGTCGGAGTGAACATATGCAACGCATCAGAATCTCCTAAGATTCTTGAGACAGGGCATTTGAGACGTCCATAGTTCTTCTGGTACAGAGAAGTCCAGGACCGAAGATGGTGTGCGGTTGATCAGGTAGACCGCTGTGGCAGCTGCTTCAGCCCAAAACTTTGTGCTAAGCCCACTCTCGCTTAGCATACTTCGAACCTTGTTCATGATTGTTCGATTAAGTCTTTCTGCAACCCCGTTTTGTTGGGGCGTATAGGTGCAGGTACGATGTCTAACTATCCCCTCTTCTTTGCAAAACGCATCAAACTGTTTGTTGCAGAACTCGAGTCCGTTATCAGTGCGCAGCTTCTTAATCTTCCTATCAGTTTGGTTCTCAACCATCCTTTTCCATTCTGCAAAGTTCTTGAAAGCCTCATCTTTGAATCTCATAAAATAGATCCACACCTTGCGCGAATAGTCATCTGTAAAAGAGATGAAATACTGACTGTTGCTTAGACTTGGAGGAACATTTGGTGATCCCCAAAGATCAGAATGGATATAATCCAACTTGTTCTTTGTTACATGTTGCGCCGGTCCAAAACTAACTCGGTGAGTCTTTCCTATCACACAATCTTCACAGAACTCGAGATCTTTGATATCACCGCCTTCAAAGCATCCCTTTTTACTTAGAACCTCCAGACTCTTCTGACCTATATGTCCCATTCTACTGTGCCAAAGCTGAGTTTGATTAATCGTCTTGTTACTTGACTCTGCCTGTTCTGTAACTGTGGCCACCACGTTTTGAACCTGAGCATTTCCCTGATAGTAATACAGAGAATGTCTTCTCTTCCCTTTCAGCAACACAGTGCAACCTCTTATCACCTTTAGCTCCCCGTTTCTGCTCTTGAACTCGCATCCTTTTTCCTCTAATAAACCAAGCGATATCAAATTCCTTGATATACTCGGCATATATCTCACATCATGTAGGACCACTGTTGTACCATCCGAGTTTTCAAACCTTATAGATCCAATTCCGTTAACATCTGCGAGCGAGTCATTGGCCATAAGGACTCTTCCCGTTGCCGTTTCCTTGAGATCAATGAATAAGTCCTTCCTTGGTGTCATATGGAACGAACATCCAGTATCCATAATACACTCTTCTCGTTTTTGTTCTGCGCTTGTGAGGTTAGCCTCAGCTACTAGCAGTCCAATCAGATCTGTTGCATCATCCTTTGCTGTTGCAGATTCACCTCTGTTCTGATTTTGGCCTTTGTCTTTGTTCCTCTCTAACCATTTATAGCACTGCTTCTTGTAGTGACCCTCTTTCCCGCAGATCCAGCAGCCTCTCTTACTATCTTTTCCAGGTGACTTTGAGCGAGACTTGCTCCTATCTTTTCCTGCATGGTTAGTCCTAGAATCCGATCTACCTCTACTAAAATGACTTTCTCCATTACTCCTAGAACTAGGGACATCACTATATTCCGATTCCTTAGACTTAGCAGAGCTAACAACCTCATCAAAAGATATTGCAGTTCTACTGTATTTCAAGGTTTCCCTAAGAGCATGGTATTTAGTAGGTAAAGCGTTTAAGAGAAGAACAGCTTGTACCTCATCTGGTATTTCGATGTTTAGATTGCTTAAGTCCGTGATCAGCTTCAAGAAATCATCCACGTTCTCTTCGATTGTTCTTGATTCCTGCATTCGAAACGAGTATACCTTGAGTTGCGCGTGAACTCGATTCGGCAATGTCTTCGCCATGTACAACTCGTCCAAAAGCTTGATAGCCTGAATTGTTGTGTCACACTTGTCCAGCTTCCTTAGGACTTTGTCACCTACGCCCATAAAGATCATATTGAGCGCCTTTTCGTCTCGTTCCAGCCAAGCTTCCTCATCAAAGACTTCTTTCTTTTTCGAATCCTCTTCTTGTTCTTCGTCGGATTCTTTTGACTCTTGCTTTGGTCTTGGCACGAGAACGTCCTTCAAACCTTGAACCGTGAGATGTGCGAGTAGCCTTCTCTTCCAGAGACCGTAGTCGCCGGTGCCATCGAACATCGTCAGCTTGACCTTAACCTTGTGTGTCGCCATCTTGAAATCGAGAGCTTCGATTTTCTTCTCCGTCGAACTTAGAGACCAGAGAACCTGGCTCTGATACCAATTTGTGCGATCTAGCTCCAAGATCACAAACCCCCAAGTACGACGAACATGAGCAAACACTTAAGAATGAACAAGACGCAACGATTTGTTTACCCGGTGTTCGATTGTCTCTTCCGCCACCTTGGGAAGAGGTCTACTCACCGGGGTCGGATTGCTCCGACGTTCCACTATTCTCCGACGGTTAAAACCACCGTCAATTACAAGAATCTCCGTTGCTCTCTCTCTCTAACTAACCCTTAGCTGAATTAACAAAACTAATCAGCTCACCTAACAAAACCCGATTACAAAGACTTATAAACGACTGAGCTAAACCCGAGAGAGAGACCAACGGTACAATTGATTACAACACCTAAACCGGTACTAACCAATCTAATCCTAATTCTCTAAATACCTCAGAGACTTACCAACACTTAAACTAGTGAAGAACATGAATACGAATCCTTCAAAAGTTAACCAAAGTCATTACGGTGCCATTTCTAAAAACTGTAGCTAAAACGCGTATCACCAACACCAAACAAACTTGCAACTTCTTGTCACCATTTACCTTTCAAATTTCAGCTTTCATCTTCCCAACCAAAGAAATAATGATGCTAATCAGTTTACGTTCATGTTAATTATATTTGGATGAACCTGCTGAAAGTTTTAGAAACTTCTGCCTATATCTAACTTTTTTTCTTAATTTTTTTTATGAATTTTGCTTATTTTTTGTTTATTTTTTTATCACAACAATGTTGTTTATCTTTAAGTTTACAAAATAAAAGATTTGAAAATTACTTCAACTTTTTAACTGCAATATACTATTTTTATTGTATAAGTTTAAAATTTGTTTTCTTATATGTATCTAAAGCCTGCAAAATTACTTGTTTATAGCTAAAAATTAAATAAATAAAAAAGTAAATGAAAATTTGATATATAATCAGATAAAATATTAAACAACTTAATAAGATATAAAGAAAGTTCTATCAACATATTTTGTAAAAAAGAAATTATGGAATATTTTTTTATAAAATCAGTTTTGATGTTGCCACAGCTCTGAGATGAATAATCAGTCTTGATGATTGAAACCAAAGCCTTTTAATATCTAATAAAAAAGTCAACTTACAAAAATTGACTTTGGCGCTGATGGTTGGATCTCTGGCATCCAAACGGGGAGTGACGAAGAAGCAAGCGGCTCTCTCCCAATCGGATGCGCACCTGAAGGAGGAAAAAGAAAAAAAATTAAACTTTAATTGCTCGAAATAATATAAAGTATAACTGAATGAAATGGGTGAATTGATACTTACCAGCACTGAGCAATACGAGGTCTTGGTCAGAAAAACCCTGGTCTTTGAATTTCGACCTCAGTGTATCGATGCTGTCTTGTGGCTCCGGCAAATCTGTGGGCATGGAAGACGGCGTCATGAGCCGCCAAAACTACTATATCGAAACATGAAACCACTACGGGACATACACACTCAAACTCAGATTTAGTTTTTTCAATCGTGAAAAAGCCGCCAAGCCAATGCCTGCGTTTGGAGGAGCATTTTTTTTTTAATTTTTGTTCTGAATGTTTGCTTATTTTTTGCTTATTTTTTTTATCACAACAATGTTGTTTATGTTTAAGTTTACAAAATAAATAGTTTGAAAGATTAAATCAATTTTTTAACTGCAATATACCATTTATATTGTACAAGTTTAAAAATTGTTTTCTTACATGTATGTAAAACCTGGAAAATTATTAATTTAGAGCTAAAAACTAAATAAATAAAAAGTAAATTAAAATTTGATACACAGTGAGATAAGATATTAAACAACTTAATAAGATAATAAAGAAAGTTCTATCAACATATTTTGTAAAAAAAAATTAATGAAATTTCTTTTATAGAATCGCCTATAATATCCATAAATGTTGTCACAGCTCTACTTACATATATTTATAGGTTTTAACAACTCTGTGTCTAAGAATATCAATTATCAACAACTCTGTGTCTACCAATTGATCACGAGAATGTCAATCATTTTGTCATCACTCATCAGTCACAAGGTCTGTAATCAGTAATTAATTATAAATAAAAATGATAATTACGAAAAAGAAAGTGTGAGAAGCATGGAAAATGGAATTGGATGGTACATTTAGGGAATGTCAAGTACCTCACGTCACTCATACACTTGTTAAAACATATATGTAATGCCGAGTATATTGAAATCTTCTTTCTCAAAAACTTTAAAAAAGAAAAGAAAATTACATATACAAAGAGAAGAAGTGGGATTTTGAAGAAAGCCAAAGAGTTGTCCATGTTGTGTGATATTGACATCGTTCTTCTTATGTTTTCTCCTAGCGGGAGGCCTACCATACTCCATGGAGATCACAGGTAAAAACGGGAAATCAAGTGGATCATCTTGTTTTTTTGTTTGCTTATTTCCCAACTATGGTATTTTCATTTGATCATGTATAGTTATTGAAATTTTGTGTGTTTCAAATAATGAGGGAAGTAATCTGTGTTGGAACTCGTTTTTGACAAAGTGGTGTCTATCGAAATAATCGGAACTTGGTCACGACGTAATCGTCACTGTGAGCACTATTTAGTAGTGTAGTCACATGTCAAAATCGAAGTTGTTTTTTGAATGAGAAATGAACATCCAAAGTGGAAAGAGAGATATCCAAACCGGGCTTGAGTCTCGGGTCTTGGGTCTCGGGTCTCAAGCAGATGCATTGGAGACGTTATCGCCCAGTTTTCTCAGTTGACTCCTCAAGAAAGGACAAAAAGGTACATGTTTAAGCAGAATTTCTCTCTCAACTCTTAATTACATACTGTATATAGTCTTTGATCTTCATGTAGTTTGTGTTATGAAACTGATAAATTCTGTTTTGAACATTACAGGAAACTGGAGAGTCTTGAGGTTAAACCTCACTGTATATCTCATCCTTTATCGTACATATATCTGCTGATTTGGGAAACATATTGAGCTGAAACACATGCCGGTTGTACAGGCCCTGAAGAAGACTTTTATGAAACTAGATCATGATGTCAAGATACACGAGTTTTTAGGAGCAAGGCACTTGATATATGAGTTCTTTATAACCGTAAAGCTCAGTAGATTTTTTGTCATTATTGGCCCTTGGAGAAACACTTGAATTGTGGTCCTTTTATGCTGCAGGAATCAAACTATTGAGGTAAGGATGATGGATCAATTAACCTGATTCAACCATGATGATTATCCTCGTGGATACTTTTAAAGCTCTCGAGTTGTTGATTGCTAAAGTCTAAATTAAACATTTCATGAACAGGGTCTGACTAACCAAGTAGCGTTTTTTCAAGCTCAGGTTTTGGAGTGTCATAGGAGACTGGGTGTAGAACTTCGGAGCTTTTCGGAGTATCATCTTTTTGTTTGTTTTGTCTCAATCCTCTTAACACACTATGCTCAATATGATGGTTTATATTGAGAGTCTTCTTCTGTTGTGTGCTTTTCAGCTGTTGGTCGAACATCCCTAGAATAATAAACTTGGACCATCTGGGGAATTTGGAAAAATCATTGAGAAAATCTATTGAAAGATTTCAGGTTCACAAGGTATATCATTGGTTAAATATGAATCGATGGTGTCACACACTCAGATGAACATGTCAAGAGTTACTAATGGAGGCAGCTTTATAATCAACAGAGAGATGGCAAATAGGACAGTTGCATCTCTTCCGGTCTATCAAGCATCTTCGAGTCTGGAAACCAAGAAGATCAGATTTGCAACCTGGAATAACAATTTGACCTCTTAAGACAAGAAGGCAGTTTGTAAACAAGTTAAACGGAAACAGCAGCCCGAGTTTACAACTAGGCGAAAAATATTCATATCCTACACAATTTGGAATGCAAGAAGAGAAGGAGTTCGAATCAAGTTTCCACCAAGATCCCCAACTATGTACCCAGTTAGCAACAGTGTCCATTTTCCTGATCAATTGGCGTTTGCTGCTAGTGATCATCATCATCAGACTTGGATTTCAGATTCAACCTGCTGTATTAACTCAGCATTTCGCCACTTTGATAACAATCAGAATTGTGCAGAGATAAAATGCCTTTCCACACAATTAAAATCCACTAACTACTCTTAAGTTGCAGCCAGCAACCAGATTGACTCGGAAGAGGTCATGAGTAATATTTGTGTTCACTGTAGCAATGTACATACTAGTTTTCGTGTATATATAGTGTATTATGTAGAGCGTACATGTCTATGTATACATACATGATATTCACCAGATTTGTATATATTTTTTGTGTCAGTGTGTGTGTGTATTATATATTACAACACTAGTACTTAAAAAAAAAAAGCAATTTATTTTGATGAGCATCATGTGATGTCTCCAACACAAAAGGCTTATTCCCACAATCAACGGTAGAGATCAAAAGAAAATGGAAAACTTCCACAATCCGCTCTACTTTAATATCTATATCTTCTTCCACGATAAATCCTGATCCTGAAGATGAGCACACAGGGTTGTTATATAAATCAGACAAAGCTTTGCTTGAAGAACAATAGCAGAAACAGAACACATCTTCTGTCTTTTTAAGAGAAAGTAGATGGCGAGAAGACAAGTCTTTCAACTTCGAATGTTCGTGGTTTTAGCTATTCTGTCTCTTGTGATCGCATTGAAGCCTGTCCCAGTCAGTGCAAGTCTGTAATACCTCTCTCTCTCTCTACCCTCCTCAAGTTTCTTCTTCTTTTTCTGTTTCTTTAATTTCTTGCCTTGTTACAGGGACTGAGAGACCAATAGACTCTGAAACCAAGGGACAAAAACTGAATCAGATTAGCCATCTGGTAAGAATCCACTCCATACACACACACACGCATACAATGTGAGCAAAGATCGAATCTCTTCTGTATTTTGATTCTGGTTCTTGCTTTTTTTTCTTTCTTTTGTCTGAATGGTTTCCACAGAGACGAAACGAAATCGATCCTAAAATAAGAACAAGGACACGGAGGTTGATGAATTTAGAGGAGATTAACGATTATCCAGGATCAGGTGCTAACAACCGTCACACTCGACCATACTGTCCTGACTGCTAATTCCAATTTCTTGTAATTTAGAGCACCTTTAAAACTGTAATAATCACTTTATAGATATGATATCTATCAAGATTTAACATGATGGAATCTTAATCTAAAAGGCTATGTGAAGATATCAAATATCTTTTTAAGACTCAAACTTTATAAAACCCATGTCTAAAAAGGTCACTTTTGGGTTTTTATTTAATAAAACAAACCAAAAATTAACTAAGCTAACGTTAGGTAGGCCTCGGACGGATCCGGATATCCGGGTTTTTTCGAGGGATCCGGATCCGGCCGGATCCATATTTTTATTATCCGGATTCGGGGTTCCCGGATATCCGGATTTCGGATATCCGCCTAAATATCAAGATATCCGCGGATATCCGGATCCGGATCCGGATCCGTTAAAAATATATTAAATTTTAAAATAATATTAAATTAATTATTTATATACATTTAAAATAAATATATAATATAAGAAAATATAATATAATATTAAAAATAAAAATAGAATATTAGAAAAGTAATTTTAAATTTATTTTTTATGTATAAATGTTAATATATCTAAAATTTTACTAATAAAATAAAAAATATAATATTTTTAAAAGATCCGGATCCGGATCCGGATATCCGGACTTGAAAAATTAGATATCCGGATCCGGCTTAGGCGGATCTGAAGTTTTATTATCCGGATCCGGATCCGGCCCTCCGGATATCCGGATTTTCGGAGCGAATACGGAGCGGATCCCGGATCCGGATCCGGATCCGGATCCCGGATAATATTGGGCTAACTTTAGGTCATCCACTGAAAACACAAAAGAGTTTTGCTCTGTTTTTCCCCTTTAAAATATTCCTGTTTTGTTAGTTTACCTTTTATACTTAATCTTGTCCATATTAATTATTGTTGTTTTCGTTTTATTTGGTGGAGAGACACTGAGACAGTGGAGGACATTACAGCCACCTTAAACATGATGATATCTTACTATTATAAGACAAATTCTGGAATGAAACGATACAACAGAAGATGAACCAAGTACAGAAAATGAAACATTATTACAACAAACAGACGAAAAAGGTAATAAAATTGAAGGACAAACGAAACTCTCCACAACATGATCAAGAAAATATACAGAAACCGACAATGATTAGATATAAGTAAGACATCTTATCAGTTAATTATCGTCGGGAGAAGGAGCGAGATCCGGCGCCGGAGAAGGTGCGTCGGAGGTACCGTCTTCGGCACGCATGAAATCAAACCTCTTGATGAGAATATTAGCAACGAGCTCGTTAGCCTTATCGGTGGGATGATACTCGTCCCAAAACACATACTTACTTCTGTCTTTACACAATGTCGAGGCCGGAATACATGTCAGCGCCGGCCGGATTCTGTAGAACGAGCAACAAGGCGAATCCGAATTATCGAATCCTGTAATGTATATGCGTACACACAAAAACATATAAATAAATCCATCGGATGATTATAGAAATGAACTAAAAAGTAACATTTAAGAAAATAATTGAAGGTGGATATACAGCAAAAATACTAAGTATATACTAAGTATATTAGTAGTAGCAGAAAATCCTATAATCATTTCAAAACGTAAGATAATGGTTTGCTATTTATAAGCCATTCATTACTCCTATCAAGCCTTCATATTTAATTTGATGTTTTTGAAAATGATATTGATATATACTATTGAATAAAAAATCAAATAAAACGAAACATCATTAGTATATAAAACTTTCATGTTTTTGTGACAAAAATACTACATCATGAAAATGACAAAAATAATATTTATTGGAGAGAAAAAAGACTATTATACATTTATTTTCATATGTTTCTTCCCAATCCCTTAAACCTAAACCCTAAAATCCAAAATCTAAACCCTAATTAGTGACTTTTAAATCCAAATTTATTAGTTTAATTATCTTTAAACCATTAGATAAATGTTATTTTTGTCATTTTCACTTTGTGTGGTATTTTTGTCACAAAAACATGAAATTGTGGTATTGGAGGGTATTTATATTTTCAGCCTTGCAAAACTCAATTACTAACTTTTTTTGCAATTCGATCATTTTTGTTATCCCATTGTTATATATATATATATATATATATATATATATGTACCGTATTTTTGTGGGTTAGTGATGACGTCGTTGACGAGGTCATAGGCTTCGCCAAACTTGTAGCTTGCATTAGGGAGCTTGGTTTCGAGATCTTGGAGCATTTTGGTGGCAGCTTTGTTGAATCTCACAGCAAGACTACTCGCTTTGTTTTGACATTTACCATCGAGGCTTAGAGCTCTTTGTAGTGGGATACAACCCATTGGTCCTAACCCAAACACCATTAGCTTCCTCGCTCCCAAACTATGCAACACCTATTTACATCATATCACAAAGAATATGTAAAAATAAACATATGTAATATTAATTACTGTTTGATTTAAATACTAACCCTGAGTTGAGAATCAAGTGTTTCCATCAAGTAGTCGACGAATGTTTGATCATTGTACTTCCAAGAATCGCTATAGACCGGCATCAAGTAGTTGTTAATGAAGTCATTGCTGCCTAAAGCGACGACGTATCGAGCTTGTTGGAAGAATTTATCAGCTTCTTTTTTCCCTACCTTTGCCACAATTACATCTTGTGTCCCTTGGAATAATTCTATTTGCTTCCACAGAGAAAATCTTTGGATCTTCACAAGAACAGAAAAGCCCCAAGATGAGAAAAAACTAGATCATCAAAAATAATAAAAATCATATTTCGGACACTTACGAAATATCCACCAGTTTCATTCAAGATTCCGCCACCTCCTGAAGCATAGTTCACTCCATTTTCAAGTATTACATCTTCATTCATTGATGGATCCAAAAAGGCTACTGGTCTTGGTAACCCAATTTTATCACCTGAATATTCAAATAAAATTGTTGTAAGCTTTTCACAGAAAGCAGTGTTCACCTGATATATACCACGTTCATTATATAACATGGGGAGTAACATGACTTACCTATAATGTCTGAAACAGTTCGGCCATTAGTGAACCTTCCATTAGGCAGACCATTGCCAAAATCTATACCGTAAAAGGGCAGATTCGCTTGCGCTAAACTCCTCGGTAGGTTCCTATTGTTGCCCACATCAGACAAGGAATCCCCAAATATGAACTGGACGATCTTGCAATCGTAGCCGTCGATCGCATTGAGTCCAAGAACGATGAACAGCACGAATGTAGCGCAGAAGTACTTCATGTCGCAGAAGAAATCGAAATGCTGTGTTGATTGAAAAAGATTTGTTTGGTGGTTTTAAAAAGGGGTTTTGGAGGTGAAAAATATAAGACTAAGTAAGAAAAGTGGAGGAGTAATGTGAGAATAAAGAGGTAAAGGTAGATTTTGAGTTGATGAACCAACTGATTTTGTTTTTTAATTTATTCTTTTTGATTCAAACCTACTTTCAACTACTCTTTCCTCGTGTTGGTGCCGTAAGTTGTAACCGTTTCTTGTCCGTAAACTTGTAATTTTGTTTCTTTAGGGAATTGTTAAAATGTTTTGTTTTTTCGTTGGGTAAATAATTTCATGTTTGTGTTTATGAACTCATCCATAAAGAAAAACTATAAATGAAAGGAAATTGACTTTAACAGGGAATATTTCCAAAATCAACACAATAATAAGGCATGTGCCTCTCCAGAGGCTGACACCTAAGATGTGAGAAGCTTTGTGGAGCTGCCATGTCAATAAATGAAAAAAGTTGACAATCCAATCAAAACATTTGCTTTGTCCACGTCACAAATGAACACCAATCAGAACATTTGCTTTGTACACATCACAAATGAACACTTAACAAAAAAAACAAGGGCCATCGCAGGCCCAACCAAAACGTCCAGCCCGTAACCAGTAGGCCTGTTACTTCGGTTAATTTTTCGGGTTCGGGTCGGATGATTCGGTTTTTCGGGTTTCGACGTATAGAAACCGTTCGGGTTTTTTCTAATTGTCATTCGGGTTTGGTTCGGTTATTTCGGTTTCGTGTCGGGTTTCAGATTTCATATCAAACCCGATCGGGTTTTACTTCGAGTTCGGTTCGGTTTATTCGGGTTCGGGTTCAGGGTTTCGGGTTTTTTCAAAACCAAAGTAACCAATATTAATGAAAAAATCGAAAATAGGGTATTTAGAGTTTGAGTTCGGATATTTTAAGTTCGAGTTCGGTTTATTCGGGTTTCGGTTTTTCGGGTTTAGACAAATAGAAACCGTTCTGATTTTTTAATATTACTTATCGGGTTCGGCTCGGATTCGGTTCGGTTTATTCGGATTTTGAGTTTGGATAAACTGTAACCGATCGGGGTTTTTAATATATTTTTTCGGGTTGGGTTCGGGTTTCTCGGATCGGGTTCATGTTCGAGTTTCAATTTCAGATAAATGTTTCAGGCCTAAAAACCAGCCAAGTAGGTATCCAAACCCAACGACCGCGGCGTAGCGCGGGTTCGGAACTAGTAGTGTTAAATAAGCTAATTCTCTTTATCAAATTCTTAAGATTTCCCTCCTGCATTTATTCATCACTGCTCTAGAAATTCTATGTTTCTTTCGTTCGTCTGTAATTTCTTTTCTACTAAGCTAAGATTGAAAATTAGTAAATCATGGGCCCAGGTGAAGCCCAATGGACAGAAGAGAATACTCGGGCTCGAAGAAATTCAAGTGGGTAATCTGGTAAATAACCCAAAGTGGCTTCTGAACCGTTGGACAATGAGGGACATTTTGGTAAGTCACGTTGTTTCTGACCGAAACCGAGCAAGCAGAGGGAAAGAAGTTTTCAATCATACTCTAAAAATAAACAATTCATAAAGCATTAAATATTCGTTTTTTTCTTGATTGTACTGTGAAAAAATTAGACTGAAATATCTTTTGAACCATTTATGTGTGAACCTCAAATCCTACGGACTTTTGCCATGCCCATGAAGAATCACAAGATGGCAAAATGGTTACATTACTATCCGACGTGGCCAAAACTCAGCCGTTTGGTCCACAAAATGGGAGCCACAGATTAAAAAACAAGCAAAACCCGAAACTTTATCCTCATCTCATCATCACCGTCCATTACTCAATCGGACGGTTAATATACCTCGGAAATCTCCAACAATATCTAATCCACTAAAATAAGTTGAAAACAAAATTACATTTAAACAAAACAGAATTCACAACCAGAAGAAGAGAGAAGAGACACACTCCATTGTTTTTGTGTTCACTGAAGTCCCTAAGCGTTTGTCAACGACAATGGCGACATTTACACTCAAATCCTTCACCGGACTTCGTCAATCCTCAACGGAGCAGACCAACTTCGTCTCCCATGTCCCGTCTTCGCTCTCTCTCTCCCAGCGACGGAGCTCTCTCCGAATAACCGCGTCCAGAGCCAGTCCCAAGCTCGCTAACCGTAATCTCCGCGTCGCCGTCATCGGTGGAGGTCCGGCGGGAGGAGCCGCTGCCGAAACACTTGCCCAGGGAGGTGTCGAGACGATTCTCATCGAGCGGAAGATGGACAACTGTAAGCCTTGCGGAGGCGCGATCCCTCTCTGTATGGTCGGAGAATTCAACTTGCCGCTGGACATCATCGACCGGAGGGTGACGAAGATGAAGATGATCTCTCCTTCGAACATCGCCGTGGACATTGGCCGTACCCTTAAGGAGCACGAGTATATAGGTATGGTGAGGCGAGAAGTGCTCGACGCGTACCTGAGAGAGCGAGCGGAGAAGAGCGGAGCCACCGTCATCAACGGTCTCTTCCTCAAGATGGATCTACCGGAGAATTGGGACTCGCCGTACGTGTTGCATTACACGGAGTACGACGGGAAAACAGGAGCCACGGGGCAGAAGAAGACGATGGAGGTCGACGCCGTTATTGGAGCTGACGGAGCTAACTCTAGGGTTGCCAAGTCCATCGGTGCCGGAGATTACGACTACGCCATCGCTTTTCAGGTCAAAATTCTTCTTCTTTCATAGTTTGATTTGTTCACGAGTAGTTGAACTTTATTTAGGATTTGAGTGGTGCAAAAAAAAATTGAAACTTTCAGGAGAGAATTAGAATCCCAGATGATAAAATGACGTACTATGAGGATCTAGCTGAGATGTACGTCGGAGATGATGTGTCGCCGGATTTCTACGGATGGGTCTTCCCCAAATGCGACCATGTGGCTGTTGGAACAGGCACTGTTACTCACAAAGGTGACATCAAGAAGTTCCAGCTCGCCACCCGAAACAGAGCCAAGGACAAGATTCTTGGAGGCAAGATCATCCGCGTCGAGGCTCACCCGATTCCGGAACACCCGAGACCACGCAGGCTCTCGAAACGTGTGGCTCTTGTTGGTGATGCTGCAGGGTACGTGACCAAATGCTCCGGTGAAGGGATCTACTTCGCTGCAAAGAGTGGAAGAATGTGTGCTGAAGCCATTGTTGAAGGCTCACAGAATGGTAAAAATAAAAAAGGAAACACCTTTTTCGGCTTTCTCTGTTTTGCGCGATTTAAGTTTTAGTAGAGTTCTAAAGTCTGTGGTTTCTTTTGGTAACAGGTAAGAAGATGATTGACGAGAGTGACTTGAGGAAGTACTTGGAGAAATGGGATAAGACGTACTTGCCTACGTACAGGGTGCTTGATGTGTTGCAGAAAGTGTTTTACAGATCGAATCCGGCTAGAGAAGCGTTTGTCGAAATGTGTGGCGATGAGTATGTGCAGAAGATGACGTTCGATAGTTATCTGTACAAGAGGGTTGCGCCAGGGAATCCTTTGGAAGATTTGAAGTTGGCTGTGAACACAATTGGGAGTTTGGTTAGGGCTAATGCTCTAAGGAGAGAGATTGAGAAGCTGAATGTTTAAGAACAAAGAAGAAGAGGTCTTTCTTTTCTTTTTCTTCTTTTTTAGTATCTTCGCTAATGTTTGCTCTTAAAACGTATTCAGTATCATATTTATGTCATCTGTTCATTGAATGATCAGTCCAAAAAGCATTTGGCTTTACAATCCAATCTCTCACTAAAACAAGATTTCACTAACCATTATACTCACTTGTGAAACCACACAAGAGATACTTCACTTCTTCATCGCTTTCTACACCTTCATCGACCGACTCCTCCACACTGACGACTGATCCGCTGCTTGAACACGTGGGGGTAGGTATCTGAGCCTGATCGGACTTGAGACTTCTCTTCTTCTTCCTCTTGTGGGTAGCCTTGAAACAAGCTTGTCTCAGCCTCTTTGTTTTGTCTTCGAACTCCAAATCCGGAAACTCTTCGATCATCTTCTTCTCCTTCTCGAGCATCTCCAGCGCGTTCTTGAGTTTTTTTGCATTCTCTCCGCCGTCCATCTTCTGCAGCTCCTAATCACATGATTGGGAGAGAAAAAAACACTCACACATTTGAGTTCACATTTCAAAACACACAATATTATAACAGGCGCTTGTTTTATATACCTTGACGTTACTAATCAGAGTTAGTAGGCTCATGAGTTTGCGGTGAGGCCATCGACTAAACCCCAGTTCGCGACATCTTCTTTTCAGAAGAGTTAAACCAACGTTAAGCTCCATAGCGGCCTGAGTTATTGGCATATAGAAGTAGCGAGAGATAGTTTCCATCGACAATGCCTTTGAAGCTGAGAAGATTGTGTAGGAAGTGATATCGCTGATGATTCTCACGCTGTGTTCTCTGTTGATTTTCCTCTTCTTAGTATTCTTCACCAAATCACCTTCTCCTCTGCCCTGCTCTGTTTCGTTCCGTGAGGCAGAGCTGTATGAATCGAGTACATCTACAGGACAAAGCAAGACCTATGAGACCTCTACGGGTGTACATATATAGATATAACAACTATGCAAACGATATATTATACCTTGAGACAAGGGTTCAAGGTCAGGTAAAGCCAGAGAGGGTGTAGGCAAAGGATAAGCTTGAGAAACAAAGTTGTTGCGGAAAGGAAGAAACTCATCTTCCCATTCAAATGAAGGAAAAGTTAACGAACTGCGTTTTCAAAAACAGAGAATACAAATATGAGAGATTAGATTACAAGAAAATAAAACTAAACTAGCGCTTCTGAAACTGACCTGTGATCATCAAAGGATGGTGAGTGGGTTAGAAATGAGAATGGCTTCTCTTCGTTGAGTTTGTGATAAGCCATTGTAGAGGGAGCGAGAGAGATAGAGAGAAGCTGTGTTCGTTGTAAAGCTGGATGAGGGAGAAACGATTTATATACAGAAAGGAGAGAGAGAGGGTAGAAAGATATGGAGAGAAATGAAGTGATGATGATTCTATTAGAGGACGTGGGGTGACGGCGAATTGATTGCTCTGTTAAATTTGGAGTTACGAGAGATATGATTAATGTTAATTAGTGGTAATTATAGAGGCGTTTAGGTTTGGATTAGACTTCTCTTTTCGTCTCTCCATGCATATCATATATGCATGCAATCACTTTGGAGTGAAAAGTAGTACTCCTATATACAATACACATGTATGTATGTACATGTTCATATATACTGATATACACACATACACATCACGATGATCATGATAATTGTACATAATTAATAGCCAATAACTGAATAGTATCAATATGTACTAATTAACATCCAAGATGTAACGTATGGATGAAACTTATTATAGATCATGGCCGTCTTTAAATTTCTATTTTTCCTCATTGATTATAAGTTTATTAATGAAGTAACCAAAAAAGTTTATACTCACAAAAAAAAAAAAAAACGGTCCAAAACAATCAATACTATTCACATGTGTTATTGAAATGCTTAAAACGAATTATGTGTTAATCTAAATTCACAACGATATTCTATATCATTAGCCGATTTTGTGTTAATCTAAATTCACATAATAGCAACTTTAATTGTGAAGAAGATTACGATATATCGACATTTGACTAAACAGTACAACATATCACTTCTTTTCCACAAGGACAAAAATCTATCACTTCAGGTTTGAAAAATCGACTGACCATGATCTTTTAAACTATAGTTACCCCAAAGCGAAATGCCTTTCAGAAAAAAAAAAAAAATGAACCCAAAGCATCCTCACTGGTACTTTTTATTCAATTCAAATTCCAAAAAGAAATGTAAAAAAAACATTTACCTCCCGCACGATTCTATTATATGTTGAGATATCAAATCCATGGACTTTTTTAGTCCTTAGTGTGTCTGAGAAACCGTCTTGAGGACATATATAGAAGAAGAGTTAGTAGCAAAACCTTTGCTTCTACTCTTTCTATGTCTTGGAATCGGTACTTTCTCAAGAAGAGACAAAACTTCAGGCATCGATGGTCTAACCTTAACCTCTCCGATGCATTGTAAAGCCAAAAAAGACATCATAAACGCTGCTTTCTGAGGGTACTGACCCACAAGTTTCGTGTCCATTATCCTAAACACTTTTCGCTTGTCTCGCAAGTAAGGTTTCGCCCATTCCACTAGGTTTTCTTCTTCTCTAGCTCTGCTTTTGTCTATGGCTCTACGTCCAGAGAGAATCTCTAGCAAGACTACACCGAAGCTGTAGACGTCGCATTTCGTTGTTAGATGACCTGACGTAGAACAGAACAGAGAACAAGCCAAAGTGTTTCAGATTTTTTTTTTCATGTTTTATGTATTTTATTTGTACATTGAATCAATGAGTCAAAAATAATTAAAGAGAAAACCTGTTGCTAGATATTCCGGAGCTGCGTAACCTTGTGTACCGATGACTTCGGTTGTCACGTGTGAACGGTCACCTGTTGGACCTTCTTTGGCCAATCCAAAGTCCGAGAGTTTGGGGTTGAATCCTGAATCGAGAAGGATATTTGCTGCTTTGAAGTCTCTGTAGATGACTTGGTCCTTAGCTTCATGCAAAAAACATAGCCCTCGCGCAGCACCAATTACAACTTTCATACGTAGTGACCAAGAAAGCACATTGGAACCACCTAGAATCAGCAGAACTCAGGTCATGAGGCATGTAGAGGAAACAAACCATACGTGTAGATTTTTTTAAAAATTCTCTACTTACTTTCAAACAAATGATTTTCCAAGCTACCATTAGGCATATACTCGTAGACCAAAAGACGGTTTTCGTCTTCGGAGGAGTACCCAATCAATTTCACCAAATTTGGATGATGCAATCTCCCAAGATAATTCACTTCCCTCTTTTAGAGAAAACCATTCACAGGTAAAGATTTTCAATACAGAGAAGCCTCGAGAGAAAATCACAATAAAAGTGAGTAAAAAGAAGCTTACCAGCCACTCCTTGTGCCCCTGAAGCCCTTCAGTTTTAAGCTTCTTTACAGCAATCGCGAGTTCGATTCCAGGTCCACCATTCACACAACCCTTGTAAACAAATCCGAATCCTCCTTCTCCAATGAGACTCTCTGGACAGAAGTTTCCTGTAGCGTTCTTCAGCTCATCTAACATAAAGGACTTTAAATGTTTGGAATGCAATATGTCTCCTTCTATGCTCGGTGCATGTAGAGCATTGCTAGCTTCACTCTTTCTCGTAATCAAAGGTTTTAAACTCCATGGATACGACAGACTCGAGCTTCTTTCACTTCCACAACCACCTCCTGGAACAGAACAGTGCCACATTCTTACATGAACAGAAAAGTTGACTAATCTAAGAAATGGGGAATGGAGCTTTCTCTGCTTCTATCATCGTCAGAGATGAGTCCATAAAAGTTACATATAAACCCTATCTCCTCAAGAATCCTTCTTAGATTCATGCATGACAATACTAACTGGATTTAGTTAAATGAGATAGATCAAAGGATGAGAAGAACTTACGTGAAAAGGGTTTGGAGTTCACTGAGGAGTCAACGTTTTCGTCCTCGTTATCATTCTTCTTTGAGCAAGATTCAAAGCAATTCCCCATTTAAGGCCGTCTAATTATACAAAACCCTAGACGATGGGAAACAAGCAAAGCTCTCTTACCATTAAAACCAAAAAAAAAAAAAAAAGACAGTGCAAAGTTATGGATCGATCTTTCGCACCGTCGTCGTCATCTGACGTTCTTCCTTCCTCCGGCGAAAGGAAGAACGTAGAAACGAGGTCTGGGGATCGAAATGCGTTTGGATATCAAATCGATACAGAGAGATTATTGTGGGAGAGAGAGAGATTAGAGAAGCAAAGAGAAAGGGTTGTAATTGTAAATTTAATTAGAGTTGGATAAACTATAATTAGAGAGAATGCAGAGGGAGTTCATTAATTACTTGATTGACTAATCCTATGTCACGTGCAACTCTCGTGTCCCGACTCTTCCCATGAATTTTCCATCTTTTATTTTGCTTCGGAGGAGTATTTACTTAATTGATGCAAAACATACTTTTTATCCTATTACAAAGTATTTCCTTTCGTTATATTTTTTATTATAAATAATAATTTATCGTTTATATATACTAGTATAGTTAGATACAAATTTCCAAAACTACGTACGAAAAGTTAGATACAAATTTTAAAATCACTTAATTTTTATTACGAAAATGTTGGAAAAAACTCGAGTCTCTCAAAAATAAAGAAAACATGTTTTTTTAAGCACTTAAGTTTCATTAGAGAATGGTGAAATATTATAGTATCTTTGATTGGATCTTACTTTGATGGTATTTTGAAAAGCTGTCCATCAAAATGGTATTTCATGAAATCCCCTCGCTAAAAATGCCTATGGGATATGGTCATGTGAGTTCTTTTAAACTCGAGAAAAAATCCTACGAAAATAGAAGTATATATTCTCTCATATGTGATATTTAAAATATCTTCTACAACATAAGTACGTTCGGTGGGAAGGAAAGAAAACTACAAAAGTAAATTATAAAACGAGTGACAAAAATCGAAGTTAGGTTATGGCATAATATTTGCAGCTTTTTGTGCTTCTTTTGAGTGCATAGCGTCAAATTCACCCCATACTTTATCGCCCCATAGACATAATCATCCAATGCTTCAAGATGTTTATACGCGGAAATGACAGTTTCATCGATGCCTCGGTCTCAAAATGATTAATTACTTTCTAGTTTATGTATATAGAAATATGATATAAATTATCAAAAAAAAAAATGAATTATGCTTTTTATCTTTTGAAACCCATAAAACTCATAATTATGGTTCTATATATATTTTTTTTCCTTTTTCTAATTAAGGTACGTATGGCATTCGACGAGATATGTCGTAAACACCAACACTAGCTAGTGGACTATATTGAATATGTTCTTGGACATTTTTGGAAATAAATTAAAAATCATTACATGTTCGGTATTCTGTTTCTTAGATTTCTTGATATATCAAACTTCACCCTTTTTCCTTTTTTTAGTGTTCAAATAAGAACTTATATATTGTTTTTCTTCTATAAAAAGAACTTACTTTTATTTTCTGAGAATTGTAAGGCTTCTTCAATTCTTAATTATCGCAGTATCTATATACAACATGAAATTGTTAAGTGATATGCTTGTGACACAAATTCTTCGTTTTATTTTCATGTAAGATCTTTGTTATGAAATGTTTTAAACTACTAAGGACACAAACAAAGAAAGGTGAAAATGAACATAGCCAGGTCTTTGGGTGAACAAAACCCTAACAGAATTAGAAAAAGAGACAAACAAGATAACCGAAAAAGGGCAAAGGTTTTATATAGGAAACAAGCGAATATTTATGACCGAAGCAGAAGTGACGAACTTGTATCGTTAAACATCTATAAGGTCATCATCTATAGAAAAATCAAACCCGCGTACTATTATTATTATTATTATAGTAGTAAAGAAGAAGAAGAAGAAGAAGATAGGAATTATTGGGTAAGTAAGCTTCTGATTAAAGCAGCTTGAGCACTGTCTGTGTTTGCGAGCAACTCAGATAGCCTCTCACTTAGATCATCAACCTCTCTATGCAGATTTCTTATGTAGTTGCACGTCTCTTGTAACACTCTCGCTGCTGAAACCTGTAGATATATTTATATCATCGTCATTTTCATGCCATATACACATATATTTGCTTGCTAGTTGAAACCTAGGTTTAACGTACCTTGTCGGAGCGACGACTATCCCTGAGCTCAGGAAGAAGCTGTTGCAACTTGATAATGAGATCGTTGATCTGATCTTCTGAGATCCTTGAAGTTCCTGATGATTGCCTCGAACGTGATCTTCTTCCTGACATTTTCTTTCTGTTTGAATTTTAATTCGTAAAGTAGATGGAGTAACAGATATTGAAGCAGAAGACACTTTATCGATGAAACAATTTATGGAGTTTAGGATCACAGACAAGTTATGACGGAAAAAAAAAGAGAGAAGACGAGAGATGACTGATGAGAGTATGAAGGAAACAAGTGAAGTGACGGTTGTATTTATGTAGGCTTTTTTATCATTTGTTTATGAAAAATTATAAACAAACAATGAGGCCTTTCTTATTTTAATTTGAATTATATATATGCGAATCTTCTTTTCCAAATATTGAATTATATGCCCCCTCCTGACACCTTTTGTTATAATAGATCGATTTCAGAGAATCTCATAACATATATATAGATCTAAGTTTGACATAATGATGATATATGTATAATCCTTTCTTGAGTCTAGTCAAATCTTGTTATAAAAAATTACCCCTATATTGTTAAATTTTTTGATACATATATGTTTTGAGCTTTGAGTTTTACACTCGCACTAGACCCGGACCCGCGCGTCGGTGCGCGGGATATGATTAATATTTTTGTAATCACACACATAATTTTATGAATTTTTTTTCACTTTTGTGATATAATTAGAACTTATAAAATTATTAAAAGTAAACAATTACATAAAGTTTTGGTGTGTATTATTTTGTGAGTTTCTTTTATGTCTCGATTAGAAATTTAGAGAAATAAAATAGTTTTACAAAGCAACAAAATTATGACTTACATCAATGTGATTGAGAGACAAGTCAAAGTTAATTTAAAAATAGAAAATTTAAGATACTAATATTATAAAAATGTTTAGCTTAATATATTCATATTTGTTAAGATATTGGATTTCAACACTAAATTATACTTATTTCAAGATAATGTTACCAATCAAAATTGTTTTAAAGAAACTTTTTCCAATAAAGAAATTTGAAAACACTATCTCTAGTGTCATAAACATACATATAATTTAATAAAAATATGCCATTTTGGAGAATTGCCCATGATATAATTTATATTAATTTCATATTTATAGTATGAAGTAATGTATGATTATATAATATATCAATGGATTAATATATATATATATATAGTTTTAACGATATTAATATATGAATATTATAGTTTGAGAAAATTCACAGGCCCATTATATATAGGTTCGAATGTAATTTCACATTTATAAACAAAATATGCTAACCCGTTAATTTATTAGTTTATTAGAGTGAAAACAGATTAATTAAATATCTTAACCCATATTATTGTTATTTAAATATTTCAATAATAGAAACTATAAAACCCTGTAATTGTATATATATAAAAATTAACATGTCTCACTATATTATTGAATAATCTATATATATATATAGAATTAGTTTTAATATTTTTATTTTATCAAGTTAAAATATATCAATCTAATTTAAGAATTTTATTTTCCAAGTTAAAAGTTTATATTTTATAAATTATATTATATTATATTATATTTGAATTATTTATGTATGATTTATTTTTTAATAATTTAAGTATGTTCAAAAGAATATTTATTTATTTTGCATTATTTTATATTGTTTGGATACTTATTTAATAGATATAATGTTAATTTCATAATCCATAATTACCCTTAATGAAATTTTAGAAAATAACTAATATTCACATGTAATATAACACATGGACTAATATTCAGTGGCATTACATGTAATATAACACATGGATAAATGTTTATTTCAATTTTGTTTCCTTCTTTAATAGTATAGACTGCAATTATATATAATTTATATTAATTTAATATTTATAGTATGATTATATAATATATCTATCAATTTATATATATATATAGTTTTAACTATATTAATATATGAATGTTATAGTTTGAGAAAATTGACAGACCCATTATATATAGATTTGAATATAATTTCACATTTATCAAAAAAAATGCTAACATGTTAATTTATTAGTTATTTTAATGTCATAGAATCAAAACAGATTAATTAAATATATTAACCCATATTAACAGATTAATTAAATATCTTAACCTGTATTATTGTTATTTAAATATTTTAGTAATAGAAACTATAAAAGCCCTGTAATTATATATATATACATAAATTTAATCTGTCTCACTGTATCATTGAATAATCTAATATATATAGACTTAGTTTTAATATTTTCATTTTATCAAGTTAAAATATATCAATCTAATTTAAGAATTTTATTTTCCAAGTTAAAACTTATATTTTATAAATTATATTTTACTAATATTATATTTGAATTATTTATGTACGTTTTTATTTTTTAATAATTGAAGTATGTTCAAAAGCATATTTATTTATTTTGATTTTGTGATTTATAAAAATAATTGATATGTTATGTTATTTACTTATATTTATTATTTGATTTAATAATTTAATATATATGATTTTATTTTATTTTAGTTTTTAATTAGTAAGAAAAGTGGAACCCATTATTTTATATTGTTTGGATACTTATTTAATAGAGATATGTTAATTTCCATAATCCATAATTACCTTTAATGAATTTTTACAAAATAACTTAATTCAGTGGTATTACATGTAATATAACAGATGGATAGATATTTTTGATTTTGATTTTTGTTTTTATAGTTTCTAGTTTGGATAAAGATATATTTTTGTAAGTCATAATTTGAGAAGTGTTGCTAATTTTATTTTGAATTGTCTACAAAATATAATTTATATTAATTTCATATTTATAGTATGATTATATAATCTATCTATCAATTTATATATATATATATATATATATATATAGTTTTAACTATTTTAATATATGAATATTATAGTTTGAGACTCATTATATATAGATTTGAATGTAATTTCACATTTATAAAAATAAATATGCTAACCCATTAATTTATTAGTTATTTTAATGTCATAGAATCAAAACAGATTAATTAAATATCTTAACCCATATTATTGTCATTTAAATTTTTTAATAATAGAAACTATAAAACCCTGTAATTATATATATTAAAAATTAACCTATCTCACTATATCATTGAATAATCTAATATATATATATAGACTTAGTTTTAATATTTTCATTTTATCAAGTTAAAATATATCAATCTAATTTAATAATTTTATTTTCTAAGTTAAAAGTTTTTATTTTATAAATTATATTATATTAATATTATATTTGAATTATTTATGTATGTTTTATTTTTTAATAATTGAAGTATGTTCAAAAACATATTTATTTATTTTTATTTTGTGATTTATAAAAATAAATGATGTGTTATATTATTTACTTATATTTATTATTTGATTTAATAATTTAATATGTATGATTTTATTTTATTTTGGTTTTTAATAAGTAAGGAAAGTGGGACCCATTATTTTATATTGTTTGGATACTTATTCAATAGATAATGTTAATTTCCATAATATTAGGTAAGACCAAAAATGTTATTAGCTAATGAATAAGTCCAAACAACTTTTTTAGGTAGATGTATCCTCCTTTAATAGTATAGATTACCGTTCATATGTTAAATTTTCGGAGGTACGTTTCAAAAAAAAAAAACTGACTAACTAAAATAATTACTAATCTTAAACGTAAAATTTTCCAGCGTACGCCATAGAAGTGTTAGCTTGTACGAAAACAATAGTTCATTTGTTATATTTTCTAAAGACGAGTACTGCTTTAGACTTTTATCAACCAAAATATAAGTATCAATTAAACGTAATTCTTTTGTCAACACCCAAAAAATTAGGTAGAGGAATTTGTATTCCGATAGCTCTTTTACACGAACGGACATAGACGTCATGTAACAGAAATAAACATGTATGTGTTCGTGTTACTCGTAAGATGTTATTTCAGCGGTTAAAAAAATGTTAAATTAAAAGAAGATATGAAATTGATTTTTTTTGTGCGCTTATCAAGAGAAATTATTATACTCTATATATAACTATAATAAACCTATCCGTTCCTCCTCGAAACACAACTTCTTGTATAATATACATAAAATCCACATTATCGATGTTTAGGTTTTCGCTCTACCACGTCCACACATGTACTTTTAAAAATTCAATTTGAATGGCATTCTAATTGAATTGCCCTCTTAAAAAATCTAATGATTATTCTGGAAATTATATTTTTCTTCCACTAGTTGAAATCGATTTGACAGCAAAACCGAATTTGATTTTACTATTTGATTCGAAAATATCTTGATACAATTTTACCTTTACGTTACTTTCTTACTTTTAAGTCATTATATTAATTTGTAGATTACATTAGAAATATAAAGTTATATATATATATATATATATTTATTTATTTACAAACTCAACACAAAATATCATATTTCGTATTTACATTTTCTAACATTATAATATCGTCGTAGTAATGTTATATTATCTAGTTTTTAATGGAAAATGTGTAAAATTTTCTATATATATCTATATTTTTATATTATATAACAATACACTTTTGAGTTAGAAACAATTTAAAAACTTTAATGGTAAGAATACTGTACCAATTTTTTGGAAATTAGTTTAAAAATTGGTTGTGATTTTTAAGCTATATTTATAGCAAAAAGAAACAGTGATCTTTTTAAAATACTAACTAAATAGTAATTACATGTTCAGTCATTGGTCTTTCTTTTGCTACCAAATCTAACATTACTTGAAAGTTTTATTTCCGGAAAAAAAGTAACTCACATATTTCCTGATTGCTGAACAAAAAAGGCCGACATTTAAAAATATCTTTGTACAGTATTGTTACGACGTGCGTATAATTGTATAGTTTATACGTATAAACGTATGAAATGTAGGACTCTACGTATACAAATGGGTGTAAGGAAAGGGCCAACGTATGGGTAGTTTGACTGGTCAAAGGGTTTATACACACAAACACACGCCATGTTCTTTGATCAACAACACACACGTGGCATTTTGGGAGGCGCGTACACTTACACCGACCGACGTGAACACTAAATTCATATGAGCTCATTATTAAACTATCATTTATGCACTAATCTACTAAACCACAAAAACACGTATCAGTAAAACACAGAAATCGTGTAGTTTTTGTTACGACATCAATTCAATGTTTGAAACCAATGTAGTCATGTACCTGCATTTTCTTACTCGTTACTCGTTGCAAATTTTTATCACGTTGGAGAAAACGGTTTACATACGATTTTTTTTTCTGCCGACTTTGTATTTCTCTATTCAGTATATATATATATATTCCAGTTATAAATAAGCGAAGAAAATAAGGAAATATGTTTGGAAAAGATAGAGTAGAAAATGACAAGAATCTATGTAAGCTCGAAGTGTGAGCTCTGGAGTATGAAACAACAAATCTCAGATTTTAATACATTGGAGAAATATATGGCAATATACTTTTGATTCATTAGATGCAAATTCTTAATTTGTATTTTGAAAAGAAGCGACCTTTTCCGTAAACATCTTCTAGAAAAACTTAAACTGTTAAAATTATTAAAATGAACAACTCAATCATAAAATTTATTAAAAATAGCAACTTAATTATAGTGCTGCAGTACAAACTGAACTCCATCAACATTCATTCATTAAAACAATAGAAAACTGGTGATAATTATGATGAAAAACCTAAAAGAAAAAACTATGTTATTAGTTGTACAATCAAGATGGCTAACATTATTCTTGAAATATAGATCAATATTCCATAAATTTGTTTCTGTTTTATGAAAAGTATTAGTTTATGTAAATTTGCAATACAAGCTTAGAAATTATAGTTCTATTTTCAGAGATATGCTTAATATTACAAAAAAACTATATTGATCAAACTTTAAAAATAGAAAAAGACAGATCTCTTTTACAAGGGAATAAACATAATATGCAAAATCCAATCTAAAGATCTAAATGGAAATGCCTTGAACTTGGTTGAATGCAGAATCGATCTGACTAATTTGTGTGTGCTGAAATTTGGCTGAATAGCTGAAATTTTGAACAAGAACTGAGATTTTGAATGGTAAAAAATGAATTTGGCGGAGTATAGTTGAATATCTCGAAAAATAATTGAGCTAAAGTAAATTACTATATATATATGTGAAGAAATATATAAAAATAAGAGCGATTTTTTGAAATGACATATTTTGAGACATTAATGTGAAGAGAGACCCACCGAAAAAGAAAATTTTAGAAATGACATCTTTTGGTGTAAAATTACGTTTTACCCTTTAAGGAATACTAAACCCAACCCCCCCTTAGGGAACAGTGAACCCAAACAAAATTTATCTACCGTACTCTACCTTACTCTGCCTTAATATGTGAGTCATTTCCAACATTTTCCTTTTGGATGAGTCATTTCAAACATTAATGTTTGAAAATGGGTCATTCTGACCCATTTCCACTAAACATAAATAAAAAATAATTAATATTTTAAAAATATTTTTAACTAATTAGTGGATTATTAAAAATTATTAAAACAAATGATAGTTTATATTATATAAAGTTAAAACACCAAAATAAACTTATATAATACCAAAACAGTACTATATATTTTGTACTTAATACTATATATAATATGTATTCAGCATAAACAATTCAGTTCAGGTTAATTTTTTGGTTTTTTTTGTTATTCAAGTTTTCAAAAATCTATTACGACTAATCAAAGTAAAATCTAGTCGTTTCAATTCAATTCGGTTATCAGTTCAATTTTATAGTTTGGAATTATAGATGTAAAATTTGGTAATTATTATTTTTTGTGAATTTTTGTAAATTTCTTTTTGTGAAAAACTCAATATTATTTTTAATTAATATGATACTATTTTATTTTATAACACAATATTTGTATATTACATCTCACTATTTGTTTAAATCACACATTAAAAAGAAAAGAGACGCACTTATTTATGATGGTCACTGAGTTACTTTTGCAAGAAAACCACTAAAATTAGGCCTGTAACAAACTAAATTTTTTTTTTTTTTTTTTGTTCACCACCTGTAACAAACTAATTATTCTTAGTTTTAAAACGTTTCCCAAGATCAATTAAATTAAACACGGAAATTATGAAAGATAATGAAAAAAAAAAAAAAAAATTAGAGAGATCTTCTCGATAATTCTATATCAAATCATCCAACAAATATGATATATCTCGTGGATAGGATTGAACATGATGAGAGAACTATGAATATCTAGAGAGAAAAAGTTTGAGTATAGAAGACTTGAAACAAAATAGCGCATGAGCATAAATATATATTTACAAGGTCAACCAAAGCAATCAATCGCAACTTTTCTCCGCTACAAGCCTACAACAAAGAACGTATATATTTAGAAGTGACACATTAGAGAGATAAGATCTAATTGTATATTTTTTCTTATTTTAGAAATGGATGTGATTTCAGTTTTTATATTATGAGAAATAAAACAAAGAGAGCTCAGATGTGTTAAATGGAGGTCAGCGTGTCTCTCGCGGCACATGATCTTTAACTCGACAGCGAAGATTAAGCTTTATTTCACGAGCATTCCATTCCATTCTTATTACAATCTTTATTTTTTGTTAGTTTATAACTTCAAATCCGTTTGTTTTATTCGTTTTGCTGCTTGTTTCGGTTTGTCTAGTTCCCCTTTTGTTTCTACTTTAGAAAATTAACAATGCATCGATATTAGATCAATTAAGTATAACTATATATACATATGATTTATAACAATGAAACCGTAAAATTTGATGGATCTATGATTTCTACTGATTCACTGACTGTATTTCGACATTTTAATTTGTTTTAAGAGGCTTATCTAAATAACAGATATAACTGTGGAAATTATTTGATATAGTGGTTGACTAAATGTTTATTAATGATTTGATATTAAGTTGTGGTTCCGTATGTTAAAGAGTAAACATCATGAATAGCATATCGAACTATCCATCAAGAGTTTTTGTGGTAGATATAAAATTATTCATTATAAAATCGTTTGTATGATAGGTCTTTGTGTTTTCAAAATGCTGCATTTGTGATAGAATAACAAATTAAAATTAAAATTCTAAATGATGTACTGAAAGATAAAAAAATAACAAGACTTAAAAATTCTATACATGCGTATTAAAAGTTAATTAATGAAATATTTTTCCTTAATGTTGCTAGTTTAGAAAGTATATTTATCTTACAACTAACTATATATATAAATTGGGCAACATTTATTTTTTGTTGTTAACAAAATTGGATAATCGAGTTTAGATTATAAACTTAGAATCGGATATCTTGTATACAAAAGATGCTTATATATGAAGAATAAGGTATGATCTACATTTAACCCTTAATTGAGCTCAGGTGTTCTCTCTCTTTCTCTCTCCTCTTTGACACCGACCATAACAAGCTTAATCGTATAGTATTGCTAAAAAAACGTGATCCAGCTATATATATATTGCGCTAGTACTCGTATCATATTGCTAAATAAAATTATTTTAAAACATAATAATCACCTTGCAGAATAACTTTTTTTATGCATGTAAGCTTAATTCTTATTAATTGTCAATCAATAATATAAACTGTAATGTGGCGAATAGTTTGAAGGTTGAAAGGGCACATTCCTTAACAAAAAAAAAGGGAGAGTACCCTCCATTTTTATAGGATGCGATTAATTATAATTCTGACTTAGGATGAGTCCTAAAAGCCTATAAATTCTGAATTGGCACGTGAAATTAATCAATCCACAAAAGCATCTTTTCTTCTTCCCAATGCGTTTGCGAGGAAGAAGACAAAACAAAATAAGGCACTTTCACCATTAATCCTTAATTATATAGAGCAGGATATTCAGTATTACATCTTGATCTTGTATTTTTTGAATTGTGTGTGTGTGTGTTAGTGGAATTGTGTTTCTGAATTACCCAATCGTAAATCTAGGGTTGTAATATCTTGGAAAACTATAAACAAAAGTTTTAATTTGGTCGAAACAAAAAAAAACCTATAAACAAAAGCGACAGTCCATAATCCAACGATATTCAATTTGATAAGAAGAGTGTTGCGTCTCAGTCGAGTCTAACAGAGAGGGGAGTCGATACTAGTTATAGTTCGAGATATTGTTGCTTAGATGTAGTTTGCCTAAAAAGTGATATCACTTTGCTAATGAAGAGTAAAAGCAATGTGCTATAAAATAATTAATAAATAGTCTATGTGTTTAATCCATATTAACTCCAAGACTATATGTGAATTTAAAGTTTACATGTAATATTATTATTTATTTTATTTTTTAGTTTACATGTAATATTAACAAATGAATTGATGCAAAACCTGCGGGACGAAAGAGGTGAAACGCAACAAAACTCTACGTACGACTATATACATGCATTCACATTGTCTAAAAGAGTGTCGCAAAATATTAAATATGTTCACGAGCTAATGGTATAATGCATTGTGATTCGGAATAACTTCCCCTAAAAGGCTATAACCCCTTGCACATTCTAACTGGTCACCATTCTTAATAAACAACCAAAATTAAGACAGTAGGTTGCTGGTTTCAACGTGTCTGATCTGAACAACACAAATCAAAACTTGGTCGCTCTACGTCATGCGGATTCGTTTTCTATGCTACAACTTGGTACTTAACCTAAGTTGTCATCATTTTAATATTAATATGATCGACAACGTCCACCATCGTCTAAGGTTCTTCCCTTTCACAATTTGCAATTTTTTAGATTAACCTTAATCAATAATTAATCTCCTCGATTATGTTTAATGATTGTAATTAGAAACCTTTTTATGTGGTCCCACGGGACAAAAGAAAAGAGTTTTCAAGCAAAGTAGTTGCATTGAGGTTCTATGTACTATAATTCGTGGGGGTGTAAATATGTAGTGTCACTAGCTCATCTATAGTATCGTTCCAGTTTTAAAAAGAAGAAGATTTTGTCGCGCATTGATTACATATATTACAAAAACTAATTCATATTTTTAAAACCGGAGGTGTGGTCCTAGCTCAAGTCATAAGAAGTAAAACTAAGTGGTAGGTCAAATAATATAGCATAATAATTTTTATTTGATACATAAAAAAGAGAAAAGATACTATACCTTATAGAATATTCTCAGTTAACCCACATATAAAACCGAGGCTGTTGCAACCTGCATCTATAGACTTTAAACTTTAGTGGAAATATAGTAAAAGTCTATAAATTTTTTTCTCATCTATATTTTCAAGAACCAAAGAATTAAATTTACAGCAAAAACTGATGCGGTATAATAAACGGGCTAAAAGCCTAAAAACATATCCAGCCCATTATTAGAAGTTGGCAGGTTGGGGTCACAAATGGGCTTCATGACCAGGGTTGGTTTCAATCCAATCCAATTCAAATCAATATGAACCTGATATTTATGTTTTATTTATCTTACAAGTTTTCTAGTATGTATTGCATTCTCGATTATGTGGTGATAAGGTGATTTCATGAAAAAATAAATAAAAAACTTTGTTATATACTAATTTATCTTTATTTAATCAGAATCTCTATAATATTATTTGAGAAGTCAGTTTCCTACGTGTCGTGCTCACATTAATTATCACGAGGTTGATTACAGAGATACCCTTAATGAATTCCAATTATTATATTAGTTTGCCATTACTGAACCTTTTAATATATTTTTTGTTTAATGATTTATTTTGAAAAGCACAATAATAAAAGGAATTAATTTAAAAACATAAAATAATTTTTCTATAGGTATAAAAACGAAAATTTAAGAAAAGGAAAAGCTTTTTTATAAATCATATTAAAAAGGAAATAACTTACTTTTAATGAGATAATTTATTTTTCTAAAATTTATTTATTTTAAAAAAGGAAATTTTAGTTTCTTTTTTTTTATAAAATAACTTTTTATATATTAAAAATGTTTTAGAAAATAAGGGAATTTAGTAATTTTATTTTTTAACTTTTTGCAATTTTCTATTTCTTATTTACAATTTTTCAAATTTTTCTTTCCAATTTTTACAATTTCCTTTTTATTATTTATAAATATATTTTATTTTACTTTCCAATAACTATTCAATTTTTAATTAGTTTAATGGATTCGCCCTCTGAAACAAGAAGTTCTAGGGGGTTAGTTCGAATCAATATGGAATTATTACCTCACGCATTATAAGTACATTTAACATGCATTTCACGTTTCCAATCCAGCTCTATAAACAACATAACGTATGTTCTGATTCTGGGGGTCTTGAATTGGGACCAAGATAATAAAAATGCTTCCCTCGAGGAGGTCGCAACAAAAATGCAATTGATGGGTTTTGGATTCAATTGACTTGGGACGGTCTATACCGGCACCATAATATCAGATTGGGGGGCCCCAAATTAAATATCGATTACATCGGTGCTATAGTTTTGACACATGTAGATAGATTAATATAAAAAAAAAAATTTAGTTATGACCTATACTCAAAAAGTTTCCATTAATGAAGGATGGAAATCCATTGGAAAAACAAAAATACGCTTCGAACATAGGAGTTGCCAAGAGTCAAATTCGTGAAACAAAAGACTTTTCCTAAGGATTCCGTTAAATAGAAATAAAGAACGAAGTAGTTTTCTATGTATACATAGAGAAAGCTGTGTGCAATGAAAAATGCAAGGCTCCATTGCGTGTGCTCGGGGTAGAAGTTTTGTATAAATGTTAAAAAAATATATATATATATTTTATCAAAATAGTTTTTTTTTAAAATTCAAAACGTTTTTATGAAAATATGGAGTTTTACTTTCTAAATTTCCTTTTTAAAGTTTTTGGAATTTCCTATTTTAAACTTTTTGAGTTAAAATTATTATATCGAATACAATTATTAATTTTTAAAGGTGTTTACAAGAATAATAAAAAAGGAATATCCCAATATTAATTAAAATTAAAAAAGAAAATATCCACATACCTAAATCTAAAAATAAAAGTAAAAAATCTCAATTTTTTTAAATTTCTTTTTCTTTAGTTTTTGCAATTTCCTTTTTCTTCTTTATCAATTTATTTTATTTTACTTTTGGATAACTATCTAATTTTAATTCTTTTGCAATAAAATTTTAAATTTCTAAAAAATAAAGGGAAGTTTAACTTTCAAAATTTTTCATTTTAGTTTTTTTTTGCAATTTCATTTTTATTTTTTCATATTTATTTTATTTCACTTTTTGATAACTATCCAAGTTTTATTTTCTATTTGCAATAAAATAAATTTTGAATTTTTAAATTTCTATTTTACAAAGTTTGCAGTTTCCAATATTAAATCAATGTCAAATCTGAAGATTCTTATTATTGACAAAGAAGGGAAGCCACAAAAGGACACAACAAATGTTTATAAAGAAATATTATAAAACATTAAATAATTTAAATTATGTTTTGTTTATGTTTTCTTAGATAAAAAGTAGTTGATTTTAGAATTATCAATTTTTATAATACATATTTAAAATTTTCAAGATCAGCATCAACCATGATTTTAAGATCATTTGTTTTAGAATTACAAATATACATCTACCATTTCCAATAAAAATATACATATACTCTTTTTAAGGGGTACACAGTTTTATTTTAGAATCGCTAGATTTGTGAATATGGTGGTTTAGAAAGTTAAAAGATCATTTTATAATTATGTAATTTTTGCCCAATTTTAATGGGTCTAAATAGGTTTAAACCCGATAAATCAAACCTAAAATTTTGGATTCAATGTTTAACTTATCAGTAGATTTACAAAAAAAAAATTAAAAACCAAACAAGTGTATATAAAAAAGCCGAGAAAATAATTTTTTTTATCAAGATAACATAAAATAATCAAACTAATCTTAATTAACCATATTTACAAGACATAAACGAACAAAAAAATTAGAAAAAAAAACAAAAAAAAAAACATAAATGAAAATTAAAAATTTCGCCAAATAAAGTAATCCAAAACAATGCAAATCATTATAACTTAATCCAAAACAATAGCCATAAGTAAAACAACATCTAAAAGTTATATAACATTATTTCATATTTGATCTTAAAACAATATAAAATGCAAAAAACAAAAAAAATTAAAAGAAAAAAAAATTAACTATAAATATTCAATCCCGCGCATATGCGCGGGTGAATCACCTAGTTTGATTGTTAGATAAAAAAAAAGGTGCAGGAAGACGTAAAAGAAAAGAAAAAGGAGAAGAAACAAAACTGAACAATCTCAATTGGATTAGGATAAAATCCAAGACAAAACACTAACGTGAGAGAACTGAGAAGCAAAATAAATACTTAAAAAAATGACTCCATGAGCAACTACTGGACAATTAAGCCTAAGCAAAGACACTCCTGGCTTGCAAACAAACTAATCAAGATGAGAGATCTAGCCTTCTCAAGAATAAAGGTCCATTTGGGAAATGGGCAAACAACTAATTTCTGGACTGATAATTGGTCTCCGTTTGGAAGACTAGATGATTACCTTGAAGGATCCTCACGATCAAGACTAGGCATTCCCTACACTGCCACTGTAGCGAGTCTTTATCGTAACGGATATTGGCGCTTACCACCGGCTCGAACCGACCGTCAAGTTAGCCTCCAAGTGTTCCTCTCAACAACAAATTTAAGTGAAAATGAAGACTATCATGAATGGGAAGAAAATGGCAAAGTGGTCTCCAAATATTCAACTAGAGAAGTTTACAGAAGCCTAAAAAACCACAAACCTCTTGTGACCTGGGCGAAGATCGTTTGGTGTCCAGGAGGAATCCCAAAACAAAGTTTTCTAACTTGGCTTTTTGTGCTTAACAGATGCCCGACAAGAGATAGGTTGTCAAGTTGGGGTCTCTCAACTGATACTGTCTGTCTTCTCTGTGGAAGCTCCCCAGAATCTAGGGACCATATCTACTTTCAATGTCATTTCAGCTGGGCAATTTGGAGTCATATTGGCCGTCGTGCATCTCTCACTCCCTCACCTCACTGGCAATTAAATGTTGATCTCCTCCAAGTAATCCCGAACACTTCCGCTCTTGGTCGGTTAAAATTGCTAGCTTGGCAGACAACAATATATTCAATCTGGATGGAGCGAAACCATCGCCTACATCGCCAGAGCTACAAATCCACAGAACTCATCCTGCAACTGATTGACGCCACAATACGATCTCGTGTAGCTTCCCTCCGTCAATCAAACACAGATCGTGCTTCAGATATGCTCCAGGCTTGGTTTCGTACTCCAATCGCCCCTTCCTGATTTTGCATGCGACAGTTCTCTCTCCTGTGCGACTCTCTGTTTTCGAATTCTAATTTCATAATTTAATCTCCTTCTTCCTTTTGTTGTTAGTCTCTCCTACTATGCAAATAATTTGTGGGCCTCTACTGTCTTTGTAAACACTAAAGCTACGTCGTAGCTTGTATCTTTTTTCTTTCTCTTTGAGTAATTAAATAGCAAACCTCCTTTCAAAAAAAAAAAAAAAAAATGGCTTTAGTTGTCCGAAGCAGAAACACGTGCAGGAGCTAAGAATAGGCCGTTAACTTACTTTTGCCATAATGGCTAACGGCGTCGTCAAACTTTTAACAAAAAATGCCGAAACTACCCTTCACTCTCTCCTTGTCATCTTGGTATAAAAAAAATAGTAAAGAATATAAATTCATCAGCTTTATTCTTGATTTTATATGTATAAATCACACCACTGGCTCATTCGTGCATCTTTTTTAACCCAACAAAATTAAAAATTAAAATAAATAAAAAATGCAAATCACAGCTCAAATATGCTACCAATTCAGCTAAAATGTGGCCGGAATGCGAAGATGATGAATATCATCCATAGCCTCATAGGTTGAGCCAAAGATAAAAGAAAATAAAAGAACAAAATACTCGGTTGAGTTTGGTTTCTTATTTGATTCTGCCGGCAAATTTATGTGCCTGGTTGTTGAAATCATCGTATCTAAAGTGGGTTTTGTCTGGATTTCTATTTTTTCTTCCGTTTCTTTTATTGCAGATCTTCAATCCACTTTGATTGATTAATCTGTCGACGAGTCGGGGGTTATTCTCCGATAACCGGTGAGCTTGATTTTAAATGAATTATACCCTTTTCTAAATTTCACTTCTTTTTCTTTTCTTTTAGATTCAGTAGTGAAGTTTGTCGAAATTGGGAACCGATGAATTATTATTCTGCGGTTTTATTGGATGCTGAATTGTATCCGTTCGATCCATTGGTTTCTTTGCTAATATGCTTTTTGATCTGATCGTATTGCGATTTCAACCAACGAAAATCTTTGTGTTGTGGATTTTAATGATTGCTTTGCTGAGTTCGAAAAAGAAATCAGAGCAAAGTTGGTGATTTAACCTATCCCCAAAAATATGATGTCAGAGCTAATCTCTCACTGGTCAAGAATTGTACTTTTTTTTCTTTTATCTTACTGGTCACAACGTTACTATCATCTCAGCGATTACTGGATTTTCATTGGATCATATGATTAAGAACTCGAGTATTAATGTGTCTTTCTCTCCTCTTTGTTTCTTGGATGATTAGATTGATGGATTGGCGTTTTTTTTTTCCTTTGGTTTGCCATTGATTGTTATCTTAGCGTCTCATCATGTTGGAGGCTCCGAGTTATCTGGTGTCAAGGGACTTACCATCTTCATGCGAGGAAGAGAGCAAGTGGATATATAACGCACACTGCGTGCTTCAGCGCTCTTTCAAGAAGCGTTTGTCGGTTGATGCCGACGAAGAAGGAAGGTCCGCTTGCAAAAAAATGTTACGTGTTGATCATCGAAGCAGAGACGAGTCTAAGAAGGCTACGGATATTATTCTGCTTGCCGAAACCTATCAGAGGTCTAACCAAAGTCATCAAGGTGGTGATCAACAGAGTCCACCAGTTACTCGGCTTGACCAAAACGCACTTCTCAACTGCTTAGCTCACTGCTCCTTGTCTGATTTCGGGTCCATCGCCTCAACCAATAAAACTTTCCGCTCGCTCATTAAGGACAGCGAGCTGTATAGGCTGAGACGAGCAAAGGGTATTGTGGAGCACTGGATCTACTTCTCTTGCAGGCTCTTGGAGTGGGAAGCTTATGATCCAAACGGAGACCGGTGGCTACGTGTACCGAAAATGACATTCAACGAATGCTTCATGTGTTCGGATAAAGAATCTCTGGCGGTTGGTACGGAGCTTCTTGTTTTCGGTAAAGAGATCATGTCACATGTAATATACAAATATAGCATCTTGACCAATACATGGACCTCGGGTATGCAAATGAATGTTCCGAGGTGCTTGTTTGGATCAGCGAGCCTTGGCGAGATCGCGGTTATAGCTGGAGGATGCGACCCGCGTGGGCAGATACTGAACTCGGCGGAGATATATAACTCGGAAACGGGGGAATGGACGGTCATCCCGAGCATGAACAAAGCTAGGAAAATGTGCTCGAGCGTGTTCATGGACGGGAACTTCTATGTCATTGGAGGTATCGGAGAGGGAAACTCGAAGATGCTCATGTGCGGTGAAGTCTATGATCTGAAGAAGAAGACATGGACACTGATACCGAACATGCTACCGGACAGAAGCAGTGGAGGAGGAGGGGATCAGGCAAAGGAGACTTCATCTGCTACGGCGGCTTCAGAGGCGCCGCCGCTTGTAGCGGTTGTGAAAGACGAGCTTTATGCTGCGAACTACGCGCAGCAAGAGGTTAGGAAATACGACAAAAAGGGTAATGTATGGAACAAAGTGGGGAACTTGCCGGAGAGGGCATCTTCGATGAATGGTTGGGGAATGGCGTTTAGGGCTTGTGGGGATCAGTTAGTGGTCGTTGGAGGGCCTAGGGCACTTGGAGGAGGGTTCATAGAGATCAATGCTTGTGTCCCAAGGGACGGTGAGTCGCTGCATTGGAGAGTTCTTGCTTCAAAGCCATCAGGAAGCTTTGTGTATAATTGTGCGGTTATGGGATGTTGATGAAGACTTGAGAGCCAGTTCAAAGTTATTTGACTTCTTTATTAGGGTTCTTACATGTTGTTTTTAACAGTTTTTTTCTTTTCTTTTTCATGATTGGGGTCAAGAGAGTCTCTCTGTTTTCTTCACTGTCTTTGTGGGGTTATTGTTGTTCAGGCATAATCTGGAACTGAACAAGTTTCAATAAATTTGAAGAAGATTTAAGAACAATCCTCTTGTTCTCTCAGCATTGTAATTTTGTTCTATTATTAGCACTTTTTTGTTCTTAGTAACTTTTGAAAGATTCTTTTCCTGAAGGCAGTTTTTTCTTTCTTTACTGGAATAATCAGATTGGAAAATGTGTTAATCCTTACTCTTTTTCTACCTAATGATGTTAGATTATGGAGAAAAAGTGGCTTCATTTTGTATCTTTAAATTGCTTAGATCTTCATTCGTCATTATTACAAAACTTGATCAGCACACGTTGTTGAAAGCTTTAAATATGCATAGAGAAAAGAAAACAGAGGAATATAAAAAGAGTTCGATTCTAATTAGAGCATAAAGTTTCTTTATATTATTATCAGCTTTTTTTTACACGGCAGAGATCCATCCACACAAAAAGAAGAAGCAAAACAAACAACATCAAAGACATGAACTTGCTTCACACATTCTCGAATCAAAAGCTTTTGAAGTTCCCTTCGTACTGATACTCCTCACCATACATCGCCTCATGCTGTTTATATTTTCTTGATTTATCGGACTGCACGATAAAAGAAAGAAATATAAGTAGAGAACAATGAGAGAGCAAAATCAGGTTTAGGAGAGAGAGAACATACCCGGCTTAAGATCTTCTCGAAAGCATCAGGTCCATTCTCTGCAATGTATTTCTCAGCAGCCGTTAACACATCGTCTGGCTTTCTGAAGATATCCATCTTCTTTGGCACATACCATATGTTAATGCTCTGTGGGTTGACAAACACAGGTCTCACAAAATGTTCATAGACATAAGCAGCGCCGCTGAAGTACGGAATCACAAGCCAGCAAGTCAAGATCAGCTTAGCGTATGACCATATCGGTACCCTGATTACAGAACAGCATTGTCAGCAAAAAGAACTTGTAATCATCATAATGGATAATGAATGGTGTTTCAATCATCTTACCACTCGATGAGTTTGGCGAATGTGAGCTCGAAGAGTGTAAGTAAAGAATAAAGGACCCAATATGTGAGCCATTGTTTGTCATCAGCGTGAGACTGAGTTTCAATTGCTCTGACTGAGGCATGTCTGGCCATTGAAACATTAAAAAAAGAAAAAAGAGAACCATTAGATCAAAGCTCAACTTAGATCAAGTAAAGCTTTAGCTCTACATACAGATCAATTATGACATAAGTAAAGAAAATCAAGATTCACTTACAGTGGATAAACGAGACTAACAACAGGCCTGCAAAAATTCACCACCAGAGATTGCGATTAGTTATACTCGTAAGTTAAAACTAAACATTCCCAAAGACTTAAACAAACTCAAAGAAATTAATCAACTTTGAGAGAAATTCCACCACGAATTCGGAAGGGTTATGTCAAAAAGTAGAAACTAAACCCTAGACTGTGATTGATTGAGCAGAATATCACCAGAAGCTACTCGGCAAAAGGAAGAAACTTGAGAAGATAAAGCAACATGAGAAAGATAAAAAAAAAGGTTAGATTTTGAATTGAAAAAATTTGAGCATTACCCAGCAAGAACATCGAAGTTCCTCAAAAGAACCTTGACGAAATTTCCAGCTCCAGATCCCATTCTGTCAAGTTTGATTTGGCTCTGAATCTGATTCTTCCTCCACCAAAACACTACTCACTGAAGAGAGAGAGAGAGAGAGAGAGCGAATAATTGTGTGGTCGACCTGTTGAAAGTTTTCGACTTTTTAATGGTGGAAAAAGCGTGAAAACGAGATGAATAATACAAAAAAGCTACCATTCATTTTCCTTTCAGGAATAATCAAAGCTTTTTGGAAATGTTCCCAAAACAAAGAGAAAGGAAATTAACCATCTAAAACTCTGTATTTCGAAAATTTGGCAAAAAGGGGGAAAATTATATTTTTCCTTCAGCTTACATCGAGGAAGTAGCGTTTTTGATGTATGTGTAATGTGTACAAGTTCAAAGACTTTGGATTTATTTGAAATATGATATTTTTCTTGACTAAATAAGATATGAAAGTAATGTGACACAAGTTGCAGAATATATACATTGACATGACTTAAATGACTTTGATCTTATTACTCAAAAATGTAAAACCGAATGAATCCGGTCAGTATTAGCTCTTTGCGCAGCCAAGTGGGAACGATCGAACCTTCGTTCTTCCTCCCAATGCAAGCGCCAGAAGATCGAACTCTTCCACATACCATAGTTCTGATACTATTGCCTATATCAATATAGAAGATTTCTCAATCCTCATGTACAATTATGGTCTAGAAAACTTCAAGTTTCGTTGTAATGGTTTTATGAACTTTTACCTTGAATCCACGGATTTGGCTGTTTAGTTTTGCGACTAACTCATGGAGAAGCTGGAGATGGTCGCCAGAACCAGCCTCCTACATTAGCAACAATCACTAAATTCAATGAGATTCTGCAACACTGGATTCTGAATTTATCGACCAAAAAGAAAACAAAACAGAAACTTGCCTCAGTTGGGGATATAGGAGGACCAAGCAGCCTTGCTAATGATGTATGAAGAATTGCAGCATCGTACTGAAACACAAATCAACACAAGCATCAGACAAGTGGTTCGTGTCCATGAGAGATGAATGTATAAAGTTCATCAAAGTAGATGTTACAAGTTGCTTCTCTGGTGCACGTGGAAGCACAGATCTCAGTTTCGAGCGAATACTTATAGGGTCATCTCCAGAGCTAACCTGGTGAAAGATAAAACAAGCGAAGTATCAGATATCTGATTTTGGAGAAGTAAATTCCCAAAAGTGGTGTAATGGATATAAAACTAGAGATCTGACTCGCATTTGTTAAGGCAAACTGAAAGAAATAATAACTACCTTCCAGCATCCAAGAAGAACACCCGTCGAGGTTAAGAGAACTCTATCTAATATAATCTCCAAAGGGCAGAGCTTGTTAGCAACTACTTTAACAGCAGCTGCTTCTGCTTCAACCTGATCACATCAAAGAGTATCTCAGAGACTAGGGTCTTCATAAGATTTAAGTTTCCGGTGGATTCGCAAGAAGATCAACGAGTAGTGAAAAAGACCTCATCTTCGGTAGCTGGAACAGAGACAATGTGATGCGATGCATGGAACATGCTGAAGTGGTACAGGTTAGAGTCCTGAAACCAGATAGCTAATAAACAAAGCCAGGGTAAGAAGTAGAAAACAGTGTGTTCACGCACTATTGAAAAGAAAAATAGCAACAGGCTTACAATTTTCGAAGTAAGGACTGAACACTTTCTTGACGGCTTTCCTGCAATACATATATATACATATAACGACACCTTCTGGCAGTAAAAGATTTGAATTTGATGGAAACATTAAAAATTTGCCTTGAGGATGGGACAGGTTACACACTCACGAGACCGGGACAGAGTATTCCGTGCTGAGATGTAACACATTAGCTCGCACAGGGGGATTTGCAACCTATATACGAGCAAACCAGATATTTAGCTATAAGAAAAACAAAATCACTAACTTCAGTATAAAAAGCCACTAGTCAAATCTAACAATTAGTAAAAAGTATAGATGTTACAATCTACCTTGAGGACAGGTGATATCTTTCCACCCTTAAGTGTGAAGAGATCTGAAAGTGACAATGACTGAGACGTTTCGCCTTGTTTGAGAAAGACGGGACCATTTTCCTGTAAATCCCGTTCCATTTTATCATACAACCTTTTGCTTTGTTCCGCATAGGTGACAATAGGATCTGAAACATAACAGCCATAAATTATTACTGCCATGAATGTCTAGCACAAAATATAAACAACCTTCCAATCCAACAAACAATTTACTTCAGATACAACCTTGATAAAGCTGAAGATAAGAAATTTAAAAAGTAGATGATTAACAAAACACATAGCAAAGGCAAAGCATTGGTCTCTAAACATGAAGCTCGGCTCAAGACGCAATGCAACTCAAATTTGTTCGAAAACATATAAATAAATAAATAAAAAATTAGTCTTTTACGTCTGGTGCTGGTGAACTCCTTCTGTTACCGAGTCAACATCGATCTTCAATTTAGAAAAACACAGATTTGTATATAATAAAAAACATAAGTCGACTCATCTGATTAGAGAAAGAGTTCAACTATTTAATCAGATCGGGTAAAAAAATAATAATAATCAAAATCTGAGAATACAAAGCAACGACATTGAGAACTAAAAAACAATGACTTTACCTGATGATGATGATGATGAAGAAGAAGTGGATGGAGAATTTCGAAGACCCATTTGGAAGAGAGAGTAGAAAATAGTGAGAGAGATTGTCCAGAATAACACAACGATTCTCCAATTTGGTGCCCTAATTGCAGACGTCGTCGCTGTCGCCATTTCTACTTTTGTTCATTTCTTCATTCCCCCTCCCAAAAGCTCCATTTTTCTAATTTCATCACTGTCGCAAATTCTCTATTATGAGACAATTAGGTAGATATACATAGAAACTTTGATAATTAAGAATACAGAGAAAATTTTATAAAATTAGGGGATACAGAGAATCATTGGGAGGAAAAGACAGTGTTATCCTTATTGTAATTAACGTCATACGAGAACAAGAGAAGAAGAACAAGGATTGAACTGTATCAACATTCCTTTGTGCAAAGCAATTGAGATATTAAATTCAAAATTGTTGAGATCAATGGATGGTCGTTTAGAAGAGAAGAAAGAAAAGGAGAGAGGAGAAGAAGAAAGAGAGAGACATGAGAGAGAAGAAGAAGTAGATGGAGGGAGAAAGGGTAATTTTGTATTAAAAAAATTTGCACAGTAAATATCTGTATCTCTAATTTACAAAGTTTCCTTGTATATGCAATGCAAATTCTCTATTATTATTACCACAACATAGGCCCTTTTTATTTCTCAATTTTTATTATTAAGTCCATTATGAAATAGTTTTCTACACAATGTAATTAACACAACGTAAATCTTTTTGTCCAAAAAAAAAACACAACGTAAATCTGTGACAAATCATGCTAATGGTTTCACTAATGTCGTTGATGTGTTATGATTCGGATTCAAATTCGCTAAAATGCATATTGTTGATAAAAAAAAAAAAAGAGTACCAAAGTAACCAAATAGAAAATGCAAAAAGCGTGGGAGTATAAAGGGACCAAATCACGGCATGTTCATGCGCATATCAAAGGCGTGTGTTGTTTTCTAAGCAAACGTAACAAAATCACTTCATTATATTTTACAATTTGTGTATAAATTCTTCAGTGTGAGGTCGATGTTATAATCTATCGAACTTTGTATACATTCTTTCACTCGTCGAAGCAAAAAAACAAAAATGGTTTTGTATATAATTTCTGTTATGACCATCATCATCGCCAGCATCATGCTTTATCAGCGGTGGTGGACGTCCAACATACCTCCGGGACCAAAGCCACGGTTTATGATCGGAAATCTTCACCAACTGAAACCACATTGGACTCATTCTTTCACCGAGTGGTCAAAGATTTATGGTCCCATCATATCGGTGTGGTTAGGATCACAGCTCACTGTCGTCGTCTCGAGCTCTGATTTAGCCAGACAAGTGTTGAGAGACAACGACCATCAGCTGTGCAACAGACAAAGGATCGCAAGGATGACTCAGACCGGCACCGATCTCGTTTGGTCCGATTACACTCCACATTACGTGAAGCTGAGGAAACTCTGTACGCTCGAGCTTTTCTCTTTGAAGAGCATTGAGACTTTCAGATCGTTGAGAGAGATTGAAGTAAGGTCGATGGTCCAGTCGGTTTTCAAGGACGTGATGATCGACTCGAGCGATGATCAGGCTCGCAAACCGGTGGTCGTGAGGAAGTATCTAGCTGCTGTTGTTTTGAACACGATCTCCAAGTTAATGATCGGGAAAGAGTTCGAGCCCGAGGAAGGCAGAGAGTTCAAAGCGATTGTCGAGAAAGAACATCTTCTTAGTGGCTCAGGGAGGCTGTTCGATCGCGTCTGGTGGCTCAAACGGGTTTCGTCGTGGCTCGTTAGCGACAAGGAGTTCTTGGCGCACAGGGATCGGAGAACAAAGTGGTTTAGAGGTGCTATAATGGTTGAAGAAGACGTAGCAGTGGAGGATCACAAGGGTTTTGTTCGGCAACTGTTGGTGTTGAAAGAGAAGAAAGAGCTGACTGAAGAGACGGTTCACGGACTAATATGGAACATGTTAACCGCAGGCGCAGACACAACCGCTGTTGTCATCGAATGGGCTATGGCAGAGATGATCAGATGCCCGACCGTGCAAGAAAAAGCGCAACAAGAGCTTGATTCCGTGGTTGGGTCTGACCGGTTAATGACTGAATCAGATATCCCGAAACTACCGTATCTGCAATGCCTGGTGAAAGAAGCTTTGAGGCTTCACCCGTCAACACCAATAATGCTTCCACACAAAGCAAGCGAAACGGTGTGGTTAGGTGGGTATAAGGTTCCTAGAGGAACCACGGTTTATGTCCACGTGAAGGAGATCGGGCGGGATCCAGCAAACTGGAGAAACCCAGAGGAGTTTAGACCAGAGCGGTTCATCGAGGAGGAAACCGATGTCAAAGGTCGAGACTTCAGGGTGCTTCCGTTTGGATCGGGAAGAAGGGTGTGTCCAGCTGCACAGCTCAGCATGAACTTGATGGCATTGGTGATGGGCAATTTGTTGCAATGCTTCTCGTGGAGTTCACCTATTCCTGGGGAGAGAATTGACATGAGCGAGAACCCTGGACTACTCTGTGGCATGAAGACTCCAGTGCAGGCTCTAGCTTCACCGAGAGCTGCCACAAGAGCTATACCTTTAAATTTGGATTGATAATAGTTAAAAATAATCAGACAGATAATGAAAACTCAATAGACCATGATGACTCTCATTAGAGAAAAGATAATTTGGCTATGTCAAACACGAGGCATGCACCTCGTCATGAATGTCATACTAATAAACTCCTACAAGTAGTTGGTGTCCTGTAGAAACTTGAAACTGCTCAATTGGTCATTCTATCGAATACTATGTTGTGAACCACCAATGTTAACACAGTTGCAAAAGCTGTAGAATAGCTTTCAAGAGTTCAGCATTATCGAGATCCACTGGAAAATTATTTTACAGCCTAATAATCTTCACGCACAAAGTGTTTACAGAAATTGGCAATACCTTTACTAAATCTCGTTTTACTTATCCAAGACAAGACACACACATATTGCTACTCAAATTAACTCTTATTAGATCAATCGTAAATGAAAATGTGGTTCTTACGAAAAACAAAAGCTCTATTAAATTTTTTAATCAAATAGAAAATGCAATTCGTGTGGGAAGGAAAGGGGGAGCCAAATCGTGAATTATCCATGAACAGCAAGGATGAAGCAGAACGGTAGTGAACTTATCTGGTCGGAATACGTCCCACTTTATGTGAAACTGAGGAAACTTTGCACGCTCAAGCTTTGTTCTCGGAAAAGCGTAAGTTTTAGGTTCATGCATTAGCGTTCTTGCATTACAGAGCGGCAGTGATCTTATATGGTCGGATTACATGAAGCATATGGCTCGGAGAAGAACGTGGCTTAGATGAGCTGTAATGGAGGAAGAATATGGAGGTAGAGGATGAGCAGAAGAGCGAACCTGCTTTGTTCAGAGAGTGTTAAGAGTTGAAAGAGAAGAACGAGGTGAGCGAAGAGACGGTGATGCTTAAGCCAGCGAATCGGTTTGGATTGGTGGGTACAAGATTCCTAAGGGAACCACGGTTTCTGTCAATGTGCATGCGACTGGTCGAGATCCTGCAAACTGGTGGAACCCGGATGACTTAAAATAAGAACGGTTTCTCCTGGAGGAAGCCGATGTCAAAGGTCAAGACTTTCGGATTCTTCCATCTGGATCGGGAGCACGGGTATGTCCAGCTGCACAGCTCAGCATCATCATGATGACATCAACAAGAAGCCTTGATTAGTTTGTTACATGAAGACTCCACTGCTTCATCAAGGTTGCCACAAGAGTTGTACCTCAACTTTTCACTAAAACAGCATCATCATGATGAGTGATGACATCAACAAGAAGCCTTGATTAGTTTGTTACATGAATACTCCACTGCTTCATCAAGGTTGCCACAAGAGTTGTACCTCAACTTTTCACTAAAACAGATTAAGGTAATCGATATAAGATAGATAGATTCTCATTGAGAAACATGGCTGATGAAATGGTTCGTACAAACAGAATGTAGCTATTATGGTAAATAAACTAAAAATATTCCAAAGGAGAAAGCTGAGTCTCATCATTGCTAAAACTGAGAACCTCATAACACAAACTTTACACATCTGTTATAGAAGCAAGCCAGCAACGTGTTTATCTTTGGCTCCCATCATTCCTCACCAACTTCCTCTTCATCATCATCCTCCTCTTCGTCGTCTTCATCTTTTCCCTGAAGAGTTCAAATGTATTTCAGGAAATTTAAAGATGGAGCACAAGAGACTGAAAGATATTTCAGGAAATTTAAAGATGAGGCACAAGAACAAACTATGTAACTCATAATGACAACGTCCAGACAAATACTCAACCAGTTAATGCATTCCTAAGGAACATGAGATGATTGGTTTACCTCTTCGTCGTCATCATCCTCATCTCCATCAAAATCCTCTTCATCAGCTTCCTACATTGGACAAGAACAAAATCTTTAAGCAACACTTTCCTCTATAGAATATAGGCCATAGTATAAAGAATGGAAGTGAAATGCTAAATAGTTACATTGTTGAAGTACGTGAGCGGGTTGGACCACAGATCTTCCTTAATGATATCAGCGACCTGCTACAAGAGAACGTTTCCGAGTTCAAATTGGGCAGACAATAAACATGGTGTTCAACTTATAGCAATTCCGACAGAAGAGGAGCACGTACCTCATCATGAAGTTCATCTCCAGCATCTTCCTTATGTTGAGCATCAGTAAACCAAGTGAAGAAGCTGAAGAGACAGTAGAGTGGAAAGGTTAATCATAAGAAATTACTAATAACAAAGACTTTCACCTCAGGTGCATCATATGTCCATGACCACAAGAATTTCACCTCAAGTCCACAGTGATTGCAAAAATGAGTTAATGGGCTCAAGAAGAATACCTCTCCTCTGGTAATGCACGTTTGTTTCCATTCTTATCTTCATGGTTCACTCCATTTGGCAAGCCCTATATAATTGAGAAACATCATCAAGAATAATCCCAAAGCAAGAACAAATAAAGTAAGAAACTTATTATGTTTGCACAAGTAAAAATTATATATTTACCTTGCCCTCCTTCCAATTGATTGGAGTAGCTGTGATCTTCGTGGTTCCTTCTTCGAGGAAGGTAAATGTCTTAGTAAGTTTCGCGTCCTCAAAAAAAGGGTTGGGATTGAAGTGCTGGGATTGAAGCCCAATTCAACAAGTAAATTAACAATACCCAGTAATCACACCTGATCTTCTTAGATCAATAGGGGGAAATAATAAAAATGAGCTGGACAAAGAAGCTTACAAAAGTTATGGAGTATCCAGATTTCACATCTTTTGCATCCTCCACATCCAAAGAGCTTAAGTACTTAAAAATCTGTAAAAGCAGAGAAATCAAATCAAGAGGTTAAAAAGGATGTAACTGTGCAGAAAATACGAAAGCCCAATGGAATAGTTATCTATATATAATAAGGATAGTATAGCTGCAAACAGTGAAAAGCTACATCCGTCAACAGAAATTTACATTATATAGTCTTGAAAAAGCATGCGGAAATATAACTCAAACCTTTTGGTCTTCTTCTGTCAAGAGTTCACCTAATGCAGGGTGACTCAAAAACTGCAAAGAATGTGGAAAGTCAAATAGAAGAAGAAGACGTTTTAATCAGTGATTGACAAAAAAAAAAGGCCGAATATAACTTACAGCAGTTATCCAAAAGTCTGGAATCGATTTGATAACTTCGTTACGCTTGTCATAGACAGGTTTTCGTATCTCGTTGTATTTCTGCTCCACTTCCAAGACCTCATCGCTTGCCTTTTCGTTAATCTAGAACCAACATTAAAAACCAGTGAAGAGAAAGAAAATAATCTAAAACCTTTCACTTCTAAATTCTAACTGTAACTAAAGACTTGATGATACGCATTTGCTTGAGCTTTGACTTTTCAAATAGTTCTCTTTCAGTTTACTTATCTAACAGAACTTGCAGAGAGCTATCGCCGAAATATCTAAAATATGCAGAAATCTCACAAAATGTTTACAAATTGTATTGTACCAATAAACTATTATCACAGTAGCAGTACGAGAAAAAAACCAAACTTTCATGTGAAATACAAGAAAGCCATCAATACAGCTATTAGCTTCATGCACATTCAGTCAGAGAAACACCATCTTTCACTGAAACCCTGCTATAGATAAACATAAAGTACAAGCTTTTAAAAAGAGAAATCAAAAATTCAAATCCAATCAACTTAACCAGGATACAGAGCTCAAGAACACCAAGGGGGGAAATCCGGAGAGTTAAGAAAGGAATTTTCACCTTCTCGAGGTCGTCTTGGATCTCCTGAAGCTTCTCAATTGAGAGAACAAGCTCTCCGTCGATTTGCTCCGCGTTCTCGTCTTCGACTTTCTCTTCGATTTTCGCCTTCTTGCTCTTGTCCGCGACCATTTTCACTCCAAACCCTTTCCGACTCGAAAAGAAACCCTAATTCCCAAAGAAAGAGAGGATTTGGCTCCTCCTACTCGTTTTCTCCCTTGCTGCTAAAACCCTAGTTCCCGATGGTGTTTATGCTGGTGTGGTGAAGTGTGAGTGTGGGCAAAGGACTTAGGGTTTTGAAGGGTTTATGTGGACCAATCAGATTGCGCCAGGCAAGTCAGACAAGGGTATAACAGTCAGTTTATTAACCAACCTTGTTTAGTTCGGAACTTTTCCTTTACATGTTGCTTTTTGAAGTATTCCATTAAAATAGTGGATTTAAGTAACAAGAGATTAAAGTCATTTATTGTCATCCCTTTTTGTGTGTCGTATGATTTACTTCAGGACCACTAGGAAACTACAATTTGAGAAAATATCTTCTAGTGAATTATTGGTCTAAAAATGAACAATTTGGAGAAAAACGAAAAATTAACAAAAAGGAATGTTGACAGTGGGATTTGAACCCACGCCCTTTCGGACCAGAACCTTAATCTGGCGCCTTAGACCAACTCGGCCATATCAACTTGTTGTCCATCAAAGATACAAAAATGTACACAAACGGTTTGGACTCCTCCACAGCTTTCTCCTGTCGTCTGTCTCCTTGAGTAGCCGTTGAAGCTCGTCGAAGCAGTGCAGACGAATTTTACAGACATTTTTACAATCCATCGATTGTAATTCTTTTCTAGGTTTTCTTCGTTGGAATCGATACAGAATCATATGCAATCTGGCCTTTCGGTTTTCAATCTCTTAATCTTTCTTCTCCGAGTTTTCTAGGTTTCCGCAAATCTCTTTGCTATTGTCTCTGTGGATGTTCCGTCCGAAATGAAATCGTTCACGAAAGTTTCCGGATTTTAGGGTTTTCAAGTATTTTTTTTTTTTTTTAGGTTATCATTCTCCCTAATGAGTCCTCCTCTGCTTCCGAGGCATGTAGCTGCAGTTATAAAATGTCAGAGGGATCCTATGAAGGCGTTGGAAATGTTCAATTCGATGAAAATGGAGGAAGGTTTCAAGCATACTTTATCTACTTACCGCAGCGTGATCGAAAAGCTTGGCCTTCATGGAAAATTCGAGGCCATGGAGCAGGTTTTGGTGGATATGCGGCAGAATGTTGGCAACCATATGCTTGAAGGGGTTTATGTTGGGGCAATGAAGAACTATGGTAAGAGAGGGAAAGTTCAAGAGGCTGTAAATGTGTTCGAAAGGATGGATTTTTATGATTGTGAGCCCACGGTTTTCTCTTATAATGCTATTATGAGTATATTGGTCGATAGTGGATACTTTGATCAAGCTCACAAGGTGTATATGAGGATGCGGCATAGGGGAATTACGCCTGATGTGTACTCGTTTACGATTAGGATGAAGTCGTTTTGCAAGACGAGTCGGCCGCACACTGCTTTAAGGCTTCTTAACAATATGTCTTCTCAAGGGTGTGAGATGAATGAGGTTGCCTATTGTACGGTGGTTGCTGGGTTTTATGAGGAGAATTTTAAGGCAGAGGCGTATGAGTTGTTCGGGAAGATGCTTGGATCGGGTGTTTCTCTTTGCGTCAGTACGCTTAACAAGCTTCTGCATGTTCTTTGCAAGAAAGGAGATGTCAAGGAGTGTGAAAAGCTACTGGACAAAGTTATCAAAAGAGGCGTTGAACCGAATCTGTTTACTTATAATTTCTTCATTTTAGGTCTTTGTCAGAAAGGGGAGCTTGATGCTGCTGTCCATATGGTAGGTTGTCTCATAGAGCGGGGACCAAAACCTGATGTCGTCACGTATAACAATCTAATTTGTGGCTTATGTAAGAATTCCAAGTTTCAGGAGGCGGAATTTTACTTAGGGAAAATGGTAAATGAAGGGCTTGAGCCTGATAGTTTTACCTATAACACGCTAATAGCTGGATATTGCAAAGGTGGAATGGTGCAGCTGGCAGAAAAAGTTCGAGGTAGTGCTGTTTTCAATGGATTTGTGCCTGACGAGTTTACATATCGCTCCTTGATTGACGGACTGTGTCACGAAGGTGAAACAAACCGTGCTTTTGCCTTATTTAATGAGGCCTTAGGAAAAGGACTAAAGCCTAACGTGATTCTCTACAACACACTGATCAAAGGATTATCTAAGCAGGGTTTGATTCTGGAGGCTGCTCAGTTGGCGAGTGAAATGTCTGAAAAGGGTTTGATTCCCGAGGTACAGACTTTTAACATACTCGTAAATGGATTATGCAAGATGGGATGTGTTTCTGATGCTGATGGTCTTGTTAAAGTCATGATCTCCAAAGGGTACTTTCCTGACATTTTTACTTTCAACATCTTGATTCATGGTTATGCTACACAGTTGAAAATGGAAAACGCACTGGAGATGTTAGATGCCATGTTAGACAATGGCGTTGATCCTGACGTGTACACTTACAACTCTTTGTTGAATGGTCTTTGCAAAACGTCAAAGTATGAAGATGTGATGGAAACATATAAAACGATGGTAGACAAAGGTTGTGCCCCTAACTTATTCACGTTTAACATACTTCTGGAGAGTCTATGCAGATACCGAAAAGTAGATGAAGCCTTGGGGTTGCTGGAGGAAATGAAAAACAAGAATGTGAATCCAGATGCGGTTACGTTTGGAACGTTGATCGACGGGTTCTGCAAAAACGGAGACTTGGATGGAGCATATAAGTTATTCCGGAAGATGGAAGAGATTTATAAAGTTTCAAGTTCAACGTCAACATATAATATCATCATTCATGCTTTCACTGAGAAGTTAAATGTTACTATGGCGGAAAAACTTTTCAAAGAGATGGTTGATCGTTGTCTTGCTCCTGATGGATACACATACCGGCTTATGGTTGATGGTTTTTGCAAGACAGGAAATGTCGATTTGGGGTACAAGTTTCTACTGAAGATGATGGAAATTGGGTTTATTCCATCGCTCACAACACTTGGACGTGTAATAAACTGTCTTTGTGTGGAGGATAAAGTTTATGAGGCTGCCGGTATTATCCATCGGATGGTCCAGAGAGGACTGGTCCCAGAGGCTGTGTACAACATTTTTGATGTTGACAAAAAGGAGGTGGCTGCTCCTAAGCTTGTCTTGGAGGATCTGTTGAAGAAGAGCTGTATTACATATTATGCGTACGAACTTCTCTTTGATGGCCTTAGAGATAAAAGGCTACGCAAGAAAAAGGGTTTCACAGTTGTAGCCATATGAGTCTGATGCAGTGGCTTACCTCAGATCGTTGTTAAAAGAACTGATTGAGTTTTTTTTATTTGAGCCATTCCTGGAGAAGATGGTATTCCAACCACTGGGCTGAGTAGCTAACGCCTCCGGTGAGCTTTCATCCAAGTCACAAAGATATTAGAGTTGCTCTGATCTCTTAAATATAATATCGAGCGATGCAGCATTCAGTTTTTTTTTTTTTTGTTGTTCTGTTGCAGCATTCTCATGAAAAGTGAGAAAGAAGTTCTCTGCTTTGATTTCATTTCTTCTTTCCCTTTATGGCGATGCTTCAAGATAGAACTAAACACAGATTGAAAATCGATTTCATATTCACATCCAAGCAGAATCTGTTGGCACCAGTGTTACTGTCAGAATCTGCACCAGGTATGTGAAGCTGTAGAAATTTCTGAGTAGTAGAGCTTGTTTGTTACGTGTGATTAGTTGGTTACATCTCTGTGAAGTAAATCTTACAACGATCATGTATCACACAACAAATGGCAAAAGCATAACAGCAAAGTGTGTTAAGTGGCTATAGAGCATGGAGAGACCTCAAAATGCTTTTATTTAGTTCTAATTTTATACATTAGTAACTGCCATAAGTCCAAGGAATTATTTTTTACTTACAAACGGTAATCTAACTCTTTATCTACTATACTCTGGGGCATTACATCGCTAGACCAATATTTTGATCCCATTACGCGTTTGCAGCCTGCTGGAGATGCTTTTGTCTATATTCTTGGAGAAAGATCATCAACCTATCACGAGGCACTTCGACTTCTTTGATCACAGTCAGCTCTTGCAGGCGTTCTATCCAGTTGTATAAAGTCGGAGTGTTCACTGGATCAATTAACTCTACACCGATTGCTTCACGATACACTTTGTGGACTCCAAAAGTAGCAATGATGATGATGTCCAAAAGCCCTACATCATCATTCTCTCTGATGATTTTATTCGGGAAATGCTTCTTGAGTCCCTCTTCAAGAATGTTGAATCTCTCTCTAGCCTCTTCCACTGACTTTGCTTGAGCTTCGCCCTCCTGGAACAGAACTCGACCCATGACCTCAAACACCTGCAACAAGAAACTTCATTCCTACAATAACCAGATCAGTGTATAGGATTATCTGATGGGAGATCCGGGAAAACCTGTTGGTTGATGTAGCTGACCCAGAACCGGACCTGGGCCCTTTCATAAGGATCCTCTGGGTAGAGACGAGGAGAGTTCTTCCACGTTTCATCGATATATTCAAGAATTACATGTGATTCAGCCACTGGTTTACCATCATGGACAAGAAGAGGAACCTTCTTGTGAACCGGGTTGAGTTGAATCAGCGACTCGGTCTTGTTCTTTAGATCTTCTTCGACGTACTCGTAGAATATACCCTTGAGTTTAAGGGAGATTTCGACCCTCTTCGAGTATGTGCTTGCCCACATCCCATGTAATATCACTTTGCTTTTCTTTTCCTCCATTGTCTCTGTTTTTGTGTTTCTTTTTCTTCTCTCTTCCTCGAGTCTTCTTGGGAATTATGATTTGTGCTTCCTTGCTCAAACTCTTTATAGAAATACAAGACGAGTCTCTTCTTTGAACATTGTTGTCTTGTTCATCAAACATATTGTGGCTTTAACTTATGTTTCGTTCAAAGTTTTGACTTTGAAGTTTGAATTTTCCAATAGATATCTTCAAACTATTGAATTAAGGATTTGTTCATTTAATTAAAAGAACATTATCTTCAAGATTGATGGAACAGTGCGTAGAGTTTGATATTATATTACGTTGGACTGTATTGCCGCCCAAGAAAATGAAACTCATAAACAACTTTTGAACCAACTACTTCTCTGGAATAATGATATCCACTCGCAAAAAGAAAAGAAAAACCAATAACGAGAAGAAGAATCATTCGCAGAAGTCAGAACTGTCCAACGAACCTTTGATTATTCAAACAAAAAGGCCATCTCCTATAATGCAATCAATCTCAACTTCATTGTCCAATAACATTTAACTGTTCCTTCTTCATTGTATTTGTAACTTGGGGCAGGACTTCTGCATTCATGTCTGAATATTCTGGATTTTCGGCAAACAAATGACAAAAATGAACCTTGCAGCTTTCAGATGCATCACCAAAGCTTTAAACGTCAGACAGAACTCCACCCTGGTTCCTTCTGTACACCTGTTCCTTTCATCAGCTTTCGAGTTTCCTCCACTTCTTCCCACTCACCAACCTCTGCAAGGATGTTCGAGAGTGAAACATACGCTCCAGCGTCTGATGGCTCTAGCTCTATAGCCTTTTTTGCAGCTAGCTTCCCGAGTTCAACATCCTCGTAAAGTCTGCAAGAAGCAAGCAATGTTCCCCAGACCAAGGCGTCTGCTTTAATAGGCATAGTATTGATAAAACTCTCAGCTTCTCTAAGTCTTCCTGACCTCCCCAGAGCGTCGACCATGCAGGCATAATGACGGTTATCAGGTTCGATACCGTAGTATTTAACCATCGAGTTTAGATGGAAATAGGCTTCTTCAACCAAACCACCATGACTACAAGCGGACAACACTCCTACAAAAGTCACTTTATCAGGCTTGGATCCCTTTTCCTTCATAAGATTGTACACTTGTAAAGCTTCAGTGGCCTTTCCATGTTGAGCATAACTTGCAATCAGCGCAGTCCATGCGATTAAATCCGGACCATTGATCTGGCTAAATGCTTTACAGCAGTCCTCAATGCTCCCAAATTTCGAATACATTGTCAGTAGTGAGCTCCCTACAGAAGGCTCTGTGGACAGTCCAATTTTTGTGATGTAGGCATGAACTTGAGCTCCCAGAGATGATTCGTCTGAGAGAGCAGCGGCTTTAAGAATGGATGAAACTGCAAAAGAGTCCATGGTAAAACCAGAGATGACCATATCACGAAATAGGAGGAAGCCATCCTGGATTGACCCGTGCTGTGAATATCCTGAAATTAACGCCGAACATGAAACTGGATCCATTTCAGGGAGCCTATCATATACCTGTCTAGCCAACTTTAGTGAGCCACACTTTGAATACGTATTTACTAGTGCAGAACCAAGAGGCATCCCTTTGTCAATCCCAGCTCTTAACGCGTACCCATGTATTTCTTTACTTCTTGACAGAGAAGGAAGAGAAGCACACGCAGTTAGAACAGCAGACAGAGTACTCTCATCAGGGATAGTCCCATCAGCCAACATCTCGCCGAATAGTCCAATAGCTTCCCTAAGATAACCGTACTCATAGTAACCAGAGATCATGGAAGCCCAGCAAGCATTGTCTTTAACAGGTATCTCCTGGAATAAACTAAAAGATTCTTCCAAACTACCACATTTGGAGTACATTGTGAAAAGAGAACTTCCAACAGTAAGATCAAGGAGCAACCCACTTTTAAGGATGTGACTATGAATCTGCTTACCTAAATTTAAACTATCTAATACACTTAACAAACTGCATACACTAAACTCGTCGGGTCTCAAACCCTCCTGAAGCATTCTAGTAAAAAGTCTTGTTGCTTTACCAGGCTTCTTATTTTGCGAAAATGAAGAGACCATTACATTTACGACAGTTGGCCTCTGAGCATCTCCCAGATCCTTAAAAACCCGTTCAGAGAGATGAATATCTCCTCTCTTTGAGTACATACTGATCAAGGAGGCAGCCACTGAAGAATCGAGATAGAATCCACTCTTTAAGACCCAAGCATGGACCTGGCTTGCTACACAGGCCATAAAAGGTTTTCCACAAGCAGAAATCACACTGGTTACAGTACAGCTGCTAATTTCAACACCTGAACGCCCCATTTCCTTGAATATTTCAAGAGCGGAGATAGCATCATTACTCTTTGTGAAACCAGACAGCATTACTGTCCAAGAGACAACACTAGGGTTGGGGATACGGGAGAATACTTCCCTAGCTTCAGCCATATGCCCACATTTGGCATATAAATCAACAATCGCAGTGTTTACAAACACATCTTCTGCTCCGCATTTGATAACCCGAGCTTGAACCGCTTTCCCAAACCTAAGCTTCTCGAGGGAAGCACACGCAGCCAAGACACTGGAATATGTATAACTATCAGGTTTCCGAAACCCACCACACATCTCATAGAAAAGATCAAAAACAGCACCGTAATCTTGATTTCTAAGTGCTCCTGCTATGATAGCGTTCCAGCAATACACATTAGGAGATAAAGTTTCACGGAACACCATATAAGCATCCCGAAATCTGAGACTTTTTGAGAATGAGTCAATTAAAGCCGATTGAACAACTTCATACAAGAAATAACCCATCTTTACTGTATGACAAAAGACCAGCTCACTGAACAGAGGAGCCTGTAGAGCAGTACAAACCGAAAGCACAGAGCCATAACTTATCTCATTCGCCTCAAAACCCAAGAAATGCATCTTAGAGAAAAACCTCCATGACTCTTCAAACAATTGACTCTGTCTGTAACCGGAGATCATAATATTACAAGAAATAACATCTGGTTGAGGAATTGTGTCGAACAGCTTAGCCGCGTCAGCCATGGAACCCGACTTCGAGTACCAACTAAGCAAGGATTTAGTAAGGAAAACATCGAATGGCAAAAGATATCGTCTAAGCAAATGCGCTTGCAGAACTCTGGTTGTTCTGAGGGTACAAAGCCTTGAATTTGTTTGATCATTGAAGAAGTGGAAAGGGTTAAAAGGAGATGACGAAGTACAGTCTTTGCTGGAAAGGAAAGAAAGGTTTCGAAAATTGGTATAGGAAGATAGTAGTCTGTAGGCAGAATAAGAAGGAAAAAAAGGCGAGATTTTTAAAAGATTTAAGCTCTCGTTCGCTAGACAATTCATTATCAGTTCATTGAGCTCAAACTAAAAGTGTAAAAGGGGAAGCAAAAACAAAGTGAACGGACATATTCAAAATACGGATAAATAAACTAATAGTGGCTATTTACTGTAATTGCATCTTGGGAAACATTAAGTCAAGATGGCCGAGTTGGTCTAAGGCGCCAGTTTCAGGTACTGGTCCGAAAGGGCATGGGTTCAAATCCCATTCTTGACATTATATTATTTTATACTTTTCCAATCATTTTAGTTTGTCTTTCTTTTGTCCGGTAGAAATGTCAGCTGGCTTAATTAAATACATATTCTTAACTTCTAAAAACAAAAGAAGTACGTACATTTTTGTAGAAAGTAAATAATTTGCTAATTTTATTAAAATGTTTTCATAATTTCATTCTTTTTTGGTTGTTTAGAAAACTACAACTATACGAGTCGATCATCTCGTATCTATAAGAGAAAACTAATAGATATCCAAATCAAACTATATAATATAATAACCCCATCATGTTTTCTCCTTTCTTGTTATGCCCTAATCAGTAACAAAGAGAGATCGATCAGGCAGCCATGGATGATACTCACATTGAGTACAAGATCATTTCTTGTCCGCAGAACTTCGATCCGTACAGAGCCGAGTTAACGTGTGGGGAAGTTATTCGCAGAAGTATTGTTCTGGCAACAAGCTTAACCTCAGTGTCTCTTCCAGAACAAACCATCGGAGATCACACCGCCTCCATTCCCCTATTTGTTCCAAATACGACTAGTTTGTCGCTAAACTCCCCGGAAATCCTTAAACTCATGACGAGCAGCTTTGGCGTAGACGACTACTCCGGTATCATGAGCCAGATCGAGGCAGAGATCATGTTGTCAACATTGAGAGGCAGAGGAATATACCAAGTCAAGATATTGAGGATCAGAAATAAGGTTTCTAAATCCGATAAAGCTTCGGAGAAATTGTTGACGGATATGTACGGCAGCGATCTGACGACTGATCACCATCGTTATAATATATCGAGAGTGCGTGGTTTGCATGGAGGATTACAAAGGAGGATCAGTGGTGGCCATATTAATCTGAGGTCATGATTTTCATGGAGTTTGCATCAAAATTTGGTTCCAAATCAAATATCAGTGTCCCTTGTGTCGAGTTACCATCTCTACTTCATCTCTATTTTCACTTTATCTTCGTTTTTAACCATGATAAAAATAACAAATTTTCCGTTTTTTTCCTATGTTATGGACGGTTTATGAGTACATATAGCATACTACTGTTTCACACAGATAACATTTTACAGCATCACCTATATATCGTTGAGTACACTGATTTCGAATACACTCTTTCTTCACCTGCACTCGAATACCTGCTTATAATGGACTAACATGCACCGAAGTCCGCCACTAGACTATAGAAAGTTGAATGTAGCATGTAGAAAGGATCATTTTCCCTTGCTATTCTTTGATCAAATATTATAAGGATTTGCCAATCACTCATACTATTTCTTACTCAAATCCCACACATCCAAATGACTAAGAAAAAACCACATTCATATAGTTCTTATGGCACATTTGCATATATAATGATGCTTTTTTAATATTTCATCTTATTGGATTAATCAATTGTACAAATTTTGTAAAATATCACTTTATTAAAATAAAATAGAGATAATTGCCCATAGAGGGACTTTCCACAATGTGTGTATCACAAAAAGTGACTTACCTTGCTTGGTGGACTTTTTGAACATAAAATGGTTTATCACTTCCTATTTTACCCTCGTCCTTGCCGAAACAATGAGAGAGAGAGAGAGATCGTTGAGAGAGAGAGAGTGAGAGAAGGAGAGAGAGAGAGAGATCACTGAGAGAGAGAGAGATCGTTGAGAGGGAGAGAGAGAGTTGAGAGAGAGAGAGATCGTTGAGAGAGAGGAGGAGGTTTTGGATCTGAATCATCAAATCATGAACAATTAACAGAGATTTTCATGAACAATTAACAGAGAGAGAGAGAGAGAAAGAGAGAGAGAGGAGAGAGATCGGACAGAGAGACAGAGAGAGAAGAAGAAGCTTCCCAGGATGGTCATGGAAGAACACGAAGAAGAAGAAGCTTTCAGATCCGTACAACACTATTGATTTCGGTGGACAACCACATCGTACTTGATGCACGTCGAACTTGCTTCACAACCAGGTTGTGGCGTATGAAGTCGGGGATGGAGAAGAGAGTCATGGTCGAACAATGTCTATTAACTGAAAAACTTTATCCTTCTCACTCACATGTTCACATTCTCCATCCACTCATCAACCAGGTCCTACTACGTACATCCACAAATCAAGCAGGTTCTACTGCGATCTTCTTAACTAGACGCCGACCAAAGCGACCTCATTAACCGAAAAGCTTTATCCCTTTTTCATTACTGCATGTCCATTTACCTTTAATGAACCGTTCAATCTTATTCTGTATTGGATGTACATACTTTAACGTGCACAGGATTTCTTAACATTACCATGTCTGATCAATAAATGTACAACCACAAATACATGCCCCAAATATGTCGAGGGTCATGGTCGAACAATGTTTATTAAATGAAAAACTTTATTCTTCTCACTTCTCATACAGACTTATCCTGGTCGAACACGAAGAATACAACAAAACACAATTATTCGTACAGACTTATCGTGTTCGAACACGTAAAATTATAAATACATCAAAACTAACTGAGAGATACATCAATTGTTCGTCCACGATAACGTCTTATATTTAATGTTACAACCACACATATATCTTTCAATGTACATCCACACTTAAACTTCAAATGTTCAAATGTTCGACCACACACATTCGAACAGTATCCTTCTACAGTTAAACCCTACGTCAATCCACGTCCACATTTACGGGTATTTGGGTGTATACGTATCAAAAGAAAATGTTCATCCATTTCTGTTTCGACACCCTCATTTCGTCCATGTTCCATACCCACTTCTCCTGTCCTGTACGTCCACGAACCTGCAATTCGTCTATTCTACCAAATTTCAAGATCGAAACTAATCTCAATCATGTGTTTGTTCGTACATAAAATCTGCGTTCAAATTCATGTTCGTCCACAATTAAATCATCTTCCTCGTTTCAATCTCTTTTCCAGATCTGAAATACAGATCTCCATCTGTAAAACAACACAACCATCGACTATTTGAAGAGATTGAGAGGGAGAGAAACCGTGAGACAGAGAGAGAGAGAGGGAGAGAGAGAGAGAGCGGGAGAGAGAGAGAGAGAGAGCGAGAGAGAAAAAAAGAGAGAGGGAGAGCAATAGAGTAAAAGAGAGAGAGAGAGAGAGAGAGAAAAAGAGAGAGAGCGAGAGGGAGAGAGTGAGAAAGAGAGAGAGATTTGGTTTTTTCTTTGTCTAAGTCATGAGTTTTGGTTTTTTTTTATCAAATTCGATTTTGGAGATTTTGATTTGCAGATCTGTTGGATTTAGGCATAAATTTGGTTTGGGGTGCCGGATCGCTTTGATCGTCGGTTTTACTCGGTTTTACTTGCTCTAAATGCCTTAGATTTGCTTTGTTTTGCTTTACTCTTGATCTATTTTTTAGATCTGGTTTCTGGTGGCTTTTCTGTTTTGGGATTGTCAAGGGTTTTTTGTTTGTTTCATTGGAAACAACTTTTCTCTTTGGGGTTTCGATGCTAATGGTTTGGATCATCCCCTCCCCACTTCTGCTCTACTGGTCTGATCGGAAAGTTCAAGTTACGTTTGATTAAAGAAGATATCTATCTACATTGTGAGAATTGTTGCAAGTTGTCGTCAGAAGTATAAGAAGTCCGTCTGCTATTGTGGTACGGAAACGTCTTTTATTAACCTTTTCATCGGCATTTTCAATCTTTGGAACAAGATTGTTTCGGTATCGTCAATGTATCATCAAAAAAGTCCCTCTTTATTAATTTGTTGGGAAAGATCATTGATTTTTCTTTGTGCTTTATTTTTCAAATCTCTTCTATATTGTAATCATTTGATATGAAGATCGAATAAAACAAAGTGTTAAAAAAAAAAAAAGAGAGAGAGAGAGAGAGAGAGAGCAACTTTTCGTCCATTTTCGTTTGAGGGTAAAAGTGGTAATTCGACCACTTTAAATCACCCACGCACAACAAATCACTTATTCTGAAACATAACTTCTGTAGATACTTTTTATGGTAACTCTCTCAATAAAATATGATTTAAAGACATTTGAGAGACAGTTTATAGTAACGTTAATGAATAAAAATATCACCTATCATGTATTTGAAATTTTCACTGAAAATTGAAATTTGAAAATTTTCAATTCTACTTTTCATTTTTATAAAAAAAACAAGCATTAAAAAAATATTGTATATCATTTTAAATAACTTTTAAAAACTGAAAAAAAAATCTCAAATATCCTAGATTTTATTTTCAAATATGCCCAAATTTCAAATCTATTTACTTGAAAAGAGAGATATAAACCAAATAACTGTTTTCAGATTTTTAATCATTTTCTTTCCATTTTATTATTAAAATCATTCAAAATACTCTGAAATTTATAAATGAAAGAATAGCAAGGGAAAATATTAGATATTGATGGAATTTAAATATAAACCTGCTATTATTGCAGCGAAAATTCTTGAAAAAAAGTTCATACATTATTTAATCCGTTCATCTCTGGGTTAACCTATGCTGGTTATTTGTCGGTTGGCATCCGTGAATTCCATCATACCGAATCAGTTTTGGTTAAACGGTGGTCATGGATAGTAGTTTTCATGCTAATTTCCCGCTTATCAAGTCGACTTCTTTGTTCCTGTCTTGACATTACTTGCTTTCCACGGTCTCTTTTGACCATGTCTAATGCACTACTCCACCATTGCTACTCTCTCCTAACTAGCTGCAAGAGCTTAAGAGCCCTTACCCAAATCCATGCCTCCCTTATCAAATCCGGCGTCGACACTGACTCGTACTTCACCGGAAAACTTATCCTACAATGTGCCATCTCCATTCCCGGCGCTTTACCCTACGCTCGCCGTCTCTTGCTCTCTTTTCCTGATCCTGATGCCTTCATGTTCAACACTCTGGTCCGAGGCTACTCAGAATCCGACGAGCCGCACAGTTCCGTCGCGGTGTTTGCGGAGATGATCAGGAAAAGTTTCGTCTTTCCGGATAGCTTCTCCTTCGCGTTCGTCGTCAAGGCGGCGGCGAATCTCCGGTCTTTGAGAACAGGTTTTCAGATGCATTGTCAAGCTTTGAAGCATGGCCTCGATTCCCATCTGTTCGTTGCCACTACCTTGATCGGTCTGTACGGGGAATGCGGATGTGTTGAGTTCGCTCGCAAGGTGTTCGATGGAATGCGTCAGCCGAATCTGGTTGCGTGGAACGCTGTGGTCACGGCTTGTTTCAGAGGAAATGACGTTGCCGGAGCGAAGGAAATCTTCGATAAGATGTTGGTGAGGAATCACATGACGTGGAATGTGATGCTCGCTGGGTACACTAAAGCAGGGGAGCTTGAGGGTGCTAAACGGGTGTTTTCGGAAATGCCTCTCAAGGATGATGTCTCTTGGAGCACTATGATTGTTGGGCTTGCACATAATGGGAGTTTCGGTGAGGCTTTCACGTACTTCAGGGAGCTGCGACGAGCAGAGATGAGACCAAATGAAGTAAGCCTGACTGGAGTTCTCTCTGCCTGTTCACAATCTGGGGCATTTGAGTTTGGGAAGACATTACATGGGTTTGTAGATAAAGCAGGGTATAGTTGGATAGTTTCCGTGAACAATGCGCTTATCGATATGTATTCTAGGTGCGGTAATGTCCCAATGGCTAGGTTAGTCTTTGAAGGTATGTCAGAGAAGAAGAGTATAGTTTCTTGGACTTCGATGATTTCGGGCTTAGCAATGTATGGTCACGGGGAAGAAGCTATTAGACTCTTCAATGAAATGACCGAGTCTGGCGTTGCTCCTGACGGGATATCTTTCATTTCGCTTTTGTATGCTTGCAGTCATGCTGGACTGATCAGAGAAGGTGAAGATTACTTCTCTAAGATGAAGAGAGTTTACCACATAGAACCAGCGATTGAACACTATGGCTGCATGGTTGATTTATATGGCCGATCTGGAAAACTCCAAAAGGCTTACAGTTTCATATGTCAAATGCCAGTTCCACCAACTGCAGTAGTGTGGCGGACTCTTCTTGGGGCTTGCAGTAGCCACGGGAATATAGAATTGGCAGAGAAAGTCAAACAACGGCTTAGTGAGCTTGACCCAGATAACCCGGGGGATCTTGTTCTTTTGTCGAATGTTTATGCTACTTCAGGTAAATGGAAGGATGTTGCTTCTATCAGGAAGTCAATGATTGTCCAGAGGATCAAGAAGATCACTGGTTGGAGCTTGGTTGAAGTTGATAAAGCCATGTATAAGTTCACTGCAGGTGAGAAAAAGAAGGGAATCTATTCAGAGGCCCACGAGAAGCTAAAAGAAATCATCTTGAGGCTTAGAGATGAAGCTGGGTATTCCCCGGAGGTTGCAAACGCTTTATATGATATACAAGAAGAAGAGAAGGAGGATCAAGTGAGTAAACACAGTGAGAAGGTTGCACTTGCGTTTGCTCTAGCTAGATTGCCTAAAGGAGCAAATATCAGGATAGTAAAGAATCTGAGAATTTGCAGAGATTGTCACGATGTTATGAAGCTGACGTCTGGAGTTTATGGAGTAGAAATTGTGGTCAGAGACAGAAATCGCTTCCATTCGTTCAAGGATGGTTCTTGTTCATGCCGTGACTACTGGTAAAAGTTCTGAATAGACAAGTACCCTAACTATATGTCACTTTTGTGGTCTATTGCCTCCACTAGCGACCTCATACATGGAGACATCACCGGGCGTCAACACAACAAACTTTCAGTTTCTATAACTTGAGGTCTTCGTTTGCGAGGTTTGTGGTTTACATTGTCTCGGGGGTTGATTGTGACGTTTTGCATTCTTCATGGACGAGAACATAATATATGAAATACTTTTGGACTACTATTGAAACTTTATGACAGATTTTTCCAACCTTTGACGAGGAAAATCAGCACGTCTGGTGGTTCTGGGTTCTAAAGTCTCTACCTTTGATTCGTCGTTTCCTTTTTACTCGGTACCAAATCTTCGAAACCCCTATGGCTGCTTCAGCTGCATTCTCAGTATCATCACCACCTTTCGTACCCTCTTCTTGCAAAATTAGCAGACCATTTCTCTTGCTTACTCCGAAAAGTTTCAAACCCGTTTCGGTGAGAGCTTCTGCGTTTTCTGTCGGCAAGTCTTCGATCTCCATCGATGAAAAATCTCCAGTCCAAACTAAGGTGAGTTTACTAGTGGTACAGGCACAGCCTTTTGTCTGATCGTCTCGCTCTTATCGTTCCATTTCAATTGATGGTTTGATCATTTGAATTTGATAAGGGATTACTCAAAATAATATAATCGTTATAAGATGTATTGGATGCTCTATCAATTGAGTTTTTATTAGCTCTAGAATATAGTTGTTTTTGTAGAGATTGATGGAAGTGATATCGTTTTTCTTACTTTTGAATCCAGAATTGAAAAGTTAGGATCTTTGTGGAATTGTAGTTTATGGGGTTTAATGTATTGATGCTGTTCTGTTCCAGAAAAGCAATTGGCAGTGGAAGTTTAAGGGAAACTCGATCGGTATACACTATGAAGAGCATGAGAGTGAGAAGTGTGAACCGGCTAAGAATATCCTCATGATACCAACAATATCCGATGTTAGCACCGTAGAGGAGTGGAGATCTGTGGCTAAAAACATCGTGCAGCGCGATGGGGAAGTCAATTGGCGTGCAACTATTGTAGATTGGCCTGGTCTTGGTTATTCTGATAAACTTAAGATGGATTACGACACAGATGTCATGGAGAAGTTTGTGGTCGACTTCATGAACTCACCCGAGAGCCCAATGAGCCAGGCAGGTTAGTGAAAACCTTGAACCTGGCATATTATGGTTACAAGAGTGAACCAGGCAGGTTAGTGTAAACCTTTATATGAACCTGACATCTCCATTGCTTTAGGTATCTGTTCATTCGATATGACAACTGATTCATGTAGTTAGTAATAACTATTTTACTTGGGTGGATATCAAGAAAGATTTGGTTATACTTGTTAGAATTCCGTAGCTGAAGCTTATTCTGAAACCAGGTCTATGGGTATAAATACTTATATGCTCCATTGATCCGCATTAATTTCTTTACAATTAAAAAAAAAAAAAAGAACATCAATCAATATGTTGACATAATGTTAAAACGAAACAGGTAATGATGATGTAGTAATCATTGGAGGAGGGCATGCAGCAACACTAGCAGTCCGTGCTACCCAACGTGGGCTACTAAAACCATCGGCTATTGCTGCTGTTGCACCTACATGGGCTGGACCTCTCCCTATTGTGTTTGGCCGCGATTCCTCCATGGAGACAAGGTTTGTTGCTTTCACTAAGCCTTGACATAAAAATGAAAAAAAAAAAAAAAAAATTGGTATTCTCTCATGATCGGCCCCGGTTTTGGTCCCAACAGGTACGGTCTACTAAGAGGAACACTACGAGCACCTGGGGTTGGTTGGATGATGTACAACATGCTAGTGAGCAACGAGAAATCAATCGAGTCTCAATACAAATCCCATGTTTACGCAGACCAAAGCAACGTGACGGAGGCCATAATCCAAAGCAGATATGAGTTAACAAAGCAGAAGGGATCACGCTACGTTCCTGCAGCTTTCTTGACTGGTTTACTCGACCCGGTTTCCTCCCGGGGTGAATTTCTCCAGCTGTTTGCTGATTTGGAAGGGAAACTTCCGGTTATGGTAATGTCAACGAAAGGAGCTCCAAAGAGATCGAAGGCTGAAATGGAGGCATTGAGAGGAGCCAAAGGAGTTAGCAAATTTGTGGAGGTTGAAGGTGCACTCCTGCCTCAAGAAGAGTATCCTTCTCTTGTTGCTCAAGAGCTCTACAACTTCTTGCAAGAGACTTTCGCTTCTCCCAAGTAAATGGTAAGCTATCCCACAGAGACAGTCCCATGAAATGTTAGCCCAGGCCCATATCGTGTTAATTCATTGTTTGCTCTTTGCTGAACTCTACGGATTACTTCTTTTGTCATTTTTTCCCCCGGCGAACTCTACAGTTAAAAGTCTTACCATATTGCTTTTCTCAGTTTTTTAAAAAAATCACGTAGGTCTCTTTATGTTTCGAATAGCCGCGTCTAATTATGTAACGTAAATGTAGAAGGATACATGTTTTGTTGAATAAATTGTTTTAATTATAATTGTGAGTGTTAAAATATGTCAGAAAATATTAAAAAGACATGTATATGCTTCGTCAATCCTTAGAAAATAACGAAAAAAACTCTTGAACATTTTTTCTGTGACTTTCGAAAAATCCAACCAGAATAATAATTAATTAAAATGCAAATTGCAAATTAAACGTTGGATGCTAACATGGTAAAATCATGAACGGAGGATAAAGCACACCATTTTAATTGTCTCTTAATTGTTAAAGGGTGACAAAACTGGTGAACGATAACAACAAATTTTCACCGATTCTTTCTGAAGGAAATTAGCTGAGAATTGTGGTCCACTGTCCACCTACTCATGAATCTGCGGCTGGTTTTTTTTTAAATATATAATTTTAAACATGTATAGCAAATTTAAATTTCACTTGTTACAAAAGATATATAAGACACTTCTCACGTATTTATGAAATGTTCTCAATCAGGACTTTGATCTATATACATTTCTGCCATGTTATTTTGAAGTTGAATATAACTGTTTGCAATGATTCACTTTTTTTTTTTTATATTATCTTCGTTTCAATCTAAAATTTTATTTATTGCAATGGAATAAAAAAAAATAAAAGTATTAAGGAGTAAGTCTTTATGGATGCGGGATCATATAGATAGATTAGTTCTGAGCATTTTAATCGAAACCGAAATACCGAACCAAAATCAAACCGAAATAATTAAAACCGAAACCAAACCAAATTTTGTGAAACATTCATTGAATATTGAATTGAGAATTTACGGATATCCGAACGGAACCGAAAACCAAATAACCGAAACATGAACCATATACTTAAAAATATTATTTATATTTATATTTAAAATAACTAAATAATTGAAAATTAACCAAATATTACTAAAAATTGAATTATATAAAATTAACCAAAACTTTATATCCAAAATATCCTAGATTATCCGAATTACTCAACATTTTATCCGAATTATCCGTATTTTTATCCAAATTACCCAAAAATATAAGAAAATTTGTAATCAAACCGGAACCATACCAGACTCGAATTTTCCCGGATATTACCGAACCGAACCAAATTTTATGATTAACCGAATGATTATTAAATCTCTATAACCAAAAAAGCGAACCGAACCGAAAAATCGAACGTCCAGGTGTGATAGATTATTCCCTTCATTTCTTTAAGAGTATCATTTTTACACTTTTTTTATTAAAAAAGAATGTCATTTGGGAATTCCAATACAAATTAGAGAAATTGCACAAATTATATCAAACTATTCCTCTTTTAACCTCTACAAATTATATCAAACTATTCCTTTTTAACCTTAATTAAGATGACTAAACACATTAATTAGATATAGAAAATTGTAATTAAATAAAAGTTTAAAAGTAAAAAAAAATTAATTCATTTTCTTAATTTGTGTGAAATATGTCTGGATGACATTTATAATGAAAGGAGGGAGTAGATATTGTTGGAACAAGCGGTCCTTATAAATATGTTAAATACTTAAAACTTGAAAACAACACTTTTATACCGTAGACAAAAGTTCGGTGAGTAGGGGATCATCCCTACGTGCACGTAGATTCATCGCATGCCATGCATTTAGCCGACGTGAACTTTTTTTTTTTTTTCTTTTTTTTTTTAACTGACCGACGTGAACTTCTTCAGCCTCATTCCTTTATTTAATGGGACAATTTCTATTTAATATCCAAAACTTGTTACACCCTTATTTATATCTTTTACTTTTGTTTTTTCCTACTCTCTATCTATATCAGAACTTTTCCTAATCTTATAAATTTTACTACGTTTTTAACTCAACCTACGCTTATAATTTCTTTATATATATAATTAATAATATTTATTAAGATACTTATATTATATCATTATAAATATTAAATATTATAATTACTTTACTTCTTAAAATTTACGAAGTATCAATGAATCTGTTCAATATAATATAACATCATAAATTATATTCATTTAAATTTAAAAGTTGAGTTGATTATATGGTCAATAACTTTATATTACATATTAATGTGTTTTTATTATTTTATTAATTTATTGACTATTTTTAATATTAAAATTTTATATATATAACCTTTATTTTATTTGTAGTATGTATAGTAATATCCTTAGATATTAGAAAATATTTGTATTTGATCTATTTGTATTTAAATTGTTATAATTATTTTTAATAAACAATTCATAGTTTATCTTTTTAGTATATTTAACAACACTATATTTTGGACTATTCCGAAATATATCCAAATAAAATGCTAAATCCACATACCACATGTTTCATGAGGCATGTGCATTTAGCATTTACTAATTTCAATAGAGATGTGCTATAAAATATATGTGGACAAACTTTGATTATGTTGAACTATCTTTTCTGCCCACATTTTCCCATATTTAAATACCACGGCAATAGTACTAGTATGAACCAATATGAGACAAGTCCCATTCGATTGTATGTTGTCACTTATAGACGGTATTTAGTTCACATAAATTTATATATATTAGTCGAAACAAATATTTTGTCTTTCAAACTTTGGTAGGCAGCGAGTTATGGGTATCATATATTTGGTTAGACATGTTATGGGTCTCAAATCAATATTTAATCTGCTTTAGACTTTCTCTAACTGCTCGTACATGTTGTACAGCATTAGTTATACCCATCCAAAAATAAATGAGACTTATTTCACATAAAAAATTAACGATTTCGTGCGTTTACGAGGTTGACAAGTTTTAGTTGGTTTTACAGAGCGCAATGTATTAGGAAGGTTATTTTAATTTATTTAATTTAGATCCCTGCTAAATGTTGATCGTTAACTACGAATGTTGCAGTCGTGTTATCACTTATCAGTTATCACCCACACACTCCCACATTATGTGCATAATGAAAACTGTAAAGGATACATTAACCCATACATTTTTAAAATTGCAAATTCTCATCTAATGAAATCTCGTGTTGGTCATTCTATACTTATCCGATTACCAAAACATCATCATATATAATCACATTGCGTTCACTAAGAATCATATTGGTTCCCAGAAATTAAAATCTTAAAAAGTAATTTACAGTTAACTAATTGAATAAACTAAAAACTGTAAAAGATACTTACAAGTATAATAAACCACGCTATTAGTTAATCTTTTAAGACTTGTGATTAAATGTACATATACTCTTCAACTAAAAGATAAATCAATATATTCTGTGTGTTTTTTTAGAAAAGCTTCTCATATAGGCTTATAATAAGATGTTGGTTGAAAATAGAAAAATATAAGTTTATGAAATGTCCTATTTTTCGAAAAGAATTAATGGGTTACCAAAAAAACAATAGGACATGCATCATCATTTCGCTTTAAATAGCGTGTGTAGTTAGATGACCCTAATTAGCCTCTTTAATAGTAATAAATATCTTGACAATTACAACAAATAAACAAATAGAAATATCTTCAAATACCACACTTTCATGTTTTTTTGACAAAATATCACACCAAGTTGAAAATGACAAAAATAACATTTATTTAATGGTTTAAAAATAATTAAACTAATACATTTGTGTTCAAAAGTCATTAATTAGAATTTAGATTTTGGGTTTTAGGATTTAGGTTTAAGGGATAGGGAATAAATATATGAAAATAAATGTATAATAGTCTTTTTCTCTCCAATAAATGTTATTTTGTCATTTTCACATTGGTGTGATATTTTTGTCACAAAACATCAAAGTGTGGTATTTTTGAGAATTAAAAATTTATTGGAGAGAAAAAGACTATTATACATTTATTTTCATATATTTCTTTCCAATCCCTTAAACCTAAACCCTAAAACCCAAAATCTAAATCCCAATTAATGACTTTGAACCCAAATTTATTAGTTTAATTATTTTTAAACCATTAAATAAATGTTATTTATGTCATTTTCATCTTGGTGTGGTATTTTTGTCACAAAAACATGAAATTATGGTATTTGAGGATATTTCTCTAATATTATACCATATGCTGATATGCGTTGACTGCAGTATATGCATTCGTCCTGCAAGACGCCACTAAACTTGATCGATACACATATATATCAATTTTCTTTATACAGCAACATGCATTATATAGGTTCGACTTCGAATCCGAATAATAAATACAATTATGATACTAATACAAACTATTAATTATGCTATATTAATTGCTATATGTTGTGGTAGACCGTATATATTAATTAACCTACATATAATAAAAGAGTGTGAGACAGTGAGGGGGCTATATAGAACATGCCAACAATTAGTAGTTGACATAGAGATATTGCTAGAACAAACCAGGATATTGGTATATTTAGATCAATTTTATACTTAGATCGTAATCTAAGTTGTTGATCGCCGAAAATAGAATACATATTATTACTATATATATCAGTTCAAATATGTGTACTACTACAAACTAAATCGTCATGTGGATATGAACCAGCCGACCATTGTAATAAATAGGGAAAGGTAACAACTAATAACCAGCTTTGTTACTGCTATTTACTAGGCTAGCTAGCACCTTGGCCTTGCTGTAATGGACCAATATAATTGGTTTATTTGCGGACTGATGTTTTTATCAAGGTTGTAAGTGGGGGTTTTAACTGTTACTAATCTTTAGAAGAAAAAAGTGGTGCATCCAGTTAAAATAACAGTAAAAAAATGGTTCGAGTTATTATAGCGCCGACAATTGCTGGGAGAGTGATATATAATGTTATACTAAAATAGAGTAGGATAATTTCAGTTAAGGGCACAATCCATCGTTTTTACTTCATTGATCGCACGTTTATTCTAGACCTTCCACATGTGCCCATCTCATGCCATAATCATACATTAACTCGACTCCAAATTACTATTCCGAATCTGCTGCTAAAAAGTTTCAACATGTTACGTTCACTCATGAGTCAGCTCATGTAGTTGTAATATATGGACCCGGTCTTAATTTACTACGTTTATTGTTGAACCATGATCTCGCACAGATCTATTTTGTGGGTTTAAGAGAATATCAAAGAGATAATAAAACCGAATAACGATTTTTATTGATTATATCTGAATCTTGAAAAAGGCTGCCAACGTACCTCGAAAGGGGATCAAGTCGATCGCAGTTCGTTTACAAGAGAACTAGGTTTACAGACTAGTCGATTTCTCTCTGAGTTTTCGAATAATCTTCCGGGTGAAAACCCTCTTCTTTATATAGGAACTTAGGAAATCCTTGCCGACCTAATCCCTTAAGGATTAGGAAAAAGTCCAGATTCTTCGATATTGTCTTCGGATCGGCATGATTATCTTCTTAAAAGTAAAAAGATAATCTTCGATAAAAAGGGATAATTCCTCTATTAGACGAAAAAGGAATTATCTATTAAAATTAACATTTATCCGAAGCGAACAAATGGTAATATTTAATTAACGTCGCATAATAATTGTGTGACAATTATTAATAACGAGTCGAGGTGAATTTATGTTGGGCCTTAAGGAAGGGTGCTAAACCTGTATCCAACAATAAGCCTCTCCCCCTCAGTTCGTTGAGCGATGTCGTTTGAGCTCGACGAATTTGAAGAGAGTTGGTCCGGCATGAATTCAGCTCGGCGTGCCTAAACGACGATAGCAGGGAGTCAAAGACGATGTGAATCGTTTCGAGATCTCATTTTCGATGTCAAATAGACACAGTTTGATGTAGCCATCACTACGTTTATTCGAAGTGAATTGTCGTGAGCGGAATTGGCTTTATAGTCCTGTTGGGAGTTTCAAGCTGCTTCCATAGAGTTGGAGTTCGGTTCGTGGACTTCGACGTCGTATGCTTGTCATGCCGATAGGCTTTTTCCTAAGTTAATGAAAGAACGACATTTTCATGCAACTTAAGACGTTTCACAAGTAATAGTCCGTTTGATTTAGATTACCGTGCTAGTGGAATGACCGAGCTAAGTAGTATACTTGAGCTTTCAAAGTTAGTTCAATTTTGGAATAGACTAACTATTTGATCTGTCAAGGTAAGTTGACATCCGGGGTGTGAGGCTAACATCTGCTCGCATTGATGGAGGCTTACGTCGGCTCGGCTTACAACTCGAAAGAAATAGTCCGTATCGACGGAGAATCTCAGTCGAGGAAACTACGCTGCTGAGACTGAACACCAACGTGGTTCGTGGGTCAATCATAATTTCAGGAGGTTGCGGGACGCAAACCTGGGTTTATATTGACCCATCGGTCCCCTGGCCAGAACGACGATGTAATGGTCTAGCTTAGAGCTAAGGCGAAGAATCTACGTGTGAGCGTAGCTCGAAACAGTTTTGACAATTACTGAAAAACTGAAGTGATGACGACCGATCATGGTGTTTAGCGATGGCTAGGCGCCAATAATTTAAACGAAGCGCTTGAAATTAGCAAGGTGCTAGAAGCGACAAGGCGAGCTTAGAGCAAAGAGATAAAAGTGACGAAGCGAGATGTAAGAAGCTAAAAGGAAAAAAGGAGCTAAGCGGATAGCAAAGAGCTAAAAATGATGAGGCGAACTAAAGTCAGTTACGATGAAGAGTTTGGCGCGTACAAGCTTGACGAGACCAAGTGTGATCCGGTGGAGTGACATGCTTTACATGACGAGCTCGCAGAAATAAAACGAGTTGATGAGTTGCTCTTTACAATTTGTTTATAGCATAACTAGATTAAACAAAGTGATGAGCTTAAAGAGAGACGTCACGTGCTGATGAGCAAATACGATATTTTTGGCTTAGCACGGCGATGTGAGCAACGTTAATAAGCTGGTGAGCTCATAGATGCTATGGCTAATGGGAGGAAGCATTTCCTTTAAGCTCATTCTTGAGATAATACTGAGAGCATGAGCTCCTTAACGAGTTAAGCTTGATAAAAGTTGACGTTCTTTCTGGACGGGCCAACGAACTTGGGCTAGACGAGCCGACGAACTGATGATCTCGGGCTAGACGGGCTGACGAACTCAAGCTTAGATGAGCTAACGTACTTGAGCGATACGAGGCGACGTGCTCGATCTAGACGAGCTGATGAGCTCCGCCTAGATACGGCGACGAACTCGGACGTGACGGGTCTAGACGAGGCGAGGTGCTCGAGCTATATGAGCTGAAACAGATCGTTGAGCTTGTTTGCAAAATAGCTTCTGCTGGCGGAGAGTTTTGATTTGAAAGCGAAAGCTTCCGTGGCGGAGAACTATTAACCTTGAAGAGAAGAAACAGAGCTCGTTGATCAGCTTGTTCTCGTGTACATGCTTCTCTATTTTTTTACGTAGCTCGAAGAGCAAGGCGAGAGTTGGGGATGAACACTTTGTGTTTTAGAGCTCGTCCTTTTTTTTACTTTTTTTGCGTGTAGCTTCTAACAAAGTTAGTCGTGGCGACTAAACTTTACGAGCTCGATGAATCAAAACTGGGCGTTGGGAGGTCTTCGTCGTTGATCCTGGTGGTTTGGCCGAGCTTGAGTAACGCATCGCCGTCGATCTCGCGAAGTGTGAGATCGTCTGAGTTGGGTCGACTAGAGACTTGTGCAATGAGACGAAGCGTGAGAATTTGCTCTTGCGAAGAGCTTGTCTTTAAAGATCTATGAGCTCGATGACAATTAATGATACTATTTTCGTGAAGTGAAACATTGATGATGCTGATGAGATCGTCGTGGGAGAAGGTCGTGAGCTCGGCAGAGCTTGAGCTCGTCTCGTGGTTTGAAAAATGGATCACGGTTCGCATCGTCTTCTAGTTTTAAGATAGAAATGTCTTTTTGCAGGTCGAAGGGCTTTATGACGCGTTAAGTGATGAACCGAGGGTTCGTTTAGGTTGTCTTGGAGATAGATAGCTTGTTTTGGTCGAACAGCATGATGTTGCTTGTTCGACGTCGGGCTTGAATCTGAGCTTAGAGTTCGTGGAAGTGTTCTTCCATTTGTTCTTGAGTTCACGAGGTGAAACTCAACACGTGCTTGAGTCGTTAGAGACTGTATAGCAAAGCTTGATAGGGACACAGTTAGAGGCTACGAGGTGAACTTGATCCGGTTTGAGCCATGGTGGCTTAAAAGAGCCTCCCGTTTACGAGTGTTTGAGTAAGAGCTTGTCTCCATTGAATAAAGCGCGGAGGAGCTCTGGAGCCTGTCTCGTCCAGAACTCGTGGGATATTGCAGAGTGAGAATTTGTTATTTTTTTGTGCAATTGAGCTACAAACTTAAAAGCTTGTGATCTTTTTCCATGTGAGCTGATGAGCTCGTTCTTCTATATCATCTTGTGATTCTTGTTGTTGCCACGTTAATGATTTGATTGGTCTTCCCATAAGTGAGTTCGACGATCTTAACAGGAACCACTACTTAGCTTTTTTTATTATAAAGCTGTAAGCTCGTGTCCTTGCGAGCTTAACGTGAGCTTGTAAGGTAAGCCTCTTTCTTTATTGTTCATACTCGTGACCTCTGTTCAGTCCTGCTAGGAGCTGATTAATTTTCACCGTGAAAGGTGTCGGAGAGCTCGTCTTGGAGAAAGAGTTCGTTCTCTTCAGAGAAAGAACCCTTTTTCGTCTTTTCTTCTTCCATGTAATTGAATTTGTCTTCCAGATCTAGAACTCGTTCTCTAGGGCTTTCTTCTTTGATCTTGGCTCTCTTTCTTCAATCGGGCTAGCGTATTCGTTACGTCAAGTTGATTAGCTATGAGCTCGTGCTGCTGGTGAGCGTGTCGTTATGCATGCTCGATCTTTGGTGGCGACGACGTGACGACCGTCGCTAAAATTTTAGTGGTCTCAAGTGGAGACGAGGTGACGACCGACGCGAGAAGTTGAGTGGCCTCATTCCTCGGTGGAAACGACGTGACGACCGATGCTAGGAGTTGAGCGACCTCTTTTTGCTAGGTCGGCGTGGGAGCGCGGCACCGCGAATCTCTGAAATTGGGGTTTGTCATGGAGTTCCAAGCAAACGATTTTATTTTATGCCATGAATATTAAGCTATTCAACATAATTGTATTACTAGTTGATGGACGTATAACTAGTTAGTTCAATAATTATGTTAATAACGAAATATGATAATGTAAAACTTAGCTTTTGGTAACGGATGAGGACGTGATCCTGTGGCGGTGAAAGAGATCGTAGATCTCCTTAGATATCATATGTTCGATTTTGGTCTTCTCAACGTGAGTTTTTGGAGACGATGTGCGTGTCCTGGTCGAGCTTCCACGCTTTAGGTTTGATAATTCTTTGTCCCCACAGTCGGCGCCAATTGTTAAACCATGATCTCACTTAGATCTAGTTTGTGGGTTTAAGAGAATATCAAAGAGATAATAAAACCGAATAACGATTTTTATTGATTATATCTGAACCTTAAAAAAGGCTGCCTACGTATCTCGAAAAGGGATCAAGCCGATCATAGTTCGTTTACAAGAGAACTAGGTTTACAGACTTGTTGATTTCTCTCTGAGTTTTCGAATGATATTCTGGGTGAAAACCTTCTTCTTTATATAGGAAGTTCTTGCCGACCTAATCCCCTTAAGGATTAGGAAAAAGTTCAGATCCTTTAAAATAAAAAGATAATCTTCGATAAAAATGGATAATTCCTCTTTTAGACGAAAAAAAGAATTATCTATTAAGCTTAATATTTATCCGAAGCGAATAAATGATAATATTTAATTGACGTCGAATAATAATTGTGTGATAATTATTATTAACGAGTGGAGATGAATTCATGTTGATCTTTAAAGAAGGTGCTACATCAGTATCCAACACTTATGTTTGTCACAAAAGCAATCGCATTAACTATGCCTAATATGACTACTTCTAATCAGACAATTACTATCTGACGTGTTCCATACAATTTCTAAAGATGGATTGGATATTGATCGATGCTTCACCTCTTCGATGTTATGTAAGATAATATCTAGCTATCGTTCGTACATATATTAAACTCATTTATTATAGTTTTTATTTTTCGTGGCTATGAATTATGAAAAAAAAATTCATGATGTTAACAACAGCTTGAAGTGTGAACTAATTAACGAATTCATTCTAGGTTGCCTAGCTGTTTGATTGATACTCCAACTACCAAAGTTTGCAAGGAATAAATTAACGCACATTTATTTCGTTATAAATCAGATGATGTAGTTTTTTTTTTTTTTGTAAAAAGGGCTTTCAGATGATGTAGTTTTTTTCACTATCATTTTTTTTTTAAAAAAATGAATCGTTGTCGCCAAAAAACAACTTTACATTGTAACGCAGACGCTATGGAAATATCGTGAACAATATAAAAAAATATGAGGAAAACAAAAAATGTAATTCAGAAATTCAACAGGGAAATAGAAAGTCTAGAGTTGGAACACAAAGCAAATAAACACCTTTAATTTTGGAAAAAACAATTGTTAGTTGTACATTAATCTTATGAGTTAGAGTCTCGACTCTTGAACTAGAGAGAGACGATTGACTTGTAATCTTTAAAGTTCGATAGTGAAAAAATGTACGGAAAAACCTCTTCCATGACGTAGGTACCTGCAAATATGTATATTATCAAAGTTCACAAAAAGAAAGACCTACAAATTATTGTGCATTACTGCATTGTTCTTCTTTTTTGAACGATGCATTCTTCTTGTTTGGACTGTTTTTAAGGTTAGTATAAAAATCGAAAATCAAATCCGGTGAACTGTGTTTGTCTAAAGTCATAATTTGGACACTAGCTACTGATTTTAAGAGGAAGAGAGAGAGAAGAGAACAGGCTGTGAGCATATGATATGAGCATATCATAATCTCACCTATATAATCGGTAAATACTAAATACTCGTAATTGCAGTGGCCACCCCTTTGATTAGTATTGCCACATAAGTGAAGGAGAGAGAGAGATAGAAGAGGAGGGGATGACTTTTTTTAGAAGCAAAGGGAAATGAGACTAATGAGTAAATGCTCTTCGCTGTCCCTGTCTCTATCGACTCTCTCCCTTAAATCAAATCAAAAGGCTTTTCTTTTGGTTCAGCAGCCACGTACAGGAATTATTTGTCCCTTTTTCTATTAATATTTATTAGTTTGTTTCGGTTAACTTCATAGCCATTTTAATTAAACCTTGTAGGGGTTACGTAAAAAAAATCAAGGTTTTTCATGTTCACATGATAAAGACAAAATAATTTGTAAGAAAATAAATAATAGTAAAATTGTAATTCATGTGCTAGAGCTCGGTTCGGTTTAAATATGTGTATGTGTGTCTTTATTTCAATGCACATAGATCCAACGAACGATCCATGTGACCTAGACGCTTGTCTTTCTCTTCAACATCCAAACACTTTACTGAAACCCCTTTTGTAATAAGCAAATCAACAACAACAAAAAAAGAGCTAAAGAGAAAGATTCAATGAAAGAAAGGAAGACTCTTTCAAGTCCAACGTGATATTTAGAGAAATACCCTCTTTGCAAAAATCCAATCTTCGAGTCTTACTAGTTACAATATAGCTTACACACACTCACACACACTATACCTATGTATATATAATAGATCATAGAGAGAAAGAAGAAGAGAAACAGAGGAGGCGATCAAGAGCGTGTACGTGTGGATATGGGTAGACCACCTTGTTGCGAGAAGATGGAGGTGAAGAAAGGACCATGGACTCCCGAAGAAGATATAATCTTGGTCTCTTATATTCAACAACATGGCCCTGGAAGCTGGAGATCTGTTCCTACAAACACCGGTCTTGATGATCTTTTCATTTCTTTTTATTATTTATATTCCATCCTTTTAGCTTACATATATTAAACACATACGTGTACGTGTATATATTTTCAGGTTTGCTAAGGTGTAGCAAGAGTTGTAGACTTAGATGGACTAATTACCTTCGTCCCGGGATCAAACGAGGAAATTTCACTGAACCCGAAGAGAAAACGATCATCCACCTCCAAGCTCTTTTGGGTAACAGGTATTTGAATATATTCCTTTATATGTGTTCCATTTATATATGAACATATATATATATATATATGGATGTTAGAGAATCATATATCAGTGAGATGAAACCCAGAGTAATATATATATATATATATGAACCTACATATATATATAGTTGTATATGTTCCATTTGTATATGAACATAAATATCATTTCATGAACCTTAATAAACAATATATTTATTTTCATCTCCAATATCCCTGTTTGTTAACAAATCTCCTAACATTCATTTATCGATTAATGTTTTTCTTGATCTAATTGGACATTGTCTTTGAAAATCAGATGGGCAGCCATAGCATCATATCTACCTCAGAGGACCGACAATGATATCAAGAACTATTGGAACACTCATCTGAAAAAGAAACTACAGCTGCAGCGTCAAAATGGTATCACCAACGAAGACAACACCGATATGACAGAGATATCGTGTTGTGATAAGAACAACAATACCAACAACAAAAGGATCGTCAACAAAGGACAATGGGAGAAAAAGCTTCAAACAGACATAAACATGGCCAAACAAGCCTTATTACAAGCCTTATCACTTGACCAACCAACTTCATCGATCCCTCCCGATCCAGACTCACCAAAACCTCATCATCATTCTGCCACTGCTACTTATGCCTCAAGCACAGATAACATCTCTAAGTTACTACAGAACTGGACAAGCTCGTCTTCTTCAGTGCCTAACACTTCATCACTCTCCAACAATCGGAGCTCAAGCACCGGTGAAGGAGGAGTTCTTGATCATCACTCTTTGTTCTCATCGAACTCAGAATCTGGATCAGTTGATGAGAAGTTGAATATGATGACGGAGACGAGTATATTCAAAGAACCAAATGTTAACATGGAAGCAACTACTAATGCTACTACTGATGATCATGGCTCGTTGTCTTTGATCGAGCAATGGTTATTTGATGATCAAGGCTTGGTTCAGTGTGATGACGACCAAGAGGATCTGATTGATATGTCTTTACAGGGTAAAAATAATGATAACAACTGTCAAGATTTGTTCTTAGAAAAAACACATGGAGCAACTCTATAGGTCTACCAAGTGTAGGTAGTCGTCTAGTGGTTTTAGTGTCGGCCAAAATGTGAGAGCGCTCTGCACCCTAGTTCAAACCTTGTTTGGGAAAGATATATTAATCGCAAAATGGCCATGGCCTACGGATCAATAGATTCCGAAATTTCATCGAAAAAGAAAGGAAAAAACTATATAGGTTTACCCTTTTTTTATTCTCTTTTATGATTTTTACTTAGGTTTTATTTTACTGTGTGGTTTGCTTGTTGTCAGTAACCTGTGAATTGTGAAGTTAAAAATAGTGCAATAAACAGTGATTTTCTGTTTTATTAGTTTTTTTATAAAAAAATAGATCAGTTTATTATTATTATTTTTTGACCAAAAAAATAAGAAATCAATATTTTTACAGGATTGAAATTGCGATCTAGCAATATTTATTAGGGATGAGATATTTGTACTCAACCACCGGACAAATTTAAACCATGATTACCTTTTATTCTATGAGCTGTTGAAAATAATTTTTGTATCACTAACAAATATTTGATCCATATATTATACTCCATTTAGTTTTTATTAGCATTACAGGGTTTTTTGTTGGGAATATGGGATTTTTAATTTCACTGGATTCTAAGGTTTTGGAGTAACAATAAACAAATTTGAGAGTGGCGGTATTTTTTTATTTTTTATTTACTTCCTGAATGGTGTTATCTAGTGAGAATAAAATACATTACCCAATCACCATTACCTGAATGGTGTTCTCTAGTGAGAATAAATTAATGACAGACTATTGGGTCGTAGATTTTTATCATTTTACCTACAAAATTGACCAATCACCATTTAATGTAATTAGACACGAGTCGCATATATTATTGTTGTGAAAAACTAGGCTGGTAGAGTGGGGAGTTTTTTTTTTTTGTCTTCCTAGAATAGAATCAGTGATGGCAAACCAAAAAAAAAAAATGAATATGATTTAATTGGTAGAACTTGATAATCATCTTTGTTAAAGTAGAACGTAGTAATTATTTTTGTTAAAATTAGAACTTTAATATTAAGTTATCTATATAACTAACATTGTCAATATCACAATCTGGATCAGATTGTACTTTTGTTGAATTTGTTCCAATAAAAAAACGAGACCTAATTTTATTATTACCATGTAAACCAACCCCCCCGGAAAAAACCACTTTCTCTCTCTCTCTTTCACTGTTACTTTCTCTCTCAAAAAACTAGATCTATCTTCGTCTTCTCCTCGATTTTCTTGTAATCTCGGGCCGTCGGTAGCTCCGACGGTCCGGCTTTTTGTTTTTTTATTGTTTATATGTCGGATCTCCGGCTTGTCCGGTCTTCTTTCCGATTTCGGTTTTAGTTTCGGCTTGTCCGATTTCTAGTTTGCCTTTTTGGTTTTATATCTTCTTTCTTCAGCTGTTTCTTTTAATTCCGTATTGTTTTGATGTTTCTTCTAACATTGATCTTCGTTTTTCTCATCTGGTTCTTGCTTAGATGGAGTTTTCCTCCACCGTTTTAGTGGCCTTGATTGCCATAGACTAATGGTCTTTGACGGTTTTTCCTGTTTGGAAACGTAGCTGAGAGGGATGAGCTAAACAGATCAGTTGTTCTGGAGAAAGATTCAAGCACCGGCGATCTCTGAAGAAAGATTGATACAGAGCGTCATCTGAAGGTCGGCGGCGGTGAAGGTCATCGGCTTTCTCTTCTCCAAATCAATCTTGGGCTTATTTGGTTTATGTTTGTATTTGATTTGGGTTTGTAATATTTGGACTTGATGCTCTGTATTTACCCTTTGGGTTTAATGAAATTGGGCCAAGTGGCCTTTTGTCGAAAGAAAAAAAAAAAATTTATTATTACCATGTAATCTAACGAATTGGTTCTAAAGCCCATTTAAACTACTATTGGGCCTCTCTTTACTGTAAGCACAAAAAAAGATAAAACATAAACTAGAGAGTTTAGAAGAATGTTGATGATTATACTTTGGTAGCTTAGGACTTAGGAGGTGTTTAGCCTTGGCCTCCACACTCGCGGCTTTCGCATCCCGCAACGATATGAAAGGTGGAGACATCATCTTGAACTTTTTGCAAAGGTTTTAACAAGCCGATCTTCTAAGATTTTCTAGGATGGACATGGAGTGATCAAATCCACATACTCTTGAAGAGTGTTTTTTTTACTGAAGATGATGCTAACAACTCTTAAAGATTTCAAGACGGAAAAAAATCGGTTGTTACCATGGACATTTCCAGCTAACTTTTCATTGACCAAAATCTTACACAGCAGAATCATTAATTTACAGCATTAGTCGTGAGATTATATACCAAAGTCGTGCTGTATCAGTAGTATCAACCAAATCATCAGCAACCCTAGTTGTCAGTTTTGTAATTTTCGTCTGTGTATATATATATTTGTATTGATATTTTTGAAACGAAACATAAATACATAATTGCTTCTGCTACTATCAGCTTTTAATGTTCATATGCAGGACCGGTTAAACTAGGTAAGAGTAAACTGAAAATCGAAACTCCAGCGTTACACTGAATTTGATATATCTCTTTCCCTTTTTTGTCTTGTATAAAAGTAAATGCATACTCTGCATGCTTTGAGCATTTTCGACGAATTGAATAGTTTTTAGAAAGATAAAAAGAATGTGAATGGAGGATTAAAAGGACAGAAGCATGTGACCTTTAAGGGCGGGCCTTCGGAAATCACATCGATCCCATGTATCAAAAGAACTCATCTTCACTTCAATCATTTTCTCAACACATATCTCTCCATTGTTAGATAAGCCAAAGGTTTCTTTTCGCTGTCTTGGTCCACTGGCTTTGTTCATTTTTGGCCCCGTTTGTTTATTCTTCAACGTAACAGGATTTCTTTTAAAATAATAATAATTGCCTTGTCGTTCCACTATATATCTTAACTTCCTTCATCAAGACCCCCTTTTTAGAATAGTAAATTATAATTTAAGTTTATATATAGCGGAAGTTAACCCTTCGATACTTGGATTACAGGTACAAAACTTAAGTTAAACAATAGCCATGTGGTTCCACCATTTTGTACCTATAATTTAACTAGTAAATGGTCACTGAAGTTGAATTACATTAGAACTTGACAAGGTCTCTTAGTGATTATTTTAATGAACAAAATATATAAAGAAAAGCGACCAACCATGGGCCTTATTTAAGCTTTTGAATGGGCACTAGAGATCTCCACATCGGTCCATTAGTAAGAAAGAGCAACGAACACAAAGAAAAAGAAAGTCATTAGTGATAATCATACTAATTAGTGGGTGGGTCTTCGAAACGTTGCACATTTACGAAAGAGCCAATCGTCAACCAAAAATGCCGATTGTTCACCCAAATAAAACCAATTTGACTTGCTTTAAAAATAATATTATCATTGGTTTTTGAATGACGATTGATTTGCCAATAATGGGCCTTCACCAATCTCAACTTCAAGCTCTCCATGACAATTGCATGCCACCTAATTGAAAAGATGTTCCGATATTTTGTTTTACACACTTCAAAAATCTTTTCTATTGTTTATTTTCTCTGGTTTTAGTTTCTACACTTCCGGGGGAGAAGAGAGAAAAGGCATTTCGCAAATTAATCAACTCAAGTTTTATCTGATTAATAATCAATTTTTCATATATGGTAATATGGTAAAGCTTTCTTGTATAAAACATACGTGCCAATATAAAGCTACGTCCGGTTATCCAAACTTTTTAACATGATATGGTTTCTAAGTTGGAACGAAAATATATAAAAAAACTGTGTATAGGTCAAGAATTTCTGGAGATTCACGATAGTCTCTACTTTAAAAAGTTGGAATAGAAATATACAAAGCTCTTTTTCGTTTCAAATAATAATAATAATTAAACAACAGTGGTCTTTTCCAACAAATTCGAGTGGCCACTTAGATGATGGCAAAAGCAGCCAATACATAATTTTTTAATCACTAAACCAAATCTTTTTTTCCATGGCCATAGATTTACATCAATATTATAGTTGCTTCAATGCTTCCGCCTCTTCTTTTTGATTCTATAGAGTTTAATAATTATTAATATGTAATCAAAAACCATTAACCTAGACGATAAGAAACATGATTAGATTTGTGGACCATCTGTGCTATCAAAGAAATTGCGTACATTATTCTACAAATTAAGAAATCTCACGCTTTCAAACACACGTAATATTACTATTATATCATAAATGGAATTAGATTCAAGAATCCAACAACAAAAGAATTAGATTCAACTATTTTCGAGTTAAATAGCTAATCCATCCGGCCACAACCATCAAAATCCTCATATTTCCAGCTCAATTAGTCTCTTATTATTATTAGTCGTGGTTACATATAATATGATTCTAGAATGTATGCTAAAATGCAACATTTTTTTGTGAAAAATTTACACTCGTAAGACGACTTTTTATGAGGTTCATGTATTAACATTAATTTCTGAAAACTTAACTTGAATGGAAATGTCTTATACTATATGTTAAATATACATTTTCCTTGTCAAAAAAAAAAACTATATATACATTTCAACAATCTTCTGAATAACACATTTAATATTCATATAAAACGAAGAGAGAAGGCTACACAGATGTATTGGAAATTGTATTCGATTTTCAGACTAAGTTCTGTAGCTTCACAAATACTCCTATATAATTTCATATGAAATATATCGCGTGATATGCTGATCGTATGATGTCTTACCTGTGATATACTGATTTGCAATCCGATAAGCTGGACGAATAAAACAAATAAATCCAAATACGACTCTCCAAATTCAAAACAAATATAGTCTCGATCAATCCTATAATTTAAAATCAGCATGGTGTCGCAAATGCCACTCATTCAGATAGAAATATATTAAGATCCACAAGCTAAATTTATAAAAATAAACTATGAATCGTTTACATCACAAACAGAAGTACTATATACAATACTTTAAAAATACATATAGATCGGCAGTATGTGAGCTGTTGATATACACATCAATAATCATATACAAATATATCACTTCACCTTTAGAATCAATCGATAAATCCAAATCACAGAGAATAAAAAAAAGAGTTGAATCCTCGAAAAATCAAGCGTTAGGTGGAGAGTACTCACAGACAACCTCCGTGTCGACTTCCTTCCGGTGAAAATTCCGGTGACAACCACAAGCGGCGCATCTCAAAGCTTCGACGGTTCCTTCATCGCCGGCGGCCATAAACTCACGGCAACCGTCGACGGCGTAACCTCCGATGTTAGCAGCGTGATTCTTCTGACACTCCACGTAACGGACGTTACTGATCGCCGATGAAGAAGTAGTAGTCCAGGACGACGACGTGTTGGAGTTTCTTGATCTTTGCTTTATTACCATTTGTCTCTTCTTCATCAGGATCTGTGAAACCCTAGTTTTATCGATTCGTTATTACCCTTGGAAATTGAAAGCGGCTCTTTGGTCATACGAAAGACTCTTTGTGAAAACGAAGTGAAGACTAGAAGGTGTGGACTTGCCCCATTTATAAATTAGTTAGGCTTGTTAATTATCTAACCCTAGCCGGATTTAATTATATACCTACGGTGTAGACATAAGGTGTGTATACTTGCGTTGCCCCTTTTCCCCCTATATAGGTTATTTTTTACTCATTTTTTTATATATGTATACGACTTAAATCTTATTATAAACTGTACTATATGTATATACATACATATCAATCTAATACATATATTATATATATATCAGTTTTATTTTATTTTATGTATATTTTTTTCACAAACTGATTCTTGAAACCGGATAAAACTTCCTAACCGATTGAGATCACTTATTTATTGTACACTGTTGTATATAAGTAACGATGTGTTTTTTTTTTGTGTGTGGTCAAAGTGACGATGTGTTTTTATAATAATGAAATAAATGAAATTGTATATGATGAAGCCACAGTGTCTACTATTAAAACGGGGGTGGTTTTGTCTCTCTGTCGATTATTAGTCGATATAATGATATTATTTCTCTTCCATTATTATTATTTATTTTTTCTCTTCCACTATTTTCACCCTACTGACATGTACAAACGAGACATAAGGTGATACAAGTTTATTGAGGTCTTTGTTGTCCAAATAATTGAATACAATGAATATAACTAGTGAAATATATAGTGAACAAAAGAGAAAATAAACGGTGAAATAACACATTTTAATTGATGTTCAAGTCTTAATACTAGGATCTCTACAATTTTGATACCAGAATGATAACTTTTGGAGTTGATTAATACGCTACATAAGAAATTAAGCCTTATACAGTGGAACATAAATAACAAATTTAGTAGCCAGCCTTGTTTTACCGTCGAGATCACGTGCAATGCATTATACAGAAATTTATTTAATACTATTATACAATAATATAAAATAGAATAATTAAACTATTTGAGTATATAAATTAAATGCGAATCCGACTCAGTCCAACGGACTTGCTCCCAGCAAGAGACAATGACAGATTAATATTGGAATGCAATCACATTTCCCATCACCTCTTTTTATTACGAACTTGCTGTATATACTAATATTATATTTGTAAATTACATGATGCATAACTATTATGTCTATAGATAAAAGTGGTTCAGCTCTTCTAACTAAAAATCGCATATATTGAAATTCTTCAAATAGTTGTTTGTTAATATTTTTGGTCATCCATTTAATATTTTTAATTATTAATATTTCGTATTCGTTGGTATATCCTCATCGGGGGCTTGAATGTATCATAATGCGGGGTGTGAGCTATTAGAAGAAAAAGTACTATGATCTATCAAATGAGACGAAGAACAATATGTTCGAGATTTAGAGTTTCACTTTCACACGTCGAAATGAAGATACAAAAGATACTCAAAAATTAAACCGCTGATACAAGTCATACAATAAATTTTTAGTAGACGTTTATTCTCTTTATATCTATATTTAATTCATAAATCATAACTCATAACAGAAAATAGTACAAATTATTTTAATTATTTATTAAATAGCTATTATCTCTCGTGTGTGTGCTAACTTGAACTTTGTAAGAAAATCTAGAAAATGACTACTCAATTAGAAAAAAAAAACAAAACAAAACCAAACACGTAACTTCGATTTTGTTAGACAAAAAAAATGTAGGGTGAAGTTTCTCTACGAGTCTCTCCACGCTGCTGAGCAAGTCTCGCCCCTTAATGTTTCTATCATTTATCTTCTTGTATCGCTCTACTTTTATCAGTTCGTCGTTGAGTACGCCTCTGGTTGTATCCACTTAAACTCTTTGTGTCTTTGATTTTAATATAATCCGTTTGAAAAAAAAAATGTAATTCAGTAAATGATTTTCATGACATTTTGAGAAGAAAATTAGCAGATGAAATGAAATATTTACGCTTTCGAATTGAATTTTAATACTGATTTAGTTAGCCAAATTGACTTCTTTACAATGTGAGCATCAACTTTATTCCTCTTGTTCGGATCACACAGAATAAGTTTCTAAATTTCCTTTTGTTGTAATGTAAAATGAATATGTTTCTTGTTATACGTTACTATGCAAGAAGGCAAATTTGATGCATATATATAATTTCTACTTTCATGTATAGATTCCAAATATGTTAATATGTGTGCATAACTGTTTACAAACATTATTTTAAACGATAAATTAATCTCGATTTTATCATAACTTCTAAAAAAAGTAAGAATACAACATGTAATTATAAATCTGGTTTGTACGTACATTTGAGTCGGACGTTAGTGTTCAACCATTTATCGTTTTAGTACCGTACCATGCAAAAACACAACAAATATTATATTACAAAAATGTCATAATTGCCAATTATACGATAAAAAAAAAAACATAATTGAGGGATTAAAAGCCAGAAATCACGGAAGAATGTCACGAAGTTGATTTGTCAAATGAATAAATAAAGTAAGTAAGCTCTTAATCAATCTTTTAACGAATGTCAGGATCGTACTGTAGAGTTAATTTCGTTATTAGAAATCATAAATTAATTTGGAGTTAATTAAGTACTGCTTTTGAAAAAAAAAACGGAGAGAGAGATATGGGAGATTATAGATATTGAAAAGACTCTATGTTTCTCACCAACCGTGCCCTACTCGTGAAGTTAGAATCATATAAACCCCTAAAATCCTTAACTTATGATGTATATATAGTCAAAATGTTTGTCTTTTCTTCATAAATTTTTGATTAATATTAGAGGGAGACCAGGGGCGGACGCAGAATTTTTTTTTATCTGGGGCACATATAGTTATTTAATATAATTAAATTAATAAAAGTTTAATTAAATATTATTGAATAAAATTTTAATTAAATAATAATAGTATAATATACTCTAAATATCGAGTTGAAAGAAAATAAAGATTTTTAAACAAAAATATATCTATTAACTATAAGGTATCTTTAAATATATATAAACTATAAATAAGTTATATAGCTAAATTCAAAAATATTTATATATTTAAACAAAATCATGCAATTTATTAGTTTTAATAAATAATGTCTCTCTTTATATATAGATTCTTTTTATAACTAATTTATATATATTATATAGTTGTTTTAATAAATTTAAATTAATATATTACATAGATTTAATTAAGATGTTTAAAAGAAAGGTAAGAAATATAACATGCAAATCAATGCTAAGAAAAAATTGAATCATGATAAAGATATCTAAATATGGAATAACAGCAAACAAAAATTGAAATGTTGATAGATATCCCCTATATATTAATTGAGAAGACGGAGAGAGAAAATTCAGACACGTGTCTCACTCAGAGTAATTTTAGGGAAAGCTAACCAATGAAATAATTAAATTCAGACACGTCAACAAAAATTAATACACTTTTTAATAAATGGGAATATAGATATTCTATCAGATTTTTTCTCTATTTTTATGGTATCATTAATTTCAAACATGTAGAAGCATATAATTAACAGATTTAATGGCTTGTATGACATTTAAATTTTATAAATTATATAAATACAAATTTTATCCCATATGGACTACAAAATGAAAGGAATGACATTCATATTTCTTATAAATAATTAAATTTACTCAGAATTTTGAATTACATTATGAAGTTTTTAATAAACGTCGAAATTTGAAAGTTTTTATTTGGTTTAATCAAGTTTTATTTGAAATACGTTATTCAATTGAATATAAAAATATTTATATAGTTTTATTATAGAAGTTTATATATTATTAAGTTGATAAATTGTTAAAATATTAGAATTATTTTAAATCTATCAAAATTATAATATTATAAATATTTTTATTTTATTTAAATTTAAATTATATTTGATGATATATTGCTATTTTTTTATTAGATTATATATTTTATTGAATATTATATATATAGATAGTATATTAGCAATAAAAAACTTTGACTGCTATGATATTATGATGACAGTTTATATAATAATCAAATATACTTCAAATATTATACCCGCACAGGGTGTGGGCTATCATCTAGTAGAAAATAAAGGAGAAGCTTTGGTCCAAGAAAAGGAAAAAAAGAACAAATAGGAGCAAAAAAAGTATCGAACAAGTAAACTTAAGATCAATTTAGGGCATTTTCTAACCAATTGAACTAAAGAATCTGACATGTATAATACTTAACTATAAAATTTTCAAAATGAGTATGGGGCACGTGCCACACCCTCCATACACGTACATCCGCCCCTGAGGGAGACTAACAAATCATATATTTATGGTGCATATATATATATAAATTATATAATCTCATGTTAGATATTTTGACGTATATATTTATCTAAAACTAGCTGTAGCAATATGAAAAATCAGAACCAACGCGGGGTTGGTCCAGTGGTAAAGGAGTCTCAGCTGAGGCTTCCACCACCTGGGTTCGATTCCCGTTGGGAGGGGCTATTTAAAATCGCTAAAGTTCCCGGCAAAGAGATGAAACTACCTTTTTAACCAACGCGGGGTTGGTCCAGTGGTAAAGGAGTCTCGGCTGAGGCTTCCGCCACCTGGGTTCGATTCCCGTTGGGAGGAGCTATTTAAAATCGCTAAAGTTTCCGGCAAAGAGGTGAAACCACTTTTTTTCCTTTAAAAAAAAATATGAAAAATCAGAAAACTAAAGACTAAACCATACGAGAAAGGGCACACGATGATTATTAAACAACTAATAACGGTTATTTAAAAACTAATTAATATTTGGGAAGCTAAACATCAAATCTACTTTTTCTCTGTCTCTCTGTCTCTCACTTGCATATTTATTCTTTCTTTCCTTAAAATATAGCAACTTTGTTTAATTCAAGACGACCTTATTCGATATCTGGAGTACTTTACTTTGTGGTTTATAAAAAAAAACCTTATTAAATTCAGGAAGAAACGTTATCTTAATGAAAAATATCTCAAAAGTAACCAAACATTTGAATATATTCAGTCGATAATGATACTCTTATATTGTTTCCTTTTCCGTGTGCTTTTGGTGATATGGAACATTTGAAAACGAGTATTGGGCTCTAGAGTACTCTCTTTCTATTCTTTCGGCCTTTTCCCTCAGAATTGTAAACTTCTTCAAGTTATCTGTATCACTACGGAGCTAGGGGCTAGATGCCTTATCCATTCATTGGGTGAGATTTTTTTTTTTTTTTTGACAAAACGACAGGTTCATCAAATGCTAAATGAGTTTTTACACTTTGGATAATAATTTTTTAAAAATAGTATTATTTTATTTAAAAAATAGAATATGTTTATCAATAAGAAATCAAATTTATTATAATCCCTTTACAATTTTGTGGTAATAAGGATTCATGGAAACATCACCTAGGTACGTAGTCTCCGGTGACCCGGGATCAACCTATAATATTTTTGTCAAACTGATCCAACTAGAAGAATATAAACAAGATTCAACTTTCTTTGAAAGAACCAAGTCTACTGTCACTTCCTACCTGGCACATTATTTTGGGATGACTAAAAAAAGACGAAAGAAAAAACTAGCAAATGTGTGTCTCTGTGTAGCAACACCGTGCCAAAAGTTACAATATATATGTATATTATCAAAAAGAGTTAGAAACATTTCATATGCAAGAAAAACATCCAAACCCAAGTCATGTTGTGCGATGAATTTGTTAAACTATATATACAATATGTTGTAGAAGTTAGGATCCCAAATCTTATATAAATTCGGGAACCCAAACAGATGTTTTTCTTTTTTTCCTAACAAGCCAAATATGGCTCCATAATTGATTGGTAATATCACATCACTTTTTTATATTTTCGAAGCCATTCATACTTAAGTCATATATCTATGATTTATATATGCTACTGTATTCATAATCTTTGTGGTCTTTCATTTGATATATCCTTTTTTTCTTAAAGATACACTATAACACTTTGAAAGCTATAAGAGGTTTCATAGACAAAAACAAATACAGCGAAAAATCTACAACTACAATAGTTTGTTGAATGGCAAGTGGACAAAATATGCTTCATGAATGCTTCAAAATCGCATTTTCAGAATATAGAAAGATAACATCTTATTATACATAGCGCTATACTAAACTAACAATGGTTAATTACATATAGATCATAGAATAAGTATATATAAGAAAATACAAACATGAGAAAAGTCGTTAAGTTTGTTGTAAGCAATAGATAGATATGTCTCCCATGTGAGTGCACATGGAGTTATGCATGCAAGAAAACTGCCTCTACCCTTTTGTCCCTCTCTCAAATTCTCCAATAAATCTCCACCTCTTAACTTGCATCATCTCTATAGAGCTACCTCTTAGATCTAGAACACGTGGCTCTTGCTCTACATCGAACGGCCCTTCTTGTTCAACTTGCTTATAGATAAGAGGAAAAGTGGCATGAATCCAACCCCGAGATTGCTCTTATCGGTCTCTTGTTGGTTGGTCCCAATCACTAGTAATGGAGATGTAACTGCTTCTCCATGTTACTCCCTTTCTCTTTTACCTTTATACCCTTCCTTAATTTTCTTCAATTTATAGGTTGTCCCCAAATTTGGCGTAATCATATATAGCAACTTGTTCACTTTCTCTGTGACCATCTTCATAGTTACGCGACTAATGTTCGTCATGTAAAAACCAAAAATTTACTGTTGGTTTTTGGTATCAAATTTCGTGGAGTGGTCATTCTTATTATTAATTATTTTCATTGTCGAGACTCAAATTTTAAGGTTTGGTATACTTATTAATTCTCCAAAGATAATATTGTCCGAATTCAACTCATTAAGTTACTGACATAAGTACTACTGTACTAGTATAGGTGAAAGTTGTGACTACTTTTTCGTAAGTAGACTAGGGGTCTTTTTGTGGTTTCCTTGAGTAGTTAGGTTTGTTAATACGTTTATATGTCAAATTAAATTATTACGTTTTCAGAAAATAGAAAGAAAGTAGTTTAATTAATAAACGCATTGAGTATTAAACAAACAAGTGGTAAGAACTAGTATAAGAGATATGAAGCATATATGGAAGTAACCCTTATAATTAACTTTGGAATAAAGAAAGCTTAAAGAGACACACCTTCTATAAATAGTTGAGACAACTGGTAGTCAGTCACACACTCATAAATTGCTCAATCTAAGAACTAAGAGCTTCAGTACACATCTTCTCTCTGAAGAGCCAAGCAGATCAAAGGCAGCCATGGCCAAACTCATAACTTACCTTCTCTTTACTACCATTCTCTTCTCTTTCATCTTTCTCACTATGTCAAAAGAAGCAGAGCACCATCCAGAAAAGGTAAGTGCTACTACAGTCTTCATTTGAATTTTGTTTCCCTTTCCCCCTCTCTAGTTATTACGAAAAGACCTAAAACCTGCATTTCATTTTGCTTCGAAAACAGTATGGAGCTGGAAGTCTCAAATTATACCGTAAGTAAAAACCTCTTCTTCTTCTTTTAGTCTCATATCTGATTATAACAAAACGCGCAAAGTAAAACTCGATGTTCACGATTGCAGAATGTGGAGGGGAATGCACGAGGAGGTGCAGCAACACCAAGTACCATAAGCCATGCATGTTCTTCTGCCAAAAGTGTTGTGCTAAATGCCTTTGTGTCCCTCCAGGCACTTACGGCAACAAACAAGTGTGTCCTTGTTACAACAACTGGAAAACTCAACAAGGTGGACCAAAATGTCCCTAAGAGGGAAAAAAAAAAAGTTAAAGAGAAACCCAATCTATTAGTATGTTCTTTGGTTAATCCTAGTATGTTTTCGTTGTGATGATAATGAAATTCATTTTTCCTATTGTTTATTTCTCCTATAATTCTATATGCTCTTTCCTATTTGTCTTTTGTAACTTTGTTGTATCACCATATCAAAAGTTTATGGACCTTCTAAAGTTTGGATTAGGAAACAAATGAAATATATATATATATATATATATATATCATTTGATTTTGGCTGTGAATAATATATATTCCAAGGAATTATACTTTATACAGGAATTATACTGTTTGCACAATTTTGACAAAACAGTCAAAATACTAATATGTATTTTCAATTATAGTAATTTCAAAATATACAATTATAACAAAACAATCTTAGTAATATAATTATTTTTGTTTGGCTCCATACAGGGATATGTTTTAAAATGGCAACTCAAGCTGTTACATAATAAAAATTAAAAACTCACAAAACAATTGATTTATAATCGATGTAGAACAAAAGTAGAATCTATTCCACAGGATTGGAACAAAAGCTCTACGGTACTCACATTTACTAACAAATGTACCTTTCAGTCTTTTACCAATTGTTCGAAAAAAAAAAAAGTCTTTTACCAATGTAGTCTTGAACAGAGGAAAAGGGTCATTTGAAGTTTTGAACCCAAAAAAAAGGAAAAAGGTCGTCAATACCAGAAAAAAACTCATTGCTTTGTAAATCGATCTGTAAATCAAAGGCCAAATCTTGGAACTCAAAGTCCTCTGATTCCTAGAAGTTGTCTGGTTTTTACTCAGATAAGAAGAGCAAGAAATGCATCAGGGCCAATATTCTCCTCCCATGGCGTAAAACCTCAGAAGCCGTAATTCCTCAGGTACTAACTATTTTCCCCCAATGGTCAAAAGCTGAAACCTTTCTCCACAAAATCGATTAACCGACAAGGACATTTTTTTTTTGGTTTTGTGCGGATGATTTAGGAGCTTCGAAAAATGTCGGAAAAGAGCTTGCTTTCTTCAAAATTCCTCTTTTACACGATTACTGTTTCCACGCTACTATTCATTTGCTCCTCTCTCTTCTTCCTCCAACGCAACGAATCTTCTTTTACTTCAAGTTTAGTTCGCAAGCTGATTCTTCCAAGAACAGACATCAAGAACGGGCAAACCGGTACTAAACCGGTCTCATGTGATCGGAACCGAGCTGTGTTAAAAGTGTTTATGTACGATTTGCCCTCTGAGTTTCACTTTGGGCTGTTGAATTGGCACACGAAAGGATCTGACATCTGGCCAAATGTCAAGAACATTAGCACAATCCCATCTTATCCTGGTGGGTTGAATCGTCAACACAGTGTAGAGTATTGGCTTACACTTGACCTATTAGCTTCAGAGACACCTGAGATTAAGAGACCATGTAGTGCAACTAGAGTGAAGAATTCGATTGAAGCTGACATAGTCTTCGTGCCCTTCTTCTCCTCCTTGAGTTACAATCGGAAATCGAAGCTCAGTGGAAACGAAACCTCCAGTGTTGATAGATTGTTGCAGGAAAGACTAGCTGAGTTCTTGAAAAGTCGAGACGAGTGGAAAAGATTTGATGGGAAAGACCATTTGATAGTAGCTCACCATCCAAACAGTTTGCTCTATGCAAGAAACTCGCTTGGATCCGCAATGTTTGTTCTCTCTGATTTCGGAAGGTACCCGTCCTCGATTGCCAATCTTGAGAAAGACGTCATTGCGCCTTACGTGCACGTCGTTAAGACCATCTCTAACAATGAGTCAGCTCCGTTTAAGAAGCGTCCTGTGTTGGCGTATTTCCAAGGAGCAATCTACAGAAAAGATGTAAGTGCTTTCTCTCGTCCTAAAGTTTTGCTGTGTTTTACTATATGACATCTCAATCATGTTACTAATTTGATCTGAACCATCCAATGTCTCTTTGCAGGGTGGGACTATTCGCCAAGAACTGTATAACCTTCTTAAAGATGAGAAAGACGTTCACTTTGCATTTGGAACCGTTAAAGGTAACGGGACTAAACAGACTGGTAAAGGCATGGCTTCCTCGAAGTTTTGTCTGAATATCGCAGGTGATACGCCTTCCTCTAACCGTCTTTTCGACTCCATCGTGAGCCATTGTGTTCCGGTTATAATCAGTGATCAGATTGAGCTTCCATTTGAAGATACTCTAGACTATTCGGGTTTCTCTGTGTTTGTGCACTCTTCGGAAGCTGTAAAGAAAGGTCTTTTGGTGAATCTCCTGAGAGGGATAACAGAGGATCAGTGGAAGAAGAAATGGGAGAGACTAAAAGAGGTTGTTAGGTACTTTGAGTATCGGTTTCCTTCGCAGCCTGGAGATTCCGTGGATATGATTTGGTCGGCGGTTTCGCATAAGCTTTCTTCACTTCAGTCTGATGTTCATAGAAAGAATCGGTACCGTAGATCAGAATTTTTTGATAGGGATCAATCAACTTAAAGATCATATACGTGCAAGTTGCTATTTGTAAAAGACTCTTTTTCTCTTATTGCCTCATGTCTGTTTTGTTTTCTTGTGTTGAAGCTCAAAGACTAGGGATCAGCTGATCCAAATTCAGATCCCAAACAGACGAGTCTTAAATTTGGGAAAGAGAAACAACCAAAATCTTTGAAGACAGTGGTCTTTATAGCTAAGTTAATTGGACCGAACATGTTTCAATCAAAGTATGCACGATGCAGTTTTTGTCTGTGGCAATTTCGAACTATGCCTTGATTAAGAAGAAAAACGAGCATAGAAACTTCATATAAAGTTTGTAAATGATATAGAAGACCATTGTAAATAATCACAGATTCACATAAACATAAAAAAAAAGCTCAAATCTTAAAAAGTAACTCAAAGTAATGGAAGTATAAAACCAGATGAAGAACAAGTTCCAGTAGCCTTGTGATGTAACATTATCGGCTTAGGACACTCGCAATTTCAGAAACTCAGCGGCCAACGGTAACACTTGGCCAACATAAACACACACAATCACAGACTCAAAATCTAGCTTTTATAAAAGATAGATGGTGGCATTCCTCATGTTGACAATGTCGCTACTATATAATCAAGAACGATAAAGACTTCAACTTTCTGAAGCAATCAGTCACCTCTTGCGCTCTACCGGAGTTGACTTTGCTGCAAAAGCCAACAATACAAAGGAATTAAATTATAGTGAGATAATCAATAAAAGCACTCTGGGAGATTTGGAGAATCTAGTTTGATCTCATTAAGCATGTATTGGTTTTTGGCACTAACCACTTCCTTCGCGGGATGACAGAAGAGGTTTTTCCTTCTTATTCCCGGTTTTGTCACCTGAGCTTGCGAGTCTCGTTGTTCTTGGAGAATTAGAGGTGATCCTGCCATTACCCGAAGATGGTAGAGAGTGACGTCTGGGAACACTGGTTTTCTCAGTTCCGTCTTGCTCAGCGGACTTTGGAGAGCCTTGCAGCCTCAGCTTTGCTTTCGCCGATTTAGTTGCTTGCATATAGCTTGGGACTGATGGGCTAGTCTGATGATGCCCATTACTCTCTTCTCGCTCGGTCTTGTTAGTAGCCGAAGCCTTTTTCCTGGACTTCTGGTTCTCCTTCCCGGCTGAATTCTCTTTCTTCTTTGGTTTGGGAGTTTTATCTTCCTCTGCATCCTTTTCAATTGAAGGTTTTTCTTCAACCATGGCTTTTTCGTTGCTGTCAATTTGGTTGACCAGTGAGTAATCAAGTGCTTCATTGGTTTCCAATGGTCCAGGAGTATGTACTTCCACCTCAGGAACATGTACCTCCTTGGGCTGTTCGGGGATTTCTTGCTTTTTCTTTTCCTCAAAGGCTTTCACAGGTTCTTCTAAAGTTTCATGAGCCAGGGGATCTGATAATTCAGTTGTCTTCTCTACACCAGGCTTTGTCTTCTCGGCTTCCAAATGAGGGACTGGTTGAGGTTGGATAGAGCTCTCAACGACAGGATTATGTACCTTCCTCAAGCTACGTTTAACCTTTTCAAGTTCAATCTGAGGATTTTCGACAGCAGGTGGTTCTATAGACTGGCTTGAAACTTTCCGGAAGCTGCGTTTGGGTTTCTCAAACTCAAAAGATGCCTGTACTGAGGAACTTTCAAAGTTTGCAGCAGGAACTTTACGGACACTCTTCTTGGGTTTTGCAGATTCAGCCTCAACTATATGAGCATTATTGGTAAGTTTATTATGAGGTTTTCTTCCCATCGCTTTCTTTGGTTGAGGAATTGGTTTCCAGAAGCACGAGGCTGACCAGTTCTCTAACCAGATAGATTTTGAGTTTGGATTGGATGAATCGTAGGGTGTGTGAACAGGTATCACTTTTGGCGATGACGCAAGAAGCTGTAAACAAAATTATCCATCAACATCTGTTAAAAGAATAATTCTATACATATGAAATTTGGCTCCTTATTTGTTTCTCCTAAATTCGTTATGATAAATAGCTCTATCAACAAGCGTACCTTCAGAGCAAAAGCGTTGGCTGTTAGTTTTTTTATTCCAAGGTAAGCTTCTGTAGGGTTTGCAACCTTGTTCTCCTGATAATTAAGAAAAACAAAAAAAGCCACTTCTAGGTTGACGAGAGAATAAAACAGTTATACTTCTCCACCAATCCAAACTAGAATATCTTCAGGGACTAACTTTGTATAAAAAACTGTTCACATTCAGCAATGGAGCTTGAACTAGCAAAGAAGCGAAAGCATCATTACCTGAAGCAGCTGCAATCTGCAATTCCTTTGAACTAGAACTCCAATGTCAGAATTCCTGATCTCTCTTCCTCGAGCAAATGCTTGCAACCTGACAATTCCCATGACACAGCAAAGAGTTGCAACAGCTTGCCTTCTAACCAGGTGACCACGAATAAGTGCTTGTAGCCTTATTATCCCTTTGAGTGCCCAGAAAGCACGCCGAGCCTTCACATAATGAGTTCAGATCAGGATTTACCAAGCCAATAAAAAAACTAATAGCTGCAATGAAGAGAGCCGAGCCTAGAATCCAAATAGCTGAGAATATTACCAAGTAACCTCTAAACGCAGCCTGCACAGAAGTTGCTGCAATCTCTTGCTGGATCCTCTCTGCATCAGAGAGTGAATTGTCTTGCACAGGTGCAGCATTCTGAAAATCCGCTGGTTTGCTCTCAGGAATCTGTGTTTCATCATCCGAGATCTCTTCAGGTTCTACAATTTGTGTCTCTACTATGCCACTGCTTCTATCAACGGTATTGGTCGCTGCATTTGCAAACGATGGAAGATCTGATACAACGTCGGATTCCTCGACCTTTGCAGTAACCAGTACCTCTTTTTCACACACAACTCTCTGCGCGTGATAACAGTAGTTAGACCAGTAAACAAAGAAAAGACAAGTCATGTAATTGTATCAAGCAAATTAGTAGTTTAAAACCATTAATGTTATCCTTCACGAAAACTCTCGATTCTTCTTATTCAAATTACACATGATCTACTAGAAAAAACTCTTTTGAAAGTCCTACCTCTTTTCCTTTGGAGCCACTAGATTTAGATGGCTTCTTTCCGAGTAGTACATTTTTAAACCACTTGGCAGACTTGCCCATGATGTATGGAGCTAAAAACACCTGCATTGAATCCAAGCAATAACACAAGATTATATTTAGTTAAGTAAAGAAACATGCCTCTTATCAAAGACTTAAGCGAGTACTGTTACTAGTACCAATCATCAAAATGAAAAAAAAAAAAAAATCATTCGTTGAATAATTAGTTATAGCAAAAAGGGTGTATCATTTTGTTATAATCAACTCTAATAAAAGATAAACCTTAATCATTAGCTAAACACAATGATTACCCTAAAAATGTAACAAGGTTTTGGATATGACAAATTAAAGCCAAGACAAGAAATGATCGACTATAAATAAAAAAACAGATCTGGCACTCACACTGCAAGGAGAAGAACCCTAGGGACTTCAAAAATCCACAACACTTGTTGTTACTCAAAATGAACAACAACAACAAACAAACAAACAAATAAAACACCGACAGAATCAAACAACAAAAGCCAGACAGAGATAGATCCCTTTACAATCCACACTAGTCGAGCATTGTCTTAAAATGTCGGTTCGAGTAACCGTCGGATCTCTGTTCTAAAATCCGAGTCCGAATCAGACAGCACCAACAAAAAACCAAGAAGAAGAAAATTATACCCGTGAATAAGAAGCTAAGAGGTTTGCCAGTTATGCTTCCATTTGCTTCTCTCTCTCTTCCTCTTCCCGGAGAGCTTCGAGGCTGTAAGAACTATTCTCCTCTTTGGTGGTGGTTTCAGTGACCAGAAGGAAAGAGAAAGCATATACTTTATTTATTTGTTTTCCAAACATATATTTCTAATTTTAACCAAAAAAGCAATCGCATCTCTTATCTTACGCCGTTGATTCCTGGCCGTCGGATCATCTCCCAAGTATTTTAGTTCATTAATTTACTTTCTACAGTACAACAAAAAAATAATTCAGAATTCGAAAGAGGGAAAAAAGAGATCTTTAATGGAAAAATATTAAATGCTACTACAAACTAACTTCATTATTGGGTCAAAAAATTAGAAATTATAATACAGAATTTGTGAATGGACCAATTTACATCCACGTTAAGATATTACCGATAGTTTATTGAATAATGAACTGAAATATTGCTGAAATTGTATAGTCAGTCGAGATTGCTTCGAGAACAAGTGTAAGAATGCAGCTACGTTCATATGAAGCATTCCTATGAAATTTTACATTCATGCCCTTCTCTTCCTGTTGATGAACACGAAAGACTGATAACTTTGCGCGTGTGGATATTTATTAGCCCATGCGAAAGAGCGTTCGCGCGTGGGAATCAACCGCTGGAGTGAAGTATCGTCATTGAAAAGGCTAACTGTTATGGGCCTATAAGCCCAATCAAAAAGAGTATTTTGATCATATTTTGCTTGTGAGACATTTCATCGAACACTTTGCGCTCAATTCAAAGTCAGCAGAACAAAGGCAGAGCCAAAATTCGCGGAAAAAAACTCTTTAAGGAAGAGGCAGTAAGATGGAGAAGAAGAAGGTAATGGAAATCGAAGGTTACCCGATCGATGGATTGTCGATTGGAGGGCACGAGACATGCATCATGTTTCCTTCTCTTCGGCTAGCTTTCGACATTGGTCGTTGCCCACCTCGCGCAATCTCTCAGGACTTCCTCTTCATCTCTCACTCCCACATGGATCATATCGTAAGGACAAACTCTTTGTTCCTTTCTTTGTTGTGGGAAGATCCGGGAGAAGCTGTAGATTCCTAGGAGGCTAATTCACTTTTAAGTTTCTGCAAAAAAATCCTTCTTTTGACGTTTTGTTTTGAGAGCACATTGATAAACCCCTGTTTTAGCTACACCTGTGTTTATCATTAGCATTTGCTTTGTTATTGTTTTTGGTGTCACATTCTCAAACTGTAAACTAAATGCTTCGTGTTGTTTTCTAGGGTGGATTACCAATGTATGTGGCCACTAGAGGCTTGTACAAAATGAAGCCTCCAACGATTATAGTCCCCAAATCCATTAAAGAATGTGTCGAGAGTTTGTTCGAGGTTCACAGAAAGTTAGATTCTTCTGAGCTAAAGCACAACCTTGTTGGCTTGGACATAGGTAGTACAACCACTAGTGACCATTTCAGCCTGAGCTTTTGGGTTTCTTTGTGGGTTTTGTTTTCAACCTTGGGCACTTGTTGGTGCAGGGGAGGAGTTTATTATACGGAAAGATCTCAAAGTGAAAGCCTTTAAGACATACCATGTCATCCAAAGCCAGGTCCCTTAAACGAAACTCACATGAAGTTTTCTATATCTTCCTGCTGTTCTTTGTCTTCATTAAAATTGGTACTCTTGTGTGGGATATATTGTAGGGTTATGTAGTTTATTCAACTAAACATAAACTCAAGCAGGAGTATATTGGCCTTTCTGGAAACGAAATTAAGAACTTGAAGGTTTCAGGTGTTGAGGTTTGTCTCTTAAATTGTGTCTATCATACAGTGAGTAGTTGTGCAATGTAGTACGTCCAACATATAGGCCTGTTTAATTAGTAAGGATATTGGATGGCAGATCACAAACAGCATAACAACTCCTGAAGTTGCTTTTACGGGAGATACAACGTCGGATTTTGTAGTTGATGAAAACAATGCTGATGCTCTCAAGGCAAGGGTTCTCGTCATGGAGGTGAGTATTTGCTGATGCTGATAATATGAATTGGGATAATGTGCGTGATTCTTAATGATATCCTTTTGCCTGCTCCAAGTCGTAAATTGCTTTGTAACTGAAGAGAAACTGTATTGTCTCCCTTCCTTCTTGTGCAGAGCACATTTCTTGATGAATCGGTATCCATAGAGCATGCGAGAGATTATGGACATACCCATTTATCTGAGGTGAGGCTCCTTGTCTCTCTGAAAACCTTGTTAGTCTCTTTGTCTCTTGAAGCTCGTAAAACTTTTCCTTCCTTTTGTTCATTGCATCTTACTCAAAAACTGCAGATAGCTAATCATGCTGAAAAGTTTGAAAACAAAGCAATCCTGCTGATTCATTTTTCGGCTCGGTATACAGTGAAGGTGTGCTTTCGTTATCAAGTCTGGTTGTGAAACAGTAGAGAGACAGTTACTTTATTCCGTTTAGTTGTAACTTGTAAGTGATATTTGTGAGTTTCACAGGAAATCGAAGACGCGGTTTCTGCATTGCCTCCACCTCTAGCGGGACGTGTGTTTGCTTTAACACAAGGATTCTAAACAGTAAACACCCTTGTAGGTGCTGTCAAAGAAAAAACACCCTTGTAGTTTTTACACGCTTTGCTTTTTTGTAGTTGCCCAAATATTTGAATTGCGCAGGTAAACGTAGTACCCTTTTTGTTGAGGTTTGAAGATATACATGTTCATATGATTTGCTAAATAACTATATCCTTACAAGTTTTCATTTTACTGTTGAATTTCTTTACATGATTTAAGATTCTGCTTTTAATTTTGAATGACATCGAAGACAACAATATTTGATCAGGTAACACTTGAATTACTTTAAAAAAAAAAAAAAAAAAACGCACCGAGGAAAATATAGTCGTAAAGTCCGTATGATTTATCGCCATCCGTAGTCTCAATTTTTTTTTTAATTTATTATGCTGTCATTAGTCGAAACTCGAAACCTTAGTTTTACTATTGAATTTCTTAATATATTTAAAGAATCTGTTTTTAATTTTGAGTGATATGTAAGACAGCAATATTTGATCAGCTAACATTTAAATTATTTTAAGAAAATATAGTCGTATAGCCGTATTGTTTATCGCCATTCATGGTCTCAATTTTTTTTTTTTTAAATGATTTGCCGTGCTCGATCAGCAGCAGTTGGTTTGTGCCACTGCCGCGTAAAGTGATTCTTTTCTCTTTGGCAACGAAGGAGCTAATTAATTCCATGCAAATCTCTTGTTTTTTTCCTAACCACCCATAAATAAATTGTCATGTGGACAATTATTTAGTAGGTGCCAAGATGATTAATGACTTGTTTATATAACGATTAATAAGTTAAATAGTTTTAAAATGGGAGTGTGAACATTTGAACTTCAGGTTTTTATAGTCTTCCAGTAATGTTTATAGCCCTTTGCTCTTGAATATGTTTCTTTCTGTTAACTCTTGACTAATGTGTACACAATTAATAGTTTTGACGTTTAAAGAAATATTCGAATCAAGTAAACAAAATAGGATACAACAAGCGTTGAACATTAATTTTATAATGTGATTAGAACATCGTGTGACTTCGTAAAAATTGTTTAGCTCGGTATAGTATGTTTAAAATTTCGTTCTTTAGTAAAACGAGGAACAAGTTAATAAAATTGGCGAAATATGAATGAATATCCGTAGCATCTGCAACAACCATTCGAAGTCTTGAGTAATATACAAAATTGTGATCATCAGTGACCGCGTCCAACAGTTCATGACCTTAAAGTCACACTGTGGCATAATATAGTCGGACCGCGTGTAGTGGACTAGTATCTACGGTTTATTCAGTTTGACGTATCAGGTAATGCTAGTTGAATTCTGGTTTGGTTTCATTATAACTGGCTTATTCGAAAGACTTCCTAATTTTTAATAGCTCGTCGTATGATAAAAAACAATTTGACTTATAAAGTCAGGTCATTTAATATATTCGTTTTGACCACGATGATTCAAATTGATAGAAAAACAATTGTTTCTCTCGAATAGCTGGTGAGCCGTCGTGATCATCATATGGACATGGACCAAAATGTGTGTCTTGGTTATTTCAGGGAAATTTTGGGGGAAATTGCTACAACTCTGCACTCTCCACTCTCCTCTCGTTCTAACGACATTGTTATCTATTCTCGAGAAAAAAGAAAATACTTATTTATAGGAAAACAAATCTTTATATTTTCAGCTATGTTTTCCTTTTGCATACGTGAATCACGATGATTTTTCAAAGAGCCGCCTTCCTAGCAAAGAATATGATATAGTTCGAATGAATTGACCCCACCCCCAACAAAAAAGAAATTAAAAAAAAAATACAAGGGTCTGAAATCTGAAAGGACTTAAAAATATATTTGGTGTTTTCTTGTTAAGAAAAACTTTTATTTTATGGAAGATGATAATTTTGTTATCAAGCTACAATACTATTCAAGGATCTTTATATTAAAACAATATACAAGTCCCTTGACCAAAAAAAAAAACAATATACAAGTCTATTTCAATCACACTGACCTCGTCACAATAAATGAACGGTGTAGTCCAGAACGCATGGTAATATACAAGATTTTGACATTCCTGATTTACGAACATACCTCGGGTCCCAACATACCTCCTGCAATATTTTGCATCAATCCAGAATTCTTATTTATATTTATTTATTAATCCTTAGCTTGATTAATATAATAAATTTCATTAATCCGATTCTGATTTATTAAATGACAGATCCAGTCATGTAATCAAAGTTCAAACACAAAATACACTTATTTGTAACCTGTTACATAAAAGAAGTTTGTGATATTTTTTAAGAGTTCTTAAATTATCTGATAATTAGTTATTCTTTTTATTTTTTACTAGTCATTAATAATCAAAATAAATTATTCCAATGTATTCAAGATTTTCCAATAGCTTTCGCTGCTCTTACCTTTTCCCCGCCACTATAATTTACTAGGTATTTTCCTCTGCTTTGAGAGGAGAAATAGTCATGGTGTTATAGAGATTTTCTCTAAATGTTTGTGGGGTTTAAGAGTCTTGTAGCCTTTTAGTCCCGTAATTACTACCCAAACGTATAATTATTATATTTCTTCTCTCCCTTAACAACATTGTCTATTCATTCATATGTAATTTTCCATGTTGCATAAACTATAATCGAATTTATCTATATATAACTGTTTATACTTTCATACTTCCAAGCTAACAGACCAAATAAATGAACTTATATAGAAAATAATTGGTAGACTAACAATAGCAAATTGTTCTGTGGACTAAAAAAAGATAGAAGGAAAGAAAAGTAGGATCGAAGAAAGAAAAAAAAAACGAAAATTCGTGAGTAGTTTACTTGACAAAACAAGAAATTCTGAGAAATTTAAGAATGAAAGCGAAATGAATCTCTAATTTTAATGGGGCCCAACTAAACCCCGTCGCCTATTTATTCAGACGTACCCATAATCCATGTCTTCAAATATCTAATCGAACAAAAACAAAAGCCAAAATTGTAGTCTCTTGCTACAAACAGAAACTTAAACAAAAGTTACTTTAAAACCCACTCGCCATCTCTCTCTTTCGCTCGTTCTGTAAGCAATCTCCAATGGCCTCAATTCAACTTTCTTCTCACTTTCTTGGGACAAACACTAAAAAACACAGCTCCATTTCCATCTCTCATAATTACTCTCCAACCCCATTCTCCAGATTATTCTCCCGCAAGGTTTTTTTCTTGGCTGCTCTCTGTTTTTTGTTGTTGTTGTTTTTGTTGTGTGAATATAATATTCTTCTCTTCTGATCTTTTTCCGAAGAACGTTATTACTAAATTAATTGAGAAACCTTTGCAGAAGTTCATGTCGTGTTCGATGTCTATGAATGGATGCGATGGCGATTTCAAGACGCCACTTGGAACGGTGGAGACGAGGACTATGGCGGCTGTTCTGTCTCCGAAAGCCGCCACTGAGAGGCTAATCTCCGCCGTCTCTGAGCTCAAATCTCAACCTCCGCCGTTTTCCTCCGGCGTCGTCCGGTTACAGGTACATGGCTTTCCTCTGTTCTTTTTTATATAGAGAAAATCCGATTTCCTGTCAGTGAAAGAATCAGATCACGCCACGTGGTTCTTCTGGATTGGGTTATGGTGATATCCTTCTCTACTTCGTCTCCTTGCCGTATCGTTATGCCTAATCATTTAAGATTATTTTTTAATAAGATCCGAATCTTTTAGTTTTTTTTTTGTTAATAATCGTTTAGTTGATACGGAAAAAGAAAACATACAGTTCACTCGACCGGTTTTTTTGAGACACTAGTCACGGATTTTCTATTATTAAACTCTTAATCAAAATTTTGGTGGGTTTAAATTATATTATTTTGTGGTTTAGGAAGAGTAAAAAAACATACTTCTATTACTTTGTAGTATAATAAACAAGAATGCACGTAAAGTTTTTCTATCCATTAATGTCCAAGTGGTTTTCCCACTTACTTTAGCTCTAGTAATTAAAAAACGGTAGGGTCGATGACATTGGTCTATAGCTGATTAGTTAGTTACGTATAATTGTTGCTTTTTGGTTAATAATTAATACTATCATAAACTATCGATCCCTTAAAACACATGGCTAATAAATCACAAAGAAAGGGTATTATAATATTGTTACTAGTTTATGAATCTCAAAATGGGTCGTACCAGAATCTGCTGAGTCAATCGAAACGCGAAAACGGAGGTTTTGGAGATCCGACCCTACGTGGACGTCAAAAAAAAAATGAAAAATCTTCTTCTAGTCAATCTAACGTTGACCAAGTACAGATTTGACCTAAACCAGAACAAAGACATTCGAGAGAAGAAAATTCCTCGAAAGATTAATGACTGGTTCTGATCGAGTTTAACATCGTTAATTGGATTTAGACATTTAGTGTCTCTATAGCTAGAAAAGTAAGGAATAAATAAATGATATGAGTATGTGGGCCAAAAACGAAAAAGGAGAAATAATGATTAAAACTCCAATATAGGCAGGGGACAAATCACGTACAATCACTCGCACGTTAACAGTCATATACTTTTGTTTTGTCTACTTTTTCTTGAATCGAACATTTTCCCGCGCAATTGTTTTCCTAATTTTGATTTGGGTATTGGTTAGGTGCCAATTGAGCAGCAAATCGGAGCAATCGATTGGCTCCAGGCCCAGAATGAGATTCAGCCTCGCTGCTTCTTCTCTCGCCGGAGCGACGTTGGTCGTCCAGATCTTCTCCTCGACCTGGCGAGCGAGAAGGAGAACGTGAATGGGAACGGAAACGGACGAGGTTCATCACCATCAGATCGTGATCTGGTTAGCGTCGCCGGTATCGGTTCTGCAGTTTTCTTCCGCGACCTTGACCCGTTCTCTCACGACGACTGGAGATCCATCCGAAGGTAAAACGAGAAATCTTATTTTATATTTGACTTTGTGAAATTTGGTTTCTCAGTTTATTGATTGTTGAGTGGTTAACAATTTTTGAAGGTTTCTGTCATCTAAGTCACCTCTGATTCGTGCGTATGGGGGCATGCGCTTTGATCCTAACGGCAAGATCTCTGTGGAATGGGAACCTTTTGGTGCCTTTTACTTTGCTGTGCCTCAGGTAACCTTCAGATTTTAATTCTTTTTTTTTTAGAGAATTTATGGAGCAGGAGACTTGTTTGACTAATATCCTTATGCGTAAATGGCTGATTCACGCACAGGTTGAGTTTAATGAGTTTGGGGGAAGCTCAATGTTGGCTGCAACTGTTGCTTGGGACGATGAACTCTCTTGGACTCTGGAAAATGCCATCGAAGCACTTCAGGAGACTATGCTTCAGGTTTACACAGATGAATTCTAGTCCCTCTCTTTTTATCCGTAAGTTATTGAATGGTCTTCGTGCTAACGAGAACTTTCTTGTGTCAGGTTTCTTCTGTTGTGATGAGGTTACGAAGGAAATCTCTGGGAGTTTCTGTTCTCAGCAAGAATCATGTTCCTACATTTGGGGCGTATTACCCTGCTGTACAGAAGGCTTTGGAGATGATAAAGCAAAAGAGTTCATCCCTTAGCAAGGTAGTTTCTTTTGACCAAAATCTCCGTATCTATTCTTACACTATCATGGTTTCGAGATTAACTGATGTTTTCTGTTTGAAAATTCAGGTTGTGCTTGCTCGCAACAGCAGGATTATAACGGATACCGACATTGATCCCATTGCTTGGCTAGCTCAGTTACAGGTTTGTTTCGTCTCTGGATACTGTATTCTCTTTTCGGACTAAAGCAATGTTAAGATTTGAATCTCACTCAAGTTATTGTTTGACAGAGCGAAGGGCAAGATGCTTATCAATTCTGTCTGCAACCACCAGGTGCACCAGCTTTTATCGGGAACACGGTATGTTATATAAGTAGGCTGTTGCTACATTCTATTAGATTTCACATATCTAGAAGAAACAAGTGCTGTTGATAAAGATGTGATTCCCTTCTAAAGATATCCATGTGACACAAATCTTTGTGAAACAGCCTGAGAGACTTTTCCAAAGGAATCAATTAGGTGTCTGCAGTGAAGCTTTGGCTGCAACTAGACCTCGAGCTGCTTCACCGGCTCGTGATATGGAGATAGAGCGTGACTTACTAACCAGGTCAGTTTTCTACTTTAATGTTTTGAACAATCATATAATCCATTTCTCCAGTCTCATCCGTTGACAATTTTCGGATATGCATACTGACGTGATTTGCTAAACTGCTGCAGCCCCAAAGACGACCTTGAATTCTCTATTGTACGAGAGAATATCAGAGAAAAATTAAACGTAAGTTCAATCTTGTTGTTCTGCATCTCTTAATCCTTTGCCTGCACCTAGTTTGAATTTCGGCAATTACGCTTGACTCGTGTTCTTATTATCCTTTCTTCTGCTTTGCAGTCTATATGTGACAAGGTAGTTGTTAAGCCCCAGAAAACTGTGAGAAAGCTTGCAAGAGTGCAGCACCTATATTCTCAATTGGCGGGGAAGCTTAGGAGGGAAGATGACGAGGTGAGATAATTGTATTCGAATAACTTTTACACTACATGATCATCCAGATCGCTTGAGGTTAAGTGTTGTGAACGTTACCTCCAGGCTCTTCTTTTCTTTAACTTAGGTCTGACTCTTTTGTATTATGTTTTTATCTACAGTTTGACATCTTGGCTGCTCTGCATCCAACTCCAGCTGTTTGTGGGCTTCCAGCTGAAGAAGCCAGACTTTTGATTAAGGAAATAGGTAAGATCAACTGCCTTTTCTTTTCTTGTTTTAACTATCACCTATGTTTTTTTTTTTTTTCAATTATGCTCATCCAAACATTTCGCGTTTCTCAGAATCATTCGATAGAGGAATGTACGCTGGGCCTATTGGGTTTTTTGGTGGCGACGAGAGTGAATTTGCTGTTGGGATCAGATCAGCTCTAGTCGAAAAGGTGAAGCTTACTTGATCTCTCCTCCTGGCAAAAAAGAAAAGAAAAACACTTTCACAAGTTTAAGCAAAGGGGACTGAATCGTTTCATTTGAATGATTACAGGGTCTTGGGGCATTGATCTATGCGGGGACAGGGATAGTAGCAGGAAGCAACCCAACCTCAGAGTGGAATGAACTCGATCTAAAGATATCTCAGGTGCGACTTGTTTACAAAATGTAACCTAACATTGCGCTTCTTTTATTTCCAAAAACCCTAATTTTATTCATTTGTGTGGTTGTTTCTGCAGTTCACCAAGTCAATTGAGTATGAGGCAACAACGACTCTGCAGCCAATTAATTGAAGAAGAGTAACAACATTTGTTATTCTTTGTATTACTGTATGGGAATGGAGGAGTTACAATAGAAAAGTGTGTGTTTTGTCTACGTTGTAAATGAAAAGAATAATTGCTGAAAGTTATAGTTTTTTTCTCTTCTTTTTTATTGTTAATGGGCCGACTCGTTCATGGTTGTAACTAGGCCACGCCTAATCTGAATGTTAATTTACGGAGCCTTTTATGATTCTTAATGGGGTTTCTAAATTTTCTATTGTGTTTTCATCAGAAGCCCATGTTCTAATTGATATAAAAACTAAAAAATAACTGATGAAAAGTCAAAAGCAAATTAAAAATTTAATTAATTTCATAGATATCCAAAAACGCCTCAAAACCGAAAGCAAAACCATGGTTAAAATTATGGTTGGGTGTCATTTCTTATGATTCTAATTTCTAAAATATAAATATTGTAACTTTGAAATATATTAAAAAAAAAACACTTCCATTTATCATTATGTTGCCATATTAAAAAAATAGAGGGCATTGTCCACTCGGTTAAAATTGTGTCTATGAAAATTTGACATGTGGTGTCACTATATTCTCATTACCAATTACTTGTATGCATTTACAGAGAGTTTGATGGTAGTCGTGGTATCTGATAAAACTATACTACTAGTCTACTACTATTATACCTAGTCTTGATTTAAAGAGGATTGGGATAACCATTTTGACATCTAAAACGTTCTTGCATTGTGTGAAAAAGAGAAGGGACATATAACTTTAATGAAAACGATGATGATTTTTTCAATTTAAAGAAAACGAGGTTTGAAGCACGTGCTATACCGTTTGGACAAGTATATATTCGTTTCTTTTCATGTTCTATTTGACTTTTTTTTTTTCACCTTTTGTGTTGTCCTCAACAAAACCGATTCGGTACATTAGATTATGGTGATTGTGATTAAAACCAAACCGGTTATTTAACAACAAACACACAGAAAAAGTGGTATGAAAAAGAAAGATTAAGGAAATCATGGCAGTGACGAGAGCACGAGGGAACTAATTTCTTTATCGCGTGCTGTGTCTGTGTGGGATACAAAATCAAGGAACGTAATGGTCCCTACCTACTTCACTTCTCACATCAAATGATAGTAGTATACATAAATCACATAGCGCAATAAAAACAAGATTTTCTTGGTTTTTCTTTCGTAAGAAAGGAACCCACTCCATAGTAATTGTGTTCATTTTATCAGTCAAAAATCGACATTCTGATGCGAAAGTCCCATAACATTTTTGACTGATAAAATGAACACAAGAAAAAATATTACAAGTCACACAGGTAATATATAGTTTGTTTGTTCTTTCGCAAAAAAAAAAGTAGTTTGTTCATTTTCTTTTGACCTAAATGACAAAAACACTAATCTAGTACTCCAAATAATCGCCTCGATTTACCAAACCAAATAAAACCTAGGGGCGGATGTTTGGGGCGTAAATGATGGTGTGGATTTAGGGAGTCGAGTACAATACTACTAAAACGTACGTGGCATTTATGTAAATACAGCAATCTGAATAGCCGTAAGTATAAACTAAATAACCCTTTATAATAGTACTGTAACATCAAGATAATTATCTTCGCTAGATTAAGAAACTACCTAATTAAACAACTATAAATTCCATCCAACAATCTTGCTCACCAAATCTTTTTTTCCACGTAATGGTCTACAGGAACATTGAAAAGTAACCTATTATAATAAAAGAAATGAAGAATGAACAAAAGAAAAAATATAAACAAATGAGAGAGTACAATAATAAAATCGGAGAGCACGTAAAAAGGGAGAATAAAAAACGAAGGCTTGGCGATGGAGAATGGAATCAGATTTCCCATTATCTCCACTCTAACGCCATATATTCTTTCCCCCCTTTATGCCTTCCACCAAAATTAGGCTTATTTATCATATTTATCAAGCTAATTAATTACCCAACCCTTTCATCACCTTTTTTTTTCCATTAATAATACTAAAATTAAATTAATACTTACTACTACTAAAAAGGTAAGAAAAAAACACGTAAAAAATATAATAAAAATGCTTTTAAAGTGGAATATATTCAAATAAATAAAGGAGGCCTCGAAAAGAAAATACTTTCTCTCTGCCGCGATTACCGTAATCTCTGCGACAAACAACCAAAACGCTATCTCTCTCTCTCTTATGAGAAGAAGACATTCTCGAAAAATGAGAGCACGACTAGGATGAACACGACGCCGTATCAATCGGATCCTCCGCCGTCGAGGATCCAGCGTAAGCTCGTCGTCGAGGTTGTGGAAGCGCGTAACCTACTCCCCAAGGATGGCCAAGGAAGCTCAAGCGCCTACGTGGTCGTCGATTTCGATGCTCAGAAGAAACGAACCTCCACTAAGTTCCGTGACCTAAACCCTATCTGGAACGAGATGCTCGATTTCGCCGTCTCCGACCCCAAAAACATGGACTACGACGAGCTCGACGTCGAGGTCTACAACGACAAGAGGTTCGGCAACGGAGGCGGCCGCAAAAACCATTTTCTCGGCAGGGTTAAGATCTACGGAAGCCAGTTCTCTAGAAGAGGCGAGGAAGGTCTTGTTTATTTCCCCTTGGAGAAGAAGAGTGTCTTCAGCTGGATCCGAGGCGAGATTGGCCTCAAGATTTACTATTACGACGAAGTCGCCGACGAGGACATGCCCATTGGAGGACAGCAACCTCCGCCGCCGCATGAAGAGGATGAGCAATATCCTCCGCCGCAGCAGATGCAGAATCTACCTCCGGAGAAACCGTCGCCGAATGTAGTCGTGGTGGAGGAAGGTAGGGTTTTCGAATCGACTCAGAGTCATGGAGATATGTGCCGCAGCTATCCAGAGGCTCAGCAGCCACCGGTGGTCATCGTCGAGGAGTCACCGCAGCAGGTAATGCAAGGTCCCGGCGATAACCTCCATCATCCACGACCGCCGTCTCCGCCACCTCCTCCGCCTCATCCATCGGCGGGGGAGGTGCGTTATTATCCTCCGGAGGTGAGGAAGATGCAGGTAGGGAGACCGCCCGGCGGAGACAGAGTTAGGGTTGCGAAACGACCGAATGGGGATTTTTCGCCGAGGGTTATCAACAGCAAAATCGGAGCGGAGACGACGATGGAGAAGAAGACTCATCATCCTTACAATCTGGTTGAGCCAATGCAGTACCTCTTCGTCAGGATTGTCAAAGCGCGTGGCCTACCGCCTAACGAGAGCGCCTACGTCAAGGTACGGACATCGAACCATTTCGTCCGGTCTAAACCGGCCGTTAACCGGCCCGGCGAATCAACCGATTCTCCCGAGTGGAATCAGGTTTTCGCGCTGGGTCACAACCGCTCAGATTCCGCCGCGTCCGGCGCGACTCTCGAAATCTCCGCATGGGACGCTTCGTCGGAGAGTTTCCTTGGTGGCGTATGTTTCGATCTCTCTGAGGTTCCTGTTCGTGACCCGCCGGATAGTCCGCTCGCTCCTCAGTGGTACCGGCTCGAAGGCTCCGCTGCTGATCAGAACTCCGGGAGAGTCTCCGGCGATATACAGCTCTCTGTCTGGATCGGTACTCAGGTAGACGAGGCTTTCCCGGAGGCGTGGAGCTCCGACGCTCCACATGTGGCTCACACTCGCTCCAAGGTATACCAGTCGCCGAAGCTCTGGTACTTGAGGGTGACTGTTCTCGAGGCGCAGGATCTCCACATTGCTCCAAACCTTCCACCATTGACGGCACCTGAGGTCCGTGTTAAAGCTCAGTTAGGGTTTCAGTCAGCGCGTACAAGAAGAGGCTCAATGAATAACCACAGTGGGTCGTTTCATTGGCACGAGGATATGATATTCGTTGCTGGAGAGCCATTAGAAGACTGTTTGATGCTGATGGTGGAAGACCGGACGACTAAAGAACCAACGCTCCTAGGGCACGCCATGATCCCAGTGAGCTCGATTGAGCAGCGAATCGATGAGCGCTTCGTGCCGTCTAAGTGGCATACTTTGGAAGGAGAAGGTGGAGGAGGAGGAGGTGGAGGTGGTGGTGGACCTTACTGCGGAAGGATTAGCTTAAGACTTTGTCTTGAAGGTGGGTATCACGTGCTTGAAGAGGCGGCACACGTGTGCAGCGATTTCCGTCCGACGGCTAAGCAGCTCTGGAAACCGCCGATCGGAATACTTGAGTTGGGGATCCTCGGAGCTCGTGGGTTGTTGCCGATGAAGGCCAAAAACGGAGGAAAAGGTTCCACTGATGCTTATTGCGTTGCTAAATACGGCAAGAAATGGGTCCGGACACGAACCATAACAGACAGTTTCGACCCGAGATGGCACGAGCAGTATACGTGGCAGGTTTATGATCCTTGCACTGTTCTAACCGTTGGGGTATTCGACAATTGGAGGATGTTCTCTGACGTCTCCGATGATAGACCTGATACTCGGATAGGGAAGATACGGATTCGGGTCTCGACCTTAGAGAGCAACAAAGTGTACACCAATTCGTATCCTCTCTTGGTTCTCTTACCTAGCGGTCTGAAAAAGATGGGTGAAATCGAAGTGGCGGTCCGGTTCGCGTGCCCGTCGTTGCTACCTGATGTTTGCGCGGCTTACGGACAGCCACTTCTACCTCGGATGCACTATATAAGGCCTCTAGGCGTAGCACAACAGGATGCATTGAGAGGAGCCGCTACGAAAATGGTTGCAGCGTGGCTGGCTCGAGCTGAGCCACCGCTGGGACCCGAGGTGGTTCGATATATGTTGGATGCGGATTCGCACGCTTGGAGTATGAGGAAGAGCAAAGCAAATTGGTATAGGATTGTTGGGGTTTTAGCTTGGGCGGTGGGTTTAGCAAAGTGGTTGGATAATATCCGGCGGTGGAGGAATCCAGTGACGACGGTGCTAGTCCACATTCTATATCTGGTTCTTGTGTGGTACCCTGATTTGGTTGTCCCGACGGCGTTCTTGTATGTGGTGATGATCGGAGTTTGGTACTACCGGTTTAGACCGAAGATACCTGCTGGCATGGATATCCGCTTATCACAAGCCGAAACAGTTGATCCTGATGAGCTAGACGAAGAATTCGACACCATACCGAGCTCAAGGCGACCAGAAGTAATCCGAGCTAGGTATGATCGGTTAAGGATCTTAGCGGTGAGGGTTCAGACTATTCTAGGCGATTTTGCAGCGCAAGGGGAACGAATTCAAGCGTTGGTTAGCTGGAGAGATCCGAGAGCAACTAAGCTCTTCATAGCAATCTGTTTGGCGATCACAATAATTCTTTATGTGGTTCCAGCTAAAATGGTGGCGGTGGCTCTTGGGTTTTACTATCTCCGGCATCCCATGTTCCGGGACACAATGCCTACGGCGAGTCTCAATTTTTTCCGGCGGTTGCCAAGCTTGTCTGATCGGCTCATCTAAGGGTTTCACCCTTCAGATGAGAGAGGAAGAAAGAAGTCGAAGAGAGTAAATTTACTAAGTTAGGTGTTTTTGAGTATCCAGCAGTCTCTTTTGATACTTGAGCTGAGGAGGAGATAGGATAAAGATTCATTATGGTTTAAGCTTCTAAGCTATGATTTTTATCGTATTATTATGATTCGTTATTTTATTAGTCGGATTCCAGAAATTATAATCAGATGATACGAGTTTGAGACCGGACTGTAATATTATGAAGCAAACGGCAGACGGGCAGAGAGATTTCAGACTTGGGGGATAAAAAACAGAAGTCAAACTTCTCAGTAGGCTAATCTCTGTTCTTACTCTGTAATTTGAAACAATTTATTTATTAATTGCTTATTTAAATAATTGTCTACTAGTCACCTACACTTTTATAACATTTTAAAATACTAATACAAAACAGAATTTTCGAATCTTCAAAGAAATACCATTTCAGTTGCAAAATAATTACTTCAAAAAACAAATTACCATTCTGTGGTACATTTTCATTGCCTGATTACATTTTGTCTGATTATCTAAAACAAGTGAAAACCGAAGATAGAGCGGTAACAAACATGATTGGCTGAAACAACAAAGACATCATCTGACGTGGCAGTTTCTCCGTCTCCAGAGATTCCAGATAGTGTGCGAACGGCGAAACAACACACGAAGGCATCTCCAAAGATTTTTTGTTTTCATCGCTTCGATCGTCCTCCAATGGCTGTCAACGCTCCAATATCGTCTCCGGCGGCTCATCCGCGAACACAGTTTCTCTCCAATCCCGTTCTTCCCCGCTTTCGCCGGTCATACTCCGGCGTGAAACCACCACAAGCCTTCTCCGTCGTCTCAATGGCTCCCCAGAAGAAGGTAACTCTCGTACCAATTCCTTTTTCTATCTCGCTTCTCCTTTCCATCACATGTTTAAGTCCCTAGATCTTCTGGCCGTTTCACGAGTGTGTTAAAGCTGCATAGAGTATGAATATTTTTTGTGTGACTGTGTGTGTCTGAGGATAGAACCTACAGAGTAATCTTTAAATCTACAGAAACGTGAACAAGCTCAATTTCTTTCTCCGGTCCGACTCAGTAATCAGTTTAGTAACCTTTGATGGATATAAATCTATAGATATTTCGTCCAGATTTCGATTCTTTCCGAATGCAGACAATTCAACTATGTAACAAAGACATTACATTTATTAAAGTCTCTGTACAGTAATCTTGAAGAGTTTTATACACCCTTTTAATTTGTGTAACTGTGATCATTGAATCTGGATGATAAAAGGTGAACAAATACGATGCCAAGTGGAAGAAACAATGGTACGGAGCTGGATTGTTCTTCGAAGGGAGTGAAGAAATAAACGTTGACGTTTTCAAGAAGCTGGAGAAGCGAAAAGTGCTGAGCAACGTTGAGAAATCTGGTCTGCTCTCAAAAGCAGAGGAATTGGGACTCACATTGTCATCTCTTGAGAAGCTTGGTGTCTTCTCCAAAGCAGAGGACCTTGGTCTTCTCAGTCTCCTTGAAACTTTAGCCGGTACATCGCCTGCAGTCTTAGCCTCCGCTGCACTCCCTGCTCTGACGGCTGCAATTGTAGCCGTCGTGCTGATTCCGGATGACTCAACTACTCTGGTGGTTGTTCAAGCGGTTTTGGCCGGTGCTCTTGCACTTGGAGCCGTTGTTTTGTTGGTTGGATCTGTTGTTTTGGATGGACTTCAAGAAGCTGATTGATTCTTTCTATGTAAACCTTTCACCAATAAACCTTCTCTCCAGTTGATTTATGTCAGTTTTGCTAATTATAAATGGTAAGGTTGAGTGATGAATGGTCAGACCAAGTCATAAGCTGAGTGAAAAAGCAACAAATTCAGAAGAAGCCTTTCAGGAATTAAACAACCATTACATACAAATACATTCATTCTCCAGTGAAAAAAAGCTAGCTAAGCCCATAAATTACAAATTTTCAACTTCCCAAACCAAGAAAAAAAGAATCTCTAGAAGCAAAGTGAAGGAAGACAAAATTACATATGAAAAAGCCCAGAAAGAAAAAAAACCTTCTTGGAAGAGGAAAACAAAGCCATCAGATTGCTTCTGTTTTGGTGGATAAACAAGTGTACATATCAAACAGCAATAGATTGTCCAGTGAGTGCGTCGTGGAGATGCAATGACCCATCTTTCATCAAGTTTATGCTTAAGCTCTTGAATCTCTCTCTTGAGTATTGTCTTGATGCCTTTCTCCAATCGGTTCCAGCTTTCATCATCACCACAAATTCATCATAGTTTATACGTCCGTCCTGCAAAATCGAAACATTATGATTCCCCAAAGTATTCGTTAAACTTTCTATAAGAAGAGTCTTGAGGGGAAAGAGAGTTTTTAAAAACCTTATCAGTGTCAACTTCACGCATTATATCGATTAGAACGCTGTTGTCTGGTTCACCCAACTCGTCGGTTAAAGCTCTTCGTAGTTCATCTGATTCGATGTATCCACTTCCATCTTTGTCAAAGAACATAAAAGCTTGTCTGAAATGTTCATCATTCTCCATCTTCTGCAAGTGGATTATCACTGCTACAAACTCTCCATAGTCCAGGCATCCATTTCCATTGACATCCGCCTGCATCAAAATTCATGAATGTTAGTACGAGAGAAGACGAACACTGTTGAGTCTTTTGATCAAGACAAATCTTCGTCAGAGAAGTGTGTAGTTGGTAAAAGTTTACCACTTCCATCAACATTTTGATCTCTGGTTCACCCAGTTGTGAACCGACTTTTCGTAGTCCAGCTCGGAGCTCTGGATACGTTATTTTACCGTCGTTGTCGTCATCCATCAGTGTAAACATGTCTCTGATGACTTCAACTTCTTGAAGAGACAAGTGCTCAGCGATTACCTGGAAGCATCAAAAGAGAGTAAGTGAAACCAAACTTAAAGTCTCGAGTTATCTTGACAATTTTGAGTAAGCAACACTTACTCGCAGAGCTTTCTTTTTCAATCTATTCATCATGGAGAATTGCTTCAACCTTGACCTAACAATATCCCCTAAAGGCACATTTGGAGCTTTCTTCGCATTCTGTATCCAAGGGTGATCTGAAAAAAAAGGAGGTAAGAAAGACCGTCATTACTTGACCACCTTTTTTTATCCAACACAAGAAACAAGTAGCAAAGAACATGAAGAATCACAAGATCATCTATCATTACCAAGAACTTGCTGAGCAGTCAAACGCTTAGCGGGATCAGGGTTCAACATCTGCTTCACAAGGCTCTTTGCGCTCTCCGATATCTGCGACCACGGGTCTCTCTTAAAATCAAGAACTCCCCTCAAGATCGCAAGAGCCACACCTTGTTCAGTCTCTGCAATCAAAAACCTTGAATCACTAAGTTACTCTCAATCAGCATAGATCTGCATATCAAATAGGAATCAAATCTGCTTTTACCAGCCCAAAACGGAGGAACACCACAGAGCAAGATGTAGAGGATAACTCCTGCGCTCCACACATCAACCTCTGGTCCATAATTTTTCTTCAACACCTCTGGTGCCATATAATATGGACTCCCCACAATCTCTGTAAACGTCTCTCCTGCAAAATGCAGAGGAACACAAGTGTCATCAGTGTAGATGAAAGATTCTAAATTTAGAAGAAAAAGGAAAAACTTTAAGGCGGGAGGAAAGTACCAGGTTTGAAGAGAACGGATAAGCCGAAATCAATGGCCTTTAGTGCAGAGTTCTCCTTCTTGTTAGCGAACAAGAAATTCTCAGGCTTCAAATCCCTATGCATAACGCCGTTCATGTGGCACATCTTCACGACCTCCGCGATGGTCCTGGCGACGGTGGCCGCCGCACGCTCCGTGTAATGCCCCCTGGCGACGATCCGGTCGAAAAGCTCTCCTCCTTCGCAGAGCTCCATCACCAGGTGCACGTTCTCGTTGTCCTCGTAGGTCGCCTTGAGTTTCACGACGTTCGGGTGATCCGGGATGGTGGACATGATGGTGACCTCGCGGCGGACGTCCTCCACGTCAACGGCGGTCCTGAGCTTCCTCTTAGAGATCGATTTGCAAGCCAGCGCTTCGCGGGTCTCTCGGTCGGTGCAGAGGTAGGTGATTCCGAATTCTCCGCGGCCGAGCTCTCTGCCGAGGATGTACTTGTCGCTGATCTGAGTCCGATGGCTCATAGGGACGTCGGGGAGGACTCGTATCGGCCCGTGGGATCTCAGGCCATCGGGATCGTGGTACGCGTTAGGTTTCCGAACGGCTCGTTTCTTCTTTTGGTTATGGGTTTGCTTCGAGTCTTCCGGGTCAAACCTCACGCAGGCGATGCAATTACCCATGGCCGAGTTTTTCCAACTCAGCAGAAGAAAATGAATAAAAGCAGTTCCAAGAAAAGCTTCGTAACTGCTAAATTCCTCGAGGAGTTGTCTGGGGATTTGACGGCAACGGCGTATTTTCCGGCGAAACGGCGTATTTTCCGGCGAAACGGCGAGTTTGCAGTCTTTGCAGAGAAGAGAAAACGCGGGTTTAGCTGAAGAAAGGTTCGACCTTTCCGTAAATTTCAATTTGATCAAACTGAATCAACTGATACATAAAAAATTGTATTTTATATCGTAAATTATAAAAAGAAAAAAAGCAACTTGATCTGTGTCTGTATAATTTAGAGAAAACAAAAAAGTTGCAAAGAAACCAAACTGTGTTCCGAGCGGAATTAGATTTTTTTTATAAAAAATTATGAAAATATTTTCAGTAAGCGGTTTATTATACTTTCGTGTATTTAAAAGAGTAAGATTTGAAAAGAGGTGACTAGGAAAAGTATTAACCGTCGATTTGTTGAGGTGGTCAAATCAAGGGCTGAGATGAAGTCACGTCGGAAGGGAGAGTTTGATGAAGTTGTTGACCATCGAAGTGGATATGGTGACATTGTCAAAAGCAAAAAGTGTGACGTTGGTTTCATTTAAGTTGTTGGTATTAACAAAATCATTTTCTCTTTTAAATCAAGAGCCAATAACTATACTTGTGAGAGTTGTTATGTCTTGTGTCCTCTAATTACATTTGCCAAAATAACTAGCTTATCTGAATCTGCCTTTTTCTGTTTCTTAATATAAAAAAATATAGTTTTACATTGTTTTGTCTGTACCATGAATCATTTTTCTTACGAAAACAACTTCCGGTTGTCAGATTTCAGATAAAAAGAATAGTAAAATGTATATGGGTGATTTGAAAGTTTCTGCAAAAAAGATTTGGTGAAGATAATTTCAAAACCTGTCAGATATGTAATTAGGTGTAGACTTTGTCAGTGTAAGGATCAATCAATCGTACTTTATTTGTGACACAATAAAATAAAGAAAATGAAAAGTTAATATGAAGATTCCATTGATCCAAGTCAACAAAATGCAAACAAAATGGGAACGTCTTGTTTTGTTTACTTTCTCTAGTGAGTAATTCAATTCACATTCAAACAAATATGTCGCCATGTCGGCTCCTTATTCGTTTGCATTTCAACAGTTTAGGTTTACATTCGAAAATGGTAGAATACATAATTTCTAATTTCTTCCAAACAACAACCTCATTTTACGCAAACCATATATATTGTCACTCTAATTATCCTATCGACAACTATTTAAATTTATAAAACCGAAACTACTTCCCATCGATAATTTTATGCAATATATTCTTCTCTATCAAATTGATGTTTAATTGGTGAAAAAGAAGGTCTTTAATTTATTTCCCGCTTATACTTTCAACCGACAGCTATTGCCAATTGGCAAAAAGAGAGTGAAAAAGTTTTAAGTCTTTGTAAATAAAAACATTAGGTTGAGGAAAATAAGATATCTAAGCCCCAAAGCATTATGTTTTCATACTCGGACTTTTAGTATCTTTGCACTCGTTAGCTTTCATATAAGTATATGTTTAGATTTTTATGTATATCTAAATCGATAGACTATTGTGATATAAATTTATTTTTAAAAGTCCATGAAAAATGATTAAATTAATATGAATGGGGTGATGTTGATGAGATTGATTATTATTCTTTTTCTTTTTTTTTTAAAAAAAAGGAAATGATGGACCATGTTTTATCTTGTGCAACTTTTAAGCTGGCAAATTATTAAAAATATTTGAAAAAGGGACTTTGTTTGATGAGGAAAAAACATGAGATTGTGTATGAAATGATGGGCTCAACTCAAATGCTTGAGATTGCATGTGTATGTGGCGTTGTCATGCCAACTATTCAATTTATTGAACCCCCATCACTTTTTTTTCTGCATAGAGCCCTCATCACTTTTTTATGCATAGAACCCTTATCTACAACCTAAAACTAGATATATCCTTTATGGGATTGATAATTTATATCTATTTTGAATATGAATCGATCCCCTGAAATTGTGTTCCGGCCTGTGAAGATTGTAATTATTTATTGTTTGCGTTCGGTGCGGTTGTTTACCCATCCATAGAATTTGATCGAGGATTTTTTTTTTTTTTTTACCATTTAAGACGTTTTAAACTTCCACGTAATAAAAAACTATAGTTTGTATAAGTTTATCGAGTATTTTAGTTTCTGATCTACACGGTTCAAGTGATATCTTTTTCTGTATAATTGCGATGAGTCGATGACTAAATTTTGCACTGCATATGTTGCACAATTCAACCTATGACAACTATTCCTTCTTTCTTTTTTTTTTAGTGGGAAAATGTCAACTATTCTTAGTAGATTATCTCGATCGCTAATTGCTGCTTAATATTGATAACTAGGTTACTAGCTCACGATTTTATAAGTTTTTTTTATTAGGTTTTAAGTTTGTTGAAATAATGATATTAGTAACGAACAAAAAATATACACCTAGTCGGGCTCGCAAAAATATGAAAATGGGCAAACACGAGTCTTTCACATGGGTAAATCTAAAATGCGAGCCCAATACTAAATGGTAGGTTAAATAAAAGTAACTGTTGGTTGGACCATATTAATGATTTGATTGCATTGACTTTGAATGGTTATATTAATTAGAATACTTGTGTATGAAGACTTACTAAAATGATACTAAAAATTATGAAATAAAACATATAGTAACAACTATTACATGAGTAAGATTAAGGATCCATCTTATATTTAGAATATATTGTTGCATGTCAAAGAATATATAAGACCGACCAAAGAAAAATTTCTGAACAAAATTAAAAGTTTAAGCTTGCAATAATATTTTTACCTTGAATTTTTTATTAGACATGCTAACTTTAAAATTAAGTAACATCGTTATTCACATATACCGGTATTGTTCATTCCTGTTTTGTTTTAAAATGCCATTACTTAGTTACATAGATGATATCACCAGACTTATCTTTAGAATATATATCATAGAACATAGATCAACAAATTTTCTATATAGTCAAAAGGTTAAGTTTTCAAACGTTGTTTAAGTATTGAACTTTTTTTTCTCCTTATATCGAACTGTTATGATTTTGGTTGTGTTAAATGTGCAATTTTTTTTTTTTTTTGGTTTTCTACTTTAGAGCATGATTATTGGGTTAGAAGCAAGGTTCAGGCAGGCGTATTACAAGAGTGTCAAGAGAATCGTCCTCTTTGGTTGCGTAATTGGTTTCAAGACTTTCCTACAAGCATGCATGGCATTGTCTCAACATGGGAGTCTGGGACTAGCACTGATATGACATCTCTGGAGTACAAGGAGCGTCAGAAAACTGAACTAGCTAGGATCACTTCAGTTGTTGCCACAAAATGTTTCAGAGAGAACTTTATGGTTGTTTTAGTAAAAAAAAAAAAACTTTATGGTTGTTTGTTACTCCATTTTTGTGTGAGAAACTAAGAGCAGCCAGACTGGGAGGACTGGGCAAATTATTGTGATTGCTGAATGAGTTTGTAAAGAAAGATACAGTTTAGTAAACAAGATGAAGGTTTGTGCAACCAAGCGGATATAGTGTTGTGTTTCTGATGACAAAAGCCAAGTTATCGTCTGAGGAGGAGTCAGTGGCAGGTGCTGTTATAAGAGACCATCTTATTGCAAAGACGAGGAGAGTGCAGTATGGCAACGATGGAGAAGAAAGGACTGCAGCCATGGTGCTATTGGAATGGTTGAGGACATCATAAGGAAAGAGATGTCAAAGATATTCGGAAGCAAAACCTCTGCAAGGAGGTAAGCTTTTGGGCGACTAAATTTGAATCGATTTCATAATGGTGTTGCTCGCACATTAGCAAAGGGTCCTTCATATAAATCTTTGACAAGAATTCATTTCGTGTTTTTTTTCTATATTGGTTCTCTTCGGGTTTGGTTCAATTATTTTGACTGCAAATAGCAAATCACAAACTTAAAAAGAAATCTCTATCGATTCAAAAGTACAAGAACAAAGAGTTACTGGAAGAAATAAAGAGAGATTGAAGCGAGACAAACAAAAGAGCTTAGGAATTTTGCTTCTACAACTTCTCTCTCTAATTGTAGACCATATACTTTGGTGTTGCACTGAACTTCTGGTAGCCCTTGATGACTTTGTTCACTGCATCCAACAAGTCCTTCTCTGTCACCGTCTTCCTCCTAGCTCGGATTGCATACATCCCAGCTTCGGTGCAAACACTTCTGATGTCAGCTCCTGCAAAAAGAAGATTTAACAAAACCACAAGTCAGAACAACTATCAACAGACCATAAAATAAAAGCACGTGAGAGCTATTTGATGTTTAGGATCATTTTACCTGTTGAGTTAGGACAGAGGCGAGCAAGGAGTTCAAAACGGATGTCTCTCTCGCAGTTCATGGTTCTCGTGTGGATCTTGAAGATCTGAGTTCTGCTCTCCAGATCAGGCAAGCCAAACTCAACCTTTCGGTCAAGACGTCCAGGACGTAAAAGAGCAGGGTCTAGCGTGTCAGGCCTGGAATATTAATGACAATACAGAGAAAGAAACAATGAGCCAAGCGGTATAATTGTGTTGTGTAGTTAACTTAAGTAATGAGATTTTGTGAACTGACCTGTTTGTTGCCATAAGAACCTTGATGTTACCACGTGCGTCAAATCCATCAAGCTGATTCACAATCTCAAGCATAGTACGTTGGACTTCGTTATCTCCGCCTACACCGTCGTCAAATCGTGTACCACCAATGGCATCAACTTCATCAAAGAACAGAATGCAAGCTTTTTTGGACCGGGCCATCTGCAAAGCGAGTATTGCAAATAACATTTCAATATATAGCAGCTAGACAAAACACAAATAGCAAGAAGGAATGTTGATAATTGATTACCTGAAACAGTTCACGAACCATCCTAGCTCCTTCACCGACATACTTCTGAACAAGCTCACTGCCAATAACTCTGATAAAGCAAGCATCGGTTCTGTTAGCAACAGCTCTGGCCAATAGGGTTTTACCGGTACCAGGAGGACCGTAGCAGAGAACACCCTTGGGAGGATCTATTCCAAGCTTCACAAACTTCTCTGGGTGAAGCATTGGCAGTTCAACGACCTACAATCAACAAAGAGAACAAAACGTTTAACAAGTCGCTTCCTTGAAAAACAAGACAACAACACTAAGTGATAATGACACAGGATAGTAAAAAAGTTTAACATACCTCTCGCATCTTCTCAATCTGCTCTTTGCAGCCGCCAACATCATTGTAAGTAACATCAGGTTTCTCTTCGACAGTCATCATGGTGACACTAGGATCGATTTTTGGAGGTAGAGGAATCTGAATCTGGTACTTATTCCTATCAACCCTGCAAATACAAATCAAAAACAGAATGTTTTTCTTTAAGTAAGCATCATATCCATATATAGAAGACATAAGGAACTGATAATTAAACCAGAGACAATCTCAGTTCATAAACAGGAAACATACCCAACTCGCATGCCTTCTTCAATGTCAGTGGGAGAAACTTTATCGCCAAGACCAACGACAAACTGCAGTTGAAGAATAGAAACAAAACCCGTTATAACCAAAACAATCGAAAGGCTACATATAATTGGTGGGATTCGATATACCTTAGCAGTCTGTTTGACATTAATGACGTACTTGGCGTCTTCAGTGTTTGGATTAATTATCTTTGTGCATCTAGCAACCTGGACAGTAAAAACGATTACACCTTTGTAGGTTAGAGAAGAAGAAGGAGAAGAATATTTGAGACAAGTATTCTTAAAAAAGAAAGCCTACCTGCAGAGGTTGCTCCTCTTGCATCATCTGTTTATCAGAAACGAGATCCCATTGACTGGGAGGAGCTAAACCAGTATCAGACTCCCTGATACCTGCAATCAAAGTGATATAAGTAACCTAAGTCACCAATCCAAGTCAGCAAAAAAAAGAGTGTGCACACATATATACCACAGAGATCGTTGATCTTCTTGGCGAACTCCTTGATTTCTTTCTCTACTTTCTTTATAGGCGCAGAGTAAGGCATTAAACCCTGCAAAGGAAAGAGATTTGTCAGCAAGAAAACATATGGAGAAAGAACAATACAACCACGTATGAGTCATATGGATGGTAGAAAAAACACAACGCTTACGTAAGTCTTGAAGAGAGCGATATCATCTTCGTCAAGCGGGCGAAGATTCTTCTCGTCTCTAATCTCATCTTCAATGTCTCTCACCATCTTCACTAAATTTCGAGAGGTTTCAAAGTTCTTTAATTTGGACTTGAAATTATGATTCTTTGACTTGCCCGAGGGGAAAGGAAACTCTTTTTTAGATCTGTATCGGTCGTATCTGATGTATTTATAAGGGCACGTTTATATGTTTTTTTTTTCCGTTTGGGTTTCCTTTTTTCAGTTCTGTAAACTTTTTCCTTTTTTGTTGTGATTTCGAGACAAAAAAAAGTATATGTTTAGAGTTTCTTTCCTTTTATGGTTAAAAACTTAAAAATTCAGCATTTTTCAATACATTAACATTTTAAGTGGTATTTATATAGATTCTCATATTTTATTCTCTATAATATTAAATGGCAAGACACTTTTAAAAAATCTTTATTTACAATATTTGTCACTGAGTTAACACATATATAAAAAGTGTTTGACAACGCATCTAATAAAGGTTAAAATTGATAAAAATGACTGAGTCAACTCCATCCAATGTAATAAAAAAACAGGAATTTTCTTTTACTTAAATCAAATCGATTGCAATGACTTCGGTAATTCATTGGTACCAATTATTTGATCTACAGGCATTTAATATTTGAAACTCTAAAAGCGTTAGATTAGATCATTACTATATTTTTTAAAAAAACAAACCGTGTTAATTAACTGAATTTTGGGGAAAGTATATACAAGCAGTTATGTCTTCGCTGACGGCTAGGGCTTTTGGCGATAAGGAGGGCGATCTTCAGATCTGAATTCCCTAGGCGAGTAGGAGCTTTATACAGAGATTCTGTACAGCATCTAGGCTAAGGAGGTAGACTACCGAACACTTCTCCTCAGCCGAATCCGTAAGATATGATCTACTGTTTTTTGGCTTTTCTTCTCTAGCGTAAGTGCTACGTTACATCCTGTGTTTTGTCCTGTGGAACCAAGCCCTCTTAGGTTACAGATCTCGACTCTGGGTCTCTCAGTACACTGTGATTTTGCTTGGTTTATACACGATCTCCCCTCTAGTAGGGTGTTCTCCTATTTTTTTTCGTTGGTGGCTTCACATCATGAGCTACTCGTCTGCCTTACGTTCAAAGGGATCACCATCCAAATCGGTGCGGAGAAGATTACACGCAGAGGATGAGATTATCCGGATCCCTGCATTTGACAACTCGGACTTGATTGCTAAACACAAACGAACTCTCGTAGGAAGGATGTTCCATAGAGAGGGACGCAGCATTGAAGCTCTGTTGGTCCAACTCCCAAAACGTCGTATATGGGATGTCGAAGGACGTGTCCGAGGCACAAAACTGGGGAATGGTAAATTCCAATTTGACTTTGACAGAGAAGAAGATTTGCAGAAGGTTCTGGACAAGAGGCCATGTCATTTTAACAAATGGAGTTTCTCCTTAGAGAGGTGGGAGCCAAATATAAGAGAAGATTTCCCCAACAATATGGTGTTTTGGGCGTTTATTATAGGTATCCCTACACACTATCGCAAAGACCAGGTTTTCAGAAGTATCGGTGAAGCTCTGGGGACAGTAATCTCGGTTGATGTTGATCATGAAAAAGTAAATATTTCTCTGAATGCAGATGAACCTCTACAATTTGAAAGAAGAGTGGGATTTGAGAATGGAGATGTCATCAAAGTTGCGATTACATATGAAGACCTACACCGTTGGTGTTTTACATGCTCTCGGATCTCTCACCTAGAGGGCACATGTCCTGAATTAACAGAGGAACAACGCGAACAGTATAGGCTTCAAAGACTTGAACAGAAAATCAAGGATGAGGCTGCAGCTAGAGAAATGTTCTCTTACCACGGAAAACGGGAACGATCTCAGCATCAGGAAATGACTGGACAGCTCGATATAACCATGACGAACTCGGTGTTCCCTGCAAAAAAGAGAGCTCTACATGAGGACCTGCGAAAGAACATTCAAGCAAAGCGAGATACCCGCTCTAAAGATGTTTGGAAGCGTATTGAGACAACAAAAATTAATACTAGTCCCCGTAAGCGGGAGAGATACCATCCATATCCATCTCGGGATAAAGACTATAGACGACAGCGGTATGGAAGAGAAAATTTGCCCACCTTCTGGAGGAGAAAAGACCAGACTGGTACTAATTCTGGGAATGACTCTCAGTCGGTTGCTGGAAATCGGAAATCAAATGACAAGAGGGAGGAACGTGGGAAGCTTTCGCTTAGATCTCCAGACTCACAACGAACTCTGTCGGTTAACTATAATCAGTCTCATTACCGGAACCATGGAAGTGGGAGGAACTTATACAGAGGACGTGACTCTGCTCTTGTGATTCGCGAATGGAGACCAATTAGAAAGCAACAAGATGAAACGCTGGGTAAGGATGGAGATGATCGTGAAGAAACAGAGGAGGAAAAAAAGCGTAGAATTAAAGGAAAAGCCATTGTGGTTGCTATGCCGGATCAAGTCGGAGATACCCAGGAAAAGTCTGCCTCTATGGCAATTGATACGGCTCCACCAATGGTAATCGAACAAGCTGCTATACAATTTCCAGCGAATCTTGACAACTCTGTCTCTTTAGAACCGGGAGAAATTGAGAACCAAGAAAGACGTATGCTGGACTCCATGAATCGAGGAGCACAATCAAATCCCCACAAAGCATTCCAAGTTTTCTTTTTCTTTCTGAGACAAAAAACAACTTTTCTTTCTTGCAAGATTTTCAGTTTGAATTTGGTTATGATAATTTGTTCACCGTGGAGCCAGTTGGTCGAAGCGGTGGACTAGCACTTTTTTATTCGAGTTCTTCAGAGGTTCGGATCCTTTACTCTAATAATCGCATGATAGATGTGGAAGCGAAGATTGAAGGAAAGAAGGTCTTTATAACATTTGTTTATGGTGATCCGGTTGTTAAATGCCGCGAGATGGTCTGGGAGCGACTTACACGATTTAGTATGCAGCGTAATGGAGCATGGATGATGATTGGAGATTTTAATGAAATCAAGAGCAATTCCGAGAAAAAGGGAGGACGTAAGAGATCAGATGCCTCTTTCTTACCCTTTAAATCTATGCTGAATAACTGTGGAATGCTCGAGTTCCCCTTCAGAGGAAATTCCTTCTCCTGGGCGTGTAGGAGAAAATCAGGAAGGATCCAATGTAGGCTAGATCGTGCACTAGGAAATGAGGATTGGCACAATATCTTTTCCCACACCGAGGTGGAGTATCTGTCGAGATGGGGATCTGATCATAGGCCTGTACTTGTATGGATTCGTTCCAAAGAGTTTAGACCGAAGAGGTCTTTTAAATTCGATAAGCGCTGGCTGGGGAAGGACGGCTTCTCGAAATCGATCAAAGATGGTTGGACTGCGAGTTCAAATGTTGACAATGTGGAGCTCTTTGATAAAATCGGGAATTGTAGAAGAGCTATATCGCGCTGGAAAAGATCAAATCCGAGCAATAATAAGAAGATGATTGATGATATTAAAAAGCTTCTTGAGCAGGCACAGGGGGACGATGCCATCTCGAGCGAGGAAGAATTGGAGCTCAAATGGAGATTATGTGAAGCTTATAGAGAGGAAGAGATTTTTTGGAGGCAGAAAAGCAGAGTTAAATGGTTACGAGAAGGGGATCGTAACACAAAATTCTTCCATGCCTCTACGAAACAGCGACGGGCTCGTAATCGGATCATTAAGATCAAAGACAAATTGGATAGATGGATAGAGACGGAAGATGGGATTGAGTACGTGGCAGTAGAGTATTTTCAGGATCTTTTCAGCCCATCTGATGTCTCGACACAGGATGAAGCTTTCCGGTATATGACCGAGTCGGTTACGACAGAAATGAATACGTCTCTAACAAAATTACCGTCGGATTTCGAGATTAAGGAGGCGGTATTTAGCATAAACCCGAGCAAAGCACCAGGGCCAGACGGGATGACGGGGCTTTTTTTCCAAAGATATTGGCATATTATCGGGAGGGACATATTATCATCAGTTCAGAAATTCTTCGAGGCAGATGATTTTGATCATCGCCTTAATCAAACCAATATCTGCCTGATCCCCAAGAACGAGAGACCGGTAGCTATGTCAGAGTTTAGACCGATCAGTCTTTGTAATGTGAGTTACAAAATCATCTCCAAGATCCTCTCAAAGAGACTTAAAAAAATCCTCCCGAACTTGATTTCGGAGACACAATCAGCCTTTGTGGCTAGACGACTGATTACGGATAACATTATGGTGGCACAAGATATCTTTCATGCTCTTCGAACAAATCCTAGCTGCAAGGGGAAATATGTGGCCATCAAAACCGATATGAGTAAAGCGTACGACCGAGTAGAATGGAGTTTTCTCGAAACTATGATGGTGAAAATGGGGTTCGACGCTAAATGGATTAGATGGATAATGCGGTGCGTAACTTCAGAGTCTTATCAGGTCCTCTTAAACGGAGAGGCGAAGGGTAGCATAGTCCCAGGCAGAGGAATTCGACAAGGAGACCCTTTATCTCCCTTCCTTTTCATTTTGTGCACAGAAGTTCTGATATCGCTCATCAAAGAGGCTGAGAGGGAAAGAAGAATTACTGGGATTAAGATTGCAAGAGCAAGCCCGACAGTTTCACATCTTCTTTTTGCTGATGACAGTCTTTTCGTCTGCAAAGCGGACGCTAATCAGTGTGCGGAACTCATGTAAACCATTACTCTATATGGCAGAGCGTCGGGACAACAAATAAACACGGAAAAATCATCGGTATTTTTTGGTGCAAAAGTTCAAGATCCAGTGAAAGCTGAGCTGAAAAGAACTCTTGGGATATCGAAAGTTGGAGGAATGAGAACATATCTGGGCATCCCGGAAACGTTAAATGGGTCAAAGCGACAAGTCTTCTCCTTTATCCAAGAAAGATTAAACAGCAAGACAAATTTATGGTCAGCGAAGGTTTTGTCGAAGGGAGGGAAAGAAGTGCAGATAAAAGCTGTAGCGCAAGCCATTCCGACTTATGTAATGTCGTGTTTTCTTCTTACAAAGGAAGTGATTGACAAACTGACCAGCGCCATGGCTCGGTTTTGGTGGAGTAAGCGTAATAACAGCAGGAGAATTCACTGGATTTCTTGGAAGAATCTATGTTTACCATACGAACAAGGTGGTCTGGGCTTCAGAGATCTTCGGGACTTCAATATCGCACTGCTGGGTAAACAATTATGGCGCCTCATGAAATACCCTGACTCCTTGTTGGCACGTGTTTTAAAAGGCAGATATTACAGAAAATCTAGCCCAATGGATACAGGTAAGGGTCTCTCCCATCATATGGATGGAGAAGTATAATGGCTGCAAAACCTCTCATACTTTCGGGTCTTTCGAAGACAATAGGGACAAGAGCTGACACGAGGGTATGGCATGATAATTGGATCCCTACCGTCCCGGCTAGGCCGGCGAGAGATAACGGTTGCTTTCGCGACCCGGATTTAAAAGTTCACCATCTGATTAACCCGGAGAATAACGAGTGGAACATGGAATTACTGCATGCTTTCATTGAGCCCGAAGATATCCCACAGGTTCTACGAATACGACCGAGTACTAGGAATCGGCCAGATACTATTTGCTGGGCCTTTACGAACTCGGGTCAATATTTGGTTCGATCCGGCTATGAGGCCGCGAGCAAACTTACGATTGATACAAGTATTACGGAGATGTCACAACCAAGTATCAATCCACTTAAAAACCAGGTTTGGAAGGTTAAAACCACACGGAAGATCAAGCACTTTCTATGGCAAGCTCTGTCGGGTTGCGTAGCAACGACAGCTAGATTAAATGATCGACATTGTGGTAATGACCGTGTATGCCCACGTTGTGGGACGTGTGAAGAAACGATTAACCACCTGCTTTTTGAATGTCCTCCCGCCTTACAGAGTTGGGCACTGTCCCCCATTCCTACGACGCCGGGTGTTTTCCCGAGTACATCTTTGAATATTAACTTTGATTATCTGTTTTGGCGAGCAAGAGAGAAAGGAACGACAAATGATACCCTGGCTATGTTCCCTTGGCTTATTTGGTATATCTGGAAGGCACGCAATGAAAAAGTATTCAGCGGAAAAGAAGTCTCTCCGTTAGACACCATGAACTTGGCGACGAATGAGGCAGAAAGCTGGCGACTTGCTCAGATTGTTGAAGAAGAAAAGGAAGAATCAGAAGAATCGATTCCGGACAACCGTGAGGTATATGCATCCTTGATTTCGCAAAGTTATAAACGATGCCAAGTAGATGCGTCCTGGAGTCATAATGCACAGTTGGTTGGCTTTGGTTTTATAGTCTTACAAGGGAACTCTGTTTCCCAAGTGGGTCTATGCGCCAAACATAATAACAAATCGCCACTGCATGCCGAGTTAGAGAGTTTAATATGGGCTATGAAGATGTTAATTCGAAAAGGTGAATCTTTGATCCATTTCGAGACTGACTGTTTACAGCTTATCCATGTCATTTATGGAGAAGATGAATGGCCTTCCTTAGAGACTGAGTTGGAGGAGTTCCACATTGTTCGCGACATGTTCCAAGAATTCTCGATAAAACACATTCCTCGTAAGGAAAATTCACGAGCGGATCTATTAGCAAAGGGTGCAAGATCCCGAGAGACACCTTTTGATTACTGTGATGTGCTGGTTCTGCAATGGCTTAGACACTGTCAAAGCTCATTTGCGTCAGCGTAGTTTGTTTTGTATGTCCTTCGACGACAAAAAAAAAAAAAAATATACAAGCGAATATTATTCCATAAATTATGTCTTCCAGAATTTTTTTTGTTTAAGAAGTACATTAATGAAAAATTGCTAGAAATACTACATTCAACCTTTTTCCAACAATATATTTTACAAAAATATCTTTATTATTATAATGGACAATTACGTTCTTAGTGGGTGATTGGTTGGGCTGTATCTTGCTCCTACAGCCTTCTTTAGCTTTAAAACATTAATACCCGACCAATCATGATGTAGCTTTATTTTTTCCTACAGAAAAATTTCTTAATTTTTACCAATCAGTATGTAGCTTTAATTTTTAAAGATACAGCCAAGAAAAAAAAATCTCTCTTTATGTATTGTATTAGGCAACAAATCCTACATCCTTATTTTTTGGGCTGTAGGATCTGTAGAGAAAATAAATCATTACTAAATATTAGATAAATATTAAAAATAGAAATTATTAGCTAAAAAAAGGAAAAATTAAAAATTAAATGTGAAAATAGAAATTATCAGTTGAAGAAAAGAAAAAAGTAAAAAATAAATATGAAAGAATTTATATAAAAACTAAACCATAACCAATATGAAAAATAAAGAAAATATGAAAAATAAATATGAAAGAATTGATATAAAAAATCGAGATGAGATTGCTATGGCTTTGTAGAATAGTCGTAAGTAAAATTTATTATTATTTAGCTAAGGTTTTTATTATAATTTTTTCAATTTTTTTTTTGAATTTTTAGTAATTTTCTAATTTTTAAATTCCAATAAGAGATAATTTTCATATTATTTTTACTAATACAAAAGTATTTTAATTAATATAAAAATAATTATTTTATGCATGTTACACACATTTTATAGTTTACCAATCATGTTTTATCTAAAAATATCTACAGCCAAAAACTTACAGCTACAGCCAATATAGCTACAACAAAAATCTCTGCTAAAAAAGCTACAACAATAAATTTACAGCTACAGCCAATGTACTTATAACACAAATACTACAGCAAAAAAATCACAGCTAAAGACGAACCAATCACCCACTTAATCTCACTACTTCTCTCTCTAGGTTTGTTACGGTCAGCCAGAGGTGGGACCCCCTCCCCCTGTATGTCCTTCTTCGTTGGTTAAGACTTATTTTCCATGAGCAAGTCACCGAGAGAGAGAAGTGAGAAGAGAGAGAGTTTCTTTTTTTGTTTTCCTGGGCTTTTGCTTTGCCTTTGCTTGCGTCGTGACCTCTCTTTCATCAATCTTCTAATCATCTCATCATCATTAGATTTTGATTTTTAATTTTTCTGTAGCTTTTTATTGTTTTCTTTCTTTCTTTCTCGTAGCTCTTTTGTTTCAGAGGGACGAAGTAAGTTTCTATTTATGGTCGAATTTGTTCTTTTTTTGGGGGAGAGAAGAGATTCTACAGATCTATTATGATTCTCGATCATTGTCAACGTTCTCTTCTTCCTCTTTGTAATCATCACGGTTTTTGATATTGACAGTGTAATCTATTAGCTTTCAGTGAATCTTTCATTCTCCGAAGTATTTGTTCAATTTGTTTTTCTTTTAATATATTGATTTTCAGAGCAATTTCGAGTTCGTTATAGATCTAGTTATCTTTTTTCCTGTAGATCTAAAAATGATGTCCTTCCACGTTTAGTTTTTTTTTTGGGTAAATACTAAATACCTTCCACGTTTAGTTTATAGACCTTTTTGTGGATTTAAAAAAAATTATTTTGGATATTTTCTTTGGATATTAACAATAAAGAGAATTGTAAAATTAAAAATGGCTTCTCTAAAAATGAAAAAGTGTATTAAACAAAGTGTATTAAACAAAATGTATTATGGTAATTGTAGATAATTTTCAAGCATAATACCAAATCGTATGAAGTAATGTAAATCCTATTAAATAGCTTAAATCTATCTTAATTAGCAAGAAGATTTCAGACTAAAGTATACTTTAAATTTCACAATACATGTTTATATAATGTAAATATTTATTCTATTATATTTCATAAACATATTTATTAAGCTATTAAACTAAAAAAACATACAATCAACAAATAATACAATTTTATAACTCTTATACTATTAAACAAACAAAAAATTTAGTTTACAAATAATATAATTTTCAATCTCCAATAAAAAAATAAACGCATACAACAAAATTTTTTAACTAATATATTAATCATCTATATAAAATAAATTATTTATTGTAATTTTTGTTTAACAAAACCTATAACGCAGCACCAAGGAGTGTATGAAGTCTCCCTTGATCTACAGGTTTTAGTAACAGAAATCCTTGGGGAATTTACGCTGAGATCGAATCGGCGATAGAATCGACAATCGCCTCCACTCTCGCCTAAAACCCTAGCGCTGCTCTCCATTTTTGAATCTGTTTTCTTATTAGAATTTAATTGTCTGGTTTGCAATGTGTATCATCACTTTTTGTTCATGCTCATTTAATTTCAACAGTCACAAATATGCTTTGTTGGTCTCCTTGAATTAAGAGATGTTTGTGAATGTGCTAAGGAAGATAGTCATGATGTGATATGGTTGTATGGATTATGATGCAATGTTTGTTCATATTCTTTAATACAAAGAGATTATGGACTGAGAGCAGTACCTGTTTGTTGCTATAAGAACTTTAAATTGTTACTACATGCGTCAAACCCATCAAGCTGATTCACAATCTCGAGCATAGTACGCTGGACCTCGTTATTAACCTCCAACACCGTCGTCAAATCTTGCACCACCGATGGCATCAACTTTATCACATAACACAATGCATGCTTCATCAAAGAACACAATGCAACACCATGTACTTTGGGGGTTGCACTGAATTTCTGGTACCCTTTGATCACTTTGTTCACTGCAAAAGAAATATCTAAATAGAACATTTTGGATGAAGTCATAAAACAATCTTCATTCAATGTATACTCTCATTGTTGTTATTGCGATAGGTTTCCAAATTGATAGCTTTATCATTGACATGAACAATATTCTTACTTGTTTACTTATACATTGGTTTGATTTTGGTTTTGTTCAATTATTGTTCATAACTTGTTTCATTTTTCATCATCAGTTATATTTTGCTTTTCTTACCAACTCTGGATCATTACTTCTTGTAAATTATTTTAGATGTTAAAAAAATTGTTAGAAAGCCACTAGACACCCGATAGGGGCCTAACTTCTAAAACGACTAATCGGGACCTAGTTGGAATCTATACGTACAAAAATAGTTCAGTGATTTACTATATATTTAGATTTTATATGTTTCATATTACATATTTCTAAATAAAAGTTTGAAAAATCAACTTAAAATCTAAATGATATAAAAGTTAAATTTATTTTTTCATAAACATATCTACATTCATTATATAACTCAACGATTTTTCTTAATTAAATATTCTAATTGTATATTAAATCAAAATTTGAGCGATTTTGTTTAATTCTGACTAAAACGCACCGTTAAGACCGAAAAAAACATAGACCGAGAAAAACTTCCGTATTCGTAATTAAAATCAATGTATTAGATTTGAAAACCAATAAATATTTTTGAATCAATTAAAATATATAAATGAAAAGAGCGAATAAATACATGAAAGTAACGCCACGTGTACATCGACATTTGAGGAGGGCAAAACCGAAACGTTGCACAAAGGGGAACCAAAGTAAAGACGAAAAAGTTATTAAAAACGAAGAAACAAAAAAACTTGTGCCGTTTTTTATAGCTAAATCCAGATATTCTTTTCATTCTTACAAATCAACCACTAACTTTAAAAGTAACAAATTCGACACTACATTCACACTGGATTAGAGTTGAGTCAGTCGACAATGAAAATTGACGAATATGATAAAATAATTCTTTTAATAATGACTACTAGCTTGAATCGGTGTAAATGATTAAGTTTTAAAAAAACACTGAAAATTGTTATGGTATAAGTTCAGATAAGATTTTGAATGGCCTATAGCTATCGCTATCAAAGGAAAACATTATCGTGGTGATGTTATATACTAAATATACAGGGGTATAGTTGAAAAGGTATGTAGGTTAAACGAGTGTTAAATAAAATATCAATAAATATATTAAAAAAAGAGAGGCAGTAAAAAGCAAAAAGTCGTGACCTTTGCAAGGTCGTAAGCTTCCGCCCAATTTTTTGCTTGGAGAGCAAAACAAGCTTGAAGCTTCCACATTTGACGGCCACAAAGGGAGAAGGCAAATTCGCCTTTTTCTCCCGTTTTCTTTTCTCCTTTTCTTCTGAAGATTTGTTTTTGTTTTTTTTTTTTGGTTTTCGGAAAACGAAGCAAGACGAAGGAAGTCAAACTCCACACCATTTTTGAAGGTGACTTCGTAGTCTCGTTGATCTCGCTTCTGTCTTACTTTTTTTTTGTCCGATGGAAATCTCGCTTCTTTCTTAGCAATAAATGCCGCAGATTTCTGGGTTTGTCCTCTTTCTCTCCTTCGTTTTTCTGCTTGTCGGTGTTCAGAGTTGTCCTCGGCGTTCCCAGCAAGTTTGGAACCCGGGTTGTTTTTCAGATTTATGAGAGTTAGTGTTCGTAAAGCGTTCCCTTAGATTAAACTTATTCAAAATGTTTGACTTATGGTGTAACCTCTGACTCTAATTTTAGCTAGTTGTTTAATCTCTGAATTTTATTTTCTTAAGATTTGAAATGTGATTCAGATGGTGGAAACTCTAACAGAGGCTCAGTTTCACTGTGGTGAATGCACAATGATTTTGAGCAACTGGCTAGAATACATGTCGAAAATGGGGATGCACAAACGTATTATTTTTTAAGACATTGTTGTATATTCTTTGTTTCCTGGTGTGTTAATAAAGGATGATACTTTATGGAGAAGCTGAAAGAACTAATGGAAGGCTCAACTTTTGTTTCCGTTAATTGGGTTAGTCTATTTTGAATTATACAAGACAAAGGGTGGCTTTGAATAAGCAATGTACAAAGTTTCTTAGTTTCATGTAACTTCTAGGGATATACAGGTTTGTGGGGGAAAGGAGCTAGATGGCTAATAAAACGTATTTTTGTGTAACTCATGGCTTGGTTTCACGACCAAGCGTTGAACCCTAATTACTGCGTCGGTGGCTCCGTTGACATATGTATATGGTGAGAGATCAGGTAGTGTAATAGGTTGCCAAGATAGTCTAAGGGAGCACTCTCTTTTGTTTTTCTTTCGGCTTTATATTTGAATCTTTTGAGCTTTGTCTGAGTTTGTGATGTTTCTTTTTCTTTGTAGACAATGATTCGTGCAAAGCAGATTAGTAATCTTTCCAGTTCAGCAAGATCCTTTTTTCTCGGTGGAACAAGATCTAGTGCAGCTGATGGAAATTCTTGTACATCCGCCGAGGATGAAAGCTGCGTCTTGAGACGCCAGCAAATTAGGAATGAAGTTGTACAGACTGGAAAAAGAGCATCTAATTTAGCAGCTGGACTAGCGGGAAATATATTACCAGTAGAGGCTAGTAAACCGACAAAGGTTGAGCATTTCACCCGACCATCTCCTCTTCCCCAGCATGTTCCTTCTCCTGTCTTGCCGGTGAAATCAGATTCTGTAAATCATGTTTCCGTTATTGTTGAAGAAGACGCCGTGGCACCTATTGGGGATCAGACGTTCAAGGCTGGTATTGGAACTGTAAATTTTCTTTCGGATATAGCAAACTATAAGATCCCTCTATCCGATGGAACTGAAGTCTGTATGGTCGATCCTACTCGGCCTATAATAAATGTAAAGTCTTCAAATGTGAAAGTCATCAGAAGAGAGGATCTCGGTAAAGTCTACCCTACGTCCGCTTCAAAAGATTTATCAGAGAGAGTTCCTATAAACCACTCTCGAGGCAGTAAGGAAGCTGAAAGATCTGGCTTTGTCAAAGACTTGACGCAAACATCAAATGATGTGGCAGGGAAGTCGTTTGAAGTCCAGAATTTGCCTACAACTACTGTCCCTGGAAAGAGGAAAAGCATGCCGCATAGACCCAAGATTGATTCGACCAGGTACGCACCGGGTGGTTATGACTATAATGTGCATTCTACGGATGACAGGACGATGGACTTTTCTGTTGAAGGTTTCAGTAAACCCTCAGGGGAAATGATGAGAGTGACTCCTCCAACACCTAGGCAGTATTGTAACTCTGGATACGTCGTAGAAAATGTGTCTAGTATATTGCGGAGATTCAAATGGGGCCCTGCTGCTGAAGAGGCCCTTCACGATTTCGGTTTCAGGATGGATGCATACCAAGCAAACCAAGTGCTTAAGCAGATGAATAATTACACGAATGCGCTTGGTTTTTTCTATTGGCTAAAAAGACAACCTGGGTTTAAGCACGATGGGCATACTTATACCACTATGGTAGGTAACCTTGGTCGTGCAAAGCAGTTCGGTGAGATAAACAAGCTTCTCAACGAGATGGTTAGAGATGGATGTCAGCCAAACACCGTTACATATAACCGGCTTATCCATAGCTATGGCCGTGCAAATTACCTCAATGAAGCCATGAATGTTTTCAATCGAATGCAAGAGGCGGGGTGTGAGCCTGACCGCGTAACTTACTGTACCCTTATAGACATCCATGCTAAAGCTGGATTTCTTGACATTGCCATGGACATGTATCAGAGAATGCAATCGGCAGGGCTTTCTCCTGATACTTTCACATACAGTGTTATAATAAACTGTCTTGGAAAGGCTGGCCATTTACCTGCTGCTCATAGGCTCTTTTGTGAAATGGTTGGTCAAGGTTGTACCCCTAATTTGGTCACATTCAACATCATGATAGCTTTGCATGCCAAGGCAAGGAATTATCAGAGTGCGTTGAAGCTCTACCGAGACATGAAAACTGCCGGGTTTCAACCAGATAAAGTGACTTACAGTATAGTTATGGAGGTGCTTGGACACTGTGGGTTTCTCGAGGAAGCAGAGGCTGTTTTCACTGAGATGCAACGTAAGAACTGGGTTCCCGATGAACCGGTGTACGGTCTTTTGGTGGACTTGTGGGGAAAAGCTGGCAATGTGGAAAAAGCTTGGCAGTGGTATCAAGCAATGCTTCACGCTGGTCTGCGACCTAATGTTCCCACATGTAATTCCCTTCTCAGTACTTTCCTTAGGGTTCACAGACTGTCTGAAGCCTATAATTTATTTCAAAGCATGCTGGCGCTTGGTCTACAGTCTTCGTTGCAGACATACACATTGCTCTTGAGTTGTTGCACAGATGCTCGTTCAAACTTTGACTTAGGATTCTGTGGCCAGCTAATGGCAGTCTCAGGTCATCCGGCACACATGTTTCTCCTCAAAATGCCACCTGCAGGTTCCGATGGCCAAAAGGTGCGTGACCATGTCAGCAACTTCCTTGATTATATGCACAGCGAGGACAGAGAGAGTAAGCGCGGACTCATGGATGCAGTAGTGGATTTTCTCCACAAGTCAGGACTGAAAGAAGAGGCGGGTTCGGTCTGGGAAGTGGCGGCAGGTAAAAATGTGTATCCAGATGCATTGAGGGAGAAAAGCTGCAGCTATTGGCTTATAAATCTCCATGTAATGTCAGAAGGAACTGCAGTCACCGCTTTGTGTAGGACACTTGCATGGTTCCGTAAGCAGATGTTGGTTTCAGGAGAATGTCCTTCGCGGATAGATATAGTAACTGGTTGGGGAAGACGAAGTAGGGTCACGGGCACTTCAATGGTGAGACAAGCAGTTGAGGAACTGCTCAACATCTTCAACTTCCCATTTTTCACTGAGAATGGGAACTCAGGCTGTTTTGTTGGATGCGGAGAGCCTCTTAAAAATTGGTTGCTTGAATCATACGTTGAGAGGATGCATTTGCTCTAGTTGTAGATTACCTCTTGTGTTTTCTTCTTTTTAAGGCCTATTGAGTTATTAGTCTTTGGCTGAATCTCAGTCGCTTGGTTTTGTATGTCATAAGTTTTAAGGTTTAAGCCTCAAGGTTAGTGATGACTGGAATTTATCTCCAGATTTTTGCTGTCAACATTATCTCCTCTTGCAAAGGGTTGTAACGGGGAGTACATAAATCAATCTTTCAGGGTGATAAGACCCAAATTTATTCACCTTTGGAATATTTTTTGTATGTTTTATTTTTGTACAACATTTTATATGTTACAAAACTGTTTCATTACCAGCCATGTACTACATAGACTGCTGATTCTACAATGATGTAAATGCAAAAGGAAAGTGGAGGAAGATCTAAAGGAGCCTTGAATTGTAGGAGCCACAAGATGTGCATTTATGGTATAGCCAATGGTACGGAGCATCTCCTTTTCTTCCACAGTCATTACACAGTATCACCTGTACCAAACCATATTTCCATTCAGTTATACTTGCGTCTCCATAGTCGATCTAAGGGTAACTGGAGTAGAGAGATAAAGGCTTTGTCCTACGTAACAATATGGAGACAGATAGAGAGAGAGAGCGAGAGAGATCTAAACCTGAGTTTTGTTGGAGTATTCATCAGGCATCTTTTCTTCTGCAAGCAATGCGTCTAACATCCTAAAGTAGACCTGCTTGAAACAGTCCTTTCATTTGTTTAGTGATTGAGCAGTGCTCATGGTGCAATAAAGACTGAAGCAGTTCCATTTCAGAAGAAAAGCAGAACTATGTATGGTATGAGACCGTTTTAATGCAATTATTAATCTTTTACGGAGTAAACAATACTCTGTCTGAAAATGGTGGAACTGACCTGCATATCTCCTAGCGACTTGCTGCAGACAGGGCATGTGTAATGTGAACATGTGTACTCCTACCACCAGAAATCAAAGAACAAACCCTAGATAATCTTAGCAACGTTTTTTCACATTTACATTATTACCCAAAAGTATATTGTGACAAGAGTTAAAATACCTGAAAGCATGTCGAGTGCATCAAGTGACCGCATGGAAGAGCCTTCACTGGGGAGCTGGAGGTGAAGATGTACTCGTGGCAAATCGGGCAATTATCTTCTAAGCATTTTTCCCTGCAAACATGCTCTACTAGGGAGCGTGACATACAAGCATTGCATCTCATGCAATGGAAGTAGTCAATGCCCAAACCTTTCCCTACTCGGCAGAGATTGCAGTAGGGGCAGTGATAAATTTTCCTGTTAAAGAACCTCTGATTATCAGTCTCCACCGATATTCAGTCCATTAAGAACTAAACGTAAGAAGTAAAGTACTCTAGGGTATTTCATTTCATAGTACTATCCATAATTTGCATTTTTTGGTAATCATCATGCCTCTACAAGGTTGTGAGCCAAAGTCTCTTCCGTAACCAGACTTCATTAATAATGTTTCTGTGTCATCTGTCCATCAGATTCATGAACGACCCTACTTTCAAATTCTTTAAATATCTAACTTGCTTTAAAATGTGTTTTCACTTCTACAAAAGCAGTAGACCATCACCCTACATCTCTTTAATTTACACGTTTGGTAATATCAAGCCTGAGGGAATTATACAAGCATTTTCCAGAGAAAAATATATATGAAAGACTTTGGATACTTTAAGCATCCAAATAGTTATATAACTAAGCAATATCCAAAATAAATATGCTGAAACAGGGAATAGTTACCTTTCATCGTCATATAACTTGCATATTTTGCAGAAGTACTTTCCCATTGACGACTTGCACAAAGTATTTGAGCAATTTGCACCAATTGGTTGAATCAGGAGGCATTTCATGCACATCATCTTTTCGATCTGTTTCCTGCATAAGAATTTAAGAGAAACAAGATGCGGTTGAGGGCCAAAACAAGATTGTCTAAGTTCCTAACATGGAAGTAGAAGATGTTAGCACTACCTATCCACCGAGTGATCAGCTTCTTCATCATGGCATCGTATACACGTGAAGAGCTGGTTGCAACACGGAGCAAGAAGCTTGCAATTCCTCTTGTAGTGTTTGCAACCAAGTATCAAACTGTGAGGATCTCGATAAGATGGATGCCTACCAGGAACTGTTTCTATACTGCTTGAAAGAGTGCATGGTTCTAGATTATTTATCCGCTGTGAGAGAATCCAACGGCTGAAAACCAGAATCTGACATAATGTTAGCCTCGACATAAGAAGGAACTTTTTACTATGTTCTTGACTAGATCTTGCAAATTTAACCAAGGGAATAAGGATATTTGTACGAGCAGAAGTCTAACATCAGACTTCTAAGCTTATGTTACAAGAGGACAACAAGCAGGACCTACCTCATTAACAAGTTCTGCCGGATGTATGATTTCTTCTGAGGATCCAGGGAAGAGTCGCATGATATTTTTCTAATCATAGCCGCCATTTCTTCTTGACTCATTGTTAAAAGGTGTTCATATTTCTTGGATTGAGCAAACTGGCTAGCCTTCTTAGACAACTGAAAAGTTTGAGCAGGATGTTTGATCTGGCAAATGCTGTCAGTTTGTTCCTTGTCCTCCTTTTTGTCAACTCCTCTACATATCTTTTTACTTTCTGAAAGTTCCTGATCTTTCCTCTCTTTGTTGCCAACTTCGACTTTATTGTTAGGAGCAGTCTTTCCAAGTGGCTTATCCACTTCCATGTCTGTCTCTACAAGTTCGACGAGTTTGCTGCCAAAGCTCCCTCTGTTCCCATCAGAAGCTCCTTCAAAGAGATACTTCCAGACAATCTCCAGTGGATCTGAATCCCCGAATGGATCGTTGTTTGCTTCTCCTGCGTCCTCTTGTATGATATGACCGTTGTACCATTCTGTTAGCCATTCGACAAACATTGTTTTCCTTGTTGCTTGGCGCCACAAGGACATTGCGGCATGTTGTTCATCACATGTCAAAGAATCCATTAACCATGGAATCATATCCTGCAATATTTCCCCGCTTATTCTCCCAAGCATGCACCCTATGATCTTCTCCTGTTCTTCAATCGCGAAACAGTCCCTGAACAGACCCCAGAGCTCAGTTTCTTCGTGTTGGAAATGCTCCGACAATATCTTGTGCATAGATTTGCATATCTCTTGGAGACTCAGACATAACCGCTCATACTTCATCTTTCGGTGGTGGTCCGCTGCACTGGACTTGATAGTAGAAACCAACATGTTCAGTTCTGACATCTCATTCAATATGAATGATACTTTATCAAAGTGTTTGATCTCTAGCTCATGATCAATACTAAATGAGTGACTAATGTTTTGTAGTTTTCCCTTTGCCTCCAGTGCTGGAAACGCAATCTCATCCTCTGCATCAGAGTGTATCTGATACAAAAACTTTATAAGATGGAAACGCTGTTGAAACTCCCCGAGGAACCGAAAGTCAGCTGCTAATCTAGCTGAACCACAAACAAGGTAGTCCAGATCCGCCTTCATTGCCTTGTGGAAGAAGAAAAGGAGATCAATTGGTTTTACGTCCATAATGAATGGATCATCCATATTCTTCGCACCGAAAAATTCAGGAATACGGAGGGGAGGAGCCCTAAGCTGCTTTCCGGAGAAAAGCATTTGCTGATTCATCCTACTAGAGTAAGGTGTCTCGTACATGTCTCCAGCAGCCGGCAACAGGAAGCATGTCGAAGACTTGTTTCTTTTCCCAGGACATACGAACAAATCAACTTCACTTCCTTGGCATAGTTGGAGCTGTGCTTGACTAGAGAAGGATCCAGATGCTTCTTCAGTGGGCTCCTTTTTGCAGAAACATCTTATTCTGAACATTACAGACAGCTGTTTCCAGAAACTTTCAACAGAGGTTTTGCCTGAGTAGCCAAAGCGAAGCCACTGCAACAAGAGGCGTGGAAATGATTTTTTGGGAGAAGAATCTTCCAAAGTTAAGAAATGAAGAATCGACTGAGATTCCTCTTCTGACAAATGAGCAGAGAACCAGAGTATGACACACTTTAGCAATCCAAGAGGTAAGACATGTATGCTTGTGTATAGGAGCTGCCTCTGCATTTCGTGGTTGCAATTCTTGCTGATGATTGCGAATACCTGGAGAAACAACAAATGAGTGCAAAATTTTGGAAAAAATGCAAATGGAAACTAAAGAGAAACAATTTTCATAAGTTAACCTCTCTTCTCTGTTGGAAAAATTGCTTTGCTACTTGGACTATAAGGGAATCAAGTTCCTCCTCAAGCTTCAATAGAAAATCGTCCGTCCTCATTTTAGCATCAGCACTTTTGTATAGCAATCTCTGAAAATTCTCAAGACAACCATCTATGGTGAAATGATTGGCAGTTGAAGAGCATCGATCTGTTATATCCTCCAATACCGGGTGAAAAAACTTTTTGAATGCATTGCTGCAACAAGAAACAAAGTATTCTGTAACCCACTCAGAGAAAGGAAGACGAAAGATGGACACGTTTTAATAGACTAGTCACCTTTATCAAAGAAGTGATCTTACCTATAGGAAACAAGAACATCAGCAAGGAAGTTTAACCGAGCCATGAGTACATCAAGGTCCAAAAGAAGACTTGGGAATTTCGCTTGGCATAACCCTTCCTGAATGTCTCTCAAATCTTTCTCAACTGCATTTTGAAAAATCTGAAGACCATGAATCGGGCTGTGTCCTACATGTGGAATAAAAAGTGGCTTTTTACTCCACTGCCAAAACCGTTGAAAACATCCGCTTAAAGGAGGTGTCCGAGATGAGTTCTTGGTATTTTTAGACACATGTTCATACTGGACTCCTTTCAAGATCTTTGTAGAAGCCTCACAAGTAGATTGAGTGTCGTCGATCAGCCAAGAGCTTATGACCTTTTAGAAAGTCTTTTATCTTATCAGAATTACGAAAGAAAAACAATACCCATACATATATGATATATCTATCTGTGAGCAAAGGATGTACCTGTTGCAATGAGTCTTCAGTTGGGACAATATCTTTTATGCAATTCTCAACTTCATTTCTCTCCTCTAGAGAGAGATAAGACATCATCCATGGCAAAAAGTCTTCCAGGACCATCACTGGAACACTACAAATGAATTGCCACACAAGTGATGCCTGTTCTCGGAAAGTGAACTTGTCGATTAACAGAGGAAAGACCTAGATGAATGAAGCATGGCACTATAATGAGAAGACTGTAGAAGAGTATGGAGTTATGAACATACAGAAAACTGAAGTGAAATGTCTTAAACTGGACTATATGATATACCTGACGCTCTTCTTTATGCATATGTTGGCATATAGATGACTGAATGGTGCCTATGCATAGTATAACTTGACGAAGCACATCACTGATGCTCCCTAACTCCTCTTCAAGAACATGTAGCCAATGGAATATTGAGGTGAATAGATCATCTGTGCCAGCATGCTCAAGCGAATAATTAGAGACAATGTTTTTCACACGTGCATCCAGCGCCAAAAAGATAACCTACGCCAGTAGTAAACAAAAAAAATCATTTCAATAAGCAACAATTTTTTTTTTGAAGTATTTACATGCAATAAAATGTGGACAAGATCCTAAGTAAAATTTGGAATCTTTTGGGGCGAAACTCGTTAGCACTAATCGTAAACCAAAGCAAGATTCTATAATGAGATGATGATGATGACTAACTTAAGCTAATTGTGTGAAATCTAGTAGTAATCAGTAGCGCCAAAATGCAAACTTCCCATTCTGTCACTTCTTGATGGTTTTGAACCAAAGTCTGTTGTTTTACCATTCGTTATGAAAGGATTTTGATGTGTAAAAAACCCCAAACTTGGTTCAGTAATTAGGCATTGTGGCATAGGATTGTTGATTAGCTGAGGAATGATTCTGTAGGAATACTAATCAGAAATATATCACTATGCATTCTGCATTATCATCAATTAGAACATTTGTGACTGTGAGGAACTATGTACTTAAATCATTACTAAGTGCTTTGTCTCTGTTGCAGCATTCAACCTGGAGAAAACATTCAAAATAACATATTTGTTGCTTGTTCTTCATATGTGGCTTGTATTACGCCGCTTGAAGGAAGGGGGAAAGGAAGGTGTTGTTCTTGGTCACTATGTATATGAGATCTGCAATCATAATGTGGAAGTCAGAGTATCTAAAGTCGGGGTGCGTGCTAGAGTTGGTTTTGCTGTACTATAGTTTCCAAGATAAATCTTATCTTCTTAAGATTCCTGAAATGAGATGGTCTTAATCTTTCTTGAAAGCGCAGGTTAACTTGCTTCTCCTGACGTGGATGAAGGAATTGGAGAGAATTTTTTATGGAATTCCAGACGCTAAACCAAATGATCTACAAATCAAATTATGGAGGTAAAGCTTCTATAACGCCGTGTTTATGCATTGGATTCGGTAGAGATTACGCAACAACATAGCTCGGGTTGAATCTCTATAATGGATTTGTCTCAGAAAATTGGATTTAAGTTATGCCATGCTGTCTTCTTGCCGCTGTTTGTTTTCTTGGCTGCGATTCTTTTCGCTTTTGATTGTTGATGCTTGAGGAGGAATTGCGTCTTGCTAATGTCTGTAAGCACTGATGTAAACTCCCTCAACTGTTAGTTTTTCTTTTGATGTTGGAACAGATTTTGAGCTGTATGAATATGTTAAGACTCGAATTGTGATGTGTCTTACCATTTTTTTTTTTAAGAACCCCAATTGGATTCTACCATTGGAGCACAAAAAATAAATTTATCTGAATAAAGGTTCCTAAAACAAATTTTATAGTTAAATATTAAATTAGAACTCATGAGGGGTTCAACCATTGGAGATGCCCTTATCAATACTAGAACATCCAGCAACCCATTAAACTATTTTCACAAGTGAGACAAGTTATTGAATTTGTTTGTTTTAATCCTCTCGTTGAATTAGCTTCAAGCAAGCAAGCAAGAGGGTTTCTAGAACTCTAATCCTATTTGTAATTTGTGAACATAGAGAAGAGAAGGCAGCAGGAGTAACCGATTTCCTTTAAACAGTGGGACCATATATCTAAAAAAGGAAAAAGACGAATCTAACCTCATCTTCAGCAGCGCTGTGATACTTGTATACAAGCTTCAAGAACTCAAACTTTCGGCATAGCTCCCCGGCCTGATCCCCGCTAAAGGAACCGGCTGCAGCGGCGTCAGTAGCGAAACGACGGAGCTCCACCAGCTGGGCACGGAAAGCCTTGTGGAAGTAAACGAAAAACAGAACCGGAGCATCCGCAAGCTTAGTGTTTCCGACGGTCACCACCGGAGAATAAGCAGAAACTGACGCATCTTCCGGCGGAAGGGGAGGAAGATGATTATCGCCTCCCATTTACCGCCGTGAGAAAACGAGCAAGTGAAAGGAGAAAAGAGAAAGAAGGAAGGAAACGAGTTGACGAGTAGAGAAGGTTTTGTAAGGCATTGATCATCTTCGTCGTCGTCGTCACTCTCTCTGCTCAAGCTACCCATTTTTTTAAATCAATTTGGGATTTATGGTTTAACTAATCAATTTAATCTCTTTGTTATATTCGAAATGACCGAGACGTTGGAGCTGAAAACTAACACAGCTTATATTATACTTCTGCGCGGGATTATTTGTTTTATCTCTTAATTCATTTTTGCATGTTTTTTTTCTTTTGAGCAATATTTTTGCATGTTATAGGAAAAAAATTGATTATGACGAAAAAAAAAGGGAAATTGCTTTTCCCCGCTTGATCTCTTCCAAGTTAAAAGTCCCAAAAATATTTTTCATCGTCAAAAGTATTTTATAAGAAAGATCTAGTTACAACATAAATATTATTCAGAAAGTTTTAGTCAGTTCCTTTAAAAAATGACATCCTGGTTTCGAGATTAATTATTTAACACGAATGGAGTTGAGATATCATATCACATAGTACGATTTATTCAAACATTAATATTACTTCAGAAAAAGAAACAATAAACTTCTGTTTGTCAACTGTTCATCAAAATTAGTTTATTTCTCCAACGTCGTTGATTATGATACAGTATGCGGGAAACAACACATTAACTAGATGTTTTAACTAATGCGTGATCCGACAAACAGAGATATCAATACTAAAAATAAATGATTTTCATAGTATCAGATTTGTTAATGATTTGATGATGTCTTGTTTATTACAAAAGCATTAAAATTTTCGTGATTTGCGGGCGATTAAGCTGAGTCAGCCTCGTGATATTAAAACGATTGGTCGATTTTCACATACGTTGTGAAAAATGGCCTGACTGTGGCCGGCCGTACAGTTGTCTCAATCCCCGAGACCAGTCAACGCTGACTCCGTTAGTTTATTCCGTTATGGAACATCCCGTTCCGTCTTGTCTTCTCCACGAGCCGTATTGTGGCTATCGTGTGCTCTTCCTGTGACTCCACGTGACTCGCCACTCTTTTCCAGTTAATTGGGCTCACAGTATCAGTAATCATGGGCCGATCCTGATATTTTTCAGCCCATTAACAAAAATAAGAATTTATCTATCTGTCCAATATAATTTTTAAATTAATGATACTGTCGTGATCGTGTTAGCTTCGTCTTCTTCAGGAGGAGTTGAAAAGAGCTGGACTTTTTTTCTTCCGGCGAGAGAGGTGTGGGGTTAATTGACGGCGATGGAGACGCTGAGGACGAAATGGGTTGCTGTGGCGGCTAGTATCTGGATACAGTGCACAAGCGGAGCTTCATACACCTTCGGAATCTATTCCGCTGTCCTAAAATCGACGCAAATGTACGATCAATCCACCCTCGACACCGTCTCCGTCTTCAAGGACATCGGAGCTAACGCCGGAGTTTTCTCCGGGCTTCTATATACGTATGCTACATCCAATCGCCGCCGTGTACGGGGAGGCGGAGGCGCAGGAGGGCCTTGGGTGGTGCTTGCTATTGGGGCGGTTCAGTGCTTCGCCGGTTATTTTCTCATTTGGGCTTCCGTTACCGGACTGATCAGGAAACCGCCGGTGCCGCTGATGTGCCTCTTTATGTTCATAGCGGCGCAATCGCAAACGTTCTTCAATACGGCCAACGTCGTTAGCGCCGTCGAGAATTTCGCCGACTATGGTGGTACTGCCGTCGGCATCATGAAGGTGACGTTTCTACTGTAGCCTTTCAGTTTCCCACTGTATATAATGGATCGGTAACTTAAAAAGTGGGGACATTTCAGTAACAGTTGTAAAAGATAAATACTTTGAACTTGAACGTGGGGGCAATCGAGATTTGAATCCATTGACAATTTGAACCTACACTTTTGAGAGCATAAATTTCCATTAGACCTCGTTTGGTTCGGCATATCAAGACTAAGAGAATCCTGGTTTCAAGTTTGGAAATTTTTGTTTTCAAATAATATAATGGTTGTGAGAGCTAGCTTATGCAAGCTGGAAGCTTTTTGTGATGTACAAAAAGATGTCCGGTTGATTCCATCTTGGTGGGAATCTAAGATCCTGACAGAATTTTGCATAATTGTTGGGTTATGTTTCTAGTTGATTTATGAGAATAAAGGTTATGTCTTGGATGGACTTTGTTTATAAATGTTATAGAAATTTTTTGGGGGTCTTATCTCTGGAAATCTACTTTCTGAAATAGATTGAATTGCCGTTGGTATTATGATGCGATTTTTAAAGAAAACATCATCGTCTTTGCGATTGAATTGAGGCATGACCAAGATGTTTTTTTGTCTGTTTATACGTTGTTTTGGTTTGTTTATGATCATAGTGAAGCAACCAAGCTTACCTCTCCTTCTTAATTGGCAGGGTTTTCTTGGTCTTAGCGGAGCGATTCTAATTCAACTGTATGAGACCGTGTGCGCTGGAGATCCGGCAAGCTTCATTCTTCTGCTGGCAATAACACCAACACTTCTCTCCCTGTTGGTCATGCCTCTAGTCAGGATCTATGAGACGAGCACAGCTGATGATAAAAAACATTTAAATGGTCTTTCAGCTGTATCTCTTATCATTGCAGCTTATCTTATGATCGTTATCATTCTGAAGAACACCTTGGGTTTGTCGTCATTGGCCAATGTTATCACACTTGTATGTCTCCTCGCTCTACTTGCCTTGCCTCTACTTATTGCTAGAAGAGCACATCGAGACCGCATGGATAAAACAGTATTACCTGATATATTTCCTCTCATAAGCAGTCCAAAAGCAACAACCTCCGTTAACCAAAGTTCTGAAGGCGACAGTCAAATAGAAGCTGGTCCGAGTGAGAACCTGAATCTTCTGCAAGCTATGAAAAACCTAAGCTTCTGGTTGTTGTTTCTTGCCATGATTTGTGGAATGGGCTCTGGACTTTCGACGATAAACAACATACGACAAATAGGTGAGTCTCTTCGATACTCATCGGTTGAGATAAATTCACTTGTCTCCTTGTGGAGTATATGGAACTTTCTCGGTAGATTTGGAGCTGGTTATGCCTCAGATGCATTGTTTCACAGAAAAGGATGGCCTCGTCCATTGCTAATGGCCGCAACTCTTGGAACGATGACCATAGGCCATCTAATCATAGCCTCTGGTTTTCAAGGAAACCTCTATGTCGGTTCTGTTATAGTTGGCGTTTGTTATGGTTCACAGTGGTCATTGATGCCTACAATCACCTCTGAACTTTTCGGGGTTCGCCACATGGGAACCATCTTCAACACTATATCCGTGGCTAGTCCCATTGGTTCCTATATCTTCTCTGTAAGATTGATCGGTTATATCTATGACAAGACTGCTTCTGGGGAGGGGAACACATGTTATGGTTCTCACTGCTTCAGGCTGTCCTTTGTTATAATGGCTTCTGTCGCGTTCTTTGGGTTTCTTGTTGCTATTGTACTGCTCTTTCGTACAAAGACGATATATCGACAGATCCTTGTGAATAGGCTGCATCGTCGATAGAGTTCATGTGAATATGATACTTAGGAAAACGAATACCCGAGCTTTGGAATACCCAGAGGTACATCAATTACTTTACTTCTAAGTTGGCTGTATGTTTGTATCAATTGTCTGTGTCCAGAGATGGGAAGAAAGAAGGCTGAGATATTTGTCTCCTTTTGTTTGCAGTTTTCTTCCACAATTTTTGGGTTTTGTTTTGTGAGTGTATAGACATTTCTACCCAATAAAATAGATGTTGAAATTCTTTAATTCATATTGTTGTTAATTACGCGTTCAAATTTCAAATCATAACTGCAGGCCATCCATCAAGTCTTGTTCATTCATTATTCAGAGGACTAATCACAAACCAATCACCATTCACCAACAACTATTCATTGCCTTTCCAGTTATAGTTGACAATTTCCACTTAGTTTTTTTTGGTGAATGGACAATTTCCACTTAGTTTAGAGTTACTTTATTAGTATCAATCATAAGACTTTTTTATAATAAAAAAAGAAAGTTTTGGCTTTTTGCAGCCGTAAATGGAAGAAGAGAACTTGAAGGAGACAATTAACTCTTGTTCTTCGTCATCTTTTGCTTTACTAACTTCAAACCTACTTTTCCAGGACCCAGGCATAAAATGTCAGCTACTTTGACTTTCCTATCTCGAGGCGATAAGCTCGTGAACGAGAAAGAAGAGTTGAAAAAGAATCAAAAGCTAGCAAAGCAAAGAAAAAAGACGAGAAACTTTGTCCATCGTCTCTCTGACACGAGAAAGTTTGAAAAATTCAAAGCAACATGATATTCATTAATAATATCAGACGAGAGATTTGTGGGGATATGGTTGTTGGTAGTCATGGGAAGACAGTAAACGCCATCGCAACTGCATTTATTCTGTCTGTAGAGTCAAACAACCTAATTTTATTATTTGATTCCTGTCCTGAGATCAGATGTATAAAAAAGGGGCTTCTTTTCTTTTCCACTGTCATTATCCATTCCTCAAGATTTGTCTCTTCTGAGACACGATGAAGCTTCATCGATCTCTTGTGTTTTTCTTCTTGTTCATCTCATGCTTCACTCTTTCTTCATGGGCTCTTCCTCTTTGTTCCGATTCAAGTGAGTTTCTTTTTTTTATATACGCTTATGGTTCTGAATTGAATTTGATTTTTAGTTTTGTCTATGTTGTAGATTGATGCAATGGATGTTTTTTTTTTTTTTTGGTTTTTTATGTTTTCAGGAGCTCCCTTTGAGATGAATTCGACATCGAGCTTCTGTCCTTACAAAGGAAAAACATGCTGCGATACAAAGGAAGATTCCAATCTGAGCAAGCAGTTTCAAGCTATGAACATTTCCGACAAGGGTTGTGCTTCTGTTGTAAAGTCAATCCTTTGTGCTGTAAGTACAATCTGTCTTTTTTTTCTCTAAAGATTGTGAAATGTTGTTTCATTATGCAAAAAGTTTTCAAACTTCTTACCTGATCTGCTTGGAACCAGTTGTGCTGTTTTAGTTTGAGAAGAATCTGCAACAGAGAGAATTGTGTTTTAAGTTTTCCTTTTTCTTTTTTGTCACTGTGATGTTACAGAAGTGCGATCCTTTTTCATCGAACTTGTTTAAAGATCATTCAGATCAGCAGTCTGTACCAATCCTCTGCAACTCTACCAATTCAGTAAATTCCACGAAGGACTTTTGCTCAGAGACATGGGAGACATGTCAAAACGTCTCCATATCAGGTTCTCTTTTCGCTGCCTCGTTACAAGGCCGAGTTGGAGCGCCAGAAAATAACAGTACCTCTAAGCTTGCTGATCTATGGCAGTCCAAAACCGATTTCTGTAGTGCCTTTGGTGGAGCTAGCTCCAATGAAACTGTTTGCTTCAGTGGCGAGCCAGTTACTCTTAATGACACTACTCCTGACAAGCCCCCTCCTGGTCTATGCCTTGAGAAAATCGGGAACGGCTCTTACCTCAACATGGTTCCTCACCCTGATGGCTCAAACCGTGCCTTTTTCTCTACACAACCTGGAATAGTATTCTTGGCTGTTCTACCGGATCAGGATTCAGGCGGGGTATTGGATGTGAATCCATCTAGCCCCTTTGTCGATTTGACTGATGAAGTTCATTATGATACTCAGTTTGGGATGATGGGTATGGCTTTTCATCCAAAGTTCGCTCAAAATGGGAGGTTTTTCGCTTCTTTCAACTGCGATAAGTCAAAGTGGCCCGGCTGTACTGGAAGATGCTCGTGTAACTCTGATGTAAACTGTGATCCTTCCAAAATAACTCCTGACAGTGGATCTCAACCTTGCCAATATCAAACTGTAATAGCTGAGTATTCAGCCAATGGTACATCGTCAGACCCTTCTAAGGTATTTACTATTCTTGGCCGCTTTTCAGCATCTTGATCTTTGTTGTTTGTCATAGAGAGCCTTAAGCTTTCTTCTCGTTGTTTAGGCGAGTAACGCTAAGCCAATAGAAGTCAGGAGGATTTTCACAATGGGACTTCCCTTCACATCTCACCATGCTGGACAGATTCTCTTCGGTCCTTCTGATGGGTACTTATACTTTATGATGGGAGATGGAGGTGGAGGGGCAGATCCGTATAATTTCTCACAGAACAAGAAGTCTTTGCTTGGGAAGATCATGAGGCTTGATGTAGATAACATTCCGAGTGGGTACATTTAAATTTTATTGCTTGGTTTTTGTTTATAAACACAATACTATGCAAAGGTTGCCATTTTACCAAGATTTACAAATGACTTCAGGTGCTTCTGAGATCTCCAAAATGGGTCTATGGGGAAACTACTCTATACCAAAAGACAATCCTTTCCGTGAAGACAAAGAGCTTGAACCTGAAATATGGGCCGTTGGATTGAGAAACCCTTGGAGATGCAGCTTTGATTCTTCTAGGCCTTCCTACTTCATGTGTGCTGATGTTGGACAGGTAAATACTTGTTTCGACAATAAGTTTGTCTGTTTATTCTATTTGCAATCTTCCCCTGTTCTTGATATGTTTTGCGGTTTAATAGGACACATATGAAGAGGTGGATCTCATTACCAAAGGAGGAAACTACGGTTGGCGTGTTTACGAAGGCCCTGATCTTTTTCATCCTGAGTCATCCCCTGGAGGAAACACATCTGCCAAATCCGTCAAAACGATATTTCCCGTGATGGGTTACAACCACTCTGAAGTTGACTCAAGCGGGAAATCAGCTTCAATCACTGGAGGATACTTCTATAGATCAGAGACTGATCCTTGCGTAGCTGGAATGTGAGCCAACACACTCTTTATGTCTCTGTTGCCTTCTCTTGTAGCTGTTAAACAAAAACACAAGGCAACTATAATGTGTGTGTTTTCAGGTACCTGTATGCTGATCTTTATGGAAATGGAGTGTGGGCGGGGATTGAAACGCCTGCTAATAGCGGGAACTTCGTGTCCAACAGAATAACCTTCAGCTGCGCCGGTGACTCACCAATGAAATGCAGCGATTCCCCGGGGACTTCAGGGTTATCTCTAGGCTATATCTTCTCCTTTGGTGAGGACAACGACAAAGACATCTACTTGCTTACAAGCAATGGTGTCTATAGAGTGGTTAGGTCGAGCCGCTGCAACTTGACTTGCCCCAAGGAGAACTCTACGGCGGCTAGAAGAAACCCCAGTCCCTCGGTTTCTCCTTCGTCTTCGGCGTCTTCTTGTTATAGGCATATGAATGGTTTCCATGGAAGCTTGTTGTTTTTATTGGCGTCTCTGTCCATGATTCTGCTGGCTTTGTTAGTGTAAATGTATGTGGAAAAGGTTTAATCTTTTTTCATAGGATGAAAGTATTCAAGAGCTCTTGTTTATGTTTAAGAAGATTTGTGAGTTTTGTTACTGAATTTACAGCTCAGGATGTTTTGGGAGTATACACATACATGTCTGATGAATGAGACAGATTTTTTTTTTTTTTTTGCTCTTCGTAAGAGGATTTACGATGGATAAAAATAGTGGACGTGAAAAGCCACTGCCTTTGTTACAACTTGCAAACAAAAGGAAAAAAAGAGAGGTTTTCATAGTTTTGTGATCAAGTGCACACTTATTTTGACATGAAACAGATTCAGAGGCTAGCTAGGTACATAAAACTCTCCGAGACTTGGAAACTCAGTTCTTCACATGCTTCACAGCGCTGACCTGGGCGTGGGCATGGACATCGAGGCGGCTGAGATGAAGTTGAAACGCAGGCATGACCTTGCTTCCACAATTGCATGTAGATCCCAACCATATAAAGCTTCCAAGGCGGGCATTACACTGGGCACACGACAACTTCCCTTCCGACACATTGTCAACCACTGGAGTCATCCAGCTCAGAGGCTCAACGAATATAGAAGTACACATGTGCTTCCCATGGGTGCTACTACCTTTGCCTTTTACTTTGCACCACTCCAACCCGGTGTCTGTCTCACCTGGAGTATGGTCCATAACATGCTCCTGCAAGAAGAGAACTCTCTGGCATTTTTTGCAGCAATACATTGTCTCGCTCTGACCTTCCCTGGGCAACACTCCAGGGTCAGCCCTCAACTTGGACCTGTCTACTTTCTTACCTTGCTTGTACAAGTAACCCAAGAATCTTAGACGGAATCGCTTATATATGGGACAAGTACGATCGACCTTGAAGTTCATTGCCTCAAACAATTGTAGCTGTTCGAGGAAGCCACTGTTAGGGCTAATTTTGTCACAGCTTTGGCGCAATGATGTAAGAGCATCTTCTAGTGAGAGCTGCTCAGATCTCATCAAATAAGCAGTGATAATAGAAGCACTCCGAGACTGTCCGGCATAGCAGTGGACTAAGACACCTCCTTCCTTGCGGGAAGCGTCGATAAAATCCAAGCAAACGTCGAAATAATCCAAGAGATTCTCCCACTTGTCGTCCTCAGCCACGACGGCCATTCTTTTCACCTTGAGATCTTTTCCAGCATACTCTAACGAGTACAGAAGGTTGCATGATGGCAAAGAGCTCTCACTCCCATGCTTTTCATGATCACCAACATACACCTCCGCAATATCCTTAGTCTCTATTTCCAGGTTGCGCCATTCTGCGAAAATAGATATGGAAGCCGACGGTAGAACCGATACAACGCTTGAAATCTCAGAGCTACCATTCTGCAGAATCTCACCAGCCGCGCAAATATCGCCAAGGAACAGGTTCTCCCTCACAAGGTAACGCATCGGAGAGAGTGTACGAGACTTGCTTGTCCACCAACGACGAAGGGAATGAAAACCCTAGATAGAAAAAAGTTGAACCAATGCAAGTATTCTGTTAAATACATCGAAAATGCAAGTTTAAGTTTTTTTTTTTTTTTTCCAACTAGTAGTATTGTATAACATCTGTTCCTTTATTGCGTTCAGTTTTCAGACCCTTGACTTGTGAGATATTTTTCTGTCTTAGTAGACCCAAAGCCCAAAACGACAGCATTTTAGCGAACGACAAGCGACGCTTTTGAACCTCTTTCCTCCTCCTCCTTCCTCCCTCGCTGTTTAACCGATTTGGATTTCCTTCAATCTCGAAGGGTTTGATCTTCTCAAATCCAAAGTTCAATTAAGTAAACAAAAATTCCAAATTTTGCTTCTTTCTCACTTGTCCATCTTCTCCATTCACTTACCTCCTGATGCCTTCCTCGTCCGAGATCGTACCTAACCGATCCTCACCTGAACACCAAGTCTCTGCGGACCAACACTCTGAGGAAGAGGTTACTCAAGCTACAGATACAGTGAAGGTCACGGAAGAGACTCCGAAGCCGAGAAGAACGCGTCCCTCACGAGCCTGCACTGTTAGGGCACAGCAGCGTCTTCAAGAGCAGCAAGCAGCCGAGAGCAAGTTTAAACAACCGAAAAAGGAACAGAAGCGTCAACGTAGAGAGGATGTGGAAGATCGAGAAGAAGAGGATGGAGATGAGTCGCCGAGGAATGAGCAGCAATGCGGTGGAGGAACCGCCGCTAAGATCATTACTTCACTGGTGCAGCGTCCTGAACCTTCACAGGTGCCACGGAGGAGTATTCGTTCCATGTGGGAACTTGCTTCCCTACTTAATTTCTTGCATGTCAGTACTCTTTTTCCACTTGAATTGTGAGTTATTGTTCAGCTGTTTCTCAACCTGATCGTGAGTGAGTAACTCCCAAGTTGTTTCCTTTTGGATGATGAAGGTTTTTAGACCGCTTCTGAACATCAAAGCGGAGTTTTCGGCTGAGGAGTTGGAAACCGCTCTGCTTAATCCAAATGATACTTTAAGTGATGTTCATATCCCTCTGCTAAAGGTTGGTGCTTTAGTTTTCTCTTGTGCTGCTTTTTCTTACTATCACAGTGTATTGGCTGTTTCATAGTCATATTTTGTTTCATTTGGTCTGTCAGTCCCAACTACAACGTACATTACAAACTTATGGACTGGCATGAATAAAACCTCTGATCGTACCACCATGCTTTTGTCTGTTTGCTCATGTCAGTGGAGAAATAACCAATGATAAGATTTACTTGTCGTATAGAATGGCTCTGGGACTGAGAAGTTTCTTTCTTTTTAATGGGAGAGAGCATTGTAGATGTTTTATGACATTCTGGGTGCTGAGGTCAGTGCCAGACAGAAGAGGACTTAGGCATAGATGTTCTCTTTGTTCTTTTGGCCTATTGTCACCTGCTTGCAATGTGAATGGTTATCATTAGTTTAGATGAAAAATATAGCTTTATCTGGTAACTATGCTCTTTCCCCTATTCAGATTGAAGATGAAACACTAATTGCGAACAAGTGGTCATTATTATTTTTTTTTGTGTCAGAAAATAGCATCTAAAACTGTTGCCTAACTCCTGTTGAACTCGTATGCACCTATATAATGAAAAACGATACTGATTTTTCTGAGCCTCCTATGGAGTGTATAGCTTTTGATCGTTATCAAAATAATTTCTTTTGCTGTACAGACACAGAGTAAAGACTGCCTTTTTTGGTAATGTTAAGGTGTTACACTTGCTTTTGGTTGATATTGATGCGCTAATCTTTATTTGAGACAAATATATTCTTCTCCTACTACGAAATATGGAATGTCCAACTGTTTAAAAGTTTCGTCCTTGACCATGTTCTATACATTTTTTTGCATTTTCTATTTGTAGGCCATTCCTCCTATAGCTCGGATGGCTCTCACACGTGATACGTGGGTCACTGTCTTGTGCAGAAAACTAAGACATTGGTGGCACTGGGTAATGAATGTTGTTCTTCTTTCACATGATATGTTAAGTAACTTTAGCATTATGAGTTTGATTTGTGTTATATGTGTCTTACATACTTTGTTTAGGTTGCAGAAGGGGACCTTCCAATTATTGCATCTCATGGGTGAGTAGTTATCATCTCAATCTTGAAAATAATTGATTAGTCACGCATTTATTAGTTTCACGTCTCAAATCTTTTAGGCTAGAGATTGAAGTGTACAAATCGCTCGATCCAGGCATCCGTGTGGTGATTCTGAAAGCTTTGTGTGATATTCGTGTTGAGGTAATCATGCTTTTGCATGTCAATCTATTATCAATTTCATTTGGGGATCTTTTTTTATTCTCCCAAAGTTTAAAGTATAGTGTCCACGGCATCTGGTTGGATTTATCTTATTGCGGTTTTATTCACGTATCAGGAGCATATATTACAAACCTCTTACCTGTTTGGATGTTTCATGCTTGCACTTAAAACATGTTTTATTAGTTTCTAGTGCTAGATAATTTTACACACCTTTTCATGATTAACCTCTGGATCTCGCTGAGGCACAGCTGGTTGATTGACTGGACGAATTGGTGTTCTTAGAACCAAGTATTAAGATTGATTTTGTATATTTGTACAGCAAGAAGATATCAGGAGCTACATTGAAAGTTCACTTAAAAGTGGGGCTCATCTTTCAACATTTCGTAAAGATCGTGTTGGAGGCGACTCACATGGAGTTAAGTTTTGGTGAGTGGTAAATAAAATAACTAAACTACCATGGCATGCATTTTGTTGACGTATGCTTTTTACCATATTCGTGATAGCACCTGTTTGGTTCTTCCTCAGGTATGAAGATGACTCCCTAATTGGTCACCGTTTATATCGCGAAATCAGGAAAGCCGAGTTGGGAAAGCTCAGAACAAAAGGTTCCAACGTTCTTCCTAACGTAACCTACCATTGGGAAACTGTGGCCACTAATTTTGATGAGTTCCAAGATGTTTCTGTAAGTCTCTGCTACAATCAATTCTAAACTGCTTTAGAAGTCCCCTCTGTTATATTGATATTTGTGGCCATTGTGATTGAATGCAAGTATAAGGCAATCCTAATAACAGGGTTCAAATAAGTGTACTTTACTAGATTTCGTTATTTAAGGAATGTAGCTTCTGGGAGAAGGTTGTTGCAATTTACTGCTGGGTTAACTAGAACATGAGCTCTAATATGTGGCCCATATTCCAGTTCTATAGCACGTTCTGCTGCTATTCTGAAGCATTTTTAATTGCATTTTTTTTTTCGGCGATGTCTTGCTGCTGATTCAGAAAGTCACATATTTGCTTCGCAGGAGAAGCTTTTCTCAAGCAACAGTAGAACAGAAGCATCTCTAGGAAAGAAGCTGAAGAACGATATGCTTCCTGAAATAGAGAAAGAACATAAGGTGCCCATCTGCTCGCCGGCTCATTCTTTTCTTTTTTTTGGCTCTATTTTTCTCTTGGCAATGGCTACATTAGAGGTGAACTCTCATCTCTGAGGGTAAGCATCTTTTGTTGCACCTGGATTTATCGTAATGGAAATGTATATATTTTTTTCAGCGGAAAGAAAGATTACTAAAGAAGCAACATAGACAGGCCCTTCTCCTTAATAACTTCTTGGATGTCGATGGCTTCGGAGCTGGTCGTTCTCGCCGTGATAGGAAGCCGGTTACATACACTTTTGGTAAGGGTAGTAGTTTTTGTAATAAAGTCCATGTGCCATGCCTTAACTATGCTTTGAACGCAATCTGGGTTATAAGGTTTTACTCATGTTGAATATTGCTGCAGATGATTATGATCGGTCGATAAATGAAGCTATCAATATAACGAAGTACGTTTAAATGTAACCCGGGATTGAATCATTTTCCTGTTTGCTTCTTCCACATTATATATGTAGGCACTATTATCTATTTGCCTAGAAATTTATTCTGTTTACTTTTGTCCATACTCGCTCAGGAAGAAACCTCCATCACCAGAGCTTTCTCTTCACAAAAAAGAACCTAACAGATTGGAGGCATCTACAAATGGCGGAAGGACTAGTTCGACTCATCCTTCTGAGCATGTGAATGATACGACATCAGTAAGATCTTCTGATTTTGCCGACTACGATGATGCCAATGAACAGAGAGCTGAATCCACGGGCAGAAGGTAAGGCAAACTTTAACAGTCTTATTTTTTATTTCCTTACCGGTATTTGACTCTGTTGAAACTAATGAGAATTATGCCCTGACAGTAACAGAAGGAGACATCGCTCTCAACGGTATTCAACTATGGACATTGTTGAAACTGTTTCAGATAATGAGGTAGACGAGGAAAGTGATGATGACATTGTTGGAGAAGTGGTTTATGATGAGGAATATCTAAAGAATCGTAAACAGAGGAAAGAGCTTTCTAGTGCTTCTGAGGGAGATGAGGACTACCGATGGGATGAAGACAATGCCAATGAAGAGGAAGAGAAAGACGAAGAATCTCTAACTGCTAGCGAAGAAGACAGTGATGAACCCCAGAGAGTTAAGAAATTGTCAAGGAGAGAAACTAAGTTAAGATCAAGGTCAAATCATCTCCAGCCAGGCCCGAGGCGTAGTAAAAGAAGCACAAGAGTCAATTACCAACAGTATGAGCTCTCCGAATCAGACGATGAAGGAACAAGACGTGCAAAGTCAAGGCGAATGGTTGAACGTGATGAACCCTCTGATGAAACAGAGAATGAGGACTTCTCAATGGGAAGCCAGGACTCGGAAGAAAAAGCAAATGATCCAGAAAGAAAAGTTGATGAAGAAGAAGAAAATGCAAATGATACAGCGGAAAATGACAAAGCAGAGGCGAATGATAAAGAAAACGATCAACTTCATAATAAATCAAACGGCATGGAGCAAGAAGAAGTTAGGGGTGTAGGGAAAAGGCGTTTCCTCGATCTAAACGAGGTTGCCTCTGTTTCTGGTTTTGATGATGGTCCAAATACAGTATTGAAGGATGATGATAACAACACAGACAATTGATAAGAAGATACAGAGAGGCTTTTCTTTGCCATCTGATCTGTGGCTGTTGTACTAATATTCCCTCTGTCAAATTAATAGTAATATTCAGGAGCTATTCAGACGAAGAGACGCTCCTTGGCTTTCTATCAAGCAAAATCGTCCTTGGTGCTAACTTATGCAAGCACTTAAGGGATGTCTTTGTGGCTGTGAGGTATGTAGATTATGGTTTACTGTTGAATGTTATCTCTGAGTTAGTGTACAACTGACTCTTTTCTAACTCTATATTAACCAAAAGAACACGTTCACTCTCTTTGGTTATAGCATTAGCATGTGTAGCCGTGGAGAATCTTTATGAAGGCCACAAACTGTTTCTTACCTCTGCCAATAATGTGTGAAAGTCGAGAGACAAAGAAAGTACAAAATTTCCATTTAGATTAAGAAATGGGTTTATACATATGAAAGTAAATTAATTGATTCACAAACAAAGTGAATAAAAACAGTAAGACTATATTCTCTTTCCCCCTACTCTTCTCTCCATTTCTTCTATAAATTAGAAGGCATGAAGCATGCAGACCAATCGAATCGAAGTCCAGAGTTTCTCTGTGGTGAGCTTGCAAAATTGGTTCCTTAATCTGCCTAGGCTTTCTACAGCACGTTTGAAGCCATAGTATCTCAGAAAGCGTAATTGTTTCCCTCAATAATCATCTCATGTTACAACACTCTGGTTTATTCTGTCTTAAGAGCTTGTCCCATAAGCATATCATCTGTCTTGGCGACTGGTAATGAGCTGTGTAGTAGTTCTCTACACAACCAAACTGGCAAAATTTCAGACTGTGTCTGTAATCCACTGGGTTTGATGTGTTTTTGAAATGTTCCACCCACATTCCCACACTCACGTCCTCCATCTTGAACAGCTGGTGTATGTGAACATCAGCAAAAACTGGATATACTGAGAATGACAAGTGAAAAAGAGATGTGGTACAACTAATTATGATTCTCTCTTCTGCTTACCCGTAATTTATGTCTCTCAAACTCTTCCACGATGAAGCGTGCAATGTCAGAAGACAGAACATATCCGGGTCCATTTGCATAGGGTGGATAGTCCTCCTCTGGCCATTCCTGGTATATCCGCAAAACATACATGATACAGTGATTATGTATATATAGACTGACGCGCCGAAAAAGATTTTATAAACAAACACTCAAAATCATTTTACAGTATCATGCAAAATCCTCCACACAGAGACGGAGTATGATGCAGAAGATTGTATACCTCGTATGTGACCGCCCATTTACCCCCACGAAGAGGTTTGTGGTAGTAATTCATGTTACCAATGTACAAGCTTCTACCTTCGGGCACTTTTTTCACTTCATTGATTACTACGCCAAGTTTTACAAATGTATCATCGTCACACTTCATTATGTACTTTGCAGAGAATGCAAGAGCCTGCAGCAATCAAAGTCATTTTTCTCAACAATCAACTCCTCAGAAGCACAACGAGTATGTGAAAGACTGTCATATAAGATCTGATAACTCACTCCGTGTTCACATATGGCAACAGTTTTCAGCACAACAAGATCATAGCTATCCATGTAAGGAACAAGTACAATGTCCCCAAAATACTCTGCTTCTTTCTTCAATTCCACATTCACCTCTTTCCTCCCATGCTGTGAAATGCACATCACAGAAACAATAAACTAATAATTATGTCCCGGCTTCCCTAACTATTAATGACTTTGATGACCAATGTAAAATCCAACTTACGAGTGCCACAAAGAAACGAGCAACAACTTTTGAAGATGTAATAAGAACATGCTGCATCCAGGATTTTCTCACGGCCATCCGCTCTGCGAAATGATTGCCTGCGGAAAGAATACCTATAAAGAGCTCCACAGGCCCATCGGGAACTAAAGGAGCCTGCCATCTCCTTGACAACTCGAGATGCCTTTGGGGAGCAAAGCTGGGATGTGATGTTGGCAGCGAGGCAACAAAAATAGAATGGACATCAATGTCTCCATTTACGGTAAGCCCTGTCGCATCTTCGAGTGTGAAACCCTATTTATACATAAGAAAGAATTACACAAAACAAACAACCAACTCATCGCTATTTATCTGAACACAATCATGTAGAAATGGAGTTGGACTGGACATATACTCACAGTGCGATAAGGGAAAGATGTAACATGCTGTCCATCAACATTGACATGGTAACCTTCTAAACCAGCGCTAAGAGTGAGAACAAACAACTTCTCTTCTACAAAAGGAAACGGCCATTCTACTTTGACCCTTTTCCTCCGTCCTATAAGTCGACTCAACCACCATTTTGCCCTCGACCCTTCTGAGTAGTTATCATCATCACGGATCCACTTCTCACACTTAACATGACTATCAACTGCAGCCACACTAAAGCATTACTCAACAGATGACAAGAACCATAACTTGCAACTTAATCTTTTGCTAGCTTTCTAATAGAACACGAACCGATTATACACTAGCTAAAACTCTCCTACATAGTCTTCTGTTCCTTATATTAACATTGAATTCAGATACCAAATCACAAGAGAATAAACCTCACCAGTCTCTTCCTCAGCTCTTGACCTCCATCCTTCGCACCGTTGTGAAGATCCCCACTGCATTCTGTAACAAGTGTTCTGCTCAATCACCGGTTTTCTGCTCCAATCTCCCTTCAACCTCGGATTGAAATGCAATATCCGAGGAGGATCCTCTCCTTCGACCGTCTTCAAACCTTGAAGCTCAATCACAAACTGCGAAACCAACTTAGATTCATCTCCTTCCTTGGGATGACTTTTCCTCGGCCTCCCAACCAAAGTTATGTGCGAGCCCAATGTCAAACCACAGGGAAGCTCCATCAGTTTGTTCTCCCGGTTCATAAACTCCGAGCCGGTTGACGAAACCGAGTGTGGACACGAATCTGATTTGTTCTTCTCAGGCTTCTCCACAGATTTCTCAAGCCTCCCTGACTCAAGCTCCTTCCACAGCTTTCGACCTAGCTGCCAAGCTTCCTTAGCTGACTTGTGAAGCTCCACTGACCCGTCTTTACTAGTCGGGTCGAAAGTTTCCGAATCAAATCTCAAGCTTGAGAGGAGACCTCGGTGATGTTCACGGACCTTGTTCTGGTTCGTCCGGTGTATGGTCGGTTTCGAATCCGGGTACGAAGCTGTTTTCGATGGTGGATTAGGGATTGTCTCGACTTGGAGCTCTTGCTCGGTATCGAGCTTCTGGAGCCTGGAAAGAGAATCAATGGAGACGGAGCTGCTGGACCATGATTTGAATACGAGAGGTATCTCTACTGTGACCATTAGCAGATACAGAAACCCTATTGCCGTAATTACACGGAAAGATCTCTGCTTCCATAGGGACGAGAACAGATCAAGCTTGTCGATTTTTTCCACTTTCGACAATTTGGGTTTCTTCATTTCCTTTTTTTTTTTTCCTTAGGATCCAAGCAATGAATAAAATAAAATAGAGAAACCTAACTCAGCATTAAGAGGGATCCGAAAGTGGTAGAAAGAGTTCACCGACCAGAGAATTAAGAGATTGAAAAATAAGCAGACGATGATGACGAGAGATGGAGAAGCAGAGGAAAAAAGAGATCTTGATTCTTGAGATACGCATTTGTGGAGTTTTTCGGCGTATGTTAGTACATAAATATATCATATATTAATTAATTATTTTTCCAAATTTATTTTCCTAGAAATATCTCTCTTTTTTAAAACATCATTATACGTTTACCGTCTATAATTGTCTTACAGAATACAAATTCTGAAATCTTCATAATTCAGATAGACAATAAACAGTCGTCTTCAGAAGGGAAAAAAAAAGAGACACTAAAAATTCTTCCAAGTTCCAATGGACATGGTTGTGTTACACGAATTTAAAAAATATCAAATATATGTGTGACACATGTCACATAAGCCCATTTTATATTTCAGAATGAATAATATATCAGTAAGGGTCTGAATGGTGATCATAGGAATAAGTGGGAACAGTGAATTCCTCTCTATTCCTCAAAAATTGCACCATTCATAAGGAATATTTATTACCCATGATTCCTTTCTATTTCTTATTTTGCAGAGAATTAAAGAGTAAAAAATTACTTATCAAAATTGGAAAGGAACAAATATTCCTCTTCATTCCTATTATTTTGTTCTTTTTCATTCTTTTCCTCTTCATTCTTATTATTCCTCCAATTGTCACGTGAAAGAATAAAACATATTACCGATTTGAATAAATTACCCCGCCATTAGAAAAAATTTAAAGGCTAGAGCCCAATATCTGAATCTGTGTTCTTCAATGGGCTTGCCAACATAATAATTATCTTTCTCCTTTCAGCTTCCTCAATTCCCTTTTTATCTACTTTGCTGTGATATATATATGTTCACTCACCATTCTCGATCCTGCAAATACTATTACTAGGAAACCAGTCGACTGCTTAATTGAACAAGAGAAACTTCCTAACTTCTTTTGGAGGTAAAAACATTTTCATTGAGGCTTTCTCACACAAGTTTAGTATATTGATAAATGTATTATTCATAATATCTAAAATATGAGAACCTCCATCGAAGCATATTAAGAAACTTCACAACATATTATAAAAGCTTCATTTCTGTTGTTGTTCATTTCCTCTTCACTACAGCTAATGTGTAATCATCATAACAAATGATATTGCCGCTCTTTTGTACAACAGATTCGCGTAACTTCATCGAAAATTTTATGAATAAAAAAAGAATAAGTGTCAAATATTACATATTATCTGTGTGTAGAAAATATCTTTTTACTTTCATCAACATCTTATTCTTATTCTTAGTCACACGGAAAATTTATATTTTATCATTATACCTGTTCTTATGAGCTTCAAACAGCAACACAGATAATGGGGACATTTCAATCATGAATACTCCTCAGATTATAATCGGATTTAAAATAATATTATACGTATTCAGAAAATAAAATTATAAATTTATTGTAAACACATCGATAAGGCGGGATAGGACAAGAATTTTCGTGCCACACTAACAGAAACCCATCTTTTTGTGTCTTTTCATTAAGAAACCCTAATGAAAATTCTAATCAATTGATATCTCTGGATAAATGCTGGAGAAATTTGAAAGACAAAGGATACCAAAGAAAATGATTTACAAATGATCTCATGGCACGGCCCTGGCCCTGGCCCCTAGGTACTACTTTGTCGGCGGAATGAATATTTTTATTTTTGGGTAACATATGTTTATATATATGATTATGATGTTTGAGTGTTTGACTCAATGATTTAGCAAATTTTAAATGATATAGGAGTACTACATTATCAGAAAAAAATGATATACAACATATTTATGGTCTCATGGTACGGCGTTTAGAATCTCGAGTACTTATCAAAGCTGGATTTTCTTTGTTTTTCAAACTGATATGATCTCACCCATGGAACTGTCAGCTCATTTTCTTTTTCTATTTTTTTTATTTGTTAGGTTTAGAACCTTTTAAAATTTCTCCAGATGCTCTTATATATCTTCTTCTATTTGAGAAAAGAACGGTCTGTCTACAGCTAGAGCCGGTCCTGAGATTCCAGAGGCCACAAGCCAAAAAAAAAAAATTTTGATCATTTTTTGGTAAAAGAAAAAAATTAAAGAAAAATGTGGCTGGGGAGAGTCGAACTCGGGTTGCATTTAGATGACAATCTTCTAAGTTAGCCGCTAGGCCAATGAAGATTTTTAAAAATTTGTGGCCGAAAATTTATTTATTTGTTGAAGGCCGCAAGCCCATGCTTCCTTGACCCAAGGGCCGGCTCTGTCTACAGCAATAAACAGCGTCGACGTCACGGTCACGGCTGCAAAAGTTCAACATTCGATAACTGACATGTGGCGCTAGGGGGGGGGGCAATAAATTACGTGGGTAAAGTGGACCCTCTCTCTCTATCGCTACACAGTTACTTCGGCGGCTCTGGTCTCTTCCCTCGCGGTAGTTTGTTCCTCCCATTTCTGAGTTATTATTGCATGTTAATAACTCTTATTAGTCTCTGATTTTGTTTTTTCTCTTTCGTTGTCTGTTTCTTTTAGATGTGATTTATTTGTTTACGGGGGAAAAGATGTGGGTGTCTTTTTCCCCTTGCGATACATAAAAGAATTTGAAACTGTTAATTTCAATGTTTATAAAATGGTTAAATAACGTACAAAAACACTTTGGTTGAATATAATTTTACATGATATTGATAACTATATATTCATTAGAACACTAGTCTAAGTTTTATTTAATTGTATTCTTCATATATCCAAACGAAATCATATCAAAACATAAAAACATTAAAAAAAATTATATACGATGATAGGTAAACTACGTTGGTTAATTTCTAAATAACAAAAAAAAAAAAGATTATCTAGCGATACGTAGACGACGAAGGAAAAAAACATATTTTGAGCAGCAGTTATTTTAACTGTCACTGTCTCCGAGGGGGAAAAAGTCAGAAGGCGTCAGCATGAAGCACGTAACAATCCGCCATTCAATCACTGACACGTGGCAATAGGCCCTTTCTCTATATTGTTGCTTCACCTATATAGCAGAGCAGAAAGACCATTGCCTCTTTGACCTTTAAATCTTCCTTAAACCCTATAAATCGCTATATTGTCGGCTACGGTAATTTTTATATTCATTTTTCGTGTTGATCGGCTCCGGTAATTCTTCCTCCTGACCGTAATTTGTTCCAAATCATGAATAATTGCATATTGATTCTTTCTTTGTCTGACTTTTGTTTTTGTGAGATGCCAGAGAATATGAAACTGCTAATTTCCATGTACAAAAGCAAAGAGAAAGTTCTATAGTACTATTTGCTTTATGATCCAGAAAAAAAGGAGTAGATCTGAAGTTAATCAATGGAGATGATTGTAAAACTTGGTTTTTGTTTCTATTGTTGTACACATGCATTTCTAGATTTCTCAAACTTGTTGATTTCTTTCCGTGCATTGTAGTGTTTTCTTCTATCGAGATGGGCACATCGCTTTTTTTTTTTTTGTATATATTTCTATTGACATATATAGAAATAAAACAACTTGACACTGCTGCTAATTAGTTCCAAAATTCTTTTTGTTTTTAATGGACTCCGAAGTTATTCTTTTATAGCTGGTGGAAGAGACTCGTTACACAATTTTGCAAAAGATAATATGAATTTCGATTATGATATTAGTCCGTTAATTAGCACCACATAACGTCATTGTTATAAATATCTTATATATACGTTCCTCTTGTAGAAACAAAGACCAGAGATAAAACACAACTTGTTCAATAAGAATACCTCTCTTATTAACTTAAGGAAAATCTCTCAAAACCTTATTCTCAAATCTCATAAGTTGTGCTACAAGTTAGCACCTCCTTATATAGGGAAAACATAACTCCAAAAACCCTATTTTAGATAACTCCTAAATCTAAGGATAACACCAAATATGTATATTTAGATAACTCCTAAACATACTCAACTCAATCCTTAAGTCTATTTCAAGCTTACAACAACATTCTCCCTCCTAAGCTTGAAATTCTCTTCACTCCAATCTTCAACTCCAATGAAGCTTCTCATCTCCTTAAGCTTCACTCTTCCAAGGGCCTTAGTGAGTATGTCCGCCTTTTGTTCAGTACCTGGAACGTGCTCCACATTGATCTGCTCATTCTCAACGCATTCTCGGATAAAGTGATACCTCGTGTGTATGTGTTTACTCCTACCATGAAACACAGGGTTCTTTGTGAGAGCAATCGCCGACTTGTTATCTATCCGAAGAGTCACTTTTTCACACTCTCTTTTGGTTACCTCAGCAAGTAGCTCCTGTAGCCAGATTGCCTGTTTGGCGGCTTCGGTAGCTGCCATAAACTCAGCCTCACATGAGCTCAAAGCTACAGTCTCCTGCTTCTGAGAACACCATGTAATTGGTGAGTCTCCGAGGTAAAAGATGTGTCCCGTTGTGCTCTTTCCATCATCCACATCAGTGCTGTACGAGCTATCACTGTAACCTAACACATGTACCTTGTTCGTTCTTTTGAAAAAGAGACCAAATGAGCATGTTCCACGCAAGTACCTTAGAACATGTTTCAAGCCTGCACCATGAGATTCCTTTGGCACCTGCATATACTTGCTCAGGATTCCAATGCTATAGGCCAAGTCAGGGCGTGTGTGGATTAAATATCGTAAGCATCCTATGCTCCTACGATATTCTCCTTCCTCGATGCCTTTCTCCTTTTGTGACTTGGAAAACTGCACATTTATGTCCATTGGAACATGAGTCGAGTTGCACCCTTCCATCTTAGTCTCCTCCAGTATCTTTAGTGCATATCGCTCTTGTTTCAAAATAATGCCTCCCTCATGTTGATTCACTTCAAGTCCAAGATAGTATGTGAGTAGTCCGAGGTCACTCATCTCAAATTTTTCTGCCATTCTCTTCTTAAACTCAAGTATCAACGATCGTGAGGAGCCAGTAACAAGCAAATCGTCGACATACACAACCACGATAAGGAGTTCTCCTTCTTCTCCTTTTCGATACAACGATGGTTCTTTGGAGCATCTCTGAAATTGCATCTCTCTCAGCGTCGTGTTTAGTTTGGCATTCCATGCTCTGGGCGCTTGCTTCAATCCGTAGAGGGCTCTGCTCAACTTGTACACCTTGTTTTCACTCCCCTTTACCACAAAGCCTTCTGGTTGAGTTACAAAAACTTCCTCATTCAGTTCCCCATGTAAAAACGCCGTTTTTACATCCAGGTGATGTATCTCCCAACCATATGAAGCTGAGTATGCAATGATGAATCTGATTGTCTCCATTCGAGCTACAGGTGCAAAGACTTCATCATAGTCAATGCCATGCTTCTGAACGTACCCTTTTGCGACCAAACGAGCTTTGTATTTGTTAAGACTCCCATCCGAGTTCCTTTTGATCTTGAATACCCATTTCAAGCCAATTGGCTTTACTCCATGCGGCAGATCAACAAGAGTCCACGTTTTGTTTTTCTCGATCGAGGTGAGTTCATCTACGCATGCTTCTATCCATACTTCTGATTCCTTTGCTTCGCTAAAATCCCATGGTTCCTCATTAATGGCCAGTAAGAGGCGTTCAATATCCTCCTCATGCGTAACGTAGTCCTCTAGGTATTTTGGTTCATACCTGACTCTCGTGGACCTTCGTAACATTGGTTCATCTTGCTCATTCTCACCGTCATCATCACTGTCAGCTGCATTACTTGTCTCATTCTCTGCACTCGTCTGAGCCGCACTGTTACCGTCTTCTTCAGAGGTTCCTTGTTCAACCAACTTTATGCCTCTGTTTCCAAATTCTCCGAAGTCGATTGAAAAGGTTGCAGAGTTCTCAGTGTCTACTGAATCATGTTTCGTCCAATCCCATCCTTTGCTTTCTTCGAACCTTACATCTCGACTTACGATTATGCGTTTACTTGAAGGATCAAGCAAACGGTATGCCTTAGAACCAGGTTCAGTTCCAAGATGCACCAAAATCCTTGCTCTGTCATCCAGTTTCTTTCGTCCTACAGAGTCTGTTTTCGCAAAACAGAGACAACCGAACACTCTTAGATGATGGAGATTTGGTTTCTTTCCTTTCAATCAGCTGATACTCAATCAGCTGACGAGTTAATGATGCACGAAGTGGTGTTTCTTCAAGAAGACAAAGTAAAGCCGAGTAAGTTCGAGACTGGTACGGACACTGATAACATATGGTACCTTGACAATGGGGCAAGTAACCATATGACTGGTAAGAAGAGCTTCTTTTATGATCTTAATGATGGGGTTACGGGAAAGGTTAGATTCGGAGATGACTCTCGTATAGACATAAAAGGAAAGGGCTCAATAAGATTTGTGTTTGAGAGTGGAGAAAGGAAGGCGTTGCACAATGTCTACTACATACCTGAGCTGAAGAGTAACATTCTGAGTTTGGGTCAAGCCACTGAGACTGGTTGTGAGATACGGATGCGTGGAGACAAGCTAAGGCTCTACGATCGAATTGGTAATCTACTTGTTATGACTACAAGGTCCAGAAACAGATTATACAAAGTGTCGTTGGAGGTAGAAAGCATCAAGTGTTTACAAATGGTCTCGATCTCCGAGGCAACTACATGGCACGCACGATTAGGCACATAAACACAGATGCCATGAAGATGATGATAAACAAAGAGTTGGTAACTGGTATACCAAACATCAGAGTTGAGAGACAAACGTGTGTGTCCTGCCTCCTTGGCAAGCAAACGAGAGACAAGTTCCCAAAGGCAACCACGTCCAGAGCTACACAAGCTCTTGAACTCATTCACGGGGATCTCTGTGGACCCATCACACCTTCGTCACCGGCACAGAAGAGGTATATTCTTGTGCTCATCGATGACTTCTCACGCTACATGTGGACGATCCTGTTAAAAGAAAAAGGTGAAGCATTTGAGAAATTCAAGAGGTTCAAAACACTTGCTGAACAAGAAACGAAGTGTGAAGTCAAGATACTCAGAACTGATAGAGGTGGAGAATTTACCTCTGCTGAGTTCCAGTCCTACTGTGAGAAGCTTGGAATAACTCGTCACCTAACAGCTCCTTACTCTCCTCAACAGAACGGAGTAGTTGAAAGAAGAAACAGAACACTGTTGGGAATGGCGAGATGTATTCTAAAGCATATGGAGTTGCCAAACAACCTCTGGGGGGAAGCTGTACGACACTCTACATACCTGATCAACAGGATTGCGACGAGGTCTCTGTTCAACAAAACTCCATACGAAGTGCTGAAAGGAAAGAAACCAAATCTCCATCATCCTACTGTGAGAAGCTTGGAATAACTCGTCACCTAACAGCTCCTTACTCTCCTCAACAGAACGGAGTAGTTGAAAGAAGAAACAGAACACTGTTGGGAATGGCGAGATGTATTCTAAAGCATATGGAGTTGCCAAACAACCTCTGGGGGGAAGCTGTACGACACTCTACATACCTGATCAACAGGATTGCGACGAGGTCTCTGTTCAACAAAACTCCATACGAAGTGATTGAGTATCATCATCCTTTTTCTCCAAAGCCTCTTGAAGTTTGAGCAGTCTATCAGGACAATCCGAGGCATAGTGTCCTTGTTTATCACAACGAAAACATGTGATATGTGAAATATCAACCTCCCCGTCCCTTTGTTGATTTCCATATCTTCCACGTCCTCTGCCTCTTGTTCCGCGACCTCCTCGTCCTCTTCCTTTGTACCCACTGTAGTTATTCTGAGGAGGATTAGCATTGACATACATGAGTTTGCCTTGGTCATCAGATTGCTCTTCCTCCTCTTCACTGATTCTTTCTTCGTACGCCTTCAGACGACCTACGATGTCTTCGAAGCTTATTGTGTTAAGATCCAACACTTGCTCGAGAGAAGCTACTATGTGAATAAACTTCTTTCGAGGAAGACTTGACATAAACTTCTTGACAATCACAGGTTCGTCAAACTCCTTGCCTAAGGCGGATGATTTTGATGTAATTGCTGAGATTCTCTCAACAAAATCATCAATCTTCTCAGACTCCTTCATCTTCAAGCGGTCAAACTCTGCCATCAGGTTTGCAGCCTTGCTTCCTTAACCCTTTCTGCTCCTATATGTCTCGATTTTATAGCAGCCCACACTTCTTTGGCAGTCTCTAGATCACCAACTTGAAGGGTAAGAGCCTCGGGAATTGATTGAACAATCAAAGCTATTGCTAAGTCGTTCTTTGTCTCATCAAAGTTTCCCTTCTCTACCACCTCCCATGATTTGTGAACCTTGAGTAATATTTTCATCTTCATGGACCAAACAGTGTAATTACTCGAGTTCAACATGGGACACTTAATGGAAGATGTGCCTCCACCTTCCTTCATCTCGAATGCTCCAGGTTTGCTTTCTCCAACTTTCACGATCGGCTGATCGTCACCTCCCGCCATGGAAGCTCTGATACCACGTGTAGAAACAAAGACCAGAGATAAAACACAACTTGTTCAATAAGAATACCTCTCTTATTAACTTAAGGAAAATCTCTCAAAACCTTATTCTCAAATCTCATAACTTGTGCTACAAGTTAGCACCTCCTTATATAGGGAAAACATAACTCCAAAAACCCTATTTTAGATAACTCCTAAATCTAAGGATAACACCAAATATGTATATTTAGATAACTCCTAAACATACTCAACTCAATCCTTAAGTCTATTTCAAGCTTACAACAACACCTCTTAGTGGTTAGATTATAAAAAGAGGCCAGACCAAAGGCGAAAATTTGAGGAGTGTAACGAGTTTGGAGTGTCTGAGTGATTTGGGAGATGGAGGAAGAAAGAGTGGGAAGCTCGAGGAGGCCATTTCGAGGTATCGTAGCAGATCTCAGAGGAAGAGCCTTCTGTTACAAGCATGACTGGGTCGCTGGTCTTCGTTCTGGTTTCGGGTACTTGGTTGTTTTCTCTTATCATCATTAAATTCTTATCGAGACAAAAAGGAACAAATATTTTTTGCAGGATTTTAGCACCGACGACATATGTTTTTTTCGCCTCTGCGCTTCCGGTTATAGCCTTTGGCGAGCAACTCACCCGTGACACAGGTCTATTTATTTGAGTGTCGGCCTCTCTAAAAGCTGTCATGTTTTTTTTTTTTTTCACTTGCAACAAGAGTCTACTAGTCAGCTTTGATTTTTACTCACGGTTTGTGTTCACGTGGAACAAAAGTCCTCATCAAGTGGCTCTGTTTTTTTTTTTTTTATTACTCACGGTTTGTGTTCACATGCAACAAGAAGTCTTCAAGTTGCACTTGCACACGTTTTGGTTTTTCTTGCATTTTGTGATTTTAAGAAGAAATCCAATTTAAATTTGTTTTCAATTTTATCTTGCGGAAAATGACATATATATATAGATGGATCGTTGAGTCCCGTAGAAACGTTAGCATCAACGGCGCTATGCGGAGTGATTCACTCGATACTAGGAGGACAGCCACTGTTGATACTTGGTGTTGCAGAACCAACTGTCTTAATGTACGTTTACTTGTACCACTTTGCTAAAGGAAGACCAGAATTGGGCAAAGAACTCTTCTTAGCTTGGGCTGCTTGGTAATTTTTACTCAACAAAACCCTTTACATATCTCTTGTCTTTTAAAATTTAGTATTTCGGTATATAGTTATGGTTTTTTTTTTTTTTTTTATATAGTTATGGTTTTGTTGGCTGTTATATAAAATTGAAGGGTTTGTGTCTGGACGGCGTTGCTACTATCCGTGTTGGCGATATTCAACGTGGCTGATATCATTAACCGATTCACGAGGATCGCTGGTGAGCTGTTTGGTATGTTGATCTCCGTTCTCTTCATCCAACAAACCATAAAGGTAGTTCAATCACCTCTCAATAGTGATGATACTATGTAAAATGGTATATTGATAAAAACAACAATCACGTGTATATGTTGGCCATTCATGTTTGTAGTTTTAAAGATGGTTTTTGCTTTTTTGAATTTTTGGATTATAGCAAAAATATTTGTACACAGAAAAAAAAATAGAAATTGCACCTTTCAAAAATAACATATTATTGGATGTTTGAAATGAAATCGGCAGGGAATGGTGAGCGAATTTAAGATTCCAGAACACGAGGACACAAAACTTGAAAAGTATCAGTTTCACTGGCTCTACGCAAACGGACTTCTCGGCCTCATTTTCACCTTTGGCCTTCTTTACACTGCTTTGAAGAGCAGAAAAGCAAGGTCTTGGCAATATGGAACAGGTAAGAGAGATTTATCTTGTCATGCTTTGGTGACCATTTTTGTGTAAAATCAAAAACCCTTGAGGCCGGTGCCTTAACACTGTTGAATCTTTTTTTGTTTTTGTATTAAAAGGATGGTACAGAAGCTTCATCGCAGACTACGGAGTTCCTCTCATGGTTGTGGTTTGGACAGCATTGTCCTTCAGTATGCCATCTAAACTCCCCTCCGGTGTCCCGAGAAGACTCTCTATTCCTCTTCCATGGGACTCTGCTTCCTTAGGACACTGGACTGTCATCAAGGTTACAAGACAAACGAAAGTCACTACATTTTCAAAAGATCTTCTTGATTCATCATCTGAAAAGCTGCCTTTGGTTATGAACAGGACATGGGGAAAGTCCCTCCGGCCTACATTTTTGCGGGACTTATACCGGCGTTGATGATCGCAGGGCTCTACTTCTTTGACCACAGCGTTGTTGCGCAGCTCGCGCAGCAGGAGTTCAACCTCAAGAACCCTTCTGCCTATCATTACGACGTCCTCTTGTTGGGTTTCATGGTACTCATTTTTTCTCTGCGCAAGCTTAACCCTACACAACATTTGATTCTCTGGTTGAAATCTCCAAAACTCTGTGGGTTTCTTTCATTTTCATCTCAGGTGTTGGTCTGCGGATTGCTCGGACTGCCTCCTTCCAATGGCGTCCTCCCTCAGTCTCCTATGCATACAAAAAGCCTGGCTGTTCTCAAACGACTGGTTTCGTACTCGTGAAAGTCTCAACAATAACTATAATGTTCAGATCAAGCTGTTCTTCTTGGTGAACCTGCTTTGATTTTGGTGGTTACTCTTGTTCAGTTAATCCGGAGGAAGATGGTGATGACAGCCAAAGAAAGCATGAGACGGAGAGCATCTTCCTCCCAAGTGTACGAGAATATGCAAGAAGTCTTCATAGAAATGGACAAAAGCCCACTTGTACGTAGTAGACACATGAAATGAATATTGAAAATTCAGGATCCAGAATCATTAGCAAGCTCTTATATATATATAATCTACAGGCTCCGACAAACACAACACACATAATGGAGCTGCAAGATTTGAAAGAAGCGGTGATGAAGAAAAATGACGACGAAGGAGATAGCAGCGAGGAGGGTGGCTTCGATCCAGAGAAGCACCTTGAGGCTTTCTTGCCTGTTCGAGTCAATGAGCAGAGAGTGAGCAACCTGTTGCAGTCACTGCTAGTAGGAGGTGCAGTCTTGGCTATACCGGCTATCAAGCTCATACCGACTTCTCTTCTATGGGGATATTTCGCTTACATGGCCATCGATAGCCTCCCAGGAAACCAGTTCTTCGAACGCACAGTGCTTCTCTTCGTCCCACCAAGCCGGAGATTCAAGTACGTGCTCTGAAAATTCTCTGTTTTTTCCTTTTTAAAAAGATTGTCTTCAACTAAGTCACTTGATGAATGTTGTTGCCAGGGTCTTGGAAGGAGCGCACGCGTCGTTCGTGGAGAAAGTTCCGTATAAGTCAGTGGCTGCGTTCACACTAATGCAGATATTCTACTTTGGAATGTGCTACGGAGTGACGTGGATTCCGGTGGCCGGAATCATGTTTCCGGTCCCTTTCTTCCTCTTAATAGCCATCAGACAGTACCTTCTCCCGAAGCTCTTTAAACCGGCCCGTCTCCGAGAACTCGATGCCTCTGAGTACGAGGAGATCCCTGGAACTCCTAGAAACCCGCTCGAGCTGTCTTTTCGGGTGAGTCAATGTCTATATCATTTGTCCCTCCTGCATTTTTTTTATAACAGGAGTTCAGTACTGATGCGGAGTTAACCTTGTTTTAAAGTCGACTGGCTCGATGAGAGACGTACTAGAGTGCGACGCTGAGATTTTGGACGAGTTAACCACGAGCAGAGGCGAGCTCAGAGTCCGTCCAGCCAGTCTTAGCCCAGACAAAGGCCACCAGGTTTAACTCTTTTATTTTTGTTTGTTATAGATAGTTGCGTTAAACCTTGTCTTTGTAAAAGAAGAATTTACACAGACTTATGTTCATCTGCAGATTTACCCCAATGAGATAGTAGAAGCAGGGGATGAGGACATGAATACTACGAGAGAGTGATCTATATCAACGATCACAAAACCATGTTATTGTATATCAAAGCACAGATGATGTATGGGTTTTTGTCCTTAAATAAACCCAAGATTATGTGTTTGTCATGATAATGTTCTTAGCAGTAAGAGTGATTTTTTAAGCACTGGTTAAGTCTTAAACCGTGCGGAGAAAATCATCGTTTTCTTCTATTTCTCGTTATATGTAAACTTTTATGAATCAATGTTTCATATTTTGTAATAAATGGCTATTTTTGAAAAGACATAAAAGACGCTGACCCTCCAATATTTGTTGAGTTTATTAGTGCATGTTTTGTAAACGAAGAAACTAAAAAGACTGATTTCAGTTATTCATTATAGCAAATTCATAAAAGATTACATTTTTCATAGGAAATATAGAAACTTATATTAATTAGTAAACTTTGACCTGAGCATATTGATAGTTTTAGCATCCGTCTTGAACGCCTGCATCAAAACCGCGTCTGGAAGCGCGGGTTTCGCAAGAAACAGAGTGTGCGGCACAACTACCTCGGTAGGCAACTCATTAGTAACCACCGCCAAAAAACGCGTTACCGTCTTCCCAACGTTCATTTCGTAGTGAATGAGTCCTGGAGGAACCACAAACATATCACCGGGTCCAGCAACCTTCGAGAACAACGTGTAGTTAGTCGTCAAGAACCCAATCAAGACCGAGCCTTCCAGCACGAACCCTGCCTCGGTCGAACCAGGGTGCGAGTGAGGCGGGTTAGCTCTTCCAACGCCGAGTGCAACGTTGTACATGGATATTCCCATCGTGTTTAGTCCTGGAAACGTCATGACATCTGCTACATTAGCGGCTACACCTCTTGGGGTAGACGTGTTTAATGGAGCGCTCAAGCCGGAGAAGAAGAAGTCTTCTCCGGAGACTTGTGCTTTGCAAGGGAAGCCAGTGTTGGTTGGGGGAGCTTGGAGATCAGCTACGCAGAAGTCCTGTAAGGGGTTAAGGTAAGCTGAGAGGGATGGGTTCGTGGAGAGAGTAATGCAAAGCGTAAGGAGGATTATAACTCTTGAGAGAAAAGAAGAGATTTGTGGAATGTTAGCCATTGCTAGGGAGTATATGATGATGTTGTTGATGATGATAAGTCACCACCATGCCAAGTGTTAGATTATATAGCCTCAGGAATTTGGTTTTTTGGATCGACCCTATAACCAGATTGGATAAGAATAAGATGGGTTTGAGGAAAACACATGGAAGATTGAATCTTTATCAATGTTGGATTTAAATTGGTGTAATCTTTTTGTGGTTTTCATTGGGCTGAAATAAGTTAGGTTTGAATGTACACGCAATCAAACCTCTATTCCCAAACGAATTAATTAAGGTATTGTTTGGTTATAGTAATGTAACTAAATAGTCTCTTAACATTTAGACCCAAAAAAAAAAAAAAACTAAATAGTTTCAGTTGATAATTTTTCATTCTGCAATCCATCTCGTAGGTTGGTTTCCTGGACCAAATCCAAGAACACAAATAGAAGAAGAAAAACTTTGTTTGCGACGAGCATTAGCGTAAGCAAAATATTTATGAAAAAAAAAAGATTTAAAAAGTTCAATTTTCTTAAAGTTTTAAAATATTCTCAAGAAAATCAGTCAAGCCTCAATCTTTATGAAATCCATCTTACTTTTTCTTTTTTGTCAACATAATATTTTTTTTTTTGTTAACATAAAATCCATCTTACAAGTTAGGTTCATGGAGAAACTTTCTAGTGACTAAGAATAAAAAAAATGTGTTGAAGTTGAGACAAAGCGTTGGGAACTTGCTTGTTCTTTAAGAAAAAATAAACAATGCATTACAAGTTCATGATTCTGAAGGCATAGCAACAAAACTACGAAGCATGTGCAGATTCTGAGATATCTGCAATAGAATTGCTTCTCCTTCACTAACATCTAAAACATCTGCAATATGTTTCAACAGTTCACCATTTGATTGAAGATCACTTAGCCTCTCTGTGATCGCTGAAAGCTCTCTTACTATCCCTTCTTTGCTTACATTTCCTGCTCAGTTTCATCACAACAACACAAAGATAAAAAAAAAGGTTTTTTGGTCAGATGAATAAAAAACACAGAACAGAGTGATCGAACCTCGAGTAAATTCTTGAACGCATACCTTTTTCTTCCTCTGCAGATACACCATTTTGTGCGGTAGACTCCTCTGAGCTTTTCATTTGTACTAAAAATCCCGATTCTTCAGATTTACAAGACCCATCTTGATCGATGTTTTCCGCATTCTCCTCATGATTTGAAGAACGAACAGCAAAATCAGAGACTGATTTGGTTTCTTGGCAATCATCATATGCCCTAGCATTACCGTTTTCCTCAAGAAACAGTTCTCTTGAGGCGTCATCATCCGTTAAACATCCATATTTCTCTCTGTAAGCCTCAAATTCAGCTTCAAGCTCCTTTATTTCCTCTTCCCTCTTTGCCAATTCACTACTCATAGACTGCAAAGCTTCTTGGTCATACTCTGCTTGTTCATCCATCATTCTTTGGTACTGCAAAGCCTCCATCTGAACAGCGGCTTTTTCGGCTTGAAGCCTCGTGATCATAGCCATCGCGTTGTTGGCTGCAACAGCTGAAGCACTTCTCTCTTCATCTAACTCCATATACAAATCTATCAATGACTTTTTGTCCAAGCGAACCTCTTTCTTGAGCTGACGAAGGATGGATTCACCGTTTGAATCAGCCAGGTCCGAAACATTATCTGTTTTTTCTAAAGGAGATTTCCTGAGAGATCGAACGGACCATCGTGGGCTGTTTTGCGCCGAATCAGACAGAGGAATCCCAAAAAACTTGTTACCACCTCTTACAAAACTCGGTGTTCTGTCCACATCAAAATCCTTAAACTCAGATTCGTTTTCAGAAATCTTGTTATTCGAAACCCTAGGAGAAGGAGCAGGAGCAAGGAAAGAATTGTTGTTCTTCGGTAACTTCTCAGATTTCGTCTTCAATAATTCTCCGCAACAAGAACAATGTTGTTTCAAGCTATCGTTCTTAATGTTGTTTGTCTTGTAATCCACCAGATTTGTTGTTGTCTGAACAAAATTGTCCTCTTTCTTGAACGCCAAGGGAAGCTCTCGTTCATCGTCAATGAGGAGCTCGAGATCTTTGTGTAAGATCCCAATGAGAGACTTATACGTATCACAGTCAGATTCTTTCTCGGTGGCGAAAGAGAGAAGACATCCTTCACACATATGTTTGATCTCGGAGAGTTTCTTGTGGACGTGGCAATAAGCAAGGGAAGAGACTTTCTTCTTGTGAGAGTCGCAGATTGAGTCGTTGTAATAGAAATGAGGGTCCCTAGGGACGAGAACGTGGTCGATTCTGGTGCAGAGGAGACAAGGAGAGTTGAGATCGAAGAATCTGGCGAATTGATTTGATAGGAAGGCGAGAAGGCCGTCGATGAAGAGGATTGAGATGAGGATCCATTCAAGAATGGTGTAGATGAGGAATTGAGGGAAAGATCCGAGTTCTTGTTCGACGAACTTCTTGAAAGAACGTTTAGACATGGTGGCTTGTAAAAGCAAAAACAAGAACAAGAAGAAACAGAGCAATTGTATAATCATATGAGCTCAAATTGGTCAATTGAATCAACAAAAAACAGAGATCATGATCTCTCTCACACTCTTTTTGTGATTTTTGTTTATGATTGTGTTTCTATTTCTGGTTTGGGAGTCTAAAACAGACTAGATTAGACTTGAAGTTTGAGAGACAGCACCCAAAAACAAAGGATAATCGTAGAATTTGAAATTGACAAATTTAGAGATACAAATGTCAAGACAAGAAAAAACACAAATGAAATTCGTGTAGATGTTTCCCGCTTAAACGTGAGGAGAACTCTGTCGTTGACGCTTAAACTTAATACAACCATACACGACCGAAACAGAGGACATGCCAACACACACATATAACATATACTATATTATATGTTGTTCGGTTTTGTTGATTGATTAGTTGATTAATGAATATATATATACATATGATGTTGTTTGATTAGTTGATTAATGAATGGGGATCATGTTCAGTGATTGGAAGATTATTGCTTAGGAAACAGGTATTGTACCTAATCATCCCACACTAAAAAATATAAAAAGAATCTGGATTTTGATGGGAAAAGAAAAAGCTCCACTATAATGGAAGTAACCAATAGAATGCGACATTATTGGAATCATTAAAGATTATGACAATATTCTACGAACCCTACAATATCTTATCACTGGAGATCAGATATTATTATAAAACCCCATGAATCACCAAATATTGATTGAGATGGCCACATGAGAAGCAAGTACGACTCTGTCTTCTGATTGAGAACATGAATGAAACATAATTTATAAGTTTTGATAGATCCACACGAATGACCAGATAGTATTACAACAACTTCCAAACATGGAAGGAAAAAAAAAAAACAGAAAAGATGATGAAACCCTAAAAAACCAACTTAGTCCTATTCTCCAAACTTCTCCGTCTATTATTCTTCTTTACCACAGAACTCTTCAGCCAAATACATGAAAAAAAAAAAGTCAAGACCTATCTGTACAACAGAGAAACAAACAGGGCGTGTTGCAGATTCACCTTTTGGGATTTGCCCTAAGCGACTCCAATCGTGTTGAACGCTGAATGCCTTGAAGAAGATGGCTCATGGAGATCAGATGAGGCTAGTGAGAGGTTGAGAGAGATCGGTTCAGGCCTTGCTTGAAAAGTAAAAGGGATCAGGTTCATTAGATTAGAGGGAGGAATCTGTCCATATGATTGCTTCCCCGATGCATTATCACCAGATGGAAACTCGGGAAAGACTTGCATAACCGGGCGTATAGAGAAGTTGTTGATTTCCGGTTGTGATGTGTTCTCCTGCAGAAGCATCTGATCTTCTTCCATGGGCATGACCTGATGATAAAACGAAGCAAAGATCTGTTTTGTTATGCTTATGGCTTTAGTAACCAATAATTACCATAGATTCTCCATCTTCCAGACTTCAGCTAAGAAAACTAAACCTAACAACGAAACATCTGCAATAAATCACTAGAGTGGCGAGAGTATTAGAGATTTTACGGTATCAGTTGTCATGTCAAAAAGGCTAGATCTTCGCCGGCGACGATTGAGATTGCTTCGCCGGAGGAAGTATTTCTGAGCGTGACTAGCTACTTGAGTAGACGTTCTGCTCTTGACAAAGTTTTTGGATATTCCTTTCCAATCTCCTTTGCCTACTTTCTGCAGCCCGACCAAGAAGAGCTTGTGTTCTTCCTCAGTCCATGGAACTCCTGAAATGGTCAAAACATAGATTCTCTCACTAAAAGATGACAAATCTCTAATCATATCACATATGACCACGAGATGAGAGGAGGAAACAAATAATACTACAAAAAAAAACAGAAGCTTCGTTATTAGTTCTGTCGGAAGATTAGAAACAGATTTAATCGAGGACAGTACCTCGTTTCCTCTCGCGGTTTCCGCCGGTCGAAGCAATCGGAACAGCGTCATCCGCTGAGGCGTATCCGGAGGAGGTTTTGTTTTTATCTCCATCCTCGCCGGCGATCTTTGGGACCTCCTCCGTCTGCTCATACTCAGACAAATTGTTCAAACTCACGCTCTTTCTCATCGGATCAAGCACAACCCTGACACCGAACAGCATAATCTCTCTACTTATGCCGCTGTCCCCGACGCACGCGACGGTGGACTCCGACGAACTACTACTACTGTCGGCCATGATATTGCTTGCGCTGGTCTTTTGCTGTTTCACCGTAAGGAATCAAAAGTACAGAGCAATGGCAATGAAGTGGTGTGAGTGGATCTGTGCTTTGCCTTCGTGGTGACTTTTATAAGCCAAAAGCCCCGTGCTTCCTTTCTTAAACAATTACATGTTGTAGTTGCTGGTGATGAGTTCATATGACATGTGTACGATTTGTATTTGCCTGTTACTGTCTTTCCTCACCTGCCTGTTTCTCTAGACAGTTTTCTATTTGGATAGACTTTTTTTTATTTCTTTGGCTGACTAGATATAGATTTACTAATTTTCTAGATACAGGTCTCCAGAAGAGCATTTCTTAGAGCATTATGCTTTTTCATCAGTCAATCAATTTTTGTACATAAAACATTTAGGGAAGCATTTAGAAGCTGTTAATGCTCTCAAATGTTCCTTCCCTCTATGCTTTGAGATAGAGCTTTTGGTAGAACATTTACCATTTAAATATCTAATAATTCTAAAATAATTATATATAATTAATTTATTATGTTAAATAATACAAAAAAATATATTTATATTCAATTGTAAATTTTATACTAAAAACACTAATAATTATCAACAAATTAATTTTATTATATTTATAATTATAAAAACAAATTTAATAAATAAAATTTTAAAATAAAAAATATTATGGTAAATATATTGTAAGTATAAATAAATGTATAATACATACAAATAAATATCTTAAATATATTTTTTAAATTTTATATAAAATTGCTCACAGTTCTGCTAGTCATTTAAAAAACATGTATTAATCAGAGTATACAGCTTCAGTAGCATACTGTTTATGCTGCATATTGCTACTCTTTTACTATAGCTATGTCAATCATAGCCTATATATCATTTTCTTGGTTTTAGTTCAAGATATGGAGGATCTTGGAGAAACTTTAACTGGGGGATTAATCATATATTTTGAATTAATCGGGGGTATTATCATAAATTTTGAGCTAAGTATGTAAAGAAAATCAAAATTATAGATTAGTTATACAAAGAAAATCAAATTTTAGCTGGGGACACGTGACCCCGTTCTACGTTAGCTACGTCCGCCTCATCGTATATATCAAAAATGTTAAAATATGCAACTTTCTTTTGTAATATATAAACCTGGGATTCTCGATTAGTAAAGAGAGTTAACATCGGCTTTTCTTTAATCAACGCGTTTAAAATGACCAAAATAGAATTATACCGATTTTTACAAATGGTAAAACTTCATCAATAGTTTTGAGTTTTGACACACTTATTACAAACCATTGAATCACAGGGTTCTGATTTTTGTTTGTTTTCAACGGTTTAAACCATTTGACTAAAAGTACTTTATCTATGACATGTCTCTAGATAAAAAAAAAAAAATTAGCCTCTAGGCTCTAGTAGCCAGTGGGTATAAAAAATAATAATAAATACTAGTATTTTCGTGAACTCGAAAGTAAAAAAAAAAAATGAAAAGAGAAAAGACCTATTTTTTAATAGAAAAGACCTATCTATATATAGAGCAAGGATTAAATCGACCCTTTATTTTATTTTTGGACGTTACCCTTATATTTATTTATGATAAAAATGTAGGGTTATAATGTACTAGACGAATCTGGTCAACTCAATGTCCCTGGCCTAAGCGCATGCAACTTGATCTTAGAAAAATAGTCAGCTTCTGAAATGATTCTGTACTCTACTCTTATAATATCAAGTTACAGCTACATCCTAGTACTTTATTTTATTTTTGGACGTTACCCTTATATTTATTTATGATAAAAATGTAGGGTTATAATGTACTAGACGAATCTGGTCAACTCAATGTCCCTGGCCTAAGCGCATGCAACTTGATCTTAGAAAAATAGTCAGCTTCTGAAATGATTCTGTACTCTACTCTTATAATATCAAGTTACAGCTACATCCTAGTACTTTATTTTATAAAGAACTATATCTTGTCTATCTTTGAGTAGATCTTTAAAAAGACCTTGGAGACAGGTAAATCCTTTTTGAAAATTATAACTTTTTAATTTCAACACGAAAGCTTACAATTATATCAGGAAACAAAACTTATACAGTATATATCAAGTAAAAAATATGATAGGTTAGTCGAATTTATCCTCTTATGAGATTACCTTGTAAGACGGTGTTAGGACTTAAATGGACTATAAACTATCTAAGTTTTTAGAAGAATGTAAGGATATGATTTGACTTATACGCATAAATAGGTCTGGGCATTCGGGTATTCGGTTCGGTTTCGGAAAAGAACCATTCGGTTCCGGATCTTTCGGGTAGAAGAGTTTTAGATCCAATAGGTACTTATAAAATTTTGGTTCGGTTCCGGTTCGGTTACTTCCGGTTTCGGGTCGGTTCGATTCTTAAATTTGAGAACCGTTAAGTACCCAAACTTTTCGGTTCCTATTCGGTTTCGGATCGGTTTGGATATTATTATCTAAAATACTTAAAATATATCCAAAAACATAAAAATATACCAAAAAATCTGAACTTATTCACCAAAATCTAATAAAAACAAAAAAAAAAATCTCAAAATACTAAATTATACACTAAAACCTGAAGAACTAAAAATAGCAAATAACAGAAATACTTAAAATATACATATAATAGTAAAAAAATAATTAATACCTTCAATATTTTCGGATATTCGGATACCCGATTGGATATCGGTTCGGTTCCGGGTATTACCCGATATCCACGGGTATCAACAAATAGGAACCATCAGGTATTTTAGAGTTTTTCGGATCGGTTTCGGATCTACTTTTTCGGTTCGATTCCGGTTCGGGTTTTTGGTTCCGGATTTTTTGCCCAGGGCTATGCATAATGATCACATTTATAAAAGGTCATTATTTATATAATATAGAAATTTACAGGGAATTAGTCCAAAAAGTATACACATAGTTTTGGTAAATAGTTTTGGAAGACAGCAAAAACACACAAGGCACTAGCATCGGTTAGAAAGCAAAGCCACCATTACTTTTATGCACACAAAGTGCAGACCTACGAGTAGTGTGTGAAGCACTAAAGGAGGAGTTTTCCTTTCTCCTTTATTTTTCTTCTTTTTTACCAATTTGGATGAGAAGCTTGGTGTGACTTTCCTAAATCAGAAAACAAACACAAATATGAGAGAGAAGGAGAATCTTGCACAGCAACTAGTTTATTCTCTATCTTGGGTGGAGTTGTTGTGTTCCAATTTAAACTCAGAGCACTGGGTCATTGGTGCTGTCACTGGTGTGTAAGAAGTTAGATCTGGAGATAGTGACATCCCATCACAGATTAAACCTTGACTGATTGATAGATAATGTATTTGTAACTAGAGCTTGGATATATTACAGCAGCATTAGCTTCATAGTAACCAGAAAGACATGAATGAAAAACAATAAATCTATGACTGCAAAATCATGGGTCTGTCTAACAATTCCATCAAAAAAGACTGGGTTGGCTACTTGCTTTGACACTTTGTAGCATTGCTTCTGCATATAAACTAAGATGACCATTTATCTTCCCCTATAGCCGCTTCTGTCTGTCTATCAGAGGCTGACACTAATGCTTGGCACCACAACTTATTAGGACATGGCGTGCAGGTGGACGAGTGAATGTTAAGAACCATAAGAGCACGGTTTTTCACCAACCAGTCTAGATGGAGGAAGACAGAAGAAGCCTTTGATCGCTGGAAATTGACAAGAGAAATTCCGCAAACCGGTTAAGCTGGGCTTCCTGCTAGTTCTTTTTTCATCTTGCTTCTTCTTGGAGAAGGGTTACCACCGCTCTGGTTCGTGTCACTGCTTGTTGAAGCTCTTGTTCCAGCAGCAAAAATTGGCGAGTTTGTCAAAGCGACTAGGTTTCTATTTTGGGACTCTTCCGGAGTTGGTTCTTGAGTAGACAGCAACTGCTTGAGCTGAGATCGCTGGCACATAATGCGACCTCCGTTCCATCCCGTGAAGGAAAATGACGACGAGACATGATCCTGCAAGAAGGAGAAAGCAGCTTTCGTGATGGGAGATTCTCTTGCAGCAGAGCTTTTCTCCAGTTGCCCCCGTCTGAAAAGTTAGAAACCAAAAAGAGTTACAAAAGACAAGAGACAAGATAAACACACACAAAGCTCGGAAGCATCCTGCAATGAGATAGCCAGTATCACAGTGCTTACACTGAAACAACAACAGCTAGTTGAGGAAGATCCCCTCCCTTTAAAAGCATATCATTTATATCATTTAGCCAAACCGATAGCGCCGTGTACATGCCACCCTCTGACATCCTGTAGAACATTGAAAACCAAGAATAAGATGTACTCAACCTTTTCATACACTTCAAAAATGAAGCCAGCGTAAAGCTCTTAACCTACCTATGCACATCAACAGACCACACAAGTTTGTTTTTCCGGAATAACTCAGGGAACAGTCCACGTTTTGTTCCCTCATTGAGTACCCTTGCAGCTCGCTCTTTCTGACCCAGCCACCACAAAGCATCCAGAAGTGCATTGTAAAACCTCATTCCCAAACCACATCCTTCTGAATTGAGTTTGTCCAAAACATATTCCACTATCTGCCAATTTGAGTCATCATCATAATCTCCCTTGATCATTTGCCCGATAACTTGATGAATATTTGATACTCTGTTCGAAAGCATCTCCTCCAGTAACTCATTAACATCGTCCCACCTGAAAACAAAAATTGAAAGTATAATTTAGAATAACAACAACAAATTACTTTGCAACACAATGGCTTGTACGTACTAGTTATCCAGAAAACTCAAGTTAGTTACAAGAAAATGAACAAGGATGCTACATTACACTAGCATATCTCTTCCATGCCTGACCGTGTAGGAACATAAGGAACTGTAAGAGCAAAATGCTATGACGATAATAATCAATCATTCTGGTTAAGGTATCAACAATTTAGGGACATGGCTCATGGATTGATATATAGGGATGTGCGGGAAGCCAAATCTTATATACTGAAGCTGTATTTTTCGGTAATCATCTTGGTCTAATGCTCAGACTAATTATGTCTAAGTCATGAGCTTGCAATCATCACGTAAATTCTGCAATTGCCAAGTGGATGATGCATCAAGTGTGGGAATTGATCTGAGGCCTCGACCAATAAGACGGAACTACTAGACTACCAAACTTGATTTACTTGTTATCCTTTTCATCCATTTGAGTGACTTATGAGCTATAAAAGTATCGCAAAAGCCAACATAAGATAGAGCGTGGTACTAGTGAAGGCACTAACCTCTCCGTTTTTCCATAAACAGACAGCATCATACAGTAGCACATGATACTGGGCAGTATATCAGAAGCTTTCATCTCCTCAAACTGCTCCCTGCACTCATCAACAAGTCGTGCACAAGAATACACGCTTAAAACAGCCTCAAGCGTCCTTTCATCAGGATCGCATCTAGACTTCTCCATATCTACATATGTCTTCACAGCCTCTTCAAATTTGCCTCCTTGCTTGTAGGCTTCTATTTGCGCATTGAACGTATCTCTGTTCCTGGGAATACCAGAATCCACCAACCTAGACAGAATCACCTCTGACTCCTTGAACAGTCCTCCCCTTGCAAAAGAATATAACAATGAGTGGTATGTTTCAATACTTGGGTTGCTTCCCACTTCATGCATGGTGTTAAAAGCAACAAGTGCTTCTTCATATAAAGCAGCCTGCCCAAATGCTTCAATAACCCCAGTATAAGCCTTGGAACTTGGCACCACATCCTTAGCCGTCATATATTGTAAAATCTTCCTAGCGTCTTCGTGGAGTCCTCCCTTCCCACACGCAAATATTATACCCTCATATGTCTCCATGTCAGGTTCAATATTCTCCTCCACCATGTCATGGAACAAAGTTACCACCTCCTTGAAATACCCACCTTCCCCAAAAACTTCAATCAAAATGTTGTATGTAGCAGCATCAGGATCCGTATTGCTAGATTTCATCTCAAGAAAAAGCTGCCGAACATCATCGTACCTCCCACTCTGTCCAAACAAATTTAGCAAAACACTATACGTATTCGCGTTTGGTGTACACCCTGCAGCTTGCATCTGATGGAAGACCCCCATTGCCTCCTTAATAGACCCGGATTTCGCATATGCCTCTAACAAGACATTATAGGAAGTGATATCCGGCAAACTGCCCCCTGAAGCCATCTCACTTAATAGATCAGACACTTTTTCTAGCCGCCTCAACTTCCCAAACGTCTCGACGAGATGAGTGTATGTGGTTAAATCCGGAACTATCCCACCATCATTCATGGTCCTAAAAACCATTTCAGCCTCATCACATAATCCTCTAATGGCACAAGCACTTAGCAGTGTGTTATAGGTCACGATGTCAGGTTGTATCCCTTCATGTCTCATCTCTGCAAACAAACCTAGTAAACCCTCCCAATCTAAGCCACCTCTAGCACACGCATTAATGACTGTGTTGTAAGTCAAGATACTAGGTGATATCCTCTCCTTCTTCATCCTATCAAGAAGCTCAAGGGAGGTTTCGTACCGTCCATTTCGACCGTAGGCATTGATCAGAGCCGTGTATGAGAAGACGCTGCGTGCGACACCTTGACTTGGCATCTCCTCGAAAATCTCAAGGCATTTGTCAAGTAGACCTTCCCTGCCGAGCAAGGAGATCATAATGGTGTAGATGTGCTCGTTTGGTTTGCACCATATCTGCCGCTGCATATACTTGAAGAGCCGGAGCGACCTCTGCCAATCGCCGCGGCCAGCGAACTCTTTGAACACGAGCGCGAAATCGTTCAGCGAGAGCTTGTTTTTGAATATGTCCAGGCACCTTGCGATGCTGCCGCGTGGTGGAAGGCTGCTCAGCTTGTTAATCAGCGATTCGACGTCGTAGCTGTACTTTCCTTTCTCCACCGATACGGAGGGGTTTCCCAGAACGAGATCCTTCGTCTTCGCCTTGATTTTACCGGCGATGGAGCATGGCCTTTTCCCTGCGGAGAGGAAACGGAGACGGTTGCCGTCGGCGAATCTCCGGTTTCCGATGAAGCTGGAATTCTGGATAAGGAACGAGAGCTGGTGTGAGTTGGGATTCGGGATTGCGAGGTTCATTTTTGGAAATTGGAGTTCACATAAAAGGTTTAGAAATCCTCCGGAAAAAAATTTCCTCAAACGAGATTTTTCTCGGGAAAATCGCGGTCAGCAAGTCGGAATCTGATTTGAAATTACTCGGAGATTCAAGATAACGGCTCACTGAAGCAGTCACCACCAGCTATAAACAGAAGACACGAACGAATTAAATGGAAAGAGATTTTTGAAGACGATTTTTTCTCACCCAAAAGTTTCTCTCGGTGAAATGGCGGAAAAATGGAAGAAGAGGGAGGGCTTGAAGAAGACACGTGGATTCTTATTGTGGATAACAGTCGCGAGGAACCAACCCGGTCATTACTCGGTTTACATAATACCTGCCGGTTTGAATTGGTCAGTTAGAAATTCGATCGGACGAATTTGGCGCTTAAAATATTCACTAAGAAAATTATTGTTACTCAGTAAAATGTTCAAGTACGGACTGGGAGATGGCCTTTTTATTTTCGTAACTGCATTGCTTACATATGAAAATTTACTGGAAGTTGTAACAAACGAAATACAAAATGCAATTCATATTTTGATAATTGGGGAATGTTGTAAACTTGGTGGACGCTTATCGTCAAATTGTCAATCACAAACACCCTACAAATTTCAAACACTAATTACCAACATAGCTTTTATCAATCATAGGTATGATAATAGTTTAGTGGTTGAGAATCCTCATATAGATCAAGGCTGTGAATTGATATCCACTTCATTTTTATGGTGGTAAAAGAAACTCAATTACCGTAAGTTACATATTTTGGATTTTTTTTCTAAATTTCGATTTAGAATATATCTGAACTGAATATTATTTTTATTATACAATTTTTTTTGGACGACAACAACAACAAAAATAATAAAATTATTCAAAGAAAACCAATTAATCAAATTGAAAATACCGAATCAATGTAAACTAATTTAGGAAAAAAATTCTTAGCATTTCGAATAAACTTGTCATCTTATTATACAATTTTGTATATTTTTTTTGTAGGCAGGAAATTGTTGGGTGTCTGATAGATGTGAATGTGAAAATGTAAGGTTGAAAATCAAATGATGCAATTGCAGGTCGTAAAACCCAAATGAGGTAATAAATTGAAGTGGTAAGTTGAAGCATTTTAAAAGTGTATAAATAGATATCGCCTAAAATGTGAAAGGCGAAAGCGAGTACGAAAAGATTAGACGCAAAAAACGGGCAACCGCACCGCCGTTTGCAGTTTACGGAGCAGAGGCTGACGTGACGTGTGCGTGGTGTTTGAGGAATAAAGTGGACTAGTCATGGGTAGATAAGTCATTTAACACATGTTTCTGTTCCTAACAGACAGACGCTTCAAGTAAAAGAAAAAAAGAAACCACCCTTTTTTCTCGCCTTTCTCTCTTTCTTTCTTCCTTCTTGGCGAGTCTTCGACCTTGGTCGGAAAAATCGAAAAATCGCTTCTCCGCAACCGCATTATCGGCTCTAATGGGCGACCCTGAGGTAATTACCGGTTTACCCCTCAATCTCCGCCACTCTCGAGCTCCTTTTTTCGATTCCCTACTCTTCCCCCTGTGAAAAAAGATTCGAGCTCTTGTTAATTTTCCTTGTGTTTCTTCTAGGCCGTGTTTCATCTTTACCAGCCTCAGATTCTTTGTTTCGGATTTCGTTAATTTTGATATGGGTTTTCTTTCTGGGTTAGTTTTTGATTTTTGTTTGGTTGGGGTTAACAGACCTTAGCGGCGTTGAAGAGAGCCTACGCCGATACAATACTGAACACGACGAAGGAGGCGGCGGCGCGTGTGCTGTTTTCCGAGAAGAAGACGCGCAGGTATCAGCAAGAAATTGTGACGGTTAGAGATGAAGCACTCAATATGTTGCTGAGGCTTAAACAGATGTACGATTCCAAGGTACAATAACCATGTAGATGCTTTCTATTTCTCATTTTCTTCTTCTTTCCTTCGTTTCTCTGTCCCTGTTTGGTTTCAACCTGATTATGTTTTTGGACTCGACAAGGTTTTCTCCTCTTGATTCCCCTTCGACTCCGACCTCAATGAGCATGGAATTGAGAGGCATTTCATGATCTTGATTGTTTTGTGGAGTTCATGCTTTGGTGTTTTCTTGTTTTGTAGCTTTATGTGAGCGTCGCTTACATGGTTTTGATGCATAGTGAATGTTGGCTGTGTGTGATTGTGGTTTATTCAATATTTTTCATATTTTAATTAGCTAGAAGATATTTCGCCAATCTGGTGATATGCTTCAGCTCTATGTTTTTCTTTTAAACTACACGGAAATTGCTGGTTCATTTCAGTGAACGTCTATTCAATCCAATGTTTTTGACAATTTGAGCCTGAGACTATGTTTGTTTCACTAACGCTATGAGTGATTGAGCTTTGTTCTTCTTCATCCACTGATCATTTTTCATAACAAGCTTTAAGTTGATTGTACTAAAAAAACAGTAAGTCAAACCAATTGTGTAGCTAAGCGTCAATTCCATCTTCGCAGCATGTTCTGAATCCACCACTCAATTGAGTAGATTCTTTTACAGTGTTTTGTTACTGAGGCTTACAGAAATTGTTTGGCCTATGCTCTCATTTCAGTGTTAAGTGAAAGGTTTCTCAATGTGGGGATATTGCTGTTTTTTACATTAGACTGTGGCCGCTTGGCTTGAGGATGAGGATGAGCGTTCCCAATCATACTGCATCATTCATTTGTGGCTGGGTTTGCATTTGCTCCGCAACTCTAATTTTTAAAGACCTCCTTGTGGTTATATAGGTCAAGGAGACAGATATGATGGCCTTGAAGCAGCAACAAAAGATTGAGGAACTTGAAGCTCAGCTTGGAGAAGCTGAAGATATTGTAGGAGAGCTGAGGATGGAATTGCGAGAACTTCGTTATGAGCTCAAGAAAGTTACGAATGGTCAGACATCATATCTTAAAGGTGGTCATCAGGAAGTCTCTTGTCGGAAAAACAGTGATGCCGCAATTTCTGTAGTGCCTGAGATTTCTAGTAGTCACGAGAGATCGGGAGATGTAGGTCCTTGCATTCCAGTTGAACGAAGTGGATCGGTAGTGGCTAACGGGATAACAAACCCATATTTGACTCGGATAAATAGTATTCAACGGTGCTCGTCTAAAGATAACATGGATCGTTGTCACCACACTCTTCCGTCTATACTGACAAAACGCAGGGAAGCCGAAGGATGCTCTCAGATGATTCACGCAGTTGACAGGAGTATGGCCAATGGATATCTGCCTTCCTCTGTAGAAGTAGGAGATGATAATGATGGAATATGTCCTCACAAAGTCTTGTTGGAATTGTCTGGTTGTGCTGATGCCACTGACTCTATATCTTCTGTTAGGGATGGAGAAGATCCAATGGTGGCTCAAACCATTTCTCACAAGGATTTTGGCACTCCAATACCTTTGAAAACATCTCCGAGGGAACATGAAAATAACAGAAAGTCTGTGATTGGCGAAACAGAGGCAAGGAAAGAAGGAAAAGAGAGCTGTGAGAATATGAAGGTTTTGGCATCTCCTTTGTGTGAAGAAACTCCAGTTTTGGCAGTTAATAAGAACCGGTGTATCAAGTACACATTCAAGAGGAAGAGAAAGAAGGAGGTTTTAAGCAATCTTGAAGGAGATTCCTCCTTTGAGAAGATCAGGAACATTGAACAGAAGACTGGGGAGAAAGACGATGGTTATTTGGAATCTCTGAAGACTAGCTTCACCGGTGAATCATCTCGGGATAGTCTATGCGTAGCACAGGTGGCTCGGCAGGTTAGTAGATATCAACATGCATCTAATTCGCTATATTCATAGTAAGTTTATTACTGTTTCTGGAGAACTTGTGAGAATCTGGTTTCTTTTGTTTCCTTCTTGCTGTGTTAGTGTTTGGTCTGAAGGCTGATTTCACTAGTAAATCCCTTCATTGTTGTATTTTCGGTATAAACTCGTCTCGCATTTGGTGGTTGGTTTATGTATATGATGCTGAGTTTCTCTGTTTTCTTTATTGTTTTGTTTTCTGGGCGCAGCTTGTACCATTCTCGAAGAAGAACGGTTTTGCAGCAGAACTAGTCAACCAGTAGAGTCCTCCCTCGACTAGCAAGTGACCTCGAAACCCTTGTTATCAATTGTTCATGGTTGATCAAAGAATGTAGCTTTAGCTTTAGTAGTAAAGTATTCGTCTAATATATAAAATGTTACATTTGATTCTGAGTCAAATTAAAGTTTATATGATAAGGATAGATGGAATCTCTAAGTTCTTACGCCTGGATTGGTATCATTGTATGATATCTCAACCATTTTATGTTTTACTTATATGTAAATAATCTAACCAAGAGTCTTTATCAAATAGCTTTGTCACTTGGTCAAAGTTATTTATGGAAATACGGACTGCGGGACCATGGACCATCGTCTGCTAAAGAGGGCAACCTTAATTACGTGACTTTGTTCAGTCGTCTGTTTTTAAATTAATGAATAAATGACCCGTTTGAAAATTGCCACCGGCTTTGAAAAGAGAACATTTCCTTCCATGCCGTTATTACTCAAATAATTAGATTGATTAACTTTTAAAATTTTCGGTTATGCAAATGATTTTTTTCTGTTTCCAAATTTAAGATTCGAGTTTTATTAATTATAAACTAATAGTAGTTGCTAATACTCAGTTGGAAAAATACAAATAGCGTTATTTTTCAAAAGTTAATGATTTTGGTTGTACTTTTAATTTTTAACTTTCTAGTTTAAATAAAACAACAATAATCCATGATCATAAATAATATGAATGGTAATTAAGAAAGAATTGTTTATTTTCTAAATAATCCACAATCTTTGAAATCGATCTAAAATTCATAAACCTCAAATTCCCTAAAATAGATTGCTGAGTTATATATACTATAATAAACTAGAGAATTTGTTATGGTAGTATAAATCTTTGATAACAATTATTCATATAGTATATTGAAAAGGTATTCAAAAGTAGTACCTAGCAATTAACAAGTTGTTGACAAACACTTGATTTTACAAGTTAAAAAAAAATATATAGGTGTTTACCATTCAAAATGTATCCCTTGTTTCTTAATTTTGTTTATGGAAAGAAAAATTGTGTATGGAAAAAAAATGTTTATGAAGAACTCAGATATGCCTTGCAGTCCAAGGTTGAAACCCATAGACCAAAAAGCGATAAAACAACGTCGTTTTGGGAATAACAATGACGAATCAAAAAACACCAGGGGTATAGCTACGTAAATATACGATCACATTCGGGGTAAAGTTTGTGGATCAGTGAATAAGCGGCTATATATACCGCTTGCTACACACAGAGAGGCTTGGGTTCTCCGAGACTGAGAAATACAAGGAACGTAGCAGAGCAGTTTCCGATTACCATTCCTCTCTCTCTCTCTCTTCCTCCGATTAAAGGGGGATTAGGGTTTGCTTTTTCTTCGACGTACTCTCTGTGTGTGCGTCGGTGTACTTTTATTCTTCTTCATTCTCCTTGAAACGTCATGGTTGCTGGTTCCATCTCAGATTCTCAACTATTTCATGGGTCTCCGGTTTCGAGAGATTTCGTCAAGAAGCGGAAGGTGAGTTTCTCCGAAACTTTACTCCCACTCGATCTGAATCCGTTCGTTTCTTGTATAAATGCGTGATTTAAAAAAAAAAAAAGTATAATAGATTATGCGTGATTATGATCTTTTGTACGTGTCTAATCTCGGATAATAGATCCGCGAAATTGTTCCCAGATTCTGACTGTGAATACTCGATACTGTACTATTGATTCGTGGATCGTGGTCTTGTTGTGATTGTGGATAATGTTTTGGAAAAATCTTATCGAAATCGTCAATTTCGCTAAGTTATGGATGTGTAATCGTTCTTTATATATAAATACGTTGAATCTTGGTTGCAGGCGAATTGGTTATGGAAACTGAAACAGTGGAAGATTGATGTTCTTCGCAGGCAATGGATTTATCAATGTATAACACGTAGAATCTTAATTTCAGTTTCCTTCTTTCGAATTTTTGGTCGATCTTTGTGAATTTTGATGACTTGTTTGTAAAAATGGTAGGGAAGAGAGCAAATGCAGGTGAAGTGGACGAAAATTGCTGCGCTAGGCTGAGATCTTTGCGTGACAAACCGCCTGATACAAAAGCAGCCAGCGACAGGTTTTCTTACCTTCAAGCTTGGAGTATCGATCATCACCATGATGAACTAGGACGCTCCGAATTCGCCAACTGCGATGATGATAGTGATGACGACGAGACTCTGTCTGCTAGTAGCCCCACGAGTGTCCTCAAGAACAAAGATTCCGATGGTAATAAGAGTGCTGACGACTGCTTCTGCTGTTCTAGGCCGATCACAGAGGAAGAGGAGGATGCTTTTGAAGATGCCTTGAACAGCTTTGATAAGGAAGACAACGAAAACCCTTTACAGCCTCAACAAGATGCAATCCCAAATACAAGTGCAAGCCAGAGTAACAAGTCTTCTCCTCCAGCAAACCTCATTCATAACGACAAGTGCAAGCAAGAAGCTTCAGCAGAGAAGGCGAGTCATCACGAAGTCAGTACAAATGAGAATACAAAGTCTGATCAGAAGGAAGAAGGTGATGATGAGATACGCGAATGTCCTATTTGCTCTGAAATGATGGACGAAACGGATCTAGAGTTCCCAACATGTGTTTGCGGGTTTCAGCTATGTCTCTTCTGCCGTAAGAAGATCTATGAAGAAAGCGATAGACGTTGCCCATACTGCAGGGAACCGTATAAGGAGGAAAGTAGTAACAGCGGAGAAGTTAGTGTCCAGCAACGTGGCGATGGCACAATTCGTCTGTCTTCATCGTTTGAAGGACTTGAAACAGATCAATGAGAGAAAGAGGATCGGGAGTTTTCATGAAACGTTAATATGTTTTCTCTTTTACATTTTTTGTTGCCCTTGTATCTCAACATCACCAGGACCAATTTTGTGGGCGTTTTGTTCTCGGCATTTAGAAAGTTCATTCATGCTTTGCGAATCATAGACATGTAAAAATAGGATTACACTTGAAGTATAAGAAGGGAATTGTGGTTGCTGAAGCATATGATGAGAAAGGATCAGAAGAAAACATAACAACGAGTGTGGATTGGTTAAGGAATGAGACTGCTGAAGCTGCATTCTTATTGTAAGATTAAGTTTGATCACATTCTTTACATTCCAGAGCAGTTTTGTAACCACTGGTAAAATAGATACTTTTGTCGAACTCTTGAAGACATGGTCATTAGTGGTTCCACTGTTATCAATCATCTCAGCATAACATGCAACCTTTCGTATCTGCTGCATTCCAGAGGATTCTTCTTGGAAACTTGTGGACTCTATAGACGCTCATAAACAAGTTTCTCAGACTGCAGGAGGAACACATAAAACAATCATGACCTGATATTTGGAGACAATGTTGCTTACTGTTGATGTGCTGATAAATTCTGCGTACCTTGATGAGCATATCTGTTGGTAGCCAAGCCGGTGCGGTCGGGATACCAACCCATCCAACCTAATATCTCCAAGGTTCCGGATCCATTAGCTTATCAATCTCTCTCTTTATCGTTCATGAAACAGAATAAACAATTTATGTGGCAACTTACAAGTGCATACTCTCCTGTCTCAAAGACACGAATGTCCAGGACCTGCAAGATTTAGCAAGACTAAGATAACTACTTGGTAATAAGGGAATGAATTCAGGTTATACCTCCCCCCGATCTTCGTAGATGTAATCTAGTCCCTTGTAGAAAGGGGGATGACCAACTGATAAGTACTGTGATCACAACAAATGAAAGTAAAAACGTTTCAGAAACAGGATTTCAAAGAAGAAGCTTCAAAACCGAGAAAGCTTTCGACCCTACATTGATGCTGTTGAGATACTTCTCCTTCTCCACGCGAACGATTTGACCCTTCTTCACTGTTTTTCCCATCCACCACAAAAATCCAAATATTGTTTTTTTTTATCAAATTCTTGTTATTAGATTCAACATTTGAAACAGAAGTGAGGAAACTGACTCGAGTAAACCGGTTTCTTGGGAAGAGTTTTAGGGGTTTTGGTTGAAGCTGATGATGCTTCTCCTTCGGATTTAGCCTCTGTGCTCTGTTTCTCTTTCTCTGCCTCTGCCTTGACTGTGAATTGAGGAAGAGGACGAAGATGGAATCTTCTAGGAGAGAGATGCAGTGAAGAGGAGATGGTCGAAAGAGACGAAAGCTGAGACAGAGTCGCTGAGAAAGCCATTGAAGAGGCCACCAAGAAACAGTGTTCTCGGGAGTTTGGGATAAGACCGCAATGGCCTCTTAAGTCTCAACGGTCTAAACAATGCATCTCTTAACCAATCATAAGATGCCACGTAAGTGCAACAGACAAGTTTCCTCTGCTTTAGGATTATGTTTGGGATCATGTAATTTTTTCTTTTTCAGTAAAGTTATATTTATATTGTTTATTCTCGTAATCTCGTCTGATGTCTGCTTTTTTTTTGTGAAATACAAGTGAACTCGTGTATGGCACGGAAGATCATATAAAGTCGTTTCACGATTACTTCTTAATTAAATTTAACATTGTATAATTTGATATTGTAGCAAAGTGGGCTATGCAAAGTAATTTTTTTCAATGATTTTTAAATCATATATACAGACTATACAGTGATTAAAATAACAGAGGTATAGGGTGAGCATCAGGATCTAAGACTTGCATATATCAAAACAAAAAACTTATCCAACCTCTTGGCTGAGTGTATATATTACAGAAACCCCAGAAAAGGAAAAAGGTCAATCATGAACCCTAGATTCTAATTTCATCCGTTTGGAAGATGGAGTGTCGTCGTCAGGAGAGGAAACAACATGAGAGGATGAAGATGATGATGGTGGTGAAGAAGAAGATGATGAATCAATGTCGTTTTGAAGGTTTCTGGAATTTTCTTCCTCAGCTTCACCACCTCTCATTATAAGCTCTTTTATCCGCTTCACATCTGCTAACTTCACCGGTTTTAGCAGAAAATCCTCTGCTCCTTCTGTCATACATCTGCATACAAATAAAAATTTGAAAATCCTTAAAAATCAGATTACAGTGTTGAGATTAGTTGACTCAGCATAATAACAGTCACTTACTGTTCTATGCGAAGTTGTATATTTTCAGAGGACATGATCACGACAGGTATTTCTCTAAACGCTGAAGACTCCTGGTTGGAAAATATACAACAGAGTTTGTGTAAGTAAAGCCTTTTTCAAAATTTGCTCTCATAACTGGAAAAATAATAATAATTACTTTGATCTTCTTGAGTAGTTCGTATCCTGTTAGTCCCGGCATAGAGTAATCTGTCACTATCAAGTTCACCTTCAAATCCTGAAATGAAAAATTTGCAAAACTGTTCATATAAACCGCAACAAAAGCAAATCCTCACTGATACACAAACTGCTTGTAAAGCTCAAAAGAAACTGACAATAATATTTTCCTCGGTCTTTTTCTTTAGACAGAGGCTAAATCTGGTGATCCTCATTGTTTCAAGTCTTAGATTTCTTGGGAGCCAAACCATCAGAGAAAAAACAGAAAGTAATAAACAATTTTTTCTTTCAGAAAACAGAGAGGTTTTGAAGAAAGAAAGAAAACCTTAAGACGAGAAGCTCCTTCGTCTCCATCTAGACCAAGGTACTGAAGAGCCCTAATCCCACTCTCAACAGTCGTCACTATATAAACAAAACCCATAAATTTGTGTCGGAAAAGGAATCAGAGAGCAAACAAAAAGAGAAGCAAAAAGAAAGAGAATGAGAAACGGTTTTGACTTTATTTACCTTTACAAGCAGAGATCCTGAGCAATCTCTCGATAACCTTACGATCAACGAAACTATCATCGACAGCGAGAACATGTAACTCCGGGGAAGAAGAAGAAGAAGAAGAAGAAGATAAATCTCCTGCTGCCATTGTTTTCTCTTGGGAAATTGAAAGAGAAGAAAAAAAGGAGAGGAAGCGTTATAGATTGAATGTCAAAGGACACGAAAATCAAAAGTGAGGAAGACGAGGAGTTGAATAAATAGGAGAGAGAAAGAAAAGAGGCGGTGATGGATTTAAGACACAGAGAATCTGGAGGATCGGATCTTGTTGTGAAGAAGATCTTTGGAGGGGAAGAGAATCTAATAAATCGATGAGTGTGATGTGTTTATGTCTTGTCAGATAACGTAATATTGTGTCTTCACGGTCAAAATCTTTTGAGGGACCCAATTTTTTTATTTTGATTTTACAGTCCCTTTGTCTGCTCTTTCTCGCTACCTGACAACGACAACTCTCCTTAGCTACTGTAAAAATTGGTCCAGTTTTTGGTAAGCATTGATTAGAACTGCTGTCTCACTATCCTTTTAAAAAAATACAATCTAAATAAATTTTAATATTGAGAAGGAAAAGAAAAAAAAAGAGTACGCATCTCTTGAGACAAAATCTAGAAAAGAACTTATTAGAAAATCTATTTCGAGCAAAGGATCGGTAATAGAGGAGGATTTGACGTTATAGATAAGGTACGGTGATTCGTATGTTTCAAATTATTATTATACGAAGTGTAATTCATACTCAAATATCGGACAACATATATGTAATTTGAGTATTCTTAAAATTATCGTTGGAATTTGTTCAACTCACGGTAGCCTATATTGTCTGATAGTTTGGGAAAATGTTGTCACTCTGTCACAATCCGAATTCAAACCCGAAAATTGTATTTTACTAATACAGGCTGAGGCTATATTGTATCCTCAGCCACAAATATGATTTTGCTCATTCGCAAGCTCTTCATAACATGTAGATTGCACAGAGCCAGTTTTCAAGGTGAGTGTTGATACAATACAACTGAAGAAACGACCTACTATGCTTAACACTTTCCATGCATTTCCCAACATCCAAGAAACACCTCTGACCATATGTATCTCAACTCTATATCTAAATTTTTTATCGCACAATAGTGTGAAAAAAAAATAAAAATCAATAAAAGATAGCTACATTCCACGTCGAGTATCGATCGTAATAAACCAAAAAATGGGATAGGAGAATGTGTTCTTTTAGCAAATTGCATTTCGGTATAGAACGACATAGGAATAGGTTGTATCTCTACCTCAATCGGACTTTAGAGTGTGATCAGTAATTTTTAGAAACATTAGAGATATTTCTGTAATTTGGGGAACTACTAGAAGTCACTTAAAAATCGTACCAAAAAAAGAAAAACATTTAAACCGATCGATGAATCGTCTGTTTAGCAAACCGATCTGTACTTCGGCCGCCGGAGGCAATCTGAAACTACTACCGGCAGATTCCGCCGCCATTTCTAAGCTTATCCTCTCTTCTCCCACAACAACCCACCAGACCCTAGACGAGCAATTTCTACTCTCCACCACAACTCCATGGACCCCACAGCTCGTGAACTCTGTTCTCAAGCGCCTCTGGAACCACGGCCCCAAAGCCCTCCACTTCTTCCACCTCCTCGACCGTCACCACCGCGACTACGTCCACGACGCTTCATCCTTCGACCTCGCCATCGACATCGCCGCCCGTCTTCACCTCCACACCACCGTCTGGTCCCTCATCCGCCGCATGCGCTCCCTCCGCCTCGGTCCCTCACCGAAAACCTTCGCAATCGTCGCCGAGAGGTACGCTTCCGCCGGGAAACCCGATAAAGCGGTGAATCTCTTTCTGAATATGCACGAACACGGGTGTTCTCAGGATTTGGCTTCTTTCAATACGATTCTCGATGTGCTGTGTAAATCTAAACGCGTAGAGAAAGCTTACGAGTTGTTTAGGGATCTTAGGGGAAGGTTTAGTGCTGATGTAGTCACATACAATGTGATTGTCAATGGTTGGTGTTTGATCAAACGGACGCCTAAGGCTTTGGAGGTTTTGAAAGAGATGGTTGAGAGGGGGATAAACCCTAACCTGACCACTTACAACACAATGCTCAAAGGGTTTTTCAGGGCAGGGCAGATTAGACAGGCTTGGGAGTTCTTCTTGGAGATGAAGAGACGTAAGTGCGAGATCGATGTTGTTACCTATACAACCGTGGTTCACGGGTTTGGTGTCGCGGGGGAGATAAAGCGAGCTAAGAATGTCTTCGATGAGATGATTAGAGAAGGAGTGCTTCCTTCTGTTGCCACACACAATGCTTTGATCCAAGTTTTGTGCAAGAAAGATAGCGTAGAGAACGCGCTTGTGATGTTTGAGGAGATGTTGAGGAAAGGTTATGAACCGAATGTGACGACTTATAACGTGTTGATAAGAGGGTTGTTTCACGCTGGAGAGTTCAGCCGCGGAGAGGAGCTGATGCGGAGGATGGAGAACGAAGGCTGCGAACCAAACTTCCAGACGTATAACATGATGATACGCTATTATTCAGAATGCAGCGAGGTTGACAAAGCATTGGGTTTGTTTGAGAAGATGGGGAGTGGGGATTGCTTGCCAAATCTTGATACTTATAATATACTGATAAGTGGAATGTTTGTGAGGAAAAGATCAGAAGATATGGTGGTCGCTGGTAAACTATTGCTTGAGATGGTTGAGAGAGGGTTTATACCCCGAAAATTCACTTTCAATCGAGTTCTGAACGGGCTTCTTCTGACAGGGAACCAAGCATTCGCAAAAGAGATCTTGAGGTCACAGAGTAAGTCTGGTAGCCGGCTTACCCGGAAATTCAGGCTATGAATCTCTTATCTCCACGTGAAAGGGTAAAGACATTGCATTGAAGCGAGCTTCATGGGATAGAGAAAGAACAGTGTATTAAAACTGCCAAAAACTACACAAGTGCTTTATTATTATAATGGGCCAAAATTCAGTGCCTTTTACAGTAGCTGTGACTGAGTATAGGAGATGGAATCTGATACAAAGTTGACAATTTTTTATGTAAATAAATGATTCATGTGATCGACTTCCCAAATACTTGCTTCTGTGATTCTCCAGTGGACATTGAATCGCAGGGACATGGTATGGATGCACAGGGTTGGTTCCTTTCCTCAATTACAAGATGATCTCGTCTTGAACGCTGACGTTGAGTGTCTTGTTCGGAAGAACAATACTGCTGGTCACCACAACCTCGTCTTCAACTGCAACCGAGTCCCCTGAAACCATTATGTTTCAGGTTAGTTTCTGTCTATAAAGAGACTTTGCTGTCTTTCTGTAAAGAGGAGCGACACTGAAGGAAGTGAGGATAAAAACAGTTTACCGAGAATTGTAACTCCAAGTTTGGAGTTGTAAACACCCTCAGCCTGTGATGGACAAAGTATAAGTTCATGAGTGTATAGAACACCAAAAGAATGAATCAGACTCTTAAGAGATGAGCAGGAGAGAAACATGCCTGGACACGGGACCACCTCCCAATGGAAGATTTCCAACCAACGATTGCGTTAGTCACCACTGCATTTTCCTGGGAAAACAGTCACTGAAGAGTCAACCTTGAGAAAACTTTGCCACTTTTTTCTTTAAGTCTCTGATATAAGAAGACATACCATGATCTCAACGTCGTCAAGGATGATACAGCTGATAAGCCTGACACCCGGCCCAACACGAGCATTTGCAGAGATTGATACGTTGGGACCAATCTGTTAATAACGGAATGTCGTTGTGATAAAAGTGGAACAATAATTGCTTCAACAAGGGACAAAACCGGAGGTACCTTTGCAGTTGGGTGTACTTTTGCAGAAGGATGTATGTAAACATCACCAATCACTATGGCACTCGTTGTTCCATCACCACTAGCCAACACCTGGGGTGAGGTCAACCTGAACTGGGAAAGATAGAGCCCCGAGCACCTCAGCGACATTCTGCGCAAAAGACAACCAAATTAGTAAGACATATAAACATTTTGCCTCCTTGCACGTAAAAGAATGGAAACACAAGCCAGATGCATACCCAGGAGATTTAATCTGCTCCCAGAAATCCATGGTCTCGTAAGTGTATAGCTGTTTCTTCCCAGCTAGAGGTGAAAGGATGTCTTGATCCAGTCTTACAAAATCTGCCGGGATCCTATTTTAAGAAGTGAAAACATATTATGTTTAAGAAGATGATTACAAGGCTTTTTCAGTTATGGACAAAGAGACAGTTCGACAAACCTTGTTGCCGGTTGAAGAGCTTCGAAGCTGGAAACACGTCTCAGAGTTGCTACGACAAACAGAAGGGAACAATAAACAGAGGACAGAGATGAGAGGGACTTTGAAGATGTATTAAACTACGAGAAGAAAACATAAACTATGTTGTAAGATCTTTGTTACTTCTTTTACCTCTATCTTTCCTTTGAGTGGAAACATCTCTTATGGCAGTAAAAATGTCAGGTGTAAATACATAAACACCGCAGTTAATACGGTCACTGACCTGTGTTTCCAAGATAAAAAAAAATTAGAATCAAAACTTGAAGATGCTGAAGTGTTTGAGTCATCGCAGTGATATGCACATACAAAAGTTTCAGGTTTCTCCGTGTAATGAAGCAGCTCATTAGTAACTGGATCTGCAACCAATTCTCCAAATTGGCTGGCTGATTCAGGAGAGACCTAAAAACCAAAAACGCAGAGGCAAATTTGTTAAATCCATAAAGAAAAAAAACAAAAAACCAGACTACTCTTATGCTCAATCGCAAACCTTGATCACAAGAAGAGTTCCAATTCCACCATATTTCCTATGAGCCTCTGTGGAACAAAAGCATCAAGTATCAAGAATAAGAACGATCTTGAAAACCGGAAGATGAATCCGCACAAGATTCAGACTCAAAAAAAAAAAAAAAGGTACATACCGAGCATCTCCGGCAAGGGGAAACTGCAGCAAACATCACAGTTAAGCAGGAAGATATGAGACTGCAAGGAAGTAGAGACAAGAACTCAGAATGTGAAGAAGAAACACTTGGTTCATAAAAGAATTTAGCAGAGGAATGATTCAGTATCATTAGAATTCTAACCGGGTTATCTTCCATTATTAGATTTCTAAAATGATACAGCCCACCAGCTGAACCATGTGGCTTGTCTTCTCGCAGATATCTAATATGCAGAAACCCAGAAAAACAGAGAACAAAGATCAGAGCTAACATAAGTGAGGATACGTGAGACACAAAGAGGAGGAGAGAATTATCATACCTGACAGGAACTTTGAGTTCATTGGAGATGGCAGAGACGTAAAGTGCAAATTCCCTTTCCTCATAGAAGCCAACGAGATAAATTTGAGCTAAATTTGGAATCTGCAAACAATAAAGGATAAGCATCATCATCATCCATTGATCAGAAGTTTGAAATGGAGGAGTCGAAATTTACCCTTTTACAAGCTGAAATGGGATGATGCACCATTGGTTGTCCCGCAATAGGAAACAGAGGCTTTGGAATATTCAGGGACAATGGTCGAAAACGAGTACCTGTGGATCCGAGATTCGAACAGAATCAGGACACGTAATCATTCGGAACATAAATGTCTGTGGATATTTGAAATTAACAAGAAAGAAACGTATTGGATGTGCTCAAAAACACAAATCCAAATCTAACGAATTTGTTTGAGATCAAACGATCATTTCCCAGGCTTTTGCTGTTGTGGAAGAATCTCTCTGAAAGAAGGACAAAAGCAAACTTTTTTATTTAGCGGGTTACCTTTGGTTGGACCACCGACCATGATCACAGCCACCACTTTCTCCTCCATTGAGCTCCCCATTTTTTCAAAAATTCAGACAAAAAACGAATCCCAAAAGCACAGATCTCTAAGCAAACCCACTGATTCCACCAATGTTGGGTCGCGATATACAAAGCAGGAAATGGGCACCGCAGAATCAGAATTCAGAGACACAAAAAAATTGAAGTTTTTTAGTTTTTGTTCAGAGAGGGAAGATCTCGTCGGAGAAATTGACAAAAAAGGAGAGGTTTTTGAGAAGATCTAATCGAAAGTGTCACTAGAAGTAAGTTGTGGTTATCGAGATCTGTCAAAGGAGCTGTATTGTCCTGGTGATGATGGGTCCAAGTCACACTCACCCATTCACCTCTTTCCTTTAAAGGATAAGCGCGAGAAAACCCCCCCACACACACCTCTCTTCTGTTATCTCTTTTCTTTTTTTCTATCTTCCCTTTCAGATAAATAAATTACCTATTTTTATTTTAAAAAATTCCAACTGGTCTCGGGATCTCATGAAAACGCTTTTAAATATCGATTTTGAATTAAATGCCATGTGAGTTTTAAACTTTGATGTAACTTGAAGGTGACATAAAATGGTGCACCTTCTTGATATTGCTGCACCAGAGCCCTAAAATGGTGCCTGGCCTTTTAGAACGACAAGGAATCACCAAAGCTGACTTTATTCATATTGTCTTTTTACTCTACTAAAAAGGTCTTTACAAATATAGATTTAGGACCAGACTTGACAGATCAATACAAGCACAAAGATTTAACAGACAGCCAGCACTTGGTTTTCCATTTTCATGAGAACGTATTCATTAGTTGGGGGATTTGTACCATCCCCATGGCTCGCTTGAAGTGTAGAGAGTCACTTGCTTCACACTCAAGTAGTTATCAAGTCCCCTGAACACACAAGTAACCAACCAAAACACCATGACTTGTTGTTCACTACAAGCCATCAAGATTTAAGTCTCTAACAAAAACAGATTTGTCACGGAAAGAATAAGAGATGTACCATTCTCCTAATTCGCGTCCAAACCCACTGCGTTTGACTCCACCCCATGGAGCTTGAGTAAAGCAAGGCTGTGAGCAGTTAATCCAGACAATCCCAGCTTCAAAGGCCTAAACAAAGTAGAAACCGAGTATTGATTTATGTTATAAGATAGTATTGCAAAAGACTAATCTGAATGGTTCAAGAAACAGGTACTAACCTCGCTTATGCGGTCACATCTTTCCGTATCATTAGATATCACTGCAGCTCCTAATCCGTAACTGTCATTTACCAATGATTTTCATTCACATAAGATCTCAATTAAGAAATAAGATTAGAGCACCAGTGCAACGGATAGGATCTGATCAGAGAAACGTTGTCTTACTGGGAATCATTTGCTAGCTCAATTGCCTCATCCTCACTGGAGAATGTTTTCACACAAAGAACAGGCCCGAAAACTTCTTCTCTCCAAATTTGCATTGAAGTGGTGACATCACTAATGATGGTTGGTTCAATAAAGAAGCCTTTTTCAAGATGCTGTAAGATATATATGTGATATAGAGGTCATCATCATAGCCTGGAAAAAAAACTGCATCAAGGATAGGTAAGCGAGGGAGATATAATACCTCAGGTCGGGAACCACCATGCAAAATCGTTGCACCTTCACTTTTAGCCGTTGAGATAAACTTCAATATTTTCTCGTACTGTAATATTCACATTCGTCAGCTCATTCAGACCATATGATCACTAAGTTGAAGTACATCTATAAGTAAGAGGATGACAATCCTAATGAAACATGATATGGAAGATGTGATTTGAATGATGCTCTAGAAGCTGAACAGATCAGATATTACAGGAGGCAAATAATTTAATCTCAATCTCTGAAAAAAAACAACTTATTATTATAAGACTCTCATCAATTATCTCTTCCTTATTTTTTTCTGGTTCTAGAAGTGCAATTACGTTTAACAACCTGATTGCAAAATGACAGAATACAGAAAGACAGAACAAACGAAGACTGAGCTTTTACCTGTCCTTCGCTGACAACAGGACCAAGCCTGCATCCTTCTTCCAAAGGGTCAGAAATTTGAATGTTCTTGCTCCATTTCACAAGCTTTTCTATGAATTCTGATGCGATTTTTTCCTAAGATTGAAAATATAAAATTGAAATGTCATAAGATATATTTAACATAAATTAGACAAGGGTGCTAGGAAACATCTTATTGTATAACTTGGAATATTCACTTCTCGAATTACGGCATGTAGTATTGAGAAGTTCATGTTCACCCTAAGAGCAAGCAGAAGATATGAACCACTTGGTTAGCACTTACATGAACAAGAAGGCGGGAAGTTGCACTGCAGATCTGACCATTTGTCCAGAAGCAACCGAAGAGAGCCCATTCAGCAGCTGTTCAGATCATTTGCAGGCGTCAAAACATACAAAGCTTTCATTTTTAAGCTTAACCGGATCCGAGTCATACCTAGTCATCATAAAAGCAATCTATACGAAAACCGTTAAATTACTTTCTGTGACACTCACCTTTATCAAGATCAACGTCATCGAATACAATGAGAGGGCTCTTCCCACCAAGTTCCATAGAAACAGGCTGCAACAATGAGTAATGTGTCATTGAAATAGTTTGATGAAGAGTAGAAAATAAATATATAGCAGACTTTCAGAAATTTGAATTACCTTCACCAACTGAGCAGCAGCTGTCATGACCTTGCTTCCCGTGGCAAAACTTCCAGTAAATGCAATCTGCCAAGAAACCATGACTTTTGCACTTTAGCTTCTAAGAATCAGTATTATGTTTAATGTATGCCTCAAAGACCATTACCTTGTCCACACCGGGATGTGATGCCAAAGGACCACCAGCTTCCGAACCTATTCCAGTAAGAACGTTGAGGACCCCAGGAGGAAGATCAACTTCTCGACAGATATCAGCAAGCTCCAAACAAGTGCTGTAGTTAAGAATCATAACAAAAATGAGAGCTCAAATAAGGACCAATACAGAAGCATACATAACAACGAAAAAAATCAAATACACAGTAACTTACACAGATGCCAGCTCTGATGGCTTGAGAACCGCAGTGCAACCTGCAGCAAGTGAAGGAGCCACCTTCCAAACAGCCATCAGAAGGGGGTAATTCCTTGAACATCAAAACCAAGTTTGAGAGTATAAGTGTCATAAACACCCAAAACAAGTTAACCCACTGGTGCTTGGGGACAAAATGCTTGGTAACCCAAAAATGGTTACCGATAGTTACCATGGTGTAATCAGTCCCACAACTCCAATAGGTTGCTTCAGAACATAACTCTTAAAATTCTCCATGGGAAGCGACACTGGTGCTTTTTGCTTAGCATCTAATCCTTCAGCAAGGTCAGCATAATACTCAAAACATCCAGCGACATCCTCCTGCAGCACATCAAAAGAAAACCACATTAAGATCGAACCTTCAAAGAAAGATGGCGACATTTACCAAAACGGGAGCAAATAGTACCATATCCCAGACTGCTTCATCCAATGGTTTACCACAGTCAAGCGATTCGAGCGTAGCCAGATCCTTCTTTCTCTCTGTTACCTAAATACAACAGATACATCACATCGAACTGATTAAAGACCTGAACCAGAAAAAACTGAGGCTTGAAGATATCTCAACAACATATACCATGAAAAAGCATACTATCATCAATAGAATACCTTAGCAGCAATAGCACGTAAATACTTTGCACGAACAGCTCCTGATGCTTTGGCCCAATCTTTCCCTTTATTCCTTGAGAATGCTCTCCGAGCAGCGTTGACTGCAACCTCCACATCCTCTGTTGTAGCCGCAGGGATATCACCTGACTCATCCAACACATACATACACACATCATTTGATCAATCTCAAACAAGTCGATTCAGCAAAAACAGAAACAAAACTGGTCATGGATAGAGTTAGAAGACGCCCACAGGCGAAATCTCGATATCGAACTACAAAACAGTTACCCAGAAGAGCGTGGATCCAATCGATCTGAAGAAGAGGAGAAAAAAGGTACTAGTGCTTACCAATGGCATCTCCGGTAGCCGGATTCACGATCGGGATACGTTTCTTCAAGATGGGCTCTCTCCATTCGCCGTCGATAAAAAGCTGGCGAGTAGGCATAGGAATCGCCATTTTGTTATCTGAATCTAAAGCTTCTCTCTTTCGTTCGTTCACTGGAGATGGAGACTAGAAGTTGATGCTCTCTCACTTCCACGCACTTCTTCTATAGTATATATTTAGTTCATTTCACTAAAAGTTTCTATTTTTATAAGCTTTCAGTGACAGAGAATCAACAACAACCACTACAGTGAAAGGTTAATGCAAATAAAAACTCAGAACTATGTGACGATCTGAAAAAAAAAAAAAAATTTGTAAAACATGTTCAAAGTTGCAAGATTTGTTTTTTTCATCAAACTTACAAATCTTTTGAATCATCAAATAATTCTGAATTTTGATTGGCTTGTTGTTGATGCTCTGCCACTGTCAAAAACATGTTCGCTTTCTATTTTTTCCATTATTAATTAACTTTCATATAAAGTTATTAGTTATAATTGAGTTAGTTACCGCCATTAGATTCATGAGTTACAAAATTATGGCTCTATTGTTCAATTTTGTATAGAAGGTTATACTTTCTATTATTGCTCCAATCTGATTTTGACAACTGGCGGTAAGAAGAGAAGAAGTTATTTTATCTGTTTAGGAGAAAAAGAAGCAATAGAACGAGGAAGAATCGAGAAACCAATTGATGGAGGAAGGGAGATATTAGGCTATGTTATGGTTCTTCTTCTCGATGCTGCTCGAGAGAAGGATTAAGCAACCTTTAGTCGATGCTGGTAAATTGCGTTCTCGTTGGTCAGGTCCTTTCACTATCACGGAGGTTCGACCATATGGTGCTGTAGTCCTGCGGAACTCAAAAGGCGAAGAGTTCACTGTGAATGGACAAAGGGTGAAACATTATTGGGCACAAGCCGAGATTCCTGACGGACACATTGTTCGTTTGGATGATACACCATCCGCCTAACCCGCAGCCAAGTCAAGCTAGATGAAGAAACCATATGATAACCCTAACAATTCTATCCAATTCAACAATTCATCATCAACCTAGAAAAACCCTAAATCTCACAGGTAGATTACTCAGACATGGTTGATGAAACACAAATCATAATCTGAATAATTTGCATTAAGATATTAAAAAGAGTATTAAGGGAGTTCGAAATCTTCTCTCTAACAAGGTGAGTTCTGATTTGTCTCTCCAAAGCTCTCTTGCCAAAATCTCAAAGCACAAAGTAAAAACTAAGATAAAAACTTACAAAAGACTTTTAGAAACCTAAATATAGTCTAAAACCCGAAAAGGACTTGTTTGCAAATAATAGAAACTTTTGGGCAATTTCCTTTCTTCAAAACTCGTCGGTTTGTCAAATCCCGATCGGTGTCGATCGACACCGATAAGTGGTGTCGATCGACACCAGGCTTAAAAGTAGTCTCCGACTTGCTCTCTTCAGATGCTTCAAACTAAATGCTCCAAAATGCTCCAATATCTTCAATCAATCCTAATATGTACCTGAACCTGCAAAAGACTCGAAAAGACTCCAAAAACAAATAAAAGACTCTATAAACATACTTATATCATGGCTGAAAACCCGGAAAAACCATGATATATCAACTCCCCCAGACTTAGCTTTTTGCTTGCCCTCAAGCAAAACAGAAAACTGAACCTGTGAAAGAGGTTTGAAAACATAGGAACTCACTTAACCTTTAGAAAACTGAATCAACCAACACCAGAGTAAAACCACATCAAACAGTACCAACTTAAGTTAGAACCTCTAGTAATTTTCCGCAGACTCCCTATCCATCCAGATTCCAAACCACAACCATAAAAGTAATCTAGAATCTCCATTGCTGGCCTTATTCAAGTTAAAAGTGCAGTCTCATCGAGGGAATATCGATCTAAGGACACATGGACTCTTACTTACCCAAGCACTGATTTATTGAACAATCTGCTTCTAGTTTCCTTTCTCCCTCTTTTCTCGCTTCCAATCAGTCGATTTTTCCCTACTAGGGTATCATTTTATTTTTTTTATCGACTGATTGTTTTCTTTCTTTCTCTTTTTTTTTCTAGAAGTATGGAATGATTCAACTCCTCAAATAAAATCTTTTCAAAGTATGACTCTTTTCATTCTTTTTTTTTTTTTTTTTTTTAAAGACTATGAAGGGAAGAGAGAGGGAAACCATAATCACAGACTAATCTTATCAGACCTAAGCAAGGAATCCGATTCTAAGTATACCAAGCCCCAAGATGAGAAAAATTAAGTTCATTATATCTAGGCCAGCTCCGGATCATCTAGACACTCAAATAGTGAGGGGATAATGGAAGATCAATTTACCTTTGGAATTTCCTGTTGGTTGAAACTGCTGTCAATGGCTGTAAGAATGGTCACTAAAGAAGTAGCTAAGACAGTTTGTTCCAAGGAAAGCTCATAGTTCCCAACTAAGTTTTGACTCCATAAAAACAAATTTTTGACAAAAAAAAAAAAAAAAAACTCACAAAAGAAAAAGAAAACCAAATTAGTAACCACCTCCCCCAGACTTGAGTAACACTGTCCCCAGTGTTAACAAGCCTGAGATTGGTAAAAGAAAGCAAAAGGAACAATGTTAGAGTGAGAATTATGGCTGTTTACCTGCAGTCACGTAGGGTGTCGATCGACACTCAAGTGGTGTCGATCGACACCACCGCCGATTTCAGACAGCGACATCGTGGAACTTGTGTTTATCTGTAAGTTAGAAATCCAATGGTGATTCCTATTGTTGGTAGCACTGTTAGAACACTGAAAACACAAGTAATAATAAAGATCAAACATACCACAATATCATAATCCAACAGAGTTCAAAGTAAAAATAAAAATATAAAACTGACTCAAACAAAAACAGAAAAATGACTCAAGTGCAGGAAGAGATAATAAAAGAAAAGATAGGAAGACAAAACCGCAGAAAAATGACTAAGCATCATCGGACTCGTCGGCGGCAGGAGATGGTGGTGAACGAGAGCGGGAGCGATGGCGGCGAACTGGTGAAGTGGCCTGAACTCCGCTGCAGCGAGGATGGGTGACCGCGTCCCACACGCTCTGAAAAGCGGCGATCACATACTTCTGGAAAGTCGCCGTGTCTGCAGGAACAGCAGGTGGAGGAGGAAGAGACGGAAATGGACGATCCCCAGCAGGATCCGGGACGACGTCGTCCTCAGCGGCAGAAGCGGCAGCAGTAGAAGAAGCTCCTCGACGTCTGCGAGAAACTGGGGCGTCTCGTACCTCAGTGTGATCAGGTCGAAAACGAAGCTGCTCCGGATCATCCCCTATGGTGGTGAGAGCAGGCTGAGGTAGCCGAACCAGTCGAGTCCCCTCGGTGTCTCTGTAAACCCACATCCACTCGTTCTTAAGCCAATGAGCGCTCTTCAAGTGGTCCTGATCCATGAAGCTGCGCCGAGTAATAACGCTGTATGAATCTAGAGGGATCCTAAGGTGGCGGAAGATGGGAGTGAGAAGACTCCCGATGCTCTCGTGCTTCCGACCAGTGCCGGAGAAGGGCTTGGTCTGCAAAGAGACCAAGTGGTGCGCAAAAATGGCGGCTCGACTAACATCAGACCTAGGAAGAGGACTGTCGAGCTCGGGAGCAATGACATCGCGAAGGCTGTAGTAGAGAAGGATCAGCTCTGAGACACGCATCTTCCCTGGCTCCATCTTGCACAAGATGGTGTTTGCTACGACGCGAGCAACGTAGCGCAGGACGGGATGCCTGATGTCTGCCTGTGTGGATGTCTTGCAGTCGTAGGTGCCATGACCAAAGAAGGACCAGAAAGCGCCCATCTCCGGAAAGTGCTCCGGCAATGTGACGAGGTCAAGACTCGGATCGAACCCGTAAATAGTGCATAGCTCTGACAATGGAAGACGGTAGCGAACTCCGCGAAGAAAGAATGAGAGAACGCCTTCCCTAGCACCCCTGCCGATCCCGTGCGGGTAGTATACCACAACAGTGGCGAGAAACTGGCGGACGAGGTCTGGAAAACAGTCGTGCTGCTCCGTCACCAATCTGCCAATGCCCATCTCCTCTAGTAAACGGTAGACCTCGCCCTGGATACCCAGGCGCCGAAGTGTGGCGGGGTCTGGGTATCGAGTAGGAAGTATCTCGACATCTAGCCACGCGTTGTAGAAAAGCGTGTCGTAATTGTCCCAAGTATCAGTGATCGGTCGGGAGAGGTAGGCGTTGGAGTTAGCCACTTTCTTGTCCGATACATCCCAAACCGGAGCTGGGCGAATCTTCTCACCCTCTCTTCTAGGCCATGGTGAATGAGGCTGTCCTGATGAAGAAGGAACATCTGCCTGTCTGGTACGTGGACGTTTACCACCATGGTTTGTCATCTGCATTCAAAAAGAACAAGGAAACAACACAGAATTCAGCAAAATAAACCACGTCGGACAAAGCACGAATGGTGTCGACCGACACCGAATGTGGTGTCGATCGACACCAAACGCGAATTCTGAAAATTGAGTTCAAAGATGGTAAATCGACAGCAGCAACACAATAGATCATCCAGGCCATCACAATCAACACAAACCCGTCTCAATTCCATCCTAAAACTTTTCCCAAAACCGATTTCGACCTAGGGTTTGTATCAAATTTAAAAATTTCGAAATCAAACAAATGAAGCCGAAAACTTTGTATGGGTAAGTCGAAATCACTCCAAAACAACCTAAAGAAGTTGAATCCAGCACCAAATCGAGTTCAGGGAGACGGAAATCGACGTTCTAAACCTTAGGGTCGAAACGAAAATTGGGGATTTTGAGAACATACCTTGGCAGATCGATGAAATGGATGAGAGAAAGAGATAGAGGACAGAAAATCAAGCAACGTAGGACTTTGAATCACTCAAATCGGTGAACAAACGCAAAAGTTAGGAGGAATCAAAGAGGAGAAACCAATTTCGCGAAGAGAGAAAACGATGATCGATCGACACTAAATTTAGGTTTTAAGGACACTTACCTCGTTTTTAACGGTGTCGACCGACACCGATAAGTGGTGTCGATCGACACGACTCGGTCTCGCGATATTATTTTTTTTTTTTTTTTTTTTTTTTTAGAAATCCTAGAAAAGTTAAGAAAAACCAAAACTAAAAATTAGTAAACAAAGGAAATACGAAATTATGCGTATGTACAAATTACCAGTGGGTTGCCTCCCACTCAGCGCTTGTTTTTAGTCCTTAGCTTGACTTGGCTGCGGGTTAGGCGGATGGTGTATCATCCAAACGAACAATGTGTCCGTCAGGAATCTCGGCTTGTGCCCAATAATGTTTCACCCTTTGTCCATTCACAGTGAACTCTTCGCCTTTTGAGTTCCGCAGGACTACAGCACCATATGGTCGAACCTCCGTGATAGTGAAAGGACCTGACCAACGAGAACGCAATTTACCAGGAAACAATTGCAAACGAGAGTTATACAAAAGTACCTGATCATTTGGTTCAAAGTTTCTGGAGATGATCTTCTTATCATGATATGCCTTTGTTCTCTCCTTGTACAACTTAGAGTTTTCATAGGCATGAAATCTGATCTCATCCAACTCATTCAGCTGAATCAATCTCCTCTCTGCAGCAGGCTTGATGTCGAAATTCATAGTCTTTATAGCCCAATATGCTTTGTGCTCAAGTTCCACTGGAAGATGACATGCTTTCCCATAAAGCAGGTGGAATGGTGTAGTGCCAAGTGGTGTCTTGTATGCAGTTCTGTAGGCCCAAAGTGCATCATCCAGTTTGGTAGACCAATCTTTTCTTGTCTTTCCCACTGTCTTTTCCAGGATTTGCTTGATCTGTCTGTTCGAAACCTCTACCTGGCCACTTGTCTGAGGGTGATATGGAGTTGCCACACGATGATGAACACCATGCTTCTTCAGCAGCTTTTCAAAAACCTTGTTGATAAAGTGAGAACCACCATCACTTATCACAACTCTAGGCACTCCAAATCTGGGGAAAATGATGGTTTTAAACAGCTTAAGGACCACTGCAGCATCATTCTTTGGACTAGCAATTGCTTCTACCCACTTAGAAACATAGTCCACAGCAACTAGAATGTACTTATTCCCATGAGAGGAGGGAAAAGGACCCATGAAATCAATACCCCAGCAATCAAAAACTTCAACCTCAAGGATGAATTTTTGTGGCATCTCATGTTTCTTGCTGATCTTCCCTCTTCTCTGACAAGCATCACAATGAGAAACGAACATCTGAGCATCCTTGAACATAGTAGGCCACCAAAAGCCTGCTTGAAGAACCTTAGACACTGTTTTGAAAGTAGCAAAGTGTCCAGCATACTCAGATCCATGGCAGTGAAATAAGATGTCAGGAATTTCAGACTCTGCAATACACCTTCTGTAGATTCCATCTGAACAATGCCTGTAGAGATAAGGCTCATCCCAATAATATCTCTTGAGATCACTAAAGAATTTCTTCCTAGCATACTCTTTGAGACCTGGATCAATGTCTGCAGCAAGGTAATTGGCAATATGAGCATACCAAGGGTGATCAGGAACAGCTACAGCAGCTGTTTGGAAGTTCCAAGTCGAACCGTGAGGTTCTGCAGTTTCTGCAGTTTCGAGTTTTTGGTGGGGTGTCGATCGACACCCAGTGGTGTCGATCGACACCATGTCTGCACTTCGCCTTTTGCTCGCCAAATCCGATTCTGAAGCAATTCCAATCATGTAAACATTTTCTTCTGGCAGAAAATCATCAATGGGAACATCTTCCTCAACTCTGAGTCGTGAGAGGTGATCAGCTACTCCATTCTCCACTCCTTTCTTATCTCTTACTTCAATGTCAAACTCTTGAAGAAGGAGAATCCATCTGAGCAATCTTGGTTTAGCCTCCTTTTTCTGCATCAAATACTTAAGAGCAGAATGGTCTGTATGCACAATCACCTTAGACCCAACCAAGTAAGGACGAAATTTCTCAAAGGCAAACACTACCGCCAACAACTCCTTTTCAGTAGTTGCATAATTTTTCTGAGCATCATCAAGTGTTCTGCTTGCATAGTAGATGGCATGTAGCTTCTTGTCCTTCTTCTGTCCAAGTACAGCTCCTACTGCGAAATCACTGGCATCACACATTACCTCAAAAGGTAAATCCCAGTCTGGTGGTTGCACTATTGGAGCACTCACTAAAGCCTTCTTGATCTGTTCAAAGGCTGAAAGACACTCAGCATTGAACTCAAATTTCACATCCTTGCAGAGAAGTGCTGTAAGTGGTCTGGCAATTTTGCTGAAATCCTTGATGAACCTCCTGTAAAACCCAGCATGTCCCAGAAAACTCCTTACTGACTTCACATTATCAGGTGCTTGTAGACTTGTCATCACCTCAATCTTGGCCCTGTCAACTGCAATCCCAGCTTCAGAAACTCTGTGTCCAAGCACAATGCCATCTCTCACCATGAAGTGACATTTTTCCCAGTTAAGAACCAAGTGCTTTTCTTCACATCTAGCCAACACTTTGCAGAGATTATCAAGACAGTCTTTAAAGGAAGACCCATAGACAGAAAAATCATCCATAAAGACCTCCATAAAATCCTCAATCATATCCGTGAAGATAGATATCATGCATCTCTGAAATGTCGCAGGAGCATTACAGAGTCCAAATGGCATTCTGCGATATGCAAAAGTGCCATAGGGGCAGGTGAAGGTGGTCTTCTCCTGGTCATCTGGATGGATGGGAATCTGAAAGAATCCAGAGTACCCATCGAGGAAGCAGTAATAAGGGTGGTTTGCTAACCTCTCCAGCATCTGATCAATGAATGGTAGGGGGAAGTGATCTTTCCTTGTTGCAGCATTCAACTTCCTGTAATCAATGCACATCCGGTGCCCTGTCACGGTCCTTGTTGGAATCAGCTCATTCTTCTCATTCTTAACCACTGTAACACCTCCTTTCTTAGGAACCACATGCACTGGACTGACCCAATTGCTGTCTGAGATAGGGTAGATGACTCCAGCTTCTAGCAATTTCATGATTTCTTTCTTGACAACTTCCTGTAAGTTGGGATTCAGCCTCCTCTGGTGTTCAATTGATGACTTTGTCTCATCCTCAAGGTGGATCCTATGCATGCACAAGTCTGGAGAGATACCTGAAATATCATCAAGAGAATAGCCAAGAGCTTTGCGAAATCTGCGCAGCTTGCTTAGCAGTAAAGTGAGCTCTGCGTTGTTGAGATAAGCATTAACAATAACAGGATATGAAGAATTTTCACCAAGAAATGCATACCTTAGCCCTTCAGGAAGTTGTTTCAGCTCAAGTTTGGGGGCTTTCTCTACACTCCAATCACCAAGCTTTGCAGCTTTCTCTGAAGTCCCAACTAGCTCCTCTTGGGCAACTAACTTCATAACTTGCTCACTAGCATCCATCATCTTTGCATATCCATTTGCTTGGTCATCCAGATGCTCAGCTGTAGAAGTGATCAAAGCTCTCTCCAATGGATCTTCAGAGTGCATCTCATTGAAGATTTCCTCAGTAAGATCCGAAAGTGTGTCCACATAGAAGGTCTGCCCATCAATAGTGGGTTTCTTGACAATCTTGTCCATGTCAAAGTTCATCACCAAATCACCCACATGGAGGCCTATCCTTCCATTCTGCACATCAATTATAGCACCAGCAGTAGCCAAGAAAGATCTTCCCAAAATAAGAGGATCTTTGGGTTCCTCATCATACTGCAGCACCACAAAGTCTGTGGGAATCAAGCAATCACCAATCTGGATAGGAACATCCTCCAAAACACCTTCTGGGATTCTAAGGGATCTATCAGCTAGAACAAGAGTGATTCTAGTTGGTTGGAAATCAGTCATTCCCAGGCGGATTGCAACTGATAGAGGCATCAAATTTACACTAGAACCCAAATCACACAGAGATCTTTCAAAGCTATTGGAGAAGATAGTGCAGGTCAACACAAAACTTCCAGGATCAGGGAGCTTCTTGGGAACTCTGTTCTGAATAACAGCACTGACCTGAGCAGAAATCATCATCACTCCTTGCTCAACACTCAGGTCTTGAGTAGCCATCCTCTTCACATACCTCCTCATCATGGGAGAAGTCTTCATAACATCAACAAGAGGAATCTCAACAATCAGTTTCTCCATGATGGCTTTGCACTTAGCATCTTCTAGTTCCTGTTTAGACTTCTTGGAAGCCTTTGGGAAGGGAATTTTTGGCTTATAGACGTTTTCCCCAGGTGCTGTGTGAGACTTAGACGTTTCTGGCTTGTTCCGCGAAGGGTGTCGATCGACACTAGGTTGTTGTCGATCGACACTGATAATTGGTGTCGACCCCTTCGAAGTGGTGTCGATCGGATCGATCGACAATCGTCTGTCATGGCTCGAAACATCGGGATTTTTGGAGGGTGTCGATCGACACTGAATGTTGGTGTCGATCGACACCTCCTCCGGACAGTCAAAATCATCATCGTCCAAGTCTTCAATCTCCACGATTTGATCTGTATTGATGCCCTTTTTCACCACTGAGTCAAGCTGTTTTCCACTCCTTAGCATGACGGCATTACATGGATGTTTTGGATTGGCATCTGTCCTTCCAGGAAGGAATCCATCTTGTCTTTTTATGGATGAAGCTGTTTGTGCAACCTGAGTATCCAACTTCTTGACATGAGTGCTCAAAGCTTCAAACTTTCCATTCAGATCCAGGTACATGGAGTCAAGTTTTCCATTAAAATCTACTGTCAACTTCGTTTGCCCTGCAAGAATTTGCTCCAGCATGCTCTCCATCTTGCTTTCTGCATTTGGTGGAGGAACTGGTTGATAAGAAGATGAACCATAAGTCTTCTGGAAGTTGTTGTTGCTGTTATTGTTGCCCTGAAAAGCAGGCTTCTGGAATTGAGGCTTCTGAGTGAAACCAGAGGAGTTTTGATTGCCTGTAAAGGCACTCCTCTGACCATAACCATTGTAAGGCCTGTTTCCCTGTTGATTCCCAAATCTCTGATTCTGAAAACCTGTTCCACCAACATAGTTCACATCTTCTTCTTGGCCTTCATCAGCTTGTTCAAAAGTGTCAATCTCTGCAGCAAAGTGAACATGTTTCTGGCCCACAAGAATGCTGTGAACTGAGTCTAGTTTTGCCTTCACTTCAGCCATTTGACTTCCATCCATTCCTCCAGCTGCTTTCTTCCTCTCAAAGTCTGCATTCTTGGTACTATTGCTAGATACCAAGTTTTCAATAAGCTTTTTGGCTTCAGCTGGACTTCTGGTGTTGAAGTTTCCTTCACTTGCAGCATCCAAAGCCATTTGATATCTCCAGTCTATTCCTCTGAAGTAGATACCCAACAGCTGAACATCACTGAACCCATGATGGGGACAGTCTCTCTGGTATGACCTGAACCTCAACCAGGAAGCTTTGAAGGCTTCAGTAGGCTCTTGTTTGAATGTAGAGATTTTAGTTCTCAGATCTTCAGACCTTGCATCATCAAAGAAGTTGGTGAGGAAGGCAGTCTTGGTATCAGACCAAGTGGTTAGAGAACCTGGACTCTCATTCTTGAGCCAGTAAGCTGCATCCCCACCAAGAGAATAGGGGAACAACTTGCACAGAAGATAGTCCTGAGTGACTCCATTCAGTTTGATGCTTGTCACCAAGTCCTCAAACTTCTCAATGTGATCCATAGGGTGCTCATGAGGGAGACCATGGAAAGGATGTTGACCCACAAGAGTGAAGTAGACAGGCTTCAACTCAAAGTCATTCCTTGGGAAAGTAGGAGGGCGAATCGCAGATCTGTTTGCATAGAAAAGATCAGGTCTGTTAAAATCTGCAAGAGTCCTCCCTCTATCAGCGTTCGCATCATCTTGTACAACAACTTCTTGGATGACATTCCCCTGGTCATCAATCTGGTCGCCGTTCTCGTTGTAGGCTTGACCCTGTTGGTCTCGTAAGACTCCAGTAGCATCAGGTCGAATGATAACTCTCCGATTCATTGCTACTGATCTCTTTGCCTTTAGGTTCGTGCGTTCTAACTCTAACAACTCCTGATTCGTGAGATTCAAAAGCTGAGCGTTTTTGTTGCTTCTGGTATTGCGAGAATGCATACACCTGAAACACAAGAAAAGAGAAAGAACAAATGTGAGTAAACAAGAAATAAAATGTTTAGTCTAAATTCTATTCCTAGTCTAATGGCGAATTCAATGAATCCCCGGCAACGGCGCCAAAATTTGATATGCTCAAATTTACCCTTTGAACTACTCTCTCAAATTAAGAGATCAGTTGTAATACTTAGGGGTCGAATTCCACAGAGATTCAAGATTCGCACAATAGAGTAAAGGTTTTCGAATTAAGCTAAACGAAAGATGTTGTAATTAAAAGACAGCAAACGAAATCAAACAAGTTTGTAGATTGATGGAGAAAGCGCTAGACTTAGGGGAATTCTTTCGGTGATTCAGAATTGCAAACCAGACAGAATGCTAAGGGTTTAATGAAGAGTCGTTCTAGAACTCGAAACACAATAATCAAATCTATCAACTCTCGTTGCAGAGATTTCTATGTCTAGATCCTAGAATTCCAAATCTCTTTGCAAACTCAAAGGCTCAGACATGCATTAAAATCAAGTTCGATAAGTTCACAAAATACATAAACCAAATCTCTTTGCGAATAGCTATTTTGCTCATCTAAGATTATTTTCAGGAAATCAATAACACTTTCGTGTCTACTAATTATCCTAAGATCTAAATTCCAGGTGATCAATCCAGAACAAGCATTAGATTCAATCTAGATGAAGAAACCATATGATAACCCTAACAATTCTATCCAATTCAACAATTCATCATCAACCTAGAAAAACCCTAAATCTAACAGGTAGATTACTCAGACATGGTTGATGAAACACAAATCATAATCTGAATAATTTGCATTAAGATATTAAAAAGAGTATTAAGGGAGTTCGAAATCTTCTCTCTAACAAGGTGAGTTCTGATTTGTCTCTCCAAAGCTCTCTTGCCAAAATCTCAAAGCACAAAGTAAAAACTAAGATAAAAACTTACAAAAGACTTTTAGAAACCTAAATATAGTCTAAAACCCGAAAAGGACTTGTTTGCAAATAATAGAAACTTTTGGGCAATTTCCTTTCTTCAAAACTCGTCGGTTTGTCAAATCCCGATCGGTGTCGATCGACACCGATAAGTGGTGTCGATCGACACCAGGCTTAAAAGTAGTCTCCGACTTGCTCTCTTCAGATGCTTCAAACTAAATGCTCCAAAATGCTCCAATATCTTCAATCAATCCTAATATGTACCTGAACCTGCAAAAGACTCGAAAAGACTCCAAAAACAAATAAAAGACTCTATAAACATACTTATATCATGGCTGAAAACCCGGAAAAACCATGATATATCAACTCCGGCTTACCACCAGTTTGTTAAATGGGTTTTCCAACTTATTTCGGCTCGGGCTTTCTTCTTCCACGAGTTTCCACATCTGTGTCAATGCTCAACAGACCTCTGACGTAAATTATATATATTTTTACTATTTCACCATTCTATATGCTTATTCTTTAAAATAATTTTGAGTCGAATGATTTGGGATTTGTCCGTAGCTGATTAGCTGTCATACTTAAATTTTAAATCCCTATATATGGTGTGTGTGTGTTGTGTGGTGGACCAAATCTCACATCAAAAGTAGAGAGCTTTAACGGTTTGCTAAATGATACAGTCTATATAAACGTTGAAGCTGAGCTAAGATATGATTAAAAGCTATCTCGTAATACTATTTTAGAAAAAGCCACCTTTTGGAACTCAAGGAATGTGTTTTAACTTTGTTTACCAAGTCTTGTGTTTGCATTTTGGTCATCGTCAATTCGTCATCGACTCCTGACACATTGATATAACATATATATGGAGAAGACTATGTTAAACTCTCCAAGTCAAAAGAATCTCTGAGTGAGTCATGCAAGCTCTCCAAGTCCAGACCAAACGATTTCATACTGGTTTTTGTTTTTTGGTGAATTTAACAATCTACCTTCACCTACATGTGATTCTTCTTCATCTACTCAAGCTCCACCAAGCCACTTCATTTGCAGTTCAAATTTGGCCTCTTGGTTTCACCCGATTCCAAATTTGCGGGGGAGTATTAGAGCACAGCCCAAGTTAATGAAGTCAAGCCCAAAGTCCATGTAATTCTAGGTTTTTAACGAGATAGGTTTGCTATATAAGATTGTGTTATGACATTGTAAAAGAGCAGCCTCACTTTATTATTATATGAATCAATCGATTATCATTTCTTCTTGGTGACAAATCTTAACCTTCTTCCTTCTTTACTTTCTTGTTCTAAAATAAAGCTCTACGAGCTACTTTAGTTTCTAAGTTTTGTTTTCCATCTTATTAAGCTCTTTAGAGCAACAATAAATCATGGTTTTGAGTTTGTCAACAGTTCGTAACCGAACTCATAGAAACTTCTTAATCATTGCCCGTTAAAAACTTCATGAGTAGCAGCATGTTTCTAACTTAATACATTATGATATATTGTGTATGCATTCACAAGCTTCTTAGTTGGTATGTGTAAATTGTGTCTGCGTCTGATTCTGTGAACTTTTTTACTGAGTGTCAGATCAATCCGTACTAAAACCAATACGAAGTGGGTTGAACAATTATAAAGTTTTATTGTCCAAATGTTGGCACTGCATAGAAGAAATTATCGCAGATATCACATTTTTATCTTTTTTTTGCCATCCAGTGAGTTTAAGTCTTTTAGATGCTAGGTCCATAGTCTTCTCGAAACAGGGATCAGAGAAAGGTAAATTAGTCTAATATCCTTTGGTTTTCAAATAAAGTCAGCGTCAACGATTATGACATCACTTAAGGTTGACATGGACGCACGCTCACTTAATCAGAGATTATTTGGTCATAATGGCATATACAGAGGTTAGATTTCATGAGGTTTGGTAAAAGCACCTGCTAGACAATGATACTTACAATTACAACTAATTAATCATATCATAGATATGTGTGTCCAATCTGTATTCAACGCCCCAATAATCTTAAGAAAATAAGAATGTAAGTCTTATATTCTAGAAACAAAAAAAAAGGTCGCCACGAATGAAGTTTTAGTCTTATAAACAAACGTGTGTAAACAAATAGAAATAATTCATCATCAGTTAGTGCAAAAAGACAAGAAAATGAATTATAATCACGTGGAAAACAAGTAACACGACAACCCAACAGAGTCTCACTGTTCCCGCGTGATCCACTTATAATCCGCCACGTGTACATTTTCCACGCGCCAGTCAGCGTTCATCTCGTTCCTCACTTCACCCAGTTCACTCCCTCATATATATATAAATCCACACAGCCGCAAATTCGAATCAAGCACAGAATAACAGAAATAACTGCAAACTAAAACCAAGGAACTGTAAACAGAGTTTTATCTAAACCAAAACCGAACCGGGTTTGTGTGTTTGTGCGCCATATTACTAATACTTGTTCCAATGGTGAAGAAAGCGATGAAGGAAGAGGAAGAGAATCGAAACTCGTCGATGCAGTCGAAGTACAGAGGCGTGAGGAAGAGGAAATGGGGGAAGTGGGTTTCGGAGATCAGACTTCCCAACAGCAGGGAACGCATCTGGCTAGGCTCTTACGACACTCCCGAGAAGGCGGCGCGTGCCTTCGACGCCGCTCAGTTCTGCCTCCGCGGCGGCGAATCCGATTTCAATTTCCCGGATAATCCGCCGTCGATCTCCGGCGGAAGGTCGTTGACGCCTCTGGAGATCCGGGAAGCTGCTGCTAGGTTTGCGAACGCTCAGGACAATATTATCAGTGTCCGGGTGGAAGAATCGGGTTTATCAGGGTCCGAAATCCGACCGGAGTCTCCTTCAACCTCCGTGTCTGAAGTAGCTACATCGTCGGCGACGACGACGACGCTGGATTACGATCTATCGTTTCTAGATATGCTTAAGACTGATTTCGAGATATTTCCCGGGTTTGATGACTTCTCCGACGGCTTCTCTGGCTTCTCCGGCGGTCAGCTTACGGATGTTTTACCCATTGAAGATTACGGAGAAGGGATCTTTGATGAGTCTCTGTTTCTTTGGGATTTTTAAATTTTCCAAACGAAATTTTGTAAAGAGCGAATATTGTGGTTTAATCGGGTCATGGAGTAATCTGGAGATTTTTCTAAGACGGAGCTCCGACGACCCGATTCGTTGATCATTCTTATTTGATTGATATCCTTACCTATATTTTTTCATTTTTTTTTTCTTGTTATTATTAGCAAGATTTTTTCTTCTTATTTCAAAAAGTTTCGGATAAATAGCAAATACCTTGGTGTTATTTATATAAAAAGAAAATAGCAAATACTCAAGAAGTTTCGGATAAATAACATCTCTATATCAGTACTCATTACAGACTTAAAGTCATGTAATCTTAACCAATCAAAATGAGCTTTCAGGCTATACCACAATACCACATTTTGGTAATCATATCTTTCTTTTATATTGTTCCAAAGAACATGTGGATATTTTACATCAAGTCCTCAATATCAAAAAACCTCTTGAAAGTGATAGTAAACAATGTGATCATTAACTTATGAGCAAACTACACATGCTATAAACAAAGAACGTAATTTGATCAATAAACATCATTCACTAATTCGTTATTATTATGCCATTGAACTAGGTTTTTTAACCAATCAATCAATATCACCTAACATAAGTCAGATTACATGTACCAATTTGCATGCAAATTATTTTATCTTATCAAGTTTATATCTCTATAAACTCATCACATGGACTATTCTTAACCATTATATATGATTTTTTTTTTCAAACTCTTATTTGCCATGTATTAATATAAAGCATAATATAACAAATAAAATACTTATCTCAAATAGGAGAAGTATAGCGGAGACCGGAGATCTGACATCGAAATTTTATGAGAAATACTTCATGTTTTTCAGCCGGTTAGAATCTTGTACCAAATCTCATCTTTTATAAGAGAAATAAATATTCCTGAACTTTCAACATTTTGCTCATGAAAACATGGCTATTATGTTAGTAAATATCAATATTTAGTATCATGAAATAAATCTATATAGACCAATATACTAACAATTAATAATATGGCAATAACTTCTTTTTTTTTCTTTTATGTCTATATACTTTATAGAGAAATATGAATATTTAACCATGATTTGATTCATAAAATATAGATCAACAATTTCTATTGAACCATAAAACATGTTAAACCATGTTAAACAATATAATTTTGCTATAAATCGATAAATGAAACAATAAATAACATGTTTTATCTGATATTATATAAATCGTACCAAATTCACAATTTTATCTAACTAATGATTCTCTATCATTTTATAAATGATGACAAATAAATAAAAGTATCATCACATTCAGCAGAAACCATGTGATTCCGATTAGACAGGTATGCATAGATAAACTTCACTCACGAAAATTAAATATGAGTTCATTATCGTATTGCTTCTAACATGAGGCAAAACATTTAATAAAATAATAACTTGAGCCTTATTATCATAGATCATGAACCCATACCAGTAATTAATTCATGTCATATGACTAGGTAGTCTAGGTTAACAATATATTTGTCTCACGTATTATCAAATAAAGAAAAAGTGTATGCATCTATCTTTGTACCGCCGTAACATTTGATCAAACAAAAAGAACAGTTTTCTTATCAACTTTAAGTAATGATTCTCAACCCAAGAAATATATGCATGACTATTGATCTCAAAAGCGATAATTATAAATGGGGTAACTTATCTGGATCATAATGATGATGGAAAAACCAGAGATGCGAGCCAACATCGGTTTGAGAATTTGGAAGAGAGGTCGATAGCAAGCAGAGTAGCAGACCAATCTGGATGTTTCTATATAATAAAATTAAGAAATAAAAAAAAAAAAGATCAAATCAAGCTAACCAAACCGATCAAAACAAAATATCAAATCACCAAAGCAATAACTTTTGTTTCTATTTTTTCAAAACCATTAAACATCGTTAGCGATAAAATTGATACGTCGACAAATCAGCAAATTGGAATATATCAGGCTGTATAAATCGATCGTATCTTATTAGTATGAAAAGTAAACGAAACTTATCTTAACGAGTGTTTTAGGAGAGGGATCATTGGATCCGGACATGCCAGCTACAATTCGACAAAGGATCCTTCGCATACTACTAATAGATCGATAAAGCAATTTTTTTTTTCTTCGACGGCTAGGGTTTTAACTCAGAGATTAGAGACTCGTGCTGATAACGTGTTGTAAACAGAGGAGAGAGATAGGGGAATTGGTGTTATATTATTCCAATAGGTAGAAACCTTTATATAGGAGTACAAGTAGATAGGTAATTAGGTAAAACCTAATGGGCCTTATGGGCTCCTAATGGACATCACATATATCATTCATAACAAATGTGGATTTCTTTATTTTTTCTGAAGAATATCCTTCGGATAAGATGGTTCTTTTGGGAAGATATTTAATTACTCGAACCGAGGGAAGATATTATTATACAGCCCAAAATATTAAAGTTGGGCCTAGGTCTTTAATCATTCTGTACAGTCCATTTTTTAAGTGGTTCTCGTGTATTGTAGGTAGGCCCTAAAGCGTAAACAAATGATGACAACGACAAAGGGGTTTTCTCTAAATTAAATTATAAAAATATCTTCTCAGCATTACGTCTGTTTCAATATTATCAACGAAAACTAAAGTTTATTTCCACATCAGTAATCAAACTAATAAAAATAAAACGGGATTGGAATAAATTCGAGAAACGGTCGACAAAACAAAACTACAGAAGAGAAACGGTCGACAAAACAAAATTAATTCGCGCAAAATAACGAGGAAAAAAATGATCATTTACAAAATAAACAAAAGTTGGGGATAAGATTCCACAATCATTTTCAATTTGCCACCTAATTTTCGGCTTAAATTAAAAAACAATCACTTTCAGAAAAGTAAAACCATTGTCTGAATCCAAACAAAAAACCACTATCGAAAATAACAATCTAGGTGCTAATAAATACTAGAAAACAATCCACATTTCAAGTACAGATGAATTGGTCTATAGGTTTATAAAATGCAGTTGTTATAAAAATAACACATTTTACATTAAAAAAATTATAAATAAATATTATCAGGTACATCACAGAATATTTTTTCTCGTATGAGAAAGTCTTGGATTCCCAATAATAAAAAATAAAATAAAATATCAGAAATAGACATTTGAATCTTGATGAAAATAGTGGGTCCTAGTCCCCTACTCAACCAATGAAATAATCATTTCTCAGAATAATAAAAATAATAAAAATTCTGAGCCTGCTCATTTCAATAATGGTGTAAAACAATGAGTATAATGTCGATCAAAGTAACCAAACAAGATAAATAAATACAAAAACAATAATAAAAATAATAATAACATATATAAAAATGGTGGGCCGTTCTATATACTTCAATCATTGATCAAAGCACAGAAAATTCCAAACTTGAAAGGAAATCAGTGGGCTCAGGTCTCAACCTTTCTCCATCTTTCTCTTCTTCAATCAGATTCTTTCCTATAAGCTTGCATTTCTCGGTTTCTCATTTTCCTCTCAATTCTCTTTCAGCAACAAGAACAAGAAAAAAAATACTATAATAATTCATCTTTTCGGTTTTTGATTCTTGATTATGATACTAAGCAAGAGACCTCATCTGATGATCCGTAAATTGTCGGAGATGCTGGTTCCGGGAAGCCGATCTGCTATTAAACCGGAAGATCACTCGGCGAGTCCTAGAAGTCCGTTAGATTTGAAATCCCCCTCGCCGGTTAACTCGAAACGGTACGGTTCCGGTGGTGTCGGTTTGGGTATCGTCGCCGCGTTGGAGGAAACTAACATTGGGATTAACCGGTACGATCCGGTTCGCTACTCCGGGAGGTTCCGATGCCCTGAGATTGATCTGTCGGAAGAGGAATACACTTACGTGACGAGCCGTGATGGGCCGACCAGAGTGTATTACAACGACGACGGGTTTGAATTGTTTGCAAATGGGTCGGAGTGCGATGATCGAAGAAGGCAGAAACCGATGGTTATCCCCGTTGAACCACCGGTTATTAGGAGACATATTTTTAGGGACTCGACGGAGTTTCTGAGCTCCTGTTGCTTGTGCAAGAAGAGACTTCAAGGCAAAGACATATACATGTACAAGTAAGTCTCTTCGCATTATAAAAACAATCTCGGATCCATATCTAATCATCTTGATTAACAAATCTGTTCTTGGATCTTTGTAAACTCGAGACAAATTCAAGATTGTAAATCCCGAGATATCTAATTTGTTGGTTTTCTTGAAATTGATTTATTTTGTTGGGTTGTGTGCAGAGGAGAGATGGGATTCTGCAGTGCAGAGTGTAGATCAGTGCAGATAATGAATGACGAGCGAAATGAGCAATGTAAATCGCAAGTCCCGAGAAATGTCGACGTTTCGAGCTCTCCTTATGCCGGCGAGAAGAGTTTCTCCACCGGGATATTCGTATTTTAGGATAGCGTAATAATTCGAACAGAAATATATAAAAAAAAAAGTGATCATCATTCTATTTTACCTTAAAAGAAAAAGAAAAAAAAAATAGATTGAAAGTTTTGGTTAGGTTAAAAGCAAATTGTATAGAAGCTTTGCTTTTGGTTTTGAATAACGATTTTATGTTTATATGTTTGTCCCTCTGAATCAAATAGATCAATAAAAATGCTAGAGATGCTTTCACAGAACAAGTATATGTATATACACCCAATCTTCGCAAACTATAATGTATACAGAATAATTTCATCAAGTGAAAGTGTAATAGTGTGCAAGACACGTGTCTACATCTGTGTGACTGGAAAGACCTGAGTAATCTATACTATGTTTGGTCAAAAATACAATTTCCTATGGTTTACTTCTTGTTTTTTCATAAGAAAAAGTTTACCGGTCAAAATGTTTATAGAGATATCTAAACTTCAACTACCTTGAAAATGTAATATTGAAATACTTATTACTTTCCATCTTAATTCCAATCTTGGATAATTCACAATTCCAACTCAAAATATCTTTGAAAAATAATATCGCATCCTGTCAGTTTCAGGTAAACGATGAAACTATAAAAAAGCGTTTTAAGTAAAACAAAGACTTTAGCAAAGAAAAAAAAAAGTCTAATAAAGACCTGAAGAAACACTATGATAAGTTATTCATCATTCTGATAATGCAATTAATCCATGTGGCCCCTTGGATATGCAACTTGTTGTCCTTGGGCCCGTTTTAAACCAACTTGTAGTAATTTTGTATATATATTTGCGGCCAACGAAAAGAAATGATTTGATAAAAGAATCCACCATTTTAACCGATGAAGTCCGGGCTGAATTCTGCCGGATCCAACATTTTGTTTTGTTCGCTCAAACATCTGTTCAAGACCGAACCAAAACGCTACGGCGTGCCAGAAGTTCTTCGGCCTACCAAGCCTGGTCTGATCTACTCCACCACCTTACTGGATATTTGATAAAGTTAAAGTGGTACTTCCGAGATATTATTATCGGCGTGAAAAACCCCTAAAAATATCTGAATTTTAATTTTATTTGCCAGAAAAATACATTTATTTTTAATGTTGTCCGAAAAACATCTCATGTAATTTTGGTTACCCAATAAATATTCGAATATTTAAAATCGAGTAGTTTAATACTGACATTTAGATAACGTTTAATTCTTTAACAGAAACAGTAAGACTTCGTTAATTTCGTTAATCACACGTGACGAATTTACACTTTTGTCGTCATTTTCCTTCGAATAAACCCCAAAATCTTTTTCTAAATTGGAAAAACTGAACTTTTGCACTCACGTCTGCAAAGCCGATTCGATTTGATTCTTAAGTTTTTCCAATCTCCGGAAGATTTTGGAATTTAATCGAGGAAGGAGAAATGTAAAAATGTCAATTTGTCGCGTGTGATTAACGAAGTTAACGAGGTCTTGATGTTTCTATTAAAAAATTAAACGTCGTCTAAATATCGGTGTTAAACTATTCGATTTTGAATGTTCGAGTATTAATTGGATAACCAAAATTATATGATGTGTTTTTTGGAAAACGTTAAAAATTGTTGTATTTTCTGGCAAATAAAATTAAAATAAAGTATTTTTATGAGTTTTTCCCTATTATTAGGTTGCGACGAGTTTGTATTTTGTTTTTTTACTTTTTTTACCAAAATACCTAACGAGTGTTTTTCAGATAATTCAATAGTAATGAGAGAAATTTTCGTTTTTTCTTTAGGTGGGCAGTGGGCTGAATAAAGAAAAACCAATGCTTTAAATTTAACTATTTACTTACACTTGCTAACTTGAACCTTCAGATAAGAATAGATAAGCGAAGAAGCAACACGTGGGGTTAATTAAACTTAGGATGATCATAAGGGCGTCAACAAAAAAAAAGAAACAGAACTGATGTTTCTTACAAAAATTGCAAGCAAATGCCGAGATCGGCAGAAAAAAGGGTAATGGTACAAAGGCTTAAACCCAAGAAGCAAACTATAAGATCACTTTCATACAAATATACCGAGTGTTTTGCGCATTGAACAAACAAAACGACTAGGCTTGAAATCAATTTATATATAAAAAAAATGAACAGAGGAGGAGCTTGATATCTGTAAACCATGGAGCATCAAAAGAATCATTGGAGATGGTATATCAAGTAGCTTCTGGATCTACACGGTCTCAAACATTACTGCGAAGGCCAAGCTGTGTTAGGCTTAGAAGAGGCTTCTGTTGAACCGTCTATCTGGTACGGTGCCTTTGATGTAATCCTGTTTAAGGTGGGATATTTAGAAACTTTGCTTGAACCACAAATCAAGTAAATTATGGAGTAAATAAGTTTTCACAGAAATGCACTTACCTATCCTTTCTCTTCTCGAGGAATCGATGAAGCGAAGCTCTTCTAGCAATGGGGAGTTCTACAAATCAGAAACAGAGAAGAAAGTAAGGAAAATAGTATGGATAAGCCAAAAAGAGCCGAAACCAAAGAGGCCTGAGAAAATTCTTACCGCAAGCCAAAGAGGAGGTGTTGGTCTGGATTGGCTCTTGTGCTGCTGTCTTAGCAGGACTACGAAGTGGATTTGAAGTAGGAGAAGCAGCAACCTCTTTTTGATTCTTGGCCAAGTTTTGAGTATAAGCACTTTGGTTCTTATTGTTCAATTCAGCAGTGAAGCTTTTGGCGATTCCTTTGTTAGCCAAGTGAATGACTTCTTTGGCTTTCTCAGCAGGAAACTCATCGAACACCATAACTTGACCGCCGTAGAAAATGGTCAACGGAGCAGATTGAGACTCTGGCTTCACAGATCTGTTCAACACCATAGATCAACCCCACAGAGTTAGTATATGGATCAGATGATGCATGTATCGATATCAACAGACAAACAAATATACATACTTAGCCTCTCTGATATTCTCGACTTCTTCCTTGGCTCCAGAGGAAGAGGAGGAAGAAAAGCTGGATTGGCGAGGAACCATATTCTTCAGTTTAACGTCTTCACCAGACGAAGGATCGATTCCCGAAGCTTCAACAGGGAACAGATTCATCATTGTGGGCTGACGCGACGCAGCAAAAACTCCTGCAGAAATAAGACTATTATTCTCCAATCCTTCGAACAAGTGCAAAGCAAAACACAAGAGACATAGAGAGAAACTGATCCATCTTGGATGATTAAATTTAAAACCGTTAAAAATCAAATCCCCATATGATTCAATTTCCGGTCTACATGTAAACCGATATTCCAATTCTGTGATTTATCGATTCCGGAAAAGAAGAAAAGAAACTTTTGATGGAATTGGAATCGAACAAGAGAAAAACAGATCTAGCCAATCTAGAGAGAAAGAGAAGGGTTTTGCTTACCATTGACGTCCGGTTTGCATGTCATCCCCAAGCTCAGATCTCCGAAGCTACCCTTCTCCTTGAGATAACGACTCAATCGACTACATGTCTGAGAGAAGCTCGGCTTCTCCGGTAACTTCCGACCAGAGAATTCCCAACACTCGGCAGAACTCGACATCGTTTATATCAATCCACCACCTTCGATTCTCGATATTTTTTAAAAAATAGGAAGGCAAATTCGTACAAAGAAAGAAGAATCTTTCTGCTTTTCTTCAATTGTTCTTGAATATAAATAAGTATATAACAAATGACTATGAGAATCTTAAAAAAAAATAGGGTTTTTCTTTCTCTCTCTCTCTCTCTGCAGAGTGAGTTTGTCACGAGGAAGAAATGTGGACCTCTTTATCTAGTTTCTTCGCTGGTTGCAGCAGATACCAAAATTAAATAATCTAGTATTTTCTACAGTAAAGCATATAAAACACGTGTTATAATTAATTCCTCCTTTATACTAACGACAGACAGTGTTTGAGTTCACCGTCACCCACGCCCCACGTCCAATCTTACATAAAATAAAAAACACAAAAATTATACTCCGTTTATTAAAACATATCTTTTTAGTAAAAAAACTCGCGCACTTAAAACAAATCTCAGTTTAAATAATTATCGTTTGTGTAGTAGGCAAGTGGCGCTTGCTGCTGAACCCTGTATAAACCTATCAGCTCCACTATCCATTTCGATCCATAAATCACGTTTTCTAATTTACCTTATTAATGATAAATTGGTATATCTGTACATTAGTTAAAAGATGCGGGAAGCGCACGTCTCCTCCACAAATGCTGGCCTTACACGTGTCCATCTTCACTGCACAAGCGTGAGATTATTTTTCTTCTCCTCCTCCTCCTCCTCCTCTCGCGCGAGGGCATTGAGGTGCGATCAGCCGCTGCTACACGGCTTATTAAAGCATCGTGTCGCGTCTCTTCTCCTCTGCCCTTCTGTCTTTTATCGCATTATATAATACTATTCCTTTTGTTTTTTTATCCGTATTGTTAGGTACAAACAAACAAACATCTATGGATGTGAATCCAACTGACCCATCCGATTCAATCCTACTCAAAAGTAGAACTGGGAATTTGAATTAAAATCCGCGGATCCCGCGGGTTTTGACCCGCTGCGGGGCGGGTGCGGATCAAAATATTTTAAATTCGAAACGAAGCGGGGCGGATGCGGGTTAAAATTTTCAATTGCGGGGCGGATGCGGGTCGGCATATTTTTTCCGGCGGGTTTGCGGGTACCCGCGATTTAAAAAATAAAAATAAAAAAATATTAATTATTAATATTTTGCTATTTTAAAATATAAATATTATATAATATATAAAAATATATAAAAAATATATTAAAATATATTAAATTTTTATTTTAATCTCGAAAAATATACATTTTTTAAAAAAATACTTATTTAATATCATTAAAAACAAAATAATAATTAAAAATATATAATTTTTTTTGAACTATTTTGCGGGTAACCCGCGGATCACCCGCAATTTAAACGGGGCAGGTGCGAATGTGCTATTTTCTTTTACGTGTCATGCGGGTTGCGGGTTTTGCGGGTCAAATTTTATTTTGATCCGCTGCGGGGCGGGTCAAGCGGGGCGGGTTGACCCGCAAACCCAGCACTACTCAAAAGCCTCGCAAGATTTATCTATATCGGTTTAAACCGGTCCAAATATATTCTAGATTTATATTTTAAACTGTGTCCACTTCTATCAAAACGAAAAGATATTTTCGGGCTAAATTTATATATACTAATCTTAGTAGCTGAACATGCATGCTTCCCGTGGCATAAAAGGCTTACCACATAATATACTCAATTGCATTCCTTATACCGTGTCGACTTAGATTGTTTTTGCTAACTGATCAAAGCTACTTCGAGATAGCTTATGGTTTTGAACTTCTTATGATTTGTCACAGTCCGTGCCTAGGCCATTAACGAGTTAGATAACAGAGATCTAACACACTGACAAATCATTATTAGAGGACACTAATAAGATAGAAGAAATAATATAATGGAACTGTTTTGATAAAGCATCAAGTCAGTTCCATATATATATATATCATCTTTCAATTTGTGTACTCTTTTAAAAAAAAAAAAATTTACAATTTATTCCCGCTTGTTTGGTAATTGTCGTCTTCCCCTCTGATTGGGTCATATTATTTATGTTTTACTTATCTGGTTGGTTGATTCCTATTCACGGTTTTACCCTCCGACTCCTACATATTTATGGTTGACCGGCTTGACCCTCGGTTTATTCAGACGTGACTGTGGTCTCTTGTCGATATCTACTCACTGGCCAAGGGTCGGTAGTTAATCTAGTTTGGCACATACCCAACTTATTTTATGACAAACAGATCTAAGAAGTGAAAAATGAAAAGAGGCGACATATATAACACAACTAAAATGATGTGTATTGAGGGGATCGCGGATCAGTCAGATGACGAACCGATTGGCTTCATTAGTAACGGATCAAATACAAACCGATGAACAAAGAAAGATGTACACGTCTATGTGAATCACTCAGGAAGAACCAAAAGCGCATAAAGACATCAGAGTTTGGAATCTTTGGATTTTATTGGAGTATGCAACCAAAAAGAAATAAAAGCAAGTGGGGATCGAATGGTCACGGAAATGCAAAAGGGGTCACAAGAAGGAAGAGCATAAAGCTTCAGATATTAAAGGAATAATAGTCTTCAAGGTTCTTTTTTCTACTGTACAAACTTTATCTGTTTATGGTTCTCTTATACTGTAGCACATGTCTTGAGCTTAGTCTGATGAGATACTTTTTATCCATCTGCGTATGTAACTTGGTTTTCACAGTTGATTCCTCCTTTTTTGTGTCTGCTTTGTTTCACTTGTTTTAAGAGTAGAAAAAAGCTTACATACGGGTGGGAAATTTTTGGCCACTGGAAAGACTTAACATTTCAAAAGATAAATTAGTTGCTCAAGATATGTTATAGTTAGAAGCACTGATAACAATAACTGTCAAGAGTTACTAAATTTAACTGAGAATTGATTTGGCATTTTCAGATTGTATGATTAACAATAGTGAAATGAAATACTACAAAAAAAGGCTACAAAGGCTCCAATCAAAAGGTATCACACGGAACAAATTTTTTTTTTTTTTTTTTTATGGAAAATCCAAACTCTGCTATGTTTGCTCCTGTCCAAGTTCTCTGGCACATCAGATCTTGATCCTAAGAAACTTAGCTCAGCTCTTGGTAGTTTAACAAACTGTGTTGATTCCCGCGACAACATAACATGGGGAGTTCTTGTAAACACTGCACAAAACCAAAAACATGCTTTAAAACCCAGCTTCATCACAGTCCGTTGATGATGCATCAGAGAACAATGGATGTTGTTATGTACCTTACAGCAAGTTATAAAACCTGGTTTGGAGTACAAGCAATGACTGCTTTCACTTGTAAGGAGCAAAAATGATGCTTGAGTTATGGCCACCAAACCCGAAAGAATTTGACAAGGCTGCTTTAATGTTCAACCTCTCCTTCTTAGGACCCACCAGCAATTTTGTATCCTGCTCCAGTTTCATCACAACAGGTACTAGTATTAAAATCTCCCGCCGACAGTTGTTCTTATGGACATTAAATGGTATGTGTAGTATACTAGTATCGAGCTATGATTATCTTGGAATAACAAGAAGCTAAAAAACAACGAACGTACCACTCCATTGTCTGGATTCTCTAGGTTAATATTTGGATGAACCCACCCGGTCCTTATTGCCTGTAGAAAAAAAAAACGGAAAATTAGCATGAGAAAATTGCGAAGTTTGCACCCAATATCGCTCTCTATTTATGAAAATTGGTGTAAAAAGCATTTCCTTCCCCGTACATCAATTAATTTGTTGTCCGATCATATTAAATGTGTTACCTGCACGGTCGCGACAGCTTCTACGGCCCCAGCAGCTCCCAGCAAGTGACCAATCATAGATTTTGTAGAATTTACTTTTAGCTGCCACAATGTGCGAGGGTACGTAAGGAAAGCACACGAAAACTACCATGGAATTTTGTAACAACTCCTAATATATTGAGCTTGCGGAGGCCTAGACAAGTGAAAGCTACCTCAGGATTTTGGCCAAAACAGTGAGCAAGGGCTTGGTACTCCTTAAGGTCTCCAGCTGGTGTTGAGGTTGCATGTGCATTTATATAATTGATCTGTTCCTTTGAAATCCCAGCATCAGCTAATGCTCTCTCGATACAGAGAATGACACCAGCCCCTGTGGATATAAGACATGGGATAATGAGGACAACTCTAACAGATTTAAGACTTGTAGTTGATTAAACTAATATGAAATAGTGGGAAAGGACACTACCATCAGGGCGAGGCTCAGTCATGTGGTAGGCATCACATGTGAAACTTCCACCAAGGAACTCCGCGTAGATAGTTGCTCCTCTTTTCTGAAAAAAGTAAATCAGAATCACAACTTTTTCACAAGCAAGAATGAAAAAAAAAAAGCTTGGAGGTGAAGTTGCATTCGTGTAAAACAATACATAGGAAACAAGGAACAGCAACAAGAACGAATGAGCTATATACCTTAGCATGCTCAAGTTCTTCCAAAAGCAAAACTCCAGCTCCCTCTCCCATCACGAAACCATCTCGATTCTGTTATGCAATCAAGACCAAGTTTACCAGATAAGAAGATTATCCAAACCTAACACACACGTCTCCTCACATTAAAATTCTTTCAACATTACAGACGTGTTGGCAAAAAGTCAATACAGTGTTTCTAGCATCCACAGTTGGTAATATGAAGACTTTTAAGTCTTTAACGAAACAATAAAAGGGTGTTACAACGTGCCCATGAGGAGAGGGCAAAAAATTATTGGAACTTACGCTATCCCAAGGGCGTGAAGCTTTTGTGGGATCATTATTCCTTTGTGAAAGAGCCCGGCAGGCAACAAAACCTCCCAACCCTGCATTGGTACACATATGATAAGAATCATGTAGCTTTGAGTTCAAGAACAGAGGGAACAATTTAGCATAGGAGAAGGAATTTGCACCTATTGGAATAATAACTGCATCTGAGCCACCACAGAGCATTACATCCTGAAAGATTTAGTATCAGACAGAGATAGTCTAATAAAAGTAAACCCAGAAGAAGTCTACAAAACAGTCGAATTTCCAAGTGAGTAGAGGATACTTACGGCTTCCCCTTTAATAATGTGGTTTGCTGAATTCAGAATGCAAAAGTTACTTGTTGCACAAGCAGTTGAAATAGAATAGTTTGGCCCCATCCATCCCTAACACATGGCCCCAAAGAAAGGTCAGTACTAAATTGCTGGTAGTGATCCATAAATAAATATACAAATTAAATCAGACCAGATCCATAGCAAGCATAGCAGAACCCATGTTTGTTGTCGCGAAGGGTACACAGAAAGGATTCATCTTCTTGTAAGAGATCTTCAGAGCTTCAATAGCATCGTAAAAGACCTGTATCAATATAGATTTTGCGAGATGCAACGATCAGCAACATATTTCCCAATCTCTGGCTTCAGTTCAGCTTTGCCAGTAAAAGAACGGTCGATAAAGAAGGAACAATCAGATGAGATTCTAAACAGAAACCTCGAGCTGAAACTCTTTTTATACTCTCGACATGTTCAAACACGAGATGAAGAATGTACCTTCATGCCTCCCATTGCAGAGCCAATCAAAACTCCACATTTGGCTTTGTCAAACTCTGCCATTACTTCTTCAGTTACCCCACCATCAGCCAAAGCTTTCTTGCCAGCTGTGAGAAGATAGAGCATGAACTTATCCATCCTTTTAGAGAGTTTTGGAGCAACCCATCCTTCAGTCGAGAAGGATTTGATCTCTCCCGCAATTCTCTTGACAAAGTAAAACAAGGAAAGATTTTCAAGTAAACTACAAAAGCAAACGGAGAAACTCCGAACACCAAAAAGCTTCCAAGAAATCCTGATATAAAATGTTTACCGTAGGAAATTCAGAACAATCAAAATTCTCGATCTGGCTAATACCACTGTTTCCTTGTAGCAAATTCTCATAAAAGGTGTTTGGGTCATGACCTAATGATGTTTCAACTCCCATCCCTGTCACGACAACCCGGCGCTGCTCGACAGGGGGTTTCTTGTTAACCATGGCTTCCTTTTCCATATCCATCGCAACAGCCATGGCTCCACCTAAAAACCACAAAACACATTGTAGTTGATGAAAGATTAACTTGATTAGCTACTATCCAGAAACCACATCTCAATGGCATTACACCAAATAAGTTACAGGCAAGTAAGAAATTTATATAAAGTTTCACAGCCATTTTTTCAGGTCTCGATACTCTGTATCCTCATATCCCTTTTCTAGGGTCCAATATTTGGGCCTAAACTCACAAAAAGGTGCTTTCATAGCACACATAATACATCGATGCACACACAATTAAAAAAATCCAACTCCGAGATTCCAAATCAGTTGCTTTCCTGTTCAGCTTTACCTCCAAATTTCATCATTTGCTCAATAACATAAAACCCCATAACAACATCGAACAAAGACTTGTAGAAGGAAACATAAAAAGAGAAACTTTACACACACAAAACAAAGCTTGTAAACTTTGCAAACCATACCCAGAAATAATATAAAAAACAATGAAAAAGCCCGAGATTGGTGATTCCGGAGAAGAATGTTATACCGGAGCTAGTTGCTCGATTCAGTCTCCTCTGGGTTCGATTCAGCGAAACACTATTCGATCCGAAGAGAGAAGAGAGGGCATTGCCGTTGTTGTTGTTGTTGTTGTAGTAGTGATTGCAAGGCCCAAAATCCAAACAGGAAGTGACGAGAGACTGAATGCTACCGGATCCAGAAACGGCAGAGCATTTTCTGAGCTGCCTCCTTCGACGACTCCGCCCGCCAGATTGAAGAGCAACGGCTTGTCGGCTGTCTCCGCCGCCGTGAGCGACGGACATGCAGGCTGCGACGAACCAGGTGCATAGCGGAGATGCGTAACAGGAAGACGCACCCACCATGGCAAAAGTGAAGCGGGAGAGGCTGAGAGAGCAGAGAAGAAGAAGAAAGAAGGACGACAAAAAAACGTAGAAAAGCGAGAAATGGGTGAAGAGAGAATCTAGCGGAAGGGAAATGGGATTCACGAGAGATTTAAGAGGAATCGATCTCGATCTCTCTCTCTCTCTCTCTCTCTCTCTCTCAGGAGGCGTGCAAAGCGTCTCGATGCGTAAAATCGTGCGTGGAGACGCCAAATATCCTCCTGTTTAACAAAACACACACAGAGAGAGAGATACACACAACACACCTGCACATACCAATCGACACTTCAAATCTCAAAAATATCGATGACCAGAATAAATTTTATTCATTTTTCTTTTCATCCTAAATCCGAGAAAGAAAAAAATATATTATAACTTTTAAAATTAGATAAAAAATAATATTACAGCAGTTTTTATCTATTTTTGTTCAAAAGCTGATATCTTAAGACAGAAACAGTAAAAAAATTGCCCCTCTCAACAAAAGATAAAAACATTAATTATAATTAATTAATTATTAATTTAAACAAAAAATGTCTTTCATTCCATTTGTATTTGAATGATACTTCTTTCATTTATTATTTTAGTAAACAAAAAATAGTATTACCATTTACTAGAAAATAAATCTAAATGATTAGTACAACAAATAATTTTATCCATTTCACATAAATTTACAGTTAATGAGTTTAACTACATCATATGTTTATTTACCTCCATTAATATACATAATTCATATTCTCAAAAAAATCAATCCTTTAGTATCAAAATACTAATAAACCATTGGTCAATCAATATATCCAGAGGTTATGGTTTATGGTCGCTTGTTCCACTTCTGTATGAAGTAAAAACAACCAATTATATATTTTCCTGTTTTTAAATTTTTTACCTCTACCATTTTTTTTTTTACCTCTACCATTTTTAAGTTAGCAATAATGTAGATTTATATACATGTACGTACATACAGATTTGGTGACCTCGGTTTGATCGAAGGAAGGACACTTGGTATCAATATTTTACTGTTTTTTGTTTTTACTTGTATTTGTGGCAGCGAAATGATGCAGTAGAGGATAGCGATATGGCAAAGGCACCACTGTTTTAACATTTATTTACTTACATCATTTTTGATACTAATCTTCAGAAAATACAAATATACAGTACGTACATATACACTCATGAATCATGATACACATAACTTTACTTGTTCACAGATAATCAAAGAACAAAAAATTTGAAGTGGTCCGGTGATCCAGAAGGAACAAAAAACATTGATAAAAGTCATGGATTTGATATGATGATTTCTAAGCCGAGCTTCCTATGAATAACTGTTATTTTTCTTTTAAAATAAAATCATTAAATTGTTACAATTAATGTCCTTTTGACTATGTAATCAATAAATTTATAGGATACACGTGATTTGTTTTTCTTACTGATGGAAACATACACATACACATCAAGTAGCTTTCTCTCTATTATTATAGATCGCATAAAAACCAACTTGTATTAGACAATTGGTTTAACACACAAGAGTTCAGGTTTTGTTCGTTTCTCTGTTTTTCTCTGTTTTCTTCAAGTAATAGAATAATAAAAGTTAAAAGGAGGTTGGAAAAAAACAGAGAGAAGCAGAAAAGGAGGCAGGAAGAGAAAATGCATGGAAAGAGTCAAAGTGGGTAAGCTCTCGCAGACCTAACATTCCAATTCGCATCACCATTCTCAGCTAAACCAGCCTAATCTCCGGTTTTCATTTTCTATATGCATCACTGTCTCACACGTGGCAAACCGTACGATGAGAAGGAGACCAAGTCAAGAGACTGGGAGAGACAAGTGAGTCAAACAAAGGCCGCTTATGAAATCCTCCACCATTACATAAAAAATAAGCAATTAGAAGATATATACACACATGTGTGTTCCTCCATATTTTCAGTTACTATCAATCTCCAAAAACGTTTATAATCCTTTCCTGTTTTGAAACAACCAACGTTTTCACTGGAAATATGGAGGAACACACAGCACTTGTGTGTATAATTTTTTTAGAGTGTTTTTTTTTTTTTGTGCACCAGAATTTAAAGTGTCTAAATGTTCCTCTTCTTCATCTTCTACCCCGAAGTTTGATGTCTTCCTTAGCTGCGCAGAAGACACCAGGAAAGGTTTGGTCTCACATCTTTATCGTTCGCTGATTGAAAGAGGCATTACGACTTATAGAAGTAATGACAAGCTGGAGAAGAGAGCCTGGTCCCTTGATTCTGAGTTTTCTGACCAATGGAAGTATACCATAGAGTCAAAAGTTGCCGTTGTTGTTGTCTCTCAGAGCTCCAGCCTCTGTTTGGTGCCTGAACGAGCTCCAAATAATACTAAACTTTCTCGACAAAGGCCGCCTCTTAGTTCTGCCCATCTTCTACGGAGTCGAGCCTTCCCATGTAAAAAATCAGACTGGAGAAGTCGCAGAACCCTTCAGAAAGCTTGGTGAAAAATATCCCGAGAAGGTTCAAGCATGGAGGATGGCTCTTATCGATCTCACCAACATATTCCCCCAGGATTTACATAATTTGTACATCACCCTCGACTTGTAGTTTGATATATCCATGTGTTCTTTCACTCGGTTTCATGGTTCTTATGTTTTATCCACCACAGGGGCGGTGAAGCGGAGCTGGTTGAAGCAATCACAAACAAAGTCCAAGTCCTGCTTAGTTACTCGGATTAGTCGAGCAATCAGAGCGGGACTTATCCGTTAACAACCAATGTCAGTGGACTGGTCGGTTTGGACCGTCAAATGCTTGCACTGTACGAACTGTTAGATTTAGAATCTAACGAGGAAGTTCGCTTGATCGGCATTTGGGGTCCAGGAGGCGTTGGCAAGAGGACGCTAGCGAGATTCACCTATGAAGATCTGTCTAACAATTTCCACCCCCATGTGTTTGTATACCACACCGAAAACATTTATCAGCAAGACCCTCATGAGTCACGTTCACAAGAAACATTCACATCAGGAAAAATTCACAGGTGGGCTCAGAGGGGAAAAAATGTAAGCACTGGTGTGATCAAATCAACGGTTGGACACAGAAAAGGTCTCCTTGTGATTGATTGTGTAGATAGCATGGAGCAGTTAAAGGACATAGCAGACATTGTTGGTTGGTGTGGTTCAGGAAGTAGAGTCATCCTTATCACACAGGACAAGGATTTGCTAGATGAATTTGGTGTGAAGCATGTCTACGAAGTCAACTCTCTGAGATACGATGAAGCTCTTCAACTATTTTCTCAATCTGCATTCAAAACTAAAAATCCTCCTACTAGTTTTGAATCACTCTCTCTTCGTGCTGTCCAGATCGCAAGTTTCCTTCCCCTGACTCTTAAGATCCTCGGTTCTTCTTTACAAGGCAAAGATGAAGAGGGATGGGAGAAGGAACTGCAAAGACTCGAAGGAGATCAAGAGAAAACTATTATGGAAATAATGGCGAAAAGCTACACAAGAGAAAACAAGGAAGTCCAATACGGTGAACCCGTAGTTCAACCCCGTTGGCCACTGGGAGATTAAAATCGTCGGTATTTCCGGGGCAAAGAAAAAAAACATTTAAAAAAAAAAAAGAAGTCCAAATCCTTTCATTTATCTTGCCTTAGACAAAAGTAAAGAGTATTATAATAAGACCAAAGTCACCTGAAAATGTGAACGTACAGAAATGTCAAGTGATAGAAGGAGACAAGTTGTCATAATATATGATATAATGGTTTCTTTACAATAACAATTCTGCTTTATCTGAACTTTTTCTTGTATCCATGACTCCATCATCTCTAGCATAAGCTAATGAATCTCACGTTTATGGATTCATGGTAATTTTCGTAAATTTGAGATCTAATAGGATTCAGTCATTGTAAAAGGTCTTGTGGAACGAAAATCAAAGTTAGTGTACTAAGTAAATCAGTTCGTTTTTTCCTTCCATAAGATGACAGTTATGTGGATCATGATCAAGGTTTTCGCTTAGGCCTCTCGGTCTCTCTCAGAGGGTTTGCTCTCTCGATTTTACCTCCCAAATCAATTTGAATTCAATTCTTTTGCCGGCTTTTTAGCTACGGTTTCCTTGTTTGGACGATTATCACAGCTTCGTATCTTTCCTAAACGGAGGACGATTTTCTTCCCTTCCTTTTCCGCCTCACGTATTTCTCGTCTCTTTCCTTTCTTCACCTAGCCCATAATCATGACTTGCCTAAAGACCACTATATCTTCCCCTGTTTATGCAATCAATCCGGCATCCATAGTTATTGACTCTCTCCCAAAAAGGAAACCATCCAAACGCTTTCGCTCCTCCGGCGCCTCCAAGCCTTTCGCCGCCATGTCGGAAACTCTCCACAAAGCTCTGCTCTCCATGTCACTCGATGACGATGAGCCTATCAATCTCCCCGATGATCCAAGATTCAGAGTGTTCGAGAAGAACTCGCTCAGCCTCCTGGGGCGGTTAGTGAACCCGATGTATCAACCCATGTCGCGTTTGATTGAAGAAATGCCGGGCATATGGCGTATGGAGGGCAAAGTCCGAGGGATTGCTCTGTCGAGAGACAAATTCCAGTTTGTCTTTAAGCGTGAAGAGGACATGATGCGAGTGATGAATGATAGGCCATGGTCCTACAAACACTGGACCATGCTCCTGGAACGTTGGACCGCCAACCCAAGCCCTGATTTCCTTACTAGTTTTGAAGTGTGGATCCGAATCAGGAATATCCCGGTGGAGTACTACACTAGGGAGACGATGTTTGAACTTGCTAAAGCCGTCGGTCCTGTCAGAGAGGTGGTGTATGATCCGGAGCGTTCTCAGAAGACAGATTTTATCCGGGCTCGTGTGGTGTTGGACATATCCAAGCCGGCTAGGAACGAGAAGGTGTTAAATCTTCCATCTGGTGGTACAGCAATGATAACCTATGAATATGAGAGGATCAGGAAGAAATGTTTTCATTGTTATCGCATCACCCATGAAAAACATCAGTGTCCCTTCCGTAAAGCCCAGGCCTCCTCTAAGGTCCTGGAGATTTCTCCGGTGGTTGAGGTACCCTCATCTGCCGACGCTGTGGAGCCCATTGGGACAGTCACTGTCCCAACTCTCAGTACACCGCCTGGTTTTGCTCCCCTCTTCCCGGAGCTATCCAAAGAAGACCGTCAAATGGCTATGCTGTACATCTCACATGCGGATTCAACAGAGCGGATGGCTCGTATTCAACGAGTGAAAATGGCTATTGAAAACCAACAAGCGGAGAATGAAGTTACTTCCCCCCTGTTTTCGGTGGATATGAACAAGGGGAAGGGAATGGTCTTCACGTATGCTGAAGGAAGCAAAAAGTTGACTCGAATCAGTACTGGTGGCTCTCTCTTATCTGGACGCTCTCAAACCCCAGCTCAAGACCTTGCCTCGGACTCCGAAACTGTCTCGGATTTCAGCTCTTCCTCTACTCGGCCTACAAAGGACGCACCAGCTTTCTGTTTTGGACCCTCCGGCAAGGAGCATGATGCTGGCAAAAGTGGGATCTTGAAGCGCTCCCGTAACAGACCCCCAGCTTGGAAACGACGATCCCAGTCTCCACGGGCATCTATACCTTCCTCTTCCGGGTTGCCAATGTCAAACGTACCTCCAACGTCAGCGACCTCGGCAAACAGCAAGCGCAAAGCAGACCAGGAAGAACGACCAAACATAAAGAAAACAAACATTTCTACTGAAGTTACGGTGGCCTCCGATTTGAGGCCGCTGCAGAAGTAATGAGCTTATTGTCCTGGAACTGTCAAGGTGTTGGCAACACTGAGACAGTTCGCTATCTCCGGAGAATGCGCCGTGTGTATTTCCCGGATTTTATTTTCTTAATGGAAACAAAGCAAAATTTCAGTTACTTGTCTAATCTGCAACAGTCTTTGGGTTATGATAAATTGGTTACAGTTGATCCTATTGGTCTTAGTGGAGGTCTAGCTTTCATGTGGAAGAACAGTTACAATGTGGAGGTCTTGAGTAGTGACAAACGGATTATAGACTTACGAGTCTCTCAAGGGTCTTATTCCTTTTTTCTGACTTGTGTTTATGGGGACCCTGTCCGCAACAAACGCCAAGAAGTTTGGGATCGTCTAGAGACCTTGGGGTTAGGGCGTGATGAAGCTTGGTTACTTGCAGGAGATTTCAATGAACTAATGAATATTCTGAGAAGATGGGTGGAGCTACGAGACTTGATTCTTCCTTTTGGGGTTTTAGGAACATGGCTTTGAATTGCAAGATCAGAGAACTTCGTAGTTTTGGTCATGCTTTTTCGTGGGGAGGTTGGAGAGAAGGCGTCTGGGTACAGTGTCGTCTAGACCGCAGCTTCGGGAATGATGAGTGGTATAACTCATTTCCTCGCTCTTCCATGGAATACCTTGATCTCTGGGCGTCAGATCATAGACCCATTCGTATTTGTTTTGCGTTGGAACATGACAATCCAAGCAGAGGGAGGTTCTTTTTTGATAAACGCATGGTTAACAAAGATGGCTTTCTGGATGTGGTTAAACTTGGATGGGGCAATGTCGACGATGCCAATGTCTCTCTTATGGATAGAATCGCTAGTTGCCGACGTGAGCTTGCGAAATGGAAGAAACGGAGTGATCTCAATTCTAGGGACAGAATCAATCGTCTGAAAGGTTTGTTGGAAACCGAGGTGTCTAAAAGATGTCCTAACTACCATCTGATGCAGAATCTGAAAAGAGATTTAGCGGAGGCGTATCGTGACGAAGAATTGTTTTGGCGGCAAAAAAGTAGAGAGGAATGGCTCAGAGCCGGTGACAGAAATACAAATTTTTTCCACAACTCGGTCAAAGGAAGGAAGTTACAAAATCGAATTCTGATGTTGCTAGATGAGTCGGGTTGTGAACATTTCTCTGAAGGCGCAAAAGGGAACATAGCTGTTGACTATTTCAGAGAGCTTTTCATGAGTACAAACCCCATTGATCTTGAATCAGTTTTCCTGGGTCTAGAGCCGCGAGTATCGGAGGAGATGAATTCCATGGTAACAGCGCCTGTAACTCCGGAGGAAATAAAAGAGGCAGCTTTCGCTGTTAAAGGTAGTAGTGCTCCTGGAGAAGATGGTTTAACTGGTGTTTTCTACCAGAAATGTTGGTCTACTGTTGGTCCAGCTGTCGTTAAGGCGGTATCCGGTTTTTTCGAAACTGCAGTGATCCCGGATGGTTGGAATCATACCCAACTTAGTCTCCTTCCTAAAATCCCACGTCCTTGTCAGATGAAGGATCTCCGACCTATAAGCCTATGTTCTGTCCATTATAAGATCATATCCAAGATCTTATGCAATCGTTTGAAGAAGATACTCCCTAACATTGTATCTGACACACAAGGTGCTTTCGTCTCTGGGAGATTGATCTCCGATAACATCATCATTGCGCACGAGATGGTCCATGGTCTTCGCACGAATGATCCTGTGGCAAAAAACTGTATGGCGATCAAAACGGATATGTCCAAAGCCTATGATAGAGTAGAATGGAACTTCCTCGAAACATTGATGGAAAAACTGGGATTTAATAGAACATGGGTCCGATGGATCATGGCTTGTGTCAGTTCAGTCTCCTTCTCAGTTCTCTTGAATGGTCGATCTCATGGATTTATAAAACCAGAGCGTGGTATTCGACAAGGGGATCCTCTCTCCCCTTTCTTATTTATACTTTGTGCGGAAGGTCTGGTGAATTGTCTTAATCAGGCAGAACGTTTGGGACAATTATCGGGCATTAAACTAACTCCTACTGCCCCAGCGGTGCACCATCTACTTTTTGCCGACGACAGTTTGCTCATGTGTAATGCTTCTGTTGCAGAGGCAGAGGCTATTTCTAAATGTTTACGGTTATATGGGGATGCATCTGGTCAGGAAATAAATAAGTTAAAGTCTTCGATCATCTTTGGTTCGCGGATACAAGAATCTGTCAAAGCGGCAATTAAATCTACGTTAGACATCCACCAAGAAGGTGGAGAAGGCTCTTATCTAGGTCTTCCGGAATGCTTCAGTGGCTCTAAAAGGAAGCTTCTAAGTTTCCTCCGAGAAAATCTACAAGGACGTATGCAAGGCTGGTACGCGAAATCTCTATCCCAAGGTGGTAAAGAAGTGCTTTTAAAGTCGATTGGTCTTGGTCTCCCAGTCTTTGCTATGTCTGTTTTTAAATTGCCTAAAGATACATGTGCAAAGCTAACCAGTGCAATGTTGGAGTTCTGGTGGAGTTCTGGGTCCCAAAAAAAGAAAATACCATGGGTGGCTTGGTCGAAACTCTGTAAACCAAAACGCTTAGGAGGTATTGGCTTCAAAGACATTGAAAGATTCAATCAGGCTTTGTTAGCCAAACAAGCTTGGAGGATTTGGAGTCAACCGGAATCTCTTGTATCTCGTATCTTGAAACACCGTTACTTCAAGAACAGCTCAATTCTGGATTGTAATCTTGGCAACCGACCGTCTTATGCTTGGCGAAGTCTGCTTCATGGGAGAGACCTGCTAAAGCTAGGCCTGCTAGCTACCATTGGTGATGGTCAAACCACTAAGCTATTTACAGATAACTGGATTTTGGACACAGCACCGCGTCCCCCGAGGTATCACCCCAACGGACCTGTTGATCTTTCGCTTAATGTATCTGATTTAATGGTCCATGACCGGGATGCATGGAATATCCCGTTGATCCGCCAGCTTATCCACCCTGAGGATATACCTCTGGTTCTGAGGTTAAAGTGTTCTCGCCGTAATCGCGATAAATGGATTTGGGGACTCTCCCGTGATGGACTTTACAGCTCCAAAACTGGCTACCAGTTACTCGAACTATTACAAGAAGCTCAGCATCCTTCTTCTACCGCCTCTCCCATTGAACAGAGCTTGTGGAAAAATTTATGGAAGGTAAAAACATCACCCAAACTGCGCCATTTCATGTGGCGTGCGCTTTCTGGTGCCCTGGCTGTCCGCTCCAACTTAGGATCCCGGGGTATCCCAATCAATCCTTCGTGTACCATTTGTAATTTGGCACCAGAATCCATTTGCCATGCTCTGTTTCACTGCCCTCACGCTCGCAAGGTCTGGGAAGACTCTGGCTTCCCGATTCCGCCTAATGGGTTTTCCAACAATTCCATTTTTTTGAATCTGCATCATCTTATCACGAGCAGTACGAAACAAACGGTCCCTAAACTCATTGGTCTCGCCTTTCCATGGTTATTATGGTCGATTTGGAAAACTCGTAATGCCTTCGTCTTTGAACAGCGTCCTGCAGACCGGTACTCTCCTTACGCCATGGCTTATCGGAAGCGGAAATATGGCTTTCATTACAAGGTGTATGTGTCAATCAAACACTTGGAGATCCTGCAATTGCTTCTACAAATGCTCCAGACGTTGCTAGATGGATAAAACCTCCCTTCAATTCCTTCAAATGTAATGTAGGAATGGATTGGGATGGTTCAAGTGGTTTCTCGGGTGCTGCTTGGATTATTAGGGACCACAACGGGCATCCCATCCTTCATAGTCGTCGTGCATATTCTGATATTCACTCTTCACGGGAGGCAGAGTTATGGAGTTTATACTGGGCGGTAGAATCCCTTCATACTCTCCGCTATACAGATATCATTTTGGAAGCTTCTTTCCCTTTAGCTCGTGCAGCTCTTCTACATCCTGAGGCCTTCCCGGAAGTCAGAGATCTTGTTCTGAAAATCATGTCACTTACCAACTCGTTTGTTTCGTGGAGTCTCGACCACGTGGTGGAGGCGCGTAATCGAGTAGCCTCTCAAGTGGCCCACTCGGTAACTCGGGATGGTAGGCTTCAGTCTTATATTGCTCGATACGGTCCCTCTTGGCTCTCTCACCTCATCTCTGAAGAAGCTCGGAATGGTTAAACCCTGTCAAGTTTTTACTTTATTTCTCTCTCTCGTTCATTTTGGCCTCGTGGCCCCCTATCATTGTATCAGTCTTGCTCTGTTTTTCCTTCGCTTTGTAGTTAACTTTACAGCTAAATCGTTGATTAATTAAACACCAGCGTTAAAAAAAAAAAAATGTGCCACCGACTATACGGAAATCTAATTAATCCACATGTCTTTCATCTATTCAATTGTTTTCTTGTATATGAACAAGATTTTTAGTTTTTTGTCAAACAGAAAAGAACCATATATGTTTGAAGCCTTATTTCTTCTTATAATGAATTTTTTACTCTTGGCTTAAAGTATTTTCCTCTACACGAAATTTTCAACAAAACTTTCAAGCAAACAATTGATAACAATCGATAAGTGCATACGAGAGTCACAATCATAACAACTTTTGCATTCTATTAAATCAAAACAGAGATTGGTTCATCTACACATAAACTTAAAAATGGAACCAAAGGCAAAGGAGTGTACTAGAGAAGTTGATCCAACAATAATAATGAAAAAAGCTCTTTAACGCTTGGAGAATTCTAGTGACTTCTCGAGCCCGAACTTCTTTCTTTCGGCGACTCTTGCGTCCCTCGTGAGCAAACCTTCCTTCTTCAGAGGCGACCTATGGTACGGTCTGCACTTACCTTGAGGAGGGCACGAGCAACTCCGAGAGTACGTAATACCAGAGAGACCGCCTCCATGGGCTTTCACAAACACGTCCATTACACACTATGCATAATTAATGTCGGTCTTGTGTAGGTTTCAGGTATTCATAGAAACCAACAACTGTCAAAGAGGAAAAGTGGGATTGTTTCCATGGCTTTTCCTGTTGAAATACCTATACACGAGCTGTTGGCTAAGTTAGAAATTCAGTGACACCATTACGAGCCTGACTCGATTGTGAAGCCCATGATCGGCCCAGCTTTCTTTAGGGTTTCAGTGTCTTGGATTGTAGATAGCCTCAGACACACTGGAGGAACCGAGGAAACGTGAAGAAAAGAAATATGGTTTGTGAAGGTCACGTTTGTTTCCAGTTAAAACAATGACGATGGTGACCATGTCGAATCTTCCATCGGATTTGGTAAAGGATATTCTCTCTAGGGTTCGTTTGGAATCCGTGAGGGAAGTGCGATTAACTTGCAAAAGCTGGAACTTTTTACTCAAAAGTCGGAGCTTTAGAACGATGCACATTGGTAAATTAGCTGCAGAAGCAATGGCATTAAGGGAGTCTCGGATGATCGTGATCATGGATCACAATGCTTACTTAAGGAGCTTCGTCGTCGATGAAAACCCATTAACAAAGTGTCTAGGTAAACTTACTTGCTTAAACAATGAACAAGTCAAGATATCTCAAGTCTTTCAATGTGAGGGTTTATTGCTATGCGTCTTAAGAGACGACTGTACTATGCTTGTGGTTTGGAGTCCCTACTCGGGGCAAACAAGGTGGATCAAAACCACATATCCTGACAGGCTCAACATGCACAAGTACGCTATCGGATACGAGAACAAGAAGCACAAATCTTGTCGTAGCTACAAAATCTTGAGGTTTAGGCATGTTCACGACGGCTTGGGTTTCATCGGATCCGACCTTGTATGGTATGAAACCTACGATTTTGACTCTAACTTATGGACGACGACGAGTCATGGACAAACTGCAACTTGGGATATAGCGTTTCGTGATCGTGGCGTTTCTCTCAAGGGAAACACTTACTGGTGTGCTACAGACGTAGCAGGATGGACCGAGCACACGGTCTGTTTTGATTTCACGAGACAGACATTTGGAGTTGTTCAAGATCTGCCGTTTCGCGTTCCGCATTCACTGCCTGTGACTCTATCTTGTATTGGAGATGAGAAGCTTTCGGTTTTACTTCAGTCTACGGAAACATTTGTGATAGAGATATGGATTACGGATAAAATTGGGGAAGAAAAGGTGTTGTGGGGCAGGTCCTTGAGACTGGATGATACGGCCACAAAGTTGTCGTGGAGCAAGTTCTTGAGAGTGGATATGGGACCACTCACTGACTTGAGGATTTCAGATGGGCGCTTCTTCTTCTTCGTTGACGAGGAGAAGAAAATGGCAATGGTTTTTAATAAAGACAGAGAAGAAAGATTAGGCAGAGTGAAGATCTTTGGAGAGGATGGATACTTTAGAGAATTGGACCTCGGAGAACCTTCAGACCTACAAAAGGTGTTGGCCACTTGTGTGTTCTTATCTTCCGAGTTCAGTGCAAATCAAGTGACCTAGAAAACCCGTCGATATGATAAAACCGAACCAAGCACGGAGGTGGCATAATTTACATGTCTTCCATCTATTGCTGTTTTCTTTGAAGTAGGTTAATTTGTTTTTTCCCTTTTATGCAGTCTGAACAAAATTATTCAAGTTTCATTTTATAGCAAATAGCTACGACGTTTGAAAACAAACCCGTGTGTGGTGGCACAATGTGTCGATTATTGTGTCGATTACTTTGGTCACTTGGACTTCGGTCGGATGTTTTACCCGTGTATGGATTGCGGAAAGCTAAATCCAGTTACATAGCAAAAACAGAGATTGTTCAAATATTTGAAATAGGGGAAAGCTAGGCTTGGAGGTGGTGTGATTCATTATCGTTTCCAACAAATTTTGTGCTTAATTCTCTTCAGCTCATCTCCCGCTTTGAGCTGTGTTGCACATTTTGTCTGTGTGTTTTGACGCGTCAGATTTTGATGATTTCCTCCCATATCCAGCCGATACGGTCGACAAGTGCATACGATTCAAAACCATAACAACTTTGCATTCTATTCAAACAAAAACAGCGACTGGTTCATCTACACAACACACACATAAATAGACAGAAGAGTTGAGAAAAGAATAGGAGGCAAAGGAGTGTATTGGAAGAGTTGATCCAACAATAATAATATAAAAACTCTTTAACGCTTGGAGAATTGTGGTGCTTTACGGGCCTTCTTGAGCCCGACCTTCTTTCTTTCAACGACTCTAGCGTCTCTAGTGAGCAGGCCTTCCTTCTTCAGAGGCGATCGATGGTCTGCACTTACCTTGAGGAGAGCACGAGCAACTCCGAGAGTAATGGCTTGAGCTTGACCAGAGAGACCGCCTCCATGGGCTTTCACAAACACGTCGTAGCTGTTCTCGTAACCCAGTGTCACTAACGGCACTTTAACGTATTGAAGCCATAGTGGATTGCCTTGAAGGTACTCCTGAAAAGAGTTTACAAGGATCATCACCATTGTCAGCAATAAATATGTGGATTGATTCAAAATATTCCACATTCACAAAACAGCTTGTTAAAACTTGTCCCAAAAAAAGAGAAACTTGCCCATTACAGCCTTTTTACAATAATCTCTCCTTGTTATCACTTTTTTTTTCAGTCTAAACAGCCTAGAATTCATCATCCGAAGACCTACTTGTTCAGACAGTTTTTCTAGGTTTCAACTTAAATCTGTGTAACGTGTTTGAAACAACTCTTAGATCACAGAGAACTGCTGCATATAGATACAGTATGATAACAATGACTTTTTGTATAATCTCCATAGTCGAGAATGTCTTTGTAAAGCCCACGAGTTTCTATGCTGTACAATGCTGCATTTATACTACTAAATGCTTTACATTTCTAGGGTTTCCACCAAACCTGAAACCTGCAATTTATACTACTGAAAGGTCCAGACAACTACACAACATAATGTCAGTATGTCTTTTGTCGGTTGAAACCCAGAAATGTTAAAGATGACGAGTGGATTGTTTCAATTCCTGTTGAAATACGTATCTAGAGCTCGAGTTCAACCTCTCAAGAACAGAAATCCCCAAAACCAAAAGGCCTAAGCAAACACATTCGAGCCACCAGTCACAGTGTAAGATCATCCAACATTCACGACTTAGAAGATAATGTCGAAGACACAGATAAATTTACCTTGGCATCGCGATAGTTTATGATAACTTTCCCGGTGCCTTCCTGGAGCACAACTCGAGCGATGGCGCACTTACGCCGTCCAGTGCCTATGATTTTCTGAGCTGCGAAACCTCCGGGAAGCCTCGATTTCACGTACTTCTTCAGCTCCATCGTATCATCCTCCGCCGCCGCCTCCGCGGGAGCAGCCACCGTGGCAGTAATTGAGAGAGAAGCGCGAGGACTGGATTTCGCCGGCAGCGAGAACACCGAATTCGCCCGGGGGAAGGAAAGGGCGTTTGGTCCCTGAGAAAGCTGGGAAGAGAATGAGAGCGAAGAGAGAGAAGAGGCGAGGTTTGAAACCGATAACGCCATTGTCGCTGGAGGAGCTGAGAGAATCTATGAAGAAGATAACGGGAAGAGTGAAGAAGAAGATGAGGCACCGTCTCTCTTCGTGAGCTCTCCAACTGACGGAATCGGCCCACTAAAGCATTAGATGGGCTTAACAAATGGACTCATGTAAATCTTTGTATTATATAAGATACACGTGTGTAATCAGACTAATGGGCTCCAAAATTGTGTCACTTTATGTGGCGGATGCGCTTGCTATCAAAAGCAATCTTCTCCATCGGGTTTTACAAGTTGATCTTTTGAAGACGCCAACCATCTTTTCTTCACTTGTCCGTTTGCTTAGTCAGTGTGGCGTTCAATTCATTCTCCTTTTGTGGGATCTCAACAAGTCCAACACAACCTTGAAGACAATATCCGATGTGTGATAGCGTATAATAATAACTCTGCTGTAACGGCCTTTGTTCAATGTTTGCCGCTTTGGGTGCTATGGAGGCTATGTAATTTTGATGCTTACTATAGTGATCAACATGATCTGTTCTGGATGGGTTGGATTCTACGAAGTGATCAAGGTTCTTTTCTTCACTGTGGATTGCATTCAGCATCTCGATGTTTAAACCCGGAAGAAGCAGAATGTCAGAGTTTGTTGTGGGCTCTGCAATCAGTTTGGCAATTGGTATAGTTTTTGAAGGGGATTGATTGTCAGATACTTACCAATGCCATACGCAATGAAACAAAGAACCTTAGGTTGGGTCGTTATTTGGAAACGATTTCTCTGTGGAAAGACGTTTACTGTGCTTCGTCTTTTCTCTTCTTAGAGAGAGAGAGGGGAACTACTGTGCTGGGAGAGTGTTACGCATCGTCTGACTAATCTAATCTCTTGACTCAATTCCCTCATCAATTACAAGTTTGTATATGTACGATTGTGCGCACAGTTTTAAAAATCAATGAAACGAAGTTAAAAAAAAAAAAAAGGACAATGGGACGTAAAGGTGTCTAGTCTACTATAATGTAATCAACATACACGTAGAGATCAATCTGCATATATGACATGGGAAGAGCTTATGATAGAAGACTGAATAATCTAATCAAGTACCTCGAGTTGCTGCAAAACTTACTATACGAGGAAAGAATATAAATGACGTAGAACAAAATTTGTTGCCAATGTATAGTTTTCAAAAAACATTGCCGAAAATCGAAGACCGTGTCTACTCGGATTCATCAAGATACGGTTTCCGCACTACAATAAGAAGTTCCCGAACCGTGCACCACTCGGAATTGAAGCAAACCCTGTGTGCCCTCCAAAGAAACTAGACCCATGATGTCGTTGTCGGAGACGAGGACGAGCTGTTTCAAGCCTAGGTGCAGGTGGTCGATTTGGGATTGTAGCACCGTGAACGGGATTCGATCTCGGGTCAGAAGATGGTTTACCCGTTCCATACAAAGGAACCAAACCGTCTTCCTTGACCAGAGCTTTACAAACAGGACAATGGTTCGACTGGGAGTGGAAATGGATTTTTAATAAAGAACACCAGGCATGAAGGATGTAGCCGGAAATCGTCGAAACAATATCATTCCAGATCTGACAAAATCAGAACCAAAATCGAAAAAACTACTCTCAACATAGATCGAAATCTATGAATAAAAAGAAAAAAATAAAGGAAGGCACAACGTCGGGTAGTTTGTAAGCCACCGGACGTTGGCCGGAAAAGCGAAAAAAAAGTTTTGAAAGTCGGCTGCCGTCTAGGGTTTTGGGATAGAAGTAAAGTTAAGCATAGAAGTAATAGGTAATAGAAGTACGCATAGAAGTAATAGGTTGTTGACCAGAAAAAAAATTGGAAAAAAGGCTGTTTTGTTGTTACAAAATATATGTCCCTTTCTATTTAGTTAAATGAATCAAGTCCTAAATTTCTATGGGCCCAACTACCCAGACAAGACCCAAATTAATGGCTGAAATTTAATTTTATTCACCTACACCAGTAGTGACACCACCTTCGTCTTTCGACTTCGACGCTTCAGTGGTGGCATCGTGTAATCATCCATGTGTTTGTGATGATTCGTATTACCTGGCTGATTTAATTATACGGTCAAACAACTCATTAAATAGCTTACCTTAATCGTGCGTAATTATTAAACGATTACAAGGATATCGAAGATTTGTGATAGCATGCAACACAAAACTGAGAACTTTCGTAGTTTCTTAAATTAGATTTTTCTTTTCTGACATACTCAGATACACATGTATACTATTCCTCGATTTTCTCTAGCTGCGGTTGATTTTTTTTTAACGTGGACTATATGCTAAGAAAATACTTAAATTTAGAGAATTTCTTTTCAAACAAGCAAAAAAAAAGTCTACGGTGTGGTAGAACCACACTCCCTGTGGATTTCATTTGACGGTTCCTGTATGTTGATGATCAAAGATCACATCTTTTACATGTTTTGGCTTGTTTATCAACCAGTCAAATAATGCTACTTTTATTACCCAAAATAAAACATAAAAACCAACTCAATATAATACTATACATGATTCCCCACTCAATACTGTTTATGAAGACTACGGGTTAAGATGATTACACGTTTTAAATGTCTCATGGAGTTAGTGTTTACCGTCCAGACAGAGTAAAAGATCCGAAGTTTTTCTTTAAAATTATTCCACGAATGTTAATCTTTTTATATCGATCTAGAAGACGGTATTATTGGTTGGCAAAAAGAACAAAAAAAGAAAGAGAAGACGGTATTACTATATTAAATTAACGACGAATCAAATTGACCGTAACTCTACGAAGGTTCCAAATGGAGCTTGATCCAACATATACCATACGTGGATTAAATTATGGGGTTCTTATAAGAAAACAATAAACTAACTGATCTGAAATCCAAGATAATCACGAAAAATACTCCACATACACATATAACTTCTGGAAGGAAGGATTTTTATTGGTTTTAAAGTCTTGTTGCTTTGCATTTAAAAAGCAACTTTCATAATCCTACCAAAAGAAAAAACAAATATACAGAATAATCCTCGAAAAGTGATTGGAGTTCAATAAACATAAAAAATCTTAAAAACTGATTGGAGAACAATTAAAATTATATGACTTGAACTTTAATATTAGCTCCTGAAAAAATACTTACGTACAAACATCAAACCACTGTTGACAACAACAAAAAAACATCAAACCACTAGGCCACCAAATGATGACCAAAATTATGTTTGTAAATTGTAATGTATCTTTCAATTTTTGTTTGTAGTTTGGATAACATACACAGTTTACAGAATTCCAAACGAACAGTTAGTAAATCTAATATATTATAACTAAATAGGACGATATATTTATTTGGTGAACTATTGCAAGAGAATACGAAAAGTTAAATCAAAACATAAAATTATTTCTGTAAAATTAATTAATGGAACATTAAAGTAATCTCTTTCGAGTTTGACGCTGATGTATTCAGTGTCGTCTTATAATTTAATTTCTTCGCACACAAAAAATGAGGAAATTCGGAGTGAGTATATAAATAAGAGAGAGCCGGTGAGAAAAATTAAATTAGAAAAAAAAAAAAACACGAAACAGACCGTCACATAAAAGCATCTCTGTGCTCCTCCTCTCATATTCCCACCTGATTTCTCAACTGCTTCTTCTTCCTTTTTTTCTTTCACATACTCGACTGTGATTTTTTGTTTATCGATCAATGGCGTCTCAGACGGTGAAATACTGGTTAACGGAGCATCCTAAGATCGTCAACTTCCGCTGGAGCCCTACCCAATCATACGCCTCTACTTATTTTTTCCTCTTCGCAGCCGTCTCGTCCTACGTCATCGCCGCCGTCGCTCTCCACCTCCTCCTCGCAGTGCTCCTCCCAATCCGACGCCGTCGCGGCCTCTCACTCGGCCCAATCCCAGCTCTGCACAGCTTAGCCGTGGCTTTAATCTCCGCCGTAATCTTCGTCGGAATCCTCCTCTCCGCCGCCGCAGAGATCCGAGACACGCGCTGGCTATGGCGGCGAACGCGCACCACGGCTCTCCAGTGGTTCCTCTGTTTTCCCGTAGGGACACGCGCTTCCGGGCGCGTGTTCTTCTGGTCATACGCGTTTTACCTCTCTCGGTTCCTTCACCTGTTCCGTACTTTCTTCTCCGTGATACGGCGTCGTAAGCTCAGCTTCTTCCAGCTCATCAACCAGTCTTCTCTCCTCTGTATCTCCTTCCTCTGGCTCGAGTTCTCCCAATCATTCCAGGTCGCTAACCGGTTCGGTTTTTCAACACATTAAACCGGATTTTAAAAAACGAAATTCTAAAATTGGACCGTCTGTGTATTTTCGTTTTGGTTTTTGCAGGTTGTGGCGATACTCTTGACGACCGTTTCGTACGCCGTCGTGTACGGTTACAGATTCTGGACGGCGATTGGGTTACGTGGTGCGTGTTTTCCGTTCATCGTCAACTGTCAAGCCGTTCTGCTGGGGTGTTTGACGGTGTGCCACGTAGGCGTTTTGTGCATGCACCTGGTCAAACGCGGCGGTTGTAACGGTATCGGTGCTTGGCTGTTTAACTCCGTTCTAAACGCGGTTATCTCGTTGCTCTACTTGAAGTTTTACGTCAAGACGCGTTCCATGACAACGGCTAAGCCCGCCTAAACCATATTTTTTTGCGCAGATTTGAAATATTCTACATCTATATTTATCATCCGGAGGAAAAAATCTTACTTCAAGGAAAAAAATGAAAAACTGGAGATCAAGATTTTTCTTCTGTTGATGTATGATAATTAGATTTTTGTTTGTTTGTAGTAGAATACGGGAATGTATATATAGCGTATATGTAGATCCGTATAGTTGTATACTGATAAAGATCTTAATTGTAACAACTGGGGATAGGATTAATTGTAGTTGCTCCGAGACAAAACTATCAATGAATTGAATATAAATATACTTTTGTCTGTTACGTTATACTATTAATTTCTTTTGCTACTTTCATCTTTTCAAGTTTCGTCTCTTTTCTCAGGTTGCAAGGAAACAAAAGTCTGGTAGCTTTGGAATTGGATTCGTTTCTTTATAACATCTAATCAAGAAAAGAAAAACAACATACAAAGTCAAGTCAAAGAAATACTTTTTATGAATTAAGTTTTGTAATAATAACCTGAGAAAAGACAAAAAAAGTCGATCTGCACTATACAAATTACAACATTTTTTTAAGGTGCCGGACGTTATCAATCTCCGGCGTCCATTTGTTTCCGGTCAATAAGAACACCGTCGTCCCAAGTTTCAGAGTATCTGATGAAAAAGGAACTAACAACTATGAGCTAAGAAACTTGGGATTTGCTCTTTTATCTAAAAATATAAAGAGTTTTAAGAGGCACTGACCTTGTTCCATCCACATCTATACAGAGGAACTGTCCGTGCCGCCACCCATCTTTGAAATGTCCAAAGAATATCTCACCGGACTTTGAGTAGAACCGTCCTTCACCGCTAGCTTTTCCTTTCCAGAAATTTGCAAACCATCGATCACCTTTGTGGAAATAAAACCAGCCCTGCAAGAAGAATAAACAAGATCAGTCGGTCTGGCTGATGAGATCTTTATTTATGTCAGAACAGAAGCCATTTCTACAGTCCTTTTCTTAAACCTATTCGTTTAATTGGGGAAGTAGGATAATAAATTTTACATGGCACTAGCTTTGAAAAGGTCTTAGGGACTTTGGTTTTACTAAGCAGTTTATGCACAAGTGTAGGCTCAGTAAGCTAATCCAAATTCAAAAGATCAAAGACTATATTATTACCTTCCCGTGTATTAAATCTTCTCTCCATGTACCTTGGAACACGTCTCCATTCTTGAAGTAGAATGTTCCAAGACCAGATCTTTTACCGTTGTGCCACATTCCATCATATATGCTTCCATCTCCAAGTACCAAACGACCCTGGTGGGAAAAATTTAACCATTACTTTGAGATCAACTAAAAGAAGTCTGTCTCAAACATAAGACAAGGATCCATATATGTATGAATTGGCTTCAATGAATAAAGCTAACAAGACGGTTTACCTTTCCTTCGGGAAGGCCTCCTTGGCATCTTCCCTTGAACAATCCTCCTCTGTACTGCATCTCTAGAATAGGACTCCATCTTTTTGATGAATCTCGTTCAGCTTCCTAAGTGAAGAAGAATTAAAATGGGAAGTTCTGTTAGTTGATATTGACTTGGGCGACGTCCGGCAAAGTTACTTAACTCTCTGAGAAGGCAACAGTGGAACCAAGTTTTATTTTAAAAAAAAAGACTCTTGATCATGGTTGCAGACTGAACCGAGGAGACGACTTTGTCTCTCTATGCATGATAATAATGATCCTTGACTTTGTTCAAGAAAGCAACTCATTACTAAGATAATGATTTTATATCTCTACATCATAGACTGCGTCTGCTACACTGCCACTTACTAGCATAGACGCTGCTCGAGCGGATAGATTTCTTTGCTTTGTAAAATCAGCATATTTCTCAGATAGGAGGGTGGATGCAGTATCACTCGAGTCTTTTGTCGAGCTATTCGGATTGAAAAATGATTCATCTCTGGAATCAGCCTTCTTAGAGGGTTGACTGGCAATACCGAGACTACTGTTCAAATTCTTTGAAGGTCTCACACCAACAGGAAGGTTGACAATACCTAGGCTAAGCACTGCGGTGTCTCCAGAATCAGATGCCCATTTCTGCTCAATCTGATATCCCGGATCCATACTCCAGTTAGCAATTGGCTCCCTCTGGATACCCCCATAATCTACAAAAGATGATGTTCCATTCACTTTTAAATTAGTTTACGTTTAGAGGTCTCTACTTCAGCGTCCTATAAATAAAAAGTAATGAAGCATCGCATATATAAGCGGTAAGGAAAAGTTGTTTTTTAGATTTTGTACCTTCTATATTTTCATCTCCAAAATCCAGACGACTGTTTCTGGATGGTTCCCCCTCTTTTACTGGATATTCACTATCACCATCCTCAGAAACTTCCTCAGAGTCAATTTCAAATCCTTCAACACTCTGATTAGAACTTTTTACTTCAGAAGAGTCTGCTGAATCTTCCATCGCAACCGGGGGATCTCCAAGTCCACTATTTGTTTCATTTTGGAGTTGCGAACGATATCTCTTGAAGATATTCAAAACAAAAGGAAAAACACCAGAAAAAATGTTGCCTTTGCTGGATGTTTCCTCTTCTGAAGACCTGTGATGACATACGGGACTTGCATTAATGCTTAATAGTGGTCATTAGAAATAAAATCCGAGTGACTAAAACTATTACAGATTAAATCAAACGTGAATGCAGACCACATACATTTCTCTGTTGAGTTTCAGCTAAATATGGAACCATATGCATGAGCTTGAAACCTATTAAAATTATCCCACCTTAGAATAAAAAAAGTTGTGACGAGGACTTTAGGCTCCAGATCAGGTTCATGAACAGTAGATACTATAATATCTCCAGTGTACTCCATTGTTTGACGAAAAGTACGGAGAATTGTTTTCACGTCCTTCTTCTGAAGAGCTACCGAACTAGCCACAATGCATATAATAGCGTTTAGATCCTGCATATTGGAAAAAGGGGTAACATAAAAAAGACTTACTTGAAGAACATAATTCGGGAACATGGTTTCTAGGAGCATATCTTTTAAGCAGAATTGCCAAAATACACACAATAAAATTTCTTGAGGATCCAATTCCTTCCGGAGAGTGATGACATCTGTTTAAATGATCTGTTTATAGGACACTATGTTTAGACATATTTCTTCAATCATCAGAAAATCCATGCGTTAAAATTATTATGTTCACATTACTATCAGACTAATCTTCTTCATCTTTTCGACAAGTGGAAATCAAGAGTATGTAGAAGAAAAATAAGTCAAACCGAGAATTTAATTAGTACGGACGAGAAATACCTTTATACCAGGGCGAAAGAAAGGGCAGTCGTATATAGCTCGTAAAATAGAAGTCTTAAGGTTGTGACCAACTCCAAAACCAACCTTCGCCTCTTTGTAGCTTTCTAGAATCTGGATAAGACAGTAGAAGGTTTGAAATTGAATACAAGCTCAAACTTTTTTTTTTTTTGAACTTGAACTTGAAATACAAGCTCAAACTAAGTTACTATCCTACAAGATGGAACTTATTCTCTTCATTGAGGGTTGAATGTAAGATGATATTAAAAGAAGCTGGGTGACTATACCATAAAGAAAAATGAAAAGAGAAATCAAATCCCAAAAGAAAAAGAAAAAGAATCCAAGAAACTTACCGCTGTAACTTCTGAACCTTCAAGTTCTTTAAGTTCTTTATGCATTACGTCGATAAAGTTTCCATGCATCCCCTGGATAATACCAATTATGAAAATGACAATAACTTTTGAATATACTATGAGAGACAAAAGTATGCTTACACTTATTAGAGCAGAGGCTGCATTTATTGCCATTGAAACAGCATTGTTTGCATTTCTCAGCGCCTCGTCCAACGTTACCAAATCCTTCTGTAGTAAAATTTCTATGTCGATATCTAAAAAGCCCAAATTAAAGTCAGTTTATGGCCAGCAGGACAACTAGAACAAAAGGTAGCTTTTCTGACGCTATTGTGTCGGGAAATGTTTCATGCTGCTTATAGAAGTACCTATACAGAAACTAGTGTGTTGCTGCAGTTTTCTAGCCAATTCGTTAACCTGCACACAACCTAGGAAATTAGAAAAAAAAAAAAAGGAGAGAAAACAAAGCTCCAACTCAAGATAGTAAACATATTTGGACTTGGTTGTATTAAGGATTTCATTTGATGGAAGGTTTCCATTTTGTAATATGACATAGTGGCACATTTTCCCAAACAAAAAAAAAATTTGAGATATTAGCACAGCAACAACAAACACTACCTCTTCCAGACGTCTTCGCCCTTCAAAGCTGAAAGGCTTTAATAGCACGGCAACAGCTAAGCTACCCCCAGATCTTACCGCACTAAGAATATTAATAGCTTCAACCTGGTCGGAACCATATCCAGCACTAGCCACCTGGTAAGGGGAAGAGTTTAAGCAGAATCAGATGCACGACCAGTACTGTTCCACAAAGAGAAAACATCGAGAAAATTGAAAACCAGTAGCATTTCCCTAAGAGCCTATGCAAAACTAAGAAGCATGGTTGTTGATAATCAATTCCCTGGAAATGCAAAATACTTGATTTTTTTGTTTGTAATCACAAAACAGAACACGAACAATGATAGGCAAGAAAAGTACAAACAAGGATGAAGGCCCTTGGACGTGATTGTATCAGCTCAATTGGATTCATGGTCTTGGAAACATTATCTGTAAACATAAAGAGAGAGGTAATAGGTAAGAAAGATAGCATATTCCAGTGATCATCTTGAACATCTAGCTAAATACATGCTGCACTAAATACGGTAAGAGAGACAACTATCATACTGAAATTCACTGTCTCAAATTTTGGAATTCAAGTCCATTTTCAAACACCAATATTTACTTCTATGAGATGCTGAAGTATCCAAATTACTCTATAAGATGCTAAAGTATCAAAATTTCAAAACTCTGATTAAAAGGAAAGAAGAAACAAGGTAAAAAAAAAAGAGTATGGACCTTCGTGATGGAGCCTCTGCTGTAAAACTAAATCTCCAGAGCTGTCTCTGATAATACTCCTGAAAAAGGGAGAATATTCCAGATAAATTTGGTAAAGTTCATGAATATAAAAAACATGCATCATCCATTCAAGCCACATAAGCTTCATAAGTACGAAGCTGCAAACTTTCAAACTTCATGATTGTAAAAACGTACTAGGAAAGCTTATTTACAAGGAACCATCCGATTTGCTAAAAAAAATTGATTCTTGGTTTCCACAAAGAACCAGATACTAGAAAAAATGGAAGCTTCCGATTCATAGTAGACGAACAAGGAATCAAATATTATACCAAAATCGGAGAGGAAGAGAAGGCAAAGGAGAATCCAAGCAGGAATCAATGATAGACTCCTTGCGACTACCGATGACAACGACTTCAATGAACTGAGACCCATCTCCAGCTCCATGTTCATCTCTCTCGCACGTTTCCACAGAAGCCGAATCTCTCACCAAGCACATGACGCAAATCCGACGCGCCTTTCGAGCGGTACATTTCAATCGAGATTTAGAACCGAAGGAGACTCCAAGGGACGATGATGGAATGCCAAAAGCAGGAACGAGAGCTAAACGAGTGAACAATGGTGCTCGGAGAATGGAGAAGACGGGAAGCTCCATAGAAATTGGCATTGCTCCAACGGAATCACTTAGAGGATGCAAAAGAAGTTAGGTCACATAGATTGATCGATAGAAGAAGAGATTCGAACGAAGGAGGGGCATGTCTGAGAAGATGTGCCGATAATTCTGAAGGAGAGAGGCAGAGGCGACCAAGGAGGAAAAATATCCGCCGGAAACGTGAATTGGTAAATTGTGCATAAACCCTCATGTTTTACTACTTATTTTTGTTTTGATCCCCGTGTTATATGTTATTGCATATAACCCCTACTGTAAGTTGACGAATCGAGGGAGAGGGAATATTACTTTCTGGACCGATCAGTAAGGGTATCAGCAAGGCAAGGATCGATCCCTCAGGAAGAGGTTTAAGGATTGAATCCTTGCTGACATGGCAGGATTCAATTGGCTCACCTCTATTAAAAAAAAAAAAAAAAAAATTGGGTAAGAATCCCATATGGGTATCAGCGTTGAAGTTGCACTAACATCCTCATATATGGTCTACTATCACTTTTAATAGAGTTTACTTTTGGTCAGCGATATCTTCTTCTTCTTTTTTTTTTTTTTAACTTTTGGTCAATGAATCCTATAATCATATATTTTTCCAAATGATTTATTATCATTAAAAAAAAAACGCATCTTTTAGTCTACTAATTTAATGTGTCCAATGTATTTTAGGAGAAGAAACAGTTTTTTAATCAACCTCTAGAAAATGACAAATATAAAAATAAATACTTTTGGAACTACAGAAACGATTATTTCCGACAAATAAAAGGTGATAGACACGAATTTTTTCATCAGCATTCTCGAGAAATGAATAGATGTAGATGTTGTTTTTGCCAACGCATGTATGTTTTTAAGCAACCCTTTAGTTTTACCTAAAATGACAGAATAATAGAGCATGTGGTCTCCATATAATAACCAAAGAAAAACTTGGATCCAACTTTATAAGAAAGAGGCAGCGTGTTAATTTAATTTTTAAAAAGCGTGATTTTCTTTTTTGGTACAACCAATAATAAGGTGAGAGAATATGTGGTTTTTAAAAAGAGGTTGCTTCACGTTTGGAGTTTGAAGAGTGTAACAAAAGGGGAGGAGAATATTATCGGGTGGTGGTCGCAAGTGTCAGCTTGGAGGATTTGTCTTCGCGGCGGCTTTTGACCTATTCGTAAACGGCCAATCAGATTACTGGGATTTACGATACACCCTACCTCCTCTGATAATTGCCACCGTCCCCATTTAGATCCGACCCGAAAACGGATCCTTCTCTGTAACTTGAGATTCACATTCCTCTGTTCCATTTAACGTTTTATCCGCTTCCTTCCCTCTCCTTCACCAACTGCCTTCTCGCTCTCCTCTCCAGGTACTTTCTTTCTTCCTCCTCGTGTTCCTCGTGCTCTCTCTCTCTCTCTCTCCGTAGATTTTGCTTTTTTGTTCCGAGACAAGTGTCTCTTGCTCTGTCTCTATGGTCTCTTTTATCACGTGGGATCTGAATTTTTATGTACTTGCGGTATTCACAAGTCTTTCCCAATTTGGGTTGTTTTTTCTGCGTGTTTGTTTTGGAATATTGATGGTTATAGTTGCAAATTTTGATTTCATTCTCTGCAGTTTTTAGATACTAACGAAAATAAAATCGTTTCTGTTCATCACTATTCGCTAGGTTGAAATGGAATTCTCTGTTAACATATTGAATATTACTGACTAATTCATGTTCCTGAGATTCGGATTTACATTTCCTTCTTTCTTTTGGGTTGATTAGGAATCTCTGAATGTCACTCAAAATCTTTGTGGTGAACATTAGGTTGGCACTGAGTAATATTTGATTCTCATTGCTGCAGTTTTGTCTTGACTTGTTGAGGTTTTGTCTGGAAAAGATGGAAGTTTGCGGAGACCTCTTGAATTCTGATAACTTAAAGAACCGTCCCTTGACTCCGCTTAGGATTCTGAGGGGTCTCATCATCTTACTCGTCTACCTCTCTACTGCGTTTATGTTCCTCGTCTACTTTGCACCCATTTTTGCTCTAGGCCTACGCCTTCTTAGCGTGCGCCAATCTAGGAGAGCTATATCCTTAATTTTTGGTCACTGGCTAGCTCTGTGGCCTTACCTCTTCGAAACGGTTAACGGGACGACCGTTGTGTTCTCTGGAGACACCATCCCCGTAGAGAAACGTGTTTTGCTGATCGCGAATCACAGGACAGAGGTTGATTGGATGTATCTGTGGAATATCGCCCTGAGGAAAGGGTGTCTTGGCTACATCAAATACGTGCTCAAGAGCAGCTTGATGAGGTTGCCTATCTTCGGCTGGGGGTTTCACATTCTTGAGTTTATCCCCGTGGAGAGGAAGCGTGAGGTCGACGAACCTGTTATGCTTCAAATGCTTTCGACTTTTAAGGATCCTCGAGAACCTTTATGGCTAGCTCTTTTCCCAGAAGGAACCGATTTCACGTACTATATGTTCCCTATCCGATTTTTACATATGAACCTACATTATGAATGAGTTGCAAACTATGTTTAACTGCATCGTCTAGGATATAACTGCCAGTTTCTCCTTGGTAGGATGTTTAACTAACACTGGCACATTGTAAAATGCTGCATTAAGAATATGAATGAGTTACAAACTATGTTTAACTGCATCGTCTAGGATATAACTGTCAGTTTCTCCTTGGTAGGATGTTTAACTAACACTGGCACATTGTAAAATGCTGCATTGTCACGATTAGTTTCAGGAATTGCCTGCATGAATGTGTGAAAATGCTGCTTCTTTCATATTTTTCTGAGACCTCCTCCCTTGTTTTGGATATGCAGTGAAGAGAAATGCAAGAGAAGCCAAAACTTTGCAACTGAGGTTGGTCTTCCGGCATTATCAAACGTACTTCTACCAAAAACAAGGGGTTTTGGCGTTTGCTTTGAAGCTCTACATAACTCTTTGGATGCAGGTACGGTCCATGAAAAATTTCTACGAAAATGTTCGAGTGGTTCTTCACTTATCTATAGTAGTATCTCACGCCTCATTCTCTGCAAATACGTATGGTTTTGGCGAAATTATGAACGCTTGCATATGTTCTAATTGTCCATATAATGCCTGGACAATTTGCTTTAATTGAACTCCAACTTCATCTTCTTGAAATGCAGTATATGATTTGACTATCGCGTATAAGCCTCGCTGCCCATCTTTCATGGACAATGTATTCGGGACTGATCCTTCAGAAGTTCATATTCATGTTCGGCGAGTTCTAGCGACGGAGATTCCAGCAGACGATGCAGAATCTTCTGCTTGGTTAATGGATTCTTTTCAGTTGAAGGACAAACTGCTATCCGATTTCAGTGCTCAGGGGCACTTCCCCAATCAAAGAAAAGAAGAAGAACTCTCTATTCTCAAGTGCATCGCAACTTTTTCAGGGGTAATATCGTTGACAGTACTATTCATTTACCTGACCTTGTATTCACATAGCTGTTTCAAAGTATATGTTGGTCTAAGCTTCACATATTTGTCTTTTGCTACTTATTACAAGTTCCGACCCTCACCATCTATTGGCTGTTGTAAAGGAGATTCTTGTAAAGAAGCCAAAACCCATTAACTCTGTTGTACATACGATTCTCTCTCTCCATACAAAGAAATAATATCAAGATTTTACAGGCAGAAAAGATTTCTAAGCTGTCTTTTTCATTGTTAGTTTTTTTATCTTTTTTTTTTTAATCTTCAGTTTCTTATCGAATTGTTCTCCATGTTGTTCTAGTGAAACTCAAGTATTCATTTGACTCTGTGTCTTTATTTGCATTATTGTGTCAAGCTGTTTGTATCCTGCAGAATCCACCGCGAGCAGCTAGTTCTTCTTCTAAAAACTGTCATCGAGCAATAGAAGTTTGTAAGGAACAGTTGATTGTTGGAGCTGTGAAACTCTTGATTTCACTGAGTAAGAAACAACAATAGGTCACTAACTCTTGTTGTTTTAAAAAAGGTGTTCTATATAACTTCTGACTGAGTTGGTAAAATAACTTTCCGTTTGAAAAAAAAAACTGTGTCGGTGATGGAACAACCATAAAACCCACTTAATTTTGTCCCAAAAAGATTGTTCATGCTCTTTACCTGCTCCACAGATCATATATTTAGGAATAGCATATACAATATAGCCTTTGATTGTTCACATGTCATGTTATCTCCTTATCGGAGTAGGCGTAAGTGAGATCAGGTTAGTTTTGATAGAACCAATTTGAATATTGTTTACCTTTCTGGTTGGGAAAGAATTGAGAAACTCAAAACCAAACAATGTCTATAGATACTTTTTGATTGTCATATATTCTGTCAAACCCACTTGAACTTTGTCCCATGGGAAGCATAAAATGTTTAAAATGGTGTAGCTCTGGTTTGATGGTTCAAGTCATGAACTTAACTCTTGAGTCTAAGTCGGTCTTCTCAAAGCATTGCATTAGAATTTTCAAACTCACCAAAACAGATAAAAATCGTATTGTCAAGGAAACCCCATTTTCACGGCAGTGTTTGGTTAGGCCAAATTACTCTAAATTTTCTCCGAATCAGGGTTGGTTCAATTCATGAAATTTTGTTTCCAAGTGAAAGTCAGTCTCCTCAACCCTTTCCCCGGTCCTACTTTGGTGGAATGTCCTCCAATGAAGAAGAAGAAGTCTTTGATGCCTCCTTCAAAGCCTGCTCTTTCACATTGTTCTTCATGAATCCGTAATAATGACCCGTACGATATTTCCATTTAATCGTCAGCTGAGAAAAGTCTGTTCTTTTTGTTTCTTGACGTCTACCTCAGTTTAATTAACAGAACGTATAGTGAATTAGCCATTTGGACGGAATTGAACCGCAGGTCACAAGTAATGTTGCATCCTCCATTAAAAGAGTTCTTCATATCGGTCCCATACAACAGACAAAAGAGGAATTTTTATTGGGAAATCGGCCAAAAAAAATCTGTACATTCTCAAACTTGCCAAAAAAAACATGTACATTTTTCTGGCAAAAAAAACCCAAACATTTCATTGACTTTTAAAATATTCACAAACTTTCGTTGACTGACCAATAAAGCATGCCGTTAAAAAACTAACAGAAAATCGTTAAACAAAACGACGTCGTATATTGACTATAGCCAATACGACGTCGTTTTGGAAGAAATCGACGTCGTTTTGGAAGAAATTAATTGTAAAAATCGTGTTTGACTGGATTCGAACTCGCGACCTGAGGGTCCATAAATGACACTTTAACCACTAAACTAAGTAACACTTTCGTTTAAATATGAATCACATTGTCTTATATTGTATTGAAAGCAGAACATTATTAATATTATTATACAATAATATAGTAAATAAAAATATATGTTTTAAAGCAAATAAACTTAACACATACCAATTAAAATGCTCATATCATTTATAAAAATATTATTAAATAACAGTTTTAATCAAAATTACAAAATAAAATATATTTTTAGCAGAAAAATTAATAATATTATTAATATTAATAAAAATATTATTAAATAACAGTTTTTAATCAAAATTAAAAAATATATGTTATTTTGTAATTTTGATTAAAAACTGTTATATAAAAATATATGTTATTTTGTAATTTTGAATAAAAACTGTTATTTAATAATATTTTTATTAATATTATTAAATTTTTTCTGCTAAAAATATATGTTATTTTGTAATTTTGATTAAAAACTGTTATTTAATAATATTTTTATAAATGACATGAGCATTTTAATTGGTTTGTGTTAAGTTTATTTTGCTTCCAAACATATATTTTTATTTACTATATTATTGTATAATAATATTAATAATGTTCTGCTTCCAATACAATATAAGACAATGTGATTCATATTCAAATGAAAGTGTTACTTAGTTCAGTGGCAAGAGTGTCTTTTATGGACTCCCAGGTCGCGAATTCGAATCCAGCCAAACACGATTTTTACAATTAATTTCTTCCAAAACGACGCCAATAAATGTTCGGGTTTTTTTTACCAGAAAAATGTACATGTTTTTTTTTGTAAGTTTGGGAATGTACAGGGTTTTTTTGGCTGATTTCCCAATTTTTATTGAGAGCCATGATACTGCCCTCCTTCTTCACTTCTTCTCATCCTCACCTTTGCTGCTGCCCTCTTCCTCCAAGTAATTACGTTTTCAAAACGCGTGAAAATAGTTACACAGCATTGAAAAGTCTATACTAAAAAATGATAACACTACGTCGTTATAGATGAAAAGAAAGAAAAAAAACACTACGTCACTACCTCGAACCTGTACTTTATAAATAGGGGATTGGTGCCATTGAGATTCACCATCATCAACATTCACAACACATAAACACAAGAACACAACAGAAATAAAATGGCTAATTTCTCGAGTGTTGTCATTCTCTTCTTCGTGTGCATCACGAGTACCAACACAACCACTATATGTTTCTTTTTTTTTTTCTTTTTTCTTTTTTATGTCTAATGTTTCTCCGTTCACTAATACATTCTACATGATCTTCTCTTCTATTTTATATGTTTTTCAAAGAAAAAATGATTTCAACACTGTTTCACTAATATATTTGGTTTGTGTTTTCAAAAATGCAGGCGGCGTTGCTGTTTCCGCCACCGTCTTCACATTGCAGAACAGTTGCCCTTACACCGTCTGGCCGGGAACTTTCTCGGGCAACGGGGAGACCCTCGGCGAAGGCGGATTTCAACTGGATTCAGGCGCTTCCGTACAGCTCACGCTCAACGGTCCACCGGGATGGTCAGGCCGGTTCTGGCCTCGTACCGGCTGCAACTTCGACTCCTCTGGCCACGGTAACTGCGCCACCGGAGACTGCGGCGGCGCCCTAAAATGTACCGTCACCGGAGCTACTCCCTCCACTCTGGCTGAATTCACCATCCAAGGCGATTCCGGCAACGACTTCTACGACCTGAGCCTCGTCGACGGTTACAATGTCAAGATGGGGATCAAACCCGAAGGAGGATCCGGAGAATGCAAGTACACAGGCTGCGCCGCCGACCTCAACGCGGATTGCCCTGACGAGCTTCGAGTCATGGATCCGAACAACAGTGGAAACGTCGTGGCCTGCAAAAGCGCCTGCGCGGCGTTCGGTAAGGAGGAGTATTGCTGCACCGGAGCTCACTCGACGGCGGAAACTTGTCCTCCGACGGATTACTCGAAGAAGTTCAAGAGCGCTTGCCCTACCGCCTATAGCTACGCAAAAGACGACCTGAGCACCTTCAGTTGTTCCGGAGCTAACTACGTGATCACTTTCTGCCCTTAAACTCCTTTAAAACGTTTTAAATTCGGGTCGGCTTCTTTCTCTCCACGTTTCTTTTGCTTGCTATTTACGGAAAGATGAATATCTTCTTCCACTTTTTTTTTTAGATTTTCCTAAGTATATATTGATCACTTGTTACTCTCAGCTGTGATTTGCGTTGTACCATATATACGAAGAAATAAAATCAAGAATCTACAGGCAGAAAAGATTTCTGGGCCGCCGTTACTTATTAATTGCATTCCATGATGTTTTCAAAGAATACTCATTTGACTCGTGTCTCAATCGCATTTTGGCTATGTCAACTGCCATGCTTCTTGTGTTTTAATTTCTCCTTCCCAAACAGTCGTCGAGCAACAGAACTTTGTAACTGTGAAACTAAACTCTTGTGTTCACTGAGTTAGAAACAGCAATAGGTCCTTTAGTCTTATTGTTGTCAAAAGGTGTTCTAACATCTGATTCAGTCGGCAAAGGAAGTTTCCATCTAAACATAATTTTGTCTTTTTAAGTGCTACATTGGATCATCTTTTCAGATAGAGCACAAAATCCATCTTGTTTTCTTTACATGTCTTTTGCTTGTTCGTAGGTCACCTTATCTGATTAGGTGCAAGTGAGATCAGGTTAGTTTTTATCCAACCAACTTTGAACTTTCTCGACCTCTATATATGGTTGAGAGAAACTTGGAAAACCCAAAACCAGACCATTTTTGTAGATACATGTTCAAACCCATATGAACTGTTCTTGCTTCAAATAAATTGAAGAATAAAATGTTTAAAGGGCCCAAAGCTATGTAACAAGTTCAAGGTGGACAATGTAACTCTGAGTAAGGAGACGAAACTTTGTTTACATAGGCCCATTAATGAAAGGTCCCAAAGCTATGTAACAGGTTCAAGGAAACCCATCGTCATGGCAGGTTTTAATTAAGCTTTTCTCCCACACAAAGTTGTTTCAATCATGACTGCTAACTTGCCAAGTCAGTCTTCTCGATTCATTAAGATTTAAATTTACAAAGTCTCCAAGGTTTGCTATTTTCCACCAAAACAGATGATAATTATAGGTCAGTCTTCTAAACCCATTCCCCGATTATACACCTTGATGGAATGTGCCCCCCCCCGTGAATTATGGGTCGTTGTTGGAGAAGAAGTCTTTGATTTGATGCCTCTCTAGAAAAGCCTGTTCTGTCACCATGCATTATTGTTATTCATGAATCCGCCAAATATAATGGACCTACAATAGTTTCTCCTCCACTCCTAATTAGATTTGCCAGTTTCAGATTATCTTCTTCAAATCAAATACAATAATACATGGTCATCTGTGTGTCCATACAATACAATTTGAAATAAACTGAGAAGCTCTACTTGAAGGGCCGGATAATGAGCTTTTATTTCACACATCCGATCCAAATAATAATGTCGTCTTGTCTCATTTCGAGCTATCTATCCGACATTTGATCTTTGTGGTGACTACTGTCAAAAGTCCTAGCCATTCATTCACGTTCTGGATTCCAAAATTTGCCTCAATTGACAAGGTTAGCATTGTTGTTAGAAATGAAGCCATTACAAAATTTCTAAATGCATCATATAATCCAAAGTGGAAACCCTTGCAAATGAATTGATTTGAGAAAGCCTTCACAAATCTCATCCAAATTCTCATATGGATAAGAGATATACCTTCAAATACACTAAAATTTCTATATATAAAATAAAATAGTAGAATTTTTGTTTTTGTTTTTGTGAGTTGGGTTAATGTTTAAATTAACAACTTGAATAAGATAATATTCTCTTTTAAAACCCATGAATAAACTAAAATTCATAGGAGCCCAAGAAAATGGGATTCTGTAATCGACATATATTTACAAAGAAGAAAAACCTTTAAAAAACAAAAATTATTACACATGATAGCACTACGTCACCATAGATGACCACATAAAAGGGAAAAACACTACGTCACTACCTCGAACCTGCTGCACAGCTGCACTTATAAATACGGGATCGGTGGCCTTCATCATGATCATGATCATCATCCACATCACAAAACACAAGAACACGATCATAAAGCATGGCAAATCTCTCCAGTTTTCACATTCTCTTCTTCATGTTCATCACAAGTACGTAACTACAAAACATATACCCAAATCTGTTTCACTTTCTGTCTAATCTTTCTCCTTAATTTCGCTATTACATTCTACATGTGTTTCAGTGTTTTTATAGGAGCATATTTACACTACTGTTTGTCTGTTGCTTAAGCTTCCTTCTGATGATTATGTTTTTTCATTCATTTTCTTCTCATAATTATTTCGTTTTTTTTTGTAAGTATATTTTTTTCCGTTGCACAGCCATTCTAACTAATAGTTCGTCGTTGCTCAACAATTTTCATAATTATTTCGTTTTCGTTAAAATGTTTTTGGTTTGTGTTCTGAAAAATGCAGGCGGTGTTGTTGTTTTCGCCACCGAATTCACTTTGCAGAACAGTTGCCCTTACACCATCTGGCCCGGAACTCTCACAGGGAACGGCGGAAACATCCTCGGCGACGGCGGATATCAACTGAATCCAGGCGCTTCCGTACAGCTCACCGCTCCTCCTGGATGGACAGGCCGCTTCTGGGCTCGTACCGGCTGCAACTTCGACGCCTCCGGCCACGGTACCTGCGTTACCGGAGACTGCGGCGGCGTTCTTAAATGTAACGGCGGCGGCGGAGTTCCTCCAGTCACTCTGGCCGAGTTCACCGTCGGAGACAAGGATTTCTATGACGTGAGTCTCGTCGACGGTTACAATGTCAAGATGGGGATAAAACCCCAAGGAGGGTTCGGAGACTGCAACTACGCAGGCTGCGTCTCCGACCTCAACGCGATTTGCCCTACCGAGCTTCGGGTCATGGATCCGCAGAACAATGTGGCGGCGTGCAAGAGCGCATGCGCGGCGTTTAACAGGGAGGAATATTGCTGCACCGGTGCTCACTCCACTCCGAAAACTTGTTCTCCCACGAACTACTCGTTGACGTTCAAGAAAGCTTGCCCTGACGCCTATAGCTACGCTTACGACGACGAAACCAGCACCTTCACTTGTTCCGGAGCTAACTATTTGATCACTTTCTGCCCTACCGGTTCCTAAAATGTTGAGCTCCGGTTTAGATTTGGGTCAAGTTTATCTCCTCTCTCACGTTTCTTTTGCTTGCTTGCTATGTACGGGAAGATGAATATCTTCTTCCACTTCTATGGTTTTATGTACTCAGTTGTTACACTCAGCTGATTTGCATTGTTGCCTACAAATAAATTCATATTAGTAATTTTCAGCCAGAAAAGACTTTTGGAAGTTTCAGTTTCAACAAAACTTTGTCGTTTACTCGAAATTGTACATCTTCAAGCTTGTGAAATAAGTCATTCTGAATCTTGTTTTCCTGAGACAAAGTGATGAGATGGTTTCCTCATTTCTAAATCCCCATATACATGATTCAAAAACATATTAAATCGGAAGCAAATTTTGGTTAACAGAGAAAGAATCTATCCTGTTGCTTTGAAGTCGCTTAAGATTTAATTAAGACTCCAGTGAAATGTATCTCTTTGAATGTAAACATATGAAATGTAAGTAACTGATACACTAATTCAGTTGCACAACACAACTTGTTATTGACTATCTTCTCCCAGGTCAGCCTCTGAATCAGCGAAGGAGGCTTTCAATTGGTGGCTTGGACAGAAGGCCAATGTCTCTCAAGAGATTGAGAATATGAACTACTTTGTTTTTAAATGTTGTTTGCAAGTTATTGTGAGTTTGATTCACCAATACATAAACTTGTTTTCTGTGAGGTAGATTGGACAAGAAACATATATGAATGTGCGCAGATTAAAAGACTCGTTGACATACAAATATAACTTCATATCCTTGAATGGGAAAAAAGAGTATGATGCAGCACAAATGCATAAACGTAAACGATACCGTTGTCATTAACTCTTTATATAAAAGAATCAGAGTAGTTTAATGTTGATATTATATAACGAATCCTAACAATGTCATTGTCATCTATCGTGTTTTCTTATGAGATGCGTTCAACTTATTAAAAACATTAAAGCAAATAAATTCATAGTGCTAAAGAAGATGGGCTAACAGACGTATTTACAGATGTTTGATATATCATGATGGAGATTACAAAGGTATATGTATACAAGCAACTGAAGAAGATTCTAGAAAGATTTATACAAAGGATACTGTATTCTACCAAGAATACTAAATTTTCTAACAAACATCACTTCTATAAACAGAGGATCCTTGACAGTAACTGATATTCATCATCATCACCCACACATCACATAAACATAAAAAAGGATAAAACATGGCGACTATTCACATTCTCTTCTTCATGTTCATCACAAGTAACAACACAAACACCCTCTGTTTTTCGTTTCTTCTCTGTTTCCCTTTCTCTTATGTCTTATCTTTCTCCTTTCGCAATTACAATCTACATCAACGCATCTGTTTCTTATAATTTCGAAGTATAGTCGTTCCAATACTGTTTTTTCTTTGATCAAACAGATATTTATCAAACAGTGGTTTGTGTTTTGAAATTGCAGGCAGCATCGCTGTTTCCGCCACAGTCTTCACTTTACAGAACAGTTGCCCTTACACCGTCTGGCCTGGAATTCTCTCCGGCAACAGCAACACCCTCGGCCACGGCGGCTTTCCCCTGACTCCAGGCGCTTCCGTACAGCTCACCGCTCCTCCCGGATGGTCAGGCCGTTTTTGGGGTCGTACCGGCTGCATTTTCGACTCCTACGGCCGCGGTAGCTGCGTCACCGGAGACTGCGGCGGCGTTTTAAATTGTATCGGCGGTGGAGTTCCTCCAGCCACTCTGGCTGAGTTCACCGTCGGATCAGGCGATTCCGGCATGGATTTCTACGACGTGAGCCTCGTCGACGGTTACAATGTGGAGATGGGGATCAAACCCCAAGGAGGATCCGGGAACTGCCATTACGCAGGCTGCGTCGCCGACATCAACGAGATTTGCCCTAGCGAGCTTCGGATCATGGATCCGAACAGCAACGGAATCGTCGCGGCGTGCAAGAGCGCCTGCGCGGCGTTTAACTCGCCGGAGTTCTGTTGCACGGGAGCTCACGCGACGCCGCAAACTTGTTCTCCGACGCAGTACTCGAAGATGTTCAAGAAAGCTTGCCCTAGCGCGTACAGCTATGCCTATGACGACGCGACAAGCACCTTCACTTGTTCCGGATCTAACTACTTGATCACTTTCTGCCCCACCCGTTCTTAAAAAAAACACGGAGCTCCGGTCTAAACTCGATCGGGTCGGGTTTCTCTCTCACGTTTCTTTTGCTTAATGTACACGGAAAGATGATTAATATCTTCTCCCGTTTTTTAAAGATCTTTTCAAGTATTATTCAGTTTTTACACTCATCATCTCATTTGCAATGCATGGTTTCGTACAAATAAATGATATCAAGATATTAGGCGTAAAAAGATATTTCTCCTGCCTTTTTCGTTGTTTTCTTCTTTGAACTATAATAACTTATCAAGCTGTATTCCATGTTCTTCTCTTGATTTAACTCACATGTTCAATTAACTTGTATCTTAATTTTATTTAGTTGCGTCAAGCTGTTTGCAAATCCTACTCTTGACATTTCGCCATCAAAATTCTCATCGAGCAACATATATAACTTTGTAGATGCAGCGAAACTCTTGTGTACATTGAGTTTAGAAACAAGAACATGTCATTAGGCTTTCTTTTGTCAAAATGTGTTCTAACTTCTGGTTTAGTCGGTAAAGGAAGTTAAAACTTTGTCGGTGATGGAAGAAGCATAGAACTCACTTTTGTCCCAAAACGATGCTACCTTCTTTTTGTAGGTGATCACGAGAGAAAGAGAAAGAAAGAAACCGCTGCTCGTGCTCTTTAACTGCTTCATTAGATCATCTTTTCAAGAAAGCACATATATATATATATACATAACATCTCCTGTTTTATTTACATGCCTTTGCTTGTTCACGTATGTCATCTTATCTCCTTATCTGAGTAGGTGCAAGTGAGATCAGGTTAGTTTTATATAGAGCCAACTTTTGAACTGTTTTTACCCCTTTTTACTTGGGAAAGAGTCGAGAAACCCAAAACCAAACAATGTATGTACGTAGATACCTTTTGATTGTCATAATTCATTATATATAACTCTATTAATGTCTGATAAAGCTACGGCCGTGACCGCATAAAATGCTTAAGATCGGGTGGACCATGTAATCTTAACTCTTGAGTTATTGAACATTGATATATTAATGAAATGGCCCTAACAGATGCACCACTAACTCAAAGAAACCTAATCGTCACAGTTTTAAGCTAATTACTCTTTTCTCCTACACAAAGATGGTAAAACCATGAATTTGTTTAGTACTTTTTTCTTTCCCACTAAAACAGATGATATGTTTTTAGGTTTTAAAGATCGAATCTCATGGCATGTTTCCGGGAAACTAGCGGAAAATACATTAATAGTACTATAGATTAACCAGCAAAAGAAATAATGGAAAAGTAAAAAAACAAAAAAGGAACAACAGAAGAGCTGGGATCATGGAAGACGGTTTCTACGTCCGCGGGATGTTGTGGGTTCTTCTTTAACGAAATTTCATGCGAACGTGTGAAAATGGTTGATGCAGCTTAATACACGTGCGGTCTCTCTACACGTCTTTTTTTTTTGTTTGGTGTATGGAAATATTTTAACAATGAGCAGTTAATTGGGCATTCTCTTTCACCATACTGCCAATAATGTTCATGAAACCGTAATAATGACCCCACTTTATTCTCTTCGAACCGTCAATCTAAAAATAAATTTATACAGCAAATAAACGCGCAAACAAACAATTATGACAAATATAAAAAAATTAACATAGCCAAAGAAGATGTGCTAACAGTCGGCACAAATAGTATTATTCATCAAAATCATCTCTTTTACCATAAACTGTAAACATTTATTAAAATTAATTACTGAAAATTATGGCACTACCCTCGAACCGCCCACTTATAAATAGAGGATCGGTGCGAGTAACGGACATTCATCATCATCATCACAATCATCATCATTATCATCCACATCACACAAGAAAAAAAATACGACAAAACAATGGCGAGATTCTCCAGTATTCACTTTCTCTTCTTCGTGTTCATCACAAGTAACAATGAAAACACTCTCTGCTTTTGGCTTCTTCTCTGTTTCACCTCATGTTTTCTCTTTCTCTTTTCGCCAATACATTATGCATCATTTCGTCTGTTCCCATAGGATCATACTTTACTCTTTCTTTAGCTTCCTTTTGATCAAATGTGTTTTTGTTCGTCGTCGTCGATTACACTATAATTCTCAGAAATATTTCGTTTTTCTTTGGTTTGTATTTCAAAACTGCAGGCGGCATTGCTGTTTCCGCCACCGTCTTCACGTTACAGAACAGTTGCCCTTACACCGTCTGGCCGGGAATTCTCTCCGGCAACAGCAACACCCTCGGCGACGGCGGCTTTCCCTTGACTCCAGGCGCTTCCGTACAGCTAACCGCTCCTCCGGGATGGTCAGGCCGTTTCTGGGCTCGTACCGGCTGCAACTTCGATTCCTCCGGCCACGGTAACTGCGTCACCGGAGACTGCGGCGGCGTCCTCAAATGTATCGGCGGCGGAGTTCCTCCAACCACTCTGGCCGAGTTCACCGTCGGATCAGGCGATTCCGGCAAGGATTTCTACGACGTGAGCCTCGTCGACGGTTACAATGTCGAGATGGGGATCAAACCCCAAGGAGGTTCCGGAGACTGCAAATACGCAGGCTGCGTCGCCGACGTCAACACGGTTTGCCCTACCGAGCTTCGTATCATGGATCCACATACTGGAATCATCGCGGCGTGTAAGAGCGCTTGCGCGGCGTTTAATTCGCCGGAGTTCTGCTGCACCGGTGCTCACGCGACGCCGCAAACTTGTTCTCCGACGCATTACTCGGCCATGTTCAAGAACGCTTGCCCTAGCGCTTACAGTTACGCCTATGACGACGCAACAAGCACCTTCACTTGTTCCGGATCCAGCTACTTGATCACTTTCTGCCCCAGCCGTTCTTAAAAACATCGAGCTCCGGTCTAAACTCGATCCGGTCGAGTTTCTCTCTCACGTTTCTTTTGCTTGTTATGTACGGAAAGATGATTTGATGACTTTGTTTCATTTTCTTCATTTTTTTTTTCGAAGTATGCAGTTGTTACACATCTCTTTTGCATTGTTGATTTCATTTGTATCTTTTTAAGATTCTATTAAGTATTGATTTCGAGGAAAGGAGAAAAACAGATAACTCAGATATTCTTTGCAATACTTATATACATCCTAACATAGATATCTGGACATATAAAGATGGATGCTTGATTAGAGATTAGAGGGATTCTTTGTTTTTAGGTCATTGGTACTTACATGAGAGAGCAATAATAACTTCTACTGTTAACCCATGAGAGACAGAGCTTTAACTACTATACTGAACTATTCAGCCACGGAATGGTTAAAAATATGTGAACCGCGCGCAGATTCGATATGGTCCAAAGGAGGACGGTTTGTTAGCCTATTTAGGAGCTCTAGCATGCTGCAGTTAAGATCAGTGTTTCTGGTGTTCTTTTGATTTCCACCTGCAAGCTTTCTTCATTCCTTTTGCCGCTTGAACGAATCCCACAATAACCTGAAGCTCATCCATTTCCTGTAAACCAGAGAGAAGTACCACAAAGATTATGTACCTTTTTGGCCCTTTCGATTTCAGTTGTTGACGATAAAATGTTACCTGAGACATGAAGTGTCTCTGAACAATGTCAAGTAGTTGCTCCTTTGATGGATTAGGAAGTGCATCCACCTTACAAAAGGAGATCACAATTAGAAACAAAAACTCTCTTCCACAATTACCGATAACTGAGGCAGTAGAACAAAAAAAGACTGTTCCTCTTGACTCACGAGGTTAAAATGTCGTATATATCTCTGTAATGCAGACATATCCAATTTGCTAAGATCAACCTTCTGCGTAAAAACCATATATTTCCGCATCAGTAACCAAAACCATTCACATGCATATCCCATGATTTCCAAAGGCTTTACCATGCTCGCACGAGGAGTAACACTCGAGCTTTTTGAGTGTGAGTCACAAGATAAGGCCCTGCACATTGCCTTATGTGATAACCGCGCTGATCTGTGTCCTCTTTGCTTCGACTTATGAGGCTTCAAAGTGTCTTCAGATGCTGCAAATGACAATCAAATAACACGTCTTAACACTCAACATCGAAAGAGTTGAGCGATACTTGAGAGATATCACAGATTTCCGACAAGGAACCAAGCTTACTCATATCAGAGGGATTCCACTGTGTATGCTCGAGTTCAATATCATCGTCTTCTTCGTTCCCCGTAGGAGCTTCAATGACACTAAGTGCATTCCTCTGCAACTTCACTTCGATTCCATTTGTCAAAACCTGAAAGTTTAAAGCGTGCGGATTGGATTAAAAAAAGTTTGCAATCAGTAAAACAAGTGAAAGCTTGAGACTTTTTTTGAGAAATGGGAATGCTGGGAGACAGGCACTGGTGGAATTTGATATCGATACTAGTAAAATAATAAGCGTTGGGTTGTGAAGAAATCGTATTAAGATATACTAGTAATTATGTTGTAAAGCCGGAGAAACGGTGAGATGAGTAATGATCAAAGAGTGGAATTTTTAATATTAAAAACTTAAGCAGCCTAGTGAAATGGAGAAGGTCTATAAAAGTGAACTCAAACCAAAGGAGAAAAAATTCGGTAGTGGGTGAAAATGAACCCATCTGAAAAAAGAAAGAACAGGACCCTAATTATATTAAATTATTGACAGGTAAAACAAATCTAAAAGCCAGCTTGAACCCACAGAAGATGAAAGAAAAAAGGGAATAAAGAATCACGAGAAATTTGATGAGAAGAAAGAAAAAAAAGAGTTAGAATAAATATAAAAAGTGCAGATCGTTATGATGCGTTTTAAGAATAAAGTTGGTATTTTTAAGGACAATCAATCCCATCGGTATGGTCTTTTTGCTTCTTGTTGCGTTGATCCATTTGATTCGGCAACATCGGACTACCATTGATTTGCTTTGCATGATTGAGCTCAAAGCTGGATTTAGCTCGAATCTAACTCTTCTCTTTGAACAAAATTTTGAGATTCTCCTTTAAAAAAGGGGAAAAACACACACACACAAAGATGCAATAAGACAAAAAAAAAAAGAAGAAGCGAAGGCGAAAAATCCTCACCAGCCAATGCCAACCACCGAGCCCGACGGCTTTCTTAACGACGCCTTGAAGACCGACGAGGACAGATTTCGTACGGTTGTTTCCGGTGACGACAACTTTGGTGTGACGTGGCAGAACAGTTAATTCCTCCTCGCTGCTGCAATCTCCGAAGCAGCTCTGCAGCTGAGAGAATTCTCCACTGAGGACGTTCGAGTTATCAGCAGCTTCCATCATTTGTTTTTGTCTCTTTCTTAGAACAGAACAACCGGCCTCGAGTTTCACGATCTCCGAAGTGGAAGTTGGTGCATTACTGGGAGAGAAATCGAGCAGAGGGTATTAGGGTTTTTCCTATTGGTGTCTGAGGAAGAAAGACAGAGAGTGAGAGAGGGAGGGAAGTAAGAGAAAAAGAGGGAAAAAGCAGAGTCATATTAGTAAGAGAGAGAAAGACGAGGGAAGGGGACGATAGCGACAGCCTTCCTAGCACTACCACCAATCATATCCCGCCACGTGGATTTGTACTGCTACCATTTGCACAATGGAAACCGAGCGGTTTTTTTTTTGGGTTCTTTTACCCAGAGTTTTTTTTGTCTTTTTTTGTTTCTATTGGTTACACTTACAGCTTACACCTAAGGAGTGTTTAATCCAATCAAAACTTTACTTTACTAAAAACATGATTTGAACGAAAAGCTCAAATGGCCTAACAAACTAATTAATTTCAATATTTAGGGGGATTTTTTACTGTCAAGAACATGCTACATATTGTGTGTTTCCTTCGTATTTTAGAGCTTTTTAGGTACTAATTAGTATTGGAATCCGAAAATAAAAAAGTGGATCCTTTTTGGTTAAATCCTTATGAACATTTCAGGTACTGATTTGTATTGGAATCGGACTTTTACAATGCTTTTTACAAGGTTAAAATAGTTAAAAAAGAAGAAGAAAAGGAGGGCCACACATTAGTAATTTTTGTGTTATGTATACACGCGATCGACGTGAATCTGAATGGTTGACTGGTATTTGTGTACAGAGACAGGCGTAATGGGGCCATGCATTCGTATAATTACGATATTACCCTTCATTTAATTTGTTTTCCTTTCGTCTCCATGAATTTGAATTTTTTTGAATCACACCACCCCCGACTGAATTAAATACTTGCATCGTATAATGTCCATATAAAACAATTAACTACAACCAAAAGTCTCTGGAGTGATTCTTAAGACATCACATTTTTGTACGTTTGAAGGTATAATAAATGAAAACATTTTTGTGTGAGTTTTGGAAAAAAAAATAAAAAAAGAGGGCTGGCAAGGTAACATGGAAGTAATCAGAAAAGCAAAACATTTTTTTGAAAAAAGTCAATATTTTGGCCTAAAAGCCAAAAATGCTACTATCAGCAAATCGATTGGTGTTCAATACACTAAATAATCTAAAATTGTTATCACTAAACAGTTATATTTTGTAATTATTCGATATCTTTTGTTATATATACGTTGCAAAAAGAGAACAATCTAATAGACTAACTAGGTAAAGAAAGAATACTATTACTACTTGACGCATATTTCAGTTCTCATATCTCACCATTTTTATCTAGTTATACACAAAAAATAAAGCACTGATTTATCAGTTTAAAACTAACCAAACAAGTTTAACACATAATTTACCTATTTCCGCTTACGCCGAAGGAAAAGAGGAAAACCATCATAAGTCTCAAAAAGTTAACAAAAAAGAAAGCTGGTTTTGGTGATTGAAGATGTAACTCTGGAAGTGATTAGTTAAGAATATTTTAATAACAAAATAGATATTGGCGAAATTCTTGTCAAAGTCGTTGTAGTATAGTGGTAAGTATTCCCGCCTGTCACGCGGGTGACCCGGGTTCGATCCCCGGCAACGGCGTTTTTTTATTTTATTTTATGCCTATTTGCGATTGATGCCTCTGATCCATTCCACATTTCTACTCTAGGAGTTACCTACTCGCTAGAGTTGTTTATACTTTTAAGACATTTCACACGCAAATCTGCACTTTTAATAAATTAGCGTCATATTCTTAAAAATTCACAAATAAATGAATTATGTCGCCTATCCTGTCTCAGAAGTCAGAACTCAGAACTCAGAGCTGCACATTCTTTGACAAGGGAAAAAAAAAGAACCTCGACCCCCATTCGTCATATAAGTAACTATATATAATTATATATTTTTAAAAGTAACTTCCGCCATACAAAAGTAAATATTTTAAGATTACAGCCACAGATTCTTTTTTATTATTCTTAGACTATTGTATCATAAAAATAACTTAATTTTGATATTAGTAGCGTGTAAACATACGCAAAAGGTGTTCGTGGGTACATTATGCTGTTGGGTCTTGCTGTGGGACGACAAATCGTCAACTCCTTTTCCTCTTATGTTCAATGAACTAGACAAGTGAAGTTAAAAAACAAAAAAATGAAGGATCCAGCAATTAATCCAGCTTCCCAAAATTTAGCAAATCGATATTTCATTTTAGAAGCAAATTAGAAACCCAAGCTTAAAAATGGGCACATAAATATCATATAAAGTACATTAAAAAATATAGGGAAAACGATCTATTTCTCCACGAGAAGTATCATATAGCACCAGATGCAGCCCGAACTATGACCTCGTGCTAAATCTCCCCGGAAACAAAGTTCGAAATCTATACCTCCCCATATTGAAAGTTCAAAACCTCAAAACACATAAAATTGATTTATCGGTTATTATTTACAAACCAGACATAATCTAACCAAAATTGTTTATAAACCGAGCTAAAACCCAATTCCAGCTAAAACCGACCTAAAAATACCAAAACCAAGTTCCAATTCCACCTTCTTCTCCAATTACGTGATTGAAAATTTGATTTGCTTCTGAAACATCAAATTCTGATAAAGGGTAAGGAAAAACATGGTAGAAAGAGAGAGACACACAGAAGAAAGAGGGAGAGACACTAAGAAGAAAGAGAAAGGTTTCTCATGAGGAAGAGGCAAAATAGGAGTGGAGGGTGCTTTGATTTCAGGCAGGTGAATCTGAGAAATAGGATTAAAGCAAAAGAGATTAAACATGGTTTTATGGGTCTTTTAATTTTGAGAAGAATCTAGGTTAATTCATTCTAGGAAGATTTTTGGAAAAATTGGTGGTAAAGGAGAGAGAAAAAAAAGGGGAGAAGAAGTGTGGCGTTGAGTTGGATTTTTTGGGACCAGGTTGGTTTTTTTTTTTTTAATTATGTTTAATCTCGGTTTAATATTGAATTCAAATGGTTAATGGTTAATTGATAGACACTAAACCAAATAAAATCGGATATATGTGTTCTGAGGTTCTGAACTTTCGATTCAGAGAGATATAGATTTTGAACTTTCAATATGGGGAGGTATATATTTCGAACTTTGTTTCCTGGGAGATTTAGCACGAGGTCATAGTTCGGGCTGCATCTGGTGCTATATGATACTTCTCGTGGAGAAATAGATCGTTTCCCCAAAAATATATGACGGGTCAATATATTTGTTTTGTATTCACTGGTAAAATAAGAAGAAGGTTATAAAAGCAAAAGCAAAAGCAAAGCAAATGAAATGATCTTACAATACAAACTAGTCAGGACAAAAAGTGATCACTCATTCTTTCGAGATTGAGATTTCCATGCCAGGAAAAAAATGAAAACTTGAATTAAGTATATTATTATGTTAAGAGACGGCTTTAATCATTTGCTTGTTCTTTCTTCATAACAAAATTATTTCCATTGGTTTGGATAGAAAAGAAAAGAGGAAAAAAACCAATCAAATGGTGTGTTTTTCGGTCACACAAGAAAGGGACCCACAGCGAGAAACGGGACCCACTTTGTCTTCCCCCACACCTTCTCTGTATTATTGTTCATTAGTTACACTGTTACACAGAGAAAAGATAAAAACACACAGACGTACTACTTCGACTATACACACCTACATACGCGCTCTTATCCTCTACACTCAGCTACACACCTCGCTATGTACACCTTAGCTAATCTCACCCTTCCAAAACCATGTTACGACACGTGGACGATCGATGTAATAAAAAAAAAGTACTGATTGTTAATGTGAACTCGCGTACTTGAACACACGACCCAAAATTACAACGACTTAAAATACTTATTTTGTTTCTCGTAATTAATTTTGGAGAAGAAGAAAGAGAGATTCTTCTTCGATTCCAGCGAAGGAAAAGCGTATTCCTCGTGAGCACTAACTTCTCACTCCTCTTCTTCTTCTTCTTCTTCTTCTTCTTCGTCTTCACTCTGCGTTCACACAATCTTCACCCACCCATCAAAGCTCGGAGATTTCTCGAGGGGGTGGTTCGTTTTTTTGTTGTTGTTGTGGGAGGATGACGTCGGATGGGGCTACGTCGACATCAGCAGCGGCGGCAGCTGCGGCGGCGGCGGCGGCGAGGAGGAAGCCGTCGTGGAGGGAGAGGGAGAACAATCGGAGGAGAGAGAGACGGAGAAGAGCCGTAGCTGCGAAGATATACACTGGGCTTAGAGCTCAAGGTGATTATAATCTTCCAAAACATTGCGATAACAATGAGGTGCTCAAGGCTCTCTGTGCTGAAGCTGGCTGGGTTGTTGAAGAAGATGGCACCACTTATCGCAAGGTCAATTTCTCTGAAAGGATTGCCCTTTTTTCTTTCCAGATCTGAGCTTCTCTGTCTTTAGATGTTGAAATCTGATAAATTCGTAAAACTTCAATTGCCTTGAATCGGGTTTGAATCTGATGAGCTTGCTGATTTATTTTTCAGGAGCATGTCTATAAAGGGATCTAATTTCTTGAAATTAATTTAGCGTTTGTCTTACTAATCTCAGAGTGATATGTGTTTATACGGAGCTTTAATCAGATTTACAACTCTCCATCTAGGACTATCTATAATTAATTGTCTTTATAGGCTTAAAGCCCCAAAAGCATGTGGAAACCTCAGGGCTTTGGTCTTTTTGCAGTTTTTGTCTGATGAACTTAAATGGGAATTGTGCTTGTTCTCCATTTCTTCTCTTGTCTTAGTTATCTGATGATTCAAATCTCAATCAGTTTTTCTGCTTCTTGAGCTATTAGTATCCTAAATTCTTAATCTGCGTTCTATGATACTTGATCCAAAAGTCTTTGCATTGTTTCGTTATCGCTGATTAATTCTGACATTGTGATGTTTGTTTGATTTGAGCGAAACAGGGATGCAGGCCTCTACCTGGTGAGATAGCTGGGACATCGTCTCGGGCCACGCCTTACTCATCCCAAAACCAGAGCCCTCTTTCTTCGGCCTTTCAGAGTCCCATCCCTTCTTACCAAGTCAGCCCGTCTTCCTCATCTTTCCCGAGTCCTTCTCGTGGTGAACCGAACAACAACAACAACAACAACATGTCCACCTTCTTCCCCTTCCTCAGAAATGGCGGCATTCCTTCCTCACTTCCTTCCCTCAGAATCTCAAACAGTTGCCCCGTTACTCCACCGCTCTCATCTCCAACTTCCAAGAACCCTAAACCGTTGCCCAACTGGGAATCTATTGCTAAGCAGTCCATGGCCATTGCTAAACAATCAATGGCGTCTTTTAACTATCCTTTCTACGCGGTTTCTGCACCTGCTAGTCCGACACACCGCCAGTTTCATACCCCGGCAACTATTCCTGAATGTGATGAGTCTGACTCTTCGACTGTTGACTCTGGTCACTGGATAAGCTTTCAGAAGTTTGCACAACAGCAACAGCCTTTCTCTGGCTCTATGGTGCCAACTTCTCCTACCTTCAATCTTGTGAAACCTCCCGCGCCTCAGCAGATGTCTCCAAATGCTGCCGCTGCGTTCCAAGAGATTGGTCAAAGCTCTGAGTTTAAATTTGAGAATAGCCAAGTTAAGCCGTGGGAAGGAGAGAGGATACATGATGTTGGTATGGAGGATCTGGAGCTTACACTTGGAAACGGGAAGGCTCGTGGTTGACTTAAACAACTCGGCGAACTCGGACGGCATGTCCATTGTGAATGTGAGAAGCTACTCTTCTTGAGTTCCTTCTTCTTCTCCTTCCAGGTATCTGGATCTTTATGGAATCTCATATGTTCTTCACTTACTATCCAAACATGTGGCACAAAGCCTTCTCCATGGAAGCTTGGAGTGTTAGTGTCGTTGTTCAATTCATGAACTTGGTTTCAAAAGCATTATTTGTAGATAAGATGTATGATTATTCTGTTCCCTTACAAATGTTACATTAATTAGTGGCTTGAAACCGGTTTGTGTGTTGCCTTGTCAACTTGATTAGTGATGTATCAGGTCTTAAACTCATTCTGCTTCTCAACATCAAAGATCCAAAATTTGCAGAACATATGCTTTTTTTTTCTACAATATGTTAAATTCTTTATTTTCCTTGCAATTCAGTATCTTTTGTCAAAAACTAACCCATATCATCAAATATATAGTTAGACAAAGCTAGCTAGAAGAAAAGCACAACAAATGAACACAACTAGCTACAAATGCTACATTTCATAATGAATACAAACAAACTCTGGTCATCATCTTCTTAATACTCCAGTTCATGTTTGATGATCAAACAAGTCACAGGGAATGCAGATCCAGTTCGGTCTCAGTCTCAAGGCCTTTCAATTCTTTCTCAGCCTCGATATTACATCCTTGGTATCTGAAGCAAGCTGTGAGATGATCATTCACAATGCCAGAGACCTGCAGGAAGGAATAAATAACAGTAGGACCAACGCAGCGGAACCCTCTCTGCATCATATCTTTGCTAATATACTCTGCCTTTGGCGACTTAACCGGTACTTGACGACCATAGCGATATCCATTTCTTAGTGGTTTGTGGTTCACAAATCTCCAACAGTAGTTACTGAATGATCCAAATTCTTGCTTGACCTGTTTTCAATAGAGAACCAAAAGCTGTTTCAACGAGTTTCCAACGCACAATGTTCAACAACTTCTCTAGCAAAAACACACAATCTATCTACCTTGAGGACCGATCTCGCGTTATCTACAATGGCTCGCAGTTTCTGTTCGGATAAAACGAGACACCCATTTACTTTAAGAGACATCAACCTCTTCTCTGTGAATTCTGCTATAGCTAAAGGATCGAAATCTTCAAAGAGCTTCCTGCAAAAAGAAAACCAAAAAACTTCTGCTGTTACACCAAACCAAATGAGCAATCTTTCTCTCTCTTTTTTTCTCAAAATATATTAATTCTCTGGCTTAAAATTTACCTAAAGGCCTCTCTTTTGTGAAGAATCGAAGGCCAGCTAAACTCAGCCAATGCTTGTGAGAACACAAGCAGTTCAAAGAGTTTCTTGTCGTCACGAACAGGAACACCCCACTCCTCGTCATGGAACAAGACGTAGATCGGGTCTGTTCATCAATCATCATTATTAACCCCAAAAAAGAAACTTATAAATCCATCAATCTTCAACAATTTTTTTTGTCTTTATTCTCAACTACAACACCTAGTTTTTGCAGGGTGCAATAAATATGGTGTTGACATCTATGAAATTGATTGTTACCAATAATCTTTTTCACACATAATCAAAAAATTTACATGTCGAAATACATATAAAGCCCTTCACATGGCTTCTAAGTTGAAGTCGATTGAGATATTTTTTTTTTGGGACACAGACGAAGAAACTGGGCAAGTTCGTGTTTTAATCTCTTCGCAGGATTATTAATAAATGTGCGAGAAGGACAAGAAATCTCCACATTGGGTAAAAAGTATTTTTTTTTAAACAAAAGAAAGAAAAAAAACACCACCTCCTCGTTATTCACGAAATTATTGCGTTTTTTTAACCAAAAAAAAGGAAAACAGTATTTTCGCAAAATAAACAGGGGAAAAAATGTGAGTTTTAAATTAAAGTTAAATGAAGCAGACGAGGAAAAAAGAAAGTTGTCAGACAGAGAGACCTGAATTAGGTGTGATCCAATGGCATCTCTTGACCGGTCCCGGCATATCAGGAGTCATGTCTTCAACGGCGGCGACGGCACTATTGAGCTTCGTGACTGATCCGTTCCGTTTAGACGGAGTCATAATCTTCCCAGAGTTTGTCGTCTTCACCGACGAACGTTCCGAGGATGACGAAGAAGAGGAATCATCAGTTGAGGCTGAGAAATTGCTCGTCACGGAGGAATCCGGCTTCTCAGCCGCCGCCGCCGGAGATTTCGTCACTCGTGGAAGCTGTTTTGGCTTCTTCTTGACGATCTCTGTTTTCGAAACTTTAACTCTGTTCCCGGTCGAGCAGAGGATAGCTCGCGGCTCGACCATCGGTTTAGCCGGAGAACGAAGCTTAGTGACTACAGACATCTTGAGAAGGGTTTCGAGGGTAGAGAACGGAGAATTCGAAGGAAATGTGAGGGTATAATTGGAAAGAGAAAATTGAGAACTGAATGATGAGATGGGATCAGAGAGAAAGAGAGAGAGAGAGGTGGAACAGAGTAGGAGTTGGAGGTTTTTAAAAACAGAACGGTAACAAAAGAAAAGGACTTGAAGAGGTGGCTGTAACCGGTAACAGCCGGTGTTGTTTTTGCCTACGTGTCGGTTGTTTTATCGTTTTGTTTCAGAAAGGGACACCGAGTAATGGTTAAAGCCGTGAGAATTACGCTTTTTCTGTCATTAATGAAGGATTAAAGTTTGCTGCGCTTTGGCATTTGGAACGAACAAAAAAATATACAGTGGGGTTTTAACTGTGGAATTTTTTAACAAGTGAGAGGGTTAAACTCCAAAACATGTTTTGGAGAATGCACCAAAGTCCACCACTTGCTTTATGACTTTGACCCAGATATACAGTAAAAATTTAACGAAGCAACTACATTCATTTTTAACCCAACCTCGAGTTAACTGCTTCAGTCGCTCGTGCTCAATCACAGCTTTTGGCTTCTCGAAGAAGGGCAAGTACAATGATTGTAAATAAACCAATTTGATTTGACCCCTCGCTTTTTTTTTTTTAACTTGGGTTATAAAATTCGGTTGTTATTACATTGTTTCTTTTTTCAATCATGACTCTAGAAAAACAATCACGTTAGAACTAAAAAGAAATAAATTTCTAGATTTGGGTTTAGAAAATAGAGGGGGAATCCAAATTTAGCAATTACTTCATCCGGTTTTGATTAGTTGTCGTTTTATAGATTTTTTGTTGTTTCAAATTAGTTATCGTTTTCAATTTTCAATGCAAAATTTATTTATTTTATAATTATTTTTATTTTGCAGATTATTTTTCAATTGGTTGAATTGTGTTTAGGTAAATAATTAATGATATTTTTGTAATGAAAAATTAACACAATTAATATTTTTCTTAATCTATATGCATAACTTTAAAACGACAAGTAAACAAAACCAAATATAGTAGTATATTTCATTCATTAGTAGTCTGAGCATGTACTTGTAGAGCTAGTTAGAATTTTTAATTCTTTATATTTCTTTTTGTTGAAATATTGGTGAACAGTAATTAGCCCTGGGCTAAATATTCGTAACCGAAAATCTGAACTGGAACCGAACCGAAAAAACGGATCCGGAACCGATCCGAAAAATTTAAAATACCTGATGGTTCCTGATTGTTGATACCCGTGGGTATCCGGTAATACCCGAAATCGAACCAATATCCAATCGGGTACCCGAATACCCGAAAATATTAAAGGTATTAGTTGTTTTTTTGGTATTACATGTATATTTTAAGGATTTCTGTTATTTTTATATTTAGTTCTTTGAGTTTCAGGGTATAATTTAGTATCTCAGATATTTTTTTGTTTTTATTAGATTTTGATGAATAAATTCGGATTTATTTGGTATATTTTTTAGTTTTCAGATATATTTTAAGTATTTTAGATAATAATACCCAAATAGAACCGGAACCGAAAAGTTTTAGGTATCTAACGGTTCTCAAAATTAAGAACCAAACCGATCTGGAACCAAGACCGAACCGAGATATTCTAAGTATTCATTGGATCCAAAACTTCTCTACCCAAAAACCTGGAACCGAATGATTCTTATCCGGAACCGAACCGAATATCCGAATGCCAGGTGTAACAGTAACATACATAATTAGGAATTTTAGCAACTAGTTGCCATATAATCTTGAAGGAAAAACAAATGTAATTCTTTTTTTATTGAGTAATGGAGGGTATAAAGGTCATTTAGAGGTGGGCAGAGAGTCAAGCTCTAATTTGGTGAAGTGTGTGGTGTTGGAATACGAGTGAGGGGTAAAACGGGAAATAAAAAAGCTTTAAGTAGAAGTTAAAAAAGAAGCTTACCGTTAACTAAGAGAATCGTAAAAGCCATACCAACACCAACTCCACCTCAACCTCAACCTCTTTTTCCTTTTCCTTTCTAACGGCTAACCACTAAATCCTCATTAACGGGCCTAGCCCAATTAATTACACGGCCCTAACTCCGTACTTACCTCGGATACCTCCTTAATTAACTCTTTAAAGCCTCTCATCAGCAAACAAACATAAATTGGTGCAAGTAAAACCTGTGACTGTGACGCTGTGGGACAAATAAATTTTCTGCAACATCTTTTTGATTCAGAACCGCAACTGTACATTTTTAATAACGCATAGCCATTGTGTAACAACTACAAGTCTAAAGAAATGTCTTCCTTTAAACCGGTCCGAGAGTGTTGAAATGGTCCCATGCTTCCTGAAACATTGAACCAAACACAAGAAACGACTTGCTTAGATTCCAAAGATCCTGCAAAACGTTTTTTTTTCTTTTAATAATCGTCACAAAACAATATTTGCTTGTGAGAAAAAACCTGTAACAACTCGAAAACTTTCTCAGCCATGTATTTTTGGCTTGCAGAAGCACCCTTTTGTTGTAGCTTATCTGGATGAAGGATTAGTAATGCCCTCTGGTACGATTTTCGAACTGCGTTTCCTTCGATCATATCCATGAGTGGAACCGCCTTCCATCCGCTTCCGGGCCAAAGAATCTGTAGAGTAACACTTTCATAAACATTACTTATGCTGATAGGCTAATAAATAGACCCGATCTCTTACCTCTTATACAATACTTACATACTGCAGTGTTGATAGGAGAGACCGAATGTTTCCACTCTTTCCACTTGACCACTTGCGGATTTTAGCATCGATGTTCTATACAGGTTTGGATTTCACTTTGAGGGTCGTTTTCGAATACAAGTATTGGAAAAAGAGTATATCTCTTTGCAATTGCAGTAGTATTATTACCTGAATTTCTTCAGCATCATTTCTGGTTTCTTCTTTGTTCTCATCATGTGTTATATCCTCCACCTGAGGATCACATTACAAGTTCCGCGCCATTTATATAGAGAATCATAAGAGCTAAGATTGAAAACTCGAAGGTTGAAGTGTGATAATGTTATGTTTACCAGGAAATTTACATGGAAGGGATCGTCTATATCCTCTGAAGTAGTATGTACTGGCAGAAGACAAAACCGATGAGCTCAAATGTTATCTAGTTCTGTAGTGATACGAAGGTTTAACATAAGGTACACCACTCCAAGAACCTACCTGTGCTCGGTTCCTGTCGCTTCTCCTCTTGTTCAGTAACACCACTAGGCCTAGTACTGTTTATGCTCACCCGATCTGGAACCTTTTCCTGAGTTGCCTGTGAAGGTTTCTGATCCTGATCCTGCAAAAATATATATAAGCAAGGAATCACAAAACAAAGTAACATATAGGAAGATCTTGATTTGCGGAATCACAAACTGCAAAACCACAAACCATGGCGGGTATATCTGGAGTTGATTTCTTTTGTAGATCAGGAACGTTTACACTTTCTTTGGCATTAGCACCGCCTTTGTTAATATCAGTCACGGGATTTTCTTTAGCTCTCCATCTAGAACTTTGTCCAAGAGATTCCCCACCTGCGCCAACTGAAGCTCCTTGACTGAAAATCTTAACAAAGTCCATCACTTTTCCTTTGGCTCCATCTTTGCATACTTCAGGTGCTGAGGATGTGCTTGCGAAGCTGGATTTATCTGGCATCGGGCTATCCAAAGAACTTCTCCTGCCTTGTGCTTTCTTTTTGCTTCTTGAATCTCCAGCAGAGCTTCGCATGCTCTTCGCTTTGCTTTTACCTTTTTGTGCTTCCCTCTCCAACGCAATATCCTCGCCTGTGATGACAAAGAACAGAACAAAGTCCATGAAAGGAAGCTTACCGGATCAAACCAAACAAAGATATATATGTCTGCAAAAAAAACAACCTTTTCTAATGTCCTTATCATCTAAAAATGAATGTAGAGGTTTCACATTCGCCTCAGGCGCTTTCGACACTCTGCCAGAGAAGGCTTGTTCAGACATCAAATCGATTCCTGTTTTCTCTTCTTCTTTCGGAACCCCAGGATGCTTTTGCGAGATCTTATTTCCCTCTGTCAAACCAGATGAACCACTTTCTCCTTCTTCATCTTTACCAGCTTTCTCAACTGACGTAGAACGCAAATCACTCGGTGTCGTCTGCTCAGCTTTAGCCATAGAGCTCAATCTAGAACTGCCCCAAATGACAACAGGAACTCCTTTATTAGGCCACTTGTAGATGGAGAAGTGAAACTGCCTGCCTTTCCCAGTAACAACTCCTGGAGCAACATAACCATCTGAATCTGATTTAGCAGCAGATCCCAACATATCGGCTTTGCTCGAAGTTCTTGAGAAAGGAGAGCTCGAAGCAGTTTCCTTGTTCTTGCTCAAACTCCGAGTAGCCGAACCAAATGTGGGAATCTCTGTTCCTTTGATTAGCTTTGCGGGAAGACTGGGGAACAGATTCGTACTCAACTCAAAAACAGATAATATTGGCATCAATGATTTACGAAAGTAAGTAAAAACACAAGACCTGAATTGTGAAGGAAACGAAGTTCCAGGAGATTCGGCTTTATGAGGGACAGGACAAGCCGGGCTAAGGATCCGAGAACCCGTCAGTGATGATCCGAACGGTTCGTTCTTTGTCCTCCTCTGCGGCGAAGATGGTGATGATGATTCATTCACTCCGAATATATCGTCGAAGAAATCATCAGCCGTGAAACGACGGCGGATGGATGGGTCTTCGCCGAAAACAGGCTTCTCGTCTCTTCCGTCCCAAAAGTCATCGCGAGGAATCAGCGCGGTGTTGTCGACGATGACGTCACGCCTCCTGATAGCTGTTTCACTGAAGCTATGCCGAGTGGCTTCGTGAACTCTGGACCGTCTCTTAGGAGGACCACCAAAAACATCCCGGAAATCGATATCCACGTCATCATCACCGCCGGGGTTACGCAGCACAGGTGGCGAGTTCGAGGGTAGAAGAACGGTTTCTGAGCTCGATAATGTCTGCATAATAGCAGAAAAGAAGACTTGACAGAGCAAAAAAAAAAAAAACAGAAACTTGCAGGTTTGCTCTGAGAGGAAAATAGACCTAAACAGAGGAAAAACAAGGCTGAAACAAATCCTTCACAAAAAGACAAAGACAGAAAGAGAGAGAGAGAGGCAAGTGTGGGGTTCCATTTGATTTGAAGCCACAAAAGGGACTTTTGGGTTATTAGTTAGGTTTACGTGAGCATCTTAACGTCTTCTTTGTTGTGAATAAAACACAGATAAATCCAAAATCTTACACTCTCTTTGTTCTCTCTCTCTATTTCTTTTTTTGGTCTCTCTCTCTCATAATTATTTCTTTTTTTGTGGTCAGAAGATAAAGCAGAGTCCAATGTTTGGTCAGTAAAATTAAAGAGTATAGATACACAGTATTCATAGTACACAAGGCAATGTTAAAACCAGTGGCTTAGAAGGAGAACTGATTCTAAGTTTTTATAACCACAGATGTGGGAAGATGAAACTGAGCCTACCTTTTTTTTTTTTTTGCCCCTGGAGGAGTATTCATAAGTAGAATCCGCCATTGAATTAGAAGAAGAAGAAGATTGGTTTTTTCGATATCTTGCTTGACAAGCATTCATTTATCTCTCTTATCAATCAGAACCATCGGGGAAGCTATCAAGCGCATCTTGTTTCCACCACAGCTTGCATTCGCTGGAGTTTATCTGGACGGTAATTCAGATGAACAATCACCGGCTTCAACTTGTTCAGTTGATGATTCTTTCTCACAGTCTTGAAGAGGACCTTACTGTTCATGAACTCGTACATCTCTTGGAAGCGTGTGAGAATGGGCCGCGCAAAAGAAGTTGGGCCTGAGGCAAACATGATGGAATGGGCCTTAGTAAAAAGAAAAGGAGAAAGGGGAAAAATCTCCCAGCGTCTCCGGCGTCTCTTTCTGTCCTCCTCCGTCTCGTTCCCCATCACACAATCAATCTATCCGGTAAGCTACCCTTTCTCATATTTTCTGCCTTCCCTCGTCTTGGCTCAGATCACTCCCAATCCCATCCCAGAAAAAAATTGCATCATCAGAGATTTTATGCTTTTCTAGGTATCTACTTGGACGAAAAGATGGATAATGAAGTGCTGGACTTCGATATTGGTGTAGGGGTTAGCAGTGGGGGAGATGTAGATGACGACGCTATCGATATTGAGCACGACGAGGATGATATGCTCGACAGCCCTATGCCTGGTCTTTCCGTTGGGAGTTACTTTCCCGAGGGTGATCTCGAGCCTTATGATGGTCTCGAGTTCGAGTCCGAAGAAGCTGCCAAGGCTTTCTACAACTCCTATGCGCGCCGTATCGGCTTTAGTACCCGCGTCAGCTCCTCCCGGCGCTCCCGCCGAGATGGAGCCATCATACAGAGGCAATTTGTTTGTGCCAAAGAAGGTTTCAGGAACATGAACGAGAAGCGCACCAAGGATAGGGAGATCAAGCGTCCCAGGACTATCACAAGAGTCGGATGCAAAGCCTCCCTCTCTGTTAAGATGCAGGATTCGGGTCAATGGCTTGTCTCTGGTTTTGTCAAAGACCACAACCATGAGTTGGTTCCTCCCGACCAAGTTCATTGTCTGCGCTCCCACAGGCAAATCTCAGGTCCTGCCAAGACCTTGATCGACACCTTGCAAGCTGCAGGAATGGGTCCCCGCAGGATAATGTCCGCTCTCATCAAAGAGTATGGTGGCATAAGCAAGGTTGGCTTCACCGAGGTGGACTGTAGGAACTATATGAGGAACAATCGGCAGAAGAGCATACAAGGAGAGATTCAGCTTCTTCTTGACTACCTGAGCCAGATGAATGCCGACAACCCAAGCTTCTTTTACGCTGTACAGGGAGGCGAGGATCAGTCTGTGGGTAATGTGTTTTGGGCTGATCCAAAAGCTATTGAGGATTTCACTTACTTTGGGGATACTGTTACCTTTGATACCACCTACAGGTCCAACAGGTACCGTTTGCCTTTCGCAACCTTCACTGGCGTCAACCACCATGGGCAACCCGTCCTTTTCGGCTGTGCTTTTATCATTAATGAAACCGAGGCTTCCTTTGTATGGCTTTTCAAGACGTGGCTAGCAGCAATGTCCACCCACCCTCCTGTCTCAATCACCACCGATCACGATGCGGTTATACGTGCCGCCATCATGCAGGTTTTTCCAGGCGCCCGCCACCGCTTCTGCAAGTGGCATATTTTCAAAAAATGTCAGGAGAAGCTGTCGCATGTCTTCCTCAGGCATCCTTCCTTTGAGTCAGATTTCCACAAAAGTGTCAACCTGACCGACTCGGTTGACGATTTTGAGTCATGCTGGTTTTCGCTTCTTGACAAATATGAGCTAAGAGGTCATGAGTGGCTACAAACGATATTCTCTGATCGCCGGCAGTGGGTCCCAGTATATCTCCGTGATACCTTTTTCGCCGAAATGTCCTCAACTCAGCGTAGTGACAGTATGAATTCGTATTTTGATGGTTATATCAACGCTTCAACCAATCTAAGCCAGTTCTTTAAGCTGTATGAAAAAGCTTTGGAGAGTCGTCTCGAGAAAGAAGTTAAAGCAGATTATGATACGATGAACTCACCTCCTGTTCTGAAGACTCCATCTCCAATGGAGAAGCAGGCGTCTGAACTTTACACAAGGAAGTTGTTTATGAGATTTCAGGAGGAACTAGTTGGCACTCTGACTTTCATGGCGTCCAAAGCTGATGATGATGGGGATCTTGTTACCTACCAGGTTGCTAAATATGGAGAGGCCCACAAGGCTCATTTCGTTAAGTTCAACATTTTTGAGATGAGAGCAAATTGCAGTTGCCAGATGTTTGAGTTCTCTGGCATCGTATGCAGACATATATTGGCAGTCTTCCGGGTCACCAATCTCCTTACACTTCCACCTTACTATATCCTAAAAAGATGGACTAGAAATGCCAAAAGCAGTGTTATATTCGATGACTATGGTTTGCATGCGTATGATAATTACCTGGAGTCTCATACTGTCCGTTACAACACTTTACGCCACAAAGCTTTTAATTTTGTGCAAGAAGCGGGAAAATCTCAGTATGCTTGTGATGTCGCTGTAGTTGCTCTGCAAGAAGCTGCCAAGACTGTGTCCTTAGCAATGAAAAATGAAGTTAGGAGAACTATGGGTAACGGGCATGTCAAAGAGAGTTCTGCAACTGATATAAAACGGATGTGCTGCAATGACGACTGTCAGCAAGAAGAGCCCGAGGTGAGGAAGATCATTTTCTTTCCGATGCTTGTTATTTTTGATAAAATGACAATCAAGCTCGTTTCTCTGAACTTTTCTACTTTTAAAGTATCTGTTGTTCTGGTTTTGTCCCGTACAGTCAATGCTTTGTCTTTCCGATTGCTATGTTATTGTTTTATCAATGAGCTCGTCATTCACATAGCAGTCTTGATCTTCGCATGTTAAGACGTTTTTTTACTTCATTTTGTCATTGTGAGCTAGTCATTGTTGATGCAATTTCATAAATTTGCAAGGTCCTCAATTTTGGATATGTGCTTTTACTGGTGACCAATTGCATGACCTTATTGCCTCCACTTTTGCAGGATGAAATGGACAAGAAGATTAATCAGCTCAGAAACGAGCTGGAATTAGCAAACAGGAAATGCGAAGCCTACAGGACTAACCTACTTTCAGTCTTGAAAGAAATGGAGGATCAGAAGTTACAAGTGTCCATCAAAGTGCAGAACATCAAAATAAGCTTGAAGGATAATCTGTGATACAAGCAACAAGTAACTGCCATCATATATGATTGCTCATGTACAACAATATCTTAGGGCTTTTGAAGAACGACCCAATTTTCAGGTTTTTTCTGTTACAGTAGGTAGTATTTGCAGTAGATTGTACCCCCCAATCATTTTCTCAATGAGTATAAAAGCATGGAATTGATTCCCATAAATGTTTGCAATTCTAAGCTATGCGAGTTGAACTGTGATGTTATGCATCCAGCAGGTTGCACTCACTCTTTCAAGCTTAGTCTCTAGCACTTTGTACCTTGAGGGATAGCTGAAACTTCTGTTCTTCCATATCTCTCAAAATAGACAGCAAGTGTGCTCTTGCTGCTTGATGATTCATTGCATTTGCAGTATCTTGAGCTGCAGCACAGGTGGTGAGTTCGAGGCTAGAAGAACGGTTTCTGAGCTTGGAAATGTCTGCATAGTAGCACAAAAGAAGACTTGACAGAGCAAAAAAAAAACAGAAACTTGCAGGTTGCTCTGAGAGGAAAATACAGAATACAGAGGAAAAACAAGGCTGAAACAAATCCTTCACAAAAAGACAAAGACAGAAAGAAAGGCAAGTGTGGTGTGGGGTTCCATTTGATTTGAAGCCACAAAAGGATTTTTGGGTTATTAGTTAGGCTTACGTGAGAATCTTAACGTCTTCTTTGTTGTGGATAAAACACATATAAATCCAAAACCTAACACTCTCTTTGTCTTCCTTTCTTCTTTCTTTTTTCTGTCTCTCTCATAATTATTTCTTTTTTTGTGGTCTGAAGATAACGCAGTCAAATGTTTCGTCAGTAAAATTAAAGACTATAGGATACACAGTATTCATAGTACACAAGGCAAAGTTAAAACCATAAGCTTAGAAGGAGAACTGATTCTAAGTTTTTGTGAGAAGATGAAACTAGCCTACCTTGTTTTTTTCCCTGGAGGAGTATTCATAAGTAGAATCCGCCATTGAATTAGAAGAAGAAGAAGAATGGTTTTTTTCGATATCTTGCTTGACAAGCGTTCATTTATCTCTCTTATCAATCAGAACCATCTGGGAAGCTATCAAGCGCATCTTGTTTGCCATTAACATAAAACTCCACCACAGCTTGCATTCGCTCGAGTTTATCTGGATGGTAATTCAGATGAACAATCACCGGCTTCAACTTGTTCAGTTGATGATTCTTTCTCACAGTCTTGAAGAGGATCTTACTGTTCATAAACTCGTACATATCCATGACTCTCTTGGAAGCGTGTAAGCCAGTGTAGCCAGGATGCGAAGGGTAAAAGAGTTGCTCATTGAAAACAGCTTGGTCCCATGCCTCTGCCTTTGAGAGTGTATCTGCCACACGATCTAGTAGCTCGATTGAAGGAAGAGTTGGCCTCAGATAGAAAAACCCGGAATTGAAAACCCATATCCTCATTGTGTGAGCATACCTAGCCCATCCCATGGATGGTTCATCAAACACATCGTTGAACCCATAAGCCGTTCCATTGTCATGGCCATCGCTCATGGACTCCACATCAGAGTCTCTGTATAGATGACCAAAAGGGTTCTGCAAAAAGACAATGTCTACATCTGACAAAAGAACACCATAACCAAGCTGCAAGAACTCCCTCAAGACGCGGAATTTCAGCCCTGAAACAGCGTGATTACCTCCGGTCTTCCCGACCATGTCCACCGCTTTATCTGGATCTCTTCTGTAGTACGCAACTTCGTTCGATTTACAGAAACTCTCTATGGAATCATCCAAGGCGACGACCAGGTAGTTTTGGATACCCACTCTCTTCACGCTAGCAAACTGCAACGCCAACATTGGTTTCACATTTGAATTTGCAAGAACCACAATGATCTCTTTATTGACAGCTACTTTCTCTAATAGCTTTGCTAATCTTGGGTTGACAGACTCGTCTGGAACCACGGTTGGATTAGTTCTCAGACTCTTGACGGTTCCAAAAGGCCCGGCCTTGATCTCTGTTCCCAAAACCAAGACTTGTTTCCTCGCATTTTCTGTATCTTGCTCCGCTAAACGTACCTTCTCTGTTAGCTCTCTGACCTGCTTCCTCAACTCGGCGTTCTTGTCTGAGATTGATGCAAAGTCTGATTTGAGCATTTTGACCCGCTCAGACGATTCACATGAAACCGACCCAACCTGAAAAAAGTAACAGAGAAAGGATGAAACCTCACCAGTTACACTCAAAATGATTTTTTTACATTAAAAAAAGTTGAAGATAACGGAGTCAACATGATGATTAAACCATGCAATCGATGAAGATTATGAATCCTCAAAGCAAACGAACGCAGCAAGAGACCTCAAGTCTGGTTCTATATTCGTCTATAGTATTCAAACTGCAGTAATCATTACACCATGAAAGGGTTTGTTTTCCAGCATTCTCCATAAAAATCAACTCACTTGCGCAGTATATATATCCTCTAATTCAGATCGCAAATCGAGAGCTTTAATAGACCACAGAGGTTTTTATATACAAAAAAAAAAAGATTGTGTACGTGTGCAGTTAGGGCATAAGATCCGAGTACCTTGGAGGTCGATCTCGAAAGTCGTTCTTCGTCTACTGTAAACGATGATCCCGAGTTGAAGAACCCATTCGGGAACAAGACGGTGCAGACGCAGCCGATAAGAATTCCGACGAGGATGGCTATCGCAATTCGAGATCCGCGGAGCTGGTGGATTCTGTCTCTACGACCCGCCATTGCCATTTTACTTTCTCCGACGAGAGAAGGAGAAGACGCAAAGTAGCCAAATCTGATAAACCCTTTTCTTTCTCTCCAAATGATCAAACCCAAACTTGTGGAAACTTGAAAGTGTTAATTTTTAAGCCTCTGCTAACCACTGATTTGATTTTCTTAATTACTCTTCTCATGACTGATTTTGTTGATCTGTCCCACACTATTTATTTATTTAATATCTCATGATTTTATGCAATGAGATAATTAATTCCACAATTTCTCTTCCCTTGTTTGTGCTGACTATGTTCTTGGTTCAAGACTTAAAGGTTGTACAACATACCTTACTGAAAGAGAAATAAATGGAGTGGTATTTAAAAATCTACATTCCAAGCCATAGTTCGAAATCCTAACTCATTTACAGAATTCTGTAACAAAAATGATTTTAGAGAAATCGGGATTTGTATTTCGTAATAGCAAATTACACCAGTCGAACCCAAAACTAATGTTGTAATTAGGTTACGTGCTAATAAACAACAACGGTCCAGGTCATCTATGTAGATGTTAGGTGAGATTGCCAAACCCACACCATAGCCACGATCCAATAGCATTTGTAATCACAAACATAGCCTAAATCATAAGCTAAGCCTTAAGGAAGATTTAAAGGAGTTCACAGTATTCCTTTCCAATGCAGTTGAGACATCGCTGTACCCTGCAACATTTTAAAAACAAAAAATAGACCAAACATATATTTAATTTTTGGTTTTGTCTAGGAGAATAATCAGATACGAGAAAGATTTCTAATGTCTTGTCAGACTTCTGTAGAGATTTGCATTAAAAAAAGAGGAAGAGGGTTTAGACAAACCTGTGACCATCGCAAGTAGGGCAAAGACATGGATTGATACAAACTGGATCATACAATGGCGACCACTTTATCGTCGCGTTTCCTTTGCATAATTTGCATATATAAAACCCTTTCCCACGACACGCGCTACAAGCCAATCCGCTTTTCTTACGTTTCTCCTCTGTAGTGATTCGTATTGCTCCCAGTGCTGCCGTGGAAACCACGTTTATGATCACAAACCCGCCAAAAATTACGCCTGCTCTGTTTCTCAAGAATCGAATCGGTTCTAGTGGCATACTGTTATTAATATAGTCTCTCTCTCCGGAATTTCGTCGAACAACTTGGGTGCGTTTTTTTTACCGTTGATGCTTTTCTGGCTTTTACCCCAATTATGTTATATATATATATATATATATATATATCTATCTCAGAGCAGGGAGAACAAAAGATGGGTTGATGAAAAAGAAATTTATAATTTTTTTCCCCGCCCAATATATATGAACACAGAGTCGTTTGATTTAGGAGCTGCAGAAGAGTCTTCGTGGCTCTTGTGGGTTTGAAAGGAAGAAGATAATTGATTAATAAATAGATTGTGCTTTGACTATTGTACCCTTTTGAAATAAAGGGGGAATTTTTGAGAAAAAAAGAGAGCGGTTCGAAGCAATCTTGAATCCGGATCGAAAGTACCAAACCGAAGTGCATTAAATCCCAACTAAACCGAGATACAAACCGGTACATCTTCGTAGTAGTCTTTTTTAACTCGAAATCCTACTAAAGAGAAGATGAGCACCATTTTGAGGCTGCAAGGTCACAAGCAAAACAGGAGCATGGGCATAACTTGGAGACAACCTGAAACTGTAATGCCTCAAGATCGTAGCCAGAACCGTTTTGGCCTCAACCACTCCAAGATTCTGTCCCACACAAGTCCTAGCCCCTAACCCAAACGGCACAAGCAGAGCTGATTCTTTCCTGGTATCTTCAAACCTACGCGGATTAAACTCCTCTGCGTCGTCTCCCCATGTCTCTTTGTCGTGGTGCATCGCGATCACTGATAGATAGAGTTGAGTTCCTGCAGGAATCTCAAGGTTTCCAAGCTTGGCATTCCTGAGTGTGTCACGGTTTAGTGTCATCGCTGGAGGGTAGAGCCGGAGAGTCTCATTGATTATCATACCTAGCTGTTATAAAGACAGAAAAGTGAGTGTGTTTGTTAAGAATCAAATGTCTCTGTAAAAACCATTCTTAAGTTGCGGGGCTTAGGAGCTTACTGTCTTGAGGTCTTGTAAGACATCTGGAGTGGGAGACCCGGTTGGTCCGAGGACGCGAATAACTTCTTCCCGAGCAATGTTTTGCCATTCTTGGTGCATAGCTAAGAGGACTAAAACCCATGTCATAAGATCACCAGTTGTTTCTTTAGCTGCGAAGTAGAAAGTCTTGCATTCATCAATAACTTCTTCAAGTCCAAGCTTCTCTTCTTGACCATTCTTATACGTGTAAGGAGACATAAAAGCTTGAAGCAGAGTTCCTGATTCCTCCGCGGCTGTTGTTTTGTTTTTCTCGATCAGTCTCAGGATAGAACCACGGATTTGTTTCTCGATCCTCCATATCTCTCTATTAGTCTTGGAAGGAAAGAATCTAAACCAGCATTTTGAAACGATCAATTAAGGTTCTTTGTTCCAAACGTGTTTCTCTCAAACTAAGAAAGTTTTTCCATAAGACTTACCTGAACCCGGGGATATAAATGCTCCATCGAACCAGATAGAAGAGACGCTTCATACGCTCCTGCAACGCAAAGATTCGTTTCCCTTCTTCCACGTTGTTCCCAAAAGCTGTTCTTGATAACATATCTTCAGACAAACTGTGTATCTCTTTGTGTATATCTAGCTCAATCTCCTCTCCTCCATTTCTCATCTCATCCCACTTCTCCAGAAACATCATAGTACTTGCCACCATTTGCGGCACCCACCTCTGCAAAAAGATCTCAGCTTTTATCACAATCTTATAGACTGTTTCATCAAATTTTCAACTAACAAAGCAATCTTGAAACCACCAAAATGCAAGACTCGGATTTAGTAACTTCAAGCTTCACTAGATTGATTCCATTGTCAAAAAAACAGAGCTTATGTGTTACCTTGACTTTGTCCATGGTGAAAGCTTGAATGGCGATTCTTCTATGGAAAGCCCATTGATCGCCTCGAAGGCCAGGAAGACCCTGAGCATAAAGCAGCTTAGACAACGGGTTATGCCCGATTCGATCAAACGAACTGCTCGTCGTCAAAGCTTCCCGGATTAGTCTCGGATCCGACGTGGCCACCACCGGTTGCGACCCGAACCAGTAGAGGAACGTCTTCCCGTAGGCACGTGACCACTTGTGGTAGTGAGGCGCCACACGGTGGACGAACTCATGAGGATTGCCTCCGGAAGGGATCGGCTTTGTTTTCGCCTCCGCTGTTAACCGGCTCACTTCCGCGGAGTTTCCGGTGAACATCCGGTAACGAGGACCCGTCACGTCCCGCTTCTTGAAGTGAGATTGGATCCTCCAAGGGACCCATAGATAACTGTAAACGAATCTGAAGACAAGAAGGAAGATAAAGACGAAGACGAAGATAAGACACTTGAAGACGAAGGACACTGCCATATTTGACTTACCATCTCCAACTATCTCTCTCTGCTTCACTTTTATTGGATCTTAAAATTATATTATATTTTATATCATTTTCAATATGATCTTGAGATTCCCGCAAGAAAAATGTACAGTATGATTCAAATCGAGAAGAGTTGACTAAACAAGATATGTCCACAGAAACAAAGCTACCGGTAAAAATGTTATTATTTCGCCGGAATGTTACAAAATACAAAAAATTTCAAGTGTTAACCGGTAACAAAAAAAAAGAAGCATGACCAACGATAAACATACCGGTCTATGGAAAAACGAAAAAAAGACAAAAAAAAAGAAAGAAAGATCTTAACTTTCGTCGTCTAAAGCTTTGTTATTACCAAACATGCTCTCTCTTCTATTACCAAACCCACCTGAATCAAGCCCTGACCCACCACGATACTTCATCTCCTGCGCGGTTGTTCTGTAGTTCGTAGTATCAACCGGAGCTCTCGAGCTCGGGTCGTTAGAGGCAACTGACCGGTAAGTACCTGCCGCTGCTCCAGGAGGGTATCGAGATGGCGAAACGTATCTTCTTCGAAGATCCATGAGATCATCGTTTCTCCTAGATGGCTCAGTGTAAGAACGTTCTGTTGCAGAACTGTTTACGCCAGTGGATGAAGAAGAAGGTACTGTCGTGGAGGCGAAAGGGTCGTCGGGTCCCCAAGCTGTGAGAGATTCTTTCTTCTTGGCGAAGAAATGCCAAGCGGCGAATAAAAACAGTATGAAGAAGAACACAGGGCTGCTCCAAAGCATTGTGTTGAATTCTCCTTTGAAAATCGGAAGCTTCGATTTGTATGTAGCTACGTATCCCTCACCTAATCCCATCACGAGAAGCTTTTCCCGGTCGCTTGCTATCAAAGGAGCTACCTTTTCGAGCTTCCGGTGATTGATTTTAGACGATTCTCGACGGCTCAAGAACGTTGACCTGATATCTTCTAACGGAGCAGGGAAAAGAAGCCGAGGACCCGTGGTTCGAACATAGTGCTGAGTCGATACATTGTATACAAAGACTTTGTCTTGGCTGACTACAAGAAGATAGCCTTTGATGGCTTGTAACGCAACAGGCTCCTCCATTTGAACCTTCTTCTTCGATCTCACTCTACATTTGAAGTTCATGATGTCTCCAAGAAGCAACACGTGAATGACTTCGCCTTCGGATGTGAATCCGTAAGCTTTAGACCGTTCCGACGCATCGAAAACGTAAGTTCTCGCTAGAGAATTGTTCAAACCTTCACACTCGGATTCTCTGATCTTCATGCTTCTCAAGTCCAATGAACCAGCACCAGTCTCGGTGAGAAACAACAGCCTCTGCTTCAAGAACACGAGCGGTCTACTCGTAGGGGTAACAGACCCATAAACCGTTCTGTTCTCAGTGAAAACCGTGAGCTTTCCGCTTAGATCAGTCGCCAATATGTACCTAACCCGACCCACATGATGCACTTCCAATAGGGTCACTTGCAAACCGTCCTCCGTGCCATCAAACTTGCCAACATTTTCCATCACAGCGGAATTCCAATCTTCTCCGATGGAGCCCTCGCGGAGTCTATGCAACAAGATGGCTCCGCTTTGATGCCCCGTCACCACGAAGCTCTCGTTCTTATACACAGACATGTAAGAAACCATTGACGTGATTGGTGAATCACAGGTGGTGAAAAACTCGACCAAAACATCCCCATTTCTCAAGAACACATAAACGTTACCACTTGAATCCCCAACTGCGAAATACTTGCTTAAACCTTCGTAATCTCTAAACGGTAACACGTTGATACATGTCGCGTCGGAGTTTAGTTTCACAGCCGATGTGAATTCGAATCTCTCTGACCAGAAAGGACTGTACTTCGTCACAGAAAACGCCTTAGCTTTCTCTTTAACCCCATTACTGTGGTCTTCTTCTTCGATTCCACGACTGATCTCGTTTTTTCCCTTGAAGGAAGTATCAGATAACCTAGCCTCTAATCTAGCTACTACTTCCGTAAGATTCCTAACAAGTTCCTCTAGTCTATGCAATACAACACCTTGACTGTCGGATTCGCTGCCGGTCACGACTCCATGAGAAGCATCTGAGTTGTCGTACGGAATCGGATCGGACTCGGTGGCGGCAACAAACCGAGATGTACCCGAATAAGACGGCGAAAGGAAAAGTAAACTAAAAGAGACAAAGAAGGAGACGCAGAAGAAGAAGGACTTGCCTTTTCGGGAATCCGCCATTAAAGAGGGAAATAGAAAAGAGGTTGAAGGGTCCCTTTTTCCCCTGAAATCAGTAAGTAACCGCCATTTATGTAGATCTATAGGAGATGGGGAATTCCGATCTGGAAGCAAAGAAGATCTATCCGGTCGGAATCTATCTGAGATTTTCTTGTGGAAGTCAAACAACGTTTGATGTAAGAAAATTAAAATTAATATTGTCTAAATTGAGATCTTGTGTCCGAAACTCTCTGGTCTTCTTCAGTCTACGCCGGAGCTTTATGTAATTTATTATCTTCAAATGTCCTCACAATACATCATTAGTCATGTGATAGAAACTGTTTGCGCTCTGGAAAAATAAAAGGTTAATTATTTGTTAACGTACGTTAGTTAATGATTCTGGATTAAGACTAATTTTAAGGTTAATATAGTTTTTTCCCCTTTATAGAAAATCGAAAACTATATTGACTAGAAAATATTGTATATAAAACAAAACTTTAGATAGTGAATGATTCACTGTGAATCCCATCGCAGTGTCTAACAAAAGATTCGAATGACTACGATGGATGATCTTATCTCCCACTATAATCTCTGTAGTTACAGCAACAACCTTATGTACTTTCAGAATTGAGACTTGAATCTGATCAAGAAAAGGCCAAAACGCATGGTCCTACCGCTGTTCTGAGTAGTGCCCAGTGGCCACACAAACACAAAGTGGCACGATCCAGTGATTCACGTTCACCACACGTGCAGTTCCGTTGCCACAGTTCCGTCTTAAATGTTGTTTTAACTGACTTCATCTCTTTCCCTGTTAGATAATCGTTAGATCAAAAGCTGGTAATAAACAAAATCTGTAATATTTAGTTGGAAAAAAAAATTAAGAATTGCTATCACAAGAATAGATTCAGTAAGTGGAAGAGGGTAAATTTACCTGTGGATTCGTCTTAATTGGTTTCTTATCCAATTTGAAAGCAGCAAATATAGACTCAGTGTGGCTGCTGCTTATCAGTGTCTCGCCTGAAGTGAAGCTAGTTTTCTTTGAAGACATCTTTAGAATCTCGTACAAGGTTGTTCGTTGCCCCGAGCTCTTCTCCTCCTCTGTCGTCGTCGCCTGTGATGTTGTTGATCTCTCCTGTGACTGTGAGGCGGTGAATTTTGCTGGAGCTCTTTTTGGCCGGCTCTTTTCTTGAATAATCTGCAAATGTTATGAGAAAAGATATTTATGTGTACCAGAAACCTTAATGGGATGTGGTGGCTATTTACTTTATAAAGAGAGAGCTTTACCGTCTCTGGAAATGAAGGTTCCTCTGGCACTGAGTTTAAGCTTCTCTTCTTACTGTCATCACGTTCGAATATATAGCCACGAACAATGTTTGATCCGCGCTTGCGAGATCCTTCTGATATGGAACTCTTTGTAAGTTTGCCCAAGAACGATGACTGCAATAGATTATGGCATGAGTATATTGCAAACACCTTGTCCTGTCTTTAGCTTAAAGAGTGACATCTCTACGAACTTCATTGGTACATAGAAGTAACTGAAGAAGGATTTACCTTGGATGCAGCGGGGTTTTTGTTTATTCCCATAAGTGCTCTATCTTTAAAAGCTGAAAACAGTTAAGACAAAATGGTTATAAGCGATAGATCGATCCAACTTGCTGCACAGCAATGTGTATATTAAAACTCAGCTGATGATTACGTATACAGGAAGAAACTTGGGAGGTATCTTACAAGTAGATTTTGCTTTCTTTCCGATTTCAGGCTTCTTGATGTGGCGAAGAATTTCCTCAGCGTTTTCATCCCCTGTAGATGATGAAAACTTGGTCTTTTGCTCCTGTACCAAACAACAGTTGTTGACATTCATGGGGTAGCACAAGCAAAAATATTGAACGAAGCTTTTCAATCTTCATAATATAGAGGTATGATGGATCAAGTGATAAAATATGGAGCACCTACCAACTTTTTCTTGTACAATCGCTGTTGCAGGAGCTTCTTCTCCATTTCCTCATCGTCAGATGACACATAAACGTCATCTTCATCTGTGAACATTAAAGGGATCATTTCCTTTATTTTCTTTATCCTCATTCGCATGGAAGTTGCATGACTCGGATCTACTTCGTCTTCACTGGCTTCAGGTTTCGTCACTTCTACATCATCAGCATCTTCGTCCCTCTGTTCATCATCAGCGTCGTCGTCTTTATCTTCAAACAATGATGTTTCGTCCTGCTGCAAACCTCGTTTTAGCTTATTTAAGAGCTTCTCTGTCCCTGCAGCATCCTGTTGCTCAAGCCACTTCTGATGCAGTTCATTACGTTTATCTTTGTCACTTGGATCTTCCTTAAATTGGCTGACAATCATATCCCTGAGATCGTCATCGTCTTCATCCTCGTCTTCATCATCATCCTCGAACCGGAGTAAATCGTTGTCGCTGTCATCTTCCTCTTCAGCAACCTCATCAATAAATTTTCTAACAGGGTCGCCAGGAGATGAATCATGGGTCTCAGGATCCGAATTTTCCTCGATGTACTCCGCTTCTTCAGAACTGCAGATGTGAATAGTTATTGCTTAGAAAGCAAGCATAAGCATACACTTTATAACTGAACTCTACAAAACAATTGGCTTTGCTGATTATGTCACAAAACACAAGCGATTCATGTACTGAAACTAACATCTGTCCATAAAATAGTATGAACACAGAAAACTGCGCTATGTGAAGGCTTTCCATTATTAGAGAGACGAACATGTACGATATCATAGCTGATTATATTTCCGTATGTAACAAGATCTAAAGATAGACTCACTTTTCAGGTGCAGGAGACGGGTTCAGTTTGAGGTTCCTGGCAAGAACCGATGGTGTCATTACTTCTTCCACAGTTCTGGTTGATGCCTTCTCTAGGAGATCTTCTCCAGAATTAGTCGTTTGAGAACGCAAGGATGGATCCTAACCAAAAAAATAACTGAGAGAGTCAGCTTTAATCTGATTTGAGAAACAAGCTTTTGAACCACTGATAAACATAGCATTTGTAAACTGGGAGTGAAATGACCTGTTCAGATTATTATGCATGTAGGAGTTAACAGAATAAAATGATTTGCAGGTACATACAGCTACATTCGAATATCGCACACAACTTTAATCAAGGACCTCAAAATCGAAAATCAAATCAACAAAACAGAAAACAGCTTCCTATTTGTGCAAGGATCTAACAATGAGTGGACTCACCTGGTGAGTAGGGTTACTTTCAGCTTTTTGCTTAGATGGACTGTCTGAGTTCCCGGAGGGACCTGCAGAGTCCTCCAAGCAATCCTCTCCTCCAGGGTTTTGCTTGCTTGTAAATTTTAAATTTATATCTTCATCCTTCTCTTCGGTTACAACTTCCTCAAAATCATTCCCATCCTCCACATATATGTCCCTGGACTTGGATTTCTTCCTGCTAAGGAATCTGCCGACAGGATAAATGATAACACACAAACACAGTTACTAAAAAAAGGAATTATGGTAGGGGGAAGTAGTTAGGGAGTATATCAAACTCACCGCTTTGAAATCTCCTCTTTTCTTCGTCGAATTTTCTCCAAGACAGACGAAATGGGTTTTCGGACAAGAGGAACGGGTTCAAAGGCAGCATCTCCGGTTTCTATCATTAAAAGAAAACATACAGACCAGCACCAAGCCAGATACAATTGTCACCGAAAAGTTCATGAAAAACCTTGCAAGGAACACTGATAAGCGTGTTTGAGAAGTTGTACCTCGCAAGAGTCTCTGATTCTCTGCACGAAGCTGGTCAAGATATTCTCTTCTTTCCTATGGAAGAGAAGAAGAACAGTAACACCAATTAAACCCAGGTGAAGGAAACAAACAATCGAATATTGCCTTCAAGATGAAACTAGTAGGAGATAGAGAGATTTACCTTCTTGGTCATGTTCATGGAAGCAGTAGAGACAGGCAGCTCATCGAAATCGTCATTCTTCTTGTTCCTCTTCTTATGTCTCTTGCTCTCATCACTGGTCTCGAGAACTTGCCGCTTCTTTCCACCTTCCTTCGTTTCCGAAACACTCATTTCCTCTCCTGTTTCCATTTCGCAGCTTTCTTCTTCGCCCAATTCCTCAGGTGGTGAGTTAATCTCGGGCACACTCGATTCCGAAACCCTAGTTTCCTCTCCTGTTTCCAGATCAGAGATTTCGTCTTCACTCTTCTCGCCCAAATCTTCAATCGCGGGATTAAACTCAGGCGCCGAATCAAAATCAAGAGCCTTTCTGGCGTTAAATCCATCCTCCAGGCCCAAGCCCTCCAGATCAGATCCCATCCCGTCTTCTTCCTCGAACCCATCGAGGGTTTCAGATCCAGGACACAAATCGGAGATCGATTTAGCTTTCTTCAATCGCCTGAGCATCCTGTTCGGAACCGGAACACTCGATTCTCCGACAGGAGAAAGCTGCTCGTCGCTACCCATCTCCGATTGTGATCTCCGGCTAAAGTGATGAGGAATTCTAAACGATGCCCGATGGATCTGTTCGTTTGGAAGAAGAATAGTCAGTGCGACAAGAGGAGGAAATGGAATATGGGTTGAGGATTTTGCCGCCAAAAGTTCGGATTTTTGGCGCCTCTATTTTCGGTTTGAAAACAAAAGTGCCAAAAGCTTGCTCAGCTCCTGGTGGGAAATCTCCTAACAAAACTTTTAAATCTAGTTGGCAAAAACAAAACAAAACATTTAACTTTCAAGGTTAATCGCTACTCGGCACGAAACTTACACCAACATTTTGAATTTCAATTTTTAGAATACATATTATTGTTGTTTCCAAAATTCAGTTTTGCTAAGGGTAAAAATGTTCATTACCATGTAAAAAGCAGACTGGAACTCTAATTTTTGTATTACCAGATATCACGCCAAATGAATCAATCAATCCGTGATTTTCTAACTGATCACACGACTATTAGAAAATTGTGATTTATGCTAACTTGTTTCGTAATTTTGTGGCATATACAGACAAAGTGTTGAACTGTTGATTGCGTAATTATGATCCCACGATTAATTAAACCATCGGGAACACTAATTACAATAGTCCTTTTTTACGTGAACATTTAGTAATTTAGAATAACAACTAGATTCAATTGTGTATTAAAAAAAAAAGAGATTCGATAAACACTGGTCTCCTGCCTAACCACTCCGATTGTATATATTAGATCTTATTTCTCAACTAGTATTATTCTTCCACAGTTCCACGTATAGACGAAGCACACGGCCATAATGTATATCAGCATACACAGATATTCGTATGCGAATTAATATTCATATATTGTCAACGTTCAGATATAGGCACAAAAGCGTAAATCCTTGCATATGTCACATCAGTATAAGATTATATGAATGTAAATAAATACACACATATAGAGATTGGATGGATCCTCCTGAAATCGTGTTCTCACGATAGCTACGAGCAAGGAGCACCTTTGTTATATATAAAAGCCGGCCAACAGAAAACGAGAAGAACAAAATCAACAAAATCGTTTTTTTTTTGTCCTAGTTAATCCTCATGATCCTCTAAAATCTACCATATCTCTCCCGTAATAAAAATTCGGAGGAAGAGGAAACCCTAATCCCCTCTTTCTCTCGGATTATTCAAGAAGAAGAAAAAATAAAATCTAAGCTTAATAGATGAAAATGAGGAAACTTTGTCCGAATTTAGATAGAGAAGACGGGTTAGATACGGTGTTAGAGGTCCCGGTGCCGGAAGAAATGTTTACGAAGATGGGAAGCAACGCGACGGGGCGGTGGAGGAATATGCACGCTCTTATGAAGGCGCACGCCGTCGTGACCGCAGTCGCGGCTGACATCAGAACGCCGGCGTCTTCGTCCACCATGAGTAATGTCAATATGCATTTGCAGTCAAAATCAGACAACGAGTTTGTGGCGTTGTTAAAGATCGTGGGAAGTCCTCTTATTCCTTTTCATGTCCCTCTTGAGTTCTGTCTCTCCCGACCCATCAACGATACTTCCATCGTACGTATTTTCAATTCTGTCCGTTTTTTTTTTAAATCCTTCTCGTTCTCTGATGATATTATTTTGCGTCTTGATAAGTTCAGGGTTTGATATAGGTTCTTCAAGGATTCTGTGTTTTAGTTTTGGTTCGAATCATCGATATGAAAATCATGTGATAAGACTAATTTTTTAACAACAGATGTAAGCCAATTAGCCAGCCACATGGTTCAGCATGCTTGAAATATATTTATTTATCTGTGTGTGTTAGGTCCACTCGAATTACGATTCAAATTATATCATTGGCTAGGCGGAATGTTTCAAGGGAATGACAATAAATTAATTTAGACTATTCCATATTTCATGGGTTTAGTCGTCTATAAACAATACATTACCTTTACAGAGAACATTTTATGGATATGAAATGTCTAACCTATAGGATGTAGAGTTTTTTATTTTCTTCGTATACAAAATTATCATACAATTGATCATACTATACATTCTATTTATATTAGAAAATACACTTTCTTGGCTAAGTACGAAGAAAAACTACGTGGAATGTTGATAGTAATGGTGTGTTTGAAGGAGGCGTCGACGGCTAAGTACATAGTGCAGCAGTACGTGGCTGCATGTGGAGGTCCAGCCGCTTTGAACGCGGTGAAGAGCATGTACGCGGTGGGCCAGGTGAGGATGCAAGGCTCGGAGATGGTTGCTGGAGAGGATGAAGGGACAACGACCACGCCGGTGCGGCTGGGAAAAGGCAATTTCGAAGTCGGAGGTTTTGTTTTATGGCAGAAGAATCCAAACCTTTGGTTCTTGGAGCTGGTGGTTTCCGGTTTCAAGATTAGCGCCGGTAGTGACGGCAAAGTGGCTTGGAACCAATCATCCACCCAACCTTCCCAGGCTCACCGCGGCCCTCCTCGCCCTCTCCGCCGCTTTTTTCAGGTACCCATCTCGAAACGTAACCATTGCATATTGTGTTTATTCACTATTACATGACACCGAATAAGTTTTAATTAAGCAAACAAAACTGATTAACTGCTGAAATTGTAGTATATTAGTTTGTATTAATTTTGTGCCGTTGTGGTATCAGATATATCATGTTCGAACATGGTACCATGCATATGCAGATCGTCAAAATTAACGAACAAAAAAAGCTTTGTGTGCCAAAAAATAAAAAGCTTTGGTTGCATATTGGTGATGTATCTAAATGTCACAGCATACATTAATTGATCATTTTAGTTACTAAACAAAATTTTGAAGAATCATGCAGTTTGTAATTTAACATATTAGTTCACAATTCAAAATCTGAATCACAATGCATAGACTAATAAATATATAGTAATATTAGTTGCACATGCAGTCGTAACTTATCGAACTTGTTATATACCGAATTCACCGGAATCTCTATCGTTTTATTTTCCAACTTAAAGTTAGGATCATTTTGTTTTGGTCAGCTTGAAGCTGAGATCATCTCTATCGTAAAGTATGCAATGCATATATATGTATTCTGACCTTTAAAAAATGACGTGGCAGGGACTTGACCCTAGGTGCACGGCTAGTTTATTTTTAGACGCCGTTTGTATCGGCGAACAAACCGTTAACAACGAAGACTGTTTCGTGTTAAAGGTAGAGACGCCGGCAGATATTCTCAAGGCACAGTGTTCGGCGAACACGGAGGTGATCCACCACACGGTATGGGGTTACTTCAGCCAACGGACGGGACTTCTAGTAAAGTTCGGTGACACAAAGCTCGTGCGAGTCAAATCCGTGAGGGGTAAAAGCGACGGCGTTTTTTGGGAGACAAGCATGGAGTCAATCATCGACGATTACATGTACGTCGACTCGGTCAACATAGCCCACGGTGGTCGAACCTTGACCACTCTCTATCGCTACGGCGGAGCTGTTAATCACCGGAGACGAATCGAGGAGAAATGGCGGATCGAGGAGGTCGATTTTAATATTTGTGGTTTGTGTTTGGAGAGCTTCTTGCCACCTTCGGATATCAACAATGATCATTAAAAAGAAAAAGGAAAAAAAAATGCAATTTGGTATACATGGGAGTGGTTTGAGTTTGGTCGAAGGGATAGATACGTAATTTGAAGGCTGGCGATTGAGAGGGGTGTAATTGTAAAAAGTGTACTTTTTAATCGTCATGTTTTGCGGTTTTTTTTTTTTTTTTTTTTTTCCTACACCAAACGACTACATAGCTCGGACCGCACTAAAACGGGCCGAGTTATTAATTTTCAGGCCCATTAGAATTACGTGTAAGTCCGTTACAAGCGAAACCCTAGACGCGAGAGACAGAAGTATCTCCGCTATATAAATTTCGATGAATCCCAATTCTTAAAGAACAACCGATCTGACAGTTTCGTCCTCCGCAATTATTTTACTTACCTGCATCGCTTTTAGGTATATTCATTCGATTTTTCTGTTGCTGTGGTGTTCTTGGATATCGATGGATTCTCGTTTAGTGTTTTTATACATGTCTTCTTGTTCTATGTTTTTTTTTTCTCCACGATATTAGCTGATCTTAATGCACTTGTTTACCTTTTTATACTTCTCTAACCACGAGTAAAATCACAAGAATGGTAGAGGAGTTAAAACGGGTGCAGAGATCGATATGGTTATCTTACCAACCCATTGCATATTTCTCTTGCTTTGGCGTCAAATGAATCGACCGAAACTTCTTTTATATTTTAATGATTTCTTTTGGGTGTAATTGTAGATGGCAAATGACGAATTGATTAGTTTATGCTTAAAACACAGAATAATAGTGTTGACAAACCATCTCCGCTTATTATCTGATGCCATGTCTTTACCAAATTGTTTTTTTTTGAAATCAAATATGTTTTTCGAATTCGATTTTGAGTAGTTTTATTTTCTGGGGATTTTTAAATCGATCAATCAATGATGAGATACTAGCAGACGGGCGGTCTGAATTGATGCCGTGTAGAATGTCTGCCATCGCTACTACTTAGTAGTTTCTCTGAGTATTGTCTTTTGTTGTTTTTAATGTTACAATTTGATTATTCGGGGTTTTTTTGCGATGATGATTTTGCTTCTAATTATGTCTGGACATATGAGATTTTCAATCTTTGATATGACTGGTGCAAAAATTCTGAGCTTTCTCCCGATATATCTTCCATACTGATTTTTTTTCATTGGTTACAGTTTTCGTCTTTAACCATTTTGTAATCTACCACAATCAAACATCTTTTGAAACTGATTCTCCGTTCAATTATGCTATCCTGAAGGCTTTGTGACGAAGTGGCTATTGTAAAAGCAATTGTGGGATTCTGGATGTTAGAATGTCTTTTAGTTAACCTAGGTATGCTGAATACTCTTAAAACGCAGATATTCTCTAATAGATTAAGAAAACGGAAAACCTGAAATATTGTGATACCCTAAGGTCTATACAATTTATGAGCAGCTAACGAAAACGCTTGGGGAAGATTCAGAATGAATTAACTGAATCGGCGATGTTTAACCTAGGTAATTGGAAATTTCAGTTTCGTTCGTGTACGTGATCTGGAACGCTTAATCAATTCTACCAAATCGGTCTGTTAATCGAATTTGAGCTTGATAACTATAAGTTATGTTAAATTCGGTAAAAAATAGTATCCGAGTGATGTGATGGAAAGACGAAACGAACTGTAGATTACATCAATTGTGAAACTCTGTTTTAAGGCCTACCCGAAAAAAAACCCAAATGAACCGAACTTTTAAGGCCTAGGAGTATTGAAACTATCTTCTGATTTTTGAGTCTTTGTTTCAGTGAAGTTTTTTTTTTTGCAGATGTAGTCTTTTTAAGCAGATTTTTGATGCTGGTGTAGTGAAAATTCGCACTCTCCAATGAGGGTGTCCTTGGTTGATCTATCTAGATTTGGTGAAGAAAAGTATCAATGATTTTCAAATTTATTAAAAGAGAAGAAGATTGTTAAACCATTGAAATGGAATATGTGATTAGACATATCTATAAGAAGATCAAGCGTGAATAATGTTATCAAATTCTATTGGGGTCTCCTGTCTTGGCGTTTACTTTGGTCATGAATACCTCGTTGCTTTAATGTCTGACTGCACTTGATTTCTAGAAATACAGAGCGTATCTGGCTTCCAAATGAGCGAGTTATGGTTTGGTGTCACTCAGTATACTTCCAAGACAGATTTTGTTCTTTTAAGGAATTCATTTGCGAAGTATGTTTAGGTTTTTTAATCCGGATCAACCAAACTGATTTTATGTTAATATGTCAAAGATTGAAAAACCAAAAAAACTGAAAAATTTAATCTGAAACCGAACTGAAATTCAGATTAAACACTCAAATTATGACTACTAGAAACCAAACCAAATAAACTGATTTCAAACCCAACTTTTGTTGATTTTGCCCGACCCATACAAACTGAAAACCGAACAAACCGGATTCCCCATCGTGACAACGTCATGTCGTTTAGTTATATCTTTTTCCTGGGATCGTATTCATACATTATACAAGCGCAAATGAATAAGAGTTTTGTTTTGTTAGTATCAAATTAATCGTGTGGTCTCTCTAATCTGTAGCCATCCTTTCTGAAAGTCTTTTGTGTGTGTAAAAAATGAAAAACCCCCATATCAGTGGCATTCGGATAAACCCTTTGTCTTGTCTCTCTCATTCATGAATCATGGCCATCCTCTCTCTTTCTTTCCCTCTCATCGTCTCCTTCCTTCGTCCTCACGCCTCTCCTCGCTTCTTCCTCCTCCCACCTCGCCATCTTTCTCGTCCCCCTTCCCGCCGATTTCACCGCACAGCCGCTTCCGCCGTTTCCTCCGGTGTTCATCATCACCCTTCCTACCGTAAGCCCGACGATGACGGCCACGCCGTCTCTGTTCCTACATTCCAACAAGCGATTCAGCGCCTCCAAGTTTGTTTTTCCCTCCTCCTCCTTCCATATTCCCCAACTCACTCCTTCAATTAATTAATTGTCTTTTTCAAAATTCTCAAAATTTAGGAATATTGGGCTTCCGTTGGATGCGCCGTTATGCAGCCTAGCAACACTGAGGTTGGTATCACCCATTACACAATCTCTCAACTTCTTCTCTCCTCCTTTGTTGACTCTGCTCATTGCCCTTTTAAGGTCGGAGCCGGGACCATGAATCCTTCCACGTTTTTGAGAGTTCTTGGCCCTGAACCCTGGAATGTTGCGTACGTGGAGCCGAGCATACGTCCCGACGACAGTCGCTACGGAGAGAACCCCAACAGGCTTCAAAGGCACACTCAGTTTCAGGTCATATTAAAACCTGACCCAGGAAACTCTCAAGACCTCTTTATCAACAGTCTTTCTGCTTTAGGTACTCGTTAACTTTCTTGCAACATTTTAAATCGAGACTCTCAAGTGTTCCTTGTATATGCACACAGTCTATTGAGTCTTTCTCCTCGTATATGCTGGTTTCCTTTGGTGATTTGATCTGATTATGTGAAGGCTTTGTCTTTATTGTGCAATCTTTGGTGGAAATTCTCTCATCCAGATGATCTTTCTGCTCACCATTTCTTATGTGGCCTTTATAGGTATTGATGTGACTCAACACGATATACGGTTTGTTGAAGACAATTGGGAGAGCCCGGTAATGTCTCAAATCATAAAATAGGACTTTTCCATCTCATTTAGTCAGAGAGAGCTTCAGCGTGGCAGTGACTGGCCATTTGAATGACTTGCAGGTGCTTGGTGCTTGGGGTTTGGGCTGGGAGATTTGGATGGATGGTATGGAAATCACGCAGTTTACTTACTTTCAGCAGGTAATTTTCAGTCTGGAAACATTTTTAAGAATCAATATGTAGATTATGGTCTGCGTTTTTTATTTATTTTATTTTAGGGTAAATTGTATCTTTTACTCTCTCGTGTATTTTCTGCTAAAGCGACAATTCCGAACTTTGATTCTCTCTAGGCCGGAAGCCTTCAGTTGTCTCCAGTATCTGTTGAAATAACTTACGGGCTTGAGCGCATCCTCATGTTGCTTCAGGTCAGTCTTGTACTCCCTTTATTACTTTCTCTTTATTTATTTTTTCTTTTGAATACGAACCCACATATTTTTTCTTTACGGTCCTTAGTTTGCCTTAAGTTAGCCTATCGTTTTAACTGGCAGGGAGTTGACCATTTCAAAAAGATCTTATACGCTGATGGAATCACTTACGGGGAGCTCTTCTTGGAAAATGAGTAAAAAACTTGTGGATATTTCATCATACAGTACGAACATTATTCTGTGTTAATCCTGTTTCAAGACTGATACTTGGGTGAGTTTTGCAGGAAGGAGATGAGCTCATATTATTTAGAGCATGCTAGCGTGGATCGTCTTCAAAAGCATTTCGATTATTTTGATGAAGAATCACGTTCCTTGCTTGCCTTAGGGCTTCCAATCCCTGCGTATGTTTATCACATGCTTATGGTTTTCCATTGTCTTTTCCATATTTAACCACTGCCTCTTGAATTTAACAAAATTGCTTGGGGGCATGCTAGGTATGACCAGCTACTGAAGACGTCTCACACTTTTAACATCTTAGATGCTAGAGGTTTCATTGGTGTAACTGAACGTGCTCGTTATTTCGGACGAATGCGCAGGTAAGATATGTTCCTGATTTCTGGTACATTATTGAGCAAACCAACTAGTTTAAGCAAACAGAGTGGAGATGCTTTAAATAAGTCCTTACTTGTTAATATATTTTTATATGATGTGCATATCTTTCGCGTCCTCTTTGAAAGAATAGCTTGGCTCGTCAATGTGCCCAACTGTGGTTAAAGACACGCGAATCTCTTGGACATCCTCTTGGTGTTGCCTCTGAACATATTCCTCCCATTCATCACGGATCTGCTTTGGAAAATGTGGCTGATAAGGTTGGCCTGTTTTCTAATTTGAACATTTGGAGCTTTGTTGCTGTTTACTTCCTTTTTGATGAGTTGTGGGATATTAGTTTGCGAAATATTTTGGTTTCGCTAATATCTTCAGCATTACATACTTATATGGTCCATTAACGATTTTAAAACTGGCTGTTTTGGTTTATGAAAACATTTATGAAGTTGTGATATGGTTCTCTTTTTAATTGTTTATGTAATTTTCAATCATCACAGGTTCCTGAGGATCCAAGATCGTTTATCATTGAGATAGGGACGGAAGAGTTGCCACCTCAAGATGTTATCAATGCTAGTGAACAAGTAAAATTTCATTTCATTTGGAGAAACTTGAAATTTCTCTTTCACTCACTCACTCACTTAGTCATAGACACTTTTGTGGGGCGCTCATGCTGCATCATTTTACTTCCCAAACTCCCTAGATGATTTTTCCTGTCCTTTTGTGTTATGTCTTTTTTTTTTTTTGATAGATTAGACATCAAGTAACAGTCCTTGTTAATGTTGCAGCTCAGGCTTTTAGTGCTACAATTACTAGAGACCCAAAGATTGCGGCACGGCGATGTGAAAGCATTTGGCACACCTCGCAGGCTAGTGGTAATTAACAAGATATTTTCACTGTTGCATATTATTTCTATTATGTTAGCTATATAACAACATGAATCCAACTTACAGAGAAAGGATTGGCGGACACCAAATTTTCCTCTTTATTCTTTAGCATTATTGTCCACGTTTCAAATTTTGGCTTATGATGCTTATCTTGACCTGGTTTTTGATGTGAGGATGTAAAAATTAAAGAAATCTCTGTACTTTTAGGGTTGTCGAGTTAATTTGGAACTTGCGAAGCCTTTTGGAAGCTGTTCATTTTCTTAAAGCAATTTAAAGAGAATGCCCTTTTTTCCAGGTTTTAGTTGATGCTATGTCCTCTAAGCAGCTGGAAGAGGAGGTTGAAGTACGAGGACCCCCTGCTTCTAAAGCATTTGATGATCAAGGAAATCCTACAAAGGTTTGTTGTTTCCCTTTGGTCCTTTCTGCTCCTCAGACATCTCTAGGCTATTAAATTAACTATTGAAAGTATTTTGGTAGACGGTTGTGGAATTTAAGGAAAAAGCATATGGATCATTTATCCATTGGCCCTTAGGTTTTGTACTATGCTTGCTTTTTTTTTTTTTCAGCATGCATTGACTGCGTAAAGATATGTAGGTATTAAATTCTCGTTGTTCTTTCCTGCCAGGCTGCAGAAGGTTTTAGCCGTAGATACGGCGTTCCATTGGAAAAATTGTACAGAAAAGTTGCTGGTGGGTGCATCTATATTAGCAAATTGCTTGTTACCCAACTTCTGACTGCTTCCCTGTTCTTTGTTTCTTAGGCCGCGGTTCTGATTTCTTTGTTTAGTTCTTTACATTTTTAATCTCTTTTTTTTTTTTTAATTGTCTTTGTTTTCAGGGAAGACAGAATATGTTCATGCACGAGTCACAGAGCCAGCTCGACTTGCTTTGGAGGTTTTTTTCCTTGACTCCTCATGTTATGCTCATGAATTGTTATTTTCATCTCATGACAGAGAAGTCTATGATAAGACATTTTTTACTAATTTAGCACATTGTTGATGTTCACAATTTCCTCTTGCTTTTCATATGCTGTACCTCGTATATTTAGTGTTCTAGTCATCTACTTCACTATATTGGCATCTGAGCTTTTCCTCGAATGTTAGCTACAATTATTTGCTAAGCTTAATTTTTATTTGGGATCTTTCTATTATAGGTTCTGTCAGAAGAATTACCTGGTATACTGGCTAAAATATCGTTCCCAAAGTCAATGCGCTGGAGTTCGTCAGTAAGTAACCTATATCGATATACTAATATTTTAGTTCATACCGCCAGAGTTCAGTAGTAATACAAATCAGTGCTATTTATCTTGTGCTGTGATAAGCAGGTAATGTTTAGCAGGCCAGTTCGCTGGGTTATGGCCTTACATGGGGATCTGGTTGTGCCATTCTGCTTTGCTGGCAACACAAGGTACGTTTACTTGGCTGCACTCGGTTCTCCATGCTTCGTATTCAAATATGTAGGAATATCAGAAAGATGTAGATATGCAAGAAATTTTATTTCTAAATAAATTATTAGTTGTTATATTTATTTCTTTTTCAAATTGCAGTGGGAATGTATCCTTTGGACTTCGCAATACTGCTTCAGCAACACTGTTGGTAATAATTTTCCCTGCACCGTCGTCTGTAGGCATATTTGGATTTCATGCTTCGGAGGTGTATTTATGGTCTTCTAATTATTGGCAGGTACACACTGCAGAGTCCTATGAAGATACTATGAGGAATGCTGGAATCGATATTGAGATTGAGGCATGCCCTTCATATATTCTTCTCTATCCATTGTTTCTAATTTTTTTTTTATCAACTTTCAGCAGGGTGTCAAATTCGTTCCTTTTAGATTTCTAGGTATGGACCTATGTAGTCATTTCATTGGTTAACATACTTTACAGGAAAGGAAGAAAATCATTCTTGAGAAGTCATATGCACTAGCAAAAAGTGTTAATGGGCGCGTTGTTGTCCAGCAGAACTTACTTGATGAGGTAACTTATGGTGTTGTCAGTGATATGCTGTACAAATGGCTCCTAGAAATTATCTCTTTATACCTAGAAGTTAAATTAATTCATGGTGTTTGACTGTTTTCCAGGTGGCAAATCTCGTCGAAGCTCCTGTGCCACTAATTGGGAAGTTTAAGGAATCATTTTTAGAACTACCAGAGGAACTCTTAACGATTGTAAGCTCTTTAGAAACTAATATTGGTTTTCATACCATGTAACCTGCTTATAATATATCCGTTGTTGTGCACACACAAAAAAAAAAAAACTTTCTTGTGCTTTGTCGGCAAGTATGCTTACTAATACATGGCCTTACTATGGTGTAACCCTCTAGGTTATGCAGAAGCACCAGAAATATTTTTCCGTTGTTGATGAGAATGGACAACTATTGCCTTATTTTATTGCTGTACGACATTCTGGCCTTGCATTGTGATATATCATGGTTCATTTTTAATCGTCCAATATCAAGGTTGTTAATAGCTAACGAAACGGAGTGGCTATTTAGGTTGCCAATGGTGCAATTAATGAGGATGTGGTGAAGAAAGGAAATGAAGCAGTTCTCAGGTTGAGATGTGTAATGTGACTAAAAATCTTTACTCAATTGATGGATGGACTAGACCATATTAAAAGCACCCAATGGTCTGTTTGACTTTTGCAGGGCACGCTATGAAGATGCGAAGTTCTTCTATGAAGTGGACACACGGAAAAAGTTTTCTGAATTTCGAGATCAGCTAAAGGGAATTCTTTTCCACGTAAGTTTTTCCTTCGGATACATATGTCTGATACATGTCTTATGGCCCTAGTCTTTTTTTCTTTTTCTTCTTCTTCTTTTCTGTAGTTTCACCGCGGTTTCAATGGTTCAGTACAAATAATACACACAAGCTTGTCATCCCTGTTTATACGACTTTATAGGAAAAACTGGGCACGATGCTGGATAAGATGAACCGTCTAGAAAAGATGGTAACTAAGCTTTGTTTAGCCCTTGAAATTGATGAAGATCTGCTTCCGGTCGTGGAGGAGGCTGCCTCACTTGCGCTGTCAGACCTTGCAACTTCTGTAGTTACAGAATTTACTTCGCTATCAGGAATAATGGCTCGTCATTATGCTCTTAGAGAAAATTATTCAGAGCAGGTAACAGATTGTTCATTAGCTACTAAGTTACTAAGGTGTATAGCATGTGCTTAGTCTTATACAACAATCGTTTCCGCTGGGATGCAGATTGCAGAAGCTTTGCTGGAGATTGTTCTTCCTAGATTTTCTGGAGATGTCATCCCAAAAACAGATGCAGGAATGGTTTTGGCAATAGGTGATAGGTAATTGGAAAGGTTCATTCTGTGTCTTTTCCAATTCTTTCTATGCCGAAGGGTTCTTCATTCTGTGAACACGCCTAGTTGCAGGATTGGCGCAGAGTGAAACTGCACATACTTCTGATATTATATTAGTGGTCCTCTATACTAACACCTATGCTTGTTTCTATGATCCTAGATTGGATAGCCTGGTTGGTCTATTTGCTGCTGGTTGCCAGCCAAGTTCAACAAATGACCCATTTGGCCTTAGAAGAATATCTTATGGCTTAGTAAGTTTGTAGATATTCTGATCTAAAAAAGGCAATTATGGTTTGTCATTTTATGGTTGCATGAGCAGCTTGTGGGTGCTAAGAAACTTTTTATGCCACAGGTTCAGATTTTGGTCGAGAAGGATAAAAATGTCAACTTCAAACATGCTCTAGAACTTGCAGCCAGTGTACAACCGATGAAGGTTGAGGCAAACACTTTAGACGATGTGAGTGGCGCCAAAGATTGTTTTATCATTTACACGTTGTAAGCCATCATCTGAAACTGTTCTTGATATTATTAAGTGTTATATTGTTTTTAGGTGTATCAATTTGTTACTCGAAGACTGGAACAGCTTCTGGTTTGTGCAACATTTCGTGATGCTTATATTTTTGCTTTCTAATTCCACCACTAGATACAATTTCCTTGCCTTTTAAATTAAAGGACCTTAGTGTCGGGTTCTTGAAACAATGTTCGATCTTTTGTACAGGTTGACAACGGAGTAAGCCCTGAAGTAGTTAGGTCTGTCCTAGCAGAGCGTGGAAACGATCCTTGTCTGGCAGCTCGAACTGCATACAAGGTAATTGAGTTAGAAACCATACTGGAGGTATTGGTACTGGTCAGGAAGGTGGTGTTTTTCTCATCTGTTGTATGCAAAAATTGGGATTGGTTTATGGTCTAAAGTCAATGGGTCCCTACAGTAGCACGATGACTCTACATGGATAGGTTTACCTGTTCCTTAAAGTAATTGGCTGTTCTCAAATTCCGGTGGTTTGCTAAAGCTGAGACTTGGTTATATTCTGGTTTGGAATGTTGCTCCGTCGTCTGCGACGCAGTTCATAGACTCAAAACGTAGTGTGGTTTTGCTCATAAGATGCTAACGTAGCTGGGGGCTTTTGCTGATGCCTTGCAGATGGAAAAGCTGAGCAAAGGTGAGATCTTTCCGAAGATAGTGGAAGCATATTCCCGTCCGACACGCATTGTCCGTGGGAAAGATGTTGATGTTGGAGTTGAGGTACTTGAGGTTTCTGTCTGATCAAATGGCAAAAGAGCATCTACGAAACTTGCAACTTCTAACATTGAATGATGCATTCAGGTGGACGAGGGTGTATTTGAGACTTCCCAAGAGAAAGAGTTGTGGAGCACTTACACATCTATCAAAGATCGAATGCACACTGGTAATTCAGCTTTCTTCTCTATCGGATTATCTCAATCAAACAAACAAACAAACTTCTCTCACTCCTTCCATTTTATTTCAGGCATAGATATTGAGGAGTTTGCTGAGATATCCACGCAGTTGCTGGATCCGCTCGAAGATTTCTTCAACAATGTGTTTGTGATGGTGGTAAGTTGATATTTTGTTCACACTGTGCTCGGGGATTCAATTAGAAAGCTTGTCGTAGAAGGAAGCTAAATTTTAATGGTTGCAGGAGGAAGAAAGAGTGAGGAAGAACAGACTCGCTCTTCTCAACAACATTGCCAATCTTCCCACAGGAATCGCTGACCTCTCATTTTTGCCTGGATTTTGAGGTTCTACTTTATTTTCTTTCTTCCAAAAATTATTTTTGATTGAGTCGGGTAAAAGACAATTCGAGCAAGCATAGAGAGTAAACAAATCGTGTTGCAGAATGTTCAGCAAAACAGGCATTGGAGTAATATGATTTGTATGATTATTCGAGCGAATCTAGTGTCCTGTTAGAGAGGTTGGTTGATACCTCAACGGCTCAACCTCAACTTGGTCTAAATTCAAATTCTATTTATTCATATTTTTGTTATATATTTTTATTTATTTTTGGCTAACATGTTTTTAGGGTTGGACTAAATACTATTGTAGAATAAGAATTCATGATTCACAATTTTTTTTGTTGAATGGAGCCAAAAATCTAAACATGCTAGTGAGAATAGATGGGCTAAATCCTTTCTATTAGAATTCTTAGCTTAAATTTTGCTCCAAAATTTTGAAGTAACCGTTATTTTGTTGTTGAATAAATTCGAACATTACGAATTTCTTTTTAGTTTAAAAAATCTGTTACAAGTATTTGAAAAAAAAAAAATCAGTTTTTTTTTTTTTGTCAATAATTATAAAGGATATAACTTCTCTTTATTTAATTGAGCTTCTCTAAAAATTCGGTTTAAACCGCTGGATCCAAAACCATCCATATGTTTTTTTGTTTTATATAAATTTTCCCAATGGACCCATACTGAAATAGGCCTAATCCTCGAGAATCCGGCCCCCGAAAATAATTTGGTAAGTACGTTTAAAAGCGAAACCCTAATACCGAAAAGAGCAAAACGAAAAAGAACATCTCCTCCACCGCTCTTGTTCTTCGTCTTGCTCTCATCACTTTCCGGTATATTGATTTTCCGTCTCTCTTTGTATAGTTGAAAATCGGTTAATTATACTTTGCCAATCTGTTTATTTAATTGGGGCTTTTTTTTTTTCTTAATACGATTTTTAGTGGGAATTAAAATGGACTACTCATCTCCATCGCCGCCTATGGGTGCCAAATCTCCGGAAGCACTGATGGAGCAGGTGCAGTCGCAGCTCGCTCAAGCTTACGCTGAAGAGTTCATCGAGACCCTGAGAGGAAAATGTTTCGACAAATGCATAACCAAGCCTGGTTCGAGCCTTAGCGGCGGTGAGAGTAGCTGCATCTCAAGATGTGTTGATCGTTACATGGAGGCCACTGGAATCATAAGCCGGTCTCTTTTCTCCCAACAACGTTGATGAACAGAGTCTCTTCCTTGTGGAGGATTTTGCTTGCTGTAGTCGATTTCTTCATCAGGAAAGGCTATTTGTTTACTTTGTCTGAGTCTTTTGTCATTAAGACCATCATCATCATCAGGTTTGGTTTTTTTGATTTCGAAGATTTGATATATACACTTATTACAGCGTTGACAACAATAATCTTCGCTTCTTGTCTTGATGCCATGCCTGAGATATGTTTCTTCTGGAAAGTTCGGATTTGAATAGTTTTGTTTTTCTGGTTAATAGACCAATCAATGATGAGATGTTTAGCAGACGGGTGTGCTGAGTTGATGTGTAGATTGTCTTACAGCTTCTCTGTTGTTGTTGGATTTCTATCGGTGTTCTTAAGGATGTGGATACCGTTATTTAGCGCAAACCTCATAACGACCTTAGACATTATGTGAATAAACATTACTCTATATTGAATTCATATTACCATCAAGCTCTCTGCCTGTCTTCTTGTTTTAGTAATCTGCCGCATGACAGTAATACTGCTTCATGTTTGTCGCGTCTCTTGATGGTAGTGCAGAAGTGTATGTGGCTATTTCCGTAAGCTGTTGCTGGTTATCGTGCTTTGCATATGAAATATTTATATGTACCAAAATTTGCTTCAAGCGTCCTACTTTACATTGTAATATTTTGGGGTGTGGTGGGATTTTGCTTGAGATAGGTCTTGAGGGCATGTGATGGTAACCTTACAACTCCATTGGAACTTTCACTTGTTACTTTCTTCATGACAACGAAAGTCTGAACTACTGAATTAAAGTGAAAGTTCTCAGGTTATCTCTGTGTGTGTTGTAAATTGTAATCTAGTGAATAATAATAGTGATATCCCATCCTGATGGTATTATTATGGCTTCTCAGTAAAAGAAAGAAAATAAAAAACGGATTGTTGGGGTCTATCTGTATGGACAACGGGGCCACAACATATATATACATATATATATATAAATGAATGACACTTCTAATTAAAAAAAAAGAGAGAATAACAAATCTTATAAATTTGATTATCTACTCCTTGTCTTCTCCTTTGATTTGATCGAGTCTGCTCTGGTCAAGCTTTTCTGGTGTTTCTTTGTCGTTGTTTCAACGATATCACCATTTCCGGTCCTTGAAGTTTTATTTTTCCTTGTTGTGCTATTTCGTATAGGAGGATCCGGTATTAGTTGGTGCGTTCTTCCTTGACGGTTGCTTTGCCTCTCTTTAAAAATCTCATCGGAGATGGTCTGTGTGTGGTGCTTCGATTCTAAGGCGTTTGGTTCCGACGTTTGGTGTCTGTTTGTCTGCCCCATTTGTTATGGACTTTGTTTTGCTTTTGTTTTCGGCTTTTAGATTTTTTTTCTGGGCCTTTGTAAGAACTGAATGTATTTTTAATATTAACAGGACACATAGAAGAAAAAAAATCTTATAATTTAATATATGATTTTTTAATATATTTTTTAATATATAAGTGGTTAATACTTGTATGACGGTGGCCTTTAGAGATCTCTTAAGTCTTTAATGGGTTTGGTCATCTCCAACTATGATTTGATTTGGCCTGCGTACTTGACACGGTGGTAATGTTTTGAAACTTCCACAAATGCTGCGATTTTGCTTTGGTATTATTTACTTTTTTTTCTTACAAGACACAAACGCGAATCGCACGTGCCGGAGATATTTTAGATATTTTTGTCAGTCCAAGTGTCCGTAAAGCTTACGGAGAAGTCTATACGTCTACTTTTCTCGCACCTGCTCTCCAGTTTCTTTCTTCAGCTCTTCTCACTCACGACGACCTCCCTCCCTCCGTCTCTCAATCTCTCTGTCACACCATCTCTATTCCTTGCTGCTCCTTCGGTTTTGTTACTGGGTACGCTCGTTTTTTCTCCTCTTCTCTCTCAAGTTTCGATCTTTGGTGGTGTTTGTGAAGTTTTGATGGGTATATCTCAGGTTCCCGATTAGACTTTTGTTGGTGTCCTCATGCTCCTGATGTTTTTTGTTTCTTTCTCTTAAATTATTGCTCTCACGAATAGAAAAGTTATTCAGGTTTGTATGTATGTGAGTTCATCGAAAATTCCGCTGTGGTCCCAAATTGGATGGATCTTCGTTATGGAGGATGAACAACTTTACCCAAATATTGTTCTTCGGCCATAAATCTTCTCCCTTTCTCTATCATCTCGCTCGTTGATCCTTTTTCACCGATCCGTTTGCTTTGCAAGACTCAATTCCCTCAAAAGATTTTGCGTAGTAGTAGGTAGCTGAGTCATGATTTGTCTGTGATTCAAGTCACATGAATCAAATGAACCTTTTTTACATGTAGTTTGCTTGTTTTTTTGTGACTTCTCTGTTGATGTCTGTCTGTTGTTTTGTTTTTTTCCTCATGACATGAAGTTTTGGATTTTACAGCCAACAGTTAAGAACTTACTATCAGCTTCTGGTCTATATGTCTTATTCTTTGTCTTAACTCTCAAAGAACAATAAATTTTGATACTGGACCCTAGTGTGCTGCTCAAAATGTTTCGCCGCAAGACTTCGTCCCAAACCGAACAAGAGAATAACGAGGCAGCTCTCAGAGAGGCAAAGGTAAAAAAAACTTTCCAGGCCTTGCTGATGATTTTCACAAGTGGTTAAAATAATTCACCAGGTCATTTAATTTTCTTTTCTGTTCTTAATGGTCCAGATCAAAGAGCTTAAGGGTCTCATCGGTGAGCTCTCTGGAAGGAGTTCACTATATTGTTCAGATCCTTGTCTGAAGAGATATCTTGAAGCTAGGAACTGGAATGTAGGCAAAGCCAAGAAGATGCTCGAGGAGACGCTTAAATGGAGATCCACTTTTAAACCTGAGGAAATCCAATGGGTGAGTATTAGATAATCTGTGATATCTTTAGGGAATTCCTCTGGAAACTTACCGGTTAAAGACTTGCTTTTTTACTAGGATGAAGTTTCAGGTGAAGGTGAGACCGGAAAAGTTTACAAAGCTGGATTCCATGACAGAAGTGGAAGAACGGTTCTTATACTGAGACCCGGCTTGCAGGTTTTTCAAACACCATCTTCTTAGTTAATTATTTTAGAGCGAGTTAACATCAAGGCAATAGATAAACCATCCACATTTTCCCATCGAAAATTTCTGCAGAACACGAAATCACTGGAAAACCAGATGAAACATTTGGTGTATCTTATTGAGAATGCTATAATCAATCTACCAGAGAATCAAGAACAGATGTCTTGGCTCATTGATTTTACGGACTGGACAATGAGCACAAGTGTGCCTGTTAAATCTGCCAGAGAAACTATCAATATACTGCAGAATCACTACCCAGAGAGACTAGCTGTCGCTTTCCTCTATAATCCTCCAAGACTCTTTGAGGCATTCTGGAAGGTTAGGCAAATCACTGCTCCTGTCTCATAGTTAAACAAATGATATTGGTTGATGAAGACAATTTCGCGTGTTTCTTTGTCTACACAGTAAATGAATTATGTGCGTGCAGTAACATGATGAGAATTTTGACTTTGTTTTTGCGTTGTTACACAGATAGTGAAGTACTTCGTTGATGCAAAGACATTCACCAAGGTGAAGTTTGTTTACCCCAAGAACACAGAAAGCGTAGAGCTTATGAGCTCATTTTTCGACGAAGAGAACCTCCCAGCCGAATTTGGAGGGAAAGCTTTGTTGCAGTATAACCATGAAGAATTCTCCAAGCAGATGACCCAAGACGATGTTAAAACTGCAAACTTTTGGGGATTGGTTCACAGTAACACTCACCAGCAGCACGCGAGCAGCGGATTTTCTGGGGCCGAGATTGCTCCTGAGCCAATCGAAACCAACCCTTAACCGGTTTTGAAGGCAATATATTGCTATAGCCAACCCTTTTCATTTGGACTAATATAGCTTCTTGATGATAAGAGGAGAGAAAGAGAGAGGTTGTAAGATTTAGACATGGCGTTAATTAAAAAAAAGTATTTGTGTTTATAAGCAACTCTTGCAGGGCTTGGAAGTGAATCCAAAAAGACTTTACACTCAAAAACATTTATTTACAAGAACCATAAGATACCGGCAACAAGCTTTGTTTCTTTCAGTCTGAACTCAACAAACACAAGAAGAAGAGAATGATTTCTTTCAAAATTTGAAGGCACAAAGAGAAAAACACACACATAAAGAAAGATTATAATACTACACAGCAGTATTAGCTATTAGACTATATAGCTTAGAGATCTGCAGTCAAAAGAGATTTGAGGTGGAGTGGAGTTAGAGAGAGACAGAGAAGGCGAAGAAGCTTGAGGCAATTTAAGTGAAACTAGATAAGCCTTCTTCTGAAGTTTCTGGTGGTTGATTGATAGGTTCGCACCAGAAGGCCAACCCCAATGCCAAGACCTACACAGACACCAAGACCAATTCCGACACCAACTCTCACACCAGCATTGAACCACGACATTTCGCCATCTTCACCATCTGCGTACTCTCTTCCCAAATACATGTCGCCGTATTCTCCTTCATAATCTTGCTTATAGCTTCCGTATTCTGCTACCTACACACACACACACACACAAAACTCCCCATACTTAGGACAAAATACTGCAAAGAACTCAGCAACAGGGTGATCCGTGTATGTAGTACATGTCTCTCTCTGAAAAAAAAATAAGAAAGAGACATTCATACAGATCATCGAGTAAAAAATACAATGGCCATTCAATCACATGTAGAATGGAGGCTGATGGTATTTTTGTCAAAGAATACAATGACCATTCAACATATCAGTCAGTAAAACCCCTTAACATAACTTCAAACACTAGCTAATCTAACATTGACTATTAAATACGGAAACCTTTTCCCGGGTAAGTCTATGCATAAATTAAGGATGATATATTGTGGCACTACATGTGATAACCACGATGTTTCAACCAATGAGTCACATAAGAACTGACTGTAGCAGACAGGAGGATAAGAATTTAGATATTAAGATCAAAAGACAAGAGGCAAACGGGAGAGAGAAAGAGAGCTATCTACTGACTTGTAAATGTGTCAGGCCCATACCTCACATGATCATTTATCACGGAAGTTGGTCCACTTCAATATCTAAAGGAATTATATCTTCCTAAAAGTACCAAGAAACATGACTCAAGATATGAAATCTCAGAACCATGAAAAATTTAATGATCATACTGCCTACACCATGACCAAGAAGATTCATATCCTAGGTAACGCATTCAATGAATCGAAGTTGGATACAAACCAATATAAAACTATTAAAAAGCATTATAATAATATTGAAACAGTGAAACAGCAAATGAAAATTACCTGAAAATCAAGCTCGGATGAGTTGCCTTTATGAGGCTCGCCGGTTTCATACTCGGGAATTGAATCTAGTGCAGTAGCTCTATTGTGGTGCTTCTTCCTAAAACCAAGCTGTAGTGTCTTGGTTAAGATGATGGGTGTTCCTGAGAAGCAACCAGTGACATATACTTCAATAGTTGGCAATGGAGATGATAACTCCGAACAACCAATGTGTTTCTCCTTCAAGAAACCAGACCCTGCAGTGATTTCAGCTTCACAGTTCATGCTCCACCGCTTCGCGCTATGCTTGGATTCCCCTGTGAAACCGTTACTACCGGACATCTCTAGCGTTCCAGACAAAACCAGCTCATCTTTGTCATATACCTCAAACTTCACACTACCAGATAACCTGATATTATCTGTGCTGATAAACGTAGCTACTTCTGATTTCTTATCAACCCGATCTCGCCTCAGCTGAGAGGAAACTCCTTCAGAGTACATGCTCATTCGAACACCGTTGATCTCCAGGAGCGAATCTGGATCCAGAGGGATATGAGTGATTGTGAGGACCTCAGGTGTGGAATCATCCACCTTGAAATTGCTGATTCTGACATAAAACACTCTCAAATCGAGCAATGGCGATGATAACGATGTTGTTGTTGATGACGATGATGATGATATTCTGGAATTGTGGTGGTTATAACCCTGATATCTGACCATCTGATATGCTTCACCGTTGTTGCGTGTCTCGTAAGGTTCCACCATGGTTAAGAACCAAAATCAATTCCTATTTCTCACTGAATCGAAACACTGGCATAGAGAAACGTATATGTTGGATTTGGATTGCAATACGGGCTTTGCTGCAGAAAATTTGGATCAATGAGAATAACGTGAGAACCACAACGGGAAAGCAAATGCGTTATTTCCTGAATTTGAGAAGAGAGAACCCCAAAAAGAGAGACCCGAGGAACAAAAGTCCTTTAAGGAAAGGAAACGAAAATCAAAATGAGAAAAAAAGAATCAATCATTCCCGAAATGGGAGATTTCTACAAGGAAACATCACAACTATCAAACGCTAATTTTAACAGAAGAACGTAAAGATTGAAACTTTACTTACTTCCCAAAAACAGAGAGATGGTCAAAGAAACAAAGATTACAGATATAGAATTAAATCTTAGTTGAAAAAAAGAAAAAATGAACAAACTTTCAGTGAGAGAAACACCCAATGTTCTATTTGGGAACCGCAAAGATTGACCCAGGTGAAAAAAAAGAAGAAGAAGAGATTCTGAAATTTTTAAAACTACGTTTCAATCACAAAGGAACTATCTTTAAAAAAAAAAAATATAAATTTCTCAAAAGACCAGAAAAATCCGCAGAAAAGAAAGGAGAGAAGAAAAAAAAGGAAAAGGAAGCTCACCCAGAAGATGTTCCATCCACAAACCCACTTAATCTGATGATTTATGCACAACTAGTGCTTAATATTAATCTTCCTGTCTGCGTCTCCAAAATTAAAGAAAAACAAAATTAAAAATAGAAAATTTGTATGGCCAAGTAGGAATTATTAGATCTCTCCTAGATCATAGCTTTCCATTATATTGCGAGCTCGGCGCGTGGCAAAAGATTAACGACGAACCCAATTGGTATTTACAGCAAAACAAAAAGGAAAATGGGCTTCTGTCTTTATCGAGAATATTGTATTTGGTCGAAAAGAAAAGAAAAAAAAAACAGGAGAAAAATATCAGAAATCAGAATTCAGACAAGAGTGATGGGAAGGATTGAGTTGTCTTGTTGTTATGATCCAACGGAAGGAGAGAAAGATGAAGAAAAGAAGATGGGCTCTTCTGACTTTCGATCACGTGATCCTTATCCTCTTAGGACCAAAAGCTAAGTCGCTGTTTACGAGACACACCGCGTCGGTCACTTTCACTAAAAACGACGCGCATTCTCTCGTCGGTTTTTCAAAACGGTAAGTTCGTGGGCTTTGTTGGGCTTTTTAAATTTACAAGTGAACTTTCTGGATTGAAAAGTGGACGTCGTGCCGTTTCTGTTCGGGCGTCGTAATTTTTGTTGTAAGAACGTTTCATTTTCTATTAAAAAAAATATTGCGTTGGCTATTCTCTTCTGTTTCATTTCAATTTACATTGTAATCTCTCGGTTTATCAAAGTATTTATTCAATTGTCCGATTATTATTTTTTTTCCGGCAGTCTCGCTTCTATGGTGGTTGTTGACTTTGTTCTCTTTTTCCAAAACGACTAACGACAGTGCAAATCCGGCGTCTCTTAGATAAATTCTTATATGGTGTTGGTTGTCTATGTTTCCGTGGGTTGTATTTGGGGGATTGTGTTTGTCCTCTGTTTGGGGTTTTGTCCCTCCGATCACACATTGAAGATTAACTTGTTGGTGGATCTCGATTTGGCTTTTCTATAGTGGAGATGCACTTGTTACAGTCCGTCTCATATAGAAACCGAGAATAATTGGGCACAAACAAAATCTAGGAATCAATCACTTGGGGTTTTAGCTACTTGTAGAACAAGGTTGTGTTTGCATTATCAACAAACATGGGTTTGGTTACAACCAAGGAAGATGTTATCTCCTTGTGTAAGAGATGTTTATGCGGTTTGCGATGTAACGGATGGCTCACAACCAATGATCTTTTAAAGAGTTATTGGAATCTCATCAAAAAGATGTTAACCAAGCAAGAAGATTTGAAGATGAAGATGAACCAGGAACATAACAGATTTTGTAATCTGTTAGCGCGCTATAAGTCTTGTCTACCTATAAAAGCAATAAAAGCAGTGTGTTAATTTTTTTTTGTTTATTCATCTCTTTTTCATGACATTTATTTGTATCTATGATAACTTTGTAGTCTTGAAGTAATAAAGAAGTCTAGCGAGAAAAAAAAAAGAAAAAAAAAAGAAAAACAAAATTTTGCGTTGAATAATAGCGTTGACTGTATCATTTGTCGTATTCAATAAAAACAATGTCATCGTTTGATCTAATCTCATATGATAAACATAAGTTTTCGATTAATATATAAGAAAAAAGGATTATATATGCAGTCAGCAGGTCTCCCTGTTTTTAAATATATGATAATTAAAGGAAGAAGAAGAAGACGATGTGTAAAATCAGGACCAACGAACTGAATATACATAGCTAAAGAACCCAGTATGTTTGATAATATAAATAGCACATATTAAAAGCGTATGAAATCGGAAGCTTTCGTTTTATGGGATTATTATGGAATCGGAGGCTTCCGATATTATAACGCAAACCGAACACACAAATTGCAGCTAGTAACCGGTGGTGATAGGGTGGCAATATATGATCTTGATGATCACTATATTACAAATTTCATATCTTTGAAGCTTTACAATTTAATCTTTGACATTTGTATAATATACGAGTCGAAACATGAACCCTAACTCCAAGGATAAATATATCATATTGGTGTGTATATGTCGTCATACATGTATTATATATATCGGTGGATAATATAGAAAAGATAGCCAACGGACAAACATATAAAATCTACTTTTTCTTTTGAAATTTTTATCCTAACACCAAAGAGTGGGTGGTGGCTTTTGATATTAAAGACTGTTGTGTTTTGTTTCTGTCTGTATAACATTAAAAATAAAAAGCATGAGAAATATTTATTGTCCGCGAAGATATTTTTGTTTAAATAACAGCTCTTGAAGATATTAAAAACAAATAAGAGCTGTTCAAAAAAATTATATTCTGTTGAAGAAAAATATTAGCTGATGGGGAAGAGAAGGTTTCAGAGAGCAAAGGAACCGTCAGTGACGGCGACGGTAGCAGAAGCTTCATCCCCGTCGGAGTCTCAGACGACAAGAAGACGAAGAGGAAGGCCGAGGAAGAATCTCGAGAATCCAGAAGATTTCAAGAAGGAAGAAGACGAAGATTATGAGGAATACGAGGACGAAGAAGAAGAAGATGAACAAGTTGAGATTCTTAACAGAGAGAAACAGAAGAAGAAAGTTAGAAGTAGCACTAGTGTGGAAGAAGGGCAAAAGTGGAAACGTGAAGAACTAGCGGAGGAGAAGAAGCCGGAGATGACGATGAAGGCTGTGGCACCGCCGTCATATAGACGGTCGAGGAGGAAGAACACACCGGTGAAGAGCTGGTAAATTTTTACTACCATATCAATGGAATCTTTCATTTCGTGTGTGTTCGTGGATTAACTATTGCTGAGTTAAGTTATAAATTAATGGAACCCTCATGGGGAAAAAAAGACCTTTTGATTTATAACATTGGTTGATTCAAAACAAGAAACAAGTTTAGCCAACCAGCGTTATATAGTTGTAGTCTTGTAGATAATAATCAAAGATTTTCAGTGAGGAAACAATATAAATTAACGGCGATATGAAATTAAATAAGATTAGGTGCTTCATAATAATGCTTTATAGGGTTTTAGTTGTAGTAGGTTGTTTAATTTTGATTTGTGTAGTTGATGGTTACGTCCCTTTCGGATTTTTGAATGAAAAAAAGATGCATCGCACATGGTGAACAGATAAGGTAAGAAACCAATGGATATTGCTAGTGAAACAACTTGTCTATTATTTTTTTTTTTTTGACATCGAGTTGTTTCATACGAATACTATGCTGACGCAATTAGGTTCGGACAAGGTCCTAGCCAATGCGGAACCAGCTGGCTGACGACGGAGAATGGTGACTCGCGGGATCTTGCGCCTTTGGCAAGCCAATCTGCTCGGGCATTCTTCTGCCGCGGAATATATGCAATAGAAAACTTCTCAAACATTCGTCTAGCTTCATGGAAATCCTCCAGTTCTGTCTCATATAAGGGCCATGATTCATCATCATGAATAAGCTTTATCATCTGTAGACAATCAGATTCAAAGTGTACTGCAAAGTTCCTATGACGGATCATCATTTGCATAACAACTTGTCTATTATTAAAATCACAACAAAGCTATATTTAATATGAACTTTCTGTAATTATTCAACTAATTAATCCGAGTACAGAATGCAGAAAATAGAAAAACGAATTAATTGGGGTAGCGAGAAAAGGATTCTACGACGACTCCATGAGAAGATGTGATAGTAATTTTCTAATTTCAAGCAAAACATTGTGGGCCTCGCAAGTCTTCACGTGCAAAACCATCTTTCATCCCAGAACATCAAATTCAAAATCCGGTTTCGAGGACTGTTAATTCAAAACTTGATTATTATAAAGTTTGCTATAATTTCACAACTTTTAACTAACGTATTTCCAAGAGTTATAACACTGAAGTTGCCAAAAAAAAAAAAAAAACAAAAGCTTTAGACCTAGAAGGAGAAGATTTAAAAGGCTATAACAAAATGACTTTAGCTTACTCCTTTCTTAAGCTAAAACCGGCTGTGGTTTAGGGTGATGATGCCTTTCCTTCTTGTAACGCAACTGCTCTGGATCAAACCCACCTTCCTCTGCTCCATAAACCGCCCATGATGGTGTTTGAGCCATATAGTCTGTGCTCGTGAACGGTTCTCCAGAAGCCACCTATGCCAATTCATTCAAAAGTGTCAGTAAAAGTTAGAGTGAAATCTTAATTTTTTAGATTGATCATGTTCTGGATTTGTTTTAATTAACTAACCAGATCGTGGAACTTTTCATAGTCGATCCAAGTGAACCACTTTCCATCCAGTTTGAACTTTTCGGTTCTTCCTAGAAGAACACAGCAAGAATGGGCGTGCTCGCAAGCAACCTCGTACTCTCCTTTGCTCTTCAGAGACAGAGCTTCTGAGAATGCCTTAACATCCGCGTGCCATGGTACGTTCTCCATCGTCAACTTTGATGTTGCGGATCTGTTCATGTTTCCATAACATTGACATAAGTAATGATTCGTGTGTAACAAGACTGGAGAGAGAGAGAGAGAGGAGAACAAGTGAAACACACTCACGTTCCGCAATATGTGACGCCTTTGATTTCGATGAAATCAGGTTTCCCAATGCTGAAGAGGTTGAAATAAGCTTCTAGCTCCTCTGTGTTCCATCCTTTTACAAGTGTTAAACGGTAGACTGTTCGCTGCTGCTTCTCTTGGAGAGCTTTCAAGGAGTCCTGGGAGATACAGATGGTGTAGAGATTATACATGATTACATACCTTCACCTTAATTCAAAATTTATTTCAACGGTTTATTACATAAGTGACGTTATTTGAAATACTCACAATAAACCGCTCCCAGAAGTCCGCAAAGAGTGGCCTATCAATAGCCTTCAAGCTCTCTTTGGTGGCAGCATCTACACTCACGTACAACTGTAGATATCAACGATAATGAGTTAGGCAATTTGGTTCCGCTAAGTGCCTGAAGAGCCTTCAAAGCTTGTAAAACACCAAACAGACACAACGGACCTGGGTGATAGGCTTCATCATCAAAATCTTTTCGGGGAATTGCGCATTAGTAACCAAAAATGTGGAAATACGCTTTCCATGTAGCTCATCTACAAGGGCATTGATCTCCGGGTACATAATTGGCTCACCAACAAGAGATAACGCACAATGCCTTGGTGTTAGACCTTCTTGTAACTTCTCTGGAGTTACACCTGAAGAACATATCCCGCCACTAAAGCATCAGCATCTGACTATCAACTAAGTAGTGGAAACAAATCAATCAAGTAACCAAAACACAGATTATCACTGAGTTCCAAGAGTGCCTAGCAAGCTTTTCGTCACAGCATTTTTGGTGCAATGATATAAATGGCTTTCATGATATATGTGGAACCTAGATAAATAAAGTTGAGTTTCATAAACTATGAGATATCTAAATAGGTTACAGGCCCCAACTTGACCCACGGATTATCCATAAACTATCAGATACCAGACCGAGATTTTTAAGCACGAAACCAGAATTAGGAGAAAAATATAAACAAACCTGGAACTCCTCTCATCTGTTTAATCATCTTTGTATGAAGATCTAGAGCACCTTTAACAATCTCTTTAGGATCGTCCATCTTCCACTGCCAGCTCTTTCCAACAGGATTTGTGTGATGCCTCCAACAGAAGACACATTTGTTCGCACAAGCCAAACTAGGTGTTGTCTCCATGCACCTAGCTTATTCGAAAACCAAATACCTTAACATAAGAATCACTACCCAAAAGCATAAGACTAGAGAGGAGAATAAAGACAGAACTTTCAATCAAACCTGTGACTCTCAATGCCATAAAACGAGTGCTTGTAGCAACCTCCCCTGCCTCTAAGCTGTGACTTTGTCCATCTACATATTTTAACCCCACTATGGGAACCAATGATTTTATAGCCCTGCAAGTTTCACATAAATTCAAAGAGTCTATAGGCCATGCTCATTTAATTAAAGGCGAGAAAATGCAAATCACAAGTCTGCTTCAAAGCTCAAGCAAAAAGAACCATAAAAGACATTCGAAACAAAATCAAGAAATACCTGCTTCGTTAAGCTTGCTCTAATCACAGGAGTCACCATTTCCTTCTTTCCATCACCTTTCTTCACTACTTTAACTTCGCCATTTTTCCTTGATGGAGCTTTTCCAGCAATATCTTCGAGATCAACAATATCTGCGTCTTCTTCCTCATCATCTGTCGAATCGATATATTCGCCATCGCTCTCAACAACACCATTCTGCGAAATCCCATTTGCTTCTTGAGCAGAACCTCCCTTCAGAACTCTAATCACTCCAGCACACCAGTCCTGAAATGCTCCGACTAGTTCTCCGTCGTCAACGTCGCCTTCTCCCACCGGTACCATCTCGAGTCCACCCAATCCTATCATTCGACTCGACAGTTCCTTCGCCACAGCGTTATACGAATCACCGTACGCACGGCTCCCAACGCCGAAGACGGCGAATTTGCATTCGGAGAGAAGAAGCGAGCCGACTCGGAAATCCTCGGCGCTCTCGGAGAGCCAGTTGACGAGAAACTCTCCGTCCTGAGGCGGCTTCCCACCATCCCACGTCGACGCGATGAAGATAACTAGGGTTTCCTTGGGGAGATCCTCTGGTTCGTAGCTCCGTGGATCGACGAGATCGAATGCGATATCGTTAGATTCGCAGAGCTCGTGTAGCCGTTGAGCTAAGGCTTTGGACGTGCCGGTTTGGGAGATGAAGAAGATCTTTCCTCTGCCGATTTTCGAGGTAGGGATGACGCTAGGGTTTAAGGAGAGGTTTTTGAGACGTTTCAAGCGGCGATACTTGTGGAGGCAGTAAAAAGTAGTCGCCGAGAGTAATGCGACGAAAGCTAGTCGAGCACGTAGGGAGGAAGACGAAGCCATTTCTTGAGATCAATGGTTAAGATTGAAGATCACACCGGCGGCGCGTGGTTTTCACGCGACACTATGAACACCGAGATCGGTTTGAGGAGAGACAAAGAGAGAGTGAGTGAGGTTGACGCGAACGGAGAAATGGCGGAGACGGAAAAGATCACTGAAGTGTGAGGTTTAAGGAGTGGGCTTCATTAAAAGGCCCATTTAGTTTAGGTTTAAAGCCCATTAAATCTCACTCGAGATGAGAAAGCCACAACCACGCCTTCTTCATTTCTTTCGAGGATCTCGAAGCCACGTGGCAGATCTTCTTTGGGATCTCTTCTTCTGCGACACCTCGTTTCCCTCCTTCCCTCCCTCCTTCGGCCAGAGGAAAATAAAATAAATGCAATTGAAACGGAGAGAATATTCGCCGGCGAATTACCGGTAAATGTCTCAGTGTTTATATTCGAATCCAACTTTTTCGGCGACATTACCCATTTGTTATACACCCACTATTATTCTCTCTCTGGAATACGATTCGTCTCCTCTTCCATGTCTATATAATAATACCCTATCCACCATGCGTCTCTCCAAACGTCATTTCTCTCCTTGTCTTTCTCTCTGTATCTCTGTTTTCTCTTCCCGCTTCCCTCGAAAACCATTTCAAGCACGAAGACAATTCCTCAACTCCTCTGCTGGTTCGTCTAATTCCTTTTCGACTTGCTTGTTTTGTGTTTTTATTTGGTTCTCTGCGTTGTTTGCTCAGTAGATTCACGTTCACTGATATCCATCCTGCTGTGGATTTTTGTATGACAGAAGCAGTTGAATTTTCGTTTAGTCAGTTGATTAACTGTGGGGTCTGTGTTTGGTTCCATGTAGCTGATTCTGGTAGTAGCTTATTGCTATTAGTGTGTTTCCGGGAAATTTCTTAGTGAACCTTTGAATCGGGAAGTAAGATGTACCAACTAATAGCTATCGTACGCGTCTTTAATACGTGCAAGTTGCAATTTCTAGGTCTTTCCTGGAGCATTCCTTGGAAGAAACTTAGGATCAGGACTTTACGTGGTGCAAGCTTTGGTCTTTTTATCGAGGTAAGATGTTAGGTTTGTTGTTTTCATTCTAGGGGTTTTGTTTCTTTTTTTTCCCTTTGGTGCTAGTGGATCATATTGGTCAGCAGAGCTTAATTGGTCGTATGACTCGTGTTGACTTATCCCGAACCTCTTATCCCCTGTAGAAAACGTGTCATCGAGTAGTATCATCTTCTTCTGTGCTTCTAAATTTAGCCTTGGTAGGTGCTGACTAACCCGGTTGCTGCTTCCGAGATCGATTTTATGTTTTCTGGATAGAGCTTTTACAGTTCTCTATGCTATCTGTGCATTATTCGTGATATATGTTTGTTTTTGCTAAGTTCATTTACAGAAAAGTAAAAATGATCCTTCCTTTACTTGATCTACTCTCAGGGGCAAGCCAGTTGTGTTTTAAGAGTTCGATGGAAGAACAGCGAGCTACTGCTCTTAGTGATAACTCGGTACAGTTTCACAATGTTGGATCAAGGGATGGATGTGAAGCTCCCCATAAATGGTCATCCCCTGGAGGAGGAAAGAAAATCGACATTAGAAAACAGATTTTCTGCAATAGATCGTTGAACATGAGAAATATTATTGCCGTAGGCTTTGATATGGACTACACTCTTGCCCAATACAAGTCTGAAACTTTTGAGTCCCTTGCTTATGAAGGAACTGTCAAAAAATTGGTATATGATTTGGGGTATCCAAGTGAGGTTAGTATACTATATTGCTGTTTTACGGTTTTGACCATCAGAAAACCTTGATTGATCTTTTTACTTACTTGCTGTGGTTTAAAAAAACAGCTTCTAGAGTGGACATTTGATTGGAATTACATGGTTAGAGGCTTAGTGCTAGACAAAAAGAGGGGAAACATCTTAAAGGTGAATACCTTGTATTGGATTGGATTCTCATAATAATTGTCGCCTCTTTTCCTAATTGACTGTTGGTCATGCAGATGGATCGCCATAAGTATGTGAAAGTAGCTTACCATGGGTTTAGGGAGCTCTCTAAGGAAGATAAAGTTGACATCTATGGCAGTAGCCTGATACGAGATTCTTTTGATGAGCCGGACTACGCTCTCATAGATACCCTCTTTTCTTTGGCCGAAGCCTATCTGTTTGCGCAACTTGTTGATTTTAAAGATAATAACCCAGAAAAAATTACCAAGGACGTTGAGTAAGACAATTTCCATATGTGTTACTCTTTTGATACTTTATATAACCTCCAAGAAAGTATATGTTATGCTCATGGTTGTAATTTTTTAAGCTAATACTCTATAACTTATACTTGGCATGCTTTTTTCTTTTAGATGTATCACTAATTTATTCCTTCTCTAATGGTGTTCTTTTAGCTATGCTCGTATGTATAAAGATGTTCGGGCTGCTGTTGATTTGTGCCACCGTGATGGAACTTTAAAGCAGATGGTGGCAAAAGAACCTAATAGGTAAGGGAGATGGTATGTTCGTTACTATTTTTTGCCCTGTTCTTTTCTCCATAATACTTTCTTAACTTGCCATTTTATCAGGTATATCAACGAGGATACTACAATTGTACCTCTTGTAAAAATGATAAGAGATTCTGGACGTTCTACTTTCTTGGTGACCAATAGGTAATGATAACGACATATTCTTCAAACTTCAAAGTGTTATCGTAAAGATATTATGCATATTTTGCTTTTGTAGCTCTACAGCTGATTTAACACCATATTTTAAAATGGCTATATGCTCCAAAATTATACTTAGGCAACTTGACCATTGTAACCTGTTCACCTGTCCTTGTGATAAAAAATGTGAAACTTAGGGAGATACAGAATCATTTGTCAATATCCTGTTATGAGATAAATTTTCAATAATAGTGATTTGTTCTGCTCTCACCTGTTTCTGTATAATCAATTTTTTTAGAGGAATTTTCTGATTGACATCCTTGCAGTTTGTGGGACTACACAAATATTGTGATGAACTTTCTCTGTGGAGGTCGCACTGTGCATGGTCCTCATACCTGCAACTTTGATTGGCTCCAGTACTTTGATGTTGTGATCACTGGCAGGTATTTTTCTTTCTTAATCTCTTTAAACTAATGCTCCGGACAAGAGTACACAGATTTATGTGTTATTGTAGATGAATTTTTGTTTCTGGAATTATTCTTTTCTCATTTCATATGTTTGCTATCTGAACTGGATTTTTGTTGTGAAGTGCCAAACCTGGTTTCTTCCATGAAGAGAGTCGCGCCAACCTTTTTGAGGTGGAACCGCAGTCTGGAATGCTTATTAATACTGACAATGGAACACCTATGCCTCAGGTTTGACTTAACGAATTGCGACACTCATTCAGTCTTTCACATGCTACTTCTTTTTCAAATGATCCTTGTGTTTCCGTTGAATTTTTTGTTGGTTTGCATGAAAGGTGGGAGATCCTTCACCAAAAATCTTACTGAAGAGTAAAGATAAAGGTTGTCGAGTTTTTCAAGGTGGCAATGTCGGGCATCTTCACAGTTTGCTCTCCATTGAGTCAAGTTCACAGGTACTGCGCACTAGCTATTTGTTAAAGAATTTTTTTCTCACTCTCGATTAGAAATATCACTCTATAATGAAGCGCCAGATATTCGATAGACCTCTGTAGTAATTGGATGTACTGTGCCATGCATATGTCACTTATACAGTTTTTCGATCTTATTAGGTTCTTTACGTTGGTGATCATATATACGGTGATATCTTGCGCAGCAAAAAAGTACTTGGTAAGGTTTTCTTTTCCAGATAAAGGCTTTTCTTCTGTTTTAACTTCAAACAAATCTTCATGTGTTTAACTGACCTATGCTGAGAATAAGAATATGGTATGCTATGACTGGTAAGCTTAGCATCTAAGTAAGCAATAAAATTTCGTTTGTCGATAAAGAGAGTATCAATAGGTGTTAGAAGAACTGGTAAAAGTGTATTTGTCTGTGTAACCTGCAGTTTAATTTTCTTCATTCTCCAGGCTGGAGAACTATGCTTGTTGTTCCAGAACTAGAAAAGGAGGTTGAACTTCTATGGGAACTGAGGGATATGCGTAAGGTGAATGGATCATCTCATCATATATGATTTTGTAAAAATTCAAGGATGTTTCGAATGTGGGGCAATAGCAGCTTTGCCTTGATTTGTTTCAATAGCAGCTAATGATTTGGCTGTCTATAAAATGGGCTTCCTTGAAATGCGATAGTTTTTTTCTTTGGTCTCACTCATTGTCAATGTCTGATAAACTTGTGGTTTGCAGCAACTTATTTTGATGAGGAATGAGCGTGATTCAGTTGAAGACAAAATTCATCACTTGAATTGGTCCCTAAAGTGAGTGTTCTTTAAATTAGGATCTGGACCAAAGAAAACTGTGTTACATAGATTAGAACTTAGTTGGCAAAGCCATTTTCACAAAATTTGTTTTAGCTGTTAACCAATCGTATCGTTCAGGTTTGAGGATATTAACGAGACTGATAAGCAGGAAATGTTATTAGCGCTCAAGGACTTAGAGGTAAAACAGATTTTGTATTGCTCGTGAATCTCCAATAGTTGCAAAGTCATTCTACAATTATGTTTTTGGTGCGATTCAACAGTCTAAAAGAGACCAAGTACGACTAAGTCATCAACAAGCTCAAAGAGAAAGTCACCAGAAGGTAAATGTAGTGTATCAGTGTAACAACTAGTTTCAGTTCCAATCTGTTAAAAGATGCTCATGTTGTGGGTTTCGGTTACTGCAGTTTCACAAGGTCTGGGGGCAACTGATGAAAACCGGTTACCAGAGTTCTCGATTCGCTCACCAGGTATAGAATGTTTATATCTTGCTTTCTTATACAACGGTCAAGGGTGTTTTGCTTTGTGAGGAACTGATTTACCAAACCGCTTTTCTTCCAAATCAGGTGGAGAGATTCGCATGCCTGTACACAAGCCAGGTCTCTAACCTACGCTTGTATTCACCAGACAAGTATTACAGACCCAGTGAAGACTTCATGTCCCATGAATTCCACCTTCTTCCTCTGTGATTGATCTCGATCAATGAGATTGCTAAAGAAAGACGACGCTCTAAAGTTAGAGAGTATTATCAAGTGATGGTTTAGTTTGGTGCTTATTCTTATTGTCTATAAACTTCCTTAATTCCTTACCCATTGCATTTCAGTTTCACTTGGTAGAAAGAACTACAAGTTTGGGAATCTAGTGAAAACGTTTTCTTTGGGAGATTGAACTTTTATGGAGTTCCGTATCGAATGGTCATGCTTTCTTGCGGGAAATTATTGCTTACAAAACTCCAATCTAATCCATGTCATAATTTTTGTTCTTTTTTTTTTACTATGGAATCATGTGATTTATTTTTTATGGATTACTCCTGTTATCTTCCTCCTGATCACCCTCAAAAGCTCCTTTTACTCAGTTTATGGGACATTCTAAACACACAGGAAGTTTCAATCTTTTCTCGAGTTTCAACCAAAGATCTTGGAACGTTATGGTTTAGGAGGAGAAACATACGTCCCTGAAGCTATGCATTCAATCCCTTCAAAACCATCAATGGGTACTGCTAGCTTCTAAGTGAAGAAACAGAACAAGTCGTGTTTGGTGCTTTAGATAACCTTTTCCCCAACACTAATTCCCAAAGGATATACTACAGTATATTTAGTCCAAAACACCTTCACTATCTGCAATGATACAAGTTAAGCGGGGTAACATCAAGAGCTTTGTCCTCGTAGAATGGGTCGTATCGCGGGCGTTATCCCAGTTTGTCTAGCTAAAGTTCTGTTGCATGATCACTTTTGCAGTTGATGTCAACAAACAGAGCATAACTCAAGACTGGTACTTCGGTTATAAGACATCGATGTTGATACCAAACTGTTTGTTCCTTGTTGGTGGTGCGGCGATTCTCCTCTCGAACAAGTTTTGTTACAGAAGATCAAAGTACAGGCTTGTTCATGTGGTTAGGAATCATCGTGGAGCAGAAAATAAGGTATTCCGTTGTGTTCCAAGAAGAAGACGATGCATGAGTAATCAGAGTTTCTTTGTCGAAAGATCTACTGGCGATTGCAGGCGAAACTCTCGAGACTTGTATAATAACCTCTGGTTTTACCGATATGCAAACAGCATCTCTTCGTTGTCACTTTTAGCTGTGAAGAAAAGCTGTTTAACCGGAAATTCAAATCGTATATACCGGATTTCAAACTAGCTTCCAAGCATTTCTGTATTCATGCCAGAAGAAGAGTCTGTAATTGATGAGTTAAAGAAGAATCTGGAGTTGTTAGCGGTTCAATTTAGAAACACATCTAGATCTGGCATGTGTGTGAGTTATATAGGGTCGAAATGGAGTATGCTACGAGGAAATCATGTTTGTCAAATTGCTTTTGGAAGTGGCTTTAAGTGCAATAGTGAAACCTTCAAAACAGAGTCCTTGGGAAGATTGCATCAACAAGTACACTGTAATGTTAAATGAACCAAGAAGTTGATGTTCAGTGCTATTGAACAGTAAGAGAATCATCATTGTTCATTTCTGGAAATGCTGATGTTCTTACTTGAAGCTGTGTTCATATACATATAACAGAAGATTATTGACACACAACAAACAAACAAATCTTAGTAACTTCTCAGCCCAATTAACGACAGCTGGAAAATGTGACGTTTCTTCTTGTTCTTGGCCAAAACAGAGGTATAGGGAGGGAGACAAATAATGAAATTGCTTTGGGTTTTCTCATCTAAACAAGGCTTGCAGTTCTTCAAGCGTTTTCCCTTTGGTCTCAGGAACCCACAGAGTCACGAACACCACTGTAAATGCACACACCACCGCGTATAGAGTGAAAGTTCCTGTCATAATCAACCAAAACCCCATTATAAGAGTGATCTATCGAGTCTCATGGTGACAGAGAGAAAAGAGAAAGAGAAACAGGGAGAAACCTCCACTGCTCCAGGCTAAGAGCAAGTTTGCAGTCATGGTGATCAACCAAGAGAAGAACCAATTGGCTAAAGTTGCTATACTTCCAGCTAAGCCCTTTATGTTCACAGGAAGGATCTGTTTATCAAAACAACAACAAAGCATGCAAAAGTTGGTTTAATAAAGTTTTTTCGCTTCTCGATTCTCACAACACGTAATTCCAACTTCTAAACAACTCGATACCTCAGACATAATGATCCACGGAATCGGTCCCATTCCCAATGAGAAAGAAACAACCATTGCCTGTAATGATTCCAACAGAGATAAAGCAACGATAATAGCTCATTGCATCAAGAAAGTTTCGATATATAACAAACCAAAACAAACTTACCACTACTCCAACTACTGACAAAATGCTCAGCATACTGTACATGTCTGAATCATGAGACACAAATCCCTAAACAAGAGATGTAAAACAACTCAAAACGTCAAACCGCGGGTTTGTTGCGGAAGATAAAAAACGTTGTTTAGGGAACTTAAAAACTTATATAAGTACCTTAAGGTAGAAAGCAGCTGCAACAATTACAAGGCTAATCGTCATCCCAACCGAGGAGATCTAGAAAACATTTCCATTTGCCTTATTAGTTAGTTAAGCTTGGGCATGTCTTGATTTATTTTCTAGAGAAAAGTCCTAAAGATTGGCACTAATGAAGTAATACTCACGGTAAGAAGAAGCCGACGACCTGCTTTGTCCACCAACCATGTTGATATAGCAGTCGCAACTACCTGAATAGCACCGACCCCAAACGTTGCTGCATTACTCGATGTAACTCCTAAAAATGAAAACACGAAAAATGTGAAGTTGCGTAATAATATGAAACAAGAAGCATCCCGTGTTCTTAGAGCAAGGACCTACCTGCAGATTCAAAGATTGTACTGGAATAGAATAGGACGCCGTTGATTCCACCGAGTTGTTGAAGTACAAGCAACCCAATACCAACCTGTAACACACACCAAAAGAGATAGAGTGTTAAGATAACATCCCTTATGGTAGACAAAGTATATTTCAAGGGAAATATATTCAATGTTTGTACCATAAGTGGGAAATAGTATCTCCTCCGCTTGAGATCTACAAAACGAACTGTAGATGATCGCTTTGTAGATGATGCCACTGATCTCTGCAAATTTGCAGAAAATTTGAAAAAGATAAGCGGTTGAAAATCAGTTATGTACCTTTTAGAAGTAAAGATTTCCACTGGTAATATTACCTTGATTTCATTGACCTCAACGGTGATATCAGTCTCAAATCCTCGAAGAACTTGTAATGAGGTCTCAAAATCATCAGTCATACCCATTTTTGCCTACATTACGAAGTAAATCATCCCATAAATTAACCAAAATATGCACTGGGCTCAGGAAAATTAAGCAAACTATTGTAATGCATACCAGCCAGCGAGGAGATTCGGGGATGAAAAAGAGACCTGGTATCAGTATTATGCACGGCATTATCCCTAAAGACAAACGAAGACAACCAAGAAACTGATTACAGCGTATAGCAAAACCATAATCAGAAAAATGGTCTCAGGCTTCATGTAATGAGATTTTTACCCAAAACTGCAAGAATTCTCCATGGAACAAAGAGGCCAAGTAAATACGCCAACATTATTCCAATTGTCACAGAAAGCTACAGCAAAATATCACACAGCCATTTAGTGTTAGCATAAACGACTCAGTTCATAAAGTGCTAAACGATGTATTAGTCTACTAAACATGTCAAACCTGGTTAACTGAACCCAATCCTCCTCTCATATTCTGTGGAGCTATTTCAGCGATATAAACAGGCACCTAAAACCACAAACTGAGTTGCATAAATGCACTGGAACTCCTTATTCCATAAGCAAACAAGTAGCTGGGCTCAGCATTACCGTGTAAGAGATGATCCCAACACCAAAGCCTTCTAATAGTCTCCCCATGTAAAGAAAAGAAGTATCCTAACAAACCAGAATGATGTAGCGAGGCAAGGCCAACAAACATATATTCAGATTGCCATTTGAATTTATGAGAAAGTCGAGTAACGAAACTGGAAAACAACAAATACTCACCTTTGCAAATGATATGCAAAGCCATCCGATGATATTGGGAATTGCAGCAATCATCAGAGACTGACAGAGAATACACAATAAGAGGTTTAACAAAGTAAGAAAGAAGAGTTTATAAAATGGATCGAAACAGAACAATCAAGAACCAGCAAAAAAATTGTACCCCTTTTCGTCCAATGTATTCTGCGATCTGACCACTGGCAATTGCACCAACCATAGCACCCACATTGGATAGAGAACCAAACACGGAGTACTAAAACATGGAGCAAGAGATCAAAGTCAGAGACGATTACACAAGCAATGATGGAGAAACGAGACAGTTGTAGATCCGAGGTTGGTTTATTACCTCAGATACTGTTAAACCGAGATCCTTGGTGATTGCAGCTTGAGTTGGAGAAGAATAACCACACTGAAGGAACGATACAAACGAAGCAAGGTTTAAAGAAACAAATCAGAAATTTCACAAAACTTAGTCTCCTCTAGTTTGCTCCTAATCATGGAAAAATCATCTCGGTTCACCAAAATTTGAACTTAAATCACCAGACTTACACAGAAAATGACAAATTCAAACCCAAGATCATAGAATTGACCTCAAACTAGTTTTCAATCAAAAGTCACACCTTTCTACAAATGACAGAAGAAAAAAAGTGAAAAAGTCGGGAGTTTTTTTATTCGACTTACAGTGAATCCGAATTGAATAGGACCAAGAGCAACGATCAAAACACAGGCAAGAACAGAGATTGAGCTGTCTCTGATAACTTGAGACGAGCCCATCATACTAGATTGTCTCGAACCCATCCGGTACCAACTTCCTGTGTGTATGAAAGGTCGTCGCAGATCATTTCTGCCCTCCTCTGTATCATCCCTGAAACTCATGTTTTGATTTCTTTCTACACTCTCAATCCTAAATCTATAATCCTTTCTTATTTATTTCAAAGCTTCGAAATTTCGCCTCCTGACAAAGTAAAATGCAGATTCTAAAAAACAAAAAAAAAAACAAAAACTCCTTTGGACTTTCTTCTCGATCGAGAGGATCTAGAAAATGGGTTTCTGGAGAGTAATTTGATGACGAAACTTAGATAAGAACAGATTAAGAAACGCCGTCTTATTTTTAAAAACGAAAAAAAAAATAGAATTTGGGTATAAATGGCTGTAACGTAGTGATTTAATTGCTGGAGAGACGAGAGGAAGACTGCTTCAGAGAGTTTTTTAGCTTCGTCGCATAAACCAAATTTAGACAAAGCTCTTGTTTGGACTTTGGATAATGGATAATTTATTATGTGGATTTTTCTGCGAAAAACTAAAAATATATCTTACCCAAACCAAAAAAAAACTAGATTGTTGACGAAAAAAACAAAAAAAAAACTAGATTAGATTGACTAAAAAGTTATGCAAATTTTGAAGAAAAATGTGTTGGCGATAAATAAGATAGCGACCGTCATTCTAGTAGTATATTTTTCTGTCATATTTCGGAAAATTCATATCCAGTTTTCAAAGGCCAGCTAATATTTGTTTTGAACATGTATCATTTTTGGTCAGTGATTCACTACCGTTAATTATCGGCCTTTAATTTGGAGAATGATACATGTATTATTAATATACAAATTACAAACATGAAACAACTACACCAATTAATCAAAAGAATTTAATGATTTTTTTGGAAATTTGTTCTCTTGGATAAGACATCCACATATTACTTACGTCATTATTGAATATTAAATAAGTATATCAGAAACAATTTGGAAAAAAAACTAATGAATGGAATTGCGATTAAAAAAAACAACTTCGTTTTTATCCAGACAACATAGTCGGTTGTTTGAGGTCATAATATAATTTTTTATTTTCGACAACCGAAGTCATATACTCATATAAACGATGTCCGTGATCGCACCGTACTCATATAACGAAAGTCCAAAATCCTCTTTTAATATTTGATTAATTCGATTTGAAGTCTTCGATGTGAATTTTCGCATCCGCGTGAAATGAGCCAAATCATAAAAAAATATGATCTATACTTTTAGACCAAATCAAATTGTTATTTTTTTCTCTATTTTACTATTTCGTAAGAAATAGAAGAATAAAAAAGGAAAAACGAGAGAAATGTGAGCTAAGAGGAGGCCAGAACACAAAAAGACAGAGTATCATATCATTCCAAACACGTCTTCGTGATCTTGATGCGTCTTCGTGATCTTGATGCGTCTGTCTCCAGCGAGATCACCCAACTAATCTTTTTGTTGACCATAGATTATGGTTCCGTATGGAGAACGTAAATCAGGCGATGCAGATTGTCTTCAAGCGGTTCATACTGATCAACTGTGGATTTAGCGGTACAAGTTCGGATCATAATATTTTTTAGTATATAGTTTTTATTAAAATATTTTTATTATTCATTGATAAAACATAAAAAAAAATTCATAAAAGTGAATTGCTATATGTTTTAATAATTTTTATTTTTAAAAAAATTAAAACGCATTTGACGAAAACATAAAATATGAATGGTAAATAAAAAAGCGGTTCGGACGCACTGCAGTCGAACCCCCAAAAAACTGCTAACCATTCATGGCTATAACTCCGAATCATAACAATGATAAAACCGCCACCGCAGTTAACAATAACAAAAATCTCTATATATATACTATATATTTATATGTTTTTATTACTGTAGAATCATTGCAGTTATCCCTCACCGCTCAACGTTAACGTTAGGAGCTATATATCCACTGTACATAATATTGATAAAAGTCTTTTGTTTCTTCATCGTTTCTCACATGTACAATAGTCCATCACCATTATTTATTTTATCCTTTAATCCTTATTGTAAAAATAAACATAATCAAAACACTAAAACTATACGAAGATTAAAAGCCTTTTTCACTCCTGTTTTGTTCTTGTGAATAAACGTCGGCATTATTAGGCCAAAAGGAAGACCCAAGCAATCCAGTTTGGGCTTATTAAAACAAAACCAACTCTACTTTTTTATAAAGAGCCCGTATAGAAGACGTCGGAGCGTGAGTGCCACTCCCGTTTTGAGCGCGTCAGGAAAAGAAGAGCCCAAGACGCAACTTCACTCGGCCGTGGTTATTCTCCGATTAGGTAGGTATTCGATTCTTCTTGTGGCGATCAAAACCCTAAATTTAATCGATTCGAATCTTCGATTCTCCGCATGGGCGAACATTTACCGTCTCAACCATCGTCACATACCCATACCCAAATCCAGCCGGAGCCACCCGAACCCGAAACCCGTATTCCAATTCAACCGGAAAACAACGACGATGACTCCGCCTCGTCCGCCGGAGCATCTGGTTCAATCCTCTCATCAACCACCATCGAAGCAACACGGATCACTGAATTAGGCAATGTATCGTCTCCGCCTTCCAAAATCCCACTCCGTCCTCGGAAAATCAGGAAGCTTTCCCCCGACGACGACGCTTCCGGCACCGTAAACGCAAACAGCGACGGATTCAAGGCGGAACATAGCCTCTCTCAGATGATGACGGCTGCGAAACCTGCTGCTAAGGGTAAACTATCACAGCCACGCGCCACAACGGTGCCGAGGATCCACGCGAGGTCTCTCACCTCCGAGGGAGAGCTCGAGGCAGCGATTTGCCACCTCCGGGACGTTGATCCTCTGCTCGGATCGTTAATTGATATCCACCCGCCGCCGACGTACGAGTCTTTCCATACTCCGTTCTTGGCGCTGATTCGAAGCATTCTTTATCAGCAGCTAGCGGCCAAGGCCGGGAATTCAATCTACACACGCTTCGTTGCCCTATGCGGCGGTGAAAACGGCGTCGTCCCTGAGAATGTCCTCCCCTTGACCCCTCAACAGCTCCGTCAAATCGGCGTCTCTGGCCGGAAAGCGAGTTACCTCCACGATCTTGCTAGGAAGTATCAAAACGGGATCTTGTCGGATTCTGGGATAGTGAACATGGATGACAAGTCTCTGTTCACTATGCTAACGATGGTGAACGGGATTGGGTCGTGGTCGGTTCATATGTTCATGATTAACTCGCTTCATAGACCCGATGTGTTGCCAATTAACGATCTCGGTGTTAGGAAAGGTGTGCAGATGCTTTATAACTTGCCGGAACTGCCTCGTCCATCGCAAATGGAGCAGCTTTGCGAGAAATGGCGTCCATACAGGTCAGTAGCCTCGTGGTACATGTGGCGGCTCATTGATGCTAAAGGTACACCCTCGAATGCTGCGGCGGTTACTGGGGGAGCTGCTCTGTCGTTTTCACAGTTGGAAGACATTCAGCAACAGCAACAACAACAACAACAGCAGCAACAACAGTCACAGCTTCTGGACCCTCTTAGTGTGTTCAGTATCGGGTATATTTATCAAACTTTGTTTCTGTACACTACTTGTCGCTGCTTTTACTTTGCTTGGTTTTGCCCTTGAGTTAGATACAGAGGGCACTTTATTGATTGCCTCCTTATTGCTTGAAAACAAGTGGTGACGTGTAGCTCCTGTCTCCTAAAAGTTAATCTTAGTGCTTCTAAGCATTTAACTTTCAGTGCCGATGCAATGTCAAGGGAACTGTTGTTCAGATAGGTTTTAATTTAATTTGTCGTATAGAACACTTGTATCGAGCTTACAAGTCACATGAGAAGATACCGTAGTTTCGTGGACCTTAGGATCTTCAAGAATAGCATTTATGCAGGGAATGTGTATTGAGGTTGGTTTTTATGGCTGGATAAGCTTATTGAGCTTTTGATATTAATTGCTAAATTTCTCATGTTGTGTCCTTAGCGTATCTTTATCCAGTCCTCAGCCTTAGGCTATGCAGAATATAAGTCATTTTGTGCGTGTTTCTACACCACGTAATCGCATGTGCGGCAGTGAATGCCTTCACGAGAACAAGATAAAGTGGAAGAAAATGGTACTCTGGGACTTCCAATATTTGATACTTTTGTAAATACCGTTTCACATTGCCACGAGCAAATGCGAAAAACCTCTAGTAAAGAGAATTGCTTACAGTGGGTTTAAACCTTTGATAGCATGACAAGGGAAGCTTTTCTCATCCAAGTCACTGTTTTCTGTAATGCTGAATGTTTGGTTGTGAATTGACTATTTACAATAATAACGAAATGTCTTCTTATGTGGTTCGTATTGTCTTCTTAACAGGGCATGGGGCCAAACATAGCTGGCTTGGCACCATAAGTTGTTGTCGTTCACGGCGTTATAGGGATTCTGGTCCGGTCTGGTGAAAAAGATGAAATAAGAATAAAGCAGGAACTTTTGTAGGTTGCGTTCCTCAAGACACAAAACTGAAAGACCATGCAGCAGAAATCCTCTTAGCTAAGTGAAGAGTATGTATGATTTAGTTTAGCCTTTTCTCTTGTTCGAGACTTAAAACTGTTGTTTAAAAAACTCCTAATTCATCTAAAACAGAGCCACGTCTTTCATTTTCTTGTTTGCTAATCCGAAGAAAAAAAGGAAAGTGATGGTTTTGCTGATGGGGAAAAGTCACAAGAAACTCATGAACAGAGGAGGTTATGTCATTGTTGTGTTGAGTTGTCAAAGCACACTAACAAATCGTACTCTCATGGAAGAAAAAGAAGAACCCTTTTGATGATACATCAGTTTTGGGATCTTCTATTATAAGTTTGAAGACAAGATAGTAGATGAAAAGCACTGTTTGGTTTCTTGCCTCTCTGTCACTGTAACAGAAAGACAACAGATTCCTCAATCTCCTCCACAAAGTTAAAAACTGTGTTTTTGAAAACAGAGAGCTGTGTAAGAGAGTAAAAAGCATGGGAGAGTGAGGAGACTTGAGAGACAAACAAAACTCATTAGTAGAAAACAACAAAGCAAGTGTTCTGAAACAGTGAAGTAAGAGTCGCTCTGGTTTTGGCTACAAAACAAGTTGGCAACACAAAACTCTTAAGTTTTGTTTTTCAGAAAGAATAGAGAGCTGATAGGGACAATTCAAATCACTGCTTTCCTTTTCATTCATTTCATTTTCCAGCTAACTTTTTCTTTTATAAACAATATTCTAAAAGGTAGCTTAAGAATATTCAATGAACTTTAAGTTCTTGAATTACATTATGCAACTCTTTTGAATGCATTTAATTAACCAGAGATCGGTTTAGGGAAACCGGATATAAAACTGAATACTTGAGTGAAACCAAGTTGGTGGAATTTGGAAAAATTCCAAATCCCAAAATGTCCCTATACCATTGAAGCTACACTTAGGTGTCAAAAATCACAGGAAGAAAATTGAAAAAGAAAAAACAAAACGAAATTTAAAAAGAGAGAGAGGAAAAAAGGAAAAAGGGTTGCTTGCGGGGAAGCGTGGAGGGTGGCAGAGAGAGAGAGAGATTGAAGATTTCAGACATTGTTGGGTTCTACAGTTGTTACTACTTCAAAACTGCTTTTTGGGTTTTGATTCTCTGTGTGAATATAGACATTTCATATCTTCCCAATTCTCACCAGTTCCCTCTTTCGTAATCCCTTTTCTTTTTAGTAATCTTGCTTGATTAACCTCGTTTTTTATGAAACAAAACATTCTCATATGTACTAATATAACCAATTATTGACGTCAAAATTTTCTTTTACAAATTCTGTTTTCTAAATGTTGCTCTTTATGTTTTTCCTTTGAGTATCTCTTACTAGTAGTTAGAAGATATCCAAATTCTTTTATTTATATATTGGCTAATCTTTTTGATACATCGATTTAGCACTGGGCGTTCGGTTTTTCGGTTCGGTTCGGTTCGGTTTTTTCGGTTTTCGGTTTTTTCGGTTAAGAGATTTAGTAACCGTTCGGTTAATCATAAAATTCGGTTCGGTTTCGGTTCGGTTTTTTCGGTTTTCGGTTTTTTCGGTTATAGAGATTTAGTAACCGTTCGGTTAATCATAAAATTCGGTTCGGTTTCGGTTCGGTTTCGGTTCGGTTATTTCGGTTTTCGGTTTCGGTTTTTCTTATATTTTTTGGATAATTTTGGATAAAAAACCGGATAACTTCGGATAATATCAGATAATTCGGATAATTTCGGATATTTTAGATAAAAACATTTGGATAATTTTGGATAATTCGGTTTTTTTACTAATATTTGGTTAATTTTAATTATTTAGTTACTTGAAATATAAATATAATAATATTTTTAAGTATATGGATCGTATTTCGGATATTCGGTTATCCGTTCGGTTATCCATTCGGTTTCGGTTCGGTTCGGTTTCGGTTCGGTTATTTCGGTTATCTCAATTCAGTATCCAATAGGTGTTTCATAATATTCGGTTCGGTTTCGGTTTCGGTTATTTCGGTTCGGTTTCGGTTCGGTTTTCGGTTTTCGGTTAAAAGGCCCAGCGCTACATCGATTTATTAAGTCTTCTCCTCTCTAAGCAACAAATAGACAAAAGACAAATAGATAAATGAATTATATAAATATAATGGGAGCTGATGGTCAGTTTGATCGAAAATCTTACTTACTAAGCATGATATTTGTATTTGACTTTAGTTTTTGTAGGTTTGTACACTGTTCCAATCTAATGCGTAATCCTAAGTGTAGTGTTGAATTTTGTTGCTACAAAATTCTGAGACACGATGATCTAAATCGTATCAGATATATATCTCACTAAGCATGATATTTGTATTTGACTTTAGTTTTTTGTAGGTTCGTACACTGTTCCAATCTAATGCGTAATTCTAAGTGTAGTGTTGGATTTTGTTGCTACAAAATTCTGAGACATGATGATCTAAATCGTATCAGATATATATCTTCGATTTTTGTTTGGACTCGCCTGAGAACGTATGATGTTTCCAAGATAATTACGCTGGTAGAATCTGTGAGCTAGTGATTTTGTAGAGCGACAACGTGTAACGTTCGTATATAGTCTTGCGGCTCTTCCCATATATCACTGTTTGTGTGTGTTTTTTTTTCTTCTTTTGATCGACTGTTTGTATGTTTTAAAACAACATTAACAAAAATTCAAGTCTATAATAGAGATTCTGCAATTGATAATCCAGAGTTGTGGAGATTTTGAGATTTTGAGATTTTGAGAAGATAAATGATATTATCGAACTTTTATAATTTATGTGAGAACTGGCTGCAGTTACTTTCTTAGCCATTTCTTATGGATTTTATTGAGAAAAAATAATTTAGAAACCCACTTTTAAGAGTATTGGTGAAACGGAAACCAGGAAACAATAGTTAGTTTACTTGCCATTTTTTTTTTTGGTTAAACTATCAAATTAATATAGCATTTGTATTGGGTTTTAAGTTCGATTCGATTTAAATTAAAGTCAAAACAAATTGTTAGAAAGAGAATGAGGTCATAATGCTAAAGGGGACAAAACATGTTATGGTAGAGAAGTAATTATCGTGTGACAGGCTGTCCATAAAAAAAAATCTGCAGAAGCTATGACGATTACTTTTATTTTATTTTTATCAAATTAATTAATTGTTACGACAAATTTACATTTTTTGCAACCTTTTTAAAACATTTATTCACACGCATGGATTATTGTATTGACGATTTGATATGCTGTATTTCTTCATCTTAGGAAAGTACAGTACAGTATATCACGTAGCCAATTGGAACACGAATGGATGAATGACCGACTTATTACAAGAACATAAAGAAGAAACTGGTATAGATCTTAAACATTAATACAAAAAAAAAATGAATGAATGCATGTCTAAGTATATATTTTAGAATATAAAGAAGATAAATATATGCATGAGATCGAAGATGTATAAAAGTATTAAACTAATAGTCGTATATATATATAAATAACTGATGCATGCACATTGATGATTTATCACGACAGTAGATTAACTAATTATAAGCTTCAACATAAATATTGAACAACTACCTCAATGCTAGATGAGATGGTCCACGAATATGGCTTTATGAGTATTAATTTTGAAGACTTATTACACGCTTGTTTAAACTCGTAATTTCTTTTTTGTGCTGGAAAAAGCTTGTAATTAATTTATGTATTAAAAAAGGGAAAAGTAAAAAAAAGAAAAAGATAAAAGGTAGGATAGGTAGAAACACTTTGTATGTTCTCATGTATTGTCTTGCATAATTGAAGTATGTTTGAGTTTTATTTTTGAAATTGATACCAAATAAATAGTAAAATAAAAATAAAGGTAGCAGAGTGAAAGAGGAAAGAAGAAAAGACATGAGTAAGGGTAAATGTTGTTTCGACAAATTAGGGTTTAAGGGTTTGAAAAGAAAATAAAGAGAGAGAGAGAGAGAGTAATAATAATGAAGGAGAGAGAGAATGGGCGGGGCCCATAATGTGGCAGGGCATGTGGCTGGGCTTCCAACTTGACCTTGTCGGTTGTTCTCTGCACTGCCCTTCTCTGCAACCCACACACTATAAAGCCTAATTTTATTTCTTTTTTTTAAATTAAACTCTCTTCTTTTCTTTTCTTTTCTTTTCTTTTTTGGAATCTTACATTCGAAAATATAAGCGATATGGTAATTATTGTGGGTTGTAAACCATGAGATTTTTAGTTTTTACGAAACTATACATTGTCTTAACGACGGCTGTTATACATTGTCTCAATACTATACTTTTCAATTCTACTCATGTATAGATGAGTTGTGACGACTTCGTTAAACCATTAATTCTGGTAGTTAAAGATATAATTACTTAAAATTACTAGTATGTTTAGGAGTTACGCCAATCGACAATATTATTTGAAAGTGTTACTTGAATGTGATTTAGATTTTAATTAATTATTACTATTATTGTTGAATTATTGTTATTATTTGTTTCTGTTTGCTGTTATATATATATATATATATATATACTCTGATATGTATGTGTGCGTGTGTTTACTTCAGATCGCAATTGTAAACTATGGAACCTTTTTCTATAAAATCACTTGTAAGCAAGAACACAAACGTTCAAATTCGAGTATAAAACAATGAAGATCTTGTCGACCCAAAAAAACAATCAAAACCTAAGTACATATAACCAATTAGACTTGGCACCGGAAAAAAAAATACTTATGCACCGACTGAATAAAAGTTATCAGGTATATTGATTGAGTATACATACAACCACGGCACCACCTCAAACGCTCCCAACACTACTAATGGTGACGCACATAATGCACAAGAAAACAGTTTAGTGCATAATCTCTTCTCCTCAAGATATATAGATTGAGAGTTTATAGGCATACTTCAATATTGTAAATGTGTAGCAGTGTAAGGTTTCTAAGTGGTTCAAAATAAAATAATATACTTACACAAAAAGACAATTAATTATAGTATAAAAGAAACAAAGATTACGTAATAAGATCATCCGATTACCAATGTACATATGATCCACTGGCACAACTTACAATGCATTGAATTGATTATTACTAGTTGTTACTATCAGTTGACTATACACTAATTTATTGTGCTTATAGGGAATTAACTGTCGGAACATACAGGCAACAGTCCATTTCACGCTGATTTGCATTGAAAACATAGACAAAAAAAATTATGAAAACAAAATTATTTCAACAAATAAAATTTTATGATTTCCATGAATTCTTTTACCACTAGTTATTAATGATAAATTATATTTTTTAAGTAGTTAAGTTTATTAATTATTATTAGGATTATATTTATTAACAATTGTTAGAATGATATATTGATAATCAAAATTTAATATATACTTGTAATATGTATGGAAACAAGAAAAATCAATAATTTATAAATAAAATAGATATACAAAAAAAAATTAAAAATCGAGATAAACGGAGTGAAACAAGGAAAAAAAACACAAGTAATTTATTAGTATTAGTATATTTAAAATATTTTTACAAAAATTAAATTAAGAATAAATATAAAGCTAGTAAAAAAGTGAATCAAATGTGTTTCAAAAAGAATTCGATCTTCTGTTTTTAAATTTTAATTTTGTTTTATAATTTAAAATCATGTTAAATACTCCATTCAGTTTGATATTCAATAACATATATTTTAGAAAACTCAACCATCATTAGTCAACAAGTTTATTATTTATATAAATAAGTCTTCAACTCACTTTGTACCCATATCGAATTTGATAATACTGTTTATTACATATAAATCTAAATCTAAGTTCGGGGTTTAATTTTGTTGTGTGCTTTTTACTTCAATATTTTGTTATTCATTTTGTTTCTGAATTTTTATTTTATACCTCATTAAACTTTAATTGTTAGCATTATGCAATAACATTAAAAAGACAAAGCTGAAAACTGAAGAAATAATTTAAATTATATATTTTCTCTAATATTTAATATTATATTTACAGTTTTAATATACTCCTGTCAAAGTACGCACTAATGTCTTACTGTACACGGTAAACAAAGTGAGCTCATAAAAACTTGAGGCAGAATGTCAATAATTGCATCAGTTTCATGCGAGTTACAAATACCATGAAATTTGCGCTTCAAGTTACGGATGAATCATGATGTGTTTAGAACTAGTAATTGATAGAACAATCAATTTCATATAAAGGAAACATTAATTGGTGTAATGAATATGCATATATTAACGTGCGATCGATCCGGACTAATTAACTGACTCAAGTGACCTGAAAAATGACCATGTTTGCTATCTCGATCAGATTAAAAACATTGATATAGGGTCAATTAGCCAATTTTGGTAATTCTGATCCATTTCAATTTTTTTTTAATTTTTAGTTTAATAAAGGGTTATGATATTGATACCTTTTGAGTAAATTATAAATGACATATATCCTAGTATACACTACCGAAATCATAGCATAAACCTAATGTAAAAGTTATGTTTTTTTTTTTTCGCACACTTGTATGAGTTTGTAGTTTAATTCCATGTCAAAAAGTATAATTAAAAAATAGAAAAAAATATTTTGGTTAGATGGCCGATCTGAACATTTTTAAGTTCAAGATATAAAATAAAATGCTAAACTGATATAAGTACCTTAACAAGTATGCTAAACATATATAATGGTATAATAGTATATAGTAGGGTATATGATATTAGTCTCATCTCAAAAACAAAGGAGATCGTCTCTTATCTCCTTCTCATGGCCTCACCACACGCAACCAAACTGTCTCTTATAATCGGATCTCAAAGGTTGGCTTGTTGGGAGCACTGAGACATCAAACATGGTTCTCTTCTCTCTTTCACCCTTAAAAACCATTTAACCCTAAAAATCCCCTTTTACAGTACTAATCCCAAAAGTTCATCTCTCTCTCTCTCTCCATTAAAACCATTCACAAGCAAAAAGCTTTGAGCTTTTAATGAGTTTAAGGTCCTCTTCGGTTGCTCCTGCAAAAACTGGGTTTTTCCTCGTGTACTTGCTCTTATCTGTAAGTCTCTGAATCTCTGTCTTTAATTTTCTTTCTTTCCTTATTAGTAATCTCATTAATATGTTCTTTTTCAGGCATAAAATTAAACAAACTTCAAGTGTATAAGCTTATCCGATATCAACCAGGAAAATCCAAAAAAAAAAATTAACCCTTTTTCTCTTTTTGTCGATCTTCTTAATTGAAATTAAATCCTTTCAGGGTTTTAATCATAATTGATCTCCAAGAAAGAAAAAAAATGGATATGAGAAGCCATGAAATGATAGAGAGAAGAAGAGATGATCACAATGGCAACAATGGTGCTGGTAACATCAATAGCATTACAAATGAAGATAATTGCAACGGTAACAACAACAACGCTCGAACCCTAGATCACCACCAGTCCAAGTCTCCGTCTTCTTTTTCCATCTCCGCCGCAGCTAAATCCACCGTACGGTACCGAGAGTGTCTTAAGAACCACGCGGCGAGCGTCGGCGGGAGCGTACACGACGGATGCGGCGAGTTCATGCCGAGTGGTGAAGAAGGAACCATCGAGGCTCTCAGATGCGCTGCTTGCGACTGCCACCGTAATTTCCACCGGAAAGAAGTCGACGGTGTTGGAAGCTCAGATGTAATCGCTCATCACCGTCATCACCACCACCACCACCAGTACGGCGGAGGAGGGGGAGGTGGAGGGAGAAGACCGCCGCCGCCGAATATGATGCTTAACCCACTCATGCTTCCTCCGCCACCGAATTACACGCCGATGCACCACCACAAGTACGGGATGAGTCCTCCCGGTGGAGGAGGAATGGTGACCCCCATGAGCGTCGCTTACGGAGGAGGAAGTGGAGGAGGAGGAGCTGAGTCGTCTAGTGAAGATCTGAATCTGTACGGACAATCGAGCGGAGAGCACGGAGGGGCAACGGCGGGGCAAATGGCGTTTTCCATGTCGTCCAAGAAACGATTCAGGACGAAGTTCACGGCGGAGCAGAAGGAGAGGATGATGGAGTTTGCGGAGAAGCTAGGATGGAGGATGAACAAGCAAGACGAAGAAGAGCTCAAGAGATTCTGCGGTGAGATCGGAGTTAAGAGACAAGTCTTCAAAGTGTGGATGCATAACAACAAGAACAATGCCAGGAAACCACCACCAACAACAGCAACAGGATCTCTCTAATGGCGGAATGATCAAGTACGGCTTAATTGAGAGATTATGTAAGAGATTTTCTCTTAATCTATTGTTGTTTGTTTTGTTAATGTTATCTAGGTTTTTGTAGCTTGTACGATCTTTGGATCAATCAATGGATGTTTTGTTTGCGTAGTTAATGTTTTTAATTTGTTTTTTTTTTTTTTTTACTTTTTCTGTGTTTTTGTCTTTTACCCAGATCGTACTTGTAATCAGCTTCTTTTACTTAATAGTTTATGCTTCTGTCTTTTTTTACGTTTAAGCTTAAGACAACCATTTTGTGTTGTTACTACAAATTAAAGTACAAACTTAAATTAGCCAAATACGATCGACATTATTATTAATAGTTTGACACAAATCTTACAAAAACAAACAAAAATTGCAATACCTAAACGTCAAATGCAAACATTCTAAATCTGTGTGTTCTAATTAATTCGGATATATAGAATCTTATAGGTAAGCATTATTTCGTGTTAACCAACAAAAATAACAGAATATAATGTAAACGCAACATTTTTAGCAGGTTAAACAAGTCGTATATATATGAAAATTTATTTATTTTGTTATGATTTGACCCCCCAAAAATTGTTTATGTCAGTTATTCTATGCAAATAACCAAAATATTTAGAATTTTTGTATGATAAATATATGCATACGCAAGCGTTATGATCAAAGTTGAATTTGTTCTATATGCTTGATGTGAAATATGTCCAAAATTGTAACCATATGAATTGAGTCTACTGTAGATCTGTCACATTCCAGTTTTGTACAAAAACGAAAAACATGAGAAAAATAAAAAAATTATAAAACAAAAAAGAGAAGATTCTCACTGTTATATATATATATAGCACAGATGAGGCCAAAATTATATAACTCACGACATATGCGTATCTTTTATTTTTCTTTTGTTTCTGTGTCGTCAGGACCTATGCATCTAAGCTACAATATGTAATAATTGGTCACAAACAATACTTTTCGAGCTTCTATTTTCTTTTGCGACCATTTGTGTGGGCACTGTTGATAATTACTATAAAGAAGATATTATTAGTTCTCATCGAATTTATGTTTCTTCCTTTGAGAAAAAGAAAGTGGGCCAAAAGAAATTGTACTTAAAAGCTTCTTCCCACATCTAAAGTCCAAGTTCTGTAAAATACACAAAAGTATGTATGTAATAAGATGATCCTCCTTCCGTATGTCAAAGTCACGACGTCGTTTTCATGAATTAGTCGGGCTAACTGGCTAAGTATGAAGTCGGTTCGACGGGTTAAAGGCCTCACTTATTATAACAATTAGCCCGCGAAAGCCCATACTAGCCCATTATAATCATTCAGTTTATTATGAATGTTGCCGACAAAACGATATGCGTTTTCTAAACGTTTGTCGCCGTTTCGTCTTTCTGCCGGTTAGGTATAAACTTTTGAGGTTTATTTTTTACGTCTTCTTAGCATTGGTAGCGATGTTAAGTTTCGGTATTAAATTTTCGCTTTTGATATATTCTCCATGTGGGACTTTATTTTTTTTTTTGGATCAAAATTCTCCCCGTGGGACTTAAGTTTTCCATTTTTTAAGTTTTTGTTTCTGTGATTTCATGTATTCCGCCAATTTTTACATTGTCTCTTTCAAAGAATCTCACTGGTTTAATAAAAAAGTGCATGTGTGTCAATAAAACACACATATTTTAACAGAGACAGATTCCATGGATCCATGAAAATCTACTGAAGAAATTTAACATTATAAACATTTAGGGAAAGAATCAAATATGGTGTACAGTTTGAAATCAAATACGGGAAAGAATCACATATGGTGATAACGGTGTTATAATATAAAGTTTTAACAGACACAATATTGACATATAGTTTAATTTATATTTTCTTTTTTGAACCTCCTTTAGCAAATTTTTGAAAGAATCATAATAGTATGATTTTGTTTTAATCAATAATTATTTCAAATGACCAAAAAACGGTGTTGGATTTTGTTACAGTTATTCGAGCTCATATCATGTGTTTTCTCGTTTTTATTAACTTATTCGGACAGTTTTTTTTTATTGATTTCAAATACTATACAAGGAAGATTACATTAAAATATCCGCTTTTAAAACAAATGACGCCTAAACAAATATTATTTATTAATATATACTGATCACAAAACATTTTGGAGGAGAGCAAAATAAATAGATAAACTAAATTAAACAAAACTTCCTTGACCAATGATGACCCAGTCGTAAACGATATATTATATTCTTCGGAATACATTTTAATTTAAGACTAATTCAGAAAATGAGAACTGAAAAGTAATGATTATGATGATAGATACTCCATTTGCTTAATCAAGCCAATTCCCAGCTTGTTCTTGTATTCTTCTTTCGGCACGCTTTTTGTATAAATCACTCTTCCCCATTTGCTAAAATAGGAAAACACAATATTCTTGTCGGCTTTCAAAGGTTTATTATATTCTACAGTTGATTTATCAATCCCTAATTCATTTATATAGCAGATGATTGGTTCAACTATATATGATTGTAAAATATCTACTGTAGAATTTGGACTATAGATATATTTGTTATAATTGCATTTATTGTAATTGTAAAATGTTGTCTGCAACTAATTCAAAATTAAAGTATATAGGTAAATATTATGCATAATGATTTTCAAAAGCGTATTGTATATAATAATTCATCATATAATTTATTAAATAAAAGAAATAAAATTTATAGCGTAATGGATATGAAAAGGAAAAAAACTAAATAACCAAGTTTTATTTTCTTCAATTTTTGAATTATAATAGAACACATAGACAATATGAAAGCGAACGATCAATACAAACATAATCACTAATCAGTAGACAGAAGAAAATGCGATCCTTTCTGAACGCTTACAATTAAAGATAAGCTTCATTAGATCTTCAAATTCTTCATTAGCCTGTCAAAAATGAATACAACATAAATAAGAGCATGTGTACTCAAATTATCGGTCCAAGCATGTTGATTAGATTCCAATCACATATTTAATTAGCAACTTGAAGATATCGTTAATTAAAGGTTTCCCAAACTCGAGTTTTGCTTAATTAACAGCTTGTAATATAAATACACTATAAATAAACACTGTCGACCACCGACCATGGACAGAAGTAGAAATAACCAATATATCTATTTATGTACATCTTATCATGATATAATGTTATGAACTTCAAAAATATTAAAGACAATTTGCATGTGATCAAGTACAATAAGGGATTAAAGTTCATGTGAACACTACTTCCCTTTTGTGTGTTTTTAATACTACTAACTTGATTGTTTTAGATGCAAAACAATTTTCATTTACATTTAAACAAAAATCATTGTGTTTAAGTTTTCCTATGAAAGAATGATTCTTTAATATAATTTACAGGCGCAACTAAGTTCCCTTTTATTCCGTTTATTATGTTTATAATCTTGGAAAAGCAATGTTTGATAAATAAATAAAAACGATCGTAATGTGTTTTTAAGAAGATCTAATTAAAGACACTATTCAACATGTAAACGCAATCCAAAACTTAAACACTATAGTTTGTTACTCAATTTTTATCTGGAACGAGACATAGGCATGTTATAGTGAAACAAAATATAAGTTTATATTATTGATTTAGCTAGTTATATACCTCGTGTCGAAGTCATTGATGCCTCTTGAGTTAGATTCGAAGGTTTTGTAATTGGGCAAAGGGACACGACCAGTTTCGATGTTGATGAGATCTTCGACGAGGATGTCATAGTGACGCTTCACTTCCTCTGCAGATTTCCCTCCGACGGCGTTTGCCACATTGTACCATCGGTCCGGTGTGTCCTTGTCGTAAACTGCCAAAGCTCTCTCGAACATCTTGTTCTGCTTAAACGTCCACGACGAGCTCGAGCTTCTAGAGTTTGACGCCATTAATGTTATTTGAGGAGAAAGTGATAAAAGAGAGTGAATGATGAAAGTTGGTATAAAATGAAATAGCAAGGGAGGGTTCCTTATAAGGAGGAGAAAAAGAGAGTTCCTAGATTCTGCAAGTTGGAGAGTTTTCAATTTTTACTTTATTTAATTATTCTTTCATGTTAAACTAACCAAATTTATATAAATGACATTTCGTGACACATTAACGTCCCTATATATGGTGTAGAAAAAGTCAATAGTAACACTAGTGTCCTGATATTTTCTGATATATCTTCTACTTTGGGATTTAAGCAATATGCAATCTCAAGTTTTTGAAGGACGTTTTGAATTTTATGCTTTAGTTTTAATTGTGAAAGAATGATATAGTAAAAAGTAAAGCAAATTAAACTGACCCGTTAATTATATGTAATATATATATGGAGTCCTATATACTCGTTTGTTCGCGTCTAGGTCTAAGTATGCATTTACCGAATAAGTGATAAAATTTGTAAAAGAAAATTCTAAAAGAAAAAAAAAAATGATGTTATAAGCTTGCAAGTTTAAGCAAAATTATTGAACCGGGCGATCATATCGACAACCAGTTTAAAACGTAGGGTTGAAGTTGGTAAGTTGAACAACTTGGCCTAATTTGCGCTTATCATAGACAGAAGATTATCATGATGCTATATTAATATAAGTATCACTACTTGTTTTCTTATATACGTATATTGGAGTGTATTATTTCACAGTTTTCGATATCATAATGTAAGCCATTTATATACTTTGCGTGGTGATTGATGGATTTAAGAAAATATTAGTAGAGAATCATAGTGGGTGTATAATATATATCCATGGTATTATTGGAATGAAAAGGTTTTGAAATGGAGACGACTGGCCCATTATAAGAAAATGGTAAGATATGCCAATACTTATATTCTGCAAAGCTTTAATCGTAATTTTGTGGGAGAAAAAGTGAACTAACTAACATAAATTAATTGCGTATGTTTTATAGTTATCGAAAGCATATTACACGATATCGAGATGTTTGATATGATAAATTAAAGTTCTATTCTCAGCATCAACTAATAATGAAATAAATCCAAGAATGCTTAAAATCGAACAAATAAAGGATTCGATATGTCATCATCATCATCATCGCCTTAACCAAAGTTCGTGGATATTTTTTTCTACAAATCATATACAATGTTCACCAATTCAAAATGATCAAAGATAAATATTATTCTCCGGGACCTTGAATCTAATGACTTTATGTGTGATGTAATGGAAGAGAACCATTTCAATGACAAGCAATTATACAAGAACCACCAAAAATTTGATGCAAAAGAATAAGAACATAAGGGATATTATCGTTTCCTTTTGTGATAAAATTCCTATATCCAAATCTAATCTATTTTCTGTTTTAAATACTTCATGTCTAATGTCGACCAAAAAACAAAATAAATAATAATATATGATGAAAACGACGATAAAGTTGTCCAATTTCATTGGTAGTTCATTTTGTTAATTAGTCTAATGTTTAAATTTGGAAGGAGAATATTGGCAATTTGTAGATTTGACTCACGGTAAAAAAAAAAAAAAGAACCAAATATAGTCCATTTTAACCTTGTTACTACAACGAAGTTCCAAAAGCAAGATAAAATCAGGGAAGAGGGTTTTCTTCATCCTCTCTCAAAGTTCATCGGCTCAACAACAAACCGGACGATCCTCCGGATCGTAACCGTAGCTAGGGATCAGGCCCAGTCCATTAAATACGTCACAAAATAGGAATAGTTTTTTTTTTTTTTGATATAAAAACCAACGCCTTGTACTGGAAGTAACTACATAAAAAGGCTCAATATAGAATTACGTCGAACTCTCATAATTATTTCAATGGAGACCTAGTAATTAAATACTGCAGTTGCACCATCTTGCAGTTGTAATCTATTCAACACTATAATGATTACGCCGTTTGATCAAGATTTGATAAACTTCACCTAGATTGTTGCTTTAGAGACGTTAAACAAATATTTCAAAATCTAGGTTGAAAATGGAAGTTCTAGATGTAGGGGAATATTGGAGAATTTTGATAAAGGTCAGTAATCGTAGCTGCAAATACAGAGAAATAGAACCCAAGCCTCTGTTCCATTTTTTTCTCTCCCAAATCTGTCAATATATAGGCTTAGGTTTTGGTGGGTTTCTCTTTTGACCTGTCGTCTCTATTAGGGCTGAAAAACCTCGAGAAACCCGAAATATGTCATAGTCACCGTTTATCTGAGTTATCTCAGAACCTCACTATGTTAATATTCTTTTTCTCCATTAAACTGTGATATTGTTTTGCAATATAGTATGTTCAATTTCTTAAACAATTATCTTGTCTTCAGTTTTCAAGTTTCCTGTTTGTTCTTTGCTTCTTCATAAAGCTCTCTGCTAACCCGAGGAGCAAGAGCATCAATCGAACAGAGATTCCAAAGATAACTTCACTGGATAAAACGATCACTTTTCTTTACCTGCCTGGAAAGTTATCTTTTCATCTTCACACACAAAACTACACATACATACAACACACACACACACACACACACACACACACAAATTAAGACGAACCAAATATATTATCTTTACTATTTACCAATTACCCACTTTGACATCTCTTTTCCCATATCATCATGCCTCCTTTCCGTTTTAACATTCCTTTCTTCTCCTACGGCTCTCCTTCTCGTCCCTCTTCAGGGACTTCTTCGCCATCACCACCACCGACTCCTTCACGCCCTCCTTTTCGTCCTGGAGGCATCGCTCAGCCGTCAAAGCCAGCCACGTCGCTAGAAACAAAGCCCAAGGTGTCCCCGTCGCTTTCTAGGGCTAAAAGCAATGTTGCGGCCACTGCAGCTTCTTCGTCTGCGTCTCAGTTGCCTTCTCGCGGTGCAGCCACTCCAACCCGGCTGGCAAAACAGAGTAACCAATCTAGTTCTCCGTTAAAGAAACCTGACTCTCTGAGGGCAGAGGAGCAAAAGGTAGCGGCAAAAGATAAGCCATCGAGAGGAGTTGAAAAAGAAGCTGGCGAGAATATGAATCCGGTAGTCGAGAAACCTCCGATTGCTCGTTCAAAACAAAAAGAAGCAGAAGAAGCTCAGGAACAGAGGGAAAGGAGAGAAGTAGAGAAACTTGCGGTGGTAGAAAGGAATTCAAAAACAACTCAGGAACAGCAGAGAAAAGAAACCGAGAAACTTGCCGCGGAAGAAAAGAAGAAACTTCTTGACAAGGATATGGAAGGGAATTTAAAAATAGCTCAGGGAGAACAGATGAGAAAGGAAACGGATAAACTTGCGGCGGAAGAAAAGAAGAAAGTTCTTGGAAAGGACATGGAAGAGAATTCAAAAACAACTCAAGCACCACAGAAGAGAAAAGAAACCGAGCAACTTGCGGTGGGAGAAAGTAAGAAAGTTCTTGGCAATGACATGGAAGAGAATTCAAAAACAGCTCAGGAACAACAAAAGAGAAAAGAAACCGAGGAGAAGAGAAAGGAAGACGAGAGACTTTCGGCGGAAGAAGAGAAGAAAGTTCTTGGCAAGGACATAGAAGAGAATTCAAAAACAGCTCAGGAACAAGAGAAGAGAAAGGAAGCCGGGAAACTTGCGGTGGACGAAAGAAACACAGCTCTTAAGACTGTGGGTAAAGAAGATGAGACGCAAAGCAAAACTACACGGCATATTGCCGCAGCATCAGAGTCAACAAGAGGGCCGACAGATCTACCGGATAGAAAGACGCAAAATAGAACAGGGATTCACAACAATGACAATCATCAGAGAGGCAAAGGCGAATCGGCGAGTAACCATGGAAATCCGAGAGTCGCGAACAGAGAGGGTTCATCTTCAATGAGCAGAAGGATCAAAGAAGACATCAGAGATGGAATCAGTAAGCTTACTTGGGGAAAAAGCAACGGCGATGAGAAATCCGTTAGCGTCTTTACCCTAACAGGCGAAAACAGAGGAGCCACAATGGCAGTAGGTTCTGAAAAAGACAAGAAAGATGGTGAGGTTCATATTCACCGTGGATACAGAAGTAATCCAGACGAGAGCCCTGATACCACAGCCACGGAAACCGAAGGAGGAACAAGACCTTTCAAAGGCGAGAACCCTAAAGACGAGGACAAAGAAGACGCGAGGGTTAGGGCATACGTAAACGGAAACAGTCAGGGGGTCAACAATTCGATTGTGTGCGATAGTTCAGTGCAACAGAATGATCCAGGAATACACATGAGTTTGAAATTTGAAATATCGAAGAAAAAGAATGAAGCTATTAGTCCACGGGAGAAAAAATCGGAGACAGTGACGGCGACGGAGAAGTTGAAGCATGAGCCGAGGGTGAGGAGGAGATGCTTGAGAGGGTTACTTGCAGAGTCGAGTGAGTCGGAGCCGGAGAATCCGTCGAAGCCTCGGAGACATGGTTGCCGGTTTACCTGTAAAGACAAAGATATCGAGAACACTTGATTTCTGTAAATTATATGGAATCTATGTAAATGCTCCATTTGCTCAGTTTCTATTTGATCGCTGGTGAAAGGGAACAGACAATGGAGTATGAGTTCTACAAATGTTGTTGTTTATTCAATGAATCACACCATTATTGAATGTTTAAAACGTGGAGCATCTCTTATTTTGGAATATTTTAGGTGGTTTCCTCTTAAAGAAGAATGTACTATACTACTAATTAACAAACAACACCCCAAAAGAGTCTTTCAACTTGTGTCATCTAGAAGCTTTGACCACCAAAAATATGCATGGAATTTTCTCGCAGTACTTTTTCGAATTTTGGTGTTCTAGAAGATAATAATTTCAATTGTTTGACTCATTTTCTCGAAAGGATCAAAAGAAAAAAAAAATCAATCAAATGCTCTTTTTTTTTTAATTTTTGGTGTTCTAGAAAAAGAGTGATTTCATTTGTTTAAATTTCTTTTATCAAAAAGTATAATTAAACAAGCTAAGTACTGGACAAAAAAGAAAAATAGAATAATCAATCGCATGGCGTGACGTTTGAGTCGGAGGAGAGGAAAAGCAGACACTATAAAAAGTCAAAATCAGAGACTCTTCAGACAAAGGTTAGTTCCGTCATTTGAATAAAAAAACAAAACTCAGACGCGGCACGGGTTCTATATAATATATTAATCCGCCAGCCTTAAAGTGAGCACCAACAATTCAAAACCTCTTTACCAAAACAATACAAGAACACAAAATCGAAATCGAAGAACGAAATCAATGGCGACGGAGAAAAGCAAAATTCTGGTGATCGGAGGAACTGGTTACATCGGAAAGTTCATCGTCGAAGGCAGCGCGAAATCCGGCCACCAAACATTCGCTCTCATCAGAGAATCCTCCCTCTCCGATCCCGCCAAGGCCAAGGTCGTCCAGAATTTCAAAGATCTCGGCGTCACAATACTAAATGTACGTAAACGTTCATCTTCTCTGTAATAAGCTATGAAACATGAGCAGATCCATGATACATATTAGCCAAATCATATAATAATACGCAGGGAGATTTAAGCGACAAGGAGAGCTTAGTGAAGGCGATTCAACACGTTGATGTCGTCATCTCCACAGTTGGTCTCTCTCAGCTTCTCAACCAGACTAATATCATTTCTGCTATTAAAGAATCTGGCAAGCATATCAAGGTCAGTCTTATTTTCAGCTTTCAAATAAATAAATAAAAATGTTTGTGGATTTACTTAGTGGTGTAATCACGAGTTTGCAGAGATTCTTGCCGTCTGAGTTTGGCAACGACGTTGATCGAACGGTGGCGATTGGGCCAGCAAAGTCGGAGTTCGAACTGAAGGCTGAGATCCGCCGTGTTGTTGAAGCTGAAGGTGTACCGTACACATACGTGATCAACAATTGCTTTGATGGCTATTTCTTAGCTACACTTGCTCAATGCGAAACGAGACTCACTTCTCCTCCTAGAGACAAAGTCACCATCTATGGTGATGGCAACGCTAAAGGTAAAAAAATTTAAAGAACATGAAAACCTGATTGCAAAAAGGAGAGAGATGAGAGATTTTGTTTCTGATTTCTTTGAAATGCAGCCATTCTAAACAAAGAGGAAGACATTGCTGCATACACCATGAGAGCCGTCGATGACCCGAGGACCCTCAACAAGACTATCTACATCAACCCCCCAAAGAACATTGTTTCACAGAACGATATTGTTGCCTTGTGGGAGAGCAAGATCGGTAAAACTCTGGAGAAGACTTACGTTTCAGAGGAAGAACTCCTCAAGAAAATCCCAGGTGAGAGAGAGAGTTACTTTCACATGTCTTTGTATGCAATGCATAGCTCTTTGTGAACAATCAAGATTATGAGTTTGCTAATGTAATTTGGAAAATTTTGTTGATGCAGAGTCTCCGCATCCCCTAGATCTTCTGTTGGCTTTGAATCATGCAATCTTCGTGAAAGGAGATCAAACCTGCTTTACGATAGAGCCTTCCTTTGGAGTGGAAGCTTCTCAGCTTTATCCTGATGTCAAGTATACAAGCGTCGACGAGTATCTCAGCCAGTTTGTCTGAATTAACAAGCAAAATGAATTCCTCTTCGCGTTGTAGCAAGCATTTACTACTGTAATGAGAGACTGATGACTTTTGGTCTGTAATACGAGATTGAATAAGACATATCTATGTTTGTTTATCATTATTGATAAGAGAGATAACCAAACTCTTAACGAAACCAATATAACGCACGAGTATTCGCGGGGGGTTTCATTTATTTGGTGAACAATAACAGTACTTCTAAGTTCTAAGCAACATAACTCGACAAGCATTGATCCACATCACTCGTTCACCTTAGATGCCCAACCCGCAACCACAAACTCTTTCTTAGCCTTGGTTTTCTCGAATGACTCTCTAGAGAGCAAAGCCTCCGCGTAGCTACGAACATTGGTCAAGCTCTCAGGGACAGACCAGTTCTTGTAATGACCAAGAACAACCTCCAGATGGTAAAGCTTTGGTGCTAAACTCAGATCCACTGCAGTGACTTTCTTTCCAGCTACAAAAGGACCAGGATGTGTCTTGAGGTGATTCTCCAACGCTTCTAACTCATCAACCAACGCCTTTTCGGATCCGTCATTGGGGTCTTTGCTCATCAAGAAAGTCACAAAAGCACCAAAGACTTTGGATCCCACAGAGGCGAATTCAGGAGGAGTCTTGAGAGACGGCTCTGGGAATTTCTCCTCGAGAAGTCCGACGATGACGTCTGAATCAGCCACCCATTTGCCGTCAAGCTTCATCACCGGAACTTTACCTTCCGGGCTAACGTCTAAAAACCTATGAAACACGAAAAAAAAAAGGGTTATATGATGATTTGACCAAAAAAAGAGTCATATGATTCAGAGGAAATCTATATCACAGCCTATAAAGTAACAGAGCACACAAATCTTGTGGTTAAGAAAAAACTCGACATGCTAATCACTGTCTTAACGAAAACTCACCACTTGGGTTTGTCGGAGACGTTGATCAGATGGATCTTGTAGGGAAGTTTCTTCTCCTCGAGGGTCAGAAGAACCCGTTGGCTGAACGGGCCTGGAACAAAAAAAAAAGATTTTATCGGATAAATCACAAGCATCTCTAGATCACATTTCAAAACCCTAATTTGTGAAACCAAAGCTTGATGTAAAAAACAAACAGAGATTGATGATCTTAGAGAGGAAGAGGGAGAAGACATACAGTCGCCGAGAACATCATGAGCACCAACGGCAACCTTCACGCAGATATCGAGAGCCATCGATCTTCGTTCGGATTTCTTTGAAAACTTTCGCAACGAATCAAAATCAAAAGAATATATTCTCTGTTCCTGAATTTGTTACGCAAAAGTATTATGAATTTGGTAATTAATCAAAGTTTTTTTTTTGGTCAATTGTAATTAATCAAAGTTTATGACTGATTTTTTTTTATATAAAAAAAAACAATTAATGGAACTTGTGACGTCACTAATGAAGTGTTCGTTACGACGTTGGTTCCAACATTCTAGAAGCTTCTCTAATTGGTTCCGCATAAATTGACAAATATTGAAGATTTTTCCATTTTCACCAATCAATGGTAAAACCTTAAACCATTTGTCCAATCAGTTTTTTGTTTTGTTTGGTTCATGTTTTCAGAATCGCATTTGGATTGCGCAACAACCTCAAAATAGGGCGATTGTATGTTTTGTAAATCGAATTTAGACTGCACACCAACCCAAAAACAGGGCGATTTAATTTCACAAGTTTTTTCTTGAAACTAAACTTTTAGAAACTTAAAGAAAAAGTACATGAGATAATTTGATCTATTAATACATTTCTTTATTGAAAAAGTATTTCAAACATTCGCCTTAATCACACAGTTTGGATGGCTATTTTATCTGCATCACATTTATTATGATTTATATTCAACATTTGTTTTGTTCATTGCAATGCTTGTTCCAGTTATTCCAAATCACCAAAATATGATTTTGATTTGAAGTAAACAAATTAGAGTTTGTCGTGAAGGGATAATCGATAAATGAGTATCTTAGAATCGAAGCAAAGGTTTAGTCAGGTTTCTATTCTACATACATAATAGGATATTAAATTTTAGATCAAACAATTTATTAGGAAAGAAACAAGAACACAAATAAAAACACGTTCCAATGATTAAATCTATCAACCAATGTGATTCTAAATCATTTTAAAGTAAAGATAATAGAAAAGAAGAGTTTGAGGTTGAGGAGACTGACACAAGTACACAGGATTGGAATGTAAAATATCTTAGAATTGAAGCAAAGGGGGAGTTTGGTAAGGGTACGATCGTAAATCAACCAACCATGTCTGGTCCATAAATTGCCACTCTTTCACTCACATTCCTATCATTCTCTCCGTAGCTTTGAAACCGCACTACACTCACTCGTTATCAACGTTTGAAAGAAACATGGCGACGGAGAAAAGCAAGATTCTTGTCATCGGAGGAACTGGTTACATCGGAAAATTCATCGTCGCAGAAAGCGCCAAATCCGGCCACCCGACATTCGCTCTCGTTAGAGAAGCCACTCTCTCCGATCCCGTCAAGAGCAAAACCGTCCAGAGCTTCAAAGATTTAGGCGTCACGATACTACACGTACGCGTCAAACTCTAGTTAATATAATAAAAAAAACGGCTTCTTTTGTTTATACTTTCCGTTTTAATTTGATAGTTCGGTTTGTGCAGGGAGATGTGAACGATCACGAGAGCCTAGTGAAGGCAATAAAACAGGTCGATGTGGTAATATCGAGTATTGGAAGCATGCAAATCTTGGACCAAACCAAGATCATTTCCGCCATTAAAGAAGCTGGTAACGTCAAGGTTGGTCATTAGTTCAAACCCATTACGTATAAGTAGCAATCAGGTTATGTGATCTCATTGAAAGGGTATAGTCTGAACTTGATCTGTTGCTGTTTTATTTTTACAGAGATTCTTGCCGTCCGAGTTTGGGACGGACGTGGACAGAACAAGTGCGGTTGAGCCGGCGAAATCGGCTTTTGCAGTGAAGATTCAGATAAGGAGAGCCGTAGAGGCAGAAGGAATACCATACACTTACGTTGTTAACAATTGCTTTGCCGGTTATTACTTGCCTACGTTGGTTCAGTTCGAGCCTGGTCTCACTTCTCCTCCCAGAGACAAAGTCACCATTTTGGGAGATGGAAATGCCAAAGGTTGGAACTTTATAATGTTAATTAGACAAATTAAGACTCATACCATAGGTTTTTTTTCTTTTATCAAAATGTGTTTTTTATTATTATTGGTATTTGCAGCTGTGATCAACAAGGAGGAAGATATTGCTGCTTACACGATCAAGACGGTGGATGATCCGAGGACTCTTAACAAAATCCTTTACATTAATCCTCCTAAGAACACTTTATCGATGAACGAAATGATCGCCTTGTGGGAGACCAAGATCGGCAAGTCTCTTGAGAAGACTCACATCTCAGAGGAACAAGTCCTTAAACTCGTCCAAGGTTTAGTATCGTTCACCAATAGTTTTTAGATTTTTTTAATACATCGCTTTTCTATTAGCTTAATTTAAAAAAAGAGATCCTTTTTTTTTTTGCAGAGTCTCCGATTCCTATCAATGTTCTTCTGGCGATAAACCACTCGGTGTTTGTGAAGGGAGATCAGACCAATTTCACTATAGAGCCTTCGTTCGGTCTTGAAGCCTCTGAGCTTTACCCTGATGTCAAGTACACGAGTATTGAGGAGTATCTAAGTCACTTCGCTTGAAGAAATTTCATAAAACGAAACACCTAATATACCACGTCCATGAGGCGAGTTTCATAATTGTAACAATAAAAGTTGATAATTGTAATGGTGGAGTAATGTGTGTTTATGTTTTGTCTGTGTATGTGTGTGTGTGTGTCTGATCACAGTTTTACCTCTATTTCCGATCGAATATGAAATAGTATTATTATCTATTACTTCCACATTTATGGAGCTCTTGAGATCAGAGATGGCATATTGGCATCCATCCATGATTAGAGTCTATAAACTTGTTGGACCTCTTAGCTAGGAAATGGTTTTGAATCATTTCGGTATTGAATTTGTGCTATTACTGGAAAATTAAACAAATGGTGCAACAAAACCTAAAAGTTCGCTATTATAGAGAATTTCCCATTTTTGTATTTGTATTTGGTATATTCTTGTTACAAACAGCCTAGTAAACATGTGACTGAGTTGTCAATTGGCACTTCTAAGGACCTTGTTGACAAAAGGTTGACCATGGAGTAAGGTATATTCTTGTTACAAACAGCCTAGTAAACATGTGACTGAGTTGTCAATTGTCACTTCTAAGGACCTTGTTGACAAAAGGTTGACCATGGAGTAAGTTTGAAGAATGTTTAGACATGCTCAAAAGGTAACTGAATCTTAGAAGATAGCTTAAAGAAGTTGCGAGTTTGGAAGGTTGAAGCGTGCTATGAAGAAGTAACTTTAATCAGCTAGTTTTGATAACCATAAGTCCATAACTAAGATGGAGAATTGTGATGATAAGGTCACAAAGCGATAAGAAGACAAGACGTTTCTTAGACAATTCTCTTTCACTCTTTTTTTTTCTTGTATGGAACGTGAGAAAGATGGAAGTTACTCCTATTTCTAAGGAAGGAAACTATTTATTCTCTTTAAGTAACAATTACAAATAATGCAAGAAAATACAATCGGGATTAAGTATTAGATGCTCTGTATTATGTGATTCGTCTGTGAATGATTGGAATCTCAACACAACAACAACAATATTCTCTCACAACTTTCACATATTTTTTTCATGCATGTGGCTTTGGTGGTATCATTCGTGTAGTTTTGTATTTTACGAGCAGAACATATATCATGTGGGAGGAAAAAAATTTGGTGCTTGTATCATTCAAATCGATCAGTCCTTATCCTGCGGGTATTATAATTGTATCCATGGTCCATGGTTATGGTGAGGGTATTACTGTAAACAATTAATTCTGGGTCCATAAATTGCCCTGTCAAAGCCACTCCTTCACACACATTCCAAAGCACTCTCTGTGGCATTCTAATACTACATACGCATTATCATCACCTTTTGAAACGATGGCCACGAAGAAAAGCAAAATTTTGGTGATCGGAGGCACTGGTCACATCGGAAAGTTCATGGTCCAAGGGAGCGCCAAATCCGGCAACCCGACATTCGCTCTTGTACGAGAACCTTCTCTCTCTGATCCCGTCAAGGCCAGAACCGTACAGAGTTTCAAAGATCTTGGCGTCACAATACTATACGTACGCAACAAACTCTAACAAACTGTTTCATACCACTCATATATATATATAACCATTATGTAATAATTTGGTTAGGGAGATTTGAATGATCACGAGAGCTTAGTGAAGGCCATAAAACAAGTCGATGTTGTGATATCAACCGTTGGTCGTGTGCAACTGTTGGATCAAACCAAGATCATTTCGGCCATTAAAGAAGCCGGTGACGTCAAGGTCGGTCTTTGATTCAAAACCATTACATATAAATAGCGTATGATCCAAGTCTCAATACTGGAATTGTTTTTGCAGAGATTCTTGCCGTCTGAGTTTGGGACAGACGTTGACAAGACAAGTGCGGTTGAGCCGGCAAAATCATTAGTTTTTGGAGCCAAGAGACAGATAAGGAGAGCTGTAGAGGCAGAAGGAATACCATACACTTACGTTGTTAACAATTGCGCCGCCGGTTTTTACTTGCCTACGTTGGTTCAGTTCGAGCCTGGTGTTACTTCTCCTCCTAGAGACAAAGTCACCATTTTGGGGGACGGGAATGCCAAAGGTTGGGACATTTTAACTATTAAGTATTAAAAAAAAATCTCAATATAAAAAAAGTGTTGAATGTTTTTGTAGTTGTGTTCAACAAGGAGGAAGATGTTGCTGCTTACATGATCAGAGCAGTGGATGATCCGAGGACTCTGAACAAAACCCTCTACATCAATCCTCCTAAGAACACTCTATCAATGAATGAAATTGTCGCCTTGTGGGAGAAAAAGATCGGCAAGTCCCTTGAGAAGACTCACATGTCAGAAAAACAAGTACTCAATAGCATCCAAGGTTTTAGAAATATCAAAACCAGATCACTAAAGTATGTTCTTCTTTTTGTTTGCTGAATATAAAAAAAGATATGTTTTTTTTTTTTTTTGCGGTGACTCCGGTTCGCGCCAATATTCTTATGTCGATAAACCACTCGGTGTTTGTGAAGGGAGATCAGACCAATTTCACTATAGAGCCTTCGTTCGGTGTTGAAGCCTCTGAGCTTTATCCTGATGTCAAGTACACGAGTGTTCAGGAGTATCTCAGTCACTTCATTTGAGAAATTTGAGAAACACCTAACGTACCACGACGATGACCCAAGTTTCATATTGCGACAATAAAAAGTGTTTCTTGTCAATAGTGAAAAAACGTGTGTGTGTGTTTGTGTCTAATTAGAGAGTTTTACCTCTATTTCCGATCTTTCTATGAAAATGTGAACTTGTATTATTATTATTCATCATTTCAAACTCCATGGAGCTCTGCGTTCGAATCAGGAAGCAATTGAAATCAGTAACCATGGCTAACAGACCAAGGGTGGAGAATTGTGGCCTCTGTTTCTAGTAGGAAACAGAGTTAGAGAAAAAAGAAAATTATCTAAATATTTATACAATATGAAATTATTAATTATAATATCTATGTAGGTCTAATTGTAAGATTTAGCTAAAACTGGATTACACTAATAAAAATTAAAATTTGGTTGTCAGTTAAATTATATTTTCTAATGTTACGATTTCTCATCTTTTGTAATTATATTAAAACTTTTGAGTTATAACATATATGTAAGGAAATAAATTTAGAAATTTATTGTATAAATGATGTATTTATTTGTTAATAAAAATAAGATATGTGATCAAGTGTATGATACTTGCTATAATCTACATTTTTAATTGTATGCTAAGATTCTAATATTTTCATTAATTTTCAGTGACATTTTCAGTAACATAACACATGACTAAATGTTAATTCCATATAATGATTCTAAATTAATAAATTAGATATAATTGGTTTCATCTTTATTTGTTAAATAGCTTACAATATAATACATAACTACATAGAGTATTTTTTGATAAAATATATATATACAGTATACTATAAGATCATTGATGTAACATCTGCAGTTAACCTGCATTATTATGAAAAACATTTCGTAATTTTATTGTCAATATACTTTAGTTAACATATTTATCTATTTTAAAAATAAGTGTAAGGTGCAATCATTTCGTGGAAACCGCATAATCATTTTTTACAATTCTGCGTGTTATCAAAAAGTTTTGATTTGGCTATGAAACCCCTAACCTTACTGAAGAAAATTTTATTATACAATCTAGAGTATTAGTAATAGATAGTTTGAAAATAAAAACTTCTAAAGTAAATACATATTTTCATGGAAGGTAGATTGATAAATCTAGCTAGAAAGTTAGTGAGCAAGTAAGTAAGCAAGTAAAGGAAATGAAGTAACTACAACAAAGTATGTAGGCAAATTAAGTGAGTAAGCAAGGAGTTAAGTAAGTAACCAAAGAAGAATATAAGAAAGAAAGTAAGCAAGGACAAAAGTAGAATATAAATAAGGAAACACGCAACTAAGTAAGCAATCAAGAAGAACATGAGGAAGTAAACAACCAATCAAGTAAGAAGTTAAAACTAAGCAAGGAATCAAGGAAGTAAATAAAGAAGCAGAAGCGAAAAAAGCAAGTATGAAGTAACTTAGCAAGAAAATTAAACAAAGAATCACAAAACAAGTAAACAATGAAGGATGGAAGCAACTCTGATTGTAAACGTGTAAGCAAGTATGTGTGTATCTATGTAACACTTATAAACATCCATGAGAGAGGCATATACCTGCACAAATCAATGTTAGTCTTTATAATTCAAGCTGTTACAGAAGTATGCTGTTACATTGAAAAATCTCCTAAGATTTTGGATGCTTCTTCAAGCACATGTCCTGTGGAAATCAGAATTAGTATTTATTTCATATATGTTTGTCCTACTTTTGAATTTCATAAACTAATTATAAGCTGATTTGGAAGGCACATACCTATCACAGAAATCTGCTACACTAAATCTCCATAAGAGTATAACAATTTGAACACTTTCTGAAGCACCTACCTGAAAAAATAAATAAATCAGAATTAGTCTTTAGACTCTTTACTTCACGTAGTGTAATGAATCAGTTTTTCACTCATAGCATTCAGAATTAGTTGGTCGTAAATTCTATCCACCAAATCAAATATAGTTTTTGTCTAAAGAGCTATAAGCCCTGGTGAAAGTCCAGAGCCTGTTTTCTATTCATAGTCTTTATCTAGTGACTTCTTAAGAATATGAACTCGTAACATAATCTTTGTCTAAAGACTTTTATTTAAAGCCTTGTGGCAGAGTAAAGTTTTTCATCCATAGTCTAAGTCATGAGACTTTTTTGAGCTGTGGGTTCTTTTTCCGTCTATATTCTTTGTCTTGAGACCATCTGAAGTCGTTGGTCTTTTTACCAAAACCGACCCATATAGTCTTTCTCATATTGTCAATCTTTGCCTTATGACCTTTTCTAAGCCATTGGTCTTTTATCCATACAACAAGTCGTTTAAATGACTTGTGGCTTGTAGTCTTTGTTTAAGACTTTTTAAAGCTGCTGGTCGTTTATTTTTTCCATCCAACAAGTATTCTCTCAGCCATTAGTCGTTACTTTTCCATCCAAGGATTTTTTTTTTTTAAGTCGCTGGTCATTGTTTCCATCCATCATGTCTAAAAACCGACCCATATTGTCTTTGTCTAGGGACTTAAGCCGTGGGTACAAAAGTAAGGAATCTATCAATTCATAGTCTGTTCCTTAAGACTTTCTTTTAGCCCTAGTTATCTATACTTTTAAGCCATGTGGTTATGACAAAGACATAGTTCTCAGTTCAAAGTCTTTGTCCACAAAGATAAGTTGTTGGTCGTTTTTGTACCATCCAACAAGTCTTATTTAAGCCGTTACGTAAGAATCTCTTTTCGATTCATAATCCTTGTTAAGAATTTTTGCTTTATGATTCTTTAAGTCGTTAGTAGTCTTTGTCAAAAGGCTTTTCTAAGCTGTGGGACTTTCCAAAGCCATAAGCTGTTTTCCTATCAGCTATGGCTTAAGACATTTCAGACAATTGGTCGTTCTTTCCATTCACCATATTACAAACCAACTCATAGTCTCTGTCTTAAGCCGTTGGTCATTTGTTTTCGATTCAGTCTCTACGTAAAGACTGATTTCAGATTTCATTCATCCATTATCTTTGTCTGAAGAGTTGGTCGTTCTATCTATCCATCCAACTCAGAGTCTTCTTATACTTTCAAGCCTTGTCGTTATGGAGCAGAAATAGTTCTCTTACGCCCCAAGCAGAAATGTCTCTTTTCCCTTAGACTTCATTAAACTGTTTGTCATTTTTCTTATGCATTCAGAAGTCTTCTTTTAGCCATTAGTCATTTTTTCCTCATCTAAGGGCTTTTGTCTAAGTCGCTGGACATTTTGCCATCCATCATATCTAAAAGTCGACCCGTTTTGTCTTTGGCTTAAGACTTTTTGAGCCGTTGGAACTTGTTTATTCCATCTAAACAACTACATATTCCATCGGTGTTCCACGGTGGTGTGTCTGCTTTGATCGCCGAGTCTTTAGCAAGTATGAAAGCTCACATGGCTTCCAGTTTCAAAAGGGTCGCTGGAATTCAATTCTCGATCAACCACGTAAAGAGTGACGATCTCGGAGACCTTTTCATCGCAGAAGCATCTCCTGTAAGCATAGGCAAGGCTATTCAGGTTTGGGAAGTCAAGCTTTGGAAGTCAAAACAAGGAACAGAGAAGAAGACCTTGATATCTTCCTCTAGAGTAACAATCCTCTGCAATCTTCCTATCCCTGACCACGTAAGAAATCTGGATTTTCGTTTCAGACTTTGTCTTAAGCTTATTTCAGTTGTTCTGGTCGTTTTTTTCCAATCCAACAAATCGTAAACCAACTCATTGTATTTGTCTAAAGACTTTTCCAAGTTGTGAGACATTTCCAAGCTATGTGTTGTTTTTCTATCCAGAAAGTCAAATTAACCATTGTTGACTTTTTTTTCATCCTTCAAGTCAAATACGAACCCATAGTCTTTTGTCTAGAGACTTGAAGACTTCTCTTTTTCAGGTATTAGTGATTTTTCTCAGCCATTGGTCGTTCTATACTTCTCTTTTTCAGGTATTGGTGATTTTTCTCAGCCATTGGTCGTTCTATACTTTGTCTTAAAAGACATATTAAGCTGTTGGTAGTTTTCCCCATCCAACAAGTCCATTAGTCGTTTTTTACCATCGAAGGACATTTTTTGGGCCGTTGGTCATTCCATCCCTGCGAATCAAATGATAGGTCTTGTCTAAAGAGCTATAAGCCCTGGTGAAAGTCCAGAATCTGTTTTCGACTCATAGTCTTCTCTAGTGACTTCTGTAAGCTTTTGGTCTCACTTTCCTTAAGATCCATAATCTTTGTCTAAAGACTTTTATTTAAAGCCTTGTGGCAGAGTAAAGTTTTTCATCCATAGTCTAAGTCATGAGACCTTTTTGAGTTGTGGGTTCTTTTTCCGTCTATATTCTTCGTCTTGACACCATCTCAAGCCATTGGTCGTTTTACCAAAACCGACCCATAGTCTTTCTCATATTGTCAATCTTTGCCTTATGACCTTTTCTAAGCCATACAACAAGTCGTTTAAATGACTTGTGCCTCATAGTCTTTGTTAAGACTTTTTAAAGCTGTTGGCCATTTGTTTTTTCCATCCAACAAGTATTCTCTTAGCCATTTGTCGTTTTTTTCCATGTAAAGACTTTATTTTCCTAAGTCGCTGGTCATTGTTAACATCCGGCATGTCTAAAAACCGACCTATATTGTCTTTGTCGAGAGACTTAAGCTGTGGGTCGAAAGGTAAGGAATCTATAATCAATTCATAGTCTGTTTCTTAAGACTTTCTTTAGCCCTAAATATCTGATTGGGCGGTCTATACTTTTAAGCTTTGTGGTTATCGCAAAGACATAGTTCTCAGTTCAGAGTCTTTGTCTAAAGACATAAGCCGTTGGTCGTTTTTGTCCCATCCAACAAGTCTTAATTAGTTAAGTCGTTGAGTAATTGTGGTATCAGCTCTGTCTTAAGACTGATTTCAGACAATTGGTCAATCTATCCATCCACCATATTACAAACCAACTCATAGTCTCTGTCTTAAGCCATTGGTCGTTTGTTATAAGCCGTGGGTTGTTTCTCTACCCAGCAAGTCCAATACCACCAACCCATAGTCTTTGTGGTCGTTCTATCTATCTATCCAACTCATACTCTTTGTATATTTTTAAGCCTTGTTGTTATGGAGCAGAAGTAGTTATTTTACGTCGCAAAGAAGAAATGTCTGTTTTGTCTTAGACTGCATTAAACTGTTGGTCGTTTTTCTTTTCCATCCAACAAGTCTTCTGTTAGCCATTAGTCGCTTTTTCTCATCTAAGGGCCTTTGTCTGAGCCGCTGGTCATTTTGCCATCCAGCAGTCACTAGAAGCCAACTTGTTTAATCTTTGGCTTAAGACTTTTGTAAGATTTTTTTTTGGAGCCGTTTGAGTATCCTTCAAGTCAAATACTAACCCCAACGTCTTTTGTCTAGAGACTTGAAGACTTTTTTTTTTTTGGTACCAGACTTGAAGACTTTTTTCAGGTATTGGTGTTATTTCTCAGCCATTGGTCGTTCTGTACTTTCTCTTAAGTGCTGGTCGTTTTTTCCCCATCCAGCAAGTCCATTAGTCGTTTTTTTACCATCTAAAGACTTTCTCTAAGCCATTGGTCATTTATTATTCCATCTTGTGTTGCAGAAACATAGTTTAGAGTCTGTCTAAAAAACATGTATATGTTGGTCGTTTTTTCCCCATCCAAAGTCCATTAGTCGTTTTTTTACCATCTAAGAACTTTCTCTAAGCCGTTGGTCATTTTATTAATCGGAAACGGATCCCACACCGTCTTTGTCAAAAGACTTTAAAGCCATGCACCAACCAATAGATTTCATCTTGTCGTCATTGCAGAAACATATATAGTTCTAGATCTTTGTCTTAAGACATCTGTAAGTCTTTGTTTTCCCCATCCAACAAGTTCATTAGTCGTTTTTACCATCTAAGGACTTGTAAAGCCGTTGGTCATTTTATTAATCGGAAACAGATCCCACACCGTCTTTGTGAAAAGACTTTAAAGCCATGCACTACCAACCAATAGATTCCATCTCTTATTTTCCATCCTGGTTCAGACATGCACTACCAACCGATAGATTCCTTATAGTCATCAAGGCAACAGAATCGAACGTACCCAAATAAGAATCTGGCAGAAACACTATTAGATTAGTGCCTGTCTATGAATTTTTTTTTGCGTTTCAAAATCTTAAGGCATCATCATTGACGAGAACTAGTCAGATATGTTTCACTTTATCCTGGTCTCATTCCATCCTCAGATGACAGAAAATCGAAAACAAAGCGATTAATTTAATAGACATAGAATTTACCTCGATGATGGTTTCATGCAGAATTTGTAAGGCTGTAACTTGGAAGGCTAGTGAGGTTCCTCCTCCAAATAATGCATCCCATGATTAGCTACAACCGATGCTATCATCTGTTCAAACCAAAACCAATTTCAGACACTAATCACGGGACTTGTGTGACATTTTTACAAGAGAATAAATAGTTGGGTTCGAAATAAAGAACAAAACATAAATGCTTAATTAGGTTGAATATCATCCAACAAAGGTTCATAATCTTGTAACAATTATATATAATATGGACTAAAACATTCAATATCACCTTACAAATCAGACAAATCATAGAAAGATTAGCAGATGCGATTAAATTTTCAACAACACCAATGAAATGGAGAACCCAAGTCATAAACAAAAGAATATACCTCGAAGATGGTTTCACGCAGAGGAGGAAACCCTAACGAAGATCACTGAAAAAATTAAAACTTTGAACGTTTACGAAAATTGAAAACACGAAATCAAAATCGTGAACAACACAACATAAAGAAGATTGTACACGAAACTTATAAACCCTAATTAACATAACCAATCGGAAGCGAAAAGCAAAACAAAAAGGAACAATCGATTAGAAACAAAATTGAGATCAACGAGTAAACGAAACTTAGAACAAATTCACGATTCACAGAGGACGAAGCACTTACTAATCTAAGAATGTAAAATGGATTTTCCAGTTTTGCAAGAGTCGATCGAGAGAATTTTTCAAAGAAAGAAAAATGAAGAGAGCAAATTTGGGAGAAAATACAAACAACGTTTGTGGAAAACTGAGAAATAAAAATTGGAAGATAAATCCAATCTTTTAATGTATCGCTGCGTTTGATAACACGCGCTTTCGTAACGGTTATATTTTAAAAACTCAAGCCGATTTATTTGGAATCGAACCGGTTCTACGTTCTCTAACGGTCGTAATGAATTAATGTTAGTAAATCTATAGTTAAACCGAACCGCAGACCGGGCTTGAGACGTGTGGTGACGGTGCAAATTGAAAGAATCCCACCTATTTTATAGTTTTCTTTTGTATTTTGAAGTCCTTAAAGTTTTGACTTATTGTAAAAAACGTCCAATTTTGAAATTGTAAAAATATAGACTCTAAATTTGAGTACATGAGTTCCCTCCATCCTTGTTTAGATATGTACTATCAATTTTGACTTTAAACTATTTAAATACAGTTTTATTTTAATTACCAATCCTTGTCCTAAAACATGTCATACATGCCAGAAGAACAAGTGCTCGAAAGCATCCAAGGTTTCAGAGAAACTAAAATCAGATCGCCAGAGATATGTTCTTCTTTTTGTTTGCAGAATATAAAAAAGATAATTTCCTTTTTTTTGTACAGTGTCTCCGGTCCGCAGGAATATTCTTAATTTCTTATATCGATAAACCATACGGTGTTTGCGAAGGGAGATTAGGCTTTGCACTGATGCCAAGTGCACCAGCATGAAGGCTTAGCCTTTACCTCTGTTTATAATATTTTGATGGAAATATGAGTTTGTATTATTCTACCAAAAAGAAATGAATTTGTATCATCATTATTATTATTCCTAATTCTATTGGAGCATCAGAGATGGCATTAATGATTTAGAGTCCATCAAGCCCTTGAAACTTGCGTTATTGATCATGAAGAAAGTTTGTTATTTAAAAGTAGTTCTCTCATTATAAAGTTTATAAATGTTGAAATATCGATTCAGTCAATTACATCCGCAAGCTTGTTTGAGGTCAATAAATCGTTTCCAAACCACACAAACACATGTCGAGTTAATCTTTATCAGACCAAAAACCATTTGACAAAGAAACAGCAGATGAACCTTTTCCATTTAATTTTTCAGTATCAGTCTCTCGCAAAACTGAAGATGTTTCTTGCCACGACGTCGTTTTAGAGTTCTACCAGACCTTATCCGTGAGTTAGAGGTGTAGCTTATGGACTTTTTTGGGGCCCGAGAGACGATGGGTTTGCCACTTTCTATTCGTATAATCCCTATATATTATTTGAGAATATAAAAGGACTAACTTTTACTTCATGTGTTTATTACAAGAGTGTCATCCTTACTTATATTAATTACATATAATGCTATTATATGATTTGATCACTTATATTAATTATCACTATTACATAATCAAAACTATGATATATCTCATAGAATCTAATTAAAATTAAAATACATTTTATTTATTCATTCATAAAATATATAACTTTAATTATGTATTTGACCAATATAATCAAATAATTTTATATTAATATATATATCATGTTTATTAAATAACTTTTACTTGAAAAAAATATATTATATTACAGTATAGTTATTCGTTTTAACTTATATTTATGAATTACAATAATAACTATATCACTTCATAATAATTTATTTACATAATCTTATATTATATATATTTATAATTCTTTAATCTTTATTTAATATAAAACTTATAAATACTTTTACTTTATTAATATTATATTATAATCTAATAATATAATAAAATTATATATTATTTTTCTTAAAGATTATAATATAATAAAAAGTATATATTATTTTTCTTAAAAAGCAACTTACAAGCAATTTTAATATATAAATAAAAATCACAAATTTATATCAACTTACCATGATTATCAGATATATTTATTATAGTATATAACTACAGCTATAATAAATTTCATTGTATTTAAACATAATTCAAATTTCCTAAAATAAATCAACATAAAATATTTGATTTGTATTGATACCAATCAGTAATAAAATTATGGTAATGAAAAATCATTCTGTTTCTAAACTTAATTAATAATATATATTAAAATAAGTAACCACACATTTAATTAAATAAATATATAGTAGTTGAATTTATGCCTATTCATATCAATTTAAAAATAAATTCAGATATAAATAATATGCCATAATTTTCTACTCTATCAATAATGATAGAAAAATAACTGATTTTTTAGCAATGTTATCCTATATATGATTTAATTGTTTTGCATTTATTAATATACAATTTTAAAAGATTTTGAAAATGTTGAAATCACATTATATATCTATATAAATGACTATAAAATTATATTTAATTAATATTTATATAAACATTTTATTCCGCGCATGGCGCGGGTTACTACCTAGTTGGTTGAATATAAAGCGAAACAGCGAGGTTAAGTTAGCATGTGGTTGGGTGTGACTGAATATGCAATGCATATGGCTGAGAGATTCTTTCAGACACTACTTTTGGTAAGAAAGCAACTGAATGCACTTTAAAGATTATAAAAACTTGGAAAAGCCATGGCATATTAGGTTTCATGATGCCAGTGACCTATCAAAAAGCTTGAAATATATATTACTTAAATTATAAAAGCCCGAAAATAATGACGCTATATTTATCTTTCGTGGGCTCCATTTTTTTTCTTTTTTGCTTTGACTGACATAATTAGATTCTCGATCTTAAAGCATTCGTTTACTTTTTTTTTTCTTCTTCCAAAAAGCTAAAAAGGAATTGACCCTAGATTTTTACACTTAGATCTCAATTTGCACAAAAGCTTACCATCATTTAATATTTGAATTCGGATCATTTGCACATTACCTACTGACTGGTTACTAATGATAACTTGATAAGTGCTAATACTAATGAAAAACTGAGGTTTAACAATTGTATTTTCCTACATGATAATTGACTATGAATTTTTATCTTACAAGTAACAACCAACCGGTAATTAGTGAAATTCCTAAATATGTACTAATTTTAATTTATGTAAGATTGACAAAGTATCGTGCCAAAAAAAAAAGAAAAAAAAATTAAGATTGACAAAGTGTCTTTATATGATCCAAATTTGAGATGAGATATATATCTTAGATGTACTAAATTATGATACCTCGTGAATGTTGTTTAACTACTTGTGTGAGTTTAAATTTCACAGATTCTTTCTAATTAGGCGTTCGACGTTTCCGTGTTTGAGAAATTGTACTATTCAAATGATTAACTTAGAGGTACAATGTTTCTACGCACTTAAGAGCAAAGACGTCAACTTCACACACACACACACACACATGAATGTTGTTGTTCCTTTTTTCTCTTTTCTTGAGATGTCTTTTTCGTTTAACTTCGTATTAATTAGTCTTAATCGTAATATAAATCAATACATACTAGTTAGGAAAAGGCATTATCAGCAATTATGTATGTCGTTCGTTGGCGCATTATAATAGTACCATTAGGTGATCACTAAGTAAATAATTGCATGTCACTTGTGGACCATTACGCCATAAGTAAACAGTTTGAACTTTATTTTTGCGCTCTATATTCTGAAGGGAACAAGAAAGATGAACCTATATCCTGAATTGGATTTTCTAATATTTAATTGTCTAAAACACTCGAAGCGGTGATAGCAGGAAGGATCTTGGAAATGGCAAAGAGGTTTTGGATTTTATTCGATCTGTGAATTATTTTCATACTATTTTGGATAACAAATGGATTTGTCGAGAAATGCATGACTTTTTGGGTCTTGGTGATTGCCAGCAACTATGAAGCTGTGAATCAATTACATTTCTACAAAACGTGTGCATATTGTGAATCAATTACATTTCTACAAAACGTGTGCATATGTTAATATATATGGCCATTCATATATCTATGTTTTTGTCGTACTTAACTTGGACCAGCCTGTGTAATCTTAAATTTTTGGACCACAATTCCAAAAACTACCAAGGGAAGCTTCAAATTTAAACCATGAAATGAGTCATCTGACCAACATACTATTGAATTTGAAACTGTTGGTTTAATTTCTATTTTTCAGAATATCGGAGTAAAAAAAAAAATGTGGGGAACTGTTAATAAGAATATGTGGGAAATTGGTGTGACAAGAATCCATGTCTTGTATCAAAGCCATGTGATCATTCGAGATAAAGACATACACAAGGGCTTAATATATACTTTTGTTAAGCCTTTTGTGTATCTACCCCCTTCTTCTGTTCTTGTTTTTGTTTTTTTGCATGATTTGTATTCCAAATTTTAATACTAGATCATAGTATACCTTAACAAAATCATCATATAAAAGTCAGAAAAAGAATCATGGTATCAAGAACGGATCAGCACTGAAGAGAATTGAACCTCTCTTTTGCACGGAATATTAGTTTGTTCTTGAGCAATAAAGTAAAGACACAGAGATTTAACGAGTTCAGATCACGATGTGTGATCCTACGTCTCGGCCTGGAGTTTTTCCAGTAATCCACTATACCACAGATTACAAGCTTTTAGGTTTCTCTCTGCCTCCTTCTAAAACCTAGAGGAAATCAGAAATTTTGTGTTAACCCTAATTCCCCACATGCTTACCTTTATATACTAAGTCAATTACAAAGATAAGACGGTTTAAACCAAACCGAAGCCCAAAGAAAACAAACCCGTTTCCTAGTGACTACCCTGTCGCGGGCCCAGTTATAACTCAATGATTTTCATCACCAAAGCCCAACAAATCTCCACCTTGATGACAATCACTCCAGAGTATAACATCTTCATCTTTGCATCCATGTGAAACTCCAGACAAACCAGCACCTTAGTGCTCTTCTAAGCCGAGAAAACTCAAGGCTTTCTCAAACTTATCCACCGGAAGAACCTTTGTCAACATATCAGCCGGATTCCTCTCTGTAGGGATTTTGGACAACTTCACATCACCGGAAGCAACTATATCCCTGATGAAATGCATCCTTCTTCTAATATGCTTTGTTCTCTCATGATGAACGTTGTTCTTGGCTAAACTCAAAGCACTCTGAGAATCACACCAGATCTCCACCGAGTCTTGTTTGAAACCGAACTCCTCAGCCAAACCCATTAGCCAGATAGCTTCTTTCGTAGCTTCCCCCAACGCCATGTACTCTGCCTCTGTCGTAGACAGTGCAACCACCTGTTGAAGACTCGACTTCCAACTAATCACACTTCCACCAGCGGTGAAAACATATGCTGAAATCGATCTACCTCTGTCCAGATCCGACGAAAAATCAGAATCACAGAAACCTTCAACCTTAAACTCCTTGTTCTTCCTGAATACAATCTTCAGATCCTGAGTACCCTTCAAATATCTTAGTACCCACTTCACTGCCGACCAGTGAACCATACTTGGCTTGCTCATAAACCTACTCACTAAGCCAACAGCATATGCTAGATCACACCTAGTTCCCAGCATCGCATACATGATACTTCCAATAGCATTAGCATATGGAATATCATCCATAATTGTCTCAGCTTCATTATCTTTAACAGCCGACAACTTAAAATGCGAACCTATAGGTGTTGAAACAGATCTAGATTCATCCATATTGAATACCTGAAGAATCTTCTTGATGTACCCGGATTGAGACAGAGTAAGAACTCCACCTTCACGATCCCTCTCAATATCCATACCAAGAATTCTTCTCGCAGCTCCTAGGTCTTTCATCTCGAACCTGCTGCTCAACAGATCTTTCACAGTCTGTATCTCTTTCATGTCCTTTGAAGCAATTAACATGTCATCAACATACAAGAGTAGGTAGATGAAACACTTATCTTTACTCTCCTTTATGTAGACACAGTGATCGACATCGCTCCTTTTGAACCCATGACTAACCACAAACTGATCAAAACACTTGTTCCACTGCCTTGGAGCTTGCTTCAGTCCGTACAGTGCTCTTTCCAACAAGCAAACATAATCCTCTTTTCCTTTAACCACAAAACCTTCTGGTTGCTCCATATAGATCTCCTCTTCAAGTAAACCATGAAGAAACGCAGTCTTAACATCAAGCTGCTCCAGTTCCAGATCAAAATTTGCAACAACAGATAGAAGAAACCTGATAGAAACATGTTTCACTACTGGTGAAAACACATCCTGATAATCAATACCCTCTCTCTGAGAATATCCTTTGGCCACCAACCTGGCCTTATATCTCGGTTCTTCTACTCCTGGTATACCTGGCTTTAACTTGAATACCCACTTGCAGCCAATAACCTTTCTTCCTTTGGGTCTCTTAACCAGCCTCCAGGTTTTGTTCTTATCAAGAGAAACCATCTCTTCATTCATACCTCCATTCCAGAAAGTTTTATCCCTACTTTCAATGGCTTCCTGATAGTCCCTTGGTTCTTCAGAACTCATCTCAACTGCAGCAATTAAAGCAAAACTTGCCAAATCATAATCATTGAAACGGTCAGGTAGCCTTGTTACTCTCCTAGTTCGATCTCGAACCAACTGATAGTCCTGAGGTATATCATCTGATTCTGAATCTCCAACAACTCCACCTGAAGATGAACCTTCACCTTGATCTTCAGTAGCCGGAACTGTCGATTCAGACGGAGGGTGTCGATCGTCACCAGTGGGGGTGTCGATCGATACCTTCTCTGCGGCCCTGTGTCGACCGACACCAATAGGTGTGTCGATCGACACCATCTCTGGAGTCGGGTTCTCCAGCCCTGTTTCTGACGCAGAAACACCTTCTTTTAAGTCTTTGAACACTTTATCTTCAACAAAGACTACATTCCTGCTTATCACACATCTTTCTTCATCCAGAAGCCATACCTTGTACCCTTTGACTCCTTCTGGATAGCTAATGAAAATTCCCTTCATAGCTCTTGGTTTTAACTTCCCTTGATCTACATGCACATAGACCAATGACCCAAACCTTCTAAGATGTTTATAACCAGGCTTTCTTCCCAGCCATAGTTCTTCAGGAATATTGCCATCTAAGGCCGATGAGGGACTTCTATTTATTTGGTACACAGCTGTGCTAACCGCCTCAGCCCAGAATTCTTCTCCCAAGCCACTCTCATCAAGTATACAACGCACTTTCTCCATTATTGTTCGATTCATGCGTTCAGCTACTCCATTCTGCTGTGGAGTATATGCACATGTCCTGTGCCTCTCAATCCCATGCTGCTTGCAAAACTCATTGAAATCCTTGTTCACGAATTCCAACCCATTGTCTGTTCTCAGACACTTAACCTTCTTGCTGACTTGATTCTCAACCAGCTTCCTCCATTCACAAAACTTTGTGAAAGCTTCACCCTTAGTAGACAAGAAGAATACCCATACTTTTCTAGTGTAGTCATCAATGATAGACAGAAAATACTGCTTACCAGACAAACTTAGAGTAACAGATGGAGATCCCCAAAGATCTGAATGAACATACTTCAGTGCTTCCCCAGAATTGTGCTTCCCAACGTTGAAGCTCAGCCTTTTATGCTTTCCCATTACACAACTCTCACAGAAATCCATCTCTCCAATTCTCCTCTTGTCAATGATGCCCCTTTTTGCCAGGATCATCAGATTCTTCATGCTCATGTGTCCCAACCTTCTATGCCACAACACTGTTTCATCGCAGGCAGGTTTCCTGGAAACACTAATGTTTGACTGTCCTATCACAGTCTCTCCATCAAGCAAATACAAAGAACCACACAGTGAACCTTGAAGACCCATCTTCCCGTTCTTATAGAACCTTGTCTTTCCTTTGCCTCCAGCATGATCAAACCCAAGCTTATCTAACGTACTTGTAGATATTAAATTTCTTTTCAGCTTAGGAATATACCTGACATTTGTCAATGTCTTCACCGTGCCACCATATGCCTTGATATTGATAGAACCTATTCCTTTAACCTCCACGGAATAGTCGTCCCCCAGTAGCACTTGTCCAGAGTTGAGCTCCTCGAACTTATCAAACCAGTCTCTCCTTGAGGTCATGTGATATGAACAACCCGAATCAATCACCCACCTCTCATGATGCCAACTTTCTGAGACTGTTAATGCATCAACTCCTGCTGATTGATCAATGACCACTGCTGCCTCAGCATCATCATCATTGCCCATGCGCTTTTTCCTAGCATAACAATCAGTCTTCTTATGTCCTTCCTTCTTGCAGTACCAGCAGGTGATTCTTGAACCCGATTTCGACCTGCTTCTGCTTCTATCACCGGAGTTCTTCTGACTCCTCTCAGACTGTCTCCCACGAGCCACATATGCTTCACCAGCTTTCTGAGAAGTTGATATTCCCAGTGCCTTGAGCTCAGTCTCCTTAGATCTCGCTGCATTTATCACATCATCAATAGAGATAGATTCTCTACCATACTTCAATGTCTCCTTCATGGAGTCATACTGTGATGGCAAGGAACTGAGCAATAGAATTGCCTGCACCTCATCCGCAACTGTAACCTTCACACTAGCCAACTCTGAAATAGTCTTCAAGAAGTCATCGACATTCTGATCGATTGACTTTGATCCATCCATCTTAAATGTATAAAACTGATACAGAAGATGAATTCTACTAGGTAGAGTTTTGGTATTATATAACCTCTCTAGTGCTGCCCAAAGATCACGTGCTGTTGTGCACTCCTCTGTTTTCCTGAGGACATGATCTCCTAGATGGAGAGTCAACATGTTCATTGCATTCTCAGCCGTTCCTCTCTCTTAGCTTCTTCTTCTTGAAGTCTTTCTGCGAAATCCTCTTCAGACTCGTCCTTTTTCTTTACCAGACTTTTAGGCTCTTTTGCAGGTGTTGATAATTCATCCTTCAAACCTGCAAGTGATATATGAGCCATCATCCTCTTTTCCACAAGGAGAAATCTCCTTGCCCATCGAAGATAGCCATCTTCACCTTCGAAGTCTTCTTAGAATCCATCACGCCTCAATTTATCTCTGTTCAGAGACGTTGTCGATCGACAATGAGACTGGTGTCGGTCGACACTGATTGGTGTCGATCGATACTAAACGGGTGTCGGTCGACACTGAACGCGACGCCTGATTCTGAACTCGCCGCCGATGCCTTTAACCCAGCAATCAACCACACAAACAAGAAAACCTAGCAACCACCGCCGATCCTCTCTGCCCTTGCTCCCGAAACCAGTAAATCTGGCTCTGATACCACTTGAAGAGAATTGAACCTCTCTTTTGCACGGAATATTAGTTTGTTCTTGAGCAATAAAGTAAAGACACAGAGATTTAACGAGTTCAGATCACGATGTGTGATCCTACGTCTCGGCCTGGAGTTTTTCCAGTAATCCACTATACCACAGATTACAAGCTTTTAGGTTTCTCTCTGCCTCCTTCTAAAACCTAGAGGAAATCAGAAATTTTGTGTTAACCCTAATTCCCCACATGCTTAGCTTTATATACTAAGTCAATTACAAAGATAAGACGGTTTAAACCAAACCGAAGCCCAAAGAAAACAAACCCGTTTCCTAGTGACTACCCTGTCGCGGGCCTAGTTATAACTCAATGATTTTCATCACCAAAGCCCAACAAGCACATAATTACGAACGATTTGGCCTTGTTATGTTATTGTAACATTCGTCGAGTTTTATACATAAACCAGAGATAATTGACAACGGGCAAGAGCCTAGTAATGCCTAACGGTCGCCAGAGTACAGAGAATCATAGCTTTTTACGATGCTGCTTCATTGTCTCTTATGGACTATTCATGAAATAAAGACAAAAAATGAGAAACCACAAGAACAATTTACATCTTTAAAGGTACATGACCTATCATATTCAAAAAAAAAGAAAGAAGAAGATTGGCGTATGAAATAGTTTTGATTCGTCACAATTTATACGCCTATATATATACCCCATTAAATAATCACATGAAGACAAAAAAAGCAACTCCAGTTCAATTTATATACAGTCTATTCACAATTGCTAAGGCATCTTAAAAGAATTAAATAATATGGTCACAAGAACATAATGAAAGAGATTGACCGACACATATTAACGTTAATTTGCTTTTATAGTACGAAGCAAATTATAATCTTTACGAAACAAATAGTAGTAATATAATCACGCGATTATATTTGTCAACTATTTACGGACAGTTATTATTTGTTCACGCGCTTCTTCGAATTATTTAATAATTTATTTATATTAAATTTAAAATATCTAGGCAGGAAAAAAACACAGCTCATCGCTCTCACTCTCTCTCTTCTCTCTCTAGCTCTGCGGATTTTTTCCCGACTGCAAAGAGGGAAAGGAAAAACCAGAGAGAAGGACAAATTAGGAAGAGATCAGAGAGGAGAAAGAAGAAACCGTAACCAAAGCGAAGAAGAAAACCCTAACAAAGGCCGTTTATCTGTTGCTATGGAGTACGAGAAGTCTCCCACTGCCACTACTTTCTCAAGGAAGATAAGTAACCGTAGCCATAGCCTTAGCTTTAGTGCCAATGCCGTATACGACGGCGTTTTCTCTTCTCCGGCGAACACGAAGTCTCCTCTCGTTGATTACGGAGAGATATTCCGAGGCTCGGGTCCTTCTCCGTCTTCGATTCCGTTTCTGGATGTCCCGGAGCTGAACGTTGGTAAGGTTAAGGTCGATGTTCGGAGTTCCAAGCTCGATTACTCTTCGGTGTTTGGAGGCTTTGGAGCTTGCGATTTCGCTGTTACCCCCAAGGAAGTGATCATCGAGTCTGAGAGGAAAACCGCCAAAAACGAGGCTAAAAGGTAAATTTCTCTGTACTCGTTTCTCTGCTTAAAATCATTGGAAGATATCAAAAGTTTCTTCATTTTTCTTAAAAACTGGGATTTATTCACACTGAATCAGAAGTTGATTAAGTGTCATTAACTAGGCTGTTTATAGTCTTTTGATGAGAGTTGAATCTGACTGAATTTTTTTTGCTGGAGACATCTTTGATCGCTAACAAGTGGAATAGTGGAACACTTTGATGTTGTGTCTCTGTTGGTGAGAGTCTTGGCTTATTCTTCCAATTTGTAGGAATCGTAGGAAAGGTGGAAGCTCTTCTGATGTTCATCTTTGCAACGAGGCCAAGAATCTAACTTCGTCACCTGAAATGGTTAGGATGAAGCACTCTGATATATTGCTACACCAGACCGTCCCGCGCAATGAGAATGGGACTGCTCACCTTACTCAGGTCCGCACTGTGCCTGGTCCTAGTCCTACTCAACTAGTTGATAATAACATTAGTCCGTTGCAGAAGGTTGCCCCGCGCAGTGAGAATGGGACTTCTCATACTGGTCAGGTTCACACTGTGGCTGCTCCTACTCAAGTAGTTGATAACATGAGTCCGCTAGAGAAGATTGAAAGTAAAATACCTATTCCATCAGTTGAGAAGAAGCCATGTAATGTGGGTGTCGAGGAACTCAAGGCTTCTAGAAAGCGGAGTTCTAAAACGGAGGTAGAGTTCGAGAAAATCTTTAGTCGAAATGAAGGCAGTACGCGTGATAACTCCACGTGCAAGACCGATTCTATTGCTGAACGTCGGGATGTGAAACCACCTTCAAGCTTGCAGCGTACACTCAATGGTGAAAATGGAGCTGCTTCTCAAAGATTAATGGGTTTCAATTCAGGGCTTCCGGAAAAGTTTCCAACTGAAGATGCTGATTCTCCGAATTCACCTCCATTCTTTGATGCTGAAACAGATGCAAATTCTTCTGCTGCTGAGTCGTCTGCGGCATTGAAAAAGGCTTTAGATGAGGCTCAAGTAAGAATGAATATCGCAAAACAAATGATGGAAAGGAAAAAGTCAGGCTTTCGCAGTTCTGCAAAAGTGAAATCTTGTGATGACCCTAAAGTTGAGAATAAAAGCGACGAAAAAATCGAAGGAAAAACAGAAGAAAGCAGAGAAAACAATTCTCAAGTTCTAGGTGAAATGGTGAACTCTTCTGAACAATCAGTATCAAACGAGGGAGATCAGCATGCCAAAAGAGCGCGGAAGCTGTGGGAAGTTCCTGAAGGACTTTTAAATTCAACCTCAGACCATAAGTTGGAAGAGGTAAAAGAGGAAGAAGTGGTAAAGCTAGAAGAGGAACAAGCCAAAAGAGCTCGAAAACACTGGGAATTACCTGGAGGGATATTTAAATCAGTTATGAATAGTAAGCAGCAAGAGCCAGAAAGCCTTGCACCAGCTAAACCTGAAACTGATACGAAACAAGAGGTGCAACCATTGACTGAAAATCCCTTCTATACATTTGGACAGCTCGGTAGTAAAATAAAATGTGTTGTAGAGGCCTTCACGGGGAACAAGGTTTCACAAAAGAATGAGACACATATAACTGAGGAGGAAAATTCTATCCTCCCTCACATGGTTCAAGGTAAAGGAAGTGAGTCACAAGAGGTATTAGCTGGTATTCCAGTCATGGAAACGTATAGGGAAGTGGAAGAGATCCCGCAACAAACTGAGAGTAAGAGCGAAACCAAACAAGAAGAGAAGTCTGAATCTAAAATGTCTACTTTTACTGAAGGGTGTTCGCAGAAGATGGAGAAAGAAACAGGACGGCAAGTTAAAAGTGCTTGCGAGTCCGAAAATGGACCTGAGTGTGGTGTAAAAGATTTCCAAGAAAATCCTGACCCAACTTACAATTTTCTAGATCAGGAAGGTGAGAAGGAGACAGTTTCTGGGCCGCAGGAGATGTTTGTTGGTCCTGATGATTCTAAAACATATGCAAGGGAAGTGGAAGAGATTCCAACACCTAATGAGAGTTTGAGTAAAACTCAGTTCGATGAAAGTGTTGGAACTATGGTGTCTTTTGTGTCAGAAAATACTCCTGAGACAGGAAACATACACGAGGAGACAGAGCACAAGGCTCCCAGGCGAAGAAGAGTTTGGAAGACCTCTGAAGACGTCTATAATATGATAAGGGCCCCGAAGGGAAACAACAGGCCGTGGCAGCTACCAAGTGTGGAAACAGAAACTACACAGAGGTCCTTTCAAATGGACGGTGTGAGGATCCATGATACTAGCGAGGAGACAGAAAGCACAGCTGAGCAAGCTAGTGATTCAGGATTGCAAGAAAATTGGACCGTTCTTAAACAAATGTTTAGACAGATGTTTCAGACAGCAGATGCTACTAAGGACGAGGATGATGCTTATTGCTTAGTGGAATCTGAAAAGGAGCATATTGATATCCATCAAAAGGCTGGAGATGAGGATGGAAAAGAAATTTCTTACTGCCAAATTACTGGTACAGATAGATATGAACGGAATGAAGTGGAGACGGTAGAGACGGAGTATGAAGCCTATGCACATGCCAGAGCAAATGAGGACTTGGAGTCGGCACAAGAAACATACTGTAGAGAAGAGGATGGTAAAGTAGAAGTGCAAGGAAAAACGTCTGTGGTCCGTGAACTGATTGGAGAAGAGCTAGATGCCACTGGAATGGCTAGTGACCAAGAAGGTGAAGATGTACCGGAAGTATATGAAGAAGCTGGCTGGGACCAAGGACTTTCTGAACTAGGTGAGATAAAGGAGCATCCAGATTCTCGTGGTGAAATGCTTGACTATGATCGTAGTGAAACGGACTCGAATAAATCTGGCGAGAAATGTGAACAAACGCGGGAATTAGCAGAGGAAACCAAGATCGACGGTAGTATAGATACTGACACCAGCAGGTCATCTTTCGAAATGAGACAAGGTGACTCATATATTGAGGAGGTTGGCGCCGAGCAAGATCGCAGTGATCAATTCCATGAAAAAAACAGTGCCGCCAGCAGCACGGAAGAGCACGTTGAAGAAATAGATTCTGATTCAATTCAAAGTGGTTGGAGTGCTGTAGAGGATGATGATAAAATCAGGTCTTATGTGGAGGATAGTTTGGCTGGTCATCTGCATGGAGGGGCATGTAATGTTGAAGAAATAGGGGAAACCAATGAAGAATCTGATGACATAAAAACAAGTCTTGGTGAAGAGAGCAATGAAAATAAGACAGAACAAGAGCACCGGTTTGAGTGCCAAAACGAGGAAGTAGATAGAAGCAATGTAGAGCCAGCTGAGCCTTCCTGTTGTTTGCCCAAAGAAGACGAAAAGATCGGCGTTGCAACAGATAGAAACATGAAAGACAATGAGGGAGAGGAGAGTTGTCGGTCATCTATAGAAGAAGAGGGAGGTGCGACTTCTGATACTTCACAAAACGAATTAGAGCGAGTCGAGAATCATCTGAAAAAGAAAGATGAAGCAAAAGAGAAAGAGAGAGAGAGAGAGAAAGAGAGATCTATGGTAGAAAGAGCTATCCGTGAAGCGCGGGAAAGGGCGTTTGCTGATGCTAGGGAAAGAGCAGGAAAAGCCGCAATGGAGAAAGCAAAGGCAGGAGTTCCCCGACGAGGGACTTCTGAGGTTCCAAGGAGATCGGAGAAAGTATCTGTCGAGGTAAATGATAAGTTATCATCAGCTGAAAAGGCTTCAATGCAAGCCAAACTCAGAGCCGAGCGTGCTGCTGTAGAAAGAGCACTCTCTGAGGCCAGAGAACGTGCCCTAGAAAAAGCATTGTCCGGTAAGTCTGCTGCTTCTCAAACAAGAAGTTATGGTGGCAGCAAGTCATTTGGCTCTTCTGGTGAAAGACGAGGCTCCTCATCTTCTGTGAGTTTCAACCCCTTTTTTCTTATGAGGATTCTCCATTCAACTTATCTGCCATAGCTCTCATGTAATAATATTTTGACTCTTGAAATACTTTAGCAGGGTACAGAGAACAAAAGTTCGGGTCCTTCTAGTTCTTCAAACCAGACTGGTAGGTCTCTCTATAGATGTATATATTGTCGTTTCAAAATGTTTGATCTATACACTAACCTGTACATTCGATTTGCGTGATGCAGCAAAAGGTGAGCCAATCCAGAGATGCAAAGCTAGATCTGAGAGACACCAGAGAACATCTGAGCGTGCGGTATGTACACCATCTGTTCATCTGTATAGTATAGTCCCATTTTCTCTGCTAAAACATGTTTGTTTGGTGTCATCGTTCCAGGCAGAGGCTCTTGCAGAGAAGAAACTTCGTGATCTCAAAGTCCAGAAAGAGCAGGCAGAGAGAAATGTAATCCACATCGACAGTACTCGTTATCATCCGATAATTCTTATACATGGCATCTTTGTAATTTGGTTGCGCTAATCCTTCTTCTTCTCTCATGGAAATTGCAGAGGCTCGCGGAACCTCTTGATGCGGATGTCAAACGGTGGTCGAATGGAAAGGAAAACAACTTGCGGGCATTGCTCTCAACACTCCAATATGTAAATGTTTCCTGCAAAATGTTCCATAGCTCTCAACAATCTCATGAATCAGAGGGATCAGTCTTTAACGATTATTGTCCTGTGTTTTTGATGATCTGCAGATCCTTGGAGCAGAGAGTGGATGGAAACCAATTCCTCTCACTGATCTTGTGTCAAGTGCTTCTGTGAGAAAAGCTTACCGAAAGGCAACTCTTTACGTTCATCCTGACAAGCTTCAACAACGTGGCGCATCCACACAACAGAAGTACATTTGCGAGAAGGTTTTTGACCTTCTCAAGGTTTGTCTCTCTCTCCATCTTTTCTATATACCGATTCCACTTGCTTGACTTATCTCCATCTGCAAATGAGTTTCTAAGCGGCTTTTGTTCTGATTCTCCAGGAAGCGTGGAACAAATTTGGTGCAGACGAACGATAAGATGTTTGACCCTTTGGATCTTCCTTTACCCTACTATCAAAAGTCACTCTGCAAATCAGAACTAACCATCCCAAGAACCCAAGTTACAAGTAGGCGATTACAGGATCTAGTTTTGATATGGGATGAAGACAGATCTAGAGATGTGATAACTAATATATATAAACATTTGTATCCATGAGTCATATATATAAAAGAAGCTCATTATTATTCCCAGCTAAACCATCCACAATATTATTCATCAAGGTCTCTCAAACTAAGGTTAATAATAGTACATTAAATGGCACACCGGCGAAACGCGTGAGAGAGCTAAGATAACAAAGGAGTTTAGAATCCAAGCAAATGAAGCATTATCGCATTTTGGGCATGCATGCGATTCTCCGCCTGCGGGAAAACGATGGAATAAGGAGCTTCCACAACTCCATTGGTCACCTCCACTCCTCTTTCTGCAGGTAAACAATGCATGAAATAGGCTTTTGGACCAGCCAATTTCATAAGAGCTTCATCCACCTACAATCAAACATTATAACTAATCGTGAATCTGTGGACTTTAGTAAACTTGTACCAAAACTAAACCAGATACATTCAAATATATATATATATAGAAGTAGTATCTTACCTGGAATCCTTGGAATGCTTTACGGCGGGATTCAGCTTCATCCTTTTGCCCCATACTGGCCCATACATCTGAGTACACAACATCAGCTCCTATCACAGCTTCTTTAGGATCATTTATGATCTCTATCTTACTTAATCCAGCTTGCTCTGCCTTTAAAACCCTCTCCTTGTCTGGTTCAAACCCTTTTGGGCAAGCGCATACAAAATGGAAAGGGATAACGGATGCCAATTCCAACCATGAGTGGACCATATTGTTCCCATCTCCAACATAGACAACCTGAAGTTTGTTGAATCAGTGTAAGTAAAGAAAACATTTTCTATATAAGCTTACATATGAGCAGAACATAGAGTATGAGCATTATACAAGTGTAGACTAGTTGTTCTTTATTCTGACAATGATTTTGAAATGGATAATCTTTTTGGTCAAAATCAAATGCACTAATCATGAGCTTAAATAAGATGCATCTAAATGTACCGTTGACAAAAGATAGGGAAAGTACATAATAGAATGCAGCGGGGGGAAATGTTAGCTAACCTTTGTCCCTTCGACTTGACCAATGTGCTCAATCATCGTGAGGGCATCGGCCATGATTTGGCAAGGATGGTTATGATCTGTCAGACCGTTGACAACTGGTACACTCGAGTAGTTAGCCAAATCAAGAATGTCCTGCAACAGAAGTGGAATCAAGATTGATTAATTCAGCTTTTCATAAATAAAAAGAAGTGCAAACTTAATCAAATCGGTTCAAACAAGAATATCCATACCAGTAACAGGACACTAAAACATACACGAGAATGCAGTTAACGTTTATTCTGAGATTAGAACAAGCCATAGAAATGTCTGTACACTTTTCGTGTGTTCCATCTAGTAGGTCCTTTACTAAATCAATCAAAAACTCACCAGCATACCTGATGAGCAAATACACGGGCCATAATGATGTCATTATAGCGCGACAGAACACGAGCAACATCGCGAGTTTCCTCCCGCTTGCCCATCTGGATGTCATTGGGTCCAAGATACAAGGCATGGCCACCAAGCAAGAAAAAGCCAGTCTCAAACGAAACACGGGTCCTCATGGACGGTTTCGCAAAGATCATAGACATAGACTTCCCTTTAAAAGGTAGATAATTCCTCTCCCCTGATTTCAGCAGGGCTTTGACCTCTGAAGCCTTGTCTAAAATCTTCTTGATGGTCTCTGTGTCGAAATCATCTATGTGCAGAAAGTCTTTCAGGTCAGATTTTCCTGCAGAACCCCAAAAGCAAGCAAAAAGAAGGTTTTAGTTAATGATTCTGTTACAGAAAAAAAAGTCCCACTTCAGACTACAAAATAGCGTTTTACCAAATGATGGTTCTTCATTAAGACATCATGCATAGAGAAGAAACTGTATGCTTAATCTAAATACAGAATTTTGAAAGTATACTCTCACAATACTCAGTGAATAAATCTATAGATGAAAGCAGAATGGTCAAGGACTTATCAAACTTGCATAGTTTCTCAATCGATGGACGCAATAAGAGTCCATTGACACACATTATCGCAATTGCGTATGCTCACATCAGAATCTGATAACATAAAACCCAAACCTTTCACATCGGAAGTAGAAGGCGAAGTGACGGAGGAGGCTTGGCAGGAGACACGAAGGCGGAGGGGGGAGAAGCTCGCCGGAGAAGCGAGTGATACGGCGGAGAATCGCTTGAGGGTGGTGCCGGGAAAGAAGGAGGACGAAGAGGAGAGGGAAAGAGCCGGTGATCGGGGGGTCGAAACGTGAGAAGCCATAGCCGCCATCGTCTCAATTGGGTTGGTAGACTCTTCTTCACTGACACTCTGCTTTACCTTTATAGCGGCGGAGGAGAATCACTTTCTCCGATGGGATTTTTGTTATTGAGCCTCCACAAGGCCCATCTTCAGTTCGTTTTGGGCTTAAGGCCCATCTTAATTTGTACTTTTATTTATAAATTGTGTTTTGTTTTTACTCCTTTTTGTGGCCTCAACTAACAAGTTATATATGTTCTTTAAGTATTTCGTGTGGGTATTTTAGTTTGGAATTTTCGTCTATTTTTTTTTTTCAGAACTCAACTTTAAGAATGTGAATAGACCCCCTGATATAAAGAGTTTTTGATTTATTTCCTTTTCACTAAACAAATTTTCCATTGAAGGCTTTCATAGCTTTTGTTCATAAAATCATACACAAATAAATGATCATAAGAAGATTGACAAAATTCATTTTGGAACACTTCCCTACACGTAGTTTCAAAACTTCAAAAGGTCTTTCCCCTAAAATGAGCTTCTTTGCTACAGAGGCAACACAGGACAACAAATGACTCTTTCTTCATCGATGCACAAATGCATCAGGCGGCGCTTGCTCCGGAATCTGCAGGCACAAAATCAACAAAACAATCTAACTACTATAGTTTTGGCAGTAAAATTATGTAATTAACTAGAGGGTTTCGAGCAATTTACCTCTCCAGGATTCCATTTCTCCTTTAACCAGATGCTACTATCAACAGGAGCACCTTCTGCTTGCAGCTCGGTTCTTCAAGGTTTCCGCACATGATTCAAGTAAGAAACGTATGAAACATGATAGCATGTGTCGATGTTCTATTATTCTATCAGTTTTTCACGGTGAAAAAAACTGGAAACAGAATGAGCACTTACCCGGAAGATGTTTTTGTCGTGTTTATAACAGGAGCAGTGAAAGATGCAACAGGGGAATTGAAGTTGAATGCGGTCTGATTATTCTGAGAAGTGTTAGAAGCCGGCGTCGGAGTTAATGAAGGAAAGATGTTGCTGTTTTGTGGAGGTGTGGCGAGTCCTGGTCCAGGTCCGAACGATGCTGGTTTGAATGTTACTGATGATTGATTCTGGAAACCAGAGGGACCTGTGGCGAGTCCTGGTCCAGGTCCAAACGATGCTGGCTTGAATGTTACTGATGGTTGACTCTGGAAACCAGAGGGAGCTACTGGTCCAGGTCCAAAGGATGCTGGTTTGAATGTTACCGATGGTTGACTCTGGAAAACAGAGGGACCTGTGATCATTTGTTGTTTTGCAAAAGAGAGTTAAGATGATGGAGTCTCAGCTTCTGAGCAGACCTTAACTTTAAAAAGCTTGTACCTGAAGGAACAGGTTGAGGAGTGTTGACGCTGAAAGCATTTGGTTGTTGATTAAAGCTCTCAAAGGGATTCGGAGGTCCAGATGAACTATGTGGAGGCGCCGCAGAAAGACATGGAAATTCTAAAGTTTATGAAGGCAAGATAAACTAAAAGGATGTAGAAATTGGAGAAAGCCTACAAAAGTTGATACCTGACTCCACCAGCATTGGTGTTTGGAAATGAGGGTTGTTGATTGAAGGCGGAGAATGCTGGAGAGGAATTGACCTGACTAGCTGGTGGGAAGATACTAGGAGTGGGTGCAGCGAAGGGGCTTTGATTGGCGGTAACGGAGCCTCTGTATGGACTCCGTAGAAAGTTTTCAAACTCAGCTACTTTGGTATTTTGCAAATTCCTCTCCCTTTCAACCTATATAATGCATCATTGATAAGCAAGCAATTGAGGAAATCAACTTATGTCTTATGAGAAAATCTTGACTGTTGGAAAGGGCATGATTGTGTAAAATATAAAAAAAACATAAGAAAGATTAATCTCACAATAGACTGTAGAGGTATTCCTCGTTTAGCTTCTTCATATGCCATCGCACGTAGCTCTTCGTAGCTGATATCACCAGTAATGTCACAAGGAAGCCTAGAAAAAAAAGGAAGATAGACAAGATTAGAAAATGTTACAAAAGAATGAGTAAAAATCAAAAGGATGGTGGACCTAATGACGAAGCAGTACATACTCTTTCCAGTGAGCGTAGCATGTGAGCTTCCACATGGGTCTCTCATTCTTAAAATCCTCTTGCATTAGCCGCTTACACGCAGCAGGATCTGTGCACCTTTGCAAAGTAACCAAAGACAGATACAGTAAATTTCCGAAAGAAACAAAGGGCTATATGGATGATAATTTGTAAAACAAGAATATGCAAACAATATACTCACTTATGGTCTGCCTGCTGCGTCTGTTTACCAGACTGCTGTGTAGTAGAAGCACCAGCACCAGGTGTGGAAGGAGTTCGTTGCCATGTATTCTGAAAAGGCTGAGTTGCAAAAGCATCATCATGTCACCAATTGATTCACGAGCAAAAGATGCTTACTTTTTCATTATCAAAACCAATTACTTCATCATAAAAGAGGAAAAGCAACAACAAGAGAACCTGGAATTGATTTGGTCTATTGGAATTGGAACCGGCTGCTACACCAAATCCAAAAGGGTTCTTCTGTTGTTGCTGTTGTGGTTGCTCTCTGGATTGTGTACCAAAGCCAAAGGGATTATTTGGCTTAGCTTGCTGTGGATGAAGAAACTTACATCTTTCCCCATACCTACAACTGCAAAAGAACAAACACCAACGACGATGAATCCAACAACTAGGGCTGCAGTTAAACCGGACTTGAAAAGCTCGAGTAATGAATTGGATCCTAAAATCGACGAGAGAAAAATGAAGAAGATGAAAAAATAGAGAATTTACCTGCCCTGCTGAAAGTTTCTGCACAATTCCTTTCTCATACTATACTTGCTTGAATGAAATCTTACAACAAAGTGTGATTTTTTGTATATGCGTCTATATATATAATTTTCCTATTTTTCGAAGAAAAAAGAAGCGTTAGATCGACGAAGAAGAAGAAGTAAGTATAAACAGAACCAAAAAAAAAAAAAAAAAAAAGTCTCTAAGTAAACTACCTTATTACCCTCTTATTACGGTCCGGCTAAAGGGTTACAAAAGTAAATTCAGCGAAACTTCATCATCTTCATTTCGCCTCTTATCTATCGTTAGATGCTTTCTACACCAGAAAAAATAGAAGAAGAGAGAAAGATTTAGTGGGCCGAAGCGTAAAAAATGGCGGTTTCTCTTCCGAACTCGTTTCTCCAGATCAATCCGTGTGCTCCTTCTCTCGTTATTAGGAAGGTAAGTTTATCTTCTTCTTGTTGTTTGCCTTCTTCGTGTAAAAAAAAATCGCCAAATTTTATATTTGGGGGGTTTTGGAATAGCCGGTGAAGGCGGCAGCGATTGGCGCGAGAGGAGGTAAAAAACCGACGGGAAGCAATCCTGCGGTGGTTCAAGTAACGTGCAGGAAGAAGGATTTGCACCCTGAGTTCCACGAGGATGCCAAGGTTTACTGCAACGGGGAGCTGGTGATGACGACGGGAGGGACCAAGAAAGAGTACGTCGTCGATGTTTGGTCAGGTAACCATCCGTTTTACCTCGGGAATCGCTCGGCGCTGATGGTCGACGCCGATCAAGTGGAGAAGTTCCGTAAGAGGTTCGCTGGTCTCACCGAGATCATGGAGATTCCGGTGCTCAAAGGAGAAATCGTCTTGCCGACGAAGAAAAGCAAAGGCGCTGGTAAAGGGAAGAAGAAATGAGACTTTGAGGGAAAAATGCGTCTTTTGAGTTTTCTGGTAAATCTTAAAATTTGTCTTTTCTGTTCAAAATTCGAAAATCGACTGCTTTAGGCTGTTACGTTGTATGTTACATTTCTTCTGAATGCAATTGATTATGCTTTTTTTTTAAATGTGTTTGGTTTGGTGGAAAGTTGTAGAAACTGGAATTTGGTTTATCTTATATGATCGTAGCTACTAAAGAGACGAGCCTTTTTTAACTTGTGAACAATCTTGCGTCTGACTTGAATTTTAAGAGAAAAGGAATTTGAAGCATGGCTCTCTCGGTCAAATTTGCAGAACGTTGAGCATGATCATGGTCTATGCAAACATCTGCTCAGGTTATATCAAGGCAGAACACGAACTGTGACGCAGTGTTTTATTAGACATATCCACAACAGAGCAAGAACACAGTAGTGACTTGCAAACCACAAAGTGACTTTATTATTAGTGACCACAATCTTGAATTGTGGCCACACCTTTAGGACTAAGGGTTTGCTTAAGAATGAATAAAGTCATGTACAGTACTGACAGCTGAAGATTCACATCACTCTTAAGGTTTGCACCCAATTGGATATGCTGCTCTCCCGTGGTCATGCAATACTGGGGAGCCCTCTTGTTCAATTTGAAGTTTGAAATGCGTACACTAAGTTTTATACCGATGACTTACGGAGTTGGAGCTTAGAGGTTTATTTACATCGGTATGTAAAACAAACACAAGAATAATCAAATCAAGTAGAAACAGACTGATCAGTAGTTTAACTGTTTAAATAAAATGAAACTAATTAAAAAGAGTGGACTTGCAGTCGTGTAATATAATTTGGTATCAATCCAAACCCAGAATGAAAACTATGTCAAAAAAATGATTCGTCAAATTTCATTGGCTAGAGTTGTATATCCTTTTATACAAGAATTTGCGATCCTGACTCACATAAATGTAGATCTTAAAGCTCAAACATTTCTTAGACACTCGCCCAAAATATAATAATTTTTTTTTATCAATGTAGATCAAATATTTGTTTCTGTTCCCTAACACAAGAAATTATCAAAGTGTTGGGTTAGTTGAACATTATGTCTAACGAAATCTAATAAAGTTTCTTGATCATGTTGGAATAATTCAATCTGTTTGGTTTATGCCGGGTTAAATAAATTATAGTTTTGCTTACAGGTGTTGTTGTCTAATAAATTGTATATTAGTCCAAAATGATGCAATTGTTTGTTCGGGACGACGCCAAGATCAGACAGTGGTCACTCTGTAACTACACCAAACCAGTCTTAACAATAAATCTACTAGCTCCCTCTATTCTTTAAAATGTTTGCATCAAACTATTGTTAACCTTAAACAATATTTGTACCCTTTGTGTGAGAAACAAGGTCTCCCCAGTGCATGTGATACATCTCATTCTCACGTGATTCTCGACCATCTTCCCAATTTTTTGTTTTCCAAATCCATGAACCTCGTAAATGTGAGCAGACTAGCAGTAGTAGTAGTATTATTATGTTGTGGATAACTTTGTTGCTCTTTTACTTTGACGGCGTGTGACTTTCACATGTCTTTTCGAAAAAGTTTACAAGTGGCTCATGGGCTGCTAAACTGCTTAAAATAAGTCCAGGTCTACTAATGTCATGTAATCAGCATATAATCTTCTTCTTTTGTCAATACAGTCTAATATTTGGCTCCAGATCGTATCGTTAATTAACAGTACTTTATAGTAAGCTGAGTATTACTAGAGGAAACTATATCGTCAATTGACATAAAATTTAAGAACGGATCTCATTATCTACATGCATACAAATTAGTTATGGCAATTGGTAGACAAAACGAATCATTGTTTCTGTTTTTATAGACAGGAGACAAAACATGTTAAAGAATTCTCCAAGTTCCTTCCTAAATTTGAAATATTTAGAAAATGAAAAGAACAATTATAAGTATATTATTCTGCTATCATTATTGGTTCAACTATATACTAGTACTACTATTTTAGTGTCTCTTAAGCCAAACAATATTTAAATAATAAAGCAGGTAAAGGCAAAGGGGACATTAATTTAAATGGCCTGTATAAATAGGACCCGTATCAGTGTCAGTGATCTCCCTCCCTAATCGAATATTCAATATTCTATCGATCGCTTCACTTTCCCGATTCAATTTTGTATAGAATCGTTAGTTTCTCCATTCATTTTCCCAAAGGATAATTTAAATCTTCATCGTATTCAGTTTCTCAAACTTCAAAAACCAAAGCAATTTATTTCAATAATCAATCACACGGAAACAAAACAAAAGAAGAAAAAATGACGAAGCCGTTGCAATTCCATGGCGTGGAGGCGGAGAAAGCGGAAGCGATGAGGAGATACAATAACCAAAAAAGGTTCCGGAGCATTGTACGAGCAGCCGCCGTAGCTTTCCTTAGTTACTTGTGGCTTCCGACGGTGGGGTTTTCACTACAAGCTGCCGGAGATTGGTTTTACCGGACCGGAGCGGTTATCGTAACCGACCGTACGTTCGTCTTCGTCTTCGCTAACATACTCGTTGCTTTGATTTTACTTTTATCTCGCGATCGCGACGAAGAGAGTACAACTGTCGAACCAGACCTGTACGACCAGTACACCTCCTCCTCCTCCGCCGTAACCGTAACCGCCTCCGACGAGAAAGTAGTAGACGGCGACGATTCCAAAAAGCAAATCGTTCCGGCGTTTACCGCGGAGGTCGACGAGGTGGTTGCGGGAAAGCAAATTGTTCCGGCGTTTATCGCGGCGGTCGATGAGGAAGTGGTTGCGGAGGCCGTTACAGAAGATTCTAAGGGGATCTGCAGGAGGACGAGATCGGAGACGAAGAAGAAGGTTATCCGTCCGGTGACGGAGTTTCGGAGGACAGAATCGGAGAGGAAGAAGGAGAACATCCGTCCGGTGACGGAGTTTAGGAGGACGGAATCGGCGAACTCGGCGATAGAGAGATTGAGCAGCGAGGAGTTTCGTTTGAAGGTGGAGGCATTCATAATGGAGAAGAAGATGAATCGTGTTCAGGAGGAAAACGGCGTCGTCGAATGGAAAGAAGATAGTTCTTCTCGACTTGGTGCTGATTCTGGCTATGGCTCGTGCTAGGTAGAGAGATGCACAAGTGCGTAAACCTCAAAATGACTGAAAAAAATAAACTATTATTAGGAGTAATCTTTCAAATTAGAAGCCGGTGACTTTTTAGATTCGTTGGCTTATATGTTCATCTTTCAGATGAACTATGTTTTGTGACGGGGAAGCAAAATTACTGATTCTCTTTGTTACAAAATGTATTTCAATAAAATATCAATCGGACGATTTGTCTATCACAATATCACTGAATCGGTCACAAATGGAAAACTTATAATCTTTTTTTCTTATATTAAAACTATACTTTTCAAGGTGGTCACACTTTCTTATATAAAAACTCATATTTTTTTTGTATCTTTGTATTGTAAACTTATTGTCAATAAACCTTCTGCCTTTTAATTTCATTTTCTGTAACATTACGATTTCTGGTATATATATAAACATATGTGGGAGAGGTTAAAAGAATTGATTTGACTACATATGTCACCAAAGTGCACTTACCTTTTCGGTTGAACATCCAGAGAGAACTCCAGAGTTAAGCGTGTTTGGGCTGGATTAATCAAAGGATGGGTGACCTACCGGGAAGTCATTCGCAGTACCGTGTGAGTTAGGAAAAAACACGGGAAACGGTCATGTGGTGATTGCAGGGACAGTATATCATGACTTTCAAACTTCAACAAATAACGCACCGACCGTCGGACAGGAGTGGGCCCCACGAGTCCGACTGAGGGATAGGTGACTCACCGGCATGGGTGGTTAGGGTGTTATATTTTCGTTCCCAATATTTCTAACTCGTGTATATGGGTTGAAGCTACTAAAGACAGAACAAGACTATATGAATTTTTTCTTTAACACTTCGTTTGTTTCATGAATAATTGGCAATTAGTCGAGAACATTTCCACTCTTTGTTTGTTTCTTTAGAATATTTCTTGAAAGTGTTCACGAGAAAACCAAGGGGTGTTCCAGATGACTAATCAATGATAATTTTCTTTTGCCAAACTATTCGACATTGATTTCCTAAATGGAGATAATAATACTTTGCTGCACGAAGAAACAAATTACATATAAGAATATCCGTAACAAAAGATGACAGTAGAACGAAAGACATGTTACATATATTAATCTTATCCTCGGATTCCTACCAGCGCTTGATTCTTTTATCGTTGCTTTTTCTAGTGTCAGTGTGTCACATAAATGGTTATGTTTTGGCTTTTGGAATGTAATTTATAAATTAATCAGACTTTTCTGGAGGTTCATTATCCACTCACGACAATTGATTAAGGAACTCAATGTGGTAGTGTACCATAATTGAGGGTACATTTTTTTATGTATCCCTTTAGCAAACACCAAACATTTCTTTATATTCTCTTTCTCTAAGTTATTTATTCGTCTTGTTTTTTTCGAGAGGTTGTTCCTTCATAACAAACCTGTCATACAAAATGATACTGGGACTAATTTAACATCTAAAAGCATAAGAAAAGGCCAAAGGAAATAAAGTTAAAATGAAAAAAACCTACACCAACTGAATAAAACAAAAGGAAAACTAATTGAAAATCATTTTAGTAAATCTAACGCATAGCGAATGACTGAATGGCTATTGGGCCTACATATAACTAGCTTAACCAGCTCGTAATAAGAAAAACAAACCATCCAAAACACCCCATAGCAAGCAACACAAGTACGGCAGCAATTTCCAAATACGTTTAATCAAAACTAAAATTTCAACTGAGAGAATTGTAGGGCTTTACCCCGAAGGGAACCCTTCCAGAAATTCTCGAAGGCCCAAGACAAGCCTAGGCCCAGGAGGGGGTTTGGAAATAGTTTTCAACCAGCAATAGACGCGCCTCGGTTAGTACCTCATTAGCTGCGTCATTGCCCCAAGCGCAAAGATGGTTTCAGCGAGAGCATGCGAGATTCTTTTTATAGCACAAGTTTATTGCCCTTCAAAAGTCTCACAACCGATGTGGGAAACATATATAAAATTCTTCGTTTAATTAGGTGCTTCAAGTGTTATCAATGTACAAAACAAAATGGGCTGGGCTGGATTTCTTACGCATGGAGTTATAGGATAACAATAAAAAAAAAAAAATCACTAGATATTGTAAAATACTAAAACGTGAAGTAGCCGACTATATATTTAATTTTTGAAAGAAAAAAAAAATTGATACTGAGGATGGTAGGGACCGCGCGTACGCAGGCCCCCTCTGCCACAAATAATGACGTAGGCTCTTTCTCATGGAAAGACCTTAAGCTAAGCACCCCTCCTTAATGTGCAATGGAGGTCACTAGCCTAGGCCACTCGTCTTCTTGATCACGAGTTGACCCCGTCCAGGTAAGTACCTTTCACGGTGCGTCAAGGTCTCCTCTTATACTCCGCTTCCCCAATCGTCTATTTCTCATGTAACCGATGTGGGATGTTACTCGTAACAGACATCATGCCGTTTAAAGCTCCTGATATCGAACAACGTGCTGCTCTTTTTAACAGATTGAACAGCAGGCTTTTTGTGTACATGGGCCAAAAGCTCTAGGCCCTGTCAAAGTATTTCGTTTTCCTTTTTTTTTCTTCTTTTCTGCTGACATTAATGTATCTGGTTTACCCATTTTTCTTCTTCTTGTAATTTAACCCCCAAAATATATATATCAACAACATATAGATCATCGCTGCTGGTGTTCATCATGCATTTTGATTTGTTTTGTTTTTTCATCTGTTCACTCTCTCTTATGCTTAAAAAACATTTAATACAACTAGCTGAGTAGCTGTGTGAGCGTAAAGTTGGTGAAGTCTTTATATTCGTATACATTGGAAATCCACATTCTTTGTGTAATTTAATCATATAGTTATGCGTATACCTAACTTAATTGATGTAAATTAGAATATTAGAAAATTCCATGTTCATATCAGCTCGGTTGCTCATGAACTGAGAGGAAATGATCTCTGATATAAATACAAATATAGGCTAAATATCAATTGAAAATAGTTTTTGAGAAAAGTATCAAATCTTTGCCAAAAGACCATTAATTGGCATATAATAAGCAGTCTATACTAAATTACCAACCTACACATAAAACAGAGTACCACCACAATTTCTCATAAACTAAAAACCTCAGCCCTCTCTTGAACAACATAACTTATTAATTTTGCTTATTTTTAACAAAAAAATATTCATCTAGAAGTATTTCCTTATAAAAATTGAAAAGTGATTTATCCGATTGTACCTCTCATCTTCTTCCAAGTCCATATAAACCAAAAGATCATGCTGGTTCACTATAGCTTCATGTAAAGCCTGAATCATTGAAGAGACTATATATAGAGTGTTCAGAATTATTAAAGTGACTGATCAATCTCGCGATCAGAATGTTATGCATGGGCAGACACAGCTATCTGGTAAAAGTGGAATTCATGAATTGCTACATTCTGGAAAAGGTTATCGTATCAGTTGAAGTGATTTAAGTGAAGCTTGATTTGATTTTGTAAGGGACAAACTGACAATTTTTGGGTCTGCTATGAATATTGCACCTTTTTTTTTTTTTTTTTTTGAAATGAATTTTAAATTTATTCAAACCAACAAAAAAACAAGTTTGCATCAAGTGCTACAATTTTTCCAGTGCTTGGTCCAAGAGTTATTGAAAAGAGATAATAACGAAAGAAGTAGTTGGAGAATTATCTGGTTGCAAACCAAATCTGTAGGCCTTCATCCAGTTTTGAAACCCCCATTTCCCTTAAGGAGAGTAATCGATTCCTCATGAGTCTGTCAATTTGTTTGGCAAGTTGTTGTTGCCCCATTGTTGCTTGTCCATGAACTCTGTTGTTTCTCTCTCGCCAGATTGAATGAAGTGTAGCTTGGAAAACATATCGTAGGAGAAAGCTGCACACTTTTTCTCTTGTTTTGTCCACCAATAACATTATAATCAGATCCCAGCTAAGAGTGAAACGTGATCCCAATAACGTGCACCTTTTCTTGTCCATCTCGTATGCGTTTTGTTTGTTTGTTTGTTAAAAACTTCTCTATATTTATTTGTTGTATTAATATGTTCCATCTTTATTTATTTTTTTGGTAAGGAATATGTTCCATCTTTATTGTCCATGGCTTATGTCTACTTGTATATCTCAGAGGAAGAAAGCTGAGGATGCCAATAGTCAGCTGCAATAGTACGAGGTGAGCCCTCCCTTTTGCTCTTAAGCGTTTTCTGCGTGTTCATTGAAGACAAGTTTTGATGATGCTGCTGACATGATTCGCAGATGAAAGAATCAGAGGTGGACGAAGACAAAGATTGGCCCTCTTCTCCAAGTTGCAAGCTGAGGCAGTGAGCAAAAAGACTTGAAAGTAAAAAAAAAAAACTAAAGAGGGAAATTTTTGTAGGTTAATGATCTCTAGTTTGAGTTTTGAAAGCCAATTGAGCTGGGAAAGATAATTGTGCAACAAACGCTTGGTCTCTACCTAGGATGCGCCTTGTGAATCGAACACAACTACTATAACATTAGCTTTTATCTAGGAAACGTAAGAAATAACTTGTGAATAAGAAAAAAACTAATGCATAAATATCAGTGCAAGTCAAACCAACTTTAGATATCTAGTGCCAGATCAACCAAAATCAAATCGAGGTTATGATGCAAAGATTTTTACTGTAAAAAGTAATTTTCGTTACCACATCCCTGACACGTTGAAGTCAATATAGGTTGCAGATCTAAGTCAATGTACGCGCAAACGATTTCACAGAGCCTGTTAGGCTTCACAAGTGAGAAAGAAAAATGAGTTACTTCACAAGTGACTTGGTAAGACAAAAACGCGGCAACTTCAACTAAACAGTTCATTTGATAGAACAAAAATTTAAACTGAGAGAATTGTAGGGCTTTACACCGAAGGGAGCCCTTCCAGAAATTCTCGAAGGCCCAAGACAAGCTTAGGCCCAGGAGGGGGTTTGGAAATAGTTTTCAACCAGCAATAGACGCGCCTCGGTTAGTACCTCATTAGCTGCGTCATTGCCCCAAGCGCAAAGATGGTTTTAGCGAGAGCATACGAGATTCTTTTTATAGCACAAGTTTATTGCCCTTCAAAAGTCTCACAACCGATGTGGGATATGTAAACGTACCGCCTCAGATACACAATCAGGCTTTATGCGTCTTCGGCCTCAGAAGTTGGGCGTAGAGAAATCGTAGTCCAAAACAGTTTGTATTTTCGTTGTAAATAATAATGTCCAAACCAGTTTTTTGGTAAAATCAATGGCTATGGCTTTTCCGGTCTATGCTATATCTCGTCTCCGTTTAACACATCACTGTCAAAGGATTACAACCGCAATGAGGAACTTCTGTTTGGTTTGCTTGTAATGATAGAAATAAAATTTATTGGATATCGCTGGGATAAGTTGTGTAAATCTAAAGAGAATAATAGAGGTCTCGGCTTTAAGGGCATCAACGAGTTCAATCAAGCTTTACTTGCTAAAAAATAGTGGTGTTTACTCAATGAACCTAATTCTTTGATTTCGAGAATTTACAAAGGACAATACTAAGACTGTGGAAAGGGTCATCGACCTTCATATGTTTACCGCAGCATTTTACACGTCCGAGAGAGAGAGAGAGAGTTGATTAAGTCTATTGGAGATGGATCAAAAACAAAAATATGGACGGATAAATGGATTATGGATACACATCCATGATACGAAGACCGGTTAACAAGCAAATTAATTTTGGCGTTGAGATGGATGTTGCGGCTTTAATATCTATGAATGGTCAATGGAGGATGAACTTATTGTATGATATTTTTTTCTCCTGATGATGTTAACTATAGGCATTTTAAACCTTTCAATAGGGGGAGGAGAAGATCGTTTTATTTGGGCTCATTTAACAAACTGGCGCTTGCCTTACACTATAAATGTATTCATTTTAGATATCTTATGAAAGAGACGTAATCAAGCAACTGAAACGATTTCTCATGTATTGCTTCATTGTTCATAAACTCAGGACATCTTACGAGCTGCAGATATCCCTATTACATGCTGAATTTAATGGAGGAACACTCTGTTGTGATCGAAACCAGATGGTTAATTCCTTGGATATTAGGGAATATATGAAAGAGCACAACTCTGCTTAATGCTGGGATACAAGAAGACACATATACTCTGGTCCAACGAGTTATTGATGAGATAAAACAATGGAGAAATGTCTGAGTGTCTAAATAAAATTTCCCATTAAGATTTGAATCTCATATTTTCATGTTTGAATTTTCTGTTCCCAGACCCTCTATGTCCTTATTTGCAATGCTATCCAGACTTTTTGTTATAAAGAAAACCAGTTTTTTCAATAAACATGGAACAGAGTAATTGCAACTATACATCATCATATACTCGAATTCTTCCCAAATCCACATTCATGTATACGTATTTAAGTATTCGCTTTGGATGGAGCGTAGTAATAAACTCCATTGTGCCCGATTCAGATCGACAGATTCCATCATCCTCCAAATAGATTATGTGATGAGGAAAAAAACATCAAGTCCTCTTTGAGAAAAATACAAACTTGGCATCGGCTCTTCAGCTATGATATGCGGGCGCTACATCACGTCTGTGAAACCCTGATTGTCGACCGGCTCTTTCCTCGCGTTTCATCTTTTTCATTCCTATTGGTTAGGCTACAATACCAAACATTCCAACCGAAATGCTGGTTAGATCTTCTGGGCTTTAAGTGTTATTATATGTGAAACAAAATCGGTTGGGCCGGGCTTTTGTATTTTTTAGATTTCTTACAATGGAGTAAATAAAATAACATTTTAAAATATACATATATTGTAAACTCGTGAAACGGCCCATTGTTTTTAATTTGGAAAATATAAATTGGGAAAAATGCCATTTAATACCCCAACTATTTCATTCTGGCCATTAAACACCTGAACTTACGACCTCGCCAAATAATACCTCAACTTGTCATTGACTTCCGAAAAAACCCTGAACTATTCGTTGACTTGGCCAAATTAACACACCGTTAACGCATCGTTAACTATCGCCGTTTAACTTAAACGACGTCGTTTTGACCATAATTTGTGGTTTAAGATATTGGACGAAACGACGTCGTTTTGGGTAAGCTTAAAAATAAAACCCATGTACTAGCACTCGAACCCGGGTCTGAGACAATATGGGGTAGTGTTTTGAACCGCTGAGACAGTGTTACATAATCGATATTAAGTGAACTTCTGCGGTATATAACCCTTATTTTTCGTGTTATAAAAAAAAAAACTCCAAATCGACATAGCAAACCATAATTGATTTAGGGTTTGAGTATTTTGGGTTTAGGGTTGAGTGTTTTGGGTTTAGGGTTTAGTATTTTAGGTTTAGGGTTTAGTATTTTGGGTTTAGGGTTTAGTATTTTAGGTTTAGGGTTTAGTATTTTGGGTTTAAGGTTTAGTATTTTGGGTTTAGGGTTTAGTATTTTAGGTTTAGGGTTGAGTGTTTTGGCTTTAGGGTTTAATATTTTGGGTTTAGGGTTTAGTATTTTAGGTTTTGGGTTTAGTATTTTGGGTTTAGGGTTTAGTCTTTTGGATTTAGGGATGAGTGTTTTGGGTTTAGGGTTTAATATTTTGGGTTTAGGGTTGAGTATTTTGGGTTTAGGGTTTAGTCTTTTGGGTTTAGGGTTGAGTGTTTTGGGTTTAGACTTTAGTATTTTGGGTTTAGGATTTAGTATTTTAAGTTTAGGGTTTAGTATTTTGGGTTTAGGGTTTAATGTTTTTGTTTTTGGGTGAATGATGTTCTAAACCCTAAACCCAAAATACTAAACCCTAAACTTAAAATACTAAATCCTAAACCCAAAATACTAAACCCTAAACTTAAAATACTAAATCCTAAACCCAAAATACTAAACCCTAAACTTAAAATACTAAATCCTAAAAAGAAAATACTAAACCCTAAACCCAAAATACTAAACCCTAAACCCTAAACCCTAAACCATAAACCCTAAACCCTAAACCCAAAATACTAAACCCTAAACCCTAAACCCTAAACCCAAAACACTCAACCCTAAAACAAAAACATTAAATCCTAAACCCAAAATACTAAACCCTAAACCCAAAACACTCAACCCTAAACCCAAAAGACTAAACCCTAAACCCAAAATACTAAACCCTAAACCCAAAATACTAAACCCTAAACCTAAAATACTAAACCCTAAACCCAAAATATTAAACCCTAAAGCCAAAACACTCAACCCTAAACCTAAAATACTAAACTCTAAACCCAAAATACTAAACCCTAAACCCAAAATACTAAACCCTAAACCTAAAATACTAAACCATAAACCCAAAACACTCAACCCTAAACCCAAAATACTCAATCCTAAACCCAAAATACTCAAACCCTAAATCAATTATGGTTTGCTATGTCGATTTGGAGTTTTTTTTTTTATAACACGACAAATAAGGGTTATATACCGCAGAAGTTCACTTAATATCGATTATGTAACACTGTCTCAGCGGTTCAAAACACTTCCCCATATTGCCTCAGACCCGGGTTCGAGTGCTAGTTGATGGGTTTTATTTTTAAGTCTACCCAAAACGACGTCGTTTCGTCCAGTATCTTAAACCACAAATTATGGTCAAAACGACGTCGTTTAAGTTAAACGGCGATAGTTAACGATGCGTTAACGGTGTGTTAATTTGGCCAAGTCAACGAATAGTTCAGGGTTTTTTTGGAAGTCAATGACAAGTTGAGGTATTATTTGGCGAGGTTGTAAGTTCAGGTGTTTAATGGCCAGAATGAAATAGTTGGAGTATTAAATGGCATTTTTCCCAATATAAATTTGATACTGAGGATGGTAGGGACCGCGCGAACGCAGGCCCCCTCTGCCACAAATAATGACATAGACTCTTCCTCAAGGGAAGACCTTAAGCTAAGCACCCCTCCTCAATGTGCAATGGAGGTCACTAGCCTAGGCCACTCGGCTTCGTGATCACAAGTCGACCCCGTCCAGGTAAGTACTTTACTCGGTGCGTCAAGGTCTCTTCTTTATACTAAGCTTCCCCAGTCGACTCTTTCTCTTGTAACCGATGTGGGATTTTACTATTAACACACATCGTGCCGTCTGAAGCTCCTGATATCAAACAACGTGCTAGTCTTTTAACAATTTAAACGGCAGTCTTTTTGTGTAATGGACAGGGCCCAAAAGCTCTAGGCCTTTTAATGGTATTCATCGTGCACAACATTTTGATTCATCCCTTTTGGTTTTGATCTGATCTGTTCACTCTCTCCTCTGCTTTAATAAACACAAAACACAAGTGGCTGTGCGATTTAAAATTGGTCAAGTGTTTATATTCGTAATACATTAAAAATTGACCATTCTTGTAATTCTCAATCATATAATTATGCATTCACCTAAACTAATTTATGGAAGTTATAAGTTATAACATTAGAAAATGCCATGTTCATAATAATGATGCTCAATTGCTCATGAACTGAGAGAAAATGGTCTCTGATATAAATAAACATGTACGTTTTTTGTCCGGAAATTTCCCTCAAAAGTATCAAATCTTTACATAGAAGACCTAAATTTGATATATAAAACATTGTTCTATCATATGGCGTATACGAAATTATCAACCTACTCACAAAGCAAGAGTACCACCACCATTTCTCATAAACTAGTAACCCGAGCTCTCTCTTCTCTTCACCAGCACAACTTCTTTTTCTGCTTGTTTTCAACAAAAACCACATTTAGTTTAATCAGTAGAAAATTCAAATTTATGGGTGGAAAAAAACTGGAAGATTTACCCTATGGTACTTCTCATCTTCTTCACGGTCTATATAAGCCAAAAGATCATCCTGTCTCATTAAAGCCTCATGTAAAGCCTGAATCATTGAGGAGAGTATGAAATTAGTATACAACCAAGACATTTGCTTTTATATAAAGTCAATGGAACAAAAACTGACATGGAGCTGAGAGTTTTTATTGTTACCTTTTTTGTAGCGATGAGCTCAGCTTCAAGCGCATCGACGCGATAAACAGCTGTATTAAGCAGCTCTTCTTTCTCACGAGGCATCTCATGTCGCTTTGAGTGCAGTGTTTCAACTTGTTTCTCAAGATCTCCTAGTCTGTTTACAACAGAAGAAATCAGGTTGTTTTCTCTGACAGTTGAAAAAGCCGGTGAAGGAGGACGAGAGTCTCCAGCGATTGGTTGATCAACTGGAGAATCAGACTGAGGATGTTCTTTACTCTGTGGCAGAGCCACCACAGATACGAGGAACGTAAGCAAGTTTACAAACAACGCGGTTATCCACATACAGATATGACTAACCGGTCCTAATTTTCCCAAACCAGGTGTCTGCTTGGAACCTGCTGCACCAACACATTCCATTACAGTGAAACTTTGCATTGGTCGTTTATTTCTGTTTTGCAAAACTTACTATTTAGTTTCAGTTCCTTTTACCTTCTGAAGTCTTTGGCCTTTCATGGGCCATCCAAGCAACATCCACAACTTTGTCCACCATGGGTGAGTCATACTCGGATGAGTCAGTAGGATATGATTTGCCATTGGTCCTAATCTGCAACTTCAGGCAACTAAGTAAAGTGATCTGAATGCATACTGTGATTTTACTTTCGTACAAGAAGTACTCTTACATCTTCACAAACAGGAGTCAACTTGGGAACATGACTCTCCTTGTTAGCTTTTGGAGAAGCCATCTCTTCCACTTCAGAGCCTGATTCCGCGGTTGAGGTGTCACTAACTTTAATCTGAGCCAAAGGGGACACAATATGGTTACTGTCGGATACAACATATTACGTTAAGAAAATATCAAAAAACAAGTTTCGCATCCAAGTCCGGAAGACTATTATTACCCCAGAAAAAGATGGCTTATCACATGAGTTCAGACGGGAATCACTGTTTAGGATCGCTGCATGCCTGCAGAGCGTTCCACCGCTTTGAACCATCTACACAGGTGGGACATCACTTAGATACTTAACTCTGTTTTGTCTTAATCTGATTGACCAAACACACTGTAAAGTATAAGCTATGAGAAATCTATTTACACTTAATATCTCTGGGTCTTTCCAGGGACCTTTATCAGATCTCATACAACCACCTTCATCCGCACAAGTGCAAGTGCCACCAAGAAAATCTGGCAGCTGACTGAACAGGTTCCAAATATGTATGGTTAGGAAGTTAAAATCATGTTTTGGACTCGTGAGAACCAAACAAGAAAAATGAGAGAATTCTCTACCTAGCATCAATTATCTCAAGCAGTTTGTTCTGGTACTTGTTGCCAACAACCTATCAGAGGAACACATGGACACCGGTTGATAACATGCGATGAAAATGTGGATAAATATGTAGAAAGACAGGTAAAGCTTACATGAATCTTCGTTACTGTTTTTGGATCAAGAAATTTATTCACCGAGCCCCAAAGCATCTTAAAACCAGGACCAGCATTGATGATGAACATGCGTTGAAGTGTCTGCACATATGCTAAAAGCCATCTTTCACATGGTTTTTTATTATTAATCTAAACCGAAAACACACACACACACACATAGCAGCCAGGTCATACCTCAGGGTAATTATCGTTATCAATCTTTTGCAGCTGGACTATGAGATCCCTCGCAGGCTTGGAGAAATTCTTAAACCCCTGAAAACAAATAATCTTAAAAATTCTAACTAAGAAGATGCAGGACACACTACACAAGGAAAAGAAAAGAAAAAAGATTTTATCAGGAATTCTTAGTAGTTTATAATGTACCACGCCTTGAACGTCTAGAATGGTTGTGCTAGAGTCAATGTGTCTCTTAGCAGCAATGCAGCAAGCTGGAAACTTGATAGTAATAGTTTTCTCAAACTCTCGGACATGATACCTTACGTATCTCTCCAGTGTGGTGACTTGCATGAGCTTGGCCGGATCGACTTTTCCTAATCTCTCAATGTAAACAGGTCTTCCTTCTTTGTCAACACCATGGTAACCTTGAGGGTAGTATCTCAGAACTTCATCCACTTCCTCAAACTCAAAATCCTACAACACAAATCATCAGCTAAAAACACAATAACACATGAGAAAGAAAAAAAAACATTTCAAAAGTTTTATACCTCGAAAATAGTGTCAGTACCAAAATCTTTCCTCCATTGGATCATGTTACTCCACATTAATTTGGCTTTCCCAACATCAAATTTCCGAGCTTTCAGGAATCTGCAACAAGACTTCGTAAGACATACGAAGGGATCAATATAGTGAAACGAAGAATGTGGGAGATAGAGAGAGAGAAGTGACCTCAACATGATGTGATAATCATCGAGCTTTGGAGGGAGCAAGTTCTCGGAGACGAGTAGATTTCGGAATTCATCGACAGCTCGCAATTCCTCGACATCGTGAATGTCTTCGATGGTGAGAGAGAAATTCCGATCAGCGCTTCTTCTCCTGCCGCTGCTTCCTTTCTTCTTGAGCGAGTGTCTCAGCTTGCTTGAAGCTTTGGCTGCTTTCTTCTTGAAAGTTCCGATTCTGGTTTTCTTCTCATCCTCTGAAACTTCGAAATCTGATCTCCTTTCTCTTCTCTCATCATTGCTCGAACACCCTTCAAAACCTGAGGATTTTGTTTACAACAACAGCAAAAACACAATTCAGAGCATAGAACATGTTTCTTTAATCTAAATAGTTCCGAAGCTCAATTCTGAACACTGAAGAGTTTTTCCGATAAGAAGGGAAATGAGGTGTGAAACAGAACAAAAGAGAAAGGTTACTCACAAGGCCTTGCGAAATCAAGAGGGCCTGACATGAAGGAGAAACGATTCAGGAATTGGGAAACAAGTCCAGACGAATCCGCGAGAACTCGGGATTGCGGCAGCCAAGAGAGAGAAGCGATCGGAGAGAGAATTGAAAGAGACGTAAGAGGGAGAGAGGTAAAGTGTTGGCTTTTATATTTTCTTGACTATTTATATTTCCCTAATTAAGAGTTTAAGACTCTTTTGCGTTAGTTAAGATACTTTACACAAATGGTATTTGTTGTTGCCGGAAACACAACCACAGTCGGCGACTTTTTCCCTCTTTCTTCTTGAATCACCCTTCCCCTGTTTTCTTCTTCTCTTTTTGTCTTTTTACCTCTCAAGTTGTATTTTATTATTAGACGAGCCGGCGAAAACAGTTAAAATTTTCTGGAAACAAAAGTCGGTAGAACATAAAAGTATTACATAATTTTCGAATCGGTCTTTTTCTTTCATCTTAATATTGTTTTTTTACTTAGACAAATTCCCGTGCTAAATAATCTTATGTTTCTAATAATTTGATAATCATTTTAGCCTATAATAATAAAATATATAATTATTTTTGGAAATTTTAAATTTGAATATATAATAATATTTATCAGTTTTTCAAAAAAAAATATGCGGTAAATTATTGTGATAAAAATATTTGTTAAATAAAAATTGGTAATAAATCTAAACATGCAGAGTTTAGTATAATGCTTAGAGATAGCTTTGTATAATGATTATACAATAAGCTCATTTGTAGATTTGTATAAATAAAAGAGAAAATAAATGTTTATTTTTTCATATATATTTGTTGTCTTTGAATCTGTTGCAAATTAGATATATAGATAAATATTTATATTTTTACTTAATGGATGACATAATTTTTAAATTTTTATTTTTATTTTTCATATACTTTTATTAAACGTAATTCTAATGTTATTGTATACTACTCCCTCTTTACAAAAAGAAGAAACAATCAAATGGATATTTATTTTGCTGGATGTATTTAAGATACGTAATATTCTAATTTTGTCGTAAAGAAAAAGATATATATTTATTAGTAATATAAAAAATTAATAGAGTTATTTTGTATTAAATGTTATTATGACGATTGGCTTTTACATATACAGCGCTCATTGTGACTAGTGGTTGTGGGACAATCTGCCCTGCCGCCTGCGCAACATATATTGTCGAGATATTTTTATTCGAATGGATGTGGTTATTTTGCTTTATATCTTTAAAACGTATATTATTAATTAAAATAGAAATATCCTACTATGATTTTTTCCTAACTTCCAAAAAAAAAAAACTCATAGCAAAAGCTATTTGAATACCATAAAGTCACAAACTTGCTCAGCATTATGAGATTATCTATTCACCTACAAAAACCACTCGGTTTAGATTTTTTTTTATAAATAAGCCAAAACAAAAAGACAGTTGTCGTTTATTGTCAAGGACTCCAGATTAGTTTCAACTTTCAGAGACACTGCACTTTCGTCTGCAAAGCCATCTCGTTTTCTTTTTTCCAATTTTTTGCTTAACCACCTGCTCACTCGACAACTACTAATTAACTTGTAATCTGCTCACACAATAAATTACTGATTAACTTGTTAAATACAAGAGCAATTAACGTAAACAGACAACGCCGAACAAGAGGAGTCTTAAATTAAATCAGAAGACATAGATTAATAAGTATTATGTACACATCACGCTACATATATATAATATATTATACATTTTTTTTTATTCTGGGACAATGGGTTAAATGTAGAAGCGTTCTTCAATCTCAAGACTCTGCTTCGTCATCCACTTTGATCCCGACAATGACTTCTTCTTCATATTATGTACACAGACAAATACTTGTTGCTCGAGCTGTCCGAAAAAGAAAACATAAGCATCGAAGATGATACAGTCATTCACATGAACTTTTGTTTTATATTCGTACCTCTTATGTGTATTTCTTGAGGTTACGCTTAGCCCGAAACTGGCCAAGCCTGTCTCTCCACTCAGCTGCAAATCATAAAACAACAATGTATTGATCTTAGACCAAGATATCGTTAGTCTAAATTAGGAAATACGGATCAGGGTCACTAAACTGATTAGTATCAGAAAATAGAGCTTACCAGCTTCATCATATCGCTCTTCATTAACAGCTTGCATCATGTTGCTCAAAATATTGAACTCTTTCGTATCAAGGCAAGCCTGACCATTTGGTCTGCGCAAAGGCAAAACAAAGTTTAAGTTTCGACCCTCAAAATTCGCAGCAAGAGAACTACGATAAGGGAAGATTTGATTTGATATGATCTTTAGGTTTCTGAAGATTTACCGGTCTTGTTCAGTAAATAATAAACCATCTGAAGCAGGTGTCTGTTGTGACACCTTCCCTGACTCAATAACTCTCATTCCATCACTATACGCAAGGTATTTGTTCACTTGGATAGGTATCTACAGAGGCATCAACAAAATTTTAACCCGCGAATATGCAGCTGTATATAGCTCGGATGATAAAATAAATGTATTTCTGTATTACCTTGCATCTAACAGCTATATTAATTGCATCTGAAGGCCGAAGGTCAAAGCTGACACAGTCCGATGCATTACCCACCTGCAATATCGTTACATAGCAGCCTTATTAGAGGGAAATGAGACACTGAATAGATGACTATATTCGAGTTTCAACGACCGAGTGATAGCTGCATAGAAGACACCAAACGCAAACCTTTGAAAGGTATAGTTGGGCAAAATACGCCTCGTGAACTCTTTTGGTGACTCTAACAAGTCTAACCTGTACAAAAGTTAAAAGAACAAATTTTCATGAGCAATATGTTCATAAGATAAGGAGATCACATGAAGGAGGGGAGACTGAAACCATAATACATACTTCGTAACCCATCTTGTCCACCATTTCCTTCACCACCTGATACATAGTCGGTCTTGCCTGCAAACCAAAACATTCCACAAAATCTCCATTCAATCACTTAAATACTGATATAAACAGAGAGACGAAACAAACGAGCAACAAAAGCATACAATTTGGACATTGGTCATTGCTGCCATGAGTAACACACTAGGCATCTCCACTGCAACATAAAAAACCAAAAACATTGTGAGGCTGGGAATAGAACCATCACTTCAAAATATTATCGAAACTAAGCTACTCAATACACAGTATTGGCCACGTACACACAATAATCGGAAGGAGAAGACCAGTTCCATCTTCCATTTTCAACACAATTGCAGGATGTGGAGCATAATCTGGCAAATGCCCTCCTTGAGGATTGTTATGAACACATCGTAGTTGCCTACCGTCTCTCATCTTCACCATGAAACCATCTGCTCCACTCTTTACCTCAACTATATAACATTAAAAAAAAGACGCAACAATACATCAAACTGAAAAATGGAACCCAAAAAAAAAAAAAAACCAAACCAGAGAATAAAAATTATGATAATCCAATAGCTTACCAGCTTCCACTACACTAGAGTTAACATATTCCTCATCGTTTTCGTTGAAATTCTCTGCGGTGCTTCCGTTGCCATCCGAGTGAGAGCTGAAAACACACTTGAAGCTCCTGTTGCACCGACGAGGATGCAGACGAAGAGTGATTGTAGTAACCTGAGACTTGATGCCTTTTGTCCGATTACCCCAGAATTGGCTTCTAAGAATCCTAGGTTTCAGACCAGTGTAGCTGACAAGTGAAGAAGCGCATGCACCTACTTGTCTTGGACGAATTGCAGGGCAAACAGCTGGTGCCTGAAGCGACCTCATCTTCTTTTTCCTTTCCTTTCATAGAAAACATACAAACGTGACTTTAGTACCAAACATTACCAAATCTATCTAATTAGAAACTTTCAGACCGTAAGACAAAACTCTACAACTGGAACTGAAATTTTGAGAAGACGGTTTCTCTTGGTGGATCCATACAACGAAACAACAGAAAATTCCAGAAGATTCTACTTAAAGAAAAAGTCAAAACAATCAATGATCGGTGTGTTTTTTTTTTTTAAAGTGACATTGATATCATTTACTCATCGAGCTTACAACAGATACACACACACAAAAATATTTTGGATTGATGATCAGAAGTCTAAATAGTTTCTGACTCACCTACGATTTGGGAGATCGACAGATCAGATGATCGTGAATGGCGTAAACAGTCACAGAGCGAAGTTAGTAGATTCGAACGGATCGATCAAGCAAGGAACGGAGATTTTCCTAACAAGCCTAAGAGCGAAGAGGATCAAACGGGAGATAGAGAGAGATTGATTCTTCACTTGAGGCTTCAGAGATCAAAAGAGTGAGAGAATCTCTCCGTCACTTTAATAACCCAGTTTTTTGCTTCCATTGCCGATTTTACCCTTTTACCAAATCTGTTTCATCTTGCCTAATACTATTATATGGTTAGTGATGAAATTTAATTAAAAAAATAAAACTCTTTGTAGTAAACGAAAATTTAAGACTTCTACAAATCTCATGTTGTTTAGATACATCTGTTGGAAATAATTTTTTTAGTAAATATCTATTTAACAAATATGTTGACGTCAGAAAGAGATATTTAAGAAAACTGCTATTTAAATAATTTTTAAAATAAAACAATAATCCTTATGCTTTGACATTTCTGATATAGGTGAAATAATTAAATGTTTTTCGTTATAAAACACATGATATATGTGCTATGTTTTATTTATAAAAAACTAGGACATCGTCAATTACTTCTAATTTGAGCAAAGATCTAGACTACTAACAACAACTAGAATAAGGTAATAATAAAATAAAGTGAGAGAAAAGAATATCACTTTAAAACTTGATTAATTTAAAGGATTTTTATTTCGTCGTGTTGTTTCATTTTATTTGTATTAAGCAAAAAATTAAGAAAATGAAAGGTAAGGGTGAAAATGGTCATTATTTAGGTGTGATGACGTGAGAAGGAGAAATCATAAAAGGTCGACAGGTCATCACTTGACAGCAGCCGATGTATGAGCCGCCCAGATGGATGCCACGTGTACCTGCGCCTTTGTATTAGAGATGGTTTTGGATAAGGTCGTAGAATTTATCAGAAACATACTATCTTTTCTACTTCGTATTTTTTTTCTCTTGTCTTTTTATTCCGTATTTTGCATTCCATACTGCTATTGTGGTAATACTACAGTGTATTATGGGTAACATCCCAAGTATAATTAGATGGTTTTTTCAGAAATAAATTTGGTGTCTTATATCATTATAAATACTAAAAAATCATTTATTTTTGGAAACATTCATCTTTTATTACATGAGATAAACATTAATCAAGACATGTTTAATTAAGTGATAGAAGAGCTCTATACCACTTTAAAATCTACTCTCTCTAAAATATGTTTTTTTAAAAAAGTTGTTCTAAAATAATAAAAATAAGTTTTATGAAATAAATAAATTTATTGAATTACTATTGGTTTATACATATTTTAAAATTGTTAGACATAGAAAATAATTTATTTATAATCAAAATTTAATATGTGTTATTAATATGTGTAAAAGCACGTAAAAATTATCATTTAGAAACAGAACGAGTATGCTTTTAAAAGTTTAATTTTTCAAAATGGTTATTAACAAAAAAAATAGTTTTGACACTAAATTTTTCAGATATATATATATTCTTAATTGAATATAGTTTTTTATATTTTCAAAGCAATATTTATAAGAAAATATCATAAAAAATAGATGTGAAAGTCATATTAATATTTAGAATATACAAAAATCTAGATTTTTCAAAAAAAAAATCACTAATATGGAACATTGTATTATGTCCACAAAGACCAGAATATGGTTAAATATGTTTTTTTATATTCTAATTTATTTCGGATTATATATTTTATATTAATCATGTAATCTGTGAAAATACTGTCATCCATCATTCGAACGAATATAAAATATATTATTTTGTCTGACATTTATAAATTAGCATCAGTTTTTTGTCATCCATCATTATTTTTAAGGGATGCGTGTTATCAACTTATTATGATAAATAAAGACATCAATCAGTCTTGAGTTTGGCCAATTTGCTGAAAATCCAAGTCTTATTCGAGGAAAGTGAAATAGGCAAGTGGAAACTATATTGTAGCTTAGAAGTCAATATCAATGATGGGCCCTTTGATATTCAAAGACCTTATCGGTCCAACCAAATTGATAGGTAAATGGCTTCAGCAGCGTTCCTTCGTTATCCAATTTCTCAGCCCCAGAAAATATCCCCCACAATGTTTGGATATTTTCTTATTTGGATTTTACTTCGACATTTTTGCATTGGACGAATGTTGAAAGTGCTCAAATCTCCGAAGATTGGTTCATTTTCTTAATTGCACAATACATATTACGAACTATGTTGATCCAAAACCGAATTTGGGCCATAATTATTTAGGCCCAATATGTACCCATGCACAGCAACGATTTTGAAGTTTTTAATATACGTGTGATGGACGGAGTTCAGGAGCGTCTTTAACAAAAATACAAAATGGATTATCATTTTGGAACGAAGTTCAGGACCGAATCAGTCGTGGAATAGCTTAATTTTATTTTACACAAATTAAGCGACTAATCCGAATGATCAATTGAAGCATTCATTGTAAACAAACTTCTAAAAATTAACTTTACATTCAAACGAAAAAAAGTATAATCGTAGACTGCTGAACAAAACATCTTTAGATTTACATTGTGAGAGTGATTTCAGTTTCTATTCTCGTTGTTATCTTTTCCTTTTACTATATATAGTATTATAGTTTCCTCTGATTTATTTCAGATTGTTATATCTCTACCCTTTGTTTACCAGTGCTACAGAACTGAGGTTTTGACAAAATATCAATTAAATTAAATTTTCTTTTTATCTTTAAATTTTATTAAATAATCAACCTTTAGGTTAAGCAATCTGTTAACTCAATTTATAGTTCTTTTTTTTGGCAAAGCAATTTATAATATCAAACATTTTATTTAGTGATGTTTACATTTTTTTTAACAAGATTAGTTGTAAGCTGCTTATAAACATACATTAAAACAGTTTTTGATAAATTAGGATCATGATTACTGGTCTTACTTTTTATGTACGTTCCATCTTTTAATCGGCAATATACATCAAAACCTACAACGCCAATTAAAAAAAAAAAAGTTAGAACAAACATGAAACAAACATGAGGGTTTGACCGATAATCCTAGTTGCATTAATATGCATGCGTCGAACGCGTGTAAACATGTTCTCTTTTTGCCCTCCGTGCACCAAATTGCATTATCAATTTTTTTTTTTTTAACATCTATTTTTATTTATAAATAAATATTCAAAGTTACATAGAAATTACAAAACAAACTAAACAGAAGATTTATAAAAAATAATAATACAAAGGAAAATAAACTTAACGATATTTTTTGCAGTTAAGATTTACTCGCTCTAAACTTCGCAATCCAAATGTTGCGATTTTCATCTTCGGTTATGCACATAACCATCTTAAACACCATTTTTTGTTGTATAACATTGATCAATTCCCAATTTAGAACTAGATATATTCTTCGGTGAAGAACTCAATATATTGATTCTTCTGAAAGAAATAGAAAATGAGACTTCCAACCTTCAACGATTATAAGAACATCGCCATACAACAAAGAGGGTGCATCCTCGACTTCGGTCCATCTTCTCTTCCATGGTGATTGCTCTGATTTTTCAGGATCCCAAATTCGCCTACCAAGGCACCAAAAAACTTGCCAGAATTTGTATTCGATTTCTTAACTGATTCATATCGAATATGGCGGGTTTGCAAACTTTGTAACTGATATCGCAACTTGTAATCTTCTGCACTCTGATGGTTTACCCATACAATTCCATCGCAACGATCAATAACGATCACTACGGAGATAGAAGATGGACGAGTGAAACCGCTGCAAAACCGTTTCATGTCTGCATCAATTGAAAAAACCTTACTCGGAAAGAGAAAGGAAAGAAGAAAAACTAAAACTGAAAAAAGAAACTCACAAATCACACTAGAAATCACCATAAGAAAGAAGAGCGAGAAGCACATAATGATAATTCGTTGTTATGTGATGATGTAAACATTGACGAAGGAGAACACTATTGAATTTGGTGAAGAAGAATATTGTAAGCGATCGCCATTACGATCGCACTGTAACTATTTTTCCCCGTTCATGGTTTTTGTATATCTAGGATATCTAAAATCGTTCATCAAGGACTATTTTCACACATTTTTTTTTTTCTGTTTTCACACATTTAAATAGTCTTCTATGAATTTATAGCCAAAAATTAAAGAGAAATACTCTCAAATACCACACTTTCATGTTTTTGTGACAAAAATACCACACCAATGTGAAAATGATAAAAATAACATTTATTTAATGGTTTAAAGATAATTAAATTAATCAATTTGAGTTCAAAAGTCATTAATTAGGATTTATATTTTGAGTTTTAGGGTTTATGTTTATGGAATTAGGAATAAACATATGAAAATAAATGTATAATAGTCTTTTTTCTCTTAAAAAATGTCATTTTTGTCATTTTTACCTTGGTTTGATATTTTTGTCACAAAAACATGAAAGTGTAGTATTTTTGAAAATTGTCCGAAATTAAAAACATTTGTAAACTGCGCATTAGATCAAATTAAAGACCTTCAAAGCATCTTAGTATAATATGAAGTATATATATAAATGACAAAATATAATAAAATGATGGTTCTAGATAGATCGAGAGGAAGCTTCTTTTCGTTGAAGAAAAGCTAAATTGAAATAGAAAATAAAATCGTAAATCATGAATCATTTATTAATAAATAAAAAGATATTCAGATGCGCGTATATATGTGATAAGGTATTTTGAGATTTTTGCGACTTTTAAAGATTCGATGTCGGCTGCTCTAAGCCTCCTTCACTCACTCTCAAGACTTGAGCCTCTCCCGACCAACCCTACCATTTGTCTTTCTTTACTTCCTTTATATATTGTTTTTTTTTTTTTGGTTTATCACTTTTGCCTATTTTTCCATTTAATTTTCATTCGTAACTTGTATATATAGAGCCCCATATGTTTAACTAACTAGATTTTATCAAACACAAAAGAACCCTTAAAACCAAATCGTTCTTCCGAAGTTCAAATTTAGTTAATTAATTACTTACTTATCACACTTGACATGACGCTGTCGCATTGATACAGAATTAGGACGGGATGGTGACTTGAAACCATTATTTTATCGTAATCAATATATTGGATGACTAATTAATACCAGTAATACAACATATATCAATTGAAAATTGGTGGTCCTTAGTCTTTTCACACAACTAGCAAACCGAGCTATGAAACAATTAACATGTTATTATTATATGCTTAATTAAACAATTAACTTAATACACCCATGCACCTCGACGACAGTCTCAGCGACTATAAAATAGTACATCTCAATTCTTAGAAATGCATGAACCTCAGATCACGTAGCCGTCGTCTTTTTTACTTTATCTTTAGCAATAACCTATACCCCCTTTTAGAAAAAATGATCGAAACTTAATATTTGATACATCGATGATATTGTAGTGCTCTTGTCTTCAGCAATCATGAGACACGAATTCTAAGCAACAAAAACGGAGATAACGAATTCAAAAAGGCCATGCTCAAGTTTATAAGGAGACACGACATTATAACTAACACAAATATATAATTTGTGTTATTTACATAATATATGTGACAATAATTGTGTATATATAGTATATATGAGCAGTGCCGATCGAATCTGGTTGTGATCATATAAATCCAAGATATGATGGGTTATGCGTGTCTGATATGCTGGTGTCTGGAATCTTGTTCCTCATCAGAGAGATTATATAACTTGTATTATTTTATTTTTTCGTTAAGTTATTCTTTGGTCTTGGTTTAAAGAGAAGGCTTCTAGAATTCACATATACTCTAAAGCATGTTCCTTTAACAAAAGAATATCCCTTCCAATTATATGTTTTTAGTAGGTTATTCGTCAATCCATTGCATTACATAGACGCACCCAGGCCATAACTAATTTGATTTTGTATTTTTATTCTTCTTGGACATCAACCTGTTATATTGTTTTGTTTAACTTAAACCAAAATATGTAAAATCTTATATAAAACCAAAAAAAATAAAAAATTTATAACAGATGCAACAACTTATATTACGATGTTTAAAAAAAAATATATATTAAACTTTGAATTCAAGATTAAAGGCCAGTGTTGCGGTGAATATCTTTGATCTTCTTTAGTGTGGTTTTTTGGCAAACTACATTGGTATTTGGTAATATTGTTTCATCATATGTGTGGAGTTCTGTAGAACGCGGATCAAGCTTATAATCCATTTCAAAATATGTTTGTCGTTTGATGTGATGATAAGATGGTGAAGATGATCGTCCAAGTCTTCTATTATTCTTCTCACACCAAATATGATAGACGATTGTTTGAAACATATATCTTATTAGACATGTTTTGAAGGAGAGGAAGTTCACGTTGTGATCAAAGTTACGAACAACGATTTGGTGTCAACCCTGTTTGACGAGTGAAATATTTCCAAAGTTTTAAAGAATATTGACAAAAGGAAATAACTAATTTTGTGGGTTTTTGAGAATATATAAATTATAGTCAAATCTCAATTTCATTTTTCAGTTTCTAATATAATCTCCGGTTGATAAACGATTATAGATTAGTAAACTATATCGAACATGTATATTTAGGTGTTGCACATAATTAAAACAACCTTTTTTCTTGTAGTGATATATAAGAACCAAATGTTTTTGTACCATTCTTTTATTGATTGAGCTTTAAGGATATGTGTTCAGTGCTAAATAAATGTCCAATATATGCTTGAATGTGCACGTCGTTATATAACTTATATGTCCACATTTTTGCCTTAACATCGAAGGAAAAGTCCATGACCGTACAAAGCTAGACAAGAAATCTCGACCCCGAAGTTGCAACATCAGTTTTGATGTGATTGTAAACAGAAAAAATGTTTACGTAGGTTTTTCTTTATAATGAATGGCCAATATGTAAACTATGTCAACTGATATCGTAAAGTCGTTGTATATACATGTGAGGCATAACGTGCAACGTGTTCACAAATGTTTGAAAATATCTTCTGATTTATTTTTGGAAAATTATAACGATTAGTCTATGATATAATAAATATTTATGAATATATAGTGAACTCTTTTTAGAATCATCCAGTTTTATAAATATAGCTGTTAAGTGAACTCTTTTTACATTTACAATATATAACATAATAATAGTTCGTATTAGTGTCGCACTTTTTACATTTACAATAACATAACATAATAATAGTTCGTTTAATAAAGTTCAAAAGAAAAAATAGTGTAGGTTTAATCCGATAGTGTACAAGTTGTAAACCATAAATATTAATTATTTTGTAGGTTGTTTCAGAAACTACCAACAAAATAAAGGAAGAGAATTGGAAATTTGGAATCGTTGTAGATATAAACATTTACATAATTTTGTTAAAGAAACTCCTAGAGAAAATATTGAAAAATGGCTAAGACATTACCAACAAAATTACCCCGTGCGTGAAAGTGAAAGGGAGAAAGAAAACAGCAGAAGAACTTCAAGAACATAACAATTATTTAAAAGGGGAAAAAGAAAAAAGATAATACGGCCTTTTAAGGCTAGCTTTTAGAAATATGAAATTGACTCTAATTGTTTGCATTTACTCATATCTGACCCTACGTGACCAACCATCAAAGATTCAGTGTCTTCTTAGATTCTACAGTATTTAATTCTCCTTCATTGATTAATTTAACATCAAGGAATCAGTACAGTAGCATAGTACTATGTTAGTAGAACAGGTTACTAAACAAATCGGAATTCGTAGTTAGTCTCTCTCTCTCTATATATTTGCGTAGGTCGCCCCGAGACAATTGATTGGATCATTAATGCATGCGTCTCTCTTACGAATACAACTAATTACGAATTATGGGTGAAGGAAATATAGAAACACAAAACCTTGGGGGTCTCGTCAGTTGCTACTTGTTACTTTGTATTTTATCATATTTTTATGTCTTCGATAGATATGTTTAACGAATATTAGGCAACTGTTTTCCATTAAGTGTATATTTATCTTTTTCACATTTATACTAATGTCTTTATAACTAAACTATAGAGAATATGGGTTTCTTTCTGTTATTATCAATTTTGATTCTAAGTAAGTTTACTAAGTACCTAACCCAACAAATGAAAAATGTTCATATATACCTGAAAATGGAATATTTTTTCTAAGATACCTTCAGACAGATTGTTTTATATTTCCATCCTTTTTATGTACATATTATATAACAATAATAAAGTAGACATTCATGCAAATTGACTAGTCACCAGAACCCACCTTAGAAATAATTTGGCTAAATTTATTTTGGTCTTTAATTTTCCAGTTGGATGGAGGGATTCAACCATTCATTGTAAAATCAAATCTTCTGTTATTAATTATAATCCAAGCACCTGCTTACTACATCATTCATTAACCAAATTCTATTCAGACCAAATAATTTTCTGTTACTAATTATAATCCACGCACCTGTTTTTCTTCTGTTCTTCTATTCAGATCATATAATATCAAGATAAATACTTGACGAGTATAGTCTCTTTTATAGGGCACGAACTGAATTCAGCAAAAGAAAGATTTGTTACAGGTGATTAGTTTCATATGAACTTTCTATAGAACCGATCGATATATAACTAATGATAGAGATACAAATTTGGAGTGGACGAATGGTCTCATCCATGCATGAAATGATTCAACGATTATGTTGGTTTTTAAGACTATCATATATGATTGTGTCGAATTGCGGTTGATGATACATATCTAATCAATTGATTATGTTGCCACGTTAGAACCAGGGACGGACCCATTTGAGAGAATATGAGTTCAGATGACAACCCTAAAACTTGAAAATGCATTGATTTTTTATAATAAAATAGTCAGAAAATCAATTTGTCCCCTTTAAATTAAAGGACATTGACCCCAGTTAAAATTGTCCCCTTTAAATTAAAGATCATTGACCCTAGTTAAAATCAATCCTAGGTCCGCCCCTGGTTAGAACAACTAGATCAAGTAAAAGTTAGAGAACCGTTGTTCTACGGTTTTCTAATTATGTCGTGTAAATATGATTTTATTATTCTGTTATATACTATCTCTTTGTTTTGTAATTCTACTATTATACAACATTGTTATACCAACAAAACCATAAATTAACTACTTAGTTTCAACTTCAAGGTATATAACAGAAGATAAAAAGGTGGTATGAATATAAAACAACTCCACAATGCTCGCAAAGAAGAGAGGACAAACTAAAGGAAAAGAGATCAATGCTAAGGAAGAAATATAGGGGCATGTGCTTTGAGAGTTGAGATGTTAGGCAGATTCGGAATCTTTCTTTCTCACCTCCTCTCTCATCTCTCTCTCTCAAACATGTTTCTTTTGTAACAATAATAATCATTATTACTACATTTTGATTCTGCTTTTGATATAAAAACCTGTTTTTGCCAAAACGCAGTATCTTTAACTTAACTTTCTTTTATAATACTTTTTCCATATCTGTGTATATGTTTCACTGAGCAACTTGGAACCCTTTTGCGTTGGGTAAAAAGAGACTTCACACCACTGACCACACACCCACTTACCAAACTTTGCAGTACTAAATCTCTCTACTTTGGTCGATTTTGATGAGTTTTATCATTTTTGAGATCCAAATCGAAACTAAAAAGATGGTATTTCATATAAATAATATGATATTTGCAACGTGCATAGATGTTTACACATTTTAATTGAATTAGTAGGTCAAAATATAGGTTCTAAGTACATATTCTATATTTTAATCCCAATTTTAGAACTAAGTCGACCTAGCAATGTTGAATTTGTAAGATCTATATCTGTATAGTTACAAACTAGTTTTATTTATGATTCATATCTAAACTAATAAACATAATTCAAATAAAGCATTAGATGTAGATAAAAAGGTTTCATCATTTTTTTCTTATGAACGAGGTGTGAAATATACGCCTTAGTAAAAAGCAATAAGCCAAGCCAGTAAACTGTAAACCACCTGTTCAGTTGGATACAAAGTATTGAGGTGGGGATTATTATTATTTTGGTAAGTGGTAACCATTTGAGTTCTAGACATCTATTAGAGTGATGTCTTTTGCATACCCAATGTATGTCGCATTTTTTGTTCCTTCCTTCAACTGATTTTGCCTTTACGAACAGTTGGAGCTTTTTTTACTTAATTCCACGAAAACCTTGTTATCTAGGTATCCATGTTTTTGTTTTTTTTTTTAATTTATTTATTCGATCGGAATAAACTACCAATTCTATGGTACAAGAGTTTTGAGGTTGTTAGTGATTGTCTTTCTATATTTCCACCGTTAAAAGGGCAAAAAACAAAAACAAAAAACCCTCAAAACTATTTAAGCTTTCATCTTTTAATGTTTTGTTTCTAAAACAATTGTCAAAATATTAAGAATTCAAGATACTGATGTTTACACGTTGTTAGTAAGTATTTAGTTAATCTAACAAAGTAACAATACTTGCAAAACTAGTTGTTAATATTTGTAACGGCTACTATGTAAAATCATCATTTGCATATGCTTTCATTCAAAATAATACAAATTTATTGAAAATTCAAAATATCTAAATTATGGGAGAGCCAAAAACGATGTGTCAAGAAGACAATTTGGTACAAATTACTTTTGTTACCTGTTCCAGTAAATGCGGGAAGAAACTGATTAATAAGATACCTGATTTAACGTTAGACCTCACTTATTTTTTCTTGAACCAACATTGTTTACTTGTATTTTTTGATTATTAAGTACACTTAAATGACACGTGTCGACCAGACATCCAATCTAGCGGTTTTACATGGGATCCACATGTGCACACAGGGCACGCACTCTTGCACGTGAGATGTCCGTACGATGACTGGGCCTCAAACAAATTTCCTTTTCAATTAATTTAGCTTAACGTTTTAAGAGGGTTCAAACTTTAAACTATGATTGTAAGTTATATATATGTGCGCATATAGATACGATTATGCCTCTACGATTATATATAGTTTTTTCCACAGTTTACTTACGGATTTTCTTTAAGCGATGAAGTTTAGTATATGATTAGTTGGCTAATCAAATGGAATTAACAAACTTCGTTTTGTCAAGATGAAGATAGTTTGGATACCGAAGTGAGAGAGAGACTATTAATTTCACAGTAACTAATAACATATATGTTTTTTTAGTTACTGTGAAATTTCGGACCTTGAAAACCATATTATATAATTTTTGTAGGTAAGAAATTAGTCTTGATGCTTCATGCATTTGCTTACCAAGATTGAAAGTGTTCCAAAAAAAAAAAAAAGCTTACCAAGATTGAATTCAACGGCGGTTAATTTCATGACAGATTTTTAAAAAAATACTGATTGAAGTTTCCAATTTGATTGAATTATTGACATCGGAATATAGGAGGAGACGAATACCGAAAGTACCCATACATGCATTAGCAAATACCACCTCTACCCTAATTTCATCATTTGTCTTATACTCCAGGTGTCCGTTGCTGAACGGTTAATTCTGGTACTTTTGGGCGGTGATTCTCACGCATTAAAAAAATCAGTGAAAAGTCTCAATTCTTATTATATTTTTAGGATTCTCTGGTGTTACCATTTATACAAAAATATCGTTCATTTTTTTTTTACCCCAAAGCATAATTATATGCCCTTGAAATAAGAAAATGAGAGAATAAATCTCGAAGGTTTTAGAAATTCCAGATTCTCAGTTTCTCACAAAAAGAAAACCCGAGAAAACTTACTTTTCCATATAAAAAAGTCTAAAAATGGTTATTGGTTATTTACAGAATCATTAATTAAAAGTTAAACCCATACAGATACATATAAACAAATACATTGCAAAACAGCTGTAAAACTTGACTGTTTCGGAAAATCCCACTTCACATGCATCATCTCTCAACAGTTTTCCAGTTTCCTTTTTCTTATATTTCGATAATATTCACTTACTCTTTTTCATTTTCATATACTACCTTTTAATTTCTCTCTTTCTCAGACTCTATAAAAACCCCTCTCAAAGACATAATTTACCTCTTCCTCCTTCGCTCTCGCATACATCACTCTCTTCTTCTTCGTGCTTTTCTCTCTCTCTCTCTCTTTTCCAGGTTTCTCGAGAAGATTTGTGTTTTTTTCTTTTCTTCAAACATATTGATGTGGCGAAAAACTGGATCTTGATGTTCAAACATTCATGTCTCCGGTGATTAGTGAAATCCTTAGATCTGGCTTAACTATAGATTCATCTCTTAGACGCAGGACCCATCTCGTTCAATCTTTCTCCGTTGTCTTTCTCTACTGGTTTTATGTTTTCTCATAAATCATCTCTCCTTTAGCCATTCTATAATATATAATATAACTATATATCAATTATAAACCTATATCACCTTCCATATAGATTTTTACTTAACCTTTATTCGGGTCCTGCGTCTTTTCAATTTGAATTAGTGTTTTTCTTTTTTTGTGTTTTTTTTTCGATGAATAAAACTGAAATGGGATCGTCGACGAGCGGGAATTGCTCGTCTATATCGACGACCGGTTTACAAAACTCCGGTTCGGAGTCGGATCTCCGGCAACGGGATCTGATAGACGAGCGGAAGAGGAAGCGGAAGCAGTCGAACAGAGAATCGGCGAGGAGGTCGAGGATGAGGAAGCAGAAGCATATCACCGATCTAACGGCTCAGGTCGCGCATCTGCGCAAGGAGAACAGCCAGATCGTCGCCGGGATCGCCGTCACCACGCAGCACTACGTCGCCATCGAGGCCGAGAACTCCATTCTCAGAGCTCAGCTCTCCGAGCTCAACCATCGCCTCAATTCCCTCAACGAGATCGTCGATTTCGTCGAGTCTCCTTCCTCCGCCGCCACAGGAGGATTCGGGATGGAGACTGGCCAGGGAGGTGGAGGAGTGATCGACTGCGGCGGCGGAGGCGGAGGTTGGTTTTACGACGGAGCGATGAATCCTCTCAATTTAGGGTTTTATAACCAACCAATGATGGCTTCTGCTTCTACTGCTGGTGATGTTTTCAACTGTTAAGATCATTCCCAAACGAGAGAGAGACATCAGGGGTAAACTTGTAATCTTCTTATAAAATTATGTGATGATGCCCTCTGTGTTTAGTTTGTAAGATTAAAGTACTTAACGCTTCAATTAATCAGTGATTATAAAAGGCTTGTAACAATGGAAATGTGATATCATGGAGATGGTGATGTGATTTTGCTGTAAGTGGAGGGGGAAATATTTTTAGTTTTAATTTTCTTCTTCTTCTTCTTCTTCTTCTTATATTGATGAAAATGGAGAAATATTATCTTGTCTTTTTCTTATATGGTTTCTGTTTTCCTTATTTGGGAGCATTTGTTGCCCTTATTAGAAAGATTAAGTTTTGGCTACTAGTGAAGAACCAAAACAATGCGAAAGCTCGTGGACGGACGGTTCTCTATCCAAGGTGGTCCATTTATAATACTACTATATAGAAATGGAGTGTTATCATTATTGTGTTCGAGACTATATTGTCCAAAATGTGATAAATAATGATGCATTTTAGTACTTACGGCACAACGAATTATTATCATGGGTCACTCGAGTTCTCTTTTTTTTTCAAAAATCTTACGTACGAGAGGCACATGATCTCACTTACTCAATAATTTTTATTTATAATATGTACATGCCAATTCTCGGTTTTAAATCCCGATCAACTAGTGTATAGGGTGACTTGCAGATGTAACCATGTTTATCATATTAATTTGTAGCTGTATATAATAACGTTCTCTAAAAAAATGCTAAGTAAATAATTCTGTGAAACCATTTTACTCTTGTCAAGATGTATCATGTATGTAAGATGATTGTTTATAGAGATGTCAACACGAATAGTAATAAGAATTGTAATATTACTACTGATGACTAATCTAAACTTAAGAAAGTTTAAATCTGAATGAAGTCGAAAAAACTTAGGATTAGGATATAGGATTGTGGCTGATTTCAAGATTTAGATGTTAAATGGACAAGATGAATATTATATTCGTTTAAAAACTTGTTGTATTTGAAGTAATTGTTTATCGAGATGTTAATGTTAATAGTAGTAATATATCAAAAACAACTAAAATTGATGTATATACGTATGGATGGCTAAACAACAATTAAAGAAAAAGGAGTTCCACAGAAGTCTAGAAAAGAAACTATAGTTGAGATGTTAGGATTATGGTTTTCAACATTTAAATGTTAAATATGATCATATAACCATTTAAATGAGCAAGGTAAATTAGTTCGTTTCATGGTTCTCTTTCATTTGTGAGATTATTAATAGATCTTCTCTTTTGTTGTTTAAAAAAAAAAAAGTGAATACTATATTAATTCATTGTTTCCACACACACAAAAATATCATATTCGTCAGATAATTTGTCATATATGGAGACGTCAAGGCTAATAACAATACTATATTGAAAAAAAAAGAAGCTAATTATACCGATGTAATCAGTACTGCTCAAATCATTAGTATAAATTAAAAAGGGTTTTGAGTTTTAACTAGGCTTAAAACGTTTAGGATTAATATGTTAGGACTATGGTTAATTTCAAGATTTAGATGCTAATTGAACAAAATAAATTTCATACTCGTCTTAACAACTTGTTGTATGTGAGATGATTGTTTATAAAGATGTTGCCGCTAATAGTATTCATGGCCGTGTATACAGTGTATCAGGAAAGATAATTGCCTCAGGTTCTATCAAAAATATTAATCTAGGGACCCCTAATTGCTAAGAACCATTTTTAGTCTAATAGTTAAAATTTATTTAGACCTAATTACTTTCCGATTAAAGTTCTAGCAATTATACATTTTCTTCCCTATAACCACCAAAGTCCCAATCAAGATTTTGACATCCATAGTTTTTACTAAGATTTTACTTTTCCTCCGCAACGATTCAAATTCATTTTGAACACTCTTCCTTTTTCTTCTTTTTATTTTCTTCTGTTTTTTAAGTCTATTTCTATTATGAAATTTATATTGATTTTGATAATAACATACACGAATTAATATGAGAAATACCCTCAAATACCACACTTTCATGTTTTTGTGACAAAAATACCACACCAAAGTGAAAATGACAAAAATAACATTTATTTAATGATCTAAATATAATTAAACTAATAAATTTGGGTTCAAAAGTCATTAATTAGGGTTTAGATTTTGAGTTTTAGGGTTTAGGTTTAAGGGATTGGGAAGAAACATATGAAAATAAATGTATAATAGTCTTTTTTTCTCTTTAAAAAATGTTATTTTTGTCATTTTCATCTTGGTGTGGTATTTTGATCACAAAAACATGAAAAGTGTGGTATTATTGAGAATTGCCCAATTAATATCCTTAACATGATTTTAATAAAGTGGAAAGAATATTGATATATCCATGTTCTTTTTCAATATTTTGACATTTATTTGTTTTCCCTACCGAAGTTTTTTTAAACGTTCTAAAATCTTTTCTATTATTTTTTTCTAATGTTTCATAAACTGGCATTAAACTCTTAAAACTGCTCTCATGACGCTGATAATAGTAATAAATATATTATTAAAATTTAGCATTGATGTATATATCACGACTGCATGGACGATTAATCTAAAACTAAAAATTTTGAAATTAACTAGGTTTTTAAAAATTATAGTTAATTTCTAAGATTTATTTGTTATATATGAAAATATGACCATTTAAATGAGCAAGGTGAATCTCATATACTTGTTAAAAACACTTGCTTTTTTTTTTTTGGACAAAATTAAAAACACTTGCTATATGGAGATTTTCATGATAAAAATAATAATATATTTGAAAAACCTAACATCGATGTCATCGCAACTATTCAGGTAATTAATTTATAATTTTGAATAGTATTTTAATTTTAATGAGGTTTAGAAAATTAGAGTTAGTTAAAATGTTAATGTTATAGTTACTTTCAAATTAAATATGGAAATATAAAAAGTTAAATGATTAAGATAAATATTATATATACGACATAGTATAATAGTTCTCGGGAAGTCGTATAGCTTTTTAATATTTTGGTAATTAAAATATTTTTCCTAATAACCATTTCATCAATATCTTTATATAATTTTTGATGTGTGCACTCCATAAAAACATCATTCATCTTCCTTACTTAAATTGTTTGGAGTATTCAAAGCCTAATTTACTTGTTAGATTTGAGATCTAGGAAGAGGGCATAACAAAATAGATTGAAAAAATAAAACCAAAAAAAGAAAGAAAGATAACAAATAATTATCGAGTTCAGATAAAATCACACCCTACGCTTTGCACCAGAATCCACTAGAACAACTCAAACCTCAACATCTTATAATCTGTCTTTACTCGTGTGCTCTCCCTCTCATGTATTCATTACAAGAATGTTAGAAGTTGGATCTAATTAATGAGGCCTAGACAAAGGAGATCCAGCTTATCTCAACTGTTTACAACAAACCTCACACATTAATATTTCATACACGCGAGGCGGATCAATATTCAACAAAAAGTAAACCCTCTCCCTCGTCTAGAATCTTTAGCACATTTGGCATAAAATATGACTTAAGAGACATTTATCTTTCAATATTCCACCTTGTCTCTTATCACTTACACTTGTTCTTTTCCTAGCCTGTTTATGGATTCCACTTCGGGTTCTTGAACAAACCTGGTCAGCCTCAATGTTTTTCCGCATCCTCATGCGCCTTCTTTGAAGCTTCCTGGGAAGTGATCCTTGCAGTCTCTCTCAATAAACCTATTCAGCTTTTTTTTTTCTTTTGAGTAAACTCAATCAGCTTATTTTCTCCTTATGCTAAATTTCTCAATGCTCTATGACTCAGAGTAGCTCGAGCATCCTGAAACTTGCTCACTAGAAGGACTTTGGTGAATATATCTGCTGAATTATATGTGGCTCCTGAGTTCTCGATACAAGAACACCATTCCATGCTGAAACTTTTAGATAAACATACATCCTCCTCTTCCAGAAGTCTCTGTTTCCATTGAATCTCTTGATCGACCTTAGCTTTTGACATCTTGTATGGATCGAAAACCTTAAAATCCTGAATTGCCAATATTATGGCTATGATACAACTTTGTACGAGTCAAAGTGTATTCTATTTGATAGATTTTGATTCCTTTTGAGATTTAGGAAGAGAGCATATATACACAATACAAATATAATGATACCAGAGAATTATTGAGTTCAGAACAAATAACACCCTACATCTCGCTAGAAATTCATTGAAATCCACTAAAACAACTAAATCTCGACATCTCATGATCCCTGTTTACTCATGTTCTCTCCCTCCCACTAACCATGACAAGAAGGTTAAATGTCCGATCTAATGAGCTCTAGACAAAGGAGACACAGCTTTATCTCAGCTGTTTACAACAAACTTCACACGTATATAATTCACACACATGTGAGCCGGATCAATACTCAATTGTCTAAGACTCTTTCCCTCGTTTAGAATTTTCAGCGCACACTTAGAGAAATCATGAGATAAAAATACAGTTATTTTTCATTGTTTAAAATTTTGCATCTAAATTTTAAATAGAGAATCTAAATCTAGTTGAAACATGTCAAATCCTAGCTATTGTATAAACCCGTTAAACTTTTTTTTTGTCACGAAAACCTGTTAAAGCTTATAAACAAAAAAATATTTTAAATTTGTTCCAATTTGAACTATTATATCCAAAACAGTTTTTTTAAATGAAGAAGTAAAATGATGGTTTGAGTTCAAAGAATTAATAAGAGATATTTATCACCTAGTTAAATAAAATAAATATCAAAAATATGATATAAAAGTAAATATCTTATTGAAAATGCTATTTGAAAAATAAAAAGTAAAAACGTAAAATAGAAGAGATATTTTTAGTACTTTTAAAAATAAAACTAAAATATATTAATCCAGAAAAATTTATCTCCTAATTTCATGTATACAGACTTTTATATAATTTATTTATACAATCAACTTAAATTAACACTCTTATTTATATTAAAGTTAAAACTTACCGTTGACCAAAAAAAAAGAGTTAAAACTTACAACCTCAAACAATATATTTTTGTTCAAACTTCTAGCGCTATAACATTTTGTTATAATTTTTTTTTAATACTGTATACTTCTTTGATTCCTTACTTGTTAATATATAGACGTTGATAAATTAAAGCTTCAGCTGTATTTGTAATGAAACTATTTAATAATTTTCAAAATTACGAGTAAACTTCAATGGTTGACAGGAATGAAAGGCATGTCCTCGTTTGGACAAATAATCTCTTCTAATAACCGCGAGAAGAATCCACGACTAAAGCTTATAATAATCTTGAGCTTTGGCCTTTGAGTTATGTGGAAGAATTGGATTTTATTTCTAGTTAACCGTGGTTTGATTACAAAAATAGTTTCTGAGCTAAAAAAAATTATATAAATGTGGATGATAAAAGTTTCGATTATTTTTGAACTGAAAGATTCATCACTTTGTAAAATCACCGCCTGAAAATCCCTTATATATCTTATTTAGAGATATTGATCAATAGTCACGGATCTAACTCGTATGGTTTAACTACAATTAGGAAATTTGATGAGATAATTTGACAAACAAATCACCCTCAATGATCGTCCGCACCAAAACCATAATTTATATTAACTTTTACAAATCTACCAAGAAAATAGGCGTAAGTGGTCATTGATGAAATGATTAGACCAGAAACAAAAAGTTTAATATCTATCAACGTTGAAAACTCATACATGTTCAATGAATCCATATATTATGTTGATTGGTGACCTTGTCCTTATTTGCTTGTTGCAGATTAATATATTATATACTCTGTGAAAAGGAATAATTTTTTTTGGGGGCAAGTAGATGTTATGTCTCTGACTTAGCGTAAGAATAAAATTATATTTCAGGGTAAATAATATGTGGAGTATATTACTTTGTAGCCACCACTTTTTATTATCTTGATCGATCTTCCATCACTTTTCCAATCGATTCGAATAAAACACGTACGAAAGGTTGATTAGAATCGATTCTTCAGATAGTTACACCATTCGCTTCTTTTTTATTTGTCGTCTGTTGGAATTGATTAAAGAAATGAAGGCACAAAGGTCCAACAAAGTTTTGCTTACACAGCATAAAAACCAAACACTAACAAATTCAACTCTGCACCAAAATATACTATTGCAGAGAAATTTTCAACATCTCTTCCACACTTCTAATCAAATACACCAGCTCTTGCTTCAGCCGCATATAAAACAACCTACCAATCTGGCACTCTAGTAGCAACACCATATTCCAATCTCTTCGAAAGAGCCACGAGATCAATACCGCGATAACATTAAAACATGTCTCTGAACCAGAATAGTCCAAACCTGCGAACCAGAACAAAACATCGGAGCGACACAAGATCTCAAAGCCAAGAGGAAGAAAAAGAACCAGCCACTGCCACAAAAACCCCGAACAACAGTAACTCTAGACAACTTTTACCAACGACCCACTAAACCAGAAACACCAAAAGCTCCATCCTCACCAAAGGAAACGAACGAAAAACAACAAAACTCATTTCGCACATATGGAATAAGCAAACTCAGCTAGAGCCCCGTGTTAGAGAGAACAAAAACCGAACTGCACCCATGTCATATGCGGATGTCTCTTATGACCATCCGCTTCTTCATTTATATATATTTTTTTTTGGCACAAAATTCATTTATTCACGATTATATTCCCGTTAACACTAGCTACATGTTCGCAAGTTCGTTTGCACAACTATACAATGAAATACAAAAGAATGTTATTAGTATGAATGACAAGTGTTAAGTGAGACATCTGACCTAATCTTTCCGTCAAAAGTTTACTTAAGGTTTCACATGACCACGAAGGACTAAAAGGAAACTCACCTTTTAATAAGAATAACATTTTTAGACTCACCTTAAACTAGCTCAAAACTAAACACCAAAAGTTCTCTCTATATCATCACCATATCTCGACAATGATATATATATATAGTATTAGCATATCCGTTATTCATATTTCTATTAGAACTAGATTACTCCTAATCCTATTAAAAATATATTAAGCATTTCTTGTCCTAACCAATCTTGTTAGATATATATCTTAGGCTGCAAACTATGCATGTTTGAAGGTTATCCAACATTTTCCCTAGTAATTTTTAACTTGGTTTTGGATATGTCTTGAACTCTTATCAAGCTTCTCATCTCGCCAAACTTGATACGTGCTAAAGTTTGATTCATGATTAAGTCTCTGAACGAATTGTTTTACTTTAAGCTCTGATTTCAAATAAAAGAAAACTCACCTTTTATATAAGAACAAGTACTCTCTTATAATTATGTTTAAAAAATAACTCAAAACTGAACACCAAAATCTTATCTTTATTGTCACATCTCGACAATAATTATTTACAGTACTAGCGCATTGTTGTTATTCCTATTTCTATTTCAATTTTGCTTTGGACATACACAGATGAAGTTATGGTATGGATGGAACCTCAAGTTCTATGACCAACTTTACTATATCACAATACAGAAATGACAAAAAAATTTGAACACTTGGATCCGGAAATATAATCTCAAGGATCTTTCTTGGTTCTGTATGTGATTAACTCCGGTTTAGATATGAAAAAACACAAATTTAAGTTTAGATGGGCTAAACTGCCAAAACATCAGGGAATAATCGCTGCCATTTACTATTTGCCTAGGTTGTCGACCAGTTAAGACTTAAGAGTTCTGGTCCAGGCTTCTTGTAATGGACCCTCTGCTGTTTGGGCCCTATAGTAAGTAACACATTCCTTACAATACTAGTAGTAGATTTGACAATTTATAATCAAATCTACTGTAATAAAAGCTGCAAAATCTCGCTAGATATGCTTCCGCAGCCGGCAGGGCATGATTTCATACCATAAATTGTATTTATTTACAAATAAGAAATACTGGCTCATAAAAAATATATGCAATTTCAGAAATTAAACTAATCGTAATAGAATTGAAACAAATCGTACGGGAAAAACGTTTTACTCCCTCCGTTTTCAAAAGGAAGATATTCTAAATTTTATCTATGTTTCATAAATATAAATGTTTAAGTTTTTTTTACGAACTTTTTACTAGTTAACAATGATGAAATGTAAACTTTAAAAAGATTAATCAAAACTATTAAATTACTACTATTTTAAAAGATTTAAAATTATTAACTATAAAAATAAATGCATTTGTAATCATATTTTCATTTATTTGGTTAGTATCTAAAAACAGATAAAATAATTGTTAATAACAAGTCGAACCACAAAAGCCATAGTGTGATTGGTCTAACCTAGTTGCTGACAAGTTTTGGCATTTATACATTGATAACGATATTTAATTCTCATTAGTTTAATTGTCTTAAGACTCTTAACTGATGAGAGTGGGTGAACAAATATAAGTATTGCTTGAGATGAGAGTAAAGAAGTTGTAGAGATAATAACTGTTGATCAAAAACGCGAAGTATTTATTGAAGTGTTGACAAAAAAAAAAAGTTATTTATTTAAGGATTAAATAATTTTCTTCGGGGGGTGCAGAAAAGTTTTTGGCTTTTGCGGCTAATGGAGAAACAGTAACACGTAGATCGCACTCCCCGTGGTCCAGAAGCCACCCAATCTCTCCTAATCAATAGTAATATTTTAACATAACAAATTTTAAAATTTTGGAGAATGGGTAATTAAATCTGTTTTTTTTTTTGTCAATCAAATCTGTTATTGAACTGTCATTTTTTTTTGGGTTCTTTTAACAACATTCGGAGTATTTACTTCAATTCTAATGTTTATGACTTTTCATAATGATTTGTGGTTTTACCATCATTCAATTGTTGATTCAGAAAAATAGACCAGAACTTTACCATAAAGCAAAAGTAAAAACATTAACAGAAAAAGGAAAAAGAAAAAGCGAAAATAAAAATTAAACGAAATTAAGAGAAAAAAAAAAGAAAAAGTGAGGAACGTGGCACAATTCCCCGTGCGTGTTCTTTCCTCCCCCAAGACGCAGACGCAGACGCACCCGAAATTGCTTTCTCTTCCCATCGTTTCTTTCTCTCTCTCTCTTTCTCTCAGATCGATTCTGGTTCGTGCCGATCAACGATATAATCTCCGCCGCTAATTCATCGCCGGAGGATCTGTCTCCGTACGTATGCTCCTTCTTATCTACGCTCGTATCTTTACACCCCCTTCGTGTTTTGATTCCTCGAAACATTCGTTGCTCTGGCGAGAGCCTTTGTTTCCACCATCGGGTGTTGAATCTATCCTCTTGCCGGATATAAAAAATTTGGATTTTTTTTTCTTAGATGATTACGTATTGACTTAGAATTTCAGGTTGATTTTTTTTTTTTTTTGGTTACTTGTGTTTTGTTAGATCATTTCTGCGATGAATTCGTATTTCCGGGTTTTGACTCAGTTATTCAGGACTACGTGAGATACTTTCAGAATATAGATTACATGAACACATTCAAAATTTTCTTATTCGGTATTTGAGTTTGTTTTCGAGATGCAGTTCCCTTTTGTTCAATAGACTTTTAATGGTATTTGAATGATTAATCTTCCTTTCTAGGCTCTTCTCTTTGGTTGTGTGCATTTCGGATCTTACCCTTTTTTCGATTTAGTGAATTGAGCCTAAAAGGTTACTCCTTTACCAGTTGAAGCGAGTCTCATTATTTTTCCTACTGTGATCTGTTTTGCAGGGTTACAATAGGAAGATAAGTGGCTGTTACTGCGTGAGGACGTGCAAATTGTTTGGAAGTTGTATTAAGCAGAGTGTTGGTATCATCTTGATAGAGAAAACAGTTTTGTGAAAAGATTATGGGTTCGGTTTGCTGTGTAGCTGTGAAAGACAGAAAGGTTCCTCCTAGTAGTGGACACGCAGGTGCATCTGCATCTCTTCATCGGAATTCGGCATGCTCGCCACAATGGAGTTTTCGACGTGACAATAGGAGACGGGTCGCTGATGAGATTGAGGGTTCACCTTATTACAGTCCATATGTTGCGAGTAGAGGAATTAGCATGGATAAGATGTCGTTAGGCTCTGAAAGAGGAACTCTATCTGAGGGAGGAACCCCTCCTGATGGGCATTTAGGGACTCCTGCCTCTCAGAAATCAGCAACCCCAGAGATGGGCACAATTTCGATGGTCCCACCTTCTTCAGGTGAATCCCATTTGGGAGCTTAATCTGATTATGATCCAATTCTTTATCTTCAGTTGGTTTCAGTTCTTTACAACTCTTTATCTTGGTGGGGTTATATTCATTATAAAGTATAAGTAAAGCTTGTTAGTTTTCATCATCTCAATCTTGTACTTGACTAGATAAAGTTGCCAGAGGGATTTGAAGAGACCGTATTCTATCTTGGAACCGAGAAGCATTTTAGTGTAATGCATTAAGCTTGCCTATCATTCTTTCTGTGCCTCATGTTACTCTTTTCTGTGCGCGCAGATTCATCTTTGGCAAGCCATGATCCCATCGAGGTGCGATATTTACTTTACTCTAGTTTGAGCTTAGTTTTGAGGTTACGAGGTGCCGGGTTTTCCTTTTTCTTGTGTTCCTCTTAATCCCCTTGTGGCTCCTCAATGTTTCAGGTGAAGAATTTAGTTGACTCACCGAGCATTGTTCCATCAGCTCTTCCGAAGCCTTTGTTCTCCTCGCCATCTCGTTCCACTCCTGTCTGTGATTTTTCATCGGCTCACACGCGTTTGCTTCCTCCCAAATCCACACCATCAAGACGGGCTCGACGTTCACCAGGGCATCAGTTGTTTAGGCAGGTTTCTGATAGTCAAATTTTAGGTTTGAAATCCCCAAATAATAACTACTCAGTCTCTGAAGGAAGGTCATCCTTTGTGCTTTCGACCTGTAGCAATGACTTCGCCACTGGATCCCATAACGCATCTTCTGAGGGTGGCTGGTCCTTGAACACTTTTTCTGAGCTCGTGGCGTATTCTCAAAGGGAGAGATGGTCCTTTGATAGCGAACACTTAGGTTCTGGCAGACGGAAACTTAGTGGTGGTAGCAGCAGATTCTCCTTCTCCCCTTCCGTTGTCGATCAGCAGACTTGTGGAGCTTGCTCGAAGTTACTTACCGAGAGGTCTTCTGTTGCCAATTTCGAGCTCCCAATCGCCGCTGTTCTTGCTTGTGGTCATGTTTACCACGCAGAGTGCTTAGAGACCATGACTACCGAGATAGAGAAGTATGATCCTGCTTGTCCCATATGCACGATTGGGGAGAAACGTGTTGCAAAAATAACAAGGAAAGCCCTAAAAGCGGAGGCAGAAGCAAAGGCAAAGCACTACAAAAGATGTAAGAACCGTGTGGTGGATAGTTACGGCGAGAGTGAATGCGATGAGTTTATGTTCCAGAAGACAGGGAAACGAGAAGGAAAAGCTCTGAAGATGGAACCTAGTTGCAGTAGCAAAGGCCCGTCTAAGTCATTCTTGAAATGGCATTTCGCGTCTATCAGCTCCAAGTGGAGTAAACCCTCGTCCAAAGACTCTGCATTGAAGAAAGGGTTTTGGTCTAGACATCGTAACCACCGTTCTTCATCAAGCATAGAGGTAAAGATCTAACACTGTGATATGTCTTTTACTAATATAAGAGAGATCTGAATTGGTCTCGTAGTAACCTGTAATACACATTTCAGGGACTTAACCAGACATCTCAGCTTTGATGAAACCCCTCGATGTGGATCAGAGGAATGTGGGTTATTTAGGAAAGCTTTGTAAAAAACCAGATATTGAGCTTCAGCTTTAGCCTTTAGAGCTGTCTTTAACTTTTTTTTGGGATCTGTGTGTTTTCAGTGTAACCTATTGGGGATGATTTTTAGTTATGAAACAAACTTATCATTTTAGAGAGATTAGAGAATTTGCCAGCCATTTACAGGGTTCTCTAAGAAGTTCTGTAATCTCCATTAGCCGTTTCATATTCGATTAGTGCAACAGCATGACGTTTCTTTGATCCAGATGATCTATTTGTTTACAATTACAACTGAAGCATGTCCCCCGAAAAAACAATTATGACAGTAGATGAGAAAACCAAATTCACTCTTGCAAGGTAACGAATATTTCTATTTATCTTCACACTTGAAAGTATTTGTTTATACCACCATGAAGATTATACACAAAAACATTACAATAACTGCTTACCAAAGTGTACATAAATGCTCAGTTTCATATACAACAAATATAAAGGACTAACACCTACAGTTTTCACAAAATCTAACCTTTTATATATGCCATCACGAATATTACAGATATATATATTGTGTGTGTATATATATCCTCCTATCTATACAAATGCAAAAAGCGCGTTTTTCTTGCGCCCCAAGAATCATACCCACCCCCCCAATCCAATCACTGGCGTTGCCAGTTATTGAGCTTGTTTAAAGCCCATAAACATTTTTCAGACGACAAAGTCGTGTAGTTGATGGGGATTCGAGAATCTGCCATCTTGCTGGGTTCCAAGGCCAACGTAACGATTGTAATCATCGACACCAAACCCGTGATAGTTCATCAAGCTGTCGTAATCTCCAGTAGTAGCACGGTCTGGTTTCGGATCTGCGAAGACAAGGTTTTCTTCTGCATCAGATGTATATGGGATGTTGTTGTTGTTGTTTCCATGATTCTGTTGTTGCGAAGAAGAAGTGTCTTCGTGTTTGAGCTGAGATGTTTCCTGCATTTTGTTGTTGTTGTTGTCTTGATTAATTGAGTTAGAGAGTAACTCTGATGAATCACCAAACTCTTCTTTATACATCTCTTCGATCATCGGTTTCCATAGCCGAACTCTCGCGTTAATAAACCAGTTCGCAACCTATGAATTGTCAAGAACCAGAAAGACCATTCAAATCAAAGCAAGACCAAAGATTGAGCCAACAACAAAAGTGAGATCTCGCCTTGTCGTGTTACCTGGTTTTTCGATAGTCCTGTCTGCTTTGCAAGCATGATCTTCTCTGATTCTTTAGGATATCTACAAAAAAAAGGGTTGAAATTGTTATTAATTAACTAAGCAAAGAAGAGCAAAAGAAAAGAAAGAAAGTGGTCTCTTAAATCAACACTTACGGATGAAGGAAATGCTCAAAGAGCCAAGCGCGGAGTATAGAGACAGAGTTTTCAGGTAAGCCTCTTTGTGGTCTCCAAGCTGGTCTAACCATTCCGAGCTGTTGATGCAAAGCTCTCTGCTGTCTTAACCTCTGATCTAAATACCTAAGACGCGGTATCCTCTCCCCTTGTTCATCAGAAGTCTCTCTCTCCCCAAGCTTCCCTCTGATCACCTGAATCTGCTCTTTTATCGCATCCCGCAAGCAGCGGAAATGGCGAGAGATTCTGTTCAGAGCGACCGATGTGTAAGGCTTTGCTGCTCCAAGACCTGTTACCATCTCGAACGACGAAGCTAAAGCCTCCATTTGATGGTAGTATTGGTTATACCTTTTATCTACCTGCAAATTTATATATTTTCAAAAACAATCATCAGCAACTACAAAAACACTTCAAAATTTGGATTAAAAAATTGTGGATTTTGATTAAATTAATCCTACCTCATCGACCATTGTTAAGAGCTTGTGCTTCTTGCTCTGAAGTTCTTGACGTTCTGAAGGAGATAACTCCTCCTGCAATTTCTCATTGTCTGTGTTGTTATCACTCGACCCATTAGTAAAGTCTTGACCTTTAGTGTTGTTGGTCTTGGTCTTCTTATTACTATCCCCCAATTTCAAATCTTTCCTGACACTAACAACTTCAACAAGCAATTGCTGTGTTGGTTTAAGGTAACGAGATCTTAGAACGCTGCTCACAAACCCTGACGTCTCGTAACGGTAATTGTTGTACAATCCGACTCCATTGTTGTAACCAGAGGAAGGGATTTGCTCAGACTGATGATGATGTTGATGACTCAAGCTCTTCCCATTCTCATCAGACAAAGAAGGATTCGGATTACTGTAATTCAATTGGTTCGAGAGATTCTGGTAATGGTATTGGATCTGGTTACCGAGGCTTAAGGAAAGTCCTCCGCCGTGAAAGCTTAGATCGTTGCTCGAAACCGTCACGCTTCCGTTGAGACCTGTGACGGCGACGTCGTCGCTTGTTGGCGGGATAAAAACCATTTCGTTCCGTACACCACCACCGGAGTTGGGGATTTCGAGACAGTTCCCCCCGCCTCCGCCGGAGATTATCTCGGAGAAAGATGCGGCAGAGGAAGAAGAAGCTTGTTGTTGTTCGTTGAGGTAGATGGATTCTTGGTACAGAGATTGCATGCCGACACTAGTTGGGTAATAAACCGCCATGAACTTTTTTTTATATATCAAAATGTTTATTACAAGAGTGAGTCTCTCATCCGGTTGATGTTTTGTCTGAAAACGAGATTTCCTGTAAGAAGAAAGAGAGAGAGAGACGTGTAAGTTTGAAACCAGATTCTGGATAATAAAAAGGAACAATCTTTGGAGGATGTTAAAACATCGTATTCTCACGCCGCAATTACAGATGAAAAAAAATTCAAGAAAAGAAATGAAACCCAGTAATCCCCAATTTAGGAAAGAATTAAAACCCTAATAATCTCTATACGGAAGAAAAGTTTTCCACTTGGATTAACAGTGACGCAAAAAGACAAGAATAAAAGAAAAAAGCAGAGGATGATGAAATCATGAAAGATCCATATATATAAAGTGTGTTTTTTCTTCTTCTGATGATTTCATACTTTCTTCATAGTCGATGAGGATAGGTAACAAGGAGAAGATGATAATTTCTTTCCAAAAAGGAAAACCTTTTCTTTTTTAAAAAAAAGGAACACACAGTACAGATCAATCATAGCTTTCAATCAAGAAACTAAGAACAATCGGTTATTATAATAAAATAAAATCACAACCTGAGAGAGAGAGTTTAAAACCCTACAAAAGAGAGATTGTGGATGTGGCTGAATCAGGGAACACAGGAAAAGAGAAGAACTTCGAACAGTCGAATACAAAAAGAGAGAGAGAAAAGAGAAAGAAGACACCCAATCCCAAGAGACGATTAATAATTGCAATTATAATAAACAAAATTATTCTCTCTCTCTCTCTTTTTTTTTTTTCTTTCTTTGTGTCACTCACAAAGAACAGAACCAACCCATCTTATCATTGGAACCTCGACAACAAACCCCAGATTTTAAAATTAAATAAAATAATCTTTATCAAGTATCAACAATATCATAATAATCTATGGAGAAAATTTGACAATCTCTACCAATAATTCTTTATTTAATTTTATTCCGAGTGAAGAAGCTTCTGTATCAAATTTATCATTATATTATTATTTTATTTTGGTTTTTTTGTGTGCCAACCATTTAGAGAATAGCACGCGTGAGCTGAAAATTCAATATATTTAAAATCTTCTGTTTGGATTATTATAGATAATAGAGGATATTTTTTTTAACAAATACGACTTTTTGTATGCATTTTTATTTCATGCTATCGATAAACAAATTAATATTATTGAACCGGAACGAATACTGTGTTGTCATTGACTTGACTTGGTGCGTATATTCAAACAAATACAGTAAACAAATAATGAAAACTTTTATAAACAAATGAAGAAAAGAGTTGAATTTTCGTATTGTATTTTTTTTTTGTTTCGTTTAGAAGTTTAATAGCTTGGACACAAATTCAAGCAACCGTTGAATTGTTTTACTATTAAATTTGTCCTCCAAAGCTTAATTGATTAGTTTAACTAAAGCATCTCAAACTGGTTGTTGTTGTGCTGATAAAATCATAGGTTAGTGTGAACCAACAACATATGTTTTTATTTCGTACATAATTGCGAATCCCTGTTTATAAGCGAGCAAGAAACATGTGTATGACATGATACTTCATAACTAATCTATGATACATGGAGTAATTCTTAAAGTTATCATAATGACAAAAATTCTCTATAAAATTTGTAATTTAGACCCGTTAAACATTTTTATTAGGCGTATCATACTATTCATAAAAGCTATACGTGTTTTGTTTGCGTAGTACATCGGACACACATTTCTTGTTAAGTGACGTGCAAAAGAGGAGATTAATTAACTCCATTTTCAGGATTTTTGTATTTTTTTACATAATAATCAGTAAATGCAAAACAGAGAAAATGTCAACAAATCAATATGTTAAATTACATAACCACCCCTGGAGCTAGAGAAATTTTCTTTTTGGGAGAAGTGTTTGATTTGCTAGAAGTGTTTTCTGAGGAAGAAGTGTGCCTGCTCAATTGCTTAATTGAGGGATTAAAGGGCCTTAACAACCAGTTGGTGACTACCCAATCCCTTCCTTGCAACGACAATCCAATTCTTTGGCTAACAAAATAAAAACATGTTTTCTTAACTCATCAAGTAATAAATGACATGAAGAAAAAGCACTATTCATTAGCAATTAGATATGTATGACATGAGGAAATAGTTATATTCATAAAACAACAAAATGGAAGAGCTTCGAGCTTTCTGATAGGTCGATTCCTTGTCCCAAGAGATCTATGGAGGTTGTGTAATAAATAATAAAAAATTAAAATTGAAATAGAAATGATGAACAAATGAAATAAATAAGGTAGATGTGTCGGACGCGAGGTTGGTGAAAGTGGCCAAAAACAAAAGACTTGGACGCGAAATTGCCTTGTGGACGCTAACGGAAGGAAGCTAACGGCTTTGTGCCCATATTAATAAATGTTATTTTAATTTTATTTCTGTATATTTTGTTTTATTTCTGTATTTTCTTATCAATTTTTTTGAGTCTCGGTTTGTCGTAGATTGGAACAGCCGGCACAAACCTTTCGAAGAGAATCAATGTTTTCACAAAATTAGTTTATGCATATTTCGATTCATGAGTGAATTATTTGTTTTTGTTGGATAAACATCCTTTTTAATGTAGAGTTGGTAATCGGCAGGTGGAATATGGGAAAAATAGACACATTATAAGGATCAAATATTAAACTTTCTAAAACAGGTCAAATGAATGTGATTTTCTAGCAAATTAATAATTATGATGAGTTTTGAGATAATAATAATTAAAATGTAATTTAAGACGGTGATGAATATATTTTGTTTGATGATGATGATATCGCTAGCTAAGGAAATGGTGAGCAAAGAAACTAGGGAAACTAACAGCTATAGTTTGCATAAATTCCCCTTCCCACATTTTTTCTTAAAAACAGATAAAACATCTTTTAGGAGATATTATGACAGCCAATAGATAATTACTACTCTAATTACATAAAATAGTCGCAGTTGACAAAAATATAATTATCACACCGTGAAACTAGATGAGTTTCTATTGCCGAGAGCAAGTTCGGCTGGCAGGTTTACATATAAACGTTATCGAGAGTAAGAGTTTAATTATGGTTATGGTTAGATGTTCATTAAACAACTAACCTACAGTTTAGAGATTAATATGAATGTTCTTTCATAAAACCGTAGTGAAATGAAAACTCCACGGACAAAAAGATTCAAAAACAAATAAATGTGATCTCCTTCTCTCACGGGTTGCCTTATTTAATGTGTGATTAGTAGTATGTAATATTTTTAATTTAACTATGGATTAATCTAAAATTTCAGACACTGAGCTTGATTATTGTTTAGTTCTGATTGATTATAAAGTTTAGTTATATTTCTGTAAAATCTGTTAAGCGAAAAGGTAAGTCAATTATTGATATATAAAGAAAAACAAAAAAATACGAAAATATATTATTACGGGTTAAATAGTGATATTTTTTTTCTGAAGTAGTGATAAATTGAGTTAATGCAAAACAATTTAAGAACATTTGACAAATATTTTGGAGCAAAAATTATTTCTTAATTGTTGTTTTTATAATTAAACTCAGTTATTTATCGTTCCAGAGAGATCCTCAACAGCTTATATGTATCTATAAACCGAAGTTAACCAATGATCACACCAATAAAAACGGCACTTTTAAAAACCGAAGCCAACTTTTCATTATACCATAGAGCTTGAAGCAACTGAAATCAAAATCATCATCATCGGACTACTATAGGTGTGTAAAATCTAGCATCTCTCTTCACATCAGAACATGTATTCATTGACTTCCTACCTTATTTTGGGGTCTAATACAATTAAGTACCAACAAACAAAAAAAACAGTTGATGAATAATTCCAGACATGTAGCGTGATGAAGGGGAGAGTTAATGACTACAACGGTTCTCCATTCATAATCCTGATGACTTCCTGCACACGATTTAATCACCAAAATCATAAACTGTATACGTACAATACTTTGAACAGATTATTTCCGAGACCGTATGTCAGATATGTTTACATCTTAGTAGCTTCCCCGATCGTGTGATAAGTAAGCAATATATTAGCTTGTCCTGTGATCGAGTTTCATACCCATAATTCACAAAGCGAACAACCTATAAAGCAACTGATGAAAGCATTTATGAACTGTTGATTTGTGATGATTAATAGTACTCTTTGCAATTTTTATGCGATGTAATTAGAGAAAAGACAAAATTATACTTATGGAAAGGGTGAGGAGAGTGGGAAAATACTGCATGTGTTGATTAGGATCTAATTTTGATTTAGAAACTTTGAAATTGCAAACTTAAATTTGAAATTTTTTAATAAACAACTGTTGTCGAAAAAAGTGTGGATACCAGCGTTCTCAATTTCTCCATAACTTTCTTTTTTTTGAACAATTTCTCCATAACTTTTATTTAGCGTTTTTACATAGAGTTTACTCTGCTGTTTTATGGCTCTTTTTCTTCAAATAAGATTTATTTCGTTTTCGTTTTTGTAGTTTTCACTTTTTTCCACTTAATTTCTCTTCTTTTTGTTTTGTTTTTTCGGCTTTGACGATGGCGACTAACCTACACCTACACCTACATGCACATGCAATGCCATGCAGGCTATGCCACAAATTTGTGTTAAAATCAAGTTTTAGCTAAGAAATGATACCGACCAAAGTGGAAGAGTTAACGGTTTCAAGGAATTTAATAGCCTTTTAAAACCCCCATAATAATAATTCAAACGAAGGGAACACTTCTCGCCACAATAGCGTGTTTGCAAGTTCCACTTAACCTTCTCACTTGCCCAGAGGGATATAAGTCAGCGACGTTCTCATAAAAACGGCAAGACTTTCTTCAAGATTATCGTGAAAACGCCAAATAAAAACGGCGTGAATTGCAAAGCTTGAAAGACCAAAAATTCCTTTTCGGGGATCGTCTTCCTGATCTTCCTGCGGATCAAGAAAATCTGGCCGCGCCGTAGGAGATCTGCCACCTATTCGTCTGATCTCCAAACCCCCCGCGCCGTTTGAGATCTACATCGTCAGTTTCTGTGCATCCTCGATCTACTGCATAACCAAGGTGTTTTAGCGTCCAAGGATTCTCTGTGGGGTTTTGTCGCACGCAATGGCATCAGACGGCCCCGCCGTCGGAGGGTCTCATTCGGACCAAGGTATCTTGACTGTCTCCGACAAAACCCCGACAGCCATGGATCTTCATGAAGGGTCTGTCAGTGACACTCCTTCCCCAAAACAGTCATGGGCGAAGATTGTGTCTAACAACTCGGCTTTGATTCAATACGATCTTTCAACCATGGAAGAGAATGGTCTCCCGGTGGTCCCAAATGATGTTCTGGAGGACGACCCATTATGGAAGGACTTCCTCATCGGCCGTTTTCTCTCAACCGCTCCTCATATAGGAAAAATTCACATGATTGTGAATAAAATTTGGCCTCTGGGGAACAAGTCAATTAAGATTGACGTCTTTGTTGTAGATGCGACGACGGTGCGCTTTCGAATTCGGGACCATCAAACCAGATCAAGAGTCCTGCGTAGAGGCATGTGGAACATTGCGGATATTCCGATGGTAGTTACGCAATGGTCTCCACTAGAAGAGGAAGCTCAACCTGAGTTAACAGTTATGCCAATGTGGGTAATCTTGAAAGAGGTTCCACACTCAATGTTCTCCTGGAAGGGTCTAAGCTTTATTGCGAGTAAGGCAGGCCATCCAAAACGTCTACACCCGGACACAGAAATGTGCAAAAGGTTTGAAGAAGCTAAGGTTTTTGTTGATGTAAAGCTCTCTAGAGAACTTCCACAATCACACAAATTCAACCTTAAGGGAAAAGAGGTAGAAGTCCGCTTATATTATCCGAGATTGCCTGCCCGCTGTGCCGCTTGTGAGAAATGGGGCCACACTTCTGAGAATTGCAGGTCAAAAATGGTCGAAGTGAACATCACTTGTCCACCAAAGGAAGCTTCAGAGGGAGAAAAAACAGATGGAAATGCACAGATGCAACATGACGAAATTGCTCAGGTACAAGAAACTACCAATCCTCACAAGAATCTGGATGACGAAACTCCTTTACCTTCTATCACCGAAGATCTCACCACTTTGTCAGATGAGAACAAGAAAGCAGAGGTTCCCACTTTGAAAGAAGGGGAGGAGAGCTCGTGGAAATCTGTCTCTCCAACGAAGAGGTATAGGCAAAACGACTCAGAAAAGAAAGTAGACCAAAAAGACATTGCTTCACCCTCACGTTTCTCTGTTTTAGCGGATGTTGAAGATGGAGGGCAAACGCTTGATACTGAATATGAAGTGAAAGTGGATGAGGAGATAGAAGAAGGCGAGATAAAATCGAATACTGTCCCGGAAGATGAAATCAGACCTCATCATTTTCAGGCTCCAGTCCATAGACCTTCCCTTCCGAGAGCTTCAAAGCCGAAGCCTGGATCAGTTGCTCAATACACCAAAAGGAGGAATCCGGGTGGAGCAAGCAAAAAAGTCTCCTCTCAATAATGCATTATGACGAGTTTCTTCTGGAACGTTCGTGGTTTAAATCAAAGTTCAAAACAGTCTATAATCCGAGATTGGATTAGAAGAAGCTTTTTTCAATTTGGCTGCCTTATAGAGACAAGGGTCAAAGAAATTAATGTAAAGAATGTCATCGAAGCAACCTTCCCAGATTGGTCAGTGATGACTAACTACGAGTATAGTGGTTTAGGTCGCATTTGGGTCATCTGGAAGGAAAATGTGAGGCTAACTCCAATATTTAAAAGTCAACAAATCATTACATGTTCCGTAAGGTTGGAGGGAGCTCATGATGAGTTCTTTTGCAGTTTCGTTTATGCTTCCAATCTTATGATGGAAAGGCGAGAGCTCTGGGCAGACATTCAATCTCATCATGGTTCTTCAATAATTCGCAACAATCCATGGATGTTGTGCGGTGATTTTAACGAAATTTTGGCGGGGGCAGAACACAGTCATAACTTCTCTTCTACAATCTCGGGTGGTGCTAGGGATTTTCAAAAGCTCGTCCAGGTTTGTTCTCTTCAGGACTTAGGGTTCCAAGGGCCTCTATACACCTGGTCAAATAGGAGGATTTGCAAAAAACTTGATAGAGTCTTGGTAAATGAAAGATGGATTGATAAATACCCAACCTCCTATAGCGTGTTTGAGGCGGGAGGCTGCTCTGATCATCTTCGGGGTAGAGTAATGCTATCAGCTCAGAGTCGAACCCTAAAGAAACCGTTTAAGTTTGTTAATGCTTTGACTCATAATCCTCAGTTCCCCCAGTTGGTTACAGATTTTTGGAATACAACAGAGCCTCTCTATCCCTCGACTTCTGCATTATTTCGGTTTACAAAGAAGTTGAAAGCCCTGAAACCATCTTTGCGTGCGCTGGGGAGAGAACAAATGGCCGACCTCTCGAAGAGAACAAAGGCAGCCTATGATCTGCTATGCCTGAAGCAAATGGCCACACTTCACACCTCCGACAATGTAGCTATGGAAGAAGAACGAGAAGCTTATCATAGATGGCAGCATTTATCAAGTCTGGAGGAAGAGTTTCTAAAGCAGAAAGCGAAAATCCATTGGCTTGCTGTGGGGGATCAAAATAATAAGTTCTTCCAAGAAAGTATCAAGGCTAGGAGAACAAAAAATTCCATTCGAGAGATACGGACTTCTGCTGGAGAAATAGCTACTGACCTAGATGATATTAAACGCGAAGCAGAGCGATTTTTTAAAGATCTCCTCACTACCACACCACCTGGTTTCAGAGGAATGTCTGTGGAACAGCTAGCTCATCTGTTGCCGTTTCGTTGTTCAGAACAGGACAATGCTTTTCTGACTAGCGAAGTCTCAGGAGAAGAGATTCAAAAAATTCTATTTGCTATGCCAAATGACAAATCTCCAGGACCTGATGGCTATACCACTGAGTTTTACAAATCGGCATGGCCGATTCTGGGGAGTGACTTTGTTGCTGCAACTCAATCATTCTTCCGATTAGGCTTCCTGCCTAAAGGTTTGAACTCTACAATTCTCGCTCTAATCCCCAAAAAGGAAGAAGCAACAGAAATGAAAGACTACCGGCCTATTTCTCTCTGTAATATTCACTACAAAGTGATTTCTAAGATCATAGCAAACAGGCTTAAGCATCTTCTCCCCCGTATCATAACCCATAATCAGTCTGCATTCATCAAGGAAAGGCTCCTAATGGAAAACGTTCTGCTTGCAACAGAGATGGTCCAAGACTATCACAAGGACACGATTTCAGCAAGATGTGCAATGAAGATTGACATCTCTAAAGCCTTTGATTCTGTCCAGTGGGAGTTCTTGCTTAACAGTTTATCGGCTATGGGGTTTCCAGCAGCATTCATTCATTGGATTGAGCTCTGCATAACCACGCCATCATTCTCAGTCCAAGTGAACGGGGAGCTGGCCGGATATTTTCAGAGTACTCGTGGTCTCAGGCAGGGTTGTTCTCTCTCTCCCTATCTTTTTGTTATAACTATGAATGTTCTCTCTCATTTGATAGATGGAGCGGCGGAGGAGAACAAAATCGGGTATCATCCGAAATGTCAAGACATCCACCTCACGCATCTATGCTTCGCGGACGATCTGTTCGTGTTTGTAGATGGCACCAAAACATCGATTGAAGGGATTCTCCGGATTTTTGATGAATTTGCAGAATTATCGGGGCTCAGAATAAGCATTGAGAAATCCACCCTATATCTGGCGGGGGTCCCCCCTAATGTGCAGGCAGATATTATGTCTTCATTTCCTTTTGCTTTGGGTCAATTTCCGGTTCGATACCTCGGCCTCCCTCTCCTTACCAAGCAAATGACAAAAGATGATTATGCTCCATTGGTAGAAAGAGTCAGATCGCAAATGAGCTCCTGGCGTGCGAGATTCCTCTCATTTGCGGGACGACTTCAGCTTATCAACTCTGTCATAGCAAGTATAGTTAACTTCTGGATCTCAGCTTATCGCCTTCCATGTGGTTGTGTTAACGAAATTGAGAGCCTTTGCTCAGCTTTCCTTTGGTCTGGACCAGATCTTCAAGCTAATAAAGCAAAACTCGCTTGGATAGATGTCTGCAAGCCAAAAAAAGAGGGTGGTTTAGGAATAAAATCGATAAGGGAGGCAAACAAGGTGGCGTGTTTGAAATTGATTTGGCAAATCCTCGCGGGAGATTCTTTGTGGGTAAAATGGGTTCGTAACACTCTACTCAAAAACCTCTCTTTTTGGTCTGCCTCAAATAATCAAGTGGGCTCTTGGATGTGGAAAAAAATTGTCAAATACAAAGAGCTTGCGAAGCATTTCATCGCAAGGAGATTGTAACTTGCCAACAGACATCTTTCTGGTTTGATCAGTGGTCGGAAATGGGAAGACTCATTGAGTGCACTGGGACTCGCGGTTTTATTGACCTCGGCATCCCGGAAAACTCATTTGTGGCACTGGCTTGGTCAACTCTCAGGAGAAGAAACCACAGAACTGAAATCCTGCGGAACATTGTGACAGCTCTGGATAACCTACATGCCCCTGCTCCCTCTGGGAATGATATCAGTCTTTGGAAAATTTCAGAGGACAACTTTTCCAAGAAATTTAACTCCAAAGCGACTTGGACTCTGATTCATAACCGGGGCCTGAACAGAGAATGAAGTGTTGGAGTTTGGTTCAAATACTGCACCCCTAAGTTTAGCTTCATTACTTGGCTTGCTATACATAACCGACTAGCTACAGCAGACAGAATTAAGAAATGGAAGGCAAACTCAAATGAAGGATGCAGTCTATGTGACTGCGACAAGGAGACTCGAGACCATCTTTTCTTCTCCTGTCCGTATGCCGCAGATATTTGGAAATCTCTAACGTCCGCCTTACTTGACGATGTGTATTCAGAAAACTGGGACAGCTTGGTGCAGCTCTTTCACAATCTTGACAGGGATAAGATTTCTGTGTTCCTATTTCGATACGTGTTCCAAGCAACAATCTATCACATCTGGAGAGAGAGAAATAATCGTCGCCATGGAGAGCTCCCAATACCTGCCAACCAACTGGTCAGAACCATTGACAAGACCGTCCGTAACCGCCTCCTTGGCATTAGAAGACAAGACTGGGCATACGAGGAAGCTTTAGCATCATGGTTTGGCTACACTCTCCCAAACTATAGACACCTTTTGTAACTTTTGGTCTGCAGATTCTGAGTTTATGCTCTAAAAAATCTTTGTATCCTATGTAGGAAAAAACGAACCTTTTTTTCTTTTGAGATTAATTTAACATTCATATCAAAAAAAAAAAAAAAAAAAAAAATCCTTTTCGAGTTTGTCAGTCTCACTTGACTTCTGACCCCAGAGGCCAAAAAACAGCAGTTCTTGAAGCGGTGAGTCCTTTGATCTACTACGACAGTGATCCATTCTTTTTCTTCTTATTCTCCTTTCGATTAATCAAAGCTTTGTTGGATGAGAATCGAGATAATTAGCGAAGATATTGGATGTTGAATCCGTAGGATGATGTGTCTTTAGCGGGAGGAAAACAATGGGGAAGCCGTCGACGAGTACGAGTCTCTGTCTCACAACAATGCAAAGAAAGAGATGTGCTTTGATGGTTTTGTTGGTTTTGTCAGTATCAACCGTCGGTGTGATTCTCGTGAGATCTAGCTTTGACTCATGTAGCATCGGTGGTAAGATCAGCGGCCACCAATTCGTGGAGGAGAAGTTTGGCTCAGCTTCAGAACGGCCGAATCCTTTAGCTTTCATGAAATCGAAGCTCGTTTTGTTAGTCTCACATGAGCTATCGCTCTCAGGTGCTGATCTGATCTGATTTCTGCTATTGTTTCTAAGTTGGTTCTGAGAAAAAAATCCGATTTTTATCTGAGGGGACGATGGAATTTGTGTGACATAGGTGGACCTTTGCTGTTAATGGAATTGGCGTTTTTGTTAAGAGGCGTTGGTGCTGAAGTTGTGTGGATCACTAATCAGAAACCATTTGAAGACGATGAGGTTATCTACAGTCTCGAACACAAGATGTTGGATCGTGGAGTGCAGGTTTCGAGTCCGTTCTCTCTTGTTTAAAGTTTCTGTGTTTTTGGTTTGTCTGAAGTTAGCAACTTTAGAGAGAAAGGAGTATCATTTGCTGTGAATCTTAGTGTGAACTTTTGGTCTCCAGGTCATCTCGGCAAAGGGTCAGAAAGCCATAGATACAGCGCTCAAGGCTGATTTGATTGTTCTAAATACTGCTGTGGCTGGGAAATGGCTTGATGCAGTTCTCAAGGAAGATGTTCGCAAGGCTCTTCCCAAGATTCTCTGGTGGATTCATGAGATGAGAGGCCACTATTTCAAACCAGATTTGGTCAAACACCTCCCGTTTGTTGCAGGGGCCATGATTGATTCACATGCAACAGCTGATTACTGGAAAAACAGAACTCAGGCTCGCTTAGGGTCTCTTTCTTTTTTTGCACCTCCTATCTTCATAAGAATGATTTACTGCAAACTAAGTAATCTCGGTATAGAGTTACCTGACTGGTTCCTGTTGGATTCACCTCTTTTTTTCTTCCTATAGCTTGACATTGCTTTATGATTGTTGAAATACAGGATCAAAATGCCTAAAACCTATGTCGTGCACCTAGGAAATAGCAAGGAATTGATGGAAGTAGCTGAAGATAGTGTTGCTAAGAGAGTTCTCCGTGAGCACGTCCGAGAATCTCTTGGAGTGCGGAATGAAGACTTACTATTTGGCATTATTAATAGTAAGCCATCTTTTTTAAGTCTTCAGATTTCTCAGTGTCATGGGGAGCATTATCTTTTAAGGAGCCAGACATTGGTTCAAAAGTCACCAAAGAATTTACTTAGTTTGCTATCATTTCAGGTGTATCGCGCGGAAAAGGCCAGGACCTGTTCCTCCGAGCCTTCCACGAAAGTCTTGAAATAATAAAAGAGAAGAAAGTTCAGGTGCCAACGATGCACGCAGTAGTAGTAGGAAGCGACATGAGCCGACAGACAAAGTTCGAGACAGAACTACGCAGCTTCGTCCAAGAGAAGAAACTTCAGAACTATGTTCACTTTGTCAACAAAACACTAACCGTAGCTCCATATATAGCAGCCATTGACGTCCTTGTCCAAAACTCCCAAGCCAGAGGAGAATGCTTTGGGAGAATAACAATCGAAGCCATGGCCTTTAAGCTCCCTGTACTTGGTACTGCAGCCGGAGGTACGATGGAGATCGTAGTGAACGGAACGACTGGTTTGCTACACAGTCCGGGTAAAGAAGGCGTGACACCTCTCGCCAAGAACATAGTAAAACTGGCGATGCAAGTTGAATCAAGACTAACAATGGGGAAAAATGGGTATGAGAGAGTGAAGGAGATGTTTTTGGAACATCATATGTCGCATCGAATAGCTTCGGTGCTCAGAGAAGTGTTGCAACACGCAAAGGCTCGTGCTGTACGATGAGATCATCAGATCATCGCTAACTGGATTGTTTCATCAGCTCATCGGTATGTTCTGTGTCTCTCAGTCTATTGGAGGAGCCTTTTTGTATAGCAAGGCAATGCCAGATTGGGCAAGTTTTTAACAAGCTTATACATATTAGTCTATCTTTCCTTCCTTCTTAGTAATTATTCTGTTCATAAAAAAATTAAAAAATTTACGGCAACGGAGAAATTGTTTTTTTTTTCTTTTTGTAACTAGATTATAAGAGCATCATTATTGGTGGTTCTAAACCATGAGTCTCTAAAACAAAAAAGATAATATAAAATAATAAATACTATTTATTTATTATTAGAGGTTGTAATCATTATTTTTGGTGTAATGATTACAAAGGTTTTAGAACCTTGGATGATAAACAAATAATTTCTAATATTTTATTATATAATTTTTTTAAAGAGACTCTAGTTTGAAACCTCCCAATAATCATGCTCTAACCCGAGCCGGGCTCGGGTATTATATATTAATAATATAATCTACTTAAAATTATTTTTTTTTAAAAAAAAAACCAATATAGTTGTTTTGATAGTATAACATTTGAAATATATATATATATATATATATATCTATCCAAAATACATTAATTATTAATATATTACATGTTATTGCATATTTGTAATTTTTTGTTCAATTTGAACTTAAATAACTTTGGAAAAAAGTGAGATGATATTTCACGGATGAGCGGGAATCCTTTATTTTCAAAAGGAAAAAGGGTTCCAAATTTTAAATGACCTATCTGGGATCCAGATCCATAGGTTTGGAAATATTATTCGGGATCCGGATCCGTTCCGTATCCAATCTGAATATCCGGATCCGGATAATAAAACCTAGGATCCGGATATCTGATTTTTTAAGTTCGGATATTCGGAGCCAGATCCGGATCCTTTAAATATAATATATTAATTTATTTTATTAATAAATTTTTAAATATATTAAGAATTATACATAAAACGAACTTAAAATTATTTATATAATATTCTTTTTTATTTTATTTTATGCTAATAGTATATTATATTTTATTATTAATATTATTTTATATTTTTAATATATATTTTACGGATCCGGCAGCAGATATCTTGATTTTTAGGCGGATATCCAAAATCTGAAAGCCCCGGATCCGGATCCATATCCGAATATGAATACCTAAAAAATCTGGATATCTAACTTCGCCCCAGTCTTTATAACTAATGAGCTATTAATGGGCTACTAAAGTTTTAATAAGTTAAATATTTAGTATTGACATGACTAAATAAAAATATTTCATTGGTTCAATTTTTCTTAAATTGCTCTCAGTGAGACACGTGGCAGAAATCTCTCTTGGTGTCTTCTCTATTAATATCTAGGGGATGATGTTTTTGATTGCAAAATACGAGTTGAGATGAGTTTTTACTTGTGAAATCTGAAAGTACAGCGCCTTCGAATATGTGCATCTCCGGGAGTTAAAGTGATAAAACCAAAACGTTTGGGGTTAGAAGTCGAATGTGTGTAAAATAGCGGGATTCAGTAAAAGACAAGTTTCGGGTATTTCAGTTATGAAAATCAACTTTGTTCCGTTGGAATGATAACAAAGTCCGCTTTGCAAAGAAAATCTCAGAAACGTAAAGCTTTCGTTCTCTTGATTTGTGTAACTTCAAGGCTTTTGTAGTCCGCTTCCATGGAAGACAGAGAAGAAGAGTCAGAGAAGATACGACGCGTCACCATTGTTATGTACACGATTGAACTCATCCGTCGCAACATCCGCCAAAAAGAAATCGAAACTGGTCCATCTTCCTTTCGAAACCCTAAGTTTCCATCTTAGATTGTGTTAAATGTCTTATCTTAGGGTTTTAGGCTCCAAAGTTCGTCATTTGTTTTCTGAATTCAGTAAAAAAAAAAAAAAAAGAACTCGAGTACCTTACCAGTTACCACTACTCGTGCGGAATGGATTGGAGAAATTGTGCAGCCTCTAGACAAAGAACGCTGTAATTTCTCAACTCATCTTTCTTGATTATGTTCTTTTGGTGTTTCAGATCAATTCGCTTATACAAATTTAACTTCAGTTCTTGTGAAAGGAAAGCCAATAGGTCGTTACGTAGTGAACTGCAGTAGCAAAGTTGATCAATCAAAGCTAATTTCTGGAACCAGAGTTGCTCACGAAAGACAAACGTTGACGATAATGAGAATTCTCCCTCCAAAGGTAACTTCTTTTGTGGATTTTCTCTGTTTTTGTTTGATTGTCTTTTTTCTTTCTGATTTTCTCTTTTGGATTCCAGGTTAATCTATCGGTTTCTAATATGCTGTATCAACACTGTGGCGATGTTAGTTACTCAGATCTTGGCGGTTTAACTGATCAAATCAAAGATATAAGAGATTGGATTGAACTTCCTCTCACTGATCCTGAAATTTTTTAACGACTTGGAGTAAAGCTTCCCAAGGTTGGATTTGGATTGATTCTTGTTTCTTTTGTGTCCTCCGCAAAATGATTTCATTATGTTGCATTATTTAACAGGGATTACTTCTCTATGGTCCTCCTGTTACCGGGAAGACTTGTGGTTTATATAATTCTGCTCTTTTTTCCTTGGCGACACTAGATTTGTTTATTCGTAGGTTGTTTCTAGCGCGCTCGTAAGCAAATACTCGGGAGAGAGTTCATTGGTGGTGAGAGAGATGTTTAAATATGCTCGTGATCATCAAGTAAGTTCTCTCTCTTTGTTTCTTTTTCTTGCTTTTGTGATTTGTATTATTTCCTTATGGATAAGCTGTAGTTTCTCTTCTGGTTTATAGCCTTGCATCATCTTTATGGATGAGATTGATGCTATCGGTACACGTCGATCCAGCCAAGGAGAAGGACGAGCTAGTGAATTGGATAGTGCTCATCGAGCTTCTTTCTCAACTTGATGGATTCAACGAACTTGATAAGGTAATCTCTGTCTCTCTCTCTCTCTTCTTGCGTCTCGAAATCTTGATGAACATGTGTTTATGAATTCATGAGTTCTTTTTATAGGTGAAAGTCGTAATGGCAACAAACAGACCTGATGTTCTTGACCCTGCGCTTCTTCGGCCTGGTAGAATCTATAAGAAGATAGAGATCCCATTGCCTAATGCAGATTCTAGAATGAGGATCCTTAAGATTCATGCTTCTGGTATAGCTAAACAAGGAGAGATCGATTACGAAAAGGTCGTGAAACTATCTGAGGTTCGTTCACACCTTCATGTCTTGTGTTACGGAACAAAATTTTGCATTAAGACTTGTCTTTGCAGGGGTTCAATGGAGCAGATATGCGTAACATATGTACTGAAGCAGGGATGTTAGCTTTACGTTCAGAGCGCGATTACGTTGTCCCCAACGATTTCGTCATGGTAACTAACGTTTCTGCTTTGCTATGATGTTTTTTTTTATCTTTGACAATTTGTTGCAGATCTTCTCATCTTATGATCAAAACTAAAACATTTTTTTCAGGCTGTAACAAGAATAGGCGAAGCAAAGAAACTTGAGTCCAGTGCACATTACAATGCTGATTTTGGGAAAGAGTAAAGATAGCAACATAAAGAAGAAGCTGACTAGTAAACTCCTCAAAGGATCGAGTTAGATGGCGCAAACCTCTGTTCTGTTTTTTTTTTTTATCAGTCAATTTGAATCATCATTGCCTTCTCTTTGCATGGATTCATCTGAGGAATCTCCAAACTCCTCTCTGTACATCTCTTCTATCATCGGTTTCCAGAGTCGAACTCGAGCATTTATAAACCAGTTTGATACCTTTGATTACCACCAACAAACACACAAAAAATGATCTCAATCAGATTCTTGATGATGAAAAATGTTTTAGAAAATCTTAGATTCAGAGGAAGGTACTTGGTTCTTTGAAAGCCCTGTTTGAGACGCCAACATCAGCTTCTCTGCATCACTCGGATAGCTGCTTTCATTACCAAAAAAAAATCAAAATGTTATATCTCCAGCATTTTAATTTCATCTCTACTGTTAACATAACTTGAGCAGCAAGAAAACACTGACGGATGCAAGAAATGGTGAAAGAGCCAAGCTCTGAGAATCGCAACGGAAGTTTCGGGCAAGCCTCTGATGGGTTTCCATGCATGTCTCTGTGGTCCTTGAACCAAACCGAGACGCTGAAGCGATGATGGAGTGTTCCCATCGAACAAGCTGAGCTGTGACAAACCAGAGCTGATCATCTTGGGAACAACATCTTGAGAGATGATGAATCTTCGACGAAGAGAGTTGAGCTGAGAGAGGATAGCTTCTTGGAGAGAACCGAAATGGCGAGTCATGGCTTGAAGAGCTAAACCGGTGTATAGCTTGGATGATCCTTCTCCTGCTATTTCCTCAAATGATGATATCACTTGCTCCAATTGATTGCAGTAAATGTCAAACCTTTCATCTACCTGTTCATAGCCGGGAAAAATAAAACCGGATTCAACCAGAGGAGATTGGAGTTTAATTACAACTTAGAATTATACTGTTTTGTTGATCTAAAAAAAAGATTATGACATTAAATTTAGATTAATTCAGACCAGAAAATATTATTTCCTTAACAATAATCCTCAAGATTATAGTGACTGACCTGTTGCAACAAAGTGAGAAGCTTGGTGATTTTGATATGAAGCTCATGATTCTCAGGCAAGGACATGAAACCTGAGTTACATAGTTCAGATTTGATCTCAGAGGACAAGCCAAAACCGGATCTTCTTCTTCCTGGAAACAGTTGTTGGATAAGAATGTCGTTGCAAAGCTCAACCTCTCTACCACCTATGTCGATAACTTCTTCTAAAAGGCACCGGACTGCCTTGACGTATCTTGAATCCAACGAAATACTAGCGAGAGACGAAAACTCGTGTGTTACCCTAAACTCGTCCATCCTCTTCTACTCGGAGAGAACAAGTCAAGAAAAAATGAAAATAAAAGCTTTATGGGCACTGTTATCTTTACTCTTTTCGCTCCACATACATAAGCAATTTTTAATATATCCATACTCATATAAGTCTGAAAATATTTATTTTATTTAGAAGAAAAAGTTAAGTTGACTTGTAGGCTTCGTAGCGGTTGTAGCTTTTGAAACTCAGTTGCTAGCTACCATTAGTAGTCTATCCAAAGAGTACCTCAGAATTTTCTAGCGAAAATTAACTCAAGTTTGACCACTGAGTACCTCAAAAAAATCAAATATGAAACTGATGAAGTTTTTCACTGATTTTGTGTTGTTTACTGAGGTAGGGCATTAGTCGATAAGACCGTGTGTTGTGTCATACAATAATATGTTAGACGCTAAAGGAAACGCTAACCGAGGTAATCAGTGGAAAGCTGGTTTATATTCAACAATGGTGGTAAGAGAAGCACTGAAGATTTTGAAATTACGAAGCACCTAGAGAGTAAGAGCCCATATTGCTGCAGCCTGCAGGAAAAGCACTATGCATAGTTACCTATACCTCCCTCTACTAATACTACTAGTACTTAGTATAAATTTTGATAAATAGTTTTAAAAAAAAAATATAATTGGACCAGTCCAAGAAAATTACTATTTAGGAATATCCTTGTCAAAAGAAAGAAGGAGAGAAACGGTTTCAAATATATGGTCCCTCTCCTCTGAGCACGAAACAGCAGGCTTTTTGCATAAATGCTTCCCCTTATCTTCCCTTGCATCAGTAGATTCAGTACCCACAGTTCCCTTTTTGAGCTTCGAACTTTGTTGGGAAGTTCAAAAACCAAAAAGAGAAAAAGACACACACATGCAAACAACAAGTATTAATTTCTGTTTACTTTTTTTTAATAAAAAATAAATATATTGAAGAAGGCATAATATAACATGCAAATTCTATCATTTATTTGTTTTATTGACTGGTACCTATATTAGTTATATCACTAAACACCTAGAATTGCTAATGGAGCCAGTGACAATTCTCATTAGGGCTTAGGGAATTTTTATAATTTGATTCAAGAACATGTTTCTTCAAAAATTTCGTTAAGAGTTTCAACCTCATTAAATGTTATGATACAAAATTTAGTAAAAAAAACCAGAGCCTTTTATTTGATTCATGATTTTAATTTATTTAATTGGATTATCAGAGACTTTGTCTGCGTCTGAATTCTGAAACCATAAAGGCAAAGGAACAAGAAAACTTTAAGAATAGTATGTGTCTATATTCGTTGATAGTAGGTGCTACATAGGACAAGTCGTAGATGTTGAGAAGATGCTGCAAAGATCTTGAAGACATTGCTTTGCTTTCTTATTATTCCTACTTCAACTTGCAACACAATCCAATGGGCCGTCGAGTCTTCAACTTATGAGTCATGACCTATTCAACAAAAGAGTCTTTCATAAATTTAATCGATGAAATTTGTCTTCTTCTTTTTTTTCTTTGTTTTTGACGTCCAATTTATGAAAGTCTTTAAAAGTTTAGATGATCGTGATTCGTGGATATATATGTCAGCGGGAAATGTTAAATGGTAACGCAGCCAGGATGTCATAAATTACTGTTATACCCTTGGACCGTTTCACGCAGCGAATTCTGGCTGCATCACTGACACTAATCGAAACGTTCATAGAACTGAAAAAGCGCAGGATAGTACACGTGGCATAATCGTTGCCGTCCCTCTCACGATCTGAAATTATCTGAGAGAGAGATCTCTTCAATCAGAGAGGACCCCACAAATCTCGAATCCCTCCGATTTTCGATTCTTCCTCGAGCCTTCGTTGCTTCTTCTTCTTCTCCAAAGGAGGAGGGATCATCATCTCTTTTATCTCTCCATCTCTAGAAAGCCATGGCAAGTTCTGGTTCCCCTTCTCACAAGGTCTCCTTCTCTCTCACTCTTCTGTTTATTTGTGTGCATCAATTGACTTTTTGGAATTAGGGTTTTTGACTTTCTTTTTTTGAAAAAACTTGGTTAGGCTCTGAGCAAGATCGCGTGTAATCGGCTACAGAAAGAGCTTGTCGAATGGCAGAGGAATCCACCGACGGGGTTCAAACACAAGGTCACTGATAATCTCCAGAGGTAAACATGGTGATTGCTGAGTTTGTGAAATTTAGTTTTACCGATTGAGAATCATTTGAGTTAGGGAATTGTAAAATTTGAGGATTACAGATGGATAATTGAAGTTATCGGAGCTCCAGGAACTCTGTACGCCAACGATACGTATCAGCTTCAAGTTGATTTTCCAGAGCATTATCCTATGGAATCGCCTCAAGTGAGTGAAAATCTAGATTCCGAAGCTTTCTTTTACCAATGGCTTTGCTGCTCAGATTCTTCAGAGCCGTCAATTTTTGCTTAGCTTACACACTATGTACTTTACGGGATTCGCATATATTGCTTTCATTTGTGTTCTATCGTGGACTGGGATCATCTCCTTCTTGACGTCTCTCGAGTTTGACTTTAGCATAATTTTTTTTTTTTCCTTTTTTTTTGCCCTTTGTAAAGTTTTCTTCACTGTACAGGTGGTTTTTCTCCCTCCAGCTCCTCTGCATCCTCACATTTACAGCAATGGACATATTTGCTTAGGTACGTGATAATCCTCTGTTTCTTCTGATACCCTCTTGCGCTTTTGATCACTTTTGGGTTACTTTGCCTGTAGCTTGACGAGACATCTCAACTCGCTTTGTGTGGTAGGAACAAGATATATAGCTAATCTCATGTTTTTTTATGCGATAGTACAAGGTTCAATAGAAATTGTTATCAGCTCTACTTTGAGGGTGAGACTGTTTTTACGACAGATCAAACAACATAGGAGCTGTATAAACCGTGTAAGATAGGCCGTGAATTTGCATTTTCAAGACTAATTTGTAGTCTTACCCGTCAACGACAGAACGACCAAAACGTTTGGATATTCGGCGTTTCCTGCATTTTATTGGAAGAATTTGACCATGTGTATCATTTGTAGATATTCTGTATGATTCGTGGTCTCCAGCTATGACGGTGAGCTCTATCTGCATCAGTATCCTCTCCATGCTCTCAAGCTCGACTGAGAAAGTACTTTCAGCTCTTAAAAACTCGCCATTTTATTGAATTTTGTGTTTTCTTTGTTCTTCCACAAATCTGAACCTTCCTCTTACTTGGTTGCAGCAACGACCGACCGATAACGACCGATATGTGAAGAATTGTAAGAACGGAAGGTCCCCGAAGGAGACTCGGTGGTGGTTCCACGATGATAAAGTATAAACCATCCATCAACCATAAATGTATAATAATCCGAAACACTCCTGAGGTTTGTTTGTTTGTTGTCTATTTTTAATTTAACCGGGTTCGAAGCTGTGTCCTAAACCCATTTGCAAAATCCGTGATGATGTAAAAGAACTAAACAATAAAATTCGACTAACTTGAATCTTCCTAACTCTAATTTTTTTAACCCTACTAACAAAATACCCCAACCTAATCTCTCTGATGCTTCTCTATTAGGTCATATATATACATCAGGAAGAATATATTCTCTCAACAACTACTTTCCCCCTCTGATTTTGTCTTGTCACCATGAAGCCGACGAAGAAGAAGACGACGTTGGAGGAAACAAAGCCAGAGATGGGGTTTGGAAGATTCTCTGACCGGTAGCGAGTATATGTCGCGGATCGAACTCAGCCTTCATGCTTCTAAACCGATCCCACTTGTCCCCATAATGAGCCACCCACTCCTCCTGTGTTGCGTGGTGAGGAAGGTACTGCTTCACATTGATCTTGGCTTGGTCACAGAACTCCAAGATCCGACGGTTCTGATCTTTCAAATAGTCGAGCTTCTGTGTTTCCTCACCGTCCGATAAAGCTGATCTCAATAGAGCCACCAGGTAGAAAACTTCCTCATCCGGCGTTACTGCTGAGCTTCTTTCGTCCCATCTGACATTACAACAAAGTATGACACGTCAGCACGACAATATCTATAGTTAACAAATGGTGTGTGGGAGAGGGTCGTTGAGATCGGTTTGGTTTAATAGAATCCGATTGGGACCCACCACCATGAGTTCTAGGAACTAAAAAACAACAAAACCCAATCTGGACCGTCGGATTTTGGTTACAACAAATTGGACAACGAACCAAAAGAGAAAAGATGAGCCGACGAGGCGTTGTTATCAGTCTTAGCTGGTTCGATTCGATGCACATGTGGACAAAGTTTTTCGGACAATCCCATGTACCACATGTCGCTAGTTCTTTTAATTTTTCACAAAAACTTTTTTTTTTCCTTGGACCACTGATAAATCCCCCACAAGTGTAACTTTGCATGCATGCAAAACTCGTTTTATTCTTTTGTATATGAAAAGAAATTTAGAAGAAGTAAACAGTAATGTACTTACTTGTCTTTGTTCATTGGGTAGATAAGGATAGGGCCACTAGTTTTGTTTCCCAAAATGCCCTTGAAGACGCCTTTGTCAAAATCAGAGATTCTTGATTTTGGTACGAATATGTTGAGCCATGGGTGTGGAACCTCCCATAAACTCTTCGACCGGAGCTTCAACTCCGCCTTGTGAACCCGGTCCAGAAAATCCACGTAATGCAAATCTGTCGTGAATACCGATGTCGGTATAAAATTCAATTTCTTCATCAAAATCTCTACTTCCTGGGGCAAACAAAACCCACTTTAATTTTACTTAATCCGGAACAGGAAAATAAAGTTAAAGGGGAAAATTAAAAAGCTGTTTAGCTATTAAAGCCTACCAAAACCAAGAATAAGTTAAGATTCCAGTAGAGTTGGTTCTATTAAAAATTTAATTAGAGTAAAGAGGAATCATTATTTGGTGAGTGGTCCATGAACCCCCCCGTCCACTACTTAATTAGTAACCATGATTAATTCGCTAGTGATAAACTAAACATTAGAAGAAGAAAAACATATTTATGTGTGTATTATTAGTTCAGGTGGAAAAGCTAGATCTCTGTAGATCCTCCCTGGCTTCTTTTCCATGTCCTCTACCGAATTTATATTATAATAAAGTCGACACAACAAAAATACTATGGAGACCACTTTCAATCATATAAACTAAAAGAACCCCAAAATTCTTAATCATGATTTCCCCAATAATCGCATAGCGTTAAATCCTTCCAGATATTCATCATTATAAAATGAAAAAATATCTCTTTATCTAAAACAGAGGAAAAGGTTGAGGAATTAATAATTGAATTTTTACCTGATCGACGGTATCGGAGTCCGAATCGTGGTAGTTCTTGGTTATCTCAAGGCAATACAAAACGGAGCCGTTAGAACTAACGGATGAGATTTTAACGGGGTTACGAGGAGAGAAGAAAGAGGATCTCCAATTGTTGACGAGACCTTCGTCCACAATCACAAACCCTTCCACGTAATCAAACTTTGATTGACCATGCATGGATATTAAGTACTCTTGGTCCTCAGTAAACACCTCGAAGCTCGAATACAATACTCTTATCCATCTTACCTGTAAGATTATATCATTTAGGGTTTGATTAACTTAATTTAATAAATCCATCAAAAGAAAATATATATGCCACCACGACAGTTAAAAGGTTATATGGACCCGCCGGCAATTTTTATTCCGTGACAACATAAAATCGATTTCTTGAAACATTATTTACCCTTTTGGGAGCAGGTTCGAGAGAGATTCGAGCTCGTGTAATGATCCCAAATTGACCTAACCCACCAAGAACTCCATGGAATAGCCTTGTGTTCTCTTCTTCTGAACATCTCATCACCTCTCCTTTCCCTGTTTTTTGATTCAATTTTCATTTTTGTTATTATAACTTAAATTAAATCCAACAAAAACCGTGTATATATATGAACTTGAATGTTTTATACTAACCAGTTACCACGTCGAGCTCAAGGACGTTGCTAATCTGAGGACCATGGTGAAAAGCTTGACCGCTAATTCCTGCATTAGAGAGTGTACCACCAACGGAGAGATACAAGTAATCAGTCCATGACTTTGGCGCTAATCCATGCTCCAACGTTTTCTTCAACACATCAACCCATAACTCTCCTCCCCAAACGTCCACGTACATTTCCTCCGGTTGGACAAGTGGTTCCGGCGTCCCAATTTTGCGGTGGCTCATCTCAACAACCACACCGTTCCTCCCTGTCGAGGCCTGTCCGTTTATGGAATGGCCGTGGCCTCGGGCTGAGACCGGAAACGCCGTGGCTGAGCCGTAAGAAGTCCTGATGAGTCGTGCCACGTCTTCGGCTGAGGATGGATGAAGTACGGCCAATGGCTCCTCCGGCGACTTTAGCATACCGAAGTCAGAAGAGACGGAGGCTAAGTCGGAAGGATGGAAGGTGAAGTGGCCGTCGACGTCTATGGCTCCGATGCGGAGGAGCTCGCTCGGACCAACGGCTATGATCAGTGTACATATCGCGAACGTCACGAGAAGAAAGCCTGACGTCATTTCACGAGTCATCAAGAATCAAGAAATCAGGGATATGTGTCTCTGAGGACACTAAAGGGGAAAGGAATATATAGAAGAAGAGAAGATATGATAAGAAAGTGTTTTAGATGATGAAAGATTTTATGGGGAAATGAAAAAACATATATAGGAGATCCTTGGGAGTTCGTGAGAGCTAACGTAAGCCCAGATTACGCTTTGAAGATTTTCTGAGCAACATGCACAGATTCTCTCTCTTTTTTCGGTTTGGGTGAAATTTTTAATATTATTATAAAAATAAAAAGAGCTTTTTTTAATCTATGTTTTTCGTACAGATTTAACGAGTTTATGCGTGTCGAGAATTTGAGGACAAGAGGTTCTCTATTTATAGGACAAAGAGTTTGTACCGGAGAAGATCACGTCATATTCTTAATAACAAATTCATCTTTAACAAAAGTTAAAAAAGGACCGTGTGATATCTACGTGTCGATGTGTTTTGATACGTAGCATATACACGCACCGTATGACAATGTAAACCGAATACTAGCGATTTGACTAGTTCAAGATTGGCAGAATCAAATTAATTGCCGAAATCGACCAATTTGATATAACTACGAAAAAAACGTGTTACCATTGATCTGACTATTGAAAAATCAGCTGTCTGGGAAATCAAGAACAAAGTAGTAGAAAAATCAACCATTTTGATGTATAGTATATATATATATAGAGGTAAGAAGTGGAAATTTGATTTAGAATTTAGGGTTGGGTGTTTAAGTATTTAAACTACGATTGCAATCATTGAAACTTCCTTAAACAATATACAAATACCTGAAATTCTATATATTTTACGTTTCGATACTAAAACTTTGATTATAACGAAAGGATTGAACTGCAAATGAAGAGGATGTGGTATAGTCATGGGGGAGAGCATGGGAGGGATGGAAAGAAATGACGCCACGTGGATATTCACGTGGGAGAGGATGAGGTCACACGTGTGTTGCGAAAGAGCGGGGTCCGCAATTAGATACGGAGAATCCTAGTGGGCCCTTTTCTCTCCTGAGATGAAGTTCACGTGGTAACTTGCACGGTAAAAAAAAAAAAAAAAAACACTAAAATGAACCGAAAAAAAGTTTACCAAAAAGATGAAAAAAAAGTAGAAGAGAAGATAGATTCTTCTTCTGCAGTACTTTGCAGTTGGGTAGATCCTCTGTTTGGCCTCGTCGAGAAATTAAATTTTAGAAAATCAAATTATATTTTGAGTACTTGGAAGATATGATTCTATGAATGATGTAGTAGGTGAGGTCAAAAAATGGGTTAACAAGAATCGACTCCGTACGTTGTTATTACTTTTATATTCGACATCTTTCTCTTTTTTTAGCTACTCTTCGTCGAGTGACTATAATTAATCGAAACGGATTAAAATAATATATACAAACTGGTGCGAGGATATTACTCTAATTCTAAAACAAATGATTTGAACCTGAAGTCACACTTAACTATTATTTTAGTTGTTCTTCTCTGAATAACGTGGGAGTCTAACGCCTAGCTAGATTTGGTGATAATTAGTTTGGTGGTGCTGTATTTTTCCTATAACGAAGACAAGTTGGGTTCTATTTGATGCTAATCTAAACATTAATACCTTTGCACGACAATAGAGATTGATACGTTTTACCGAATTTTCAAATCTCATAATTGCCAACTTGTTCTCGCGCGTGTTTTGATTTTTTTCTTTTTCTTTTCGGATTTGTGTCTTATTACGGAACAATATGAACAGGATGCTCACTATTCACACTTCTATTTGCGTTGCTGAGACGTGTAGATATGATTAAATCCAAAAATACATGCTTTTTCTTTTTAACGTTTCTAGTTCAACATTTCTAGAAGGGGAACTCATGAAACTACAGCATAGATATTTTACAGATTAGGTTTAACACTAAATATATATACGTACAGTTACAAACTTATAATCCTAAGAAATCAGATACTATGCCACATTAAAAGTTTAAAACCAAAATAACACTCATTCTCACCACATGTGTACACACAAATAATATACAGTACATATATATATGTGAAACGCCGTAAAATATACAGTATATAGATTCTGTGAAACGGATGCACTATACTTTGCATTAAAATTTTATCGTTATTTTGTGAACAAAATCCATTTTGAAAGTTGTGAAAATGTAATGATAGCGGTATAACCAGAAGAGGGCGCATGTGGGGGCAGCATGTTTCAAAATATTTGTTTGCTCGTTTTTTATTTTTTATTCGCCATTTGTTTGTTTGTAAATTAATCAGTCGATGAATAATTAAGATCATAAAACATGATCAGGCAGTATTAGTGTTTCTTATAACATTTCCCCAGTGAGTCGGGAAGAAAACCAGCCAATATTGCTGGCTGGAAATAACGATGATTCCGTGTCAGAAAATAAATCGAAGATAATGCTGCTAATAGCAGAATTAAGCATAATCATACCATCTGGCTTATTTTCGAACTTCGCACTCATCCATCGAGGCGGATTTGCTTGAAATGCAAGCTCTAGAGGTCGAGGAAATATTTGCATTTGTACTTTTATTTATTTAAAGACATCAATATATAGTGTAAGTTTTTAATCCATTTTTAATCAATAAATAAAATCCTTTCTTGTCCAAGATCATATAATAGCATCTCTACTGTTCAATATTAATATTTTGATATCATAGTTTTTGAAAGTTATTAGTTTTAAATACTTTTTAGTTATATATTTAAATATATTTTTATATTGATTATTCAGAAAATGATATGTATCTCCATAAGTTTATAATGTATTTCTAAAAGTCTCTTCCTATAGAATAATTTTCTGCTCTCTTATTTTTTCATTACTTTCTAATTTTTATTATTAAAAATTCCAGATAATCTAGAACAGTGATTCATAATACCTACTATTGATTAATGAAAATAGTTTATCAGAACCATGTTATTGTTAATACTTTTTTTTTAACTAGGATTGTTAATACTTTTGTGAGGGGATATTTATAACATATACCTTATGTATAGCATTGTGTGGAAAAATATATTACGACTTAATATAATTATTTATTAATCCGTTGATTTAAGAGGCTGTGGGTTAGCCCTGGGCGTTCGGTTTTTCGGTTCGGTTCGGTTCGGTTTTTTCGGTTTTCGATTTTTTCGGTTAAGAGATTTAGTAACCGTTCGGTTAATCATAAAATTCGGTTCGGTTTCGGTTCGGTTTTTTCGGTTTTCGGTTTTTTCGGTTATAGAGATTTAGTAACCGTTCGGTTAATCATAAAATTCGGTTCGGTTTCGGTTCGGTTATTTCGGTTTCGGTTCCGTTTTTTTTTATATTTTTTTGGATAACTTGGATAAAAAACCGGATAACTTCGGATAATATCAGATAATTCGGATAATTTCGGATATTTTGGATAAAAACATTTGGATAATTTTGGATAATTCGGTTTTTTTACTAATATTTAGTTAATTTTAATTATTTAGTTATTTTAAATATAAATATAAATAATATTTTTAAGTATATGAATCGTATTTCGGATATTCGGTTATCCGTTCGGTTATCCATTCGGTTTCGGTTCGGTTCGGTTATTTCGGTTATCTCAATTCAGTATCCAATATGTGTTTCATAATATTCGGTTCGGTTTCGGTTTCGGTTATTTCGGTTCGGTTTCGGTTCGGTTTTCGGTTTTCGGTTAAAAGGCCCAGCGCTACTGTGGGTTATGCACACACTACCAATCTTTTTTTCTTTCTTTTGACATATTTCTTCATCCTTTGTCGTACTACCAATCAGTCCAGTGAGGTTGTTATTATAAATGTCATCCACCAAGAGAAAATCCAAATTACAACACAGGATAAATAATTCAGAAAGATGACTTTGATAAACTTAACAGTACAAATTATTAATATCTTCGATATGTCTTCCAGAGTAAATGAAAGATACGAAGGGACAATGGCACAGTGTAACATGTATGGGTGAAGGAGAACAAAAGAAACATTCTAGAAATTATTATGTTTCCATCTTGAAATATGGTCCGAAAAGTAGAACGTTCTGACATTTTTTCATTGTTCCAAAAAGAAAGATTTTGTGTATAATCATTAATGTTTTTCTATTTAAAAATTAAGCATTTGATTTTTACGAATATTTGTTTTATGCAAAATGATTTAAATGCAACCACCAGAAAAACATGGAAAAATCAAATATTCAACAATTCTATATGCATTAGTGAGCAAAACGTACATAATCACAAATGCTTAGAAAAAGAATGCATTTACTGTTTTTAATCCATTTGAAATACTCAAAATTTCATACTTTTCGAAAAGGAAATAGGATACAGTTAATCCGGATATGCTGTGAAAAATGCTTACACTTTCTTTTCAAACCGTGGCCTACATAGAAAGAGAACAAAAGTGCTCGATATTGTGGTTTTAGAGTGCTTTACTGTGTTGAACAAACAAAAAAAAGAGTGCTTTACTGCTACTAACGTTTTTCATGACATCTACATCTAATCGCGTAATAGATGTTTCTTTGGCTATGGCCAAGGAAATAAACGATGTGATTTGTGTTTTTTAAATATTAACAAAACACTTATGTTCTTTTTTCGTCGGCGTGATTAAAAACGCTAAGCAAACTATTCAAATTTTGTAAATTTAACCATATATAAATGTGTGCGTACTATAGTGTTCGAGAAAGAGTTGAAAAACAATTTGCAAGTCCTTACCTCAAAAGAGGAGACCGCCACATTGTTACGCATTTCCATGTAAGGTTTTCTATTGGTTCTTTCATCAATCATATAGATTACTCTCTCCGAATCGGACCAAATCCAACACTCTTTTGTACACAATATTCCCTCCTCAAGCTCGTGGATTTATGCCTATTAAAATATTACCACTACACCTTTAAATCAAAATTTTGAAAGATTGATTTCAGATACTAAAAAAATTACATGATCTTAAGAAAGAATCAGTCGTTTAATTATATTATAGATTTGAAAGAATCAGTCGTTTTTCTGTTTTGTTAAGAATCATTATGCATATATACCTATATTTTATGTATGTATTTTCTTATGAATCAATTTTCATGTATACACACATGCATGTGTATATAGTTATGCACTTATGTACACACATGCATGTATATATATTGTTACTAATCTTTTATTGATCGCTCTAATTACGAAGTAGTATAATGGAGTTACGTATAGCTTAACAGAAAGAAAAAAGTGAAGGAGATGTCGTAATCAAGCAAGAAGAAATGAGGACGAATGGTGGAGAGATAACCTAAAAAGGAGATCACACGTTAAAAATAATGGACGTCGACCTAACACTCTACTCTATTCACATCTCCATCGTTTGCTTCCTTCCTTTCCAATCTATTATTCTTCCAATTCGTTTTTTTTTTAATTCTTCGAAGTACAGATTATATAGTAATATTTTTGTTCTTCGTCTCCTATTTACTAAAATTTTCGAGTATTGGTTCCATGATCTCTTTTTTTTAATCCTTATTATCCAATTTCATTTTTATACTTTTAGTACGCCAAACTACGCAATTATCAATAGTATCCACCTAAATCGAATGATGTTAAGCCATACTCTAGGTTTAGGCTAAGCATTTAGCCCACGCTTCGCTACAAGATCAAGTTGAAACAAAGTAATTAGTTTTTAAAAGTTCATATATTTGTTTTCATGTATGTATATATATAATTTATGTAATTACAAAAAAAAAAAATTATGTATATGATTTAAGATGTACGTATTTTTCTAAATTTAATTCTAACCGCTAATATAAGCTCAGGCGATGAAGTAATTAAAGTCAGTTTTACTCCCTTACGTGTGTTAGACCAAAAGGAAGTATTTTTGTTGTTGTTAAAGGACCTAAAGTCGTTACTTTATACCCTTTTGCTCTAAAGTCTAAACACTCTCTGCCCCGTCAAACTTTTATGCAACTTCTTTAATTATTCCTTTGGTTAAAAATGAGTATGCGTAACTTTATAGTGGCATCATCGTGGGTTCCTTTTTGAGTTCGGAACCATCTTTTTCGAATCAGTCTCTCGGCCATATAAGTGGTTAGGAAATTTCTATGCATAAATTCATGCATTATAATATTGAGTGGACCGTATGTTGTAATAATGGCGAGTCTTAATTAATTAGTGGACCTTACACACAACTGTCACTTACGGAAGTTTTGGTCATGAACCAAACATATCCACCTCTCCCATGCAAAAAGTGTCCCACACATAATTAGATTTTAATTATATGAATGATCATTCTGGTCAAGATATTATTCGCCATCTGTGAATAATTTTCTCTTAGATTACATAGTCGAGTTAGGTTTCCTATAAAGTTAATGACTTATTGATCTCTGTAAGAAAAAGGGTCACACGTCTTTTTAATTGTTTACGCGACCAGTCTTTATTACGATGTATATATAATTGGTCCAATATATAATGAAATGTTTTGTGAATTATGATTTCTTCTAAATATAATATTACTTTTTTATTACCCTGGAAACGATTAAAAAAGCCAGTGTCATCTATCGATCTTATTTGCGACGTAATGATCAGATTCAGCATTACACTCAGACACGATCGGATATAAGTTTCATATTAAAATATGTATCATAGATGGAGACATCAAAAGATACGTAAACATAAAAATTTAAAAGGTATTGTGAAAGTAATAAATGGGTGGATAATTAGTGTCACGTGAAAGAGAGAAGTGGAGATGTTTGAGAAGTAGTATGTAAAAGAGATTCGTTAAGACTTTTGAAAAAGCGAGAGCGACAGAGCAACTTAGTGAGATGAGTTCCCAACACTTTTTTCTTTCTCTCATTCTCGTTTACAGCTCAACTTCCTTTTGTTATTGTTTTTCTTTATAATTTCAAAAGACAACTTTATGTAATTAATTATATTTTGTATGCGATTCCTATAACATTCGTCGGACCTACGCTGGTTCAATGGTTATAAATGAATAATTTCTAATAACCTATCAAGGTTCAAACCTCATCATGGCACATAAATATGAAGAATTTGATCCAAACAAAAGAAATACTTAAACAAGAGTAAACAATTTATGGTGGCAAGACCCTATATATATATATGTGCAGGTTTTTTTATATTAAGGAATCCAAATTTTAATCTGTTTAACGATGACTAGAATAGAAACATTGTTTAAAGGTGGATTAGGATCTGAACTTAATTTTAAGGTCATCACGCCATTGGATCGAGTGAATCCTATTGTGTTTCGCTAGATTTTTAAATGCGAGTCCTTATTTTTAAGATTTTTTTATTTATTAGGAAGCATTTTATTTGAGATGCAAAAAAACATCAATTAAATATTGAACACTATACATACTTAGCATTTATTTTTATCATTTTCAGGTGGACCATAATGTCATAACTTATAATGACCACACATCAATCCCTTTCCTTTTTGTTCAAACACCTTAAGAAATAAGTTATTAACGTTCCTTTTTGTACGTTAAACATTACCTGTACGTAACTTATACGTCGTAATTAAAATATTATGGTGGATGTGAAAAAAAAAATCAAGACAAAATAAATAAATTTGATTGGGACATCGAAGATACGGAGCCAAAGAGATTTGATTCGAGATCTTCACTATGTTTGCCTTAAAATGATTATTGTGTGTAGCAACGAATTTCACGGCACTCTTCACAAATTTGGCAAAACATTTTTTGACCCTTAGTTGAAGAGACGAGGCGTACCAAACTACCAATTACATACATTGTTTGCTGCTTTTCTTTAATTTGAATCTGGCGTTTCTCATTCATTAGAGATAAATTAAGCTATATATATGATATTCATCTGGTCCATAATTAAATTACTAACTGATCTAACAACAACGACAAAATTATGGGTCACTGCAAATTTACTAAAATTTTTTTAGCCTATAGGTTTTAGTTTGGATAGGTACGTATCAACACAAAACTACTTACCAAATCTATTTAATCTAAACTAATTTCAAAATATAGTTTGATTACAAATAATTGTTTAAACAAAAAAAAATGTTATTCTGAGGCCAATTCCATTGTCTGTGGTAGCGGAATCATGGCTTCTCAGCCGTATCAGGTCCATGAAACCTCTTCCCCTACTACTAAAGCCCGATTGTTATTTCTTCTTTATATAGTTTCGTTCATAAGTGTCCCATTGCTTTTTCGTTCATCTGACTGACATATATTGATTTTCCTAAAGGAAATTTTCTTAATTTGACAATTAAACTTTATAGTGTTTTGTTGTACTTATCTTTTGGAAATCTATAAAATCTAACAAAGATTATACAAAATGATTTTTAATTTATCAACTGTTATCAATTTTTTTTACTTGTTCTAACCAAAGTTTAGTTGACAAACAATAAACCAAAGTTTAAGTACTATATATATTAATTGCGAACTATCCATAAATTTGATATATATATATATATATATATATATATATATATATTTTTTTTTATATATATATATTAGTGGGTGTTCCACATTTTATTGTCTAATGGTATACTTATAAAAAGTTTTATAATGTAAAATGTTAATGTTTTTATTCTATCTGGTTTACTTGTATACTTTTGAAAATATATACCTTCAAATAAATATATCAAAATGCTAATAATAATTTCACTAACATGATATTTTGAAAACTCTATAAGAAACTCTCATGACATATGCTTAATTTTTAGTTAGTCTAATTTTTATTAAAATATTAAAATTTATTTTTTAACTAAACTATATTAAAATATTAGATTCATTTAGATAAAATACCCATTTAAAAATACTCCACAATTTGTGGATGGTCTAATGTAGGACAAAAACAACATTCATATGCTTTGTCCGAAGCTCTATCTATAAGTATTCCTTTATCACTATTGGCAAAACTTTGAGATGAAACCTCTGATTAGTTTTTGGAACAATTACTAGAATAACGTGAATTTGAGCTATAATTACTATATTAACCTTCAAAATCAAGTTTACTAATCAAACATAAATCTTTTGTGTAAAAGACTTTGAGACCAACATTTTTAAATTATCTACACATATGCCATTTGGTTAAAAAATTAGAATTAATTTAAACAATATTTTGAAACTATCTACTAATTAATAAAAAATCAAACGCCTAAAAAAGGAAACCCAAATTATCCAATAATAAAATATTTAATATTTATGTGAAAATAAGGAGAAAAAAGGATATATATATATATATATATATTTCTTTAATCACAATTTTAAGGAAACGGATTTTTAAAATTTAAATCAGTTTCTCAAAGAAGGAAAAACAAATATTAAAGGGAATTAAAATAAATTTTAAAATTCGGTATTCTCTATATTCTTTTATTTTAAAATTATTTACAAAATTATATCAAGTTGGGAAAAAAATTAAAATAAATTTTCAATTACCTTAATTAAAGATTATGAAACACAAATTTATTTAAAAATGATTTTTTTAATAAGGAAATAAATTAAAACAATTTTTTGGTTACCATCAATTAAGGAAACTGAATATTAATTACTTACCATTAATAAAAACGAATTTCAAATTCAAAAATAAGAGGGCGTTATTCGTTTATGTATTTTGACGGATTTAAAAATCTGTATAGGAATTATAAATCTAATCAAAATATACTGATTTCCAAATTTAATATGTCAATTTTAATAAGTATTTACAAATCTGAAGGTTTTCCTTCGGATTTTAGTCTTTGTATTTTTAACAAAGAAATCCACCCAAATCCACTCAAATTCATTATAAAATCAAATCCATTAATGAATCCGTATGATTGAATAACACCTGATTTGAATTAAGATTTATGAATCATGAAACCAATAACACTTGATTTTAATTTAGATTTTAAAATCATGGAACTAATAACAGTGGATTTTGTTCAGATTTATAAATCCATTAAAATACATAAACCAATAACACCCACTAAATCAGTTCCTCAAATTAAGGAACCACAGTAAAAAAAATCATTATTCTTCAGTTTTAAAATATTTTTTTTATTTTATTCTTCAGTTTTTATATTTTTAAAAAATCATTATTCTTCACTTTTTATATTTTTTAAATCATTATTTTTTTATTATAAATTTTCAATTACCTTATTTAAAGATTATGAAACACAAATTAATTTAAAAATGAATTTTGTTTTTAATAAGGAAATAAATTAAAACGATTTTTTTGGTTACCATCAATTAAGGAAACTGAATATTAATTATTTACCATTAATAAAAACGAATTTTAAATTAAAAAAAAACCAGTTCCTCAAATTAAGGAACCATAGTAAAAAAAATTTATTATTCTTCAGTTTTAAAATATTATTTAATGGAACTAAAATTTCATATTTTAATTTTTTTTTTTAAAAAAATCTTATATTTTAAAATTATTTACAAATTTATTTCAAGTAGGAAAAACAAATTAAAGGGAATTAAAATAAAATTTCAATTACATTATTTAAAGATTATGAAACACAAATTTATTTAAAAATGTTTTTTTTAATAAGGAAATAAATTAAAACGATTTTTTGGTTACCATCAATTAAGGAAACTGAATATTAATTACTTATCATTAATAAAAACGAATTTTAAATTCAAAAATAAATCAGTTCCTCAAATTAATTAACCACAGTAAAAAAAATGTTAACTTTTGTGAATATATGATCAAATTTGATAAAAAAAACTGTCGTAAAAAACCTGTCAGAACATATATTATTGAGAAAAAGTCAATTTAGTAATAGATAATTCTGCTATAACATGTGTAGAAAAACCTGCCATAATAACACGAAAATCTACTAACAAAATTAAATCTGCTACAATGTAAAATAAAACTGCTGTAACTTATTTGTTAATCTAGTAATTAAATAATTTGATAGATTTATTGAAAATCTTAAAAATCTGTTATATCGCTAGAAAACTCTGCCGTGTCAAATAAACCTGTCATAACGTAAATTTTTGAGAAACTTAAAAACTCTGTCACTCTTGAGAAACTCTGTTGCAACTGAGTCAAAAACCTATTAAAGAAAAAAACACTGTCGTTCATAAAAATAAAACTGTCGTTCGGAAAAATAAAACTGCCACTCAAATATTAAAACAGTCATCACTCAATAAAACTGTCATCAAGTAATTCGAAAAACTATTGCTCGACTTTAAGTCTGCCATTAAGTAATTCAAAAAAGCTGTCGCATTTAAATAAAACTGTTAAAAAAAATCTGTCATTTCGCTAAAAAGTTTGTCATCTAAACAAATCTGTCACTTCATGCACGGCATATTTATTTAGAAAATTTTCACCTCGTTTTTTACTGTGGTAAAAATTTCGATTATTTTGGTAAAAATTAATGGCAATTTTCGTAATTAAGTTTTTGATTATCAAAGAAAAAGGGTAATTTAAGTATCAAAATAATTTAGTAATTCTAAAAAAATTAGTGTCATTCTAATAATTCTAATATAATTTTATGTCATTTTAGTAACTCACCCTTAGTTTTTCTACGAAAGCAATTACTAGCTAGTTTTGTTTCTGTAAATTAATAACGATTGATAAGAATGATTTTGTCGCAACATAGACAACGATTCCAAAGCCCACGTGCCTTGAACTTGTCTTTATCCTACTACACATTCTATTGGTCTCCTAATCTCCCGTTGATTAGTGGTTCCCATTAGTTTCAACTTCATTTTAATAATTTAATTTATGAAAATCTTTCTATCTATATATATTTTTGGGGAAATTGGAAAATAAAGACACTTTTTCTATATCTTTGTCCATCTATACCTTTCTAAATAACCTATTGTTAGATTAGGATTTATAATAATGTAAATTCTTTTCTACCCTTACCCAATAATTCTTATATTATTTATAATATTAGTTTGGTTTTCAATAACCAAATCCAAACCCATCGACAAAGAAAAAAAAAGACTTCCATCGAGAACCCATCTCGCCGTCGCCACCACGTCGCCACCACGAGCTAGCCACGCCGGAAAAGACCATGTGAACTCTCTCTCTCCTTCTCTCTATGTGAATTTCTATTTCTCCCTAATTGCTCTCGAATTTTCTACTCATATTTTGGGTTTAGGGATTTCTAATTTGATATGGCTAATTTCCGGATTCTTCTACTTCTCATTCTTCTTGTGATGCATCTGATTGCTTGTAATTGATTGATTAGTTGTTTGTTTCAGCAATTTTCGCTTGGATTAGATTTTGGTTTTGTACGCCCGCTAGGTGTTCGACGAATTGCCTCATTGTTGTTTTGGCTTTTTTTCTTAAATAAATTGTTTTGACCCATGATACTTTTGTCTACGCTCTCGTCAGACCGATGCTACTTCCTTTATGTGAAAGTTTTTATGTGTGTTAAACATGATTTGAGGCATGTGATTATTTTGAACAACCAAGATATGTATTACTGCACCATATGTTATTTTGATTAATGCATTGTCTATATGTTACATAATTATAACTTTTTGTTGTAAACTGAATCTTCTGTTAACGTTCTACATATCTTAAGCATCTTAGAATTTTCTGACTTCCTTTTGCTCTTGTTTTCATGTTTTAAGTGTTCTAGGCATGGATGATGAGTTTCCAAGACGTTTGTTTCAAGCGGGATATGAGCCACAGGTGGAGAAGATTAACAACAATTGCAAAATTTCTGTTCTGAAGAAATTAAAAGCCATTCTCCCAGCAGAGTACAACACAGTGAAGAGCAATTCAGTCTTCTCACAAGTTCTAACATTGTTTGAAAACGGTCTAGGATATTCAGCGAAGTTGATTCACAGTATGTTGTGTAGGGAGTTAGTTACTGAAAAAAAGCATGAATTGTGGTTTGTGTTTGGAGGGAAGCCACTCAGATTTTCGTTCCAAGAGTTCTATGCAGTTACAGGACTGAAGTACCAATATGATAATGAGGTCAGGAATTCAGCAAAATGGAAGGATGATACAGATAAAGGATTCTGGAGCAAACTGCTCAAGACAGGGGGACAAATTAACATGAGAACGCTGCTTGGCAAAGAGCAGCTTGGTCGTGCTAAGAAGTGGTTACCCGTGGACAAAGTCAGATTTGTGTATATATGTGTAATAGCTAGTGTGATAATGGGTCAAGACGACAAGAAAGATATCCCGCACAAATACATTGAGTTAGCAATGGATGTTAGGAAGGTTCAGACTTATCCATGGGGACTTGAAGCTTTTGATCTACTGGTTAGTTCTATAATTAAGACACGAGTTAAGCTGACTAGAAAATTGAGCTATACGTTGGATGGCTTTTCTTTTGCATTTCAAATTTGGATTATGGAAGCAATTCCAATAGTTGGAGCTTTGTTAGGAGAAAAACTGAATAAGGATTTCATAGAAGTTCCAAGATGTTCAAACTGGCGGGGAGCAGCAAGAGTATCATATGAGGACATCATTCAGCTAGAAAACACATTGGAGATAAATGTGAGTTACACTTCTAACTCCAACATAACATGAGAATTGTTTATTTTATGTTATGATTTTCTCTGCTACAAATGGGATTTATAGTTGTCTTTAACGTTACTGCAGGACTCTGTTTATGCATATATCTCCTCTACAGGAAATTTTGATGTATTCGAGTGGGCTGATTTCATATGGGATGATGAAGAAGAAGATGTTAGAGTTAATAATCTGACTAGTAAGATCAGAGCTGGGAATGATTTTAGTGACCATATTTGGGAATTTGTAGAATATGTCGAGCCAGCTGAGAGTGTTGATGAGCAAGGTGGAGTGGAAGTGGATAATGAGAATGTTCAAGACGATAACGTTTCTGTAGCTAGTGGTTCTGAAGCTTCTTGTCAAGATGACATCCTTGTTTCTGCAAAGGCTGGTTCAAGAAGAGGTAAGAAAAAGCTACCCGACCATGGTGCTGAAACACGTAAGAAAAAGATTTTATGCGAGCGAGCGGCTGCAAGACAGGAACGTCTTAGTGAGGACACAAAGTCCTTTATTAAAGAATTGCTTCTTGCTTCGTTCTCTACCTTACAGGAGAAGCTCGAGAAGACGATTGATTTGCGTCTAGGGAAAATAGAGAAAGATTTGTCAGAACTCAAGGATTCAATATCTACCGCTGCAAATACAAGGAACGCAGAGCCATCCACAAGACCTCTGGTAAGTACGACTAGCAGCTATCCTCGTTGAACTTATATGTATTTCTCTTTCAAATGTAAGCTTATGTTTGTAATTTTGTAATTTCAGAAATGTGTATGTTGTTTGTTTAATATTGTGAACGTGTAAAACTGTGGCAGCGTATTGTGAACACGTAATCTTCTGCTTTAAACGTGATTTTATGTTTAGCATGATTCAGTTGTTTACGTTGTGACTTTTTGGCTATTTACAGGCCCAACATTCACTTGATGATGTTTCTATGGATGATGTTGATATAATTTTCAGCCAATCCTCACCTATAGATCTTAATGTGGGTACTCAAGAATATCTACAAAAAACAATGGGAAAGTTATATGAAGAATCTGATTTTACCGGGTTTTCTACACAAACATGGGAGTCCAATGAAATTAGTCATTTCTCTACCCCACATACTTCTTTTGTCGAACCTGTTAGGTTTGGTCCTGTTCAAATTGAAAAGCCAGGAATCCCAATGCTGTTTACCGATACAAATCTGACGGATAACAAAAGGGGGAAAAACAAAGATGATCCGTTGGTGTTCGTTTCTGAAAAATCTTTCAACGACCTAATGGATTGGTCTATGAAGCACCAGTAAGTAGTTACTTTACTCTACTTGTTTCACTCGTTTTTTAACTCAACTGTTATTAAATTCTCATAAAATTTTATGGTTTCAGGAAGTTGAAGGTAGGTCCAACAATTATTAACAAAAAATTACTCGACCGGGTCATTGGACCAAAAAAATGGCTTGAAAACGAGGTAAGATTTGAATTACATCTTATGAGGATAAAATGTGATGGCAATAGGGTACAAGTTAGAGTTACCATCCACAGCTGTAGCAACAAGCATGACTCCTTTGTATTTGCTCTTCAAAAACGTTCCATCAACTACAATCACTCTCCGCATGGCCTTGTAGAAACCTCTTACAGATTGACCAAAAGAAATAAACAGATATTTGAATTTACCATCACAATCTATTTGGTAACTAGTATGCGTACCGGGATTAGCTTCTTCTAGCATGTGCAAATATTTTGGTATTTTGCAAAAACTTTTTTCTGGAATACCTCTGACAGCATTAACCGCATATTCACGGGATTCCCATGCTTGATTATAAGAGAGTTCGCATCCATGCTCTGTACGCATAATATTGATGATATCATTCGGTTTAGGTCCTTCTCCTATACCCACGTATTTATGCATGATAAGATTTCCAATTGTTTTTGCTGAAGCTGTTCTACCAAATTTGTTTTTCTGTGAAGGAGCACATCTATGTTCAGCCACAAACTTGTTAATTTTGAAATATGTAGACCCCTTTAAACACTCTGCACGAACACCCCATTTGCAAGCTCTCTCTTTGCAGTGTATAGACCATATTGTTGTATCAGATTTTGTCACCCTGTAGTCAAAATTATACTTCATCGCACAAATCTCCAAATTAGCTTTTAGAACCCCTTTGCTTGTGAACAACTGATCCTTCTTGAAAGAGCCTGCCAACCAATGACTTTCACATTGCTTGCCATCAATGTTTTCAGACAGTAACCCATCATCGCAACCAACTTCAGCGGCCTTGGGATTGCTTTTGAAGTCATCATTCTGTTTAGACTCATTCACACACTCTGCAGACTTCTTACAGAAATTACGTACATCATCTTCATCACTTGAATCATGTGGATCCTCATTTAAATCAATATCGACTCTACTCCCTCGCTCATCACCACTAGCTTTAAATGTCACACATAAGCTTATGACAACTTTCTTTCGTAAATACCCAACTAAATTTCTTAGTTGTCGATCGTTTGAGATCAGAATTGGCTGACATTTTGAGTTACTAACCAAATCAGCAGGTAGATAACTAAATTCCACATCAACTGTAGTTGATTCTACTCCGTAGTCCTCAGAAACTGACATCTTAAGTTCTTCAAGAGTAGTAGAGGATTCCAAAGTAACTAATCTACCACCACGTTTTTCTTCATCAGCAATAAATCTCCATTCAGCATTGTTAAAAGATCTCCAAACACCACAACTAACATAAACCTCTGGCATATTTACCTGTGAATCAAAAAAATCGAATTCTCTCAAATAGAAGTCACATAAGTAAAAAAAAATCAAACAGAAAACATAATTCTCACCACTAACTTTTAGTATTTGACAATTGATTGTAGCCTAGATGTGAAAATACGAAAAACAGAGAGAAGACACGTTTTTGAAGAAGACGACATCTTGGAAACCCTAAGAGAAACGTTTTTTAAATTGTAAAAATGGCAGAAGATGTCTTCTGCAACTCGCAGAATGTAGCATAGGCAGAACACATGTTCTGCGCTATCGTAGAATAAAGAGAAACCGCGGATGACATGTTCTACACCTCGCAGAATATGTAGAGTTGGCAGAAAATTTATTCTGCGGTTTCGTAGAATAAAGGGAAACTGCAGAAGACGTTTTCTACATTTTGCAGCACGCAGAATGCGTCTTCTGCTGCTCGTAGAAGATATTGAAAACATTTTGTTGAATATTTTTTTATACTTTTTCAGAATATTCGAATATTTTTCCTTACATTAAATATTTTTGTTTTCCTTTTTAACATTTTTCCAATTATTAAAATTAAATGTAAAAATTAATATTAATAAAATAGCTGTCACTTTAAGGGTGTTTTAGGCATAATTGTACATATAAAATTAAAGATGTAGATGGACAAAGATGTAGAAAAAGTATCCTTTATTTCCAATTTTCCCTATATTTTTTAACAATGTCCTTTTTGGACCTAGTCTTCTTGTTAATGAAACGAACTCTCTCGCTCATCCAAATAATTGAAGTTGCAAGTGTGGTCCATTCTATATGGATTAATTATTGTACAGAAACCCGTTCTATATAATGGGCCAATCTATTTTATGGGTTTCTCTACGGGCCCTCATTCGTTATATCTTCGATATCTCTCCATTTTATTTGATTTGCACAAATTCTTCCCTCTTAACGGGCCATCTGGCCCGCTGCATTTTAGAGGGTGTTATTGTACTTCGATGTAGATGTATTTCAATTAATTTGAAATTTTCTTTTACCAAAATTACAATTTATTTCTGTAAAGTTTACTGATTTGTAAATTTTAATAATATTTGTAAGTTTTATATATATTTTTATTTTTATAGACTTGGGTTGACCCGTGTAACATCTTTTGTAAAAGCAAAATAATAACAGAATAGTCTCTTTACTTGTATCAATTCCTTAAGTTGATGTGAAACTCCTTGAAATGAATTAAGTATATATATATATATCGTAGATGTTAAGCTTTACAATCTAAAGCGTACGTGGTTGAATTGATCTGCGATGGTGTGAAAAAAGAAAAACTTGTCTCCCATGAGACGGATTATATAAACACCCATTTGACAACAATATTCAAGATTCTTCTTTGTATGTAATTGCCTAACCTAAATTCTAAACCTTGGTTATGAAAAGAGCACGCGGCATTATAAAATAAACCATCTAAATGGATAACACAAAGTTTCAACCCCGTGGGACTTTACGAACCACATCCACAATTTGTTCCTCTCCTCTCGTTTATTATCCACCCGAAACGCGTTCACTCGAATATCTGTAATGTAGATGTAGTATCGTGACATGCCAATTATTACTTTCTTTATTATTATTATTTCCTTTAAATCTTTATTTATTTGAATTACGTAAATTCAAATAAGGAATTTTGAAGTTGATTTTCGTCTCCTTCCCCTGTGATGGCGCTTCCACACACAGTCACTTCACCTTCTTCAACTTCGTTATCTCCGTCTCCTTCCTTCAAATCCAAGCCGCCGTTTCACTCATCTCCGTCACCGTCCGTTACCTTACGGCGGTGTAGACTCAGCTCCTTCAGGTGCTCGTCGTCTTCTTTCTCCGAGAAGCACCACAACAAGAACCCTCCAAAATCCGATGACGTCGTCGAGCTTCCTCTCTTCCCTCTCCCTCTAGTTCTCTTCCCCGGTGCGATCCTCCCTCTCCAGATCTTCGAGTTCCGTTACCGGATCATGATGCACACGCTCCTCCAGTCCGACCTCCGGTTCGGCGTCGTTTACTCCGACGCAGTCTCCGGCTCCGCCGCGGAAGTCGGGTGCGTGGGGGAGGTCGTCAAGCACGAGCGGCTCGTGGACGACCGGTTCTTCCTCATCTGCAAAGGGCAGGAGAGGTTCCGCGTGACGAACGTCGTCCGCAAGAAACCGTACCTGGTCGGGGAGGTGACGTGGCTGGAGGATCGTCCTTCCGGGGAAGAGAACCTGGACGCGCTGGCGAACGAAGTAGAGGTTCTGATGAAGGAAGTGATCCGGCTGTCGAACAGGATGAACGGGAAGGCTGAGAAGGAAGTGCAGGATCTGAGGAGGAACCAGTTCCCGACGCCGTTCTCGTTCTTCGTCGGGAGCACGTTCGAAGGAGCGCCTAGAGAGCAGCAAGCGTTGCTGGAGCTGGAGGATACGGCGGCGAGGTTGAAGAGGGAAAGAGAGACGTTGAGGAATACACTCAATTACTTGACTGCTGCTTCTGCTGTCAAAGATGTCTTCCCTTCCTCCTCCTAGTCATCCTCCTAGCTAGCTTCTCGTACATACAACAACTTCCTCAATCTCTCTTCCGCCTTTGCTCTATATAAATATATGTTTCGCGTTTTGTCAGTAATTGAATATACGAACATTTATGAATTTCTGCAGAAGAAGTGTAATCTCGCTGTAAATTACGGTAATTAGTATCAGTTTCTTTGGATATGTGAAACTATATGGATTGCCTTTAGTGGTTAGGCGATGGACATGGAGTTATCTGCTTGTTGTTTGACAGTCTGGTTCCGGTATGGATGGTCGCTTTATGTCTATGCCGTTAGTGTTTAGCAGAGTGATGTCACTTTATTGCCATGAGTCAAAATTCTTCTGTCGAGTTAAGTTCTGAGGCTTTTTGATGTGAGGTGGAACATTGCCTACCTCAGTTGATAGTTAAGCATCTGCTCGTGATCAAAGTTATTTTGCTCGAGAGTTGAGTACACTTGATTGATGTATATGGATCCATCGTTTAATATGCTAAATGGCCATTTGGTGCTCGATCTCTTCGTCATATATACGAAAAGGTTGGATCTTGCTTGAGTCACATCATATCTCATGAAACGTTTATATCGAAAGCGATATGAATCAGGATATGCTTTTCTTTCAAGTATTAGTGTAAAATTGACTGTTTTGTTCTGAGGATTTTACGATTCCTTAATTGCAATGAAGAATTGTAAATGGTAAAACTTCTTGAAATAAATAACTAAATATATATATATCGTAGATGTTAAGCCTTCTTGTAATTCCAATCCAAAACTTAGGACGTTGAACAAGTCTGATTAATGTTTTCTTAATTGGTTGACGAAGAAGGAACTAGCGAAATTACAAAATTCAAATGACTTTTCATATGGAAAATAAAAATTGAACGAAAAATGATGTCGGATCCATAAATTTGTTTTAATACTCATTGATCAGGCTTGACCCAAGAATTTTAATAGGTTAAAGTACTTAAGGTCAAATGATTGAGCTCAGTCCTTTTCGCGGGTCAACAGTGACTTGAGTTGTTAACCAAATAATAATGACTATGATCTCATCTAAGAAATAAAATCTAATTATTCTTGTTATAGAGTTACCAAGAAACTCTTCAGCACGACGCAGAGACCGGGTTTCTTCCTTAATTCACTGGAAATGTTAGATAAAAGAGTCAGAATCATCCTTAATAACACAAAACTCCATTTAAAATTGGAATGGTATGAATTTAAATATCTGTTTGCTTGCAAAGATGTAAAACCAACTCAGACCATCACGCCGTCAAAGTCCACTTCCAAATCATTCACACTTTGTATATATATGCAAAATGCCATCCGAAAACACAACACACTCATCACCTCCAGATACGCAATAAACAAAAGTCTGTCCGGAGTCAAAAGAGTTTGCGACATCTTTAGAACTCTGTAAATCATGGGACATAATCAGGCGCAGATGCAAACCAAACCACGAGGTAAGCAGATTCTTCGGTTCAGACTTCAGAGTTTCATGAATGATGTTTTCTTTCCTTTATCATCACGTATCACGTATTAATTAGTGGTGATCAAAGGTATACCATTTTTAATGTTTTAATCTTCGAAAAGCGATTCCGCTACACCTCGGGCTTGTTAAAAACAAAATGCTTTACCATTTCTTCTAACGTGTTACGATTGATGTTTTGCAAAAATTCTATTCAACTCAAGTATATCTCTTATCAGAACATTCGAATGTTCCAATAAATCCATTCTTTACAAAAATGATTTAACTCATGTTTTACCTTTTCTTTGTTATGGTTGGTGGGCGCAGAACAATTTGTGCAGATACAGAACAGTGAACATCCGTCAACCACACTGATGAATCAAACCGGCACATTGAACCGGACAAACACCATCAAGTGGCCTACCATCATCATCTGCATCATCTTCGTCATAACCGGTCAATCCATTGTAAAACTCCTCGAGAGCTACTACTTCCTCCACACAATCAACAAACGCCGAGCCACATGGTTTCAGTCTCTCCTTCAAGTCATCGGATTCCCCTTCCTCCACACTCCTCTCTACTTCCTCCTTTACCCCGACCCTAGGAAACCAAACCAGCTTCCTCCTTCCTCCGATCGAACCTCTCTCAGATTCCTCACCATACTTTACCCTGGCATCGGCGTGGCCATGGTGTTTCACGCAAGACTCTACACCAAAGGCAAACTCGAGATACCCTTTAACGTTTTCACACTCATCTACACAAGTCAGCTCTTATTCACCACGTTCTTATCCTTCATCGTCAAAAGATTCAAATTCAATCGATGGATTGTTATCTCGCTCATCTTCGCCATCGCCGCTGGTTCTCTCACTCTCTACTCTTCCTTCCCCGGAGAACCAGACGACGATAAAGTGAGATACCGTACGGGTGTCTTATCAGCTATATTCGCTGCCTTCTCTTTCTCCTATATCGTCACCGCCAGCCAGAACGTATTCGACAACGTCATCTCAAAACGCGACGTAGCCACCAACAGGAAGCTTAGCTTCGCCTCCGTTTTCGAGCTGATCTTCTTCTCGTCCATCTTCGCCACCATCGTCCTCTTGGCTGTCGTGTTTATTACTGGCGAGCATCACGTTGTGAAGGCAGAAGTCCGCGGGTTTTCCGAGGGGAAGAAAGCGTACCTTCTGGCTATGATGGGTCAAATAGGCGCGTGGCAGCTCTACTGGGTTGGGTTGGTGGGGCTTGTGTTCGCCGTCTCGAGCATGTTCTCGAATGTGATCAGTGTCTGTACGTGGCCGATCGTGTCGGTTCTTGCGGTTCTGTTCTTTGATTCCGGGAATGATGACTTTGATCCTTACAAAGGAGGTGCATTAGCGAGTGCCTTCCTCAGCGTTGTCTCTTACTTTTATAGGCTTTGCAAAGAGAAGAGGGACAGCGACGAGACCACCAGCTAGTTCACTTAACCTTATTTTTTCATCTCGATTGCCTCTTCTATTATATAAATAAGTTTGTTTGTAAATTTATCCTTTGATTGTTTTCTGTCAACAGATCTCTTGCTTAATCGTTTCTGCATGCATGTTGTCCAAGTAATTGTGTCCATTTCTGTTTTATATCAAAAACCCTTAAATGAGTGTGCTAAAGACTAACTATTTTTTTTTCGTGGAATTGCAAAGATTTTAACCAATTTATGTGGAAAAGTAGAAGAAAAAAAATATGAAAGGTGACTTTTTTCTTCTTTATGCAAGAAAAGATAATGAGATAAACAGATGAAGACGATGGCGTGTAATCGAGGGGTAATTTCATCATAGCTAGCACAATTTTGTGTCCTTTGTTGTGTATGTTGTAACCAAGGTTCGAACAATGATTTTTTTCGTGTTGAATAAAGGCTGTCTTGTTTGTGTTTACTCCGTTTAACATATAATATTTGTGGTCGTTAGAACAGCTATAATCCACATGCTTAGATCAGAAGTCGTACTGATTGATACACATGGAACCGTTGCGGCGTCAAAGTCAACCCTCCATATTCAGGGGTTAAAAAAACAAACACCAGTTTAGTTTCTAGATTTCTCAAAACATTTAGCATCCAAAAAATAAACACAGCAGCGATCATCTTCACGAAAACAACAAATTCACAACACAGGAGCATTGCTAGTTATTAATAATTTCCTACATTATTTCCAAAGAGGCTTAACAACTCAGAGATCACAGGGAAGAATCATCGAAGCCAATGAAGACGAATCCACAAGGTAAGCATACTCTTCATCACACATCAGTGTTGTGAAAATACTACTTAATCTTAAGCTTGTGTCTCTTTTTTTTTCTGAATAAGTGCAGAACCACTAATTGATATGGAGCCTGACGCAACCACACCGATCAACCAAACCGGGGAACCTATCAAGTGGCCTATCATCATCACCTGCATCATCTTCGTCATAACCGGTCAATCCATCGCCACACTCCTCGAGACCTTCCACCACCACCATGATATATCATGGTTTTTCCGGGTTTTCAGCCATGATATAAGTATGTTTATAGAGTCTTTTATTTGTTTTTGGAGTCTTTTCGAGTCTTTTGCAGGTTCAGGTACATATTAGGATTGATTGAAGATATTGGAGCATTTTGGAGCATTTAGTTTGAAGCATCTGAAGAGAGCAAGTCGGAGACTACTTTTAAGCCTGGTGTCGATCGACACCACTTATGGTGTCGATCGACACCGATCGGGATTTGACAAACCGACGAGTTTTGAAGAAAGGAAATTGCCCAAAAGTTTCTATTATTTGCAAACAAGTCCTTTTCGGTTTTAGACTATATTTAGGTTTCTAAAAGTCTTTTGTAAGTTTTTATCTTAGTTTTTACTTTGTGCTTTGAGATTTTGGCAAGAGAGCTTTGGAGAGACAAATCAGAACTCATCTTGTAGAGAGAAGATTTCGAACTCCCTTAATACTCTTTTTAATATCTTAATGCAAATTATTCAGAGTATGATTTGTGTTTCATCAACCATGTCTGAGTAATCTACTTGTTAGATTTAGGGTTTTTCTAGGTTGATGATGAATTGTTGAATTGGATAGAATTGTTAGGGTTATCATATGGTTTCTTCATTTAGATTGAATCTAATGCTTGTTCTGGATTGATCACCTGGAATATAGATATTAAGATAATTAGTAGACACGAGAGTGTTATTGATTTCCTGAAAATAATCTTAGATGAGCAAAATAGCTATTCGCAAAGAGATTTGGTTTAGGTATTTTGTGAACATATCGAACTTGATTTTAATGCATGTCTGAGCCTTTGAATTTGCAAAGAGATTTGAAATTCTAGGATCTAGACATAGAAATCTCTGCAACGAGAGTTGATTGATTTGATTATTGTGTTTCGAGTTCTAGAACGATTCTTCATTAAACCCTTAACATTCTGTCTGGTTTGCAATTCTGAATCACCGAAAGAATTTCCCTAAGTCTAGCGCTTTCTCCATCAATCTACAAACTTGTTTGATTTCGTTTGCTGTCTTTTAATTACAACATCTTTCGTTTAGCTTAATTCGAAAACCTTTACTCTATTGTGCGAATCTTGAATCTCTGTGGAATTCGACCCCTAAGTATTACAACTGATCTCTTAATTTGAGAGAGTAGTTCAAAGGGTAAATTTGAGCATATCAAATTTTGGCGCCGTTGCCGGGGATTCATTGAATTCGCCATTAGACTAGGAATAGAATTTAGACTAAACATTTTATTTCTTGTTTACTCACATTTGTTCTTTCTCTGTTCTTGTGTTTCAGGTGTATGCATTCTCGCAATACCAGAAGCAACAAAAACGCTCAGCTTTTGAATCTCACGAATCAGGAGTTGTTAGAGTTAGAACGCACGAACCTAAAGGCAAAGAGATCAGTAGCAATGAATCAGAGAGTTATCATTCGACCTGATGCTACTGGAGTCTTACGAGACCAACAGGGTCAAGCCTACAACGAGAACGGCGACCAGATTGATGACCAGGGGAATGTCATCCAAGAAGTTGTTGTACAAGATGATGCGAACGCTGATAGAGGGAGGACTCTTGCAGATTTTAACAGACCTGATCTTTTCTATGCAAACAGATCTGCGATTCGCCCTCCTACTTTTCCAAGGAATGACTTTGAGTTGAAGCCTGTATACTTCACTCTTGTGGGACAACATCCCTTCCATGGTCTTCCTCATGAGCACCCCATGGATCACATTGAGAAGTTTGAGGACTTGGTGACAAGCATCAAACTGAATGGAGTCACTCAGGACTATCTTCTATGCAAGCTATTTCCATATTCTCTTGCTGGGGATGCAGCTTACTGGCTCAAGAATGAGAGTCCAGGTTCTCTAACCACTTGGTCGGATACCAAGACTGCCTTCCTCACCAACTTCTTTGATGATGCAAGGTCTGAAGATCTGAGAACTAAAATCTCTACATTCAAACAAGAGCCTACTGAAGCCTTCAAAGCTTCTTGGTTGAGGTTCAGGTCTTACCAGAGAGACTGTCCCCATCATGGGTTCAGTGATGTTCAGCTGTTGGGCATCTACTTCAGAGGAATTGACTGGAGGTATCAAATGGCTTTGGATGCTGCAAGCCAAGGAAACTTCTATACTAGGAGCACAGAAGAAGCTAAGAAGCTTATTGAGAACTTGGTATCTAGCAATAGTACCAAGAATGCAGACTGTGATAGGAAGAGGTTGGCTGGAAACATTGATGGAGGTCAGATTGCTGAGGTGAAAGCCAAATTAGATTCTGTCCACAATCTCCTTGTGGGTAAGAAGCATGTTCAGTTTGCTGCAGAAGTTGAAACCTTTGAATCAGAGGAAAAGAATGTGGATTACATCAATGAAGTTGGGTTTCAGGGACAAAGTTTTGGAAATCAGCAAGTTTATGGTTCTACTCACCAAAGACCTTCTCAGAACAACACTTTCACAAGAACTTATGGTTCTTCATCCTACCAAAAACCTCCTGAGCAGAATAACAAGATGGAGTCAATGCTAGAACAGGTATTGGAAGCCAGACAAAGATGACTGTGAGCTTTAATGGGAAGATGGATGCTTTGTATACTGATCTGAATGGGAAAATTGAGTCTTTGGGTGCTCATGTTAAGAAGCTGGATATTCAGGTTGCTCAAACTGCAGATTCCATCAAAAGGCAAGAAGGATTTCTTCCTGGAAAGACTGATATCAATCCAAGACATCATGTTAATGCCATCATGGTGAGGGAAGAAGAAATTTGTGGGTTCTGTAGTGTTTGATGCAGATTTTGGAGTCACAGACTTGGTGTCGATCGACACCACTGATGGGTGTCGGTCGACACCACTCCAAAATCTCGAATTTCGAGCCGTGACGGACGTTTGTCGATCACCCAATCGACACCAAAGCAGTGTCGGTCGACACCCAGGAGGAGTGTCGATCGACACCAGAAGAAAATCGCGATTTCTCGGGTTCCGACGGAAAAAAATCGATGCATTTCAACAAAAATTTCGGGTGTCGATCGACACCAGATGGGGGTGTCGATCGACACCAATCGTGTGTTTTTCAATTGCCGTCAGAAGAGCGTGCTGATCATCCCAAAACCCATCACCCATTGAAGAGAGGTCTACAAACCTAAGATACCTTACCCGAAGCCGAAACTGTCTAAACAAGAGGTGGAAGAGGCCAAATGCAGGACAATAATGGACAAGGTGCTGATTGAGATACCATTGGTTGATGCAGTCAAGTTTTCACCTCCAATTAAAAGGTATGTTAAGAGGATGGTTGTGAATGGTATAAGTCCTGAGGAAGCAGCTTTGCTCACAAAGGACATTATGCAATCCTCTTGAAAAAGACAGTATCAAGGAAAGAGAGGAGGTGAGAGTGTCTGAACAGGTCAGTGCTATAATTCAAAGTAGGATTCCAAAGAAGTTACCTGATCCAGGGAGTTTTGTGCTAGACTGCTCCATCTCAATAGGAAGATTCCTCACTCTCTCTGCGACCTTGGCTCAAGCATTAACATAATGCCATATTCTGTTGCTGTGAGACTTGGGTTGACTGACTTCAAGCCTACAAGATTCATCTTGTTGTCCTTGATGATCGTTCCAAGAGGATTCCAGAAGGTGTTTTAGAGGATGTTCCACTTCAGATTGCAGGATGCACTATCCCCACAGACTTTGTGGTTTTGGAATATGGTGAAGAACCTCAGGATCCTCTTCTTCTGGGAAGATCATTCTTAGCTACAGCAGGTGTTATTATTGATGTCAGAGAAGGGCAGATAGAGCTTGATTTGGGAGATAAGGTCATGAACTTTGACATGGAGAAGCTGAGGAGAAAACCTACCATTGATGGTCAAACCTTTTCTGTAGAGGTTGCCATGGATGAGGAGCCAGATGACATTACTGCTGGGTATGTCAAGGAGCTGGAGGCTACTGAGCAAGTGAACAAGCTGATTGTTCAAGAGGAATTGGTTGAGATTTCTAAGCAAGCTGCTGGGCTTGAAGATTGGAGTGGAGATCATCTTTTTAGGGCAAGGGTCGAAGATAAGGGTCCACTTAAAGACAAGTTGATGGAGGATGATGTTTTTGTGATGGAGACACGGATTGCAGAGTTGAATTGCAGAAAAAGTGCAGAGTCCCGAGTTTCAGGTTCAGTGTCGATCGACACCACTGTTGGTGTCGGTCGACACCCTCCACAGGCCAAGCCAGTGACGCCTAAAACTCAGAGTTTTCAGAAGTTTTCTAGTCCAAAAGACCATCAACTATTGTTAAACAGAAAACTCTACATCTCGCACCTCACTCACCTCCAATAGAGCAAAGGTATGCACTTCCTGTTCCTAATTCTAAACCTCCTGATATCATCATTAAGAATTTTCAAAGTGCAAAAGCTGTCTCACAGTTAAACAAGCCACGAGATTATCGTAGAGCGCTTGTTTCTTCTTTTGATGATTCTGCAGGAAAAAGGAGTGTACCACCCAGAACTAAGTCTCACCCTGCTGCTGTTCCTTCATTCCTTGGTCGATCTCATTCACAAACTGCCTATACACCACCTTGGATGATGAGATGCTCTTCTCAGAGGCATTCGCTCCCACTCTCTGATCCACCAGATGCTTAATCCCCAACATAGTCAAGCTAATGACTGAAAATAAGCGCTGAGTGGGAGGCAACCCACTATTAGGTAGGAGTTTTCTTTGGATTTCGTTTGATTTTTTGCTAATTTTTAGTTTTGTTTTTCTTGTTAAAAAAAAATAAAAAAATAAAAAAAAAAGGATCGTGACCAGACCAGTGTCGATCGACACTACTCGTTGGTGTCGGTCGACACCAATCGCGACTGCAGGTAAGCGTCTCCGATCCTAACCTTTTCTATTCTAATTATTTTCTTTTGACCAAACTCATGCCTGTTAACACTGGGGACAGTGTTATTCAAGTCTGGGGGAGGTGGTTACTAACTTTGGTTTTCTTTTTCTTTTGAGAGTCTTTTGTGTCAAAAATTTGTTTTTTTTATTGAGTCAAAAGCTTGTGGGGAACAATGAACTTTCCTTGGAACAAACTGTCTTAGCTACTTCTTTAGTGACCATTCTTACAGCCATTGACAGCAGTTTCAACCAACAAAAAATTCCAAAGGTAAATTGATCTTCCATTATCCCCTCACTATTTGAGTGTCTAGATGATCCGGAGCTGGCCTAGATATAATGAACTTAATTTTTCTCATCTTGGGGCTTGGTATACTTAGAATCGGATTCCTTGCTTAGGTCTGATAAGATTAGTCTGTGATTATGGTTTCCCTCTCTCTTCCCTTCATAGTCTTTAAAAAAAAAATAAAAGAATGAAAAGAGTCATACTTTGAAAAGATTTTATTTGAGAAGTTGAATCATTTCATACTTCTAGAAAAAAAAAAGAGAAAGAAAGAAAACAATCAGTCGATAAAAAAAAATAAAATGATACCCTAGTAGGGAAAAATCGTCTGATTGGAAGCGAGAAAAGAGGGAGAAAGGAAACTAGAAGCAGATTGTTCAATAAATCAGTGTTTGGGTAAGTAAGAGTCCATGTGTCCTTAGATCGATATTCCCTCGATGAGACTGCACTTTTAACTTGAATAAGGTCAGCAATGGAGATTCTAGATTACTTTTATGGTTGTGGTTTGGAATCTGGATGGATAGGGAGTCTGCGGAAAATTACTAGAGGTTCTAACTTAAGTTGGTACTGTTTGATGTGGTTTTACTCTGGTGTTGGTTGATTCAGTTTTCTAAAGGTTAAGTGAGTTCCTATGTTTTCAAACCTCTTTCACAGGTTCAGTTTTCTGTTTTGCTTGAGGGCAAGCAAAAAGCTAAGTCTGGGGGAGTTGATATATCATGGTTTTTCCGGGTTTTCAGCCATGATATAAGTATGTTTATAGAGTCTTTTATTTGTTTTTGGAGTCTTTTCGAGTCTTTTGCAGGTTCAGGTACATATTAGGATTGATTGAAGATATTGGAGCATTTTGGAGCATTTAGTTTGAAGCATCTGAAGAGAGCAAGTCGGAGACTACTTTTAAGCCTGGTGTCGATCGACACCACTTATGGGTGTCGATCGACACCGATCGGGATTTGACAAACCGACGAGTTTTGAAGAAAGGAAATTGCCCAAAAGTTTCTATTATTTGCAAACAAGTCCTTTTCGGGTTTTAGACTATATTTAGGTTTCTAAAAGTCTTTTGTAAGTTTTTATCTTAGTTTTTACTTTGTGCTTTGAGATTTTGGCAAGAGAGCTTTGGAGAGACAAATCAGAACTCATCTTGTAGAGAGAAGATTTCGAACTCCCTTAATACTCTTTTTAATATCTTAATGCAAATTATTCAGAGTATGATTTGTGTTTCATCAACCATGTCTGAGTAATCTACTTGTTAGATTTAGGTTTTTCTAGGTTGATGATGAATTGTTGAATTGGATAGAATTGTTAGGGTTATCATATGGTTTCTTCATTTAGATTGAATCTAATGCTTGTTCTGGATTGATCACCTGGAATATAGATATTAAGATAATTAGTAGACACGAGAGTGTTATTGATTTCCTGAAAATAATCTTAGATGAGCAAAATAGCTATTCGCAAAGAGATTTGGTTTAGGTATTTTGTGAACATATCGAACTTGATTTTAATGCATGTCTGAGCCTTTGAATTTGCAAAGAGATTTGAAATTCTAGGATCTAGACATAGAAATCTCTGCAACGAGAGTTGATTGATTTGATTATTGTGTTTCGAGTTCTAGAACGATTCTTCATTAAACCCTTAACATTCTGTCTGGTTTGCAATTCTGAATCACCGAAAGAATTTCCCTAAGTCTAGCGCTTTCTCCATCAATCTACAAACTTGTTTGATTTCGTTTGCTGTCTTTTAATTACAACATCTTTCGTTTAGCTTAATTCGAAAACCTTTACTCTATTGTGCGAATCTTGAATCTCTGTGGAATTCGACCCCTAAGTATTACAACTGATCTCTTAATTTGAGAGAGTAGTTCAAAGGGTAAATTTGAGCATATCACACCACACAGTACTTACCAGAGCCTCCACGACGGCGTCTGGACTCAACCATTCCTCCAAGTCATCGGATTCCCTCTCCTCATTCTACCTTTCTTACTCCTCTCTTCCAGAAAACACAATCAACTTCTCATTACTTCCGATCGATCTTCTCTCACCGTACTCTACATTTGTACCGGCGTAATAATGGTGGTTCAGGTAAGACTATACGTCAACGGGAAACTCGAGTTACCCTTTACGAAATTCCTTCTCCTCGACGGGACACGGGTCTTCTTCACACCGATCTTCGCAGGCATCAGCAACAAAATCAAATCTAACATCTGGGTTGTCATCTCTCTCATATTCACTATCGTCATCACCACACTCTCCTCCCATATCGGAGGTGAATGGTCAGCTTTATTAGCCGCCTTCACTTTCTCCTTTCTCCTCTGCAACATACAGAGAATATTCGACATTTCGATCTCAAGACGCAACAAGAAACCCATCTTAGCAGACGTTTTAGAACTGCTCATTTTCTCGTCTCTCTTCGCCACCGTCGCAGCCGTATTAATGTCCGGCGAGAACCACGATCTGAAGAGGGAGATGGATGGTTTCTCTAAAGGGAAGACTGTGTACGTTATGACTATGATTGGTCAAGCCGCCGCGTGGCAGATATATTGGGTGGGGATCGTGGGGCTTGTAGTGTTCACAGAGTCGATTGTTACCTCGAACGTGGTCAGCCTCTCTACTTACCCGATCTTAACGGTTCTGAAAATAATGTTTTTGAATTATGAAGACGATGAGTTTGATGGTTTCTTAGGAGCCGCTTTAGCGCTTTCTGCCGCTGCCGTCGCTTCTTGTTTAGACAAGGCTAATCACAAGCATGTAAGAGTGTCTGAAAATCCGAAGCGTCCTAGACTTTTCTTGTTTCTGTGTTTTTTGGTTGTGTGTTATTTTTACTTCTCTGAGTTGTTAAATTCTGATCCTTACATCTCTCCCCCAACGGGATTCGAATTCTTTTGAAGTTTTTGCCTTGATTTTTTTTTTTCTTTATAACTGAAGAAGATACAAAATTTAAGCTTATGATGTGTGTGTTTGTGATGTTGCCGTGTGATGCAAGTTTTGTATCAATTCTTAATCTTGAATCTTATTATATTGCCCCTCCAAAAAAAAAAAAAACATATTATTAGATATTGCAATTATATTGTTTTTGTTGACTTGTGTTTAGCAGTTTCCACCAAAGTCTATCTGAAATTATGAACTTGAAACTACTTGGAATTTTAAAATATTTCTATTTGAAAGAAGAAAACTCATTCTAGATATATATCGGAACCGGAGCTTTGTAGTTATCGGTTAGAAGAGTGAAGAGCTGCCTTTTCACGTGTGTCTCGGCCACAAATGTATTCTGCAAAAGAGAAAGAAAAGATTCAGTGAACTTTGTTTTGTCTCTCGAGGAACCAACTTCGGGCCCCGCACGTTCTGTATGCGTGTACATATTAGCGGCCACATACTGACCTACATACTTGTATATTGCTCTAAGACTCCACGTCACAATTTAAAGGCCGAGAACGGATAACATAGAAAAGAATATGGTGATTCCATGATTCTACTTACAAAAAGATTATACGAGTTCACCGAATTCACATTAGATTATGTGATTTGTCAACTATCAGCGTTGCCTAGCAAAGTGTTTTAATTGCAAAACATATTATTCCTTGTATTTCATATAACATTGTGTTTTTATTTCAAAATAAATAATGTAATATCTTTAATACAAAAAAGCAATCTATTTTCTTTATCGGTAAAAAAATATGGCTAATTTTCAAACAAAAACAGAAAATTAAGCAAGTTTTCTTGTTGGCTTTTGGTAGCTAGTTTAGTTTCTATCCAAATAACTTTATATTTTTATACTATTTTGTCTCAAGATATAAGATATTTTAGAGAGTGCATAGTATTTCAAAAATATTAAAAAATTCATCTATTGTAGGTAAATTTTAACCTTACTAAAAATTGTGTAACTTATTATATTTTATAATTTATTTTATAATTGATTAAATTGTTTTCAATATATATTTTCAACATTTAGAAACAAAAATTTCTTATTTTTTTTGCCAAAATATCATATATTGTAAAATAAAATATTTTACGTGATATTCATGATTTTATATTAGTGTGGAAAGCGTTCACACCGGTCCATTAATTCATAATGATATAAATATATTTTTATATTTCCCCAATCACGGATGACCTTATCCATAACTCTCTCTCTTTTCTTATTAGATAGCAAAATCTCAGACTCATCTCTCTCTCTCTCTCCAGTCTGCTGGTTTTACGATCTTTGTTGCCAAAACGAGAAGGGTCTCTTGAGACAAGTGTTAGGATTACAAAGACAACACCAGCTTCCTATTCTCGACACGACCCTCCGTCATGTCTGCGCCAGCTATGTCTTCTCCTTGCCACGTTTCAATATCACTCTTTTCCACTATATATATACACTTACACATATATTTCCTCATACCTTTGCCTTATCACTCACCAAAAATCGTCATATAAAACTCATACGAGCTGTCAACATCAGCATATGTCATCCATAGAGCCAAAGGTAATGATGGTTGGTGCAAATAAGAAACAACGAACGGTCCAAGCTAGTTCAAGGAAAGGTTGTATGAGAGGAAAAGGTGGACCCGAGAACGCGTCTTGCACTTACAAAGGCGTTAGACAACGCACTTGGGGAAAGTGGGTCGCTGAGATCCGTGAGCCTAACCGAGGAGCTCGTCTTTGGCTCGGTACTTTCGACACCTCCCGCGAGGCTGCCCTGGCTTATGACTCCGCAGCTCGTAAGCTCTATGGGCCAGAGGCTCACCTCAACCTCCCTGATTCCTTAAGAAGTTACCCTGAAACAGCGTCGCCTGGGACACAAGTGTCCGAAACGCCAAGCAGCAACTCGGGTGGAAAAAGCGGCGACTCGGTCAACGAGGAATCGCCTTGTTCATCCAACGAGATGTCATCGTGGGGAACAAGAGAGGAGATATCATGGGAACATATGAACGTTGATTTGCCGGTAACGGATGACTCTTCTATATGGGAAGAAGCTACAATGTCGTTAGGGTTTCCATGGGTTCATGAAGGAGATGATGATATATCTCCGTTTAATACTTGTATTTCAGGTGGCTATTCTAATTGGGATTCCTTTCATTCCCCACTTTGAGGTTTCACTAAGCTCTCTTAATTATTAAGACCTTATCATATACAATATACATACAGAAAATAGTCACTGTGGTCTAGGAATATATGTAAGTATACATCGTGTAAATATACATCAGCTCCGTGTTACGTATGTACATATACATGTGGTTTGGTTTGTCTGTAGTGTAACAGCAGATTCTTACCACATTAAAAACATAAAAATGACAGTTGTTTGTCTCAAATACAAAAAATGTGTCATGGGGAATATTAGAAGTGCAATGTATCTGTTCAATGAAAACGTGATATTACGTTGTGTGTAACGGTCAATGTTAAGACTGCATATGTCTCTGTTCCATGTGGGCTTGACTATCATCTTTTTGTTGTTGTGTTGTGTTCTCTTTTTCTTGTTGTTGTTGGTCATTGTAATTTGTTATCTTTCCATCTTCCTTCGGCCTCTGTGTTGATGTGTAACCCTCGCGTGTCACACTAGTACCACATGGCAAGGTATATTACATAGTGGGTCGTTTGTGCTCGGCCCAAAAATATATTTTTGGCCCATATCTTTGGTCTCCACCTAGTGGATGATGCAAACACCAAATCTTGAATCCACATAGCCCACTAACATATGTAATTTTTGGTTCGATGCCAAAGTCGCTGAGGCACTGTCTCTCTGGTTATAGACGTAAGGTGAATAACTTTCTTAATGAAGATGTTTTTGTTTCCAGTGGTATATAAAGAGAATAAGATTTGATGATACTTTTTTTTTAAAGAAGGTTAAATCAGCTTATGACCTTTTTGTCCATTTGGTTAAAGTTCAATTTCAAGAATAAGGATACTTGAATAGTAAATCATTTTTTTTGACAGATCGATCCCTTTCTTTACATGAATTCAGATGAACCGATCCAAATTGAATATCCTGACAGTGATCAATAATAGAAACCATAAATGCAAACTATAACATTCTATTGATGATAGAAAAGCGAAACACAAGAAATTTAATAAAATGGCACCAATATATCAGCCAAATATAATATATTGAAAAGTCCCAATCCAAAGCTCCCACATAGTCTTCATCATCACCGTCATCATCGTCATCTTCACCACCATCCTCATGAACAATGATGTCTCATCCACTTTTTTTTCCCCCTCAAAAACCTTTCTTAGGTAATTAATATTAAGAAAAAAACTATAAAAAAAAATAACAAAAAAGATAAAAACAGACACAAAAGTCATAAAACACAACGGCACACCATTGTTCCCTTTTAATTGGGTAATGGCATTTGTAATTATTAGCTGGAGAGAAACTCGATTAGTCAAACGTTGTCCGTTGACTGATGGAGCAGTGGAGCTGTGATGGACGACTTGATGGAACCGCGAGAAACGGGTGCACGCTCGATACCATGCTCGGCAGAGGACTGGATCGCTGCCTTCTCAAGAGCTGCAAATTTCCTCTCCTCGCTCTTACCGTACAACACAAAGTAGAGTCCCGCTATGATCAGCACAGCTCCAATAATCCTGCCATTAGTGAATTACCACGTGGCACAAAAAAGTTTAAATTCTCGTTTCGCTCCTTAAAAATTAATTTAAATTGTAAAAGACCCGTTTATATTGGTTATTAGTTTTACGTACCCGCCCAAGTAAAACTCTTCGCCTAAAGCAATCGAAGCCATAATGGCAACGACCAATGTTTGAACAGGTTGGTAAACCGCAACGAAGACTGGACCTCCTCTGTCAATACACCAAATCTGAACCGCAAACGCGATTCCAGACGCCACTATTCCCTGAAGATAACAAAACGTTAGGACTAAATTGATCATTGATCAATTTAAAATTATGGGGAAAAGTGAAAAAAAATTTAGTGAAAAAAAACACTAACGGCGTAGAGGATGGTGAAAAGCTCCCAGCCGGAGTGAAAAAGCCAAGCCTGAGAATCTCTTTCACAGAAAGCAGCGATGACCAAGAACTGAATGATTCCGAAGAAACAAGTGTAAGACGTAACCGAGAGCCTCGCCGGATAAGATTTGAGAACCGGAGCTTGGAAAACGAGCCAACCGGACCAGGAGAGACAGTGACCAATCAGGTAGATGCAACCAAGAGTCCAGTTTTTCGGAGCGGCGTCTCCAAGTGGCGCTAATACGGCGGAGGCGGCGGAGTTGGTTGTGAGGAGGTGAGTGTGGAGGTGGCTAGTCGGAGTGTAGATGGTGGGACCCTTGTAGAGAGTGATGACGGAAGCTCCGGCGACGCAAAGAGCTGTTCCTAAGACCTTGGAGATTCCGTCTCTTCTGTTTATTCTAACTTTCTCGATCCTGTGTTTGTTTTTTACATACATAACACAAACAGTCTTGTTACTATTATGGTCACATTAGTTATGATAATTGTTTTGTAATTTAATTGGAAACGGCATTGAATGTTGTCTACGTATAATATTATCCACTAACGGCAGGCTTCTGCTACGTTGAAAAGGTCAAAACAGAATTATTAAAGTGGTTCGTTATGTGTCGTAGCTGTCCACGATTTTTAAATTATATTTTTTTTGTTTGTTTTCATAATTGAAACACGAGAATAAAGAGAGATGGAACGATGCCTGAGAAGAGCAGCCATGAGAAAGGTAATGGCGGGAACAGAGTTTTGCATGGAAGAAGCAAATGTTGGCGAAGTGTTGTCCAGTCCCAACAAGTAAAACCCTTGGTTCGCTGTTATTCTGTGTCGTGTAATATTATCCATCAATAACATGTTCATCGATAATCCAATTTTGTTATTCTAAAGATCGAAGTGAGAAATATAAATATACATACCCGATAAGTGCCAAAAAGAAGAACTGAATGAGAAAGTTGAGAGTAATCGCTGGTCTCTCCTTCCTAAGTAACACGAGTTTTGTAATTAAATTATTAAATTATTTAGTTAATCACAGCAAATAGAAACGAAAGGGTTTTATAAGAAAATGTTACTTTTCGAGGAAGTAAGCGAAAGGAAGGAGAAGAAGCAAGGCGATGATGTTACGATAAACAGGGAAGACGAGTTTGCTGATTCCCATGTTAAGAGCAGCTCTCGAGACCACGTGGAATCCGGCGTAACCGAACTGCAACGTGAGCATCGCTATGTGAAGCTGAAGCTTCTCCGGAACTCCCCATATCGCTCGCCGGTTATCAGCGTTGTCCGCCATTGGAACTGACCTTTGAATCGGACGACGATGGAGAAGGAATGAGTGTGTTTGTGTGTGCTTGATTGAGGAAAAGGAGTGAAGTTGTGGAGATATAAATATAGGTAGATAGCTATCTCATTCCCCTTTGGCTGTGGGAACCACCACACTTTATAAATTTTAATATGGTATATCTATTAAATGTATATTGTTATAGGGTTATAAGTTTATAACAATGTTAAATATTATTAAATAAAAATGAATTTAGGTACGGATTTATGTGCACTAACGATGTTTTTTTATCTCGATCATAAAGAAAATGTGTTACTTTGGTATATACTGGAATATTTTCAAGGCATTCACTCCTTGAGAATGATATTGAATTGGGAAATTAAAATTAAAATTTATTTTATAATCTCACTATTCATGATCAAATTCTCATGAAAAGTGTGGTGCAATCAACTGTCTACTGTGGCGCGAACGCAAGAATCATTTACACAATTCAGTTTCACTATCTCCTCGACAACTTTTCAGAAAGTTGGATATATAGAACGATCCGCAACATCATCATCACCAATTCTATATCGTCGATCCTTCAACGATTTAATGCACTTTTGGCTGTTGCTATAACAGTTAAAACTTTGTGCAAAGAAAGCTCTTTAGATTTGAATGAAAATAATATTTAACCAAATAAAAGTATGATCAAACAGGCTATATATCATTTTGATTATAAATGTGTGCGTGTTGGTTTAGTATGTTGTTCTATTATTATATTTGTTGAAAATTGTTGACTTATATATACATCGCAAAAATATTATATATATATATATATGATTTGAGAAGTAAAAAAAAAAAAAACTACATGAGATGTGATTGAAATCTAACATATTTTACTGATGCAAATCAAAACCCCAAAATGCTAATGACATCAAATCACTAAACAGAAAATCATTCATTTTATCAGTTAGTTAAAAGATCGTGTTTTTAGGCTTTTAGATTAAAAATATTAAAAAATGATATAGTATATCATAAACTTTTCGGCATCATTTTCAGATTTTGTGTTTTTAAGACGCTTATCACCGAAACATAAAGTCTGGTCAAGCGTATTATCATACACACTATCAAGATCAGTGCAATCATCCTTTCGGTTTCTGAAGCCAGCTTTTGGTAGTTGAATTTGCAACAAATTTGGCGACTATGAACTTGAAAAATACCAAGGTGAGCTTTTCCCGATAGAGTGGCACGCATTTTGTAAGCTACAATTTTACAAATGTTTCGTGGATATTGGCATATCTCGAATGATGGAGGATAATGGTCTCTGAAATAAAAACCTAAGTAATAAGTATTTACTTAAAATTCAGGTTCTGTTGTTTAGTTACTTAACATTTTTCATCACCTTTGTTTCATTAATTGATAAATTGATAGTTTTCATATGCGTCGGCATGTCTAAAACATCCAAATCTTAATTATGAATCAAACTGAAATACCCATTGGCCATTGGCATTCCTGGTGAAGGTTAAGTCCGTATAATACTGTAACAAATAAAACAAAGAAAATGAAGCTGTTTTAAAACCAAATCAAGCTGATTAAACAGAGGCCCCGCAATTTTAACTGTGTACTATCGTGTTTTTTAGAAATTAAAGAACAGGCTTAAAAATGTGTAAAGGGCAAAGGCTGTCTCCCACATTCTTTTTATTTTTCTGCCTGTTCTAGCTGACATGACAACCCTCACGCCACTACTCATTAACGCAACCATCATTATTCTTCTTAATTTTTATGCTATCTAAAATAATTTTAAATCTGAAAAATTTTAAAAGTAAAAATAAAATAGGAAAAGCAAAATTGTTTATAACTGTATTCCCTCAATATGCACTCACTATCTTAGACACTATAATGGTTTTAATTTGTCCTTTCCTTTCATATTTATTGGGCAGCATGGCATTGCTACTAATTATTACTTGTACAGTAATAGCCAGGTGAATAACAGTCTTATGGTACTTCTAAATTTCGTTAAAACATCTTTTATTTTTTGTTTACGTCTTTGTAGATATTAGTAATTGTTCATGCTAAATAATTAATTTTGTGGGGACGAGCCCCACGCGCACTCGCGAACCGTGAGACCCACAGTACCTCCTATTTCCTAAGCACACCCACACGCTCAATATTTATGTACACGCTTACACCAATATTATTATCTGTATTTGTCCTCAATTATTTTAGTTGTATTTTTTTTCTTTGTGAACTCAACCAATTATTTTAATTGTATTTTCCTACATACCGGTGTAACGGGGTGTAATACTTTAGTTCTAATTCCAATACTCAAATATATTTGTATCCTTACAGAATAGAATCATCGAAAATTTTATGGTTGCTTCTTGCTTGTATGCTTTCATTTTTCTCTTTCCTTTTGTTTTGTTTTTTTGGAAAGATCGACAATATGTACACATGAGAGCCTTATTTGGTAAATTGTGGTCGAAACATGTGCATATCCACGTGAAAACGAACTAGATATGTATTTTTTCCTTCCACGTATGCATAAATATAATCACGAGTTCACGACAAAGATGCTCACGGAAATTTTCTTGTCATTTAAAACTGATTTAAACACTATATCTTCCGTTTTATCATAAATTTTTATATTTTACGTAGATATCCTTTCTTTTATGCATGATAAAAAAGTACATTGAATAGCGATCTTTCATACTCCGTACTTAAGAAACAAACTATGATTTAAATGCTAGTTTAGCTTTGGTAACTACAAAACATCATTTGAAAATGATATAAAACAATAGAGAATATATAAAATCATGAAGCTAAGTTATAGATACTATCATAAACCCTATATAAGTAATTAATAAACTAACTTTGGTTCTGGATTTGGTATGTTTTTGTATGGTAAGAGGATTTGGTATGTTCCCATACCGTTTACTGTGATCTCTTGTTATTTGCTGATATATTGCAATATGTTTGGAAAGAATAATACCCAGTTTCAACAATTCAATAATACGACGAATGCTTGATCCAGTTAGTAAGGGCTTCATAGAGGAAGCTAAGCAATAGTTTTTTTTTTTTTGAATTGAAGCAAAGCAATAGTTTCTTAGTTTAATTATTCAAACGTATGTGTTTTGTAAATGATTATATATATATTTATATTTTTTTACAGATATACAAATATTTATATATCTACACGAATTTGTGTTTAGATTTGGAAGTTGGATTATAGTTAATGGAGGGATCTTCTCGACAAACGGCATTATGAATACGGTTGAGCATACGTGTGCCACTTGTACGACCATGCAGCATCACAAAAATACTCCATTCTTTGATTTTAGTTATAAGAAAATGTAATAGAAGTCCTCTCTATTCTATTAAAATTTATTTTGATACAAAACAAAAATTATGATTTATTTTGGGTGCTAAATTTTTTTTAACACGGATGGAATATGATTTTACTCATCTGTTCATAATATTTTTAGCTAGCTACTGTACTACATATATATATATCTAGTATTTATACTATATGTCTTCTAATAATGTTAAAAAAATTTATGAAAGTTTACGAAATGTTTAAAAGAAAAGTGTATATGGTCTTTTGCGGTATTATTCCTTTTAAAAATGAGTCGTATGAAAGTTCACTAGTGAAAATAATTATTTGATATGAAAGTTCCCTAAATACCATTTTATTATAAAAAGAAGGGCGTATTAGTGATGGTAAAGACTAAAGGTTCACTATTAATTTGCCCAATTTCCGGAACTAGTGCTTACAAAGTCTTTACTTAAAATACAAATAATGGAATTAATTAGCATTTTCGTCTCTGTGACCGAAGATAAACCCTTTTAGTTTTAAAAGAAGAAAACAAAACCACGCGGTGGTGGGCTAGTGGCACTTGAGGGATAACCCCAATACGGTGAACCTACAGTTCGAACCCCGTTGGCCACTGGGAGATTAAAATCGTCGGTATTTCCGGGGCAAAGAGGTAACTCTGTTACCTTTTTTTCTTTCAAAAAAAAAAGAAGAAAACAAATCTCTTTTTAGGTTGAAAAAGAAGACAATAAACCCTTTTACATAAAGTTTATACTTTTATCCAAGTCTCTCTCTCTCAACGGGCAAAGGGTAAAGGGTAAAGTAACGGGTCGGGTAAGGACCCAGCAAGATAGTAACGGGTCGGGTAAGGACCCAACAAGACAGTAACTATGACCAGCAAACGGAGAAGAAGAGGGAGACCAATCTTAGTTGGGATATTTAATTGCATTGTCTCCTTTTTTCCTCACTTTATTTCATTTCTTTATCATCTTTGCTCGCCCACGAGCGAATCTTCTTGTCTCCGATCTATCTCTCCTTTTCTCACTCCTCTTTTGAATTGCACAAAGATTAGCTTTTAACCTAAATTTCTAGATAAAATAATGTAATTACTTTTAGAGATATTTGAGATGATCATGCATAGTTTTGGAGTCTTAATATGACCAAGTTATAATCTCATATTTTCTCGCTAGTTATCCAATTAATATACTAAACGCTGCCACTTATTTACAACACGTTTGACTATAATCATAAAAAAAATGTTCACAAAAACAAAAATCATTAAAAAAAAAACTATTCATGATCATCTCAAATTTAAAAAAAAAAATGTTCCGAACCAGAAGCATATTGTCTGAAGAACGTAGACACAATTCTGCAAAAATGGATCACATTTAATGACTGTGTATACCTCAATAACTGAGCTGGTGTACATGCAATTCAATGGTGTTTGTTTATTGTAGTTTACGGGATCGAATCTCTTCAATTACAAACTTGAGCTACTGTACACGTTTATAAAGTTGAAAAACTCTCGGCTTTTTATTATCAAAGGTTTGTTTTGAGTTCTGGTGTGAGATACATGTTAATTAAATGAGACACCTATCACGATATATACTCAATCGAGCTCTAATTTTATGATAGATAGATTTATTTGTATTTATTAATATTCATCCGGTGTTTTAACCAAAAGAAAAAGTATTCATCCGATGGTTTGATTGATAGTTTGATAGAGGGTCTTTAGATTCGTCCCTGAATTGTGATGATAAGTGGATGTCACTAAGGAGACACCTTGACGTGCGACAACACTATAAGGACGAGACAAGTATGACGACCCTTCAACATATTATTATAAGACCAATGCCACTTTAACCACTAAGGTAATCTCACTACGTCTATCAACAGAGAAAACAATTCTCTTTTCTTCTTACAAAAATAAAGCAATATTACAATCGAACAAACTATGGGCTATATATATGGTGGTTCAAAAATAACCTAACTAACTAGCGGAAAATTACCCTAAGCGTTTACACGTTGCTGTTGGAGTCTAAACTGATTTTTAAATCTTTTTTTTCAAAAAAAATAATTAAAGCATAATTTTTTGAAACCTCACACTTTTAAAAATAACAAAAAATAAAGAGAAGTTGCTGAAAAAAAGATAAAGCCAAACTAATGAGTTTGTCAACTAAGATGTCGTATGTTTTTTTGTTATAGGGAAACTGAGAGAAATAATTCATTTTGAAAACTTTAATTAGTCTAGAATAACATATTTATAGCGTATTTGACTTTGTTGAACGTTATTTAATTTACCTCCACGCAAAAAAATTCATTCTCTTCCATGATATTTTTCTTACACTCGTAATTCTCTTTGTTTTCCCATTTTTTTACTGTATAATATCAGGTTCTTGTCATGGCGAGAGAAACTCTTACGTCGGTTGTAGAATTATTTGCAAAGTATATCAGTTCATGCGAAGTTTAAAATAGAGTCATTTAGCTGTATATACATAGGAAATTTTTTAATTAGGTATACAGAGAAAATTTTATTTAATTAAGTAGATACCCAAACACTGTAGCTGCATAATCAAGGAAATGACGGATTGCCCCTAGTCCGTGAGAAACACAGACAAATGTTCTGTGCATTACTTGTTTTATTTTTCAATATTATCGTTTAATATCATAAATGTACGTCTAACACTAAGATTGGAGCATATAAAGAGATTGTTAACCAGCTAATAAAATTTATTATCTTCCAATATTAACGGTTAACATCATAAATGTATGTCTAATACTATATTTATCGGCTAATAATTTTAGTATATGGATCTCAATACGAGGTTCTTTCGCAGATCCGTTGTGATTTCCAGCGGTAACCGAAAAGGCGTGTCCAGCGACGGAAGAGCCTTTCCCTTTCCTCATGGAGAATGTGGAATAACCACAAGTAATGTGATTGAAAAGAGATCTGTGTGTGAAAAAGAAGAAGAAATGTTGAAAATGAGAAAAGATGAGGAAGATGGAGGAACATGGGTACGAGTTGGAAATAACATAAACTCTGTTCAGACATAAAGCCATCACCCGTGGAGGAGAAGAAGAAGAAAGAGAGACGAAACAGAGAGAGAGAGGGAGACGAAACAAGGTAAGTAAATGTTGAGGGTGTAATCGTATTTAAAATTTTTACACAGTGAACAATACAGTGTTATCTGTTTACCTAATTAAGATAATTTCTGTGTATATACAATGCAAATACTCACCGTTAGAATTTGTGACTATAATATTACAATTTAAATTAACGATTTAGAATTTAAATAACGATGAAGAATACGTAATAATTTCTAAATATATATAAAACAAGAAGAATTTCTAAATAAATGTCAAAATTTTGAAACCTTGTGGAAGCATCGGTACATTTGTTAAACTTTCTTAAAGCTCGCTATAAACTTTGTTGTAGTATTGAAAACACATCTATAATATTTGCAGATAGTCATGTAGTTATGTCTGAAAAATTGTTTGAAGTTTTGAACACAAGATATCCAAACGACAGTTTTTTTTTTTTTTTAAAATTACCAACAAGTTTAAAAACTTGTAAAAGTTGCAAATTCCTATGAAAGTTTGAGAATTTTCATAATTTATAGACATTTCGAATTTCTGTTTTTTCTTTTGAAAATATCCAATAACTTTAACCGAGAAAACCTGAAGAACAATGTCACATTATTTAGCACTCGATTGAACAGTGGTAAAACAAATAAGTTTATGTAAAAACTGTCACATAATGGAAGCATGTTGCATATGTGGAAAAATAAAGTTTTCCAAAGAGGCTGTTTAGCTACTTGTATATATATTATTCTCAGCTGCCATATAGGGCTTTTAGGTATAAATGGTTTCGATAATATTAATTTCTACCAAAATCGGTTATTACTTAGAGCCGATATATTTGTATTTTGCAACCTGTTTATTTTTTGTTATCTAATTTTGGGTATAAAGACCATCCAATTCAATAATATTATGACAATTATTTGTTACTACTGATTACTCAAAAACTTGTTCTGTTAGTTAAAATAATAAAAACTCATTCAGTTATCTAGAAAAAAACGAGAAATTATAAAAAATTCTTCCTATTAGGCAATTAGTTGTTTCTACAACTGTTTTGTGGGTTGGCTTTTTGCATGCGAGATCTTTCTCTATGTCCAAAACGTATACTGAATTTTCCTATTTTTTATTTTGTTTTTACTCATCTCAAATGCTTTTGTTTGGCATGCATGCATAGATAATAATGGGAAAATCCACTACATTTGACATGAAATTTGGTGGGATTTCTTATTACAGATATTCCGACATGATTAAACTACTGATATAATTGTCATAATTTATTTTTTTATAGTCTTCTCTATAACACCAAATTTTCCATCAAAGGATTACAATTTCCACCTTAAACATGATCATTTAATCGCTTCCTTTATCTAGTCATCACGCTTTCGTGCTACATAAACTATATATTTCTGACCAATTAATGTATTTTCGTTGAGCACTAGCTAATTAAATTACTTATATTAAGTTCTCATTAGTTTTTTTTACAATGTAAATAGCTTTAAAACTTTATTTGTGTATAACTAAAAAAAAATAGATAGTTGCAAAGCATTCGTATTAATTTAGCTATAACAAAAAAAATTTACAACCTCTTTTTACATGTCTTCATTAATTACTATCTTCCTCCGGTTGTTTTCCTCGTTCACGTCTGTGACTTGGTCAAAAAACAATAAGAGAACCTGCGTCTTTTCAACATTTGCAATCACAAATTCACAGGGTCCAACGAAAAAAGGAAAAAAAAAGTTTTTGCTAACAGTTAAAAGTTCCAATGATAATTCCTTAAATTTGCATGTTTTCTTCACCGTTTTCGTCCCACAAATATAAGGCTATGCATGATACAATAATAGCATATAATATGTATAACAATGAAAATTTAATAAAAATGATTGAAATGTAATTGTTTTTTTTTTGTAAAAGTAGTGGACTGTAATATATATATATATATATATTTTTTAAGTAGTGGATTGTATCTTTATAAACGATTTTCCTGATCAAATAATATTTTGGTGTGCTAAAAGAATCATTGATTTTTTATAAGAAAAAGAGGTATAAATACGTACGTGGCTGGCTGGATCAGGTTTAGTTCAAAGCTCTCTCCTAACATTTTTAGATTTGGATCTAAGTTTTGCCGCATAAAGTAGTAATAATAATATTATTATTATTATTTATATTTTTGCATTTAAACAATTATGATAGTAAGTAAAAAGTCTAATCCTAATTATAAACCGAGACTATGGTGTAACCACGCTCCAGTTTATCTCCTAATGTATCTTAATAGCTACTTTTCTATAAGCTATTAAAATAATATTAACTCTGTTTCATATTAAGTGTTGCTGAATAGCTATATTTTGGTCCCCTATATTTTTATTGCACAAAGTGTTATTTTATATTTTCAATGTATAATTTAGTTTTCTATCTGTTATTTTAGTTTATCGATTAGAATAGATATAAACTCAAGTGATCGAATAATTGAAATAAGACCCAAATATAAAATCCTTATAATATTAGTTATTCCATATCGAAGAAAATGTAATGTAGTTCTTTCGAGTTGTTCAAAACTCAAGTGATCGCATAATTGAAATAAATGTTAACGTAGAAGGAGAAATTAAAATGTAAACACGATTAGTGTGTCTGCCACAAACAAAAAGGGCGGAAGTACATACCATTTATATTGTTCTCTGTCATTAATGTTCATCATCCCGTTCAACGGATCAAATGTCACAACTTGGAGTCTTCAGTAGTCAGAGAGAGAATAATCCAGACGCAGTTTATATATACAAGAAAATATTTTCACGTCGTTTTCAAAAACGATCAATCACGCTTATGTGCAAGCAGTGGAAGACACATTGACGTCTCGTCTCTTTAGACAAGACTTTCGTGTTCGCTATATGTTTATATCCAACCAAACGGCCACATGATTTTCGCTATTTGTCGTCGTAAACAAACATCCACTTTCATAATTTGCTTAATTTGGCTTTAATGTTACAAATTAAAATAGAACCCCTTCTTCTTTTTGCCCCTAATCAAATTGATTCAGGGTTTATAATATCGTGACTATGGCACAAGTATATATGGGATTGATTGATTGATTTTACTGGCCACCTGTATCGTCTTCAGCAGCTTTCTTGTATTCTGGTTTAAGCTCATATGTCCCTTGGTTCGATCCTCTCTTATTGTACACGCACAGCTCGTTTAGTATTTCCTTCAAAAACTGCGCTGGTTGGTCCGTCTCCTGAACCAGCTGCTTCAATGTCCAGTTCGGTTGGCCTTCGAACAGCTTGAACATTATAGCTTCGAGCTCACCACGATCTCTCCTCGTCCTCTTCACCTCGGTCTGCTTAACTGGGGCAGGTTTCCTCTTTTCCTGCTCATTCAGACACGACACACAAACAACTATGTCCGTAAGGATGGTTATGCAAGGAAAGATTCAAGTTTCAGATCCTAAATCATCAATTAGTCTGACAAAAGGGCAAACATCGAACTTGAACTGTTGTTTCATTAACCAAATCTCAATGGTGACTCCATATATGCTATAAAAAAAAAAAAAAAATTCACTGAGAAGAGAACAACATTACCTTTGAATTGGAGGAAACTAAACCAGACATTCCAGGCATGGGCCTCATATGTACTCCACGGTCATTATCAATAACCTTTTAGTTAAACAATTCAAGGAAGAAGAGCTTATCTGATGAGCTAACAGTTAAAGAGAGTCCAAGAAGGAGAACAAAACACCTAAAATCCGCAAATAAAATACCTGTATCTGTCGGTTCTTAACCATGGATCTGCTTGTTCTCTCTCGACAAAGCCTTGCATACTCTTCAATGTCTTCGCCGTGTGGCTTCATATCGAACTTCTGTTCTACCTTTCCTTCGACGGCTGTATTAACTATTAAGCTCATTGACAAAAAAAGGTATCAATAGATGCCTAACCTAAAACATGGCCAACTTCTAGCCGATGTTATCAATCAGAAAGGTAAAATCCAAATGAAGACACCTCACCTTGATTGGCTTCGGAAAAGGCACTCATTGGAACAAAGTCTTTGAACATGTTCAAAGCGTACGTCTTTGACATGTTCCCATACTCAGCACCAACCATCTCCATTGAAAACTGGTACATAACATTACAGAGAATTGATAAGTTGAAAAGTACACTCAACAGAACATCCTTTCCCTAAGCTACATTTAGAAACTCAACAAAGTGTTTCCTTTTTCAGACCAAATCGGTAATGAAATTGGGATTGAAAGATTCAAACTTTGAGGCCACTAAATTTACTACATATCCGAGGAATGTAAACCCAACAATTGCATCCAAGTTTTCTACTCATTCCACAATATCTAGGCTTTGAGAATCAAAATCGAAGATGTAATCCAATAATACCTCGGGCTCGGTCTGTAGAGGATCAAGGGAGAGAACAACCTTGGCCAAGCTATTCGATCCCGAGGAAGAGAACGAAGAAGATGAAGAAGAAGAAGGAGGAGGAGCCTGCTTCGCCCAAGCCTTGGCGACGATCACAGGACTCTTCATCAACCAAACTAGACGATCGGATTTTTCCACATCGAGTTCATGAACGTTACTTCGGTCGTCTTCCATCGCTAACTCAATTACTCTCTCTCTCTCTCTCTCTCCTCAAAATCAAAATCTTTGTTCCTCTTCTCGCAGTAATTTCTCCTCAGTTCTGATCTCAACTCTGTTTTGTTTTGTTATGTCTTCGGGTTTTGACTATAACCCTAAGTCTTCTCTTACTTTGAAGCGGAGGCGACACAATGGGGGAAATATCTTTTCTCAGAGACTCGACCCGGTTACTAAATAGTGAATACCCGGACTAATTGGGCCAAGGCCCATATGATGTTTCCATAAACCCAGTTTTAGTGGCCCACGTTCTATTTGCAAAAGCCTTTTTCTTTTTCCCGGAGATGTGCTGTTTTAAAAATCTATAATACGTTCATTAATGAAGGCTATTGAAGAAGAACCAGCGGAGTGGAACAACGCCGATTCTTAAGACCGTCTTTCACCTACCAAAGTCGTGGATCAAACCCAATTGCCAAATCTGCTTGTTCTTTCTCTTCTTATATAAGTTCTTATCATGCCATTTTCTTTTATATACATACTTATATTCCCATTTGGCTAAGGCCTTAGTTTGATTGAGACGGGTAAACAATCGATGTATTCAAGGTAATTTAATATATGAAGTGTCTTTGGGTAAAAATGAAATAAAGTTACGTTCATTTCTATGATACATTAACAATAATTAGTTTGTACAATTAGCATGCATGGATGTATCGTGTTTGTATTAAATGGATACAAAATACTTTGTCTGGACCACAGTTGTGCTGATAGAGACACCGGGTTTAGAATTGGATGCTGTTTATAGGACAAACGACAAATAAGTAATTATCCGAAACAACTTAACTAAATCCACGAGAAACCCTAACCACCACTTTCACTTAGTTGCTTAATGTTCAAAGGGGGACCAATCTCTTTCCTTTAAGGAATTTGTTTTTATATTACTGTCTCTCATCTGGTTACATATAGTGTTACATGTAAACTAAAAATTAAGATTATCATTTTTTTTTTCTTCAGCTAGTAAGCATTGATTCATATAAGTTTTTTTTTTTCAAATAAGTTTTAGTATTAGTTTTAAATTCTGTATTGAAAATATACATTAATGATTTTTTTTTATATAAACGACAGTATACCATATGGTGTGTAGAAGTATTTTACTTGTATATACTATATACATGATCTCCTATAATTAGGAAGCTAGAGATATACGTATATCTCTAGAACTATATGTATACATAGAACTATTGAAAGATGTATATTATAAGGTAAGTACAAGTGAGATATCATATTCTAACAACTCCAACAGGACATCTTTAACAACAACGTGGTTTTAAGTTGGTGAGAGAAGTGAAAATGCACACATTCTGCAATTCTTTTTTTCTTATGTATAGGGGCGCAAATGGGCCTTCGATATTTTATCCGAGTTTTGCTCACATGGTCACTATTTGAAATCTATAGACGTGTTGGAAGATTTCTATGATTTTATGAAAAGTGGATTGAGATAAAGAAAGCGAGTGTCCTATCAATCATAATCGAGTTAGGTATAAGCATAACAGAAGTTGAGGATGCATTTCAAAAATTTTGTTCGATACTAGTCTCTCACTTTGAGTCTTTGACCATAGACTTTACAATATTACAATGATATGATGTGTCGAGTCTTTGGACTCTTCGTGCTTCTTGACCCATTAGTTTCCCTTTTTCAAATTAATTAATTAACAAATTTACTCGTTAATAACTATCTTTTCAAACTTGACCTAACGTATTTTAATGGTAATTAATGACAATGCCTAACATCTGACCTGCGAGGATGATATACATTATACATACCATCGGAACCACATGTACGTCATCAAAACGTAATAATAAAGAAACGAAGTATTATGATTGAAATTAGTTACAAAATATTATGGCTAGAGAAAAGGTAATTCCAAAAGGAAAACCATAGGCTAATCCTACGAGGCTATAGAGCTTTTGGGAAAACAAGAAGTGAGACAGATTAAGTAAAGTATGCGAAACAAGATGTGAGGCAGATTAAGCAAAGTATCAGAGTGGATAATCGTGATTTTCGGATCAGTTATAGCCAAGCTATTGGAAATATATATAATAAATTTTAAACAAAATAAATTTGATCGAGAGAGACTGAAAGAAGAGATCACATGTCATGAGTCAGACACTGTACAGTTTTTGAGTAACTTCCATCTTCTCCTCTGTCACTTTAACTTGTCCTAAATCAAGCAATCTATAACAGTACTAGCTAATCATTATTGTTATTAATAGTATCAGTTCATACATACATATTGTCATGTTAAGTTTGTTAACTATCATTTCACTAGGATAATGAACCGATTTTAAACGTCATATATATATATGTATCTATATCAGTCATTTGTAGACGTGTATATAATATTACAGATAGTTTGTCCAAAAAAAAAAAAATATTACAGATAGTAAGGAAAAAATTATTAAACGAGGATTAGCTACAGACGAATCATAGTCACATCCATGCAAGTAATGATCTAATAGCTAAAATTGTCATAGTTCTGCAGGGAAGTAGTTTGGTATAAATGTCCGTTTACATTCATCTACACCAATTAATAATTCACATGTTACGTAAGGAATCATAATTTAATTGACGTTGCACGAAATAGTGAACTTAGCGTCCTAATATTGTAGATAGGGGTTGAATCTAGTGGAGTGACACGATGTTATCTAAGTAAAAAAACATGGATTAAAGGGTCAAAAATTAAAGGAAATATATGTAAATTTTTGTCTTATTCAACAATGAGACTCAAACCAGAGAAAAATATAATAGAAACAAACTAAATTAAAGTTGTACAAAAAAATAGATTTAAGCTAATGCATGAATATGATTTATAGCCGCCCAGATTTTTAACTGATTTTTTCCATCTTTTCCGAGATGTTGGATATATTTCCATTGAGAATTCTGGAGGAATTCCATTGGGTAATATAAAAGTTGTTTAAAGTTTTCATAAAATATGGTTTTTTCAAATCATTGATCAATGGAACACGAAACCTAGTTAAGTCACGTTTAGAACCGGCAAGCAAACGGGTAAACGGGGAAAAAAGCAGCTTCGAGCTCAACACCAACCAGAAAGCTTATTCAATGTCAAACCCAAAAATATTTTTATTTGTTAAAAAACAAAATTTGATCTATGATTTGACCTTTACTTAAGAAAAGTAATACATATCGTACACCAATAATAATAACTATAAATAGATAACTAGTAATGCATAAAACTTCAACCAAACGATATTCAAGAGACCGATACTACCCAATGAACCAAAAAATAACGAAGAATCACAAGGGGAAACTAAGAAACTGCAATAAACCAAACACTCAAATAAAATATCAAACTTTGAAACTAGAGCATTAATTTAACTTTCACTGATCTTCTTAAAAAGGCGTACGCGTACGATGTGCATGTTAATCATCACTAAGTAACAACCTAGCTAAGGAAGTTTTATAAAATTGCACGAAGTTTCAAAAAGACAAAGGCGAATACAAAAACAACAGCAACGAAAGACCTCTTATTATTATAAGGTTGTAAAGATGAAATAATATTCAAGAACTGAGTCTGAATCTCAAGACCTCGGAGGTGTGAAGAATGGCGTACCGGCGATGAAGGAGTTGAGTTGAGCCGGATAAAGTGACGAAGGATCGAGAATTAATCCATTATTATTGTTTCCGGCAACAGTAACCGCCGTTTTTGCAGCAGTCTCTTCGGCATTAGTGGTTGTGGCAGTGGAGGCAAGAAGGTTGAGTTGGTGATGGTGATCTTGATCTGGTCCTTGGTCATAAAGAATGCCTTTGAAGACATGTCCTCCAATGTTCACAGCCGTTTGATAGGCATATTCTTGATCATCTTCGTCCTCTTCTATCGAGCTCACTCGAACGCATCGGAAAACCGCCGGTGAACTAACTTCCGGTGGTAAGTTTTGACTCACCTCCAACCCTAGATTTCATTAATGATTATAAGAATAATAAAGATAAACCTAAGCTTTTTTGGCCTAATTTAGTAACATGTTCTCGAATTTATTTCCATTGAAAAACCAAATCTTTAAATATTTATTAAATCGAGTGTTACATGAAATCGATCTTGGATAAATTGAACCCTTTTATGTCGTCAGGTTTACTAATAAACAGTAACTTAAAAAATAAAGCAGCAATATCCGGCGGACATCCTCATTCACACGCAAATGATGTTGTACTTCTCCACAAACATTCATAATTAAAATTTTGACACTTTTTCTTGAAAATTCAATCAATTTTGTATGCTAAGTTTAGTACCATCAATTCGAAAAAAACACACCATGATCAAATGTTACCTGAATTAGAATTAGCATTCACCACACGAGTAGCAAGAGCCGATCCACCACCACCACTATGATCTTTATCATCACTATCGCCACCATTTGCTTCTCGTAGGCGTTTAGAGTTTGCGTTTTGCATTTCGCGGCTGGAGGCTGAATGGTGCTGCAAGGAAGCGAGTTGAGCTAAACGCTCGCGGCGTTTAGCAGCAGGAACCCAAGTGCTCTTAACGTGAGTCTGACAGTGAAAGCCTCGGCTTTTACAACAAGTTCTACATCTCATATGAGGACAATCTTTCTTAGCTTGATTCCCACAATCTTGACAATTCATACCTCCTTGTCTCGTTACAGTGAACCCTCCCGGCTCATGATCGGAGACTACGTTGAAGTATAAACTCCGGCTCCGGTTGTTGTTGTTGTTGCTGCTGCTGCTTCCGCTTGGGACCATTCCAAAGGAATAGAAGTTTGCAGGAGCTGTGACATGTTGTTGTTGTTGTTGTTCTTGTTGTTGTTGGAAGTATTGAGGAGGCCAAATCTCGAAACCCTTGTTGGTGTTATAGATCTCGTCTTTGTAAAGGTAAAGATAGTTGCTCTTGTCTTGATGATGATGATCCTTGTCTACTTGATGATGATCTTGCTTGTTGTTGTTGTTGTTGTTGTCTCTCCCTCCTAGATAGAAAAATCCTGCCATTTCTTTTCCAAGTGATAATCCACATCACACACACGACGCACCCCAAAGAGATCCAAGAAAGGGGCAAATCTGTTCTTTGCTTGGAGTGATTTAGAGTAAATGATGGGGAAGATTGAATTAATTAAGAGACTGCAAACGCCGCCATGGAATTAGTCTCTCTTCGTCATTTTTAAGATAGCAGAATTTTGATCTCTGAAAGTTGAAGTTGCTGGGTTTTCTCTGTGGATAGAGAGAGAAAAAAGGTTTTTAAGACATAGAGAGTCCCATGAAGATCTTTTGCTTTGGGCACTTCACTACAGTTATCTTCCAGTTTGAGTGAATCCCCATCACATAAATATCACTCACTATATATGTTGAAAAGAAAAGAAAAAAGAAAAAGAAGAAAAAAGAATGATAAGCTGACATTATTTTATGTAATTTTCTTAGAGTAAAATCAAACCACTATGTAAGTTTATTTTCATGTCCTTAGTTGGAGCATTCGAACAAAGCATCGATTCGGACCCAAAAAAAAAAACTGTATACACGAGATATTCACTAAAAGTTTGAGGTGATATTCATTATTCTCTACATCTTTCATCAGTATTTTCATAGACGTCTATTACAATCGGAATTCATGTAAACGACGACGATTAAATGACACATTTTTAATCTGCTTATATATATAGACTAAAGTCATCGGTATTACAGGAGTTAAAATAGTTTGCATGAAGCGTACGTATTTCATGATATTATATTCGAGGATTTACTTTGTCGAATTTAAAATCATATTTTTCTAAAATAATAATGAGCCAAAATATTGTTAAAAGCAAATAATTAAACTAGAAGAAAAATAATTCGGAGCTCATACTGTTAATTTTTATCAATGGTGATCAAAATGCCACGTGTTAGTACAGGGAGTTTATCTCCACTCGCCCCTCCCCCGCAAAACCCTCCCAACCGTTTGTTTATCTTTTCTTTCCCCTTTTAATTTGAGTTAGAATTATATAAAAACACTAAAATGCTAAAACATTAAAGGGATTTTAGAGAACGGAAAAAAAAAAGAGAGAGAGAGAGAGAGAAAAAACGAACTATGGGAAGTCCTTTTTTCACAAAAGACTTATGGGAAGTCTAACGTCACATTGCTTTGACATTTTATCGTCACGGACGGTCTTATCGTGAGGTTTACAGCTTAATCAAGGCGATTAGACCTTCATTGACACAGTCGAAAATATAACTTTTTCAACGAAGCCTACGTGCGCTAATGTAATTTTATGTTTTTATTCGTCTAACCAGGGTTACGTGGCATTAGTCAAGCGTGTATACATATTTTTTTCTTTTCTTTTTGGCCATGGCATTAATAAAGTATACAGTAACTAGGTGATATTCACGTAGGAAATCTTGTTATATCTTTTTCTTTTGTGCCGTTCAAAAAAAAAAATCTTTTTCTTTTGTATTAATTAATCTTAAACAGTAATAATAATGCCAAACAAAATATCCATTACTAGAGGTTCATGGTTGTTGAAAATGTTATTTTCCAGTCATATATATGTGATTGAATTTATCACCTGATCAATTTTAGAACTAACAAAAAATCTGAAGGTTATGTTTTAAACTTTTAATACATATTTTTTTCAAAAGACATTGTGGGTTTTTGGTGAATAATTGTATACAATTATAATTATTCTTTGTAGAAAACCTGCGAGATGTGTTTCCATAATTGCACCTCTACCCAGTGAGATAGATATGGTAAAAAAAAAATGGTTCTAAGAGATTGAACTATAGTTTTAAAGGGATTTTGCTGGACAGCAACCCCTAGTCTAAGGTTTTAGCTCACGAGTCATTATTATTAGCCGGTGAATGGATGTGATCGTTTTCCATTCTTACCCAAACTATTACATGAATATCATGTATTTTTTCTGTATTTAGAATTCTTAGCTCGTTCCAGTTGAAGTAGAAAACTTAGCTTTCACGTTCATACTCAAATATTGAAAAACAATAAATGAAAAACATATCTGCACTATTTTGCTTACAAATGAAAATAGAGCATTATAACACGAAAATAACCATATATATATATATATATATATTTGATCAAAAAAAACATATATGTATATATATATATATCATTTAACAAACCCCAACCCCCCCCCCCCCCAACACACACACACATATATCTGTAACCATGACAATATACATACTTGGATCGAGTAAAACCGTCAGTGGTTTATCTGAAACTAGCTACTATTAGACTATTAGTTATCACCTCTCAAATATTTTATACAATTACGTAGCAATTGGTCACACTTATATATTCTATAGATTTAATTAAAATAACTAAAGATTACGTTTACTTACAGTCGTAACTTGGATTGACATTAGAACCGAAGCAAGCAGACCCACTCTAGTGTCTTTGATCACGTGGAACCGCGTGGATTAGCGGCGCAATTTGCATTTGATAATGATAATTAAGCGCATTTGATATTAAATAAGTGATTTAAAAGTTTATATTTGGGTGGAAGTCCTTTTTAGTCTCGTGGCTGACAAAGAATTTAGTTGTTTTTTTATAGTTTTAGATGGGTTCGAATTTTCAGAAAATATAAATTATTATACATTAACGAAAGCAATTTTGTTGAATATTTCTAACGTAGTGGATATAGAGTTATTCGTTGTGTGTTATAAAGAACAAGAATATCCTGTTACGAATGTGGTGATATAGAATCGTTTAGCAAAAAAATTTGTGTAATTTGCGGCGAATTCATTTATATATATACATATATATATATCATTAGTTGATTGGTTTATATATATACAGTTGACCAACAACCTTCCAACGAAGGCTAGGCTAATTTCTCATTGGAAGCTAATGAGTATAAATAGCCTTACAAAAGTTTCATAGTATATTTTATTTTTCTCATAAAATTTGTTTGTTAGATAAATTTTTTAGAAATTTTATATGTAGAGTCGGTTTTAAAAATTTGTAATAAATATTTTTTATGTACTGTTAAAATCGATTTTATTATTTTTATTGTGAAAATTGACTATTAAACTAATAGATTAAAAAACTTGTTTCAATTTTATGATCGATTAAATCTATGTTTCTTTTGCTTTAGGTTAGAGCTGGTTCTATTTGTACAACTTAACATATATAAAAACAATTTGATCAAACAAAAATAAATTTACAAATCATTATTCTCACCTTCTCTTGCGAATTGTTGACAATTCTCATGCATATATACATAATATCAGGTCACGGGTGAGATTTGACTTCTCAATTCTTATAGCTAGATTTGATCATATTTCTTCGGTATCAACGGGCCAATTAATACACAACCAAATTCACAAGATAAAGTCTTATTACCTATATACCATGAGTAATGTCCATATATATATATATATGACAATATAAACTTATCTTTGCGTGTTTGATTTTTGCTGGGAAAATGCCTTTTAATTTTTTTTAACAGATCAGCATTTGCCTTGAAGTTAAGAATAAAGAGTCTTTAGAAATTGGGCATGCATATTCTAGAACAATTTCAGGAAATTTGCAGACGTTTAAAATATCAGAAGACATAATATTTTCGCTATGAAAAGTAAAATTTTTATTCAAAATAAATAAGTAGAATATCAAACAAGAATAAGGCCCATCCGGAACATGAATTGTATCTAAAATGGCGGGATTTTCGTTAAATACTTAACTTATTGTCATTGACCCCTAATAGTATATAAATAAATATATAATGGTTAATCGTACGTAATAGTTACCGGAGAAAAAAGGGAACTTGATCGTATTTAGGGGCCCGAGACGTGGTCTTTTGTATTTTAGAATTTTTTGTTGACTAAAATCACTATTTTGTCTTTATTTGTAAATGTAATTACTTATTATACTTATTTTAATTTAATAAAAAAATCAAAGGAGCTCCTAACTTTGATGACTCGGGATCTTCATGATTAAACTAGTTGCCTAATGTCCCTTTTGTCTTTTTTCTTTGCTTTATTTTTCCTTTCTTCTTTTTTTCTTCCTTTGATTAACATTTTTTTTTGTTCTTTCATTTTTGATAATCTGACGGGATAAAGTAGATTGCATTGATTTGTTTTGTGGCGGATGATATTTCTGGTAAGAGACTGACATAGTGACATATTGTCGTGAGTTAGATGAAGTTCTGATTTTATTTCCCTTATACTTCGTCTATACCTATAATTTTAAATATGTAAGTGCTAAAATTTTAGAGACCTAAAGTAGAATATAAAACAATACAAGGAATTTTTTTAATAAAAAATATATTCTTAATGTATTTTCAAATTTATTTATAAGTTTTATGTAAAATTATTTTCAATGCACATAAGGTAATTGAATTATTGATCTAACCTCTGAGATTCCATGATTTATACATAATTCAAAAAAAAATTAAGCAAAATCTTTTGACTTTTTTTTTACAAGCTCTTATGAAAAAAACTAAGCAAAAAATTAAGCAAAAAAATTAAGCAAAATCTTTTAGATAATAAGCACACATATAATGCTCAAGCACATAGAATATTTATCGACACCAATTCATACATAATAGATTTCGTGGCTAAATCTAGAATAATCCATAATTTCAGATATTACTAAACTTTTATAAAAATATCATTTTTGATTTTTCATTGTTCTTCTCCTAAGAATAAGAAAGATTCATCTATCTTTAATATTTTTTTTTATAACTGTGGTATCCGGAACCCGAAGGATCCGACTAGCCCAGTGGGCTTTTAACCCTCCCGTACAGGCTCCGAAGGGAACGATCGCTGTCGGATTCTGGTCCACGAGGGCTGGTGATCACCCCATGTAAATCCACCAGTGGCCAACGTTCGAACCCAGATGGTGGGATTGGTACTACCGCCCCTTCACCACTGGACCACAAGCCAGTGGTTTATCTTTAATATTTACGTCCAGCTTAAGTACAATCTCTTGATTTTTCCTTATCAACTATATCAAGTTGTCCAACTCAGCACCCCAATTCCTTAACACACATAGCTAGACTCCGATCTACGAAAATGATATTTTTACTCTATGTCAAATCTCGAAGAATTAGCTAGAAGCTCTTGAAGATGAATTTTGGTTTGTAACTATGAAAGAAGAATTAGAGCAATTCTGAGGAATGCTGTTTGAAAACTCGTCAAATTACCTGAAAGAGTGGTTGTATAACCAAATGAATTTTCAAGAACAAAATAAATGTATTTTCAAGAAAATAATCTCTATAGAGATTTGGGATTATCCAACTATTATATTTTTGGGATATGCATATCGTGTATAAATAAGTTGTGATCGGCTTTGTATGTATTCTACACAATACTGAGAACATTAGCAAACATCATTTACTAAATACATTTAAAGATTTTTTTTGTTGCAAAAGCTCTAAATACATTTAAAGATTTTGTTAATGATATACTTTAAATATTAAAATCCTTTATATATTGTTTATTAATTAGTTTATGTATAAATAATTCTCTCGTTTTTTTCAAAATGCATAATGTCCAAAAAACATAACAAACGATAGATGTCTGTCGACTAATTAATTTTATTGCAAAATATGTATATACGCAGATATGCTGCTAATTAAGTTTGATATAGATGTTTTCAAATTAAGTCCTAAGTCTTTAGGTTATTCTAAATAAACCCACCAACAACGTAAATGCTATATGTAGTCAGTCGTCATGCGTAGGCAATGAGGTTATGCAACATGTTCAAATGATTATCATCCAACATTCCTTTTTCCTTCTAAAACACCACACAAATAATCATAATCTTCAAAAGGATATATGGAATGTATATAATTTATAAAACTATGTTTACATTTTTCGGAAGTCAAGCTTCAATCCACCGTAAAAGTGTAAAACCATTACAAGTTCAACTAATGCTGAATCAACGCCACAAATCATTTAGCCGTAAATCCTTGTGAACTAATATTTATCATCGTATCGTGTACATTGGAATGATTATGAGAGGTGATCTGAGTTTTTTTTTTTCCTTGCAGTCGAGGTGATCTAAGATTTTTTTTTTTTTTTGGTCTAAAAGATGTTATTATTTTATTTTAATAAACTGCAATTTCGATTTTGTCACCTCCCACAAGTCAGGCAGAGAGTGAAGAAGGAGCAAAGGTCATCTTAGGAAAGGTTCAAGAATAAGGATTATTTAGCTCCTATTATTATTATTATTCCTATGTTGTTGTCTTTCACTCTCGAGCCTTGTGCTCACCTTTCTTCTCGCTACATCTCTCTATATATACATGCTAGTCAATCATTCTTCTCGCTAACAGTATTTTCCCGACAATCTTCTCAATGATTATATCTATTACTTATACGTTGGGTTTAAAAGTTTTTTCTTTTCAGGCGACACTATTTAAAGAAATTAATGTTAGGATTTGGTTCGACTCCGATCTTTAGAAAATGTTATCAAGTAAAAAAATTAACCCATACAAGATTTCTGTTTGATTTTAATGCGAGTGTTACATTCATTTTCGTTGCTACATATTGTATTTCGTTATAAACAAAATTTGAGATTAAGATTTTTTTTTCTTGTTCTTTTAACCTAGAACAAGTGGGACGATGATTATAATATATAAACGAAATATGAAAACTTTATGTAGGAGAACCGAATACATGATTTGAATAAATCGTCAGGCGACCCAATTATAAGAACTTTACAAAATTAGCAAAACCGTGGTAATTTAAAATTTAAATCGAATCATGCACGTCTGATATCCAATAACACGTTTCTATACTTGGTTAATTGTCAACCTTTTTGGTTTTTAAGTAACTTTAGTTTACCATCTATAGTATTTGTATACATTATAAAAAATGATTTCAAGCTGAAGTCTAGGCAAATTACGGAAGAAAATTAAAATATCTTTATTATTTATGTATTCATAATACTAGGAGATTTTGAGATTATCATTCATATAGTCGAATTCATCGATCTTCCAGTACTATATATTTATAAACCATAATTGAAACGATATGAAAATGATTCGACCTTAGTTCCTCAACCTTAGAATAAACCTTTCAATCACTAAATTTCAATAAGATTAAATTACCACCTAAAATGAGTATTATGCTAGCTTTGGAATCAGCACGAGACACCAAACACTTATTACATAATCTTGTGGTTTCAAAACTAGTGGCGTATTGATTTAAGACAAATAACTCTTTTCTTGATATGGCTTTGCTTTTTCTACTCCCATTTAAACGTTTCCATATTGGATTTTCTTTTTAATAAATATTTTCCGCAAGAATGCACCTTTATTTTGCTTTATTATATTGTTAACACACATAACATAGAATAAATAATTAGATAAATAACGAAAACATATTTTTTTTCATCACGTACTCACCATAAAAAATAACCTACTTATGTTTTCAAAATTTCTGTGTCAGTCAGCTAAAGTGTTCTTGAGCAAGTAGTAATTTTCAAATTTATTAATACCTATAAAAAGTTTTTTTTCTTCAATTACTCTCTTAGATTTCTATATGTTGATGTCTATGTAAATACTAAAATAACTCAGTAAATATAAATCGCGTTACTCTCACAAGTATACACTTATAGAAGTATATTATAATGAATGGATCTGTAACGACCTCGATTTTCAATTACTTCATTTGGCCACCCCTCTTTTCTTTTTGTTGTTTATATTTGTGCTTCCCTCCTTTAATCACTCAACCCACCTCCCACTTTCTTCTTCTTAATATACTAAATGATTCCTTTTTTTCCCCCATTTGATCCTTCCACCGTGAGCAAGAGAGAGAGAGAGGAGAGAGAGAGAGAGAGAGAGGAGAGAGAGAGAAAGAAGAAGAAGAAGAAGAGGAAGATGAAGAAGAAGATGAAGAGAAAACACTTGTTGCTCCGTCCTCCACCGTCATCCGCGTCGCAGGTACACCGGAAATCGTTTTCCGATATGGTTTTTCTTTGGCCGAATCTTTGATCGATCATATCTTTCTAACCGTTTGGAATCTCGACAATCCAAGGCCACCACCGGATTCAGAACGACGAGACAAAGCCACGCCAGGAAGCTCGACCTCCACCATCACCGGACGCTCCCTCACGCGCGGCCGAAAGATTGGCGCGTGAATCCCACGCGCGTCACGCGCCGTCGACAGCGCTGCGCGTGGCTCCCACGCGCCGCCGTGCCGTCGCCGCCGGTGAACTTTCCGGTGAGTTCCGCCGCCGCCCTCCGCCGTCGACCGCCGACCGCCGCCGCCGGTCGCCGCCGTGACTCGCCGCCGCCGCCGCCGTGACTCGCCGGTGACTCGGTGACTCGCCGGCGACTCACTGAGTCAACTCGGTCGGTCGGTTTGGGTCCGGTTTAGGTAAACCGGCCGGTTCAATTTCGGTTTGATCGGTTTAATTCCAATTTCCGGTTCAATTTCAATTTCAATTCGGTTTGGTTCAATTTCTGGTTTAAATCAATTGAGTCTGGTTTAGTCTGGTTTGGTTCGGTTTAATCCGGTTTAATCGCGGTTTGATTTTGACTGGTCAGACCGTTGACTTTGACCGGGTTGACCGTTGACCGTTGACTTTCTGACCGTTGACCGTTGACTTTGACCGTTTTGACCCGTTAACCGTTTTTCGCCGTTCGAAAGCCGTTCTCACTCGAAATTTCGTTCTGATTTCAGATTCAGTGTCCGTTTTAGCATCCGGAGTTCAGAAGCAGCAGTTATACTCCATTTTTTGCTAAGGTGAGGGCTTTCCGCAGAATATCGTACTTTTCATCGAAAAGCGCCGTAGATAGGATTTAGTACTAAATGTGTTCCGTTTCCATGCTAGAGTCTTCTTAGGATTGTTTGTAAATCGGACTTAGGAATAATAGATGATTCAACCCATTGATTGTGTATTAAATTGTTAACTGATTCTTTTATACATGCTAGAACTAGGATTAGTTGACCATGTGGGTCGGTAGGGTTGCGGGGGTACAGAGACGTGACTTCTGTACTTGCGTCGCGTGTTGTTTGAGGAGATGGTGCTGGGCAGATTAGTCGACCTGTTGTCCAGTACCTTCGTAGGTCGATAATCGTCTACGGGCGGTGTGTTGGGCATTATCCCATCAGTTTGGCCAGGGGCCTAGGACATTGTGGTTCTTTGGGTACTTTAGGTACCGTGATTGTGCATGTTTAGTCTATTTTCTATGTATGGCGTGCTATGGTCAGATTTACGTTTTCTGTGATTAGCATCCCATACCTCACTGAGTGACTCCCCTGTTACTCACCCCTCATTCTTCCCTTCCAGTTTTCAGGTGAGACGGACAAGTATTTTACGCTTTGACGATACGGTGCTTCTTTGGGATTTTTATGTTTTCTCCGTATTTTATCATGTACATATAGTATTGAGGTAGTTGGGTTATGAGACATTGTAGAGTGGGGTATTTGACATTTGTGACGTGGTTAGCGGCACGCCGTTCTCGAGTGTCGGGAGACGGGTGTTACAGGATCATGCAATTTTTTGTAATTACTATTAGGAAAAATAACATTTTTCTCCATTATGCCTTTGTGACCATATCATTTTTGCTTAAAGCTAAGTTATAATTATGCTCTTTCCGCCAGAAACGGGTTTTGTCTTGTTGAAAATAAAGGAATGAAGTGACTCAAAGCGTCTTCCTAAAGCTAAGATATTCGATTTACTGCGTTAAGAATAAACTTTATTCCAATATATAACGCAAACAATACTTTGAAAATCAAACGAGGGAGCAAAAAAAAAAAAAAAAACTAATTTCTGGTTTCGAAGATGTCCCTACTATTACTAACATATTAACATATTGAAATTCTTGTGCAGTCTTCATACAAATTTCCCATCGTACGTACGTATAAATTATGTATATAAAACAATGAAAAAAGAAAAGCAAAAACAATATGCAAGGTGACGTGATTGTAACTGTGGTTCATGAATACATGACAAGTTAAGTATAATAAGCAAGTCTAATTCTGAAACCCTAGGCGACGAACACTGCATGCCAATAGTAGAAACAGTACGTACGATCACGAGATCAAACTTATACGTACTTTACTTTCTTAGGATCCCTCCACTTGTAGGCACTAGCCCCTTGCCACGTGGTCCCCCTCCATTAGCTTTATGGGCCTCATAAAAGTCCGTGGGGCCCGTGTTCCCATCCATGCACATGCTTCACATTAAGCTCTAGCTATGTTAGTGTGTGTATATCAGTATATAAATAATGTACTAATGTTAATACGCATATTTAAGTACATATGAACGTATAATATAATAGGCCTATACATGCCTTTTAAGGAGAAGAGACCGGCCGAAGAAAAGACAGCGTTGTGGTCTCCACGAAGGTTACAAAGACTCATTGTCATTTGTCACGTGACCACCACCATTCTTCAGAGTCCTATAATATGCGTGTATTAAATAGCTCACATGTATAAACCATTTATTCTATAGAATCTATATGATTTTTCTATTTATTTGTAGACCATTCACGAATCTTTAGCGCTATACTCTAGTCTCTAGTTTCAGGATAAATAAGTGAGTTGGCCTATTTGATCTGTATAATTTTCAAGTAGTATTCACTATCCATTGCGGGCTTAACCTTGGATGGCCCAAGTCTGGGGACGTTAGTGGGTATATGTTTTGGGCATTAAGTCCGAATTGTTCTTTTGCGTGACTTCATATCTGATGGGCTTAACTTAAAAGCCCATTATACATCTGGAATTTTGGCGTTAAGAAAGTATACTTTCAACTATATTGTTTCCGCGACTCAAATAAGAAACTCATTAAGGTGGTACATTATATCTGTATAAATAAATGATTGATTGGCTTGCACTCCTAAGTTATAAAATTTGGTTTTGTAAATGTATTTGTTGTATTTGTATATGCTATAGACAAAGAAAAAAAAATTCTATAAATTTTAGAACTCGGTTCCTAATTAAATTTAATTAACACTTAGAAAAACTTGAAGTACATGCTTGCATGCTTGAATTGCTTCAACTAAGAGCCGACATTGATTATAATAACATTGGAACAGCATATCTTTGTGCCAAATCGATTTTACTTCCTCCCATCAAGTAGATCATATTGGATTATGTAAAAATTACTTCTATATATTTTCTATACTGCGCGGAAAAAATAAAATTGTTCGTGCATCAATTTTAATTTTCAAAACTCTAATGGCCAAAAGTATGAGCGCAAATGGTAAATATGCTTTGGGCTTTACATCTGAATTGTTACATTCGGTTAGACTTCCACATGTATAACGTCTAATTTTTAGTTAAATCCTATTATACTTTAATAATATTTTTAATTATTTAAGTTAACCATCAAACCGCTAATGTCGGTTTGCTTAATTTCCTTTTCTTTTTATTTATTTCTTTTTTCATCGTTCATTAATATTAATTGGTAATTAATATAATAATATGTACTGCTGTACATATTATTTTTGACATTTATTATATAAAAACCCCGAAACTATTTGTTCACAATAAATAAAATAAAATAGGTATATCGAGATGGAAAAAAAATAAAAAAAAAGTTTGGGTTAAATTAAAGACATCGAGAAAACGAGGAGACTAGAAGTTATATTTTATTTTATTTTTGGCTAAAAACGTTAATTTGAGGAAAATAAGATTCTGCGGCTGATTCTCTTGGAAAATATTTCCTTTCTCAATATTTCATCGACTCAATAGAAGCTTCTATCGTTTCCCAGAAGAAAAGCTTATTATTTGCGTCTCCGATGTACTCCCACTGGATCCCTGAAGATGACTTTCGTCTCAGAAAATCCATCGAGGTTTAGTTTCCACGAACCCTAATTTCCACTCTGTTTTTTTTTTTTTTTGCTTTTTGGTTTCATTAGTCTCTCGATTTCATGTTCTTCTTCGTCTTTTCGTATCTCGCGTTCCCGTAACGAGTTTGATGTTTACTGAATCGTGAACTGAAACCCTAAATTACAGCAGCGTTTAAATCTCATCTCTCTCTATAGACAATTGACATGCTAGCTTGCGTCCCAAGCCATCCAATTCTTAGTTGATCAAGACTTGATTAGATTTTGACTCTTACGAATGTCTTCTGTCTATTTGCCAAATTTCTAATCTTTAATGGAGTTGAATTATCTTTGTTATATTAGAATGGAGCTTCTCTAGAGTCGCTAGCGAAAGGAGCAGTCAAATTCTCTCGAAGATTCACACTTTCGGAACTAACCGATCGATGGCATTCTCTTCTGTACAATCCTCAAGTCACATCTCTATCTTCATCAACCGGATTTGACCACGGATACTCTGATCAATTTCTTCCACAAAGTCGTCATCATCATCATCATCATCATCATCATCATCCTCATCATCACACAACACCAGTGAGATCTCAGTATTACGTGGCGTGTAAGAGGAGGCGTTTGGAGGTGCAGGAGCCTCCTAATAACGACGATGACAATGCCGTTGACGAAGATCCTAACCACGTTGCGTTTGGAGAACACGTGTTTGGAGGCTCTGAGTATTTCGACCTGCAGTTTGATGAGGCAGACATTGAAATCATTCAGAAAACTTTCCCGGATATTATGCCTCGACGAGGTGTTGATGACGGAACGGTGAGTCAGATGTTTAACGATGGACAGATTCGAGACTGTGATGTTGCAGACACAGCGACAGTACTAGAACAGTTCTTGCTTCAAGAAGACGACCAAGATCCTCTGTATCAACAACCCTACACATCCTTCAATGAGACAACATTAGTGTCACAGTCTCAAGCAGAGACTTGGTTTGCTCCAGAGCTTTATCAAGACTTGCCAAGCCAACCAGAGGAATATTGTCACAATTCTATGTCATTGTCGCAAATGGATCCACATCCAGAAATCGTTAACGGTGTTATCATATGTCTTCTAAACAAAGAGTCCGAAGAGATTCCAGATAACGATGACATTGACCTGGAACACTACAAACAGAAAGCTCGAGCTTCGATTAATCCGTCTTCATCATCATCATCATCACTGAGGAAGCACATGAAGCCACCTCCGGGTCCATTCAGAGGATCATCATCATCACAAGCCAAAGGTAAGGGCATAAACCACAGTTATGGTATCGGAGATTGTGCTGTGACAGAACAAGCAAGTTGTTCTTCTGCATTCAAAGATAGCTTTACCGAGAAAGCTACATACGGTTTTACTTCAACAACGTCAACATCACTACAACACTCTCTAGAGAAAGACGTCTATGAACGGGCTTTGAGTGCAGAGATGGATACAAGCGCTCCAATGTCAGAAGACGAGAGGAACAATAATGAAATTGAGAGTGATGAAGATTTGCCTTCCTTTTCAGATGTTGAAGCTATGGTATATAAACTCTTACAAACCTGTGAAATTATTTTCTTTCTTTCATTGGTTGAATTTACTGATTACCGTGTTTCTTTTTTTTTTTTAAACCAATCAGATTCTTGACATGGACCTTGAACCGGTTGGTCAAGACCGGTACGAGTTGGAAGGTAACTAAATAACTAAGCTGTCTCTCAAACTGTTGTTTTTACCGTTTTTTGCCCCCTGATCTAACAAAGCCATGCCGATGATTGTGTGTAGCTTCAAGATATCGAAACAAAGAAATGGCGCGAATGATAATGAGATTAGAGCAGAGTTCTAAGTCTTACATGAACCGTAACATCAGTTCTCATGGAGCTTTTGCTATGCTATACGGAAGCTCTAAGCATTACATTAAAAAGCCCGAGGTTATTGAAATCTTCCCTCGAGGTGCTTAACTAGTGTAATTAATCGATTTAGTTCAAGTCTAAAGAAAAAAAAAAAACTTTTTTAACATTTCAGGTGTTACTTGGAAGAGCGACTGGAGAATATCGAGTGGATATCGACTTGGCAAAGTCAGGGTCTGGGAGAAAAGTCTCTCGACGACAGGTAATGACGTCTCATTCATCATATCAACATCTATTGAATAGTATATCTTTTTATACGTTTTTGAGTTTGATTGGATTTCAATGAAATTAGGCTCTAATCAGGTTGAAGCAAGACGGGTGTTTTGAAATCAAGAATCTTGGGAAGTTTTCGATATGGATAAACGAGAAAGAAATTGAACATGGAGCGATTGTTTATCTCAGGAACAATAGCTTAATCCAGGTAATTTATTTTTTTGACTCATGAGTTCAATGTTGAGATTAAAAAAACGAAATGATCAGTTTCTTACATGTCTTCTTGCTTTTGCAGATACGAGAAATATCGTTCATATTCGAGACCAACGAAAGAGCAATCAAAGGATATTTGAATGGAATCACAAATGAGACTATATATGTATAGGTAATTACCGTATTTGCAGAGACTTTATGTTAACGTTATATTAGTTGTATGATCATCAAAACGTAACACCTGACATTGATCTAGTGAAAAGTTGGGTTAAAAACCGGTGTCTTTTCGTTTGTTTTTCAAATAGTCATTGTCAAACAGTCAATAAACAGCGAAATAAAAGAGGCGAGAAAAAACAAAATTCGAATCGATTCGATAAGCAGGATCTCTGAGTGTATTGATGCAAAGAATGGGCAGTGTAGTGGACTTGAGAGATGGTGATTGATTGGTCCAGTTTTGTTTTCGAGGTAAGATACAAAAGCCTCTCTGATTTAGATATTCTATGACGATGTTAAGATATTTATCGAAACACTTCTATATGATATATATCAATTATTAGTGCCATTATTACTTACGAACTTGAGTTTTTTAATGTAATACAGATTCAACCAGATTTGTTCATTAAGCTTATCGATTTCTTTTCGTTTTGTTAGGTGAGTTTCTTTCCGTTTACAACTTTGCCACGCAAATCTCTGATACATAACATTCCATCTATATCATCTACGATTACTTTCTACAAACAATTATTTTAAATTTTATATTTTGAATAATGTTTAGAGTATTTCATTTCTGGAAAAAAAACTTTTCTAACAAAAATGGAAATGAGGGCAAAAAAGTCTAAAAATTGCAAGAACAAGAGGTAAAACGTTTGTCCTTGAGGAGTGTTGACGGCTTTTGAACCAGAGTTGGGCTTGGGCAGCTAATAGTGGTGCACCGGGGCTTGTGTCGACTGGAGCTGATCCGCTTTTTGCTTATAGATTTGGTCATTTCGCTTTGATTGAAAACGAATCGAAGGACGATAACGTACGTTGTTGCCAGTTAAAACTAAACTGTTTTTTTGCATTGGACATTACGTAATAATACGTACTATATATAGTATATATTATTATTATGTATTTATTTTAAAAGGGCCACTGTTTTCGGTTCGTCCTTCAAAAAAATATGTCAAATAATGTGGGGCGTATTCATAATATGCTTTAAATAAATGAAAACTCCCAGAGTGGTCCAATGAAATCATTAAATCCGCTTAATAAAAAAAACCCCTATTGAATCGCTGTTAAGATTCGAGAGGTTTCGGTATTTGTCCTCCCCACCTTTCTGCCCATTCGGATCCAACTAATTTCCTTATTTTATTCTAAAAATGTATTAATATTCCAATAACAAATGGGGTAGTTATATTAATGTCATGAACATAATTACTAAATGAAGAAGGATCATCGTAAATTATTTTGATGACATGCTTATGAATAAGTAGAGTTGTGTTACTTTTCAACATTATAATTTGTATTTTCTACCATATATGTTAAATGCGTTATAAATATAAACTAAAATTTGATAATTTTTATACAAATTAAGAAAATACATTTATTTATATTCTTAAAAAGAAATAAATTCTTGCATTCTATATAAGATTTAATCAGGTACATTATGTTACTTAAAATATACATTACATTTTTAAATAATACTTATATTGAAATGAAAAATGATTCTAATACGATAATTATTATAAAATAAAAGGAATATCTCTTTGATCTTTCTTTACTCGAAAAAATAAAAACGGAACGTGTAGATTAATCTGAATCAAAAAAAAAAATGAATTAGAAGGGTGAGGTGGTGAGTTCTGAGTGTGGAGTTGCGAACAACCTATGAGAGACACGACGGCCCAATTAGCCACGTGTTGTCGCTCTTCTTTACCCATCGCTTCGTCCACCTTCTTTTGGACTAACATCAAAGTTTATGTTTTGAAATAACTTTCAACGTTTCAAAAGGAAAGTAAAACAATGAGGAACCATTGACATCATTGAATACCTAATTTCAGCAAGATTTTATTAACATCATCCAGGCTTCCAAAGATAATATTAAACCAACAAATTAAATAATCGTTTTTTATCCAACTTTTATTTGCCATGATCTTATGATATTTAAATATTTTTCGTCATGATTATCCACTTGCTAGTTGCTAATATAGTACATGAGACTATGAGAGTTGGGCCCATTTTGTTCCCTAGCTCGCATTCACAAAGTAACTTGCAAGTTAATTATAACTAATCTAAAGTACTCTTGCTTTAGAGGCTGCTCTGTGTTATGTGCTCTCTTCCAAATACTATCTATTTTTACAAGTGGTTACTTTTTTTTTTTTTTTTTTTTTTGACAAGTGGTTACTTATTTATCTTTAGTTTTTTAACACCTACTGGTGGTTACTAATTTAACAAATAAATTGGTATCGATAAGAAAAGTACTCGCGGTGATGAGCGTAACGGCTGAAGGGTATTTCTATGCGGACTCACAACAGATATTACGAGCTAAGGAGCATACGTGTATTCTTAAAATTGGAACTTGGTAATATTTTGTAGTACCTATAATACTTTCCACCAAACAAAAACAAATTATTATTATGATACTTGGCATTGGCAGGGTTTCTATATGGGTTTAAAGCTTCTTAAAGCATACGCCTTTGGTTAATTGTCGAATCTTTTATACTTTTGTATGCTACTTTTTCTGGATTAGAATTTAGTAATCTACGAGATATGGTGCTACTAGATTACAGTCCTGATAATAATAATAAAATCGTTATAATCTTTAGTTGCTACTTCGTACTGGGTCTAGATTTTGGAAAAAAATATTTTTACAACTATACAAACCATTTACTATCTTCAGAGACCATTTAAGTTTTGATCATACTGAAAAAGAAATAATTTTTTTTGTTTTGTCTCCAGTTACTAGTTACTACCCACGTTCCATTTCAATTTTCACACTAAGAATTATTCTGATCAACTTATCGTGTTTAATTATAACACTACTTACCTCATTTGAAAAAAAACTTGAAAATATAGCATTTTATCATTTAGTTAATCTTAGTTTTTCTATTATGACTGAATGAGCTTTTAGAACTCAATAAAAATAACAAAATAAGAAGATAACAAAAAGGTGAAATCTAAAGTTGTCAAAAAAGGACTGAGATATATTTTTATGTGTTTTAATTATTTATGCAAGGGATTGACCCACCACCACTAGTCAACTTGGTTCGATACCCGCACTTTCACACCACCCACTGGCCACTTCCAGGCTAAGTTCTTCAATGGCTTCAACCACAATCTGCCGAAACAAAGACAACACAGTAATGTTGCGAACATATAGTGACAAGATGATATATGTATACATAGACGTTTGACCTTCATCCTCTGTTTGGAGTTATAGTGCACGAGAGAAGCCAGTCGGCTAAAACAACAGGTAGCTTCGCGTTCTCTCCTTTAAATATTGGTGCTGAATTTGATGCTTTTAGGGGACAATTTATGGAAAAACAGCGTAGTATTATCTTCCATATAAACTTATTAGTTGATATGAACAATGCACATGCACTGTTTTCATATATGCACATTCAAAAATATATTTTATATTTTTTTATAGTATGCACATGAGAGTATTAAACTGTTAGGAATTGAAAACTAAAAAAAAAAAAAAAAAAACTGTTAGGAGTTTCATATCTCTCTAGAACAACAATCAATTCATTTAGTAACAATGACGTTTAGTAAAAAAAATATATAAAACTTTATTATTTATTTAAATATTTATCCATGCCTGCAGAAAACTGGCTTGATATCCAAACCAAAATTAAATTTCAACGATCCAAACCAGAAGAGAATTTCATCTAAAAGACTTAAGCTGTGTCTCTTAGGTCTCGTAATGTTATGTTTCTAACTACTATATCGCTTTAGTTATATTCTTTTAATGAATGTAATATGTACTTTAATGGTTTCTGTTAATATATATTATGAATATTGTACTATGGTTTGTGTTAATATTATCAATGTATCACCATCTGATTTAAAAAAGTTCAAATTGCTCGTTGTTAGCAAAATTAATTGTTTTTTTTTTATAAATGTTCACATTTCTTAAATTGAATCATTGAATATTTTTCCATGTCAACAAATTGAAGTATTCAGTCAAATCATTTTTAAAAAAGTTTATGTTGGCATACGATGTAAGCCACTGATTTTATCTGGAAGGTTTAGGAGTGAGTGATTTCATCATTTTCTGTATCATTAAGAATAGTTGTGTACAACAGTTTTGTTTTGTCAAGTCAAGTTGTCTAGACATCTATAGGTTTGAATTGATAGGAGATGCATGTAACATGGTTAAAATAATTTAGTGAACAAAAATGTGGTAAACGGTATCATAATAATTGGATAACATAGAAGAGAATGATTTAGGTAGAGAGATATTTTATTCAGAAAGTTATAACGTTGTTATATGAGTAAAATTCTTATAGTTTGTTGGATGCGCACCAAATAATCACATACAACACCATTAGTTCATTTCATTATACAGTTTTGTTTCTTTTGAAAGTTTATAATTCTAAATGGGCAGAACTAACATGGGCACTCTGACTCTCTCTTAGTCAAGCTCTCATTATCGCCGCTTGTATTTTATTTTAAAAGGTGACTGGAGAAATGAAGCGGAAAAAAAAAATGATCGCACAAAGCAATAAATAGTTAATATCTTTACTTTTAAAGGTTTACTTCATGGACATCTCATATAAAACAAGAACTATTTTTTTGTAGGAGAAAAAAAGAAGAAGAAAGAGATATGATTGAACCAAAAGAAAAAGAAAATAATGATATTACATAAGCACCCTCTTATATTATTACTTCGTATTCTCTTTCCTTTTATTACAAAACTCCACTAAATCTCACATCTTCTTTTCTATCCTTTTCAACAAGCTCTATCACTTTCTCTCTCTTAATCGATCGACTGATGAAGATCAGGTGCGACGTCTGCGATAAAGAAGAAGCGTCGGTGTTTTGCACCGCCGACGAAGCGTCCCTGTGCGAAGGCTGCGACCACCGAGTCCACCACGCTAACAAACTCGCCTCCAAACATCTCCGTTTCTCTCTCCTCTATCCTTCTTCCTCCAACAACTCGTCTCCTCTCTGCGACATCTGTCAGGTCTCTTTCAATCTCTTGTCAAGATTTTAGGACATGGGTTTTGTCTAATTCTGTTGATAAATCCATTTTCCCGATCAAAAGTGTCAAGTTTATTTTTCTTTTTGGTAAACTGTAGGAGAAGAAAGCTCTGTTGTTTTGCCAACAAGATAGGGCTATTTTATGCAAAGATTGCGATTCATCGATCCACTCGGCGAACGAACACACAAAGAAACACGATAGGTTTCTTCTCACAGGGGTTAAGCTCTCTGCAACATCCTCTGTTTACAAACCAACTTCAGAATCTTCTTCTTCTTCAAGCAACCAAGATTGTTCTGTCCCTGGATCATCAATCTCTAATCCTCCTCCTTCAAAGAAACCTCTCTCAGCTCCTCAGAGTCAGAGCAACAACTCCAAGATCCAACCTTCTTCGAAGATCGGCGGTGATGCGGCGGTGAATCAGTGGGGATCCACAAGCACGATTTCAGAGTACTTGATCGATACGTTACCTGGTTGGCACGTTGAGGATTTCCTCGATTCCTCGCTTCCTCCTTTTGGTTTCTCTAAGGTATGTTGTTCTTTAGTTTTTCAAGATTTGATATTTATTAGTACTAACTTCAGTGATCCTTTGGTGATTGAAAATTTCATCGCTTTCATTTCCTCTGTTTACGTGATATCATATCATATCATATCATATCAGATCTAATCGAGACATTAAAAGAGTAACAAACTTTATAGATGTAGATAGATCTTTTCTACTTTAGGTATTGTATAAAATTCTGAAAAGAAAAAAAAAAAAAGCTAAGCTTTTTTGTTTCCCTTTTCTGATGGGTTTTCTTTTGTGATTGCAGAGTGGTGATGATGATGGAGTGTTACCATATATGGAAGCAGAAGATGACAGCACTAAGAGAAACAACAACAATACAGTGTCACTTCCATCTAAGAATATGGGGATTTGGGTCCCTCAGATTCCACAAACTCTTCCTTCTTCATACACAAACCAGTACTTTTCTCAGGACAGCAGCAACAATATTCAGTTTGGGATGTACAACAAAGAAACATCACCAGAAGTACAGACTTATGCTCCAACACAAAACATGAAACAACAAGGACAGAACAAGAGATGGTATGATGATGGGGGCTTTACTGTCCCACAGATTCCCACTACTACTTCTACTCATCCCCCTCTTACTTCTAATAAAAAGTCCAGATCTTTCTGGTAATCTACATGGGGTTTTCCATTTTGTTTGTTTGTTGGCCTTTTGATCTTCTTGATTTCTCTGAACTTTGATCTTTGTAGAACTAGGTTTACTTTTTTTTTTTGGTTTATTATGTCTTTTGTAAATTTTGAGTGTGATTGAGGTTACGGTTTTAATGTTTGTAATTTGTAATAATCCTATATTCTCTTTTGGTTTATGCGAATGTTATCCTCTATTGCAAGTTTTCGTGTAATAAAGCCCCATGACTTATTTTGTGAATGACGGAGCAAACTTCTTCTTTTTTTTCAGAGGAAGCAAGACTTCGTTCATAGAAAAAAATTAGTTAATTTTAATTGTTATCAATATTACTTTTTTCTTTTTCCCAGGGAAATAAATCAGAACTTAAAAGTAAGTTCCAAATTCTATATATGAAATCTAGTGTTATATTTTTGTATGTGACGAAAAGTCCTTTTCATCTTCTCCCTCCCCATTTCCCATATGGGGAAATGATCGTTCTTGGATTTGGTTGGTATTTATTTAATATTTCTTAAGAAATAAAGAAAAGAAAAGAGCATATAATGGAGACAAATTGACCATAACGTGCCCATCACCATCGGCATATTTTTGTTTCTGTTGAATATGCCTCCAAATCTCTGATAACTAAAGACACTTCATTATGGCTGCCAAAACTATTCAAGTAAAGTACCGACACGTCATTAACTCGGTATCTAAACGGGAAAAAAAAAAAAAGTAAGAAAGTATCATGATTCATGAGTTGGAATGAAACTAATCACGAATACGCCCAAATCAATGACTATATTGTTCGTATATTCAGGGTTGGAAGGTCGAAGTTGAGTTGCCTTTTACTAATAAGAGGAGCCTTTGAAATTGCTCAAAGTGTGGTTTGCCAAGGGAGACTACAATACTCGTAGGGGGCCACGGCCACGGGATATCCAGATTTGGCTTCGGGAAGTATTTGAGAGTGAAAGAGTGGTGATGTCGTGTAATAGCTAGCTAGTAATAGCTCGTTTTAGGTTTTTATTTGTTCTCTTCTTTGTGTTGGTGAATATGGTTCTTTACGTCCTCATTTCTCAGATGACAAAGAAAACGAGAGTAAAACTTGATAATAAAGTTGATAATATGGTGAATATGGTTCTTTACTACCTCCGCTACTCGGGTTTGACACGCGTTGGCCACGCGGCCATGAATCTTCTATGCGACTCATGTGAATAACTGGAGGGAAGCTCTACCTACGGAGTGCACCTCCCACTTGGGATTAGGCCGGGCCCTTCTATAGACTCGATACCAGGAAAAAAAACCTGATAATAAAGAAACAAATAACAAAAGACACGTCATCTTCGTTGTGGTAAACTGGCCTAACTAATTCAGGCCCATGTTGCATTTCAAAATATGTCAGTCGTTCGCTTTTCATACGTAACAGTAACACCCAAAAGCTGAATTCTTTTACGAAACCTTTTCTCTTGTTGCATTGAGTGTATTTTTTTAAATAAACATCGTTATTTTTGATGTTTCATTAGTGCTGAGAGTATCCTTGTTCCTCTTTCTTCGAAATATTACATTCAGCCAAAAATCATGCTTAAAAAGATGAATGGTAAAAGTTCATTGCTCCCGAGAAAGATTTCGTTCGAACTTTTCCGAAAACTTTCTTTTCTACGATCATATATATATATATATATTTGGATATTTTCGTAAAACCATTGTGATCAGGATATATCGTATTTTTTTGAAAAAAAAAAAACAATGAGATATATGTCGTTAAAAACTAACCAAGAGATGGTACATTGGATTGGTCATTGTGGGGTTCACAAAAAAAAAAAAAGGATTAGTCATTGTGTTGCTCTACAATCTATAGACGTTGATTTCTGCTTGCCACATTTTCTTTTTGATCACTACTTACGAGTATGTACTAGTATGAAATTAGGTTTGAGATGTTATTAAAAACACATATAACTAAAATATCTTTATTCTATCGTAAACTAATTATAATTGTTCTCGATCATGTCAATAATTGTCGTTCTGAAAAACACTAATACAAACGGACGATTTGTTTTTCGAAAGATGTTCATTATAGAAAGCTATAAAAAAACAAAAACTTTTAACATTGCGTTGGCAAAAGAAAAGTCTCATATGGGATTCCTTTATGAACTTTTTCGTTCATTATATATAGAAAGCAAAGCAAAACAAAACAAAACCATAGATGAATCAAGATCCTAACATAATGGCTATTTTTTTGTTTTTCAGCACTCAAAAAGTTCCAAAAGATTTGTAAAGAAGAAACCCTAAGAAGTAGGGTGCACAAAAGAAAACAAACAAACAAACAAATAAACCCAAAAAAAAAAATGGTTAAACCCAAACTGTATGGATGGATATATCTCTCTAGCGACGGCAATGCGGTTTGCAGAGAAAGAGACAATCGTAGAAACAAAAGCCTCCGCAATGTTGAGGACATGCTAATATCTTTCCTCTGCATTTCCCTTTTCCTTTGCACTCTGCATATTCTCTTTTCACAAACTCTCCTCTTCCTTCTCTTCTTCCTGCTCCGCCACAACCCCATTTGTACCATCCTCCACCACCACCTCCTCCTCCCCATCCCCATCCTCCGCCGCCGCCACCACCACCACCACCACCTCCTCCTCCTCCTCTTCCAGCGCCTCCTCCGCCGCCTCCGCCTCCGCCGCCACCACCCCATCCCCATCTATAGCTTCCGCTTCCTCCACCATAACTTCTTTTCCTGTCCTTGAGAACTACTTCAGTGGTTGTGTTGTTTCTGTCAGTGTTGTTATTGTTCTTGACCGAGTCTGGATCAGTGGAAGGGACATGCACACTCTCTAGTTTGTTAGTTTGCAAGATCAGTACGAAAAGACAGATAACCACCAATGACGAAGTTGTCTTCATTTTTCTTGATTTTCTCCACAAAATTTGTAAGTAGTCTTGTTTTCTTTGATTTTGATATGATAGCTTCTTCGCTTTGGTCGTCTCTTTATAGTCCATTTCTTCTTGTCCCCTTGAATAAATTGAAAATTTTCATTGACAGTTAAGGTTTGGTCCCACCAACAATAAAGTTTTTGTCCTGCCAAGAATATTTTTTTTTTGTCCTGCCAAGAATAAATTTTTTGTCCTAAAGCTGAAGAAGAGAAGAGAAGACAATCATAATTATGTTTTTTTTTTTGTCAACTTATTATGTGTATTTTTAAGAACTCACATTGACATTATTAGTTAGCTTGATTTTGTACAACACAAAAGGTTTCTTATAAAGACGAGATATCTCACATTTCAATTTTATTTATTTTCTGGTATTATAAGATTTGGAGTTTGTTAGTTGTCATTGGAATAAGTACTTAAACAATTACAGACTACATAGTTATCCATCATTTTCTTGATTATTGAATCCCATTAGGTATAGCAAGCTTTGTATTATTAGTAATAAAAGATATTAGTGTAGTGGCTTACTAAGTACTAACTAATTATTAAGTAATTGTAAACTAAGAAAAAGAAGAGGGATCCCTTAAGTAACACTACTAGTGGTAGTAGCCACCAATCAACACTGCAAGTCTTCTCCTTCAATAAACATCTTTCTTTCTTTCTTTTTTTTTTTTAAAGATTATTACAAAGAAAACTTACGTAGGCAATGATGCCACTTAACGCATTTTTAACCTTTCTACCAATTTATGAGTATAAAAACAAACAACGAATCGAAAGAGTGTAAAACAATCCATTTCTTTTACAAATAATTATACCCATCGTCTCTACATCTTTAATTGCTATAAACCTCGCATGCCATTTTTTTAGTTTTCTAAGAAAATTACAATGAGACATTTTTGCAAGTTGGTATTTATGGAGTATTTGGTACGGTTGTTTATACTTCACTTTTACGTTATCCAATTTCGTTTCATCTACTTAGAGATGAACTGGACCACCAAAGCTAATACAATTTTAGCTTTTCCGAATTTTGTGTATCATGTACAACTAACTCTTAACATTTTATTTCGAGATCGGATCGGCTAATGAAATGGAGTTGAACAATTGAATGGCTTGCTTACAAAAGACATTTTACATGCATACACAGGATTAGCCTCCTTAAACATGACTAGAAAGCAATGTTTTCTTATAAAATTGGATTTTGAAAACTCAGAACTCTGCGTCAAATCAAAATACTTAATACAACACAAGCAATATCTCAAATTTCCCAAAAACCAGCCTTGACTCACTCCAATAGCCAAAAACACTTTAAAAGACAAAAAGAAACAAGAAAGTATCAACTAAAACAAGAGAGCAAAGCTATAGAATCACCAAACATAAACCTAAAGACCATGAAGAAGAATGGAACTTCAATTGGTAGATTTTATGACTTCAGTAACGGCGGAATCCACGGTCAGCGATTCGAGCAGATGGGCACTCGTAAGCCATGTGTCCTCGGCCACCACAGTTGTGACATATTATCATAGAGCCAACGCCGTCTCTGCCAATTCTGCTCAAGCCATCTCTTTGCATACCGCCGTCTCTGCCCATTCTGCCTAAACCATCTCTTTGCATTCCACCGCCTCGAACCCTGCTTCCTCTGTCTCTGTCAGCGTAATTGCTGTCCCCTTTTGGACAATGCCTGGCAACATGTCCCGAGATGCTGCAGATGTTGCAGACTGGATCGTTTTGGCAATCACGAGCTAAGTGGCCTGAGGTCCTGCAGTTCTTGCACGCCTTGTCGTTTGTGCAGTCAGCGGCGAGATGCCCCGGTTTGAAGCAGTTGTTGCACAGCCTTGCGTCTCCTGCACGAGAAACCGGGTCAGGGCAGTCTCTCACGCGATGTCCAGATTTGCCACACGAGTGGCAGATTCCTTCGTTTGAACAGTTGCCGGCTACGTGACCCGGTTCTCTACAGTTCCAGCACCGTGATTCTGCAGTGCATTCCACTGCAATGTGCCTGCAGAAAGAGTTTAAGCAACATAACTTAAGCGTATGTAAAGAGACGAAATCGAGTAATAAAGTTAAGGAGGATGTATATACCCTGGAAGGCCACAGTTGTTACAGACGGAAACATTAGGACAGTCTCTTGCAAAGTGACCAGGTCGCTTGCAGTTGTTGCAGAGATTCGTTTGGCTGAACAAAATGTTTTCGAAAAGATCAAGAAATTGTGACAATCACGTCATAGCAAATTCCACAATGAAACGCAATAACTTCCACCCAAAAGTATGTATGCAAGCAAACAGTTGAGCTAAAACCAACCAAACACTATCAATTCAATCAAAGAAACAATTGTAGACAAACATCGAAAGAAAAACTGCAACTAACCCTGATCCGACCCTAATCATATCATCTTGATAACGAGTATAAGAGAGAAGACAGCTTGAGACTAGAGAAGTCGTTCAGCAAGTCCAAGTCATAAGCAAGTTACCACAGGATTGTGGCTGCATTGCCAGCTCGGCATAACTAACCTCTAGATCGGTTAGTATGAGAAAGTTACATAGAAGAGATGCACAAGGGGAGATAAGGATTTTGAGGATCCGGTTATGGTTTTCGGGACGAGAGCACTACTGCAGAAAAGGCTCGAGACAACACACAGAAAAGAAAAAAAGGACCTGAAAGCACGACGTGGCTCACGCTCCCTTTTATAAGGAGCGTCACGGTACGAAATTCGTTCAGATCTCATTCTCCTGTCTCTCGGGCTCCGACTACGGCTCCGGTCACGGCTTCGACTCCTGCTTATGCTTCTGCTCATTGAACTCATTCCCCCACCTCCTAACCCCTCAAAAAAACGACAACTTTATATCAAACACCTGCCAACAATCAACCACACACCAACATTACCACCTCCTTCACTCCCACACATGAACAATTCCATTACGCTACAAAATCCTCATATCACTCCAATGCCACTTTTGCTCATACAATTTTATCAACCAAACCCAAATACAGATCCGATTACGTCACAGCCAGGATCTGGTCTGAGTACCCAAACTCCACCTGAATCCTATTTTCATTTCATCCGGGAAAAGCCATCTTATCACCAAGTTCTTGTATTTTCAACATCATCATCCCAACCACTTCAACAATTATCGTCAGCCTCACAAACTCAAATCGGTTGGTTCCACGAAATCTAACAGCTTTTTGATAGAAATACAAAAACTTCAATGTACTATCCAAACCGAAATATACAATCAGATCTCGCAACTAACCTAACAAACAATATTCAACCACAGATTATGAACCAAACCTAAACAAATCAATCAAATACGTAAGTATCAAGCAAAGTAACCATTCAACGATGATAAATCGACCCCGAATCTTCCAGAAGGAAACAAATTAGGTGAATAGCGAGGTGAGAGGCAAACAAACAATAAATCGAATCTCGAGAAATCCAAACACATAGGGAGAAAAAAAAAGTGAAGAAGGAGAGTAGTAATCACGAACCTGAGCTAGAAATCTGGGTAGAAGAAGAATCAACACTTTTCTTTCTTCCTCCGAGAACTATCCTCTCCGCTCGCGATCCCGTCCAACAATCGGCGAATCTATCTATTTTATCCCTTCCATGGAGTTTTTTTTAGCTGGGCTTTTTACGTGGGCCGATATTTATTCTCAATTTTAAATGGGCAAAAATAAATCAACGCTTTTAGATAGTTAAAGCCCGCCCGCACATATTTAATTTAATAAAACAGATAAAAAAATATCTCCGTTGCCGGGACTCGAACCCGGGTCTCTCGGGTGAGAGCCGAGTATCCTGACCAGCTAGACTACAACGGATTTGTGATAGACTATTTGTATAAACAGTTATCAACGAATACTGTTTTAGCTAACTAAATACTAATATCAATGGCCCCAGTGTGGGTTGTAAACAAAAAGGCCCTATTGTCTCTCTCAGCGCGAATAAAGTCCAAACAAATATTCGACATATCAATATCGTGTGGGTTTCTACATAGAAATGTAACTCATGTAGTTTTTTAAAAAACAGGGGGAAAAATAAAATTCTTATGATACGTGTACCAATTTTTATAATAAAAGTGAATATTTCATAGGGTGGTTGATAATATATGAGATTCGGTTGGTAGTTTATCTATCAGAGACTATTAGTTAGGCAAAAACTTGGTACCTGTTTTAGAATATATTTTTCAGAACGTATATTATATATCTTTTTAATAAAATTTCTTCTCGCTACATTAATTTCAATAAATAAAATATGTATATAGTACTTTACGCCGAATTTTATATAATTAAACAAAATTCAACAAAAAATAGTACATAGACCAAAAAAATGATTTAAGGGTAGTTGTGTCTTGTAAATTCGCTTGAAAATAAACATGATGGTCCTTTATGTATTCTGTTTATGCCAACTACTTCGATGTTGTGGGACCGTCAAAATTAGTATAGTTTCTACGATATTGAAACAATAAATAAGTTTCAGTCTTCATGTGGACCAATCTCGTTGATGGAACATGTGAATCTGGTTTCGTTGTAAGAAGAGATTCGCGGTTCGTTAGGAACTCTGTTTCGTTGTTTTTATCGTTAGGTTCCTTACTTCGTCATCGCCCCATTTCAATGCATTTTCTCATAAACAATTTCATACTTATTTACCCCCAAAATGAAATTATAAGCTCGTGAATTCTTTCTGTCGTTTTCACAGAAGTTGTTGTAAGAATATGATTTCTACGATATGGCAAAACTGAATATTTTATTGATATGATGATAAAAGACAGAATTAAAAATACAATACTTGTTACCAATAACACAAACGGTTTGTGTGGAGTCGAGACACTCTTTTCTTAATTCTTAAATTGCCCGTAGTGTGACGGTGTTTACGCAATCAGAATCCCAGGATAAAACCACACTTCCGACTATTCCGCGACACTCGGAATAGAAGCTAACGAACCTTAGAAACTATGTTGTACTCTCAGACCTTAGAACAGAAACTAACAAATAATAAAATAATAATGAGAGAGATTGTTGGTTTTTGATTATTTGGTTTGATCGTGTGTATGTCAATGACTTGCACAAGTCCCTTTTATATACTAAAAGGAAAAACCAAACGTACTTGTGCATAATGGAGAGATTCATGTGACAATCAATTGTCATAAAGGAGAAATATTCCTTTGACTATATCTTTGCCAACGTTCATTTTTTTTAAATGAGATATTATTGTTTTTGACCAAATCAAAATAATAATAAATCACTTAATGGATTTGCTTTTTTATGTTTATACAAAACACAAAAGATCACCAATAATAAGGTTTATAATAATAAGTTAATGGGTATAATATCCACTAACAAATTCAAACCCAAATCCATAACCAATAAACCAATGTGGAATATTAGCTAAATTTTTATATTCAGCCAAATTTTTTTAAGCTTTAAACTTTCCACTTTGGATCTCCATTTCGCATTCAAACGACTCTGATTTTGACATGTAATTACACTACTTCATAGTGCTTACGAACGTCCTGTCATTCCGACGAACGTCTTCGCTCGGAAACCTACCGGCAAATGATCTAAAATCATTTCGTCAAAAACGAGTTCCAACAGTTGTTTGTTAGCTTATTGTGGACACATTTTAAAGAGATAAATTTGGAATAATTTTTCATGATTTTTTGGTTAAACTATCATACTTTAAAAAAAATCTCTTGATAACTAGGAATGATCCGAATTTTTAACATCTAACTAATTTCCATGAATTTTTTTTAATAGATCTTAGTAACGACAATGTTTCAACTGACCAAAATGAAAAATAGTAGATAATTTCAGCTGACTCACACTAACCGGATAATTTCTCTTCGTGGGAATCAATACACCACCGATACATGGTTTAGAAAACAAACTTATAATTGTTATGATTATAATAAATATATGCAGGTAAAAAATGCAGTGAAATGGTTTCGACGATGAAGACGAATTACGCACCATGAAAGTCCGAGAAAAACATACGGCTGGCATGTGCGCTTGTTAGATTACTCGCAGATATTTAATTCGAGAAGCCGTAACGGGTTCGAGTACCGTCATTGTACGAACGAGACACCTTTAACTCTTTAAGTCCTTGTCTCCCTTATTAATAATTTTAGAACATGTCCTTTTTTCAAAAAAAAAAGCCTCATCCACACGCTGCCGTTTTGTAACTGTTCATCGATCAGGCTCGTTGTTATTTGTACAAACAACAAACCCGTCGTCACTGTTTCCACCATTTTTGTCTCTCCCTCTCATTTACTAATTCATTTAACCTTTTGTTTTTTTTTCGCGAATATAAGCGATATTTTCCTTCCATTGTGTATGTTGGTAAATGAATTATACATGCAAACAAAATTATACTGTTTTCTAAATTTCTTGCACGTAACTGTGTGTGGGCATGTATTTTGGGTCTTGGAAGTATCTTTCTATTTTTATTGTCTCCGGTGAAGATATAAAGTCGTCTGCCAAGAACTTGCAAGCTACTCAAAATGGAAAATTTATCACACAATTTTAAAACATAGCCGGATCTTTTTGCGTGTGTATATAGTAGCATCTGTGGGATAGTTATTTAGCCGCAGGAAGTGTAAATTTAATCTCTGGGTAGGGAGGGGCGACTACTGCAACTTGGAGCTATTTAATTATCAAAAAGTTATAAGTTCTCTTGTTCTATAATCTATTTTATTTTGAACTTACACTTGCATACATCGCTGATTTTATTGCTAACTTTAAGCTTTAAACGAACATTATTTAGTCTTTCTAAAAAGTGGACCACGTACGATACCAGCTCACAAAAGAAATGAGAACGTAACTAATTACTATATAGTATAGTATACTACAAGAAAAAGAAGGAATATATTTTGATAGATAATTTTCAATATACATCATCATTCAGTTTAACAATATCCGTATATCAGCTGTAAATATATACTCCATAAATCAGTGTAAATTGTACGTTCTCCAAAATTTGAATGGACAACTGTAAAATCGACACTTTAATCATGAAACTTAAAGAAGGTTGGTAACTGAGAAAGAAAGATTAGTTGTTAAAAAAAAGTTTAGGTAAATTATAGAAGCAGCGAAGAGTATATAGGATGTAATTATAGGAAGGCATGTGAATCAGTTGAAACAGTTGGAGAGTCCACGTTTGATTACTACAATTTTCTTGGTTTTAGTTTGTGGTCCGAAACATCGACCCCTTCCCTCTGCTTCTTTGTTTTTTGTTCCTACTGTTTTTTTCACGTATTTTAATATAACTAGGATAGTACCCGCGCATTAATGCGCGGAGATAATTATAACTTTTAAATTATACATTAAATTTTAGATTTAAAAATAATAATTTTTAGATTTTTTAATTTTTTTAATTTTTTAATAGATTTATGTTTGTATAATATTAATGGAGAGCCAAGTATAGCACATATATGTTTTATATTATTTGGGGCTAACATTAGACTTTTTTTTTTGTAAAATACACAATGGTTAACGATTTAATTTATATCAGCACTCTTTTGCGCCATGAGCAACTTATCAGCATCCTTGAATTTGTCATTGGTAATGACAAATGAGAAGAGAAACAACTCATTTATATAGTCGACATTAGGATACGGTAGAATATGTTAAATCTTCAAATATTTTTAGATTTTAAGTCAGCAGTTTCATTTAGCATAGATCTTTTCATTTAAAAGAAAAAAAGAATATACTAAATATCTAAGTATAAAAATTTATACGGTTTTCAAAAAATTTAGATATAAATCAAATTTTAAATATTTCTTCTAAATAATTGTTTGAAATATACTGTTAAGATTAGGAAATTTAAATATTTTGAATAATATCCGGTTGTTATTGTTATGCTAACAGGTCAGTTATGATATTCACACTCAAAATCACTTAATATATTTGTTTACAGTTATGTTTGAAAAAAGTTAAGAGATCAAATAAATATATAGTTTTTTAATTTAAGTAATATAATTTTTTTCTTGATAGATTGATGTGTTTGGAAACAGAGATAACATTTTTAAATAAATAAAAAGAAAAAAATTGAGAAAAATGGCTTCAAAAGTTTTTTAATTCAGAAAAAATTTTAACAGTTAAATTTTATTTCCGAAAAGTTGTTAGATTTTCCTTAACTAACAAAATATATCATTAGTCAAAAACATTGAATTAAAATGTTTGAGAAAAATTTCTATTAGATTTATAAATGTTATGAGCATTTTAGTTGGTATGTGTTGAGTTTATTTGCTTCCAAACATATATTTTTATTTACTATATTATTGTATAATAGTAAAAGTCTGAAATATAATATTTCATAATAATATATTTATTGTGTATATATATATTTAATGTAATCATAAGAGTATAAATTATGTTTGGAAAAAGATAAGAGATCAAAATTACATTTTCTAATTTAGATAGGATTTTCTTTATAGATATGTTTGGCAACATGGATAACAAATTTAAATAAATAAATAAAAGAAAAGACTGAGAAAAAATGTGAAGATGACACGTCAGCAAAATGACCTCTAATTGATTCTCCTTTAATATATAGTAGATATAAAGATTCACTGTAAATGATTTTCCAAGTGGACAGAAGTTCCGTTATACGTGTTACGTTAACACTTGCAGGATTATCATTTTTTCTAACCACAATTTATCGCTCTCTATAGATATATTTGTATATCACCCACTAGTGGCTCATTGGGTACAACAACGCTCCTTTTATCCTTGTGAAGTTTCAGCTTTCATGTCATTTCTTTTATTCTTCTAGATTCACGGGTTCAATAACCAAGATCATGGTACTCTTCTGTACTTTTCTCTTGCTCATTAGAGAAAGAGAGAAATTTACGGAAGAGTGTGATAAATTTTCACATTTAATTTCTGAGAGTATTATGATAATTTTGACCCTCTACCATCTTTGACCCAAAAAAATATACTCCTTCCATTCTACAAAATAGAAATTTTGAGTTTTTCACACATTTTAAGAATAAATTTAAGATATCAAATATAAACTCATTAAAATACTACATTTTAATTTAACTTAAAAACTATTTTTGTTTATTATTACTTTTAGTTAATATGGATAGAATATGAAACATGTAAAAAATTGCATTGAAAATAAAAACCCAGAAAATATATCTTAATGGAACTGAGAGAGTATTAATTGGTAATTAACACATAAATCTAATCAATACAGAATAAGTGTCGTTTTATTTTTTAAAACTATTATAATACTTTTTTGTAATCACCATTATAAAAGATAATTTGGTGAGTAAAAAAAAAAAAAACACTTTTGGTCTACATAGACGGACCTGGTAACTTTGATAATGTTTGTAGATTTACAAACATAAGCTTTATTTTTTCACACGTAGCATTAATCTCTACTCGTACTTGATATACTTAACAAAGTACATCGGATCTACATAACGAGCAAAAAAAGCTGAAACAATACCTCTTAACCAATTACTTATGATTAAAAAGAAGAACGGGATATTAGTGAATGATTTCAATCTTACTGTTTGACAACGTGCACGAAGTAACACGTTGTGTGATACTCCTTGGAGTATTGAATAATTCATTAACAACTTGGATTAAATCATAAAGGCCCTACGCTCGATGTAAAGAAATTGGGACAACTAAATGGGAGAATGTGTCAAGATATCACATAAAGTGGCGACAATAAAAGATATGTAAGTACATACGAATTTAGAGAACTATACATCATATTCGAATAAAACCCTAATCAACCTCGAAGGGTGAGAATGAAACCCTAATTAATTAACAAAACAAGCGAGCATCCATCATGAACCAAAAGAAAATCAGTAACTTATTCGAATATTTTCCAACCACAAAAGTAAAAGGAAGATCAATATCAGACCGTCCGTTTAACAAATTCCACACATACTCGTCTCACTTTGGCCCCCACATCTTCACATGCTTTGTAAATACCTTTCACATTTTTGAACCAGTGAAAATGGATATTAATCTAAACTACGCCACGGTTTGGGATTTTTTTTACTTTTTGTTCATTTGACAAGAAAATATTTTGGAGCCAAACCAGATGACGACCCAAGCTGTCGCTTTCGAGTCTCCACATTCTATCAATTCTGGCAACATGTTTAAATATTTGTATCATCTTAATGCACAACAAATGGTCACCCGTAGCAAACACGCAAATTCATATTCAGACAACAAACACATCATAATCTCCTTGACACCTCGATATCATCATCTCCCCCTCTCTCTCTCTGTGTATATATATTTATACATACCCACATGTGGGTGTGCATATTTTGGTGTATATACATTTTTAAATTCTGTATATTCATATTTTTTTAATCTTTATAGAAAAACCCACTCGCCACAGGCCTCAATAAATATCCCCAACCAGAATTTCATGAGCTCTCCCACACTCTATTCACACTCAACCTTCATTGTGAAACCATCAAGAAGGAAAGGTCTTGAAACTCAAACCACAAACACATAAAAGGTATCCAAAGATCAAAGAAGAACACCCGTTCCATTATCCGGAGAATCCGAAGAGGAATGGCGATGAAAAAGGCAAACAAGCTAACACAAACGGCGATGATCAAGCAAATTTTGAAGAGATGCTCGAGCTTGGGGAAGAAACAGAGTAATGTATACAGCGAAGACGAAAACGGACATCCTCTTGACGTACCTAAAGGACATTTCGTCGTCTACGTTGGAGAGAATCGGGTCAGGTACGTTGTACCCATTTCGTTTCTGACCCGACCCGAGTTCCAGCTTCTTCTCCAGCAAGCAGAGGAAGAGTTTGGCTTCGACCACGACATGGGTCTCACCATCCCTTGCGAAGAAGTCGTTTTCCGATCTCTCACCTCCATGCTCCGATGAACATATCTTTTAGGGTTTTGCTTCTTCTTTTTTTTTCTTCTTAATTTTATATTTGAGGTTGTTAAGTAGAATGAGAGGGGAGACAGAGGAAGCTGCTGAGTAAATGCTTCTCTGTTTTAGCGAACTAATTTTAAATATGTTTTGGCTAATATGGGTTTAGTGTTTGTATTAGAGTGAGACCTAACCCTTAGAGAAACCCAATGAGAACGATTTTACTATTTTTGGTTCTCTTCTTAGATTTGTAGAAAACCCAAAAGCAAAACAAAAACTTGCTGGGAAGATCACTCTCATGGTGGTGTAGTTGTTGAATGTGTACCCTATGAGAGAGATTTCAATATTTGATGAATGAGACTTTTATTATCATCAGCTAAGAATTCAGTTCTTATTGGTGTTAAGTTTTTCTATTTGCATAAATTGATAAATTGTTATGTAATGTGAATTATATGAATTTAAGTCGCCGCTGTGAGTTAAAAAAAATCCCTTAAAAAGTTCTGTTATACGGCGAAGCTAGTAAAAGCTGCAATCTTTCGACTTATGAATATTAGGTTCGCTTCAACATTTATCTTAAGAAAAGGATCATTCGGTAAGATCTCCAAGACCAAAAATAAAATAAAAGTTAAGAATAGCAAGTACCGTCGTCCTTGAAAACAGAGCAATAAGACAGTGTCGTTACTTTTTAGAGTTTTGTCTCAGTCTTTCTTTCCAAATTTTCTAATTTTTCAAACTTTACCATCTTTTTATTTATTACTGTAAAAAAATTCTCGAGGTTTTCTGTTTCTCTCTACATAGGTTAAAAGAAAATAGACTTGGTATCTCTCTTTCTCAGTCGGCTGTTTTTTTTAGCCGTTAAAACTGTTGAAATAACTAAATAGATCAATACAGTGTATAGATGGGATGGGATGTTAGTTACAAAATTGTTAGATTGTTCGAGTGATTCCATAAAGGAGTTCTCGAGAGAATATTTCATATTAAAGAAAAATGAAAAGGGATTAGAGAGAATTAAAAAGAGTTCTAGGTTATTCTTTTTTTGAAATACTGATGATCTAATCCATATTACAGTTGTCAATTAGTAAATGGTTTAATTATTAAATATACATAATTAAATAATTAAGATGTTACTGTTTTCATAAACTATCAGATTCTTAAAAGCGTTAACTGTTTGTATTAACGATTAATCTACGAGATCAGAAGCTAGAGTAGATGGATAAATTAGTATGAGATTAGACAAATTTGGAACCATTATGTTGTTAAACGCATACTCGTTTGAAATGAACATATTTTAATGTTCTTATCACATAAATATCACACCAGATTAAAAATGACAAAAATAACATTTATTGAAGATGAAAAAAACTATTATACCCTTACTTATTATTCGTTTTTTATTGGTTCTGTAACCCTAAACCTTAATCCTAAAATCTAAATCCTAATTAATGATTTGTGAACCCAAAATTATTAGTGTAATACATTTAAAAATGATTAAATTGTACTATTATTGTTATTTTTACCATGATATGCTATTTTTGTGCCAAACAAATCAAAATATGCTATTTGGGGTATTTCTCAATTATTTATTAATTTTTGGAAGTTTTGTTTTAGACTATAAGCTAGCTTGGATTAAAAGTCGTAAATGCTATAATATTTTCTCGTGTAATAGACAGTAAGTACATTTCAGGAATTATTAATTTTCACTACTCCAGGCAAAAAAGTTAATGCTATATCCCATAACTCCTAATGAGCTAAACTTAGATGTTGATGTCCAACCGCTAAATTAACTTCGATATTATTGCAGCATGGCATTTACTTTTGTTTCTATAAAAAAACCGCAGGCACACTACTTCAAACGTATAATAAAATCGTGAGTAAATAGATAAATAGACTAAAAGCATAGAACGTGAAGAGTTTTATGTTTTGCTTGTTATAATTAACTTATATTCATTCGTTCCCTTCTGCAGAGATGAAAATAAAATTAATAAAGAGTGTTTTGAAAATTGGTCTTGAAAAAAAAAAAAAAAAGAAGAAGAAATTTTGGAGATGTCAAAATCAACGTCAGAGAGTGATAAGCACATGCGGATGGGACCTACAGCTTAAGAATTCTCGTATCGGTGAAGTCCCTACACGAGATTCTGATGGGTTAATAATCCTCTAGAACTTAGAGTGGTAGGTAGCGGACCCACTTCATTTATTTGGACGGCTAAGATATAACGATAAACTTGTCCGATCATGGGCTTCGAGATCACGATAAGATTCACCGTATCGCCTAATGCACTCCTAAAAATACAATTTGACGTAAACACCCCTTTCTTCCATTTACCGTACGGTACTGACCGCCCTTACCGGGGGGTTCAAGTTTCTTCCATTATTTATCAAAATTCTTTCGATAATTATGAGTGAATGTCAAATTCGGGTTTAATAATTCTCTTTTTATTTTATTTTTAAAGTGTTTTAGTTAAAATCCAAAAAAATTAGAAAACTATTAGATGTTTTTACCTTTCACATATTTTTGGTATCTGATACGTAATTAAAAATATTATAACCAATACTAAAAATACTGCATAATATTTATAGTTACAACATGTTAAATGAAATTAGTATAAATTTATATGACAGCTCGAGAAACTAAAAAATTAGTATAAAAATAGTTACTGAAACATTTTAGATGATAGAACCAAAAAATGAAAATCACCCAACTTATTTCTAAAAGAACTGATCAGTTATTTAATTTTTGAATAAATTGTAGTATTAAAATAAAAATAAAAAATGTTATAAAAAGTGGGATCTAATATTTTTAGATTGTTTGAAAATATATTTAATTGATAGATTGTTTAGACATAAGTTTAGTTAGTATAATGTTGTTATCCATAATTTTCTTCACGGAATACTAATAAAATTATATATGCCAGTGATATTTACGTAATATAATATGATAATATTAGTTATTTTAATGAATGATTCTGTTTTAATAGTATAGATATATGATACTAAAGAAAAATATATGTTGATCAGAAGCAAAGTAATATTTCCACCGACAAATCAGGTAGAATTCGTGTTACGGAGGAAGTAAGGTATCAAACTATCAATCACAATACATATCAGTTGAAATACAATGATGAGTTTATGAATTGCAAGCTCAGCTACATTTGGAGACGTCATCGTGTTGTTGTAGTAATTTAGTGCTCTTTGTATTGTTTTCTTTTGAACATTCCCAATTGAATGCACGAGTGGGTGTTATACTACCTGCATGAAAATATAATAGAGATCGATATTGCGATCCAAATATGCATTTGACCGAGAGATATTGAAAACAAACATCTTAAGTAAACTGTTAACTGTGTACTGAAAATATGCTGAAAAAGGAGGAGGACACCTTCGAATATATATATGAGGTGAGGGATCGATATAACGGTATCTCATCTTAGTAGGTATCTGTTTAACCATTGGATTTTTTCTGAAGATGGACAGGTATGATGTAGATGAGCGTTTTATTTTGAAAAGAGTGAAAAAATTTACTACAAGATTGGATAGTGTTTTAGGATCTCGCGTAAACATTAATTAATTCAAACATTTTTATATCTAATAAATGCCATTTTATATTTAGTTTATTTCTGGTTTTCTATGATTTTGTGAGCTAAATGGTATGTTTGTACTTTGTAGAGTATAAACACCAAACACGTCTGGTTTGCATAAATCTGCTCATCTGCATCTTACATGCACAATAAAGCTAAATGATATTTTCTTGTACAACAAGACCAATAAAACGTCATAATTCATGATTTTATATTTGTACTCTGGGACCTAACATCTCCAAAATGTAAAATAGTACATTTTCATTCTTTGATAAACTTTGAAGTAAGACGACAAAAAAACACATTAGAGTTGCAGAAATTGAAAACGGATAAGCAATAAAAGGGAGCCGATTGTCGATGCCTTAGGTCCAACGATTGTCTGTACTCTGTAGTGAGCGTTTGGCATGTCGATAGACATGTTTTTTCTTTTTTGGGGTCAAGTGTCGATAGACATGATAATCTTAGATAAATGGTCAGATAACAATGGATAAGATCAAATAATCACGGGGGTATCATTATATTTTGCAACGTTATTTTTGCATTTCATGCGATTTTTATGTGATATCACGGACATTAATTACATTGTGGTTACATATGCCAATGTTGGGTTGAAAGAAAAAAAAAACAGTAAACCAAAATGATTTCTTTTTATTATTATATAATTCAAAAGTATCTGATTTTTTTTAAAAAACTCATTTTTTCACGATATCTTAGAGTTTTATGGATTCTAATATATAGTATATTTTAGAAATGAAAACATTTTGGTTTTGTTTTGTTTGCTCTTAAAACAAAAAATGGTATCTACTACAAAACTGTATTAATTGAGTTTTCTCTGAGCATTTATTGGTTACTTCCAACAAAAGACGACAGTTGTAAATTTGTAATCCTCCACGTTTTGTAGATGTGGACTGGCATGTATAAACTGCTCGCTCGTGAATTGATATGTGATGGCTCATAATATTATCGCTTTCGTAGGTCCATTTATCACCGTACCCATTAATTTTGTTTGATAAAAGGTTTAGTACGGATTAAATGTTTGAAGATATAATTTCTATTCTTTTTATTTAATTAATTTGCTATAATTATTATCCATTTTCTTTTGGTCGGCAAATTTCTTCTTGGACATTTCTCTCTTTGAACGAAAGATTTAAATAAATGCATGACAATGGGTCGGTAAAGAGATCACAATCCCACCAAGTCCGAAAGTGCTACATATCCACTATTATAGCATATCATACATTCATACGCATAAAAAAAATATATATATATACAGACGAGATCAAAATTGTCACCTTTTTCGCATCATTAAGTGATTAGGACTAGTCATAATTCGAATTTTTATTCTTGATACAATATTAGTTACAACTACATCAACTGTAAATTTGATTGGATGTGACAACTGACAAGATAGCTAATTTACTTGATGGAAAGACCAGATGAATTATTAGGCTATGTTGGGTAAATTTCAAGCAAATAATTTACTACCGGTTACTTATTTTGAATAGAAAGTTTTACATAAAAGTTCCGATTACACGATTATGGTTTGTTGCTAGCATGATGATTAACGCATCAGAATGGGCCTTTAAACACCACCATCAATCTCGATCAAACCGAACTGGATATTTCTTCTTGGTCGCTCGTACTGATTGGTTGATTCCGAGTCGTTGCCTTGTTGGGTCTTTCCTAACTGGACTTGGGCTGTAACATTCCACTCTCCAAATTATCAGCGCACCGCGTCTAGATCAATTAATTTCTTTTATCTGGTTTATTTGAACCTTTTTAATATAAAAACAGAACCATAATAATTATTTCAAGAAACACTCGTTCCAGTTCGAGGTTCGGTTTATGTGTATGTAAATTTACCCTAAACGCGTAGAAGTCCGGTTTTAGACAATGTGGCTGTGTTTGATAATTACATACACACAATTTTGGACTTGTTAAGTTTTCTTAGATTAGTTAAATAATTTGGTGTTTAAAAAGTAAACTTTAACCTTTTCTATAACTACGCATTTGCACCTTCGATAAAATCCAGAAAATATAGCTAGATAATATCTAGAAAAAATTGGGTTCATTGCATGAGCTGAGCTTGTCCTTCGCCGAATGACAAAGGCTAAATTAAGCTTATCAAGATTTGTCTATCAAAATCATTTTAAATACGACCCGTTGTTTATTGACATCTGTATCACTATTTCCTTCGTATATTTTAATTGTCATTTAAAATTTTTTCACTTTTATTAACAAAAAATATTAAAATGTCTACTATATTATTTATCAGTATATTATATCATTTTATTTCTTTTTTTATATATTAAAGTAATACGATTAAAACTGAAATTTTGCATTAAAAATATAAAGCTGATATTTATTATAAAACGAAAACAATTAAGAAACGATGTTTAATTTGAAAGGAGGGGAGTGTATATCAATTCCAACTTTGAAACTTTGATGGCCACAAAAAAAAAACTTGCGTTATTGTTGATCGGATATGTTGGTTTGGCAGTCGCAACGAATGCGACCAAATAACGCTAGGTGTTGATGTATTCAGGAGTATAGCTGAGCGATAATGATTAAAAGAACAAGGGTAAAAAATGTAAAGTTAAGGCTTCAATCCCATTGGGCCTCCCTTCGCTGTCCTTTCGAAAGAATCTCTCAACTTCTCCTTGGTTTCACGACTCTCATCATTATACTTCTAAATAATTGTTGTACCAAAAGGACATCTTCCTCGTTAATGATCTCCTTCCTGGCTGCAACTATCTTTACCCGACATTGTTCTTTTAACCATTTGGAGAAAATTATATTAATCACGTTGATCCAGTTTCGACCAAGATTCGCTTCGCTCGTACCTTATAAAAAGGCTTTATACATAGTCTTTTCTGATACAGTGTTCACCGTTGATAACTCATGTGGTACATCCAGATGCATGGCGTCATTTCTCTTTCTTCCCCAAGTCGACTTTCGGTTCATACTAAAATTCAAGCCGCATATTATTCCTAGAATACTATACGTAAGCATATATGGGCCCTTTATGTATTCATCATATAATGTGAAGTTTTATGTGGGTATAGAGTATGAAGTCTAGGTATTTTATTTACGTGTTTATCAGTGATTGGTACTATTATAACTCTTTTGAGATACTAGATTCCTTTTCATTTTGGCTATACTAGATTCCTTTTCATTTAACCATTAGCTCTGTTATATGTCTCCAAAACAAGCAACTTTTACTTGGCCTATTTTATACCTTTTTTGTTTACTATATATGGATACTCAACATTTTCTGTAGCATGAAAGACTGTTTTTTGCAAGGATACATCTCTCTCTCTTTTGAATCCAGTTACATATAGAAGACATAACTATGTATCATAAGAGGAAAATGATTTTTTTTTAAAACAATACCCAATTCCTCTCCTTTCAAGATAATGCTTCCTAATTAGCTCAGTCAACATACATACATAAAACTTCAACAGGTTCATTGTTTTCTGATAAACCTGCTCATAGTTTCTGCCATGTAATCAAGCGGAGGGAAGGGAATAAGTCAGTCCAGAAACCAAACTATCTTGTTAGCAAAAATCTAGGCTGTCTGAACATTCTGGACTAGATTACGGCGGATAAAGATAACATTAACATAATGCACCGTATGTCGTACTCTTCACTGTTTTAAGAACGTGAAGACAGGAATAGTTTGATGAGAGTGAAAGCAGAGAAAAGTGACTATTACTAATAGTCTTATCCTTCACATGACCTGGTCGGATTTTTTTTCCATCTTTATTCCAATCACTACCGTCCAATGATAAACTACTTTCACCGAAGTTAGTACAAAACATTATCTTAAGTAGTAAATTCACACTAATTATTTTATTTAAACTTTAAAGTTTCATTATTGGAATGCTAAGAGCCTAAGACTATATACTATTGTATTTTTATAATATACTACTGCATTCAATCTAAAACAATATAATACATGTGGTATGGTATGTAAATCAATTTTCACATTCTAAGGTTACAAATAATTATGCTATATGCTATAATCATGTTAAAAGTCTAATCAAAATAACCAAACATCACTAATTTTTCATCGTAAACTAGTTTTTACTTTTCGCATAAGCTTTATCTAATTTAATTTAGTTCTTTCTATTATTCTATTAATACATTTAGTTGATGACATATCAGTCAAGCCAATCATTATAAACCATTTTTAAATTACAAGAAGACAATAATGATTAATCGGCTTATTGTAACTTTTAACTATATTACAATTTATACAACTGATTAGAGTATTACATTAATGCAACAATTTTCTTTTGTTACTAATACTGTTTATAAATAAATTGATGATTAATCTTCTGTTTTATAGTTATGATCATTTGTTTTTATTATTCTTAGCACAATCTCTTATTTAAAACTAGGAACAATGTTCTTTTTTTTTGGGGGCTCAAACTTAGGAATAACGTTCATTTTGCACATTTAACTGTTAGAATCAGTATCCAATTTTTTTTCCAATAAAAAATGATCTCTACAATTTGATTGAACCTGGAGGATATAGAGCCAACAACACCAATTTAAATCACACTTTTTTCCCCCTGATTATATAATTCTACTTCCTCAAACTTGGACTCTGACCCGGGACGACTCGGTAGAATGACTCCCCAGTCACCTTTCACGGCCATCTCATTTGTACTCGCCACCGGGTCAGACTCAGCTCGGTAAACTCGCCGCCTCACTTAGGCAGAAACCAATAAATAAATAGGAACCCGATCGAGTCATCCTCAGAAAAGTCGATGACGATTATCCAAAACTGGCCTTCATACATTTTCTGCAACCATGTCGAGTAAACTCGTCCCGAGTCAAACCGAGTCAGAATCGGCTCTCTCTTTTATTATTATCTATTTACTCTTGTACGTCGCCGACAAGTGATCCTTAAGAAATCACCAAATTGCTTTTTCAGACACGCGGTTAAGCAACGGCCGAGATTCAATCCAGACATCATCGAGCTTGCTTCTGATCTTCTTCACGTGGCAGTTCTTCTGGAAATCGTCGGGACAAGTAAACCCTCTTGACCGGGTTGAATCAGACCGGGAAATAAACCGAATGGATTCCTCGAAAACCGATTCTTCACAAGGGAAAACCAACGGACCTTGGTTCACGAAACCGAACTCTTCCTCCGCCTGAACAAGAAGATTCCATAGGACGGGATGGTTCAGATACGTCGCGCGCACCACAAATCTCCTGCAGCTGCTCCCCACGTAGACCGCCACGTGTCCTGACGGTACATCCGACGGCACACAGCGGCTGGAAGAAGACATCCGCGCTTGGTCGCGCCACCGTCGGAGCATCTGTCTCAGCCTCACAATGTGACGGATCTTACTGCATTTCCCGAGGCCTCCAGCCATTTTTTAATTTCTCCGGTTAAGTGGATTCTGTTCGTAGTTTCAGGCGAGAAAGTGTGGTGAAGAGAGAGAAAGAAAGAGAGAGAGAATGTCAGAGGGATTTTGAGAGTTTGCGAGGGACGAGGTTTATATAGTAAAGAATGTAACACAATGCCACTGGCTTTTGAGATATTTACGAAATTCCCTCTATGGTCTCCTACTTTCTTTCTATTCCTTTCCACACTAATGGTCAATGGTTTAGGGAAGTGGATGTGAGTGTAACAATTTGCGAATAGAACAATCATCATTTTAAACACTACTAAACCATATATATATATATAACTATTGAAAATAAATATTTAGATTGACTGATTAGCGGATAAATTAATGATATAAATATACTATGTAACTATAAAAAATATCAAAGTTATATTATTATAAGAAAATATTAAAATTATTAATTTAATATTATTAGTAATGAAAACCATGCGTATAATACTTATTTTTTATTTTATTTTTTAGTTTAGATGAAAATTATGAAGTCAATGAAAATATGTTGAAATTTGTTTCTTTTGTAGAGACTAATGTTAATTTTTTGCAAAAAACAATATAGTATGTTATATATATGTATATTTTAATCTAAATTTATTATATACATTCTGATTTTAAATGAATTTTGCTTTTTCTAATTTTTATTTTATTTTTTAGTTACTCATTCATAACCATTTGTAATTGCAAATGTTACGAAAAAGAAACTATTTAATGTTAAAAAAAATTGAAATGATACAAAGTGGTAGAAAATATTTTTTTTTTTGTAATTTTGTCAAACGATAACAATCGTTATCATGCGCGAAAATTGTGTTTGCGACTGGTAAAAAATAAACCAATCAAATCCTTATAAATTAGATTAATGTGATGGATAATATTTCGATAATTAAGTTTAAGGATCTTATGATCAAGGAAATTTTTATTAAGAGAGAATCAAATATTTTTGGTATGTTTTTCTTCTTCTTCAATGGTATGTTTGAAGCATTGGTACGACAACAGGGTGATGGATTCGACCTGTGAAAACTACCTGTCTGTTGATTATATATATGGTTCATATATAATCCATGGTTTTAATAATTATGCTAATGAATTTATCAAGGATGATTTTTTTTCTATATATATATATATATATAAATAGTCATTAGAGATAAAGGATTGAATCCTATTAATCGAAAAAAGAAGTGTCACTTTTAAGAAAAAGAGATGGTAGGGAAATAAGAGCATGTGCTAATGTTGGATAAGACGACCAGTCTTTGGAAAGAGTTCAAACATCACCTTGGGATTTGATTAGGGACACATTAGAGTCAATTTCTTTCTTTATATCCATGTTCTTGTTTGGTTATAATCAAAGTGTTCAAACGTCAAAAAAGCAAATAAGTGAATAACCTGACGAGATACCCATTTATAAAGTACGTGGTAGCGGCATGCATAGTTTCTGGTTCATATCTAACATAACAGTAGTTTATTTTTCTTTTGGTAATCTATAACGATTGGTTGCAACTTAAAAATGGCATAAACAAACAATAATGAGGATAGAGCTAGTTATTAAACCAAAAAGAAAATCATCTGCACAGTCGTTTTTGTGAACGAGCATCTTTATATCTTTATTTGACTTTTATTTATCTGTGAAGACAATTCGAATGATATACGATTCAACATACTTACTGAATTATAATAATTCAGAGTTTCAGACACTGCGAGTCTGTGACTCTGTGAGTCAAATCTCCGCAATATGACACTAGACGAAATCTGATAAATAAAGCTAATAAACAAGAAAGGGTATTCATAATTTCATGCAATGAGGTTAAGTTTATAGTTAAATAACGCATTAGCCGAACAAAATCGAAAAGAGTTGCTTTGGATTAAATAAGATTAAAGAGCGTATAATAACAAATTATGTTAACTATGATTGGTTGCTTCAAGATAGTTCGTGCATGCTTGTGCCAACAAGGGCCATTAGCCACAGCGGCCGCTTGAAGGGTCAAAACCTTTATATGTATATTATAAGCACAAAATACAGATATATTAATTCAAACTAATAGTATATTAATTTCGGCGCACGGAAGTGGGAGAATTTATGTTAAACAATTAATGTAATAAATAAAACCCACCACATGGGTAGCTCGGAAAAGGCATAAGAAAATGTATTTTAAACAATGTGAATTTCAATTGTATATGTGATCCAATACTCTAATGAAAACATAGAAAACTATATAAAAGAAAGGTTCTCTTACCAGACGCAGTTTAAGATTAACTGAAGATGCTTTTTTTTCCTCAATGAGCAAATTAATTTAGTATTTAGCATTAAAAATGGATAATAATGTAATACGGCGTACCACACCAACACAGTACTGTTTTTGTAGTTTACATATATGTCCATGCCCCCATGTGCGCGAATGTTCCATCTCCAATTATTTATTTATTTTTCAAAGTAACAAGCAGCCAAAAATAAATTTTCCATATACTGTGTTTGGGGAAAATGTGTAAATCTTACTATTATTATTTGAGAAGCACTTTTAGAAAAATACTTGAAAAAAACCTTTTAATTACACAGATTGCCACTGATCCCTTTACATAATCATGTTTGGTAACAAGATTATCTAAGGCTAATTTCGGATGAGTTGTAAGGTAAAACCCATTTGAAGCCAAAACCCGACCCAAGAGAGAAAGAAAAACGCGCGGATCTAAAAGTAACTTAAATCAAACCGGTTTTAAACCATTATCCAAATTAAAATCGTTAACATTAGTTAGACAAACCATCTTGGAGAAGAAAATTTAAAGCAAACCGAACCTGATAAATCTTGCCCACTAATATCACCTGTCAATAATTAGCCAAATCAGACAAATCGGGAAACATATATATATATATATATATATGTTAAGCAAATTCTCGAAACAATCTGAATCTATTCAAATTTCGGTAACTGAATAACTTTAACATAATTAATTTCCTTAACTAATCTCTTAGAACTAATTATTATACCATAAAAAAGAATATACCATACAAAAATCAACTTATTTTCCAATAATATATATTCAATAATTATAGTTATTTTCTCCGATTTATTTTCAATATCTATAAGTTCCTCATTTATTTTAGGAAAACATTAAATATTATGATAACAAATATATTTCAACTACTTATTCATATCAAATCGAATATATAGATTGTGATCTATTCAATAATGACTGTTATTCCTTTTTTAATAAAACAAATTATATAAATCTTAAGAGATAGAAACTGTTTAAAGTAATTACTATAACGTAAAGATTTATAGGATACAAATTATCTTGCCTAACAGTTTTAGCAACAATAAGATTTACTACTAACAAACTATCATCATAAAATATTCTTAACAAACAAGTACTTTGCCAATAAATAGTCCCGGTTCATACTTTATTTATGTCAAATTGATAACATAATCTTTGCTAGGTATTATGAAATATCCTAACAATTTATTGACCATCCTATTTCGTATATTTGTTATATTTATTGAAAATTAAACCACTAAATATTTTGAACCCATTCAATTCTTTGACCTAGGAAACTTTTACTTATATATAGTTATAAGAGAGAAATCACGTACCGCACAACTTTAACCCCAAAGACTTTAGAATGTCTTCTTCTTTTCAAATCACCCTTCTGTCTAAGATCAAACCCTACAAAAATTCAAGTGAAAATTCTTCACTCATGGAAACAATACAATGCTAACTCTGGCGAGACACTTGAGATGATTCTGGCTGATGAAGAGGTTAGTCATAGCCTTTACGATTTTTTTTCATTTTTATCGAAACATTGTATACTTTCTAACACATCATAATTTTTTTTCCTGAAACATTAGGGTACCAAGATTTTAGCACATCGAAATGGTTTTAGCAGATCAAGAGGTCAGTATTTTATTTTAAATTTCGATCACTTCTTCTAATATTTAAAATATCAAACTTACTAACACATTCTGAATTTCTTATCAGCAATGGAATGGTCAAAAACTGATAAATAATGACATTAATGATGATTCGGCATTCTAATGCATTTTTAATTAAATTTTTAAAATCCATAATTTTCAATACTGTATTAAAATACTAACTTACTTTGGTAATTTTCAAGCAGTTGTTGAAGCATTTGATCCGACTTCCAATAGCCAGGTTTCATAACTTAGTGTTGCTGTTTAACAAAGTCAAAACAAATTATACTAAAATCAACAACAATATAATACTATATTCACTATATGTTGTTTGCTAATGAAACTTTTCTTTTTTCAAGTTGATATACGGTAATAGGAGAGATGGATACGAGTGATGTGTCTACCTCTTCAAACGGTAATGATGAACCAGAACCAACAAAATCTGAAGGCAAGAATTTGGTGAACATTAACATCTTAGGGCAATCCAGGAAAGCTTCCAGACGATGCCATAAAATCTGAAGACAAACAACAAAAGTCATTGAAAGAGAAGCCTTAAAGGACAACCTCAAAGGCAAGAGATGACAGAGTAAAAAAGAGAATTAAAAACATGAGACCGAGACTCAACAAAACAATGAAAAGATTCATGAGGAAAGAGAAATATAATGACAGAAGAGAATATGGAGAATGATGAGGGTCAAGTGGAAATAATGGTCAAAAGAGTTTGAGAAAGAACAAGTGGAACAGACGTGACAAGGACAATGGGACTCAATCAGGTAAAAGTAATACAAGAGCAAGAACATGGACAAGGAAATGAATTGCAGGATGTGGAACAAGGAAATAAAAAAGAACAATATGTGTAACAAGGAACGAAACAAGGGCATGATCAGGATTCAAACACGAACGGAGATTCACAAATGCGACCAAAGAAGAACAAGCTATGGAGGTGGGGGAGAGCAATACATCAGAGAACTCAAAGAATAAAGAAAATTGACAGCAAAACATGGAGAACATCACGTTTAGTGATGAAAACGGCAACGGAGCTTACCTCACGAAGGACGAGAACGGAGAGCACCACGAACAATTATACATCACAAACATAATCTACACAAGGGAAACAGAAATCGATGTTTGTGTCAAGAGATCAGAAGGGAGACAGAAATCAAAGAGAGAGCAATCCATGGTTTGACAAACTTACGATGACTAAAGGAAGATCAAGAACGGGAGTATTGTCTCTCAATTCCACTGCAAGCATATGATACGAAACGGTGAGGATATAGAGGAAGTGAAAGAAACTGAGCTGCAGACAGAGTAAATTTGAGTTATTATTACTCCGTGATGGGCAGAGCTGAAGACGGATTGAAGATAATATTTGTTGAAGAGCTATGGTGATAGATTCTCCGCCCATGAACCCAACGACCGCGGCGTGGGATAAGAAATCGATCAAGAAGCCCAATCTGAAAATAATTGAGAAGTTGTAGATAAAAGAAAAATTTATCTAAGTTGAGAATAACAACTATGATGTGATATGAGATTAGTGAGTTACCTTAAGAATCCGAGTGTTGCTTGAGTGAAATTAAAGGAGAAGAACGTGGCAGTAAAGGCTAAGCGGAGATATTCGTTAGGGTTTGTGTTCGGGTTGATCTCAGTCCGAAGCAGAGTGCCTAAAAGGAGTGAGACCACTGCGACAGGTCCGATCGCTATATCCCTTTGAGCTTCCCATACATGCCTACACCAACGGAGGAACAATACATAATCGATTGACAAAAGAATCGATTAGATTTGCATAAAAACTAGGGAAACTTTACCTCGAAGATGACGGACAGCTCGAGGCAACAGGAAGAGTCGAGAAAGACAATATCTATTTCGACCTGAAAGTGATGGTTGACCAAGAATATTATCTCTGTTAATTAACCCGCCATATCTTACGTGAGCCTAAAATATTAACAAACTCAATCTATCATTCCGAAAGCCCAATACAGCTGTGGAAGTCCAATTTATATAACCCAAATTTTGTAATCGTTTTTATATTAAAAAAGATTTTTGTGTTTATTATTTTTTATATAATATCTCACACAAATATATTATCAAACAAAATAGAAACTCTGGATCAGATCGAATTAAAGAAACAAAAGAAGGAGAGTTTTAGATGAATCACCTGACCCAAACGTTTCGAATTGTGTGAAAAAATTGTAGACTACTAATTTAAATGAAACATGAAACCCGCCCTCATATGCATTTTTTCGAATTGTATAAATATATTATACACATTATTGTATCTATCTTTTATATTTATATAATACTTTAGTTTTTTTAAAAAATTTAAATAAATTAAGTTAAACTTTAGTACAATTAAAATAAATTATATTTAATGGGTTTAAAATATAAAAATGAAAAAAATAACTTAAACTTTAGTACAATATATAATGCATGTATACCAAAAGTAAAATATAATGGGTTTGTATATTATAAATAAATAAAAAAATTATATCAAAATAATACATCAGTACATCACACACAAAAATTGTATTTTTCTTGCAAATCAAATTTGAGGATCATAATATAATGTAATGAGACGATATTGACGAGATTATATTTTTTAAAAAAAATTATAACTCTATTCAGCTCAAATTTAGTTGTATCTATGGGTTGTATGGATACATTATACAAAACAATAATATAGTAAATCTCATATAGAAAAATAATTCTATATTGAAGAATTCAAATTTACACATAATATAATTTTTCAAACATCAATCAACACAACATATAATCTCGCAAAATACAATTTTTTTTAACACCAAAAAAAAAAATTCATATAACTAACAACTACAGATAGTATATTAGCCACACAAAAAAACTTGCCTACTATAATACTATGATAACAATTTACATAATAATCAACTATATAAAAAATAATTTTTTATTTATTGTTATTATCGAATAAAAAAAAAACTTTACTCCGTGCGGGCAAAATCCTAAATTTTATTATAAATTCTATATCAAATATAAATTCATACTTTAAACTCAACAATAAAATTCTAATATAATATAATATTTGTGTAATTATATTTTATAAAATATTAAATAACCTGTTCAATTCAAAAACATACAATCAACATATAAAAAATATGTTTATAACTCTAAAACTACTAAACCAACACAAACTATATATAATTCACAAATAATACAATTCTTTTAACTCCAACAAAACAATGATGTTATAATACAAACAACTTCATCTAATATATTAATGATCTATATAGTTAATAGTTATATCATTTATATATATCTCTGGTATCTTCAATATTAATATCATTTTCATTCTTCAATAATAGAAAAAAAACATTACCCCGCACGTACGTGCGGGTAGAATCCTAGTTTTAATTAGAGAGCTTAACCAAAAAAGTGACTTTTTGAATTTATGTTGCATTTTAAGTGACCTAGCGTGCGTGGTGTACTTCTGCTGCACGATTTTCCCAAAAAGCCCTTGTTAATTGGAAGAAAAGTAAACAAATGGAAGTAGTTACTTTTTGCAAAAGTCTCTGGTTACCTTTACACGATTGGTAACTGTGCAAATGTTGGGTAGAGAAATAATTGAGTATTTTTAGGTTTTTTATTGTCTGTAAAAAATGAAAAAGTGGAGAACTTACGGGGAATCTCTTTGGATGACTTTTCGTGTTTCTCAGCTCGTTTTTTTTTTGTTGTCTTCACCACCGGTATCAATTAGGTTTTCCGGCGAGTCTTTGTTAGTGTTTACGAACGAGAAAGTCAGCCAATTTGAATTTTTGGTTCTCGGATTGGTGTTGTTGTCGATTTGAAACCTAGATCTTTGTTTGTGGTCGATTTTCATAGTTGTCATAGTATATGTGATTTTGTCTCTTTGTTGTGGGCAGATCTATTGGTAGCTTTTAGATCTGTTTTTTTTTGCAGATCTGTATTTTGGCTAGAAATTAATATGAAAAAGATGTATAATCGTGGGCGTACATAAATCTGAACGTGTATTTGTATGTACGTACACCAACATATACACATATGCATGTATGTTCTGTGAGTGGATATTTGTGATGAAGAACGTGGCCGGTGTTTTGTGGTCATCCACTTAGGTGCGCATAGAAAGATTTTGTCGATGTTATGGATCTACTATGCGGGGACTTTGCTGACCACTACGATCCAGGAGCACAAATATTGAACAAGCTATTGGAAGAAACTGTTCGGGCTTCCGAGGCACGCTACATTGGCAGACATTGTCCAGATGATGAGGACTGATCTAGGGATGAATGGTTGGAAGAACTTTGTCCACAAAAGGTGGTGTATTTTTATGGACACGGGAAGAACTTTGTCCACCAAAGAAAGTCCACGGGAGTGTGTTGTTATGGGCGCCTGAAAGCCCACGGGTGTGATCGTGCGAAGAGGATATCAAATACAAAAACAATGTTTATCTGGAAGGAGACATGGACGTACGTTGATTTGTTACGTGTGTGAACATTTATATTATATGAATGTTTATTTATACTTGTGGTGGACTGATCCGGGGTATCAAATGTACATAAAACATGAACTTGTGGTCGTATATGTATTGTGTAGTGCATTGACGAAATTAAAGAGGGAGAGTATTATGACCACAAGATGAAACTAAAATCGCGCATTAGGTTATCCACGGACATGAATAACTATTGTTCGACCATGTCTGCAATGGAGAGTGTGAGAACGTAGGTGGCCGCATCGGTTGGTTGTAAAACATCTTACAAGTAGGTTGTTTATGTCTGAATTGATTGGCTAGGAATGGGGGCTGAATGAGTTACCGGACGAGTGTTCATGAGTTCGCATTAGAGTGAACATCCACATCGACACTACTATCATACATGATTGAAACACTCTGGATGACTAATTGTGTTTTGGTTGAAATCATCGTGTTTGTACACTATATCGTTGATCATTAGAGTGGACGTCCATGAAACACAGATGCCGAAATGATGCCAGATGCCAAAACACGTCCATGAAACATCGTGTTCGTACACTAAAACATTGGTTTTAGTTTTGAAAAAACATTGATATTTAGTTAGAAACTTGTATGTGGACGTACGTAAAACACAAACTTGGAGTGAGTATACACATTACATGAACTTGTGGTCGTACATGTATTGTGTGGTGTAATGACAAAATTAACGAGGGAGAGTATTATGACCACAATGGAGGGTGAATGATTGGATGCAACTCGCCGGTGATAAGTAGACATGGTTCAACCATGACCTGCAACGGAGAGTGTGAACATGAAAGTGAGAAGGATATAGCTTTTCGGTTAGTAGACATTGTTCGACCATGGCCCTCTTCTCCATCCCCGTCTTCATTCGCCACAACCTGGTTGTCCATCAATTTCGATGTCCACAAGAACGTTGGAGAAAACTATTGTCCTAATCGGAATCTGCAGTCAGTCGAATCCTAGTTAAAACCTGTATAGAATGAAGATTGAAGTTAAAAATTTAAGGAAAAAAAGACAGATCTGAAAAAAAGAGGAAGAGAGGTAAAAACGAAGAGGAGAGAAGGAGTTGAGACACAAATAGGAGCAACTTAGAGAGAAGAAGAAAAAGCAAATCAGAGAAAATGAGAAGGAGCAAATCAGAGAGAAGCAGAAGCGGAGAGGATAAAAGATGAGAGAAAGAGATGGCAAGCGGAGAGAAGAAGAGAAGAAGAGAGAGAAAATGATTTTTTTTTACAGAGAGAGAAAATGAATTAGATCTAAAGGAAGATACCTTTTAGTTATTGTTTTGTTTAGTTACGTTTTGTTTTAGTTAGATAAAAAGGGGTATGTTAGTGAAGGGTAAAAAAGAGATAATAAATGTCAAAAAGCAGTGAAAAGTCCCTCTTAACATCAAAGTACCTTTTTCTGAAAGTTACTCTTCTAAAAGTCACCTAGAAAGCAATTATCTCTTTTAATTATAACTGGCTACCTTTGTCCATATATCAAACATTTTCATTTGACCAAACGCTTGAACTATTATTCTTACTGTCTTCATATCTTCAATTTGTCCTTAAACAAGATGATGCATAATATATATAAAATAAAAGACATTTTATCTCTTCTCTATAAACTCTTGTTCGTTACGTCGGTCAAAGAAAAGAAAACTATTGTTAATTAGTTAAATGTATGGTATTTTTTGAAACCCTTGCTGCATTTCATATAATATATATAACTATATAAGGCTTAAATAAATTGTTGAATTGGAAAAGATATATAAAAGGGAAAAAAACTAGATTAGCTCTAAAATTAATGTTAATTACTAGAATGACTCTAATTTTATTTTAATTATTGACTTAAAAGTTTATGCCTATACTATTCTCAGTAATTTTGATGACAGATTTTTAGAATTTGACAGATTTTTTTCGGTGACAGATTTTTATTCTACATACTTTTGTAAATGTCTGTCTTATGAAATAATAGATTTATTGGTAAAGACAGATTTTTGCGACAGATTTATTTGAGTAAACAGATTTTTTCACAAAATATGTCGTATGAAGTAGCAGATTTTTGAGAATGACAGATTTTTGCGACAGATTTATTTGAGTGAACAGATTTGTCCACAAAATCTGTCGTATGAAGTAACAGATTTTTGGGAATGACAGATTTTTGCGACAGATTTATTTGAGTAAACAGATGTTTCTACAAAATCTGTCGTATGAAGTAGCAGATTTTTGCGACAAATTTGTCCACAAAATATGTCGAATGAAGTAACAGATTTATTGGGAATGATAGATTTCTGCGACATATTTATTTAAGTGAATAGATTTGTCCACAAATCTGTCGAACGAAGTAACATATTATCTTACAATGACAGGTTTAGTTATCGGCAGATTTTTGCGACAGACTTTTTTCGCTTTAATATAAGATTAGTAAATATGTCATTATATCTGATTATATAATTTTGATATATCCAAAATATTTTAAAATTGTATATTAGTAAAAGTGAAACAATTAAATTATATATATATGATATATTATTTTTATATATATAATATCAAATTGTGTAGATAAACTATTATAAAATGATATAATTATTATTTTAATTTATAAATATATGTTAAAATGAATAATTGTATACTGAAATATAATATATGTTTTATGTAAAAATTATTTAGTAAACATGAAATATATAATTAATGTAAAATTATTTGATTGATCAAATACATAATTAAAATTATAGGTTTTATTAGTTAATGAATAACATGTATTTTAATTAGAGTCGATGAGATATATCATAGTTTCTATCATGTAATAATGATAATAAATAGGGATAGTTGCAAAATTGACCCAAAAGATGAAGTCAAATGCAAAAATATATCCCTCTTTCCAACTTTTGATATTTGTCATTTTTCTTCTAACTTTAACCTCAAATATTAAACTATCTACAAAATTGCCATTATCTGATTTAAAGTTTTATTATTTTCGGATTACACAAATACTAAACCATCCTCAGTCCAAACACTTATTTACGAAACTACCATCATCTTCAATTTTCTCAACCACCATTACCCACCAAATCGAAGCTCATGAATGCTTCTATACATCGATTCTCGATCAGTAAATGCTCAACACTTCACTCAAACCTTCATTTCCTTCCATTTCCTTTCCTCTCTCATCAAAAAAACTCTCTAATTTTCGGTATCTAAATTTGAAGGTTTGGATCTTTGCCGTTTCCGGCCACGACCGCCAACGACAACGATCGATTCTCGTTGATATTAGGCACACTCGAAGTTCTGGGCGTGAAACGAAGCCAAAATCGTGCTCAAGCGGCATAAAGTTAATTTTTCTTGATTTTTCCAAAAGTTGCAGCTTTTTCGCGAATGCAGACTGTCAGAGAAGTCTGTGCGTCGAGGAGACTTCTCTGCAAGTCTGCTAGTCAACACAGGGGTTAGTTTTGCAATTGACCGAATTTCGGGTTTCGTGCCACAGACTGCTAGAGAAGTCTGCGACATATCCTTTGATAACAAAAAAAAAAATCTCGCAGACTTCTGCTGAAGTCTGCGACAAAAAAGGTTAGATTTGCAATTGACCAAAGTCAACCTTTTAATAGCAGACTTCTTTGGAAGTCTGTATTCACGCAGACTTCTCGGGAAGTCTGCAAAATCGTTGACTTTTTTTTTAGCAGACTTCAATAGAAGTCTGCGGGGGTTAGTTTTGCAATTTAGTAAAATGTCCAAACAGTTCCCCGAAAGTACAATTATACGCAGACTTCTCTGGCAGTCTGAGAAGTTTAAGCAGACTTCGGTAGAAGTCTGAAAATTCCGCAGACTTCCGGAGAAGTCTGCGTATTGTTGTATTTTTTTTTGGGAAATTTTTGGTCAACGCTAATTCAGACGTTAGACACAGACTTCAGTTTCAGACTTCCAGAGAAGTCTGATCTAAAATTTTGACTTTGGTCAATTGCAAAACTAACCTCTGCAGACTTCTCTTGAAGTCTGAAAAAGTCGGCGCCTTTTTTCTTCTAGCTAAAAATATTTGTGTCTTCTAGCTACAGACTGTCAGAGAAGTCTACACCATTTTTCAGACTGTCAGAGAAGTCTGGCCCAAAAAATTTGACTTTTGGTCAATTGCAAAAATGACCTCTTTTTTTCTCAGACTGCCAGAGAAGTCTACTCTAAAAGTCAATGAGTTTCGCAATTGCAAAAGTGACCCCCGTTAGACTTCTCTAGCAGTCTGCGGCACGTGCCCAGACTTCTCAATTTTCCGAGAAGTCTGCATTTCAGACTGTCGAAGAAGTCTACTTTGGAAAATCAGAGTAGACTTCTCTGGAAGTCTGGAAATTTATGTTTTCTTAAAAATGCGTTTAAAGCATAATTATGAAATATTTTTTTGATTTTTTCCATTAATCACGTTATTTGGTTATTGTGTTCGGTTTTGAACAAGTTTGACATGTTTATATCTTATATTTATGACTTAGTCAAATTTTTTGGCTAATTAGGCATTTAGCTCATTTTCGTAGACTGCCAAAGATGTCTATTTTGAAAAATCATAGTAGACTTATTTGACAATCTGAAAATTTATGTTTTCTTAAAAATACGTTTAAAGCATAATTATGAAATATTTTTTTGATTTTTTTCATTAATCATGTCTTTTGGTTATTGTATTCGCTTCTGAATAAATTTGAAATATTTGTATCTTATAATTATGACATAATCAAATTTCTTTGCTAATTAGGCATTTAGCTTATTTCCGCAGACTTCTATGATAGTCTGCGGCACGTGCCGAGACTTCTCGTAAAGTGAGAGAAGTCTGCATTTCAGCTACTTTTAACTTGCTAAAACGCTCTTCCTGCTACTTTTTTGTTCTAAGTGCATCTTCTTGTTCCCCAACTTTTACCATAAATTTTATATATTTCTTAGCAATTAAGCAACGTTCTTTGAGTTGTGTTTGGTCTACATGTTTTATCCGGTGAGGTCCAAAAACTTTGACCGTCTAGGTAAAAGAATGAGCTACCACATTGTTACTTTTTTCAAATATAGTATCAAAAGAAGAAAAATCAAGAACAAAACAGTCATAATGAATTATAGCGAGATATAGAGCCGTATAGAGTAATTGCAAAATCTGTTAATGAATGGCCTCAAGGCTCAAGTAAAGACGAGCATAAACACTTTTTACAAAGTGAATTGTTATTTGGTCAGATCATGTTTGACCATAATATGCAAAACCTAATAGAAAAAAACAACAGTGGGACATTTGTTGTTAGTGCAAAACGCCATGTACTCGTTCCTCTGTCCACCTTCTCGATGCTTGTCCAACACGGACTCTACCTCCTCCTTAAAGACAATCTGAAATCTGAGCAGCACCTCCTCCTTTGAGACAATATGAAATCTGAGCAACTACTTGAACCCTCGGGTGAGTTTGCGGTTGGAGCTTGGAAAACAAGCGCCACGGTCCCATGTTGAATACACCGACCTGCATCGACTCATACACCAACCACTTTACCAACAATATGAAAGAAAAAAAGGAACTTTGTTACATTACTTATTTTGGGTTTTTCCTTCTCTGAGGAATCAAACCAAAACCAAGAACTACACCATTTTAAAATCAAAACCGTTTCAAAAAAAAACATCAAATCAATGGTGAAGTTTTTTCAGAGCAAAGTTTTAATCTTTCTCAAAACCAATCCTTTGAAGGTAACAATTTGAAATCAAAACCTTTGAAAAAAATAGCCTTTTTCATGAAGAACAACAATTTCAAGACTTACATAAAGACAGACCCAATCCAAAATCAACTGAAGCACCAAAACAAAAAGAAACTCACTTGTAGCTCCTTCAACGCCGCTGGAATTAAGGCAAACTCCCTTGTCTCTTCTCCTGCCAAAAAAAACACAAAACCCTCACAAGTCATCTGCGTTACAATTAAAAAAACAGAGTAAAGGTGAGTCCAATGATCTGAATGATCTTTAAATAAGTCCTTTGAAAAAGGATCGCCCTTCTATAACATCACAATGACAAAAAAAGAAAAAGGAAAACTTAAAACACAATTCTCTCTGTTAATCAAACTAAAACAGCACAATTGGTTCCAAGCAGATCAGGTAAAAAGTTTGAAACTTTTTGCATAATAAAAAAATATTTCACAATCTTTAGGGGAAAAAAAAGACAGATTGTACTTACAGCACAAAGGATTGACCAACAGAAGCACAACCCTTGTCGGAAATGTCAATAGCTTGAAACTGCTTGTTCTGATTGGAATCTTCCTTTGTATCGCAGCATGTTTTTCCTTTGTAAGGACAAAAGCTCAATGTCGAATTCACGAGCTCCTGAAAATATAAAAAATAAATAAACAGCCATTGCATCAATCAACAACATAGACAAAACTAAAAAATGAAATTTAATTCAGAACCATAAGCGTGTAAAAAAAAAAGAAACTCACTTGAATCGGAACAAAGAGGAAGAGCCCATGAAGAAAGAGTGAAGCATGAGATGAACAAGAAGAAGAACACAAGAGATCGATGAAGCTTCATCGTGTCTCAGAAGAGACAAATCTTGAGGAATGGATAATGACAGTGGAAAAGAAGTGTGAGTGTGAACAAAATCTACCGTCGATGAAAGGAAATGTCGGCGTCGGTAGAAGAAGAAGCGAGGAAGGCCAGATCTGAAAGAAAAAAAATTAGTTTTATTTAGTTCCGAGAGCGGAAGACGGAAGATTGAGAATGAAATCTACAAAATAATGGAAGAAAATACAGAAGACGAAGGTTTAGTAGAGGGAGAAGAGAACTTACGAGTAAGAGGAGAGTATGTGGGCGAGGAGGACGACGGCGGAGGAAAAGGCGGTGGTCGAGAAATATGAAATCCTAAACGAAAGAGATGGCGGCGGAAGAGAAGTCGGAAATCGCCTTTAGAGAAAACTAGGGTTTTCGATTTTCTAAATACTCATAAAATGAAAAGTTAAAGGATAAAATGTCTTATATATCTAGGGTAAAAATAGGTTTTCAAACTACTACAGAAGTCTACACATATGATTTTTACAGTTACGTTGTTTACAATTCAATTTTAACTCCAGACTTCAGAAGAAGTCTGAAAATTTTAAATTTCAAATTTAGAAAAAAATGGAGGTAAATTAGATTTTTCTAGAAATTTAATATTTTCAGACTGCACCAGAAGTCTGGGTATTTTGAAATTTGAAATAAATAGAGGAGAGAAATTATATTTTTTGGAGAAAAATTTAATATTTTCTTTATAGTCAATTTAATATTTTTTTGAGGGAAATTTAATACTTTCAGACTGCAAAAGAAGTCTGGATATTTTGAAATTTGATTTTTGGGAGAGAAATTCAATATTTTCTTGAAAATTTCATTTTCAGATCTATTTTAATTCCAGACTGCAGAAGAAGTCTGGATATTTTTGGGAGGGAAATTCAATGGAGGGAAATTTGATTTTTGGGAGGGAAATTCAATATTTTCTTGAAAATTTCATATTCAGATCTATTTTAATTCCAGACTGCAGAAGAAGTCTGGATATTTTTGGGAGGGAAATTCAATGTAAAGAAATTAGATTTTGGGAGGGAAATTCAATATTTTCTTGAAAATTTCATTTTCAGATCTATTTTAATTCCAGACTGCAGAAGAAGTTTGGAAATTTTGAAATTTGAAATAATAAGAGGGAAATTAGATTTTTTGGAGAGAAATTTAATATTTTCGTGAAACTAATATTTTCAGACTTCTGGTGAAGTCTCTATACCCTAAACCTAACCAGACTGATAATGAAGTCTCAATAATGATACAGACTTCCTGGGATGTCTGCTTAACATAACCCTAAACTCTTTTCATTCAATTGTCAAATCTCTAAATAAAATCTTCAATCTAACACACTATAACCGTTTCGTATACTAATAGATAAGCAGTCATGTGAAAATTAAACATTGAAAACTCACAAAATAATACACTCAAAATCTAACCCTATATGTTAGAACATTTTACCCTAAAACCTTTACCAAACAACTCAAAACCACAAACCTCAACCCTCAACCATAAGAAGGATTATCTTTCTATGTTTAGTTTTAATCACTTTTATGATATTTTAATTTTCATGCATCATATTTGTTTGTGTCTTCATTATGCATAGAAATAGCTCTAATCAAATTATTTTTCATTCTTTTTATAATTTAAATTTAAGATATAATTATTATTCAGACTTCCAGAGAAGTCTGAACCTAGAAACAGAAGAAGAATTACCTAATTTATCTTTCTATGCTTAGTTTTAATCATTTTTGTGAAATTTTAATTTTCATGCATCATATTTGTTTGTGTCTTCATTATGCATAGAAATAGCTCTAATCAAATTATTTTTCATTCTTTTTATAATTTAAATTTAAGATATAATTATTATTCAGACTTCCAGAGAAGTCTGAACCTAGAAACAGAAGAAGAATTACCTAATTTATCTTTCTATGCTTAGTTTTAATCATTTTTGTGAAATTTTAATTTTCATGCATCATATTTGTTTGTGTCTTCATTATGCATAGAAATAGCTCTAATCAAATTATTTTTCATTCTTTTTATAATTTAAATTTAAGATATAATTATTATTCAGACTTCTAGAGAAGTCTGAACCTGGAAACAGAAGAAGAATTACCTAATTTATCTTTCTATGCTTAGTTTTAATCATTTTTGTGAAATTTTAATTTTCATGCATCATATTTGTTTGTGTCTTCATTATGCATAGAAATAGCTCTAATCAAATTATTTTTCATTCTTTTTATAATTTAAATTTAAGATATAATTATTATTCAGACTTCTTTAGAAGTCTGAGACACAGACTTCTCTGCACTTTTCAGACTTCTCAGGGACAGAATCGTAAAAAGAGATCTGTTTTTTTGTTTGGTCATTGAGTGCTAAATGGTAATTTCCTTAGCCCTGGGGTCTAGTTTTGCAATCAAAAGAATCTTTTAGGTTACCTTGAAAACAAAATGAAGTTTTGGGTTACTTTTGGCATTTTTCCCTAATAAATAAGTGATAAAATGACATATGACATTATATGTAATTTTTCTATTACAATTGTATGAATCTACACACAGTTATGTTAATAAAATCATATAGAAATGTAATAATGACATATAATGTAATTATTCTAGTAAGATAATAGTTCTTTAATTTGTATCTTGAGAATGCATATAGAGACCTCAACATGACAAACTTCAAATAAACACATGAAGAAGAGAAGATTAATCTTTAATAAGGATCCTCAAATAATATATAGGAGATTTTTCTTGCAGATTTTTTTTTCCGTTTGATAGCAGCCTTATATTCCTAAGTGGTGGCATACTTATATTCATTAATGGCATTTTCGTTAATATTATGAACTTAGTTGGTTAATTTGTCTTTAGGAAAAAAGTTAGAGCTAATCTAGTCTACTTAATTTAGAGAGTGCTATTCTAATATTTTCTATCTTTTTTAGAGCCGGGTAATTCGTTAATCAATAATCCACTGTCCACACCTCGAGTTCCTATCACTCCTACATATCACATTTTCCGCATGTGGCATGATAAACTTGTAATATTCACTTATCATATGAATCGAGTCGAATATATATGCACATATATATATATATATGCTGAAATAATAAAATTTGAAGAGATGATTGAAGCCTTGTTCTAAACCAAAATATTGAAATAATATTAACAAAACTCAAATAAATAAAAGTGGGTCCAAGTGCATGTTGTGGATGCATCCCCCCCATGCGATGTTACGTTCTCACCCCACTTGTTCGGTTTTAAGGATCTTCTCATTTAATTTCCTCTTCGTAATCAAATCTTCGTTAATGCTTCTGCAGGTTTTATTATTATTGGTGAATCGAACACAATTATATAGTAGTATATTTTGTCTCCATAGATATAATTACAAGAGAGTCGATCGCATGCTATGAATCGGCATTGGATTGTCTCTTTCTGCCTTCCATGCACCAAAAATTGCATTAATATGGACGCACGACATGAGCAAATAAACATATTATATGGGATCAAACAATTACTTAATCGCTTAATTTGCTCTTACTAGGACACAAAATCCCATTAAATAATATATTTGCGTAATGTCATTTGTTGGCTGCAAATAATATCCCTATAAATCTTAAATCATCACCAGACCGTAATTAGGAGAAAATTCGATGTCCGCGTAATGCAATTCTTTATGTTAGAACAAAACCCGTCAATTCTCCTCTCTTCTCTGTTTTATTTTTCTCTTTTAGGGTTTAACTTTTTTTAAAATATAAATCGTATACGTCTAACATTTTGTTTATTTTACGTATTAGGCAGTGCTTAGCCACAAACAGAAGGGATGAACCTGACTAAAGTCTAGTTTCCACAATGTTTCTTAAAATCAAGTAAATCTAGCTTTCACGTACGTAGAGCTTTTTTGGAGTGAAATTTGTCATTCTCCACTCACAGTTTCTTTTGGAAGCTATTTATACGGAAATAAATAGTTGTGATCTGACGCGTAAAACACAGAAACATGAGCTCGGTAAATAGTTAGATATTGTACTTTATAAAAGCCTATTCGGAATCTTAAGTTTTTATTAATTTGCATCATAGAATTAATTACTTTTATCTTTCTGTCGAATTAATCAAATTTAAGTGTCATTAGTACTTTATATTAAGTGTGAAGAAGAGTGACGACATAGAAATGCACATGCAATGTTTAGGTTAACAAAGCCATAAAGAGATGCTAACAAGGACTATGCCTTGGATTTATTTAGGCAAACATCTTTCGGCATCTTTAGCACCTTATCGGATTTCGCCACGTCTCCATCTCCCCTCGTATTTTATTGATTAATAAGTACAAATCATACGCACATATATAATTTAATTTCAGATTATATATATGTATTTCGACGACAAAAAAAGATTCAGATTATATTTTTTGTTTCTGATTTTGGCTCCAGCAATACAAATTCACAAAACATTATACTTTATAACATTACTCAGTTGTATATAGATCGATGGATGAGAAGAGCAATAAAACCTTTTAGATCTAAGTACATGTCTAGCTGTATTTTGAAATTTATTGAGTTTTTAATCTTTTTTGTATTGTAAATATAGATAAGCTACTGATAATACATGAGAAAACATATTAATGCTCAAATCTAAATCAAGAATTAGATGAAACTAATTAACATTTTCAGAGCATTTCTAATCCACCTTTTTCTACTCTAAACTTTTCCACAAAAAATCCTCTTTAATATATTTGTTTTTTATAATAGGAAAAATAAAGAGAAAAAATAACAGGAAAGAGGAGGAATAATTTTTTATAAAAAAATTAAATAAAAATTTAAACTAAATAGTGATTAAAAAATATTTTTATATTTTTTTAGATACAAATACGCATATAGTTCAAAAATAATTTTAAAATGAACTAGTACATATATTTAAAATTTTAATTATCAATACTAAATTTAAAATACAAACAAAAAATTTATTCGAATTTAAATTTAATATTTATAACTTTAGTTTAATTTACATTTATATCTTAAAGAATTTTAAAAACATTAATTTATCATAGAAATAATAATTGAAAAGTAAAGTTCTCATAATTTAGAAAGTTCTATATACTAATATATTACTGAAACTATGTATAATTTTAATATGAAGATTAACTATACGTATGTTTTTGTAATTTTTATATATTTTTATTTATTTTGTCTTAATCAATTTGACTATTTTTATATAATTTTCTGTAAAAGACAAAATTAAAAAATGTGTAAGAAATACCACTTCTAAACTGTCTATTTTATTAGATTTTTAAAAAAAATTATTATTCTTCCTATTCTTTTGGTAACCATTCAAATTTCAAATTTTCATTCTAGTTGATAAATTTAGTTGGACAGATATATATATTTTTAATTAAAATGCCAAAACTGGAAATGGTATTGGAATTTGGGATAGATAAATCTGTGGGTATTATATATTTATAAAATAAAGAACTTTTTTTGGCAAAAGATATCAGTAATTATATAATGTTAACACTAGATTTGGTTACCTCATGGGTTATGGAATGAAAACAAAAGAGGCAAAAGCTATTATAATTTATAATATAATGAATTAAGTAAACAAAACGGAAAAGAAAAGGACACAGCCTTGCATTGCAATTATACAATGATAATTTGGATATAAAACTGGTTCTGGTAGAGATGATATTTGGTATGGATCGAGGGAATAAGTAGGCAGTGACGTACGTACGTATATGATTTTCGAATACCTTAATCTTAATTGGGACTTAACCAATTAATAATTTTATAGTATGTGTTACAACATTTTATTTATTTTACGTTAACGAAAATAGTCTTTATTGATTAAAGACACTAAAGTAAATATATTGTAATTAGCATCCAATTTATATTGCGAAATGATTAGCCCTTACATTACATGAGTCTACAAGTACGTCAATGTAGCCCAGTCCATGGACCAGCTCATCAAAAGATGTTTCTCTCCGAAAAGTACAATATATATATATATATATATTTTTTGTCAAGAATAATATGGACGCCTTTTTAGATAAGATTCTTTTATTGCTCATTCATAATTAAGTCTTTCATTATCCCTTAGCTAATTTAGAGTTTGATTGGTCTTTCTGTTGACACTTGCAAACGCAGCAACTGGACTTCATGAGAAAAATGGCTTTTTCATACATCCAACCATCTAAATTTTAATCATGGGTTAAAACATACCTCAACTTGTTAAATCAATTATATCTATACATAAACTCTAAACAGCAGGCTGGCTTATTTACTAGAGAGTGAAATGATCGATAGATATTACAGCCAAAACCTATAAGGCTATAAGCCTATAACCAACTTCCCCAATTGCAACAAAGTTTCTCCAAGCGAGAATCGAATAGGGAAGTGAGTTACTCTTTTCTCATACCAATCATCTAATTTAAGATACAAATTTATATGCGATTCCATCTCTTATTATCTTAATAAAATTAGATAGTTACATATATTTAACATAGTCTAGTAGTTATCCAACATGCCTTGTTACTTTTTTTTTTTAGGAATGGTTGTTAGCTCATTCTTCTCTTTTTCCATATATATAAGTTGCAATATGTACAAGGTGTTACTACTGAACAAATGCGTTCATTACAGTTAATGGGTGTGGAACACTGGATTTAACAAACATGTACAACCACAATACTAAAAGCTGATTAAGAAATGGTGTAATTATAACTGATTATTCTATCAGTTAAAGTGGTCGAAACAATTAGCTTTTGATTGAATTGATCGGGCCAATCTAACTGATAGTACAGTTTATTTATTTTTCAATATGTTTAAAAATTCAATGCCGCGAGTGAACATGGCATTTACAATATTTCATAGCGTTCTCAGCATGCATATAAGATGCAGTTTTTGTTTATGAATTATGATGATATAATTATAAGTTTAGTGAATCCGAACCGAATATATATACCATTATTATATAGTGAAGAGTTAGTTCCGAGATATACGTCGGTAAGAGAGTGCACAGAGAAAAACTATGCATTTAGTCATCTTTCCAACTTCATATCACCAGCTGCAAAATTGCTCGAGATATCTAGATAGTCAACTAATATTTATTCATTCTTATTGTTCTTTGTTTGCATGTGACTGGACCAGAAAGTTATCGAATCGTCGTTGCGAACGAATGTATCTCCAATGATTGGAACTGGAATTCAATGACACCACCCATATATCACATGAATAACAAGTTACAAGTAGTAGGCTAGTAGCTGAACCGTAATATTCTATATTTTTTTTTTTTGTTCAAAACCGTAATATTCTATATATGCAATAACATTCGTTGTCAAAACAACTATAATAATAATAAATTGTTAAAAATATTAAAATATAAATATTTAGTGTGAACGTGTATGGCTGAGATTTTGAACCACTTGAATCAAACAGCCACTAACCAATCATTGGATGAGAGCACAGAGCATCTCTATTCGTCGAGACTCGAGATCATTCAATATCGTTGAGAAATATTTTTAAAGGTTTTTAATTTTTTGGAGATGTTAAAGAGGAAATAGAAACATATCTTATGATCATTTTTCTGCTTGCAGTCAGATTAGAAATTTTTTATATTGAATTATAGAGATCGAGGACCCCGATCTGAACCAATCATCGTGTTAAACCATAAGTGATTCAGAATCATGGATAAATAATTCTCCTATGTTTCGCCCATTTTGGTACGTGTACGCGATCATTATACTATTGAATCGATTACATCCAGAAATTTTAAAAAACTTGTTAGATATAACACATAATCCTTGGACACAATAATTTAGAACAATTAAAAGTCGCTAGTGGTTAGGGACTTAGTGTTATTATCTTCCATTTTGGTCATTAAAATTTTTAAAATGGAAAATGAAGTGGCTAGTGAAATCTTGAAAACCGTTCCGCATAGAACCAGTCATAATCTATATGCATGATTGGTTGTATATCTAATGTCTAAGGCGTATCCGATCTTGTTGTGGCTGCTACAAAAGTTACGAGATTTCCTACTTTTTTAATCATTCATCGTATTCGTACCAGTTAAGGCTTATGAATTATATAAACAATTGAATTAAAATAACCATGTGATGAAACCGTAGATATGTCAATGATGGGGTCGTCACTATCAAGGATCGTTCTTGAAAAGTAGGAGTTATGTTTACATCAAATATCAAATACCAAATCATATAAACAAAACGAAGCACCCCTACCCAAATGTTTCATACTGTATTGAAGACAAAAGGTTGATTTATTAAATTATCATCCTATACAAGATAACAAGATCTCGAGGGATAGTAACCTACTCAATTTATATTTGATATGATATGATATCATCTTCAAATTCAAGCTCCATAACAAGCATATAGAGAGACATGTTGAACATGAGAGAAAAATCTATAATAAAATAAGAGATTCTCTAAGGCCTTGTAACAAAAAGTAGAGATTGTCTAAGACCACATGTCTTATAAGATTTGATAAGACATAGTTAAGACTTAAGACACATTGGGCTCAAATATGGACCAACTCGTTTAGCTTATTCGTTCAAGTTCTAAAATCTTAAAGCCCATATATGTAAATGAACCGGGAAAACCCAAATTCCGGTTTAAAAAAAAAAACCAAAAAATTAATCAACATTCACTTTCAGATAAAAGCAGTTAAAGATTTTCCGCCTGAATACACTGGAACAAGAACCGGACCAATAAGAATCGATGACGCAGATCGCCACGTAGGGTTAATGTTTTTCCCACAAACAAATCTGAACCGTTAAAACATTTTCCTAATCGCACGTCGTCCACTTCACCTTCTTTCCTTAATTAACCGACCTTAAAACACACAACTCCTCACTATATATATTCTTAATCTTTCGTCATAAAGTCATAACAAACATTCGATTTTTCTCAAATTCCTCTCTGATTCAAAAAGCTCTCTTTTGGGAAGAAGCCATGGCTCGTACGAAGCAAACTGCTCGGAAATCAACCGGAGGAAAAGCTCCCAGGAAGCAGCTCGCCACCAAGGTTTGTCTGTTCTTTATAGATTCGAATTTCTTTTCTTTTTTTGGTTTGGGGTACGAAAGGAAGAAAAGGGGATCTAGGGTTTCGGGGTTCTAACGAAATCGCGGTACAGGCGGCGAGGAAATCAGCGCCGACCACCGGAGGAGTCAAGAAGCCTCACCGTTACCGTCCCGGAACCGTCGCTCTTCGGTAATTTCACGATTTGTTTTCGGGAAAAAAAAGTTCCGTCTTTTGAATTCTGAAATCTAATAATTATTTCTCTTTGTGAATCAGTGAGATTCGTAAGTACCAGAAGAGCACTGATTTGTTGATCCGTAAGCTTCCCTTTCAGCGTCTTGTTCGTGAAATCGCTCAGGATTTCAAGGTACATTGTTATCTTCACAGATAATTCAAAACCCATTCACCGTAAATCTCTTTATTGATGAAGAAAGTAATGATCTTTAATTGGATTGTGTAGACGGACCTGAGGTTCCAGAGCCACGCAGTGTTGGCCCTTCAGGAAGCTGCAGAGGCGTACTTGGTGGGTTTGTTTGAAGACACGAATCTCTGTGCAATTCACGCCAAGAGAGTCACCATCATGCCCAAAGACATTCAATTGGCTAGGCGGATTCGTGGAGAGCGTGCTTAGGGTTCCTTCTCATCATCTAGTATTCTATTAGGGGCTTATCTTAGTTAGTGCTTTCGATTTCTCGTTCTTTCTTTTCTGTTCTGCTTTTTCTATCATAATACTTCAGAGATGATGAATTGGTTTATTGATGTTATGAAACTCGAATTGATTGTTACCATTGTTCTTGGATGGTTCTTCACTATTCCGAAAAAAAAAAAGAACAAAACTTTACTGATTACAGTTTTGTTGTTGCTATTTGATTTGGTATTTAGTTGCGGTAATTGAAGCTTTGTAGTAATTAAACTTACTCAACTCATACTCATCGCTCATCAGTTTATTATTATTATCAACCTTTACAATCACACGGAAAGAAATTATGATTCTTAACATATAAATTAATGAATCATCCTACGCTTGTGTGTGGGATTTAAAGTGCAGACTAATGACAAAAGCCTTTACCAATAGAAATATATTTTTCCTTTTACCAAAACGAAAATTTTGGCAGAAGAGAGTGGATCCATATGATCAGAAGTTTTACTGTAAATGTAAGGTGGTAAGAATGTTTTGTGATTGGATGCAAATTGCGTACAAGTATACACAACAAGAGAGTGACACAGACAAGTGGAGACGTTCAAAGATAGTAAAGAATCATACCGACGTAACTCATAAAAGTAGTTTTTGTCTCTCTATTTCTGGTCTCTGAAAATTTTCTACACTTCTTCACAACCTTCCTTTTACGGAATCTTCCAACTAGAAACCACCACTTTTCATCATAATACATGATGTTATGGAAAAACATTACTAACTGATGTTTTTCTAATTGATTGTCATCATTGTTCTTGAATGGTTTGTCATGGGCCTGGGAAAATTACCGAGGAAATGAACTTAATTTCGAACCAGATAATCATTTTCATATAATTTTATGATTACTATCATTATAGAATCACAAAATATGATTCGTAACATATATAACTGAGAAATCATTCTACACAATGCGTGAATTTTTAGCTTAGACCAATCAGAAAGCCTGTAACAGAGCTAACTGAATCGTTGACCGTCATTTAAAACCTCTATACCACCACAAGTATCGTTCCTTTTACCATAATAACGAAAATTGGCAGAAGAAAGTGGATCCATGATGAGAACTCTTACTTAGAATGTAAGTGGTAGAATGTTATGGGATTTGATGCAAATTGGGTAATGGTAGTCAAACAAGAGAGTGACACAAGTGGAGACGTGCAAGACAGTACAGAATCTGATGGGATCATATCGCGCTACATACGACGTAATTCAGTAAGTATTTTTTTTTTTTTTTGTCATTTTGGACAAGGTCTCTCTATTTCTGGTCTCTGCAAATCTTTCCACACTTCTTCACGACTTTCTATTTGTGGAATCTTCCCACTAAAGTATAGTTGTCACCACAAAAATCCGCAATTAAGAATTAAGTTTAGCATCTCTCCTGCCTACGACAGCGAATTTCTAGTTCTAATGTAATTATGTAAATAACAAAACTGGAGATTCGTGTCCCTTTAATCATGAAACATTCACGTAGCAATAAAGTATCAAACATGAAACTAACTTTAGAAACTCAAACACAAAGTATCTGATTCCTTTTTTAATTGTATCCAAAAAAAGAAATTTGTTACATACAATTCCGCGAAATAAAATTTGACCAACTCAAAAAAAAAAAAAAAATCTTCAACATCGTTTCTAAAAATAAAAAAATTACCCAACATTATTTATGTTGGTTCAGTTATAATAATAATAGAACGACCTATATAATGTTGACAATCACTTTTCACTGTAACCTTACCCAAATACCTTCACTCGGTATATCTTGATTCACCACAAAAACCATGTAATAACCGGGCGGTGCAAGATTCGTAGATCTCGGCGTCTTAACCCTAACCTCATAAGTCCACAGTCCTATTCTCAGAGTCCGGACATGATCAAGAACCAAAAGTCTCTGACTCATCGAGAAGGAATGCGACGTAAACGAAGGAAACACCATTGTCACCTTAAGCCGACTTTGCACTCCTCCGAATACTCTAAACCTCAGCCTCAAGAAACCACCGTAATTGATCGTCGACTGTGATGAAGGACTCATAATCCTCGGACGAATACTCGAATACCGAGGTTCTAAGTACGACGGCGAAAAAGCCTCTAGCCTAAGCTCCGTCGGGAAAAGCACACCCGTGAAATTGTAAAACTCGTGTGGGTTGCTCCCTCCAACGAGAACTCTCCCGTCACGGAGTAAACCGGCGGTTGAATGGTACATTCTCGGTATAGTGCTTGGGTTCTGAACTTGGAATCTTGAACCGATCGGTTTATCGGGATGATAAAGATCAGGATTCAAAACCGGTTCACGACCAAGCTCCCAACCAGCAGAGCCTGAGGAGCCACCGTTAATTAACAGAACTTTTCCGTTTGGTAAAACGACCATGTCTCCCATTATTCTTGCTCGCGGCATCTTCTCAAGGATCCATCGAGGGTTAGCATCGTTGATCTTGATTCTCGCGCACGTGTCAAGCGCTTTTACAAAAGTGTTTTTGTTCAAAGCCAGGAGGTACGATCCTTTGGGTGCACCGCCGCACACCAGAACCTCCAGCTCGACAACTTTAGCTTCAAGATTCTTGATCGGGAGAAGAACGGCTGAGCCAGTGCTCGGATAGCTCCTTGGATCGCCTCCAGGGATCTTCGGATAAGTTTTGACGACTTTGTTCTTCGCGTAATCGAGCAGAATAGCTCTGTTGTTAGCGAATATGAATAAGTTTCCATCGCTGTTGAGGAAAACTGGAGGGTAGAGATTGTTTTCTTGTCCAATATCGTTGGTTTCGGACAAAAACGGTAAGCTGTACTTGTTCGGAGCGTTTGTTTTGGGGAAAAACTCGAAATTGAATTGGTCTCGACCTCCGACTATGATCTGACGACCATCCGGAAGGACATGGTTCGAAGCGTACCATCTTTTTACAAGGAGTGCGTCATCGACTTCTGTCCAATCACAGGAGTGGTCGTCGCAAGGATAGATTAGTCTAGCTTTACGTTCTCCCTCTTTGTCTCCTCCTGTCTGGAGGAGAGTTCCGTCCGGAGTGACTCCGCCTGAGGAGCACCACGTGTTGGACTGGATGGTTAAAGGACGGAAGCGGTTTAATGCGACGTCGTATTCGATGGAGTGCGCCGTGCAGTCGCGTTTAGAAACGGAATCGTTTGGGCTGTCGCGGCAGGCTCCGTTAGGGAGAGAGATTTTTGAAGGACCAAAGTTGGATCGGTCGTACATTATGACACGGTCGTTGATGAGAAGCTGTGAGTGCATTGCTGAGATTCCGACGTTGTTTAAGAGAATCTTCCATGTTCCCCCAGCGCCGGATGCCACGTGGCATGAGAGGAGGAGGAAGAGAGCCAAGTAAAGGAGCCGATTGACGTCGGAGAGGATTTGAGGTTTGGCTTGTGCACCCATTACTTTTTGTTGGTTGTAGTATCGACGTTATGTCACGGGTTGGCTTTTTAGATTTTTTATTTTTTTTCCTGTTTGTGTGGTACATATGTAAATGTCCATGAGATCTGCTTTATATAAGGCATGAAAGAAGAAATCAATAATTAATGCCATGACGTTAATAAAGCTTACCAATTAACCCACGCCATTATTCCGAGCCAAATTTCCCGTTTTTCTCTTGAAATTTTAGTTTGAAATGGAAATTTCAATAAACTTACGTCAAAATAAATGAATATAGACAACCCAAAATTCGCCATTTTTTTTGTTTCCCGTCTTGAAAATTGAAAGCTTACAACTATAAATTTTCCATAATATATAAGTTGAAATCTAAAAAAAAAAAAGAAAGGTTGAAATCATGCCATGTTGTTAAATTTTTCCTGTATTTGTAATCAATTTTCTATTTTCTCAATTTTGGAAATTAGTCTAGAAGCTGGAATTTTGCCATATTGTTACAATTTTTCATGTATTTGTAATAAAATTTATATTTTTTTCAAAACCGATAATTAATCAAGTTAAAGTTGACTATTCATTAACACCCCAGATAAACTCTCCACTTTTCACAGTTAATTCTATATATGACAAACTAATTTAATAATAAAAAGTGTTAGAAAAAGCTGAATACATGACTTGAAATTACATGATTTATGAATGAAACAGGACAAATGAGATCCAAGAACATCTCAGATTCCTTTCTGGATCCAAAGATGGGAACCAACTGCTGCCCCAACCTTCCCATCTCAGATTCCTTTCTGGATCAAAGTCCAAGGCATACCCCTCCACCTTTGGTCTGAAGCCACCCTAGAATGTTTAGCCAAGAACATTGGTCACCTGGAAACCATGGAGATAACCATGAACTCCGCCAGAATGAGAGTGCAAATAAACGGTTTACAACCCCTCATTACCTCCTCGGTTGTGGAATTTGAATCGGGTGAAGAAACCACAGCAACCCTTGTTTATAAGAAACTTGAAAACCACTGTTCTCTCTGCCCTAACCTAGACCACGACACAAAAGAATGCCCGAGATCTCAACTAGAAGAAAAACCTCAACCAACTCTTACCCATCGGCCTAGCCACCACCTTTCTAGGTCCCGCTTCTCTTCAAAGTCTACCCCGTCTATGCCTTCCCAAAAGCTACATGGTCCCCCCTCTTACTCAAACTACATTCGACCAGAAGATCTCCACACCTCTCGATACCCAACTCGACCATACCAACATCAACGACACCACCACCACCGAGACCAAAACCTACCTGCCCAAAACCTGCGTAGGCAGCTTAGAGAGCCCCACTCACAAAGCTCTTCCACTGGTAAAACCTATAACCACCCCTCTGATCTTAATCGCGAAACCCTGAACCGCAGTGAAACCTCGCCACCCCGCCACATCTGGGTTGAAAAACAAAGACGCCCAGAAGAGACTCGAGGTTCAAGTCAAGAGAAGGTTCTCTCCTCTTCTTCAACTCGCAGACAACGTCGTCCACCTCTTGATAACGAACCAAGCCCTGAACACCACGAAGATAATCTCCCCCAACAAGCTATCTCCAACGCGATGGACGAACTAAGGGATGTGATGATACAGTACGTCAGCTGTGCGGATCCTACTGAAAGTGCTGCCAGAAAGGAGCGTTGCCGACAAGCAGAAGAACAAGGGCAAGTTCACGAAACAGCTGTCCAGATGGTCAGATCAACGCTTCAATCACCTTACCAGGAGTCCCATCTACCTCCCCAAAACACATCACCTGACCGAATTCCTGCCCTTCTACGCCTGGGACCTACAGTGGAAAATACAGAACAGCAAGGGCAGGATCCAATCCCATCCCAGACCACTACCAGGAGAGTAGGCAGACCCCTCGGAGCAAAAAACAAAAATAAAGGAGATCAAAACCCCCCAAACTCTACAACCCGCAAACGAAAGGTAGCAGGAGCCGTACCTTCCCCACGAAAAAGACTTTTTAAGGGATTGACCCGCAGGACTGATGGCAACCTTAAAGGTAACAAGAAGCCACAAGGTGGAACCCAAAGTGAGGCAGGCCCTTCGAGAACCCAAAAGATGATACCAGCAATCCACAAGAAACAGATGGATTTTCAAAATCCATCTCATCCTGCTCCTTAAAGCTGGCATGCTGGAACTGTCAGGGGCTGGGGAACCCCCAGACAGTCCAGCGCCTCCGGGATATCCAGAAACGCCTAAACCCGGATATCCTTTTCCTCTCTGAAACTAAAAACCCAGATACCTTTGTACTGAAAAAACTAGATGATCTAAAGTTCCCCCATCATGTAATAATTCCTCCACATTCCCCTGCTGCAGGTGGTTTAATCCTTTTATGGAAACATGATGTAAAACTCTCGGTACTTTCCTCATGTGATAACTTTGTAGACACATCCATCCTCTTTGAAGGAAAACCTTTCTTTGCCACTTTTATTTATGCCAGTACGGATAGGATAGCAAGAAGGAATATGTGGAACCAACTCACTGACCTGGCTACTACAAGAGAAGCCCCCTGGTTCCTCTCCGGGGACTTTAATGATATTTTGGATAACTCGGAAAAAGAAGGAGGCACCACTAGACCTGAAGGCTCCTTCTGTGATTTTCGATCGTTTCTGTCCGCAAACGACCTGTATGATCTCCAACATGTAGGAATCAAGCTCTCTTGGCGTGGAATCCGCAATAATCAACTAGTGCAGTGCCGACTTGATAGAGCCATATCGAATGGGATGTGGGCAGACACTTTCCCCCTGGCCTGCTGCGAATGCTTACCCTTCGAAGGCTCTGATCATAGACCGATCATTACCCATATGGACCCTACAAGAAAGAAAAAACGAAGCATATTTCGGTATGATCGCAGACTCAAAGATAATGAGGAAGTCATACAACTCATAGATCAAACATGGAAAGACTCGGAAGCACTCCCAATGAGCAAAAAACTGCTCAACACTAGGATGGCAATTTCTTTTTGGAGCAAGGAAAAGCACACCAACAGTCAAAGATTGATTGAAAATCTTAAGCTAGACCTCGATAAAGCTATGTCTGATCCCTTGATGGAGGAGACCAAGATACAGGAAATAAATAAGGAGCTGGGAGAAGCCTACGCAGCAGAAGAGGCTTTCTGGAAACAGAGAAGCCGCCAACTTTGGCTCCAACTCGGGGATCGCAACTCGGGTTTCTTCCACGCCTCCACAAAAGGACGTCATGCCATAAACAAATTTGCTGTGCTGGAAAACGCAAATGGCCAGTCAGTGTATACAGAAGATAAGTTCACAAGAGTGATATGCGATTATTACAAGGAACTATTCACCTCCCAAAACCCGAATGCAGCAGAGATTCAAGCGACGGTGACTAAGGCTTTAAAACCAATGATCTCAGATGAAGTGAATGCCCAACTTATTAAACTGCCTTCAGCAACGGAGATAAAAACGGCTCTCTTCTCCATCAACCCAGACAAAGCACCAGGCCATGATGGCTTCTCATCATGCTTCTTCCAATCAAACTGGAACATTGTTGGGCAAGACATCATAAGAGAAGTTAGTTCTTTCTTCACAGCAGGGAAAATGCAAAACTCAGCAAATGAAACCCTCCCAAAAATCACTAGCCCCACCAAGGTTGCTGACTATAGGCCAATAGCCCTCTGCTCGGTCTACTACAAGATTATAGCTAAGCTATTGACCCGTAGACTCCAACCTGTTCTCAACTCTATCATCTCAGAGAATCAATCTGCCTTTGTCCCTAAAAGGGCAATTTCTGACAATGTTCTAATTACCCATGAAGCCCTTCATTATTTGAAAACTTCCTCAGCTAAAGTTCACTGTTCTATGGCGGTTAAAACCGACATGAGTAAAGCCTATGACAGGGTTGAATGGGATTTTATCCTAGCTGTTCTAAATCGCTTTGGTTTCCATCCTACATGGACCAACTGGATAATGCAATGCCTAAAGTCAGTGTCCTACTCCTTCATTGTTAATGGATCAGCTCGCGGTTTTGTCAAACCGAGCAGGGGAATAAGGCAAGGAGATCCCCTATCCCCTTACCTTTTCATATTATGCAGCGAAGTGCTCTCCGGTTTATGTACCCGTGCACAAGAAGGAGGAAACCTAAAAGGGTTAAGAGTTGCTAAAGGAGCCCCTTACATTAATCATCTGCTCTTTGCAGATGATACAATGTTTTTCTGTAAAGCCAATACCCACAACTGCCTGGAACTAAACCGTATCCTGAAGCAATATGAAGAGGTATCTGGCCAAAAGATAAATTTCCTAAAGTCCTCTATCACCTTCTCCAGGAAAACACCCCCCCCAACTAAGAGAGCACACCAAACATCTCCTAAACATCCAGAAGGAGGGAGGAGTTGGGAAATATCTGGGTCTCCCAGAACATTTCGGAAGGAAGAAAAAGGACCTTTTTAATTCGATCCTAGACCGAATCCGACAGAAAGTTGTGGCGTGGTCCACCCGGTTCATCTCCCCTGCCGGCAAAGCTGTTATGCTGAAAAGTGTACTCTCGGCAATCCCCTCATATGCGATGTCATGCTTTCTACTCCCCATGTCACTACATAAGCGCATACAATCCCTTCTAACCAGATTCTGGTGGGACACCAATCAAGACAAACAAAAGATGTGTATGATCGCTTGGAATAAGATGGCCAAACCTAAAGGTATGGGAGGATTAGGTTTCAAGGAAATTCATACCTTCAATATTGCACTGCTGGCGAAGATTGGATGGAGACTGATCCAACACCCCTCCTGTCTTCTGGCACGAATCCTTTTTGGCAAGTACTGCCCGGATGGTGTTTTACTAAAGTGTGCTCCTCCCTCCTCTGCTTCTCACGGCTGGCGCAGCATCCTCGCAGGCTGTGATCTGCTTCGAGACCATGTGGGATGGACAATTGGCAATGGAAAAACCATAAACCTCTGGTCGGATGCATGGTTATCTACCTCAGAAAAGAAATCGCCTTTTGGCCCTGTCCCTGAAACAGCACAAAACCTTAAGGTTGCAGACCTTCTATCGACTCCTCCAACCTCGTGGAACAAGGCAAAAATAGACAGTATCCTACCTGGCTATGAGGACCAAATTCTAAGCCTAAAACCAAGTATTTTAGGAGCCCCAGATAAGCTAAGATGGTTGGCCCATCCGTCAGGAGAATACACAACAAAATCAGGTTATGCAGTTCTAACTCAACCAGAACCGACACCACTAAACCCCCCACCCAATACCCCAAACTGGCATCAACTCATCTGGTCATTACCCACAGCCCCAAAAGTCAAACTACTCTTATGGAAAGCGAGCCAAAACGCCTTACCAGTGGGAGCAAATCTTGCTTTTCGGGGAGTCACCACTGAGGAAAAATGCCCTCGCTGTCTGGAACCGGAAACGACTCTCCACTGTTTCTTCAAGTGCCCGTTTGCGATCCAAGTCTGGGAATCCACTCCTTTCGACAAGCTTTTTTCCCCTCAACCGATCTCCTCTGTCATTTCAGGTATCAACCAACTTAATCCTTACTATTCACTTCCACCAATTGGGCTAGATAAAGGAATTCTATTCCCATGGATAGTCTGGAACTTATGGACCTCGAGGAACAAACTTATTTTCGAAAAGCGCACCTCCTCCACGTCGGACGTTGTTCTCCATGCGATCCAAGCAGGCCGTGAATGGATGCTCGCCCAACAGGCCATCAAAAAACCTCCCATCACAGGACCAATCCCAACCCCTTTCCAACCACCGTCAGAACTACTACACGTCACCACTTGCTGTACGGATGCAGCCTGGAAGGAATCAGAAAAGCGAGCTGGCCTGGGATGGATTATCTCTTCAGGTATCGATGCCTCGATCGACTTTTCGGAACTTTGCTCACAGGTTAAATCACCCCTTATGGCCGAAGCTTTGGCCATTCGCTCAGCGCTCCTTTCAGCACATCATCTCCAACTTAGAAGGCTTTTAGTCCGATCGGACTCCCTTCAACTGATCAGAATCATAAATTCTGGTGCCTCGATCACGGAGCTTGACGGAATCCTCTCTGATATTTCGCTCATCTCCCGATCTTTCGATTTTCTCTGTTTTTCGTTTATTCCAAGAGCACAAAATGGGCTGGCTGATTTGTTAGCCAAGCGGGCCCTCAGTTGCTCCGATGTAACCCAACCTTAAGCCCAAGTTTTAATTTTAGCACCTTGACAAAAAAAAAAAAAAAAAAAAGAGATCCAAGAACATGAGAATTAAAAAAAAAATCCTTTTTATTTCTGAAAAGATATCATTGTTAAAATAAAAGATATCAGAAGACAGCCAATAATATTCTCTTAAATACTTCACTATAGCGGTATATAAATATGTGTCTATGTTTAGACTATGTCCAACAATATAAATAGTAGAGAGATTTTTTGAAATGACTTTTCTGAGACATTAATGTGAAGGAAAACCCACCGAAAAGGAAAATTTTAGAAATGACTCTTTTTGGTGTGCAATTACGTTTTACCCTTTAGAGAATACTAAACACAACCCTTTTAGGGAACAATGAAGTCAAACAAATTAGTAAATGTAGCGTTGATATTTTGAAAATAGTGGGTCATTTCCAACATTTTACTTCTGAATGAGTCTCCTTTGACATTAATATTCTGACTCATTTCCACTAAATAGTAAAGCATTAATTTTTTTTTTTTTTGATCAACAGAAATATTATATTAAGCCCAAAACGGGGAGAGTTAAACCAAGAATCGGCCCAAGGCCATCTTAGCAAGATTGTCAGCTACAACATTGTTCACTCTAGAGGTGAAACTGAAAGAAACGGAAATGAAAAGAGAGGCGAGAGCTTGAATGTCCGACAGAACACCGAAGATTTCTGTGACGAACTCTCGAGAATTGATTGCTCGGATCAGTTCCAGAGCATCTGATTTGAGATGAAGTTGGGGGATACCTAGCTCGTAGGCCCTAGTGAGAGCACATTGGACCGCGAGAGCCTCCGCCATCAGCGCCGAGCCTACATAAACTTCTGCAGAAGAGAAAGAGTCAGAGCTGCCATCTGGGAAGCTAAAAACTCCCCCTAATCCCGCCGCGAAAGAGTCTTGCCTCCAAGCCGCGTCTGTGTGGCATAGTATCATATCCGAGGGGATCACTCCGCTGTGGGAGACCTGCTTTGGTGTTTGAATAACCTCCGGGCTCGCTTGAGCATCTTCCCATTCCGGTGCTGCGATGATCGCTTTGGTGATTATCGTATCAGGTGTGATCTCATGGCCATCAAAAAATATTTTATTCCTTGCAACCCACAAGGTCCAACAAATCCACGGGAAGAGTGGTGTAGATCTTATGCCAGTTGGTGGTAAGTTAACCCCTTGCCTTCCCTCTGATATTGCTGTTTTGACATTTGAAAAATTGCTCAATGGTGTTTGCAATTTGATAGGGGCTCTATCCCAGACGAGTTGGGCAAAAGGGCAATGGAAAAGCAAATGTTCCCTGGTCTCCAGATCGCCACAGTGGGGGCAGGCTGCTAAATCGAGAAGGCCCCGATTAAGAAGATTTTCCCCTGTGGGAAGGGCGTCTTGCGCTAATTGTCAGAGGAAAATCTTTAGTTTTGGCAAGACAGGTCCAAGCCAGATCTCCTTCATCCAACTGAAGTCCTGGTGTTCCACCTGGTGTGGATAATTTTGCACAGCTTCCGTACTGATGTGGTAACCTGATTTGGTGGAATATATACCATTCTTGTTAGGAAGCCAAACCAGAGAGTCTGGGGCTCCTCTTCTGCTAGGTCTGAGCGACAAAATGAACGGGGCATAAGCTGGTAAGAGATCGATGACTAGCTGTTTCTTCCAGTTCCCTGTCTCGTCTATAAGTTCCGACACACACCAATCTTTTGATTCCTCTGTAGGTGGACCCATAGGCCGGAGAGCAGAAATCAGAGAGAGCCAGGGATCCCTCCAGATTGACACACTCCTGCCATTTCCAATGGTGAAACCTAGATACGGTATGAGTAAGTCCCTGCCTGTCATGATTCCATTCCAACCGTGAGAGGAGCTTTGCTTCTGCTGAACATCGAGGAAGGGTACGTCCGTGCAGTACTTCCCTAGTAGAACTCTTGCCATAAGACAGGTTGGTTCCTTTATAACTCGCCAGCTCAGTTTGGCTAAGAGCGCATCGTTAAAAGCTTGGACCTCCCGTAACCCCAGTCCGCCTTTACTCTTCGCTTTTGAGATTCTTTGCCAAGAAATCCAGTAAAGCATTAATTTTAAGTTATTTATTCAATATTGTTAAGGGAATGTACTAGTTATTTTAACCGTGATGTTTTTTTTTGCGTTGGTTTGAATAACTTATTTGATTATAAAAATTGGAATAATTGGATTGGCACGACTGTGTTATTCCAACGTCGTAAAAAGGTTTCTTCTCAAATTTAAATTCCATGCAACATATGTATAACTATGAAGCCATCTAAAGCTTCCACATCAAAAATACCAATTCCAAACAGAACAAGTTTGCTATTTAGATGATCGTATATACATTCACATCGCATAAATCTTAACATAAATATAAATTGATTCCACCCGGTGATCTTACCATCGTGGTATCTAGATTTTCGGTAGGGCCAATACCATCTAAATCATATTAAACTATAATTATTAAGACGTGGTACCAACCTGAAATGTACCATTAAAAATGATGATTGTCGTCGAAGGAACAATTTATATTGTTGGTTATAACACTGTACGTGAGGGGTTGAATAATTCTGCCTCACATTCTAGTCATTTGTTCGTGCGATGATGCTACGGCAACATCGAATAGGCCAATTATGAAAATAATATAATTAAGCGAGTCAATGTTCTGTTTTGTCCCAGAAGTAATTTCTTTTAATAATATGCGTTTCAACACTCCACCGTCACTAGAAAAAAAATCAATAAATCTACACTAACAAATATGAGGAAAAATGCGTGGAGCATGTTTAAAAGTACTTTTCAACTGTAAACCCGTGTTTATAAATAGATTTGATACGGAAACAAGATATTTATTCTGTCTCGTTGGGACAACTGTCCTTCCAGATAAGCTATTCAAAACAGCAAAGAAAAGTTTTACAAGGAACAAGAACGCAAAAAAAACGTAACTCATATTGAATCAATGTTCTCGTCGAGGGAAATGTACTTAATTGCTTTTAATTAAGTTGATCGTTTTACTACTTTAAAACCACGTCGTGTTTTATTTTCCTTTGGATTTATATTAATAATAATGGAATAAGATCGTTGGAAAAATTAATTGATCAAAAGTTAATTTCGGTTCCACAAGATGTATATGTGATTTTTAGGTTAGGAACTTCCTGATTAACAACAACTTCCTGTAAATGGAAATATTTTCGGCAACCAATACTTAGACATGCTGGTTTAAGTATGTCTTATTTTTATTTCCTACTTAGACAAGCTGGTTTGAGTATGTCTTATTTTTATTTTACAAACTGTAAAGCTATTAAGAATCTCTTCACTTGAGTTATGTCTGTGTGTGCATATAGATCGAAGCATATTATTATATATTGGCTTCCTGACGGGTTCAATGCCACAACTTTAATTTTCTATGAGCATTCGAGATCAATAAAAGAAACAAGAAATAATTGGTAGTTTAGTTAGTTTTTCGATTGGTTAATGCTATTAAATTTGATGTATTATTTTCATTTTTTTTACGGTTTCTTATAACTAAAGTGGTGACGTGGTTGAGATTTGGATGAGGCAGACGAAATGATAACAAAAAATGTCAGGCAAACGAACAAAATTAAAAATAGATTGCTTAGAGTACCTCCATGAATGAATTTCATTGACTATCTAGAAAAAAAATCAAATATTAATATTTCAAGATAATTTTTCTGTATAATTAAATTTTAGTTTTTAAACAGAATTAAGGCATACAACATATAACAAATGGAGTTGGAAATTTTTATGAATATCTTACAAGTTTTCGAATAAAAACATTTTTCATTTTTGTTTTAATTTATGTTTTAATTTTTATTATAAAATACTTCATTGCATATTACCAATGAAGCTACTCTGATAATTTAAATTAGATACCAAAATAATTTTAAAAGAAATCCAAACGATATAGTTACTAACGAAAGCCAGATATATATAACATTTAGTTAATAAAAGTTCAAAAATATAATGAAATATAAATTATTAAAAATGAAGAAACTAAAAAATTAATAAAAAATTAATTCAAATAATTGGAAACGGAAAGTGTAATTCAATAAAAAGAAAAAATATAAATTACTACAAAGTAGTGAATATTGATTTAGTAATTTAG